>OY977953.1:7721583-12521583 GCA_963854355.1 Epinotia brunnichana
ACAAATATATCATAATCATAACCTTGCCAGTGCAAATAATCTCTTAAGGCGTCACTACACGTTCCGACCACGAGTTAAAGTCTTCGCAATATCACCTGCCAGATGTCGCGACAAGTTTATCATGTTGCAGTTAGCACCAACTTCAAACCTTAAGCGCCGGGCGCCCAAGAGCTTATTGGGCTGCTGTAGGTGTAGATGCCGCGCCCGAGCCCTCGACATGCAACGGACTGCGGATTGTTCGCTCGCGATATATTTTGTCCGCGAACGCGTCTGAATTTTGACCATTGTAACGGTTGATATATTTACTGTGTAGGGTTATTCCCACCCGTTACCACCAATTTGTTACCGGTGGTAACAGCCGGGAATTGATTTCCCATTTTTTACTACTCAAGTACTCGGTGAGGCTTGAGCTTACTATGTGGCTTTTTATGTTTTTTTTTTATATAGGTAAACAAACAAATATTGATGAATAGTTGCATTTGCACAGGCTCTCCAGAAGGACCTGAACGAGATGGCGGCGGGGCTGCGCGTGCAGGCCGTGCGCGTCACGAAGCCCAAGATCCCGGAGGCCATCCGCAAGAACTATGAGCTCATGGAGGCCGAGAAGTCCAAGCTGCTCATCGCCGCGCAACACCAAAAGGTATATCATCTTTATTTTAATATTGAATAAACACACGGTCTGCCTGATGGCAATCAAACAACGTCGCCTATGGACTCTTGCGTTTTTTTTTATACCACGTCGGTGGCAAATAAGCTTACGGTCCACCTGATGGTAAGTGATTACCGTAGCCTATGGACGCTTGCAACTCCATGGGTGTTACATGCGCATCGCTGATCCTAAAATATCACAAGTGCGCTGCCCCTTATTAATTTGAGGAATTACGATTGAAAATTGAATTAAGGTATACTTTTATTCTGTTCGGTGTAGAGCCTTTTGTCCCGTGGGGGGTTTATTCCCACCAGTTATCCATGGCAATGTGTTACCAGAGTGGTAACTACTGGGATTTTTTCCCCATCTTTAACCACTAAAGTTCTCGGTGGTAACTACTGGGAAAAAAACCCCAGTAGTTACCATTAATTACTATTTCCGTTAGTTCCCACTGGTAAAAGATGGAAATATAATTCCCAGCTGTTACCACTGGTAACAGGTGAGGATTAACCCCGTGGGGTCTCAGGCTCGTTAACTTTTTAAGGAACTTTCTAAAAATATATACATATATTCCACATGGGACAGAAGAGCTGACCGCTTCCTTGCTAAATGCATTAGTATTGCGATTCAGCAAGGAAACGCTGCCAGTATCATAGGGATTGTACCGAGAGGGCCCAACTTATTGCACATGTTTTAGTTTTTACACAATCTATAGTGTCAACCTTTTTATTGTTATAGGTTGTGGAAAAAGAAGCAGAGACAGCTCGTCGCAAAGCAATCATTGAAGCTGAGAAAGAGGCACAGGTGGCCAAGATCCAGTATGAACAGAAGATCATGGAGAAGGAATCTCTACAGAAGATAGAAATCATCGAGGACAGTATCCACAAGGCCAAGCAGTTCACCAAGGCGGAGGCAGATTTCTACAATCTCAAAAAACAGGCAGAAGCAAACATACAGTTGCTAACAAAGGAATACTTGGAGCTGAAGAGATATGAAGCGCTAGCCATTAATAATAAGATTTACTTCGGTAATGATATTCCGAGCATGTTCTTACAAGCCAATGTTGGGGACAATGTTCCAATTCCACAAAGTGTTCAAGTGGAATGAGTGACAGTCACTTTGTCAAAACAACTAGTCAGACAGTAATACAGGGAAAAGTTTTGACGAGGGAGGCCCTAAATTTATTCCTCCAACATGTGACGTCACTTTGGATAGTGTTGAGCTATTTTGGGTGATTTTGTGATAATTTTGTATCATTAGGTAGTCTGGCAAATGCAAGTTGAACCCACTGGATTCAATTACGCGGCAACACTAAACGTCATACATTTTGACCCACAGTGTTGCCTCGTAAGTGGGTTAAACTTGCGTTTGCTACTCTAGACACAGGCCCAAGTTTCTGTGTGGATTCAGTATGAAATAAGATGTAGATGTGTAACAGGCTTTACATTTTTTTTTGACTGATTAGCTATCTATCAATGAGGACAGGGACTGCATAACCGAAAAATACCGGTATTCTATTTCGGTATGACGTCATATCGGTTGCCAAATAGCGGTTTCGGTAGCGGAACCTTTATATTTCGCTACCGAAATATAACGGTACCTATATTTTTTCCGGTACCGTGACCGCTATTTAAAGGTACCGATATATCGACTTTGGCCTGGTGTTATTGCCAAACCGCCGGCAAAGGCTCTGCCGCTTTGTATTTTTGTCTTTAAATTTTAGTAGCCAATGCTTCTTCTGTAGAGTGCCAGCTTGCTTACTTTTCTCGATAACCTTTATAATACCGGTATTATAAAGGTTACGGTATCGTTTTAAACTGATACCGCTGACCGTTATTTCAAAACGGTTACGGTACCGTTATGTTCGCGCGGCGCGCATAACCTTTATGACATAACAGTACGGTTTCATACCGGTATAACCGTAACCAGTCCCTGAATGAGGATGGTTGACGAAATATAATTTGTACCGGTAACGGTTCTCATTCGAGTACAAATTATATTTCGTCTACTTTAGTACAATAGCTTTTGTATGTAGGACCATCCGTTTAAAATAAAACTATGAATGTTAGAAAAATGCGATTTTAATTCAAAACATAACTTAGAAATAATTTACTGGCTTAGATGTTTAGATCTTGTTGAAAGCAGCAATATCAACAGACTGGACAAAGTCTTCAAACTCTTGGATCTTTTCAGTGAGGAGGTCGACTGAGACCTTGTCATCTTCAATGACGCACATGATCTGCAGCTTGTGGATTCCGTAGCCTACAGGGACAAGTTTGGAGGCTCCCCACAGGAGACCGTCCATCACAATTGTGCGGACTTGGTTCTCCAATTCCTTCATGTCTGTCTCATCATCCCAGGGCTTGACATCAAGGAGGATGGATGATTTGGCGATGAGGGCTGGTTTCTTGGATTTCTTCTCAGAGTAAGCCTTGACACGCTCTTCTCTGATGCGGGCAGCTTCCGCATCCTAAAACAAGGAATTGTTTTCATCCCATTAATAGTCTGTCTTTATTTTCTGGACTTGTGGTTAAATTTCTCCATCAATACACAGGATACTTTTTAACTGCAGAGCAAGTACAACTACATAAGTTTACCTACTAGAATCATATCACAAAATTTCCATTAAACATTCAATTATTTTATATAAAAGGTAAATAAACAACATCTGTCACCTACAAATATGGTGAATATACAAAAATTTTGGCTGATTTATAAATAACTGGGAACACACCAGGGGACCGATTTTTGACTTTTGAGCGCTCAACTCTTTCACTCGAAAACAACAAAAATAATTAAATGCTATTGAACAATGGGATAGAATATTGAAAAACTAGTGGTGTTGACCACTCGTATTTAATTCTATCAGAAGAAATCGTATTTACTTGAGAGGCAAAAATCAATCCCCATGGCAAGAATTTGAACCTGGTGTCCGCTAATAAACAATAAATATGATAAGCAGATTTAGTTACCTCTTCCTCATCACCAGATCCGAACAGATCAACATCATCATCATCATCGTCGGCCTTAGCGGGCGCGGCGGTGGGCTTGCCCGCGGTCATCGGGCTGGCACCGGCCGGCCACGCCTTGCGCTCTGCCGGGGTGTAGGAGGCGATGTGGCTGTACCAGCGGAGGGCGTGCGGCAGGCTACCGGCCGGCGCCTTGCCTACCTGGTCGAATACTTGAACATCAGCTTGAGAGGGCACCCATCTATGGAACGTTAACAGGAATTAACACAAGAAAATATAATCCTGGATGCATTGTTACAGCAGGTTTGTAAAGTAACAGATAGATAGCTGTGAAACAGATGTTAAATTTGATAGAAGTACGAAAATAATCAAGGTTATAAGGCCAAGTTGACGTGGTATACTTGTATAGGTTATGAACATAGGGTTAATATTGTAAACACTTACCCGGATACGTAACTCCTCTCAGCTAAATATTTGTTCAGGTCATTGAGACCCTGGGCAGTTTTAACGTCTCCGAAAGCCATTTTTTATGGATTATGCTGATTTGTTCATACAACCACACGGCCCGGCAATGAGCAAATGAGAGAGAAAAAGAGACGAATCTTTTTAGAAAGAGATGCCAATAATTAGGGATGTACATTATCGTCTTTTACCGACATTGGCGACATTATTGAGTCGATTAGATTTGCTGAGTGGGAGGAATCGATTTTATTCATAGAGGTAGAATAGAATAGTTTATATTAAAGTGTGATTAAAGTCAATGTTAAAAACGCTTTTCATGATTATATAAATAAAAAAACGAAATGACACGCGTGCAATTTTTTTATAGCTAGAAAGATGATAAAAAACATCTTGAATATAATTTTATTAAAACAATAGTAGTTTATTTTCTGCGGGATTATTGTCTAACATGTGTCTCAAATAGGCTCATTCTTGACAGTTTTTCTGAGCTGTCATTTCAATCCAACTAATCGAAATTTGTATTTTTAGGTACGGTTTTTTATAATAAACGACGCAATTTTAAACAATTTAATCATTGATCTATGTGATCTATGGTCTCCACTTTGCTATAATAGTCCACAATTTATTAAAATAATAGTTGTTATTTAGGTTAGCCGTCTGTACTTATGTAACAATAACAGATAATTTTGTTCAAATATCTCGCTAAATAATTCATAATTAGAGTCGTTTACGCTAATCAAACTTAGTATCACTCAGTGAGGATCATTTGAAAAGTTTTTAAGTGTGTAAAGTGTCCTGAGGGCTGTGCGTAAGTCGTTGACGGGGGTTGTGTGTTGTGTAGAAAATGCTGCGCCAGCCGCTGTCTCGGGCGCTAGCGCTGACTGCGGCGCCCCGTGTGGCCCCTGTCGCGCGCCACTTCGCCGACCAGGTCCAGAAACAGCCCGAGAAGATCGAAGTGTTTATTGACGATAAGCCCGTACATGTCTTCCCTGGCACCACAATATTGCAGGTAAGTTGCGCCAGATGCGTAGAAAAAAGTTCTAGAATTGGTTTGGCAGATGAATAATAGCCAAAAAGCAGCATGATTTGTGGATCTGTATGTGGAATAAGATGGTATTTCAGTAGATGTAAGTATAACACCCTACAATAAAAACTTTTTAAGCAAAGGCTTCTGCACAGATAAGGGTTTTCATATGCTCATATGCCATTTATAAAGATTTGAGGGTTTTTGAGATTTGTGTTGCCTGTCTGTATTTTTTTAATTATTAGTTTAAGTCATTTTTGTAAAGAATACTAGCTGAATCATTTTTGGTGAATTAATTTGTCCATAAAACACTTCCCCCACCTAGTTTCAGAAGAAGTCTAATGTAATAGTTGAGAGATTTGTTTTGTTGTCTTGTTGTAAGTGGTGTATGAAACGTGTAATGCTAGTTGCAAATGTTTAATTTTTATTATATCTTATTTTTGCTTTTTTTTTTATTAAAAATTGACAGCAAATTAAACCTTGCAGGCAGCAGCGGAAGTGGGTGTAGAGATCCCTCGTTTCTGTTACCATGAGCGGCTGGCTGTAGCCGGTAACTGTAGGATGTGCCTTGTGGAAGTAGAAAAGTCCCCGAAGCCTGCGGCAGCCTGTGCCATGCCCGTCATGAAGGGCATGAGGATCAAGACCAACTCGGACTTGACGAGGAAGGCCCGAGAAGGTGTCATGGAGTTCTTACTTGTGAACCATCCCTTGGATTGCCCCATCTGTGACCAGGGTGGTGAATGTGATCTTCAGGACCAGTCAATGGCATTCGGTTCTGATAAGAGTCGCTTCACTGATATCCATTTCTCAGGCAAGAGGTAAGTAATAATGATTTTATGAATAGGCCATAGGCTTGTTGCATGATTTTAAAATTGATAATGTAGTGTTGCTAAATGGATAGTGAACCATCAAATTATTGTAATAAAGTATAAATTACAAAATATACTTATAATCATTAAAAGATATGGACCTTGAAAGTTTAGAAAAATACATATTTTTTTTTATTGTCCAAGAGTAAATTTAAAGCTGTCAATAGAATCCTTACCCTTTTATAGAAACAAAATTGTATGACAACTATGGACCTAAACGCAGTATTTCGCGACCGAAACAGCAATTTACTTGATTTTTCATACAATGATAAGTATGAATTGCAACGTGTGACGTCATAATTTAACGTCAATTAGTATGAAGCGTTTCGCCTGCCGCCAGCGAGGTCCGTCCTTAACACAATTTATGGGTATTTACATTCATTAATTGTAGTTGCTTCCATACAAACATTTGTTCCTCTACAAAAACTGGTTCGAATGGCATTGTAAAAAAAATTAAGTTCACAACCTATGATGTTGTCTAGTCTAAGATATTTTTTAATTACAAATTGGCCAGCATTTGCCCTTAGTCTCACCTTAGTGATGATAATGCCTAAGATATTGCACACAGATTCCGTACTATATTTTTTAAGATTACCAAAAATTTCACTAGGTAATCAAAATAGTGAATACTGTAATAGAAACCTAAGTTAAGTAAACCCATGGACTAATCATAAATTTTAATATTAACTGTCCTTTTTTTGTTAATATTGCAGATTGCTATACAGCAATTACTTTATATGCTAGGAGTATTAACTTTAGTCACAGGTATAGTTAAATGATTTCATAATTTATTAAACATACAATTTTTAGTTTCAAAAGGTCTTCGTTGAGGGATAAATACTTACGCATCCTATCCTGTTCGGGAGCTTCGTATGACGTACTAAATGCTGTTACTAAATGCTATGACGTACTAAATGCTGTTACTAAATGCTATGACGTACTAAATGCTGTTACTAAATGCTATGACGTACTAAATGCTGTTACTAAATGCTATAACGTGCTAAATGGACTACCGCGTGAAACTCCCAATAAAATCCTACTTCGCGTGGCATCTATAGAAGCGCTTAAAAAACCCTTGTATGCGCAGGGCCGTTGAAGACAAGGACGTAGGCCCGCTGATCAAAACGACCATGACGCGCTGCATCCACTGCACGCGCTGTATTCGCTTCGCGTCCGAGGTGGCCGGCGTCGATGACTTTGGCACCACTGGCCGCGGTAGCGACATGCAGGTACACACACACACACACACACACAGCTCGCCTAATCAAACCACTTTATGTAGAACATAACACATTTATCCTTTTCGCACTTACATACTTGCTAGTAAGGAATCCGATGTGAACGCGATCATGCTAGCTAGGCAGGTAAACTTTTTTTTAGTTTTTTCCGTTCACTTTTGTACATGTTCTTAAGATTTATTTTCATAAAAACTATAAAATTGATTGTTTTAGTTTTTATGTTTACAATTTAAAAACTTCATATTTTGTTTTCAGGTCGGCACCTATGTGGAGAAGATGTTCCTGTCGGAGTTGTCCGGTAACATCATCGACCTGTGCCCCGTCGGCGCGCTCACCTCCAAGCCGTACAGCTTCGCCGCCAGGCCGTGGGAGACCAGGAGGGTAAGTAAGATGCTCCTGTCGGAGCTGTCCGGTAACATCATCGACCTGTGCCCCGTCGGCGCGCTCACCTCCAAGCCGTACAGCTTCGCCGCCAGGCCGTGGGAGACCAGGAGGGTAAGTAAGTTGCTCCTGTCGGAGCTGTCCGGTAACATCATCGACCTGTGCCCCGTCGGCGCGCTCACCTCCAAGCCGTACAGCTTCGCCGCCAGGCCGTGGGAGACCAGGAGGGTAAGTAAGATGCTCCTGTCGGAGCTGTCCGGTAACATCATCGACCTGTGCCCCGTCGGCGCGCTCACCTCCAAGCCGTACAGCTTCGCCGCCAGGCCGTGGGAGACCAGGAGGGTAAGTAAGTTGCTCCTGTCGGAGCTGTCCGGTAACATCATCGACCTGTGCCCCGTCGGCGCGCTCACCTCCAAGCCGTACAGCTTCGCCGCCAGGCCGTGGGAGACCAGGAGGGTAAGTAAGATGCTCCTGTCGGAGCTGTCCGGTAACATCATCGACCTGTGCCCCGTCGGCGCGCTCACCTCCAAGCCGTACAGCTTCGCCGCCAGGCCGTGGGAGACCAGAAGGGTAAGTAAGATGCTCCTGTCGGAGCTGTCCGGTAACATCATCGACCTGTGCCCCGTCGGCGCGCTCACCTCCAAGCCGTACAGCTTCGCCGCCAGGCCGTGGGAGACCAGGAAGGTAAGTAAGATGCTCCTGTCGGAGCTGTCCGGTAACATCATCGACCTGTGCCCCGTCGGCGCGCTCACCTCCAAGCCGTACAGCTTCGCCGCCAGGCCGTGGGAGACCAGGAGGGTAAGTAAGATGCTCCTGTCGGAGCTGTCCGGTAACATCATCGACCTGTGCCCCGTCGGCGCGCTCACCTCCAAGCCGTACAGCTTCGCCGCCAGGCCGTGGGAGACCAGGAGGGTAAGTAAGTTGCTCCTGTCGGAGCTGTCCGGTAACATCATCGACCTGTGCCCCGTCGGCGCGCTCACCTCCAAGCCGTACAGCTTCGCCGCCAGGCCGTGGGAGACCAGGAGGGTAAGTAAGATGCTCCTGTCGGAGCTGTCCGGTAACATCATCGACCTGTGCCCCGTCGGCGCGCTCACCTCCAAGCCGTACAGCTTCGCCGCCAGGCCGTGGGAGACCAGAAGGGTAAGTAAGATGCTCCTGTCGGAGCTGTCCGGTAACATCATCGACCTGTGCCCCGTCGGCGCGCTCACCTCCAAGCCGTACAGCTTCGCCGCCAGGCCGTGGGAGACCAGGAAGGTAAGTAAGATGCTCCTGTCGGAGCTGTCCGGTAACATCATCGACCTGTGCCCCATCGGCGCGCTCACCTCCAAGCCGTACAGCTTCGCCGCCAGGCCGTGGGAGACCAGGAGGGTAAGTAAGATGATCCTGTCGGAGCTGTCCGGTAACATCATCGACCTGTGCCCCGTCGGCGCGCTCACCTCCAAGCCGTACAGCTTCGCCGCCAGGCCGTGGGAGACCAGGAGGGTAAGTAAGATGCTCCTGTCGGAGCTGTCCGGTAACATCATCGACCTGTGCCCCGTCGGCGCGCTCACCTCCAAGCCGTACAGCTTCGCCGCCAGGCCGTGGGAGACCAGGAGGGTAAGTAAGATGCTCCTGTCGGAGCTGTCCGGTAACATCATCAACCTGTGCCCCGTCGGCGCGCTCACCTCCAAGCCGTACAGCTTCGCCGCCAGGCCGTGGGAGACCAGGAGGGTAAGTAAGATGCTCCTGTCGGAGCTGTCCGGTAACATCATCGACCTGTGCCCCGTCGGCGCGCTCACCTCCAAGCCGTACAGCTTCGCCGCCAGGCCGTGGGAGACCAGGAGGGTAAGTAAGATGCTCCTGTCGGAGCTGTCCGGTAACATCATCGACCTGTGCCCCGTCGGCGCGCTCACCTCCAAGCCGTACAGCTTCGCCGCCAGGCCGTGGGAGACCAGGAGGGTAAGTAAGATGCTCCTGTCGGAGCTGTCCAGTAACATCATCGACCTGTGCCCCGTCGGCGCGCTCACCTCCAAGCCGTACAGCTTCGCCGCCAGGCCGTGGGAGACCAGGAGGGTAAGTAAGATGCTCCTGTCGGAGCTGTCCGGTAACATCATCGACCTGTGCCCCGTCGGCGCGCTCACCTCCAAGCCGTACAGCTTCGCCGCCAGGCCGTGGGAGACCAGGAGGGTAAGTAAGATGCTCCTGTCGGAGCTGTCCGGTAACATCATCGACCTGTGCCCCGTCGGCGCGCTCACCTCCAAGCCGTACAGCTTCGCCGCCAGGCCGTGGGAGACCAGGAGGGTAAGTAAGATGCTCCTGTCGGAGCTGTCCGGTAACATCATCGACCTGTGCCCCGTCGGCGCGCTCACCTCCAAGCCGTACAGCTTCGCCGCCAGGCCGTGGGAGACCAGAAGGGTAAGTAAGATGCTCCTGTCGGAGCTGTCCGGTAACATCATCGACCTGTGCCCCGGAGGAAAAGAGTAGCCGAAAAAACCTCGCGTGATTTGTGCACAAGCCCATAGACCTATTAAAAGGCCTCCTCCTATTTAATGGAATTTATACCATTCTAAATTGGAACAGGGGTAAGTAATACGAGATATAAGAACTCATCATATAACATTCATAATATATACGCTCACTTTGTATAAGCTTGTTGAGTATAACATTCACTGGATATAATAAACGAAATATATAAATTCAAAATATCTACTTTCGTAAAGTATAACGTTATTAAGATATAATACCAATTGATATAACGATTAAGGTGGTTCGATTGCCATACAAAGCGTTATTTGACATTCGCAGGCTAACGGCGTGATATTTTAAGAAACCTATGTAACAGACTTTCATCAATTGGCTTCCCATTTGCGCCAAATTCCCCCTTTCCTAGAATAAACTTGTATAAACTAGATTAATTTGAGAAAAATTGTTTTCCCAAAATATCACGTGACAAACCAATTTCTCAAATTAATCTAGTTTATGTAAGTTTATTCTAGGAAAGGGGGAATTTGGCGCAAATGGGAAGCCAATTTATGAAAGTTTGTTACATAAGTTTCTTAAAATATCACGCCGTTAGCCTACGAATGTCAAATAACGTTTTGTATGGCAATCGAACCCCCTTAAAGTGTATAATGTTCATAACTCCTAAGATTGAAAACATATATTATACAATTAATCTAACATCAAAAAGCATAATGCTCGTATAGTATAAACGCATACAATTATTTTAATAGCAATCGCTTGAAAAGCTGAATATACTGAATGTGAATTTTTTAGAGCGATAGCCTCAAATTTGTGTTTGAAGAAAAGTAAACATTGAAGATCATACATGTTATGTTGGTTAAAATAAAATATTTTTTATGTGTTATGTAGTCTTCCTAATTTAAAATCAACCTTACCTTACTTATTAATCCTGAGCATTTAGTTAAAGTAAATTGTCTCCTTGTAACCTTTTAAACTAACCAAACCGCCAGCGTGTCGACGTCACCCCGCTTCGCGGGGTGCCTATTTCCGCTCTAAGGGACACAAGATACCCATAACCTAAACCTACCAAAAATACAATCGTTGATTTGTTTTTTACTACGCCCCCCGAGCCCCCTTTTTTCTAAGCTGCCTTAACCTAATTCCGCGGGCTCTGATTTATATCTCATGCCTCTTATATCTTATAATGCTTATACTAAAAGATATTATGTATTATGATCGTTATACGTTTTGCATGTTATACCAACTGAACTTAGTAAATTTGAGTGTTATGTAAAAAAACGTTATACAAAATGAATATTATGGCAACTGACCGTTTTTCCTTATAATTTTATTGATTTTGTTATTATAGCTAACGTTCATTATATCTTGTCAACGTTATTAATATGAAATTATATATTATGTTGTTATATTTCGTGAGACGCACCCTTGGAACAGACCTTCATTTGATTCGCTTCTTTCTATTCTAAAACAAAACAAACTGACCCTTATTTCCTATTAAAGTTGATTTCAATTTCATTGCCAATTTTTCTTGTATAGTAGTGGGTGGCTAGTGGACTTGAGCTCTAACATGATTGTATCTGCAATTGGGTTGTTGACACCAAATAATGTAACCAACAATGTTGAATTTTCTCGAAAAAGGATTGAAAATAATGTCATATGGAGAAAAAAGTAAATTAGGGGATTAAATAACCACAAAGTTATAAGTATCCAACGTTTTAGAGGAGGTATATTCGGTCCCTTTTCCGCAAAATGCACCTTCATATGAAACGGTTGTCATTTACTATGACGCTCGAGTGCCGTGACGTCACGATCCCCGAGCGTTGTCTCTCTAACAAGCAATATTAAAACTGTTCGTGTCGTAATTTTTGGAGATATCTGAATGGGATTTTCGTCACCAGGCTTATTTTTTTGCCTTCTTTCTTTTGGAGTATTAATAAATGTTGAGTCCACAACCCTATTATAATATAGGGTACTATCATGGGACTTCAATCGATGCGGGATATACTTAGAAATATCATACAAAAGGAAAAAAAAAATGAAATTTTAACTTCCAATAAAATTGTTATTGTTTTTCCTGAGATATCCGGGATCCATAACTTGAGAGGGCGCCACTGCGCACGTTCGAACGTAGCCGTTTGCGTCAAACTGTCACTCCACGTCATCGCTGTGACGTCACATCCGCCTTCGCCAACCTGTCAACTCTAGAACCAGCGCCCGTGCGCCCGCCGCCATATTGGCTTTCTCATTGTTGCGGAGGAAATGCCGTTGGTAGCCCCCAGGAAGCCATTAATTGGATCCCGGATATCTCAGGAAAAACAATAACAATTTTATTGGAAGGTAAAATTTCATATTGTTTGTTCCGTTCGATATCCGGGATCCATAACTTGAGATCTGTTTATTATCTCCTGGTGGCGGGTCAGCGGGCGCCCACGCGTAGGTAGAAAAACAATTTTCCTACAAAAGAGAACTATTGGATTAGCGTTAGATTTCTAACGGGCACTAAACATTAGACATTAAATTGATTCGACATAAACGTCTAAGAGTAGATTTTAGGTGCCAAATAGCTTTTGTTATAAATGTCGTTAATTGGATAGTTTTCCATCCAGTTTTAACGACGATACCACGGGTCGAAAAGTTAGTCAGATGTTACTTGAAGGCCCGATTCTGTCTGAAGACGCAGCATAAAACCAAGAGAAGAGAAAGTATATGTATATGTACTTTAAATCCCGTCTCCGATAAGCTTGGCTTGGACGGTACACTAGTCCTATCATAGTGACCCAAAAAGTAGCTGATAGCGGTCATTGCAGATTTATGAACAGAAATAATAATTCGTACTGAATGCAGTACGTGAACACATTTGACAGAAAAAATGCGCATGGGACGAGGTACCTGGCTGTTGATCTTGTACCTGGCACACCATGACGGCCATTTAGTCATACAGGCGTGTATGCGTGCGGTAATAGGTGAGCTGGCGTGTGACGCTACCTCCTCTGCTCCGACCAGCCTGGTGTCGTCACGTCCCACCCGGCGGGCGGATAGTGGCCGTGTCACTCAGGAACGCCTGCACATTGTGAACCTTCATCGGCTCCGCTACGGCTTGCCTCTTCAGGTCTGCCCAACAGAAGAGACTGCCCCACTTGCGCGTCATCATGCTGAAGAGGCCCAGCGTGGAGCGTGATGTGGAGCGCGGAGCAGGAGTCTGGAAGGTGGGTGTAGGTCATTCCGTAACACCGATATCTGTTGGGGACGTCGTGACAGTAGGCGCTCGAGAATTGCGAGTCGATCGAGAAGTATCGCCACAAAGTGTGTGTGTGGGTCGATGGGCGAGACACCCCAGCGGACGAACATTTCTTGCCGGTGGTTTCTGGGCGCTATTGACCTGGCAAGTAGTATGGGACCAGTGTTTCCCGTAGATAGTTATTTCCTGCCAGCAGTCTGCAGCAGGGAAAGGCATCCATGCTACCACCCACCGTTTGTCAGTTTGTAACACAACAATATAGTTAGTCTTTCTCACTTACGGTTAAATGCGGGTCTGTTATGCCGGTCAACTACGGTATCTTGTACAGTAGAAGGGAGACGAGGGGGGTGTATTGCGCTCCTCGTAGTCTTGCAGGTATAGTCGGAGAGTGTGGCAATGCAACCTTCCTCCGTGGGTCGTAAATATTGCACAATTGAGACGATCCCATCCAGTATGAGACCGTCTAACACGAGACAGGCATATATCGTGCCGTATGGTGTTTACCTTTTCCGACGGGTACGACAGGTCGGTTTGCTTGGGGCCAAAAAACAAAGGAGTCGTTATTCTAGACGAAATAAAAAGGCACTGGTTTTGGTTGAAGAAAACAAAAGTATAATGATGTCAAATATGACAATAAAAAGTATATAAAAATCAAAGACAATAACGATATACAAAAAGGTAAAAATACTATAAAAAGTTGTGCAATCTTGCACATTCTCCCCTTTTTTAAGTGACAAGGACTTTCGCCAGCTTTTTTAGAGGCCTCCGAAAGGTGCCTGCAGCGGTAGCGACATCCGCCACTCGAACCACACCGTCTCGCCCTGGGAACAGCAGTGCAATGCGTCCCTTGGGCCACGAACCGCGTGGCAGGTTGGAGTCGCATATGATCACGACGTCGCCCTCGGCGATACTTGGGGGAGTTCCGCCTCCTGTTCTGGGTGATAAGGAGGGCAGATATTCATGCACCCAACGCTGCCAAAAATGGTCGGCTAGCCTGAGCGCTCTTCGCCATTTGCTTCGGTTGAGATGGTCTGACTCATCAAGGGCAGCTGGGACAGGGCGCCCGGCGATGATCCAAGAAGAAAATGCGTTGGCGTTAGCGCTTCGTCGGCGTCGGAGTCCAGCGAGACGTGTGTAAGAGGTCGCGTGTTCACCAATGCCTCAGCTTCCGCCAAAAGGGTAGTCAAGACCTCGTCAGAAGGAGCTCTGTCTCTAAGCGTCACTTTAAGTGCATCCTTAACGCTACGGACTAGCCGCTCCCACGCTCCACCCATAAAAGGCGCTGCAGGGGGGATAAAACACCATTTGATGGACTCGTTAGCAGCATAATCTTCAACTGACTCGCTATAGAGTGCTTGTAGTTCTCTACTGGCCCCCACAAAAGCAGTTCCGTTGTCAGACCAAATCTCGACAGGAGTCCCACGTCGAGCGATAAAGCGGCGAAGGCACATTATTGCCGCGTCAGTTGAAAGGCTGTGGACTACTTCTATGTGTATGGCGCGAACAACTAGGCACGTGAAAAGAGCCACGTAGCGCTTCTCTTGTCGCCGACCAACAGTGACGTGAACAGGTCCGAAGTAGTCAAGGCCGACGAAGGAAAATGGCCTCTGGTGGTGAGCCAAGCGAGCCTCTGGCAGGTTTCCCATCGGTGGTTGGAAGGTTCTGGAGCGTCGAAGTTTGCACAGCTGGCAGTTATGGGCTACAAACCGGACTGCATTTCTGAGACCTATAATCCAGAATCTCTGATGCAACTCGTTTAAAACCAGTGCGTGGTATGCGTGAGCAGCCTTCTGGTGGTATTTGGCTATCAAGAGGCGTACAGATGGATGTTTGCCATCCAATATGAGTGGGCGCTTAACTTCATCAGTGATGGCCGTTGCTGCGACTATGCGACTGGACATCCCAAGCTGATCGCTGTCATCAATGAAGGGCGACAGTTTGAACAGGCGGCTGCTTCGAGGCAACGGCTCTCGATTCTTGATGCGCAAGAAGTCCTCTTTAAAAGAATCCAGCTGACTCTGCCGTACGATGTGGACCTCAGCTAGGCGTATATCACTCGCAGATATTCTTGCCGATGTACTGGAAGTATTAGGGATACTAGGAGAGGATGTGCAAGTAGGTTGGAAGGTACACAAATACCCTTCGAGACGAGGCATGTTAAAATTAGGATCTCGTCTCCGCAGACTACGCGTACGCAATAATGAAATGAATTGATGCGCTTTTGCTGTTGCTCGCACCATTCTCAACCATGAACTGAAACGGCTTGGGTTTGCAGAGACTGGTGCGGGCAGATCGGTTTCGGTGATGAGATGAATAAGAGTATTATGCTTGTACTCTTCACGGCCTAGTCCGCTGATATCAATCTTAGGCTCGGCGGGCCAGTCCGAAGAAAGAAGAAATATGGGTCCCGATATCCAGCGAGATTCTGGAGATAGCACAGTACGCTTCACACGTGTGGCATCATCTGCCACGTTTAGGTCACTCGGGACCCAACGCCACTCGGCAGCATTTGTGAGCTCCAGTATCTCACCAACTCGATGAGACACAAAAGGCTTGAGCGTGCGAGCGTCACTGCGAAGCCAGCCCAGAGCAGTCATCGAGTCACACCAGAAAATACGTCTCGAAGGCCTCAATCGGTGGGCTTCGCATATAGACGTCGCAAGACGTGCAGCCATCAGAGCGCCCTGAAGCTCTAAGCGAGGAATCGAGACAGGTTTAAGTGGGGATACCCTGACTTTGCTACAGATGAGAGAGAGCCCAACGTCACCATTATCGTAAAGAAATCGCCAGAACGCGACCGTTGCAAAAGCAGACTCACTCGCATCTGAAAACAAATGAAGTTCGCAACCCACTACCTTAGCATCGCTTAAGTTATAGCGCCGTGGAATTCGCAGAGTAGATACCAATATTAGATCCTGATACCATAACTTCCACGCAGCGCAGTCACTTTGAGGGAGCTCTTGGTCCCAGTCCACACCCTTGCGCCAAACGTCTTGAAACATGATGCGACCACGAACAACGATTGGGGCAAGGATTCCAAGTGGATCATAAATTCGCATCACGTGTACTAGCACCTGTCGCTTTGTCAGCTTATCTGGCAACACGGCCTCCTTTTTTACCCCCGTGTTAAAACCTATCACATCTGGGGCGGGTTGCCAGATGAGACCAAGCGTACGGACGGGCGTGGCCAGACGGCCTAAATCTATGTCAATATCATTGTGAGTTGGTGCCTCAAGTAGTGAATCCTTAGGCAACAACGAGAGCGCCAAAGGATTGTTCGATATCCAGGCACGCATCTCGAAACCAGCATGAGAGTGAACGGTATATATATCTGATGCCAGCTTGGCGGCTTCGGTGATACTATCTAAGCTAGTTATGCAATCGTCCATATAATGATCAGCGATGATTGCTCGTGCTGCGTCCGGGTAAGTTTCCTGCCATTCCGAAGCGTTTCTATTTTTTATATGAATGGCAGTAAACGGGCTAGAGGCAGCACCGAAGATCATGGACGACATGCGGTATGTTTTGATCGGTTCGTTTGGGGAATCGCGCCATAAACATCTTTGCGCGTCCCTGTCTTTCCCTATAATTTTTATTTGAGGAAACATTTCACGAATATCTGCATTTAAGGCGACCTTTCCCTCCCGGAACCGCATCAGAATACCCAGTAAAGGTTGCAAAAGATCTGGGCCTGTCAATAACAAAGATTTTAAAGATACGCCGTGAGATACGGCGGCTGCGTCGTGTACCGTCCGTAATTTATTGGGCTTGTTCGGGTTAGTAACGCCAAAATGCGGCAAGTACCAAAGAGGACACCTCGAATCGGGACGTGTCAAGCATGGTTCGGCGTATCCCTTTGACAACATGTCATGTATATTACGGCGATAGCGTTCGGCATAGCAAGGATCTTTCAGCATCTTTTTTTCTAAACTGAGAAATCTAGACAAAGCTAACTTGTAACTATCAGGAATATCTAAATTATCGGACTTCCACAACAAGCCTACCTCAAAGCGGCCTCCCTCAACACGCTGCGCTGTGCGCTCGACAACTTGTATGGCGCGCTCGTCGTCAGTACTGCGGGCTTCATTTTTCGATATTCCTATTGAATCGATTTTAAATTGTTCTCTAATAAGGCGCTCTACAATGAACCGATCGCTTTCTACTTCGGGATTGTTTATTGTTATATGGTTGACAACATCAACCCGTTTAGTTTTGCTGCAACCGAAACCAAACAAAACCCATCCCAACGCAGTCAAAATAGCTACGGGTTGTGTCTTGGTTCCTTTGCGTGTAGCTTTAGCAATGGATAAATGCCAGTTGTCAATTCCTATGATCACCATAGGTTTTACGTCCTCGTAACAAAATTCATGAGCTATGTCTGCTAGGTACGGATATTTGCACACGCTATCATGATGCGCAAACTGGCGTGCAGCACCTAAATCACTAATTGATCTAGCTTTTTCGACGCGGTGAACTTCAGTGGAGTGTCGGCCCTGTAAAAGGAAATTGACGTACTGCACGTCAACATCCTTGCCTAAACCACCTACACAATCTAAATGAATTTGTTTTTTGGGTCCCGTAGCACCAATTTGAGCCGAGATCTCAGAGTCTAAAAATGTCCCTGTCGCACCGTCATCGAGTAAAGCGTAAGTGTCAACACTACCAGCGGGCCCTGACACGGTGACAGCAACGATCTTCAATAGCGGACGAGCAGAAGGCTCTTTGGGTGATGATGAAGTTGCATGCGTCATTATTTCGTGTTCCGATTCGTCAGACGGTGACTCCGCTGCGGACGCACTGCTGGCCACGGGCGCGGCCTCGCCGGACGTCGAGGGCGCGGGCTCGTTGTCACCGTCGTCCACGTCGACGTGTGCGGTGACAGCACGCTCAAGTTTCGACTCATGCAACAAAACGTGATGACGCATGCTACAACCTTCTACACTACAGACTTTTTTCATGCAAGAAGCTTTATTCTTATGAAAACCTATTTTCAGGCATCTGTGACAGATTTTCTTCTTTTTGATGAGTTGCCATCTATCATTAACCGTCATTTTGATAAATCTGTCACAGCGAAATAACTCATGACTTTGTTTACACAACAAACAAATATTGTCAATATTATTTTGCATATTGTTTGGCGTTGGAATGCTATTATTCGTATGATTACTCTCAGCTACAATATTAACCCCTTCCCTGTATGCGCTCGGCCGAGCCGCAGTGAACGGCGTGTAATCAAATACGCCACCAAACCTACACTGCAAATCTACCTCACGAGACAGGAAATTGGCAAACATTTCTATTTTAGAATCAAATCCATCGCATGAATGGGCATAATCCAACCACCGCGGACGCAGCAGTGGAGGCAGCTTGCTCCACAATGCTTGAAAAAGCTCGGGTGATCGTAAGTAGTCCGGTTGATTTAACAAACGGATTACTTCTACACAATTGCGTACCCGGCTTGCGAAAATTACTAAATCTTTGCCGTCGTAGCTTACCTTAGGTAGCGCGCGCACCGCCGCCACTTCGTGCATAACGACGAGCTCGGGACGGCCGAAGCGCGCATCGAGCGCGGCCAGCACCGCGCCGGGCGCGCGGGCCGCCGCCAGCAATCCCGCCACGGCATCACGCGCCGCTCCGCGTACAGCGCACGACAGCCGGGCTAAATTTTCGTAAACACGTTTCAAAGCTAACCAATCTAGATATGACTTGCCATCGAAAATTGGCAACTCAGTCTTCGTAACGTGTGGATGAGGATTAACTTTATTTATTAACTTCTCCAACGAATTGACTAAATGCTTCACTCCTCCGTCTTCAGGACAATTCTGCTCGGGAGAGCGCCTATACTCCGCGGCACCCTGGCCGTGCGGCGCTCTCGATCCCTGTGCCTCGCACTGGGCCGCATTGTTGTCGTATCTGAAAGGTGGGTTGGCACTTAATAATTGTTGGTCGTTCGGATTAGGAATCACATTATTTACCCATTCCTGTACGCTTGCGTGACTGCGCGTGCCGCGGCTGCCGCCACGCAGGCTCGCGCCCGCACCAATAGCCGCGAGTTCGGCTCTTAGTTGAAGTTCGGCAACGTGCCGCTCTCGCTCCACATCCTGCTCCGCAGCGCGCCGCTCTCGCTCCACAGCCTGCTCCGCAGCGCGCCGCTCTCGCTCCACAGCCTGCTCCGCAGCGTGGCGCTCTAAGTCAGCTAGACGGCGCGCATGCTGCGCCTGTGCGTCCAGCTGCTGGGCCACGATGGTGGCGGAGGAGCGCGAGGTGGCGGCGCTCGACGCGCGGGAAGGTGCCGGCAGCTCTGGTTGATGGGATTGATCCGGGCTTGCCTGCGCGGACGGGGTTATTTCTTTTGCACCCGCTGTCACACCGTCTCCCGTGCAAGGAGCACTTATTTCACCTTTAGAACGAGTATGCATACTTTCTACCGGTAGAAGAACCAATATTCTAGACGAAATAAAAAGGCACTGGTTTTGGTTGAAGAAAACAAAAGTATAATGATGTCAAATATGACAATAAAAAGTATATAAAAATCAAAGACAATAACGATATACAAAAAGGTAAAAATACTATAAAAAGTTGTGCAATCTTGCACAGTCGTTCTTCCCGTGGCTACTAGTTAAAGGCTTGCTAGCCAGTATACAAAGTTTTTATGGCATACTATTATAAAAACAGGAGGCGTTTATACGGCGGAGTGGGAATCCTACCAAGCACTTGAACTTTATGGCCCTTAATTTAGGCAATGTCTACTCAAAGACATGGACCATGATTCCCCTGTTTTATTAGTAATCAGTTCGATAAGTTTGTATCATATCAAGGACGTCATCCATATAGACAGTTACCAGAAAGCCCTGGGACAACAAGAAAAGCAAATGGCTGTAATTTCTTTGAAATAGTCACGAATAATTTATAAGTACATGCACTAAAAGCTTATTTGAAGAGATTTCATGTGTCACGGCTGTATCGGGATACGGCAGTGTACAAACTTGTGCATTAGATAAGTCCATAGATAGCATTACACGATCAATAGGGTTTTTGAACAAAATAAAATCGTTACTGATCTGAAATCTAAGACGATTTTCGGTGCCTTCAAGTCTATGCTAAACTGTTTCGGTAAGACATTCACGGAAGTCATTATCTATAGTGGCTTATCCGAATTGAGGTATTTATTTCCGATCCCTTCTCCTTGAGCGCGGAATCTCGGGCTCGCTTCGGAGCGGCAAGTGGTTTTGTCCCAATTTTTGTTTATTAGGCCTCTGCGAAAGGTTTGTCTTTATAGAGCAGAACCTGAGCGGGACAGCGAGAGCGAGCTAAGAGACGATGTGAAATCTGTTTGCCTACCTTGCCGATGCCGTCCATTCTCCACCTGTTCCAGGATTGTTTGACGGGGTTGAGAAATATATATTCAGAGGTCGGAGACCCCATCTTACTTTTTAACGAATCTCATATCGAGTCCTCCGACCGCACGGTACGTTTTTCTGAGACAAACTGCGGGACCTTGTAATTTGATTGATTACCTACCAAGTAGATTAGAGCCTGCGGCGTACTGGACCAATTGGATATCATTGAGATTTTAGGGCTTCATTCTGAGTGTTAGGTTGTACCCCGACACTCTGCAGCTACTGGCTCGCTCGCTCGCGCAAGAACGCCGGGGAAGTCACGCAGCTCCTCGTTGATTACCTCTGTGAAGCCAAGAGACGTAAGTAGTTCTCCTGTATCGATGTAGCGGCGCCGTCTTCCACTCCGGACGGCGGGCGTTACCATCGTGGCGGGCAGCGCCAGAGTAGCGTGGCAGACAGCGCGGCATTGGCGAACAGCGCCAGCGTGGCGGACAGTGTTAACGTGGCGGATAGCACCGCCATGGCGGACAGCGCCAGCATATCGGGCAGCGCCAGCAGTGGTGGGCAGCGCCAGCAGTGGCGGGCAGCGCCAGCAGTGGCGGGCAGCGCCAGCAGTGGCGGGCAGCGCCAGCAGTGGCGGGCAGCGCCAGCATGCCGGACAGCGCCAGCAGTGGCGGGCAGCGTCAGCAGTGGCGGGCAGCGCCAGCAGTGGCGGGCAGCGCCAGCAGTGGCGGGCAGCGCCAGCAGTGGCGGACAGCGCAAGCGTGGGCGACAGCTTCAGCGTGGCGTACAGCACCGCCGTGGTAGAGAGCACCAGCGAGGCGGACAGCGCCCATATAATGGGCAACGCCACCGTGGCGGACAGCGCCAGCGTAGCGGACAGCTTCAGCGTGGCGTACGGCACCGAGGTGGCGGGTAGCGCCAGCGTGGTGTACAGCATCGCCGTGGGGACAGCGCCAGCGTAGCGTACTGCATCGTTGTGGCGAGTGTCCGGCGTAGTGGACAGCATCGCCGTGGCGGGCTGCGCCAGCGTGGCAGACAGCACCGCCGTGGTAGATAGCGCCAGCGAGGTAGGCAGCACCAGCATGGCGGGCAACGCCTCCGTGGCGGACTGCCCATGGTAGGAGGTGGCGCCATTGAGGCGGACGGCACCAGATAACGGGTGGCGCCATTGAGGCGGACGGCACCAGGGTAAGAAGGTCGTTGCCGGTGGCGGCATCGTGCCGGATAGCACTATTACAGCATAACGATTGGCTCCACCACAGAAGCAGGCGCTGTCGCGGCGGGGGCGCCGCCACGTGGCGCGCGGGGGGCAGCACGTGGCGCGCGGGAGCCCCATAGCACGCGCTGGGGCCAGCACGTTGACAGGTTGGCGAAGGCGGATGTGACGTCACAGCGATGACGTGGAGTGACAGTTTGACGCAAACGGCTACGTTCGAACGTGCGCAGTGGCGCCCTCTCAAGTTATGGATCCCGGATATCGAAAGGAACCAACAATATTGTATTCGTTTTCTGACGTTAAAATGACGAAAAAATATAAAATTACATAACAGTTAGACATAATATTGAAATTTTGTGGAAATAATTGCAAAGTAATGGCTTATTCCATACGCGCCGAGAATATGAGTTGTGACGTCATAGTATACGCCCGTTTAATATAAGAGCGTATTCGGTGGGTGCCGGCGCGTGCGGATTTCAAATGCATATAAAATCAGAAAAAAAAATCATAAGAAAGTTTTAATGCTACAGTTGATATTCCTCCGGATATTACTTTTGATTTTCGTCATAAAATAAAAAGATGCATTTTCATACTCATGCTCATTTATTGATAATACAAAAAGTTACCCTTTCCCTATTGGTATTGTAGATCGACTCTGTGGATGTCCTGGACCCGCTCGGCAGCAACATCGTCGTGACGACGCGCACCAACGAAGTGCTTCGCATTCTGCCCAGGACCAACGAGGTAATTAACTAATAAGCCACTTACTAGCTTCTGCCCGCGTCTCGGTCCGCGTGGAACTCGTTTATATCGTAGCTCCATACAAACTTGCACCCCCCCTTTCACCGCCTTAGGGGATGATTTCCGGGATAAAAACTATCCTATGTCCTTCCCCGGGATTTAAACTATCTCTATACCAAATTTCATCTAAATCGGTTCAGCGGTTTAAGTGTGACGAGGTAACATATAGATAGACAGACAGACACACTTTCGCATTTATAATATTATATTTATATATATATATATATATATTTAATTTAATTTAATTATTATTTAAATTGAATATTTATTTATTATAGTATGGACGTACGGTACGGTCTGGGCGCCATGTTTGAGAATATCGTTCGAATTCTTTACCAAATTATGCTCATAGTAAACTGTAAAATAAACTATACGTAAGAATCATTTAATTATAGTCATTTTTGGTTTTTCAGTATAGTTAGGTTAGGAGTAGAATATCAGCTATATTGTAACGAATAATAACCGTTTATTCGAGACAAAAGACACAGGCATAACAGCGTAAATAGAGGTATTATCGTCTTCACGAGCTGCAAAAAATTGTATAGCTAAAAGCTGCAATTGCCTCCTGGGGCATATTGCATAAAAAAAACTTATAACATATTTAGATTACAAGCGGGAACCTTTTATCTACTGGTTTCATTCGAATGAGAATAAATTGTCGTGCAACGGCCCCCTGATATTGGCTAGTATATTTATATAAAGGATGACCTTTCTTATCATTTTGCATTTCCTTTTATATCCGGATGGTTAGTCCATGTCGTATGGGAGGAGGGGTCCCGAAAGGTAAATTAACCTTACTGAATTGAGAAGTATCAGAAAACTATATTCTTGACCTTGGGCAGTAAATAAAACTGCTGTGATCAGAGGCTTTCTTTATTACCGCCCGTGGCGAGTACAACATTTTACGTCTCTCCCTGACCAGGAAGTGGGATTCTCCGATTATAATTGCGGCTTTATGGCCAGGAATGACGAAAAATTATTTATCTACACCCATATCATAAATCCTCTATAATGTGTTCGGAAACCATATATAATGACCACCATTACTGCAACCAGTAACGTGACATCAGCGTTTTATTTGTGTCAGTGTTATTATAATGTATGAAAAATTATAATAACATCGATATCGATGTTATTATGGAAATCTAGTTGGTCATGATTTGAAATCGAGTCGGCCATGGCGGTGAAATGGCAGTTTTTTCTAATGGTTCCCGAACACATTACAGAGGATTTATAATATGTGGGTAGATAAAGTAGTGTATGTAACTGTACATGGGTCAACCAACTATTTCTTGTAGCTCGTTGCCATGGTTACGTCTCCTGGGTCACTCTTTAAAACTATTATTTTATGGGGTTTAAATCCACTAAACACGTGTTTTTGTCATATTGGTAAACCCATTTCATGGTGGCGCATCTCCTTAACATGATAGGAGTCCAGTTTATAGTATTTTTTCTAAGAAAGTCTGTTACTTTTGTCTCTTGGCTTACCGGGACAGAATAACAACAAGAAAAAGTTGATTGACCCACGTAATTAGGCATTAAAACATTCGTGTGATCCTATTATAAAACTCGCTAACACTCGTTTCTTAAACCCACACTCGCGTTTAATGCCCTTCATTATGTACAGTCACATAAACTCCTATTGTTTGTTAAGAGACTCAAGATTTCCTCTTTATAATATTAGTATCCACTAACGTTAAAGTTGGACATGTTCAGGAGATCAACGAAGAGTGGCTCTCGGACAAGTCCCGGTTCGCGTGTGACGGGCTGAAGCGCCAGCGCCTCGTGACGCCCATGCTGAAGGACTCGCGCGGCAACCTCACGCCCGTCGAGTGGGAGGACGCGCTGATAGAGGCCGGACGCGCGCTGATGGACTGTCCCGCTGACAAGGTAATGGTTCGCGTGTGACGGGCTGAAGCGCCAGCGCCTCGTGACGCCCATGCTGAAGGACTCGCGCGGCAACCTCACGCCCGTCGAGTGGGAGGACGCGCTGATAGAGGCCGGACGCGCGCTGATGGACTGTCCCGCTGACAAGGTAATGGTTCGCGTGTGACGGGCTGAAGCGCCAGCGCCTCGTGACGCCCATGCTGAAGGACTCGCGCGGCAACCTCACGCCCGTCGAGTGGGAGGACGCGCTGATAGAGGCCGGACGCGCGCTGATGGACTGTCCCGCTGACAAGGTAATGGTTCGCGTGTGACGGGCTGAAGCGCCAGCGCCTCGTGACGCCCATGCTGAAGGACTCGCGCGGCAACCTCACGCCCGTCGAGTGGGAGGACGCGCTGATAGAGGCCGGACGCGCGCTGATGGACTGTCCCGCTGACAAGGTAATGGTTCGCGTGTGACGGGCTGAAGCGCCAGCGCCTCGTGACGCCCATGCTGAAGGACTCGCGCGGCAACCTCACGCCCGTCGAGTGGGAGGACGCGCTGATAGAGGCCGGACGCGCGCTGATGGACTGTCCCGCTGACAAGGTAATGGTTCGCGTGTGACGGGCTGAAGCGCCAGCGCCTCGTGACGCCCATGCTGAAGGACTCGCGCGGCAACCTCACGCCCGTCGAGTGGGAGGACGCGCTGATAGAGGCCGGACGCGCGCTGATGGACTGTCCCGCTGACAAGGTAATGGTTCGCGTGTGACGGGCTGAAGCGCCAGCGCCTCGTGACGCCCATGCTGAAGGACTCGCGCGGCAACCTCACGCCCGTCGAGTGGGAGGACGCGCTGATAGAGGCCGGACGCGCGCTGATGGACTGTCCCGCTGACAAGGTAATTGAAAAAAAAAAATATTAACAAAATATTTATTTCAAAAAACATAGTGGCTATGGTTCCATACTAGGCTGGGCCTGCCCCGTGGAAACCAAAAGTGCAGATTAACAATTACGCGGCTTAAAGATAAAGGTAAATTTACGTCATATTTCCCATTGTTTTGGGAAAAGCCATGACGAATAGGGCTCCCTCATGTGAACATAGTGTTGCTATATGGATAGTAAACCATCAAGTTATTACAATAAAGTGTGAATTACAAAGTATAATCAAATTCATAAAATATTTGACATGATAAGAGACTTGAAAGATTAAAAAAAATGAACGGCAACGAATGTAAAGCATTTATGTCGTAACTATTTGTTTACAATGAGTTAGGTACGTTTGTTGGCTCAGTGTGTACCCAGCGTAAGAAGTCGACCTCATGAATGCTCTTTTTAATATTTACAATGTTATGTCTCTGTCAGCTGCTGGTGGTAGCGGGCGCTCTAGCGGACGCGGAAGCGCTGGTAGCGCTCAAGGACCTGGCGAACAAGCTGGGCAGCGAGGCGGCGTGCACGGAGCAGAGCTTCCCTCTTGCCGGCGCCGGCACCGACCTGCGCTCCTCCTACCTCCTGAACACTAAGATCGCCAGTGAGTACAGTTATGTCTCTGTCAGCTGCTGGTGGTAGGGGGCGCTCTAGCGGACGCGGAAGCGCTGGTAGCGCTCAAGGACCTGGCGAACAAGCTGGGCAGCGAGGCGGCGTGCACGGAGCAGAGCTTCCCTCTTGCCGGCGCCAGCACCGACCTGCGCTCCTCCTACCTCCTGAACACTAAGATCGCCAGTGAGTACAGTTATGTCTCTGTCAGCTGCTGGTGGTAGGGGGCGCTCTAGCGGACGCGGAAGCGCTGGTAGCGCTCAAGGACCTGGCGAACAAGCTGGGCAGCGAGGCGGCGTGCACGGAGCAGAGCTTCCCTCTTGCCGGCGCCGGCACCGACCTGCGCTCCTCCTACCTCCTGAACACTAAGATCGCCAGTGAGTACAGTTATGTCTCTGTCAGCTGCTGGTGGTAGGGGGCGCTCTAGCGGACGCGGAAGCGCTGGTAGCGCTCAAGGACCTGGCGAACAAGCTGGGCAGCGAGGCGGCGTGCACGGAGCAGAGCTTCCCTCTTGCCGGCGCCGGCACCGACCTGCGCTCCTCCTACCTCCTGAACACTAAGATCGCCAGTGAGTACAGTTATGTCTCTGTCAGCTGCTGGTGGTAGGGGGCGCTCTAGCGGACGCGGAAGCGCTGGTAGCGCTCAAGGACCTGGCGAACAAGCTGGGCAGCGAGGCGGCGTGCACGGAGCAGAGCTTCCCTCTTGCCGGCGCCGGCACCGACCTGCGCTCCTCCTACCTCCTGAACACTAAGATCGCCAGTGAGTACAGTTATGTCTCTGTCAGCTGGTGGTGGTAGGGGGCGCTCTAGCGGACGCGGAAGCGCTGGTAGCGCTCAAATTCCTGGCGAACAAGCTGGGCAGCGAGGCGGCGTGCACGGAGCAGAGCTTCCCTCTTGCCGGCGCCGGCACCGACCTGCGCTCCTCCTACCTCCTGAACACTAAGATCGCCAGTGAGTACAGTTATGTCTCTGTCAGCTGCTGGTGGTAGGGGGCGCTCTAGCGGACGCGGAAGCGCTGGTAGCGCTCAAGGACCTGGCGAACAAGCTGGGCAGCGAGGCGGCGTGCACGGAGCAGAGCTTCCCTCTTGCCGGCGCCGGCACCGACCTGCGCTCCTCCTACCTCCTGAACACTAAGATCGCCAGTGAGTACAGTTATGTCTCTGTCAGCTGCTGGTGGTAGGGGGCGCTCTAGCGGACGCGGAAGCGCTGGTAGCGCTCAAGGACCTGGCGAACAAGCTGGGCAGCGAGGCGGCGTGCACGGAGCAGAGCTTCCCTCTTGCCGGCGCCGGCACCGACCTGCGCTCCTCCTACCTCCTGAACACTAAGATCGCCAGTGAGTACAGTTATGTCTCTGTCAGCTGCTGGTGGTAGGGGGCGCTCTAGCGGACGCGGAAGCGCTGGTAGCGCTCAAGGACCTGGCGAACAAGCTGGGCAGCGAGGCGGCGTGCACGGAGCAGAGCTTCCCTCTTGCCGGCGCCGGCACCGACCTGCGCTCCTCCTACCTCCTGAACACTAAGATCGCCAGTGAGTACAGTTATGTCTCTGTCAGCTGCTGGTGGTAGGGGGCGCTCTAGCGGACGCGGAAGCGCTGGTAGCGCTCAAATTCCTAGCGAACAAGCTGGGCAGCAAGGCGGCGTGCACGGAGCAAACCTTTCATACAAGGGCTTAGTCAGGCATAGGTTCCTCTCTGGAGAGAATTTACGGGGGGCATCGTGGTAGAATGCTAGCGATCCCATGATGTCCCCCTTAACGGCAGTGAGGGTCGACACCGCAGAGTGGTTTAGTGGGTATCACCTCATAAGGGCGAGTCCCACATACCCCCTGTGTCTTCCCCGGGCCGGGGAGATGCGTAAAGGCATTCCCTCTGCGTCAACAAAAAAAAAAAATATGGTAAGACACAGGGCATGATTGCCTGATTGAGGATGTCTAACAAATATCGGGATTGTTCGACAGTGATGAAGATCTGGTTCACCAACTCTCGTGAAGACCAGTATCATCTTTGGGCGGCTATTTTTTGGCTGCTGATATGTTGAAAGAAAAAAAATAAGTTTATTCTGCAGATACAAAATTACATATACATTTAGACACTTCGTGAAATGTGAAAAAGGAGTCAACTCAGCACAACACAATCTCGACCCACAGAGGATGACTCGACGCTGATGTTGCTGATGATTGCGTCTGGTGAAAGTGTGGAATATGATAAACCTCCCCATTTATCTCATCCCAACCCTGCATAGCTGATCATATCCTCTGTAAGCACCCGACCTGCTCTTTTATAACCCTAAAATCGATCAATAGGGAACATTACGCAAAACTCTGTGTAGGTGGCGACAATAGCAGAGTTGACATTATATCTCGTTCCCACTTGCGGTATTCTCTATGCATGCATCCTTGTCACTCATTTGACAATCAACTGTGCATGTGAGTGTGAATTCCTATCTTCCTCAGCTCTCTCTACTGGTTTACGGTTTGTGCTAGTGCTGCACTATGCCGGCAGAAGATTGCTGTATTCATCCCTATTGCCGTATAAAATGGTGTTGACACATCAGTTTCCCCACAGACGTGGAGGAAGCCGACCTGGTTCTGCTGGTGGGCACGAACCCTCGCTTCGAGGCGCCGCTGCTGAACGCGCGCATCCGCAAGGCCTTCATCCACCGCGACACTGACGTCGCCTTCATCGGCCCTAAAATAGACCTCACCTACGACTACATCGTGAGTTCTGTTTACAAGCTTTATATTAACTTGCACTGTTCGTATGTATGTAAATATGTAAGTATGTCAGTTGTCCGTCAAAATTTGCAATCCATTTTTCAGTCACTTCCCGTTATGCAATTGAGCTGAAATTTTGCAAGCATATGTATATCGCATGACAATGCAATATTATGATGACTTGGAACTGATCTGATGCTGGAGCTGGAAGGTGGCCATAGGAACTCCGCAATAAAACGACACAACCCCATCGAGTTTGGGCTCGTTAGAATCGTCTCAATGAGTACTTGATGATGGTATGCAGAAAAGAACAGTCGGCAGTAAAAGCTTGTACCAAAAATTGTTGACAGAAACTTATTTCATTTACTTACCCTGCAGCTGCTACCTGGCTGATTGTAAATTTTGATTATAAAAACTGTGTATTTTAATTGCCATACGAGGAATAAATAATCTCTTTAGTCATAATCAGGGTTCGGAAATTCGGATGCATTTATACCTACACCTAGTAAAATCCCGGAAATAGTTAAGCACCATACTTGCTTCGTCGTCGGCTTCTTAAAAATATATTTTAATTTCGGAAATTTCGATGCTTTTATACCTACACTTCGGCCTCAGTACGTACACCGCGTTGTTATTGAATAGCATGGAGGCGGACTCAATTTAATTTCACTAATAAATTTACCGGGATTTCCCGGAATACCGAAAATTAGGATAATATAAACACATACGTCTTATTTAAATAAACTGTTTTAGTTGTTCCTATTTCAAAAATAAAAATTACCAACGTGCATGTTGACAAACGTCGCTGAAAAAGTCATAACCTAAAAAAATTAAAAGGTGACCTTTTCGTGATTCTTTATATAATCCCGGAATCACGGAACTTAAATAATTAAAATATTAATTTTAAGTAGCCGACTCCATACTTGCTTAGCTTTTTCCGGAATTTTGCTAGTTGTAGGTATAAAAGCATCCGAATTTCCGAACCCTGTTAAAATTCATTCAAAAATATGACAAAGAAGGGACTGACTAAACATTTTTTTTCCTAGCACGTTGGCGATGACGCGTCCATTGTGAAAGACCTCGCCTCGGGCTCGTGCTCCCACCCGGTACTCAAGCGCCTGGAGCAAGCCCAGCGACCCGTAATCATTCTGGGCGCCGACCAACTAGAGGGCGCCGAGGGTGCGGCGCTTTTGGCACATACGCAAGAACTGGCCTTGAGGTTGCAGGACAAGCTCGCTGATAAGGAGTGGAAGGTAAAACTTATAATAGCGAATATGCATCATAATTAAATTAAATATATATTTTTTTATTTCAGATTTCCAATATCCATATAATGTTAGTATAAATCTTAATCTAGGTTAGTTATGCTCATATTTAAATGTAGGTACTTATTTCTACTTAACTCTAAATTGAGCCACTGCTTTCACTTGGCTGACCCAGTATATTAAAATAGGGCAGTCGTACTTGTCAGCAATGACCCCCAGGATGCTGTTGGAGCTTCCTCTAAGCCTGTTCAGTAGCGAGGCGATTTTCTTTCGCATAAGTGCCTGGAAACTGTCTGTGCGGGCCTCCGCAAACATGAGCGAGGCACTACACCACCTTGGTAGTCCCAACAGCATCCTGAACGCATTATTATACTGTACATGCAGGGCGTTATAGGCTTTTTTAGTGTACCTTACCCACAGGCTGCTCGAGTAAAATGATTGGCAGTACGCTTTAAACAGTGTGATTTTAACTTCAGTGGAACATCGAGCAAACCTGTGGGCAATCATGTTAGCCCTGACAGCCAACGCCCTGCGCTCCCGTTCTATATCCAGGTCATCATTCAGATCACGTGTTATGATGTGCCCCAGATATTTAAAGTCCTCAACCACCGACAGGGTGGTCCCATGCAGTACAACAGGAGCCACAAAAGTAGGCTGCTTCTCTTTCTCCGTCTTGAAAACCATGACAACACTTTTCTTCGGGTTATACTGCAGTCCGTGCTCCTCAGCAAACCCCTCACATGCTGTCACCAGTTTTCTAAGTGCACTGATAGAAGGACTCAGCAGCACCATGTCATCGGCGTAGCTGATGTTATTCATACAATAACCATCAATGTAGCACCCCACATGCATGCTGCTGAGCCCAGCTAACAACTCATTTACATAAAAATTAAACAGCCTAGGCGACGTAAGCCCACCCTGTCGTACCCCACACTCGAGTTTGTACTCGGAGGACAGACTGTCGGCCCATCTCACCTGATTTAGCCGGCTGCAATACCAATATTTCAGGATGTGCACCAACTCTTTCGGTATGCTTGTTTACTCTAACCTAAAATCCTAAATCATCATATCAGCCGAAAGACGTCCACTGCTGGACATATGCCTCCCCCAAGGAGTGCCAAAGTGACCGGTCCTGCGACCTTTACCAGGTCATCAGTAATATGCATGGGACTTAAATTTTATAACATCATGCCGATAATGGCTGCTTACGTTAGTGAATCACAACTATAAATTAATATTCAAGATGAAAGACTTGGCGCAGTTGGTAGGATACAAAGCAATGCCATTCAAAAAATCCTAACATCCCATGTATGTTCTATTTGATACGTCTAGTACCCTACCATAACCATAAAAGCCGCCTCACCACATCGGCTCGCCGTCAACCAGGCGTCAATCATACGCAAGCACGGAAAACAGAAACGTGTCAGCACCACCGAGATGTGCGCGGACATCTCGGTGGTGCTGCAGCTAGGTGACATCGCGCTTACGGCTGGGTGACAGCGCGCTTACGGCTGGGTGACATCGCGCTTACGGCTGGTTGACAGCGCGCTTACGGCTGGGCGACAGCGCGCTTACGGCTGGGTGACATCGCGCTTACGGCTGGGTGACAGCGCGCTTACGGCTGGGCGACAGCGCGCTTACGGCTGGGTGACATCGCGCTTACGGCTGGGCGACAGCGCGCTTACGGCTGGGTGACAGTGCGCTTACGGCTGGGCGACAGCGCGCTTACGGCTGGGCGACAGCGCGCTTACGGCTGGGCGACAGCGCGCTTACGGCTGGGTGAAATCGCGCTTACGGCTGGGCGACAGCGCGCTTACGGCTGGGTGACAGCGCGCTTACGGCTGGGTGGGGGACTACGAGTTCGGCGTTGGCGCACTGTGGGCTGAGAATTGGCTCTCCATAGAAATAGACAATTAAAAATTTTAGATTACTTTTTTTCGGGAAATGGCTTCCTCTAGTCATTATCATACCACAAAATGATTTTGAGATAATTTGGCCCGCTAAATAAAGCCTCACAATTTTTTCAAAAAAAAATTGTATGGAGCGTATGTGAAAAATCGGATTTTCTCTGAAAGTAAAACGAAAACCGTAATATCCTCGCGGATGGTAACAATACTAATTGTTTCTGATTTTTTGACGTACTTAGTTTTTAAAGAATAGGTGCCGTTTTTTTTGTAAAATCAAAGTTTATTTTAGGATTTTTTTTTGTACTTTTTTTGTTTGATTTACGTTTTACTCATGTTTTTGACGATAGAAAATGAGTTTGAGTCTGTTCGGGCTAAAAACTAACGAGTAATGATCTTTTTTCGAAAAAAATGTATAGCGCCGTTATTTAAACATCTTTTTCTCCTAAATTACCAAGAACACCGTTAAATCCTCCTAGACACTTATAAGTCATAAGTCATAAGTCATTTATTTATAATATTATAAATATTACATGTCATCGTTTGTTTAAGTATACAATGAATTATTTAAGCATTTCCCGAAAAAAAAGTAATCTAAAATTTTTAATTGTCTATTTCTATGGAGAGCCAATTCTCAGCCCACAGTGCATCGGGGTGGACGCGGGGGGAACGATGGCGGTCGGCGCGCCGCTCCCGTTCCGGCGGCGAGACGCAAGCGCGGCGGCAGCCCGACGTAAGCTCTATCACTACGAGTTGCTCGCGCGCCGCTTGCTGATGACTAGCTTGCGTCGAGGCGAGGCGATTCTGTTCCGATGCCGATATGTGTGCGTTACAGTATGGAATTTCTTACAAAGAATACTGGACGGCTCTAGGCGGCGCCGGTCCGGTGCCGAGCGGTTACCTTTACACAATCCTTATCGAGCTCTTATCTTATCTTATCTAGGTGAGGGCCCTTTCGGATGCACTTCGACCCAGTGGGATCTTTTGTACATTTGCCCTCTCCTTTATACCTGCTCCCAGGCTTATTAAGCTCACTAGTTCGATTTATGTAAGATTGTCCCCTAATATCGATTGTTTGTGTCGTCATGTCCAGGTCCTAAACGTTCTCCAGCGGACCGCGTCCCAGGTGGCGGCATTGGACATTGGCTACCAACCAGGCGTGGACAAGGCTCTGGCGGCCGGACCCAAGGTCGTGTTCCTGCTGGGGGCTGATGCGGGGGTGGTCACTCGCGATAAGCTGCCTAACGACGCGTACATCATTTATCAAGGTGAGGCTTTAGATATTTACCAGTGGTCTAGCTAGGGTCTAGACGCCCTTAGTTGGTCTTTAGACTGCGCTCTAAGGCGCCTCAGTGCGTCTCTTTAACGTGTTTGTGCGCGAAGCACGGTACGAACTTGGGCAAATGAGTGTTAATGGCGTCTCGCGCTGCGTCACTCGTGCAACTGTTTGTTTCGCTAGCACCTCGCTGCGCGGGGCGAGTCTGCCTCAGGCTAAGCCGCTCAACTTCGTAAGCTAGAAAGCTGACAATATTTAATGACCTACTCGTATGTACCAGGTCACCACGGTGACGCGGGCGCGGAGATAGCGGACGTGGTGCTCCCGGGCGCGGCGTACACGGAGAAGCGCGCCACGTACGTGAACGCGGAGGGCCGCGCGCAGCAGACCCTGCCAGCTGTCACGCCGCCCGGCCAGGCGCGCGAGGACTGGAAGATCATCAGGTACGGAGATAGCGGACGTGGTGCTCCCGGGCGCGGCGTACACGGAGAAGCGCGCCACGTACGTGAACGCGGAGGGCCGCGCGCAGCAGACCCTGCCAGCTGTCACGCCGCCCGGCCAGGCGCGCGAGGACTGGAAGATCATCAGGTACGGAGATAGCGGACGTGGTGCTCCCGGGCGCGGCGTACACGGAGAAGCGCGCCACGTACGTGAACGCGGAGGGCCGCGCGCAGCAGACCCTGCCAGCTGTCACGCCGCCCGGCCAGGCGCGCGAGGACTGGAAGATCATCAGGTACGGAGATAGCGGACGTGGTGCTCCCGGGCGCGGCGTACACGGAGAAGCGCGCCACGTACGTGAACGCGGAGGGCCGCGCGCAGCAGACCCTGCCAGCTGTCACGCCGCCCGGCCAGGCGCGCGAGGACTGGAAGATCATCAGGTACGGAGATAGCGGACGTGGTGCTCCCGGGCGCGGCGTACACGGAGAAGCGCGCCACGTACGTGAACGCGGAGGGCCGCGCGCAGCAGACCCTGCCAGCTGTCACGCCGCCCGGCCAGGCGCGCGAGGACTGGAAGATCATCAGGTACGGAGATAGCGGACGTGGTGCTCCCGGGCGCGGCGTACACGGAGAAGCGCGCCACGTACGTGAACGCGGAGGGCCGCGCGCAGCAGACCCTGCCAGCTGTCACGCCGCCCGGCCAGGCGCGCGAGGACTGGAAGATCATCAGGTACGGAGATAGCGGACGTGGTGCTCCCGGGCGCGGCGTACACGGAGAAGCGCGCCACGTACGTGAACGCGGAGGGCCGCGCGCAGCAGACCCTGCCAGCTGTCACGCCGCCCGGCCAGGCGCGCGAGGACTGGAAGATCATCAGGTACGGAGATAGCGGACGTGGTGCTCCCGGGCGCGGCGTACACGGAGAAGCGCGCCACGTACGTGAACGCGGAGGGCCGCGCGCAGCAGACCCTGCCAGCTGTCACGCCGCCCGGCCAGGCGCGCGAGGACTGGAAGATCATCAGGTACTCATTTACAGGTGTCCCCTCATTTCACTGACAAACGTTTCACCGAATCCACTGTTTAGCCGAATTTTCAATTCATCGAATTTTTGTTACTCATAAACTGTTAACTTTTTAGGTACAGCTAAAATGTCATTCTGTAGAACCCATTTTTTTTTCTATTGCTGTACCGGTGTTCGTCATTTATATAGGCTGTATGTGAGCACATACAATTATTATTATATTTATTTATTTCAGACAATGACACCGATAATAAGTTGTCGGGGGTTAAACGTAAAAAAACGATGACGTAATATATGGACAAGTCCTAATTGATTTTTTTGCCTGACTCAACACAGTCCACATCCAATCTAAGGAAGGGCGACTGTTCGCCTCTAACCTCGAATGAGTTTGGGAATTGGAATTGGAATTCTAACTAGAACGCTTAGAACGAGACGCATAGTCTGTGTCGCCCCGACACAGCTCGCGGGCCGTCTTGTGGTAGCCGTGCTGTGAATATAAACTTTGAAATACGTCAATATAGCAAAACCACAGCAAAACTGTCACCCTCAATCCTATTCTAATCGCTGTTTGACAATAGCGGTCTACGGCCTTGACCATACTCCTGAATTTTCATCCATTCCCCATTGTAGGGAAGGTGCTCAGAGGAAGACACAATACAATATTAATACTTTTATTAGAGATCGTTGCGAGAAGTACGAGTCGCGTGGCCCGGAGGAAAAAGCCTTGGAGGCGACTGTTTGACGTCTTCAACTCTTCTTCTATTTATACACTTTAACGCAGCTTGATTTGAATTCCGAATAGTGCTGTCCAGCCAGCACTGTAGAGATTGCATAGACGACCTGTTACAGATTCTTCGATAGCACAGCGAAAGGGGGGTTGGAAAGCATGAATTCCCCAGAGAAAGTAACCATGGCGACCAGCAAGAGAAATGAGCAACCCACTCACCTTGTGCACCTCAATGGCAGCAGCTCGTGATGTGGTGAAAGGCCCGCTCCTTTCTCCTTCTGCTATGCCTTGATCTTTTAAGCCTCGATCTTGGTTCAGCACAGGTTAGGGTAAAAGCACAATAGAGAAAGCAGTAAAAGTATATAGCCACGAAAGCACCGTGGTATAGATATAATATGTCTCAGCGGCTGGAAGGGATGCGCGCGCGACGAGAGCCATCTGCATACTACCGAACGTTCTGGAAGGAGCCATTCCGAAAGGGCGAGATTCGATTGGCATTGAAGGAGCCTTCGGTGATGGACTACTCCTAGCTCTTGACAAAAGCCTAGTTACTTAATCCTAAACACGACCTCTACAGGATCAACAGTGGTCTCAATCGCACAATTTGTCCACAGAGCGCTGTCGGAAGTGGTAGGCTCGCGACTGCCCTACGACAACCTGGACGAGGTTCGCGCGAGACTGGGCGAGGCGAGCCCCGCGCTGTTGACTTATGGGGACGTGCAGCCCAACAACTACTTCGCGCAGGCGCGCGCGCTTAACCAGGTATCTTATCTTTTATCTTATCTTTTCGGTATGAGGGTCTTTTTGGATGGACTTCGACCCGAGCTCAACCAGGTAACGTACTGAGACTCGTACACATCTTTAGTAGTGACATTAGGACTACAGCCTGTTCACACGTACACATAGCGCTGTTCCGCTCACGTACGCACGTGTGCATGCGTTCTTAATAGATTACTATTAACAAGTTGATGGATGCTTATAGTCGGAATTCCATTTTGTCCATCAAAGTGATAAGGGTAGTAAGTAAATAATTTTATTTACACCCATATCATAAATCCTCTATAATGTGTTTAATAATAATATGTTGTATGTGTGTAGGGTAGTGTATGCAACTGTACATAATTAGGTCTTAAAACACTAGTGTGATCGTATTGTCCTCTCATTATGTATTCGTTGCATAAACTACTAATAAACGGGTGTCTATTAGAAGCTTAATGCGAAGGTGAAGGGTTTACTAGTCCGATGTGGCGATCCAAAATTATCGCGATGATCCCGCATTTGTTATTAGACCATTTAAATATGTAATTTCTATTGGAATACGTCACCAGCACCACTACATTAATAACTATAACTTAGGAATGTTGAAAAGCTCCCGACATTTTTATTTCAAAGTTCAATATCTCAAAAACATCGAATTTGATGAAACGTAGTTAAGAGCCATCTCGATCACGTCAGCTTTCGGACAAAAAAACCGCATTGATATATGTTCTTCTCATTCGTTTAGGAGCTACGATGCCACAAAAAGACACACATACAGACAGACACACAGACACGTCAAACTTATAACACCCCTCTGTTTGCGCCGGGGATTAAAAACGGCTTTACTAATCGTTTTAATCTAGATAGCAAAATATTCGTGATTTCATCAGTGTTCTTTTAATCATAAGTTTAAAATCCTATTCATGCAAAACTGACCGTTATTCCTCTACCAACAGAGTCTCCAAAAACCGATGTCAGGAAAGTTGGACGTGCAGCTGAAAACGCTCGCAGACTTTTTCATGACGGACGCCATCTCCCGCGCCTCCCCCACCATGGCCAAGTGCGTGCAAGCCGTCATCAAGCAGAACTCATCGCCTTATTAGGGGACACGTGAGCTGACGACTATTTTCTACCTTATTTGTAGAGCCGTAGAATGCAATTTTGAACTGAGTATTGAGAAATATTAACCACACCCCTCAGCCGATGGTAAAATTTGATGATTTGGAGCTCCAATCGAAGGTGTTTTCTGCAGGTAATTTTTTAATATCTAATATTAAAAATAATCATCGATTCGGATTAAATATAAATTTACTACAAAAAGTAATGTAGAAAGTACTCGTTAATTGAATCAAAAGCGGCGTATTTATTAAGTATATTCCTGATTGCTGTCGCTTGATTGTTGTAATAATTTGTCCAGGCAAAGAGATATTTTTATCTTCATTGGTTTTTAATCTTATTATTAAGTAGATAATGTTTAAATTCACGTGTTTTTGTATAGTGCATTGCTTGGTAAAGTAAATACAAAACAGCAATCGAGCGACAGTTCTCTTCTAGGGTAATATAATAACAAATTTTTATTTTGCCTTTCTGCAATCATTTTTTAGAAGAATATACTTCAGAAAAGCATCTTATAGTTGAATCTTTACTTACACCTTTAAAAATTAAGAAAAAATAATGTGACTTCGACTGTACATTGTAATTTTGATGCTATTTATTTTCTTCTGTAAGGAATAAATGTAGTGTTTCCAACTTTGAAATCTTTCCAACCTCAAATATATTAAATGAATTATAGTGAGAAAGGGATCGAACGTATTGCTACTAAGAACGGACACGTTATTGTATATAGTATAAAATAAACGTAGTGTAATGATTGTCGAAATATTATTTTATTTATATACCTTTCCACTGTATGTATAAAATACTTCAATGATTTGGAATTTGCAGGTCGTTTACGTTGTTCTGTTTCCGGTAACTCTGAAAAGAGATTACACGTTTTAGGTGTGCAATTTTACTATTCATATCGAAAACTTCCATTAAGTAGACAGCGACTAAGCGAGTCGCGTTAGCATATGTCGTGGGTGTTGTAAATGAGTGTCACTATTGCCTCTACGCTTACTGGGACAGTATCAACAAGTAAAAGCTGATCGACCTATTTAAAATCTGCATTTTGAAGGCTGAGATACGCCGAAGCTATTGCATTGTCGCGGGTGCCAGAGTTGATAGGTATACCTACGTAGAGAAAAGTGCGGCGCGGGGGGGTGGGACCCACTTTATGAAGAATACAAACTTCTATCAACGCATAGTACAGCAACAACATCAACGACCTTCGTGACGACCCGTATAAGTATTGAGAAATATTTATTTGTTATACAAGGGGGGAAAGTTGTATTTTAACTGCAAGTGTTCATCTGAAACACGAGCCAGCGAAAGTACTCTACGATTGACCACGAGCGAAGCGAGTGGTTCAAAAATAGAATCCTGAGCGTAGCGAGTGTTTCAATTCAACACACGAGACGTAAAATAACTTTTCACCCGTGTATAACACAAATCTTTTCACCTCACTGCAGCAAGGAAAATAAAAAAAAAGGTAAAAAAAACGTAAAAAAAAACAAAATAAAAGTAAAATAAAGTAAAAAGTAAAAAAAAAAAAAAAAAAAAGAAAAAAAAAACTTAAAAAAAAAGTTTTAAAAAAAGTAAAAAAAGTTAAAAATAAAAGTAAAACAAAAATATGTCATAAAATATACCTACAAAAAACAAAAATAAACATTTAACGTTCTTCGTCATAGTACTTTTAACGTTCTACGTCTACTTTCTTCACATGTGGATAAAAAGCGATTTTCTCAATAGTTAACAAACATACAAAAAGGCCTTTCCGAGCTAGTGAGATATACGAACTTCGTATATCTCCGTCTCTATCGCACTTGTGGTTTATGGTACTCGAGCGACAGAGACGGAGATATAGGAAGTTCGAGATACGAAGTTCGTGGTAGGGCCGCAGCCTATACGTAGTAATAGTACCTAAGTAAATGGCCCGCTTGCAAATCACAATAGTTACAAATTCCAAGTCTGACTGATGCTGTACTTACTAAAGTTTAGTAGGACGAACCCAATAAAGCGGTCGAATTGCGTGGTGAGTATTTCGGTGGACACTGTGATTAAGTTTTTCGGGTGCGTGAGTGTGTGCCTACTTGAGTGGACGCTCGGAGCGGAGCGTTCGGCGGGGCGGGCGAGCGTGCATTCGCTTTGTGCAGCGTCTACTCAGGACACCAGGCCCTAGCATGGCTGGCCTTATCACGCGATAAGTGATAGGATAGAGCATCCGTACCTGGCTGACACCGTTCGATAGAATGAGACGACGCGCTTATCCTATCGCTTATCGCGTGATAACGCCATCCCTGCTACGGGGCCAGTATGAGTTTCATTTGTTTAAGAGGATTGTGAACCTGTAAATTTTCATACAAAAAGCGATAACGTTTTTCACCCCGTAAACATCGTTCGATTTTTATAATTTTAAAATTTTATCTTTTTATTTTTTTTAAATTAATCTAAACTGATTTACTAAAAAATCAAAACGTACAGACATAGATTAAAGTGTACTTAATCCAATTATACCAAAATTATTTAATTTCATTAGGGTTTAGGGAGGTAAAAACGTTATCACCCGAAACCATATTTCAACAAGAAAATGTAGGCAATTACCTCCAGGACTTGCAACTCTCTCTATCGCACGATACGGGTCGGGAGGCAGAGCGGTGTGAGACAGATAGATTTTTTTAAATACCTACTCGCGCCGCGTGTCGACACATCATAATCCTCTTAACATGCACGCTGCACGCCCCGCTCCCCCGCACGCCCGACTCTAGCGCCCACTACGGCATTACACTAAGCGAACCGCGCCCGCGCCGCTGCGCCGCTGTTTCAGGGTGTCTTGTACCACGACAGTGAGAAACTGCGAGATGTCTGATCAAGTAAGTATACATACATGAATGACCTTCCGCACTAAGTGCTTGTGCGTGGCCTCGTCGAGCGCGGCGGCGGCGTGGCGCGCGAACCGCGCGTGCGCCGCGTCTGCCCCGCTCCAGCCTCCCGCCTGCGCCTGCCGCTGCTTCAGCGCGTCTTGTACGACTACAGTGAGAAACTGCGAGGTGTCTGATCAAGTATACATACATGAATGACCTTCCGCACTAAGTGCTTGTGCGTGGCCTCGTCGAGCGCGGCGGCGGCGTGGCGCGCGAACCGCGCGTGCGCCGCGTCTGCCCCGCTCCAGCCTCCCGCCTGCGCCTGCCGCTGCTTCAGCGCGTCTTGTACGACTACAGTGAGAAACTGCGAGGTGTCTGATCAAGTATACATACATGAATGACCTTCCGCACTAAGTGCTTGTGCGTGGCCTCGTCGAGCGCGGCGGCGGCGTGGCGCGCGAACCGCGCGTGCGCCGCGTCTGCCCCGCTCCAGCCTCCCGCCTGCGCCTGCCGCTGCTTCAGCGCGTCTTGTACGACTACAGTGAGAAACTGCGAGGTGTCTGATCAAGTATACATACATGAATGACCTTCCGCACTAAGTGCTTGTGCGTGGCCTCGTCGAGCGCGGCGGCGGCGTGGCGCGCGAACCGCGCGTGCGCCGCGTCTGCCCCGCTCCAGCCTCCCGCCTGCGCCTGCCGCTGCTTCAGCGCGTCTTGTACGACTACAGTGAGAAACTGCGAGGTGTCTGATCAAGTATACATACATGAATGACCTTCCGCACTAAGTGCTTGTGTGTGGCCTCGTCGAGCGCGGCGGCGGCGTGGCGCGCGAACCGCGCGTGCGCCGCGTCTGCCCCGCTCCAGCCGCCAGCCTGTGCCTGCCGCTGCTTCAGCGCGTCTTGTACGACTACAGTGAGAAACTGCGAGGTGTCTGATCAAGTATACATACATGAATGACCTTCCGCACTAAGTGCTTGTGTGTGGCCTCGTCGAGCGCGGCGGCGGCGTGGCGCGCGAACCGCGCGTGCGCCGCGTCTGCCCCGCTCCAGCCGCCAGCCTGTGCCTGCCGCTGCTTCAGCGCGTCTTGTACGACTACAGTGAGAAACTGCGAGGTGTCTGATCAAGTATACATACATGAATGACCTTCCGCACTAAGTGCTTGTGCGTGGCCTCGTCGAGCGCGGCGGCGGCGTGGCGCGCGAACCGCGCGTGCGCCGCGTCTGCCCCGCTCCAGCCGCCAGCCTGTGCCTGCCGCTGCTTCAGCGCGTCTTGTACGACTACAGTGAGAAACTGCGAGGTGTCTGATCAAGTATACATACATGAATGACCTTCCGCACTAAGTGCTTGTGCGTGGCCTCGTCGAGCGCGGCGGCGGCGTGGCGCGCGAACCGCGCGTGCGCCGCGTCTGCCCCGCTCCAGCCTCCCGCCTGCGCCTGCCGCTGCTTCAGCGCGTCTTGTACGACTACAGTGAGAAACTGCGAGGTGTCTGATCAAGTATACATACATGAATGACCTTCCGCACTAAGTGCTTGTGTGTGGCCTCGTCGAGCGCGGCGGCGGCGTGGCGCGCGAACCGCGCGTGCGCCGCGTCTGCCCCGCTCCAGCCGCCAGCCTGTGCCTGCCGCTGCTTCAGCGCGTCTTGTACGACTACAGTGAGAAACTGCGAGGTGTCTGATCAAGTATACATACATGAATGACCTTCCGCACTAAGTGCTTGTGTGTGGCCTCGTCGAGCGCGGCGGCGGCGTGGCGCGCGAACCGCGCGTGCGCCGCGTCTGCCCCGCTCCAGCCGCCAGCCTGTGCCTGCCGCTGCTTCAGCGCGTCTTGTACGACTACAGTGAGAAACTGCGAGGTGTCTGATCAAGTATACATACATGAATGACCTTCCGCACTAAGTGCTTGTGCGTGGCCTCGTCGAGCGCGGCGGCGGCGTGGCGCGCGAACCGCGCGTGCGCCGCGTCTGCCCCGCTCCAGCCGCCAGCCTGTGCCTGCCGCTGCTTCAGCGCGTCTTGTACGACTACAGTGAGAAACTGCGAGGTGTCTGATCAAGTATACATACATGAATGACCTTCCGCACTAAGTGCTTGTGCGTGGCCTCGTCGAGCGCGGCGGCGGCGTGGCGCGCGAACCGCGCGTGCGCCGCGTCTGCCCCGCTCCAGCCTCCCGCCTGCGCCTGCCGCTGCTTCAGCGCGTCTTGTACGACTACAGTGAGAAACTGCGAGGTGTCTGATCAAGTATACATACATGAATGACCTTCCGCACTAAGTGCTTGTGTGTGGCCTCGTCGAGCGCGGCGGCGGCGTGGCGCGCGAACCGCGCGTGCGCCGCGTCTGCCCCGCTCCAGCCGCCAGCCTGTGCCTGCCGCTGCTTCAGCGCGTCTTGTACGACTACAGTGAGAAACTGCGAGGTGTCTGATCAAGTATACATACATGAATGACCTTCCGCACTAAGTGCTTGTGTGTGGCCTCGTCGAGCGCGGCGGCGGCGTGGCGCGCGAACCGCGCGTGCGCCGCGTCTGCCCCGCTCCAGCCGCCAGCCTGTGCCTGCCGCTGCTTCAGCGCGTCTTGTACGACTACAGTGAGAAACTGCGAGGTGTCTGATCAAGTATACATACATGAATGACCTTCCGCACTAAGTGCTTGTGCGTGGCCTCGTCGAGCGCGGCGGCGTGGCGCGCGAACCGCGCGTGCGCCGCGTCTGCCCCGCTCCAGCCGCCAGCCTGTGCCTGCCGCTGCTTCAGCGCGTCTTGTACGACTACAGTGAGAAACTGCGAGGTGTCTGATCAAGTATACATACATGAATGACCTTCCGCACTAAGTGCTTGTGCGTGGCCACGTCGAGCGCGGCGGCGGCGTGGCGCGCGAACCGCGCGTGCGCCGCGTCTGCCCCGCTCCAGCCTCCCGCCTGTGCCTGCCGCTGCTTCAGCGCGTCTTGTAATGTGGTGGGGGGAGCGAGGAACTGCGGACGCGGCGGGGGAGGGGGAGATTCTGTAGGTACATACAAATTTATAAATAGAGTAGATTCCGAAAAGTAGAGTTGTCAAAATGTTGTACAGTCAGCATCAAAAGTAACTACGCATTCGAAGACGTCATAAGTTCTTATTCCCTTTCAATAAAGACTTTTGACGTCATCGTTTGCGTAGCTACTTTTGATGCAGACTGTATTGCTACCCTGGATTTATAAGGGATAATATCCTCGAGAAATGTCTGATAATATGTTTTCATATATTTGACACTTAGCATGCGAGGTATCAGATATTTGAATTCATATATTCGCACATCTCTGGTGGATATTCACTGCTGGAAACCCGTAGCGAGGCTTTAATGACCCGATGAATTATTTTTACCGTCCTTATTTATCACACGCAATGATTTTTTTTATACTGATGATGATGACGATTTTTTATACTACGACGGTGGCAAACAAGCACCTACCTGATGGTAAAAAGACACCGTAGCCTATAGACGCTTGCGACTCCAGAAGAATCACCTAATGCTTTTTCATCACGTCGACTTGCGCAAAAATATTTTCATCTGACGTTTGATTGTTGAAAATGAAAATGAAAAAAATAACAACCTACTGATAACTGGAACCTGAGGCCACGTATTGAGTCTGTATACATTTATCAAAATTGAGATTAATTTTAACAAAATATGAAGGTCCAGGAGGCTAAAGTATGTAACTACATAAGTTATAAAGTAGTTACTACATACTTATAAGTTTCCCTATTTTAATAAGCGTTGTCACCTTTGAGCAGTTTGGACTCAGGTTTGCAACATCTTGCAATGGGCAAGCTTTGTCTGTCGACGCTAAGTCTTCTCTCACACTTTTCGCAATCTCTCAGACTTTTTGACTGCATGCATTTCGCTTGCAAATCTTTGCTAATTTGTTGTTTGAGTGCTTCTCGTTTTTCCTTTTCCTGCAATCTATAAAAACACACTTAAACACGTGATTTATCAAGCTTGTCCATTTTTGACATCTTAAAAATCCGTGTTAAAATGGATCAAGGAAACTGTCTTATTCGCCGTCCTAAACCCAAAACGTAAGTGAGGAAACTGTTTATATTTTTCAAAAATTATTGACGCAGCTGAAAAGTCTGCAACTTTTTTCTGGTGCTAAGGAAGTTTATTCCTATCCCCAAAATATAATCGGGCACTGCAAAAATTTTCATCCATTCCCCATTATACCAGAAACGGAAGATCTAGTGTACGGGTACCATGATGTCCAGATAAGGGAAATGAAATTCTCAAGACTCGGATGGCTCCGTATGGGTGACGATGACCCAGTCCGGAGAACGTACCTACTCGGGTCGTCCAACTGGCCAAAGACCTATTGGCCTTACCATCCTAGCTACTGGTGGGGTGACGAAGCCCGAAAAGACCTGAATGAACGACTGGACAGAAACGGCATCGGACAAGGAAGCCTGGCGGTCTTTATTGTCGGATGCAGAGATCTACTTTGGGTTGTTGCGCCACAGCAGTAAGAATACCTACCTATCAATATTTTCTATTTACAATTAGGTTAATTCACCGTTTTTCCATCTTTTTTACTCCTTTATCAATAAAATCGTTGTATTTTTTCTCTTCTTCTTCTTGAAGACGTTGCACTAATTCATAATTTTCTTTGAAATGCCCTGTGTCTTGCTTTTCTTTATGTATCTGCAAAATATATACCCTTTTATTGATAATTTGTTCTATATGTATGTTTAATTCATTGTTGGTAATCCCTATATGGCTGATTTACACGTTACAAATGTCCCCCTACGAAATATATTTTTCTTGAAATGCAGTATAGCTGCTGGGACTAGTCAATAGACTTACTTGGTCAATAATTAGTTTCTCCTTTCGCCGAATTCTGTCCTGGTGTCTGCGCCAGACGTCGGCTAGCACTTGGTCCAAATTCTCTCTTTTCTCTCTCATATCTTGGATAGCTTTGTTTTGTTCTTCGTATATTTTAACAGCTTCTTTATCAAGACAATAATCATGTTTCTAAAAACAAACTAGACAATAATAAAATAAAAATGGGAGCATAAGGAAATTTATTGATAGTGAAGGTAACTCTTCTAAAACTTGTAACTGACGTAACTTCTAAATTTTTTCTGCATCTTCGAGTCTGTTATTTTTGTCAATTTCAGCAGCTCTTATAGTTTTTTCTCTTTTCATCTCTGCCCTGTAATTTGTTATGTTGTAAAATGCTACTAATACTTAGTTGCTATTTACTATTGACCCTTTGGACGCCAATAACACCTGAAGTTGTTGTGTGAATTGTGTAATGTGCTCATTCAGTACATACTCAGTGTATGGCAAACGTTGTCAAAGGCACCTTCATGCTTTCAACGAATTCTCACTCTTATGGAAAAAAGTCGTGTTACCTACTGTCACATTCGTATGAGAAGAATATCGATCATTCCTCGATAAAGTTTACCACTTTCAGTGCCAGGAACCCGCCTACCGGGTGCCTACGCCGTAGTCACTTTCCGCTACATACGGAGAAAACCAAGGGATCGGCTACGAGCGTTGCGCATAGAAACTCTTGGCACTGAATGAATGTGTTGTTTGTTGTGTGGTGTGTGAGTCCGAGATTTGTTGTTAGTTGAAAGGTTCAAAATGTTCAAATCTAAGACTCGCCACATACAGGCTGAATTCCGGGACCGAATTCGGCAGCGGAATTTAACCGCCTGTCTGTGATAGGACCATAAATTTTGTACAGAGCAAGAGCACCTGCGGTCGGAATCAGCCCAGCGGAATTCCGCGACCGAATTCAGTCGCTGCCGCGGTCAGCCTGTATGTGGCGAGCCTAATTAAATCATTACATCATTTTATTGCACTCAGCATCTGATTTCTCGTTTTGTTTTTGAAGAAGTCGGTTGCTCTCCCCTTTTTCAAATTCAGCGTACATAATATTATCAATTTTAAATTTAGTCTCTTCTATCTCCTTTTCCTTTTCTTGTATTTCCTTGTTAAATTTTATTTGAATTTCTCGTTCATCCAAACATTTAGATTCAAAAAGTGCACTGCAAAAAGTTTAAGCATAGCATAACCTTCATATTTTTACTAGAGTTGTTATTGTACCCTGATTTTCACTGTATATTTTTAGACTTCTATTATTTTATTTTCTTTCCGTTCTTTGGACAGTAGAAAGCTGCAAGGAACAATAACACCTACCTTAACAATTTCTTGCCATAACCAGTTCGCTCAAAAATCATATCTCTTGCCCGTCTCAGGTTTTCAGCTGTATGCATGCGTTTCTTCTTCTTATGGAAAGCTTCGACCTCAGCAATATCTGCTAGATGTAGTTTCTTCTTCATCTTTGTCACTTTATTTAGATGCCCTTGCATAGAATCAGGCCAGGAATTTATCCATTTCTGTGACTGCGCATTCATAGAATCAATGTCGACTGCCCAAGGCGCTTTTTTGATTTCTGTATTGAGAATAGCTTGATTCTTAAGCCTGTCCCACTCACTTCTATGAATCACTAAAGGCGCAATGGGACTCATTATTAATAAATTTAACTCAAAAATGTACGTGCAGATGACATAAAAGATTTGGGTGAAGATTGTTCACAAATCTATGTGGCTCTGAAATTTCGATACTAGCTATTTTTACTATCTAAATAGTAAGAAACTTAAAACCACGACAGGTAGCTTCCGTTACATTCCAGAAAGGCAACGAAATTTTAAACTCGACATAACAGCACCAGTAATGTGTCAGCCAATTTCGTAATCTATATTTCTGAAAACTCATCCGACGCGCTATATGCAGTAAATTAAAACTGTCGGATTCGTTTTCAGCCAACGCTGTTTCATAAAAAAAAACCTGGTAACTTTATGGAGTGAGATAGGAAATCGAGCGAGGTAGGTTTCGCGCCATTTCAGGCGGCGGCGCGCCCCATCCATCAATGTCGCCTGAGACGTTATTTGCAGTATATTTTTCCATAAAAATAACTCTACTACATTGGGGAACGATGGACGGAGGGAAATTGTAACGAGCAACGAAGGAATGTTACGTTAGCATACCGTTTTAGTGTTAATTTCAGGGGATAAATTACCGTAGGCTCTGTTTTTCTGTTTTGTTTGCAGTATTCTTCTTAGTAATGTTTGTAACCTTGCCAGTAGGTACTACAAGTCCAACTTACTAGTAAGTTAGCCGCTCAAAATTCATCCAATCGAAAATGAATCTAATTAGGTAGTTAGATAACTTCAAAAAAACGCCTGTTTGATAGGTGACCGAGCGACCATGAATATACCTAAGATTCTCGTCTGTGGTAGCCATATTTTGAAAATCGAAATTCCTACAATACGGAAATTGCTCCGGTGGAACTCTTTTGCTCCTTACTCCTTACTCACTGTATTATATTATTTCAAACTCAAACTCAAAATCTTTATTGTTGGATATGTAAGTAATACAGATCTGATGTTATATTTTTTGCTCTTATGCGGTCTCTAGGTGTCTGTCTGTCTGTCTCAGGCAGTTTTCTCAAAATCCGTTTATTTACTTTTACTAACCATGAATCATGTTATGAATTAGTCTATCATCTTTCCTACTGAAAACGATGGAAAGAGTCATTGATCAGCACATAAGAGCGAAATACCTGGTAGTCAGACCATTGAGTCTGAACCAACATGCTTACCAAAAGGGGAAATCTACGGAAACTGCACTACTAGATCTGGTCGACAAAGTGCAAAAAACCCTAGAGGATAAGCAAACAGCTCTATGTGCATTCCTTGACGTCGAGGGAGCTTTTGACAACACACCCACAGAGACTATCCTTAAGGGATTGGCATCAAAGGGTGTGGACGAAAACACCATCAGATGGATCCAGAGCATGCTATCAAATAGAATAGTCACTCTGACCCTCAATGCAATTGAGTTTACATTTTACACCACAAGAGGATGTCCTCAAGGAGGCGTACTATCCCCACTACTATGGACCCTGGCAGTGGACCAACTCCTAGCAACTATGAAGGACCTAGACTATGACACGCAAGGATATGCCGACGACCTTGTAGTCATAATCAAAGGTCCCTGCCTCCACACAATTTCGAACCTAATGCAAGGAGCGCTCAACACCATAAACAAATGGTGCAAAGAAAATGACCTGTCCATCAATGCGAGCAAAACAGTACTAGTTCCTTTTACTAGGAAAAGGAAACTAGATAAGCTTGCCAAATTAAAACTGAATGGACAGGAAATACCCTATTCAAATGAGGTCAAGTACCTAGGAGTTACCTTTGACCAAAGGCTAACTTGGAACGCTCATTTGAATAACACAATACAAAAGGCAAAAATGGCCATGTGGACTTGCTGTCGAATGGCAGGAGCAAGATGGGGCATAAGACCCAAAATTGCTTTGTGGCTTTACACAGCCGTAGTGGGGCCGATAATCACATACGCCTCTGCAGTCTGGTGTAACAAAGTCCACCAAAAGACAGCCATCACAAAGTTAAGCAGTCTTCAGCGTACAGCTTGCTTAACAGCAACAGAAGCTTTATGCTCAACACCGGGGGCAGCCTTGGATGCACTGCTCGATCTAACGCCACTCCACCTGCAAGTGCAAAAGGAGGCGAAGCAGTGCATCTACAGGATATGCACACTAACAAGGCCAAAATGGCGCTCTCAAGCGCTAAGCAAACTTGAGGCCCTTGTTTTTGATAACAAAAACCTAAGCATGCCCACTGACGACACATACGTGGAATGCAAATTCACTAGACTGTATACAGTGGAAATACCTCCGAGAGACAAATGGACAAATGACCAAATGGACTTCAAGGAGGGAAGCCACATTTGGTATACAGATGGATCAAAAAAAGGTGATGATGTTGGATGTGGTATCTACGGTGAGAGGCCAAAGTTCAAAGCTAGCGTCAGCATGGGGAAGGAGGCCTCAATCTTTCAGGCTGAACTCTTCGCATTAAATAAATGCGTGGAGATAAATCTTGAAAGAAACCTAAGGAACCAACATATCTACATCAACTCGGACAGCCAAGCTGCTCTGCTGGCACTAGAATCACTAGAGTCCTACTCTAAACTAGTCCAGAATTGTAAAAATAATCTAAACACCCTGGCGAACTCCAACAAAGTCATACTTAGATGGGTACCAGGGCACTCCGACATTGTAGGAAACGAAAGAGCAGATGAACTTGCAAGGCAGGGCGCAGACACGGCCCTAGTCGGCCCGGAACCGTTCTGTGGCATCACAAAACGGAAAGCATATTCTCTGCTAAACAACGCGGAAAAATCAGAGGCAATCAAGCTGTGGAAGTTCACCAAAGGACAAAAACAAGCTAAAGCCCTGATCGAAGGGTTCAATAGTAAGCTGTCTAAAGAGTTATTACAATTCAAAAGGCACAAAACCTGCGCAGTGACAAGAATCCTGACAGGACATTGCAAATTGAACAAACACCTGTTTCAAATGGGTATGAAGCAGGACACAACTTGCAGGTTCTGCCAGGAGACAGAGGAGACTGCAATGCACATTCTCTGCTCCTGCGGACCACTCATGCATAAAAGAAGTACCTACCTAGGGCGGCACATAATGCACCCACAAGAAGTACAACATATCACCGCCCAAAGAATCTGGAATTTCCTGGAGGCAACGGGACTTAACGGTGAACTCTAAAACAAGGGCTGCCACAATAGATCACTTGCTGGTCGAAGCGGCATATTAAGGCCCACAAAATAATAATAATAAACCATGAATCATCATCCTCGTATCGTTATTCCCGGTTGTGCCCCTAAAGGAGCCCGGGTTCGCTTTTACTAACCATGAATACCTAACTGAAATACGGAACGCCAATTGAATTAATCCGCTAAGGAGTGCAGACTGGCTACGACCTTCATTTAATTCTGTTAGATTCCAATTCGAATGTGTAAATACGAGGACAATATGGCGTGCCTACCTGCCTATTGTGTTTTGTATTTTATGAATTGATGGATCGCTCAAAAGTTTACAGACTACAGACTTAGTGGTGTCTCATTTGGGTGTTATTTTATTTTATTTTTAAGAATCTGGGAGTTCAAATCACTAAAGAAGCACCCATGTTACCCATACCAACATAAAATCTGCACCGTCGTAGAGTCGTAAATTTTTTATAGTGTGCAATTTGGCGACCTTTTTGGGGACGCATAGGTAGTACAAAGTTTTATTGGCAGTGAAGTGCGTCGCGTACGTGACTATGGCCTGGAAATTATTATCTAGTTTTTGTGACACCGGTAACCCTGTGTAAAAAGTGTAAATAAAGACGCGTTACATTACAACTTTCACGTTGGCATTTGGCAAGTAAAAAAGGAATTTTGATAAGAAAAAGCCTACATATTTATTTATGATATAGGCCAGTCCGTAGAGTATATCTTTATTGCAAAAGGTGGTGTAGAAGATTTTGATTTTTAATATTGTTTACATCGATACAACCGAGCAAATATCAAAAATGGTTACACGAGATATCTTGGGACAACTTTTGGCAGCCACAAATCTGGGACTTTTTTTGGTTTCTCACTCGTAGCTTCTATAGGGTGCATCTATAGCGAAAAGTTACACACTAGGGAATTAAAGAACATGAAATTATGCGTCTAATGAGTACCAATACATATTAATTGAGTTCAGCGACATAGTAGAAAACCATAGTCGAAAACGAGGCTTTCCTCAAGTTTGTAAGTTATTTCAAGATAGTCGTTTTTAAGCTTCTGCGTTTCAATTTAGAATTTAACTATAGGATTTAGCTTCTCAATTGTAGGAATTTACAGAATCGACAGTAATTTCAGCATTAGTATCATCATAACTGGCAATTGGTAATCGAAGAGCTGGCAGTTTTCTCGTGCAACGCATCAGCATTGCAGTTCAGTGAGGAAATACCGCCAGCATACTCGGTACACTGCCTAGAAGGCCTTTTTAGGGTTCCGTAGCCAAAATGGCAAAAACGGAACCCTTATAGTTTCTTCATGAATGCCCGTCATTCCGTCTGTCCGTATGTTACAGGCAATTTACTCGAAAACTATAAAGTGTATTTGAATAAAATTTAGAGGATAGGTGTATTTTATTAGCCGCTACATAATTCTAAAATGAAATGACAAAAAAAAAATATTTTAGAGGTGCACTCCATACATAATAACTGCAAGTCAAAAAAAGAAAAACATCGTATGTCCACGTGTTGCACATCAATCGATAGGTCTTTTAAAATAATTATAAGGTTTCCCAGCAAGTTTTTCGATTAAGTGAAAATAGTCGGAGATAATCGCCTCGAAAGTCACTAAATTTCCAGGATTTTTAGCTGCCAAAAGTTGTCCCGAGGTATTTCGTGTAACTATTTTTGATATTTGCTCGGTTGTATCCATATTACATGACATAAAAAATAAAATCTTCTACACCACCTTTTGCAAAGTACCCCGTGCTTTGAACCTCTACTGACAGACGTAGGCGGTTATCTCCGACTATTTCCACTTAATCGAAAAACTTGCTGAGAAACCTTGTATTTATTTTAAAAGACCTACTTATCGATTATACGTGGACATATACGATGTTTTTCTTTTTTTTGACTTGCAGTTATAATATGTATGGAGTGCACCTCTAAAATAATATTTTTTTTGTCATTTCATTTTAGAATTACGTAGCGGCTAATAAAATACACCTATCCTCTAAAATTTATTCAAATACACCTTATAGTTTTCGAGTAAAATGCCTGTGACATACGGACAGACGGATTGACGGGCAGTCATGACGAAACTATAAGGGTTCCGTTTTTGCCATTTTGGCTACGGAACCCTAAAAAGGCCCTCTAGGCATTGTACCGAGTATGCTGGCAGTATTTCTTCGTTGAACTGCAATGATGATGCGTTGCACGAGAAAACTGCCAGCTCTTCGATTGCCAGTTATGGTGATACTAATGCTGAAATGACTGTCGATTCTGTAAATTCCTACAATTGAGGAGCTAAAACATATAGTTAAATTCAAAATTGAAACGCAGAAGCCTAAAAACCACTATCTTGAAATAACTAACAAAGATGAGGAAAGCCTAATTTTCGACCATGGTTTTCTACTATGTCGCTGGACCGAATTAGTATGTATTGGTACTCATTAGACGCATAATTAATTGTTCTTTAATTTCCTAGTGTGTAACTTTTCGCTAGGATGCACCGTATAGAAGCTACGAGTGAGAAACCAAAAAAAGTCTCAAAATTTCGAGGATTTGTGGCTGCCAAAAGTTGTCCCAAGATATCTCGTGTAACCATTTTTGATATTTGATCGGTTGTATCGATGTCAACAATATTTAAAAACAAAATCTTCTACACCACCACTTGCAACGTACCCCGGGGTGCTTTGAACCTCTACGGACTGGCCTAATATAGTTCAATCGGTTTTACTCTAGGATCTGAACAAACGAATAACAAAGTTTTCAGTTTACAGTTAATTCAACCGATGTCTAGAAATATTCGCAGAAAAGAGATTATTGCCATTCCCACATTTTGGGACTCTTTTTAGGGCCTGTAGTTTCCGGAACTACTAATCCGATTTCTTACATTATTTCACCAGTAAGTATATGTATAAATAAGTATACAATGGACCATCGGGACGGACATATCTGCTATTATTTTATCATACAGCTGCGCCATCGTTCTTTGTAGGCAATAAGCGGTCGGAGCCCCACAAACAAGCTAGTAGGTATGATTAAGTGTTTATTTCAGCTCTATTTCGAAAATCCTCGCTCGCAACTGATCTGCATTCAAATAGATGATTTATACTCGTACTGCAGACATGCATTAGGGTCATGTTTATAAGACATAAGACATTTATTTAGCAGAATCGTTTACACATATATTATATAACGATGACTATTATTTACCCGTCTTTATGTATCCAGCCACGTTAGAAACGAAATAAATTCCATTACTGCAGACACAAAGTACAAGGATCTGTCTGTAGTCCGCATCAAGCCGGGATTCTGTTTCATGAATAAATTTACATGTCACTTTGCGCTTTGCCAATCGAATATTTCATATTGGTAGCTATTCATATAAAGCCTGAGCTTCTTGTGCGGACAAATGATGGGACATTAGTTTAATGTTAGTCTTAAATCACATGTAAGATAAGCTTCAGCAGCAGCAGGTGGAATGAATCGCTGGCGCTCATCAGTCGCAGGAAAACACGTCTGTGTAGCTTTGACATTACCAAAGGTAATCGTTCATCATCATCATCATTTTCAGCCTGTAATCGCCCACTGCTGAGCATAAGCCTCTCTTCGCGTACGCCACTTATCCCGGTCCCGTGCTAGTCTCATCCAGAAATGACCCGCGGTCTTTTTTATTTCGTCAACCCATCGAGCTGGTGGACGACCAACGCTTCTTTTTCCTGCAATTGGCCACCAATCCGTTAACGTTTTGGTCCACCTACCGTCACGCTGCCTGGCAATATGTCCTGCCCAACTCCATTTGAGTTTGGTTATGACTTCGCCGACGTCACGCACCTTAGTGCGACGTCGGATCTCAATATTCCTCACTCGGTCTTGTAGCTTAATGCCGAGCATGGCGCGCTCCATGGCTCTCTGTGCTACCCGTACTTTATGCACAGTCTCCTTTGTGAGCGTCCATGTCTCAGCACCATACGTCATTGTGGGCAGGACACACTGATTATAGAGACGAGTCTTCAGGCATTGTGGAACGTCAACGGATTTGAGGATGTCATCTAACTTGTTGAATGCCGCCCAACCCAGCTGAATTCTCCTGGAGATCTCTTTGTTTTGATGTTTAAGGTAATCGTTGGGTTGTTTTAAAACTTTTAATTGGTTTTTCTCCCACTTGACCTGAACCTGCAGCGGCCTTTAGACCTGGATACCTAAGGCCGCTTCAGTCATTTTAAAATTTAAACCTATACTAGTTATTATTAATATTCGGCTTAAGGTAATAGATGACGCACGGGTATGATTAGCCTAGTTCAGTTGTTCCTAACTTATTGTATCCTGTTATTACGCACATGACCTATCAGGATTCGTATCGTAACCACTTCAAATTAAAATTAATAATTTACTTTTAAAACAAAGTTCTAACCGACTTCAATTCAGTACTTCGCCGTTTTTGAAGAGTTGCCTCGATTTCTCCAGGATCCCATCATCAGATCCTGACCTGGGAAGGATACTGTTGGAATAGTATAAACATATTACATACTCCTTGCTTTATACGTGACTTGATGTGTCAAGGTTTTTGAATAAAGTTAGTTGTCATCGGTCTATCAACTGAATTGTGTTCTCGATATTATCTTCTATAATATATTCGCGTTTATTCTGCTAGTTAGCGTATTATTTCCTAGAGGTTATGGGCCATCCTATGCCTATTAGCAGTCGAATTATTACTGAGAAGTAAATTCCGGAGAATAAAAAGTGCACGGGAAAAATGACGTCACACAATCTTCAAATAGAAAAATTAGCCGGTCGGGAGAATTACGCTACTTGGAAGTTTGCGGTTAAGACATACCTCGAGCTTGAGGAATTGTGGGAATTTGTGGACCCAACGCAGACCGCAACCGATGCCAAGAAGGACGTTAAAGCTAAGTCCAAAATCATTTTACTAGTAGATCCGATCAATTACGTACACATTGAAACGGCCGAGACTGCTCGCCAAGTTTGGATCAATCTACGAAATGCTTTCGAGGACTCTGGGCTATCGAGAAGAGTCGGATTATTGAAAGATTTGATTAACACGTCACTGGATAGTTGCCCAAGCGTAGAAGAATACGTAAATAAGATTATGGGTACCGCACACAAACTGAGAACCATCGGGTTCTTAGTAGACGATGAGTGGTTAGGAACGCTCATGCTGGCGGGATTACCGGACACGTACAAACCGATGATCATGGGCCTGGAAAGTTCCGGCACGAAAATATCGTCAGATTTTGTAAAGACAAAACTTTTACAAGAAGTTAAAGTTTCTGAGTCTTCGGCATTCTTTACGAAGCATAAGAAGAGCACCAGCCATCAAACGAAGCCAAAAAAGAAAGGACCACGCTGTTTTAAATGCAATAAATATGGCCATTTCCAAAATGATTGTCCCGAAAAGAAAGCCTCTAACAATGTTTTTTCTGCCGCTTTTTCAGCTTTCAGCTCAACTGAACAGGACGATTGGTATGTCGATTCAGCAGCAACTATGAATATGTCAAGACGTTCAGACTGGATGTACGAGGTAGAGTCATCTCCGATTCAAAGAATAATGGTGGCGAACAACGAAGCTGTCTCCGTGCAACATATGGGTAAAGTAAACATCCATACCGTTATAAGCAAAGACAAGCATCGAATCCAGGTTAGAAATGTTCTTTATATTCCTGAGCTAAGCGCGAACTTGTTGTCGGTTAGTCAACTCACTAAGAATGGCTGCAAAGTTAAGTTCAGCGATACTAGCTGTGAGATATACAACGCACATGACATCCTTGTTGCGACAGCGCGACTAACCAATAACATGTACAAGCTGAATACTGTTAACACTGGCAATGCGTATGCAGTTTCCTTAAATGAGAGTAAGGCAGATATTGTTACTTGGCATAAGCGAATGGCACATTTGAACATGGCAGATGTAAAGAGGTTGCAATCTTGCGCTGAAGGTATACAAATTACTGGTAAACTTGAACAAACTGTGTGTGTACCATGTTGTAAAGCTAATCAAACCAGACTTCCGTTTCCCAACTTTGGTTCAAGAGCGAATGGATTGTTGGATATAGTACATTCCGATCTATGCGGTCCGATGGAGACGCCATCTATTGGCGGCGCGAGGTACTTCATAACCTTCATAGATGATTATTCGCGAAAAGTATACGTCTATTTTTTGAAGAACAAGCTGGATGTTAAATCTGTTTTTCAGAAGTTTAAAAATGAAGTTGAAAACGAGTTAGACAGGAAAATAAAGATTATACGTAGCGATAATGGTACAGAATACTGTAATAAAGCATTCTCCGACTTTCTAGCAGCTTCCGGCATCAAACATCAAACCAGCGCACCGTACACAGCAGAGCAAGACGGGCTTGCGGAAAGAAAAAATCGCTGTCTGGTCGAGCGCGCTAAGTGCATGCTATTTGAGGCAAATCTGCAGAAAGAATTTTGGGCGGAGGCAGTTGTCGCAGCAGCTTACATCATTAACAGATCGCCATCACGAGTTTTAGCTGAAAGAACACCGTTTGAGATGTGGACGGGTAAGAAACCAAACATTTCACATTTGAAGATTTTTGGCTCGAAAGCCATGGTCCATGTTCCGAAGCCGAAGCGACTAAAATGGGATTCGAAATCACGTGAGCTACTTTTCATCGGCTACTGCGAAAATACAAAGGGCTACAGACTGTACGACTCGAGCAATAAAAAAGTTGTGGTTAGCAGGGATGTGATATTTATCGAGGATTGCACGAGCGCAAATAAAATCACACCGGACCCTGGACCAGTGTCACGGATTACTAGCGTACCTCTGACATCGCAGAGTGTGAGTACGGACAAATCTGAGTATTCCACAGAAAGGGAGGACACTGTCACACCACCGAATGAGACGCATGATGTGGAAGATACATCACCGGAAGAGACGCAAGATGTCACGTTACCCTCGAGTGCTGACACTTCTTTTGACAGCTGTGTGAACAGAGCGAGTGAAGACGAAACATACTTACCTAGCGACGGTCATGATATCAGCAAAATTCCTGCACGTACTATGACATTGAGGTCTGACCGAACAGGTAATAACTGCATGTGTGTCAAAGAGATCACAGATCCGCTTACTGTAAAAGAGGCCTTGTCGAGCGCTAATTCAAAAAACTGGAAAAAAGCGATGGACGAAGAGTACGAGTCCCTAATGTCAAATAATACGTGGGAAATTACGACTCTACCTTCTAACAAGCGAGCTTTACCATGCAAGTGGGTTTTTAAGACAAAAACCAATGAAAAGGGTGACATTGTGAAATACAAGGCACGACTGGTAATAAAGGGATGTTCACAGAAAAAGGGAATTGACTACAATGAAGTTTATTCACCGGTTGTCAGACATACATCTTTGCGCTACTTATTTGCCTTGGCGGCAAAACATGACTTAGACATATGTCAGATGGATGCTGTTTCCGCTTTCCTTCAAGGTGACATAGACGAAGAGATTTACATGGTTCAACCTGCGATGTATGAGAAAGGTGACCAAGTATGCCTATTGAGAAAATCATTGTATGGATTGAAACAGGCAAGCAGACAGTGGAATAAGAAGCTTGATTCTTCCTTGAAATCGATGGGTCTGTTGCAATCGAAACTGGATCCTTGCATTTACCACAGGATTGAGAATAAGGAAAATATGCTATTTGTAGCTATTTACGTCGACGACTTGTTGATTTTCACAAATAACCAGGCGTCTAAAGGCTTTATCAAAGAGCAGCTGAACAAGCATTTCAAAATGAAAGATCTCGGAGATGTTTGCTACTGTCTTGGGATACATGTAGAGAGAGATAGAAATAAAGGTGTCATTTATTTGGACCAACAGAAGTACATACAAGAAGTACTACATAAGTATGGAATGTCAGATTGCAAAGCTGTTAAGACTCCTATTGATATGGGTGCTAAATTAACAGAGAGTTCTGATGAAACAAAGGAAGTGTTACGAGATATTCCTTATCAAGAAGTAATTGGTTGCTTGCTGTATGTCTCGCAAATAACAAGGCCTGACATAAGGTATGTTATTAATATGCTGAGTAAATATAATAATAAACCTGAGATGCAACACTGGATCGCTCTAAAGCGTGTGATGCGATACTTGAAAGGAACACAGGACTACAGGCTATGTTACAAGAACAGTCCTGATGAAACCATGATGCATGGTTACTGCGACGCCGACTGGGCGAGTTCAGCAGATGATAGACGGTCTTGCACCGGTTACACTTTTTTGTTTCAAGGAGGAGCAATCAGCTGGGGTTCCAGGCGCCAGCCTACCGTGGCTCTATCAACTACGGAAGCCGAGTACATGTCATTGTCGTCATGTGTACAAGAAGCTTTGTGGTTGAAGCAGTTTAATGAAGATTTATGGCCGCTGTTGAAGAATGAAGCCATGGTTATCTACAGTGACAACCAGAGCAGTATCAAACTTTCTGGTACTGATGGCTATCATTCAAGAACAAAACACATTGATGTGAGGCATCATTTTGTGCGTGACAAAGTACACGAAGGTGCCATCGATGTTCGCTACGTTCAGACAGACATGATGGTGGCTGACGCGCTTACTAAGGCTACGTCACTCCCGAAGCTGGCCTTCTGCTCCAGGATGATGGGATTATGTTTAAGGGAGGATGTTGGAATAGTATAAACATATTACATACTCCTTGCTTTATACGTGACTTGATGTGTCAAGGTTTTTGAATAAAGTTAGTTGTCATCGGTCTATCAACTGAATTGTGTTCTCGATATTATCTTCTATAATATATTCGCGTTTATTCTGCTAGTTAGCGTATTATTTCCTTTTTTTCAAATCGGTCCTGAGGTGTCTTCGAGTAATCGGGGAACATACATAAAGAATAAAAGATTCCGATTAATTGGTCCTCCTTTTTTGAAGTCAGTTAAAAATAGTAATTATCCAGTTTTGCAACCACTAGCCAAGACGGCTGTCATCTTGTCTATGCACTTATTTAGCCATCCCCAGTAAGGCAAAAATAATTTCTTAATTCTAGTAAATGTATAGGTGCAAGCCAGAGCCCGTAATTTTCATGCCGATGACATCAATTTGACGTCACGCTGCATATAGGATGATCCAAAATAGGTTTATTGAAATATTAATCATTAGTCGTCAACCATTTTAATCATGTACAAATTACTTCAACGGTAATCTATTCACGTGGAATAATTAATAGGTACCTACTTGATACGTGAAACGTAAATTAAGCTATTTGTTTTGTTTTTATAGGTACATACAATTGCAATCATACTCTATGCAGGCTGACGTCATTTTTGCGTCAACGGCATGATAAGTACGGGCCTTGGTGGTAACAATACCATTTAATAAAATGTATGTATAAAAATAAAACAAATAAATTCATTTACGTTTCACGTATCAATTTGGTACCTATTAATTGTTCCACGTGTGAATAAATTACTGTTGATTGACGACTAATGATTAATAATTTCAATAAACCTATTTGGGATCACCCTATATGCAGCGTGACGTCAAATTGATGTCATCGGCATGAAAGTTACGGGCCCTGGGTGCAACCATAGCATTTTCTGTTAGTAAATTACATACAAGTAATTGAAAATTCTGTCCCTAATAAAAGCTCAACCGATGCATAGAATACTGCTCCGTACCTAAGACACCATTCAATATCTAAAACTCTTGAGAGCCCCAAAACGAAGTCTCTTATCTCATTTGGTTCCCAGCATTTCGATGTTAACCGTTGAACGTTAGCCACAGTCAAAATAATATAAACATTATTTTCCTTATGTAAATGTAATAAGGTCCATATTTGTGTACATATTTATGAAATCGACTCGTAGGATAGTGGTGGCGCCAGCGACCCTTGACCGTGTCCCTTGAGGCCACTTGAGCGCTGCAGGTAGTGAACTGGGTAACAAGCTGGGTGTATGAAGTAGTATAAACATTTTTCAGTAGGACTCAAGCAATTTACGAAGGTGCTCACATCACAACCCTGTCTCATTGTTATTACGTTCCTACTAACTTGACCGTGTGTTAACCCTCCACGCAAACGAGGAGTGTAATGAGTTTAGCATGTGTATCTGTGCGTCTGTCTGTGGCATCGTAACTCCCAAACGGATCAACCGATTTGAATGCGGTTTTTTTTCTCGAAAGCCTTGTCTGTCAAGATGGTTCTAGCTATGTTTGTTGTGTCAGGGATTTTTATTTATTTTGTTTTTGTAGTTTGTATGTACTTTGTATGGCGCTTCTTCGTGGATTGAACAATATATATCCTGTTATTAACGTGTCCCTCCTTATATAGCGCTGTGTTGTTCGTAGTCATTGTGGAAAATACCTATAAGAATTTTACGAAACATTAATTTATTAGATCGAGTTTGATACTACTGAAGAGTGAATACTTCAGGATTTCAGTAGGTAATAGGTATAAGATGGTACCTGGCTTCAGCTATGGAATTGTTGGAAACGGGCGGCGTCACGCGCGCGTAAATTGCTGGTGTCTGTCGTTCAATGCGACGCACAACGCCATCAATGATACACTCCGAATAAGTTCTACTTTTCCATTTCGAAATACTTAATCTTATTTCTAATAGGTAGACAAGCTGCAGCTGTCTGAATAAACCCCTTAAGAGGGCGCTCGTTTTTTGGTCAGGAATAAGCGAGAATGACGGATTTTTGACGTTGTAATTCTAAGAAACGGAGAGCTTTTTCTAGATCCTGATTACTTATTTGCATAGGTAAACTCCTCATATTGGTCCTAGCCGCCTCCAATTTACGAAGAACTGAATACTTTAACCGAAAATACCCGATTACCGACAGTAGTTTTCTGAAGAGAGCGCAGAGTCATAAGTTTGAGCCCCTAATACTCCATGATGTTATATGAGAACCTACTTGTTTTTTTCTATTTTCACTAGCGTAATATGTTGCCATTGCGCATAGCCGCCTCGAATTTTCCTTATTCTGCACGTATATATATGTAAACTGTTCTCAATTACACCATATTTGTCAACAAAATCGTACTGAAAACTCAAGGATTTTCTCATTATTGTTGAATAATTTTTGTATTGAATCTTACACAACATTAAAGTTCATGCTTGTACCAACAAGATCCAGTCCAAAAAATATAACTTTTGTCAAAATTTATATTTATAAATAATTATTCAAAACTAGTATAAATTTACCGTCGCGCGGGAATATATCTCAGTACCGGCTGAATAGCCCTCCGAGACAGACGTGTAGTGTGTTTATTTGTGGCTATTCACGAAGCTAACCGGCCACTCTTCAGATAAAATAATATTATTTTGATCTCCGACTAGGCATAGTTGTTACCAACCTCGGGGTCAAACTATACTGGGGATACATTCGTGAGGCTAATCGAGACAAGTTATGAATTGCATAGCTGCCATATATGACGTAGTGTAGCGAAAAGGCTCAAACCCACCGGATACGTAACATTTAAAATTGAACCTTCTACCTAGAACAAAAGGCATACATTTCAATGGTGATGTCTTGTGGGTTGGATCCTTTTGTCTAAACTACGCGTTCTATAGTCAATTATTATTGTACGAGTGATCGTGATACTTGATAGATTTAATTTATTTACTTGTTACTATCAGTCCACCTTGTTAGTATGTATGTATGTATGGGAGTTTGGGTGAAATCTTCAAATTAGGTACAATTGCGTATCTTCGGTGACATAATATCATAGAGCTGGTCTGATGATGGAGTCGGAAGGTGGCCATAGCAACTCCTAAACTCAACAAAATAAAGCCATCGAATTTGGGCTCATTTATTTGGTCATGGCACGGCAAGACTTTGGTGCTGGATGATTTCCAGAGTCTGATGATGGAGCTATAAGGTGGTCATGGAACTCCTAAACTAAACTAGATAAACCCATCTAGTTTGGGCTCATCTGTTTTGTCTTGGTAAACACTTTGGTGATGGATGATTTCCAGGATCTGATGATGGAAGGTGGTCATGGGAACTCCTAAACTAAAATAGATAGACCTATCTTGTTTGGGTTTGTGTGATTTGTCTGTACAAGTACCCACGAATCAGCGACATAATATGCAGGGTTATTGAAAATAACAAGATGGATAATTTTTTTTTTAGAAAACAAGCTTATATGGCGTTTGTTAAGTACAGCACGATCCTAACTTGCATTTAGTTATTATTTTCGTTTATATATAATAATAACACACACCGGGGGTTTACACTGGAAAGGGAGATTTTTACGTGGTTTTATTACATTTCCGAGTCATCATCATCATCATCATCATATCAGCCGAAAGACGTCCACTGCTGGACATAGGCCTCCCCCAAAGAGTGCCACAATGGCCGTTCCTGCGCCACCCGCATCCAGCGGACTCCCGCGACCTTTACCAGGTCATCAGTCCACCTTGCGGGGGGCCTACCCACGCTGCGCCTTCCGGTACGTGGTTGCCACTCCAGAACCTTTCCGCCCCAACGGCCATCGGTTCTACGTGCAATGTGCCCCGCCCACTGCCACTTAAGTTTAGCAATTCGGAGGGATATATCGGTTACCTTGGTTCTGCTGCGGATAGCCTCATTTGTGATGCGATCGCGCAGAGAAACTCCCAGCATAGCCCTCTCCATTGTCCTTTGAGTGACTTTGAGCCTTCTTATGAGGCCTATAGTAAGCGACCACGTTTCCGTGCCATATGTCATCACTGGCAACACACACTGGTCAAAGACTCTCGTCTTGAGACACTGCGGAATATTGGACGAAAAGATGTGCCGTAGCTTCCCGAATGCTGCCCAGCCGAGTCGGATTCGACGATTGACCTTCCCTTCGACATTTCCGAGTATCACTCTTTATTTCGAAATAAATGTTAAAAAAACCGGCCAAGTGCGAGTCGGACTCGCGCACGAAGGGTTCCGTACCATTATCTATATCTAAAAACGGCAAAATATATATATCTAAAATCACGTTTGTTGTATAGGAGCCCCCTGTAGCCTAGTTAGTAACTTGGTAAGTGACTCTGCCTACGAAGCTGGAGGTCCCGGGTTCGAATCCCGGTAAGGGCATTTATTTGTGTGATGACCACAAATATTTGTTCCTGAGTCATGGATGTTTTCTATGTATTTAAGTATTTATTTATCTATATAAGTATGTTTATCGTCGTCTAGTACCCATAGTACAAGCTTTGCTTAGTTTGGGGCAAGGTCGATTTGTGTAAGATTGTAAAAGAAAAAGAAACAAATAAAAACTAAAATAAAAATAAAAAGATGTATTCTGTTTTTTAGTATTTTTTGTGATAAATAGCGACAACAGAAATACATCATCTGTGAAAATCTCTATCTATCACGGTTCATGAGATACAGCCTGGTGACAGAAGGACAGACAGGCATTCAGACAGACAGACGGACAGCGGAGTCTTAGTAACAGGGTCCCGTTTTACTCTTTGAGTACGGAATCCTAATAAGTGACATAGGTTTTAGGCTCAGAACATAAAAAAGGGAGAAGTGCCGTACTGCTTAATTTCAACCAAAACCGATGTCCCCAGTTTTCTCCCACCGCAGCGCCCACAGGCACACACATTGAACCGTGTAAAAACAAAGACTCGGGCGTTGCCAGTGAGTCTACGGCAACATGCAAACAAGGGCTGTGATTGGCTTAAACGCACTACACTAGGGGGGCGACAAACGTTAAAATTATGTTTTATCGACATTGATATTAAAATTAATATTATGTTATGATATTGATGGGTAACAACTTCAACAACATGGTAAGTTTATGTGGTCGTATTTAAACTTTTAGCTACAAGTTTAAATAACACGGGTTGTTAACTTACCATAAATCGCAAAAGTAAAAAATATTGACGAATACCTACAGAGTAACATAAACGGCTTTTTATAAGTTCGTGTTCACATACATTTAAAACTCTGGTCACATCGATATTTTTGACCTGTAGGTACCAGGCCGATCCGACTCGCATTTTGGCGCGAAATAATATGTCCATTACTCATATTACGAGATTTAAGGCTAAGGGCGAGTAACCACCAAAGATGTGCGAAGATGTGTTACCATACATTTTACACCAAGGTTTCAAGCAAGCGAGGTGTCAAATATTCGAAAAGTGTACGGCTCTTATAAAGTGGTTGGAAACATTTTTCTTGAAAATGTTACGAACACATTAACTCTTCTCTGTACAGGAAACCAGTTAGGACCTCTGCCAGTAGCATCTATCCATTTTTTTAGTACCTACTCGAATTCTTTGGAAAACTGTAATAAGAAACCGAGATTTCTTCTTCAATTATCACATTTCAAATGAAAGTAAAAAATACTCATTTAAAATAAATTATTGGTAATAATATCACATTTTAAGTTGTTCTGAAGCCATTTGCAACTAAATTATATACTTGTATATACAATTTTAATATGTCTATTTACCGTTCATACTGCAACTTAGTGAAAATCTTATTAGTAGGTACCGTAAACATTTTGTGCCTTTTAATCTTATTAGTATGTTATTAGTTACCTTTAAGATAGGCACCCAACCAAAACAAGTAATTAAATAAAATAAAACAGCGAAAGTAGTCGAAATAAAATAACTAGTATGATATCGTCCTTCTATTTTATCGATTACGCGTAAATTGTAACTGCACTTTGGCACCGCCCTAGTTTGCGACGCCAAGCAGCGGCCGTACCACTAAAAAATTCAAGCATCGTCCATATCCATAGTGGTTTAATACATTGCGCCGTGGTTTACTGTATTGAACGTTCAATGTACAACGCATAGAACAAAAATATGCTTTTTCGTTCGATGTGTTAGTTCGATCCCGAGAAATGATGCGGCGTTGCGTTTATTTATTAAAATATTAGTTTTTACTGACTTAAGTGAAAATACTAATACTCACATGTGGTGCGTGACTCCACCATTCATGTAGGTTTTAGTTTCATTCCTTCTTTTGCATGTAACCACGCTACAATTCGGCATTTTGAGTAAACGTAAAAAAACATTTCAGATTCACCAGATTCAGAAACATGCGGTGGGCAGTGACATGCCCATTTGGCCATGTCGCACCGACACGCGCCAAGCCCCCGTTTCATATCTATTCATTTTTATCATCTGAGGTTTTAGGCTTTTGAATAAAATCACGCATTAATTAATTGTATTCTAGATAAAAAGCTGTGTTTGTATAATTTATAATTTTCAGTTCCTTTGGTAAGAAACGGACATAGCAATTTTTATAAAGGGCCGTTTTTTTTTACTGTACATAACAAAAAAAAAATTCTTCAAGAAATGAATACGTAAGTACCCAGTAATTTCCTAGTAGTGGGTCTACTGGTATAATTTCATTACATTACTATATATAAATAAGACTCAGATAATATGCAAACTATTAATATCCGTAAAACAAATTATTATTCTTATTACTGACAACTTTAAAACTCGTTAGTTTATTTTATACTAAAAAAACGAAACTAAATATACTTTGTCATATCATAGTATTTTAATACAAATAGAAAACTTGTGCTCAAAAATCAAATACTTACTTTATTCAAGTTATCTAACTTCGCTAACATGATGTTCTAGAACATCATGTTAGCGAAGTAATACTTACCACTTTTTAGTGCAAGTATCAATATCGGTCACGGAGTGAATTCCAACGGTGCGCTATACAGCTATTTGCATCGGCAAGCTCCGCGGTTAGTTCTATCCCGATCGCACTTACATATAGCTAGAAAGGGACGGCACCCGCGGCTGGTGCGATCTCGCTGTGCATGTGGGGGTTAGGTACGTTTGTGTGGGTGGTAGTAGTATTTACACACACAAACGCACTACGCGTGTCAAAATACCGAATTCTGAGCGAGCGCTTTTTTGAAGAGCACTCTTAAGGATGCTAAAATGTTGTCTCGTAAAGTTTCGTGTTGGCAGCAGCTTTTATAGTAATAATTTCAGAGTTTATTCTCTAGGACCTAGACTAAACATTCTAAACTACTAATACATTTTAAGTTACTAGGAAACGGAACTTTCCTAATATCCTCGGCGTACATAGGTATCAATTTATGATGGAAACAATATTACACTTTAAACTCTCGCGCTTTGTACACATATTTAAAGTTATCTGCGACCATGACCGGTGTAACCCGTGTCGAAACGTCAGAAATAAAGGTAAATAAATATCGCGTTAGACCCGGATTAAACAGTATTTAAATATGGAAATAATATTTTCTGTCACCTAAGTTTAGATGTGTCACTAATCTGCAATACCCTAATTACGTATACTTATAATATGTATCCCCAAGAAATATATTAGTCATCATTTTAATCAAAACTGTCTCTAAGTATAAATCATCGGATTTAAGTAAATATGTATCTTAAATTATAGTTTGATCACTTTTTCTATAGCCTGTCATCAAAATAATAGATCTGTCACCTAATAAATACTTAGATCAGTTCCTTAATTTAATGAAAAAATGGCTAATAGCGGCGGAGTCATATTGGCGGTCTATGGAAATGATTATCATAATGACTTACTTGACATAATTAGTCAATGCTATAAATTTCAGTAAGTATAAGTTGGATTTACTATAAAAAACTTTAGTTATAAATAAATGATTAAAGGTAAAAATGGCTACCAAAACCCGAATCAGCGCTCCCCACTTCCACGTGGTCTTGTCTTGTCTGTCCTACCCCTAGAAAGAGTGTGTGTAAGTATATAAAAGCCCGCGGAGCCAGAAGTTTCTAGTGGGATCCCGGGCGGAGGGCGGTAGACGAGTGCCAGAAACGAAAGCGGGGCTCAGTCAACTTTCTTCTTCAATATAATTATTTGATGATAGATATTATTTCCAAGTAATTCTTGATTGATATTTAGGTAATCCTTATAATATTATTAGGTGATTCAATTTAGGTGACAGATCTATTATTCTAGGAGCAAATATAATCTATTAGGTCACTGAAAATGCATTTAATAGGTAATTGATAAAATCATACCCATTTATAATTTGGGAAACATTTAGGTACCTACAGTTGAATACAAGCTGATATAAGTCACACACCAATTCAATTAAATAAAATAGGTTTAAGTACTACCTTATTGATTATTTAATTAGACTCTATCTATTAGTGAATTTTCATGAAACTTTAAAATACTTAGGTAGGTACTGCTTGTTTTTCCTTTTATGTTTCCGATCCACTAGGATCTATATGTGCGATTTATTAATCGCACTTATAAAAATGTCACAAGAAAATCTCAGTATCTAGTGGAACGGACTTTATCTGAAGGCGTACTCGTAATATAACAAAATGGCCGGTTCGTTTCTAAAGATTAGGAGGGCGCGTTTGTCTTCATTTGAAGTGTAAGTCGTAATGAAGATGTACGGAGGATTGAGAAAATAAAACTAATGCGAATGTAGTTCAAACGCTGAACATAAATATCTGTGCCGTGTTCAAACGTCGACTGTTCGACATAACGAGGGGAATGGGGATATTTGAAATCTGCGCTAGCTTAGGTAAGATAACACTGTATGCCTAATTGCCTACATCCATTCTAATATTAGTGGATCTGTGAAAAAAATATTTTTAAATTTCATAAAATGAATCAACCAAAACAAACTTTAAAATTATTGAACTTGCTCCCAAAATTTAATTTAAAGCCGGACATCCGGAAATTGGAATTTTGGCCCAAGCTGACGCATACATACCTATGTACATATAGAACTTAGTTCAATTCGCTCGCTCGATCGGTTACTTAAATGCGAAAGTAACTTTAGACCTGCAGGCAAACTGTTTAAACAGTTTTGCAGGGAAATTAGAAAACGTTTTTATATCTTTGGTAAATAAATAAATAATTAAAAAAAAAAAAACTGTATGGTCTGTCAGTTTGTTAGATGAAATTTGGCATGGGGATACCTAGTTTGAGACCCTGGGATAGTTTTTATCGCGGACATTACTACCACAGTCGGTTAAAAAGTTCTAGTGGAAATGGTTAGAAAGATATAAAGTCGATCAGGTAATTCAGGTAGAGCTACACCACCTACTTAAATGCCTAATAAATTATTAAAAGAGCTTGAAGCAAATCCTATCTGTCGATATAAAATAGGCTTAACACTGCCTCATAAAGTTCAGCTAGACTTGTAAACTTCGTTATTAGCCTCACAGGATTCTGTATTTATGGCTTATGTTCCCAATCAGAACCATCTGCGGCACCGTTTAAATTAAAAGTAATTTTCTTATGCAGAATTAATTAATGACTAACGAGCTCAATAGAGTTCATCAGGCGGAAGCGGGGGAAGGAGACAGTGGAATAGATGAAGTAGTGGGAGTGACAAGGAGGCGTGGAGAGTCTGGAGTTGAATGAATTTATGCCGGACCATTTAGTAAAGCGTCAATTTGGCGCGAGAGTGGTTGTGTGTGAGGGTATACGCTCTCGGAGGGTGTCAAAGCGCGCGAATTTATATACGTCGTGTGTGTTTCCAACAAGAAAACAATTTTATGTTAGTAATATAATTACAGTGAATGAAACATTAGTAAATAAAAGTTTTAATTGAATGAGCTATAAGTGAAATACGCTTTTATATAACGTTAAATATTTTTGGTAAGCTGGTGTCGTGGTGGATTTGTGAACGGGGAGATTAGGATATACGAATTGGAGATACCTAACGAATGCCGGGAGCGAGCTGCAGATATATAGGTACTTACGCGGGATGAGAGGAACTGAAAATAGCTAAACAGATATTAAGAATAACTACGGACTTGCACAACATTTAGAACGGTAAGTAAAGATTTTTTAAATTACGCTGTTATTCTCTTATTGCCCTTTGCTCTGTTAGCAAATATGTGCGTTTGTTCTTTTGATTAGCAAAATTATTATTTATTGAACACGTGTATTTTACTGTTAATAACATTATTTGCAACAGTTAAGGATGCTGACGATTAAGTTGCCTACTCTATGTATATACATATATGGACACTTCTATTCTTCTCTCTTCAGTCGTTTACTCTTTACAGAGTGGTCGTGGTGGTGGTTCCACTTGTTACGGTCTCCAGCATCACTGGACTATGGTCCTATCCTTACTCTTGTTGTAAAATATTGAGGTAGATTGAGTTTCTTTTTAACCGACTTCAAAAAAGGAGGACGTTCTCAATTCGTCTGTAAGTTTTTTTTTTTTTTGGGTTTTTGTTACGCGTTAAGGCGACGTGAGCTCCGAAAACGGATTTTTAAAAAATCGTAGCTCTTGTTTGGATTATAATACGGCTGCCTTAAATTTAATTAGCAATAATGAGGCCTTTCTCGAGGGAAATCAGCTATTCGAATCCTGAGTTTTTGACTTTCACTCGATAGAAAAAAATCACGAACATAGGTCTAAAATACACTTAAAAAAATTCTAACAAATTATGCACAACAGCTAAACATATTACAATTGGTTCTTTAAATCGGCAATGTCATGTTTGAGGGAAATCAGCTATTACTTTTTTATTTATTAAAACGCACAAAGAAATAAAATTAAAAAACATGATATCTGCGCTTCCAAACACGCACTTCCATCTCGCTCACGCTTATGCTCAGTGAGAGGGAGAGAAGACCACGAACCTACGTCCCCTTAACTGTAATTACTGAACCGATTTGAAAAAAAAAATCTTTGTTTGAAAGCATATACTTCCAGATTGGTCCCGTTGTCACCAAAATCCAGTTCTGATGATGGGATCCTGGAGAAATCGAGGGAACTCTTCAAATTGTATAGGCTATTTTGAAGTCGGTTAAAACTTTGTTTTCGAAGTAAATTATGTTATACTAAAACAGCAGAACATAGAGAAATTGGAAAGTAGGGAAAATAATAGCTCAAATCATTAAGTACTTTACTGTTTTTTTTTTTATTTGTTTTTTTTTTGCTATGTTTATTGATTCATACAACAAACAAAACTTCCCATAAATACCTACGTAAGAAGGTATACCTACATAACAGTACCTATGTATTCTGTGCCAACCTACATCTCGTCACCCGTATTACAATAAATAATAGCCAAAAAACTAGGTGACATTAATGGTGCGATATATTTTTTCTTTCGTTTCTTCTGAGAACATGCGATATTTTATTTTATCAACATCAAACACTTTAAATTACTTTACGACCATTTTCTTTGATCATAAAGTTAAAAGTCCGTAAATTTACGAATGAGTAGGTACCTTCTATAAGTCATCAATTCATATTTTTTATCAACGATTTTCTAAATATTGGCAAGAGCAGTAAGTCTCTGGAGTAGGTACTTACTTATGATCATCTTATGATATTGATTGAAAACGTGATGTGATATGATGTGATAGATGAACAGACGTAGGTAATGTAGGTAGGTATAGAATAAAAGAAAATAATTATATAAACCAATTGATTACCATCAAACCGATCCGTTACAGAACTTACGAAACATGATGATTGATGACAAAAAATATAGGTAGGTAGGTACGTTTGCTATAATATTATGTCAGGTTATAAAAAATATAAATGAGATCATTCAAGCTTTTAAATATAGGTAGAATTTTCAAAATTGGTTCGCAAATGACGGAGTTCTGAGGTATAACATAAAAAAAACTGCCGTTTGAGAACCTCTCCCTCTTCTGGAATTCAGTTGAAATACAAATCACAGAAACCAATCCAATAATATTCCCGGATAATAATTATTAGGCACCGAGCATATTTCTCGCAAACTTTTCAAAAGAGAACTCTTAACAGACTTATTTTCTGAAGTGGAACTCCGCAGGGCCGGCACTAAAGCATTTTTATCGAAGCTCGTCCATCCGCGTTCCCTAGTGATTTGTAGAAAAAGTTTCACCAGGACCGAACGCGACCTAACCCATAGCACAGATGTTTATGACCAATAAATATCCACTATATTTCAAAAGCGCTATTCTGAACAGCGAAATAGTACATTTCGATGCTAGTGCGGGAAGTATGTCATTATTACTCCACGAGTGCCGAGATATCTTGCCACGAGCCGTAGGCGAGTGGTAAGACTAGGGACGAGTGAAGAATGACATTTCCGCACGTGTATCGAACGACGTTTTTTAATACAGTTGCGAAAAATAAGAAAAACAACAAGTAAAAACAGTATTAAAAATATATTTTTTTGAACAACTTTATTATTTTTCAACTGTAAGTATTACAATGATGTTACATAATTAATAATATAAAAGTTTCAAATTCCTTACTTGTTGTATTTCTTATTTATTCGCAACTGTATTAAAAAACGTCGTTCGATACACGTGGAAAAGTAAAAAGCACTAGTGCGCAAAATACAACATTGCGCACGATTTGCAGCTACAAAAAGTACCACTTTTTGAGCAACTGTATTAAAAATTACTTTATGAACTATAAACTATACAGCAATTGCACCCTTTAAGGTGAAAAGTAGTAGTACAGTTTTCGAGAGCCTTTAAAGTTCATATTGGAATCATGCCCGTAACAGCGCCATAGAGAAGTTAATAGCGATGTAATATAATATACTGTGTCCCAAATGATATTAACCTTTAATTTTATAACAGTTGTAAATTTGCTCGTACGCCATAAAGGCCATAAAGGCTTGCATGCCATCGGGTGCGCGGAGAGACGAAATCGGGGAAAATGGTATTCGGAAGCACAGGGGAGTGGAGTGGTATGTAATATACCTACTGCTGCATTCAAGAGTCATTTATTCCATAATGACTTCCAATATTTACTTAGAAATATTATCCTCTATAACTTAATTCAATATTATACATCTCATAATACTTACCTACTCTAGAAACTCTAGATGCATTTTAAAGGTAGGTAAAATACTGAGTTTCGAATAAAGATCTATTATTTACTCTACCGACTCGCTTAACGTTTTTCTTAAGGTTATGTAGGGTGTAGGGTACCTAAAGTGCTCCAGTGAATGAACGCTTAAATTTAACAAAAAATCCGTCAACTTTAAGCTTCGCTCATTTAGTAACTGTTGTGACTGAGTTGATATAAATGTTACAAAACCCTTACAGTAAATGCTTCTTATCGAGAAAAAAATACCCGGTATGCTAGAAATATACAGAACTCTTAATTTAAGCAAATAAGCAGCATTTGGTTCAATCCCTGGAGCACTTACTATCTTATTACTACTTATTCATATTACGTAAATTCGATTAAGTATGTACCTACCTATCATTGGCGGCGCGTGAAAATTTTCGATGGGCAACCCGGAACAAAAATATGAATGAGTTTAGGGTATATAACTATATATGTGACGGTTTTTGGGAAAACGTCCCACTTCGTCGATATGGAGTTAAGAGTAGTTCCTAATACTACAGAGCATACGCTATCCTTTGGTGAAATATTCATGTCTCTAGGTGCTAAAGTTATTTTTTAAAAATTCTGCAAAGTTGCAGAAGTGAAAAAGCGACAATTGAGAAAACGTTGGTTAAAGTTTGGGATGGCAGAAAACACACTTGTACTTTGAAGTTATGGAGTGGTTGGAATTAAATGAATGGGCATACTTTAGGGATTTTAAATTAGGTAAAATCATGTATGTAACCTTAGTATTTTGAATGTTATGGAGGCTTGAACATAAAAACAGGACGAAAATATGTAAATCCTGAATATGGGTTTATTTCTATATTCTATTATACAGCACGCAGATATCATTAAAGTTGTATTTATAAATAGTTTCCCATGCTAAAAAAGACAGAAATAATTCTGTGGATCCTTTTATTTAGTTATTATGTCAAAAAGTTAATAACAAATGATTTGAAGAGTGCCATGCATAAAAATTAAAATACATGTGTCTCTTAATATATAACATGAGATTACTTATTTAGTGATTTTATATAGGGAGCGTCCCACTTGGTCGGTTTACTAAACTTTAGTGCTTCTTCATTGAAAGTGTTTGTGTTTGGTATATTTTTCAGTTTTATGTATGAGATAATGGTTTGTTATTGTTAATCTAAGAGTCTTTGATACTAACGTCGTTTGTTTAAACTTTTTTAACGTAATTGAACGAAATTTCTTTTTGACTCAAGTTTAGTGACCCACTTTGACGGTTTGGTGGATCATACGCTAAAAAATTACTACAAGTATAAAATCATAATTTATAAACATAGGTGTAATTTGCTGAACCAAAAACAGTATAATTACAATCCAAAAATGGTGTACGTATTGAACCTATGACATCTCCCAATTCACTCACTTAGGGGGTGATTTCCAGAATTAAAACTATCCTATGTCCTTTCCTAGGACTAAAAGTACTAAAACTATCTCTAAACTAAATTTAATCTAAATGAGTTCATCCAAATTTTTCCCTCCCATTCCACCCGCGTAGGGGATGATTTCCGGAATAAAAATTATCCTATGTCCTTCCCCAGGACTTTAACTATCTCTATACCAAATTTCATCTAAATGGTTTCCATCCAAATTTTCACCCCTAATATCACCCCCCCAGGAGATGATTTTCGGGATGAAAACTATGCATTGTCCTTCCATGGGACTCCAACTATCTCTGTACCAAATCTCATTTAAACGGGTTCCATCCAAAGTTTCACCCCCCTTTTCACCACCTTAGGGGTGATTTCCGGAATTAAAACTATCCTATGTCCTTTTCCAGGACTTAATCTATCTCTATACCAAATTTCATCAAAATTGGTTACATCTAAATATTCACCCCCTTATTTCACCCCTTTAAGGGATGATTTCCTGAATAAAACTTATCCTATGTCCTTTCCCCGGGACTCAAACTATTTATATACCAAATTTCATCCACATCGGTGAAGCGGTTTAAGTAGCTCCATACAAATTTTCACCCCCAATTTCATCCCCTTAGGGATGGATTTTCGGGATAAAAACTACCCTATATTACAAATCACTCATAACACCATATCGGCAAAGTAGAAATTGTTCTCTAATAACAGGTACAAATATGATATCGACGATTTTTTCTGTATGCGACAAAGTGGGTCGCTGGGCACTAAACTTTGAGGCCCTAAAAAGGTGCTTAAAATGGAGATTTATGCGCCGTCATCAAAATCATAGGTTTATTACAGTATGTTCTATCAGTTTTCATCGAAAGTTGATTTTCGGTAAGTTTTGCCATATTTCACTAAACTGCCCGTAACTCCGTAACTAGAATCGACAAAGTGGGACGTTTTACTAAAAACCGTCACATATAGGCTTGCCTAAAAATAAATTCTAGGCAAGCCGGTGGTAATGGGCTTGTATGAGCGCTCCGCTACTGCTACCTATGGAATGGACAAGAGAAAGGTTAAAATTGAGGATTATAACAATAAACACATCGTAAAACTTGTAACTGACAAGACGGTTGTAAAATCCATTATAATCTCTTCAACAGGACATTGCTATAAAACTTATAAAGCGGGTCAACAATTTAATTAACGACCATAACAAACATAATGAACAGTGAGTGATAAATTATCGACTGGATTTTGCATTCAATTGTTTTAATGATGTATTATTAAATAATACGATAATTGCGTTTTCATACGTGCCCGGATATTTAATTAAGGAATCTGTTTCATTTAAATTTAATCGTCTAATTTCGTTTCAATCACCAACCCTTCATCATGCATGACTACATATACTTACCTATACACTTAGTTTAAGTAAAGTACTATATCATAAAACAAATACGATTAATACCTAACTAGTGGCTCTGTGAGCTGCACAACTCGCGAGCCTGTACTTTTAAAAGAACATTATTTTTTTCGAAAATTGTAGAGTTACTACAAACAAAACGATATACTAAGAAACCTGCTCACAAAATTTAACAAGAATCGGTTGATAAAGGCGACCTCTGGAGGAGAACAGCAGGACAGACACCGGACATTACAGACAAACGATTTTCGGCCCAAGCTGAAGCATAGAACTTCGTTCGCTTCGCTCGCTCGTTCGATTACACAGATTCAGATTTCAGATTCATATATTCACAATACATACGGCAACAACAGACAACTACCTAATATTTTGAAATGTAGAAACGATTCTTGCTGGGAGAGGATGGAAGAGAAAGGTTTGAGATACGGCCAGTTGACGCGGTAATTTAGAGGCGTATGTCCAGTAGCTTCAAGATGATGATGATGACAGCGAGGTCGTTAAAGGGTCAGAATGTTAACCAGTTTATCCTTAACCTTACGTTTGATTGCAGATGGCCTAGTCCATAAAGAAGATAAAATGGGAAGCCACGCAGCTCGCAGAATCAGAAGAATGGGTCTCAAGCGGGGATGCTGCTGGAAGTCTAGACTTATAGTCTTCGCTCTGGCTATAGCTTGCGTTAACTCACAGGGTAAGTCTATCTTTACATTTCATATATATATATATTTAAATTAGGTAACTATAGCATATAATGTTTATAACCAGCTTTGTAATTATTTAGATACTGAATTTATATTGAAACAGTTCTTGACGCACTTCCATTCAGGAAAGCACAGAGAACTATTACCTATTAGTAGAGGAGAGACCATTCGTAGGAATGGGACATAATATGGTAAAAATTTGAAAGGTGGGATGCTTAAAAAAATTATAAATCCCAAATAATGATTGGTGAAGAAAGACTGGAACAAGTAAAAGAGTTTGTGTATTTGGGAACACTATTTACTGGAGACGGAAAGCATGAGAAAGATATTGAAAGGAGAGTGAATGCAGAGAATCGAGTGAATGGGGCACTGAATGCATTTATGAATGAATGAATGAATGAATGAATATATTTTATTTCAGGTCTTCACCGACCCATATAAGAGGTGTTAGTTACATTTTAATTATAAGGTTAGATTACAAAGCTTACATACAATTTAACATACAACATAAACTGACATACACAGAACACAGAACATACACTTACTTACTATATTGCAAGGTAGATTTGACCTGCCCAATCCAATACAGAAGTATTGGACAGTCAAACCTACCAGCCATCATTTTCAGGATGCTGTTGGTACTTTTCCTCACTCGAGCCATCAGGGATGAAATTTTATTTCGCATAATCGCATGGAAGTCATTTGTGCGTGCCTCTGCGAACATCCCCGAGGCACTACACCATTTGGGCATTCCTAACAGCATCCTGAAAATATTATTATACGTAACGCGTAGGGCGCTATAAGCTCGCTTTGTGTACTTAACCCACAGTCCGCCAGCGTAGAATGATTGGCAGAAGGCTTTAAAAAGTGCAATCTTTACCTCTGCGGAACACCTAGCGAACCTGCGGGCAAGCATGTTACCTCTGACTGATAACGCCCTACGCTTCCTTTCTATATCCTGGTCATCACTCAGGTCTTCATCAATAATGTGACCAAGATACTTAAAACTTTGTACAACTTTAAGTACAACTCCACCAAGAGTGACAGGGGGCACAAAATAAGGCTTGATTTTGCCCGCCTTGAAAACCATTACTTCACTCTTTGCGGAGTTGTACACTAATCCATGCTGCTTAGCATAAGCTTCACATCTTCCAACCAGCTGTCTGAGAGCTCCGATGGAAGGGCTCAGTAGCACCATGTCATCGGCATAACTTATATTGTTGAGACAGGTATCTTCAACATGACATCCCGCATGCATGCTGCTGAGTCCCTTCATCAGGTCATTCACGTACCAGTTAAACAGCAGGGGAGATGTTAAGCCACCCTGACGCACCCCACATTCCAGCCTGTAACCTTCAGACAGAGCACCAGCCCATCTCACATGGTTCCACTGATTTCGATACCAGTACTGAAGGATATTAACGCAATCCAGTGGAATACCAGCCTCACGCAGTTTACCCCAAAGTATATTATAATCAACCCGGTCAAACGCCTTAGAGAGATCCAGGAAGCAGGCATAAATGGGCGTCTTTCTGGCCGTATAATACCCGACAGTATGCTTCACACATAAAATTGCACTTTCTGTCGATAAACCTGCCCGAAAACCAAACTGGGTATCATGGAGGTTGAGCCGTTTTTCAAGTATTGAGTTGAGCATACTGTCGAGTACCTTGGCAGTGGTGGTGGCCAGTGAGATAGGGCGGTAGTTTGCTTTATGGGCAGCCAGAAAATATCGCAAAAAGCACGCGTGGCTGTGCATAGGGGAGTTTTGGTGCCCACACTTATGTATATTGGGTGTGGCAGAAAAGACATCAAAGTCGAGTGAATGCAGTATAAATGAGGGCGTTGAGAAGTATGTGTGGAGTGAAATTGAGTGATAGAGTCAGAAACAGTGTGATAAGAGATAAGTGTGGAATGGATGGAGATATAGTCACGAACATTGAGAAGGGTATGTTAAGGTGGTTTGGGCATGTAGAGAGGATGGATGAAAGAAGATTAACGAAGAGAGTGTATATGAAAAGAGTGAAAGGGCAAGTTGGAAGGGGAAGACCTAGGCGAACTTTCTCCGATCAAATTGGAGAAATCTTACAAAAAGGCCAGGTCAAAAGTACCCTAAACCGACGAGCATGTATGAGAAATGTTATGAAAGTGAGTGAAGCGAAAGTGGTTTGTCAGGATCGTAGCAAATGGAGATCCGTGATCTCTGCCTACCCCTCTGGGAACGAGACGTGATTATATGTATGTATGTATGTATAAATCCCAATCCAATACAAGTCCAATATCAAGGTCCACAACATCATTGGCAGTTGCGTTTTATACATTTTATGTACATTTTACATGCTAGTCCTTAAGAATAGTTATTTTAAGGCTAACCTAACTTTAATTCCTAACCTAACACGAATCAGAAGAAATACTTGCCGACTAAAGTTACACGAAATAAATATTCGTAAAACAAGAAAGCTAGTATAATAGCTTTCTAAATTAAATTGCACTCTGCGAGCCAGTCTTATCTCTGCCAATATAAGAACGATGGGTAGCAATTTCAAAAGTTAATCCCGTCGTTTAAGATTCAAGTAACCTGTCTAATTTATCAATGCAACTTAAGCACATTACCCCCGCGCAGTTCCTCAGGGAAACTGTATAATCTAGGTACTGCATAAAGGCATTAGTTTAATAGATTTATAATGCAAATCTTGCTTCGTAGTTCGTAGACTATGAGCCGAGCCGGTCGCAGTAATCACGGTGTGAGAGTAGGTACTTCTTATAATTTAACTTCATCGAAACGCTCGAGGGCACTGATTGGACGGGTTCGCATAATATCCATACTTTCTCCTTAATCCTTATATTAAAATTATAGCCTAGTTAGAGTATCGGTTATTAAGTACCTACAGAAAGTGAGTGGATTATGCAGTAGCTGGGTGTACAGGCAGATAGATACGGTTCTGCAAAAGCACTTTATGTTCCTACGATATAATAGCGTATTGCTATATGTATTACCCCAATGCATGAAGAAAATAATTCGTAGGTATTATTTATTGAGCACAGCTGCATGCGGAATGTAATTATTTGAAGGTAGTAAAGCACAGTCTAATTGCATTTACGGTTAGACGGTTTTTGAAATGCAGTCTGACAAATGTATGCCTCTGTATACGTAGCTTCATCCGCAGTGATGTAATATAAAAGCGGCCAAGTGCGAGTCGGACTCGCACATGAAGGGTTCCGTTAAATAAATTGCGGTTTACGATTTATGACGTATTAAAAAAAACTACTTACTGGATCTCGTTCAAACCAATTTTCGGTGGAAGTTTGCATCATATATTTTTTTTAGTTTTATCATTATCTTATTTTAGAAGTTACAGGGGACACACACACACACATTTTACAACTTTGGATATGTCTCTCGCGCAAACTATTCAGTTTAGAAAAAAATTATGTTAAAAACCTCAATGTAATTTTTGAAGACCTATCCATAGATAACCCAACAACAAAACACGTATGGGTTTGATGAAAAAAAATATTTGAGTTTCTGTTCTAAGTATGGGGAACCCCAAAAATTTATTGTTTTTTTTTGTATTTTTGTGTGAAAATCTTAATGCGGTTTACAGAATACATCTACTTACCAAGTTTCAACAGTATAACTCTTATAGTTTCGGAAAAAAGTGGCTGTGACATACGGACGGACAGACAGACAGACATGACGAATCTACAAGGGTTCCGTTTTTTGCCATTTGGCAACGGAACCCTAAAAAATAGGTTCATCCGCGTGAAATTGGTTAACCAAAGTCCTACAGGTTATACAAAAAACTATTATTCATCTCTCGGGACTCAAACTACTTCCTGCATACGTAAAATGTAACAAACATACACACAGAGTTCCTTCTTATTTAGTAACGTACTTAACTACCTAATGCAACATTTGATTATCTTTGAATACTTATTCATCATTATCATTAATTTATATATATTAAAGCTAAATGTACAACATTTCTAGGTGTAGATCTTGACCCATACTTGAGGTGGAATGACCAGATCGATAAGGTTAATAAGAAACTAGCTAGTGCTTGCTATGCAATGAAATCACTGATGAACATAGTCAGCTAAGATGTATTATTGACCACGTATTTTTCATATTTTGAAAGCATAATTAGATATTGTGTCGAGGTTTGGGGAAATGGAACTAACATTAACTTAGTGCTCCTCAAACAAAAAAAAGCTCTGAGATTAATAGAAAAATGTGCCTGACTCTCACCGTAGTATATTTGTTGACAATAACATTTTGACTGTAATTTCTCTCTATTTGTACCGTTTATGTATTTATGTTTTTAACAATATGAACATGTATGTCCGGCAAGGCCAGACTACGAATAATAATCTTAGGAAAAGAAATAGACTGCATTTAAATGTTGTGCATTATGCCCATTTTGACAAAAGTTTAAATAATACTGCCATTAGAGTGTACAACTTACTTCCTGACGACCTAAAAAATATTCAAGAGCTAAGATCCTTTGACAAAAAGTAAAGGAATATTTTTTGACCCGACCATTCTATTCAATCAAAGAATATTATGCAAGAATTTTCGACAAATTGTCTTGACATTTATTTATTCAGTTATTTTTAATTTAATTTTTTTCTTTATCCGTACTGACCTCTTAATTGCATTATTATTATTATTTAAATTATAAAATGAATATTATTTTGTTGTGACATTTAATGTAAGTTAATAATATTTGTTTAAATTAAATTTTGTACTTGTTAATTTTATTTGTATGTTATAATTATATTTGCATGCATCGAGAAATGTGTTTTAGAGCAAATAAATGATTGAATTGAATTGAATTGAATCATCATCATCATATCAGCCGAAAGACGTCCACTGCTGGACATAGGCCTCCCCCAAAGAGTGCCACAATGGCCGGTCCTGCGCCACCCGCATCCACATACTTATTCAAAAAGTTAACATTTTCAGTGCCCGGATACAGGTGCAGGTGTGGTCATACAGGGTGTACTCGTATAGCGCATTGTATTGAAAAGTTTCCCCAACAATAATTTAATTTATTAGGGTTCCGTAAGTTCCGTAGGTACCTCGAAAGGAAAAAAACGGAACCCTTATAGGATCACTTTGTTGTCCGTCCGTCCGTCTGTCAATACCCTTTTTCTCAGGAACGCGTGGGGTGCGCGCGTATTAAGCTGAAATTTATATATTTAAAATACTCAAGTTTACTGTCCCTTGGAGCTGTGATAAAATCAATTTTCTTAGCCAACGCAATTAAAAGATACAGCCGTTTATGCCGCAAATTTTCGAAACTCGCAAGGGAATCAAAACCTACAGGGTACTTCCCGTGAACTCAGAATCTTCAAATTTGGTACAAAGCAACGTCTTATAGCACAGATAAAGGAAAAATTGAAAACCGTAAATTTTAGTTACATCACTGAAAATTTAATGTGCAGTATAACTGACACACACTAACTATGTGAATACACAGTTAGTGAGTGTGAGTTTATAGTGGACTTGTTTCTATTGTACGGGGTGGTCCGGAACCCCCGGTGCGCGAGTCTGACTCGCACTTGACCGGTTTTTTTCTTTCAATTTCAATTACATTGTTTGCAAGCTTGTTGTTGACTGTACCAAGAGCGCAGACAGTATGATGTATCGCGCACGCAAGTTTTGTCGTCGTCTACCTAGTTTACTTTGGTTGGTGATGTATAACTGTCGCCCAAGTTTAACAGCTATGCTATTCACAACTCGTTTTACGTCACTTCACCGCTCACCCCTGTATGTCTTGATGCTTGAAAGTCTTCAGTGTAAGTTTAACTTTTTCTCAGAATTTGGGAAGTTTGGGGTTTTTTGACTCAGAATCATACATTATGATGACTTAATATAAATGCAAAAGTCTGGCTGGCTGTCTGTCTGTTACCTCTTCACGCTTAAACCGCTGAACCGATTTAGATGAAATTTGGTACCTATAGAGATAGTTTGAGTCCCGGGGAAGGACATAGGATAGTTTTTATCCCGGAAAGCATTCCCTAAGGGGGTGAAATGGGGGTGAAAGTTTGTATGGAGCTGCGATATAAACGAGTTCAACGCAGACGGAGTCTGATACAGAAGAAAAGTGTCCTCATTTTTTTATTCCACAACGTTACGTTTTTTCATACATTTTGACTTAGGCATCACTAGAAACAGAAAAAATAGTGGAAATTAGGCTATTTTTTTCTGTATCAGAATCAAACATATGAAAAATACTTATTCAAATTCTGAGAAAAAATTAAAAGGTACTTACACTTAAAAGTTAAAACGTCCAATAACGAGTTCTGGGAGGTTTGATTTACACTGGTTCTCTTTCGCCGAGGTTAGATGCAAGATAGGAGCATGGTGAACTACAAACCCAGGAGACTATTATGTTATGCTGCCTCCGCTTATCGTCGCGTTGTTGGCTGTGACGACATTACACATTTAACCAGATCAAACACATGTTTATAATTTTGTCTGCCATGAGTTTATTATCAGTTTCATGGTTCCGTAATCAAACAAAAGAGGTTCATCGAAGTAATTTAAGTTAATACATGTTACGTTTTTGATATATCAGTGTGGATAAAATATACGAGTATCTACTTTGAACTTAGAGCGATGACAGGCGACAAATTGACCGTAAATCTTTTTTTAAATCCGTTTAATGACTATTATTGTAAGACAATAGCGTTGATGAAATGGGAATAGATCAAAGTGCGTCTCTATTCGAAAGTGTCGCAGCGTTTACGAGTATCTATCACTGAGTAGTTATTGTACGGATATCAAACTGTGACTCTATTCGTCACGTGCAAAGTTTATTACAATACAATCTATGTTATGTTGTCAATCATGTAGCAGGTGCCATGTACACTCGCGAGATCAGCTATTTAGTTAAAGCATTCTTAAATTTTTGTAAAAAATTTTTGTTGCTAACTCTTCATCCAAGTAGCATTCTCAGTTACATATTCAGAGCTCAAGCCTTAATTGTAGTAAGTACATAGTAGGTACATAATGCCAAGTGTTGGTGCAGTTGCTAGCTTTTGCAGAAGTATGCCATATGATCTTTCTACTGAGAGGGGAAAATATGAGTCGATAAATCATGTTGGAATTAATCTGGGAAGTGAAATCAGACAATTCAAATAAACATGCACGAGTTAAATAACAGTAAAGGAATGAGACAATTGCCAGTAATTTACTGATCATCACGTCTTTCCGGTACAGTATCTTTGGATAAGTGAGATCACCAAAGCGGACTAGTTATGTTGGTCTCTGGTAAGTTCTAAGAGGAGTCAGAAATTTCTGTAGTAAATTATTTTTTCCGCTTTCAGATATATCGGCATGTTGCGCCAAGGCGACGGGCACTTGCCGTAGCGTCTGCGAAAAGGTAAGCTATCCATAATTTATTTATCATCATCATCATATCAGCCGAAAGACGTCCACTGCTGGACATAAGCCTCCCCCAAAGAGTTCCAATGTGACTGGTCCTGCGCCACCCGCATCCAGCGGACTCCCGCGACCTTTACCAGGTCATCAGTCCAGTCCACCTTGTGGGAGGCCTACCAACGCCGTCGCCACTCGAGAACCTTTCGGCCCCAACGGCCATCAGTTCTACGTGCAATGTGCCCCGCCCACTGCCACTTAAGTTTAGCGATTCGGAGGGCTATATCGGTTCTGCTGCGGATAGCCTCATTTCTGATGCGATCACGCAGAGAAACTCCCAATATAGCCCTCTCCATTGCCCTTTGGGAACTTTGGTGACTTTGAGCCTTCTTATGAGGCCCATTGTAAGCGACCACGTTTCAGTGCCATATGTCATCACTGGCAACATACATCCATAATAAACTATCTATTCACTAGCGGATTCTTTGGGTGGACGGGTGAGCGTCCTTAGCAAAATTTAACCTCAGCGAAGCAAAGCCTTCCCACAAACCAAACTCCATCACTACGAGTACATTGACTAATATCTACGGTTAAATAGACCAGCGAGACTAACATAAACTCTACAGCGCCTAGTCTCTCTATTTATTTCAGATAAAGTACCTACTGTTTTTTTTTAATACAACGTCGGTGGCAAACTAGCTTACGGCCTGCCTGATGTTAAGCGGTTACCGTAGCCTATGGACACTTGTGACTCCAGAAGAATCAGAAGCGCGTTGAAGACCCTTTATTCACTTGAGGATTCGCTGTGTTGGCAGATAGAGACATGCAGGTCCCTCACTCTCCGTCCCTCGCAGCGCACCCTAGGGTGCTCTGGCGACCTTACTCACCACCAGGAACACAACACTGCATGCTTCATAGCATGCAATAATATGTATAGCAACACTACAAAGCAGTGGTGCTATTATGGCTGCGGTCTTCTGTAAGGTGGAGGTAATTCCCCAGTTAGGCTGATCCAGATACGAGCGAGATTACATTCCGCTGTGCCCTACCTCTCTATAACTTCTACTTAACTAAATTACATCCTTTTGCAAACCTCTATACTTTAATCAGTTATTTATCTCGACCTGAAGGTGAACCCATGTCCTCTAGCTCGGTAAGCAGGTCATATATCAAAGTTATCGGAGGGTAGGATCTGAAATCGATCTGTGTGCGATTTAAAAACCTTACTAGTCGTTGCGGCGCCGTAACTGTTTGTGCTGAGGCTGCTTTACATTGAGTTGCCATCAGGTTAATTCGACAGTCCGCAGCGTCCTAAGAAAAGTGAAAAGGAAGTAAGAAAGCCGAATTCACCTTGTAACCGATTGTGAACAAGCCAATATATGTATATTGAATATTGAATTTGAACAGTGTTACCGCGTCGCATTAATGCAGTGAAAACCAACGCCTTTAGCATATATTGCTGCTGGCATATGCTGTGTGACATCCATTTTACTGCATTTCGATAGTGTCTTTTTCCATTCCAGTTATAACTAAACAGAGGCAATAACCAGACACCCCATTTATTCAAGTTCAACTGAACGCGTAGCTAATGTTATTTTCGGTTCAACCAATTTAAATAAATGATGGGGTACGGGGTGTATTTATCTTTATTGAGTGTTTAAGTAGCCAGTTTTTAATGGGCGCTATTACTTATTTATCTTTGTTCATAGCGTTGTGTTACACTTAAGAAATTACTTAGGCACAAGAGTATATTGTCAGTCTTCATTCATAAGTTTTATCATTAGCATGTCAACTTATTGATTTCTACGTACGGCGGGGCCTGAATCATTTAACTGGCGGTATCCTCGATTGGAATCCTCGATATGTTAATAGCATTGCGACATGTGCAGCCAGCACCTACCTGGCACTGAAGCTACGTTCAATTCTACCAACTTAGTTTTCACGTGGAATAGACCTTATCACATTCAAATAACGCCTCTTTTAGCTCATTTTACGTACGGTATTCGTGGTTCATGTACAATCGATCAGGTATCACATATTCCCATGTCCGGGAGTGACCGAGTCACGCCATCCACGTTCCATTACGCATTACCTACTTCCAAACGTCCATCTTGATATCCACCCGAAGAATCTTAATCGCATCTAAGGATTTCCAATCAAACTTTTCAGTCCGAAGCTAAATTGACTAATTAACTGAATTTATCGCTTCCGTAAAAGTTCTCAGTCGGATATTTCTGTCGTCGCCCCAGCGCGGTAATTCGGCATTTTGTTCTCGTATTTAGTTGAACATCACGAATCATACAAAAGCTCCCTCTTTGATTTCCGAGAACAACCCTTTGATGTAGCTACGTAGCGTTACTGAAACAAATAGATTTCTTTGTTGGCGTATTATATATCAGTTATGAGCGTCACGCTCCTGTTACTCGTATAATTCTATTCGTATTGGTTATTTTTATGATATAATATTCGAGTCGTCACGTCGGTTGTAATCAAAAATCACGTCAAAGAGTGACAGCGGGCGGGTGGCGGGGAGCTCCGAAAACGCGCCGAGTGAATACTTAAAGGGAATGATTAGGACGTGTGGAAACAAAAGGCAGGTACATCCTTATTTAATACTGTCTTGTTAGGCCGCGTGACGGCCGCTTCCTTCCCCTGGGACACGGAGAGAATAAGAAATGTGTCTTTTTAACAAATCCCACCTACCTGATAATTATTACGTCTAGATATGTTAATTACAGCGAGAATGGGCTTGTGACCTTAAATTTGTTTACGATGCCATTCGAACCAGTTTTTGTAGATGAACAAATGTTTGTATGGAAGCAACTACATTTAAAGGACATTAATACCCAAAAAATCGAGTTAATGACGGACCTCGCTGACAGCAGCCGAAACGTTTCATACTGATTGGCTTTAAAGTATGACGTCACACCGTGCAATTTGTACTAACCGTTGCACGGAAAATGAAGTAAATTGCTGTTTCGGTCGCGAAATACTGCGTTTAGGTCCATAGTTGTCATACAAATTTGTTTCTATAGAAGCGTAAGGATTCTATTAGTAGGTACCTTTAAATTTACTCTTGGACAATAAATAAAAAAAACTATTTTTTCTAAACTTTCAAGGTTCATATCTTTTTATGATTTGAATTATAGTTTGTAATGTATACATTTGATGGTTTACTATCCATTTAGCAACAAGACGTTATCAATTTTAACACCACGCAACAAGCCTATTACACTGTGCTCTTTCGCAGTACCTACCTCATAATTTAACTTCCCCATAAACCTACTCAGTAATCTATACTAATATTATAAAGAGGAAGTCTGTTAAATTGTAGCGTTGTAAGTTTGTATGTTTTGGGTAATCTCCGGAACCGCACATGCGATTTATTAATTTTTTTTCGCCTGCATTATCATTAACAAAACTCTTCTTATTGACAGTCATATTATTTTTATTTGCACTAAGAATTGTAGTCTAAAACTCATTTTCTTATTTGTAAGTTAAGCTATGACGTCAAACTATTCACGGGACCGTGGTATACACCGTGAGCCCAATAACCCGACAGACTTCAATAGTGCATTTCTTATTGGAGACTAAAAAGTCGTACAAAGTTTGCTCGATTCGGTCAAATTTTAGAGAAATTAATCATGTAAACAGTTTTATGTAGTAACTCGGTAAAAAACCCTTCCGAGAGCCCCTGCCCTGTAGAGTAGGGACAAACCTTTATAATGTTAGTCGATAATTTTTAACCGTAAAAGCTCCTCATCCCTTGTCATGTCACCCGTCGCGACACTGAATAAAACTCGTCGTTAAACCTACCAATAACTGTATTTAACCCCTTATACGGGCCCTTTCAAGAACTAACTCTACCAAATTAAAGCAATAATTATGTTTCCGACGATTGTAATTAAGGATAGCTGGATAGACTGACATGTAATTAGAGTATAGGAACGTACGTTAGCTTTGTTTGTCACATGTAATTGGCGGCGACCTGTGTTTGGATGACAGGGGAAGGTAATGATAATGACTTAATGACGGACGCTATGCTGCCTCGCGTGGAGGGGTGGCACTTGATAATTTCATAGTAGTTTTCAGCAGAGTTTTCCTGAAACTATAACGTGTAGAATTTATGATGGGTCTCGAATACTTTGCGAGTTTTAAAAGTGATATAACTATGTCTTGACCTCATGACGTGACTGACATATTGATTGGAAACATTAACTGATTAATTAACCAGTCGACGTGATATCTGGGACAATAATCTGTCCTTCGTCTTATTACCTACGGCATCTCATTTGAGTATTGATGTCTTTACTTATTTAATATTTCACTTTCTCTATATAACCACCATTTTTTAAACGTTTTTTTTTTCGTAGAATGCCGTCCGTGACAGAGTGGTAAGCCAAAATGTGGCCCCACCAAAAGAGTCCTCTTTGTCACATTTTTTTTAAAAGCTAACTTTGTCAATATGACAACATTTCATTTTATGATTTAAAAAAAACATTTTCTAGTGAAATATCACTAGAAAATGTTTTTTTAAGTGGCACGTGTTTTTTATTTCTCCCTAAATTGTAATTTTCATTTAGAAATATCAAATTTAAAAGTAGCGAATTCCAGAAGGTCGTTACGTTATCGTTACCGTATGACGTCAACGTTACGGTTCTGTATGCCAGCTTGCACACCTTTCATATGACAGTCGTAGTGTTGACGTCACACACGGCTTAAACCACATTTATACAAATACGCGATTTTCTTAAAAACAGGTGAGAAAATAAATCTGAAAACTACTTTATTACGTTCAGGTAACAAAATTACCGAAATGGTTTTCGAATTATTCATCATTAAATAGTTTGAAATGTTGTCAATTAGGCCTAATGATATGTTTCTTCATTAAAATTCAAGTAAAAAAAGACTTGAATTTTAATGAAGAAACATGCATTTTTTTATCGCACTACCACAATTTTCGATCATTCAAAAACCAAAAAAAATACAGAAAAACGTCGGTTCATTCATTGTCGGTAAAAAAGAAGAACAGACCCATCTATGTTAAAACTCCCAAAGTGTGCCAAACCCATGCCATGCATGACCCATGAGACTGATCATTGTAGGTAGCTATGTTATGTGTACCTAATAGAAAATTTGTTTCTCAATGGAATGAATAGAATGATGGATGAATTCGGTTTAAATATTACTAAGTAAGTAAGTATTTTTTTAATACATCCTGTAGAAGATCACTTTCATAGGTAAAGTACATTATAATTTATAACAGTCTATAAGACAGTCTGTTACGAAAATAGGTGGGCAATGCGGTTAGATTGATAGCGGTAGTACACCGTGGATCAGACCGGTGGATTTATGTGTAGCAAGTAATCCAGGGGTTACTTTTGCAATTGCGTAGTTCGCAGTGCCGTGTTCTCGAATTTCAACGTTTCATACCTTAGAATAAGATCGCATATTCGACTTCGTAAATGAGTAATACGAGGTTTTTTAAGTACGTTTGTTTCTGAGCAGCTTGTTAGTAGGCCGCTTGCATCGGCTGCAGACCGAGGAATTTGTAAATGAAGTGTCGGTGATGTATCAGACTCAGTGAGTGCGAGAACTGCGAGACGGCGGTGGGTTGCGAAGAACATGATGTTTGCGTTCATGACACTTTAGCTAGTTAATTTGGCGAAAGCACCCGCGTTAAATAGATTTATATTGTAATCTCATCCATTTTAAGAATGATTTGTAGCTGTGCGCTGTCTTAGAAATGATTTCAGTATAAAATACTCTACGAACGATTTAGCAACGCCTATGTGATTCTCTTGAGAATGCAGGGTTTTCGTAGGTTACGGTGCCTTTTTAACATCAGGCGGGCGATCGTTAGCCACTATCGTAGCTTTATAATGATTTCAGTGATTATAATGGGAATGGGCTCAATAATCGGGAAAAATCATTATTTTGGACATCACTGATGTATTTAGTAGTTTATGTGACTGTACATAATGAAGGGCATTAAACACGAGTGTGGGTTCGCCTTCGGCTCGTTTCATAATAACATCACACGAGTGCCTAATTGTTATAAAAATCATAGTTATCGATAAGTATCCATTATTGGAGAAACGTAATTTTAGCGGATCCAATGATGGACACTATCTATTTCAAATTAATTAACCTAAATTCAAATTGTTCAATTACAACATTATTTGAAAGATATTTATAGCAATACATAAAATAAACTGAAATTCAAATAGCTTTCATAGTAATTAAATAATTAGCAAAAATCTACACTCACTTCCTTAAGCATTCGGTTAAGAAATCATGATTTGTTCACAGAAGCGCTGACCCCACTTGATTTTTAATTCACCACCTTTAAACAAAACGACCTATCTCAATGATATTGTGCTGGATGAAAGTAGGATAGACACTGTGTATGGTTCAGTGTTGCCATATTAGATAAAATTGTTGCTAGTCTTTATTTTCAACGGTTAGGTAACTGAAATAAAGTAACCATTACTGGCTCCATTCCATTACTGGTGCCACCACGTTATATTAATTCAATTGCAATTCAACAATATCTTCAGGATGCTGTTCAAGCTGCCTCGTCACTGCAGTTCGTCAGGCATGTTTGCCGAAGCGCACACTGATGGCTTCCATGCCATCATACGCAAGAGGGTCGCCTCGCTGCTGAGACGAGCGCGAGGAAGTGAGAACAGCATTCTGAGGATATTGGAAGGACGTTGGGATTGGCCTATGTTAGGGCACTGGGTTGGCATTGTGACGGGGGGGTAAAATAACTCTGAGTTTTGCCCTAAACGACACAGTGCCTCTCAGCGTACAAATTATACTTTTCTTTTCTTTTCTGTTTTGCCTACTAACTTTGCTATTAACTTTGCTTTAAAATTATTTTATGTACTAACAAACTTATGGATTCTATGAGTCTGAAATAAATGATTTATATTTTTTTTTAATGTTCGAATTTCTTCCTGCAGCCAACGTGTTAATTATTTTATTCTAACTCCAGACAACAATAAATTCAGTAACTTATAACCGCCGCATTCATAACTTCGATCCTAAATATAGCGTCAATAAAATGATAGCTTACTTACTACCTTAGCCACCAAAGTCACTCATTTACACAATGTCGTAACGTAACCGACATGATTACATTAAGCTAAAAAGTTTTATCTTCATATCTGTCGTTCTATGTATGGCAAAAGGCATCTTAGCGCAGTTGGCGCTTGCGTCAGGAAGCGTCGCATTTGTATTGGCGCGTCGTCAATAATGGCGTAAGCGTCCCGCACTTAGGTCCCTTTTCCGAACAACACATTTAAGTATCCTAATGCCATTGGTCTTTTTGGTAGTGAGGAAGTATGGCGGTGGTTCAAACGTGCCGCCTTTGATCCGTTAGTTTCCACAGTAGCGTGCTAATTATTCCATAATCTACATGATGCAATGGCATCATGCATGTGTGAGGTGGCTGCGAAAAAATGGGTCGCACGCTAGACATCAAATGAATGGATTATGAGAAGCTGTTTCAATAATTCAATAGAATTTTGTTCTCGATTTTATTTTCCATGATTGCATTTTTGGTTATAGCTGTGCTAGTAGGCCAAGGCACTAGTCACTAATCATAGACGATTTCAGGAAAACGACTGGTTAATGTAGAATCAGCGCTGTAGGTGTCTGTCTGACACCTCGGCATAATGCTGAGACAGCGACCTATTCACTGCCGCGAAGACACACACAATATGTGTTAAATTGTAATGTATGCCTATTACTCCCTTTGTCTCTGTGTGTCTTTTGTGTAGTAAATAAATGTCTTCTTTCTTTCTTTCTTTCTTTCAAAAAATCAAGATGATCTGCAGGTAGGTAACGAACATTATATTATAACAGGTAACATACATAGACAAAGCTAGGTCATTACACATTGAAAAATGAAGTAAACAGTAGAGGTTCTAAGATATCTTACCTATTCGCGACCTGCATGATCAATTGATCACGTCACGTTATTGGAGTATAGTATGACGTGATTAAATTAACTAAATCTACCTTAAAATAGGCACAGCGTTGAGCATCAGTTACTTGGCAATGGCAGCCGTAGACCAACGTATGTAAATCTACTGGAAATATAATTTCGCTGTCTTCTCTGACTGCCCGTTTCCGTATAACCCACACTAACAGTCTAAGCACAAACATCATTACCTCACCCACGTCACGCCACCTCACAGCCCATGTAACCGCGCTTGACATTCGCTTGTCCGACGTGACAATCACGCCGGCCGGGGACCCGCGTGCGTGGCGTGCCGATGAACGCTAAGATATCAATTTGAGACCAAAGTTTTGCATTGCAATTTGATTTGTATCATACTCATTATTTATTCATAATAGAGTCTAAAACATAGCTGCGTACGTCTCTGGTGGATATTCACCATTACGGACCAAGTACAAACATCATTACCTCACCCACGTCACGCCGCCTCACAGCCCATGTAACCGCGCTTGACGTTCGTGGCCGACATGGCAATCACGGCGACGGCACTCGCGTGCGTGGGGTGCCGATGATATCTGAGACGAAAGTTTCGCATTCCAATTTGGTGTTTATCATACTCATTTGTTCATAATAGAGTCGGTCCAGCGAAATCAACACCCACAAGATTCAATCAGGCGGCACCACTTACTCAAAATGTATGAGTATGACGTTTAGTGTTGCCGCGTAACTGAATTCAGTGGGTTCGACCAGTAGCTCTTGTATAAGTTTTATCGATGCATATACGTTTTCGAACGCGTTTGCGTTTAGTTCCAATTTGTATGGCAAAGTGAACAGCGCCTCTGGTGGTAACTATTAGGAACTACGCGTTGCCATACAAATTAAAACTAAACGCAAACGCGTTTAAAAACGTACATGTATCGATAAAACGTATACTAGAGCTACAGACTCTATTACAAAAATACTATCAATCGCGTGCTCATTTGCAAAGAGGAAAAGACTGTTCTCCTCCGGCTGTCTTATCCCAAGAATTGCCGCAGGCACTAGTTTTTGAGAGTGATTGCCGCCTGACTAACCGAGAAGTGGAACTAGACCTTCAGGCCGATCACGTAACGCATTGTACGTACGTTAGGTAGATCTAATTGTCGATTTTTAGGGTTCCGTAGTCAACGAGGAACCTTTACCACTAGAAAGCTGTTATTCGGCATGGCTATATAAATCAGTCACACCGAATAAATGGTAGAATAAAATATACCTCCCCTACACGTGCCCAGCATGCCGATGATAATACCATGGTGTGGGTTATCGTTGGATAGCTTGTTCAAAAATATTATGGGCCTTTATAAACTATTTTTCAACTCAGTGGTCCATTTGCGTGATATTGGGCTTTAAAGTCCTTATTTTTGTTCGAGGCAAGTGGCCCCCACCCCCCTAGCCGGCTAAATGGCTACTACTGGGGAATGTGGAAAAAATCGTGGCAGTAGTACATATGATGATTTAAAAGGAAAACTATCACCGCTAAGTAGACATTTCCATTATTAATTCCCAAGTAATAGTCGACCAACTTAAAAACGTAAGTACTCGGAACTTTAGTTCAAATTCGGCCGACGCAACAGCACCATTTAAGTACAACAAAGACAAACAGGCAACTACGGAACCCTACACTGCGCGTGGTCCGACACTCACTTGGCCGGTTTTATATGAAAAAATGACAGTTAAATTGTCCTAACGCGCATTCGTAAAGTAACGCGATTACCGCTCTCTTTGGAATATTAGGTATTTGATGATAAAAGTAATTCGTTAGAAGTTCTTAAGCCACCCAAAGACCGGCTTTGACTAGTCCATCGCCCACAAGTCCCACAAACAATACACTTCCAACCCTATTCCCATAATCGACTCGTACGACGTCCACGGCTACCCGATTCTAACCCGGGTACTCAAATGAAGGTTTTTCAGAATCCATTATGTCATCAGCCGGCAGCACATGGCGACAGGTCTTCTTTGACATCAGCTTTTAAAATCTGCCAATCAAATTGATGATTATTAACAGGATTTTGACACGTAGACCTCTCGCTACAGTGCAGGCAGCTGGTGGCATACTGCATTCTAAAGAACCCTCATTGAAATGAAATTGGAATGCGAAATGTGAATATGTCAGGTTAAGCAACAGTTAGTACGCCAAGCACGCGCCAGCGCCTCACGGCCGTTTTACTCGTACCTCAGCGCCAACTTCGGCAGCTGGGATGTGGAACTGAGAATTCAATAGCCATTTATTAATGTGAAATTATTACTTCAGTTTTATGGTTCCGTCGTCAATAAGGAACTGTTAAGCCCTACCCAAATACCTGAGTACCCAATTAGCGTGGGGTTTTTAACGAAATTTAAATGTGAAAAAAATTCATTTTAACATAATTTGTAAGCTTAATTTTCGTCACAAAACTGCGGCGCTACCACGAACATCGAATCTCGAACTTCGTATATCTCCATTTCGGTCACTCGAGTACCATAAACCATAATGGCGATAGAGACGGAGATATACGAAGTTCGAGATTCGAAGTTCGTGGTAGCGCCGCTGCGCGTCGCCCGACTCAAACTTGGCCGGTTTATAAGCGTAGCGGGCCGTAGCGCTACGCGGCTCGTAACTCGAACTGACAACTTACTGTGAAACTTTACGTTGAAACGGTTTTTAAAGGCGGAACGTGGTTTTCTCATAAAATGTCTAACGTCGTCGTCTTGTAGAATAAGTGAAATGCAACGTGTGCTATTTAAGTACCTAAGCAATTACGTTGAGAAGCTGTGAACATCGATATGAATTTTCATATACAGTGTTTTCATTTTCATACACAACGCATTTTTTTACCTATTAAACATGGGTGAGATTTTATTATTGCATGGTGGTTATAAAGCATGATGATGTTTACGTCCGACATACAGCATTCGTTCCTTTCACACTTATATGATATGATGGTAGGTGAACTTTAGTAACATTTATATAACAATTTACTATTTGTCGCTAGATTTTATAAAAATTATGTATTTAATACTCAATACTCAATCATTTATTGCACATAATGGTTATACAGGTAGTCTTAAAATAAAGTATGGTATCACATCATGTACCCTGTTGGGCGCAGCAAATAAGAAGGTGGACACTTAGGTACATATAATTCAGCATACAAAAAATAGTATTAATTAATTATATATCTTAGTTTTACTTAATTCTATTAACAAACTTATCATCTAAATATTCCTTTAAAGAGTAGTAGGTTTTCGAAAGTAACATTTGTTTTAATTTGCGTATGAAAACTGTCTCTTTATTTTTACTTATACGTGTAAGTTACTTCAGTTACTTATACGTGTACCTAATAACAACATCATCCCAATTAAGCCTTTCATAATCTTGTAAAAACATTTCGCTTGATTTTGAAGCAACGAGATTATTCCATATATTAAGCACGCCTCGGCTCTAGGCTGCTTGAACTTAATCGCATTACTTGCCTTCGTATCGTATCCCGTCGTATCTTATCTGCATCTAGCCTATCCTGTAATATTATATGTAGATTTATCACTTAAAGGTATTTGTGTTGTCTAAGAAACAAGTCGAGCAAAAAAGCAAAAATACTTTTCTCGAAGCCATTCGGGCCATTTTCGACCTCCCTGTAACTTACTTAGTTGTGGAAAAATTGGTTGTCTATAAAGTCGGTTTACGGACGATAATTTTACGTGATATCGTCACCAAGCCGAACGCTCGGCTCAGGCGGAACGGGACCATGAGTCATACTTTTTCGTGAGTGCTGCCGGTGTTCATCGATTTATAAGACGTTATCACGTCAAAAACTAGAAGCCTACATTCAGTGACCAAGAGGGCATTACCCCCTTCGGATGGGAAGGTATTTGTTACTATGCCTTAGATGCCTGAAATAAATGGTTTTATTTTATTTATTTTTTATACATCAATCACACAATTACATAATTTTAGGTAGGTATGCAACAATTATTAAATGCATTAAAGTTGTGCGATTTCCAAGTTGCAGAATTGTATTTAGCAAGGAAACAAAACATTTATAAGTATCTATATGTATGTATCTATTATATATATCATCGCCTAGTACCCACAACACAAGCCTTACTGAGCTTACCGTGGGCCTAGGTTGATTTGTGTAAGATTGTCCCGTAATATTTACTTATTTATTTATTAATAAATAAGAATGTCTGACTTGGCTCTTCGTAATATCTCACAACTTTTGACGGTGAAAGAGTATCGAGACTTAACTAATTGGGTCATTGTCAGTTACAAAAATAAAAATCATCTTTCCGGTGGTAAATAGTTACGGGCTTATGTTTATATATACTATGTTTTTATCACATAGAATTATAGAAGGGGCAACGCCATTTATGCCGATTCAGAGTTCAACCAAAAATTAGGCCCTTAACTTTGGCAATGTCCACCGAAAAGACGCGAACCTAAATCTGACAATGACCCAATTGGCCTATTTTTTAACCCCCGACGGAAAAAAAAGGGGTGTTATAATATAAGCTTGACGTGTCTGTGTGTCTGTGTATCTGTGTGTCTGCGTGTGTGTGTGTGTGTGTGTGTCTGTCTGTAGCATCGTAACTAATAGACCGATTTGAATGCGGTTTTTTTTTATCCGAAAGCTGATCGAGATAGTCCTTAGCTACAGAAACGGTTCAGCCGTTTTAGAGATATAGAACTTTGAAATGAAAATATCGAGGGTTTTTCAACTTTTCAAAGTTTACATCATCATCATCCTACATGGAATGTTTTTTATGAGATCAATTTTACGCTGTCGCTATTAACATTGCAACTAACATGTGCCTATGAGGGTGGTCATCCGTGGTCAGCAGCAGAAGTAGCTAAGCGAGCCGGGTGTTCAAAATGACCTACACACGCTCTAGAACATTTATTTAAAGCATAATCAAAGCAATCCACAAAGTTCACAGTTCAAAATCCACAGCGCAGGTTTCGTCAAAAACGCTCTTAAGAGGGCGTAGTGGCGTGCTGGTCTTATCTCCCTCTCACTGAGCATAAGCGTGAGCGAGATGGAAGTGCGTGCTAAAAGTGCGGATATCTTGTTTTTTAATTATATTTTTTTATGCGTACATTTATTTATAAGCAAAATCCCTTTACCAGTTTTGAGAACTTATCATTGTACAACTATTAAACCAAAAATCATTGTTAAAGATGGGAGGGTCTTAAAGATCCAACCAAAAACATCCAAAAGAAGGGTTAGGTTTGAAAAATAAAAGTATCGAGAAAACTATTGTTTTCACTTTTAACAGACTGAAGAAAAACAGTTAGATTCAATACTGTAAGGACAGATATGTAATCACTATAGATGTTGAGATCTAGGTCGATAAACATTGGCAAATTTGCATATGGGGTTCTTAATTTCTTAAGAATAAAGTCGTGTGCAGGTCTATTTGAACACCCGGCCCGCATAGCTACTTCTGCTGCTGACTGTACTCATGTTCGTCCGTCCCCGACTTGCATCCCGCCATGACCACGATCTTCAGACACGAAGGACCAACCAGAGAGTGAGAGAGAACAAGTTTCTGTCAAAAATTTCATTTTTGGTAGAAGCTTTTATTGCCGACTGTACTTTTCTGCATACCATCATCAACTACTCATTGAGACGATTCTAACGAGCCCAGCATCAGATCAGCTCCATGTCATAATAATATTGCATTGTCTTGTCATGTGCGAATTTTGCATGCATACATACTCGTATGTGGGTCAAATTTCAATTACTAAATTTGATCCAAGAAAGGATAAAGAAAAATAAAACAAACGGGGTGAGCTAAAAAAGCTTGTAAAAACAAATAAAGGCAAACAAGTTTTTCAGATCTGCATATTTTACTCTTAGAAAAAAATTGTAGCACGGATTGTGGGCATGAGATATGAAGGGTCCACGTAAAGAACATGTCTAGTCACATTTTTTTCAAAATGAGATTTTAATGTCACTTAAATAGTTCATAACGAGCTGAACATTTTGACATTAAAATCTCACTTTGAAAAAAGAAATGACTAGACATGTTCTTTCCGTGGACCCTTCATATAATCTCAATTGTTTATTATTCAACAGTATAACCAACGCTTTAAAGGTTTTCTTCTAAGATTTTGAGTCTTACCAGATGATATTATGTATAGGAACGTCTTCGAAGATTTATTAATGTTGTTATTATAAGGTTAAAATGAACTACCGATGATGTCATGATTGTCATGAATCATTAGGTCGGACATCTTGCTTGCACTACACCAATACACGCATCAGTAAAGCAAGCAAGAGTCATTTCAGGCCCTGTAATAGCTTTGACATCTTCTTTCATCAATAGTACCTCCTTAATTCGACTTACTTACTTTGGATCTCCATATTTCTGTAAACCAATACTCAGAACATTAATTTGGACACCCAGTTCACGTTACTTTCCCCTTCGTCGCGAAAACAAACAAGCAAGCGGCGACAGTTCAAAGCGGCCGAAATAGACACAAGTCACCCTTTCATGTCCGTCCGTCCCACGTCCGACACCTTGGGGTTTTATTCCGTTTATAAATAAATATATAACTGAGACAATTAGCGGTACACACAGGGTGTAAGCGGCATCGTACGGAAAACTAAAGCGGAGTTTTCGACCATTATCGTGAATTTAAATCAAGTGATATTTTTCCAGTAACTCCAGGAATAGATTGTCTCTCTTGGGAGCAAAATAATATTTTTACGGCGAACTGCGAAGACGGTATATTTGAGTGAAAATTATACAATACTGCTTTACATACCGCTTTACATACCGCTTTACACACTATCTATTTATTGAAATCCTTCATTTGAGGGCAACACCCTACTCCCCCCCCCTACCCTACTCTTTTCTAAATAGCAGCTGTCAATGCCATTCGAACCAGTTTTTAGAGAGGAACAAATGTTTGTATGGAAGCAACTACAATTATTATTTATTTATTATTTAAGCTTTATTTATTCCATATTAGTATTAGTACATATTTACTAAATCTAAAAGTTGTGTTACTTTATGTTTTATACACTAGTTTTTTTCTTATATAGACCCGTTCGGGTAAAAGCCTCCTCTATCTCATGCCATTTTTCTCGGTCTTAAGCCAACTGCATCCAGCTAGGTCCGGCGACCTCAGTTATGTCATCGGTCCAACGTCTTCGTGGTCTACCTTTCCTTCTTTTGCCTTTCGGCCCTGACCATTTTGTTGCTTTCAATGCCCATCTTTTCTCCTTATATCTGGCGATATATCCTGCCCATTTCCATTTAAGACACAGTGCTACAAGTAAAGAACATAACACCCTAAAATTTGAGACAAAGATCCTGGCGGCAGGCGAAACGCTTCATACTAATTGTCACACGGGTATGACGTCACAACTACTCCTACTAATCGTTTGTATGGAAAATCAAATAGGTAAGTAAGTTGCTGTTTCGGTCGCGAAACACTGCGTTTAGGTACATAGTTGTCTTACAATTTTGTTTCTATAAAAGCGTAAGGATTTAAATTTACTTATAGTCCAAGAGGACTATAAATAAAAAAAAACCGGCCAAGTGCTAGTTGGACTCGCGCACGAAGGGTTCCGTTCTATAAAAATATTTATTTTATTCTGGTTTTTAGTATTTCTTGTTATAGCGGCAACAGAAATACATCATCTGTGAAAATTTCAACTGTCTAACTATATTCATGAGATACAGCCTGGTAACAGACAGACAGACATACAGACGGACAGCGAAGTCTTAGTAATTTAATCCCGTTTTACTCTTTGAGCGCGGGACCCTAAAAAACCGGCCAAGTGCGAGTCGGACTCGCGCACGAAGGGTTCCATACCATTATCTATAAACATATTTATTTTATTCTGTTTTTAGTATTTGTTGTTATAGCGGCAACAGAAATACATCATCTGGGGATATTCATTAGTTTTGCACCCTTAAACGGACAGTTAAGGATAGTAACAAAACCGACAGTCAATGTCAATCGCCTACGTTTAGTAACAAAACCGACAGGTTAGACGTGACTTAAACATCACTTTAGTTAACCTTAATCGGCCATTTTTTTTGAAATTCCTTACCTGTGACAGTTGTATGTTTACACTTTCTGCATTACACTTTCAAAGTCCATTTCCCGCCTCCGTGCGTCTTTTTACAGTTTACAATCTATTGTTGCTTTTGTGTACCTCGCTAAATCTTTCAGACATTTTGAACTTTTCTGACATATTTCTACTAATAATCCAATTCAGAATAATGCTTTGAATCCAGGGCTTCAGTTTTCGAGATTAGATTCCTCCCATCCTGTATTTAAACAACATTGTCGTTTGAGGTATGGACGTATTGTAGTCTGCGAGGACAAAAGTCATTGCGTCAAAACCAAATTAATTGTATTTTTAGGACATAATACTGACCGTCTTTAGTGTAGGTACTGTAGGTTATATGTAGGTTTAAAATCGATTAATATTTGTTAAAATTGACCTAAACCAACTAAAAACAACTAGCAAACAACCAACACTTTACCAAATATCGCTTCATGTTATCTGTTCCGAGAAGCGCTTATCGCTGCACCGGAGGGCGCGCGGGGAGGGGGTGTCACCAGCTCTGACATTCACAACCTTTCGCAAATCATCTCACCTCTCATCGCTAGCTTCACTTGCCCTCCAGATTGGTTTGATTCGTAACAACAATTCATTATCGGATGTAAGACTTTAAACTGGTTCGCTTGAGCAAAGACGAGGTGATGCGTTGTGAACAACCCAGCTCTGCTATGCGATTCATAACCTACGAGTATAATGACTAATGATAATGACTCTCCTCACCACCAGTCCAAAAAACTTCTTTTTTTTCAGAATTCGAAATTTTTTGGTTTTTCTTACTCAGAATCGTTTATACTATCGATCCTCATACAAGAAAAAAAGTGTCCCAGATTTTACTATGTAATTTTTTTCTTCCAGTGCGTCACGACCATATAAATAAAAAAAGACTGCATACAAAAATGTGACGATCTGGAATGGAATATTTAGGACACTTTTTTTCTTGTATGAGGATCGATAGTATAAAAGATTCTGAGTAAGAAAAACAAAAAAAAAATAATTTTGAAAAAAAAGTTGTTTTGTACACTTTTTTTAAAAACGCTCCAATATCAGAGTGCTGAATGAGAAGAATCTTTTAGTTCCGTAACTGCTGACATGACCACGATGCTACAGGAATCTCAGGTCGAATGGCTAGAGGTCCTACCTTAGTCAGTCATAGCTGAAGCACACAACTGGAAAGCAACTGGGTCTGATAAAATTCATAACTACTGGTTTAGGTATTTGTTAAGGTAAACGTCCGAGTGCTCGACGCTGTACCAGTATATGGCATGGGCACTTTATGTCAAAGCAATATGGGTTAAATTCGAACTAAGACGATTTTTCTTCAATCGAATTTAATCCATGTCACTTTGATATAGAGTGCCCATGCCATATACTATTACCTACAGCGTCGAGCACTCGCACAGTTACCTTCCCCAATCCTACTTTAAAAAATTAAAGAATTAATGTTCGCTCCTGAAACATTACTGCTACCCATTCCGCAAGCCACGATATTTACTACCAAGTAAGCTTTTACAACAGAGTAAGTGGAGGTCAGACATATACTGGTTCGCTTGAATTGTTGGTTATCATTATGAATACCAGCATGGTCGTTAATCAAGCTGTCACCGCGGATGTTTCTTGCCCAATGGTGTTGCTCCTCGTCAGGCGTATACGTTGACGGTTTTATATTGGGAATGTAGAGTAAGCTCTATGCTTTCAGTGTTATGTACCAAAATTGGTAAAAATGCTCGGTATCTTCACCGAGGTGAAATAAACAGTTCGGCTTATATTCTTGTGTCGGGTATCCTAAGGGTTCATTTACGTAGGCCATTAGAAAACGCGTTCCGCATGCGAGGAGCTCGTGTTATAAGAATAGGACAAGCTGTGTAAGCTGTGTGTTATTAAGCTGTGTGCCTTAACGCCAACTAAGTTCATAATTTAATTCAATTCAAAAATATTTTTCGGACATGTACATCCATACCTGGCACACGAGGTAACTGCTATGTGGGATGTTGATTCGACGATCATCGTCCCGATAGTCGTTTCGGCGAACGGTTTAATAGCGAAGAGTCTCGACCATCACCTCAAGAGACTCTCGCTAGATGGCTGGATCAAGGGCCAGATACAGAAGGCGGTACTCCTGGATACTGCGCGGATAGTCAGGAGGTTCCTGTCTCTGTCGCCCTGACCACCGGTAGCTTAGGCCCCGCCTCGCCATAGGCGGCACCCTAGGTTAGGTTTTTATAATGATTTTATGTTTTGTATGTATAGTTTTATATTTTACTTTTTATATAGTTATTGTAAAAACCTAATCTAAGATAGAAAGGAAATAAAGAGAATAATAATAATAAGTACTCTTTGCATTTCATTAAATTGTCAAAAGGGCCTCTACGTGTTGGCTCAGTTGGTACTTTGTAGTTACCTAGCCCCACACACGCCTCCCAAAGATCCGGGACATCATTGTCCCGTGAGCGGGAAAGACATAATAATAATAAATATTTGCGGACAATCTTACACAAATCAACCTAGTCCCAAACTAAGCAAAGCTTGTACTATGGGTACTAGACGACGATATAGATACTTATATAGAGAAATAAATACTTAAATACATAGAAAACATCCTTGACTCAGGAACAAATAAATGCAAATGATTGTAGAATTTTTGAGCCCCTTCGATGTCTCACATTGGTCTAACAAAAAAAAATGTACTCATCCGGCAACGTTGTTGTCCAGAATGATCGCTGAAATTAGCGGAGAACGTCCCCATGTGTTGAAGACGGTTAAATTAAAATATCTTAGATTGACAATGACTGTGCGCTAAATCAAAGTCACAAACTATGTCGAAGAAAACAGTTCAAACGTCCTAAAAACATGGCGGTGGTAAGTCGTACATTCTTTCACGATGGAACTACTCGCAATCGTAACACAATCAAAGGCGGCTAAATCGAATATAAAGTGTGTTTTGCTATTGAAATGAAGGAGGAATGGTATTCAGACAAATTCACAAAGAAACATCAAAGCGATGATGGAGTAGCGATTTGATTCTGTCCTTTGATTGCCGCGCGGCGTCCCGCTGCGCTATTTCCGAACACCACCTATACCGCGCTGAAATTACGCAGGGCTGTCCCACCGCCTCACACAAGTTTATTCTTACAACGCACAGATGTACTCTTAAGAACAAAACAATGGAAACACGATAATTTCTCCAGAGCCGCTTTATCAGGACAAGCCGACGACAGCGGACGACAACACGCCCCACGGCGGTTCTTCGAAAATAATCCGGCGCGCGCCAACCCTCTGGATGAAGCTGTCGGCCTCTCCGCAATAATTACGGCGGGTAGTTGCTAAACTATTTAGGGCGTCTGACGGTGAGCTCTCCTCTCCGCGTTATTTTATTTTGTCAACTGAAAGCCCCTTTGTGTTTTAATTAGCACTGAAATGGCACCGACTCCGTTATTGAGTGTTGCGGCTGTTAGCCGAAGCGTTAATTAACTTTTATTGGTGTAATCTGGAGTTTAAAGTTTAGTTTCAGTTCGTTCGAGCGGTCGTTGTGCATTTGTTCCAATGTGGTTAAATACCAGACAATGTGTGAGTCTGCAACTGCCATACACGGCGTGTTCCCGAATGCAGAGAGACCGTTACATTTTATTAGAGCTATTACTATTATGTCGGTCCTCGTACATGCAAAATGGTTGCAGACGGGTGCGCTCCGAATCCTAATAGATTCATTGTCGTGCGGGTTTCTTGTAATGGCTCAATTTGTCACAGTTGCTTGGGTTCTTGAACTTCATTTACATATCGCACAGATTTCGCTGTTGACTCGTATCCATTAAGAGGAAAGCTTTTGCTATTCAGTTAGGATTTCGATTATGCAGTCGGGGAATCGAGTTTGAATGCGCGGATGGTAATTCGAAACAATTTTCATTGTTCGACTGCAGGGTGTTCCGCGTTCAAGGAAGCGTCGAGAATAATTCTGTCGTAAAAACTCTTGAAGCATTCCTTACACGTATGGCAGCGGACACGTGAACTATGATGGCTGGTGATGTCAACCTCTCCCGCGATTGTCTCCATGCTAATTCGACCTCTTTATCGTTATGCTTATGATTCAACTGAACTTTTTATTCTGTCGCCATTGACAAACGGTCGGCACGGATTGAATAATAAGCGATGTTTTCGAATGCCCGCGGCGAATGCATTAAAAATACACCGACTCGTAGCGCCTACTCGAGGCGCATCGGAATTGGTCGCCACATTGTGACTTTTGTGACGATTCCGAGAACTGCTTTAGCGTTTGAAATATTGAAATTACGTGCAGATGCTCAATTGTTTCAGGGGAAACAAACCTTGCAAGCTTCAATTAAAGCCGAGTTTTAATTGGTATCGCATTCCGTTGTCGTGTTGTTAGCTTCATTTAGTGTTTATTAATAACGCGTATAATATAGAATAATGTTTTTTTAATAACTCAAGCCAGACTTAAGTAGAAATCTATTATATCTAATTCTAAAATCTTTCGGTACAAATAATAGTGAATAGGGAACATGAACCCAGGGCACTCCCACATGCAACCAACTGTAGGTATTGGTTTTCAGGTAACTTCAGATCCTGTAATAGTGACGTAAATAGAACCTGTATGTTCATTTGTAAATTTGTAACACGAGAAAATGTAATTGGTGCCAAGTTGATATCTGGAAACGGAAGTGGGGTTCTTTTATTTTTGTTGTAACTGACGTATAGCTGGGGTGCGTCGGACAAGTGCGTGTATACTTACATAGGATAAACTTGGAAATATTGTTGCTTGCCCGACACAGTTTCTTATTTACAATTGGGAATGGATGAAAATTTCAGAAGTGCCTAATTATTTTTTTTGGTGATATCAAGGAAAGTGTCTCATTCGCCGTCCTAAACCCAAAACGTAAGTGAGGAAACTGTTTATATTTTACAAAAATAATTGACGCAGCTGAAAATTCTGCAACTTTTTTCTGGTGCTAAGGAAGGTTATTCCATTATCACCAAAAAAATAATTAGGCACTTCTTCAATTTTCATCCATTCCCCATTACTGTTAAACGAAACGCGAGCGGGAGTTATGTCATATCACTTTTCTGATAATTTATGATAGTTAAAAACCTTATGATTATTATTATAATTTTAAAAGAGCCTATAGTTCTGAAGCATTCATATTAGTTTAACTAAGTTCATATAACGTGAATAGCATAATATTTCGATTTGTGAAAATCAACTTTAGGCAACAATTACAATGTCTTTTGCAGGGTGTCAGTACGAAATACAAAAGGTGACAAATATCAAACCAATCCCAATGCTCTATTAATCCAAATAGACTCCCAGTTCTCAACATCTGTGTTTGCAATATCGAGCGGAACAATAGTAATAGGCGCAATTTGAAATTGGCAAAACAATCGCAAACAATAAGTCGAGATGGTCGATGGTGTTGGCCGAATTAGACCTGTTTAAATGACATCCTATTTGTATACAATGATCATTGTTCAACACTGCACAAAATAACTGACGTATGTTGTATAAAGACACAATGTATATGCGACTTTTTGTCACTGGGAAGCGCGCGAATCGGTATATGAAATTGTTACCATCTGAGAAATTCATAAGCTGTTTTGCACTAACTTCACCATTCGCACCCAGTATATCTTAACCCGAGATAACTACGCATAGTAGGAGATGACAAATCTAGTCCGCACCTGTAAGTCTGTATTGCGGACTACTGTATCTACTATTCCACATTGCGAACTTGATTTGATGGGACAATAAATCACTAGTCCGCAATCGCTCGGTGTCGGGTGCGGACTACTGAGAGAAAAAAGATCTGTAGTTGGCAGTGCGATCTTCCGGGACAATTATCCCAGTATTCGGCAGTGCGGGCTAAGCAATGCGGACTACTAGGAATAGCTCGACGGGGCCGAGACTTTGACTGGTTCACCTAAAACAAGTTGTCGGCAGCGTTGTGAATACCAGCCCATGTCACATGCAATCATGTCCACTTATGTTAGTTCTCAACGAGCTTGTATACAAGTACCTTAGTTGTATAGTTTACATTCGTATAGTGCAGTAATTGTAGTGAAAGGTAGTGAGTCCGAGCAACTTTTCAAAATTGGCTGGATTTTATAACAGATCGGGTACAGTGTAGGTAAATTAATTTAATACATTATTTTATGGCCGAATCGTATAAAACAACAATTTATAAAAATTCGAACATATGTTTTATTTATTTCATTTCGTTGTAATGAGCTAACATAATGGATAGGTACAAGTTTTTGTAGTAGAGTAGGTACTACCCTCAGAAGAATGGGTTAATTAAGGGTTATCGATGGGTGAAACTAGGTTCCCGCAATACAGTCGTGCCTAATAAATATAGGTAGGTATGCATCGATTCTCATTGTACAGTCGGGTTCTCCGATATCTATACAGGTAGATATTTTGTGAAAGGTGTCTGTCTGTATAGATATTGGAGAACTCCGCTGTAACTTATATTATAAGTATTATAACCAAATGTAAATACTATCATGCTAGTATAGTGTTTTCTGTAGCGGCATTTCATTGGTATAGTAAATATTCAGCTTGTTTATTGTATTAAAAAGTAGGTATTTACATTACATTTGCAACTTACAGCTACAACCGTCACATATCTTATGCTAAATCATTGCAAATGCAAGAATATACACTCAAGAGCAAAAGTTTCGGGTCGATGAAATACCGTCATATTTCCTAAAATAGTCCAAATGTGGTACAGTTTTTTAATCCTTCCATGATCTTTATTAAATTTTACATCTAAACTGCAGAAATAACAGTAAAAAAGAAACACGTTACCAGGTTTAAATCGGACTCGTAAAAACCCATGAAAAAAACAAAACAACGTTAACGGAGCGAGATATCGCAAAAATCGTCATTTTTGGATGTTGATATCTTTATGATAGGATCCCGGAAATTGCTAATACATTTGGGTATTACGAAGACTAGTATGTTATGTAAATAAGACTAACGGGAGAGTCCTTGGGCTTACCCTAGCGTAGTAAAGGAACTTACTTAGGAATTTTAGGATACGCTTCTGAAACTGCGAAAGACATTACTTAGTTTAATGAAAAGTGTACTTTGTTCACAAAGATAAACAAGAGTAGGCGAAGCTCATCGTTGCAAGTAAACAACAACGTAGGTATACGTTATACGAGTCAATCAGTTGCAGAGCGGCTCAAGATAACCTCTGCACTTCGGACACCTCCAGCGCGATAATGGCTGCGCCCTCTATCGTAAACTGCATATTATGTCTGACATTTCATTCCTAGCCTACCTATGTTTATATGTCTAAACTTCATTCAAATGTAGGTATGATTAGGGTTGGGAAAAATATCTCTTGCTTTATATCTCAAATACGAATTACACATATACACACTTCCTTTTGGCTTTGCCGTAAATATAGTTGTGTAAAAATACATTCATATAGGTATGTAACTAACTAAGACGACATAGTCGTCTTAATTCTAAAAAATAGTTACTAATTAAAATCACTTGTGTCTTCTCATCATGCCTTGTTATGGTGTTAATTTTCGGGAGCATAATTGAAAAAACAGCCCGCATATTGTGCAGGATGACACGTCACTCCAAAGTTAACTAACTGCGAACTGCTGCTGTTCCTGCGAATGATGTAAAATAATACTGTAAGTTACAGTCTGTAACTTTATTTTAGCATTAGTAAGTGATGCATGTGCGTGTTTCTGTCGCTCATTGTAAGGCACTTTTCGCACAAACTCCATACATTCCGATGTGAACGCTGAAAAAAACAGACAAAAATTTCATCATAATAACTATTCGTAGGAGTTACTACACAAAGATGTACAATCCAAATCAATGGCGCTATTAAATGTGTACCTATAGCTACCTATATACTTGATTAAATTAATTTTAGAATAAATGCCTTTTTAGCTACCGAGTAGCTTGAAAGTTCTTTTAGAGAATGCATCATGATTAAACCATTACATGTTAACCAAATGTTAATTTAGCCTCCGTAACGCGATATTTTAAAAGGGAGACGATCGTAAATGTAGCGCCGGAGTCAATTAATTCCTTAAAGCTAATGAAGAGCTCAATGGCAGACTGACAACACGTGTTCCAGGAATAGCAGCCACAAGCTCTTATCTCAAGGAAACACATGATGCTAATACGACTTTATTACCAACTAATACAGTTCAATCTCAATTAATCAAAAATATGAGATAGATATTGCGAAAATCATGGGTTACTTCATGTAAACACACATTTGAACTAGCTACATTTTATTACTCGTATCAACTCGTATAGAGTTTGTTTAGATAGATTTGCTCTTTTGATATCAGACGCGTTCATGTAACCTATAAAATGCTAGTCGTAAAATTATTACGCTTAATTACTAGATACATATCCTGTGGTTCTTTGCCTGTACAGTTCAAAGATGTACGTAACCCAATTATTTTATTGGTACATTGACTTCAGAGTTTCAGAGGTGATGATTAAAGAAAATATTAAATTAAAATAATAAAATACTATAACGTTATCTGATAACTAAATGCGAATTATGAAATGAGACAATTCTATAGCAATCACAATCGCCTGGTATACCAAAACATTTTTCTATCGGGAAAGTCGTTGTAATTTTTGACTTAGGCACTGTTCCATACTTATGCGCCATATCGCTAATAATAGTACCTACTTACAGTCGTGGAATGAAAATTGTCGTCACATTTGGAGTTTAGCGGCTTGAAATGAAATCGGAAAGTGGTCAACCTTTTCATTCCTCGGCTAAATATAACTATACCTACCTATTAGTGTACCGTAAAAACGGAGTTTAATGTGTTGAACAGTAAATGGGCATTTTTTTTCAAAGTGTACCATTTTATTTGAATAGGCGTCCTTCCATTACTTAAGAGGGCTACTTTACCATACAAATAGTAACGGAGTGGACGTAACGGAACGAATACTTCGCAGATTAAAACACGTGTTTAGTATACTGTTTTTAAAAATTGTAATAGTATTTTACTGAAATCATGTTCAATGATAATGACAGATTAAGATAATTGAGTCGCATTAGCAGAACAATAATAGGAACCTTCGTAATCTTGTAACGGAACCCGGACACCATTTTTTGGGACCACCAATCGGCGCACCGTTCGCCCGCGTTTTCTAGCCACCACTGACAGTTTGTAAACAAAACGAATGATGTTACGTAACGATATGTGATGCTAGATCAAAATAAACACCTAATTTGGTAATAAAAATACCTCGTTCCCACAAAATCATACTCAATACTCAATCATTTATTGCACATAATGGTTATACAGGTGGTCTTAAAATAAAGTGTCGTATCACATCATGTACCCTGTTGGGCGCAGCAAATAAGAAGGTGGACACTTAGGTAGGTACATATAATTCAGCATACAAAAAATAGTATTAATTAATTATATATCTTAGTTTTACTTAATTCTATTAACTATTCCTTTAAAGAGTAGTAGGTTTTCGAAAGTAACATTTGTTTTAATTTGCGTATGAAAACTGTCTCTTTATTTTCATCTTTCAATTCTTTCGGCAATTTATTATATATTTTTATCGACATTACAAAGGGTCCTGACGAATGTAGGATCGTAACGGAATGTGGACACGTACACTTTTCCAAACTTACTGGACAAGAATAATTTTAGTTTATTATGTAAAAAATACTTTAGCGAGATAAATATTAGGTTGATTTAAGAAAATTCATGTTTTCCACTATCAGAACCAAGTATTTCCAGGCACAATATACAAGTCCTAATACTTCGAATCGATACTTGAAGTTGGCTTTCCACAGGTGAACAGGCAAAAATCGAGGGTCGGCAGCCAGAAAAACCAATGTGGTAAATTTAATGCTAAATGATAGGTTTTTTGGGTTTATTTACATTTTAGATATATTATTGAGGTTTTAAAATAGCTACAAGTACAATTTTTTACGTGTTTCGTATTTGTAGGGTGTCAAAGGCACTGGACAAGCCAAAAATACATAACGATTAAATGTTAGTGGTAACTATGTAGGTAAAGGAAACCCGAAAAACTCTAATAAGGCTAAAGTTTATCTTCGCTTATATCATTAACGGCCAGGCCCCACGCACAATGAACGAATAGGATCTTCATACCTATTACCTATTTGATAAAACTACTTGAATATCATTATTCATATGTGTTGGTTTCAGATGTCCCTCGTTGAGATAGCCTCCAACTCCTCCATGCGAGAGGATAGGATACAAAACATCTACAAGTTCTGTACGCCTTCTCTAGTGAGTATCTTATCTCTGTATTTTTGTAATGTATGTCCGTTTCTTTAACTTTGTTGCTTACATAATGATAGCCAAGCGAATAGAGCTCTTAATGATTAGACTTATGATCGTTTTAGAATCTTCGAGATATATCCAAACATTCAATGAAAACCGGTAGCAATAGTCAATAGTCAATTCACTGGTTTTAATTCCAAAGATTAACCCTTTTTATGCTTGCGATAACGTCGGAGCTTGTGTTATTATTAATTTTATCTTTAATTAAAAGAAAGGAGTACCTATAGAAACGACACTTAATTGATATTCTCAACTAACTAGTCTAATTAAAGTTGGAATTATTACGAAGGGTCACAACTGTTTTAAATGTTGAGTCAGACGAAAAAAAATCGTCACTACTTGTCGGTAGAGAAACGCCTCAATCGTAGAGTCGTAATGGGTTAGTCTTTCAGCATTAGTAATCAAGACGTTATTGTAGTTGTAGTCAATTACAAAAACTACAGTTGAGTTATGTATACTTACATGTTATCTATTATATTATTCAGTGGTTCAGTCCGGCGCCACCCGCATCCAGTGGACTCCCGCGACCTTTACCAGGTCATCAGTCCACTTTGGTACTGTTTGGGGGAAGCCTATGTCCAGCAGTGGATGCCTATCGGCTGATATGATGATGATTCTGTGATTGAGTGTACTTAAACAAAATTGTTCTATAAGTATAAAATCGTTGATACATATATTTGAAAAATGTTAATGTTTCTTATGTATCTAAATTGTATTGAAAAATGTAGATGCTTCTTATGACTAAAGTACACCTTTGAGAATCGTACTCCGATACTTAAGTGTGTTTGAGATTATTTAATGCAGTCGGCCACAATTTGAATATTTTCCCTTCGATGGTAGAGTTAGTTGCTTTATAAATGGACTAAATACTATGATGCAATTCGGCCAACTTAAATATAAAATAAAATAAAATAAAATATCTTTATTTCAGAACATTCCATATATAAGTATCGTTTCCTTTCCTAAAATTAAAACGGCAGTTAAATTAAAATAGGTACTCTAGCATTATGGTTGGTCTGCATTCGACACCTGTGCAGCCCACAAATCATGTCATCGCTACCGCAAAAACATTGCTAGGCATTCTTTCGATTTCGTAGCATCACGTGTGGTAAGGTGATATCACGCGCTCACATTATTGAGAGCCTTTTCTACGCCCCGCAGTGGTTATGGGATTCCATTCATCAATAAACCGCCCACCAGTATTGTATTGTAATTGGGGATGGTTTAAGATTACCGTAGTGTCGAGTTACTTGACATAATGCGAACTGAGGTACCTACAAAAGGCGTTTTAAAAAAGGGCCCTTAATTTATTGATTGATGTTGTCTATCAAATTTCTTTGCAGATAGAGTTCTGGATATGCATGAATGTGACTATTCAAGGTGAGTTGTCAAGTTACTTCATAATGTGTTTTGTCAAAATCAATTTGTTTTTTAAATGAAGTTGATATGCAGATGATAAAGTATCTAATCTAACATAACCTAACCTACTTAGTCGAAGCTTGCTCCCTGGTAATGATTCCATTTTAAACATGCATCACACTGGCGCGGCCTGCGGTGGCAGACCATAGTAAATTTGACAGCTAATGACAAGTTTTCTATTGTCCGCCGCCGCGGCCAGGCCGCGCCAGTCTGTGAGACAAAGACTACAATATACATACTGAGATAGACAGGCAACTCGACCAAATTGAGAAGGCATTTAATAATGCTTGCGTATACAGGCGCCATCTCTTCTGCGGTAGTTACAACTTTTCTTTGAATGTACAAAACATACAAAAAGTGCGTCGGTCGTAGGGATTGAACCCCGGATCATCGACTCCAAATACCACCGTCTGTACCCCTAGGCTACTGATGCCTTGTGACAACACGGCGAATTTTGAAATACCTTGACAGCCTAGCCTAGCAATCGCTAGAGCTTCAGAGAGTTCGCCAGCTATCAAGAAGGTGGCACTGTTTTCAATAAGAAACTGGATTTGCATTAAGTTCTAAGTTCGCATAGCATGCTGTGAGAGGCCTTACGCTGAGCTTAACATGTCACACTTTAAGAATATTTCTGGCATTTGTTTCATATTTAAAAGTCAGATTGGAAAAAGGTTCCATTCTCAGAGCATAGAATACTATAGAGAGGACAAGCAACCGGCGGCCGTGTCGCAGCTGTATGCTCAATGGGCATACACTGCCATACTGTGCACGCGTGCTGATCGCAGAGAATATTACGTTTTTTCCCAAAATGCCTGATATGATGCGCGTTTATTGTCAAATAAGCGTGTAGGTATACAAGAGTGTGTGTTTTAGATGTGTGCGTGCTTTGTCTTGTCAATTACTTGGGCGTTGTGTGGGTTAATGTACTTGCGACAGGCTCACTCTATACAAATCGGCCGCCATGTCCGATCTCCTTATATTCATACATCTGTGGTTCCATTGGACCAATTTTGGAACGGAACACAAAAACAAAACCTTTTTCATGTTCCTGTAAGTTTGTTGGTATACCTAATAGGCAACGTAGGCTTCTCTTTGCTGCAGAGTTAAACCACATACTCACTATTTAATCTACTTGCCGAATTAAGATAAATTTGGTCCTGTACTGAATCGTATGCGCAAATTGAATTTTATGAAGGTGTAGATCGACCGATCACTGCCCCATCGCAGTACTTAGTTAAGCGGTTGACCTATCTATAGTATAGTACTAAGAATGTAAGGTGACTGTTAACCCAGCCTCCATTCCACAGAAGTGGTATCAGGCTTGGGTTGGTGGGGCCGCGCGTGTTGTGCGCTCGGTCGGTCCACGCCGTGCCGGCAGACGTGCGCCACGGCGGCAGGGACTGCCGCGCTCGCCCCGGTCTGCCGCCGCTCCGACGAGATCGCTTTCTTCAACTGCGTGAAGCGGCAGGAGGAGGCGCAGACGTGTTGCTGTTAGTATCAATGTCTTAGTTTTATTCTGTTGATAAAGCGGACCCCGGGCTTCTTTAGGTCACAACCGGGAAACAAGCTAAGAGGATGATGGTGTTATAGTATTCCGGGGCAGCAGCTCAGACGCTTCATGAAGTACGCTTTGCCAGCAAGCCTGCATCAAACATCTTGCTAAAAACTTACTAGCAGTTATGAATGAGCAATACTGATTTTATAGAAAATAACAACATCAATTGTCAAAATCATTCTTTAAAAAACGCGTCACAAACGGCGTAAGTATTCATAGTCATTCTGAGTAAATATACAAAAAAAATATACAAATATTTGATACCCAATTCATGTAATAAATCAAGCTGTAACATTTTCAGCGCAGACGCAATCCCTGACGTGCAACGAGGCGTGCAAACGCGTGCTATGGCGAGTGGGCACAGCGCACGTCGAGCTCAGCGCCCGCGAACGCGCCGTCGAGGCGTGCGAGCATTCGCCGCCACTGCTGCACTGTCTGCGCGACCTCACCGCTTCTACGGTTCACGCTGACACTTCCAAATGTTAGTACCTATCTATACCTCTAGCCGCCCAGCATACAACATAAAATCACAATTTAATTTGAATTAACTACCTACCTTCGAGGCGTGCGAACATTCGCCGCCACTGCTGCACTGTCTGCGCGACCTCACCGCTTCTACGGTTCACGCTGACACTTCCAAATGTTAGTACCTATCTATACCTCTAGCCGCCCAGCATACAACATAAAATCACAATTTAATTTGAATTAACTACCTACCTTCGAGGCGTGCGAACATTCGCCGCCACTGCTGCACTGTCTGCGCGACCTCACCGCTTCTACGGTTCACGCTGACACTTCCAAATGTTAGTACCTATCTATACCTCTAGCCGCCCAGCATACAACATAAAATCACAATTTAATTTGAATTAACTACCTACCTTCGAGGCGTGCGAACATTCGCCGCCACTGCTGCACTGTCTGCGCGACCTCACCGCTTCTACGGTTCACGCTGACACTTCCAAATGTTAGTACCTATCTATACCTCTAGCCGCCCAGCATACAACATAAAATCACAATTTAATTTGAATTAACTACCTACCTTCGAGGCGTGCGAACATTCGCCGCCACTGCTGCACTGTCTGCGCGACCTCACCGCTTCTACGGTTCACGCTGACACTTCCAAATGTTAGTACCTATCTATACCTCTAGCCGCCCAGCATACAACATAAAATCACAATTTAATTTGAATTAACTACCTACCTTCGAGGCGTGCGAACATTCGCCGCCACTGCTGCACTGTCTGCGCGACCTCACCGCTTCTACGGTTCACGCTGACACTTCCAAATGTTAGTACCTATCTATACCTCTAGCCGCCCAGCATACAACATAAAATCACAATTTAATTTGAATTAACTACCTACCTTCGAGGCGTGCGAACATTCGCCGCCACTGCTGCACTGTCTGCGCGACCTCACCGCTTCTACGGTTCACGCTGACACTTCCAAATGTTAGTACCTATCTATACCTCTAGCCGCCCAGCATACAACATAAAATCACAATTTAATTTGAATTAACTACCTACCTTCGAGGCGTGCGATCATTCGCCGCCACTGCTGCACTGTCTGCGCGACCTCACCGCTTCTACGGTTCACGCGGACATTTGCGAATGTTAGTAGATATCTATACCTCTAGCCACAGTACCATACAAGATAAAAATACAAATTAATTTACCTACTTATAGTAGAAAATAAATTAGACGTTGATTTGTTTTAAAATCGAACCCAACCAGCCGGAGCCATGTGGCGAAGAAAAGCTCTGGATACTTAGAGTCAGATGGAGGACTCTGGGGGAGGCCTATGCCAAAGGCAACCAGACAATGTCTGAGGAAAACGGCAATCAGTAAATAAATGCAAGTCGATTCTAATTAAGAATGGTATATAAATTGGGCAGATAGCTTAGTTTAGGCGAGTGGGCACCGCACAGGTCGAGTCGAGTGAGATCTCTGAATCAACAGTTGCTAACCCGCCTGACCCAAAAATAGGTACCGTAAACTGTAGATCATTTCATCTGAATATTCTTCTAGAGTACCTACTTATTTAGGTTCATTATTAACTATTGTGATCGAGGTCCCTTGGATCTTGGACTACTAGAGAGTTTCTCAAGTTGTACTTTCGCGGTTTGATGTTGTATTTAGTCTTTTTGCTATCAATCAATGACTGTAGGTTGCAATGATTCAGAGATGTATTCGACCATTTGTCTTTCCAGATTTACCTTGCTGCCACGAGGCACCGAGCCAGGAATGTAGAACAAGTTGCGAAGCAGTGCTCCGTCGTACGGGAGATTCTCAAGAAATCGCGGAGGCCCTGGTCCAAGACTGCGGCCCCCCTGCCATCCACAACGGCTTGTGGCAGTGCTTCCTGAGGAAAGACGAGCCTCCAGACACCAAGGATCTCATACCACACGATGTTGCAAAACTACACTGTTGCAACAAGGTAGACTGTAGAATTTCGCTCTACATAAGCTTGGCTCATGTACACTGGCCGATTTTGACCTCAGGGATTGTATATATCTGGATTAGGTGTTACTGGCGTGTTGCTGTTCTGCTCTCTGGTGCACTCTCAGGTGGCTTGCGTACCCGATCTTTTTTATAAAGGTACGGGTGCACCTTGAGCAAGTTAACACCCCGCGGACATAATTGTAATGGATGGCTGCTGGTGGACGAGCCTTGAGCTCGTCTCGCTTAAATACATACGTATTGAAGCTATGGTTCTATAGCTTGTTTGAAAGACTGGTTTGTTTTCAGGCGACGACAATCAATTGCCGAAGACTTTGCTTTAACACTTTTAACACAGACTGGCAGAACAACTGGCAGAAATTCTATGCAGAGTGTTTTGGAGAACCACAGGAGACAGATTTGAATCAATGTATAGAAGAAGGTAAGTTGTTACAACGATTGAAAGTAAGACGTAGGGTAAGTGTTCCAGTGAATGAACGAATCCAGTGAATGAACGAAAACCTGATTATTTGCTTAAATTAAGAGTTCTGTATATTTCTAGTATACCGGGTATTTTTTTCTCGATTAGAAGCATTCACTGTAAGGGTTTTGTAACATTTATATCAACTCAGTCGCAACAGTTACTAAATGAGCGAAGCTTAAAGTTGACGGGCTATGGGCGTGGATTTTTTGTATGAGCCGGTAATAAGGGGACAAGATTGTTACCTTTTATTTGATGTGCCATTGTACTAGTTTTATAAACTTGTAACTTATGGTGTGTGGTTTTTGGAAATCATAAGAGCGAAATTGTGCTATTCAAAAATCTTTTTAAGTTATTTAAGTTTAGATTCTCGTTTTTTAAAAGGTGTTCTATAACTAGAATTAACAACCACCTAAATCCAGTGAATGAACAGGAGTGTTCATTCACTGGCAATGCCTGTTTTAATGTTTTCGTAAAATCTTATGTTCTAGTTATTGTAATAAGATTTAGTTTTTAGTAGCATAACCACCAATGGTTTGTCCATCGTTGGTCCAGTGTTCGAACAAACCTCATTTTCGAACATAAAGTTAGTTCATTCACTGGTGTATAGATTTCCAGTAAATGAACATCGACCGATAATTACCTAGTTCATTTATTGGTTTTTTTGGAACCAGTTAATGAACGAACATTTGTTACAGTTTTTTAATTGTTTTAGAAAAAGTAAACCATTAACTACCACCCCGTGTGTTGGTATATCGAGATACTCCAAACAAAATCGCTAAACAGCAATTTAAACCAACAAACCATAACTATAACAGTAGTTCATTCACTGGTTTTTAGTTGTTCATTTACTAGAAAACCCTGTTCATTCACTGGTGATTTTCCATTTTTCTACCTAAAAGGTCAAATAGCTTAAAATTATGGAAACTTATTGCAAAAGCAAAGTACCTAATTTAAGCAAACTAGAATACTTGTTTGAGCTGTACAAACAGTCACGGCCGATATGAAGTATAGCTATATTACATAAAACAATTTTTAAAGTCAAAAATATCCTTAAGCGTTCATTCACTGGTGCACTTACCCTATATTCACATGCAGAGTTTACCCATAGTACCCTGTTTTTCAGTGGAAGCTCCTTGTTCGCTGGGCTGTGCTGGGTTAACATACTGCAGCCAGTTAAATAATAGACCGACCAGTCTATTCAGGTCTTGCTCACCTCAAGCTGATCTTGATGCTCATTTGGCTGTGGCAGAACAAAAAGATAGTGGGTAAGAAACATTTTCCACTACACTACACATAACATACGGTTAACTACTCTGAAAGATACTAAACGATTTTTACTTTGTAGGTATGTGACGGTATCAGGTTTGCGACTGCCGCTAAAGAATTCTTCTCAGTGTCCAACTGATATTTGGAAAAACGTCGCTTGCGCACTACACGTCAAACCTTGTACGGCTAAGGTAAGCAATCTATCATTTACAATTCAATGTTTACAATGAATATTTACTGGCTGGGCACTTAGCCTAAAGTTTTGTTCTCAGCTATTTGTTTAGCTCACAAATTGTCATCTCTTGAAGACCCCTCCAGTCACGGAGCCCTGGGCACTTGCCCAGAGTGACCACTGACCAATAGCGAAAACTGGGTTGACCCAATTCATAATTTCCAATCCTGAATTCCGGATAGTATGCGTGTTGTTCTTGCTCCAGTAGAGCCTAATGCTGTCTCAGTCGATGATTGACATCATTACACCTGACTGTAGAAATGCACTAAAGCGATAATTAAGAATCAACTATTCTATGATATATCTACAATCTGAACCTGACACAGTGCAATGTATGTGGTCGAAGGATGTGATGAGGAGACCAAAATCTAACTGACCGGACTGTGCAGGGTCACACGAGCCTGCTGTGTGCGGCGGATTGCACGCGACTAGTATCATCATGCGTGGAGTGGTCTCGCGCACCGCCAGCGCTGAACGCTGCCGCACTGTGTGCGCGTCTCGCACCATCTACACCAACTGCACACTGCGTGTCCCTCACCGACTACATGGCACCCAGTAAGTTTGTAGAAGCATTTTCTGCGCGAGGCACGGACTGTCAGGCGATTATGGCAACTGGCACGTTTGTACATAAGACCATATGTTTACATACGCTGTCAGATACGCTTGTCCGTAAACGTAGTATCCGGCCTCGTCGTGATCCAACAAAGATGCCGTATTCGATCTGCCACGAATTGCCGAATTGGCACTACCGTTCGTACTTATGCATACCTATATCATACGATAATCTCTCTTACCCGTGTAACTCCGCACGAGACTCAGAAATAAAATAATTTGATTTACAGGTTTAGACCCGCCGCTCCTGTCTTCCCGAGAGGCCGTGACGTCACCATGCGCGGGGTCGCCTTGCAACGCGACCCAAGTGTGCGTGGTCAATAGAAACTGCCTGCAAGGCGGATCTTGCTCTCGATACACTTGCATCGATGGCTGCTTACTGGGTAAGTTCGTTATCTCAACTTATGTTGTTTTGTATGGTCATGCAGGTTGTTGGAGAAGTAGGTAACTAGGTACTCCCACCAATTTGAAGAACCGACCTCACGTATTATGCCATTGCCAAACGCCCTCGTAATATCACGCTCAATAGGTGTCTAACTGATGTAAGAATTAAGCTAACTAGAGCTACGGTTGGCTGATAAGGGTTCCTGGGTATTCTAAAAATCTGCAAGCTGTATAATAATTGTTTTAGGTGATGGCAGTCTATACATTGTCCCACTTGGGTCCTGGGCGCGAGTGCCGATGGCCAGTCCATCGGGGAAGGCCTGCTACAAGATATGCCACTGCACTAATAAGGGTTTAGGACATTGCCAACCGTTGCCCTGCATTGCGCTGGATAACTGCCGGCTGCATGAGAAGGTCATAACGCATGGTAAGTAAGTTCAGAAATGTGAACTTGTGGCAACACAGCTTGTGGTAACAGGCTTGTGATTGTGACCTAAGATTTATTTACGATACCATTCAGACCAGGTTTTTGAGAGGAACAAATGTTTGTATGGGAGCAAAGAACTACAATTAAAAAACATAAATACCCAAAAAAATTAGTTAAAGATGGATCTCGCTGGCGGCAGTCGAAACTCTTCATACTAATTGACGTAGAAGTATGACGTCACACTTTGAAATTTGTACGGAAATTCAAGTAAATTGATGTTCGGTCGCGATACTTAAGTACTGCGTTCATAGTTGTCGTAAAATTTTGTTTCTTTATAAGTTTCTGTCAAAAATTTCATTTTTGGTACATGCTTTTATTGCCGACTGTACTTATCTGCATACCATCATCAACTACTCATTGAGAAGATTCTAACGAGCCCAAACTCGATGGGGTTGTGTCGTTTTATTGCGGAGTTCCTATGGCCACCTTCCAGCTCCAACATCAGATCAGCTCCATTTCATCATAATATTAGCTCACGCTAACGTGACCCATAGAAGTTTTAAAAATTACTGGTCATGATTTTGCAGACAGCATGGATTGGGAGAAATAAGGAGTACAAGCTAGGATCAACCGGGGAAAAGGAGTCACTAATTTTGGACAGTTTTTTCAACCTACATTTATTATAAAAATGTATGTAAATGTATTGAAATGTTTTTATATCGTATGTTTATGCAACTCTTAATTAATCAATTTCTCGAAATAACTTCTTCGCAACATCATATTTAAGAGGACAGTGGCAGTTAAAAAAACTGGGAATTTTAGACGCATACATTTTCTCCATATGTGCAAAATGCGTCTTTTTCGAATAACATCTAAACCTTTAATTTAAGACTTTTCCTTAAATATTGCGTGGCATTTATACGCAATATCTTCTAGCATATGTACTATTTTGCGAATGGCAAAAAAAACGTTACAGAATGCGCAAAAATGTCATGTCATCGAAGTAGTTTAAATGAATATCACTAGAGGGCAGGAGTTGTTGAAGCTCACGTTGTTTAAAAAAAAACTCTAATAAACGCATTTTCCCGAAAACGCCCGTTGACCTTATATTATATTTTTGAGAGTTTTTGCAACGAACATGAAATTACTGCATTTCGAACGTCGAGCACGACTATGTACGACGAGCACGGGAGTGGCTTGCGCTCGCTCCTTATAACCGCGTCTAGTAGCTTCATGTGCGGCAGAATGGTCGCGTTTTGTGGCGGCCACTGGTGGCTGTTAATATGCGAGCGCTCCTTAACGCTGTGACATTTCCTAGGCGAGAAGTACTACATGGAGTGTAACGCGTGCGCGTGCGTGGTGGGCGAGCGCGTGTGCGCGCGCCGCGCCTGCCCCCGCGCCGCGCTGCTGACGGGGCTGCCCTGCAACTGCCCGCCGCACCATCTGCCCGTCGAGGCGAGCGGGCGGCGGTACCCTAACGCCTGCCTCGCCAAGTAAGTATCTCTACTAACAATTAATAGTATATATAATAGATAAACTTAGTGCTCCTCATCGATTTCGATGACCGGGGACCTTCTGTCTACTCTTATATGGCTCGTTGGACTAAATTTAGTCTTAAAAAATTAAAAAGCTAGTTTACTGAGTGAATCAACTCAGCACGAAGTAGCGCCGAGGTGCGTCAAAAACTCAAAACACTTTTGTTGACTTCGCACTGTGGCGTCACTAAACTGTTACCGTACATTTCGATGTGCAGCGCGGTCGCGTCGCGCGCTCTGGGTGCCAAGCCTTTAACGGATCTGCTATAAATAGTATACGTACTTCAAAACGAAAATTATAATACTGGATTGTTTCCATCTCATCCTCAATTTAAGGTTACAATATATACGTCATTCCAGATGCGCAGGAGCCACGGATGCTGAAATCGAATTCGGTATCCGCTCACTGTGCGCAAGCCCGGCGTGCGGGCGGCGCGCGTGCCTGCCGGCGCGCAACGTGTGCCTCTCGCGTCTGCAGGCCAGCTGCCCGCAGCACGTCTGCGGTGAGTATTAACTGATCATTTGTGACCCTTATTACAATGATATAAGGTCTACTATTAGATAGAGTTAGTCAATGTACCGTGTTGAAAAAGTTACTCTTCCGTCCCAAATAGAATATTCAAGTTCCGATGACTTAATGTCGGCCTCCTTAATTAAGTTCAACCATACCATCAACAACACTGACCATTTCTTAACCTTATTACAACGACATAAAGGTTGCTTATAGACAACGTAGCGTGTTGCTTTTTGTACACCTTATTGCTTCTGTTATAGAGTTCAATATGGTACAAAGGCTTATAAAAAAATCTTATTGTTTTACCACCATGGGTAATCCTCCAGCGGCTCCAGCTAATATCTAATGCCACGAATAACTGCTAGCCTACAGCTTTAGGTTAGTTATCGTAGGTATTCTTCTACTCGGTCCGAGCAAGCAAACTTTATTGGCACCCAACGTGGGGCTTGAAATCCTCGATATATATTTGCTATTCACTCATACTTAAATTATCCTTCAATCGGTTTTGTTCTCATATCAAGTCATTAAATTGTGTCAACAGTGAACACAAGCCACTGCAACGCCCAGCCCCCGCTGCCGGTGTGTGACACGGACGGCCACACCCACGTGAACCCCTGCCACCTCGTCATCTCTGGGAACAGGTTTGCCTACTGGGGACAGTGCCTGGAACGATGCTCAAAGGTAACTATAAGTACTATAAGTAGCTAAGTATTAAAGTCAGCATTCTAAATACAGAGGTCTAACGTGCGCGAGCCAGTGTAGCTCTCGTACGGGTATCATGGATATCATATATCTGAAAACTGATGCAAGAGGTCGTCTTCGCATTAAGAGTATTAAACTATGTTTTCAAATATTTGGCACCTCCCATGCTTTGCAGCGATGTGTCACTTGTACACTCAGCGTCAAATACTCTGTAGCAGTCAAAGTGGCCAAATAGTTCGGTACACCATACCAAATATATGGTGTACCGAACTATTTGACTACTTTGGTTGCTACATAGTATTTGACGCTGAGTGTACTTGATACTCACCATTGGCTGTTTCATTGAGCGGTTCAGGGAGCTGTTAATAACCGTCTAAAGTGTATAATATAATTGATGGATGAGTAACCTAATGATACTCATACGACTCGACAGCAACTTTATCCTTTACATCCTAAAGCCTAGGCTAACGTCTAGCTCTAGGCCTTCCTCTGCGTCTCTTGCCTTCAATTTTCCGTTCTAAGATGTTTAAGAAGAAGCTGTCGTGCCTCTCCGGTTGCCATCCAGTTGTGAGTTTGTCTCATGGTTGTTACTTATGTTTTTCTTTATTGTTTTAGGTTGGATCAGTGTGCGGAGCTAACGGCATCACATACATTTCTGAATGCGCCGCGTGGTCCGAGTACGTGAGCGTGGACTACCGCGGGCCCTGCCTCGCGGTCGGCCCCATCTCGGACCTCATGGAGCCCAAGTGCCAGGTCGACAGAATATTCTGCCCGCCCTTGATCAAACCCAACTGCCTCGGCTTCACGTCTCCTGGCGCCTGCTGCCCCAAATGCGGAGGAGCTTTGAGAATCCTATATTCTAAGAAACAAATCGACAGAGCCCTATATGGTACTAACATATCATCCTCTGTGATAAATTTAAACAATGTCCTAAGCGCTTTGGCGAGACAAATCAAAATCGCGGAATGCGCTTTAAGAGGCTACTTAACTATTGAAATGGAAATATTTGTAACCGTCGAGACGATCTTGGAGAACCCCACAGATCTGCAGTTGCGTGTGTGCGTTTTAGAAGCCGAAAAACTGGCTGAACTTATAAATCGGGAAAGCCCGATCATTTCAAGTGATTTAGGTCTTAGTGCGTTGTCGTATGCGTTGACTGTTCATACGTATCCGACGGACGGAGCGACTACTTTAAGTGTATCTCTATTAGCAGTGATCATATCTTCTATAAGTATTTTCGTTTTAAGATAGAAGTGAAAATAGCTTATTATTGTAAATATGAACGTAGAACTAATTGTAAATATGAGAATGAATACACCAAATATTAGTGCCATTATGAGATTTCTATCTATTTGTATCAATAAATAGTCAACAAAAGAGAGCATAGCATTTTGATAGATCGTCTTTTATGGCTCATTATTATAGATTATACCGTGTTGTGACTAGTGAGTTCATGGTGCCATTTTGTTATAAATATTGATTGTACATAAGTAATATTCCGATAGACTGATGTAGCATTTTACATGAAAGACAATTATGATGTAGTCACCGAACCAAAAATCTCCTGCAATTTATAATAACCAACCTAGTAGGCGATATTAATGAAGTTAGGTTTAAGAGAAATATATTTGTTTCATCGCTTAAAGCTCAAAAGACTATTAAAATAATATTAAGAATCACGATGTTTTATTCCGACAGAAACTCGAAAGTCGTAGTATTTCTTTATTTTGCACATAACACAGAACAATCGAGGAATATACGCTTAAAATGTGAATCTATATTATCACAATAATTTATCACTTATAATTAAATTCGGTTAAGTCTTTTTTATCAAAAAATATATTGATTCTTTCGAGTAGTTGTGGGTCGGTGACGGTCTTGGCTAGCTGGGCGAAGCCGTCCTGAAGTACGGGGTTGATGAGCTGGAACCTCTCGAGAGGGAACGTGAGGACCAGCTCGAGATATGCTATGATGATGTTCTGGAAACAATGCCGTTGCACCTCTGTATCCTGGAAAAGTGAAACAAATATTATTGGCGCCCAACGTGGGACTTGAAAAATATTAATCCTTTCACGTAACCATTACTTCGGATTTATTTTCTTTCGACGCCAATTCCCGCTTAACTTTCTATAATTAGTACATTCTAAAGCTGATGACTTTTATAATGACATGATCATTGGCAAACAACGTGTAGTGGGTCAAAATGTGTTGTTTTTTTAGATTACCTTACTAATGCTTAAAGCTCGTTGTTGCTCGATTTCTGCAGGAACTGGTTGAGGCGGGATGATCGGTTCCACAGTTTTATTATTTTCATACGTCGGTCCATCGCATATTTTAATATTCACTTTGCGCGTAGATAAATGACTATCAATACTATCAGACACGCTTACTTTCTTCTCCTTCACTGGACTGCTATCATTTTCCATTATTCTTACTTTTTTAGGTAATACACTATCGGAATCAGATCTATCCGAATTCTTGTCAATATCAATATCAGATTCATTAACGGTTTCTGTGATCTCATCACTAGGATAAGTGGCATCCGATGATTTTGTGGTAATAGTACAATTTGCTTTAAAATCAGCAAAAGTGAAAGGCCTTGGTTTTTCTATACTTTGTTCAGTATAGTCACAGTCTGACTTATAGTTGGAGTCTTCCTGCTTAGTCGGTTCAGAGGATTCGGTAGTGGTTTGTGCATAGTACTCATCGTAGTGATTCGATGAGTCAGAATCGACGGAACTGTACGAAGCCCTATCTTTTACTTCGGGTTCATCGAACACATTTATCAAGTGCTTCGCATAATTACTGCAAAGTAGTTCCCAAGTATTCTTCAGATCAAATATCTTAAGTATGAATCGATCATATTCCAGAGTAAGATTTAATGTCGTCGTATAATTGTGTAATATTATAGGCACATCAGCAGGCTTTAATTTGAATATATGAACCCCAGTGAAAAATATATCGGTCAAAGCTATGATTTTTATGAGCCAAGATGATGTTGTCTGCTTGTATAGATTGGCAGCGTAGTCTAAGTTAGAAACTTTCTGTACAAGGAACTTCAAACCAGGCCGGGAGTCAAACTGCATCGCCCTCACATAAGACAGCTCTAGGCTTTTTAGTAACAGGTCGACATTATCATTATTCAGGAAGAACCTGTAGTTACAGATATTTGAACCTGCTTTAAAGCTTTCTAGTAGGATACTATTAATACCGTGAAAAACGTCGGAGGAAGCCTGGATCAGCACCGTAGCGATTATCTGCACTAAAATTTGATAAGCTAACAACCCTACTACTAAGCCTCTATGAGGAATTCTAACCGTGTACAGTTCTGGATTTTGAGTATTCGTGGACTCTTGAAGGTAGATCAGGAATATATAACTCCTATCATCTATAAGCATCAGGTTATTGGAAGAATTCTTAGGGGTCAGTTTCGCATGGCCTTCTACCTTTAATTGCTCGTTGAGGAACACTTGCTGTGCCATAGCGTGTAATCTTACATTATCGTTCACAGAGCAATCTCGCCTTGCTGCTACTTTTACCATGGCTAAATCTCCGTAAAAACTGTTGGAGTTCTCTTTGAACGCGTGTGTCAGTTGCTTTAAAGGCGTCAAGGAAACGTTGCAAGCTCTGTGAAGACTCGTGCACACTATCTCCCACTGGTTGTCGGTAAGCAAGTGGCCCGACGTCAAAATAATGTGCCTTATACACGATGCTCCTAGTCGGGCAATAGGTTCCTGAGGCTGCGCGATGCATTCTACCAAAATTAGTAGAATCTGCTTTAATGCAAATGTGGCTTCCGTACTTTCGATGGGCTCAATCTCATCATCAGAGCTTCCGTCTGTTGACGACCTTTCAACATTTATTTGTTGTAAATGGTGCAGATATACAACAATAGTATCTGTGGTCATCCCGCAACATTGCTTAAAGTTTGGCATGACGCTGTCCCAATGGGTATTTACATTGGCAATTTGCCGAAGCCAATTTTGAACAGTTGGTAGCAGCAAGTGGTTTATACAGTGAAGACCAAAATGCGTTCCAGGAACATCGATTGTATTTCTTAATAACTTGAAGAGGGTTTCCATTGCCGCTGGTTGGTTTTTCTTTGAACAAACAACTGTAGCCGATATGAGTCCTTCAATCAGAACATACCACACCTTCAGTATGTTACTGGGTCTGTCGAGTTTCAATAGGCAGTTGTTAGTTGTATTTGATGGAGGGAGACTTGTGGATAATTTCCTGTAGGAAATAAGATCTTCAGCGCAATGCTCATTGGATATATACTTGGTGATATCAAGAGAACTGCTAGGAATAATAGGATCCACCACAGCTAAAGGCATATCTCCCTTTATTCTGTTTCCAGTGTTAAAGATCGGGCACTTAGGCATATTGTACATCATTGTTAGGATGTCAGCACAGCTTTCTAAGTGGTATAGAGCTTCTTTGCACATATCCACTATAACCTTTTCCGATTTTTCTTCACTTAGGGGTATGAATTTACTGTTCTTTGAGAATTTGAGGCTTAAGCTGGGTTTGGGTTGAGTCGGGCTTGTGACTTTCTTTGGTTTAGCTTCAGTAATTTGTGTTTCATCGTAATGCAGCCCTTTAATGTGGCTGAGAAGGCAGAGGATACAGTCTAAAGCTGCGTTAGCGAAAACTAGAGTGTTGTCTGTGTTGAGGAACACTTTAAATATCTCTAAAATGGCCGAGTATTGGTTTGAGTTGTTTGCAGCGCGGAGCGTGTTGAAGAGAGGTCGCCAGCCTGAGCGAATCTCCATTCGATTTGTCTCCACGAATTCACAGATGCATGATATAATTTGTTCCTGAAAAAGAAATAGAATTGTATTTTAGTCATATAAATCGAATTATTGCTTTAATTTTCTTGTTTAAAAGTAAACACAAACTTTTTTAAGTATCTACCTATGATTGGAATAATTTGATAAGGAGATTCATATACCTGAATATCATCATCGCACAGCTCCAAGCAGAGAAGGTTCTCGAAGGGCTTGAGTAGCGCCTCATTAAAGTGGAAGTGTGGTAGTTCCACTTGCTGGTTTAGAAGCGCCGTAGCACAATCGTGTAGGCACTGGATCGCGAGGCTCGAGATCTGAATGTCTTTGTGACAAGCAGCCTGGAATACCGTAATATTAAATAAATAAATGAATTAATTAGTTTATTCATGGATCAACTTTAATCATTGTACATAATATCATACATGATACTTTTTGTTCCATCAAATGATACGATGGATAGGCTTGTGTTGTGACCTAAGATTTATTTACGATGCCATTCGAACCAGTTTTTGGAGAGGAAGAAATGTTTGTATACAGCAACACTTGTTGTGTGTTGTTTGTATTAAGGAACATAATAAATACCCAAAAATTTGAGTCATATTTTGATGGTTTACTATTCATTTAGCAACACCACGTTATCAATTTTAACACGAGGCAACTACTCTGTTCGTAATAATAGTAGAAAAGTTTTTCTGGTCGGTCATAGACAGTACAGTACTTAGAAAGTCGGGAGCTCTCACTTGCATAAAGTGTGGTCCAACAACAGTCCATATAGACATCCTGTGTGCTAATGGTCTGGCCGCCCTTAGACATCGAAGAGCGACGTCTCCGGCGCGGCAAAGCGCTCTAGCTGCTTCACCACCGCTACTGGAGCCAGAGTGCTTGCCTCGCCGCCACCAGGGCAGGTTGTTGTTGGCTACGTCTTGATCCCAACTTGAGAATAACTAGAAAAACAGTTTCACTTGACGTATCATTTTCAAGAATAAACCTTGATTTATTCTTGAAAATTATACGTCTAATATACAGGGCGTCCCACGGCGATGCCACATGGAAGGAAAGTACCTTGAATATTGTAGATGGAACATTTTACTGAAAGAAGACATTATTTTAATTTTAAAAACAATTTAAACTGCATTCATAGATTTTAAAATAATTACATGGTTGAACCGAGAATCGAACCCGCTACACGAGAAAAATAATTACCCTGTAGCTTTATCATACCGATCGAAAGGCTTCATCGTAAGGATTATTTTTTGCTAAATAACATAGTGTCAGAAATAAAAGGAAGACCATGAGTATGTAAAATTTTGTTCAGAAAAATGAAAAGCTGTCTGCCGTAAGGACATAAAACTGACATTATCATAAGACCTATTACTAATAAATCAGTACCCACTTGAGAAGTACGCATCATTTCCCTATTCAAATTTAAGTGCATGATAAAATGATAAAGAGATACGTAATTAGTAGGTACCTGGTTGTATGCAACAAATCGAGTTTCTGTCCTATCAAGTTTCTGCCGTATCCTGAATCTGCCGAAAGGCGCGTAAATGATTTTTTCAATGGGACTCTTTTTGAGCATTTGATAGATTAAATTGATTAATTTTGAATGAAAATGTTAAAATTCATGGTCTTCCCTTTATTTCTGACACTATGTTATTTAGCAAAAAATAATCCTTATGATGAAGCCTTTCGATCGGTATGATAAAGCTACAGGATGAATATTTTTCTCGTGTAGCGGGTTCGATTCCCGGTTCAACCATGTAATCATTTTAAAATCTATGAATGCAGTTTAAATTGTTTTTAAAATTAAAATAATGTCTTCTTTCAGTAAAATGTTCCATCTACAATATTCAAGGTACTTTCCCTCCATGTGGCATCGCCGTGGGACGCCCTGTATATACTAACGGTAGGTAAGATTGGATTAATTACAAAAAAATACTCGGTAAACAACATCTATTAGGAGTTCGTTCATTCATCATAGACACTATTGAGTAAAGCGAAAGTACAATACAAAATGAATTGTGTCTCTCTTAGGTGGCGCCATTTTAAATAGGCTTTTGCTATTTCTATGGAACGCGATTCTGTACTGGCTTTGGCAATTCTCCAGTTTAGATCATCAAATGTTATTGTAATCCTGGTCACGGCACCAAATTGTAAAATTAATAGTTTTAAGTACAACATTTCCACACTTAAATCATCTTTCAAGAATAGACAAGATAGGTATTATATAAAAACATGAGATCTTACCAGCCTGTGATGATGTGCCACAAGTCTTTGAAGCGCAGCTCTCAAAGTCGGTAAGGTCGTGGTGGCAGCGAGCCGCGTGAACAACGCGTCTCCAGCAGCGGACAGCGCGCAGCACACGCGAGCTGCGCCAGCGCCTGATATCACGTTCCCACCCTTAAAGGTTTCAGTTCGTTATCGTAAATGGACCTTGGTGCACTTTGCAATAAGGTCCTCTTTTCCTGACAATGTCAAGCATTATCTCAAATTATAGTTACACACAGAAAGGTTGACAGTAACGTTGGGTGTGCTAAAATTGACAATTTAGATTTTGTAAGGCAAACAATTCTTTACATTATAGTGCTCAATATAAAATTAGCAATATGAATAAAGACCAAAATTATCTGAAGTTATAGTTACACAGTTAGGTTGATGAATGAACTGAGCTGATATTGATTTTGTAGGACTGGAAATTCTCAATTATAAATTTAGGATAACAAAGAAACTCACCTCTTGTCGACAAGTTTCGACAATCTTAGCGACAGACATGTCATTACTCAAATTATTTTCTAGCATTGGCTGGAGGTAGTTGAAGACATCCACGCTGAAAAAAAACCGACCATGATAAATAAGAGGTCACTAATAGTGCCACATAGTGCCAGATTCGGTCCTAAAAATATACACTCTCACATGGTATATGATAAAGACTATTATGTTAGATAATATAATGGAGTGATAAATCGCAACATAAAAACTTTGCCGTTATCAAATAACCGATGAGGGTATGTATAACTGACAGGATCGTGGATACGTAGGTATATTCCGAGGAAAAAGTTATTTAAATCTGTTTCAGGGACCTATCAATTTGTAAAGATTTTAGTTTTTTTGTCAGCCTTATTTATTACACATTCTTACCAAGTCTCATCATCCCGGCCATCCAACCCGAGCTTAGCGTCAGCCTGCAATATGGACACCGTTTTATTCCTGCCAGTCTGCATGGTCACTATGGGCGTTGCGTTGTTGCCCTGCTGCCCGAACAACGAGTGCTCGAAACTAGACACGTACTGGCACGCTGCAAATATGTGCTCCCAACACTCTGGAGCTTTTGAACCGAGTTCAAGTCCACCTGTAGATAATAAGAGTAGCTTTAAAGGCGAGCACTCTATTAATACATTACGTGGCGCCCAACTTGGGACTGGGGCTATTAGTGCTTAAGATAATGATTTAAGAACGTCACCTGTGATTAAAATATCCAATGATAAAGCGTGCGTTGACAGTATTTTTCCGTTTGGAGGCTGCGAAATTGCCGAGTTTGCAAGGAGAGCCAAGATGCTACTGCAACGGTTTTGCAACCCCAATGTATTGCTCACTCTTGCCGCCTATAAATACAGAAGCGCGAAAAAAAAGTATATTACTGTTTATTAGTGTATCTCCAACCCAAAATAAAATGACCTAGGTAACAAACGATAGACTCTCCACTCGTCTGCATGTGGGGGCCCCGAATCGGGCTTTTCAGTTTGAATCTTAAGTTGGGTGTTACTTAAGATTCAAACTAACATAACATAATTATGATTTTACCTTATGCAATCCTTCCAGACATTGTATGGTCAGTCCTTCCCATGCGATTCTCTTCCTCTTGCCGAAAGTGTTGATTTTCTTCGATATTATCACGTTAAGTTTCTGTTTCCTATTCCTATATCCGGTCAAAGGAACGCTTAAAACTGTCACCATGGAGTCCCAGATACAAGTTAAAATTCTGAAACAAGAAATCCACATCTAGGAGGCTATAAGATAGACAAACAAGGAAAAACACCCTGGCTCTAAGAAGGTTCCATTTATCAAAAAAAAATCTGATTTAAAGAGTTTTTAAATATACCTTCTTGCCCATCGCAAGCTTGCTTTATGCTGCGTGGAATCGTTAGTGTTACTGTACACCATCGAGACTTCCTTCAGTTTCTGCCAATCCGACATTACGGGATTCTGATCCAAACCTCCGAGATCTGAGAAAAAAAATCAGCAAAAGTCTTCAGGAAAGTCATTGTTAGGTTTTAGGATACCAAGCATTGAACACTTCCGAAAATCCGCAAGATATGAGGTTAGATTATTACCTGACAGTAAATGCACCAACGGATGATCGGAACTAGGCACGTCCTTCAGCAGATCGTTGTTGAGGACCTGTTGGTACAACTCCCTGAGCCATGTAGCTGACAGGTAGACTAGTACTCCGCTGCCTTGCACTTCCTCTACGAACTCATCTTCTGTCAATGACACTTGAATTTTCTGTGTTTAAGAAGTATTCCGGTTAAGTAATTCACACCAAAATCTAGTCAACTGGGAGGGGGGGGGGGGGGGGGGCAGTACTAGTTGATCATGCACCTCATTGTCTGCGAGAAAATTTACCCTCCTCATTCTAATCAGGACAGTGCGAGAGAAATGGATAGGTATGGTGGCCATTGGTGTTTGCTACGCCGATAAAAAAAGGTTATTTTTGTTAAATTTACAAGTGTTTAGTGGAGTCAAAGTTTCAAGTTTCTGGACGTAGAACAATCTATCAAAGACCTTAGATACTTACGCTAGGTTCCCTATAGTACTCTGTCCGCCGCTGTCGCAAAGTAAGGAGCAAAGCGGCGTAAGTAGCCAGATAAACACCATCAGCATTCATTATACAAGACGTAGCTGGCGGCTGGGCTGCATTGTGTTGGCAGCACTTGGAGGCAAATTCTTGCATAGCTTCATCCACTTCGATGCAAGTCCTCAAGTTCAACAGTTTGGGAAGCAAGGAATTTTGTAAGGTCTTGACGAATTGCCTGGCGTTATGGCGTTCTAGGTCCACGTTGCATTCTGTGATGGTGCATCTGAAAATGATTATTATTCCTAAGATAACAATAATGATGGTAAAAAAAGACACATAAGAAAGCTGTAGCCTTCATGTAGCTTTTTGAGGGAAAAATATTGATGCTCCACAGATTAATGTCTATTAAATGTAAATTGAGCCCTGAGATACATAATTTATTGAGACTTAAGCGGTCACCAATCCAGTAGTCTCTCCTTACCTTCCCAGATTTAGCGTCTTCGGTATGGTCTTGGTTTTCTCCTGGGGAGAGTCGCTTTCGGTATCAGTGGTGGGGTTGGGATGGTTTGCCCGCGAAGGTAGGAACACGTTATCGGCGTCTGAATCCACCTCTGCGTCACTGCCCGAACTCATGTTCTCAGGCCCTGAGGTATCTGCAGAATAGAGGGTGGTCATAGGTATCAAGTTAAGCGAAATGTACAAGAAAGAGAAGGCATAAACAAATCTCTGATGTTTTATTCAAATGATGTTACACAGTACCGGAATAATCAGTTTTGAAAACAGTTACCTGAAGAATCATGGTCTTTTTGTTCATTGCTCTGCAAGACTGCAACCACATCCCTGTTGAATAAAGTAAGTTGCTCTGGTTACTGAAACTATGACAATGGACTACCAGTTAAAGTCAAATAACAGGATATGGCTATATACCTGTAAGGACTTGGCAATCTGGCCAAAGTCTGATAAGTCAAAGGCCCGCTATAATCAGCATCCTGCAGCCTAGGCCAGTGCTTGAGTATCAGCGTAGCGACTTCGGGTGACAGGTACTCGACGGACCCAGAACAGAGTTTCTCCAGAGCGTCGAGAAGGGAAACGACGCACTCTACCGCAGCGCCGACCACTTCGGGGTTGCCGCTGCGACCGCATTCTTCTATGCCATCCATTATCCTAAAAATATGTGTTTATTATGAGGAAGGTTCCAAGAACACCAACGTTTATGAACTGCTCTTAAAAAGTTAGGCATAAACAATACAAGTATTAGAAGAGTTTTAGAAGTAAATTGTTTCACGGAAAAACCTAATGCACGAAAGATGTTGGAATGACGATTAAGTTAGTTTTTATTATCACAACTGTTTTTTTTGTCATCCTTATTGGGAACACTAAACAGATATGCGTATACTCACAATCGTATGATAGCCATGTCGTCGCTATGTCGTTCCATTTCCGCCTTCCTCAGCAACACCAACTGACACAACCTCTTCGGGTTCTGCAGCAACTCTCTCGTGCTTCGTAGTGGTTCCACGCGGTGCGATATCGGAGGGTATAGGAGCATCCGATGGTATAAAGCCTCGAGAACCGGTCGGAGGTTTGAGGTGGAGCCCACCAGGCGAATTAGCTGGTTGGCTATGCTGTGGAGAGAAAGCCGTTCGAAGTGAACAATTATATCAGTAGACGATGACTATTAACACGCCCTATTTGTTTCAAAGGGTTTTACTCCCAATTCGCTGCAAGTGAGTTGAGTACCTATGAAAAGTTGTTGCATGCAAATTTACCTGTAAATAGCTTTGGCTTGCTTGCTGTTGAAGCTTGGAGCACAAACAAGGGCTCCAGAACCTCTACCAGAATCATCCACCAAGTGCCCTTCATGCTCCCTAAAAATAAAAATAAATAATAACTCTTAAAGATTTTACGCTAAGATAATCTTAAGATTTATTTAAGGCTGTTTGCCTGACCTGGATTTTATGTTCTTGTCAACTCTCGGAGTCCCCAGGAAAGATATGAGTGACGGGCAGAACTTCTGCCACAAGAAAGTCATGAAGTGAGAATTGCCACTTACTCTCTCGGACAAACTTGACATTAGAGTCAATAGGCAATCCAGGAAGAAGAGTGCCACTGGATTTTGTTTTGGTATCCTGAAAAGAGTACTGGTTTAGTAGACCTGACTTTTATCTTGTACAATTTCTTAATAACGAATTCGAAAGGTTTGATGTTATTTATCAGGCTAGCAACAACTTACAACTGCGTCTCAGAGAGCCGACCGCATAAGTACTGTATTACAGGTATTACTTCACTGTAGCACCCTACCGCTACGATATGGTTGCGATCCAGGGGCGAACCATCTGACAGCAGCTCTTGGCACTCTTCATCTAAAATGAAAAAAATACTGACAATGAAAAATACTTGTTCAAATCCTGACTCTTGAAACTAGATGAATTATCATTTCAGTATGTAAGGGACACACTATGAAATATGCTATTCCACATTTCCTTGAAGTGCGCTCAAAGAGAATATTGTGCTTGGGAAAGAAGTCAGAGGAAAAAATATTTATGCAGATGGAGAAGCTTTCTCAGCTGGAATTCAAAAGTCAAGGGAACAGAAGGGGAAATTGCCGATGATTCATATCAAACAGCGTGATTTTCTGTGATGTTATGTGATTGAGCCCGTAGCAAACATCCGGCTCAATGTCCAAGCCCTATGATACTCGTACAGGCTGCCGGAAAGCAGCAGATGCTTAAGCATTGTCAACTGTTCTCGAACCACAACGCTCCAATACAAAAACAGTACCCTCCTATGCCACGGGTGGTCTGATCAAGATCGTATCGTAGAACCTGATCGGGGAACTTGACGTGTGCGTTGGGCCTCAGCAAAACGCCGCACGCCCACACGCACATCCGCCTTTTCAGAGTGCACCGCGAAGACTAACACCTACTTGCACTTACCAAGCTGCGCGCAGTAAGCCCTCAGTGACTGTGCGGCCGCGGCTCTTGCGGCGGCGGCGACGTGCGGCGCGGCGCCCGCGGCCTCGGCGCAGCGCCCGCACGCCCATACGCACAGCCGCCCGTTCAACGTGCGCCGCGGGGACAGCGCCAGCGAGAGGTACATTCGGAATATTTGAACCTGGCAGCAATTAAATAGTGTCACAAGTTTTCTCGATCTTTCATTTCGGAGACGATCAATCTTGACCTCATCCTAAGCGCAGCTGCACATTACGTTTCATAAACCCACACTCGTGTTTAATGCCCTTCATTATGTACTGTCACATAAACTACTAGTAATATATTGCAGAATAGCTCCTTATAATTGTAGAACGCCTGCTCAATAAGCCATTTTTTAAGTTTCGTCCTAAACAACGACGGGGTTCGGGCAGCAACTATTTCTGCTGGCAGATGATTGTACACCTTGCGACCCATGACGTGAGCAAGTTTTTTTGACTTTTCGAGTCTGAGTGGCGGGAGGGGCAATTTTTTCCAGCGCGCTCGCTGCGGGTCGCGTACCTAGGTGCAGTTTCGTCCCTGGCAGGAGTTTCTTCCACCTCATCTGGTAGGGTAGATGCCACAAAGCTAATAAAATAAAATTAACCATTACTTCTTTCCACCTAGGTACCTGAGTATCTGGCAGGTGATACATGACTGAAGCGGTGGCACATAACAGCTGCGAGGGCATCCATAGCGAGTCGTCTTCTGGCTCGATCCCGCGATGAAAACGGTCGTCGCGAAGTATTTTCTAATGGAAAAAGAGATATTTTAATTTTATTGTAACACGGAATCATGGGAGCAAAAAGTGGGCGACAGGAGTATGAAAGAAAGGTTAACCAATTATGATGTAATGCGGTACGATCATTATCAACCTGACATATTCCAATTAGAAAGATTCCAGATCCAGAACAGTTTCTGGTTATCAAGTTAACCAGAAACTGTTCTGGCGGCATATAATAGCTGGAATTATTTCCTTATGCTCAGAAGTGGCATAGGATCCGATCCGACTGATCCGAGGCATTGTCATACTGTGGTCGTTGCCACACAGCTCTACAGGGTACCGAAATAGGGACCTCAAATTGGGTTCACAAACTGATAAACCGAAACTGTTCTGCCAGCAGGTACGGCTGGCTGGAATTATTTCCTAATGCTCAGAAGTGGCATAGGATCCGAGGCATGGTTATACTGCGGTCGTTGCCACAGCTCTTGCGTTACGATCTTCGCATATTAGAATGGTGGAACCCCTATAGTGCGAGGGCGACTAGTTGCGGCCGCTTGCTCTCGAGGGCGACCTGCAGCGGAAGCAGGTAAGCTCGGCGGAGCTCGTACGATGCTCGGCGCCCGCTGGTATCTTGTATACAACGCTTCTGTAAGTTTCATCTCAGAATGGTGTACGCACATGGAAGCCCTGCAGTGCGAGGGCGACGAGGCGCGGCCGCTTGCTCTCGAGGGCGACCTGCAGCGGCAGCAGGCAAGCTCGGCGGAGCTCGTACGATGCTCGGCGCCCGCTGCTCTGTTGTATACAAAACGCTTCCGTAAGTTTCATCTCAGAATGGTGTACGCACATGGAAGCCCTGCAGTGCGAGGGCGACGAGGCGCGGCCGCTTGCTCTCGAGGGCGACCTGCAGCGGCAGCAGGCAAGCTCAGCGGAGCTCGTACGATGCTCGGCGCCCGCTGCTCTGTTGTATACAAAACGCTTCCGTAAGTTTCATCTCAGAATGGTGTACGCACATGGAAGCCCTGCAGTGCGAGGGCGACGAGGCGCGGCCGCTTGCTCTCGAGGGCGACCTGCAGCGGCAGCAGGCAAGCTCGGCGGAGCTCGTACGATGCTCGGCGCCCGCTGCTCTCTTGTATACATAACGCTTCTGTAAGTTTCAATATTCTGTATAAATAAACGTTGCTCGGCAGTAAATTAAGGTGGTGGTTAAGCAAACATATTTTAATTATATTAAGTGTATTTTTCCAAAAACTACTACTAGATTTTCAGAATTTCTCCTCTACAGTGGTCTTTAAAGTACTAGAGTATCTCGGTCTAGTATCAAGTTAAAGTGCTGTTAATGTAGCCTATTTAGGTACTAGCAGAATGAAGTTAACACACATTTTACCACTTTGGAAGTGTCTCTCGCGCAAACTACCTATTCAGTTTAGAAAAAAAATATATTAGAAACCTCAGTATCATTTTTGAAGACCTATCCATAGATACCAGTGGCGGCGCGTGAGAATTTTCACTGGACAACCCGGAGCACAACAAACGGCTGTTTTTTATGGTTTACGAGTTTGGTAATATATATATATATTTTTTATTTATATTTATTTAAAAAAGAAGTTTTACAAATTATGAATATCCATCAGACACCAAACTAAGCTGAGTAGTTGGTAGTCTGCGAGTGCGATTTACAGAATTGTAGGATGTCGTACATAAGTTTTTACTTACATAATACATATATCTATATTCCTAATTTATACAAAGTTTTAGCTTAGAATTGGCTTATATGGTCTAATGTAACTTGTAGCTCTAAAGTTAACTTCGCATAAAATTTAATCCAATATTATTTATTCAGCAGATCGACTGTTAGCTTGTTTGATGTTGCATGAGAGTGTGTGTGCGAGTGTTTGTGTGTAAGTGTGCGGGAGTTGTGTATAGATGGGAATGTAATGTATAAGAGTTTGTGTGTGTGTGCTTGATTAAAAACATGAGAAAGTATTTGGCACCCACTAGCCAATTTGACGGAACATTGACATTTTCACAAGGAATTCAGTTTCATCGTATGACAAGGATAAAAGCCAGTTTTTCACAGCCCCTTTAACTTTAAGAGCAGGCAGCATTTTAATGTTCAGATGAAAGCAGATTTTATTATAGACGCAAGGGTGAGAGTAAGTAGGGGATCTTCTGGCCAGAGCTGAGCCAAAGGGTGGGAGAGGCGCTTTGAAGGTTCTTCTGCTAAGCATTTCCATGTAATGTGTCGAGCCATACAGACCAGCGTGAGTCCGACCGACCGCTCTTAAAATATACAACTGACGCACTCTCAGCAGGTTGCATTCACTGTACCTAAAGTGTATCAGTTGGATATCGGAAAGGTTTTTTTAACATTACCTTTATAACCGCTCTTTGTGCACGTTCTAACTGCAGCATGTGGCTCTTAAGCCGCGCCGCCCCAAACGGCCACTCCGTACTGCAGGATGGACTAACACAATGCATGGTATACCAGACGAAGCACGTCAGGGGCAGCGCAATCACGTAGTCTCTTCATATAGAAATACATTGCTTACGGACGGAAAATACGGACGGACAGATCGACAGACAGACATGATGAATCCATAAGGGATCCGTTTTTTGCCATTTGGCTACGGAACCCTAACTAGCCTATATTTTAATCCAGGCTAACTAACAGGCTAATAAACTATCGTCGTTCAAAATTTCATCCAAATCGGTAGAGCCGATTAAGCGCGATTGAAAAACTAACGTCCAAACATCCAAACTTTGGCATGTATAATACGATGACGTCACGTCACCGTAATGTATGACGTCATATAATAAATTAATAAGAGTAAAAAGGATAACATATGGCACTTCAGTAGTTTTGCCTGTAAACATTGCTCAATATGTTAGCTGCCCTGCCGCATAAGAATACATATGCATACATATGTACTAAGTATATTATGTAGATTAACTGCGCTTATGCAGTAGATCACCTAAAGCAAAGTGCTACTAGTGCTGCTAAGTGCTATTGCGTGAGTAGAAATATGTGTATGAGACAATATGGTATTTGTTAACTTTTATTTACCTAAGGCATCCTGGCAAGCTTTTCTAAGCGCGTTCAACTTGGGCCCGGTGGCTTCTTTAAAGATGTCCTGCAGTAATTCCTCCATGCTACAGAAAATCACGCATAACACTCGCGTTTAATCCAAACACATCACTAAGTTAAATTATTATTTAGCTACGCGTTGCAGACACTCGTGTGGGTGTTCTTATCTTTGGTTGACGTACGGCGGAGCATGCTCCGTCGAAAAATCAATATCTTGCTTCAGATAGTTGCCATTGAATGGTGGAAGCAACAGGTGGTAGCATTGCTACTTCCATTTAACTACAGTATATTCGATAACTGATACATACATTACACATGTTAGATACGTAGTAATAATTTATAATTGATTAGGAAACACATACATTTGTGATTTGCGAGCATGTTTTCTGATGTTGTAAAAACTGGGCTTAAAACAAAAAGTTAAGGCGAAAGCAACAAATTTGTATATGTTCATCTAAATTTGAAATATTCTACGGCGTCCTACGTATCAAATAGCCAAACTATTTATTATTTTATTTTAATTTACCCGCCCATGATATTAGACGGGTGACAGGTGATGGGCCCTACAAACCATACAATTATCACTTCTGATTTGTCGTATCCAATTTCTGACAAATTGTGGCAATTTAGGGATACCATTTCGTAAAAATAATATTGCCAAAAAAAAGCACTGTGTCATGATTGTGTTAGAGTTTGACCAGCGAGTCGTGACAGTAGCATTTTTATCAAATTATTTATATGGCAACAATTTGACCTATGAAATAAACTGTCAGTTATAAGTACTTATGACGGCTCCATACATTTCGTGTTATCAGCATGCGTTTTTAGGGTTCCGTAGCCAAATGGCAAAAAACGGAATCCTTATAGATTCGTCATGTCCGTCTGTCTGTCTGTCCGTCCGTATGTCACAGCCATTTTTTTCCAAAACCATAAGAGCTATACGGTTGAAACTTGGTATGTAGATGTATTTTGTGAACCGCATTAAGATTTTTACACAAAAATTGAAAAAAAACATAAAGTTTTAGGGGTCCCCATACACAAAACTGAAACTCAAAAATTTTTTTTTCATCAAACCCATACGTGTGGGGTATCATTGGATAGGTCTTCAAAAATGATATTGAGGTTTTTAAGATCATTTTTTTCTAAACTGAATAGTTTGCGCGAGATACACTTCCAAAGTGGTAAAATGTGTGTCCCCCCCCCTGTAACTTCTAAAATAAGAGAATGATAAAACTCAAAAAAATATATAATGTACATTACCATGCAAACTTCCACCGAAAATTGGTTTGAACGGGATCTGGTAAGTAGTTTTTTTTTTAATACGTCATAAATCGTAAACTGCAATTTATTTAACGGAACCCTTCATGTGCGAGTCCGACTCGCACTTGGCCACTTTTTAAATTTGCCGCCATTTTTCACTGTCACGACTCGCTGGTCAGACTCTATTACTTATTTTTCCTAAGGTATCGCTATTCGCAGTAAGATGCTAACGTGATGATAAAAAAAATATAAAACCATCAAAGCGTGGCTTAAATCGACTGTAAAGTGTGTTTTTATAGCACTAAAACACCTTTAAAATACAAGCTTTATAATAAATGCGTGTAAAATTTGTAGAAAGACTAATTACAATAAATTCAATAATATTTTAAATAGTTTACCTCAAAATGATCTGCCAGAAAACTTGGCTGTTCATAATTTCTTTCCATGGTCAAATTGTGTTGGTTGTCCACATTCATACAATTTGTCAGTACAACTCGTTTGACACTTTTGACAGTTGCATCAGCAGCGCAACACGCAATTAGTCAGATTCTGATAGATCGGGGCTGACAAATCATTACATGTATAGACCCCATGACATTCATTTCCAGTGTTGCAATCACTAATACTTTGAATACCCTAAATAGTTGGCTTAAAAACGTTAAAGGGGACCAAATATGATTTTAAGAAAAAGTCAGCTTAGTATTAAAATAGCTATATCTAAAATTGGATTCCATGATTGAAGGGGTACTTAACAATATTTAAATTATATAGTGAGTAATATTTAATAATCTTTCCAATTATTTCCTAATGTTATTCTTTATATTTAATTTAATGGAAATTTCCAGGCTGGAAACATTGACCTTTTTGCTTATAGTCTTGGAAAAATATGCTGTTGGTTGTCGTATTAATATTGCAGTTGAAATAATAAGTCTTACTCGGGTACAACGGGCTTATTTACGTAGGTATCATAAATAATATGAAATACCATTATTCAGAGATTTCGTAATCATATTCTTAGGATGGCAACATTAATTTTGTGTTGCCTAGCGAAATAATAACTATTCTTGTAATTCTCGGATCACGGCGCTGGCAACATTGTACTCTGTCTGTCAAAATAGTAGTCGATAAAAATGGTATCTTGGAGTGCTTTAGGCCGAACTTTCGGCATAAATTTACTTAAAAATCAAAGTTCTAAACCAACTGTAGTTCAAAATGTGAAATTATCCACTAGCAAGGCCCTTTTCAGTGACCATGGGCACCAGACAATGCCGCTCCAGCCATCAAGGTACGGGCTCACTGTCAGTGATTACCTAACCATTTGTTATGAACTGCTAAATCGCTTACAACGAATCGCAATTTAATCGTACGCTAAATTTAAATACGTCGCCTTAACATCAGTTATTATTTTTGGATAATTAAGCCATTCACTATCATAACATAACCTTGTTTTCAGATGGCAATACATCAAGTTCAAGGATATGTTCCACTACTACACCTTGGTCGGTCTGATCCCAGTAAGCCTGGTCATCTTCTACACGAACGTGTTCATCGGGCCCGCGCAGCTGCAGCCGATCCCTGACGGGTACAACCCCAAGCACTGGGAGTACCATCGCCATCCCATCACAAGATTTATTGCTCGCTACATCCACTCTAGCCCTCAGCAGGTAATTAATAAAATACATTAACATGGGTGAATTGGCAGTTTTGTATTTTTGAGATGTTTTGCAACATTTTGACAACCAGATTAGCCTAGGATAGGGGTAGTAACCCTATGAAGCATATGGTCCTGGGTACGAATCTCGGTGAGTTCAAATATTTGTGTGAAGAGCATGAATATTTGTTTCTGAGTCTTGGATGTTTTCTATGCATGTCAGGATTTATATCTATTAAATATATTGTCGCCTAGTTCCCATAACAAGCCTTATTGAGCTTACCATGGGGTTAGTTCGATTTGTGTAAGATTGTCCTGTAATATTTATTAATTAAGTATTTATGTATAATGAATGAATGAATGAAATTTTTATTTCGTGTAACCATGGACACATGTTGTTAGTAGAATTTACAAAAGTTAAGGGGTTAGTAGTTACAGCTAAACTTACATTTAAAACAAAACAACACTGACAGGGGAGTGTAGTCCCTCGCAGTGCGACATGTAGACACAGTGAACCCTGTCCGCCATCATGCGCAGAATGCTGTTGGGACTGCGGCGCACCCTGCGCACCAGGGATGCTGCGCGCGTACGCATGCTTGTATACTCATAACTGCCAATAATAATTGGCAGTTATGAATAGTGAAAATAGGATCTTTATAAGCTACCAAGTCACATAATTTCAAATGTTTTGAAAATACTGGGGAAAAACAGGTCTAACTATCTAATTTGGAGAGGCCCTAGCACGAAAGGTTTTATCGTCACGTTTTTTATGTGACGTTTCAATTACATTTGCGCCCTGAAACGTGACGATAAAATTAAAGCTATCATGCTCACAGGGGCGTTTTGACCTACAGTGCAATGGGTGCAGTGCACCCGGGCGCTGGGCAGAGGGTGTCTTATAAACTACAAATTAAAGGAAAAAATTGAAAAATTTAGGTTCTGAGCCGGATTTGAACCGGCGACCACAGGCATACATGGCCCGTCGCTACTAACCAACTGAGCTATCGGAACAATCTGTCTCAGCTCCTAAATCTTTCAATCAGTTCCTTCTCACAACACCGGGAGGCATGTGTAGAGGGTGTCTTGATCATTGCAAATCATTGTGACAAACATCTTAGTAGCATGTCTACAGGGTGTTCGGCACATGAACCGTCAAATTTTTTTGGCGTGCTGGTAGGGTCATTTCCTACCTTTTCACCCTTGGACCCTAATTAATTTATATATTTTTTAATTGAATTTTAAAGTATAGACGGGTTTGTAAATTCGTTTTGTTTGTTAACAAAAAGCCTCACGTTTTAATTTTGTGGTGTTTTTTGTTACAAAAATATATTTTTTTAAACACACACAACGTACACGTAAGATAATTAAGCAAGTTATGCATGTAAAAACATACATAACATTGTACCCCCTTGACCGTAACTCTTAGAACCCAGGGTTCAAGGGTGGAAAGGTCGGAAATGACCCTACTAGCACGCCATAAAAATTTGACGGTTCACGAGCCGAACACCCTGCATATTCTGAAAATCAAATTTCTTTTCATCTTTCTCTGTCATTGAATCAGTAATGAACAATAGACTTGTGTATTTGTGTTTTTCTATTTGAGTTTTAGTCTGTTTATAAATAATATCCGTCTCAATGTTATTATATCATCTGGTGACTAAACTAAATGTAGTGTAGTTATAAATAAAAAAAACTCTTTATGTGAATATAATTGGTATTCTTCCAGGAATATGAGAAATTCATGCACTGGATCGACGAAGAACAGCAGAGGGTGAAGCTGCGTAAACTAGAATCTGAAATCCAAGCCAAGATGGCCGAACGCCAGGACTACCAGGCCTACTACTACCGTCCGATGGTCAACAAGTACCTCCGTATCGAGAAGAAGATTGGAGAGGAAATGAAGGAGCGTATCGGTGATGACTACAAGGACTAGGCACCGTTATGTTAGTATAGTACACAAGTGATTTGTTACATGTAGATAATAAACTGTACATTGTTGGTTACTTTTCTTTCAATGTTTTGAGGTGTGAGTAGGTTGTATAGCTGTCAATTAAATGGGATCTAAATGTGTGGCACTTATGGTGGTGATGGTTAAATGTCTGAAAATTCTACAAATGAAGTCCTGTCATCCGATGCACCTCTAAAAATAAAATATGATTTGACAAGTGCTGCCATCCTGTTTGTTTGACAGCTCCAAGGCCCATGATACATAGCAATGCCCAGATTAGCAGATAATTTATATTACTCCAAAACAAATGAAGATTCTTAAATATCTGGACAAGGCTTAGAGTGCTTTCCATCTAATTTCATTGTAAAGATAGTCAGTAACTGTTTTATGGTTTGTATCCAAGATAATTTATGAAACTTCTTGCAAGACTGTCAATTTACGGGCAAATAAATGAATGAAACTGCAAGCGTATGGTAACATTGTTATTTATTTTACAGGAAAATTCTAACGATTGACAATAATTCCAACAGTTGGAATCCTTACAAAATTAATATTCAACACTTACCTAGCACTTTAATGCTACATGCGGTTTGATATGATTCTACGCGTAAAGTTACAATGGGTTAAAATATCATGATTAAAAGATTTTGATTGATTTTCGAGTTGTAAACGAAACTAGAGTTGCATTTTGCGCTATTTTTAACCAACACAAGTATATTTTTTGCCCAATGGAAGCGCCAGAGATGTTTAAGCTGTGGACTAGACTTGCAGGTGAATTGCAAAAAAAAACAGCTGAGGCCAGTGAGGCCATTATTTAATCTACGCTTTATTTCCTTTGTGTAACGACAGTTAGCCATATAATGTGTGTAACTTTTGTTACACAATGGGAAAAATACGAAGCATTGATTAAATTAAGGTCTAAACCATTTTTTTTTGCAATGCACCCTTACATTGTTGTGCGATTACATAACAAATTTTAGGTCTCATTTATGGACACGTGGGGCTTTTCGCGTGTAATTAATTCCACGCGCGAACAAAAACTTATGGCACAGTGTACACGAGCGTTTATGTACATTTGTGCGCGGTTTCTTACACGCTTCACGCGTCCGACCACAATCCGAGTCCCAAGGAAAACGAGAGGATGATTTTTTTTGCAATATATACCGTAATATAGTTATTATGAAAGTGGTTCATAAGTCATCACTATCTCACTAAGAATATATAAACATATTACTAGTAAAGTAAGATATTTAGTAATACGGTATTTCACTAAAGTCAAGTCTGTTTTTATTTTTTATGAAACGTCAAAAACGCTCCGTATATGGAATTTGAAGGGATTACTTGCTTGTGACGTGACAATCAAAAAACCGGCCAAGTGCGAGTCGGACTCGCGCACGAAGGTTTCCGTACCGTTATCTATAAAAACGGCAAAAATATCAGTTTTTTAGTATTTGCTGTTATAGCGGCAACAGAAATACACCATCAGTGAAAATTTCAACTGTCTAACTATCACGGTTCATGAGATACAGCCTGGTGACAGACGGACAGCGGAGTCTCAGTAATAGGGTCCCGTTTTACTCTTTGAGCACGGAATCCTAAAAACGACCTTATTGTTAGTTTTTATAAATTTAAAAATCTTAAAATTAAAGATTTCATAGTACATTCGTAATATTTATCTGTTGCTAATGAAAAAACAATTTATTTTTATTATTATTAGGTATGAACCGCTTTCTTGTAATTATAATTATACCTACGGTATATAGCTAAATAGGGATATAAATATACTGGATGTATTATTCAAGTGTATGAGGGCTTTATGAAAATCTTTGAATGCAGTTTCTATTTTTTCTAAAATCGGTCTCGTGACTATGAGCAATTTAAATTTCCTCTTGTAGTTTCGGATTCTCCGTCACTTGTTTGAATAATACACCGTGTACGAGTATTACTGCGACAAGGTACACTTAATTTCGTCATAAAAATCTATCGTCAATGTAGTAATTGCCGCCGTGGCCGTCTATAAGCTCCCTTGCTCGATGCAGCACTAACGACTACCGTGGATGTTTACGGAGAAAAAAATGTTACGAGAGCTCTTAGGGTACGAGGCCCATTTAAAACAAATTGCCACTTGCCTAGGGCTCGGCCAGAACTTCCAGCGGCAACGATGCTCCATGCCTACGTGGGAGCGAGAGGCGTCGCTCCGATCTCTCGCTGGCACGTATGGGGCACCGCTGGCGCTGCCGCCGCCGTGTCGTGGCCAGCCGTTAGGGTATAGTTGCATTGTTTTAAGATGTCCGAATTGTCATAAACAGCTTAGGTATACTTTAACTTATTTCAACTGGGCTCATGAATGCCCTTTGTTCTGAGCTTATAAATAGACATTGTTTGCGAACACGTGCCAAGGTTTGCAAAAAAGATGTTATCGCCACGTAAAATGTTCATTGAATAATAAACTCTTATCTTCTTTTACAATAGATTCCAAATTGGCTACGAGATAAAATACCGCACACAGCGCCTTATACCTGTCTCGCTAGGAGCGGGTTTTTTTTCATCTTTTAGACCATTTTGAATCTATTGAATAAGACGATAGAGTTCATTATACAATCAACATTTTATGTGGTGCTAAACTTTTTCTTGCATTAAATGGCACGCCACTGCATTAAATGACCGGTCACTTTGGAACTCTTTAGGGGAGGCCTATGTCCAGCAGTGGATGTCTTTTCGTCTTTACTATGATGATGATGATGATGAAATGGCACGCGTCCGCAAACAAAAGCAGATAATACCATTGTACCTATACCTTGCTAACAAAGAACAATTTACGAGTAGGTATGACCCCAGTTCAAAAAAGTTAAAGTATATTTTTAGAACAATGATTTTGTCCCTATTGCTAATTTTGGCTACTACTAAAACTAAAAAAGCGGCCAAGTGCGAGTCGGACTCGCACATGAAGGGTTCCGTTAAATAAATTGCTTTTTACGATTTATGACGTATTAAAAAAAACTACTTACTAGATCTCGTTCAAACCAATTTTCGTTGGAAGTTTGCATGGTAATGTACATCATATATTTTTTTAGTTTTATCATTCTCTTATTTTAGAAGTTACAGGGGGGGACACACACATTTTACCACTTTGGAAGTGTCTCTCGCGCAAACTATTCAGTTTAGAATAAAATGATGTTAGAAACCTCAATATCATTTTTGAAGACCTATCCATAGATACCCCCCACGTATGGGATTGATGAAAAAATTTTTTTTGACTTTTAGTTCTAAGTATGGGGAACCCCAAAATTTATTGTTTTTTTTTCTATTTTTGTGTGAAAATTTTAATGCGGTTTACAGAATACATCTACTTACTGAGTTTCAACAGTATAGCTCTTATAGTTTCGGAAAAAAGTGGCTGTGACATACGGACGGACAGACAGACAGACAGACATACATGACGAATCTATAACGGTTCCGTTTTTTGCCATTTGGCTGCGGAACCCTAAAAAGCAACAAGACATGCGCACAAATTGCTACCTTCCGTTGCACGCTATAAGGTTCAAGTTGTAATAATAGATAATTAGGAACGGTAGTATTATTGATGCCGTGGCCGGTGTTCCCATCCACCGCCTACCTGGCTATCGTCCCTTATGGCTTATTATTACAACTTGAACCTTATAGCTTACAGATAAAGGTAGATATTCGTGTGTGTTATCTTGTTACTTGTTCCTTTTCATTTTGAACTGACGAGTTAACAAAGTTAACAATATGGACAAAATCATTGTTCTAAAGATACGCTGTTTATGGCCATTCGGACATCTTAAAACCATGCAACTATATCCATCGTGACTGTAATGAGAATGAGGTAAAAAAAAACTGTAAGGATTCTGGACATACTTGCGCGATGCCTGTTTAACTGAAGAAAATCACGTTTGATTACTCGAGCTTTGTATACCTAATTAGGTAATTATTATTTATTTAAAAAGGTGGAGTAGTCATTAGATTCTAATGGGCATACAGAAATCAAATCAGGATTTATTACAAATATACCCATAAAGATTTTTATTAAATCCGTTTGTTAATAATAAATATTAAAAATTATGAAAATAATTTACTAAACTAAATAAATATACATAATATTAGCTTTACTTACAGGCAAACTAAGTACGACAAATTAGTACCTATGTAATCAAATAATTGTTTGGCGTCGAATGCACAAAGCTCTTAACTACTTTGTTACTCAAGTAAATTACAAAACGATATGATTTCTTTATCCCATTCTTTCAGTCTTCACAGTTTGTAGAGTTCCAACTATGACCCAACTACTATGTAAGTATTAGATTGCTTCTCGTAATTAAAGATCTTACAACTAAAGAACATCCCTAATTTAAACAACAATTCTCGTAACAAAAGTAGATAAATAAAATATAATTCTATAAATGAGTATCAAAGCAATGACTAAATGAAGTGAGTCACTATCAAATTGACCTTATCGTTAAACGACCATTTCAGCTAGATGACATAAAATTTAAATACACAGTCAGCATGTAGTCAATTCAGCTGCGACGACATGAAAGTAGAATACTCAGTCAGCAAAAAGACAGTTTAGCTGGATGGCTAAGAATTAGAATGAATAAGTAGCCAAACGTCTGTAAATATAAATAGTCCATATGATTAGAATATCCAATGAGCCGAAAGTGAAATTAGTTAATTGACATAAACACAGAACGAGTTAATAGCAAAACGTCATGAAATGTAAATAGTCTATATAATTAGAATTCCCAATTCGTCGAAAGTAAAATTATTTGATTGACATGAACACAGAACGAGTTAGTAGCAAAACGTCTGGAAATTTAATGTGTCATAATTTATAAATATGCAACAGTTTAAGCTAGGCTTATAAGTGATAATATTAATATGGATATTCTGAGATTTTTGTTTGTAAGTAACATATACCCCCTAAAAACATTGGTTTATCCCATCGCACTTAAAAATTTTAGATTGTGCGACAAGGTTTTAATTCTCAAGTGTCATACCTATTATAATAATTTATATACTTTGAAATCCAGACGTTTTGCTATTGGGTCGCTTGGCGTTTATTCCATTTAGCAATAAAAACATTACACAATACAGACATTTTGCTTCTTGAATGTTTAGCGTTCATGTCTGTTTAGTAACTAAGACGTTCTAAGATACAAACGTGTTGCTACCGGACCATTTAGCATTTGTGTCTATTAAGAAATAAAGACATTCGAAGATAAAGATGTTTTGCTGCTAGATAATTTTAAATTGTTACGTTCTAAGATCCAGACGTTTTGCCAAAGAGTCATTTAGCATTCATGTCTATGTAGATACAAAGACATAACACAATCCAGACATTTCAGCTATCCTTTAGCAATAAGGTAAATTTGATAGTGACCCAATGAAGTAGGTAACATCAAAACATTTCATGGTTTATTATTAAGTCCTATTTGTATTTATTGTAGTTAATCATAATTGTGTATTATGGACTATTAGTATTTTGTTAATACGTTCTATTAAAATTGTTTTACGATTCCCTCAATAGCAACAATACTCGAATCTAGATTCTAGACGGCTACAAGTTCTACGTCGTAAAAATTTAAAACGATACTTCATTTGTTTTTTTCCTTCTCCGCTTGCGCCGCGAGTTTCGCTTCCTTCTTCGCTTTTTTCTTTTCTTCCTTCGCTAGTAGTTTGGCCTGACGCTCTTCTTCCTTGGCTAAGAGTTTAGCCTGCCTCTCCTCTTCTTTAGCTTGTTGTTTCGCTTCTTTCTTAGCTTCTTTTTCCGCTTTAAGCCTGAGTTTCTCCTCCTTCTTTCTCTCTGCTATTTCGTTCTTCTTGTTGTCGCTAGTTTCGTCTTTCCTGTTTTTATCTTCCTGATTCGTGCCCTCTTCCTCTTTATTTTTCTTATCTTCTTTTTTGGGCTTCGCTTTGGGGTTATCTTTTTTCCGTTCAGTCTCTTTGCTTTGATCTCTGGAGATGGGCGGGTCGTCTTTGCTCGGTGCTTTGAGCGGTCGAAAGAAGTGGTCCTTGTTCTTTTGTGGTGAGGTTTCTAATTGTGTGACTATTTTTTGGGCGCATCTGAAAAAAATAAGATTATTTAAAATCGTAATAACATTGCCACAACCTTGCGTTGCCGGCTGGCTAAGTCAAAGTCAAAATTATTTATTTCATAGAATATGGTAATTACAATTTTGATGTTAAAGGACATGTACAACATATTCTGCCCACACAGGCGTAGAAATAGAAATAGAGCTGGTAAATAAAGTAACATGTCAAATAATTAATATAAATCATAATTTAGCAAATACAGGCAAAATAAAATAAAAGAAATAAAAGATGCTGGTAAATTCAGATTCATAAAATTGTAAAAAGATAAAGTCAATACATAATGCAAGTTTGAGTGAGGATGTCAAATTTCATTACTATGTAAATATTCGTCAACTGTGTAAAAGCATTTATCCAACAGCCATTTTGTGATCCTCCTTTTAAATATTGATGGTAGCATTTCCTTAAATGTAGATGGTAACTTATTATAAATGAGGATGCACATGCAGAACACATTCCTCTTACAATAGTTGAATCGATACATTTTATCTCTCATGTTGGCTCCCTGGTCTAATATTGCATTCAGTGGGAATCTGTTTTTTGGGTACCCAGGGCATCTAAAGTCATCTGCTCCGACATAGGGGGTTAGGACATACCTAACTGGGACACAATGGGAATAATTGGTATGAATGCATAATTTTGCACTGGAGCTTTCTTCGAGCTTCGCTGCTATGGTGCGTGCTTCGGGGCGACACTGTCATCTTCACCATCCTTGGGGTCGTTACTTGTGTTACGGTGGCCTCCATCCCACCGCGAATTCCACTCGCAATGATCTCTATTAGGTACTCGCCTTTTACGATAGGGAACTGTTCTTGACTGGTGACGTACTTTATCCATGGAGTCGGAGGCGGCTCTCGCGGTGGCCCTCACGGAAATCGCGCTAGAACTCGTCGATAGGAAGCCTGCCGCTCCCACCCGTATAGCCGTGCATGCGGCTTGACTTACCCTATACTTACTAGTGGAAGGCGGGAGCCCTCAGCCGGCGGCTCTCTCGCGGGGGCACTCGTGGAACTCGCGGATTAGGGGCAACCGAGCCGGCGGCTCACCCTTGTAGCTAGCTGTGCATGTGATAGTCTTGCAGCCAGGCCTGACTTTTCTATGGTAGGTACCTATGTCTATTGTAGGTACGTACCTTATCCTAGTGGAGGCGGAGGCGGCGGCGCTCTCGCGGCGGCCCTCGCGGAACTCGCGCTGGAACTCGCGGATGGGGGGCAGCCGGCCCGAGGGCTCGCCCGCCGGTCCCGGCCCGCCTGTGTAGCTGTGCACCTGGTAGTCTTGTAGCCGGGCCTGGAATGGTGACAGTAACTTGAGTGGCTTCGGCGAGACATGGAATTAAGCTGTTTGGGATACCAATGAGTTTCCATCTGAGCTGTGTGGAGCGAAGTCAGGGTTGCGAAGCTGTAAGCGATAGGAAGCGATGCGCGAGCGATGCTATTGTTGCATTTTTCCTCGCTCAACGCCTCGCAACCTCGCACATGTCTGGTGGAAACTTATCCTAATGTAAGTAGATAAAATTGATTAACTAACTGTCTATGCAGCACATGTACTTAATGTGAGGACCATTATAGCAACGTTGAGCTAAGAAGGCACATTTGGGTCTTACTATCACGTACCTCTTAAACCAGTCGGCTAAAGTGCAATGCAAAGCTCCGTGGGTCATTGCGGTAGTACAGTACCTTCATGCTATTACGATGCTGCTACTTCCGCAGCGAGTTGGACCCGAGGTGGCCGGCCTGCGGTGACGCGGAGGCAAGCCTTGCAGCGCCCCGCCGCACTTGGCACTGCAGCAAAGCATCGTCGATCAGTCAGTGCTCACCCTTACCTTCATGCTATGGTGCTGCGACCGCCGCAGCGAGTGAGACGCGGGCTGGCGAGCGCGCGGCGGTGCGGTGGCGGGCGCCGGAGCGCGCGGTACGGCGCCCAGGCAGGCCCCGCCGCACTTGGCGCCACCGCACAATTTCGTCGAACAACCGGTGCTCACGCCACCGCTGTTCGACGATACGGAAGACACTCCTGAAAACACATTAGGGACCTTCATGTTACAGAGCAGGCCATAGTACCTAACTTAGCACACTTATACCTAACTAGCACAATTTATAATGGGTGGGAGGTGACTTTTGAACACTTTGGGACATTTTAACAGACCTCTTGTAATTGCACACATTATCTGGCTAATTAACCAGACATTTTAACAGACCTCTTGTAATTGCACACATTATCTGGCTAATTAACCAGACGCATAGTGCCTGCAATACGGCCACATCTAAAAAATGTGGCTCTATTGCACACTGCAATACGGTCCACTACGGTAGGTATCACTGTTAAATCTCCCAAAGTGTTGCGATCCCTCGACCCCATCATAAATTGTGCAAATTATAAATATTGCGAAAGGAGAAGATGTCATGCTACGATTGAATTTAAATTCGTAACGTGCAAACAATTATTCTGGTCGCGTATTTTCATGGTAGAAAGACATGTCACTTTATCTTGCGGCCTAGTTGTACTTTTCACTAGTGGCCCATTTCACGAACCTAAAAGTTTTTAGAAGTCAAACTGGCAACACCGAGGCCGTCGACCAATAACGACAGCTTTGTGAAACGACGGCCTAAGGTTACTGTTGGCTTTAGAATAATGCACTTTGGTACTTTACTTTAGATCAGATACTTGCAAATCTGTACTTAGATCAAGTAGTTTGGCAACAAGCCTCAGGTTTTGAAGTATAATCACCAGAGAGGGAAGACTCGCCGCTGGTGACGGAGTAGAGCGAGGCCGAGGCGGGCACGGAACGCGCGCCCACTGAGTAGCTGGACACCGATCCGGGCACACCCCATGACTTGCCACTGCCACTTGACACCTGCAAGCATAAACACAACACAATCAGCTTGTCTTTTTTACCTACTAAGTATATGAGATAGGACCGTTTATCTGATAGAGTTTGGCAAACAACGGGCCCGATCAGCCCCGTCATTTGTCCAAAATGTGTCTCAGTCTGCCCATTTCCCTCTTATCCATGAGAGGAGGCCTGTGCCCAGCAGTGGGACGTATATAGGCTGATGATGGTGTCTCAATCTGGATGCTGCGAATGATTGGTGGAAGACCAAGCAGGGCCCTCATTAGAAAGGAGGTCCGCATCTTACAAGCCTTGAGTTTGCTTCCAGCTCTTGCCTAGAGATGAGTCGCGGCGCCTGCCGCAGCTGCGGCATCTTGGCGCGGCAGATGACGCAGCGCAGCGGCAGTAACCGTTGGATGACTGTCATCTAGATGGTGTCGACGTCATTATTAGGATCTATGGCTGGTTCTTACCTGCCAGCTCTTGCTAGTGACAAGTCGCGGCGCCTGCCGCAGCCGCAGGATCTTGGCGCGGCAGATGACGCAGCGCAGCGGCAGTAACCGTTGGCTGACGGCCATCTGGATGGTCTTGACGAAGCACCGTCGGCAGACCACGCGGTGCCCGCACGGCGAGGTCTGCATCGTTGCTTTCGCGTTCACGCATATTACACACTGCAACCGAAGAAATCGAATGTGAAGGCATGTTCCAAATATTTGGTAATGCATGCTCAAAAAGGAGGTAACTACCTAGTTACTAAGTAGTTAAATGATGTTGATGTATTTGTTAATCTGTTATTAAAAGGCTCTATTCCTTGGGATGACCAGCATTTTGCCTGCTCAATGTTCGTTTGTTAGGTTTCTACTCTAAAAAGAAACTAAAAATCAACACGGGGTACAGGGTGCGGGCCCCATCGACTAACGACCAACGCGCAACGATTGATATTGGTACAAGCATTCAATTCATTTCAATTAAATTGCAACGATCGATTCTACCGTGATGTAACTATGAATCCGCGCATTTCTCAAAATTAAGATTGGAATCGAAAGTCGGAGAGTCTAATCTGATCTTTTCAACCAACTTCCATAAAGGAGGTGTTTTCATGCTACCTACGCGAATTATCAGATGTTCGCAGCAGCAGAGCTCGGAGTTAATGTTCAAGATTCAATGTTTAATATACGAAATGCGAATATTATGACTGTCTGCAACATTATAAAAGGAAATTCGTTTACGTTATATATAGTTTGTCTCATAGTTCAGAAAATTCTTCACTACCTCGGCATAAAGCTCCACAAGTCTTAATATTACGACTCCGAGCGCACTATAAAGATTGTTCTGCGGCAACTAAATCAATGTCTAGGTAGTTTCTGAAACATTGAAGCTTGGGGAATGCAATGCTAGTGGCTTCGCTCGTCCTGTCGATACTTTCCAGAAGTGATACTGAGTACAAGTTGAATTATCTTATTCTTGTAGAGTATTGTAACTTTTAGGATCAAAATGATCTATGAATGAATGATTCGGTTTTTCGAAATTAAAAAAAAATCTTTTCTTTTAAACGACAGGCTCGTGACTCGTGATGTCTACAGTTCACAGAGCCACTGGTGTAATATGGCCAAGAAGAATTCGCAAGGCATACTTAGGCTGTCAAAATATGTCAGTTACCTCGCAGCCACGGTGTATACCTAGGTATATTCATACTCAGGTATGTTAGATAAGGTCAGATACTCATTGTCCCGCACCTCTTAATAAATACAGACACTGACATTTAGTCGTCTGCGGCGTTATCGCAAAAGTTTCGCAATGAGGGTCGGTCTCGCTTTCGGACCAAATCACAATGAAATTGTAACCTTCAAACTTGAAAGAAGGTCATCCAATCTAAGATTTCAGTGTTAAGACCGAAATGGTCGGATATTTTATGGAAGGTGTTGTATATCCGCTCTACTGCTTCTGCGGCTCGATAAAAAGTATTAAGTATACCTACCTATTACTAGGGTCAGTGCACCAGTGTACGAACGGATCCAGTGAATGAACGAAAACCAGCTTATTTGCTTAAATTAAGAGTTCTGTATATTTCTAGCATACCGGGTATTTTATTCTCGATTAGAAGCATTCACTGTAAGGGTTTTGTAACATTTATATCAACTCAGTCGCAACAGTTACTAAATGAGTGATGCTTAAAGTTGACGGGCTATGGGCGTGGATTTTTTGTGTGACCTTTTATTTGATGTGCCATTGTACTATTTTTATAAACTTGAGACTTATGGTGTGTGGTTTTTGGAAATCATAAGAGCGATATTGTGCTATTAAGACATCGTTTCAAGTTATTTAAGTTTAGATTCTCGTTTCATAGTAGGTGTTCTATAACTAGAATTAAAAACCGCCTAAATCCAGTGAATGAACTGGAGTGTTCATTCACTGGCAACGCCTGTTTTAATGTTTTTGCAATATCTTATGTTCTAGTGATTGTAATAAGATTTCGTTTTTATTACCATAACCACCAATGGTTTATCCATCGTTGGTCCAGTGTTCGAACAAACCTCATTTTCGAACATAAAGTTAGTTCATTCACTGGTGTATAGATTTCCAGTAAATGAACATCGACCGATAATTACCTAGTTCATTTATTGGTTTATTGGAACCAGTTAATGAACGAACACTTGTTACAGTTTTTTAATTGTTTAAAATAAACCATTAACTACTATCCCGTGTGTTGGTATATCGAGATACTCCAAACAAAATATCTTAACAGCAATTTAAACATTTTAAACCAATAAACCATAACTATAACAGTCGTTCATTCACTGGCTTTTAGTTGTTCATTTACTAGAAAACCGGGTTCATTCTCTGGTGATTTTCCATTTTTCTACCTAAAAGGTCATATATAACATAAAATTATGGAAACTTATTGCAAAAGCAAAGTACCTAATTTAAGCAAACTAAAATACTTGTTTGAGTTGTACAAACAGTCATGGCCGATATTAAGTATAGCTATCTTACATTAAACAATTTTTGAAGTAAAAAATATCCTTAAGTGTTCATTCACTGGTGCACTTACCCTAGCTTAGGTTATCGTTGTTCATATGTGGGTGGTGAACTTTATGTTAAGGTTAGTATGTAGGGTAGGACTGGGAACCCGCCATAATCGTGACATAGGTATTTTCAGTAATAAAACTCTGTTTTCTGTGTTTTAGAATTGTTTGTTTTAATATGTTTCTTTTCCGTGGGTTGTTTTTAAGTTTTGCCTTTGTTGATTTTTTTTATAACATCTGTGTAGGTACGTGGCAAACAAATGATTGATTTATGTATCTATCAATCAATTTGATTAAAAAACAACTTACCTCTTCATCGGGCGATGAGGCCAACTCCGGCTCATTCTCCTCCAGTTTATTGAGCAACTTATCCTGCAACAAACAGAAAAAACTGCTTTAATTAATATTCCAACATTCAAAGAAATAATGTCGAGACAAGGGAGGTAGTGCCCTTTGGCTTGTCTTGGCGGGGGCACTACCGTGCCTACAGATAGGCGCTCGGGTTATTCATAGACTGAAAAAAAAACCGGACAAGTGTAAGTCGGTCTCGCCCACCGAGGGTTCCGTACACAATTATAAATGTATAGGGTAGAGGAACCAAAAGATGAACACCACCCAATAGTTGAACGTTTTGCCGTAAAATTGAAATAAAAAAATCGCGATACATTTTACGCCTTCGGGATATTTTTTTCCTAATGCATCATCCCTTTGCCGAGGCTGGCATTTAAACTCCCATACAGTTTCCACACTCACACCACTGTGAGCGGTTGTCGCGTCGAGGTCTCGCGCCAAAATCACCGTTTGTACGGAGATTTAATTAAGGAAAGCGCTCTTAAATTTAAGCTCTAAATTATGTATAAAATTGAATAAAACGTCTACATGGATTGTTTTGCGTGATATAGATTCTTGATTTATGCCTTTAGTGGATTATCTATCACAAATTGCGTATTTATTGTTAATTTAAGAGATATTTAGCGTTCAACTAACGGTTCCAACTTTTTGTACCTGAGCCAATAGATGAACGGCGTTCATCTACTGGGCAAGGTATAGTTTTTTCAAATGCTTATATAAATTCTTATTGAAAAGGTACATAAAACTTTTATGGCTCAAATTAATCGTTTTTTACTGTTGATTTTTGAACCAAAAGTTGAACGTGAGTATCCATTCGCAACACGGCTATTTTGGGTTTTGTTTTACTATGAAAAGCACGATTGTTCAACAAAGAACCGCTGCCCAGAAGATGAACGAATAAAATTAGTTCGTTCAACTTTTGGCTTCGAATCCAATAAGTGAATGCTCTGTTAAATTTAGTCCGTTCATTCCTTTGCCATCGTGCCCAATACATGAACGAACAAAATTTATTCGTTCAAGTTTTAGGCAAGGGTTAGTACAATGAACATCTTAATAACAAAGATACGTAATAAATATGATATCTGACTTATACATATAAAACCCAACAATTTATCTATTTTAATCTAATGATAAATTAATAAAAAAATGATTTAATGATTTATATGTAAAAAATAATCTCTTATAATTGTAACCATATGAAAAGGGTACATTTGAACTGTTTTATTCTGTGTTTAGTATCAATATTGTGATTGTTAACTAGTATAAATTGCTATAACAATGATTATATAATAACTAGACCAAAAGTCAGAGGCTGCGCGGTGTTACGTTTTTCTTCGTTCAACTATTGGTGTCAAAATGTTCAACTATTGGGCACAGTGTTCATCTTCTGGGCAAAATGATATACTTCAGCATAAAACCATTTTTAATAAAATACTGTATTGTAATAGGATAATTTAAAATAGTCATATCTAATCTCGACTATATACGAAATCGTATAAAAAAATTAAATGTAAACAAACTAAATCACCACTCCTCGAAAAAAAATTGTAAAGTTGGGATAGTCGCTTAAATGTTCATCTTTTGGTTCCTCTACCCTAGTATAATTTACTTTAAAAACAAAGTTTTAACCGACTTTTAATCAGTAGGTACCTACAGTACCCAAATCGCTTCGAGAGTGCCTATAACATTTGAAGAGTCAACCCGATTTCTCCAGGATCCCATCAGATCCTGTCCTGATGACTATCTAGAAAGGATAACCTTTCAAACAAAAAAAAAACAATTATCCAGATCGCGGTGTCTTCGAGTAATCGGGGAACATACCTACATAAAAAATAAAATAATCTGACGAATTGAGAACATGAGAACCTCCTCCTTTTTTAGATCGCTTAAAATAGAAAAATAGAAATCAAATTATTTAGTCTAAGTTTGCCCCACCAAGGCACTGGCTAGGATATCTATACTTATATGTCTATTAGGTATTATGTATTCAGATAAATTGCACTTAGTAATCACTGCACTTTGGACAAGTGCCTAATTTGTGGAAAATTGCTAACCTACTCTATTATAAGGCCATTTTATACGACCGATTGGATGGATTTAAACCTGCGATAAAATAGCTAAAGTATAAGTATGATAAGAATCAGACAAAGGTCACCGTGATTACTGTAATCAGTACCTACTGTCCCATGTTATCTTCCAAATTGATGCACTTGAGTCCGCAGTAAGCTTCTCCATACAAACGTAGTTACGCTCTCATTTTAAAACGACTAGCTAGTTGCTCTGAAACTTTGTACTTAGAATAAGTTAAGTACCATCCAGGTCTGTAATTAGTTTATGTAGCTTCAGTTACCATAGGAAAAATAAGTTTCTGTCAAAAATTTCATTTTTGGTACAAGCTTTTACTGCCGACTGTACTTTTCTGCATACCATCATCAAGTACTCATTGAGACGATTCTAACGAGCCCAAACTCGATGGGGTTGTTTCGTTTTATTGCGGAGTTCATATGGCCACATTCCAGCTCCAGAATCAGATCAGCTCCAAGTCATCATAATATTGCATTGTCATGCGATATACATATGCTTGCAAAATTTCAGCTCAATTGGATAACGGGAAGTGACTGAAAAATGGATTGCAAATGTTGACGGACAACTTACATTACGAACAGTGCAAGTTAATATAAAGCTTGTAAATACAGCAATATTAAGTTTTTCATACAAAACTTGTTTTTGCTGAATTTCGGTATTTTTGTGGCCATATATAAACTAATTACAGACCTAGATATACATACCTCATGTCATTGTATATGCAAAGTTTCGTTACAATCCAACACGTAGTTTTAAAATAAGAACGACACTCCGTTTGTATGGGAAGGTGACATTCGGCCGAGCTTACTGCGGACTCTTAAGCGTCCCACTGCTGGGCAAAAGCCTCCCTCTGTTTCTTTCACGTATCCCTATCCTGGACAGTCTCCCACCAGTCTTGGTCAAAGACCTCAAGCTCGCCATCACCGAAGAGGTCTACCACGATGCCGTGTTCAGTTCACAGCAAACATTTTTTTACAAGCCTTTATTGAAGAAGAGAGTGAACCGAACGAAGCTCTCTGCTCCAGCTTGGGCTAAAATTCTTTAGTATGTCCGGATGTACAATCGAACCAACTGAATCATGACCCACCATAGAACCTTGTTACAATTAACGAACATACGCGCTATCATATTTAATTATGACGTTAATACGTCAGTTAATAGGGGTGTAGACTCAGAATGTATTATTACTCCAAAAGAAAGAAGGCACAAAAATATGCCTGGTGACGAAAATCCCATTTAGATATCTCAAAAAATTACGAAGCTACAACCGTTTTAATATTGCTTGTTAGAGAGAGAGAAAACGTTAGGGGATCGTGACATCACGATCCACGAGCGTCATAGGAAATGACAATCGTTTCACATGAAGGTTCGTTTTGCGGAAAAGGGACAGAATATACCCCTCTTAAAACTTTAGACACTTATAACTTTGTGATTATTTAATCCCCTGCTTTACTTTTTTCTCCATTTGACAATATTTATAATCCTCTTTCGAGAAAATTCATCATTATTGGTTATTTTATTTGGTGTCTACACCCCTATTGTAACAGGGTTCCATGCTGGGTCAGGATTCAATTTTGTCGATAGTACAGCTGTTTGCATTCCTCAATCGATTCTCGTGCAAATTTTGTGAGCAGATTCGATAATTAGGTAGGTATACAGTTTTTATTCGAATTCTCCAGCTCACAGAGGCACTAGTTTTAATTGCAGTGTATGTAAAGTTAGTTTGGTTAGGTTAAATCTTGCTATAGTCAAAAGTTCTAACGAGTTGAAATTTTGTACACTGGTGTAAATCAGATCAGATGACATTGCAATATTATGGAAATAGAAGGTGGGCATCCATAGCGAATCCTAAACAGGTAGGTACACGAGATAGACCCGTCGTGTAGGGGGGATCTTTAAGCGTCTGCTAGACGGTCGCCAACAAGCACCTTCGACCGAGCGACCTTGATCCGCAATTATTCAATGATCATTTTACGTGGCGCTAACATTTTTTTTTGCAAAGTTTGGCTCGCGCACGCTAGCAATGTTTATATTCATAAGCTCAGAACAAAAGCCATTCATGAGCGTAACTATCGGCTTAACTATACACTTGTATATGTATTACTTATGTTTAGGTAACCTTGTTAACTAAAAGTGTATTTACAGGAGAATTACTGAACTGGATTTCAATTTTAAATTGCATTTATGTATCGCTATCGCTGGAGAGAATATTCATATTTCGCGATTCGCTCCACTAATTTATGTCTCAGCTGAGCTCGGCTGCTAATGTAGGAAAGTTTTAAGCGGTTGCCTACTGAACAAAATGTAGAAGAAATGGGTTTTATTGTGTTCAGCCTGTAAAAAATGCCTATTTGCATAATTGAGACTGTTTCAAGCATAAAATTGCGTCACGCGCCCTAACTATGAGGATGGATTGCATAGGTATTTAAGTTACTACGAGCCGTCGTTTTTATATCTATACTAGCAGCCTGCGCAACTTCGCCCGCGTATTGCAAAGAACGCAGACAATCTATAGCCTATAACCATCTAGAAAGTCCATTCTACACACAGGGAAAGATTTTTTTGAAATCTGATAGCGGTTCCGGAGATTCAATTCAATTCAATCGTTTATTGCGTTTCATGTTAGTATAATAAGATTACCCATGAGGTAGGGCTGATGCCCCGGTTCTGGCCACTGGGCCGGTTTTGGCCACTTTCAACTTTAAATTGAGTGTACTGAGGTACAGTCGCCATCACATACAGCGGAGCAAACAAGCATCTCACAAACATCGGAACACAACTCTATTTTCAAGGTATTAGGGTGCATGTTCCGATATTTTTGAACACCCTGTACTGTACCGATGTATGTGGTGACGACTGTACAGAAAACTGAATGGCCAAACGTCTTAAAGTGGCCACAACTGGGGCATCTTCCCTACATATCATTTTACAAAGCTACAATCTCACAGACAGTTCCATCCAATTTATAATATTACTAGCGACCCGCCCCTGCTTCGCACGGGTTTATATGTATAATACATGCATGTATGGTTTGTATTATACATATAAACCTTCCTCTTGAATCACTCTATCTATTAAAAAAAACCGCATCAAAATCCATTGCGTATTAGTTTTAAAGATCTAAGCATACATAGGGACAGACAGACAGACAGACAGCTGGAAGAGACTTTGTTTTATACTATATGTATTGATTCCGAGCTGCGAATAGAGCTTCTAAGAGCAGCTTAGCCGGTAAAGCGGTAGAGGCAATTGGGAATGGATGAGAATTTTAGAAGTGCCTGATTATTTCTTTGGTGATAGGAATAACCTTCCTTAACACCAGAAAAAAGTTGCAGACTTTTCAGCTGCGTCAATTATTCGTGAAAAATATAAACAGTTGCCTCTCTTAGGTTTTGGGTTTAGGACGGCGAATAAGACACTTTGCTTGATCCGTCTCATATTACAAGAAAATATCATAAAATCCGTGGTAAACTGAACCTGGCAATGATATTGACAGCTGCAGCAGCTATACTTGTCATTGCCAGGGTCAGATATTTAATATATTTTTAACCGACTTCAAAAAAGGAGGAGGTTCTCAATTCATCTGTTTTTTTTAATGTGTCATTGGTACACGATATCTCGGTAATTTATGAACCGATTTGAAAATTGTTTTCTTTGTTTGAAAGCATATACTTCCAGATTTTGTCACCAAAATCCAGCTCTGATGATGGGATACTGGAGACATCGAGGGAACTCTTCAAATTTTATAGGCAAACTTGAAGCAATTTGGCTACCTACTGATTTGAAGTCGGTTAAAACTTTGTTTTGAAAGTACAATTATTTGTAATATGAGACGGATCAAGGTAGTGTCTAATTCGCCGTAAGTGAGGAAACTGTTTATATTTTTCAAAAATAATTGACGCAGCTGAAAAGTCTGCAACTTTTTTCTGCTGCTAAGGAAAGTTATTCCTATCACAAAAAAATAAGTAATCAGGCACTTCTGAAATTTTCATCCATTCCCCATTAGCGATCCAAGTGGACCCGTACTATAGACGAAGGTTGCTATCATTGGACCGGCGCTTTGATTGGACCATCAAAATATTTTAAACTCTGCGCATGCTACGTAGAGTTTAAAATATTTAGATGGTCCAATCAAAGCACCGGTCCAATGATAGCAACCTCCCTCTACTATAACTGGACAGTGTTATGAAATAAGCGATCACGCTTAGTTCGATATTCCATAACACTGTCCAACTTATAACTACCCTACCTACTGTCAATCTACAGTCGTCTGCGAAGAAATCGGTACGGCCAAAGTTACAAAAATATGTATACACGGCCTTAATGTTAAGGTAATAAAGTCCCGTACCCGTATACCTACACATTTTTGTAACTTTGGCCGTACAGATCTCTTTGAATTCGACTGTACATGAGTAGTTACATGACATTCTTCGGTCAACATTAATGCCATGACATAAGAGTCCAAAAGTGATAAATAGTTATTTGTGTCACAACTCAACAAGGGAGCAAAATAGTATATTTACGGCGAGGGCGGTGTATTGAATCCTGAACGTAGCGAGGGATCCTATAATAGAATCCTGAGCGTAGCGAGGTAAACAAAAGAAAAAAGGGATATTTTTTAATTAAAAAAAGGAAAATATTTTTTTATCGATTAGGTACGATGAAATTACAATCGATTATTTTATTAAGATCTGTGGTAATTGGCACATGCGTAAATGCTACATGCCAATGAATAAATTAAAAACGTAGCTTGAACAGATAAGTTAGCATTTTGCTCCGCCGGGGACCAAAACTTACTTTTCTGAATGAAAGGTGTGCAAAATTCATTTTCCTCGACCGTACATGAGTACCTAATAACTATTCGTAATTGTATCTACCTACTTACCTACAGAGATTTTACGTGAAGGTTGAATGCTGAGGCTCTAGTATAAGTTTTATCGATACAATACGTTCTCGAACGCGTTTGCGTTTAGTTTCAATTTGTATGGCACCGGGAACAGCGCCTCTGGTGGTAACTATTAGGAACTAAACGTTGCCATACAAATTGAAACTAAACGCAAACGCGTTCGAAAACGTATATGTAACGATAAAACTTATACTAGAGCTACTGGCCTCTTAAAAAGCAGCAAGAAAACAAGGTACACTGCGCTGAAATGAAAATGCTTAGATGGGCCGGTGGCGTTTCGAGGCTGGATCGTGTAAGGAACAACCATATAAGAGGCAGTTTCAAAATAAAGCCTATCCAAGATAAACTAGCAGAAAGCCGATTGAGGTGGTACGGTCATGTGATGCGACGACCACCAGAGCACATGACCAGAAAAGTCCTAGACATGACTGTTGCACCCCAGGGGCGAGGTAGACCCCGGTTAACCTGGATGGCAGTAGTGAGAAAAGACATGGAAGAGGGAAATTTAAGACCAGAGACGACCCAGGACCGACCGGCCTGGCGACGCATGATTAGAAGGGCCGACCCCAAGTAAATGGGAAGGAGCCAGGCAAAAGAAGAGATGTCATACCTACTAAGTTAAGACTTCTAGTCGCGGAAAATGAGCAAGACCGTACTTAGTTGCAAGTACTTTTTTAACATTGACCGAAGAATGTCATTATTATTAATTTATTAACGTATTATTTATTTATTAATCACACACAAGTTTACAGTTTATAACCAAAACACTTATGAGGTAGGTACACATTCATAGGAGGTAGCATCACTATAAAAAATACAACAATTTAGGTAGGAACAATTCAAAAAGAAGCAATTATAAAAATAAACTAAATATACCTAAATTACCTAATCAATCAAAGATTGAGCTGAGCAAGCATTGTACAGACTCGTGAAACTAGGAAAGTATGGCTAAAACTTTTCTACAAAATACGCCAATACTGTCGGCAAATATATCAATGTCGTCGGTTTCCTGCATGATCTTGTTTAGGATGGTTCGCGCTCTAGCAGTGGGAGCGTTCGCTCCGCGCCTGGTGCGCACCCCGGGCACCGCGAACAGACGCCGCGGGCGCCGCGCCGTCACCGCGCCGCCCGCGCCGCCCGCCGCACCGACCGCCGGCCCACTCGCACGCGGTACATGCAAGCCCATTCGCTCCAGCACGGACGCATTGTCAACTTTATTGTTGAGCAGTTGGTAATAGTGCACTACATGCGTTTGCGCCGTGTCTCAAGAATGTGAAGCCCAACCATTCCTGAAACGAAGAGGGACGGATACATATACGGGTAGTATCCGTACTGTCGCTTGTATATGTACCTGGCAAATTTCTTTTGGATTCTTTCCAGCATTGTGATGTATTTAAACTCGTCCGGAGCCCACACTACCGCACCGAATTCGAGCCTACTACGAATGTATGCTTTATATAGCACTAGCTGTTGCCCGCGACTTCGTCCGCGTAGAACTTTTTATCGTCTTAGAAAATGATTTCTCTCAATACAAAATTTGAACCCTCTTTTAGGGGATAATTAAAAAAAAAGTTGATGTTCATTTTCTAGTTTGTGAACAAACAGTCTAAAACCAAAGTTAAAAATCTCATACTTTAAAAATGCCTTGAAATACTCAAACTTTGAACCAATTTTAACACTCTTAGGGGATGAATTTGGAAAAACTCTGAAATCAGTTTTGTAGTCTTTTAACGTACAGAAAAAGACCGAAGTTAAAAATCTCTTACTCACACTTTAAAATTTTATTGCTCGCCATTTAAAATTTGAACCCCCTTTTAAACCCCCTTAGAGGTTGAATTTTTCTAATCGCTGAAAGAACTTTTTTCGTAAACTTCGTAAAAAAAGTCTCTAGCTCAAAAAAAGTGTTGCCCATACAAAGCTTTCTTAACCCCCTTAGGGGTGGAATTTTCTAAAACTCTGAAAGTACTTTATTATTAATTTTAATAAGTAACATTTTGAATAGTTTTAAGTCTAGTAAAAAAAAAAGTTTTTCCCACACAACACTGGCTACCCTTCTTAAGGATCTTAAGGATCCCCTTAGGGATGGAGTTTTCTAAAACGCTGAAAGTTCTTTTTTAGTAGGTATTCTAATAAGTAATCTTTTTGCAAAGTTTTAAGTCTAACTCAAAAAAAAGTGTTGCCCTTGCAAAGCTTGCTCTCCTTTTTAACCCTATTAGGGGTGGAATTTTCTAAAACGATTTGTGTTCTTTTTTTGTATTTTAATAAGTAATCTTTCTACAAAGTTTCAAGTCTCTAACTCAAAAACATAAACTTTCCCTGATAAAAACTTTGCACCCCTTTTTACCCCCCTTAGGGATAGATTTTTTCAAAACGCTGAAAGTCTTTTTTCTTGTATTTTTATAAGTAATCTTTCTACAAAGTTTTAGGTGTTTAGCTCAGAAAAAGTGTTCCCCATACAAACCTTGCACCCTTTTTTAACTCCCTTAGGGAATGATTTTTGTAAAACGCCGAATGTAGTATTTTTCATGTTCTAATAAGTAATTTTTCGTCAAAATTTTAAGTCTCTATTAAAAAAAATATGTTTTTCCCATACAAACTTTGCACCCTATTTTACCCCCTTAGGGGTGAAATTTTCCAAAACGCTGAAAGTACTTTCTTTGTATTTAAATAATCTTTCTACAAAGTTTTAGGACTCTAGCTAAAAAAATAGTTTCCCACATACAAACTTTGCACCCCTATTTTAGCCCCCTATTTTTAGGGGTAGAATTTTCTAAAACGCTGAAAGTACTTAATTTGTATTCTGATGATTAATCTTTCTACAAAGTTTTAAGTCTCTATTTAAAAAAAAAATTGTTTCCCCCATACAAAATTTGCACCCCTATTTTACCCCCTTAGGGGTAGATTTTTTTAAAACACTGAATCTAGGTACTTTATTTGTATTCTAATGAATAATTTCTCTACAAAGTTTTAAGTCTCTATTTAAAAAAAAGTCGTTTTTCCCATACAAACTTTGCACTCTATTTTACCCCTTTAGGGGTAGAATTTTCTAAAACCCTGAAAGTTCTTTATTTGTATTCTAATGACTGATCTTTCTACAAAGTTTTAAGTCTCTATTTAAAAAAAAAATGTTTCCCCCATACAAACCTTGCACCCCTATTTTACCCCCGTAGGGGTGGAATTTTCCAAAACGCTGAAAGTGTTTCATTTGTATTCTAATAACTAATTTTTCTACAAAGTTTAAGTCTATAGCTCAAAAAAAAAAGGTTCTCCCATACAAACTTTGCACCCCCATTTTACCCCCTTAGGGGTAGAATTTTCAAAAATCCCTTTTATCCCTAGCCCACGTTATAAAAGCAACATACTGTGCAAAAATCAACTCTCTAAGATTAGTAGTTTCGGCTGTGCGTTGATGAGTGAGTGAGTGAGTGAGTGAGTGAATAAGTCAGTCAGGACATAGGCATTTATTATGTATAAATAGATAGAAGATAATGAAACTCCCATTCAAATATCTCAAAAAATTATGAAGCTACATCCGTTTTAATGTCGCTTGTTAGAGTGAGAAAACGATGAGGGACTGTGACGTCAATATACTCGAGCGTCATAGTAAAAAACAATCGTTTCATATGAAGGTGCGTTTTGCGGAAAAGGGACAGAACATACCCACTCTTAAAACTTTGGACTCTTATAACTTAATCATTACATATATAACCTCTTGCTTTGTTTTTTTCTCCATTTGACTATATTTATTTTAAATTCTTTTTCGAGAAAATACATTATGATTATTTACCATATTTTCGATTCCTGAGCTATAACCACGAACTTCGGAATTCGAAAATATTCGGGTATCTCTATCTCTATCGCACTAACCATACTCGAGTGACAGGGATGCAAATATATGAACATTGAGTATCGGTTTTCGTGGTAGCGACGCAGGTACTTAGGCTGAATGCGTCGAGCGCGTGCCATTGTCATTCAAAAAAAACAAATTCGTGTTAATTATATTGTTCAAATTGGTTGATTTCATTTATTGAAATTACGACATAAAACGACATTTGCGCATATAAGTTCTCATATCAGAATCGAATATTTTTTTATGGTTTATATTTTAGCATTTGTCTCGTAAAGGTCTATCGTAGACGGGATTTAAATTATTAATAAGTGAAAGGCAAAGCAATTCCGCCATTTTGACGAAAATTTGACGGTTCTTATAGCTGACAGTTGGAGCAGCGTTTGATTTCAATAAAAATAAATGAAAAATTAAATGAAGTCGTATATTTCGGAAAATTAATTAACTGTCGCAGTCGGATAAAAACTATCCTAAGTTGCAGCTAGAATAATAATGTACCTATATAAAATGTTTCATATTTTTCCGTTCATGGGATGCTGAGAACATTCGAACCGCGCAAAGCTTAGTTTCAAACTGGCTGATTCTTTTTTTAATTTAGAGATTTATTATAAGTGGAGATGACTGCTATCTTGATGGTAGAGAATTGGGAAGCCATCCTCATTATAAATCCCAGCGTTTTAGATACCTTTTTGCAGGTCGTCGTTATATGTTGTCTGAAGTCAAGTTTATTATCCAAAGTCAGTCCTAAGTCACGTATTTATTACGTCATGTAACTACGCATGCATAGCCGAATTCAAAGAGATCGATATGGCCAAAGTTACAAAAATGTGTATACGCGACTTTATTGACTTTGCCTGAAACGTAGCTAAGAACCATCTCGAACACGTCAGCTTTCGGATAAAACAAAACCGCATTCAAATCGGTCCATTCGTTTAGGAGTTACGATGCCACAGACAGACACACACACACAGACACAATACACAGACACATCAAACTTAGGCTTAGGCATCAGGCTTCATAGTCCTTAACTTTGGCAAATGCAGAAGAGACGCGAACATCTGTATGACCCGAAATTAATCGGCTGACGTGATCGACACTCTGCGCGTTACCTACATATTAAGGCTTATACACCCGCTAACGTCCTTGAATCGTCGTCCGTATGGGCCAGCGCGCGACTGATAGGTATGGCCTGCCGAGCCTCCGCGCTCGCGCATTTTGTAGGTATTTAAACATAGTAATTAAGATAATCATTTTATCTATTCAAACTCTGCGAATTTGTCTATAAATATTTAATAACTTTATTTGAGTTCAAAAATTTAATTTAAAATATCTATAGTTTAGTCATAATATTGAATAAACTTTACAAAAAGAGGTAACTTTGGGATTTTTTTCTATCGAGTGAAGTTCATTAGATCGCGTAACTGAATGCGATTTTGACTAGATTAGATCCGTAAGTAATACGTATCTTTTTTTTAGATTTTTAAACCCTATTTTCTACGTCTAAGATTGTTTTAAAAAACTCGAAAACGCTGCCCCTGTTGCTGACTGTCGAGCCTTCGTAGAGTGTCGAGTGTCGGGAATATTCCTGAAAACATACATTAACGCGAGATGCTTCATCCGCGCTAATCTTAAATTACTGTCCCGTCTCCATCACGATCCAATATTAATTAGCAAAGGAATGATTATTCAGCCTTCATAAACTCTTCCGAGACAGCTTAATGCCCGTGCAGCAATATCGTTTACGTACCTAATTTAATAACGTCTCGGTTTAGACTTCAACCGCGTTAAATTAACTCAGTTTGCGAGCCCGGATCAATAATGTGGTTAACTATGAAATAGGAAAACGGATAGGTTAAGCGTAGCAGCCATGCGGTATATAATATGTGTCACCTGATTACGGATGTTATTCATCAGGTCTCCGTTGAAGCTAACACAGCATCGTATTACCATCGATAAAAACGTTTGAGTACCGTGAAATTGCTATAAGCATTGTCGTATTTAAGCTCAATGTAACTGATTGTAGGGTTTGTGCATTAGCCTTAATTTCGGCGACGCAATCGCTTTGCGCGAGCCCAAATTTCCGTCGATTGATATTGTTACACAGCTTGCGTCACCGTTCTAGACACGCCATGGTTTGAGATCAAAAACTAATCAGTCGTTTATTTACCTCCGGCTAGACAAGAGGGTAAATAGAAAAAACCTAGCACGTGGTTCATTAGTCAAGTTTAAGGTCAAACTAGTGGTTCAAACTGTGCTAACGGTTCCTGTAGTGCCCGTGTAAATGAACCAATAACTCGGTGGCGATTAATCAAAAAATTCTCGGGCTCGGAGTTTTTAACGAGTTCCGTAGCATTGTGCCCCGTCCATTGTGCCTAGGATTCCCGGCTTCGGGTTCGTTACGCGAAAAAATGCACCGTCGTGTTTTGAGATGAATTTTAATGTTTTCCGAGTCAAGCCGCGAGTTGGGGCCAGCGGCTGAATAGCAGCAATATGTTGCCGAGCTCGTCGTGTCAGTTGACGACCTTCTTCATCGGTGAGTCTTGTGATTGAAAGCTTGAAGTTTCATGTGTGTCTATATAACCAACTCTAGTTTCTATAGTTGTCTGTATCTATTTATGTTTAATATAATAAGCTAATAAAATAACGTATTAGTTACTTTACTACTTACGACGAACTATATCCACAAGTCCGTACCCCGTACATGGGTCACTATCACTATAGCCGACCAGGTACGCACTCAAATCACTATAATTATTCCTACTGCATTCGATAAAAGGCTTATAAAGACAATTCTGATTTATCAATTCATATTTTAGTTAGATATGAAATAGAATTCTTGTATATTGTAATAATCCGAGTGCGTACCTGGTCGTTTTATAGTGACCTAAACGTGGAGCACGAACGTGTGATGGAAGTAATTTGCTTGGACGTTCAAGAAAATTGAACATTTTGTATGAGGACTGTGAACGTGTTAAATAATCCAACTACCGAGTCCTCCTAATTGGAAAGTTATAAAGGCCTCTACACACCGGTCGCGGGCGCCGGTCGTGCGCGCGTCGGGCGCGGGCCCGCGCAAGTTGTAAAACATTGAAACTACACTTCAAACACACATCGAACGCGGGCCCGCCGCGGGCCCGCGGGTGCGCGTTCGATGTGTGTTTGAAGTGTAGTTTCAATGTTTTACAACTTGCGCGGGCCCGCGCCCGACTCGCGCCCGACCCGCGCCCGCGACCGGTGTGTGGAGGCCTTTAGCGTTATAACTTATTAACGAATTTTTAACCTTTTACCTTTCGCAGTTTATCTACCTACGAATTATTTCTGCTTTAAGATTAGTCTTATACTGTTGAATTGCTTTGAGATGTTTTCCTGAATCCTCTTTGTACAACCATTATCCACAACGAGCTTATGAGCGTTCAATTTCAGTAAAGAAAACGGGTCGTTTCTTATCAAAACACGTTTACTTCCAAATCGATTTAATAAAGAAAGCGGTAAATCTGTTGAAAAATCGTCCAACTGGGACCGGGATTAATAATGAATCTCGGTTGCAGGTGTTTCGGAGATATGTTTTATGTCCGCTCCAGTGGGCCCGTGCGACTACTGCTGCCCCCACGATGATATGCAGGACATACAGTACAAATTGTTCACTAGGTAAGTTTCTTTCTGTGCTGTCTTCAAAGGTATGAAGTTTTTTTTTTGGCTCTCCTATTTATCTTATCACAGACTTTTCTTTAAAAACCCAACGAGTGATCGTCTACTTAGTTTCTTAATGTACGAAGTCTTCTAAGAAGTCAGTCCGAGTAGAATTCCTTAATCGGGATGGCTCTCGATGGTAAGAAATTGTTCTTCAGGGCTCTATAATAAAGTAGGTATGAATAAGAGCTATGTATGGTATCGTGATTCACATATTATTTACATAAGAAGTTAATAGTAGGTAATATATTTTTTCATCACACTTGCTCGCAAATGGTATTATAAAAAAAAAAAAAAAAAATTGTTTAATTCAGACCGAGATCCATAATAGTGTTAGTAACAAAAATGGGGCTTACAAGACTATATTAGTATTACACGATTAAGTTTAGTTTAAATAAAATTTTAATTAATTACATTTAGGCACCTCTTCGGTTACCTATGGCAGAAAGGTAGGACCAAGTAGCGAATATTTTATTCCCTACTTGGCCCTACCAATGACCACTTCAACCCAATATTTGGTGAGCGGGCAGTCGAGGCGCTCTGCCAACACCCTCAGCATACTGTTGCTGCTACCGCGCATCCGTTTTAGCAGTGACGCTATTATTCCATGCCTGTATACAGAAGAACAATGGCGTAAATTGTTCCCGCGGGAGTAATAGTTTTGTACAACTCCCGAGGGAGTAATGAGCTTGTGATCTGATTGGTCTAAGCAAATCTAGTTGGCCGCGCACTACAAGAATTCTTCTTTGTGATTGGTAAAAAAAATCTGTGATAGGTTGAAGTATTGAAACTGCGCGCTCCACTCGCACTGATCTGGAAGTGAAGTTGTTAATTTCGTAAATTTTTGATTGGTGCGCTTGTATGAAACATATAGATTTTTCCCTCCGCCTTCAGCGCCGGGCTTCTGATAGACTCCTGTTCGCAATATTCCACTTACGCCCCTCGTTAAACAATGTACTATTACTCATCAATATGGAACTTTTTTAGGTGATCATGACTGTGGTGAAGATGAGTATGTTGTCTGTGCGCATCAGAACACACCTAGCATGTCACCTGCGTGTGACAGGCGTGCGCGACAGAAAGTCACCTGCGTGTGTGTGACAGGGTAAAAAGAATCCCAACCAATAATTACCTGCGTGCAGCAGAACTTAATTAAGCCAGTAATGAGGAAGATGTGTGTAAACGGGTTACCCCGAGGTCGTTGACCACCTAATTGCAGAAATAATTCATAAATGATGTCTTTTTATATCCCAGTTAGATAAGACAGGCGATAACGCCAAGAGCGATGCGAGCCATTAGCGCGGTGCGCAATGTACTCGTAAATAGGCTTGATTACATTAGGTACATTATTGATAAATATGTTGAAGGAGGAATTGTAACAATAGAAATCGCCTCGAGGAGAGAGGTCCGTAATTTTAAGGTAGAGACTCAGCAAGTATTATGTAAAGGAGTCAATTCGAGACTGTATCAAAATCCAGTCCGTCACGAAGTGCTATCGGAGCATAGCCGAATTAAAATCCTTATAACCAATTAAAAACATATAAATTATAATATGGTGTAACGCGAATTACGCCTTATGTATAAGGATTATCCATATACATGTCTTAAGTTAAGACCAAGTTAGGACATGTGACTATGTTTTGCGTTGTCAGCAACGATAACTATTTAACCCTTGGAGGTACAATTACGATGCCTACACGTACCCCAGTGAGTGCGATGTGAGTAGGTATTATAGATAAACCATTATGGCTCGGGAAAGCCCTTTAGATTCCTAAGTTGGTAATAATTTACGATATAAATTGTTTTTATAAATTCTCCTGAAAGTAATATTGAAAAGGAGAAAGTTGTGGTATTGTGTACTCGTAGCCTTATAATTATATTATTGACATGTAACAGTAAAATTCCGATAAGATATGTCTCATTAGGGTAACTAAAGGAAAATCTAGTTTTCTCATAAAGAAAATGGGCGCGGCCATGTGAAATAGGTAATTACGAATTAATCTAATTGGTTGAATTGTATAAAAAATGTGGGTGACTGAGATCCCACAAGGTAGGCCGCCAACTTAGTATAAAGGCATGCTTTAAGAACAATATTTTTATTCCTGAAACAACAAAGTACAATTTAGTCAATGGAACTCAGTAAAGTTACTACAGAAGCAAGCAAGCAGAAGCAGTTATATATTGTTGATATAACAAAATACAATAGTTAGAGAAACTAAGTAAAGTTGCTACAGGAGCAATATATATTTTGCTGATACAACTAAATACATTAGTCAGACTAACTAAGTAAAGTTGCTACAGGAGCAAAATACATATTGCTGATACAACAAAATTGAAATTACCGGTTTGCTGGTGTAACAATAAATATATTGTTGCTACAACAATAACAATTATATTTGTTAGATCAACAGTGTTAGAAATCTCGTTAAAGACAATATTTGAAACTGTTCCCTTCACAATTTTCAACGTTGTTATCTAAGATTGTAACAACAAATTGATAGCAATAAAAAGTTGCTGCTCCAACTATGGACTATGCACGGCTGTGTGGGGTTAAAGTTTTTTTGTTACCACAACAATATTTTTCTCTCAGTCCACCACAAAACCAATGTGAAAATGTGTTCGCTGGCTTCTCGGATTGAAGTCTAGTTAGTAAATTAGAATCAGTAGGAAGTAATTTAGGGAAATTTTGCTAGGAAAGTGATAGGGAAATTGTAAATAAAAGTTTGAGTCATTATACAAGTTTATTTCACCATATTCAGTCTATTTCATTTTTATCACCTCATCCACCGGAAGCTGAGTGCAGCTAGGAATTGACACTCCCAAAAGTGTTGTTTACGCAATCGAAGCGTAGTCCGGCTATCCAGGGAGCACGTTCGAGTGGTTCATCCGCTGCCGTGTATTTTTGGGTACCCATTGCTAGGGGGCTGTCAAATCGCGAGGGTCCAGCTCTAGACCCGTCGCAGTCGACGCGGTGCACCCGTCCTAGCGCGGCAAAGTGCGTAGCGTCAGGCGACGCGTGTAGCGCAGGTGCGTCGTGTACATTGTCCAAAGTACGTTATCTGTGTTAAATGTTTTCTATTAAGTTTGGCTTTCACGCAATCGATAATTAAAATGAATCATTAAATTACTTATAAATGGTCATGGCCATGGCCATGGCCTGAACTACGAGTCTTGCAGTGGATTAACACTGTGGGTGGGGAGCTTGTCAGTTAATCAAACCAAAGGTACTTAACTAACTAGTTTTCTTATGGGCCTTCGTAGCGACTCCACACACCGGTCGCGGGCGCGGGTCGGGCGCGGGCCCGCGCCCGACCCGCGCCTGACCCGCACCCGCGACCGGTGTGTGGAGGCCCTAAGGAACGATACGTCTTGTATTACGGGTGAGTTAGCTAATGGTCTTGGCGACCTAAACCTAGATTGACATCTACAACTGAGCCACAGCTGAGCCATTTGCTCAGCTGTCCAAGTACAATACTAAATACCAATAGAACCACAAAGATATCCTGTACTAGTATATACTGTAAGGCAAAACATTTGCCCTATTTCGTTACCTTGAAAATGCACGCGTATGTAACTTTAGTGAAGCGCGGAGCGATGACTAGCGTTACTCTCAGTCTACCCTAGATTTACAATCTTACCCTAAATGGTTGTAAGAGGATGATGGCACATTCAAGGACATAACAGGTACCTTTTTCGCCCTTGTCACAATGACGATGTGATATCTAATAATGAAAGGTCAGGCGCGGTAAGAGAAATGGAACAAGATTTTTTTCCCAGGGAACCTAGTGTTCCTTTTGCGTCACCTGACTTTAATAAGTACGGTCAAGTGCAAAAATATGTATCGAATAAATCGTTTCATAAATATGGTACGAAGTTTTTATTACAACTGCATAAAGATCATTGGGTAATGTTTGCACCCATATTTTTACACTGGACGTACAATATAAGTTTGCGTCTCTGAATTTCAAGTCCTTAAAGTCACCTCCCTCCCGCATACCCGACGAACCACCTCTGCGACGCTACTATAACATCATAGACGTAAACTTCTGTGGCGCGTACTGAAGGAGTAATATTTTGCAGATCCAATCCCACAACCTTCGACCTGATCTCAGTAGGCGACAGAAGGTCCCTGCAGCGCTCTCGCTTCAATGCGTCCAACCCGACTGTTATATACCTGATGGGCTTCACTGAGGCTACCACTGGCCGGAGCACTACCACAATGCGAGACAGTATGTGTACAGTTACAACCCCACAACATTCGACCTGATCTTAGTAGGCGACAGAAGGTCCATGCGGCGCTCTCGCTTCAATGCGTCCAACCCAACTGTTATATATAGGTACCTGATGGGCTTCACTGAGGCTACCACTGGACGGAGCACTACCACACTGCGAGACGGTATGTGTACAGATACAACCCCACAACATTCGACCTGATCTCAGTAGGCGACAGAAGGTCCCTGCGGCGCTCTCGCTTCAATGCGTCCAACCCGACTGTTATATATAGGTACCTGATGGGCTTCACTGAGGCTACCACTGGACGGAGCACTACCACACTGTGAGACGGTATGTGTACAGATACAACCCCACAACATTCGACCTGATCTCAGTAGGCGACAGAAGGTCCCTGCGGCGCTCTCGCTTCAATGCGTCCAACCCGACTGTTATATACCTGATGTGCTTCACTGAGGCTACCACTGGCCGGAGCACTACCACTATGCGAGACGGTATGTGTACAGATACAACCCCACAACATTCGACCTGATCTCAGTAGGCGACAGAAGGTCCCTGCGGCGCTCTCGCTTCAATGCGTCCAACCCGACTGTTATATACCTGATGTGCTTCACTGAGGCTACCACTGGCCGGAGCACTACCACTATGCGAGACGGTATGTGTACAGATACAACCCCACAACATTCGACCTGATGTCAGTAGGCGACAGAAGGTCCCTGCGGCGCTCTCGCTTCAATGCGTCCAACCTGACTGTTATATACCTGATGTGCTTCACTGAGGCTACCACTGGCCGGAGCACTACCACTATGCGAGACGGTACGTGAAATTAGAATATACTATAGGTACCTATATTGAAGTTCAAATACTGTTTTTTCCGGGACTGTTTTTGTTTTTTAGATCCAGAAAAAACAGTATTTGAATATGTGTACAAAGCGCGAGAGTTTAAAGTGTTATATTGAAGATGTACTCTACTTCGCCTCTACGTTTGCTCTGCATTTACTCTTAACTCTACGTTAGCAACAATCAGTCAAACTCTACTCTTAATTTAAATTCGAAAGTTATTAAATTAGACAAAAAATAAAATAAACAGCCATCATTTTCAAAACATTTTCAAACTGTTTACGATTGTTATGATGAAATAAAATGCATTACTCAATCTTATCTCTACTTTTGATTATAGCGGCTCGGCTATGGGATAATGTGTCAACTCTACAAATCTCCAAATCAGCAGTTAGGCTTTTTATCCCGTCATAATATTCATTATTATTATTATTATTTATTATGCCAAAAAGCTCGCAGTCAACAACATATTTCCATCTGAAGATAATTATAAACATGGGTAGTTCTAGTTTAGTCTAGAGTTTACATATAACATATATTTACGACACCACCAGCTGTTAACACTCTAAATAACACTGTTGTTTTGTGTGTTTGAAATATTATCTAGTTAATATTATTGTTTCTAATAGTAATATTATTATCTGCATGCATTTGCACACAACAATGGCTCATAATCGTAAACACCTGGGTGTGTTAGTGCATATTGTATAAAGCTATATGTGTGGTTATTTATTTCCTTCCTAAATGTGTTTTTTATTTGACAAATTGACAATCCGTACTGTAATATGTATTAGGTAATAATACAAATAATTATACATTTGTCTTGAAAACAAGTAAAACAAATGCTTCGAGTAAGTACTTGGTACTAACACTTTCCCTTCCAGGAACTCGCCAGCGGTGTAGTCGCTTTTCGCTACATATGGGGAAAACCACGTAGCGATTTTTTTTTCTCTTTATTTAAGGAGCTTGTCACACAGGTGAACATGTCGCTCCGTTATAGTCAACATAACATATTTTTCTAATGACGAGTAATTCTATTACTAACACACTTTCGAGGTAACTGCAATAGTGCTGTGGCCGCGTCTGACAACGGGGTGGCCAGGGCAACATTGCAGGTCCCGACATCATAACTAGTGTTAAATGGCAGACTTCTCCTGAGAGCTTCGTTTCGGACACATTCCATCATAACATGGTATACATCTTCTGGTGCTTCACATTCATCACAATTTGGAGATGCCACTTTTCCCATCAAATATCGTAGCGATTCTTGGTAGTGACTGTGCTAACTAACGAATAAATAAATATAAATAAATAAATAAATATTACGGGACAATCTTACACAAATCAACCTAGGCCCACGGTAAGCTCAATAAGGCTTGTGTTGTGGGTACTAGGCGATGATATATATAATAGATACATACATATAGATACTTATATACATATATAACATCCATAACTCAGGAACAAATATTCGTGATAAACACACAAATAAATGCCCTGACCGGGATTCGAACCCGGGACCTCCAGCTTCGTAGGCAGAGTCACTACCCACTGGGCTACGGAGGCCGATAATGTTCGAATAATGTTTTATGGCAGGAACTCGATCAATTTAATTTTACTAATTATTCCAGCTGACGCCGCGGGATGGGCTAGGGTAGTATTAATATTTAACGAGCGCTATATTGGCTCGACGATGGCGTTAATGGCGCCATCAATTACTTATGAAAACCTAATGCGAGTGGTGCCCGAAATGTAGTTGCATGATAAATGCAAGGTACGATGTTTATATACAATTTATTTAGGATATGTTTAATGAAATGATTAGAATCTATACTAATATTATAAAGAGGAGAAGTCTGTGAGAATGTAGCTTTAAGTTTATACGTTTGTATGTAATGGGTATAGATATAACATTATAATAATTGGGTCATTGTCAGTCACAAAAACAAAAATCATCTTTCCGGTGGTCAATAGTTAAGGGCTTACGTTTACATATTAATATGTTTTTATCACATAGAATTATAGAAGGGGCAACGCCGCTTATGCGGATTCAGAGTTCGACCAAAAATTAGGCTTTATAGCCCTTAACTTTGGCAATGTCCACCGAAAAGACGCGAACCTAAATCTGACAATGACCCAATTAAGTAAAGCGACTCTGTAATTAAGTAATGCCATACGAATAAATAAATGGGTATCATCAGCACGCCTATCACAAGACAGCCGCGACATACTCTCGAGCTCTCTCGCACTATCCGTCTCTTTCTAAGTGGTCTAATATGAGAGAGACGGATAGGTAGTGCGAGAAAAATCGAGAGAACTCGCGCGGCGTCTTGTGATAGCCGTGCTGAAACCACTGGACCGATTTCAAAAATTCTTTAACCTGCTATAGAATATGGATTTTCTGGATTGCATTACGCTATGTATTATCCCGTGGGTTTACCTGTGTTATTTGCAATACGCGGGCGTAGCCGCGCGGGTAGCTAGTAGCCTAGTAGTCTAATGTATTCCGTTAATTACTGCAGAAGATATTCAGTATAGTTAATAATTCTACTCCATTCGTTACTTCAGTTCCATTAGGGCCTGGCCACATGTCTGCGTTGCGGCGCCGCACAGCAGACATGTGACCAGGCCCTTAGTGAGATTGTTAAATCATTGTGCCTGTCAGTTAGACCAGCCATCACCTTGCGCTTTTCATGATTTTGGAAAAAACTACCCGCATATGTTGCAAATGTACAGTACAGTATATTTTTAGAAATATTATTCCCAGCGGCATTCATAATGTGAATGTATTGATAACACAATAACCTACAAAAAGAAGTGAGATCCCATAAGAAACTTTCTATGTACGAGTATATTTAATATACAAACACATCATGTTTTTAAAAGGTCTGCAATAAAAGATTTGAATCCTTGCCTCACATGACCCAGCCAAATCACATGATCGAACCAGCCATGAAACTTGAATCTTAATTTGGTTGGTTCGATTCCCGGAGAAGTATTTTTACTACTTATAAAGTATGCTTTTAAAAAAATAAAAATAATCCACCATAGATATATCAATCTATCCTATCTTTAATTTCAATGGTAAATATAAGTAAAAACTAAAAACCTACTCATTAATAAATTTCCGGCATAAAAACTGTTGAACTCCTGGATGAATCCATATCATAGGGAACATTACGCAAAACTCCACGTAGGGGGCGACACTAGCAGAGTTGGCATTGTATCTCGTTCCCACCTGCGATATTGTCTATGCATGCATCCTTGTCACTCATTTGACAATCAATTGTGTATGTGTGTGTGAGTCCCTATCTTCCTCTACTGGTTTACGGTTTGTGCTAGTGCTGCACTCTGGCGGCAGAACATTGCAGTGTTCCCTATTGGTAATCTTCTGTAAGGCCAAAAAAGTATTGGTACTACATATCTTTGACGTCAACTGAAGGATATCAAAATAATGTGTTGCAGCATACCTGTCTGCTGAGGACTGCAACTTCGTGGCGGTTGACTGGGCGCGTCTCGTGGCCTTTCCATGGTGAGTTACGTTTACGTAGGTTGATACCTCATTGTCCAAACGATATTTGGTTATAATAACGCAAGTCTAGTCTCTGTCCTTTTATTTATTTATTTGTTACCACACTTACAACTTTATGTTCGTTGCGTTTTCACTTTTAAACCCCTGAAATCGGTGTTGAAAGAACTATAGTTATAAGTCCCGATTCCTAAAGGTGTGCAGATGGAACGAATAAAATTGGCGGTGGACATTTACGAGTTTTAATGCGTGTAACATCACAGGCAAAAGATCATTTATATAGTCAAAAAATCAAATAAATCATAAAGCGTTTTTGTTGTTAGGTACTTCTTCAATGCAATGATGATGATGACTTCTAAATCGTTTGGTTCGTATCGCGTATCTTAAGAAATACGCAATAGTTACTAAACATAATGCAGCCACTAAGCATAACGTTGCTTCAAATGTATTTCCTTGACTCCATATCTAATTCGGTATAAATAAAGGCATTCGTAAACAAACCATCTCAAGCATTACGCGCGACCATTTCGCAAATAGTAGTAATGGCAATGAATTAAAAGCTTTTAAAAGCAAATGATCGTCGCAAAAAGCAGGGAGCCCGCACGCCTATTTTCTCAAGAAACGTTTTAAGCTGCACATTTATAACTTCATGGCCACTTGCCAAGTTGTGCTCCAGATTTATGCACCCACATACTTAAAGTTATATAACTACGAGTACGTATGTTTATGTAATTGCATCTGGTAATTTGAGCTGGCGGTTTAAATCTCAAAGTTGAGAAGTTGATTTAAAGACTAAAATTACAGCGCGTTTTAGCTAAGTATTTATGTTTAAAGCGTGGCGTAGTGAGCCGTATTCTCTTCATCTTAAGTTACAATTTTTTTGCGGAATTGAAGGACATTGATATTTAGGGTATTCACCCTAAATATCAATGTCCTTCGCTCCACCATAGATGTGCGAGGCTGTTGAAAATTCGTTTTCTTATTGTCATTGGAGCAGAGCTTGGTTGCCCAGGTACTTTGACTTAAATGACATTGTACTACGTACGCCAGGACGTATGGAGTCAACTCTACCGGGCTACAAACTGCAGTTGGAGTGCGCGGTTGACAAAACAGTTCGCAAATTTATCTTCAGTTACCTACAGAGGGTCCCAAGATTAACGGAGCGTTTAAAATTTATCGTTACATGCAGTTAGGTATTTGGGAATAAACCGTTAGTTGGTGGTTGGTCGTGGCATACAATGGGTTGTTTAATGTTTACTGAATAGGTGCGTTCCAATTCGTGTAATTAATGTAACAGTTATCCGAACTTTTCTTGATTTTACATCGTAAAATAATTGTGACGGTCGTCTACTACTTCTACAAAATCACTTGGACTTTTCGTGAATTCCAATTATAAAATTGTAAAGTCAGTCAATCAATCATGTTGCAAAGAAGAAACAACACTCCATAAATACTCCTAAGCAATGCCATATGTTTGGGTATGGGTGACTTCCGATTCGAGGCCCGCGCCGCCGAACGTCTCCCTTGTCCATAAACGCGGCCTTATATCTTCAATATTATTGGGATCATGAACTGCGTACCAACTGGCGGCGATTAGGAACTAAAACAGAAATCGAGTGCTTTTTCGTACCTAGTTGCTTATTTTAATATTGAACTATTATTCACTCAAGTTAACATTTCTCTAGGTACGTAACGGCAGTCCGCAACACCCGCTACATGGGTGACCGGCTGGCAGATTTTGTGCAATACTTGGAGAGAGTCGGCGTGCGCGCAGCGACGTTACACGTCATCGGGTTCTCACTTGGCGCGGAGGCAGCTGGCTTCGGCGGGAAGGAGCTAAGGAGGAGGGGACTGCTGCTGGGCAGGATTACTGGTAAGTTGGCTTGGTGATACTAGGAAAGGTACACCTAAGTCTGTCATTCCTGAAATGGCCGAAAGTACTTTGGCAGACGGTGGCAAAGGTGGCCAACATGGCACCGGTCTGCCAAGTACTTCCGGCCATTTCAGGACTGACAGACTTAGGTTTACTCTCTCTACGATTGAAGGGCTAAATAATTCCACATATCTCGTACTGTTGTCACATGACGTAAATATACCTACCGTCACAATTTTGACCGGGAAGTGAAGGATTTTTCAAACATTCGGCCAATTTTAGGTGAAGACCATGATTATCATCTTCTGATTCTTGCTCAGCACAATTTCCTCGACCTGCTGCCATGCATTTTATCGTGTTGTCATGAGACGTAGGCGTATTGGGCGTGGGCTTACGTAGACGTAGACGTTACTGTTTCATATCTGCATTCAGCCTTTTGTACCATATTTCATGCAAAATAAAGTTATTTGTATTTGTATCCGACAGACAAATCTCAACACCACAACATCTTCTTTATTTTCCAGGTTTAGACCCTGCCTACCCCGGCTACGGTCTCACCACCAGCGACGGTCACCTCGCAAAAGGTGACGCGGCATTCGTGGACGTACTGCACACCAACCCTGGGGTGTTCGGGTTCCCATTACCCATAGGAGACGTAGACTTCTACCCCAACGCTGGGCAGTGGGTGCAGCCAGGATGCTGGGTTGACCAGCTTATAAGGAACAGAGAAGTGGGATTCATGTGTGAGTATTCAAATAGTTTACTAATATGCAGAAGGTGACCTCACCAGCGAAAAAGGACGGTGTTTTAGGACGTGCTGCACAAGTGCATAACAAACTAGGAGTGTTTGGGTTTCCATTACCCCTCGTAAACGTGGATCTCTAGCCCAACGCTGGGCAGTGGGTGGGCTCGATCAGCTTTTGAGGAATAGGGTAGTGAGATTGAGTGTATATACTTTTCTTTACAGAACTGTACGGTCGAGGAAAATGAAGGTTTGGCACATGTCAACTCTATTTGAATGACGTTAAGTACAAAAAGTGCTAAACATTAAATTTCCTCGACTACAATCAGTAGGTCGGTCGCATGATGTTGAGTGCTGGTTTATTGACAGATTCGGATTACAAATTATAACATATCTTATTAAATACATTTCAACATTTACTCTAAATGTAATGCCCTGGTGGCACCTCATTTAAAATGCTCGCTATAAAATATTTGACTTATTATTCTTATTTAACTAAAAAAAAACTGTTTCGAGTTTTGTAAGTAGATAACTTTCTAAATTATGGTTTATCTAAGCTTTATTTATACCTACTTCGAATAATTTTAAAAGTCTGCCGAGATAAAACTACCGTAATTATACTTACAATTGTTCTCTAGGGACTCATAAAACCAAGACATTCATTATGATACGTAGCAATCGATTTTTTTGTCTTTGCTGTTGTTGTTTGATGTTGACTGATAGTCAAGTGAGCAAGTTTTTATGAAACGTCAAAAACGGCCTGTTAAAGTATGAGTTTGTCTGGAAATAGTAATAACTGACCTCAGGATTTGCTATGGTCAAACAGCGCCAGCGTCCATTTTGTAATCATTATTTAAGTAAAAGAGTGAAAATATGTTGAAAGTTAACAGATTACTTTAGGCACGAAAGTTTAGACTCCGTATCTTTATCTGGTCTTGAGTGTTCACTCACACTACTTAATTATTAAATGTGCCAACGATACCTATCTCCAAATTACACGTACCATAGCCAAGTTTAAACTTAAAACGCGCGATAGCTCTAAAATGCTGCATCAGCAATAACCGCATATTCTGGCGATCGATGCGTTACGTCACGCGCGGGATGCTGGGCTGATTCACAACGCCTTCCACCTCAACTTAGCCAAACCAGTGTTAGTCAGATCTCCGATTACGCGTTGTTAGTACGAACCCCAGTTCATGATAATACTACTGGGGTTGGCCGATGAGTTGTGGTCATACCAGTGGCGAATGTGCCGGGGGCGACAAGGACACGGGCGGGATTCGCCCAAATTATTGCCGTTTAAAATGCTATTATTAGGGAGGTTTACAGGCTGGTAACAAGGTGAGGGTTATCTTGTTGATGTTGGGTTTCTAGCATTCGTTTTATGTTTATTTTATCGTGGGCGTATGGCGTTGGCCGATTAAACGCAAATACAGCGGTCACTTGATGGGTTACATTTTACGCGCAGTGTAAAGAATCCGACTCTCGCATTAGAACATTGTAGATGCCTGTAGGTACACGCAACACACATAAACAACCTAAAGGACGTACTGTAAGACTCAGGGGTAATTAAGAAAGAAGAAAGAAAGAGAGAAATGAATTTATTGCCAGCCAAAATAACACCACAGAAAGAAAGAAAAAGAAAGAAGAAAGAAAGAAAGAAAGGAGTGAACGGATTTTTAGAGGGTACGGCGATGCGCTGGCTTCTGGAGTAACTAGCGTCCATACGGTCCATCCATAGGCTACAGTGATCGCTTATCATTAGGCGGACCTACGATAAATAGTTCACCACCATCGTGAACTTAAAACTGAAAGCATCAAACACTGCTGTTTTTGCTAAAGAATATAGTGAAAATATTACAAATTACCTACGTCCCAAAGTCCCAAAGCATCCCCATAATTCTTAGTGTACTGATTGATTGCTATCATCATATCAGCCGGAAGACGTCCACTGCTGGACATAGGTCTCCCCTAAAAAGTGCCACAAATGACCGATCCTTGCTATACCTACTTACTGCTATTTTTCTAGAATGACAATTAGGTTAAAATAAATGTAGGTTATTACGCATTTTCAGTTGTGCAGAAACAGTGCAGTATCTTGCAACGTACCTGACATGCTCTTAATTAAGCTTACGATGCCGCTCACAAGAACAGCCTCCTTTAACATAACATCCGCAGTGAGACTGTTGCAAAAATATAAAATAAAATTTTCATAAGCATTCATAAATACAAATGAGCCCGCGTGCGCACATATTTTAAGCCCTGCGCAAAAATGATTTACATATTTTAGTGGCAGGGCCCTAATGACACTTTGTCATACATACACGGCACGATAAATTACAGGTAACCAACATAATGCAAACAATATAATTAAGCTAATTCGCAGTACATTTTTACAGAAACATGCAGAGTTACAGACTATTTGATATAGACTGTATATAATGTGTAATAGTCAAAGTAGCCTAATAATTGTATTCGTAACTCGTCTTTATTAATATTAGGATAAGGATGTGTGAATGATATACTCGTATTTGGCCAGTATACTTATTTGCTACAGTCCAATTGATGCGACTTTACATATGAAAGCAATATCATCCTCCTAGCGTTATTCCCGGTTATGCCCCTAAAGGAGCCCGGGGTCCGCTTTGACACCTAATGCCAAGATTTGGCATACTTAGGCACTAGTTTTACGAAAGCGACTGCCATATGACCTTCCAGCCCAGAAGGAAAACTAGACCTTATTGGGATTAGACCGGTTTCCTCACGATGTTTTCCTTCGCCGAAAAGCTAACGGTAAATCTTCTGTACACAATTTCTGAAAAACTCATTGGTACGAGCCAAGATTCTAACCCACGACCGCCGCTTGACAGCCGCATGCCTGAACCACTAGGCTACCGTAGAAATATATGGTATCATAAAAGCGGGTATGGGAAGATGTACCAATTTTCTCTATGTGATACTGAGCGCTTAATATCTCAATTACCATACTGCTCTGCGATATGTCAACCAACTATACAACATATTTGCTGATGCTGACTTGTTAGATCAGCGCGCGTGGAAGCAAGCATATTGGTATCCGATATGTTAAGTCAGATTGAACTCTAGTTTAATTTTTGTTCATGCAACCCAATTTTTAAGATCCGTCCACTCTATTAAACCAGGTAAACATTTTACGAGTCTTCCAAGTAAAGTTAATAAAGAAGTTAAGCGCGACATTGCGTTTCTCCGCATTTCGGTTGAGTTAAGCCTCTGGGGTGAGAGGTACTTTATTTCCCATTCCCTCTTTAGAAATGAACCAAGGTAATTCAGGGTAGGTAGGATATAATTATAAAAACGTTTATATAAACAACAGCCAGACGTGCATCCAGTATACCTAATGCGTCTAATATCTATAAGGTATTAGAAAGAAGAATATTTTGTTATTTAGGATTCTACATGTAGCTTCTGCAGAAGCTGATATCTCTTAATCTCATCCATTTCTCGGCTTTATTTTAAAGACCCGAGTTTATTAAAGTAACCATATACTATCCAAGCGTTCTAATTAGAAAGAGACGAATAGTCTGTCTCGCCGCGACATATCTCGCGGGCCGTCCTGTGATAGCCGTGCTGGGAAGCAGAAGTCTCTCTCAGGGAAGTTTCGTAATTTTCACCGATCTATCTAACGTTACCTTATTAGGTTACGTTAGGTACATCGGCGAAAATTACGAAACTTCCCTGAGAGATACTAAACCTAAATTAAACCTAAACCTAAATTAAATTAAAAACCTCAACATTAGCAAATTGATATATTTGAATACTCTGAAGTAAGATATGACTTCGCTAATAGGCCAATCCGTAGAGTATATCTTTGTTGCAAAAGGTGGTGTAGAAGATTTTTTTCTTTAATATTGTTTACATCGATACAACCGAGCAAATATCAAAAATGGTTACACGAGATATCTTGGGACAACTTTTGGCAGCCAAATCTTCGAAATTTTGGGACTTTTTTTGGTTTCTCACTCGTAGCTTCTAAACGATGAAACCTAGCGAAAAGCTATTCACTAGGAAGTTAAAGAACATAAAATGATGCGTCTAATGAGTACCAATACATTCGTTTTTCGGTTGAGCGAAATAGTAGAAAACCATGGTCGAAAACGAGGCTTTCCTCGACTTTGTAAGGTAAATATTTCAAGATAGTGGTTTTTAAGCTTCTGCGTTTCAATTTTGAATTTAACTATAGGTTTTAGCTCCTTAATTGTAGGAATTAACAGAATCGAGAGTTATTTCAGCATTAGTATCATCATAACTGGTCATCGAAGAGCTGGCGGTTTTCTCGTGCAACGCATCAGCATTGGGAGCCCCGGGGTGCTTTGAACCTCTACGAAATGGCCTATAAGTGTTCGCTGTCGGGACAGCGAAAGGTCGTGGTGTCTGCACTTGTTAGTGGCTTTACTCACCGGCGGAAACTCCGACCCCCGCCGACGGGAGTTCTGAAGTTAGTGTAGCTCGGAAACTCGGCGAATAGAGATACTCGCATTTTTGGATATCATTTACCAACGAGACACCGAGCTAAAATTGGCATCACCTTGAATTAATTAAATTCTCTTGACAAACCATTATGGTGTCTAAACACTTCAAAGGATTATTCTCCCAAGTTGTTCTTGATTGAGGTATAGGAATTACTCCGACATTGCTTAGACGAGAAAGTCAGTGTCTGTGAGATATTGCGCTCTACTATGCAGTTGGCTTCAAAGCCTATTACGTAGCTGCACTCGCATTCTTATTTCAGGCCAAATACAGCGTGTGACATCCATTAGAACAAATGTCTTTAGTAATGGCATGATTTAATTTTTGAATTTTCTCTAGCATCAATGTACTGCTAATATTTATTTGACGTTTCAAAGAGGCAGTGGGCAGAGCTACATAGTTTCAAAGTTACTGTCAGTCGTTAGCAATTGTTACCGATAAATTCCGTGCCGAATCAATCTGTAGATATGAAAAATAACTAGTAATACCAACATCATTCATTAGGGCTTATACTTTTAACCCTTAAAATAGGTATATGTTCTTATGGAAGTCACAAACTGTATACATATATAGCAGGCGAGTTCTAAGGTGGGCATCTAAAAGATGGTCTGAGATGGTAGGTGGCAGTCTGTAGCGAAGATTTTTAATTACTGCTCCATATTGGAGGCTTATTATACATAACTATACCTATATAGATATTTTTCTAGCAGGAACAAAATTGGTTTAGTGCTTGCCACAATAAAAATATCGACAATCCTGTTATCGATAAGTACATACTGCTTCAATGACAAGACGTACATATAACTACAGACTTATATCGGCTTCCTACCTAGACGCCGCATGCACTGATCTAGTATAAATTGAACGTTATCCGTACACTTTTGATCCAATTTTTTTTTATAATTTGCAATTAATAGTTTTTTATATAGAACAGACTACAGGAAGCATACATAGTGTATTGTCTTTTTTGTTTATCTTGATTGAAGTATAAAAAAAAGTTATTAAAATTTGGGATACAAAACTGTAATGAAAATTAATCAACTAAGTACTTTATTGTGAAGAAGTGGAGCTTAATTAAAATGACAAACGTGGAACAGTTGATAATTTTCCATATCTCCGATACGCACTCATACTTAACTGTTGTTGAAGTTGAAAAGTCTTTTAGTCAATAGGGAACAGTAAGCAAAACTCTTCGTAGGTTTCAGTTGCGGTATTGTCAAGCATCTTTGTCACTCATTTGACAATCAATTGTGCATGTGTGTGTGAATCCCTATATTTCTATACTGGTTTACGGTTAGTGGTAGTGCTGCACTCTAGCGGCAGAACATTGCAGTAATTTTCCCTATTGAAGTGGATGTTTTCCAAAAGGCGAAGAAGTATGACACCAGAAAACATGGAACAAAATTATAATCGTTTACTTTGAGAATCATGTAAGAAAACCTGTTAGATAATTTTATTACTGGCTGTAAAACTGCGTAAAAGTTTAATAACAAATGATATATTTCTGTCACTACTTACACTCATTACTGTCATCTCCACTTATAATAAATCTCTAAATTAAAAAAAGAATCAGCCAGTTTGAAACTAAGCTTTGCGCGGTTCGAATGTTCTCAGCATCCCATGAACGGAAAAATATGAAACATTTTATATAGGTACATTATTATTCTAGCTGCAACTTAGGATAGTTTTTATCCGACTGCGACAGTTAATTAATTTTCCGAAATATACGACTTCATTTAATTTTTCATTTATTTTTATTGAAATCAAACGCTGCTCCAACTGTCAGCTATAAGAACCGTCAAATTTTCGTCAAAATGGCGGAATTGCTTTGCCTTTCACTTATTAATAATTTAAATCCCGTCTACGATAGACCTTTACGAGACAAATGCTAAAATATAAACCATAAAAAAATATTCGATTCTCATATGAGAACTTATATGCGCAAATGTCGTTTTATGTCGTAATTTCAATAAATGAAATCAACAAATTTGAACAATATAATTAACACGAATTTGTTTTTTTTGAATGACAATGGCACGCGCTCGGCGCATTCAGCCAAAGTACCTGCGGCGCTACCACGAAAACCGATACTCAATGTTCATATATTTGCATCCCTGTCACTCGAGTAAGGTTAGTGCGATAGAGATAGAGATACCCGAATATTTTCGAATTCCGAAGTTCGTGGTTATAGCTCAGGAATCGAAAATATGGTAAATAAAAGAGTAATGAAAGTAAAAGAGGTTATATAGGTAATGATTAAGTTATAAGAGTCCAAAGTTTTAAGAGGGGGTATGTTCTGTCCCTTTTCCGCAAAACGCACCTTCATATGAAACGATTGTTTTTTACTATGACGCTCGAGTATATTGACGTCACAGTCCCTCATCGTTTTCTCACTCTAACAAGCGACATTAAAACGGATGTAGCTTCATAACTTTTTGAGATATTTGAATGGGTGTTTCATTATCTTCTATCTATTTATACATAATAAATGCCTATGTCCTGACTGACTTATTCACTCACTCACTCACTCACTCACTCATCAACGCACAGCCGAAACTACTATACTAATCTTAGAGAGTTGATTTTTGCACAGTATGTTGCTTTTATAACGTGGGCTAGAGATAAAAAGGGATTTTTGAAAATTCTACCCCTAAGGGGGTAAAATGGGGGTGCAAAGTTTGTATGGGAGAACCTTTATTTTTTGAGCTATAGACTTAAACTTTGTAGAAAAAATAGTTATTAGAATACAAATTAAACACTTTCAGCGTTTTGGAAAATTCCACCCCTACGGGGGTAAAATAGGGGTGCAAGGTTTGTATGGGGGAAACATTTTTTTTTTAAATAGAGACTTAAAACTTTGTAGAAAGATCAGTCATTAGAATACAAATAAAGAACTTTCAGGGTTTTAGAAAATTCTACCCCTAAAGGGGTAAAATAGAGTGCAAAGTTTGTATGGGAAAAACTACTTTTTTTTAAATAGAGACTTAAAACTTTGTAGAGAAATTATTCATTAGAATACAAATAAAGTACCTAGATTCAGTGTTTTAAAAATTTCACCCCTAAGGGGGTAAAATAGGGTGCAAAGTTTGTATGGGAAAAACATATTTTTTTTTAATAGAGACTTAAAATTTTGACGAAAAATTACTTATTAGAACATGAAAAATACTACATTCGGCGTTTTACAAAAATCATTCCCTAAGGGGGTTAAAAAAGGGTGCAAGGTTTGTATGGGGAACACTTTTTCTGAGCTAGACACTTAAAACTTTGTAGAAAGATTACTTATAAAAATACAAAAAAAGACTTTCAGCGTTTTGAAAATATCTATCCCTAAGGGGGATAAAAAGGGGTGCAAAGTTTTTATCAGGGAAAGTTTATGTTTATGAGTTAGAGACTTGAAACTTTGTAAAAAGATTACTTATTAAAATACAAAAAAAGAACACAAATCGTTTTAGAAAATTCCACCCCTAATAGGGTTAAAAAGGAGAGCAAGCTTTGCATGGGCAACACTTTTTTTTGAGTTAGACTTAAAACTTTGCAAAAAGATTACTTATTAGAATACTAAAAAAGAACTATCAGCGTTTTAGAAAACTCCATCCCTAAGGGCATCCTTAAGATCCTTAAGAAGGGTAGCCATAGTGTTGTGTGGGAAAAACTTTTTTTTTTACTAGACTTAAAACTATTCAAAATGTTACTTATTAAAATTAATAATAAAGTACTTTCAGAGTTTTAGAAAATTCCACCCCTAAGGGGGTTAAGAAAGCTTTGTATGGGCAATACTTTTTTTGAGCTAGAGACTTAAAAGTTTACGAAAAAAGTTCTTTCAGCGATTAGAAAAATTCAACCTCTAAGGGGGTTTAAAAGGGGGTTCAAATTTTAAATGGCGAACAATAAAATTTTAAAGTGTGAGTAAGAGATTTTTAACTTTGGTCTTATTCTGTACGTTAAAAGACTACAAAACTGATTTCAGAGTTTTTCCAAATTCATCCCCTAAGAGTGTTAAAATTGGTTCAAAGTTTGAGTATTTCAAGGCATTTTTAAAGTATGAGATTTTTAACTTTTATTTTAGACTGTTTGTTCACAAACTAGAAAATGAACATCAACTTTTTTTTTAATTATCCCCTAAAAGAGGGTTCAAATTTTGTATTGAGAGAAATCATTTTCTAAGACGATAAAAAGTTCTACGCGGACGAAGTCGCGGGCAACAGCTAGTTACCAATAAGCAGTTTATACTCGTATGTATAAAATTTTTACATCGAATATATATATAATAATTATTAGTACGTACAATAAAAATACGCCCAAAATGTGTAAAAATTTGTCAACCTATTTAGGTAAAAGAGAAAGAGGGTCATTAATCCATCAGTGCAATACTGTTAATAATATAATACTAAGATACACTTTTACTGTAACCATATACAGAGACACATATTTGTTTTGGGACCAAAAATGCGTTTGGGAAAAACTACATGCTGTGACATTCTGCGTCGATTTGAAAGACAATTTCGGTGTGTATGTGAGTTATGGAGTGACTTATGGGATAATTAATTCAGTGACACGAAGAAAGAAAGTTACTGAAGTATTCCAAATTGTTGTCTGAAGTATGTCAAATATAAATAAATTGATAGTTTAGTTAAAATAATCGATTTTCTAACGCACCTTATTACCCTAATATATTTGTCTTTGTATTACCACTGACGTTGAAGTGGTACTGATCGATAACAGGACTGTCGATGTTTTTATTTTGTTAATCACTTACAATAAGTCGTTCGTGCTAGAAAAATATCTAGGTATATACATAACATAAGTATGCGATGCTAGTAATGAAGATCAATATAAAGGCTAGACCGTGCCTAACCCAACCAAAACAAAGAAATATCTATTTTATTCAAGTTGAAAACACCGAATGCATATTTTATAAACGATTTAGGTCGCGAAGTTTGAAGTGGAACGAACCTTATTTTTAATGAAAGTCTGTCAGGTAGATTGCGATATCTTGCGTTCGAACTTGTTGGCCCGATGCCAAGCATTGATCGTCAACTCAAAATGTCAATAGCTTACGTACGAGTATTAGGTATCGCCCCGGTGATAAGACCACGCCGCAAATGTTAGTAGGTTACGAATAAGTTGGCTATTATATTTTTCATTTTCATTTTCATTATGGTATCTAAAGCATACAGATTGGTTAATATAGGCCATAGGTTGGTTGGTACACATCACACATTATAATTGTACACTTAGGTTATTTTATAAAGTTACGTTCGATCTTACTTCAGCAACACAAGATCAAGTATCAAACGGATCTGCATAAACCGCCCGAGAATAATAGGTACTGAGAGAATACCAAGAATAAGTAGCTAAATCTTCTGCCTCATTTTGATTAACCTCATGTGGTGGGATCGAAGAAAAAGTCGAAAGAGGGAATTTGGAGGCAAACCTTGCGCGTGCTTGTTGTAATTGGACGCGACGTACGCTTCTTGTAGGTACTTCTTCTGCCCCAGCTGCCCAGGGCGTACGATCGGCGATAGAATTGCGCAGATTTTCTTGGTTTTGTCCACTCGCGGTATTTTATATCGAAAGGAGCGTGTGCTCGACTCGAAGCGCGCAATAGTAGAGATATTGTCATAGTATTTCTTTTCCTACCCCCAATTCAGGTGTGTGAATGTATGGACTTACCTACTCGTAGGATAGGATTGGATAAAAAGGGTATTTTAAAATTACTAGTGATGGGATGAATCGGCATTTGCCATCATGCCTGCTGCCTGCCCCGCTTATTGAACAAGCGAGCGAAGCGAACGAAGTTCTTCGTTTCAGCTTGGGCAAAAAATATTTCGTATGACCGGCGTCTGTCCGGCTGTTGTTCTCCTCTTCAGGTCGCATTTTTTCTCAACCGAATCTCGTGAAATTTTGTGAGCAGGTTCAATCATTATATTGAACATAGTTGTTGATTCAGTTTTACAAAATAAAAAATAATAATAAAATAACACAGGCTCGCGAGTTTTACAGCTCACAGTATGACACTAGTAAGTAGGTAGGTACCTATTTATTTCCAATATTTGAGATTTTTCCAAAACGTTTTTGGTCATGCTAGTATTATTGTGATTGATAAATGATCGGTGTTACAAAACTTATCGGCCTTATATTTTACACCCTTTTAATTAACGACCAAACAACGCCCGCAAAATTAAATCGTCGATGCCGATGACAAATGTATCAAAAAGGCATTTAATTAAATCTCCTGCGATCGAAGTAGAACGAGAATCAAATTGGAATTCACTTTAATCCCGCCGCAAATGGGAAGCGTTTTGTGGAACTTTCGGAACAACTACTGGAGTTTATCCATTCGAACGAAACCAATTATAATAACTAGGTATGATGTGAAAGAAACCACTGTAGCCGAGCTGTAAGGCTCGCGACGGGACTTTTAATCTGGAGGTCGTGGGTTCGAACCCCGGCTCCTACAGTCAGTAGCAAAAGTAGCTAAGCAGGCTAAATGCTCAAAATGACCTACACAAGAGAATAAGAACTGTCTACTTTGCTAAATCATTTTGAGCGTGTTATTTTGCGTAGCTACTTCTGCTGCTGACTGTACCACTTGACTTTTTCATAAAACTAATGTACGAAATATCATTTGATACGGTGGAGAGTCTTGTAATTGCAACTAGGTACCTATATCTGTCTGGTAATTGCAACAAAATTTAATAATGCCCTCTAGAGTAATGATCATATAGGGCATTATTACATTTAGTTGCAATTACCAAATAGATATACATAGTTGCAATTACAAGACAGATATACCTAGTTGCAATTACAAGACTCCACCTTAGTTAGTTAGTTATACTGGGCGTTTTCCGCAAGTCGACATCCATTGTGCCTATTTTGCGTGAAACGGCGGTGTGGCGCTACTCTAACCACCCCAGCTCGTCTAGAAAATTGGTGAGTGCCTTGGTGTTGCTGACTGCGTCCCGTAGTGTGTCTGGAGAACCTAATAGGTACTATATTCTGTATACTTCTACCTGCTTGCAGTCCAGTAGTATATGTTTAGTCGTTTCTTCTGCCTCCATGCACGCTCTGCACATGGGGCTCCACCTTATTTGACAGTGGCTTTTCGGTGAAGGAAAACATCGTGAGGAAACCTGTCTAATCCCAATAAGGTTTAGTTTTCCCTCTAGGTTGGAAGGTCAGATGGCAGTCGCTTTCGTAAATTTGATGGCCTACGCCAAATCTTTTTATATTATGGATTAGGAGTCAAAGCGGACCCCGGCCTCCTTTCTCCGGGAAATCGCTAGGAGGATGATTGATGGTCTGTTTTTTTATCATAATAAACTTTTACCTAAAGATAGTTCACTTTGGTGTAACATTATTCTTGCATTTGTATTCATCTTCGTACCTACGCCAGAATCCTTATCGTTGTCGTGATTATAATTGTTTTTTTTTCCGATTTCCGGGAAATAGGACGTTTATTAGATTTTGTACATTATACTTAGATAAAAGGGATAAGGGCAAGGAAATGATGATGATGACTTAGATAATGATGTTGCAATACTTAGTTGATTATAGTACCTACTTGTAAGACAAAGCTTTAACTAGTGCGGTTCGTCTTTTCCGCACTAACCGAGTATTCCCGGAAATAAGACTTCGTAAACCCTATAATGTAAATCTTATCGAAATCGCTGGAGTCGTTTTCGGGAACACAATGACCTAATTCCTACCTCAATTATTACCTATCTAAAAATAAATAGGTGTAAGTAATTAATAATTAATTTTTTTTTTATTTTCAAAATATATTAAGTTACATTTTTTTATTACTTATAAGTTCGCCAAACATAGTTTTTATTGGCGAGGATTGCACTCACTTTCTTTACAATATTTTTTTTGTTTTGTGTACCTACATATCTTATTATTACCTTATAATTAAGAATAAAAATAAAAACCTATACTAGATTAAATTAGAGGGTATATTAGCAGTTTTTTAACCTCTTTTTGAAGATGTCCTTGCTAGTAGGTACATTCATGTTTTTCAAAAAGTTGTAGGTATTTATTTGTAGGTATTGTAGGTATTATCCTACTCCTCCTCCTCCTGTCTATATCACACACATCCCACTTGAAATGTGTGAAAACAGTTCCGCTAGATATTCATTTGGTGCAACTATTACGTGCCGGGGGTATCCAAGAAAATAGGCAGCTACGAGTTACCTATACGTAAACTTGACTGCTAAGGACTGCAAATTCTTCATCAAAGTGTATGCACAATGTTCATTGCTAGCTGCAAATGGCTTTTGCTCTTAGATAGTTACAAATGACAAGCTTGTAAGCTTCCTATTTGGATCAATCAACTATTTCTTGTTAATATTTTGTTTCGCTAGCCAGAAGACAATTTGATATAGTTTCGTAAAAAAAATATCACAAGATTGACCTCTAGCATTAAACATTATTAGCAAAAAGGGGTTTAAATTGTCAACAAAATTACATTTGATAGATTTAACCCCAACGTAAACATGGCAACTAGACACAAAAAACCAACATGTTATTATTATTCGTATGGCTAATTCAATCGTTATTATAATCTAATATTCATCTGCTAGACCCATAGGGTAGCGTCGTCGTTTTCCAAGGTGAACAAGTCCTCTAGTTGACCGTTGTACTTGGTCAGCGGGCACGCGCTGATGATGTGCGAGATGTTCTGCTCGGCGGCGCCGCGCTCGCACGCCGCCGAGTCTCTCCATCCACACTGGTGCATGAATGCTGGACTGTGACCTCAGCCGGTTTGCAGTCGGTTTAGCTGGCACCAGTCTCATCTGGGTAGTGAGAACCCCGGCAACTTCACTATGGGGTTGACTCACCCATTCACCAAGTTTTATTTTCCAGACGGCTGCAGCCACAACCGCGCCTGGCGCCTATACGCGGAGTCCGTACTGAACCCATCTGGGTTCCCAGCGACGCTGTGCCGTCAGTGGAAGGGCCCCCGACGGGTGTGCAGCTTCCGAGTAGCTGGATACATGGGCTTTGGAGCCCAACCCCCGTGAGTACCAAATTAATTAACTGCCAATGTTGATACGAACTTCGCAACACCCGTCTGGCTACTGACAACCGTGCTTGAAGCATGTACGTACGCGGAGTCTGTACAGTCAACATCACATACATCGGAGCAAACAAGCAGCTCACAAACATCGGAACACACCTCTATTTTCAAGGCATTAGGGTGCATGTGCCGATATTTTTGAACACCTATAGTGTACCGATGTATGTGATGGCGACTGTACAGTCGAGGGTGAACGAATACGTACATAAATAATTACATAAATATCTGTAAGTACACGCCTTTATGACATTGACAATAGAGTCCTGTATTAGTAGTTTATGCTACTGATACATAATGAGAGGCCTTAAAATACGAGTGTGGTTTTATGAAACGAGCGTCACCGAGTTTCATAATAGGATCACACGAGTGTTTTAAGGCCTAATTTAATTATGTACAGTTGCATACACTACTTTATCTAAACACATATCATAAGTACTCTAAGATGGGTTCAGAAGCCGTAGGAAAATGACCTGCATTGCTACGAGTGGTACCTGTAAATTCTTTGAAAAAAAAAAGTTAAAAAAAATTAAAAATAAAGTTAAAAAAAATTAAAAAAAAGAAAAAAAAGTAAAAAAGTTAAAAAAAAAGTTAGAAAAAGTAAAAAAAACGTGAAAAAAAAGTTTAGTAAGTTAAAAAAAGTAAAAGAAAAGTGAAAAAAGGAAGAATAGTAAAAAAAAAGTTAGAAAAAGTAAAAAAATAAAAAAAGTTTTAAAAGAAGTGAAAAAAGGTTAAAAAATAATTAAAAAAGTGAAAAAAGTAAAAATGTGGAAAAAAGTAAAAAAAAATTTGAAAAGTAGAGAAAAAGTTAAAAAAAGTTAAAAAAAAAGTTCAAAAAGTAAAAAAAGTAAAAAAGAAATGTAAAAAAAAAATGTTAAAAAAGTAAAATTAAAAAACATAATAAATTGACGTTTCGTATCGATAACTGTTTTAATATCTATAGACACTAGAATACAGACCCACTTGAGTTTTGACAGCTGTTCCAAATTTAAACTCATAACGATACCAAAATCTGTACTGTAATAACATTACAGTACAGATTTAACCTACTACCACAGACAAGAAAGTTGTCATAGTAAAATTGGTTGTAATAATGCTGGTCATTAGTGTCATTACCGACGGTTTCTGAACGCATTTTAGAGCACTAATGATATGTGCGGAGATATAGTACATTGTTGTAGAGGCTAGAAAGTAAGCAATATATGGACGAGTTAGTTCGAGTCCAGCTATTGCACTTTCGGCCGAGGCTTAACATAGTGCTTTTCACGTCTACTGCGAGGAAATTGCAAATAATCATAATTTTAAATCAAAATTAAGTTCCTAATTGAAGATCATAATACTAATCAAAAAACAAAAGAAGCGCGGCACCGCTCGCCGGCGCGGCGGCGCCGCTCCTCCCGCTCGACGCCCTGTGATTGGTCGAAGAGCTGTTCAAACTGAACAAGGGTCATTGTCAGTCACAAAAACAAAAATCATCTTTCCGGTGGTCAATAGTTAAGGGCTTACGTTTACATATTAATATGTTTTTATCACATAGAATTATAGAAGGGGCAACGCCGCTTATGCGGATTCAGAGTTCGACCAAAAATTAGGCTTTATAGCCCTTAACTTTGGCAATGTCCACCGAAAAGACGCGAACCTAAATCTGACAATGACCCACAACCACTATTACAATGACCAACCACTCAAAAATAATCGACCAATAAGTAGCAGAGTAGAAAGTAAAAAAGGCCGCTAAACACTACATTTTACTTTGCAAATCTACATTGTTTGACTGTTTTTGAATTTTATTGTACTTACTAGTAAGAACTACTTTCTACTCTCATTTCAATCCATCTTTGGCCATATTTCCGAGCAGTGGCGTGAAAAAAATAAAGACGCCCGCTAAGCCACAAGCATTGTCTCGCAAAGTTGTGGAGTTTTGACTCCGCAGACAGGATTCAAACTTGGTTAAAAATCCATAATTCATCTTTGGTCGCAATCAAAGGGTCTGATTAAACCAGCAACGTCGGCTTTACGACTCCACGCGTCACGTGCCGCGCATGAATCCCGCTGTGGATTCAGGGCCGACTTAGAGTGCAATAAAGGAACGTGCTCTACATAAACGGGCTTGTCCGTGGACGGAGCTAAGATTTACGGATACAGTCTGACGAAAAGGTTAATTGATATTGATTAGAAATATCTAGAACTGTACCAGGTACCATGAGGTTAGAGATAACGGTAGAGCGCTTAGCCCTACAAAATAATTTATTTGGTAACAACTATCTCAGTCTTAAACATTTTAGATAAGCGAGAGTGTTATTGTTTTATATTATGGTGTCGATTTAGGAGAGCAATAACGGATCATGCTTCACTTAAACGGGCTTTTGCGTGGATGGAGCTAAGATTTACGGATACATCTGACGAGACGGTTAATTGTTTAGAAAGATCTAGTATTGTGAATAGGAGGTTCTATGAGGATAACACGGTTAGGTAGGGTGATTTACGCCAATAACTGGCCACCTCACAGTAAAAAATAACTCTATTCACCTTTCATAGAATACATTTTTGGTATAGCCAGGCCAGCGTAGACCAGGTTAGCGTTATAATAAATTGAATTCTGTTTGTAGGGGAACAGAGTTCATTTTTAGTATGAGGGGGCCACTAATGTATGGCCACTCATGTATAAAAATAAAAACACAAAATATGGCAACAGCACGAGCGCCAAAAATGCATTTCTCATGCAAGACTCTACAAATACATTATTCAATTCAATTCAATTCAATTATTTTATTTCAGGCATGGAACCCATATAGTGTTAGTCGTACAAATGTGTGCTTATGAATCTAAGTGTTAGTAGGTTACAATAATAATTTAATCTATTTTAAACGTTGGCCCTCAGTGCTTATTGTGCATGCACACTTATCCAACGGGCCAACATAGGACTATCCCATCGGCACGCCAATGCGCTCAGAATGCGGTTGGGGCTGTCGCGCATACGCGAGAGGAGCGACGCGCACCTCTTCCTGATAACGGCCGCGCGCGCCATCCGCACGCGCCTCCGCAAACATCGCGGATGCGCTGCACCAGCGCGACAGCCCCATCAGCACCCGGAACGCGTTGTTGTACTGCACTCGAATACCATTATACGCCCGCTGCGTGTAGTCGACCCACAGGCCGCAAGTGTACAAGGAAACGCAATATGCTTTAAATAGTGCAAGTTTGACTTCCGCCGTACACCGTACGAACCTGTAGTTGTGTAGGTAACATAATGTCAGCGATTCAATAATCGATATTGAGTACAAGTTTTATATTTACTTGCGATGTATGTATGTCCCTATGTCACTATGTTTGTTCGGGTGTAATCTTGCAACTCAATTTTGAAGCGGACGATATCTTCAACCGATTGAGCTGAAGTTTTGGTTAAAGGTATAGTTTGGATGACAATTCAATATTATGGTACCATCGAGCTGATCTGATGATGGAGACAGGTGGCCATGTGAATTCAGTACTTAACCGACGTAACTCCGTTGAGTTTGGGCTCGTTAGAATCGTCCTAATGACTAGTTGATGACGGTATACAGAAAAGTACAGTTGGCAATAAAAGCTTGTACCAAAAATGATTTTTTCACAGAAACTTATTTGTTTTCAGGCTTAGCGGTAAGATGTATCTTGAGACCAACCAGAATCCACCGTTTGCGAGGAACGGGCCATAAAGGCTCGTCCAACAGACACAAGAAAATTATCCAAGGGCTAGCAAATTTGCGGTCGATATCGATATGTCAACACCAGCCTAAATTAAGAATTCAATCTAAAATGGACTCTGGAGTCATAAAAGTGAATTGCTAATTAGTGATTACTGATTAGCGAAAATCTTGCTAAGCATATGAATTGTGATGTTAGTGCCAATGAATTAATGTGATATTAGACAAATCAAAGACGTTAGTAAAATATTTACATTGTTTCCGGTTTTTATTATTTTAGTTACATTTTTCTTTTTTTGTTACGTTATGATGACAGCAAACTTATCCTACCGATTATCTTATCTGACTTAAACTTATCGATGACTATACATTTATATACTACACACAGCCGGAATTGCCTAAACTACGTGTAAATTATATTTCATTCCGTTCGGAATTTTATGAAAAACTAAATTTTGGTAATTCTGGCTAACTCAGGAGTTTGGTAAAAAACGAATAGGCTAGATAAAGTGAGCGCGGCAGTTTGCCAACGTGTCATACTTCTTACTCTGAACATAGTTGGTCATTACGCCCGCCTTACAGCGCAGTAGATCTGCAGCCTGGTTCTGAGAGAGCCAGGTGGTACCAGCGTTGACGTTCGCCACGATGCTCGTCATGGCGATCTCCAGTAGATTGAGTTCAAAGTCGCTCATGTGGGGAGGAAAGTCGAACCGGCGGCAGATTCCGTCGTCATTGAGAAGGACGTCGATAGCGAGGTAACTGAGTGAGAGAGGTTGCAGTTATTACGTCTCTAAATCTGGTAAACGCCAGTCGTAGGCCAGATGCGGCACGGGGACTATGTTTTTATATGCTACCTCTACTTCGTAACCGCATCACGAGACTCCAAAGCCCAATAATTAAAGTCCAATTTCGAATGACATCAATTTTACTGAAGAGGAAGATGCCTTTTAAAAGGCATTTGGTTATTGAGAGGATAATAAGCGACAGGTAAGAAGTAAGGGCACCGTACGAGGTGGGAAGTAAGCGGGTACAATTTATGAAAAAAAAAAGACCTAATAACACACGGCTGCTGCGTCGCCAGTACTTTTTGGCTTTGAACTTTCCTGGACAAGCTGCCGCGTGTCTAAATAAGGAAAATGTACCCAAACATAATTTTGACGTCGACTTTACCCGCTCTCCTCACACCGCACTCTGGCTTTCTTTAGATGTAAATACATTGTTACTTCTGGTCCAGCCCAATGTCCTACGCAGATGCTAAGACGACAATACTTACCTATATACAAAATGAAAAAATAAAATTGCAAATTTATCACTCGCATTTAATTTGAATTGAACACCAACATCGTAATAATACATTCCACTCAAACATCGAATTTACTGGGTGACAAAACAGGCAATACATTTTGTCCGTAAAAAAACACAGTTCACATAATTCAGCACTGAGATAGGTATGCATAGTCATCCTCTTTTGGATAGAAGAAATTTGTTTGACAGGCGTCGGTTCTGGGCCAGTTGCAATATTTACAGCACCAGTTCTCCACCATCTCGTTTCTTCTCCAGAGCTCTTCCAGTGCGAAATGTGTGAGCGCTATCTCTTGATCTGTGAGTTTTGGCAAGCCCAGGGATCTTATGATACCACTGCCGCCAATTTCGACAGTGTTCGCGATGAATCTGGTGGCAGAGGAATGGCTTCATGTATTCTTCCGGTCACAAGCAATAGACCAAAACACACGGAATTTAAACCTGATTGATTTTATAAATATGCACTGGATTTTGACCTTACAATTTTGTATGGATCATAAAGTTTTTAGAAATCAATTGCATAAAAAGGATTTATAATAGGATAACGGTCTCCGTAGGCCAGTTGGTAGTGACTCTGTCTACGAAGCTGGAGGCACCGGGTTCGAATCCCGGTTAGGGCATTTATTTGTGTGTTTATCACGAATATTTGTTCCTGAGTTATGGATGTTATATATGTATATAAGTATCTATATGTATTTATCTACTATATATATCGTCGCCTAGTACCCACAACACAAGCCTTATTGAGCTTACCGTGGGCCTAGGTTATTTGTGTAAGATTGTCCCGTAATATTTATTTATTTATATAATATATAATATTAAACTAGTTTCACGTTGACCCAAATTAAACTCTATGTCTTTCTTTATTGGATACCTATAACAAATGCTGTTATTTAAAAATGTGAGATCTTAAAGTAAGTTAGATTTGACTTGGCCAGTTTTTATCAGAATTAAAAAATGTATTTATGTTGTATAACTTTATAAAATGACTGATGTAATGAAAACTGGCCAAGTCAAATCTAACCTACTTTAAGATCTCACATTTTTAAATAACAGCAATTGTTATAGGTATCCAATAAAGCAAAGACATAGAGTTTAATACTTGTTCATAATGTTATTTTGTGCCTATAAATACATATTGGGATTTTGCATACATCTTGGCACTCATTTAGATCTCCATTCTTTTTGCGGCGAAGCCCACAGCCAAGCATAATTTTTGTATTGAACTTGGCTCTCCTTTTTTACATTTATGTTTTTGGTTGGATACCTATAATATATATAATATTAAACGAGTTTCACGTTGACCCAATAATAACAAAACTTAATCTAAGATTAAACGTGAACATCCTATGAACTAATCTAGACCTAATAAAAAAAAATTCAGTATCTTAAAATATTTACATAGTCTTGACATTGTCTTGTATTGTATTCTTATTTGGTAGAATTGGTACTTAACTACTACTACTATGAATTCAAACAGAGGGGTAATTAAGTACGTAACTTTTCGTACGAGCGTTAGGACTAATCAACTGTAATTTTCTCATATAAAAATGGCATTTTATCTACCAGACGTACGTACGAAGCGTTACGCAATCGACCACAGGCACTTACTTAGCGGGAGACACAAGTTGGCACGTATTCGTCTCAACGAACCCAGTTACCCTGGGAATATCGCAGCACAGCAGCGCGTGCGCAACCGTAGAGACCAGCCCCGTCAGCGCATGTGCCTCGCTCAGGTCAGACGACCTCATGCAGAACTCTTCACAGCGCAGTATGTTTTTGGACGCTGAGCGCACCCAGCATGTCATGTATTCTGCGGTTTTCTAAAAATGACCGGGAGGATTTTAGGGAATGGGAAGGGAGTTGGTGTACGAATAATTTATTAACCTGTAAACACGTCCTATCGCCCTGAAAATTGGGTCATGTCAGGTATCGCTATGAACCAATACTTCATTCGTTTTAAAATTAATTAAAATTGAATTCAGAACCAATTATTAATCGTAACAAATCCGACGCCTCAAGTAATCTTATCAGTGTCTGCTCCGTTTGTTACATTTAAGGATATAATGTGGTATGAAAATACCTTTAGCCCTAAGAGTTTTTATTCAGGAAATTATCGCGCATTCGGGAGGTGAAACGGGACAATTTCTACGTGGACGAGGTCGAGGGGAAAAAAACCTAGGTAAAAAAGTTGAAAAGTTACCTCACAAAACTCAAAGTAGTCGACAGCCCTAGAAAACAATGGTACTAGAGTAGCTCCTTCCGTGCCTCCGATGCACTGTACCCGCGTGTACCGGGGCTCTAGTCCGAGGGACATTGCGGCGAGGGTGCTGGCCCTCATCTCAGGCACGGCTAGAGAACCCAACACTTTCGCCGGGTCGTACCACCCGATGGATCTTAGAGTCTGCAATAGGGATGATGACTAAGATTTTTTTACGATTCCATTCGAACCAGTTTTTGGATACCTAGGAACAAATGTTTGTACGGGGAGCAACTACAATTAAAGAACTTAAATTCCCAAAAAATTAGAGACAAAGATTGACCTCGCTGGCGGCAGCCATATACGCATTATACTAATTGACGCACAGGTATGACGACACACCTGTTATTTGTACTAATCGTTGTCAAGTAAATTGCTGTCGCTCGCAAAATACTGCGTATGTCTGATAAATATTTTCCACGGTACTTTTTCTTTACTTCTAAACCTAAACCACAGGCCTTGTACTACTACTACATTTGATTTATACATATTGTTATTTTGGTAAAATCTCCTATAATTATACGTAACATACAAGGTTCAGGACATGTCATAAAATGGCGATACCTCAGATAATTTATTACGGATGGTCAGGTCAATAAGCGCGGACGTCCGACGTCCGCTTTTATCTCCCGATGAGTGTCATTGATCTGTTTACACGAACATCAATCGCGGCTCACCCGTAATAACCTTTTCACTTCTCATGCTCTAAAAGTTCGTCTTTATGTCGTGCGTAGGCGACATAAAGTCGCTTTTTATGCTCTAGAGCATAAAGTAAAATCTTCGTCGAAGACCAAGGCAATCGCTGCAACAGCCACACGAACATCTTTAACTTCATACAACAACCTCTTTATTTTATTTCGTTTCGTTCGTATTCTAAGACCAAGTCAAAGATACCAACAGCCAAAGTACACAATAAAACTTCATGAAATAAACTTATAATTTGTATTTCGTCTCATTTATTATTTTTTATATTTGTTTATTTTTCAATTTAGTAGATCAGTATAGTATTTAAATATTTCTCATTGCTCTAATGTAACTTTCAATTTTAATTAAATTAGCATTTACTATATTTACGTGTTGCTGTTTCATTTCCTCGCAATCGAAGTGAAAAGTAGAGTGTACAACTCGTCCATAAAACCCATTTTACACTCGACTTTATATCTATCCTCGCTCGCAAGCTCGCTCGGATGGATAAACGTCTCGAGTAAAATGGTGCGTTTTATGCACTTGTTGTACAATCTACTATTATTGGGATATCATTTCGGAATTGTCTATGTCCCTCAATCCGTGGGGTCCCAGTGCGCATAAGTTATTTGCGGAAATCGTCAAAGGTCTGGTTGATGTAACTGGTGACCGAAGAGCTGGCGGCTTTCTCGCCCAATGCATCAGCATTGTAATTCAGCGAGGAAATGCCGCCAGCATCCTCGGTACAATGCCTCGAGGGCCTATTATAGATATAACCTAGTTTTAATTTAGTTACAACCTTTCTATTAACTTGCAATGAATGTAACTATGTTCGGGTGAAATCTTACAACTCCATTTTGAAGCTGATATCTCCAACCGATTGAGCTGAAATTTTGGGTATAGGTATAGTTTGAATGACAATTCAATATGATGGTATCATCGAGCTGATCTGATGATGGAGAGAGAAGGTGGCCATGGGAATTCAGTACTTAACCGACGTAACCCCGTTGAGTTTGGGCTCGTTAACAGAATCGTCTAAATGAGTAGTTGATGACGGTATACAGAAAAGTACAGGCAATAAAAGCTTGTACCAAAAATGTTTATATTTATTGTTTAGTTTGTATATACTTTAGAAAAGTAAATTTTATTTACAATCTAATTTGAATAGGATTTTAATTATAATCGCAAGAAATACTTAACTGCCTAGGTAGTAGTGCGCGAGTGTGTTCTAGCCCAACAATTCGCTTCGATGTACTTAAGCCAGGGTGAGTTACGTTACGGCCATATTGAACATATTTAGAGTGGTCCCAGAGAAAACTCTTGAGACCCACTCAAGATATATCGTGATTGCGAAAGCATAGAGCTGCGATCTTTTCGTCCACGTGGACGCAAAGAGAGGAAAATTTGTCTATGAAGACAAACGGCGGAAGATTTTCATCTAAAACATCTGTACCTCCAGTCGACTACAAAGAGATGTATCCATACAATGTTACAAAAATATGTATACATAGACTTTACTACCATAGTAATAAGATATACATACATATATTTGTAATATTAAAAAACATACTTATCTTTGTAGTCGACTGTACATAGACGAGAATGAGGCCTAGGTACAAACAAACAAACATGATAGTTCTGATCAAACCCGCGGAACCCCGATTGAAATAAGGCGGGTGTGTCAAATATTTATCATCTAGTGATTGCGTTTGTTTCGCAATAAAAAGGGAACCCTCTACGGGTTTTTTCCCCATTTTTCCTTATCCTTAAGAGGGCGCTCGTTTTTTGGTCAGGAATAAGCGAGAATGACGGATTTTTGACGTTGTAATTCTAAGAAACGGAGAGCTTTTTCTAGATCCTGATTACTTATTTGCATAGGTAAACTCCTCATATTGGTCCTAGCCGCCTCTAATTTACGAAGAACTGAATACTTTAACCGAAAATACCCGATTACCGACAGTAGTTTTCTGAAGAGAGCGCAGAGTCATAAGTTTGAGCCCCTAATACTCCATGATGTTATATGAGAACCTACTTGTTTTTTTCTATTTTCACTAGCGTAATATGTTGCCATTGCGCCTAGCCGCCTCGAATTTTCCTTATTCTGCACGTATATATATGTAAACTGTTCTCAATTACACCATATTTGTCAACAAAATCGTACTGAAAACTCAAGGATTTTCTCATTATTGTTGAATAATTTTTGTATTGAATCTTACACAACATTAAAGTTCATGCTTGTACCAACAAGATCCAGTCCAAAAAATATAACTTATGTCAAAATTTATATTTATTAATAATTATTCAAAACTAGTATAAATTTACCGTCGCGCGGGAATATATCTCAGTACCGGCTGAATAGCCCTCCGATACAGACGTGTAGTGTGTTTATTTGTGGCTATTCACGAAGCTAACCGGCCACTCTTCAGATAAAATAATATTATTTTGATCTCCGACTAGGCATAGTTGTTACCAACCTCGGGGTCAAACTATACTGGGGATACATTCGTGAGGCTAATCGAGACAAGTTATGAATTGCATAGCTGCCATATATGACGTAGTGTAGCGAAAAGGCTCAAACCCACCGGATACGTAACATTTAAAATTGAACCTTCTACCTAAAACAAAAGTCATAAATTTCAATGGTGATGTCTTGTGGGTTGGATCCTTTTGTCTAAACTACGCGTTCTATAGTCAATTATTATTGTACGAGTGATCGTGATACTTGATAGATTTAATTTATTTACTTGTTACTATCAGTCCACCTTGTTAGTATGTATGTATGTATGGGAGTTTGGGTGAAATCTTCAAATTAGGTACAATTGCGTATCTTCGGTGACATAATATCATAGAGCTGGTCTGATGATGGAGTCGGAAGGTGGCCATAGCAACTCCTAAACTCAACAAGATAAAGCCATCGAATTTGGGCTCATTTATTTGGTCATGGCACGGCAAGACTTTGGTGCTGGATGATTTCCAGAGTCTGATGATGGAGCTATAAGGTGGTCATGGAACTCCTAAACTAAACTAGATAAACCCATCTAGTTTGAGCTCATCTGTTTTGTCATGGTAAACACTTTGGTGATGGATGATTTCCAGGATCTGATGATGGAAGGTGGTCATGGGAACTCCTTAACTAAAATAGATAGACCTATCTTGTTTGGGTTTGTGTGATTTGTCTGTACAAGTACCCACGAACCAGCGACATAATATGCAGGGTTATTGAAAATAACAAGATGAATAAAAAACTTTTCAAAAAACAAGCTTATATGGCGTTTGTTAAGTACAGCACGATCCTACCTTGCATTTAGTAATGATTTTCGTTTATATATAATAATAACACACACCGGGGGTTTACACTGGAAAGGAAGATTTTACGTGGTTTTATTACATTTCCGAGTCATCATCATCATCATATCAGCAGAAAGACGTTCACTGCTGGACATAGGCCTCCCCCAAAGAGTGCCACAATGGCCGGTCCTGCGCCACCCTCATCCAGCGGACTCCCGCGACCTTTACCAGGTCATCAGTCCACCTTGCGGGGGGCCTACCCACGCTGTGCCTTCCGGTACGTGGTTGCCACTCGAGAACCTTTCCGCCCCAACGGCCATCGGTTCTACGTGCAATGTGCCCCGCCCACTGCCACTTAAGTTAAGCAATTCGGAGGGCTTTATCAGTTACCTTTGTTCTGCTGCGGATAGCCTCATTTCTGATGCGATCGCGCAGAGAAACTCCCAGCATAGCATAGCATAGGCTCAATAGGTGACTTTGAGCCTTCTTATGTGGCCTTTAGTAAGCGACCACGTTTCCGTGCCATATGTCATCACTGGCAACACACACTGGTCAAAGACTCTCGTCTTGAGACACTGCGGAATATTGGACGAAAAGATGTGCCGTAGCTTCCCGAATGCTGCCCAGCCGAGTCGGATTCGACGATTGACCTTCCCTTTGACATTTCCGAGTATCACTCTTTATTTCGAAATAAATGTTTTAAAAACCGGCCAAGTGCGAGTCGGACTCGCGCACGAAGGGTACCGTACCATTATCTATATCTTTAAACGGCAAAAAAATTGTTGTATAGGAACCCCCTGTAGCCTAGTTAGTAACTTGGTAGTGACTCTGCCTACGAAGCTGGAGGTCCCGGGTTTGAATCCCGGTAAGGGCATTTATTTGTGTGATGAGCACAAATATTTGTTCCTGAGTCATGGATGTTTTCTATGTATTTAAGTATTTATTTATCTATGTAAGTATGTTTATCGTTGTCTAGTACCCATAGTACAAGCTTTGCTTAGTTTGGGGCAAGGTCGATTTGTGTAAGATTGTAAAAGAAAAAGAAACAGATAAAAACTAAAATAAAAATAAAATGATGTATTCTGTTTTTTAGTATTTTTTGTTATAAATAGCGACAACAGAAATACATCACATTTCAAATCTCTATCTATCACGGTTCATGAGATACAGCCTGGTGACAGACGGACAGACAGACGGACAGTGGAGTCTTAGTAATAGGGTCCCGTTTTACTCTTTGAGTACGGAATCCTAAAAAGTGACATAGGTTTTATGCTCAGAACATAAAAAAAGGGAGAAGTGCCGTACTGCTTAATTTCAACCAAAACCGATGTCCCCAGTTTTCTCCCACCGCAGCGCCCACAGGCACACACATTGAACCGTGTAAAAACAAAGACTCGGGCGTTGCCAGTGAGTCTACGGCAACATGCAAACAAGGGCTGTGATTGGCTTAAACGCACTACACTAGGGGGGCGACAAACGTTAAAATTATGTTTTATCGACATTGATATTAAAATTAATATTATGTTAAGATATTGATGGGTAACAACTTCGACGACATGGTAAGTTTATGTGGTGGTATTTAAACTTCTAGCTACAAGTTTAAATAAAACGGGTTGTTAACTTACCATAAATCGCAAAAGTAAAAAATATTGACGAATACCTACAGGAGTAACATAAACGGCTTTTTATAAGTTCGTGTTCACATACATTTAAAACTCTGGTCACATCGATATTTTTGACCTGTAGGTACCAGGCCGATCCGACTCGCATTTTGGCGCGAAATAATATGTCCATTACTCATATTACGAGATTTAAGGCTAAGGGCGAGTATCCACCAAAGATGTGCGAAGATGTGTTACCATACATTTTACACCTAGGTTTCAAGCAAGCGAGGTGTCAAATATTCGAAAAGTGTACGGCTCTTATTAAGTGGTTGGAAACATTTTTCTTGAAAATGTTACGAACACATTAACTCTTCTCTGTACAGGAAACCAGTTAGGACCTCTGCCAGTAGCATCTATCCATTTTTTTAGTACCTACTCGGATTCTTTGGAAAACTGTAATAAGAAACCGAGATTTCTTCTTCAATTATCACATTTCAAATGAAAGTAAAAAATACTCATTTAAAATAAATAATTGGTAATAATATCACATTTAAAGTTGTTCTGAAGCCATTTGCAACTAAATTATATACTTGTACATACAATTTTAATATGTCTATTTACCGTTCATACTGCAACTTAGTGAAAATCTTATTAGTAGGTACCGTAAACATTTTGTGCCTTTTAATCTTATTAGTATGTTATTAGTTACCTTTAAGATAGGCACCCAACCAAAACAAGTAATTAAATAAAATAAAACAGCGAAAGTAGTCGAAATAAAATAACTAGTATGATATCGTACTTCTATTTTATCGATTACGCGTAAATTGTAACTGCACTTTGGCACCGCTCTAGTTTGCGACGCCAAGCAGCGGCCGTACCACTAAAAAAATCAAGCATCGTCCATATCCATAGTGGTTTAATACATTGCGCCGTGATTTACTGTATTGAACGTTCAATGTACAACGCATAGAACAAAAATATGCTTTTTCGTTCGATATGTTAGTTCGATCCCGAGAAATGATGCGGCGTTGCGTTTATTTATTAAAATATTAGTTTTTACTGACTTAAGTGAAAATACTAATACTCACATGTGGTGCGTGACTCCACCATTCATGTAGGTTTTAGTTTCATTCCTATTTTTGCATGTAACCACGCTACAATTCGGCATTTTGAGTAAACGTGGAAAAACATTTCAGATTCACGGCAAATTGCGACTAACATGCGGTGGGCAGTGACATGCCCATTTGGCCATGTCGCACCGACACGCGCCAAGCCCCCGTTTCATATCTATTCCTTTTTATCATCTGAGGTTTTAGGTTTTTGAATAAAATCACGCATTAATTAATTGTATTCTAGATAAAAAGCTGTGTTTGTATAATTTATAATTTTCAGTTCCTTTGGTAAGAAACGGACATAGTAATTTCTATGAAGGGCAGTTTTTTTATACTGTCCATAACAAAAAAAATTTCTTCAAGAAATGAATACGTAAGTACCCAGTAATTTCCTAGTAGTGGGTCTACTGGTATAATTTCACTACAATACTATATATAAATAAGACTCAGATAACATGCAAACTATTAATATCCGTAAAACAAATTATTATTCTTATTACTGACAACTTTAAAACTCGTTAGTTTATTTTATACTAAAAAGACGAGAATGAGGCCTAGGTACAAACAAACAAACATGATAGTTCTGATCAAACCCGCGGAACCCCGATTGAAATAAGGCGGGTGTGTCAAATATTTATCATCTAGTGATTGCGTTTGTTTCGCAATAAAAAGGGAACCCTCTACGGGTTTTTTCCCCATTTTTCCTTATCCTTAAGAGGGCGCTCGTTTTTTGGTCAGGAATAAGCGAGAATGACGGATTTTTGACGTTGTAATTCTAAGAAACGGAGAGCTTTTTCTAGATCCTGATTACTTATTTGCATAGGTAAACTCCTCATATTGGTCCTAGCCGCCTCTAATTTACGAAGAACTGAATACTTTAACCGAAAATACCCGATTACCGACAGTAGTTTTCTGAAGAGAGCGCAGAGTCATAAGTTTGAGCCCCTAATACTCCATGATGTTATATGAGAACCTACTTGTTTTTTTCTATTTTCACTAGCGTAATATGTTGCCATTGCGCCTAGCCGCCTCGAATTTTCCTTATTCTGCACGTATATATATGTAAACTGTTCTCAATTACACCATATTTGTCAACAAAATCGTACTGAAAACTCAAGGATTTTCTCATTATTGTTGAATAATTTTTGTATTGAATCTTACACAACATTAAAGTTCATGCTTGTACCAACAAGATCCAGTCCAAAAAATATAACTTATGTCAAAATTTATATTTATAAATAATTATTCAAAACTAGTATAAATTTACCGTCGCGCGGGAATATATCTCAGTACCGGCTGAATAGCCCTCCGATACAGACGTGTAGTGTGTTTATTTGTGGCTATTCACGAAGCTAACCGGCCACTCTTCAGATAAAATAATATTATTTTGATCTCCGACTAGGCATAGTTGTTACCAACCTCGGGGTCAAACTATACTGGGGATACATTCGTGAGGCTAATCGAGACAAGTTATGAATTGCATAGCTGCCATATATGACGTAGTGTAGCGAAAAGGCTCAAACCCACCGGATACGTAACATTTAAAATTGAACCTTCTACCTAAAACAAAAGTCATAAATTTCAATGGTGATGTCTTGTGGGTTGGATCCTTTTGTCTAAACTACGCGTTCTATAGTCAATTATTATTGTACGAGTGATCGTGATACTTGATAGATTTAATTTATTTACTTGTTACTATCAGTCCACCTTGTTAGTATGTATGTATGTATGGGAGTTTGGGTGAAATCTTCAAATTAGGTACAATTGCGTATCTTCGGTGACATAATATCATAGAGCTGGTCTGATGATGGAGTCGGAAGGTGGCCATAGCAACTCCTAAACTCAACAAGATAAAGCCATCGAATTTGGGCTCATTTATTTGGTCATGGCACGGCAAGACTTTGGTGCTGGATGATTTCCAGAGTCTGATGATGGAGCTATAAGGTGGTCATGGAACTCCTAAACTAAACTAGATAAACCCATCTAGTTTGAGCTCATCTGTTTTGTCATGGTAAACACTTTGGTGATGGATGATTTCCAGGATCTGATGATGGAAGGTGGTCATGGGAACTCCTTAACTAAAATAGATAGACCTATCTTGTTTGGGTTTGTGTGATTTGTCTGTACAAGTACCCACGAACCAGCGACATAATATGCAGGGTTATTGAAAATAACAAGATGAATAAAAAACTTTTCAAAAAACAAGCTTATATGGCGTTTGTTAAGTACAGCACGATCCTACCTTGCATTTAGTAATGATTTTCGTTTATATATAATAATAACACACACCGGGGGTTTACACTGGAAAGGAAGATTTTACGTGGTTTTATTACATTTCCGAGTCATCATCATCATCATATCAGCAGAAAGACGTTCACTGCTGGACATAGGCCTCCCCCAAAGAGTGCCACAATGGCCGGTCCTGCGCCACCCTCATCCAGCGGACTCCCGCGACCTTTACCAGGTCATCAGTCCACCTTGCGGGGGGCCTACCCACGCTGTGCCTTCCGGTACGTGGTTGCCACTCGAGAACCTTTCCGCCCCAACGGCCATCGGTTCTACGTGCAATGTGCCCCGCCCACTGCCACTTAAGTTAAGCAATTCGGAGGGCTTTATCAGTTACCTTTGTTCTGCTGCGGATAGCCTCATTTCTGATGCGATCGCGCAGAGAAACTCCCAGCATAGCATAGCATAGGCTCAATAGGTGACTTTGAGCCTTCTTATGTGGCCTTTAGTAAGCGACCACGTTTCCGTGCCATATGTCATCACTGGCAACACACACTGGTCAAAGACTCTCGTCTTGAGACACTGCGGAATATTGGACGAAAAGATGTGCCGTAGCTTCCCGAATGCTGCCCAGCCGAGTCGGATTCGACGATTGACCTTCCCTTTGACATTTCCGAGTATCACTCTTTATTTCGAAATAAATGTTTTAAAAACCGGCCAAGTGCGAGTCGGACTCGCGCACGAAGGGTACCGTACCATTATCTATATCTTTAAACGGCAAAAAAATTGTTGTATAGGAACCCCCTGTAGCCTAGTTAGTAACTTGGTAGTGACTCTGCCTACGAAGCTGGAGGTCCCGGGTTTGAATCCCGGTAAGGGCATTTATTTGTGTGATGAGCACAAATATTTGTTCCTGAGTCATGGATGTTTTCTATGTATTTAAGTATTTATTTATCTATGTAAGTATGTTTATCGTTGTCTAGTACCCATAGTACAAGCTTTGCTTAGTTTGGGGCAAGGTCGATTTGTGTAAGATTGTAAAAGAAAAAGAAACAGATAAAAACTAAAATAAAAATAAAATGATGTATTCTGTTTTTTAGTATTTTTTGTTATAAATAGCGACAACAGAAATACATCACATTTCAAATCTCTATCTATCACGGTTCATGAGATACAGCCTGGTGACAGACGGACAGACAGACGGACAGTGGAGTCTTAGTAATAGGGTCCCGTTTTACTCTTTGAGTACGGAATCCTAAAAAGTGACATAGGTTTTATGCTCAGAACATAAAAAAAGGGAGAAGTGCCGTACTGCTTAATTTCAACCAAAACCGATGTCCCCAGTTTTCTCCCACCGCAGCGCCCACAGGCACACACATTGAACCGTGTAAAAACAAAGACTCGGGCGTTGCCAGTGAGTCTACGGCAACATGCAAACAAGGGCTGTGATTGGCTTAAACGCACTACACTAGGGGGGCGACAAACGTTAAAATTATGTTTTATCGACATTGATATTAAAATTAATATTATGTTAAGATATTGATGGGTAACAACTTCGACGACATGGTAAGTTTATGTGGTGGTATTTAAACTTCTAGCTACAAGTTTAAATAAAACGGGTTGTTAACTTACCATAAATCGCAAAAGTAAAAAATATTGACGAATACCTACAGGAGTAACATAAACGGCTTTTTATAAGTTCGTGTTCACATACATTTAAAACTCTGGTCACATCGATATTTTTGACCTGTAGGTACCAGGCCGATCCGACTCGCATTTTGGCGCGAAATAATATGTCCATTACTCATATTACGAGATTTAAGGCTAAGGGCGAGTATCCACCAAAGATGTGCGAAGATGTGTTACCATACATTTTACACCTAGGTTTCAAGCAAGCGAGGTGTCAAATATTCGAAAAGTGTACGGCTCTTATTAAGTGGTTGGAAACATTTTTCTTGAAAATGTTACGAACACATTAACTCTTCTCTGTACAGGAAACCAGTTAGGACCTCTGCCAGTAGCATCTATCCATTTTTTTAGTACCTACTCGGATTCTTTGGAAAACTGTAATAAGAAACCGAGATTTCTTCTTCAATTATCACATTTCAAATGAAAGTAAAAAATACTCATTTAAAATAAATAATTGGTAATAATATCACATTTAAAGTTGTTCTGAAGCCATTTGCAACTAAATTATATACTTGTACATACAATTTTAATATGTCTATTTACCGTTCATACTGCAACTTAGTGAAAATCTTATTAGTAGGTACCGTAAACATTTTGTGCCTTTTAATCTTATTAGTATGTTATTAGTTACCTTTAAGATAGGCACCCAACCAAAACAAGTAATTAAATAAAATAAAACAGCGAAAGTAGTCGAAATAAAATAACTAGTATGATATCGTACTTCTATTTTATCGATTACGCGTAAATTGTAACTGCACTTTGGCACCGCTCTAGTTTGCGACGCCAAGCAGCGGCCGTACCACTAAAAAAATCAAGCATCGTCCATATCCATAGTGGTTTAATACATTGCGCCGTGATTTACTGTATTGAACGTTCAATGTACAACGCATAGAACAAAAATATGCTTTTTCGTTCGATATGTTAGTTCGATCCCGAGAAATGATGCGGCGTTGCGTTTATTTATTAAAATATTAGTTTTTACTGACTTAAGTGAAAATACTAATACTCACATGTGGTGCGTGACTCCACCATTCATGTAGGTTTTAGTTTCATTCCTATTTTTGCATGTAACCACGCTACAATTCGGCATTTTGAGTAAACGTGGAAAAACATTTCAGATTCACGGCAAATTGCGACTAACATGCGGTGGGCAGTGACATGCCCATTTGGCCATGTCGCACCGACACGCGCCAAGCCCCCGTTTCATATCTATTCCTTTTTATCATCTGAGGTTTTAGGTTTTTGAATAAAATCACGCATTAATTAATTGTATTCTAGATAAAAAGCTGTGTTTGTATAATTTATAATTTTCAGTTCCTTTGGTAAGAAACGGACATAGTAATTTCTATGAAGGGCAGTTTTTTTATACTGTCCATAACAAAAAAAATTTCTTCAAGAAATGAATACGTAAGTACCCAGTAATTTCCTAGTAGTGGGTCTACTGGTATAATTTCACTACAATACTATATATAAATAAGACTCAGATAACATGCAAACTATTAATATCCGTAAAACAAATTATTATTCTTATTACTGACAACTTTAAAACTCGTTAGTTTATTTTATACTAAAAAAACGAAACTAAAAATACTTTGTCATATCATAGTATTTTAATACAAATAGAAAACTTGTGCTCAAAAATTAAATACTTACTTTATTCAAGTTATCTAACTTCGCTAACATGATGTTCTAGAACATCATGTTAGCGAAGTAATACTTACCACTTTTTAGTGCAAGTATCAATATCGGTCACGGAGTGAATTCCAACGGTGCGCTATACAGATATTTGCATCGGCAAGCTCCGCGGTTAGTTCTATCCCGATCGCACTTACATATAGCTAGAAAGGGACGGCACCCGCGGCTGGTGCGATCTCGCTGTGCATGTGGGGGTTAGGTACGTTTGTGTGGGTGGTAGTAGTATTTACACACACAAACGCACTACGCGTGTCAAAATACCGAATTCTGAGCGAGCGCTTTTTTGAAGAGCACTCTTAATTATTTATGTAATCGTGCTCACCTCAACTGGGCCTCGAATACTATATTGCATTGATGATAAAGATAAGACTATCAGAGCTTATTATGATAATTTATAAAGGAAAAGCATAGCTTTCTGCTGCCGGTGAAACACAAATATAAGAAAGCAGTAACATGAGTAACTTTGATCATTTTTAATGTCTACTGACCTCATGTCCATAAATAAAACTAATCAGACGATAGTTTTGATAAACAAAATTAGGAAAGATAGTACCAACATGTTACTTGGGTAAATACAATCATCGCATTCTTACGTAGAAAAATACTACAATAAAGATCCAATGCACGATGCGTGAAGCACATGCTATCCACGTCTTATTTCGTTTGCTAACAACAGTAGCAAGATGGGCTAGCTAATAGGCACAAAGAAAGCATGCATATTAAATATAATTTTTACGGCTCGTATCTGCGCTCATAAACTGAGCATTCTAGTACCAAGCCGTAAAAATATTATTGCCCTGGGATCCCCAGCCTACTACTACACGAGTAAACAGTAGTTTTTCGGTGTCTGTATCATCATGTTTAAATAAGAACACTGTACCATCGATAAAAGAACAAAACAACGCACACGGCGAAGTTTATTCATCATAATAATATCATATTCTGCTTCGGAAAACAGGAACGGAAGATGCTATTGATTATTCATTCATTAATCTGAAATTGTGTTTGTGAGAAGCGTAAGCTTTCGCGACCTTTTTGACTCTTCGTTGACTGAAGGGCCATGACATTTACCAAGTACGCTCTCATATGCGAAATTACATTTGTAAGTAAATGCCAAGCCTTTTTATACCGGCTCAAATAAAAAGGACAGAAAAGCTGATATAATTTTAAGTGGTTACCTAAGAAAACTTGGTTGAACCACAGAATAAGTAATACATACAGTTATAATTCTTTCTTTGTGATAATACATATATTTAGTAGACGTAGTGTTTTGTTACAAACAGTGTGCAAATTGTTGGTTTCTGTACAAACATCAAAGTTTGATTACGGGTGGCTTAAATTTTAGCTACAGTACGAAAGATATTACGCGAATCTTTGTCACGCAGTCCGTCATCGCTACACGACATCGCCAACGTATTGATTTTAGATTTACGAAACCATTCCAGATTGCAAGTTGGAACGTAACTCAAAATCGTATTTATTGCATTAAACTAACTAAGCACTACAATCGTTCTATGCGCTTTTAAACCAAAAACCTGAATATACTGAAATAGATCTACAATCAAAATATTTTTCTAGTCGGTATTACGGATCTAAAAACCTTTGAAAAGGATTGAAATTGGTATACCTCAGCGACGATTGGCACCATGCAGTCGATAGGCGAGGCGCAAACTATAATGAACGCCTTCGGACACTCGTTGGCTATTGCTTCAGTATAGCATTTGACTAACGGCGCCTGAGCAGCGAACCGATCCTCTAGCGACATTTCAGGCGACACATGGGCGCTGTCCAACATCAGCACTATGTCGCTGTTCTGCAAAGTTATGATTGCCTGGTCAAAACTATGAAAAACCGCTGTGAAATAGTCGAAACAATGTTGTTCCAGCTGCGTTTACGTCGTACATCAGGCGTTACTAGCAAACTTGTATAATGTATTCTTGAGAGTATTTGAGTTGGTCGAATTGCATCAAATTAGTCCATTCAAAAAGCAACTCTACCGTCCAAGGTAGAAGATTGCAATTATAATGACAGTTTTATAACAAGTTGGCCACATTAAGTTATCTCAACTCAACCATATTAGACCAATCAAATTAGAATTTTTCGAAGAATTCATCCCCATAAAGCTGGAAATTGTTTTAATACCTTCATTTGGTCCTAAATACGTGTATTCTGAGTTTGCACCATCCCAGGAGGTGTGCATACATTTTTGCTCTTTATTCATGTAGCACAAAAAGGGTACTTCGGACAGAATAGTACATTTCGATGCTAGTGCGGAAAGTATGTCATTACTCCACGAGTGCCGAGATATCTTGCCACGAGCCGTAGGCGAGTGGTAAGACTCGGGACGAGTGAAGAATGACATTTCCGCACGTGTATCGAACGACGTTTTTTAATACAGTTGCGAAAAAATAAAAAAAACAACAAGTAAGAACTGTTTAAAAAATTTTTTTTGAACAACTTCATTATTTTTCAACTTTATTACAATGATGTTACAGAATTAATGATATAAAAGTTTCAAATTCCTTACTTGTTGTTTTTCTTATTTTTTCGCAACTGTATTAAAAAACGTCGTTCGATACACGTGGAAAAGTAAAAAGCACTAGTGCGCAAAATACAACTTTGCGCACGATTTGCAGCTACAAAAAGTACCACTTTTTGAGCAACTGTATTAAAAAATATTTTCTATTCAATATTAAAGAGGGTCAAATTCTGCGTCGAATGAATATCTAAAACTTTGTCTGGGAACTGGGAAAATTGTGTCGTTTAGGTGCAAACTTCCATTTTGCGACTTTTCAAGACCAACATATCTTTGAAAACAATATACCTGCTGATAAACCCATAGAATAAAAAAAAAATCACATTATATACATTGAACTTCTTTAATATTGAATAGAATACATTTTCCGTCCATCGTACGATATGATATTTAATGTTGTGTAGCTATAGGGTAGAGGAACCAAAAGATGAACACCACCCAATAGTTGAACGTTTTGTCGTAAAATTGAAATAAAAAAATCGCGATATATTTTACGCCTTCGGGATATTTTTTTCCTAACGCATCATCCCTTTGCCGAGGCTGGCATTTAAACTCCCATACAGTTCCCACACACACACGGCTGTGAGCGGTTGTCGTGTCGAGGTCTCGCGCCAAAATCACCGTTTGTATGAAAATTTACTTAAGGAAAGCGCTCTTAAATGTAAGCTCTAAATTATGTATAAAATTGAATAAAACGTCTACATGGATTGTTTTGCGTGATATAGATTCTTGATTTTTGCCTTGAGCCTTTAATGGATTATCTATCACAAATTGCGTATTTATTGTTAATTTAAGAGATATTTAGCGTTCAACTAACGGTTCCAACTTTTTGTACCTGAGCCAATAGATGAACGGCGTTCATCTGCTGGGCAAGGTATAGTTTTTTCAAATGCTTGTATAAATTATTATTGAAAAGGTACATAAAACTTTTATGGCTCAAATTAATCGTTTTTTAACTGTTGATTTTTGAACCAAAAGTTGAACGTGAGTAACCATACGCAACACGGTTATTTTGGGTTTTGTTTTACTATGAAAAGCACGATTGTTCAACAAAGAACCGCTGCCCAGAAGATGAACGAATAAAATTAGTTCGTTCAACTTTTGGCTTCGATTCCAATAAGTGAACGCTCTGTTAAATTTAGTCCGTTCATTCCTTTGCCATCGTGCCCAATACATGAACGAACAAAATTTATTCGTTCATGTTTTAGGCAAGGGTTAGTACAATTAACATCTTAATAACAAAGATACGTTATAAATATGAAATCTGACTTATACATATAAAACCCAACAGTTTATCTATTTTAATCTAATGATAAATTAATAAAAAAATGTTTTAATAATTAATATGTAAAAATAATCTCTTATAATTTGGACGACCGCTTTAGCCTAGTTGGTAGTGACCCTGCCTACGAAGCAAGAGGTCCTGGGTTCGAATCCCGGTAAGGGCATTTATTTGTGTGATGAGCACGAATATTTGTTCCTGAGTCATGGATGTTTTCTATGTATTTAAGTATGTATTTCTCTATATAAGTATCTATATCGTCGTCTAGTACCCATAGTACAAGCTTTGCTTAGTTTGGGACTAGGTTGATTTGTGTAAGGACAATCTTACACAAATCAACCTATAAGCAAATATTTATTATTATTTTATTTTATTATAATTGTAACCATATGAAAAGGGTACATTTGAACTGTTTTATTCTGTGTTTAGTATCAATATTGTGATTGTTAACTAGTATAAATTGCTATAACAATGATTATATAATAACTAGACCAAAAGTCAGAGGCTGCGCGGTGTTACGTTTTTCTTCGTTCAACTATTGGTGTCAAAATGTTCAACTATTGGGCACAGTGTTCATCTTCTGGGCAAAATGACATACTTCAGCATAAAACCATTTTTAATAAAATACTGTATTGTAATAGGATGGTTTAAAATAGTCATATCTAATCTCGACTATATACGAAATCGTATAAAAAAATTAAATGTAACCAAACTAAATCACCACTCCTCGAAAAAAAATTGTAAAGTTGGGATAGTCGCTTAAACGTTCATCTTTTGGTTCCTCTACCCTATGACATGTTCAAATTAATATTATGTAAATTTTTGACCTGTAACTATGTTATCAATAAATATTGAATTGAATTGAATTGTACTGTTTTTGTGCACATGAAAAAAACTGAAAAAAGAGCAAAAATTTCGCGGTTATTTGGCTTCCAAAAGTTATGCACACCTCCTGGGATGGTGCAAACTCGGATTCCATGCATTAAGGACCAAATGAAGGTATTGAAACGATTTCCAGCTTTATGGAAATTAATTCCTCAAAACATTTTTAGGGTTCCGTAGCCAAATGGCAAAAAACGGAACCCTTATAGATTCTTCATGTCCGTCCGTCTGTCTGTCTGTCTGTCTGTCTGTCCGTCCGTATGTCACAGCCACTTTTTTCCGAAACTATAAGAGCTATACTGTTGAAACTTGGTAAGTAGATGTATTCTGTGAACCGCATTAAGATTTTTACACAAACATCGAAAAAAAACATTAAGTTTTAGGAATCCCCATACTCAGAACTGAAACTCAAAATTTTTTTTTCATCAAACCCTTTCAAAATCAAATCTATGGATAGGTCTTCAAAAATGATATTGAGGTTTCTAACATCATTTTTTTCTAAACTGAATAGTTTGCGCGAGAGACACTTCCAAAGTGGTAAAATGTCCCCCCCCCCGCCCCTGTAACTTCTAAATTAAGAGAATGATAAAACTAAAAAAAATATATGATGTACATTACCATGTAAACTTCCACCGAAATTTGGTTTGAAAGAGATCTAATAAGTAGTTTTTTTTAATACGTCATAAATCGTAAACCGCAATTTATTTCACGGAACCCTTCATGTGCGAGTCCGACTCGCACTTGGCCGCTTTTTTGGATCTAATATGCGCGAGAGCGACGAATGCTTTGAATGTCCGACACAAACACGATCATTGCTAATAACTCAGCACCATTTACACGTACGTCTGACCCTAATATAACTCTATTCCTCAACCCTGAATGCTAACATTATATTCCTGTCTAATAATTTGTCCCTTTCCGCCCCAACGCAAAATAATGTCGCGAGCGTCTTTGATATTCGCGTCACACGCAAGAAGTATGCCTGCTCTCTGAGCCGACAAAACGCGGCAACGTAATCTGTCCGATTTAAATATTGCCTCGTAGCACTTCCTCGTATGGGAATGTCAAGTGAATCTCACTGGGGAGAATTTATCCGCCGCCGCGGCCAGACAGATTGGCGCCTAACCACTTTAGCTCGTAACTACACACTCAATTTGATCTCGTTTTAAAACTATATTAACATTTCACGCCGATTAATCTTGGGAACGCGAGAATGTAGTTACTCTGAAAAACGATGTATGGATCCTGAATCCTGAGTGATTCGGTTACCTATGAACTACGTTGCTTTGACTTTATTATAATTTCTTTAGAATTCAATATTAACCCATTCATTGCCCATGACGACACATATGCGTCAGAGAGCTTTTCGCTATATACGAGGTTTAAGCTGCTACGACCTACGGCGTGGCGCTACGAGATTAGTTTTTTATTTTGATAAGACAAAATGCTAATAGTTGCATACCCATCTAGGCAAAACCTTGAAAAGGTATGTGTGCCAATGGGGAGTTCTTAACTACTGATCTAATTTATAGATAGGTACCATCACGAACCGATATTGTTGATCCACTTACCCATGTTTCTAATTTGGCCGTGTAATGCAAATCGAATAGCTGTCAGCCAGTCGGTGACTTCGGTTATTGAATACACGGCTAAATGACGAGTGGCTCAACAATCCCGGTTCGTGACTGTACATTAAAATTAAAAGTAAGTATTTTAAATAGGTAGATACAACTTAATTTACAGAATATATATATACATATATATATATTTTATAAATATTTGGGGACAATCTTACACAAATCGACCTAGTCCCAAACTAAGCAAGGCTTGTGCTATGGGTACTAGACGCCGATATACATACTTATATATAGAGAAATAAATACTTAAATACATAGAAACAACTAAGGAACAAATATTCGTGCTCATCACACAAATAAATGCCCTTACCGGGGTTCGAACCCGGGACCTCCGGCTTCGTAGGCAGGGTCACTACCAACTAGGCTACAGAGGTCGTCGAATATAGGTTAGATTATACATTTTCAAAAGTTCTTTTTCATGTTTTTTTCTTATTTTACAACCTTTCACATATAGTGTGGCCGTGAATTGGTTGCAAGATGCCTCCCTGAAACGATTGTATTGAAAATTTCGACGAATCAGCTAACTAAACATTAGCATGGAAAAAAAAATCATGTCTTTTATAGCATGGATATCAGCCAATAATCCAAAGAACACATAAATATTCATCATCAATACAAACGTAATATAAATATTTGCGTACACAGATCAAACGTCAAAAAGCGTGCTGGCAGTATTTGCGGTAGAACATAGTTAATGATTGGTCCTCACCCTTCAGCGCATAATGCTCGGACAAAGAATGTAATTGAACTTTTGTTCAATTGAAATATGCCTTTGCACTTTAGCAACCGTAGACCCACTGAATCAAAACAGGCCCTTGTTGATTTGAATAATCGTATAGAGTGTACAAACACCGTAAAAGGGTTAAGATGGGTTCTGAAATGCCCAGGAAAGCGAGGGTTTTGCAATTAGGGCGTTTTAATATTTGAATCAGCAGGATACTGGGGAAATATGGCGTCGTTTAAAAAAACGTTCTATACGTGGTATTATATTAGATAGCACTCTGAGCCAGCATTGTGCTGATAATGTTTTTTCATATGACGGCAAAATATGGCGTAAGTACGGTCAACCAATTTGATTCCTAGGCAACCGTAGAGCCCTGTCATTTTAACTGCTACATAGCGACGCAATAATCCTAGTAACCCGTATTGACATAGCTTTACAACGGCAAGGTTCTACGATGGCCTAGGAATCGAATTAGTTGAATGTAGGTACCTTATCTATAACGTGTATAATTTATCATGGATCGTGGTTTTGGAACACAGATTTAGGGTGAGTATCAACCAGCCCCACTACTTATTCTGTGACTTGTTTTAACCTCCCTCACTGTTCAACCACTACTGCGACTAATATATCACGCGCCACTTAGTAGGTAACAAAGCGTAGGTAGAGGTCTAGTTTCAGTCATATTGTAGGGGGTGTATCCATACGTGGTCGCCACTCGAGAACCTTTCCACCCCAACGGCCATCTTTTCTACGTACGTGTGCCAGTGGGCCAGTGGCCTAGGAACCTCAAAGTCAGGTTATACATATAAAAATGCCAAATGCCAATGGGTTGCCAAATTACGCAAATCATCCTAGAAACACGACCCTTCATAAATTGTGCAAGATACCTACTTATAGGTATTTCATTTCTATTCCTCCTAGGTCGAGCTGACTCGTGTTCTGTATTTTATTAGACTCGCAACTGGGTCTTGCTCAAGTAAACTAGCTTATTTACCCTGATATTTTACTGGCTCTACCCATTTATCATTTTGTTTATGTTACTTAACTTAATAGGTCATGCATGTACAGCCGCCATCACATACATATGTACACTATAGGTGTTCAAAAATATCGGCACATGCATCATCCTAATGCCTTGAAAATAGAGGTGTGTTCCGATGTTTGTGACGTGCTTGTCTGCTGCGATGTATGTGATGGCGACTGTACTCATGTTACACAAATTCGTGGAATTATTTATATCACGAACATGTTACAACATCAAGTAAAACTCCCTTCACTTATCAGATAATAGAATCATCTATAATTTTAATTTTATTTGCCGAACCAGCCTTCATGGTTGGTTGCTACATAACTCAATATAACATAACCCTTTGCATTGTTTGAAAGGATACTTTATTCTAGGCGTACTAAGGTTGCTTTTATGATTGTGACTGAGTGAGAAACGACGTTGAGTTTGTTATAATTATAACTCTACATGGAAACATTTCACAGCAAAGTTTTAGAGAACGGAGGAAGACATGCAAATTTCGAGTGCCTGGAGAGTTTCGTAGTTAAGTATATCCGACATACAATCTTACATATTTGATATAACATAGCCCCAGAGATATGATGTTATCAATCGCTTGAGACACCGTGCACCGTTTAGGTAATAAGTATTAGCAAAATTTCTGACTGCTCTGTATTGGAAGAATGAAAGAATCTTTTTCTTTCCAAGGCATTAGTGGATTGGCCGAAAGATTTAAGTTTGTAAGCACTACTCTTTAAAAGATCTGGTAGGTACTTCGATTTACTTCTGCAATTTTTTTCTAGACAGTGCTAGTTATCACACGGAAAATGTCTTGCAGACTCGAGTGTTAATTGATTGAGGGGAAAGAATAGATCTGCTTGAATGTAGGTATGTATGTACCTAGCTTCGTTGATTATAATAAAACCAATAATTCAGTACTAACATTGAAAAACTCTACAGCATAATACACAGATTTTATGTCAAAGTAAGGATTTAAGCCCGCCGCTTTACATAAAACCTGCATTAAAACCTAGATTCTGTTCCTGAAATGCTAATAGGCTTTGCTTTTTTATGACAATAGGGCTGTTCCGGGATTGATCTTGTCACTATCTTTAGATAAGTTTTAAAACTAGTTTTTCGTTGGTGTTTCGCTCAACAATGAGGCCTTCGTTTTTTTTTGTTAACCAAAGATATAAAAAAAAGCGGCCAAGTGCGAGTCGGACTCGCACATGAAGGGTTCCGTAATATAAATTGAGGTTTACGATTTATGACGTATAAAAAAACTGCCTACTAGATCTCGTTCAAACCAATTAATTTTCGGTGAAGTTTGCATAGTATATCATCATTTTTTTTTGTTTTATCATTCTCTTAGTTTAGAAGTTACAGGGGGGGGGGGCTTACTGTTTTTTTTTCGATTTTTGTGTGAAAATCTTAATGCGGTTCACAGAATACATCTACTTACCAAGTTTCAACAGTACCTATAGCTCTTATAGTTTCGGAAAAAAGTGGCTGTGACATACGGACGGACATACAGACAGACCGACAGACAGACATGACGAATCTATAAGGGTTCCGTTTTTTGTTACCGCATAGGATTATTAAGATAATGCCCCATACTAAACACATTCACGGCCACGCTAATCTCGTAGCGCTACGCCGTAGTCCGTAGCAGGTTAAACCTCGTACGTAGCGAAAAGCGCTCGTAGCGCTCTGACGCATATGTGTCGTCACGGGCACTGAATGGGTTAATAGGCATTACTTTTCAACAGTTACGCGCTTATTTATTTAACATTCACTACCAACATTTCGTAGCGCTACGCTCGTAGCCGATAACACGGGAAAACTGTTACCAACCCTTACTGTGCTGACTGCGGGGTTATAGAGGACGTATACCACATCTTAATGGAATGTGTACGGGGGGAGTCCCTTCGCACTGCCTACCACACCGGATTTTGTAACGCGGCACTGGCTGATCCTGAGTCAGCGCAAGCGAAATCATTTTATAAGACCTACAAATTGTGCATTAGATAGCTGTATCTCCACTAGCGGACGTATGGAGCGGAATTCTCGTTTAACGACTAAGCTCCTTAAAAATAGATAAAAAAAAAAAAAAAAAAACACTTACGCGCTTATTTATTTAACATTCACTACCAACATTTCGTAGCGCTACGCTCGTAGCCGATAACACGGGAAAACTGTTTATAGTGGAAATCATCTACGAGCTGAGCGCCCACCTAGCGGGTTCGGGAATTTGTCTTTATCTGTCCCTTTGAGTGTCGTATTTGCGAGAAAGGGAAGGAAAGTGACAAAACACTATTTAGTTAACAGAGGTCTGTAAAGTTTTACGATTTTTATTTTGTTGTTTGGCTGGCAGGCCCGCGTTGTCTGCTACATTATTATTGCAGCGGCCCGAGATTGGAGTATGTACAGTCAAGGAATTTAATTTCCAGCCCACCTAAGGTTCAATATCGTATAGCAAACTGTCACTATAAGAGCTAGCTAGAGCGCGACGTTACTTTGACATATCGCATGCATTGTTTAATGTTAGTAACTAGGCAACAGATTAACTACGTTGACATGGTGAACTGAGCTATAACCACTAACTTCGAATCTTGAACTTCGTATATCTCCGTCTCTATCGCACTTATGGTTTATGGTACTCGAGCGACAGAGACGGAGATATACGAAGTTCGAGATTTGAAGTTCGTGGTAGCGCCGATGAACTTTTGAACGTGTTATCTCATGAATCCCTATTCCTTCCTGGTGTAACTCCACTATTTGAGCTCTTAATAGTTCACGGTTAGCGGCAAGAATTTTATTTTTCAAATGAATACTTATTAACGTGAAAATTATTTTACAGTTTTCTCGATTGACAGTATTGACACTGACACTGATTGTAATGTGAAGTGACAAATAATACGTATTGACATTTCAATACTATTATGAAATAGAATTGTCGACCTTAATGCATTGCGAATATCTAACGATATTTTAACGAAATGGGTAGGGAATTAAATTCTTTAAATGTACATAATACTTAACTTATTGTGATTTAGCGGTCAGCTGAGCCTTGAAAACTCGAACCGTTAAGTTTAAGACTAGCGTGTGTAACCACTAATAGAGCTCTGCGAGATTGCGAGACTTGCGAGCGCGGAAAAAGGGTAACGATGCGCGAGCGCGCTCAGTAAATAATGTGCTATTGGTGGATGTTTTTCTCGCTCACTACAACCTCGCACTTCTCAGGTGGATACTCGCCTTTATGCAGTGCTGAGAAGACACATACTAGCCCTGACGGCTTGAGTCTTTAAAGGTACAAGTTGAAACCCGACCGTAGACAGCAGCATCAGACGACGTGTCGCGGCGACACGACTTGGTTTCCATGTATTTCTATGAGACACCTTTCGTAGCTAGTCGACACGTTCGATACGTCACCGGGCGCTGCCGTCATATGCATATATAGAAACCAGTCGTGTCACCCCGCAACACGTCGTCTGCTGCTGCTGTTTGAGGTCGGGTTCCAACTTGTACCTCAGGCTCCGCCGAGCTCCAACTCGCAAGAATAGGAGTACACCAAGCGGGTGCAATGGGCCCTATTCACCATGAGAATATTCAAACGCACCTGCAAACACCTTTCCAGCTCAAAGCACTGGCAGCTGAAGGCCTGGACACGACAGTTGGTGTCGATGTGCCGCAGATCCTGAACTATATCGCCGAGGCAACGGGTGCAGCCGTCAGGACACTTCGATTCGTACAGACACAATCTGAAATACAACTCTGGGATCGATATTCGATCTACAGCGAGCGTTGGGAATAAGGGAAGGATTTCGTAGCTTACTTATAGATATTAGAGCTGGATGTTATTGACGTATTGTATAATTTATAGTAATAACTAGAGGCTCAGATATCCTACAATCTTAACCCTAAATCGAGAACGTCCACTCGGCTGGACATACTCTTTAACCATCTTTTTGTATTTTTATCCTGCCAGAGTCGCTCGGATTATTTGCCTAATTTTCACCGAGGGTTGCTGAATGGACTTTCGTTATATTTTGTGAAATTAACACATTCACTGCCAAAAATCGCTAAGCGCTACGCTCGTAGCCAATCCCGTGGTTTTCCCCGTATGCATACGCTACAACGTAAACGCACGGGTTACGTATACGCGCAAGGCGGTTCCTGGCAGTGAAAGTGTTAAGGGGACGTAGGTTCGTGGTCTTCTCTCCCTCTCACTGAGCATAAGCGTGAGCGAGATGGAAGTGCGTGTTTGGAAGCGCGGATATCATGTTTTTAATTATATTTCTTTGTGCGTTTTAATAAATAAAAAAGTTATAGCTGATTTCCCTCAAACATGACATTGCCGATCATTACAACCAATTGTAATATGTTTAGCTGTTGTGCATAATTTGTTACGATTTTTTAAAGTGTATTTTAGACCTATGTTTGTGATTTTTTTCTATCGAGTGAAAGTCAAAAACTCGGAATTCAAATAGCTGATTTTCCTCGAGAAAGGCCTTTAGATTGCTAATTAAATTTAAGGCAGCCGTATTATACTCCAAACAAGAGCTACGATTTTTTTTAAATCCGTTTTCGGAGCTCACGTCGCCTTAAGGGCTACCCACAGTAAATCATGTTATCATTGTTACGCTTTCAGATCTAACTCGATGTTTGAGTAAGAAAGTGTACTGCTGCGCCCATACACCCAGAATAAAACATTTACCCTATAAACATAACCTGAGCGACGAATCCAAGGTACTTCATATACTTAAATAAACAAGATGAATACGCAACGCTAACAATCAATTACGGATGTCACAGTATAAATAGGAACTGCGCCGTTTCCCTCGTCTGCTTCCATCAACTCAAATCCATCTTTTCATCATCTTGAAATTAGGAATTTATCTCGTACACAACAAGGTTGCTTTTGCTTTGATGTGATTGAGCAACATAAGAGGTCCAGAAAACAATCGATTGCAGGCTTTGCAATAAAAAGTGTGTGATAAACAGCGGGATTGCGAGCGAGGCAGTCACGGTCGCTCGTAAAATCTCAACGCCTTTTATTACGTTCGCCCGAACGATCCATATAAAGGCATGTCTAAGGCTTCTGTAAAAGTTTGATGCATAGCCGTTCGAATAGTGGTACGCGGACGGAATGCCTTACAACTCGTAAATGACGGCCGTTGCGTGCCTATAACGCGTTATGCAAGATTTTTGGGAACTTTGGGAATAGCCTTTATTGTGGTGTGAAAATCACTACTAATTAGATGCATGGAATTTATAGTATTAAGTATAAAACGAACAGGGTGTTATAAAAAATGTGATATTTATTTTCTTTTTTAGAATGCCTGGGGTTTGCCTACTGAGTCATAGCTACATATTATGCACTATTGATCGGGGTTGAAGCGTTCATAGCCCAGCGGCGCCTGCGTATCGGAAACGATAACGCAGGTCAAGCAAAGTCGGCAGCGGTCAGTCTTTGGATGGGTGACCGCCTGTTTGAGTGGTTACTATAAATGAGCACTTCCGTGCTTTGGAAGGCACGCTAAGCAGTTGATCCCGGTTGCTGTCTATGACAGTAGTAGTTAAGCCGAGTTAGAGGCCTTCGGGTGGCTTAAGAACATCTAACAGTCGAGTTGCCCACTCACTTGACAAAGGGGGGACAACTCGCGTCCGCAGGAGCTACCTACCACAACCCTGCACGTGTCCCCTAGGTGGTACTAAAGAGTCACAAACTCAAAGGCCAAAATAATATATGCCATACGATTAAATAAATAAATCGGGGTAAGAAATAAAGTGTCACGATTCTTTTATGTTTTTGTTATTATAATATAAATCTAAAAACCAAATTCAAATGTGTATTATATATACCTAGGTCTCAAGGGGTCTTCTACCCGTACAGAACACAATAGCGATGTATGAGCAACTGATGGGCACTCATGTACCGGGACTCGGGAGACGTATAGTGTCTCCGGATTCCTATAATACAGAGATGTATAGATGGATCCCTCTCTCTGCATTGGTGTCTCATGTCAGAGGATCGTGGTCAGCATCAGGGTTGCCGCTAGGGTTGCCAGATTTTTTTGGACAAATATAGTACCTACATAGTGGGTTAAAGGTCTTATAAATAAAGTACCTACACATTAAAAAAAAATTTTATTTGTAGTAGAAAAAATAAATAAAAATAAATAAAAAAATAAATATTTGCGGACAATCTTACACAAATCAACCTAGTCCCAAACTAAGCAAAGCTTGTACTATGGGTACTAGACGACGATATAGATACTTATATAGATAAATAAATACTTAAATACATAGAAAACATTCATGACTCAGGAACAAATATTCGTGCTCATCACACAAATAAATATGTTTCTAGTAAATATATATGTTCGTTTTATATGTTGTGTTAGTAGAAAATATGTTTCTTTACAGAAATGTATGTATTTTGAATTTATGATAAAATATAGCATTTTAACGTACTTTATGTGCTTTGTATATTATAAAGTACGCGGAGCCAAAATATAGTACAATACTATATTTTATAGTACCTACGTCTGGCAACCCTAGTTGCAGCTGGAGCGGATGATCTGCCTTCACTGGTTTCTGTCCAGCGCTTCTCTTACGAGTTACGACCGTGTAGAGTCTTTAATGTAAGCGAAATAAAATGTGCCACTCAAGAACAATTTAAAAAGTAGTTTATACAAACTGCACCAGATTTTACTGCTTTTGTTTTTGCTTTTGGTAAACGTATGGTGAAGTTTTGTTAGAATTAATCCACTAACTAGGGGGCATTGCTGGACAGTGCGAAACATATAGCGTGACATTCAGTGATAAATAACCAAAAGGGCGGGGAGTGAGAAATGATTTATCATATTCTTCAAAAATAGAACGGCATATTTATTTAGAACCCAAATCCGCGCGTAATGGAATAATCAATGGCCAAATAAAAATGTCCGCGCAAATTATAATTTATGGGGGTAAGTAAACCAATTTGATTTCAATTTGTTTCGCGAGTTCGTTCGTTCGTTCGTTCGACGCGTGTCAAACTCAAATTGTCTAGTCTGGAATACCTAACGTTGTCACTTCCTCAAATGCAAGAAAGGCTGTTTAAGGCGTTACTTTACGCCAAATTATCAATAGCGAGGGACATAAAGCGTCGCAGACGGCCACGGGGGACCATCACAGATTCATGAGGCGTGTCTCTACTCTTTTTAACTTCCTTCCCTGCACGGCTATCACATGACGGCCCGCGAGCTCTCTCGATTTTTCTCGCACTATACGTTTCTTTTGAAGTTTTCTAATAAGAGAGAGGGTTGCTGGGTATAAATCTACAGTAATATTATGAAGAACAGGTTATGTTTGTGAGTTTGTAGTTTCGTAAGTTGCTATGAAGGGGTAAGTAATATCCGGAATTTATCCGATTTCCAATAACTAACGACTTAGAAAAGTTGAAAAACCCCCGACATTTTCATTGTTCAGATCATTATCTCAAAAACGGCATAACCGATTTTAATGAAACGTAGCTAAGAACCATCTCGATCACGTCAGCTTTCGGATAAAAAAACCGCTTCCAAATCGGTCCATTCGTTTAGGTGCTACGTGCCACATACAGACACACAGACAGACAGACACGTCAAACTTATAACATCCCTCTTTTGCGTCTGGGGTTAAAAGCTTTTCTATAGCTTGAAGTTTCAGGATGGACATGGAGGTTTCAGGAGGTTTTATCTTGCAGCCATAATAACGCTACTAACTACTTGCTCTAAAGGTAGGTAGGTAGGTTGGTGGTGGTGGTGTGGTGTCGTGTTCCTGATGGTGAGTAAGGTCGCCAGAGTCTCCGAGGACGTGTTGTGTTGAGAGCGAGGGACATGGGTTCGTCTCTAGCTATCAACACAACAAATCCTCAAATCGATAAAGGGTCGGCAACCGTCGTAGTATAAGAAAATCAATAGTCTCGGTTTATGCTATCCCGCAAGTGTTAGCGTATTAGCACGTAATCAAGTGAGTGGAAGCGCAGCGCACTAATCATCTTATTCTTATGAGCAGGGCCCGTAACTTTCATGCCGATGACAACAATTTGACGTCACGCTGCATATAGGATGATCCCAAATAGTTTTATTTTAATTATTAATCATTAGTCGTCAATCATTTTAATCATGTACAAATTACTTCAAAAGTAATCTAAGTCAAAATGACATACATGATCTGCGTGGGAATGAATGCAAGAAGGATGGCGTGCTTCAAGTTAAAGAGGAATTCTGTTACGTAGAAGTAATTACTGAAATGTGGTAACAATACCATTTAATAAAATGTATGTATAAAAACAAAACAAATAGTTTAATTTACGTTTCACGTATCAAGTAGGTACCTATTAATTATTCCACGTGTGAATATATTACTTTTGAAGTAATTTATACATGATTAAAATGATTGACGACTAATGATGAATAATTAAATAAGACTATTTGGGATCATCCTATAGTGACGTCAAATTGATGTCATCGGCATGAAAATTACGGGCCCTGCTTATGAGATTGAAATCAAATTGGAATGATATTGTCAGTAGGTAATTTATGGCCTTGAAAATTATTGAAAGATCCCTCATCGAAGCGAACGTTCTCTAGGTACTTTATCTTGGACCAAAATTCGTTGATATGTCCGTTTGTCCAGCTCTTCTACTCGACAGGTCGCATTTCTCAACCGATTCCCGTGAACTTTTGTAAGCAGGTTCAATAATTAAGTATAGTTTTTTTTACTCCGATTTTATTTTGATAGTCGACTGAAGCAAACCCCGGGCTAATTTTGGGCAAAACGCGAGGAGGATGGATGATGCAAGGTAAGAAACTACGATACTATTCACCGCCGTCAACAGTTGAAAATCGATCCTCTATTCAAAAATCAGTAACCCCAAATCGATTAAAGGAACGCTGAGGCATTCTTGTCAGCAAGATAAATCTACGATATTATTCTTCAACGTAAACAGTTGAAAATCGATCCTATATTGAAATCAATAGCTCCAAATCGATTAAAGCAATGCCGAAGCATTCTTGGACAGCAAGATAAATTTTATCGCAGTCCCGTACAAAATTATGTTTTGACAGCGGCTCGGGAACCGTCCCCCGGGGCCGGCAAACGGCCTGTTTCGTGAAGCGGTGACGTCACAGCCCGCCGCCCGCCGCTTCAGAGCTGTACTATAGCTGTACAACTGGGGCAATTTGGTTTTACCGTGGTATCTGCTTGTGGCAGAAAACTGGCTTATTTGAAAACATCTTATCACAAGCATTTAGTTGTCCGACTATATGTCCGACTAAATGTCAACAGTTTCACTTGCTGGCGTTGCATAAGCGAGGTCTCAGTGCCATACAAAATGATTGCGCTTAATCAGCAAACTTCCTTCAAATTTGGAAACAAAGGATTTTCAACTCCGCAATGCGCATTTATACACGTGAAAAGTATGGACCATCCTCTCTCTTTCATAAGCGCATAGTCAATCGTGTGTAAGCGGGACGCTCTAATAATTATATTGGATTTTAATTAATCTCAAGGCAAGGATAAGCTAATATCGGACTTGTATCTCCTCAGTAAAATGTACCGACTGGGTTACTTAGGCATGCACTGGAAACGGGCATATAGGGAGATGATCGGCAAGCATGACTTTCCAGACTACAATACACAGACTTCGCATTGTCTGCAAATTGTCTGTGACGTCACTAGCTTTAGATGACGTAAGCGGAGTAGGATCTGATACGTTAAAGCTTGGCGCGCGTCAAAGCGTGCGCGCGAGACTAATACAAATCAAATGCCAATGTTTTTATAGACTGGACCCGTAGGTTACTTCCAATGTTCCGTTAACCACTCACTTGCTTTGGGATTTAAAAAAAGGTAGTCTAAATTGCTTTCAATTTATTTTTATCAAGGCAGCCCATACTTTGCTTGGCAACCACAGTTGCCAAAAGCAATTTAGGGGTGCACGAAATTCACACAAGCGAGTGAGTGGTTATCATGGGCTACTGAAACCCCAGCCGAAGGCACCCAAGGGAAAATGTTCGCAAGACGTGACATTTACAAAGTGGGTAGTTTGTAATGGTTAAAACGTTTATGTAGAAATGTCAAATTCTGTCTATAAATAACAAGAGTTCTATTACGAGCAAATATCTTGAACAGCTGGTTACGCCAAATTATTCAGGGCTTGAATAATACAGCCAAGATACTAAGTATAAGGTAAATACTGAACGTTTTGAAATGTATTATAATTTATAACTTTACTTGAAACGTGTAACTTTATTTAAGAGAAGTCTAAAATTAACCTTGTTTTAAGTAGACTTTGTTTTTACTTCAAATAAATCCTTAGGTACGTAAGAGTTTAAATTTGTTATTATCTCACAGAAACAATAAGCAATTTCATCAGTTTAAACGTAAAAATGTAAGCAGACAAGCAAGCAGACAGTTTCATTTCAGAATTGATTCGAGAGCACGAATAGGTAGCGCTTATGCTTATAAACGGTATGTGCTTTTTCAGTAAAAATATTAAGAACTGGTAACCTTCCTATATTCCCATTGCTCTTGATTATAGCATCGCACAAATTCAGCGGCTAATACAGCTGCACCAAGCAATAATTTGTTTATTAAAACACGTATTCTCTACAAAAAATGTTTCGGATATACACTGTTTCTGAAGCACCACGATGTTTACAGAAACAGTGTTTCAGCTTACATGAACGATGACGATACGATACACGATCAATGATAACCAATACCAGCATAAAAAACCGGTCAAGTACGAGCCTGAGGAGCCTAGGTTCCGTACAAACTTTCATACACCATACCCGTCATGTCAGGACCCTATTCATTCTTGAACAATCTTAAACAGCTCATAGTAGAAGTTACCGTTGCAAAGCGTCTTCTGCATTTTGGTACTTACTAACTTCCAAACTAACATGTTTGTTTATCAGCGATAGCTTTTTATCACGCTTACCGATTTCGATTTTTTTTTTGTAAGAAGGGACTTTAACGATAATCTGATTTTGAAGATATAAAATTTCATACAAAAGTAAGTAAATTACAAATTTAATTAAGAAATTATAAAAAAATTAGCTAGATAGAGATCTCGTTTTATTTTTACAGTATTATTTATGTTACTCTTATCATATGTAATTATTTCAGAAAACGGTTTTAGAAAGTGCAACTGAAGCCCTTTCATATGATACCCCAAGTCTAGTAAATACTTAGACTTTGATTTTTTAACCCCCCTCATATTCGTCATTTAAACAGAAAATTAAAATGTATATTTAATTTTTTCATTTTCCATACACGTGTGTTATATACACCCTTTGAACAGTTGTTCCAAATTTCAAACGGACGGACGGACAGACGGACAGACGGACAAATGGACAGAGTCGCACCATAAGGGTTCCTTTTTTACCTTTTTGGTTCGGAACCCTAAAAACTAAGTAAATTTCTAAAACACAACTCGCAAAGCAATGCTTCGGTTGCCACACCTATTGCTCTCCGCTTAGAAACATGGCGAGAAACAGTATTGTTTACCGCAACCATTTTTGTTTTTGAAACACTTTGATTCTGTTTCTGAAAGTCTGAAACCGTGTTTATAAGCAAATTGTTTGTACTAAACACGTGGTTTTAAACTTACTTTTTCATATATGGACACTGCTTCAGCAACAAAGCGACGTACTGTCCAACAGCAGTGTCTGCCCCGAGCACGGCCACTTGCAAACCTCGCCTCTCTTTCTCCAACTTCTCCGATAACTCTTTTGATGGCTTCACCAGTGCCTTTGACTTCTCGGGTTCTTCATCCTTTTCTTCTTTTTCGGGTTTGCTTGGCTTGCACTCAAGCCAGCGAAATGGGGCTGCAGGTAAGGTCTGCGTTGAGTACGGTACTTTAGGGAATGGCATGATTAACATGATGCAAATATTGATGTAAGTTCTTTAGTCTCTGGAAGTTGATCCTGGCATCAATCATTTCAATATAGGTTGTGAGTCATTTACAGATGTCGGGACGGAATATCTTATAAATCAGCTGGAGACCATAGTTTGTTGAAATGTTTTAAGGTTATGTAGATGTAGACAAATGTTTTAAACGCCGCCGACATCTAGAGCCAGCCCGTAAACCTAATGTCATCGACTCATCGTCTTTTATCAATGCCCGAGATCCTAGGATACGCTGACACCCCGACATGTATATTAACTAACTAACCTCTAGCGATGAAAATGGCGAAAAATTCATGTTGTTTCTTTCGAAACTTTGTAACTTTCCTATAAAATACATGTAACTTTCGAAAAAAACAAAACTGACGTTTGTCTGACAAATACAATCATACACGTATAATACATGTTTTATAGTGTGTATTTTACATGTTTATTTAATAACTAGCTGTTGCCCGCGACTTCGTCCGCGTAGAACTTTTTATCGTCTTAGAAAATGATTTCTCTCAATACAAAATTTTAACCCTCTTTTAGGGGATAATTAAAAAAAAAGTTGATGTTCATTTTCTAGTTTGTGAACAAACAGTCTAAAACCAAAGTTAAAAATCTCATACTTTAAAAATGCCTTGAAATACTCAAACTTTGAACCAATTTTAACACTCTTAGGGGATGAATTTGGAAAAACTCTGAAATCAGTTTTGTAGTCTTTTAACGTACAGAATAAGACCGAAGTTAAAAATCTCTTACTCACACTTTAAAATTTTATTGCTCGCCATTTAAAATTTGAACCCCCTTTTAAACCCCCTTAGAGGTTGAATTTTTCTAATCGCTGAAAGAACTTTTTTCGTAAACTTTTAAGTCTCTAGCTCAAAAAAAGTGTTGCCCATACAAAGCTTTCTTAACCCCCTTAGGGGTGGAATTTTCTAAAACTCTGAAAGTACTTTATTATTAATTTTAATAAGTAACATTTTCTCAAACATGCTCGGAAATGTATGCGTTAATGTCACGAAATCAAGACATGAAGTTTCATGTTTATGGCTCCCTACATTACTTCTTGGCCTAGGCCAAGAAGTAATGTATGAAAACCCTAACTAAAAACATTATTGGCCGCTACTCTAACTTTTTAAATTTGCTTACTAATATTAAACAGACAAAGGGAAAATTACATACTGCCAACCACTACTAGGTAGGTGCTCTTTTTTAATTGTTTTGTTTTTAATTTTTTTGTTTTTTAATGTTCGTGATTTTAGTGATCGTTTATAATCGGTCGGTCGGTCGGTCGGTCGGTCGGTCGGTCGGTCGGTCGGTCGGTCGGTCGGTAGGTAGATCGGTCGGTCGGTAGGTAGATCGGTCGGTCGGTCGGTCGGTCGGTCGGTCGGTCGGTCGGTCGGTCGGTCGGTCGGTCGGTCGGTCGGTCGGTCGGTCGGTCGGTCGGTCGGTCGGTCGGTCGGTCGGTCGGTCGGTCGGTCGGTCGGTCGGTCGGTCGGTCGGTCGGTCGGTCGGTCGGTAGGTAGGTAGGTCGGTCGGTCGGTCGGTCGGTAGGTAGATCGGTCGGTCGGTCGGTCGGTCGGTCGGTCGGTCGGTCGGTCGGTCGGTCGGTCGGTCGGTCGGTCGGTCGGTAGGTAGATCGGTCGGTCGGTCGGTCGGTCGGTCGGTCGGTCGGTCGGTCGGTCGGTCGGTCGGTCGGTCGGTCGGTCGGTCGGTCGGTCGGTCGGTCGGTCGGTCGGTCGGTCGGTCGGTAGGTAGGTAGGTCGGTCGGTCGGTCGGTCGGTAGGTAGATCGGTCGGTCGGTCGGTCGGTCGGTCGGTCGGTCGGTCGGTCGGTCGGTCGGTCGGTCGGTCGGTCGGTCGGTAGGTAGATCGGTCGGTCGGTCGGTCGGTCGGTCGGTCGGTCGGTCGGTCGGTCGGTCGGTCGGTCGGTCGGTCGGTCGGTCGGTCGGTCGGTCGGTCGGTCGGTCGGTCGGTAGGTAGGTAGGTAGGTCGGTCGGTCGGTCGGTCGGTAGGTCGGTCGGTCGGTCGGTCGGTCGGTCGGTCGGTCGGTCGGTCGGTCGGTTATTATTTCCTCACATCGTTTGAGAAAAGCACTATACAAGCCTCGGCCGGAACAGGGATTGGTGGACTCGTTGTATCCGGCCTCGTCTACGACTCGGCCGTCTAGCCCAAACTCGTCCATCAATCCCTTACTTCACGGCCTTTGCAGTAATGTACTATTTCAATAGTTTTAAGTCTAGTAAAAAAAAAAGTTTTTCCCACACAACACTGGCTACCCTTCTTAAGGATCTTAAGGATCCCCTTAGGGATGGAGTTTTCTAAAACGCTGAAAGTTCTTTTTTAGTATTCGATAATAAGTAATCTTTTTGCAAAGTTTTAAGTCTAACTCAAAAAAAAGTGTTGCCCATGCAAAGCTTGCTCTCCTTTTTAACCCTATTAGGGGTGGAATTTTCTAAAACGATTTGTGTTCTTTTTTTGTATTTTAATAAGTAATCTTTCTACAAAGTTTCAAGTTTCTAACTCAAAAACATAAACTTTCCCTGATAAAAACTTTGCACCCCTTTTTATCCCCCTTAGGGATAGATTTTTTCAAAACGCTGAGTCTTTTTTTTTTGTATTTTTATAAGTAATCTTTCTACAAAGTTTTAAGTGTCTAGCTCAGAAAAAGTGTTCCCCATACAAACCTTGCACCCTTTTTTAACCCCCTTAGGGAATGATTTTTGTAAAACGCCGAATGTAGTATTTTTCATGTTCTAATAAGTAATTTTTCGTCAAAATTTTAAGTCTCTATTAAAAAAAAATATGTTTTTCCCATACAAACTTTGCACCCTATTTTACCCCCTTAGGGGTGAAATTTTCCAAAACGCTGAAAGTACTTTCTTTGTATTTAAATAATCTTTCTACAAAGTTTTAGGACTCTAGCTAAAAAAAATAGTTTCCCACATACAAACTTTGCACCCCTATTTTAGCCCCCTATTTTTAGGGGTAGAATTTTCTAAAACGCTGAAAGTACTTAATTTGTATTCTAATGACTAATCTTTCTACAAAGTTTTAAGTCTCTATTTAAAAAAAATATTGTTTCCCCCATACAAAATTTGCACCCCTATTTTACCCCCTTAGGGGTAGATTTTTTTAAAACACTGAATCTAGGTACTTTATTTGTATTCTAATGAATAATTTCTCTACAAAGTTTTAAGTCTCTATTTAAAAAAAAGTAGTTTTTCCCATACAAACTTTGCACTCTATTTTACCCCTTTAGGGGTAGAATTTTCTAAAACCCTGAAAGTTCTTTATTTGTATTCTAATGACTAATCTTTCTACAAAGTTTTAAGTCTCTATTTAAAAAAAAATGTTTCCCCCATACAAACCTTGCACCCCTATTTTACCCCCGTAGGCGTGGAATTTTCCAAAACGCTGAAAGTGTTCCATTTGTATTCTAATAACTAATTTTTCTACAAAGTTTAAGTCTATAGCTCAAAAAAAAAGGTTCTCCCATACAAACTTTGCACCCCCATTTTACCCCCTTAGGTGTAGAATTTTCAAAAATCCCTTTTTATCCCTAGCCCACGTTATAAAAGCAACATACTGTGCAAAAATCAACTCTCTAAGATTAGTAGTTTCGGCTGTGCGTTGATGAGTGAGTGAGTGAGTGAGTGAGTGAATAAGTCAGTCAGGACATAGGCATTTATTATGTATAAATAGATAGAAGATAATGAAATAAATTCAAATATCTCAAAAAATTATGAAGCTACATCCGTTTTAATGTCGCTTGTTAGAGTGAGAAAACGATGAGGGACTGTGACGTCAATATACTCGAGCGTCATAGTAAAAAACAATCGTTTCATATGAAGGTGCGTTTTGCGGAAAAGGGACAGAACATACCCCCTCTTAAAACTTTGGACTCTTATAACTCAATCATTACCTATATAACCTCTTGCTTTGTTTTTTTCTCCATTTGACTATATTTATTTTAAATTCTTTTTCGAGAAAATACATTATGATTATTTACCATATTTTCGATTCCTGAGCTATAACCACGAACTTCGGAATTCGAAAATATTCGGGTATCTCTATCTCTATCGCACTAACCCTACTCGAGTGACAGGGATGCAAATATATGAACATTGAGTATCGGTTTTCTTGGTAGCGCCGCAGGTACTTTGGCTGAATGCGCCGAGCGCGTGCTATTGTCATTCAAAAAAAACAAATTCGTGTTAATTATATTGTTCAAATTTGTTGATTTCATTTATTGAAATTACGACATAAAACGACATTTGCGCATATAAGTTCTCATATCAGAATCGAATATTTTTTTATGGTTTATATTTTAGCATTTGTCTCGTAAAGGTCTATCGTAGACGGGATTTAAATTATTAATAAGTGAAAGGCAAAGCAATTCCGCCATTTTGACGAAAATTTGACGGTTCTTATAGCTGACAGTTGGAGCAGCGTTTGATTTCAATAAAAATAAATGAAAAATTAAATGAAGTCGTATATTTCGGAAAATTAATTAACTGTCGCAGTCGGATAAAAACTATCCTAAGTTGCAGCTAGAATAATAATGTACCTATATAAAATGTTTCATATTTTTCCGTTCATGGGATGCTGAGAACATTCGAACCGCGCAAAGCTTAGTTTCAAACTGGCTGATTCTTTTTTTAATTTAGAGATTTATTATAAGTGGAGATGACTTGATTAAATAATAACCCCATGGTCTCGTGATAAGGCAAGACATACAAATAAAAATAATATTTTTGTATTTTACTTTTATAAACATATTGTAAAAAGCCTAGCCTAAGTCAAAAAATAAAATAAAATAATAATAATATTAAGAGACTCCGCTCTCGATGGTTTGATCACCGTTGCCGGCGGTACTCTAGGTTAGCTTTTTTACAACCTTTTATTAACTTGCAATGTATGTAAGTATGTATGAATGTACGAGTAACTATGTTTGTTCGGGTGGAATCTTGCAACTCAGTTATGAAGCAGGTATCTTCAACCGATTGAGCTGAAATTTTGGGTTAATGTATAGTTTGGATGACAATTCAATATTATAGTACCATCGAGCTGTTCTGATGATGGAGACAGAAGGTGGCCATGGGAACCCAGTACTTAACCGACGTAACCCCGTTGAGTTTAAGCTCGTTAGAATCGTCTCAATGAGTACTTTAAGTTCACGTCACATAGAGCATAGATTAACGATTCCAATTTATAAGTATTTCGTCATAATTGATAATTTCAACCTCTTTAGTTAACTGATATCGAAATATAGTCTGAGCGGAATGAAAAGTCACCTGTATGTATGAGAGCCAATACATTCCGAGTCACTATTCATAATATAATATAATAATGCGAAAAATACAATGTATTTTACACGTAAAAAACTTAAACTTGCGAAATATTCAATCGAAGATCCGCAAGGAAAGATACTGTATTTTATTGAAAAATACAGGGGCCTTTGAATACATGTATCTTTCATGTAATTTTCATCGCTACTAACCTCCTGCTATACATTACCATAAGCAAAACTGTGAGTGAATTTTTCCGCAGCTGTCATTAAATGTTATATTTTTATTACTCTCTATCTTCTCTCATAAAACTTAAATACTTACTTCCAAAGTTAGTTCCTCCTTCAGTTACGCGTAACTTAATCTTATGCAAAATGCCTTTCTTTTTCTTGTATCGGTCACAAGGTGCAGGACAGTTTGGATCTACGGCTTCTGGTATATCCACGTACGCCCGCCTACATGGAGGGTTGGGTTTAAGAGGATCACAAGGCGGCTTATTCTTTGCGTACCAACGGATTGAGGTTTCCTTCCCAGCGACCAGATTGGACCCGATTTTTAAGCTGGCCCAGGATTGCCTCCCGTATAACACTGTGAGTGCAAGCATATTTTTTGGGTTTGAGGGTTTAAATTTTATAAGTTTGCTGCCGGAAAATGTATCATGTTGTAGTAATGAAGCGTTTGTCTGTTTTTGACGTTGACATTCACTTTCTTCTGGGTGTATGGAAGATTTTGTACCAGTATGTTATAGACCGGAGTTTAAACAAGAAGGCTGACTTATTACGTATGTGAAAAGCCACGTCCGCTGCGCCATGTTTGCGTGGTCTTTTTATGTCAAAAATGTTTTGCCAATCAAAACAATACTCTTTTTATTTGCCGAAACTTAAAGACTACAATATACATACTGAGATAGACAGGCAACTCGACCAAATTGAGAAGGCATTTAATGCTTGCGTATACAGGCGCCATCTCTTCTGCGATACTTAAAACTTTTCTTTGAATATACAAAACATACAAAAAGTGCGTCGGTCGTAGGATTTGAACCCCGGCTCATCGACTCCAAATACCGCCGTCTGTACCCCTAGGCTACTGATGTCTTTGACAGCCTAGCCTAGCAATCGCTAGAGCTTCAGAGAGTTCGCCAGCTATCAAGAAGGTGGCACTGTTTTCAATAAGAAACTGGATTTGCATTAAGTTCTAAGTTCGCATAGCATGTATCTCAGTATGTGTAGTCAGTCTTTGTGTTAAGCCGTAGTGTTATATTCTCTTTGGCCGCGTCCGCTGCGCCATGTTTTCGTGGTTTTTAAACGTCAAACATGTTTTGCCAATAAAAACATTACCCTATTTGTTGGCCGATCGTGACGGAAAACATGTTAGGTAAACTGTCGCTCACGTGTAAGTAAACTGAATATCTTTACAGTCATTATAGTTGTTGTATTTTTCATTTTACCAAAAACACAAAGGTAAAACATAGGTTCTTATTGCCACAAGAGGTATCTCAAAAGTGCTAGATTTGGCATTATATTGTTGCTATTAAATCCAATTTACAAAATTCAACACAACTCCTAAATCATTAGTTATCTTAAATACACAACATTGTAACATAATATGCCTACTCAAAAAGTAAAAATAAACAGGCCCTGCAATAATTAGTGCAGCGATAATACAAATCACAATCAGTATTCTGTCGGTATTCAATTCAATCAACAGTCATAAGTATCATAACAATAGGAATGCCTCTCAACATACTACATTCCAAACAACCCTTCCGTTTCATAATTATTATCTCGGCTATTCAGCTCCAGCTGAAGCAATATTGTGTCAATTCCAGCAGAATGCATTCCAATAACTACTTGTTAATGAATGCAAAGAGGCTTCAATATGGAACTTCCGATTTATTTATAGTCGAACAACAAGAGAGAAAGCGGACGGGACCGGTCGACGTTCTGCCTTGACATTCCTGTATTTATAGTTTACAGTCATAATATGCTTACTGCTATTGGCTTCTATGCCACTATAATCTAAAAAAAATCTGTTAGTAGTATAACTGCGACATCTGACATGGTTGCCATTATTTTATGGATATGATTTTATCAATTGCTAAACCTAATAAATGAATAAACCTAATAAATGCATTTTCAGTTCCTAGAATAATAGATCTGTCACCTAAATTTAATCACCCAATAATAGTAAAAGGATTACCTAAATATCAATTAAGAATGACTTGGAAATAATATATATCAAATAATTATATTAAAATATATATATGATATATCATCAAATAATTATATTGAAGAAGTTGAGCCCCGCTTTCGTTTCTGGGACAGTCTTCCGGGCTCCCACCAGAAACTTCGCTTCGTCGGCTCTTCGTCTCACGTGGGCAACTCAACCTATTCTCTATTTATCAGAGATTTATCAGAGATTTCAACCCCTTAGAGGATGATTTCTGGGATAAAAACTATCCTATGTCTTTTCCTAGGACTCAAACTATCTCTTTACTAAATTTGATCTAAATCGGTTCAGCCGTTTTCACGTGATGCGCGGTCACATAAACAGACAAACAGATAAACAGACAAACAGACAAAAATTCTAAAAACTGTTGGAACGTGTTCTCTTGTCGATTCTAAGTTATTTTTCGAATCCAATCCATGTACAGGCTTTCGACCCTCATCAGCTTTATTAATATGTATAGATGTAGGTATAGATGTATATATTATAATTGTTTTCTCATGAGTTACGGCATTGAAGTAGGATTATTCTTTAGTAGACTTAAAATTCGGATTTGCCTTACTAGGGGAATGATTGCTTATTTCCTCTTACTCCGTGAAAGTGGTATTTCTGTGTTAACTGACAAACTATAAAAGTACGAGTATATTATAGTCATTGGATTTTACACAAATGGCTCGAAACGAATGTCAAGAAAGTATTTTCACCGAGCAGATCATGTTACCTCCAAATTATTTAGGTCGCGGTGATCAGTCATGTCATGTCAGGGGTCACGGCTTGAAATCGCGTTTCGCGTGACAATTTCCTTTCGAAATGGTGGGATGACCCTAATGAGCATGAGTTTATTACTGCTGTTAACTCGCATATGGGAACATGTGTTGACACTTCACCCTTACGTTTTCCTCGGAATATCCCTGAGAAACGATATCGCTGTGAAAATATCGCTAGTACTTTCTACGTTGTAGATTACGCTCTACTAGGATCTGGATTTATGACAACCTATTTTACTACTGATCTTTATTCATTTCCCACTGAGTGTTGTTTTACTGTCAGTCATCTTTACGTTTTCAATCACTCATCTATTTGACCTTATCAAGTCGTATCTGCATATGTAGTAAGGTAGTCCAATCTTCATGTTACAAATGTTCTTTATTCCCTCTCTGTTCAAACTGGCATTAACTCGTTTCATTATTAATAATTCTGGATCTATTTAATAATATCATAATAATTAGAAATTTCTAATGATTAATATCACAATAACTAAATTACGCCTTCGGTTTCAATACTTCTACAAAAAAAGAGCTATAACGAATGACGAATAACGAATTATGTAAAGTTGTAAGTATATCTGTGACCGCAATTGCCATGGGCTCTGGCACGTAGCTACGACTAATATGAAATAATTCAACCCCGTTAAAAATACCTGTATCATATTAAAGCACAAATCCTGAAAAGCAAATTCAAACCTGAACAACACAAAATTGTCGTGTATCGAAATTCAGAAACACCTGAGTCACTGGTAAATCCAGTATCGAGAAATCGCGTGTCCGGCCCAACCCTCGCCGGCCTTGATTCGTGACGATATCGCATGCGATTCACACACAACCTTACACCTGTGGCTAGTGTAAGTTGACCCCGATTAGTAACATTTTAACACTATGGCCGTGGTTATGGACATGGGACGCATTCGGCGGCGCAAGACACGGGCTGTAGTAGGTACAGATGGGTCAACTCATCTTTGCGCGCGGCTGTATGTTTGCGAGCACTTTTAACTGCCGCTATGTGCCACGGCGATGACTGTCGTGCCACTGTCCGGCCATTCTCCAGATTTGTGTCTGCGTCTAATTGCCATGACTCCATATAAAATGTTCGTAAATGGTCGTGGTAATTAGACCCAACCGCAGACATCAAATTTGAGAATGGCCGTGTCACACAAATCAAAACATGCATGTTACGAGCGGAAATATGTATTGAACTATCTATATCCGCCTGTACATAAACACTCCTAAGCAAGTAGATATGTGTGTGTGTGTGTGTGTGTTTGGGCGTCTTTCGACAAGGTCATCATAAACCCGGCCTTCCACTACCGCTTTACCTCATCATCCTCCTAGCGTAATTCCCTTGTGCCCCAGATTACCTGATCTAACGGACTACCTGATGATGAGCAGGCACATTAACTTATGAATGCTTCTAGCTCCAGAGAAATCAACAATCCGTTGCCAAACCTTTATTAATCTGAGGATAGGCACGTTGTGTTGAGACAAATGTGCCCTCAGCGCATCCACCAGTCCACCACTTACCAGCAGGAACACAACACCACATATATTCATGGCATAGTAGTACTGCTATTATGACTGCGGTCTTATGTAAGGTACTTTCCCAGTCAGGGTCCCTAGATATGAGCGAGATAGAGCGAGATCACATTCCGCGGTGCCATAACCTCTTACTGCATGACAAGAGTTCACACTTAAACTGGTTTTATATAGTTATCGGTAGGCGTCGTGAATAGAAGTCATGCCGTGTTTTACAGGCTAGTTCAGCGAATGACCTCATGAACATGGCCAAAGGACGGCTGATAATGGGCCCATTCGGCCGTTTTAGGTGTAGAGCCTTTGTTCGCAGTTCCGGACGACAAAGGTTCCCTTAGGAACTTTTATTTTTGTAGGGAAAGTCTGTGGCGAGAGTTGGTTTTGCTACCTTCTCTCGGGACATTGTACGATGATAAAGAAAATAATAGTCTTGTCAAGGTAAAGTTATATTATATATACTTCTCAGTGGCGGCGCGTGGATATTTTCGATGGGCAACCCGGAACAAAACTGTTATGAAAGGGTTGAGTTCTCTTGTTATGTGTGGTGGTGGTGTGCGCAACAGCTGGCAATTCACCTCACGCCACGGAGTTAGAGCTGCTTATCAAATCGGGTGCAGTTAATGCAAGGATATCTGATAACATCCTCGAGGATGCTAGACTGACATATGCATACGAGTCATGCTATGATAATTTTGTACACTAAAGAGTGCTACAATTTCCGCTAGTTACTTGAAATAGCGAAAAACACTTTCAAAAGTTTCAAACATTCCATCAAATAATTATTTGTACAAGTTTTATATTTAACATCTGTTTTTATAGTGCTTATCAAAACTGGACTACCTTTCTAGGTCGCGACGGGTTAAGGTAAACCCTCTTTTATAAAAATATCCAGTTCTGACGTCACTTCCTTAGGGTATGATTTCCGGGATTTACATGCAAAAAGTGTCCTGTGTAGGTACTAACGAACGACGTACCTACCCGTAGATTCAAACTTAATTTCATTTAAATAGGTTGAGGCGTGAATTAAGCAAACATGAAAGTAGTTTCATTTGGTTTGTGAACCTAAATATGTCGAGCGTAAATATGTCGTATTAGCCGGTTGACCCTGACGTTTTCCATTACTCGCAGAATGTGCCACGCAAGATTGATGGTCATGTAGTCTAAAAATGTGCTCGAAGCACACACGTCATTAGTAACGCTTGAAAAATCGTATTTCAGCATGTCGATTTATTTTAATGGTTTGCAAAATTACTACTAAGCTGCTGCTTCAAATGTGAACATTGTTTTTTTGCTAGAATAATAACAAAAGACGATGTCGTTTCGAGTTACGGTGTGGCTTAGAATAATAACGCCTAGAAGGATAATTTCATACGGCCGACGCGCCAAGCGTGAGGCATAAAATGGATTCATGTAGTTGTGATCAACTCGTATTCACACGATCGGCGTACTGGGCCATTTATGTCCTACTTTTGGTGGCCTCACCGTTGCGCGTGAACTGCGTTTCTATGCGTTATTATTCTAAGCGGTGTGGTGACTCAAAAAGTACCCATCTGGATCTGAAGTCACTGACGTACTGAGCCGAATGGTGTAGCGTACGCTCTCGCTTGCACTAGTGAAAATCATAATGAATGATAGTGAGACGCAGTGATACTTGAAAATAAAATCAGAATTGAATTAGCTGTTGAATGCAGGCCCTGCGCAGTCCGGAAGAGCTCTGTCTTGCTCGGGCGATTCTTATCGAAAGACTTATTGGATGTCTGCCATTCATGAGCCCGAGCGCTAGCAATGTATACGATTGGAGAATCTATTGGATTCCTTATGTATTTGAGTTAAATTTGCTTTGACGTTGGGCTGTACACGATTCAGTGAGTCTTTTGAACATGTTAAGTTGTTCGATACAACGATACGATTGCATGTATTGCAAGATAAGACCTAAACAGTAGAGTCCAGGCAATATTTATGAATTTTCTTACTTCACTTCACTATGAAATTCTCACTCTATAAGAACGTATGCTTATTCATGTAGTGGCCTTAGCTCATATGAAGGAGCGCGTGTTAGGCCTTTCAGAGTTGGCACTTAGTTACACTGGTGACTGGCGAGTTTGAAATGTGGGTACGTAGTGAAGGAATCCATGGTCCGACGACCGGGCACTCCATAATGATGCTACGTAATGTAGAGATATAGACACAACCAAGCGAGAGGCCGTACTGCACCGTCCCGTTGCTTAGGCCGTGTAGAATCTACAGGGCAAGCCTTAACAACCTAGGCGCCCCAGACGAATGCATTAGGTGCCCTTTTATATTATTCCATTCCATGCGTACACCTCGTAGCGTAGCGCCCTGTGCTCCGCATCTCTGCACCCCGATTTCTCCTTGAAACCGGCCCTGAGAATCTGTTACCTTATCCTATCTTGTGTTTATTACGCAGAACTGGTAAGATATTACTCACGATCTTGGTGTTGAGGTGCATAAGCTCCCGCTCAGTGACGCGGCGCCGCGCGGTCTCCATTTGCTGTTGTCGGTACTGGTTGTACTTGTACAGCAAATACATTCCGGGCAGAGCCAACACCACGAACGGCCGCATCAGACTGGACGACGGCGCACGCGCGGGCATCTTCCCACCATCATTTGACACTTCACTTGACAGTACACAGTTTAAACTTCCCCACACACATTTTCACAGGACAACACAGTTCACACGATATTTGGAAGAATTATGTGTTTAATTTGACTAATTTAGCACTTTACATAGCGTCTATACTACGGGGTTTCTAAGTTTAAGTTATTGCTTGTTGAATAGACCAAGTTATTTACACAGCGTTCTGCGCGCGGCTCGCCACCTGTAATGAACAATACAGTTTAATTATGTGTCGATTGCAAACAGAAACTCGGTATGGACTATAATAGTAATGTTTTGAATAAATCGAACAATCTGGTAAAATATCAACTGTGCCTGATGCACCTATGCACTGGTTGTGCAACTGAATTTGACGGGATTCCGATGAGGGAGCAGCTGAGTGAAAGACTTGTTTTCTTTTCCGAGTTGATGCCGTTTCGTAGGTATTTGTAGAACTGAATTTCATGAGGCCCGGACGCCATATTTATACCATGAAATTCCTTGCCCCGCAGCCCGCCCGCCCCGTGATTTTGGCGGGAAATATGGGCGGGAAAGTATTGGCGGGAAAGTTTTGGCGCGAAACGACATCTCATTTATTTATGACAATAATCTTAGGCTAATACGTTATTTACAGTGTTTTATACTTATTTCTATGACATTCGTAATGCATTATCACCCGAGATCCTCTCCGTTTGCCGGCCAATCGCATCTAAAGCGCGGGTTTTTCGTGTCGCTGTCTATATACGTACCTCGGCCCCCACCTGGGGTATAAATACCGAGCTTCCCCCCTCGCTCGCCCATCAGTCTATGCTTGGCCAGCGCGCGGATAGGATCTAAAGGCTTCCTCTTAATCTATCTATATTTCTAGTGGAAACTTAGTGTTTAGCCACTCTTTACTTATGAAACCCACAGTATATTACCTCTTAACTAGGTAGGAATGAAGTGTGAGACCTATTATTATTTATTTCGACTACAAATTATATAAGGCGACTGTAATACAATGCTTACGTTGTAAGAGGGTTATAAGCTAGGTTACAGGCAATCTATTTTATCAGTATTTACGTAGATGGTTGTCCTGCACATTTCTCCCGCCGTGGAACACCCGGCCGGTGTTCCAGCTCGCTGGCGTGCAGGTCGTCATCCTTGGTAGGTAAAATCGCGAGCTTCTTGGTCGGTCGCCGTAGCACTCCGCCCTTTGTTCTGACGTCCACCACTCTTGTCTCGCCGTCGGGTCCCGGGTACTTGGCGATCACTCTACCCATGGGCCAAGTATTGCGTGGGAGGGTCCCGTCGCCGAAGAGTACGATGTCGTCGATTTCTATGGGCCGGCCGCGCCTATACGGCTCCCGCCGGTCTTGAAGTGTAGGTAGGTACTCGCGGACCCATCGACTCCAGAAGTGGTCCGCGAGTCGTTGGCTCGTCCTCCACGTTGCTCGGCCGACTAGGTCCTTGTCGTTGAAGGTACCGGGCGACTGCACTCTGCCGGATCCGCCGAGTAGGAAGTGATTCGGTGATAGGGCTTCGGGGTCATCGGGCTCCACGGACACGTGTGTGAGGGGGCGGCTGTTCACGATGTATTCTGCTTCAGCCAGGGTCGTGGCGAAGACCTCCTCCGAGGGGTGACGCTCTTTCAGGACAGTGTAAAGAGTGTCTTTTACCGCTCGCACCATTCGCTCCCACGCCCCGCCCATAAATGGCGCCGAAGGGGGGATGAAGCGCCATATTATTTGTCGTCGCCCCGCCTCCTCTCGCATCGCGTCTTCGGTGGCCGCCCGCAGCATCTTATCCGCAGAGTGGAAGTTCGTCCCGTTGTCCGACCAAATCTCCGTAGGTGTGCCTCGACGCGCGATCATTCTTCGTAGAGCCATTATGGCGGATTCGCCGCTTAGACTGGGCACTATTTCCATATGTATAGCGCGCGTTGTAAGGCATGTAAATAGCGCTACATATCTCTTTTGTGTCCCTCGGCCTACTGTAATAGTCGCGGGGCCCCACAGATCGACGCCCGTGTATGTGAAGGCTCTCTCGTGATGTGCGAGGCGGCAGTGCGGCAGATTTCCCGTCGGAGGTACAGTCGGCTTCGATTTTCGTCGCCGGCATGGCAGACATCGATGGATAATCATTCGGGCGACTGTACGTAGTCGTAGTATGGCGTAGTGTTGTTTGCATTCGTTCACTGTCGCTTCAACTCCGTGATGGTTCATTTGTCGGTGCACGCAGTCGATGTACAGTCGGATGGCCGCGTGATTTCCGTCTAATACGGACGGCCGTTTTTGCGTTGTGGTTAAGTCGTTTGCTTCGTTGATGCGCGTTTTTAGCGTTATCACGCCGTCGATGAGTTCGATCGCTAAGGGGCGTAAGCGACTATTCATGGCCGGCGGCTTGCCCTGCATTAGTCTCTGAATTTCGTCGCTGAAGCTGTCTCGTTGACTCTCTCGTACTATTAGGCGTTCCGCTTCTATTAGGTACCGCGCGTCAATTGATAAGTAGGTTTTTGATGCGGGCCGGGCCTGTCGCGGCGCGGCGGGTGCGGGTCGCTTGTGTTTTCTGTTCCACTCGGGGTCCTTTTCTTTGTTCTTGAGTGTTCTTTTGTAGTGAGTTCGGCCTTTGTTAGGACGACATAGTTCTATGAACTGTAGTACTCGCGCTAGTGTGCGTAGTAGGCGCTCCCAGCGCGAGAACCTTTCCGCCGGCGGTAACCACGGTGTGTGCGTGATTTTGTTACAAATTTCGGTTGCTATTTTATTTTCTTCGCCGGTCGGTGCATTATTTTGTTGTTGTGGTTCGGCGGGCCATGTTGCGTAGTCATTGTACAGGAAGTCGGGCCCATGGAACCAGCGGTGGCTGCTGTTGAAGTCTGGCGGGAGCTCTCTGGTAGGTATATCTGCGACGTTGTGGCGCGTAGGTACCCATTTCCATTCGCGTACCGTCGTTGTTTCTTCGATGGCGGCTAATCGATGCGCGACGAAGGGTTTGTATGAGCGGGCGCCGGTGCGGATCCAGGTGAGCACGGTGCGACTGTCCGACCAGTATGTCTTACTGGTTGGTTTCAGGTCGTGTTCTTCTACCACGGTGACGGCCATTCGTGCGCCCATCGCCGCTGCCTGTAACTCCAGGCGTGGGACCGAGGTCACTTTGAGGGGGGCGACCTTGGCCTTCGCGGTGATGAGGGACACGTGTATTTGTCCGTCCGCGGTTACCGTACGCCAGTATAGAGCGCACGTGTATGCGGTGAGGGAGGCGTCGACGAATGTGTGCAGCTCCCGGGTTACCGCGGTGCTATAATATGGGTAGCACCGGGGTATGGCGACGTCGCGGAGCGCTGTCAGCTGTGTGGTCCATAAGGTCCATTTCTGCGCGAGGTCGTCATCTATTGCTGCGTCCCATGTCGTGCCTCTTCTCCATATTTCTTGTAGTATTTTCTTCGCTTGGACGGTGACGGGTGAGGCCAGCCCAAGGGGGTCGAAGACGGACATCATCACTCTCAGTACCGAGCGCTTAGTCGGTTTTTTTTCATTGAGTGCGTCGGGCGGCAATCGGCTCAGGTCCAAGTTGAAAGCGATTTCATCTGTGGCGGGCTTCCAAACTTGTCCGAGTACGCGTTCATTTTTCATTTCTTTCGCGTCGAGCTCTACGTGTGCGGGGCTCGTGCGCTCGTTTGCCACCTCCCGGGCGTATTCGTGGAGGTTTGAAGGCTCGGTGGTGGGGGTGCGATTTTTCTTGCTTGCGGTGTTTTCTTCTGAGGGGTCTGTGTTCTCATTGGCCACCGCTAGTAGCACTCCCGCCGAGTTGGACGACCACTTACGGAGATTGTAGTGGGCGTTTTTCTGTATATCTCGTACTTCGGCGGCTATCTTGATCGCTTCATCTTCTGACTTGAAACTCTGTAGGTAATCGTCTACGTAGTGATTACGTACAATGGCCTCGGCGGCTTCAGGGTTCGTTTCCCTATATTTTTCGGCGTTCGCGTTCTTTACATATATAGCGATCGTAGGGCTGCAGGTTGCACCGAAGACAAGGGAGCTCATACGCCATTCTTCCGGGGGCGTGTCGTCCCGGCGGTTCCCACGCCACAGATATCGTAGCGCGTTGCGGTCTTCGGGCTTTATTTTTACGTGCATAAACATTGCTTCTATGTCGGCGGACACGGCGATTTTGTGTTGACGGAACCTCATTAGCACCCCCGGAAGTGATTGGAGGAGGGGGGGGCCTGTGAGGAGTTTGTCGTTGAGTGATACGCCTCGAGTACGGGCCGCAGCATCATAGACCACTCTGACGCGATCTCTCTTCATAGGATTCAATACGGCGAAGTGCGGTAGATACCAGTTTTTTTCGTTGTTATTCTTTGGCGGGGCTGGCTCGGCGTAACCTCGCTCGATTAGGTGGTCCATTTCGGCGTTGTAGCGCTTCTTGAACTCTTCATCTCGATCTAGTTTTTTCTCGATGCTGTGTAGGCGTTTGAGCGCGTTCTCGTAGTTGTCCGGCAGTTTGTCGTCTTCGTTTTTCCATAGTAGAGGCACTTGATAGTGACCGTCGGCCGTGATCGTGGTTGATCGCGCGAGCTGAGCGAGGGCGCGTTCTTCCGGGTCGGATTTGGGTCGTTTCGGCTCTATCATCATATTTTCGATGGCGAAGTATTCTTTTAACTGCCGGTCGACGTCTTCCTCGCTTGTTAGCGATTCCCTTTCTTCGGCTGGCTGATTGGAGATATGGCTGACGATATGGTGGATGCCCTCGCCTTGTAGGGGGGCGCGGGTGTGCGCGCCGTGTAACACCCATCCGAGCGGTAGTCGGCTGGCGACGGGTTGATTTCTGTCGCCGCGTCGGATTTCTTCTGGTATTAACAGATACCAGTTGTCTTGCCCGAGCAGTATTCCCGGTTCGGCCGTGTCGTATCTCAGTAGGTGCTCTATGTCTCGCAGGTGTGGGCACGTACTGATATCGTCTTCGCTTATCGTTTGGGGTGATAAGCGTAGGTCGGGAATTGTGCGGGCGTGTATGCGCACCTCCCCGCCTTGTCCGCGTATGAGGAGCGGGACTCGGCGGGATTTCGTTGCGTTTATTTTTTCACTGGTGATTGCCTCTATGCGCAGCGGCGTTGTAGGCCCGTCTAGGCCGACTTTGTTGGCGATTTCTTCCGACAGGAGCGTGATAGTGCTTCCGTCGTCCATCAAAGCCGAAGTCTTGACCTCCCCTTTGGGCCCTTTTATTGTCACAGGTAATATCTTGAGAAAGGCGCGGGACCGGCGGGTCGTCCACGTTGAGGTAACGGCTTCGTTGTCGGCGGGCGCGGGCTTCTTATTGTGCAATAATTTGTGATGAAAGTACTCGCAGCCGTCTCGCTCGCACTTCACCCGTTTGCAGTGGTGCGTTCTGCCCTTGTATTTTAGGCATCTGAAGCATAGTCTTTTTTCTTTAGCTAACTTCCAGCGCTCGTCGATTTCTTCAGCCGTAAATTTCGGACACTTGTCGATGCTGTGCGTCTCGCTCTGACAGCACGAACATTTGCTGGCTGGTCTCTCGGAGGTGGCGTAGGCTTTGTGCACTCGTCTTGGCGGAGGTTCGCTTGTTTCCGGTTGCGCGTAGGCTGCGCAGTACTGTGCTTCTCGTTGTAGGAAGGCGGAGATTTTTATTAGCTCTGGTTCCGCGGACACGGTGGTGGCGGCGAAGTCGAACCACCTGTATCTTTGGTTCGGTGTCAGCTTGTCTAGGATCGCTTTAGTAGTCTCAGGGCTGTAGAGATACTGTGCGCGATCTAACGCTCGGAGGGTGGCGATGGCATTCGCAACACGGCACGAGAAGGAGCAGAGGTCCCGCGCGCCGTCTGTGAGGCGGGGCAGCGCGCGGAGCCTTTCTAATTCAATTAGTGCTATGGTATCGGGCCTCCCGAAGCGTGTTTCTAGCGTTTTGATTATCTCGGCGGCCGGAGCTTGGTAGATGAGAAGATTCTCAACTGATTCTTTTGCTCTCCCTTTCAGTGATCTTCGTAGTCTCGCTATATTTTCTGTTTCGGTGAACTTCATTTGAGATTCTTCGTACGAGGCTTTGAAGGTGAGCCATTCTTGATGCGACCCGGCGTAGGCAGGTAATTCGGTTGCGAATCGGGGGGCAGCGCTGCCGGCGCGGGCGGCTAGAGCGATCGCGGATGCGAGCTCGGATAGGTTAACTTGTTGTGTTGTTTGCGGCACTGCGTTGGTGGTGCCGCTTTGTTCATAGCGATTCGCGCAGGGCGGCGCGGGCGTGAAGACTGGGGGGGGGTCCCTGAGGGGGGCGTTCCCCGCTGGCACTGGCGTCGCGACGGCAGCGGCGACGGGTGCGCTGGGCGGCGGGGGGAGCTGGGTCTCGGCGCGCGGCAGTGGCTGCTGGACCGTTGCTTTTTCTTCGTCAGGATTGTTCCCCTTTTCTTCTGGAAGGTGTGGTTCTTGAGTGATGGCGGGCATCTCGTGGTTTTTCTCGAACCAGGCGTCGATTTGCTCGTTCACTTGAGTGGCGGAAACCACAGTTCCTTCGTCTTCTTCGCTTTGTTCGGCTTCTAGTGTGGCGATGTGTGCTTGGGCGAGTTCAAGCTTGATGCGTAACATCTCTTCTTTTGCTTTGGCTAAGCGTTGCGCACGGCGGCTCGTGGTCGTTGCGCGTGACTTCGACGACGGTGGCGGCGCGGGGGGGCGTGGCGTCGTCCCCGTCTGTGACGATTCCTGAGATAACGGCGGCGTCTCAGTGATCGTGTCCGTGCTCGTCGCGTTGTCCGTCGTCGTCGCGTTGTCCGACGCCGTCGGTGGCGTGTATGTTGAGTCTCTACTTGTTTCTTCTCTTGAGGTCCTCGGCGGTTGCTCTGTCCCGAAGATGAGCTGGGCTAACGACTGCCCCGGCGCCGATGACCTTGTGACTGGACCCATTTTCGACGATAATTTCTCGGCAATGTTCTTTCACTTTCACTGGAATCTTCTTTTTTTTCTTGAGGCTGTAGCTGTGCTTAAACTGCAATTTCTTTCTTGAATATCCGGCTTACTGAAGGACCATTATGTGCCTGATGCACCTATGCACTGGTTGTGCAACTGAATTTGACGGGATTCCGATGAGGGAGCAGCTGAGTGAAAGACTTGTTTTCTTTTCCGAGTTGATGCCGTTTCGTAGGTATTTGTAGAACTGAATTTCATGAGGCCCGGACGCCATATTTATACCATGAAATTCCTTGCCCCGCAGCCCGCCCGCCCCGTGATTTTGGCGGGAAATATGGGCGGGAAAGTATTGGCGGGAAAGTTTTGGCGCGAAACGACATCTCATTTATTTATGACAATAATCTTAGGCTAATACGTTATTTACAGTGTTTTATACTTATTTCTATGACATTCGTAATGCATTATCACCCGAGATCCTCTCCGTTTGCCGGCCAATCGCATCTAAAGCGCGGGTTTTTCGTGTCGCTGTCTATATACGTACCTCGGCCCCCACCTGGGGTATAAATACCGAGCTTCCCCCCTCGCTCGCCCATCAGTCTATGCTTGGCCAGCGCGCGGATAGGATCTAAAGGCTTCCTCTTAATCTATCTATATTTCTAGTGGAAACTTAGTGTTTAGCCACTCTTTACTTATGAAACCCACAGTATATTACCTCTTAACTAGGTAGGAATGAAGTGTGAGACCTATTATTATTTATTTCGACTACAAATTATATAAGGCGACTGTAATACAATGCTTACGTTGTAAGAGGGTTATAAGCTAGGTTACAGGCAATCTATTTTATCAGTATTTACGTAGATGGTTGTCCTGCACATCAACATCAACCAATTTTTCTCCAATATGCTCGGAAATGTCCGCCTTACTGTAGCAAAAATAGTCCGTAAAGTTCCTCGTTACTGCCAAGCGCAAATTTAAAAAGTTAAAAGTCATTAGTGTACAGCTTCAGCGGCCAGGAAAATGTATGAAATTCCTTTAGGTACTGTATAGTTTTTTACCTTTTAACCATATGTTTTGACTAAGGCAAATCACTGCAAACAGCCAAATCCTCGTACGTTTCAATGCTTATAAATTTATCACAACAACTTGTTATTGTTAGAATGAAAGAAATGTATGGCTGTATCTTTCCAACTATTGCAAGTTGGTGTGACAAATTGCGCCCGTTTGTAGTTTGCCTAAAGTTTTCCCGCGTTTTCTGTTTTTTTTTTAAGTCATAGTCAAATCTCTTACTTTTGTAAGTGATCAAAGTGACGTTTTTAAAAATATCTCAAATAGTTTGAAACGAAGAAATAAAAATATTTTTATCTTTCTAATGTTTTTAATTATCTTTAGTATGTAAATTGAAACTTGCACTACGAGTCATGCCGTGTAGATACTTTAAAAAATAAGTTTGGTGGGAACTTGATATTAGGTTATTGACATACTCGCTGTTTTAAGATTATTGAAAATATTATTTGATTTCCTCGCATTTTTGGAGAAAAGCACTATATATGCCTCGGCGGGAACGGCAATTCGTGGATAAGTTGATGTTGTCGGATGAAGCGAAGCTAAATTTCCCGGCTTCTGCAATAATGTACATTACGCATGGTTTCACTACACTTATCGGTCTGATAAAAGCGATAGGAAAAGGGACTTCGTTTTAGGTACAGTTAGTTATATGTAAAAGTGGTCTGCCACTTTTCGACTATTAAGGTGGTTCCATTTTCATACAAAACTTTATTTGACATCCGCAGGCTAACGACGGCAACATGATATTTTAAGAAACTTATGTAATTAACTTTCATAAATTGGCTTTCCATTTGCGCGAAATTCCCCCTTTCCTAGAATAAACTTGTATAAATTTATGAAAGTTTATTACATAAGTTTCTTAAAATATCACGCCGTTAGCCTGCGAATGTCAAATAATGTTTTGTATGGAAATCGAACCACCTTAAGGTTCAAAAGAGCACTTTTTTTGGCTTACTGTTCTATGAACACTTACAATCCATTACAACACAATAGTACGAGTAGGTACTTAGCGTGCTATTTTACTAAATAGTTAGGGAGCTGGCGAGCAAAATTTCGATATGATCAGCACACAAGGCAGACGTTATTAATAGTGATATTTATGCCCTAAGAAACATCAAGGACCTTGTCTGCGACCATGGTGGCGCTGCGTTGTAATTTACACCGTGCGCGCACACGTCTGCTTCTGGGGCTGATGATCACAATCATCCTGGAAACACAAATAATCGAATAGGCAGACATCCAGGGCTCTAACTTTTGTAGTATTCATTTTTTTTTATTTTTTTTTATGTTAAAAAAAACTGTATTATGAAGTGCACACTTGGCAGATTTGAATTGTTCAACCAAAAACAATGAGAAGAACCACGGAAAAATAGTCTGCTAACATGTTGCCTCTGCGTTGTCTATTGACAGTATTCCAAAAATTAAAAAAAAGGTGTGCTATATTATGCGCACACGTCTGCCTCTTGGACTGATGTTTGAATTCCTTATGAAAACCAAGAAAATCGATGAGGCAGACGTTCAGGCCTCTGATATTCCAAAGGCAGACCATTTGATTTTTTTAACCCGACGCTCGCGCCAAACCAAGCAGGTATAAATTAAATTGATCAAATTGCTACAGACAAGACCACATCCCGCCTTCATTCTTGTTTTTTTTTAAACGTTCCGAAACGCACTACCAGAGTAAGTCATTGACAAATTCGAGTACGAAGACTAAGTTAAAGGCACGTGCTTTTGTGCATTTAAATCTAAAAATGACTAACCTCTTAACTCCCTTGATTCCGTGAATTTCAAACAGTTATACAGCTGAAAATCAGTGAGCAAAGTGTCTGCCACTTTTTTTTTCGAATCCACGGAGTCATAGTGAATCGAATGGGCAATCCGCTGTAACGCGCGAAAACGCAGCGACATAGGACCTTAATTGATTGGACCAAATCAATTCGTAATAATTTAAACTGCAATCCACCTCGACGTGAAACGTGTGCAAATCATATACCGAAATGCTCGCCAGCTTCCTAACTAAAACGATTGAGTGACATTTATTTACTGTTTCAGAGTAATTAAAGTATCTAGTAACTTTAGTAGGTACTTACTCTATCGTAAGTAAGGACAGAGCACAAAAATTTGTACTTTAATATTTTCATAGGCCGTACAACACAAACCCCCTTACCCGCCGCAATATCCCGGCAATAATTTCTCAGTAACCTATTTGACCTTCCCCTTGACTAACGCTTTCAATTACGCCGGCAACACTCGATTATTGCGGAAAATTAGTTTTTAACAAAGTTGCCAATACTGCTGGCAATCTGGGCCGAAATAGAGCTAATAAGTGTAGGCAATGAGTTGATGGATCGTTTCACGAAGTAATTGGCTGCGCGACTATCAAATGTAATGCGAAACAAGTTTTCCGCCCTTCCTTTATCGGTTGATGTGACACGGCTGATTGGATTTGCTGGAATGGTGAAGACGAGAGAGAAAATGAATAAAAGAGAGGACGTGGTTATTGTTAGGTCAGTATCTAATCAACATTACGTCAATGCCACTTCTGATTTTCTGGCAAATAATAAAACGTAGAAAGTTGGAGCGCTTGGTTTGTGTTCGATGGATATCAAAGCATTGAAGGCATTTTAGTAAGGCTGAGTTTTCTTTATATTTTCTTTTCTTCTTCATGAAAGTTGGTATTGAAGTCAAGCAGGTCGATCACGTAACGCATTGTACGAACGTCGGGTAGGTCTAAATGTCACTTTTTAATTTTATATGGAAAATTGACAGTTAAATTGTACCGACGTGCGTTCGGAACGTTACGTGATTACCCCTCAGACCGATTTGTAGAATTTTCGGTTCCATTTCTATGTGCGACCTTTAAAATTTAATTGAGTAATAGTTTCTCAAATATATCCTAATACTATAAATAATAATATTATCAACAGGAAAAGTTTGTGAGATGTTGATTTGTAAGTTTGTATGTAATGGGTAATCTTGGGAACCACTGGTCTGATTTAAAAAAAATATTTCACCTGTGTATAGCATGGCCTCTCTGGATGGACATAAATAAATAAGTATATGTTGTGTTATTCCGCGAGTTTGGCTGAGTTCTTTGCGATACGCGGGCGAAGCCGCGCGGGCATCTAGTTAATATTATACCCATGAAAGTCATAAGTGCTTCGTCTTCGAACTTTCTAGTAATGAAGCTCAGATATCAGAACAGGACATAGGCAATAATGTATTACGAGTAGGTAGTACTGAGTCGCAAGCAGTAGGTGGAATAATTTCAATTTCACAAATCTTCCTAGGCGTATTTCACCTTAAATTGCGAATGTGCGTTATTTAATCTATTGCGTACTTAGCAACCTGACCGATGGTTCCTTTAGTAGAACCGCTGAAGCTTCCTGGTTTGCACATCAAAGGCATTATTCTATATTTAACCCGTGACAAGAAAATCGAAAGCCCCGCTGACGGCTGAACGGTGCCTTGGACCCCGTGGTACCCGCGCGATACGATCGCCTTACGAGACTTATGATACAATACAGGTTGACGTTCGATCTGCGATTGCCTGTTCAGACTTTAGAGCGTGACGTTATCAACGAGAGATGATATAATTTCTTATCTTTGTTTGAGACGTATGGGACTCAACGAAAACCAAACACTTAGAGAGTGCTGCGGTGCATATCATAGTCTAAACAACAACTTCTTATGTTATGCTGGCATATATTCCTTTTAAATTACTTAAATAGAGTGATAGCTTATATATTTAGTTTACCTTAGTTAGGTGCCGATGGCATCTGCAAACAAATTCAAAGGGATGAAAGTCTTCGTCCCACACTGGATCAGCGTGGTAGCTTTGTCACACTCCCTCGTCTATGATAGGCGATCTGTGCCCGTCAGTGATACGTGGGTCATATTAATATATACAGATTGAGTAAAACCATGTAAAACAAAAGTCGTCTTTCCTGTAGCCATACCATGCAATAACGTCCACTGTTTCGGCATGTTAAGCCTCTTATGAATTGGTATTTTTTTTAAGACATTACTGAACATGATATCGCTTTAAAATCTTTTGTGTGATGAATATTGATATCTTGGCTATTATTTTAAGAAAGAATTTTACAGTTTTAGTTTCAATATCTATTTTATATAAATTTATTTGTAAACCTCGTATTTGAACCCCATTTCGTGATAAAATTTGGCTCTGCTCCTAAGTTTGTGAGTTCGTGGCCCCTGTTTCGGCATAAAGTTTTCAAGTACCTGATAGTTGGAGATACGTTTTATTTATGCATATACACCCTCATTTGTTATTTGGTATTGAACAAGATTATTGAAGACGTAGTAATATCATGAATATTGACAAAATCCAATAGAGGGCCTGGATAAAACTCGGGTAAATTTAAAATCCTGTGTCTTATGTTGTTTTTCCAGGATTTTTTAAAGTTAAAGAACTTATCCAATAGTACACGGTCAACCTTAACTAAAACTGTTTAACTTGAGATAAATATCTAGACAACCTTTGGGACGTGACACATATCTGTAAACCCTATTCTGTTTAATAGAGTATAAAGTTACCTTTCACTTCTTAAAAAAAACCGTTAAAAATAAAGAAAGTTCCGGGAGTAAGAAGTAAGTCCCGGGATTTCAAAGGTTTAAAATTAAACTTTATTCAATACTTTTCGTCTATTTTCTTTTCAAAGTGTCTACCTAGTTAGATGTATTGATTATATTGATTTCCCTGAAAAAAAAAATATTCAATGCTGTATGGGTCACACTTTTTAAAGGACAATCTTATACTGTTTTATAGTAACCTCTCATTTCATAAAAATAATCCCGAAAATAAATAAATATATTAGTTACCCAGGCAACAATATTGCATTTTAGTGAAGTACATGTTACCTCTTCAAGATGAATATCAAATAACACACGAGGGTACACATTTCCCATACCTTATTTACTACTAGGATTGATCTGTGTTTACCTACCACTATAGATTTCTCTGTCACGAACTTGGGAAAAAGTATTAAAAGTGGTAGTCCCTTGTTTCGTGTTACTAGCTCTTGGATATTCCCGCAATTAATAATGTAGATCACATTTAAATTATCTTCAATAACCATAAACTATCCTACATGTAATAAATAAACATAAAAATACAGGACAGAAATCGAGCAATAAAAAAAATTGTGCTGCATTTAAATATGCGAATTCACCTTAAAATTTTAAATGTAGGTCAGGTTCAACCTCGTTTTACGGGAATTCTAGTGAACAAAACATATACCGAATTTAGGTCATAGAAAACCTCATTAAATACATTATCTGTATTTTAAATTTACATTTACAATTTCTCAAGTATTATTTAAATACAAAATATATAAGGATGTATCTAGAAAGTCCTTGATTCGGTAGTAACACGAAATAGGGGCCACAAGAAAAATATAATGACCGCTAGTTCGTGAGCCCATTTATTGCGATTTTAAGGGACTTCTATACCTAAATATACAATGATTCCTTATTAAATCAATTGTTAAGGAACTCCACAAAGCACTGTTAAAATATTTTTTTCAAATGGACTTTGGTTTGCCTTTCAATTCCCTTAAGAAGTCGGAGCGAGAACCTTACGTCAACAACAAGTTCGCGCATACCGCACAGCTGTTTTCAGCCGACTGAGAGTTTCCAGCGTTATATTGCTATTAGTTTAGTCGTCAAAATGTAAGAATTAGATTTTTTGGAAAGATTATATGATAGAGTTTTTTTACAAATGTATATTCTAAACAAAAAATATTTGTATTGCTTATTATATGCGTCAGAAACAAAACTAACGAAATGACGTACTAGCACGAACTTGTGGCCCGTTACCTTCAAGTTTCAAGTTTCAAGTATTTTATTGCATTCATGTTGTTATAATATAGTACATAGTTGACACATGTTACAGTAAGTCTCAAACATGAACCCTGCAAGGGCATCGCAATACATAGGTATTTATAGATTAACTTACAACTAATAATAATAATAATAATAAGACTCACCTCTCGACAACCTCACAGCCGCTCAGACGTGTTGCTCCATTGTCGCACTGTGCGTGCAACTGTTTTGTGGGGCCCACTTAGCGAGTTGGCGAGTCACCGCCTGCCTTTTTACAATTTTGAGACTGATTATCACGGCAGGTGTCCGCTAGTCTCTTCCCATAAGCCATGTTCCAGTCCACTCACCATTCAACCAAATAACCCATGACCTTAGTTTCCATCGCAGTCACAGTGCTGCACTGCAATAGTCTTTACACCTGGCTGGGACCATCACCGGTTGTATCATGTTGTGCGGTCGGAGATGGTACCCGCCATGTGTATCCCTCGCTTTAGATTATTTTTGTTTTAAGGGGCCTCTGTGCTGTTGGCTTCGGCCCCACGCATGCCTTCCAAAGGTCCGGGACCCCATGGTCCCGAGATATGGAAAAAACATACAAATAATAATAATTCAAATTCAAAATTCAAATTCAAATTCAAAATCATTTATTTGTAAACATAGGTATATGGATGGAGTTAGTTATACTGGGCGTTTTTCGCAAGTCGACATCCATTTGCCTATTTTGCGTGAAACGGCGGTGTGGCGCTATACTCTAACAACCCCAGCTCGTCCAGAAAGTTGGTGAGTGCCTTGGTGTTGCTGACTGCGTCCCGTATAGTGTGTCTGGAGAACCTAGGTGCTTTATTCTGTATAATTCTACCTGATTGCAGTCCAGTAGTATATATTTAGTCGTTTCTTCTACCTCCATGCACGCTCTGCACATGGGGCTGTCTGTGATACCTAACCATGCATATAAAGAAATGTTTTGATTTCATGAAAAGAAGACGCCGTTCGTTCGGATTAAGAGACGAACCAAAAATTAGGCAAAAATTAAGGAAGAGACGCGAACCTAAATCTCTGTGCGACGACAATCGTACCTACCCGCAACCAATGCTGTGACAAAATTATGGACTGTGCGTATCAATATGTATTGTAGGAAGATACAATTAGTAGATTACTTCAGGATCATCACTGGACATCATGTACGGATCTTATTTCGAAATACAATGTTACTCAAACCCCGGAGCAGACACGAGGAATGTTCTGCGTTCACTACCGAAAAATGGAACGCCACAGAACAAAGATGACTGTTTGATCATAATTACTGGATGCAACGACAACAACCCCAACAAGCTGTTTGCAAACTTGTACTTTACTGTTCAACAATTAACCCACGCAAACATTATCATATCACAAGTACCTTATAACCATCATTTAAATGAGCGCCCTCTGAATAGCATGCTAAAATCAATTTCAGAACAATTTGAACATTGCACATTCTTGTCATGTGAACCGAAGCCAATGAATAATATCAATAAACACATAAATTTGAAGTAGCTAACTACCTACAAGTATCTTTCACCAAATAGCGTGCTCACTGTACACCGCTTCATACCAGCTACAACTGCTGCAACGTCACATCAGCAGCACTCAGATGTTCTGAACACCAAAATCAGATGTTCTGAACACCGGTTCGAGCCAGTTTCCGACGTAGATACTCCTATCACGAGGCTGTATGCGACTTGGGTGAAGACAAAACCAATACCCAATCGATGGCAGTGAACATGTTTTTTCGTCGCAACTCCATCTAACGGCTTAACACTACCAAGCAATATCCCTATAGCACCATGTAATCAATATCGAGATAAATTTATGATCTTACATCAAAACATTCTATTAAATAAGTTAGATATGTTGGAAATTACATTAAATGACTTCCAAAATAATTATCAAAGTATCGATGTACTTTGCATCAGAGAAACTTTTGTCAAAAAAGGTTCAGAACCTAACATTAAATTAAATAACTTTAAATTAGCGTCATCATAAAGTAGAGAGAAAAGAAGAGGTGTTACAGCGATATTGGTTAGAAAGTCATTAGAAGTTAAGCCAATAGAGATTTTGCCATAGTCAGCATCAGACTTCTATTTTGAATGTTGTGGTATTTAAATCACTACCATCATTTTAATAGTAATAACGATTTATAGGATACCACAACAAACTCGATCGCATTTAGGTCTGTTTCTTCACAAGCTTGACCACTTATTTCAATACTTAGCCCTAAAACATAAAAAGAAAAAAGTTGTTGTTTGTGGTGACTGGAATATAGACACCCTCAAAGATAATTCAGTTACTAAGGAATTAATTAGTATATTAAGGAGCCACAATTTTTCAATACATATTAGGTCACCAACTGTCGAAAAAAAAAATGTCGAATTAAGGCGTAATTTGTACAAATGTAACAACAAATTCGAACAATATAAACTTGGTTTTTTTGAATGGCACGCGCGCGCGCTCTTTGCGTATTCAGCCAAACCACGAAAGCTGAAACTCGAAGTTCGTATATCTGAGGGCCTACCGCGAACGGCATTCGAAGTTTTCCCTCTCTGTCGCACTTATGTACGAACTTGTAAGTATGACAGAGAGGGGAAACTTCGAATGCCTTTCGCGGTAGGCCCTCTGCATTCCTGTCATTTGTTAGTGCGATAGAGATAGAGATACCCGAATATTTTCGAATTCCGAAGTTCGTGGTTTAAAAGAAAATACGGATGTCGGACTAAATTAATATTTTATGTGTGAATATGGTTAAAATTATTTGGAAATACTATTGTTGTTATTGTTTTAGTATATTTGACTAGCTTTAAGTTTAATATTGTACGTCCGAAATGGGCAAGCTGTTGGACTTTATTTTACCCAAAACAACTAAATGTACAATGTTCTGACAATAAAGAAATCTTATTTTATCTTATCTTATCGAAAATAGGGATGTAGACACTAAACAAAATAATCATAATGTTGTATTATCTCGAAAAAAAAACAACGCAAGAGGCTATATAGGTAATCACTAAGTTATAAGCGTATAAAGTTTTAAGAGGGGGTTTGTTGCGTCTCTTTTCCGCAAAACGCAACTTTATAATGAAACGATTGTTTTTTACTATGACGCTCGAGGATCGTGACGTCACGGTCCCTGATCGTTTTCTCACTCTAACAAGCGACATTAAAGCGGTTGTAGCTTCGGAATTTTTTGAGATATTTGAATGAGTTTTTCGTTTCCTCTTTCTTTTGAAGTGAGTCTACAGCTCTATATGGAAGACAAGCGGAAATAATCCATATTATCCATACTAATAATCCATACTTCCATACTAATATTATAAATGCGAAAGTGTGTCTGTCTGTAACCTCTTCACGCCTAAACCGCTGAACCGATTTAGATGAAATGAGCCCCGGGGAAGGACAAAGGGTAGTTTTTATATCTGAGGGGCTGAAATTGGGGGTGGAAATTTGTATGGAGCTACTTAAACCGCTGCACCGATTTAGATGAAATTTGGTATAAATAGTTTGAGTCCCGGGGAAGGACATATAATAGGTTTTATCCCGGAAATCATCCCCTAAGGGGGTGAAAAGGGGGGGGGGGGGTGAAAATTTGGATGTAATCTATTTTGATGAAATTTGGTGTAGATATAGGTTAAGTCCTGGGAAAGGACATGGGATAGTTTTTACCCCAGAAATCATCCCCTAAGGGGGTGAAATTAGGGGTGAAAATTCGGATGGAACCCATTTTAATACAATTTGGTATAGAGATAGCTTGAGTCCTGGGAAAGGACATAGGATAGTTGTAATTCCGGAAATCACTCCCCAAGGGGGTGAAATGGGGGATGAAAATTTGGATGAATCCCGTTTAGATGAAATTTGGTATAAAGGTCGTTTGAGTCCCGAAGAATGACATTAGATAGTTTTCATCCCGAAAATCATTCCCTAAGGGTATGAAATAGGGGGTGAAAGTTTGGATAAAATCCATGTACCTAGATGAAATTTGGTATAGAGATAATTTGAGACCCTTCAAAGGATATAGAATAGTTTTTGCCTCGGAAATCATCTCTTAAGATGGTAGAAGTTTGTTTGCATTATATTTTCTAAGTATTAAGTTCTACGCGGACGAAGTCGCGGGCAACAGCTAGTCGTAAATAAAAGTAACGTGTAATTAACCGTACCGCTGTTTTATTGTATAGATCTACATTTAATACTGAGTCTTTAAAGTTAATAACCGCGCGGGTGGCGCAGGACCGGTCACTTTGGAACTCTTTGGGGGAGGCCTATGTCCAGCAGTGGACGTCTTTTGGCTGCTATGATGATGATGAAGATGAAAGTTAATAACGAGTAACGACTCAAAGGCAACACGAATGACACAATAAAACCAACATTACTTAGATTGTGTTTTACGAGTACAGCTCTAAAACCGTATTTGCTGCATCACTGTAATGCAGTGATTCAAATCCCAATCGAATCATCCTGTAACCATTATTTCAACAGACAATCCGCATCAAAAATGAAAGAGCTGGAAATTAAAAATGTTGGACGCACGGAAGTAACGATTTCAGTTTATTACCCCACGCTCCATTTCGCGACTCGGGGGAACAACGTCAAGTACCTATATATATATATAATTTTTTTTTTACACTGATTGCATGAATAACACTATAATTAAACTAAACTAAAACTACAATACATCTAAATAAAACTAAAATAAATGTTATCGCTGGGGGCAATAACACGCGACGTGAGCTGAATGAGATGGAGAATGGGAGTGAGAAATGGGAACTGGCTTACTTGAATATGTAGGTAAGGTTGTTCTGTGTACTGGGCCGCGACGACTTAAGCGGCTTGCCGTGCTGATATGATGGATGGGCTGAGTAGGAGTCTTCTTCTGGTTTCGAGCCGACCTTGAGCTGATGAAAGTCTTCACGCACACTGAGGGTTATAATTCACTCGCGCGCCTAGTTTTGAGCTGATGAGCCACGTAACGTCACAGTCACTACAATAAGGGTACCGGCCGGTATAATCACGACACTTTCGTAGGTTCAGGTGAGCACGGAACGCTGGGATTGAGATACACGTCAGTGCGCGACGGCGGTCAAATGGCTACTCTCGCGCGCCTAGCTTGCGTCGGCACGTCAACGAGTGAATCGATGAATGATTGAACGAGTTACCTATATCGTCGCGCCGATGGCGCGAACATCCTGGGGGGCCCGTAGTAGAGCCTCTTCCTGAGCTGAATCCAATGGAAACCTGGCTATCTTGAGCACAGGTCTGCGCAGATGTCCACTGGCGGTGTCCAGATCCACAACTCGGATCACTCCATCCTTGCCAGGTATTGTGCGGGTAATTCGACCCAGTCTCCATTGCAGCGGTGGCAAGTTATCTTCCTTGATGAGCACGAGTTCGCCAACTTGAGGAGGCGATGAAGGGGAAAGCCATTTTGAGCGGGTTTGGAGAGTATGGAGGTAAGATCTAGTCCACAGAGTCCAAAAGCGTTGAGAGAGAGCTTGTATGAGCTGAAAGCGTTTAAGAGCAGATAACGGCCTGTCATCAAAGGACGGCTCGGGCAGAGCAGTGAGTGGACGGCCTATGATAAAATGTCCAGCGGTTAAGGGTTCAATGTCCGTAGGGTCGGATGAAAGTGGGCAGAGAGGTCTAGAGTTGAGTACAGCCTCGATTCGTGTCAGGAGTGTGGAGAATTCCTCAAAAGTAAGGTGCTGTTCACCAACTACACGATAGAACAACTGTTTCGTAGATTTGACGTTAATTTCATGTAAGGCACCGAACCAAGGCCCCTTGGGGGGGTTCAGCAACCAGGTTACCTGCTGGTTGGCGAGCTGGTGTGTGATTGCATCATTATTTTCAGCGAGGAAGTTTTGAACTTCTTTGAGATGATTTCTAGCGCCTACATAATTCGTGCCGCAATCCGATCTAATTAGAACTGGTGTACCGCGACGCGAGACAAATCTTTGCAACGCTGCAAGAAAGGCTTCCGTGGTAAGAGCGGAGACTGCCTCCAAATGAACTGCCTTCGTTGAAAGGCACACAAATATACAAAAGTACGCCTTTAACAGTTTAGCGTTCCGTAACGTGCTAGACTTAACGAGAAATGGGCCGGCAAAGTCCGTCGTGACTTGGCTAAATACAGGTTGTGGGTTAACCCTATCTGCTGGAAGGTCAGCCATAAACGGGGCTGCTGGTTGAGCGCGAGTTCGGAAACATCTAATACATTTGAACACACGGTGTCGGATCGCACGGCGAGCGGATAGTATCCAGTATTGCTGGCGGAGCATTGCGTGTAGAGTGTCAGCGCCAGGATGGCAGTGCACTCTGTGGTAATGGTCAATGATGAGGTCAACGAGCGGGCTTGAGCTGGGAAGAATGAGTGGGTGTTGAGCGTTGTACCTAAGTGACGCATGAGAGAGACGACCACCGACTCTCAAGAGCCCATCTTTCAAGAATGGGGAGAGACGCTGGAGTCGATTGCTGCAGAGTTTATTAGTGTGGAGACGATGAATGTCTTCTGCAAACTCATTCCGCTGAACAGAGCGGACCCAGAATAACAGAGCTTCTCTCCGTTCACAGGCTGTCAACGGTCCAGAGCGACGTACATCTGGGCCGTGCTTACAATTATAAATGAAGCGCTTGATACAAGCCGTCACTCCGACGAGCTTGTCAAAAGAGCTGAAGCGGGTAAGCAGATCATGATCCAGATCAGGAACTGCTATATGAGCTGGCACACTTTTTGGCTTAAGGCCTGGTAAAGCGTGATGACCCAGAGCGGCTGGCATCTGGGGCCAGGTATGAGGAGGCTCTTTGAGCCAGCTGGGAGACCACCAGAGGTCATGGGTTGATAGAGATTGGGCTGACATACCCCTGCTTGCACAGTCTGCAGGGTTGAGGTTCGTAGGGACATGCCTCCACCTAGGGCTGATCGGGCTAGACGTTATTTTAGCCACTCGGTTGGCTTCAAATGTCTGGAGTCGGTGAGGGGGCGTGTTGAGCCATGCTAACACTATTGTGCTATCTGACCAACAGGTATGTTGTTCTATAGCAATGTGAGCTGACAATTTAGCTGACAGTCGTGTCATGAGCTGTGATAAAAGAGCTGCAGCTGAGAGTTCCATTTTGGGAATTGAGAGGCGATTCTTGATAGGAGCGACCTTCGACTTGGCAATGACCAGATGCACATTGACAAGTCCATTGGCATCGAGCTCGTGCAGATAAGTGACAGCACCATAACCGGCTTCTGAGGCGTCCGCGAACCCGTGAAGTGAGTAAGTGGACGTGGGCTTGTATTTGCAGATGTGCCGAGGTAAGCGGAGATTTGAGAGTTGAGGAAGGTCTTGTGAGATGTGCTGCCATTCTGTGTGAACTTCATCGGGGGTGGGCTCGTCCCATCCCAGTTTCAGAAGCCATAACTTTTGTAAAAGTAGCTTTGCGCGGAGTATGACGGGTGTAACCCAACCATTGGGGTCGTACAGCGAAGCTACTGTGCTGAGGATTGAGCGTTTTGTGACTTGGGTCAGTGAGGGGAGAGAGATGCGATAAGTGAACTCATCCGATTGAGGAATCCATTGTATACCTAATACTTTAATGGAATTCGATTCTGGGCTGATGTCGAAGTCTTTAGGCATGTCACATTGGTCATCTGGGAACCGATTAAGGAGCTGAGAAGAGTTGGAGGTCCATTTACTGAGCTGAAAACTACCTAGGGCCAGTAAGTTAATCAACTCTGTTTGGAGCGCTTGAGCAGACTCCACAGAGTCATGACCACAGAGTATATCATCGACGAAAACTGAATTGCGTAGGACCTGAGCAGCGTGCGGGTAGTGATGACCTTCGTCATCCGCCAATTGGAGCAGAGTACGGAGGGCGTGGTACGGGCTTGAGCGTAATCCATAGGAGACGGTATTTAGTGCGTAAGTGAGCAGGGGCTGGTCCGGTGAAGACCGCCAGAGAATGAGCTGATACTGTCGTTGGTCTGGGTGGATGAGTATGTTTCTGAACATCATTCTGATGTCAGTACTGAAAACTATGGGGTGTATCCTGAAAGACATGATAATGTCAACTATATCTTGCTGGAGAGCTGGACCTGTGTGCAGGCAATCATTAAGACTGACGCCATTTGAGCTTTTACTGGACCCATCAAAGACAGTGCGTAACTTGTCGGATCCCGATTTGAAGATGCCGTGATGAGGAATGTAGAAATGAGGCTTGTTCGCGAAGGTACTTGGGTGGCATGGTGACATGTGTCCTAGGTTGAGATAGTCGCTCATAAATTCAACATATTTAGAGCGTAGGGGCGGATTTGCTTGTAGTTTCCTTTCCAGTGTAAGAAACCTGCGTAGTGCAATGGCATGAGTGTTGCCTAAGGCCGGCGCATTTGGTAGAAACGGCAGTGTTACCATATAGCGGCCTGATGGATCTCGGGTGGTTGTAGTACGGAAAATTTCCTCGCACTGCTCTTGTAATGGGCTGGTCTGTACATGAGGTTGTGGTTCTTCTGTCTCCCAGAACCTCTCAAGGTTCTTGTAAATGTCATGTGTGGGTACGTCAGATTCTGGCTGAGAGCTGGTAATATGAGCTGAGTTGGCCTGGTTTGCAGGTGTTGCATATAAGTCCTCAATGGGTCCTATCAATGCGAAGTCGAAAATCGTGCCGAAGGCTATGGGCTTCCCTCGGCCTAAGGAGACCTTAGTCCCGTCCAGAACTTGGCCGAGAACATCAGAACCTAACAAGAGATCGATTGGAGCGGGTGTGTTATATCCTTGATCTGCTAAGGGAATATTTGGCTGGCCTCTCACTTGTGCTATGTGTGGGACCTTTTGTAACGGTAGATAACCGGTAACGTGTTTTAAAATATGCGCAGTAGCCGTAATCGTGGGTGTGTCATGATGTGTAGGTCGACAGATTATTGTGATTGATGCCTTTGATTCCTGTGTGTGGTGGTTGCCCACTCCTGTGATTTTGAGTGATGTTGAGTTTTGTGGTAACTTTAAATTACGAGCCATGCGCTGAGTGATAAGTGTGAGCATACTACCGCAATCTAGCAGGGCTCGTGCTGTGTGAAACTGGCCATTTACGTCTGCTATTTTTAGCGTGACGGTAGGCAATAATATGGGCTGATTGATTGCGTGCTCATCCTGTCGTGGGTAATCACAAGAGGAATGATTCGCTGTTGGTGGAGCTGATCGCGGTGAGCGAGCTTGAGATGTCTGGGTATGGGCTGAGTGTGTGTGGTCTGCGTGTGAGTGTGTGTGTTCTGGGTGTGAGTGTGTGTGCTGATTGTCTTCCTCTTCACAGTGTTCAGTTATTGTAGGTAGTCACGATTGACCACCTGCTCGGGACGTACTGGGCGAGCGAGGGTGGTCCTGAGACGTGGGTTTCGCCTGTGAGGCGTGTGCCGAGAACGGTTGGTACTCATTAGCTGGACGCGTCCTGGGCTGTTCTCTCAGATGTGGAGGTAGGAGATGAGCGGACGAATGAGTTGGAGAAGAAGCACCGGGGCGGTGAAGAGATGTGTGGTGTCTGTCATTCCCACACTCTTTGCAAGCCTTCGTGGACTTGCACTCATTCTCATAATGGGGGCCTAGGCAGCGTCGGCAGCGGTTGCGGGCCTGAACAAAGTCCCAACGGCCTTGTATTGGTTGGTCGTTGTACCGTGGGCAGGCGATGAGCTTGTGCCCTCTTTCTCCGCAGTATGGGCAGGGCATGGTGTTGGTGGTGTTTGCGTCTTGAGGTGACGGTTGAGCTGAGTAAGTCGGCCTGTGCTGAGCTGAATAGTCTGACCGGCTCCTAACCGGGGTCATGGGACGTGATTCATGATACGCAGGCTGTCGGGGCGGGCCTCGAGGAAAGTTTACGGGAGACTGCCTGCGGTACTGAGCTGGTTGTGGCGAATGCTGAGTGAGTTGGGAGGTGCTGGGCTTGGGTGAGCTGGACCATTCGGTCTCTACACAACGCGCGTGCTCTTCCAAGAAGGTGATCAGGTTCTTGAGGGTGGGCAGAGACTGGCGTGATCCGTACTTTCGTTCAAAAAGTGTCCGAAGTTCACCTTTAAGTTTTCGCACTACTATAGACACAAAAACATAGTCACTTTCTTGCATGGGCAGATCGAGGTTATTGAGGGCGCATTGCGCGGAAATGAGCGGAGTTAAAAAGAGCGTGCGTATATCGGAGCGCACGTGAATGTTGGGCAGTTCAATGATGATATCTACAAACCGGTCGATCAAGACCCGACGATTTTCATAGCGCCGAGTTAGGATATTCATCGCTACGGCGAAATTGTCGTTGGTGAGCTGGAGGTGGGATACCATACTGCGTGCCTCGCCTGTCAGGCACGAGAGCAGGTAGTGGAGCTTTACGGCATCCGAAATGATGGTCATGTCGTCCGTTAAGCTCCTGAAGATGGTAATGAAGGACGGCCAGTCTTCAACCTTTGAGCTGAACTTTGGGAGCGTGATTTTGGGTAGCACAGTTGTAGGCGTGGCAGACGTGGAGGGGTGAGAAGTCTCTGGGAGGGCCGCAGTCACGCTCAATTTGTCGAACGCGACTAGGATGTAATTGTAGTCCGTTACCGCGGTGTCATAATGTTTTGTGTAGACGGCTTCGGTCTCGTCAGTGAGTTCCTCGTCGTCTAGTATTTCATAATAGACGTCCTCTAGCTTGGATTTATAGAGGTCTACTTTTGTGTACCGAGCCGTGAAATCCGACAATGTATATTTTTTCGTATCCTTTGCTAGTGCTGCCTCCGCAATCTCCTTGAGCAGAGTAATTGCCTTTGTTGCCTCTCGGAAGATGGCTGCTTGCGATTTGGACGGCATGGTGTTGTTTATGTGTACTTAAATGAGTTGAGAGACAAAAAAAATAAAAAAAAAAAAATAATAATAATTTAAAAAATATGACACCCTGTATGATGACTTGTGATGAGCTGACTAACAATTGACTGTTACACCAATGTGAATTTGTCAACAAAAGATAAAAAACCAAAAAAAATTGTTGCACGAAAAAAAAAATTTCTCCCTGGACACCCTGTGTTTCACGATGTAAGTTACCTAATGAGTAGGTACTAATTTGAGTGAGGGAAATAAGAAACTATATTAACCACTAACCAATGTGGAGTGTTACCAAGTTGTGGCTTGTCTCTAATAGGTACTTGTCATCGGGCAGATATTATACGGTTATTGAATTTTGAGCCTTATCCTCTGAGCAGTAAGGTTGCTTTTTAATGTATTATTTTAGATCTGCGAGCTGTTCAATTGTTTACAAAAATTAAACGTTTATTTATGCCTAGTTATATGTATCTGTTACATGTATGAGCTGGAGAATGAATTTAGTACCTATGAGGTATTCGTAATTATGACGGCGCTTTAAAAATTTTGCTTTAGAATAATGATGCAATCAAACGTGTCTTTTTGAAATGAGCGGTTTCGTAAGTTATATCTATAGGTTATTCTACACACTGTCTGATTACGTTTCGAGAATGTTTGCTTTTAGAAAATAGCTTATAAAGGGCTGAAGACCGCTGTAAGTGATCGGTAACTCAGGGTAGCTACCTACAGAACGGACGGAATGTTCTCGAATGTGCAGAATTTCGTAGGCAAATAAATGAGATGTGGTACTTTTTGGTAATGTACCTTTGTTTGAAATGGGCTGAGTTTACATGTAATGTTATATATTACGTTATGAGTTGAATAATTTGGGCGAAAGAATTAATTTTTTTTTTTTGAAATGTGGGTGGATTTTTTACCTAACTGGGTGTGCTTTTTCGAGCAAAAGAAAGACTGCTTATCCAAAGGGCTGGTGTGGGTGGGGTTTTTCGAAGGACCAAAGAATACCGGTTCGAAGGAACAAAGAATGTTATCGCTGGGGGCAATAACACGCGACGTGAGCTGAATGAGATGGAGAATGGGAGTGAGAAATGGGAACTGGCTTACTTGAATATGTAGGTAAGGTTGTTCTGTGTACTGGGCCGCGACGACTTAAGCGGCTTGCCGTGCTGATATGATGGATGGGCTGAGTAGGAGTCTTCTTCTGGTTTCGAGCCGACCTTGAGCTGATGAAAGTCTTCACGCACACTGAGGGTTATAATTCACTCGCGCGCCTAGTTTTGAGCTGATGAGCCACGTAACGTCACAGTCACTACAATAAGGGTACCGGCCGGTATAATCACGACACTTTCGTAGGTTCAGGTGAGCACGGAACGCTGGGATTGAGATACACGTCAGTGCGCGACGGCGGTCAAATGGCTACTCTCGCGCGCCTAGCTTGCGTCGGCACGTCAACGAGTGAATCGATGAATGATTGAACGAGTTACCTATATCGTCGCGCCGATGGCGCGAACAATAAATCTAAAAATGGCCCCTGCGGCATGGTACCGAAGACGCTGGCAGCATTTCCTCGCTGGATCGCCAGGCCGATGCGTTGAGCGAGGAAACTGCCAGCTCTTTGGTCTCCCGTTGCGTCTCTGAGCCTCTTCGACATGTCCTTAAAGAGGCACAGAGCGCCAGGGCTCCACGGACCTAGGGTTTCGACGCCGAATGGAACAAAATTATACTCGGCGCCGAGACCACTGTATTTGCCTACCTTGGCTTTCTCAGCCGCCTCTGCCGCTGCCGCTGCCCTCACGGAGGTTCGGTGGAGATGCGACGGGGCTAGTGTGTCTACGCAGGTTGCATCCCACACCAGAACCCGTCCCATACTCCACGGAATCAGAGACACACCGTCCGGTCTCTTGCCATCGGTTCTAGAGATGCCGGTCGGCTCTAGAAGAGACGGCACACCAACCGACGCAAGAGACCGGCGGATTATGTCATTTAGGGCAGCATGCCTGGAGAAGCGGTCCGCTCTTCGCTGGCAGGACAGACCGTGGTGCCCTAGTCGGTCGACATCGCTTCCGTAGGGGCAACGATGTGGGGCGCAGACCGGTACCCCAAGGCGAAGAGAAACTGAAATTTGTAGGGTGTTGGGTTCTAAAAAAGTGCCGATGTTTGGAGATGGGTGCGCTTGGAGCCAGTACCCGGCTTCCTTGGAGCTTACAGCCAAAAGTCTGGCTCACCCCTCAGTGTTCGATTGATTCGAGTATATATTATAAACCTTCATGTCCATACGTGCTTATATTTTAAAGGTTGACTTGTGATATTTCCCCCACGACTCGGTGCTTGGGGTAAGAAGCACCATACAAAGTTATTCATCAAATGGACACCAGAAAGCGTTGAAAAGCCGGTTTAGTTTCCTTTTGTTTTATTAATGTATCAAATTTGTATTTGTTTTATTAAATATATTAAACTCATTCATTTATTTCTAAACTAAAAGCCTACCTAAGCTCTGGCTGCCTGCTACTCGTTGAGCGAATTCTTTTCGCATGATGACAATTAAATTGGAAATTATATGTAAACTGTCATCTAAATAAATAAAAATAAAATAAAAAGGCCTTTTATTTCTTGCCAGTACTTGTACAATGTCAATAATAATATTTAATGTCAGATGTGTTTGTTAGTGTCATTATTATTCATTATTTAACTAATTATTATTATTATTTTATGTCGCAAGAACCCCTTCTCGGGTGAAGGCCTCCTCCAGAGTAAGCCAATTAGTTCTGTCTTGTGCTTTTTCCGTCCAATTTGTGCCTGAAATTTTTCTTATTTCATCTGACCATCGCATATAGGGTCTTCCTCTCTTACGTTTGCCTGATGGCCCGGCCCAACTTGTCACATTTTTCCAAAAATGTGACAAGTTGGGCCAGGTCATCTAAATATAAAAATATAATCTAATATCTAAATGTAGGTATAATTTTATCATGTATTTCTAAACTAAATCTTAATTGTATTAATAATAAGTAAAATATTATATTTACCAATAAAAAAAATTAAAATGCTTTCTTGCAGAAATCATGTCTCACTGGTATAGCAAGCAGATAAACGTGGTAAAATGGGCAAAAGAGTATTCAGATCCATATGTGCTAAAATGTGGGGTGAGGCCCCTGCCTCACCTCTAACTAACCTCGCCTAGATTGTTTAACATGTATGTTAATGAACTGATTGAGGGGCTCAGCAGTATACGTGCCGGATGTAGAATTGATAATGTTTGTGTAAATAATATCAGTTATGCAGACGACATGGTGCTGCTGAGCCCATCAGTGTCAGGGCTAAAGAAGCTAATCGATACATGTGAGATGTATGCGCAACAGCACGGTTTGAAATACAACGCGGGCAAAAGTGAGTTCATGATGTTCAGGGGTAAAATTAAGTGTCCATGCTACTCGCCCAAACTAATGTTGAACGGAGTTCCTCTGAATCGTGTTACTCATTTCAAATACCTGGGTCATATAGTGATCGAGGACCTGAAAGACGATTTCGATATTGAGCGGGAGCGCAGGGCGTTTTCAGTCCGAGGCGGGATGCTGGCGCACAGGTTCGCACGTTGTAGTGCCCAAGTGAAGCTGACTTTATTTAGAGCTTATTGTCAAAGTTTCTATACGTGTGGCCTGTGGGCTAGTTTCAGGCTGAAGTCATATAGCGCCCTGCGTATCCAATACAACAACATTTTCAGGAGGCTGTTTGGGCTTCCCCGATTCTGCAGCGCCTCTGGGATGTTTGCCGATGCTAGCGTAGATGACTTTTATGCCATAATACGGAAGAAGACGGCGTCTGTGGTGATGCAGACGAGGGGAAGCTCAAATAGCATCCTGAAAATGATAGCAGAGAGGTGGGACTCGGACATACTCCACCGATACACCGACCTACACGTCCTAAAAAAAAAAAAAAAAAATTCATGTGGCTATAATTTTACTACTATAGTTATATAAGTGTTTTGTATTTTTGTTTTGTGTTTTGTAATGCTATGGATCTAAGAAATCTGAAAATAAACCATTTTTATTTTTATTTTATTTATTTATTTATTTATTTCTTGCAATCTGATAATTCCTAGACCAGACCTAGTAGCTCATTACGTTTTAAAGTTATGTTTTACGTGACGTTTCAGTACATTTTCGCCGTAAAACGTGACAATAAAACCTATCGTGACTGCTGGGCAGGATGGCTCCGGAGTAGGATAACGCATGTCTAATCAAACATAATTATTGCAGGAATGGAAACACTTGGTGCACTGAGAGGTTTTATACCAACGCACCAAGAAGGTTTACATACCTATATTATTTAATATGGGAACTACAACCCCTTTTTTAGACTGCCAGCTTATATTTAATTAACTCGATGCAGTGTGCAATATTGGCGCCTCTCGGGATTCTCACATATAGTACCTAGGTGATTGCATGCGCTTCGCTGCAGCTATAGGTAATTGGTACCAAGATAGAACTTTCCTTATATCGTTGGTAACAGGTTCATTAGCAACCGATAAACATTACGAAAATACTCGGAAAGGAAAAATCTTTCACTTATGTTTGCTATTTAAAAGGTTTTAAATTCATTAAAACTAACAATAAGGACGTTGTTTAATTGTGACGCCACGTAAGGAAGTAATCCCTGCAAATAGGCTTGTGACCTAAGATTTTTTTACGATTTCATTCGAACCAGTTTTTGGAGAGGAACAAATGTTTGTATGGGAGCAACTAGAATTAAATAACAAATTTTAGTCAAAGACGGACCATGCTGTTGGCAGCCGAAACGCTTCATACTAAATGGCAAATGACATAAAAGTATGACGACACAGTTTGCTATTTGTACTAATCGTTCTATGGAAAATCAAGCAAATTGCTGCTTCGGTCGCGAAATACTGCGTTTAGGCAGGCGCGGCTCACTCGCGATTTGTGCTTATCGCTACAAGTACATGCCGGTCGCCCCTCCGAAGGGCAAGGGGCTCTATTCAGTAGCTCCCGCGCGTTGGAACGGGACGCTCGCCCGGGTTGCAGCGCGTTGCATGCGATAGAAAAAGATGGCCACATTTAGGCACGTTTGGCGTACCTAAACAGGGAATTTGTTAACAGAGTACCTTCTGTACGTAGTACTATTACTTATTCTGTGGTTTAGGTCCATATTTATCATACAATTTTGTTTCTATAAACGCTATTTCTTAGCTTTAATTTACTTTTGGGCAATAAAACCAAAATGCATATTTATCTTAAAGTTCAAGGTCCTCATCTGTTTATGATTTTAATCAAGTATATTTTGTAATGTATACTTTATTTATTACAGTAATTTGATGGTTTACTATCCATTTAGCATTACTACGTTATCAATTTTAACATCACGCAACTACCCTATTCCATACCTACTAACAGAGCGTTTTGGCATTTAATGAAAAGAAGCTGATTTGAATTTAGTCATATACCTGATTTTGTAGTATTTTCACTGAATATATTTGCACTGAAAATTTTTCAGTGCAGCGTTGAACGGTAGTGGTAGGTATAACAATTTCAATCGTATCTAATGCTTAATTAGCGTTCATAACCTTAAAATTAACCTTAAAATCACAATTTTGGTTCAGCTCCGTTAACACAACCTATAAATGCCCTGCCTGTCTGAAATGCTACAAAATTTATGAAGTTTGGTGATTAGGGACCGTTCTCCGTCAAATATTCTCAATTCGCATCATTCATTTCATATTTTAAATTCGATTTTAGGGTTCCGTAGCAAAATGGCAAAAAACGGAACTCTTATAGATTCGTCATGTCTGTCTGTCTGTCCGTCCGTATGTCACAGCCACTTTATTCCGAAATTATAAGAGCTATACTGTTGAAACTTGGTAAGTAGATGTACTCTGTAAACCGCATTAAGATTTTCACACAAAAATAGAAAAAAAAAACAATAAATTTTGGGGTTCCCCATACTTTGAACTGAAACTCAAAATATTTTTTTTCATCAAACCCATATATTTATGGATATGTCTTCAAAAATGATATTGAGATTTCAAACATAATTTTTTTGTTAACTAAATAGTTTGCGCGAGAGACACTTCCAAAGTGGTAAAATGTGTCCCCCCCCTGTAACTTCTAAAATAAGAGAATGATAAAACTGAAAAAAATATATGATGTACATTACCATGCAAACTTCCAACGAAAATTGGTTTGAACGAGATCTAGTTAGCAGTTTATTTTTAATACGTCATAAATCGTAAAAAACAATGTATTTAACGGAACCCTTCATGTGCGAGTCCGACTCGCACTTGGCCGCTTTTATTCTTAAGTTATAGTTATAACGCAATAATATTACACAGTTATAACCATTGACTTACTATTACTACGTATAGACTGGCAACCCAGAACATTTTTCTTGACGTTTTCCAATCAGAAAATCTTGAAAATCAAAGAGTATGTGAACGTGCAGTAGATGCGTCATTTTTCTGAGTTTAGATTCAGATAAAGCCATAGCGTGATTTAATACATTCATATAAAAAAAACTACTTATTGATTTAAAAACGAATCACATCATCGACATTTGGTATTTGTAATTTTTTTATACTGGATATCTGTATACTTCCTGAGGATGCACTGTGTTGTTTGTGTTGAAGCAATTGGAAATTAAAATGGATGGCGGCTAATTTTTACTTATATTAATATTGCCAATGGGTTCATATTCGGAGACCATACTCGCTTTGCTGACATTATTTATATAAGAGAATTGGCCTAGGATATAAATGAGTAGAACTTAAAATCTAAATAGCGACTGAACGCTGTCAATTCATAAAAACGATTAAATAAATAAAAACAAATGGTTGCTGCTAATTTGGAGCTAAAATGCTGATAGTTAGGTTCAAACATTCAGTTTAATGTTCCATTAGCACGGCTTATACTTAGCTAATAGGGAGAAATAGTATTAGGATTTTGTCACTTCTACATTTTTTAATCTTTGAAATAATGGCCGACAGTATGGCGCGCATCTTATAAATTACAACAAAATTAAATAAATTAATATTATGAAAAATATCCGTGAATGTACCGATGAAAAGTGATTCCCGTATTTTTACTATTGTTCTGGTGTTGTTGGCTCATGAGCGTATGTTGACATGCGCAAACTTATGCTAGGTGGTCTACTCTAAAGTGGATAATGAAATTAAAGATAAAAAATGTAACCAAAGAACTGTCAACGTCAAAGTGACGTCTCATGGGCAATCAACCAGGTTTTAATTTTACATAATGAATATATCGTCACTACTTTTAAAACAATCTTATTCTTTCTCTTACTTTGATCACTTTAATGTACTATGAAAGCAATAAAGATACTGATTACTGATTACTGATGTCGTAGGTTGGTATGAATAGGTACTTAGTAGGTGACGATAGTCCGGGTACGATATACAGCAAAAGCCTATTGCCAGCAGCCACTAGAATAGAACCACACCAAGCGATCGAAGCAAGACGTGCCATTGCCATTATTATAATTATGTCTTATTAGGAAGCGGAAAGGAAAACATTCGATCACGACAAACGTCAGAAAACGAATGCGATTCAGATTTCAGAAAATGGCCGACTCAGCTCGGTATAAAGATAGCGGTCAGACAAGTCGATTCAGTATAAATGGAACTTGAATTAATTTTTCGGTTTTACTAAAAAATTAAGAATAAGGAATAGGAATATCCAGGTATATTAATTAAACTAGCTGTTGCTCGCGACTTCGTCCGCGTAGAACTTAATACTTAGAAAATAGAATGCAAACAAACTTCTACCATCTTAAGGGATGATTTCCGAGGCAAAAACTATTCTATATCCTTTGAAGGGTCTCAAATTATCTCTATACCAAATTTCATCTAGGTACATGGATTTTATCCAAACTTTCACCCCCTATTTCATACCCTTAGGGAATGATTTTCGGGATAAAAACTATCTAATGTCATTCTTCGGGACTCAAACGACCAAATTTTCACCCCCCCATTTCACCCCCTTAGGGAGTGATTTCCGGAATTACGACTATCCTATGTCCTTTCCCAGGACTCAAGCTATCTCTATACCAAATTGTATTAAAATGGGTTCCATCCGAATTTTCGCCCCTAATTTCACCCCCTTAGGGGATGATTTCTGGGGTAAAAACTATCCCATGTCCTTTTCCAGGACTTAACCTATATCTACACCAAATTTCATCAAAATAGATTACATCCAAATTTTCACCCCCCCCCCCCTTCACCACCTTAGGGGATGATTTCCGGGATAAAACCTATTATATGTCCTTCCCCGGGACTCAAACTATTTATACCAAATTTCATCTAAATCGGTGCAGCGGTTTAAGTAGCTCCATACAAATTTCCACCCCCAATTTCAGCCTCTCAGATATAAAAACTACCCTTTGTCCTTCCCCGGGGCTCATTTCATCTAAATCGGTTCAGCGGTTTGGGCGTGAAGAGGTAACAGACTATTAGTATGGAAGTATGGATTATTAGTATGGATAGTATGGATTATTTCCGCTTGTCTTCCAAATAGAGGTGTAGCTGTAGACTCACTTCAAAAGAAAGAAGAAACGAAAAACTCATTCAAATATCTCAAAAAATTACGAAGCTACAGCTGTTTTAATGTCGCTTGTTAGAGTGAGAAAACGATCAGGGACCGTGACGTCACGATCCTCGAGCGTCATAGTAAAAAACAATCGTTTCATTATAAAGGTGCGTTTTGCGGAAAAGAGACGCAACAAACCCCCTCTTAAAACTTTATACACTTATAACTTAGTGATTACCTATATAGCCTCTTGCGTTGTTTTTTTTCGAGATAATACAACATTATGATTATTTTGTTTAGTGTCTACATCCCTATTTTCGATAAGATAAGATAAAATAAGATTTCTTTATTGTCAGAACTGTGTACATCTAGTTGTTTTGTGTAAAATAAAGTCCAACAGCTTGCCCATTTCGGACGTACAATATTAAACTTAAAGCTAGTCAAATATACTAAAACAATAACAACAATAGTATTTCCAAATAATTTTAACCATATTCACACATAAAATATTAATTTAGTCCGACATCCGTATTTTCTTTTAAACCACGAACTTCGGAATTCGAAAATATTCGGGTATCTCTATCTCTATCGCACTAACAAATGACAGGAATGCAGAGGGCCTACCGCGAAAGGCATTCGAAGTTTCCCCTCTCTGTCATACTTACAAGTTCGTACATAAGTGCGACAGAGAGGGAAAACTTCGAATGCCGTTCGCGGTAGGCCCTCAGATATACAAACTTCGAGTTTCGGTTTTCGTGGTTTGGCTGAATACGCAAAAAGCGCGCGCGCGTGCCATTCAAAAAAACCAAGTTTATATTGTTCGAATTTGTTGTTACATTTGTACAAATTACGCCTTAATTCGACATTTGCGCATATAAGTTCGCATATCAAAATCGATTAATTTTATATTTGCTTTTAGAGTCTGTCTAATGAAAGTAGAGACTAGAAAGTAGCGGCAAATTTAAAAAATCGACGTATTGCAACACCGAGTATAGTGCGAAAGAACGATAATGATACTTGAACAAAAATTATAATTGTTTTACTACTTAGTGTAGCCACGTCTATACAGATTAGTTTCAAAATTGCCCAAATTGTTGGTAAGATAATATCCCAAATCCCAGTATAGTGTATATGACCTAAAAACTTGATCCCATTCAAGTTGTTGCAACCATCTAACAGTAAAATAAAAGACCTTTAGACAGATTACAAATTAAGTAATTAGATGCTTATAATCTATAATGTGTCTAAGAAAAGGTGTTTTTTTAGAAAGTGAGGCTAACTTCATGGGTCTCGCTTTATGTAATTCCATTTGCACATTTTTGTGAGGTTATAGCGGAAAAAGTACAGGTTATATGAAATAAAACTTTAACTTCGTTTTACAAGATAAGTTTATTATCAAGTTCAAAAGGTGTACACCTTAGGTACAAGTGTACATAATTTCTTAAATTACATAGGATTCACTGTCTTATTGTATATTTAAGAAGAATAATTAAATTCACTCTCTAAAATCTCAACTTCCATTGAATCCTCCGAAGTGGTCGAGCTGCTACTTCCCACACTAATAATAAATTTATCTATCATGTCTTCTTTGATGTTGTCCCTGTCTTTATATTGGTTTTCAACGTTAATGACGTGATTGATCATTTTATTCCAATCATCTGCTGTTATGCTTGCAAAAGACTCATGGATCAGTTTTTCTGTGTCTTGTGCAGATAACCCTATGTTCTTCTTGGCAATTTTCCTTTTTGCTAGACTCCATATTAGCTCGATAGGATTCAAATCGCAGTGGTATGGAGGCAGCCGTAAAACTTCATGGCCATGTTGCTGAAGTATGTGATTGGCTTCATACACTGGCTCTGGCTTGTATTTGTCAACAAGTACTAACAATTCATCTTTCTTGTGATATTCTTCATAGTGAATATTATTAGCTGTAAGCCACTCTTTGATTTTGGGCTTATTTGTTTGAGTTGTTGGGGCTTTATTCTTTACAACACTGTGGTAACTGGCATTATCCATAATAACCACACTAGGTTTGTCTAAATTTGGTATGAGTTTTTCTTCTAACCATTTATTGAAGTTGCCGGTGTTCATGTCATGGTGGTAATCAGCCAGTTTAGATTTTGTGCTGAAAACTAGAAGAGCATTTGGGACAAAACCATTTTCATGCCCAGCGTGCACAACAATGTGTCTTTTTCCAGACGAAATGCTTTCAACTGCACCACTTGTTCCCGGCCCTCGCCAGGATTTTTTAGGTTTGTAGTTTTTGTGGACATAGGTTTCATCCAAATACACAATTTGTTTTCCTGCTGCACGTTTCTCTGCAATCTCCCGAAGAAATCTATGCCTCCATGCAGCAATGTCGTAGCGTTCCATTAGAACATATCGTTCATTCTTGTTTTTTTGAAACTCATACCCGTTTGCTTTCAAAATCCGCCTTAGTGTTTCAATGCAGCCAAGGAAATTTATGCTAGTCCGCAACTCTACCAGGAGGCTCCGCAGTGTTGGTACTTCCTTTTTGACAGTATAAAATTCAGTAATTTTATTTTTAATAGCGTTTATGTCGAAGCTATCTAAATTTGACACCGTAGGCTTATGGGGCCTCTTTTTGCCTGGGGTATTCCAAACATTATTATTGATTCCACCTTCATATTTTATTCTCTTGAGGGTAGAGACACTAACTTCTGCAACAAACAAAATGAAAGTATGTGGTTACATAGATGACTTTTTTAGACTAGCAGGTTGTGCCACTCATTATAAAAACCTGAAAGTACCAGGTTTGAATTCCCATAAGGGCATTTATTTATGCGATGAGCACACACATTTGTTCGTAAGTGTTAAATGTTCTCTATGTAATTAACTTGTGTAGGTATAACTTTGTTTAATATTCACAGTAAACACTTTGCTTAGATTAAGATTAAGTCGAATTGTCCAAGATTGTTCATGGAAATAATTACCGGTAAGAGACGACAATTCTTCAAGGTATTGATTTTGATTCCTTATACACGAATCTTGCTCCAGGTCTTTCAAGCTCTGAACGGCATTCTGAATTTCCTCCACACCTTCGACAAGCTCCATATTACCCGCTGAAAGAAAAACAATGACAATACGTAAGTATTTAGGAAACAGTTGCTTTCTTAGATATGTTGCAAATAAAGTATCAAAACTTATCATGGGATACTAACCTACGAAATCCGATATCGTACGTAAGTACGCTGCTTTCTTATCGAAAATCTCTTCCCGCTCGTCTCGTTTTTCTTTGTATTTACCAATCATGGTAAAAAGTAACTGACGCGTATTACTTTTAATACTTTTGTTCATAATTAACACCAAAAACGTTAAAGAAAAACGCAATATTTTTTCCAAATGACACTAGTGACACGACAGTAAAGTGACATTTGACGTAATTGACATTTGAATTGTAGTTGCCATTTAAAAAGTTTATAATAAATCGCAGTCTCAACTTTCATTAGACAGACTCTAGTACCTATGTGTCTCGTCAATGTATATCGTAGACGGGATTAAAATTATTAATAGGCGAAAGAAAGGCAAAGCAATTCCGCCATTTTGTCCGTAGTATTTCTTATTACTGTGATTTTGACGTTTCTTTTAGCTGACAGATGTTGCGGCGATATACTTTAAGAATAATAAATGAAAAATTAAATGAAGTCGTATATTACGGAAAATAAATTAATTGTCGCAGTCGGATAAAAACTATCCTAAGTTGCAGCTGGAATAATAATGTACCTATATAAAATGTTTCATATTTTTCCGTCCATGGGATGCTGAGAACATTCGTACCACAGAAAGCTTAGTTTCAAACTGGCTGATTCTTTTTTTAATTTAGAGATTTATTATAAGTGGAGATTACGAACCAAAGGTTTACAATTCCTAACCATTGCCAGTGGCGTAAATATAAACTGCACATATTTATGAATATAAAATAATTACGTTTTCATTTTGCTTATTTAAATATTTACGAATATTTTCCAGGCATTGTTTTACGTATAAATTAGTGGCATTATTTTTTATCTTTGGGATTGATTTTATTGCAGTGGCAACACATTTGTTTACATTTTTTATCTTTAATTTCATTATCCACTTTAGTAATATAACTCAATGGTTATAACCGAAATATTCTACGTAAACTATGAACTCGTAGTCATTCTTGAGATGTTTTCACATTACTTAGAGCACTTGACCTCGTCAGTCCGGCTGACGAGTTAACTCGTTATGTGCGATAAACAGATCCGGTAGCCGAGTAGGTATACTCGTTTTAAATTTTTGTCACTACATCCTGGATTAGGGCAACATTTCTGTTAACTTAAGTTAACTGACCTACATGACTGAGGAGCAGACATCATTTCACTGAACCTGAACTGTGTAGATTTTATGTGACTTTGTCGAAAAAATACGGTTTTAACATACATTTGAATACCAAAAGTGAGAATAAAAGATTAACCGTCCCACATCTCTATTTGCCTGGGGGCTCGGCGCCGCAAACCAGAGATCTTAAAAAAGGCTAATCAACTAAAAGCAACCCTTTGACTTTGACTAGCAGCTGAATAGAGCCAAACGAGGTTACTTAGCGCGTTGCGATCACAGGATACGAGAGATTGCAAGACTAGTTGCATTCTTAACACTTTGTTTGATCTTAAGGACATCGTATCGTGAGAAAACATTAGAACAAGTAAACATAATTGTATACACTACTTATACATACATTACTGGATAATAGATAAATATCGTAAATCGAACCATGTGCGATTTTTGTGTAATAAACAAATTAAGTCTTTAAGCTACATAAAATGCCTGAGCAAATAAAAAAGGTTCTAACAATATTCACCTCCATCTAAAATACAACCTCCAAGAATAATAACCACGCTAACATTCTAAGCGATCTAAGAAAAGAAAAGCTGGCAAGAAAAATCCCGGGAGTAACCTGCAACTAAGAACTATACGCTCTTGCATCGGCCCCTCGTGCGGAAAATCAACTCCTTACCCACCCAAGCTCGTATCTCATTCATTCACAATTGCAAAAGCTACCTTAGGTCTACAGATATAAGGTCACTTTCAAACATGACACAAATGCGGTTGGCAAAGTCGGAATGATGCGCTGTCTTCAACTGAACTCTTTTAATATTCTTCTCTTTACAAAGCTTTTATATTCTTTTGTTCTTAGTTTATGCTTCAGGGGTATACGAGTACACGTGCTGGGTAAGGAATATTTAAAAGGTATGTTTGTGTTGAGGGGGTGGGAAGTGACAACGGCATGGTTGGAGTTGGGGCGACTGGTTATTAAAATGAAAACAGGACTGCATTTTCGTAGGAAATGTAACTTATTGTACTAAAAATATGGCTTACCTGGCTTACCTGCCTATTTTCAACTTGCTTCGTAAAATTGTACTCGTACTTATGATCATATGCCTAACGTCGATTATTGTAAATATAAAGCTGTGGTAAGTATTACATTCATTATTATGAAGCTAATGTAGCTGAGCTAATAGGGGTGCTACAGGGGCGACGCAGACGGGGCAGGTTTGGTTGCATGCGATTGGGAGGAAGAAGCACTTGTAGGGACTAGTGGAGATCTCGGGAAAAGGCCCTTGCCAAACAGAACCCGCGCCTGTCGTTTTAACCCCCGACGGAAAAAGAGGGGTGTTATAAGTTTGACGTGTGTCTGTCTGTCTGTGTGTGTGTGTGTGTCTGTCTGTGGCATCGTAGCTCCTAAACGAATGGACCGATTTGAATGCGGTTATTTTTATCCGAAAGCTGACGTGATCGAGATGGTTCTAAGCTACGTTTCAACAAAATCGGTTCAGCCATTTTTGAGATATTGAACTTTGAGATGAAAATATCGGGGGTTTTCCAAATTTTTTAAGTTGCATTTATTTGAATTTCGAAAAACAAAGTTGACAAGAAAAATCTATATACTTAAGGGGGTTCGATTGCCATACAAAACGTTATTTGACATTCGTAGGCTAACGGCGTGATATTTTAAGAAACTTATGTAACAAACTTTCATAAATTGGCTTCCCATTTGCGCCAAATTCCCCCTTTCCTAGAATAAACTAGTATAAACTAGAATAATTTGAGAAATTGGTTTGTCACGTGATATTTTGGGAAAACTATTTTTCTCAAATTAATCTAGTTTATACAAGTTTATTCTAGGAAAGGGGGAATTTGGCGCAAATGGGAAGCCAATTGATGAAAGTTTGTTGCATAAGTTTCTTAAAATATCACGCCGTTAGCCTGCGAATGTCAAATAACGCTTTGTATGGCAATCGAACCACCTTAAGTATTGGACCTTACAAAATTTCACGAGAATCGGTTGAGAAATGCGACCTGTAGAGGAGAACAGCGGGACAGACGCCGGACATACGAATAAAGATGACCCAAGCTGAAGCAGAGTTACACTTAGGCGATTAATCCACGTGTGCCAATAAAAAAATACCTACAAGTACTAGATCCTCACCCAAGAAGTCTCAATCACTATCACAATGGGTTCTTTGTTAGAACTGAAAGCATCGCGCTAAAATGTCTTTTGTTTTCCCTGTTTCCACTGTATTCACAACGCTTACCACTGACACGCCTTGGGAAAACCAGTATAAGAGTGTCTCCGATGCACATAGTTTTTACGAACCGATTTAGAATTCTGTACCTCATAAGGTTAAAAACCCTAGTAGGATCACTTCGTTGTGTGTCTGTCTTTATTCTGAGATGGGTACAGAGATGTAGTTGAAATTGATATAAAATACGCTGAGTATCATGCACTAGGAACCTTGAAGCTATGAAATAGTATTTTTCACAATCGTGTTATAAATAATAGAGAGCTTTTTAGTCTAGTAAATACCGTGTTTAGGCCACGAAGCTTGCTGAGTGGCCTAAGTAAGGTACGAGATTAAAAAGCTTGATTATAACACTATTGTGAACAATACTTTTTGTACGAGTTCATTAAAATTAATTTTCTACTTGTCAACTGAACTAATTAAACAAACTCGATACTGTTGAAACGAAGTGCAGCCTATCGCTCGTACGCTCGTTGATATCTTAAAAGACACGAACGAGCGTACGACACCAACGAGTAAACTCAATAATCAAAGCGATTCTATTGGTCCAATTCATTACAGTTCGGTAAAGCAGCCACGTGATTGGTCAAATTTATTTTAGTTCTATTTTCAAATTTTTTTCGGTTGTCTGGAGCGTATCGAAACAGTTATTTCGATTATATATGTAACATGGACTACAACTATGAAAAGAGTGACGATGCAGTATAGGCTTGTTGCGTGGTGTTAAAATTGCTAACGTCGTGTTGCTAAATGGATCGTAAATCATCAAATGATTGTAATAAAGTATAAATTACAATATATAATTGAAATCATAAAAAGATACGAACCTTGAAAGTTTAGAAAAAAAAGTTTTTTTATTTATTGTCCAAGAGTAAATTTAAAGGTACCAATAGAATCCTTACGCTTTTATAGAAACACATTTGTATGACAACTATGGACCTAAACGCAGTATTTCGCGACCGAAACAGCAATTTACTTCATTTTCCATGCAACGGTTAGTGCAAATTGCACGGTGTGACGTCATACTTTAAAGCCAATCAGTATGAAGTGTTTCGGCTGCTGTCAGCGAGGTCCGTCTTTAACTTGATTTTTTGGGTATTAATGTCCTTTAAATGTAGTTGCTTCCATACAAACATTTGTTCATTTACAAAAACTGGTTCGAATGGCATCGTAAACATATTTAAGGTCACAAGCCCATTCTCTATGAAATCTTAATACACAGATTTTAATCGACGAGTACAAAAAAATATTATAATAGAATTATTCTAAGTCAACAGAATCAAAATGCCTTTTACAACGGTGGCAAACTAAAGCCCTTCTCATGCTAAGCGGATACCGTAGCCTAATATGGGCTTAGCTTCAGAAAACAATAAAAAAAAAAAAAAATTGCCTTTATTCTTCAGAGCCTTAGGCCTTTAAAAATCACAGGTTTACCAGACTGCATGAGACATGCGCCTTAAAAAAAGCCCGGTCAAGTTTTACAATCTAACAGACCACCACTCGACCTTCACTATGTCACAGAATAAGTAATAGTAAATACAAACCATGTTAGCATTTTGACCGAAGGGAGTCAGGGCGTTTTCGCGGCTGACACCACGAAGTTGCGTAACATATCGCAGTTCCAGTATTTTTGTTGTATTTTATAAGTTCATATTGGTATGAAGGTATAAATTAAAATATATATATTTACAAGGAAAGATTGGTGAGGTAACTCCAGGCAGGTTGTGAATAACAACTGTTTTCAGGAAAGAACTCCCGCGTGCCAAGATGAGGCATCCCAGTACTTATTATTTTGAATTCGCTGTCTCGGAAACGGTTCCCTTTGTTCTCGGGTTGATATTATTAAATATTGTTCCTTGTGTCAATTTACTTCATGTATTTCCCTTGTAAGGCTTGTAAATTTAAAAAGTAATATTGTATTAGTTTACACGTCTTAGGTTACCTACATGTGAATGTTTAGGTTCATTTCACCTAATTACAAGCTGTTATTTAACTGTTATTCAGAATCAAATTTAAATTTTGGTGAGACATGTTGAAAATAATAGGCATGTTAAATAAAGCATAGATATATGGGGTAGATTTTTTGTGCGTATTTCCCTACTGCACTGTCCGGCGGTCCGCCCGATGACGTCACAAAGTTTCCGCTGCCGCAGCGCGCCACGCCGCGGTCAACGAAATACTAATTTATTATAACACAACTGTAGTTTTTAGTGTACTGAAAAAAGAGACCATTATCGCTTGACGCACACCAATTAGTAAGTTGGCTGGATGCACTAAAACAAAATCTATGACATGTCATAGTTCTTATTTCTTACTTACGGCCTCCGTAGCCCAGTGGGTAGTGACTCTGCCTATGAAGCTGGAGGTCCCGGGTTCGAATCCCGGTCAGGGCTTTTATTTGTGTATTTATCACGAATATTTGTTCCTGAGTTATGGATGTTATATACGTATATAAGTATCTATGTATGTATCTATTATATATATCATCGCCTAGTACCCACAACACAAGCCTTACTGAGCTTACCGTGGGTCTAGGTTGATTTGTGTAAGATTGTCCCGTAATATTTATTTATTTATAAATTATTTATTTATTTATTACAGTGACAAAGTCACTATTATCGCTTGCCGGATGCCTCTAATAAGTTGGGCACCGCACTAAATGTCTGTTGACATGTAGGCCGGTGATTTATTGTAGTTGTGCCGTGCATGGGAAATTGCAGCACAATTTTGTGTTGACGGAACAATTAGTTGTACCACTTACTTGACTAAGTAGAGTTGTTTGCTAGTGCAGCGGTCTAGAATTTCCTGTCGGTAGCTTTTGTTGAAACAATTTTTTAAAACATCAGAATCAGTAAGAATCTGAAAATGGTTATTAAGTACCCTTACGATGGCTTTTTTCACATTTGGTCGGTTCGAAGGACTATTTTTTAAATCTTTGTATGTAGTTATGTAGTAAGTATTACTTATTAAAAAAAACCGGCCAAGTGCGAGTTGGACTCGAGCACGAAGGGTTCCGTACCGTTATCTATAAAAACGGTAAAAAATCACGTTTGTTGTATGGGAGCCCCCCTTAAAAAAATAAAAATTTGTTTAAGTATTTGTTGTTATAGCGGCAACAGAAATACATAATCTGTGAAAATTTCAACTCTCTAGCTATCACGGTTCTTGAGATACAGCCTGGTGACAGACAGACGGACGGACGGACGGACGGACGGCCAGCGAAGTCTTAGTAATAGGGTCCCGTTTTACTCTTTAAGTATGGAACCCTAAAAAAGAACTCCATAGAGCAAGACGATATCCCGTCCTTCAGAACCTAACCTAAAGAAACTTTCCTTTAAATGTCGGTCTTTCAAGAAAGTGTATGCCCGAGGTACCCGAGGGAAGCTACAGTATCGGATTCTACAAGTATGGCTAGCGCCCATTTTTGAAGAACTATCACCGTTATTGAGATACAGCCTTGTGACAGACGGACAGACAGACGGACAGCGGAGTTATAGTAATAGGGTCCCGTTTTACTCTTTTAGTACGGAACCCTAAAAAAGTATCAAGAAAAAAACTTGGTTCGTGCGTACTGAAATTACCTAAGTGATTCCGATTGCGTAAAAAGTCGATTAACGCTATATGACCTCTTCATACCTCCTTGAATAAATTGTTACGGTTATCGACCTTTCACCCACTTCAAGGTAACGTTCATAGAGAATAATAACGAAGAACTTATTTTCAATTGCCTTTACCTACAAACCTAGTCCGAAGCCAATCGATGAAATAAAGTACAAGACAGCTAACTGGAACACAACTTGACACACTAACCATTTTTGCAGTTTAACATCAAAGTACTTGTTTTTTTTAAGTTAAATATTTTTTTGTGGAATAAGCATTTCCGGGAGTCCGCTGGATGCTGGTGAAGCAGAATCTTTGTGGCACTCTTTGGGGGAGGTCTTTGTCCAGCAGCGGACGTCCTTCGGCTGATATGATGAAACATTTGCACATAGCATTAAAAAGAAGAAGTTACATTGAACGTAGAACCGATGGCCGTTGGGGCGGAAAGGTTCTCGAGTGGCGACCACGTCTCAGTTCCCACAAAAATAAAACCATGAAAGAAGTTCAAGCTTACTTTCCAGTTACAGATACAAAAAAACAGTTGATATTAAAATAATAACCTTTTTTGGAAGAGGGTTGAAAACTTTAATTAAAAGCGCGTATTTATATTTATATTTATTTATTTATTTATATTTATTTATTTGGTATTAATCATACACTGTCAATTGGGTACATTATAACTTATAAGTAAATTAAAATTAAAACCACAAATACTGGGTTACAAATGTCCCAAGAATAATATTAAAAAATATGTTACATAATGTCATTCAATAAGAATAGCTTGAATATAAAATGATGAAATAGTAGATTGAATATGTCCGCAATTAAAATAATATGATACAATCAAAATGTAAGTATTATCAATGTCATTTCTAATTAAATGTCAGCTCGACATATTTATTCATCCAGGAATTCCTTCACAGAGTAGTAAGCCTTGGCTGCGCAATATATTTTAAGTTTATGTGTAAAGTTACTTTCAGTGTCTAAAGTTCTGATTTGCTCTGGTATTTTATTGTAAATTTTGGCACCCATTACACCAAGAGACTTGCCAGTTTTCTGGAGCCTGTGCGCAGGGACGGCCAGTCCCGGTTTCCGTCTTGCTGAATAACAGTTACCTATAGGGAACTCCTCGGGGTTTCTTCTAACATACTTACCGACCTCAAATATGTAGAGAGAAGGCACTGTTAGTACTCCAAGAGTCGCAAAAAGTGGCCGTGCTGTCTCATCTGATAGAACACGGCAAATCAAACGGATCACTTTTTTTTGTAATATGAATGGCCGGTCTCTATCAGCTGCCAGACCCCAGAGATCGATTCCGCGTATTAGGTGCGTGTGGAAGTAGGCATAGTACGCAGTTAGCAGGTTGTGTAGCGATAATGTGCGAGTTAATCGGGATATGGCATAGTAGGCCGAATTCAATTTTGCACATAATGAGTCAATGTGGTCGCCCCATTGCAGACTGCCATCAAAAGTGAAACCAACATAGCGTGCATGACCTACCGGTTTCACTTGGGCACCGTTCACCATGACTTCAAGTTTAGGCTGCATTTTGCAGGCAAGTGAAAAGTGCAGGAGGTTTGTCTTACCTATATTTAATTGCATACCATTCGCCTCAAACCAATGCAGTAGCTTATTGACAATTTCGCAGATGTTACTTTCTAGTTCTCTGTGGTCACTGCCGTGAACGATTGCACAAATGTCATCCGCATACATTATGAAATTTACGATAGGACTCTCAAACGGCAGGTCATTCATCAGCAATGCAAACACGTTATTGCCTACGCTGGATCCCTGGGGGACAGATCGGTCTCCAATCGAGCCCAGCTCAGATCTTTCACCGTTCACGTCAGTTGATTGGCTACGGCTGGCTAGAAAAGACTTCACTATATCCAGGGTACGAACACCATAATATTCTAGCTTGCTGGCTACTAATTCATGGTCGACTAAATCAAATGCGCGAGAAAGATCAAAAAATATAGCAGCAACACACCTTTTTGTCTCTAAATTGTTTAAAACTATTTGAAGCAACCTACGTGCCGCGTCCAGTGTGGATCGACCCGCTCGGTAAGCATACTGCTCGCTACTGAGAGCTCCAGTGGCGCTAAGGTACTTAGCAAGCCTATTACATAGACCCGCCTCGAACACCTTAGAAACCGCAGGTACAAGGGATATAGGACGATAGCTTTTCATTTCATCTTTGCAGCCTTTCCCCTTATATACCGGAGTCACCCTGATCTTTTTAAGTGAGTCTGGGTAATGACCTTCAGATATAGCATCGTTAAAGTGCTCAGACAAGTGGAAAATAAAGTTCAGCGGCAGTCTATGGAGGATTGCAGTCGGGAAACCATATATATCCCTAGTTCCTTTCGCTTTTATTTTCTTTATTATTGTTAATATTTCATCTGACGTGAACGGTGACATAAACATGGTTGAGATTTGCGGCGGGCGATAGGCACGCAGCAGGCACATCGCGTGTGCGAGGCGCGGGCGCACCGGCGTGTCCCGCACCACGCTCAGGTAGTGCTGGTTGAGCGCGTCCGCCAGCTCACGGCCGGAGCCGCGCTCGCCGCACACCGCTCGACGCAGCGCGCCAAGCTCGTCCCTACCCGATCGACACTTATTGGTTTCACATTTGATTAAGTTCCACAAGGCATGGGTTTTATTAGGATGGGATTCAATGATATTATTCATATACGCTTTCCTAGTTTTGCTTAAAAGCGAGTTATGTCTGCATCTGTAGTTATTAATAAATTCAGTTAAATTGGTATTATTTGGTTGAAATCTCGCAAACATCCCTAAAAGTAAGAGAAATTCCTTACTTTCTTCAGTTTCGTTGCTGAGCCATACCCTGTCTTTCGGTCTAATGGGCACTTTTTTTACTGGACAAATAGTATCGAATTTTTTGCAAAGATGCTCAAATAATTTCTCAAATCCTTGAGCTCGTGAATGCGAGAATACAGACCAATCAGAACTAGCCACGTTTTCAACAAACTTAGTTACATGTACTTCATTAGTGAGTCGTCGAGCTATATGCCGAGTATGTTTGTTATCTGACACAATTGACAATTTAAAACAAACTGCACAGTGGTCGCTTATGCCTGCGTCTAGTGGGCATACCGAAGTAGAATCTCGAGATAAGTCAGTGTATGCATGGTCGAGGCAAGATTTTGAATCTCCTTGAATTCTAGTTGCAAAATTAACACTAGATGTCAAATTCAATCGGGTTAGTAGACCTAGAATGTCCCGCTTTTGTTTTGTCCACTTTATTAAATCTACGTTAACATCACCCATAACTAGTATATTTGCGTCTTCATTCACTATATGACTAAGTAATGAATCCATTTGATGAATAAATATGTCCAAGTTACCCTCCGTAATTCTTCAATGTAGCAATTGTAGCAACATAAATGAGTTCACCCGCAACCGATGTAACAGCCGCAACTATAGCCCACTAACGGGCCTAGTTTCCTAACTCCGTATCAACACAATATCAAAAAACAAACAAAAACTCCACTCGAAGCTGAATGTAAACAGCGAAGTTTTGCAGCACGGATGCGGACCGGCCAGTGCTCTGATTACAGCGCGGTCTGAAAATTCGGTCACCGGGCACAGAATCAAAGGGAAACCCAACCGCTACAATCTTGTTTTTATCTGCTTTTTTCTAAATTTTCTGTTTTTTTTTCCGCTTCGTAACTACACGTTATTTCTGAGTTTGACACTGAGTTCTTGTTTAATTGTTTGCTTTTGTCTCGAAAAAATGGTTTATTCGTTTTTGCAATAGTATCAATGTTACATAGTCTTTATCATATGTTGTGTTAATTGCAATAGTATCAATGTTACATAGTCTTTATCATATAAGAGTCTCTTGTCCGTGGAGTAATCACCGTTCTGTCACTTGTATACTCCATATTGGAGAATTTGTGCAGTTGATTATTGATTTCCTCATTTGCCTCCCACATTCAAGTATATAGCCGGTTAAATCCTCCCACAATCGTTTAGTCAAAAGTCCTAAAGGCACCCGCTTCGCGTAGGTACTGCCAATACTGATAAAGTTACTGCTCTATATCAGAGAAATGTCCATTTATTATCATACTACTACAATAATTGAAATCAAAATCAATTATTTATTCTGCAAATAGGCCACAAGGGCACTTTTACATGTCAAATGGTATTCTACAATATAATATTAATAATCTTACACAATAATCATTTTAAAATTGCAGATTTTAACCAATTAGTACCTAAATGGTTAACAAACTAAATGTCACTAAATGAAAACTAAAAAAATCCAAAATTGTAAAATATTATCAAATACATTCGATATAAGGTCTGTATCAGAATTAACAATAAGAGTATGATATTAATTTAGTACCCCAGAGATGTATAATGTCTCTGAGCATCCAAATACAATTAATAATTATTCTAATGTTCTTATAGAGATGTATACTGTCTCTAAGCGTTAAAACAGAAAAAAAGGATCATTAATGTAATATTGTCAGAGATCTACAGGGTCAATAACAATAAAACGTGTCAAGAACAGAATGATGTCTCTCGTCAAAATAATGATAATAACACTAGTATTTAGGTAGTTACTATGCCCTTGCAAGCATGAACAGACCGGACTCCACAAACAGCACCCGATCACGAGTATGACGCATATCTCAGCCATCGCCTCCCTCAACCATATGTTAGGGAAGGTGGCGACCCGATCAACGACGCCACCGTAAGCAAAGCCCTTTAAGCGAGCATGACATATTCAAGCCACACTGGACATTGATAATAGCAAAGATTAAAGCGACTTGTTCGGCGAGAAAAAGCATTACGTACTCTCATGTTACATAAAACGGAACAGCAATTTCCGGTACTTATAATAATTACAAAGGTAATACGCCAAGACAATCATACTCGAAGGTATATTAATTCTAATAGAATTTGACTGCTACTGGCTTAAAGGCATTTTTGTCGTTTATGAAATCGTTGACATTATAATACGCCTTGCTTAGCAAATATTTTTTTATATGAGACTTAAATTTACTCAACGGCAAATTAACAATTTCGGTAGGTATTTTATTGTAAAAACGTATACAGTTCCCCACGAACGACGTGCTAACCTTGCGAAGACGACTGTACTGCACTGTTTGTTTACTTCTGGTGTTGTAGTCGTGGATATCACTGTTGAGTTTGAAGTCCTGAAGGTTTTTCCGCACATACATAATATTCTCAAGAATGTATTGGCATGCTACAGTAAGAATATTTGCCTCCTTAAATTTGTCCCTGAGAGAATTTCGGGCTTTTAGTTCGTAGATGGAGCGTACAGCTCGTTTCTGTAGCACGAAGATGGTCTGGATATCAGCCGCTTTACCCCACACCAGGATTCCGTAGGACATAACACTGTGGAAGTAACTGTAGTACACCAGCCTGGCCGTCTCAACGTTTGTTAACTGTCTTATACGTCTTACTGCATAGGCTGCAGAACCAAGTTTGCCGGCTAGGGTGTCGATATGCGCATGCCATTGTAGTTTTGAGTCCAAGGTGATGCCTAAAAACACTGTTCTATCTTCAAATTCCAGTTCATCGCCCTTTAATTTGATCTTGGTATTGTTTACGTGCTTGACATTAGGTAAAGTGAATCTGATACACTTTGTTTTCTTGGAATTTAACAGTAAATTATTTGCTGTAAACCATTCCACAACAGTGTTGAGCGCATCATTAATATTATCGAAGCTTTTCTCTTTCCTGTCTACCTTGAAAATAAGCGACGTGTCGTCTGCGAATAACACTATATCATGCTTATCTTGCACCACATTTGGTAGGTCATTGATGTAAATCAGAAACAAAAATGGGCCCAGAATCGAGCCTTGAGGAACACCAAGAGCAACAGTTGTCCCCGCTGAGTGCATCCCGTTGACGACTACTCGTTGTGTTCTCTCAGAGAGATACGATGATACAAGATCAAGAGCACCGTTTTTAATCCCATAATGTCTTAACTTTCTGATTAAATTCTCGTGATCAACGCAATCAAATGCCTTTGATAAATCACAGAACACTCCAATAGCATCTTGTGCCTCTTCCCAGGCTTCAAAAATATGTTTAATTAGTACCACACCGGCATCAGTGGTAGAGCGACCCCTAGTAAAACCGAACTGATTGTTATTGAACAGTTTATTACAATTAAAGTGAGACATAAGCTGATTAAGAATAATCTTTTCAAAAACTTTGCTTAGTGCCGGTAGTATTGATATTGGCCTGAAGTTGGTAGGGTCAGTTTTCGTTCCTGATTTAAACAGCGGAATAATTTTACTGTGTTTCATGAGATCAGGAAATACTCCAGTATCAATACATTTATTAAAAATATCAGCTAAAAAAGGTGCGATTGATTCTACAATGGAATGTAATACTTTGACTGAAATGCCCCAAAGATCTTCAGTCTTCTTTAAGTTCAACAATTTAAACGTTTTTACAAGAATATGAGGGGTCACGTGAGTGAAGCTAAAGTTTTCTGTACATTCCGCTACATTTGCTTTTAATAATGATTTAGCGACATCTAGTGATGAGTTTAAAGACTTCGTGGTCTCAAAAGGTACGTTAGAAAAGAACCGCTCAAAATGATCTGCTACTTCATGGTCAGAACTTACCAAAGTATCATCAATTCGTAGACTGTAGTGTGGGTCTCTTATCTTGCGTTTCCCAGTTTCATTGTTTATAACTTGCCATACAGTTTTAACCTTATCGTTGGAGTTCTGGATCTTTTTTGACAAGTAATCGGCTTTAGCGCCGACACACAATAACTTAAAAGATTTCGAGTAGTTCTTAACATACTCCAGAAATTCCGGCCTTTTATCATTAGTTCTCGAATCGTACAAGTCATAGAGTCGGCGTCTTTTCTCGTGAATATCCGGGGTAGCCCAGTCGCTTATTGAATGGCTTAGATTAAAAAGCCAGGTGGATAGATACGCGGTGAAATTTTTGCGCGTCATATGTGGAATCCGGTCACTTTGGCACTATTTGGGGGAGGCCTATGTCCAGCAGTGGACGTCTTTCGGCTAATAATGATGATGATGATGGTATGGGAAATCCATCTAGCCCATAAATTAATTCAAATTAAGATATTAAAAGCTCATGCTCATGGTAAACGCAGAAGCATGGGAAACGCATGATCTGATGAAAGTGATGAAGCAAAGAAGGCCGGCGACCCTATTTACGTAACAAGCAGTCAAATCCACTGGTTAACTTGGAGACAAACTATATAGAGATACTATGCTTAGTGACGTTACTATCTACAACAGTGCAATCAACAGCATTGTGGGAAGGAAGACGAAGAGGCTGTACACATAGGTCTGTATAAAAGCCTTCAATTTTCATGTCATACTTACGTGATACGAGGTCTCTCAATTAGAGGTCACTCGAAGACCTTACAATTTTACTGACTTTTGACATTTGTATAGGCATAACACAATTACATTTGGGTTTGTAAAGGTGAAAGTCAAATTAAACATGTGTATAACGTCAGATTTAATTACTTAACAAATCCATTCAACAACCCAATTGTAAAATTTTAAAGTCCTTTAGCTTTCAAAGGGGAGATAATTAATTCAGTAGAGATTGTTCTTCGCAATAACAAGCAATGAATTACTGTTGGAACTCTATCAGCGACATCAATACGAATACATATATGTACCAGTGAGTAACCGCCATACGATAAATAAAATAAATACTGTTAAATCAAAGCTGACGTAATTCTGGTCCTAACCTGACTATGTTTACAGCGTAAAATCGCGTGCGGAGTCAAATTTGTAGCCTCGTTTGTTACGAGTATAGGCCTAAGTAAACTTGACTTGAATGGGTACAATATAACGTTTGGCATTGGGCAAAGTTAGAAACTATAACTGAATGGAACGGTGGTGGATGTAATTAGCGTCGAGTCACCTGCTGTCGGCTGTAGTCAGACGAGTCTGATTGTTGACTCGATTGCGTTGATTGAACCGGGAACTCGTCGACATGACATGAATCCAACTTTATTGTTGGAACAAAACTTGTTTAATGCTTTAGAATAAACATAGGTCACTCTACCTAGTTTATTTCAAACTAAAACTATAGAGCGTTAATTAAAACAAAGTTGGACCAAATTAGGTCACTACCATGAACCACCATTGCTACTCTCCAGCACGGTCGTCTCAAGTCGACTCCCTATACAAACGTACTTTGGATCTCATTTTAAATCGGTATACTTACTGGAATAACATGAAACTTGTTATACCAACAGAAACTAGTTTCCGACCTAGATATCATCATCATCATCATCATTAACCTTATACATCTATAAAAAGATCATTTCAGCGTCCATATTAAAATTACGTACGTGGCTTGCAAGGCCGATACGGGAGCGACAGCCACGACCAAATAATTGGCAAGTAAATGTCCTGCCCGGAGATGAAGGAGGAAGAACAGCGCGTTGGTGTCTTAATTCACGTCTATAGGATAAGAGATCGAACCAAGCTTTATCGTGTTCCATCACTCCATTACGTAGGGTCTCCCTCCAATGGTCTCGATCTTGGGAATGTTCTTCCCAAGTTGTGGGATCGATCCTAAAGCACACCATGTCCCGTTTAGCACTGTCCTTAAAACGCAACATAGGTCGCCCGACCGATCGTTTAGCATGCGCTATTTCACATCATCATCATATCAGCTGAAAGACGTCCACTTCTGGACATACATAGGCCTCCCCCAAAGAGAGCCAAAGTGACCGGTCCTGCGCCACCCGCATCCAGCGGACTCCCGCGACCTTTACCACCTGCCGACGACCGCGACCTATATGGCGGAACCTATTGTAAAATGTTCATGTTATTCTAGCATGTCGTTTTAAAATGTGAACCAAACTACGTTTGAGTGGAGAGTGGTGCATCCTAGCAACCCTTAAATCCTCGAAGAAGCGCCCCTCTCGATATTACTCTATGGACGAAACACAGCTGCTTAGCTAGCATGGCCAGGTTTATGTCGAGCATATCATTGTTCCTTACTAGCCACTCACTTGCTTTCGGATTTTAAAAAAGGTGGCCTAAATTGCTTTGAATTTTTTCTTACTAAGGCGCTCATGCTTCGCTTGGTAGCCACAGCTACCAGAAGCAATTTAGGGGTGCACGAAATTGGTAGCTGTGGCTACCACAAGCAAGTGAGTGGCTAGTAACTATACTCGCCCTCAACCCAAAAGACGACTGAGGCCATAAAATCGCTCCATGCAATACAATGGGAAACTTATAACGGGTTAGGTTCAGGTTAAACTATAAAGAGTTTTATTGCCCTAGTCATCTTTTGGATTGAGGGCGAGTATAGTAAGTATGTTAGGGCGAGAGAGATGAATGCTTGTTCGATAAAAAATGCAAGATAAGCATCTAACTAGGCTGGCACATTGAACGATTATTACGTGCCATTCATGAACACAGATCTTTTCGATGGACAAAGTTGCTTCTGAAATCCTTTGTCACACAAGCATGAGGGGATTCCGCCATTTCCGCCTTATATTTCTGAAAATATCTTCGTAGCATTGTGAAAATTTGATATATTACCGTGTCTGGCCAGGCACGCCCCCAACAAATCTAACCCGTCACTGGCTAGTGAGAACTGCACGATATCAGAACCCTTATAGTCATACAATGACATATGTGCCAATTGACTCACTAGTCATATGCAACGTTTTACGTGCGGTATGAGTAGCCCGCTATAAATTATTCCGATTTGGTGCAACGTAGTTCATTGTCAACAACTGCAGGGAATTTGTGTGTTTGTGGATTATTAAATGGCGATTAAGTACTTTGTATTGTACATATTAGAGAATTTGAAATTTAGATCGATGTTTGAAATTATATTTAGTTTATAAATATTGGAGTAAATATTGCTGTAACCAACTTGACTTTGAAGAAAAACTAACCCATCATCATCATCATCAGTTAGTTATCTTAAACACGGCAATACATAACGTCACACATTATTGAACTTTTTGTGTCATTTTCTAGCCCAGCACTCTACTTAAATTGTCTAAAGAAGCTATAAGATTGGTATTTGGAAGTTGCATAAAGGGTTAAGTACCTGTTCCTGTTGATAGAAGCCTTAAATGACGTTAGTGTCCTCTAGTTCCTAGAACAGGAGGGCTTTATTCTATTAATTCGTGGCCAAATTGGTTCATCTATTAATAACTCACAGTCATATAACAAGGTTGTCCGACAGACTAATCTACGAAAGTAAATTAGCATAACTCATCCAACAACGGTCTAATTCCAACGTTCTAATCCCACTCCCAGCTCAACTCGTCATCGCAACCACACAACACAAAGGGTATGCCGAAACACTGCTCTATTCAGAAAATTTTCTGCTCTCTGTGACACCCCTTAATATTATTTGAACCCTAGACCCGTAGCAACCAAGCGTGCTCTGACGCCAGACTTAAAGTGGTTTGTTTCGTACTGATCGCGTTGTAAATAACATCGGTGTCAGTACAGTGTTTCATTTATCATGCCCTTTTGCAAATCCTTTTAGTCGATGCCGACCTTTCAGGTATGGAATAAGCGGCTTTCTGTTGGTGCAGGTGTCCTGCGGGATTCGTTCACATCAAACGGCTCGACGGCGGGGTGAGAATTTACTGTTATTTTAAAGTGTGGCTTTCAGTGCCGTAATGGAAAAAAGAAGCTGTCTATTCGTAGTAGACGAATTAGGTACCTATGTTTTTACATTGTGATCTTTCATAGTTGACGTTACGTTAGTTTGTGATTTAGAACCGACGAAAAAAACGGAGGAGGTTCTCAAGTCGAAATTATAGTACGAAATTACAGCAGTATAACTATAGCTACCCAATAAGTTGATCGATGTGTCGTTCGATTGGTGTGGTGAAACTACTGATCCATTTTTTTATGGTTTACCAGTCGAACGTACCCTAACGAACGAGGTATTTTACGGAAAAAGATGTTATAGATGATTTAGAACAAACATACTCAGGCTGAGGCTTGTTCTACTTCCACTATACACGTACAGTTAATTGCCAGCGGAAATAAGAATAAGAAGCCCAATGTATTTAGCAACTATAGATGTGTTATCCATCCCTGATGATTTTAAAGTTTGTTTGTAACTAATTTCAAATAAAAATGCTCCAGTCAGGCAATGACGATAAGCAAAACTACCTATTCCGCCGAGTTTTAGGTACCAATGTAAACTTCGTTCCGAATTCATTCCCACGTCTAAAGAATATCTCAAACCTTATTACGGACCTGGGCCGTTATTCTTTACACGCTCATGCGCCTCACTCCGCCCGTCACGCCTAGCGAATCTAGACCTCTACCTTAGCTTAGTTACTACGAATCGCGGCGTCAAGATATATTTGGGGGTGAGCGTTTAGGTGAGCTTAAAACAAGTTACAGAATAGCGGGGCTGTAACGATGATACATCCCCGGGTTACAGAATTAGCGGTAATCCCACGAACGCCTTTGTTCGTTGAAGGTTAATTACTGGCGATTAAGGAGTACCCTTGGCGCTGTTTTATTGTCGAGGACTGTGAAGTGCAAGGTAAATGTTATAGTTACATTTAAATTAAATCGATAGTAATATAGGGCAGCTGGCTTACCTCTACATATATTATGTGAGCTTGCGTTAGTAGCAGTAAGTAAACTAAAGTAGGAATGCGCTCACAAATAAACCCCATCATCAGAAGAAGACGTAAAATTTTGTGCTTACTCAGTTCGGGCGACAAATAATTGTGGTTTCAGCTGAGACATCTTTTGTTTTACCGTCCTCTAATGTATGGACAGTCGTGGAATGAAAAGGAACGTCACTTTTGGACCTTAACATCATTAAAATGAAGTCGAAAATTGGCGAACCTTTTCATTCCTCGACTAGGTATACTATTGTTAGTATCATAATTATCACTTTAGCCGAGCCCATTGCTGTACAAAGGAAACTTGAGATCTGCAAAATGACTAGTGGGCGGGTATTGCGCTGCACGCTTCCCAACGATTCTCCCGATCTTGGTCAGATCGTCAATGCACATTGTCCGTGTTTGGGGCCTTAGTAAATTCTTACGTGTTTGCCCCTCGAGGGCCTTTCTGCCTCATAAACTATCAGTGCTATGGTCAATGTGCCCCGCCCACTGCCACTTACGTCTAGCAACCCTCCGAGCCTCATGTGGATCTCTTCATTTCTAAATCGATATTGCAAGGAAACTCCAAGTATAGCCGTTCCAGTTCCATTTGTGTGAGTTTTTTTTACTGTGGATTTTATTAGCTAAGTATTTGCTTTTACCAATCTGGGCTGTACTCACGACTCATTACGTAACGTGTCAGAACATAGCCGACAGCGACAGCAGCTTATTTGTCAGGGAACGGGAAGTATCAAAATGGACAACTTAATCACATTCCTTTTCAATAACTCTGTCCCATAACGCCCATCTCTTGTTACACCATCGCACAATCAGTATTTGGGTTATTTGGCATCTGTAATCCAATTTAGCCGAATTCTGATATCCCATTGTCTGTTTCAATCCAGCTCAGTGCAGCGTTATCTCACTGTTATTGCAAATGTATATTCACAAGACATGTTGTACTCGGCTACGCTTGTTCCTAGTACAATTTGACCTCTAGCTTTTTTGAATCAAGCTTACAAGCTCCTGATGGGAAGCGGTTACAGAAGTCTATTTACGCCTGCAAGATCAGGAGACTCAAATTATGCGCATTGTGGTTGTGGACCCCTTAAAAATTTAGGAATATTGAAGAGCCCCTCGAACTGTAGTCCCTCCTGAAAACCTCACTAGGCAGCTCAGTCCATAGCCGAGTGTTCGTGGAAATAAATTCCTCTCGTTCCGTACCTTGCTCTATTGAGCACGGTACGGAACGAGAGGAATTTATTACAATAACTAGCTGTTGCCCGCGACTTCGTCCGCGTAGAACTTTTTATCGTCTTAGAAAATGATTTCTCTCAATACAAAATTTGAACCCTCTTTTAGGGGATAATTAAAAAAAAAGTTGATGTTCATTTTCTAGTTTGTGAACAAACAGTCTAAAACCAAAGTTAAAAATCTCATACTTTAAAAATGCCTTGAAATACTCAAACTTTGAACCAATTTTAACACTCTTAGGGGATGAATTTGGAAAAACTCTGAAATCAGTCTTTTAACGTACAGAATAAGACCGAAGTTTAAAATCTCTTACTCACACTTTAAAATTTTATTGCTCGCCATTTAAAATTTGAACCCCCTTTTAAACCCCCTTAGAGGTTGAATTTTTCTAATCGCTGAAAGAACTTTTTTCGTAAACTTTTAAGTCTCTAGCTCAAAACAAGTGTTGCCCATACAAAGCTTTCTTAACCCCCTTAGGGGTGGAATTTTCTAAAACTCTGAAAGTACTTTATTATTAATGTTAATAAGTAACATTTTGAATAGTTTTAAGTCTAGTAAAAAATAAAGTTTTTCCCACACAACACTGGCTACCCTTCTTAAGGATCTTAAGGATCCCCTTAGGGGTGGAATTTTCTAAAACGATTTGTGTTCTTTTTTTGTATTTTAATAAGTAATCTTTCTACAAAGTTTCAAGTCTCTAACTCAAAAACATAAACTTTCCCTGATAAAAACTTTGCACCCCTTTTTATCCCCCTTAAGGATAGATTTTTTCAAAACGCTATAAGTCTTTTTTTTTGTATTTTTATAAGTAATCTTTCTACAAAGTTTTAAGTGTCTAGCTCAGAAAAAGTGTTCCCCATACAAACCTTGCACCCTTTTTTAACCCCCTTAGGGAATGATTTTTGTAAAACGCCGAATGTAGTATTTTTCATGTTCTAATAAGTAATTTTTCGTCAAAATTTTAAGTCTCTATTAAAAAAAAATATGTTTTTCCCATACAAACTTTGCACCCTATTTTACCCCCTTAGGGGTGAAATTTTCCAAAACGCTGAAAGTACTTTCTTTGTATTTAAATAATCTTTCTACAAAAATTTAGGACTCTAGCTAAAAAAAGTAGTTTCCCACATACAAACTTTGCACCCCTATTTTAGCCCCCTATTTTTAGGGGTAGAATTTTCTAAAACGCTGAAAGTACTTAATTTGTATTCTGATGACTAATCTTTCTACAAAGTTTTAAGTCTCTATTTAAAAAAAATATTGTTTCCCCCATACAAAATTTGCACCCCTATTTTACCCCCTTAGGGGTAGATTTTTTAAAAACACTGAATCTAGGTACTTTATTTGTATTCTAATGAATAATTTCTCTACAAAGTTTTAAGTCTCTATTTAAAAAAAAGTAGTTTTTCCCATACAAACTTTGCACTCTATTTTAGGTTTAAAGAACTTTATTTTTTTTTCTCTAAGAAATTATACATTTCACTTATGAGAAACTTAAACTAATTTTACTAAACTTTATCGGTAGGTAAGCACCACAAGGTGCTTAACACTCTAAGCATATTACACAAAATAGATTATAAATTACAGTAGTACACACAATAGGTAGGTAGTTATGTAACAAAATTTATAAAATCTATTAAAATATTCACTAAATCGAAATATGTACGCTATCCAGTTTAAATTATAATAGGTCTAAGCCTGTAATAGTATCTAATACAAAATATTAACAAAGGTATTTGTTGAACAAATTTTGTTCCTAGAAGTAAGAAAGTGTAATACAAATAATACAAAATTGCGCGAATAATTCGCACACTGAGGGTAGGGAGGGATTAGTTGAATACAGTCAGAAAACAGTTCACTTATAACATTGGATTCGATTACATTTTATGCCTTAATGCAATGCATATTAGGTCGAAAATAATTATACGGGGATTAGTTGAATAGTAACACGATACTTCTTTGTTTACGACTTGTCACTGACAGGGCCGGATTTAGATATTTTTAATAACGAAGTCTTTTAATTTCCGTTTAAACATATACAATTTTTTACAATCTTTGATGTGTTTAGGTATTTTGTTATAGAACTTTGCCCCTTCATATTCTATGCTTTTTTGTCCAAATTTAGTACGCGCTGGCTGGAGACATAGATTGTTGGCATTACGTAGAGGACGTAATCCTGCCTCTGTTTTAGTTTTAAAAGATATTTGTGAATGGATTTTTTTTCCGAGTATTTTTCTTATTAGGAGGCAAGTATTGTTAAAGTATAACTGGTTAAGATTCATAATTTTAGTTTCTGAATAAATTTTAACGCTGGGTGTGAGAAAGTCGTAACGAAAAAGTGTTTTTATGATTTTATTTTGGGCAATCTGTAGACTTTTAAGTGTGGATTTATTGGCGCTACCCCATATCTCTACGAGATAGTTCAGATGTGATTTTACTAACGAATTATAAATTGTGTATAACACTTTGCGAGGGAAACAGTGTACAATATTAAAAAGACACCCTCGAAGTGATGATAGTTTTGATTTTATTCTGTTTATGTGTGGCTTCCATGATAGTTCGCTGTCTAGTATTAGTCCCAAATATTTTTCTTCAGATGTTTTTTTTATTTTTATTGAGTTAATTGTAAGTGGAGTTTCATCATTTATTTTCTTATTTTTGGCCTTAAATATAACATAACTGGTTTTTGCTACATTTATTGTGAGTAGATTATTTTGAAACCATTCGTGTAGTTGATCGAGATCATTTTGCGCTTTTTTTTTTATTTCATCTATCGATTGCCCAAAATAAAATACGCAAGTGTCATCTGCATACACACTAAGTTCTCCTCTTAATGATACTTGGTTAATACTGTTGATATATATTAAAAATAGAAGTGGGCCAAGTATGGAGCCCTGAGGAACGCCATAGGTAATCCGTTGAGGAGAACTTTGTTCATTGCCTATCTTGACAATCTGAAAACGATTTTTTAAGTATGATTCTAAAATTGCATATGCTGCGCCCGAAATTCCTATACTCATTAGTTTTGATAGTAAGAGTGCATGACTTACAGTATCGAACGCCTTTTTTAGATCGATAAAGATACCGAGAGTTATTTTTTTATTATCTATGTTTGATTTTATCATACTGACTAAGTCAATCGTTGCGGATAGTGTACTGGATTCTGGGCGAAAACCGTATTGTTTATTAAAAAGGAAATCAATTTGTGTAAGATAGTTGAAAAGCCGGCAGTAAATAATCTTTTCAAAAATTTTTGAAAATATTGGCAACACGGAGACTGGCCGGTAATTTCCCGGGTCCGTTTTGCAACCAGATTTAAAAATTGGTGTCACTTTTGCCACTTTAAGCGAGTCCGGGAAATTTACCCCTTTAGGGGTAGAATTTTCTAAAACCCTGAAAGTTCTTTATTTGTATTCTAATGACTGATCTTTCTACAAAGTTTTAAGTCTCTATTTAAAAAAAAAATGTTTCCCCCATACAAACCTTGCACCCCTATTTTACCCCCGTATGGGTGGAATTTTCCAAAACGCTGAAAGTGTTTCATTTGTATTCTAATAACTAATTTTTCTACAAAGTTTAAGTCTATAGCTCAAAAAAAAAGGTTCTCCCATACAAACTTTGCACCCCCATTTTACCCCCTTAGGGGTAGAATTTTCAAAAATCCCTTTTTATCCCTAGCCCACGTTATAAAAGCAACATACTGTGCAAAAATCAACTCTCTAAGATTAGTAGTTTCGGCTGTGCGTTGATGAGTGAGTGATTGAGTGAATAAGTCAGTCAGGACATAGGCATTTATTATGTATAAATAGATATAAGATAATGAAACTCCCATTCAAATATCTCAAAAAATTATGAAGCTACATCCGTTTTAATGTCGCTTGTTAGAGTGAGAAAACGATGAGGGACTGTGACGTCAATATACTCGAGCGTCATAGTAAAAAACAATCGTTTCATATGAAGGTGCGTTTTGCGGAAAAGGGACAGAACATACCCCCTCTTAAAACTTTGGACTCTTATAACTTAATCATTACCTATATAACCTCTTGCTTTGTTTTTTTCTCCATTTGACTATATTTATTTTAAATTCTTTTTCGAGAAAATACATTATGATTATTTACCATATTTTCGATTCCTGAGCTATAACCACGAACTACGGAATTCGAAAATATTCGGGTATCTCTATCTGTATCGCACTAACCATACTCGAGTGACAGGGATGCAAATATATGAACATTGAGTATCGGTTTTCGTGGTAGCGCCGCAGGTACTTTGGCTGAATGCGCCGAGCGCGTGCCATTGTCATTCAAAAAAAACAAATTCGTGTTAATTATATTGTTCAAATTTGTTGATTTCATTTATTGAAATTACGACATAAAACGACATTTGCGCATATAAGTTCTCATATCAGAATCGAATATTTTTTTATGGTTTATATTTTAGCATTTGTCTCGTAAAGGTCTATCGTAGACGGGATTTAAATTATTAATAAGTGAAAGGCAAAGCAATTCCGCCATTTTGACGGTTCTTATAGCTGACAGTTGGAGCAGCGTTTGATTTCAATAAAAATAAATGAAAAATTAAATGAAGTCGTATATTTCGGAAAATTAATTAACTGTCGCAGTCGGATAAAAACTTTTCTAAGTTGCAGCTAGAATAATAATGTACCTATATAAAATGTTTCATATTTTTCCGTTCATGGGATGCTGAGAACATTCGAACCGCGCAAAGCTTAGTTTCAAACTGGCTGATTCTTTTTTTAATTTAGAGATTTATTATAAGTGGAGATAATAATTACAATAATAATAATCATTTAATATTTAGGTTTCATGATGTGAGGGCATAGGTACGCTCTGGCGGCGAGCAATGCGATGAATGGTAAAATTATATGTTAAGTATAAGTAAATAGTATCAGACTATCAAATACAAATCATTTATTTCGGACTATAAAATCCATAGTGTTAGTGGATACAAACTTAGAGCTATGGTAAGTGTTTTATAATTATACTAAACTAAAATTAAAGACGCCTGGGCACCGGTATTACAGGCGCGTGCAGTTGCACATAACGCTGGAGCAGTGGCGAGTACCAGCGGTGGGCTAGCATGCTCTATCACTGGTTCACATACAGCCAACTGGTATGCTTTGTGAATCGACACCAGAGGTCCGCTGGCATCCTTATCTGTTTCGGCATCGCTGGATTTACATGTATAGTGGCTGCTGCCTTTACAGCAGACGAGTCAATGGCGGACCCAAAGTGTGCCAGTAGCACTGTAGTGGGTAGAAAGAGTTTTCCTACGGGAACAGGTGTACAGATCTTCAAAGATATATTTTAATAAAAATGTCTACCAATTTATGTCATTAGCAATAATGTGCATGGGTATCAACTAGTTATCTCTTGCATAAAAACGAGCTTGATTTGCGAAGACTTAATTTATTACTCTTGTCTTAGAAATGAATTGCGATCGACACGTCTTATCATCGTCATTGTTGTATTTGATCAATCTATAGGACGCCAGAGCAATTTAAAGTCGCAGTTGCAGTATCTACCTATGTTTATATTGTTTATAAACGTAGGTCGTAAACAAAACATGAGTGACTCAGTGTAGATTTCTTTACACAATTTCACTTAGTTAATTGTTTCATACTTAGCATTTACCTTTTCAATTGGACTGGACTGCGTCATTTCCAAGCCTGTTTTTCATACTATTTCTAAGAATATGTGATATCAGGAGCGATAGCAAGCATATGAAAGCATTCAGTGTGGGTGTTGAGGTGTGATGTGTGCTAATGGCAACATAATAACTGTTATTCAGCATGTTTCGGAGGTAAGCGAACCCTGCAACTAGAGTGATTAATGTTATGAACAATCCTTTTTATATCTACAGCTTTACGTGTTTTGATAGCCACACAACAAAGCAACGGACAAAGAAAAATCCTTTTGAATAAATACGACCGGAAAACCTTAAGTGTGCATACATGGTAATATAATCACTTTAATGCAAAGGGGAGGGAATATTGAGGTGACCGATAAGGATAAATACGGGGAAAAGGTACTGTTTGTCAGTAAACTGCTATGCAATGCAAAATGTCGACTCTCCTTGTCACTTTTCTTTAGTATACTTACCTTAAACCTGAGATTTGTAGTAACTGTTCCTATTTAGATGTCAGACCTATACTATTCATGCAGTTCACCTGAGCAGTGCTGTCAGTTAAGAGGATGCTAAACAGTTCGCCCAGTCCAAACCAAACAGGGCAAATTCGGGGTTCGGCTCTCGACTGTCTCCTTCTTTAATATTCAGTTCCGTTTAGCATCCTCCAATGTGCCTATTATGGTGGGCAAAGTACCAGCAGTAGTCATTATGTGGGAACTGTGAGGTTAGAGGAGAGGTGCCTACGCCGTAGTCGCTTTCCGCTACATACGGGAAAAACCACGGGATCGGCTTCGAGCGTAGCGCGTAGCTATTCTTGACGTGAATGTGTACACTGCGCGGCGTATCACGCGACATGACGCCTAGCCTGTGCGTACACGCGGCCTTACTAAATCTTTTCAACCCTAATAGAAGAAAACGGAACGAAACAAGGGGTGCTATAAGTTTAATGATATGATTATGTCCACACTTTATACCACCCTACGAGTATTAGACCCAGCTGCACCGGAGTATCTTAAATGCAAATTTCAATTTGTTAGACCCTGTCCTGGTTGTCGTAAACTCTCTGTCCTATTTCACCGTACTGGTTTCGTCTCAAATTCCTTCGCTGTTCAGGCTATTCGTCTGTCAGGCAAGATCAGAGCAAATTCTCCTTTAAACGCAAGTTGCGTAAGCATCTCTTTTCAACAATTTAAGATTGATGATCCTCATGACATGATATCTTTGTACGGGTACATATAATTTTATTATGTATTTAAGTATGTATAAGTAAGTTCAGTAAGCTATCCGCAGCAGAACCAAGGTAACCGATATAGCCCTCCGAATTGCTAAACTTATGTGGAAGTGGGCGGGGCATCCCGGCGTGGGTAGGCCCCCCACAAGGTGGACTGATGACCTGGTAAAGGTCGAGGGAGTCCGCTGGACCGGCCATGGTGGCACTCTTTGGGGGAGGCCTATGTCCAGCAGTGGACGTCATTCGGCTGATATGATGATGATGAAGTAAGTTCATATTGTAAGCATTATAATTATATACATATATGGTATGTATATATTAATGTATTTAATTTATTTGTGTCTCCATTCGAGTCTCAGTACCTATTTAGGATCCTGCACCACTAAAGTTTCTGTTTAGCCCAATGGTTGACTGGTAGAGAATGCCTGCAGGCATTAAATCCGCCAATTATACTTTTATTTTTATATTAGTGCAATAAAGTTTAAATACCTAATAAATATAAATTAATAAATACTTATAAATATGTGATGAACCGATTTGAGTGCGATTTTTTTATCGAAATTCTTGTCTGTTGAGATGGTTGTTAGCTATATTTGTTGTGTCGGGGGGTTTTTATTTATTTTTATTTATGTACCTAACTAAACAGGCCGAAGACAAAAATCTTCGTATGAGCTACCCGTGTGAGATGCCCTTTTTCCTCGTAAAACAAGGATGAATGGGTACTTTATTATGAAGACTTATATACATTATAAGCTTTTGATCGGATCGCGTAACCTTTCAATGTAATTTGCGCGTCTAGCCTAGACTAGCGTGATGAAGAGCAATTTGCATCTGGCAGCTAGAGTGGACGGGAGGGCGAAACTCGAACATTATTCTCATATTTTTGTACAAAAAAGGTAATATCCAAAAAGAAATGTAGTTTTTGCATGAATATGAATTAGTGTTCTACTTTTAAAACACTTGTAAAATCAGCTGAATAATAGAACACTAGAATTGACTGATAGGTAGTTTAGTCTCTAAATAATGACAGTGCCTGTTGTGCTACTAACCCACATGATTACCTACGTAAATAATAAAGAATTTATCAATGATAAAATCTCGTTATGTAATCTTGCCGGATCAAGGAACCTGAGGAAGCAGTTAAAAATAAAGACCCCTGCGGTATTCCAAATCTAAAATGGCTTTTTTCATCACGTGTTTGTTTTATAATTTCAGTTACAATGATAATGCAACAAACGTGTAGTCATAAATAACAAATGTATGCAATTAAAAAGTATTGGCGTTCCTTTGTTTATTCCAATTTAAACTGTAGCCTTCTGTGGGGGCAGTGATTATGGAGGCAAACCCGCCGGGGCTAAATGTAAATCGCTGAATGATTTGCTCGAGGTTGAATGTCACGCGAACTCTGTAATTTGCCACATGACCGTTTGCATAAGCACGAACAGTGTTCCAAGGGTAACCTTGGACCTTAAGTCCTTAACTCACCTCATCAAAACATCTGCACACTCTTAAAGCAGTCAATCACATACACGTAAGAAAGACACTGCGGGCGGCGAGATCGCCGAACGTCCGACCGCGTCGCGTTAAATTGACATGTTTCGAGAACTCATAGGTGCCTACGGAGCTCGTGGGAGCCTCTTTTGATTGATGAAAAGGCTTTTTCTCATTAAAACCCGTCGCACAAGGCTCGGGAGCCGAGGGCAGGCGAGCGCGCGAGCCGGCGCGCCGCCTTACTTTGACTGAAGGCGCGTTCGGAGCGTCCGAGCGTTTTTTGCGCAGGCGTAGTGCAAAACAGGATCGGTTGGACTGAAAACGGCAGATTCGGGAACGTCCCAACCCTTGCTCACTCTCTCCGGGACAGTACACCTTAAAACTAACACATCAGGGATTGTATTGGTTTGGAAACGATAGTAACTTCAATTGTTTTTGGTGGAGGATTGCGTGTGCCGCACTGCACACGCTGGTATGTGTTTGACAATAGTGGAGGCTCCAGCGGCTGAGTTCTGATGACGTCAATGTGGTGAAGAAGATGAACGCGCTCGTGCGGAAACCGATTACCAAAGTGTACGTAGGTACAAAGGCAATGTCTACGTGTATTATTAAGTATGTTCCTTGCGTATTTATCCTTGAACGTTAAGAACGCTAGGGTAAAAAGAACGCCTACATTTTTAGTATATGCAACAAAACGTAACGGTTAAATTGCTATTTCATTAAGTAATAGCAGGACATTATGTTTCGTTGCCCTTATGAATATTATTTTACTAGGTAGTGTACTGTTAATTAAATAATTTAAATAAATAATTTTATGATCTATTTCGCCGGTCCTAAATTGTAACAAAACAAAAAATAAGGTATCTAGGTACGCAAAGTGTACCTAGGTAGGTACCTAGGTTCACAACAGCCGGTAAACCGCAGGTTTTAATTCGATTTCCATCGTGAGTCTCGGATGCGCTGATACGATCAGGTATTTTAAGGTATCTATTTCCGTTCTATTGTTTGCATACGATCGGTCAGCGCTCTTGAACCGTGGCTAATAAAGAACCTAGCAATTCTGTGGCATCGTTTAAAATAGAACAGTGAGCTTTCCTTTTAAACTGGAGTTTTGTAGTAGTTACTTTGTTGCACACGTGGCAGTAGATTGAGTGCTGAAATGCATCTCTTCGCAAAAGCTAGACCTTTTAGTTACCTACATGACTAAACTAACCCTCTAGAGAAAAAATCGGGGTAGAAAAAAAATTGCAAGACCAGATAAAATGATTACATTTATATGCACGTGAAGCGAAACTGCCACGAAAGCACTCATCCTGAACAAGAACTCCCCAAGAGTTCGAAACATGTCGCCCGTAGTGACACTTAATAATATTAAAAAGATACTTACCTAGTTACTTTATACCTATCCAAAATCCTAAATAGGTTAAATCCTACTACTTAAATATTTTTTAGCCTCTTCCCATCTTAATTGACTTCCCTGTGCCTAATTCTCTGTGTTAAGTAATTAAACAATCAAAAAAAAATTGCATATTCTAGGAGCAACCCCAGTATGGACAGTGGGTATTCAGGTAGGTATAGATAGGTCAGTATATTTCCCATGGCAAAACTCAGCCGGGTTAACAAACAACATGTTTTTAAACATCTTCTACCCGGGGGATATGTACCTAACCCTAACCTACTTACAGAACAGACGATGCATTCTACATACTTTACAAAACTCAGGTCAAAATGCAGTTTCAACAAATTCTCAGTTGATTGACGATTTCACTAAAGTTGTGTAACAGAGCGCTATTGGTACGACAATTTCGCTCACTTCTAACAACCTTCGATAGCTCAGTTGGTAGAGCGGTGGACTGTAGAGGGATATCACTGTCATCCATAGGTCACTGGTTCAAATCCGGTTCGAAGGAATTCTTTTTTGTTTTTTTTTCTTCAAATTTTCTTTATTTACTATATTAATGTTTTGTATACAAGTTATTGTTAAGGAAAGATGTTATGAAAACATTGATTTAGCTACAAATAATGTTCTTGCTATTTGGTTAGTATGAGATCAGATATAAAACCGAATATCGTTTATTCAGTAATCATAATCAATCGACAATCATAATATTTTAGAATTTATATTTTTAATAAGCGACTGCACACAGGTTGCCTAGTATAAACTAATCATTTTTAAAGAATTATTTAATTATTGTTACGAATTATTAGTTTATATATGAAAAATAATTAAAATTACTTAGTACATTTTTTATTTCGAAAACTTAAAAGTAAAGAACGTAAATAGAAAACACAAAAAGAACGCTGCGGACAGGATTCGAACCTGTGCGGGTAGAACCCAATGGATTTCAAGTCCATCTCCTTAACCACTCGGACACCGCAGCTGATAAGAGACAGCTCGAAATATCAGACCCCTTTGAAAAATCATTATTTTGTGTTATTCACTGTATTGTCAATTGCAATAAATAAATAAATGACACCATTAAATGTCATAAAACGACTACTGAACAGAAATATTCTAAATTGGAGATACACGATGATTTTTAAGGAACCCAAATCATTCGATTTTTGATTCAGTCTAATAATCTGATAATCAATAACTTAATTACTTGTTATTTAAACGCAGGTATTAAAAATTATCTAGATCGGTTGACTTATAAAGTCAACGAGGATGACTGCAGGTTACTTCGAGGCAACATTATGATTTGCAACTGAGATACATACCTTCTACGATAAATTTATTTGGAACAAAAATAATAATACAAAATAGGGAACATTACTGCAATGTTCTGCCGCCAGATGCAACACTACCACTAATAGTTAACCAGTATGGGAATATAGGGATTCACACACTCATGCACAATTGTTTGCCTAATGAGTGACAAGGATGCTTGCATAGACAATATAATACCGCAAGTGGGAACGAGACGAGATACAATGTCAACGCTGCTAGTATCGCCACCTACGAAGAGCTTTGCGTAATGTTCCCTATTAAAACGGCATGCTAATAGTGCGCTTTGCTTCTACGTGGTTAGGCGATTAGCCACTAGATGGCATGGCAGTATCCATTAAACTAAAGTTTTACTACTCAACGGTAGGTGGCACTAGCGACAGCAAGTGAAACTATTTTGCATGTAAATAGGAAATGATGAATACAACTTGCAATAACTTATTTTTGACAACGACTTTACAATATATTTGAATAAATAATCAAATTTATATAAATAATATTTTGTCCACGTATTTCAATTCAATTTAGTCCATATATTATAAATTATAATAATAATCGGACCTTGGAATAATTTGGTATTTTGTTGTTTTTAAAGTACATTATAGGTACCTATTATGCATTTTAAATTTGATATTAAATGTGTTCTCGCTTTCGGTAATCACATGTTCTTAACTTTCGTTTTTGTTTTACATCTCGTACCTACTCTCCGGAGGGTCTTTCTTAGTAGCAATTAGTAGGAAGTAAGTTTCCGGCACTTAAACACTGTCAGCACGTCAGTAACAGGGGTTTGATTCTCAAATTAAATGCAAAGTCGATCACTCCGCGCCACTGTATTTTTCATTCCGATGCTTTGTACCTAGATTCTGAAATAAATGTTAAGTAATACCATAAAGGAAATACAGTTTATTTATGGTAATACTTTGTTACTCTGCTTTGGACTTCTCTGTTTTTAGCAACTAAATTCTGGTTAGTATAGTGTACAGTCGCCATCACATACATATTAGGTACACTAGGTGTTCAAAAATATCGGTACATGCACCCTAATGCCTTGAAAATACGTGACGTGCTTGTTTGCTCCGATGTATGTGATGGCGACTGTACCTACCTACTGTGCGTTTGCTTTTCTATGATTGCGTAATTTGATCATTGACATTTTAATTAAAATAAAATACCTAACAAAAAAGAGATTATTTTTAAATAATTATCAATCTGGGAAGACTGCCGGCATAGAATGGTTGCCATTATATCACTTGTCGTTGTGGATAAGACATCCGTCACTCTCGCGCTCGCATACTTGTCAGAATGTGAGGAATAATTCACAGCGATGACCGCGCACATAATCTCGCATAGATATTTGCAAAAAGATGTAATTTAGTTAAGTACTTTATCTAAAATAAATATAATTAAATTAAAAAAAAAAAAAAAATGGTAATAACCATGGATGGGTACGCTGCTGTTTTGTCTAAGATTAGTTCATACAGTTTGACGTTTGTGCCAAAATATTTTAAAGGTTACAAAGCCTAATTTTAAAGGTTACAAAGCCTAATTTTTGGTAACGGCGCAGTCTCCTCTTATTATGCGATAAAAACATTATTTATATGCACATAACAAACTCCCTATTGACCACAGGATAGACGAATTTTGTTTTCAACTCATACAATAATTTAAAGAATGGTTATAATTAATAAAATAAAATAATTATTTAAATATGCGTATAAAGCTCGAGAGTATAAAGTGTTACATTATGTAGGTACATAACTACATATTCTAAACCGTAAACTATTGTTTTTGGGTACGTAACTAGGTACATGAAAGATTATAGGTGTACCTTCATTATATACAGGTTGACTGGTAATTCGACCTATTCCTTGAAAGGGGTTATACTAGAGCTAATTTGCAACAATTTATGTCCAGTCGACCAGGGGTCGAAACTCGCTGGTTTCCGAGATATTCGAGTTTTTAGTTTGTATGAAAAAAAATCTCCTTGCAGCCTTAAGCTGGTGATTGTGACAAAAGTACTTCCATTTGGATGGTAAAAAAACATTTTTGTCACAATCAGCACTTTAAGGCTGCAAGGCGATTTTTTTTCAAACAATCTAAAAACTCGAAAAATTAAAAAAAAGTCGTGTTTTGACCCCTAGTTGACTGTACATAAATTGTTGCAAATTAGCTCTAGTATAACCCCTTTCAAGGAAAAGGTCGAATTACCAGTCACCCTGTATACATAATTTTATTCTGTATACAACTTCCGTGGGTCGAATCCGTTTGTCTTGTTCGTAAGACATTGTCACGCGAACATAAGAGAAACCCGATATGTTCATTGGAAACATTGGCGCTTAGATTCATCTCGTTTTCTATTCGAGGAAACTCTCCGAGCGACAAATATGGCTTCAAGCAGAAAGCGACAGGTCTGCTACTTGTGCCATAATTAGTTGCCATTAATTATAGTTAGCACTAAGCTTTGACTGGTTTATTAGTACTCGATTCAGGATATTGTGGTACGATTGGTAAATTCATAAATTATAAATGTTGATTGCTTTGTAATATGATTGATATATTGCTTTAATGCCGTTATGCTCAAGCGTTCCTGACCACCCTCTCCTTTGGCGCGGGTGACCTGGCACAAGCCACGACCGCCGGGGGGCGTCGTGGTGACATGTTCGCGATCCCATGGCGCTCCCACACACCGGTCGCGGGTGCGGGTCGGGCGCGGGTCGGGCGCGGGCCCGCGCAAGTTGTAAAACATTGAAAATAAACTTCAAACACATATCGAACGCGAGCCTGCGTTCGATGTGTGTTTGAAGTATAGTTTCAATGTTCTACAACTTGCGCGGGCCCGCGCCCGACCCGCGCACGCGACCGGTGTGTGGAGGCCTTAACGGCAGGGACGGAAACGCCGGAGTGGTTTTAGTGGGTAGACTCCCTCTCCCTTCTCTTTAAATAGAGATGGCTGGAGGGTGTGAGTCCCACATACCCCCAATTATAGCTTCCTGGCTGGGGGGATGCGTAAGTGCATTTCCACTCCGTCAAAAAAAAAAAAAAAAAAGGTTCAGTCAGCGCAGAGAAACGTATCTAACCTTCTGCCTACATCGCAGAGCATTTAAGCACCTAAATGTAAATTAAATGTAAGATCAATGTATCACCTGTGTTATTGCAAGTCAAAATCTTGAATCCTGTACCTATGCAAACTTCTATTCAGTGGGGACCACGGTTTTCTGCAGCTGACATTAGAAATTGCTGCATGAACGGATGAATCTCTCTCCAAATTACACGTCTGTTGGTGAATTTGGAGTCCATCCATATAGCCCAGTGCTTCTCAACCTATTGTGTGCTCGTAGCTCACATGACCTGTTGAGATTTGTATCATTAAGTACCTAAACATTTTCAATAAATTATATGATTGAGAAACGTTAACATTATTTAGCCCATATGTTCTACGAAAAGGTAGAAAACCCGTAACAAACTTAGTAGGTAACTAGTTTCGTGCCAAAATGCGGAGTGCGCTCAATCTGTTAAGACATCGTCTGTAGTATTTTCGGTGACGCATGATTGTGTTAACAGGGTTGGTATAGACACTATCAATCAAAATTGTTAATTAAGGTTGATATGAACGTTATTAACGCTAATTATGAATTACGATAGAAATTGTTTATACCAATTCCGTTAACAACACTAGGTAGGTACACTGCTACGAAAATGCCACAAAATTTACAATGTTATGTTGTTAGTTACCAATTAATGATACGTTATCCTGTTTCCTTATACTTACTAATAATTACAAACAACTACATAATATTATATAAAATTACATTCTGTACCTAATGGCTTTAGGCACGTTCGCATTATACTGTCAGCAAACCATTATCTGCACATCGCACTGCGTGTGAGTAGAAGGCTGGGTACAGGGCTGTTATTCGCTACGTGTTAATGCGGCTCACCCCGCCGGTCACCCGTAACGAAACTTGAGCTCTACCTACGCTTAATTACTACGCATCGCGGTGTCAAGGTATAATTGTGGGTGAGCGTTGAAGTGAGCTTAAAACATGTTACAGAATAGGGGGGCTGTAGACGGCAAACTTCGTGCGCAAATGAGGGGAAGTGGGGGGGCAGCTTGCACGTACAATTCGCTTTTGCGCAGGCAAGGTCATTTGCGCACGAAGTTTGCCGTCTACTGTAGTATGTATAGTGTATGTGTAAAAGGTTGGGTCACAGGTGCACACGACACGAGGCCAAGAACACCAACTGTTTTTATAATAAGTTTTATTTATAGTTGTCTATAGCCAGGTGATCACTACACTCACCTACTTGTTTTGTGAGTAAACATATGAGAGCTAATTAAACTTTGATAGTAAAGTTAGTTGAACCAAGAAATAAATATTTCGGGCGCGTAGTTATGGGTCACAAGGAAGCTCGACGCTGTATACAAATTTTTGCATACAATTTGACGACCGCTTTAGCCTAGTTGGTAGTACTTGGTAGTGACCCTCCCTACGAAGCTAGAGGTCCCGGGTTCGAATCCTGGTAATGGCATTTATTTGTGTGATCTGCAGGTCGATCACGTAACGCATTGTACGAACGTCGGGTAGGTCTAAATGTCACTTTTTATATGGAAAATTGACAGTTAAATTGTACCGACGCGCGTTCGGAACGTTACGTGATTACCCCTGAGCACGAATATATTTTGTTCCTGAGTCATGGATGTTTTCTATGTATCAGTAACTTTTTATTTTAAAGACACTAAAAAAATTAAATAAAAATCAAAAAATCACAAAAATATCTTTTGAAAACAAAAATGCAAAAACTATTATGACTCGTTACATGATCTTACCTCAAAATCCGCATTGACTGCTGTGCCATGATGTCGTGGTGCCAATATACATTACTTGGAGGTCATAACTTTAGATCAAAATATCTCCGAATCCAAAAAAAATTAAAATGAGTGGGACCTCAGAGCATAGAATAAGTACTAGAGAGAGGACAAGCCGCCGGCGGCCGTGTCGCAGCTGTATGCTCAATGGGCATACACTGCCATACTGTGCACGCGTGCTGATCGCAGAGAATATTACGTTTTTTCCCAAAATGCCTGATATGATGCGCGTTTATTGTCAAATAACCGTGTAGGTATACAAGTGTGTGTGTTTTAGATGTGTGCGTGCTTTGTCTTGTCAATTACTTGGGCGTTGTGTGGGTTAATGTACTTGCGACAGGCTCACTCTATACAAATCGGCCGCCATGTCCGATCTCCTTATATTCATACATCTGTGAGTGGGACACAGGGGGTTACTACAAATGCTCTAAGGAAGCGTCCCTTTGAATATTTGCTCATATTACAGGCTACACCCTGTATAAGTATGTGTATCGTCGTCTAGTAGGTACCTACCCATAGAGCTTTGCTTAGTTTGGGACTAGGTCGATATGTGTAAGATTGTCCGCAAATATTTATTATTTATTTATTTATTGAATGTAAATTGGTTCTCATTTTAAAACTATGTACATGCTAGAATAACGTGAAACTTTGCATAGACAATGGGATCCGCTATATCTAGGTCGGAAACTAGTAAGTATGTGTAGCTAGAAAAAAAATATACCGAGCAGACCGTTTTTACAAGCTTTATATTAACTTGCACTGTTCGTAAGTATGTAAATATGTAAGTACCTATGTAAGTATGTAAGTTGTCCGTCAAAATTAGATTAGATTACATTAGATTATTTATTTCATGATAAAAAAATACATTACAAATTTGCTTTCATGTCAAAAAAATAAGATTATTTATCACGATCGTCAAAAACAAAGAAAAAATAAAGATATAATATTAAATTAATACAATGTCAACAAATTTACTCAATAACGAGTAAATATAAAAATAAAACAAAATCAAAATAACAAATATGTCAACCACTAGGTATCGTCATTCAATTTACAATATAGTGTAATGTGCATTAGAATATAGGTGATATTTAATGTCAAATTTGCAATCCATTTTTCAATCACTTCCCGTTATCCAATTGAGCTGAAATTTTGCAAGCATATGTATATCGCATGACAATTCAATATTATGATGACTTGGAGCTGATCTGATCCTGGAGCTGTAAGGTGGTCATAGGAATTCCGCAATAAAACGATACAACCCCATCGAGTTTGGGCTCGTTAGAATCGTCTCAATCAGTTGATGATGGTATGCAGAAAAGTACAGTCGGCAGTAAAAGCTTGTACCAAAAATGAAATTTTTGACAGAAACTTATTCATATAAAGTCTCTAATCGCTTCATTTTTTTCTGGGTGCCCTAAAGTGGCATTCTTAAAAACATACGAGCTTTATTTTTTTTTATTAAATCTTTATTTCGGACTTGTATTGTATCCATATATTGTTAGTATTTTACTTAACCTAGGTATGTTAGTCTTATATACTAGTTACCTACACATTATTTAGGACACGACCACGGCTTACACTACTTCAATGAGTGTTTAGTTCTAGACTTCTAGTCATAGAAAAGGAGCGTGTTCTATTTATTTGCGAGTAGCTTTTGTATGGACTCGCACTGGGGACCGATTTTTGACTTTCGAGCGCTCGGCTCTTTCATTCGAAAACTGTCAAAAATTATGAAATGCTATTTTGAAATAGCGATAGAAAATTTTAAAACGCGTGGTATTGACCACTCGTATTCAAATCTATCGGTAGAAACTTTCTACCTACCTACCTACCTCTTTCTACTAGAAATCAAGTGCCGGCTATATTGAAACTACAATCGTATGCACTTTTATTTAATTTTCGAGCGCTCGAAAGTCGAAATTCGGTCCCCGTATCATCTGATCAATGTGTAAACACGCCCTTACACCGGCGATGATAGAAGCACCGGGGTTTCCATATTTGGAAGCGAGATGCTGCGTTCTGTAGCAGTTTCTGTAAACTCAACACTCACCCACACATATATCTTGAAGTCTAGTTTCGTTAGGCGTGAGACTGTGCGCGTAAAAGAATAACAGTCCTGCGGTGTGTCCATAACTGGCAGCTATATAAGGTAAACGTCCGAGTGCTCGACGCTGTAGTAGTAGTGGGTACTCTATGTTAAAGTGACATGGCTTAAATTCGAATGAATAAAAATCCTCTTAGGTCGAATTTAACCCATATTACTTTGACATAAAGTGTCCATGCCATATACTAGTACCTATTACACAGCGTCGATCACTCGGACGTTTACCTTACGCTGCGTTCTGACCTCATACTCACCGCAATAGGTTAAAATGACAACTCGTTATGAATAGGTAGTGTTAAGGCTAGTGCTACATAAAAAAATTAAAATTACAGTCCTAATTAACTAGATTGTTTTTCACGGCCAGGAAACCCGGAGCGACCTTCACGGTGTCAGTTCAATTGTGTGAACTAGCTGAAAACACTGCCAATCTAAAGACACACAAGAAAACTGTCTGTTCACTGTTTTTTCGCAAATAACAAACACTTTAGTTTTTGCGCCGCGCGGAAGGCAAGATTTTCCACAGATAATGGTTAGTTGTCCGTGTTTTAGATGGGGGTAGGTAAGTATGATATTATTTAAATTACACGAAATAAGGGCATTTTTTGTAACTGTTGTTTTTCAATGGGGACTATATACGTTTAACTGAACTTTGATATTGTATTGGGTATATAAACATATCGAATGTTGTCTGGTAGAGATCGCTCTTTAGCGATAAGACCGCCCTGTTGTCTTCCATAATATCTAGGTTAAGTTTCATGTAGCCTTCCTGTTGTTTTCTTGTTTGTAAGTAAGTCATCATCATCATCATCATATCAGCCGAAAGACGTCCACTGCTGGACATAGACCTCCCCCAAAGAGTGTCAAAATGGCTCGTCCTGCGCCACCCGCATCCAGCGGACTCCCGCGACCACCAGGTCATCAGTCCACCTTGTGGGGGGGGGCCGCCGCGCCTTCCGGTACGTGGTCGCCACTCGAGAAGCTTTCCTCTTGTAAGTAAGTATTAAGTAGGAAAATAAATGAAACAAATTTTTCTTACAAAAATGTTATAATGTATAGGTAAAACGTTTAATAGAAAACTGTACATAAACTTATGACCGAATAATAAATCTACGAGAGTTTCGCCATTAAAAATACAAACCACAAATTGTTAAAACGATTCCCATGATAATAGCTTTTACAACTCTAACATAGGCGTTAGTAATAAAAGTGTACAACATAAACTTTACTACGACTCAGTTAAGGACAGACGCACGGACATAAAAACAAAAGTGGGTAAGGTTAGGTCGTAAAAGATGCATTAGAGTCGCTTACTAAATGTAAACAGTTCAGTATATACTGGCGGGGAGAAAAGTGCTGCCAGTACATTTTCGTGGGTGTCGTCGACTCGTACGACGAAACGTGTTAAACTAGGGTAGGTATAGTTAATAATATCTTTCCCAGTCGTTAACCCTTATTTCTATGAAAATATGGTTACATTTTACATAAGACATTTATTTAGCAAAATCTTTTACACGTAGTATTACAAGTACCAGTCCCTGCACTAGATTTTGCTTGTATCGCAGGAGACCGCATATTACATTTTACATTACAACGATTCAAAATATTAAAATCACATTGGATAGTATATTCATCCTCCTAGCGTTATTCCCGGTAGCCCCTAAAGGAGCCTGGGGTCCGCTTTGACACCTAATCCCAAGATTTGGCATAGGCACTAGTTTGACGAAAGCGACTGCCATCTGACCTTCCAACCCAGAGGGAAAACTAGACCTTATTGTAATTAGACCGGTAATTGACCGGACATTGGATAGTATATATATTATAAATATCTATTTAATAAAGAATACAATGTGTGTGTCGTAAAGTGTTTGTGTGTATGTGTGTGTGTTTTATTTGACTATTTCCAGAATCTTCTTTATTTCTTCATAAGAAAGTGAATTGAGCCATGATTGTACCTTAAGTTTTACTTCCCTCGTCGAGTAGTCTTGCAAAGGAATTTTTGTACATATTTTATTGTATATGAATGGATGGAGAAACCAGCCAAATCTTTGCGCAAAAACATGCCTCGTGGTTTGTAAATACACACATTATGTTATTTTATTTATTATTGGAGAACAAATAGAAACAAGTGTACAATATATATAACTTATAAGCTAAGAACACGTGGACACTAACCATGCACTTATTTACTAAGTAGCTCTCACTAAGATACATTTGGTTGGTACACAAAATTATGTCAACGCTGTGGTTACACTGGAACTGTTTTAACGACATAGTCATGTTAAAAACACGCGGCATACGTGTCCGGGTAATTTTGTTCAAATTCAGAGCAGTCCAACGGGGGAAGTACCGCCTTTTTAAGTGTAGGTCCCATAGGTTTTTAAGCCTGCAATAAAACATTCATCATCATCAATATTAAGAGGTCCTGGTCCTCTGTCGTTGCAGCATTCTCCATTCGAGTCTATCTTGGGCTCTCGTCTTTACTTCTTGGTATGTGTGCACCATTCCTTCATCTGTGTCATGTATGGTATTGTGGGCCTTCCTCTCCCTCTCGTTCCATCTATTTTGCCTTCCAGGATAATAACGTTCAATCCTTCATGTCTCAGTATGTGGCTGATGCATTTAGCTCTGCGTTTTTCTATAGCGGATATTATCTGTCTTCTTTCTGTTGCATAAAACATTAATAAAAATAAAATAAAATGTTTTTACACTTGACCTGTCTTGATTTAGTAATTGACGAGAAAGATGCTGCAATACCGCTGAGTAAAATGTCTCAACTCCACTCTCTCAACTAAATAGAATTCTATGGAAGGTAGGGACCACTCTTTTACCGATCCATCTACTTAGGCCACGTCCATCTACTGTATTCTGTATTACACATACAATACATCCACGTCCAGTCACGGAGCGGGATTGTTCAGGGCTGTTATTCGCTACGCGTTAATGCGGCTCACCCCGCCGGTCACCCGTTATGAAACTAGACCTCTACCTACGCTTAATTACTACGCATCGCGGTGTCAAGGTATAATTGTGGGTGAGCGTTGAGGTGAGCTTAAAACAAGTTACAGAATAGGGGGACTGCTACTTGTCTTAATTTAGCCGTGTGGTGCAAAACGGACCAGGGGGCCGATTTTTGACTTTCGAGCGCTCGAAAAATAAATAAAAGTAAATACGATTTTAGTGTCAAAATTGCAGGCACTCACTTTCTACCGATAGAATTGAATACGAGTGGTCCATACCACTCGCCTTTATATTTTCTATCGCTATTTCAAAACAGCATTTCGTAATTTTTGTCTGTTTTCGAGTGAAAGATTCGAGCGCTCGAAAGTCAAAAATCGGTCCCCTGATCGATTTTAGTCGTTTATAGAACACGGTCCGATTCGCATTACACGGCTAAATAAATACGATGCATTGTTAAGTGGCTCAACAATCCCGCTTGGCCACCGTAGGTACCTAACTGTCACTGATGTTGCCGTATCAGTTGGATAGTTAAATGCAAGGTCAACATAGGGCTGGCTCGTTCCTCGCACAACGCATTGGCATTGCCATTCAGCGAGGTAACGCAGCCAGCCTTATGGGCACCCTACCAAGTGGTAATGATCTAGTTACTCTAGGGTATATGTTAATATAGTGTAGGTCCCATAGGTTCAGTAAACGTTTTTGATATATCAAAATATATGAATGAATAAATGAAAATGAGTGGTTAGGTATAAACTTACTTTGAAATTATAAAAAATAAATCTAGGTCCGTATAAAATGGTAGATATTGATGAGTATGAAACTGTATCACTTTTCTGCTCACGTGTACTTTGAGTCAAGACGCACTATGTATAAAATATTCCAATTTAAGGATCATACTAACATACGAAGTTGTTATTTTTCCATGTATACACATCAACTATTTTATAGTTACTACGTGAACACTTGAACGGGCCATTTAAAAACGTATAAACAAACAATCAATACAGACGTTTTAAAAACGAAACTGAGCCATAGATAACGGGATAGACAACGTTTTTAACTTTTAAGTATTTTGGCGCCGTGATTAAATAAATACATTGAGGTAGGTCAGGTTTTTGTTTGCAAAGGACAAATGAAATGACAAAGTTGTTAAAATTGACGCAGTTGTGGCAATGTATGAATAGGAGAGTGACTCGGCGCCTTTTTTATCGAGTCCAGTCAGCATTGTGACGTCACAGGACACAGCCTGCTGTCACGTAACACAGTGATTTTATTTCTTGATGACTAATTATCTATGGCAACGACTGATTATTCTATTCTATAGGTAAGTTCTGGTACGTGGCCTTTCCTTACCTTTCCGCCCCAAACGGCCATCGGTTCTACGTACCGGAAGGCGAGGCGTGGGTAGGCCCCCCACAAGGTGGACTGATGACCTGGTAAAGGTTGCGGGAGTCCGCTGGATGCGGGTGGCGCAGGAACGGTCATTTTGGCACTCTTTGGGGGAGGCCTATTACCAGCAGTGGACGTCTTTCGGCTGATATGATGATGATGATGGGAGGCCTACCAACGCCGCGCCTTCCGGTACGTGGTCGCCACTCGAGAACCTTTCCGCCCCAGCGGCCATCAGTTCTACGTGCAATGTGCCCCGCCCACTGCCACTTAAGTTTAGCGATTCGGAGGGCTATATTGGTTACCTTGGTTCTGCTGCGGCTATCCTCATTTCTGATGCGATCTCGCAGAGAAGAGAGGGCCCTGTAACAGTAGCAAATATTCAAAAGGACGTTTCCTTAGAGCATTTGCAGTGACCTCTTGTGTATATTAATTTAATTTTTATTTTGTATTCGGGGAAATTTTTGATTTCAAGTTATGACCTCCAAGTAATGTATTTTGGCACCACCACCACGAGATCATAGTCAGTAGAGCAGTCAATGCAGATTGTGAGATAACACCGTGTAATGAGTCATACCTAATAGTTTTAACATTTTTGTTTTTAATTTTTATTAAATAAAAAGTTACTCATATATAGCAGTAAAATAAAAAAAATACACGTAATTTTTAGGGTTCCGTACTCAAAGAGTAAAACGGGAACCTATTACTAAGACTCCGCTGTCCGTCCGTCCGTCCGTCCGTCTGTCACCAGGCTGTATCTCACTGATACCGTGATAGTTCCAGCTGAAATTTTCACAGATGATGTATTTCTGTTGCCGCTATAACAACAAATACAGAATAAAATAGTTTTTTATAGATAACTAGCTGTTGCCCGTGACTTCGTCCGCGTAGAACTTATACTTAGAAAATATAATGCAAACAAACTTCTACTTACCATCTTAAGGGATGATTTCCGAGGCAAAAACTATTCTATATCCTTCGAAGGGTCTCAAATTATCTCTATACCAAATTTCATCTAGGTACATGGATTTTATCCAAACTTTCACCCCCTATTTCATACCCTTAGGGAATGATTTTCGGGATAAAAACTATCTAATATCATTCTTCGGGACTCAAACGACCTTTATACCAAATTTCATCTAAACGGGATTCATCCAAATTTTCACCCCCATTTCGACCCCCTTAGGGAGTGATTTCCGGAATTAAAACAATCCTATGTCCTTTCCCAGGTCTCAAGCTATCTCTTTACCAAATTGTATTAAAATGGGTTCCATCCGAATTTTCACCCCTAATTTACCCCCTTAGGGGATGATTTCTGGAGTAAAAACTATCCCATGTCCTTTCCGAGGACTTAACCTATACCTACACCAAATTTCATCAAAATAGTTTACATCCAAATTTTCACCCCCCCCCCCCCCTTTTCATCCCCTTAGGGGATGATTTCTGGGATAAAACCTAAATTATATGTCCTTCCCCGGGACTCAAACTATTTATATACCAAATTTCATCTAAATCGGTGCAGCGGTATAAGTAGCTCCATACAAATTTCCACCCCCAATTTCAGCCCCTCAGATATAAAAACTACCCTTTGTCCTTCCCCGGAGCTCAAACTATCTGTATACCAAATTTCATCTAAATCGGTTCAGCGGTTTAGGCGTGAAGAGGTAACAGACAGACAGACACACTTTCGCATTTATAATATTAATATGGAAGTATGGATTATTAGTATGGATAGTATGGGTTCTTTCCGCTTGTCTTCCAAATAGAGGTGTAGCTGTAGACTCACTTCAAAAGAAAGAAGAAACGAAAAACTCATTCAAATATCTCAAAAAATTACGAAGCTATAACCGTTTTAATGTCGCTTGTTAGAGTGAGAAAACGATCAGGGACCGTGACGTCACGATCCTCGAGCTTCATTCATAGTAAAAAACAATCGTTTCATTATAAAGGTGCGTTTTGCGGAAAAGAGACGCAACAAACCCCCTCTTCCAACTTTATACACTTATAACTTAGTGATTACCTTTACGAGTATAGCCTCTTACGTTGTTTTTTTTTCGAGATAATACAACATTATGATTATTTTGTTTAGTGTCTACATCCCTATTTTCGATAAGATAAGATAAAATAAGATTTCTTTATTGTCAGAACTGTGTACATTTAGTTGTTTTGGGTAAAATAAAGTCCAACAGCTTGCCCATTTCGGACGTACAATATTAAACTTAAAGCTAGTCAAATATACTAAAACAATAACAACAATAGTATTTCCAAATAATTTTAACCATATTCACACATAAAATATTAATTTAGATCTATCCGACATCCGTATTTTCTTTTAAACCACGAACTTCGGAATTCGAAAATATTCGGGTATCTCTATCTCTATCGCACTAACAAATGACAGGAATGCAGATATACGAACTTCGAGTTTCGGTTTTCGCTGTTTGGCTGAATACGCAAAGAGCGCGCGCGCGTGCCATTCAAAAAAACCAAGTTTATATTGTTCGAATTTGTTGTAACATTTGTGGAAATTACGCCTTAATTCGACATTTGCGCATATAAGTTCGCATATCAAAATCGATTAATTTTATATTTGCTTTTGATACCTATGTGTCTCGTCAATGTATATCGTAGACGGGATTAAAATTATTAATAGGCGAAAGAAAGGCAAAGAAATTCCGCCATTTTGTCCGTAGTATTTCTTATTAGTTTGTGATTTTGACGTTTATTTTAGCTGACAGATGTGGCGGCGGTATACTTTAAGAATAATAAATGAAAAATTAAATGAAGTCGTATATTACGGAAAATAAATGAATTGTCGCAGTCGGATAAAAACTATCCTAAGTTGCAGCTGGAATAATAATGTACCTATATAAAATGTTTTATATTTTTCCGTCCATGGGATGCTGAGAACATTCGTACCACAGAAAGCTTAGTTTCAAACTGGCTGATTCTTTTTTTAATTTAGAGATTTATTATAAGTGGAGATGATACGGAACCCTTCGTGCGCGAGTCCGACTCGCACTTGGCCGGTTTTTTATTAAATCACTTGGAAATAATTGTTCACAAGCTAATAATCTAACGTTTAAGTTGTTGCTCCTGTTTCAGGGCCCCCCCTGTATTTTGATGTAGGGAAGGTTTTTGTTTGCAAAGGACAATTAAACAGATAAAATTGTTACACCTGCAATATATCTATGAATAGAAAAGTGATTCGGCGTATGTATGTTATTATAATGTTTTTATTCATCATCATCATATCAGCCGAAAGACGTCCACTGCTGGCCATAAGGCTCCCCCAAAGAGTGCCATGTTTTAATTATTTAAACATAATTTTACAAGCACTATATTTGATTAAACTCCTTGCTTGAAAAAAAGAAACAGTTAAAAAAAATGCTATTGTAGCTACTGAGCTACAATAGCATTTTTTTTAACTGTTTCTCCACGCATACTGATGCCTGCGAAATGTGGACCACTTTACGACATTGTATTGCACATTAAAATACTTAGGTGCACATAATATGTATATATATTGTACATTCAGGTAGGTATTAAACAAGCTTTACGTCACCGATTTTAACGGCGCCTACGTCTCAGTTATGCACTAACACAACACAACACAACGCTTATTACCATAGTTTCCGTTTTACGGTTAAGGCGTCAGTTACCACGCATGTTACATGTCATCTCTGCCTTTAAAAAGGTCTTATGTTAATAGCATTTACTAGTCTTTTACGACTTTTTGTAGATGATGGCTTGAGTGCGTATTGACAGGTCTCCACTTTCCTTCCTGCCTGCCTGCGCACGCGCGCTTCCCGAAAACAATCGCGCGAAGATGTATAATTGAGTAGATGTTGCATGTTACACGATTTGTATGAGCGAGCGTGTCATAGTTTCTTAGTGGAAAACGGGACGTCAGTGAGGGTAATGCATGTTATGCATGGACATGTCAACCCATTCTTACAATACAATATCTTGCATTATAATAATTTACTTTTAGTATTAATTTATACTTTACTTATTTATTTAATCTTTATTGCACAAAAGCAGAACTTATAGTACAAAAGGCGAACTTAATGCTATGAAGCATTCTCTACCAGTCAACCTTACTTACTTACTTAGTACTTTACTTCTAATATACGTTTCTTATTTTATTTTATTCAATTTTTTCATCCAAATGAATTCAACCATTTTCTTGATAAGATATTTTATATCTTTTTTGGCGCTCTTATTCCATGAGTCATACAGATACAGGTACTCTATGAACTCTATATATAACTACGCCGCCAACGAGGTTGGATTTCACGTTTTTGTAATTACTTAACAAAAAAAGGCATTTGGAGTCCGTCCTGAAACGACTACTCATTAAAAGTTAGAAAAAATCGACGTTTGCGGGGTCAATTTATTTATGTCTGTGCTAATAGCCGTTGGCAGATCAGTGTCGAATGGCGTTGGATGAATAAACTGTTTTCATTTTATTGTCTTTGCTTACCGGCTTTCGGAAAAATGTTCGCGATCAATGTCTGTCCATATTTTAGAATAAGTACATTCATATTTATTAAAACTAGAGTTTGTTGACGTTCACATTTGCTAGTTTATGTGAATTGACTGAACTGACGTCATCTTTGGAGCTCACCGGCAAGGCGAGTATTCCCGATGAACCCGAAACATGTCTCTATATACAAGAAAATGTTAAATCACATTCATAAGTGTTAAGTATTTATTTATTGACTCGATTGTTCTTATCAAAAATCATTGCACACGCGTTAATAAATTCTAGCATTATTAAAAAAAATTATACTATGAATTCCTACTACGTTATCCTGGTTTATCTGCGTTAATCTTCTACTATATAATATACCCCAGAATTTAAGAGTAAGTATCACGAGGTATGCATCTAACAAAAGCGTCGGTTAAAAGGACTCTACTCGGCTTAATGACAAGATTTGGTGACAGCTTTTAGAGAAAGATTCGAGGTTCGATTAGATGCAACTTAACTTATCACTTTTCAAAACATCATCAATCATCATTAAATAAGTAAACTGGTTATAGCAGCAGTGGCACTAGTATTTATTGTCAGGAGAACGAAGATAGAAATCTATTACCTATCTAGGGCTCTTGTTCAGATATCACGGAATGAGACGTAACCTAACTGACAAACTCGGTAGACTACGACGCTACACTTTAATAGAATAATGTAAAATAAATTGGAAATTAATCCACCTGACAAGAGCCTAGCTCTTGTCATCATGATGATATCATCCATGAGGTAGGTATCAGTGGCGGCGCGTAAGAATTTTTACTGGACAACCCGGAGCCAAATAAAAGGGCTGTTTTTTGATGATTTACGAGTTTGGTGATAAATATATAGCATGGAATTTTAGGGAAGCCGGTGGGAATCGGCTTGTATGGGCGCTCCGCCACTGGTAGGTATATTAATATGCAATTTCTATAAATGCACGTTTATAATAAGTTTGTGTCAAAAATTTAATTTTTGGTACAAGCTTTTATTGCTGACTGTACTTTTCTGCATACCATCATAAACTCCAAGTCATCATAATATTGTATTGTCATGCGATATACATATGCTTGCAAAATTTCAGCTCAATTGGATAACGAGAAGTGACTGAAAAATTTTGACGGACAACGTGCATACGAACAGTGCAAGTTAATATAAAGCTTGTAAAAAGCATTTATTTGTTCGAGGATAACAAATACATTAAGTTAATCGATTTGTTTGTTAACCTAATTAAGTTTATATTATAGCGATATCTCACTGAATCATTAATAGTCGGGTTAACGTAAACACGACACGATAAGCTGATACTAATTGCTTGATATTAATTAATTACGTCACTATTATGCATGCCTTGTATGGCGCCAATCGTGCACGAGCATTTTTGGGCTGAGTGACAAATTACAAAATTACATGATCGTTTTTAAACAATCGTCTCACTTATGAAAACTAGAAAGATTAAAATGACGACTTACGCTGTTTCATAACTTGTCTCCACTTATAATAAATCTCTAAATTAAAAAAAGAATCAGCCAGTTTGAAACTAAGCTTTGCGCGGTTCGAATGTTCTCAGCATCCCATGAACGGAAAAATATGAAACATTTTATATAGGTACATTATTATTCTAGCTGCAACTTAGGATAGTTTTTATCCGACTGCGACAGTTAATTAATTTTCCGAAATATACGACTTCATTTAATTTTTCATTTATTTTTATTGAAATCAAACGCTGCTCCAACTGTCAGGTATAAGAACCGTCAAATTTTCGTCAAAATGGCGGAATTGCTTTGCCTTTCACTTATTAATAATTTAAATCCCGTCTACGATAGACCTTTACGAGACAAATGCTAAAATATAAACCATAAAAAAATATTCGATTCTGATATGAGAACTTATATGCGCAAATGTCGTTTTATGTCGTAATTTCAATAAATGAAATCAACAAATTTGAACAATATAATTAACACGAATTTGTTTTTTTTGAATGACAATGGCACGCGCTCGGCGCATTCAGCCAAAGTACCTGCGGCGCTACCACGAAAACCGATACTCAATGTTCATATATTTGCATCCCTGTCACTCGAGTATGGTTAGTGCGATAGAGATAGAGATACCCGAATATTTTCGAATTCCGAAGTTCGTGGTTATAGCTCAGGAATCGAAAATATGGTAAATAATCATAACGTATTTTCTCGAAAAAGAATTTAAAATAAATATAGTCAAATGGAGAAAAAAACAAAGCAAGAGGTTATATAGGTAATGATTAAGTTATAAGAGTCCAAAGTTTTAAGAGGGGGTATGTTCTGTCCCTTTCCCGCAAAACGCACCTTCATATGAAACGATTGTTTTTTACTATGACGCTCGAGTATATTGACGTCACAGTCTCTCATCGTTTTCTCACTCTAACAAGCGACATTAAAACGGATGTAGCTTCATAATTTTTTGAGATATTTGAATGGGAGTTTCATTATCTTCTATCTATTTATCTCCACTTATAATAAATCTCTAAATTAAAAAAAAGAATCAGCCAGTTTGAAACTAAGCTTTCTGTGGTACGAATGTTCTCAGCATCCCATGGACGGAAAAATATGAAACATTTTATATAGGTACATTATTATTCCAGCTGCAACTTAGGATAGTTTTTATCCGACTGCGACAATTAATTTATTTTCCGTAATATACGACTTCATTTAATTTTTCATTTATTATTCTTAAAGTATACCGCCGCCACATCTGTCAGCTAAAAGAAACGTCAAAATCACAGACTAATAAGAAATACTACGGACAAAATGGCGGAATTTCTTTGCCTTTCTTTCGCCTATTAATAATTTTAATCCCGTCTACGATATACATTGACGAGACACATATGTACCAAAAGCAAATATAAAATTAATCGATTTTGATATGCGAACTTATATGCGCAAATGTCGAATTAAGGCGTAATTTCTACAAAATGTAACGACAAATTCGAACAATATAAACTTGGTTTTTTTGAATGGCACGCGCGCGCGCTCTTTGCGTATTCAGCCAAACCACGAAAACTGAAACTCGAAGTTCGTATATCTGCATTCCTGTCATTTGTTAGTGCGATAGAGATAGAGATACCCGAATATTTTCGAATTCCGAAGTTCGTGGTTTAAAAGAAAATACGGATGTCGGATAGATCTAAATTAATATTTTATGTGTGAATATGGTTAAAATTATTTGGAAATACTATTGTTGTTATTGTTTTAGTATATTTGACTAGCTTTAAGTTTAATATTGTACGTCCGAAATGGGCAAGCTATTGGACTTTATTTTACCCAAAACAACTAAATGTACACAGTTCTGACAATAAAAAAATCTTATTTTATCTTATCTTATCGAAAATAGGGATGTAGACACTAAACAAAATAATCATAATGTTGTATTATCTCGAAAAAAAACAACGCAAGAGGCTATACTCGTATAGGTACGTAATCACTAAGTTATAAGTGTATAAAGTTTGAAGAGGGGGTTTGTTGCGTCTCTTTTCCGCAAAACGCACCTTTATAATGAAACGATTGTTTTTTTACTATGAAGCTCGAGGATCGTGACGTCACGGTCCCTGATCGTTTTCTCACTCTAACAAGCGACATTAAAACGGTTGTAGCTTCGTAATTTTTTGAGATATTTGAATAAGTTTTTCGTTTCTTCTTTCTTTTGAAGTGAGTCTACAGCTACACCTCTATTTGGAAGACAAGCGGAAAGAACCCATACTATCCATACTAATAATCCATACTTCCATATTAATATTATAAATGCGAAAGTGTGTCTGTCTGTCTGTTACCTCTTCACGCCTAAACCGCTGAACCGATTTAGATGAAATTTGGTATACAGATAGTTTGAGCTCCGGGGAAGGACAAAGGGTAGTTTTTATATCTGAGGGGCTGAAATTGGGGGTGGAAATTTGTATGGAGCTACTTAAACAGCTGCCCCGATTTAGATGAAATTTGGTATATAAATAGTTTGAGTCCCGGGGAAGGACATATAATAGGTTTTATCCCGGAAATCATCCCCTAAGGGGGTGAAAGGGGGGGGGGTGAAAATTTGGATGTAATCTATTTTGATGAAATTTGGTGTAGATATAGGTTAAGTCCTGGGAAAGGACATGGGATAGTTTTTACCCCAGAAATCATCCCCTAAGGGGGTGAAATTAGGGGTGAAAATTCGGATAGAACCCATTTTAATACAATTTGGTAAAGAGATAGCTTGAGTCCTGGGAAAGGACATAGGATAGTTGTAATTCCGGAAATCTCTCCCTAAGGGGGTGAAAATTTGGATGAATCCCGTTTAGATGAAATTTGGTATAAAGGTCGTTTGAGTCCCGAAGAATGATATTAGATAGTTTTTATCCCGAAAATCATTCCCTAAGGGTATGAAATAGGGGGTGAAAGTTTGGGTAAAATCCATGTACCTAGATGAAATTTGGTATAGAGATAATTTGAGACCCTTCGAAGGATATAGAATAGTTTTTGCCTCGGAAATCATCCCTTAAGATGGTAAGTAGAAGTTTGTTTGCATTATATTTTCTAAGTATAAGTTCTACGCGGACGAAGTCGCGGGCAACAGCTAGTAATTTAATAAAATCTTATTCAATTCCACACTAACATAGCCCCTTAAGCTGATTGTTACTAACAAAATACCTATGGAACAACAGTAGTCTGAAATAAATGTTTTTTTTTTAACTTAACTGTCAAATAAATTCAAGGCTTTAAATTTTTTTTCATCAATGATTTTAACCTGCGACACAGAACAAATAATTATACTACATACCTACAGAAGTTTCTTTGTTAACAAATCCCCTGTTTAGGTATGTCGAACGCGCCTATACGTGGCCATCCCTTTCTATCGCATGCGATAGAACGCGTGCGTTACGTAACAGCGCTAACATACCGGTAACCGGTAAAGTACTTGTAGCGGTGCGACAAAATCACGGAGTGAGCCGCCCCTGCCTGCGGCTAAAGCAGCCCCCCTATTCTGCAACTTGCTTTAAGCTCACCTCAACGCTCACCCTCAATTATACCTTGACACCGCGATGCGTAGTAATTAAGCATAGGTAGAGGTCTAGTTTCGTAACGGGTGACCGGCGGGGTGAGCCGCATTAACTCGTAGCGAATAACAGAGTCGTGTTGCTTGTTGACAAACAAAACTTAGGTACTAATAATCGTTTGTATACTTCGTGTATTGGTTTTAAGTAGGTATTACGATATAATTGTATTCGACTTTCACAGCTCATAGCGGGCACGAAAGCGTGATCGAACGCATGTATTTTACTGTAGGTACCTAAAAGTAGGCATCACATTGACCACAAAGTCTTAAACACGTTTCAGACCGTCGTCAGCCTACATAATACATAAGTAATTATGTGTAGGGTGTCCCAAATGCCAAAGTATTCTTTTAATTAATGAAGAAAATCAAGATTTTCTCCGTTTTTTTTTACTAAATTAAAATAGAAAGCACATCCAAACACGCACTTACAATCCATACTAATATCCATACTAATATCCATACTATACTACTCATTTAGTGCGTCTGTCTGTCTGTCTGTTACCTCTTCACGCTTAAACCGCTAAACCGATTTAGATGACATTTGGTATAGAGATAGTTTGATACCCGGGATGGGACATAGGATGATTTTTATCCCGGAAATCATCCCCTAAGGGGGTAAAATGGGGGGTGAAAGTTTGTATGGAGCTACGAAATAAACGATTCCACGCGGAAGGAGTCGCGGGCAGAAGCTAGTACTAAATAAAATTAAAACACGTGTGCAGCAGAAAATAACATTTTATCCAACAACCAGCTGAACGTATCAACGTGACGAACGACCGGGCTGTGGTCGAATCGCTCCCATTACAGATAGTACTTAGGTACAACTTAACCGCACGCAATCACGTGGCGTTGTACTATGTAGGTCAAAATGATGTATACATTAACCACTTTACGTGTATATATTTCTTTGCCAATAATACGCTAAGAATACCGTGGACTTACGCATAATGTCCAGCCATATCATAAAATATGCATTTACGAAGTATAATTATCTATTTACTGTTACCAGATAGCTGCCCGCGGGGTTTCGCTCGCGTATTGATAAGAACGTAGGCAAACTTGCGGTATAAAACATCCATTCCCACACCGGTGAAAAAGTTTTCGAAATCGGATGGTTCTGGACTTCTGGACATTACCTACCCCCTACACACTAAATCGGAAACCCCTTAACATCACCCTCCTAGCGTTATTCCTGGTTGTGCCCTAGAGGAGCCCTGGGTTCGCTTTGACACACAAAAAAAATACAGTCGAATTGAGAACCTCCTCCTTTTTCCAAGTCGGTCAAAAATATTCAGTAATTAAAGTAAGCTGTTATGTTAACCACCTCGAAAGAAAATTCATACTGGGCCAAATCAAGGGAAAACACTCCAGATTTCAACAAGATTACTTGCGTAAACCAGCTCTCATGGTTGCATGGGCGTAGTAACTACTTAAATACTAGTGTTATCATTATTTTCTAATGAGACATCATCCTGTTCTTAACTGGTTTTATTGTTATTGACCCATCTCTAACAATATTAGCAATGTACTTACCTATTTTGTGTTATTCACTGGTAGATGTTCTGTCCGACGTGCATGCGCATGTGTTTGGCGAGGTCGTTGCTCTGCGTGGACGCTCGGTCGCAGTACTTGCTCCGGTAGTACCGGGCCTTGCTCGGGTAGTGTTACTCACTGGTAGATGTTCTGTCCGACGTGCATGCGCATGTGTTTGGCGAGGTCGTTGCTCTGCGTGGACGCTCGGTCGCAGTACTTGCTCCGGTAGTACCGGGCCTTGCTCGGGTAGTGTTACTCACTGGTATATGTTCTGTCCGACGTGCATGCGCATGTGTTTGGCGAGGTCGTTGCTCTGCGTGGACGCTCGGTCGCAGTACTTGCTCCGGTAGTACCGGGCCTTGCTCGGGTAGTGTTACTCACTGGTAGATGTTCTGTCTGTGTGTGTGGCACTAGTTTTACGAACGCGACTGCCATCTGACCGTCCAACCCAGATGGAAAACTAGACTTTATTGGGATAACCCCTTCACATGCATTTAAATTACTATACTTAGGTAGTTATAGTTAAATTGTCATGATTCAAATTGGTCATGAGTGAGGTATGTTCTTTCCCAAACCATTGCCGATAGTGGTTAGAAACAATACTTCTTGAGTGTTTGCTCATCCTGTAATGGTAAAAACCTATTTGAGTATTTGTAGGTTATAAAAGCACGCTTACTCACTTCACGAATAACTTTATTGAATTGGTGGATATAGAATTACAAAAAAAACCGAATCTGGCCACTGGTCTCACTAAATGAAGGGAATTTTTTTTGGTTCCAAGTCGTCGTATGATATGACCAACTTTCAATTTAGCATGATTTTTACCTACTTTAATCAAATTCATACCCCAACAAGAAGGAAAATTATGTAAACAAAAGCTTGTAATAATAAATTGAATAACTACCTTAACACGATTAATATTTTGAAATATTGGCTACTTATTTAAGAATTTTTTATTCAGGAATGGGTTCCTGCGTGGGCGCAGACATCTCGCTCTTGAACTAAAATAGAACAGCATAACATAATAAATAAGATTAAACTCTTTATCTGACGTTTTACGGGGACAATTTTGTAAAGGAACTGTTGCCAACATGTAGGGAAAACCTGTTCCAATAATAGCCAATTAATAGAGGGTGCCAAATGCCAACAAAGCACCTGCAGCGTCTATTTTCAATGGGCCTACCCACGAGCCCAGAGTCCGAGAGACACCCTGGGTACTTTATAACCCCATCCCTTGAAATAGGTAATTTTATTCAGCTTAGAGTATTTCTTGGGTGCTTTTTGTAGTTTAGATGTGTTTAGTTACGCGTTTAGTTTCGTGAAAAAAAATGTTAATATTGTACCCTTGTACATAAATAAAATAAAGAATTACACGACAATACAATTTAGTCATAAATAGTGGTCTGTTAAAAGTTAATAATAAGGGGGTAAAAGTGTTATTTAAAAAAACAAATCAAATTAAGTACCGCCTGTCAGCAGTCTTTCAGTTACTTCGAGTACAAAAAATAAGCACATCTAACTTTGAGGGGAAATATTAGGATACAAATATATGTAGATCTCTATATGACACAAATCGAAATAATAGCCAGTACAGTTGAGTATTATTTATTTGCACGTACAAATTCATGTTCACTTCGAATAAAAAACGAAGATGTGCATTAAATACTCCTGCCGGATCTTAAACTAACCATACTATCGAGTCTATCTAAGTAGTCATTGTCTTGAGTATACCTTGTCGTTTTAATACCATGTTTGCGATGATGTTAAAAGAAATGTCAAATGTGACAAAGTTATAATGATAATGTTCAAATAAGTAACGCTATGTAAGGTAATAAACTTCCGAGTGCTCGACGCTGCGCTGTACTAGTAAATGGCATGGGCACTCAATGTCAATGTGACATGGCCTAAATTCGAATGGAGGAAAATCCTCTTAGTTCAAATTTAACCCATATTGCTTTGACATAAAGTGCCCATGCCATATACTAGTACAGCGTCGAGCACTCGGACCTTTACCTTATGGGTATAATAGAATAAAATCCAAACTAAGTGACATTTCCTCAAGAACTAAGTGAAGGCCAACAGGTTTGGTTTTGTAAACAAACGGAACGATACGCGACAAAATGTGTATTTGGATGTCATAAAGACTCAGTCTATTCGGCTCATCTATTTGACATCCCAATCGTCTATATGGTTGAGATTATTTAATGTAGCAGACTTTTTAAACAACTGTCATTCCAATTTGAATATTCTACCTTGGACAGTAGAGTTGCTTTTTGAATGTAACTACTAACGCATCCGCGCTGACCTTATACTTGAGATTATTTGAGTTGGCCGAAATGCATCTGTTGGCCTATGTCCAGCAGTGGACGTCTTCCGGCTGATATGATGATGATGATGATAAGGTCAGCGCGGATGTACCATCGGTCAAAGCCAGAGTCGACCTACACCTATGATGGTGCTCCCACGTGGAGATTATAAAATGTTATATAATTAACATCAACCACAAACCTCAACATCAAATATATAGTTAAAGAGCGAATACAACGGCAGTTAAACCTTTACGGCTTTGTCCACTGTACAAATGTTTCCTTTTGTATTGTTTTTATAGTAAATAAATGATTTAAAAATATATTTTTCTTATACATCAATTTATTTATTTAATCGTATGGCATTTAATCAGTCGTATACTATAAAAGAATTTTCAAATTTTGCATCCATAGGATTACGTCACTGTCGAGGGTGAACAAGTCAATGTGACATAGCTTTATTCTTGTTACACTAAGTATGTTATATAACGTTGTATATCCTTAGTGTGGGAGGCATAAGTGAGTGCGCGAATCATATTGACATGCGATTGGGGTGGGGGTATGGTTTGAAGCGACGAAAAATAATTTATTCCGAGTCATCAATCCACAAACTCAATATCAATTTAGTAGTATACTATCTACTGTAGTTGATTACGTTCTAACTGTGTTATTTGGCGCTGTCGGTTAACCCCGTATAAGGATAAGGCATTAAAAAATCATGAGTCAAGAATGCAGTTTCAATATTTCCCAAATTGGGATGAGCACATTTAACTGCTCATATTTCCCCACCATGATTTCCAACTTTACCTGTATAGTATATTTAGAATTAAAACATCGCGTTTGTTCTTGCTAAAAGTACTCCCAAAAAAATACAAAAACCCCTGCATAAATTTGTGCAAATTATAGTAACTTAATTTTTCTTAATGCGTGAAAATATTCATCCCTTGGCAACATATTTTCGGAATCCAACGGTTTCATTTAGAACGCATTGCTGTGTTAATCTTACCCACAACTTGTAAACCGATAATAATATAAATTCAAATGATTTATTTCAGACCGGGGTACTTACATATATTGTACAACATCTAAGTAACTAAGCGACTCGCCGATATTACGCTCGAAGTGACTCGCCGATATTACGCTCGAAGCGACTCGCCGATATTACGCGTGACCGGAGGGCTAGCTAATACCTTGCTCAGAGGATAAGCATTGCCATCCAACGTTGCCCAGCGACGGCGAACTGACGCAAATATTTTATTTGTAAGTTATTTTATTTTATAAGTAGTTTAGTTTTAGATATAGTTATAATTTATATAAAATATTGTGTATTCTTTTTAAATTTCATTGTTGTATTAAATAAATCTACAACATAGTAAGGTCATAAGTATAAAATCTTAAATCATCTTCAAGCAAAGCATTCCAAGTATCTACATTATTATGTAGATACCTATTGGTTCCCTTTAATTGCAAACGACACTTTAAGTACAGCCTGCCAGTTGTAATTTCGAATCAATTTTGCATATTTAAGAGCATTTAAATCGCATGTAAATACGTTAAATCGCACGTACTCGTAAATACGTTAAATCGCATGTAAATATCTTAAAACGTGTCTCGGACGTAATGATCGTGATGACTCGTCGTGTTCGGTGGAATGCAAGATTGGATCCAGGGAAGTACGCTTGATTGCCTTCAGTGTTCCGTCGTTTGCCAATAAATTACCTTTCTTGCATTCTTTTGAGACGTCATACGTTTCGCTCCATTCTGTTTGCGTCCGATCAAGTTGTAATAATTAACTAGGGCCCTAGCATATTTTGATGCCAAGTCGTGACTCGACGTGTCGCTCGAGACTCAGTGAGTATTGCTTGTTTTTAAAGTAAATTATCTCGTCTCGCGTCGCGTCTCGTCTCGATGTCAGATGTGCTAGTGGTAGTACAATACTATCCTGGTAGTCAGAAAAAAAATGCTGTTTATATTTTTATTACTTTCAACACAAAGTATCTTGTCGTAGCCACTAACATGAGAAAAATCACTCTCATTCGACTATGATTTTTATTTATTTTTTATTTATTTATTTTGGTTCACCAACAATTGTTTACACTGAAGTTTACAGTAATCCAAGTATCATAACTACTTGCTAAGTGTAACAATCACTTAAAGGTAAACACCGCATGCATTATATAAAAAAAAAAACCTTAACATTAACTTATCAAAATTATACATATTTTTTGCTTAACTTATTATTGCGACGTAACTAAAGAATTTAAAACTTTTTTAACAACTTTCTGCGCGAGAAAATGGATGTCACCAACTTTATTATTATTGCAAAGCCAAGCAGTTACCAGACCTTATTTTAAATTTCACGACCGAGTCAAAGAAAACATCAGACATGTGACTGCAGCTGTTAATTGCTTTACACATCCTTGGGATAGGCGAGCTACTGCCGAGGACAGTCCTTCTGAGCGGTGGGCAGAATGGCGTGATAGGTTTGCGAGGAGTTCGGGAAGGAGCTCGAAAAGACAGAAGGGCTAATAGTTGCGGACAATCTATTTGATTGTTTACGAGCTTATATGAAAAAATTGCGTCCGCAACTTTCCTCCGTACTTCTAGTGATCTTAACCCGAACCTCTTAAGACTTTGTGTATAAGAATACGATTTTTTTTTTAATCTGCCAGCAGAGAAACTCAAGTGCCGGACAAACCTTTTCTGCACACCCTCTAGTCGTAGTGAGTGAGTGGCATAGTGCGGCCGCCAGACCACACTACAGTATTCCAGAATACTTCTTACTAGGCTATTGTATAACAACGTTTTTGTTACACTACTTTTGAATATTTTTACGTTCCGTAAAACAAAGCCCAACATCCTAGATGCTCTTTTAATTATATTTTCAATGTGAGGGAGAAATGTGAGCTTTTGATCTAAAACTACACCCAAGTCTCGAACTGTATTTACTTCTTGTATAGCTTCGTCACCAATGAAATAAGTAGAATTTACAACTTTGTGTTTTCTAGATATCTTGATGTGTACACATTTTTTGGCATTCAAGACCATCTGGTTGTTTGTACACCAGTCAACAAGCCGTCTTAAATCGCTCTGTAATAAGTCAACATCGCTGACAGAATCAATGGTCCGAGTAAACCTTAAGTCATCAGCATACATAAGTATGCTCGAGTGTATAAAACAATCAGGAATGTCGTTTATGAAAATGTTAAATAGTATTGGGCCTAAATGAGAACCTTGGGGTACCCCGGATGATATGGTGTGTGACAGAGATTGATAACCATTAACTACTACAAAAAATGACCTGTGCTGCAAGTAGGACTCTAGCCAATTAAGTATGGATCCGAATCCATAAGCAGACAACTTTTGCAGCAAGATTTTATGACTTACTTTATCAAAGGCCTTGCTGAAATCTGTGTATATGACATCCATCTGCTTTCCTGCATCTACTGCATCAGAAAGAAGTTCAGTGAATGAAACTAGGTTTGTAGATGTTGATCTGGCCCTAACAAACCCATGCTGAAAGTCGCTTAGGTACATTCCAAAATGCCTATTGATATGTGGACAGACAACCGATTCAAAGATCTTGGCAAATGTACAAAGTAAGGATATGGGTCTGTAGTTAGACACTGTTTTGTCATCACCTGATTTGTAAATAGGTACTACCTTTGCTGTCTTCCACAGTGACGGAAATATTCCGGATGTTAAAGATTTGTTGTATATTATACTTAGCGGTTTAACTAGCTGTGAAGCACAGGAATTAATAAAAAACGGCGGAATTCCGTCGGGACCCGCGCCTTTCTTACGATCGAGGTTTTTCAATTTATTTAGCAAAGAGTCGTCATCAATAAAAGGGGTAACTAAGCTCTGACTATTAATCATTAATGATAATACGACAAGCTAAGTAATTAGGTAAAAAAATTTAATGTCGAGCTTCTCCTTTCAAGTACAGTCGACTACAAAAAGATGCGACGTAAGTACAATATAATTAAGACAAGGAAGATTGCTCACTCCATACAATGCTACTAGTCACACGTCAATCTTAATATCGTCGCCGGTACCTCGTAGTTCCCCTTATTATTTTAGATGGCGTTATTTTCAATGTAAGCGGTGAAGCAGGCTGCTAAGTAGTCACCTCTAACATAAGATACAAAATTTTGGGCCGTGCGGCCATTTGATTTTGGTCGAGTGGTTCGGGTGTTTGACTCACAAGTCTGAGTACGTCGGTTCGCGTCCCAACTCCTGTAACCTGTTTTTGTATTTTTTCTTGCCACGAGGAACGTCGCGGCGTCAGTTGAGCGTTTTTCAAAAAAAGTGTACAAAACTTTTTTTTCAGAATACCCATTTTTTTGGTTTATCTTACTTGATACTATCGATCCTCATACAAGAAAAAAAGTGTCTTAAATATTCCATTCCAGACGTCCCATTTTTGAATGCAGTCTTTTTTTATTTACATGGTCGTACGCACGGGAAGAAAAACCTTACAAAAAATCTGGGACACTTTTTTTCTTGTATGAGGATCGATAGTTATAACGATACTGAGTAATAATATGAACAAAAAAAAACAAATTCTGAAAAAAAAAGTTTTGAACACTTTTTTTGAAAAACGCCCAGTTGTGCTAGTCCCGCTAGATAAGTATACTAGAATCAAGCAGAGTACAATAGTTTTAATTTTATTCAAAATTTTCCCAATTATATTTGTCATTTTAACTATTAACTTATTTATTATTTTAACCTTAATAATTTTTGATTTTAAGCAAACGCCCGTAATTAAAGATTCAGATTTTTTTCGTTAAGTAGTCTGTGTGAAAAATAATTTATAGTAAACCTAGTCCCGAAATCGCGTCGACTTAACGTAATTATCACAGCGGCGCTACCACGAAGTCCGAATCTCGAATGTCGTATATCTCCGTCTCTGTCGCTCGAGTACTATAGACCATAAGTGCGATAGAGACGGAGATATACGAAGTTCGAGATTCTAAGTTCGTGTTTATAGCTTTATAATATTATCATCCCGAAATCAACTTTTTCCCTAACAATTTTTCTCAAATGTTTTTGACTATTTCGTGTATGTACATCTAAATAAATATAGTTTTCACCTCACTAGCTCGGAAAGCCCATTTTTATTCTTTAAAAACAGATAGCAAAACTGCATTTTATCCACAAGAGTGCAAAGAATATTTGAAATCCGAACGTGTTATTAGTTACTTTTTTAAACATAATAACATGTAAAGGTCAGTCCAGACAGGACATTTTTCGTCCATCAGATTTTTGATTTTATTTAGGTACCTTTTTTGAATGTTTTATTCTTTTTTTTAATGTTTTTAATTCTTTTTTTTGTTTTTTTAATGTTGTTTTGTTTTTTAAATGTTTTTTTCTTTTTCTCCTTTTTATAAATGGTGTTTCTCTTTTTAAATGTTTTGTTTCTCTTTGATTTATTTTTGTGGTTTTTCCACTTTTTTCTCTTTTTAAATGTTTTTTTTGAGTTTTTTGTCTTTTTTTCCTTTTTTTTACGTTTTTTCTCTTATTTTAATGTTTTTTGTAACTTTTTTCTTTTATTATGTATTTGTCTCTATTTTATTGCTTTGTTTTTCTTTTTTTAATGTTTATTGCTTTTTTCTCCTTTTCATAAATGTTTTGTTTCTTTTTGAATGTTTTTGTTTTTTTTTTCTTTTTTATGTTTTTTTGGTCTTTTTTCTCTTTTGTATGCGTTTTTTTCCTTTTTTTAATGTTTATTTTTTATTATTTTAAGGTTGTTTGAAATCCTCTTTTATTTTTTTGATGTTTTTGCCATATTTTAATGTTTATTTCATTTTTTATTGATTTATGTGTTTTCCAAGGTTTTTTCATTTTCCATTTTTAATTTTTTTTCCGCTGTTCTCTTTTTACATGTTTTTTTTTAGTTTTTCTTTTTTTTCTTTTTTTACGTTTTTTTTCAGAATATTATGTTTTTTGTAACTTTTTTCTATTTTATATGTTTTTGTCTCTATTTTATTGCTTCGCTTTTCTTTTATCAGTCTTTTTTAATGTTTTCTGAAATTATTTTTGCCTTTTTTAAGTTTTTCTTTATTTTAATTTTATTTTTTTTGTTTCTTAATGTTTTTTCTCTTTCCCTCTTTATTAAATGTTTTTTTAATTTTGTAATATTTTGTTTCTTTTTAAATGTTTTTTTATTTTTTTCCCCCTTTTTAATATTTAAAAAAAAAAACTTACTTTACTTTTTTGTTTTTTTCCTCGCTTTAGTGAGGTGAAAAGATTTGTGTTACACACGGGTGCAAGTTATTTTGACGTCTCGTGTGTTGCAACACTCGCTACGCTCAGGATTCTATTTTTGAACCATAGAATCCATTCGCTAGCTCGTGTTTCAATTCCACACTCGCGGTTAAAATACAACTTTGCACCCTTGTATAACAAATAACTATTGTAAGTATCAGGTTTTCAAAGGCCTTAAACATCGCACGTAGCGACAACGAGTAGGTAAATATTTTTACGTCATACCTGGCCATAAAGTAGGAATTACCGCACGCTATGCGTGCGGAAAACCCCACTTCCTGGCCAGATAGAGACGTAAAATTTTGTACTCACCACGGACGGTAATAAAGAAAGCCTCAGAGCGCATATTTATCGCCCTTGCCTTCGGCTCGGGCGTCAAATACCTGCGATCTGAGACATTCTTTGTTTAACCGCCCTAGGTAAGTAATGTACTATAGTGTGCTTTGGCCTTGACCTTATTTGCCCACCATGTTGAATGCCATATTAGATTTCTGTCGATGATCGAACGAGCGAGCGAAGCGAACGAAGTTCTATGCTTCAGCTCGCTCAGCTTGTGTCGAAAATCATTCGTATGTCCGGTCACAGAATAAGTAATAGTACGTCCGGTGTCTGTCACGATGTCCGGTGTTCCGCTGTCCTGCTCAACCGATTCTCGTGAAAATTTGTTATACTTAATATTTTTGCCAAGTCACTTTTTCTAAATTAAAAAAGTGTTAAAAAAAGGACTAGACTCGCGCAAGATAGAAAATCGTGGTCGTGCATGGAGGAGGACTTTGCCCAATCTTGGGTTTCCCAAAACGAATTTAAGTATTTAGCTTGTTTTTAATGTAACGAAATGTACCTACTTAATTCTTGTTCGAATGTTTTTGTGGGAATAAATGGCAATAATAAGAATAGTCAGAAAATTCCTACAGAATGACTCACTCACTAACGTACAAATCCATGCACACCCATCAGTTACTCATCTTCCACCCGAGTCAAACCATAACCAAGAACATCTCTCCGATCATCATCATCAAGATGTTCTCTCAGATCATCGTCATCAAGATCTTCTCTCAAATCATCATCATCAAAATCTTCCGTCTTAATTAAAACGTAATAGGTATATGAGATGCACTTGGCTTCGGCCCGTGCTTCCCATCACACCAGTATTTAGGTAAATACTGAGAAATTTAAAGAAACAAAATAATAATAATAATAATAAAGGGCAGGTTGTGGCGAGCTGTTGGAGAGTAACGACCCCACGGACCCGAGTGCTCCCGAGAGTCGGTCAGGGCCTCCGTCTCCGGCGTGTCTTCGTCGGTCGGAGTGGAACCCCAAGGGGGCCCGCAGGACTCTCAGCTCTGGCTTGCCTTCATTGGCCGTCCAGAGAGGAGTCGTCAGAGCTATATGCTCCAGGGGTGGAAGTGTTAAAGGGCATAACGCCGCGAGTAACTTCGGAGAAAGCGCAGCACCACCTCTCGACACCCCTGAGCCGCTCACCCGGTGTTGCTCCTGGCCGTCTGTACGACGACGCTTTCAGGGGCCCATCTAATGAGCGGCTAGTCACCGCCTGCCTCGATAACTTTGTGTACAACAATGTTATGGTAGGTGTCCGGACCTTTTTGCAATAGCCCAGTTTCATAATCCACCCAAATCTCATCACCATAGAACCCGTTCTCTATCCATATAACCCACAATAGCCCCAACGCCTGTTGGAACCGGTTCACGGGTATCTACCGATGTACCCGTGAATGGGTTCTAGCAGGTGTATTACATCACATTAAACTTCGTCTCCAAAGGGCCTCTACGTGTTGGATCTATATCCCCACGCACGCCTTCCAAAGAACCGGGCTTTGTCCCGTGAATTTAAACAGGAGATACATAATAAAAAACCAGCCAAGTGCGAGTTGGACTCGCACACGAAGGGTTCCGTACCATTATCAATAAAAATATTTGTTTTATTTTCTTTTTAGTATTTGTTGTTATAGCGGCAACAGAAATACATCATCTGTGAAAATTTCAACTGGAACTATCAAGGTATCAGTGAGATACAGCCTGGTGATAGACAGACGTACGGACGGACGGACAGCGGATCGAGTCTTAGTAATAGGGTCCCGTTTTACTCTTTGAGTACGGAACCCTAAAAAACAGGCTCGCGGGCTACTCCTAGTTAGAAAGAGACGGATAGTGTATCTCGCCGCGACACAGAGCTCGCGGGCCGTCCTGTGATAGCCGTGCTGCTCACAGGTTTGTTAATTATATTGTTTTTTATCGCGATATTTTTATAACTTTTTATCAATTTTAAACTTAATCGGCGCAATAAATAATAAATTCATCATCATCATCATCATATCAGCCGAAAGACGTCCACTGCTGAACATAGGCCTCCCCAAAAGAGTGCACGTAGAACCGATGGCCGTTGGGGCGGAAAGGTTCTCGAGTGGTGACCACGTACCGGAAGGCGCGGCGTGGGTAGGCCCCCCCACATGGTGGAATGATGACCTGGCCCCGTAGCATGGATGGCCTTATCACGCGATAAGTGACAGGATAGAGCATCCGTCCCTGGCTGACACCGTTCGATAGAACGAAACGACGCGCTTATCCTATCACTTATCGCGTGATAACGCCATCCATGCTAGGGGGCCTGGTCGTGGGAGTCCGCTGGATGCAGGTGGCGCAGGACCGGCCAATAAATAAATACTTTAAATAATTTCAAGATGTCGGAATGGCAACTTTTCCCATTCTGACCTCTGATTTGTTTTTGTGACCTATTAGATCCTCCCATATCAATTTTGAACACAATCCTTGAGTGTGATTCTTTAAAACAATTATATCTTTCGCGACGGCGTCGTACGATTTCAACTCTTGTCAATGTAGGTTATTGTGTTATCAACTTTGTATGGAAATGTTATTTTACCAACCACAAATAACGTTTGTATAGTTTTGCGGGAAGCAACTGCAAAAGTAACTTTGTAATCGCATAAATTTGTATAGGATTCCAAACTTACTTATGCAGTTAGTATATCTCAAAATCGTGACATTTCCATACAAAGTTGATAACAGAATAACCCACAGAAAGAAATGAGATCCCATAAAAACCTTCCATGTAAAAAATAGGCCAAGTCTCGGAACTCTTCCACAAAAAAAAGTCGTGAGATATTTCATAGAGCCAAGTTAGGCATTCTTATTAATCTTCATTTGCTTACTAAATAAAATTGTGTGACTTGGCAATCACACTTACATAGTTTAAGGTATGCAAAAAATAGTAAATGCAGTAAAGCTGTGTGATTCCCGTGTGGTTTTTATGGGATTTAGGTATTTAAACGAGTTCGAACGGGAGAATTGGTTATAATTATAATACCGTTCCATTCCAACTTCCAAAGCGCTAACAGCCCTGCAAACGCAGGACTGTCATTCGCTACGCGTTAATGCGGCTCACCCCGCCGGTCACCCGTTACGAAACTAGACCTCTACCTACGCTTAATTACTACGCATCGCGGTGTCAAGGTATATTTGTGGGTGAGCGTTGAGGTGAGCTTAAAACAAGTTACAGAATAGCGGGGCTGTGTAGCTGTGGTGTGTCTATGTATGTTTATAGTTTGTACTACGGGTTATGAGCAAAAATAGACCTTACGTTTTGGAAGTAAGGTTGCAAATTTATTGTGTGGTAGGCTGGTAGGTAATTGTCGCGTCAAGCAATTAACATTTTAGAGCATATCGCTAACTGTTTACATAGCTCAAAAGCTATCTGCCAGACTTACGTGCAGAAGGGACGAAGTTCAAATCTCATACATGTTAACAATATTTTGTTTGTCGATATTTGTAGTTTTAGAATTTAGTAGTTTAGAATAAGTTCGCGGGTTAGTTTAAAATCATTTGAAATCGAAATCTTACCGATGCTAGCTTAAAATATGCAAATATGAATACTGAAAGTGTCAACAGCAAGTTTGTTGTAAGTAGGTATTTGTAAATGTTGTACTTTGTGCGCCGTTATATTTGTCAGGCTGTCAGCCTGCGATCGACCGATCTCTGGTGACCAGCGGCGCTACCACGAACTTTGAATCTCGAACTTATATCCCCGTCTCTATCACACTTATGGTTTATGGTACTCGAGCGACAGAGACGGAGATATACGAAGTTCGATATTCGAAGTTCGTGGTAGCGCCGCAGCCTAGCCTAGCCCAGCACATGCTGAGACTGGGGCCTATTGTCACAAATTCAGTTTTTTACTTAGGTACTGTTTGTTAGTTTGTAAGTTTATTTTATATTATTTTATTTTTTCTTGTAATCAATACTTTTTCTGATTCTGATTATATGTTTCAGCAAGGGGTACGCTTTTTGGACGAAATGGTATTTTTGTATACGACTGAATTCATTAGAAAAAATACTAAACTCTAGTCGGAGTAACCATGTTTGTTTAGAGCAAAAACTATTGGATAGGGTTCGTTTTAGATTTCAATCGAATAATAAAATTGAAATAGTGCTAAAGTAAATTTGAATTTGCTTTAAATTACTGATTTTAAATCAAAATCTCTGATTGTTTTAAGTTTATTTAGTTATGCACGATTCTTAAATATGCGCCATCTAGCGGAATGCAATACCCGCGCGTAGCCATTCAGCTTAGAAAAACGTGCGATCGATGGATCTAGTCACCGATTAAAAATTGCTTTGTATTATTTTGCTATTTGCGTGTTATTTTGTGACAATGGTGTATTTTATGCCTTAAAATATGTTAATGTGATGATTTAGGGCACTAAAATGCAATATTTTGACGAATTCTACGCTACTTTTTTCATTGAGAGCCTAGTAGCGCCATCTCGGATTATTTTCTGAACTACGGCGACGTTTCCACAGAGTTAGCAATCTTCCTTGTCTTATAATTATCTTTGGTACAATGTAGTAATGTCCAATTACATGCAAAAAATGAATACATCTCTTTGTATTCGACGACGACATACATCTCGGTGTAAAACTATGGGATGCATACTTACAACTTACTCATAAATACGTCACATCTCTCTTATGTCAGTGGATTAAGGTTTCTGTACATACTCGTATTTATGTCATTTTTTTTACCGGAAGGCGCGGCGTAGGTAGCCCCCCCCCCCTCCCTTCCGCCACCCCTCAAGGTGGACTGATGACCAGGTGTAAAGGTCGCGGGAGTCCGCTGGATGCGGGTGGCGCAGGACCGGTCATTTTGGCACTCTTTGGGGTAGGCCAATGTCCAGCAGTGGACGTCTTTTGGCTGATATGATGATGATGACATATTTTATTCTTGCACTTGTACCGTACGTAAACGCTACGAAAGAGATTATTGACGTTTGCTTTTCACAATCAGTTTTTGCTTGGCTTTATCTGCATCGGCGATACTCTGAACAGAACAATAAGACGGTAATTCGTGTAGGTTGGTGTCATATAGCTGCTTAATGGTTACTTACGTCATTATAGCCTGATGTACCTATAAGTACCTAATCTCTTTCTGACTCTCGCTCTCATATTATGTTAAGTAGCGTTAGTTAAATCCTCAGCTACTCCTTCAGTGTTCGAAGACTGCTTTTCGGCGTTTTCTCTAACACTTCGCACGATCTTCGGCATCCTTTGTCGAGCGAGAGGCACACACCTGCGGGGACAAGAAATAATTTCTTGTAGCAGCAGGGGGACATAGTAGAAGGCTTTCTGCTTTTTTAACCGACTTGAAAAAAGGAGAAGGTTCTATGTTCCACTGTATGTTTTTTTTTCTCCGTCAATTGTGGATCGATTTTCAAAATTATTTTTTCAATCGAAAGTTTATACTCCTGAGGTCATTGTCACTAAGTCAGGATCTGATGATGGGATCCCAGGGAAATTGAGGGCAACCCTCAAATTTTATAGACATGCGTGTAGTGATTTCGGTATTTTCTATTATAACTAGGTAGTGTTTTTACCCGCGGAAATCGCAATTTTGGTGAAGTAGAACTGATAATGAAGACCGCAGATATATGACTTATGGCACTCCTCAAAGATCTAAAGTACCTACGTCAAAGATTCTGACACGATTCCGTTGAAGTAGCGAAGAAAGAAGTGTTCATTCTGAGATCCTTGAGGAATCGACGGAAACGGAACTCCTCAAATATAGCCCACACATAGCGACTTGGGTTTTTTCTGTAATAATCAGCGCATTTGCTCTCGGAAAGCAGTTCATGTGGTAAATTGGAAAGGAAATGTGGAAATTTTCATGTACCTATGTGGCTTGGCGAAGTACTGAATTGAAGTCGGTTTAAACCTTGTTTTGAAAGTAAATTATGTAATTGAACCTCTCCTTTTAAACACAGGGGGTATAATTATTCCTAACCAAATAACTCTGCCTATCCCTACCTACCTAGGTTACCTATGTTATCCATAATATTATAAATACGAAAGTAACCTATAATAAACAGATTTAGATGAAATTATTTGGTGTGGTGATAGTTTGAATCCCGGGGAAGGACATAGGATAGTTTTCATCCCGGAAAGCATACCTACGCTGAGGGGTTGAATCATCATCATCATCATTTTCAGCCTGTAATCGCCCACTGCTGAGCATAAGCCTCTCTTCGCGTACGCCAGTTATCCCGGTCCCGTGCTAGTCTCATCCAGAAATGACCCGCGGTCTTTTTTATGTCATCAACCCATCGAGGTGGTGGACGACCAACGCTTCTTTTTCCTGCAATTCGTTAACGTTTTGGTCCACCTACCGTCACGCTGCCTGGCAATATGTCCTGCCCAACTCCATTTGAGTTTGGTTATGACTTCGCCGACGTCACGCACCTTAGTGCGACGTCGGATCTCAATATTCCTCACTCGGTCTTGTAGCTGAAGTGGAAGGTGAAAGTTTGTATGGAGCCACGATATAAACGAGTTCCACGCCGACTTGGTCGCGGGCAGAAGCTAGTTAGGTTATAATTAGGTACACCCCCTTACTTAAGGCGACGTAGGCTCGTGGTATTCTCTCCCTCTCACTGAGCATAAGCGTGAGCGAGATGGAAGTGAGTGTTTGGAAGCGCGGATAACATGTTTTTTAAAATTTTTGTGCGTTTTAATAAATAAAAAAGTAATACCTAGCTAAGTTCCCTCAAACATGATATTGCCAATTTTTAGATCCAATTTTAATATGTTTAGCTGTTGTGCATAATTTGTTACGAATTTTTCAAGTGTATTTTAGACCTATGTTCGTGATTTTTTTCTATCGAGCGAAAGTCAAAAAATCAGAATTCGAATAGCTGTTGTCCCTCGAAAAAGGCTTCAAGATTGCTAATTAAATTTAAGGCAGCCGTATTGTAATCCAAACAAGAGCTACGACTTTTTAAAAATCACCTTACATAAAAGTCACGGCACCTTAAATAAAAGTTAAATCAGTAAAGAATAACGTACGTATTGTACCTAGCCCAGTACTAAAGAAGTATAACATCCAACAACCAACATACATTAAGTAATAGCTACATTTCTAAACAGATATTTTGCATCAGCTCTATCAATAGTTCCGATAAGAAAGACAAAGTACCTTTTAGTTTGGTCTCGGCTGCCGTTACGTAGTTGTCCAAATATGTATTGAAGTGTCCACTTTGGATAACGAATGGTTTTTGGAAACCTGATAAAGGCTTTGTCTGATAAGATTACGCAAACGTATTGTTTTCTATGGAGCACTTTACGGTATTGTTGTGAGGGATATGGTATTTCTAAAGCATATTGATGACTAGCCTCCTGCAGAGTTGGAATTGTCTATTGTATGGGTTTTGTAGTGGGGTGGGACGCTAATGTAAATATCATCATCAACATATCAGCCGAAAGATTGCCACAATGAATGTAACTATAAGTAGGACTTAAAAAGTAGGGAATGCAATAACCGGCCATATTTCATCATCATCATCATCATTACTTAAGAGCCTTGCTCTTGTCGGTGGAGTAACCGCCACTTTTCTCTGTCCATTGCCAGCCTCTTGACTTCCTCATATGACTCGACATCAGCTTTATCTTTTATTTGGCTAGAATATGTTAGCCTAGGCCTTCCTCTGCCTCTCTTGCCTTCAATTTTACCCTCCAGGATGTTTAGGAAGAAACTGTCGTGCCGTATCAGGTGACCCACCATCTTGCCTCTCCTATTTCTTATACATCCTAGCAAACATCTTTTCTCATCTACCATCCTTAAAACTTCTTCGTTTGTCTTTCTCTCTCTTTCATATTTCATAACCGGTTATATTTCTGGTTCGGTGGAAAAAGGTCGCCAGAGCTCCCTAGGGTGCGCTGTGTTGGGAGTGAGGGACCTGTATGTCTCTATCTGCCAACACAGCGAATCCTCAAGTGAATAAAGGGTCGGCAACGCGCTTGTGATTCTTCTGGAGTCACAAGTGTCCATAGGCTACGGTACCAGCTTAACATCAGGCAGGCCGTAAGCTAGTTTGCCACCGTCGTAGTATAAAAAAAATACCCGAAAGCCGGTTATAACCGGATACGGTTATTTAATGTTAAAAACATGATTGCTTAAACACCAGAAAATATCTACTAGACCATTCGGAAGAAATGTGACAACCCAAATACACGCTCTTATTTATAAACTAGCTGTTGCCCGCGACTTCGTCCGCGTAGAACTTTTTATCGTCTTAGAAAATGATTTCTCTCAATACAAAAGTTGAACCCTCTTTTAGGGGATAATTAAAAAAAAAGTTGATGTTCATTTTCTAGTTTGTGAACAAACAGTCTAAAACCAAAGTTAAAAATCTCATACTTTAAAAATGCCTTGAAATACTCAAACTTTGAACCAATTTTAACACTCTTAGGGGATGAATTTGGAAAAACTCTGAAATCAGTTTTGTAGTCTTTTAACGTACAGAATAAGACCGAAGTTAAAAATCTCTTACTCACACTTTAAAATTTTATTGCTCGCCATTTAAAATTTGAACCCCCTTTTAAACCCCCTTAGAGGTTGAATTTTTCTAATCGCTGAAAGAACTTTTTTCGTAAACTTTTAAGTCTCTAGCTCAAAAAAAGTGTTGCCCATACAAAGCTTTCTTAACCCCCTTAGGGGTGGAATTTTCTAAAACTCTGAAAGTACTTTATTATTAATTTTAATAAGTAACATTTTGAATAGTTTTAAGTCTAGTAAAAAAAAAAGTTTTTCCCACACAACACTGGCTACCCTTCTTAAGGATCTTAAGGATCCCCTTAGGGATGGAGTTTTCTAAAACGCTGAAAGTTCTTTTTTAGTATTCTAATAAGTAATCTTTTTGCAAAGTTTTAAGTCTAACTCAAAAAAAAGTGTTGCCCATGCAAAGCTTGCTCTCCTTTTTAACCCTATTAGGGGTGGAATTTTCTAAAACGATTTGTGTTCTTTTTTTGTATTTTAATAAGTAATCTTTCTACAAAGTTTCAAGTCTCTAACTCAAAAACATAAACTTTCCCTGATAAAAACTTTGCACCCCTTTTTATCCCCCTTAGGGATAGATTTTTTCAAAACGCTGAAAGTCTTTTTTTTGTATTTTTATAAGTAATCTTTCTACAAAGTTTTAAGTGTCTAGCTCAGAAAAAGTGTTCCCCATACAAACCTTGCACCCTTTTTTAACCCCCTTAGGGAATGATTTTTGTAAAACGCCGAATGTAGTATTTTTCATGTTCTAATAAGTAATTTTTCGTCAAAATTTTAAGTCTCTATTAAAAAAAATATGTTTTTCCCATACAAACTTTGCACCCTATTTTACCCCCTTAGGGGTGAAATTTTCCAAAACGCTGAAAGTATTTTCTTTGTATTTAAATAATCTTTCTACAAAGTTTTAGGACTCTAGCTAAAAAAAATAGTTTCCCACATACAAACTTTGCACCCCTATTTTAGCCCCCTATTTTTAGGGGTAGAATTTTCTAAAACGCTGAAAGTACTTATTTTGTATTCTGATGACTAATCTTTCTACAAAGTTTTAAGTCTCTATTTAAAAAAAATATTGTTTCCCCCATACAAAATTTGCACCCCTATTTTACCCCCTTAGGGGTAGATTTTTTTAAAACACTGAATCTAGGTACTTTATTTGTATTCTAATGAATAATTTCTCTACAAAGTTTTAAGTCTCTATTTAAAAAAAAGTAGTTTTTCCCATACAAACTTTGCACTCTATTTTACCCCTTTAGGGGTAGAATTTTCTAAAACCCTGAAAGTTCTTTATTTGTATTCTAATGACTGATCTTTCTACAAAGTTTTAAGTCTCTATTTAAAAAAAAAATGTTTCCCCCATACAAACTTTGCACTCTATTTTACCCCTTTAGGGGTAGAATTTTCTAAAACCCTGAAAGTTCTTTATTTGTATTCTAATGACTGATCTTTCTACAAAGTTTTAAGTCTCTATTTAAAAAAAAAATGTTTCCCCCATACAAACCTTGCACCCCTATTTTACCCCCGTAGGGGTGGAATTTTCCAAAACGCTGAAAGTATTTCATTTGTATTCTAATAACTAATTTTTCTACAAAGTTTAAGTCTATAGCTCAAAAAAAAAAGGTTCTCCCATACAAACTTTGCACCCCCATTTTACCCCCTTAGGGGTAGAATTTTTAAAAATCCCTTTTTATCCCTAGCCCACGTTATAAAAGCAACATACTGTGCAAAAATCAACTCTCTAAGATTAGTAGTTTCGGCTGTGCGTTGATGAGTGAGTGAGTGAGTGAGTGAGTGAATAAGTCAGTCAGGACATAGGCATTTATTATGTATAAATAGATAGAAGATAATGAAACTCCCATTCAAATATCTCAAAAAATTATGAAGCTACATCCGTTTTAATGTCGCTTGTTAGAGTGAGAAAACGATGAGGGACTGTGACGTCAATATACTCGAGCGTCATAGTAAAAAACAATCGTTTCATATGAAGGTGCGTTTTGCGGAAAAGGGACAGAACATACCCCCTCTTAAAACTTTGGACTCTTATAACTTAATCATTACCTATATAACCTCTTGCTTTGTTTCTTTCTCCATTTGACTATATTTATTTTAAATTCTTTTTCGAGAAAATACATTATGATTATTTACCATATTTTCGATTCCTGAGCTATAACCACGAACTTCGGAATTCGAAAATATTCGGGTATCTCTATCTCTATCGCACTAACCATACTCGAGTGACAGGGATGCAAATATATGAACATTGAGTATCGGTTTTCGTGGTAGCGCCGCAGGTACTTTGGCTGAATGCGCCGAGCGCGTGCCATTGTCATTCAAAAAAAACAAATTCGTGTTAATTATATTGTTCAAATTTGTTGATTTCATTTATTGAAATTACGACATAAAACGACATTTGCGCATATAAGTTCTCATATCAGAATCGAATATTTTTTTATGGTTTATATTTTAGCATTTGTCTCGTAGGTCTATCGTAGACGGGATTTAAATTATTAATAAGTGAAAGGCAAAGCAATTCCGCCATTTTGACGAAAATTTGACGGTTCTTATAGCTGACAGTTGGAGCAGCGTTTGATTTCAATAAAAATAAATGAAAAATTAAATGAAGTCGTATATTTCGGAAAATTAATTAACTGTCGCAGTCGGATAAAAACTATCCTAAGTTGCAGCTAGAATAATAATGTACCTATATAAAATGTTTCATATTTTTCCGTTCATGGGATGCTGAGAACATTCGAACCGCGCAAAGCTTAGTTTCAAACTGGCTGATTCTTTTTTTAATTTAGAGATTTATTATAAGTGGAGATAAAAGCAAAATTTAAGTAGCGTAATTGAGTTTCAGTTATAGGCACCTCTAGAGTCAAACCACAACTAACAAACATGAGTGCACTGTTTTTGCCTCTAAGACACTTAATTTATTTTGATGATTTAATCTAGGAAAAGTATAACCGAAAGTAACCGTAGGTAACCGCTTTTTTAAATTCCAAGACCCGGTTATGAAATTATGCCGAAATAATCGGTTATAACCGGTTTATTCGGTTTTAGTTAAAACTGGTTTGCATTCCCTATTAAAAAGCCGTAATATTTCGTAAACCTCCAACATGTTCATAATATAATTGTTAGACAGGCTTACCTACTAATTTGATGGACAAATATCGCAATAAACAATAACGCTCTAGACATGCCGAAAAATCAAACTGAAGCCTTACAATTTCCACTAAAGGGTGAATGAAAACGTCTTTGCTTACCGACACATCATTTTCTTACAAAGACTATTTTCCATTGATGTTTCGACTTCCTTTATTCCCCTTCTTTAAGTGTTCGTGATTTCCTGGTACTTACAAACCCTGGTTTCCGGGTTTTTTGAGTTAAGCTATTCTGATTTAAAAAATCCTATTATTGTTGCCATATACTTATTCTAATAGCTAAATGATTTAATTATTTTTTTCCGAAGCCGGCTCCTCAGATTTAATAGTCATCCGATTCAATCTGATCAGGAAACGAAAAAAGCTAATCATCACTTAAACACCATCTAAAACCTTTGGGGCTCCGCAAGATCGACGCGTGGTTGAAATCCAATCTACTTACACTCAACATAGCTAAATCTAAATACATCTGCTTCACAAAGACGGTCAGCACACAACCTCGACAGGAACTAAAACTCAAAATTCACAACTGTAATCCGCAAAACAACACATTATGTAAATGCACCCCACTAGAAAAAGTGATCTCGATTAAATATCTAGGCATAATAATCGACCAACGGCTATCTTGGCATCAACACCTAGAATATTTAAACGGTAGAATAAGAAAGCTAGTGTGGATATTTAAGACTCTACGACATATCAGTAACGCCAATTTACTAAAACAAGTATACATTGTGTTAGCTCAATCTATAATGACCTACTGCATTCCAGTATGGGGGGGCGCTGATAAAACCAAGTATCTGGAAGTTGAAAGAGGTCAGAGATGTTTGTTAAAAACGATGTACTTTAAACCCTACAGATACCCCACTACAGAACTTTATGAGCTATGTAAAGTACATAGCATTCGCAAATTGTACATAATGTCTGCCATCTTAAAACTTCACAGATCGCTAGTTTTCAAACCTGAACTGTCAACTCAGAGAAGAACTCATAAAAAAGCACCTTTGCCTGCGTACAAATCAGCTTTTGCAAAGAGACAGTTTGATGTACAATCCGCACTGTTATATAATAAGATAAACAGGGAATTGAATATTTATATATTAAATTGCTACGACTGTAAAAAAACTGTATCAACATGGCTAAGTGGACTGAACTATTATGAGACTGAAAATATACTTTGAGGTTTATAATAATTAATTAATACAAAACACACACATACGCACACGTACACACACACACACACACACACGCTTACACACACACACACACACACACACACACACACACACACACACACACACAAACACACACACACATACATATAGTTTAAGCTAGGCTTAAGTACCTATTTTTGTATCTTTGGAACATTATAAAAACCATTTTAACGTTAGAACTACCTATAATGTATAATTTGGAAGAGCGAGGTCTCCTGAGCGAGGTCTCCTGACACAGGTTATATAATACCTAATAGGAGGACTCGACCACAATGTATTTACCACCTAAGGTTAAATGGAAATAAATTTATGATTATGATTATGATTATGTTTTGGCCACTTGGCACAACGAACAAGAACAATAAAATTGTATAACAAGAGCAATCACACACATTACCACATTACACACCAATATAATCCCTACAAACTACGAATTAAGGTCGATATTAGTAACTTAAAAACAGCAGTTTGCTATCATATATTTTGGATACAAACGTAACTTTTTTTGCGTGTCTTTTTACCTTTATTAAGATGGCATTAAGGTTCATTTTCGCTGTTTTAAAAGTATTTACCCGCAATAAGTATTGACTCATCAGCAAGTTGAAATGTCAAAAGCACCTGCCTTCTTCGTGTTTAGGGCTCACGCGAACCGATAGCGATCGTATGGTATATTTTATACTGGGAACGTCGTGAGTAACCCATTGTTGTAAAGTACCTACCATTTTGAGATTAGTTTAATTTGCTTTGGTGCTTCGTTTCTTTATGACGTATGAGGCACATCAAATGCACGTCAAATGTGGCCCAATAGGCATCAGTCCAGTGGACTGATGACCTGGTAAAGGTCACGGTAGTCCGCTGGATGCGGGTGGCGCAGGACCGATCACTTTGGCAATTTTTGGGGGAGGCCTATGTCCAGCAGTGGACGTTTTTTGGCTGATATATGATGATGATGATTGATTAGACAATAGCATTGACCAGATACAACATTTCTGTTTAGTACCTAGGTACCTACCTACCGTCAACAACACAATTAACTGAACCATTCGTAAATCTTATTGTTGCTGTAAATTGGTACAGTGGCGGAATGAAAAGGTTGATCAGTTTTCAAATCAAATCATTTACGCGTTGCAAGCACATGTTACCTTTTTAAACTGTGTATCAGACGAGAGTGATGTATTGAAAATTATGTTCAACTGTTTGACAACAAAGTTCAAATTTACTTAGACGAATTTTATTGACTATTAATAGTTGAACTAAAACCTTTTTATTAGTTTGATCTTGCCATTATGTTGTGTCAAGTTTGATAAATCTAATGATTAAATCCTCTTCGCTTAAAATTATTAAAACTATAAATGTGAGTAACAGGTCCTGTCAATGTCATCATTGCTATTTCTTGTATACGTTTTTAGGGTTCCGTAGTCGACTAGGAACCCTTATTGTTTCGCTTTGTCTGTCCGTCCGTCCGCGGATAATCTCAGTAACCGTTAGCACTAGAAAGCTGAAATTTGGTACTAATATGTATATCAATCACGTTGACAAAGTGGTAAAATAAAAACTGATTTTTTTTTATTTATTGTGGTACCTCCCGTATATGTCCTACCTCCTACCTCCCCTATAGGTACCTACGTAACGTGGGGAGTGTTTTTTTTTTCATGTCAACCCTAATGTGTGATATATTGTTGGATAGGTATTTAAAAATGAATAGGGGTTTGCAAATATAATTTTTTGATAATGTTAATATTTTCGGAGATAAACGAGAAGTAAAAAAAAATGTGTCCACCCCCCTCTAACTTTTGAACCATAAGTTTTAAAAATATGAAAAATATCTCAAAAGTAGAACTTTATAAAAACTTTCTAGCAAAATTATTTTGAACTTGATAGGTTGAATAGTTTTTGAAAAAAATTACAAAATAATTTCACACACTTACTGTGACGGACGAAAAACTACGGAACCCTACACTGAGCGTGGCCCGACACGCTCTTGGCCGGTTTTTTTCTTTTTTTAACTCGTTTCCCAAATTCAAAGAGGTGTAGTGAAATGACATTCATTATGACGGAATGTGTCTGACACTCGGTTGATAAAGAAGATACTGATAACTTATACTGAGCAAGCAAAAACAGATCTTAAGGTGATCAACCTTTTCATTCCCCGACTGTACTTTAGTTGCATTAAATTAAATGAATCTTTAAGGATCCAGATCTTAGTAGATACTCACCCTAACGGAGTGGAATACTAATTTGCCGATTCGAAAGCATCTCTAATCTATCAATATTTGTTTTATCTGTATGACACAATATGTCATATATGTCACTGTCAAATATCTACTAAACAAACAGTGAGTTCGCTAAAAACATGAAGTAATAACAAATAATTATTCCTAAATGTTAGTGTCGGGTTAGACTTAGAATAGCGCCATCCCCTTTCTCACTGTGGGTGTCGTAAAAGTGCACTATGGAAATAGGTTCGATGTTTGATGTGGGCAACTATACATTACTCTACCTAGTCATTGCACGTCACGTCATAACTACTTAAACTACTCGTACTCGGGACTCTCACTCGGGAGGCAACATGCGTTTTGTACCAGAGCGGTGAGTCTTTTATTCTTCTTTGTCGAGGTTGTTTTTAGGGTTCCGTACTCAAAGAGTAAAACGGGACCCTATTACTAAGACTCCGCTGTCCGTCCGTCCGTCTGTCTGTCACCAGGCTGTATCTCACTGATACCGTGATAGTTCCAGCTGAAATTTTCACAGATGATGTATTTCTGTTGCCGCTATAACACAAATACACAGAATAAAATAGTTTTTTTTATAGATAATGGTATGGAACCCTTCGTGCGCGAGTCCGAATCGCACTTGGCCGGTTTTTTACTGTAGCTAGTCAAAATGTCCATTCCTGCCATACTTACAGTGCATAAGAATTTTTCAAGGTTCTACGTCCCGATTTCAATAAGTTTAGCCGCTATTTATAAGGAAGCTCCTCTATCTAAGGAAGATAAAAGGCTCCTGTTGATGTCAGTTCCTATTTATTGAGTCACCAGATCGATCGGATAATCCCTAAAGTTGATGATAGTACCTTCATCTCCGGCAGACAAAAGTGCATTATCACGATCCTATGAACTAAAAGCCTAATGACATTAACATTTACAAAGAAACGCTAATCTAGAATGACATGTAGTGTTTGGTTGAAAGAAACGGGTGTAAATAAACATAAAAAGTGATGGCTTTAGTGTTACAAGTGTCCATATGTACCATAATGTACCCATACCAATCAGACAGCCTGTGTGCTAGCTTGCCACCGTGGTGGTATAACACACAGACAGACAAATCCATTCAGATTCAGATTCAGATTCAGATTTTTATTTGCCATACTACCTACTATTAAAGATTTTATCAATCCAAATATCATAAACCCTCCATGATGCGTTCAAGAACCGCACATTATGACCACCATAAAAATAAACTGTTTTGTTAGAACAAATTTCGTATCTGTGAAAATGTTATAAGTGCTAAATAATAACATCGATTTCGATAATATTATTTCATTCAAATTTCGAACGTCTCTGAAAAACAATGAAATTTGATTTAACCTCTATTCTAATATCAGTCGAGATGACGTAGTTCGAAATGAATTGTCAATTTGCATACAAATTTGACAAATGTCGCACGTAAGTAAGATATTGAACGATATGATAGTTGAATCCGACTCTAGTTTGTCTCTGAATTAAAAAAAAAACTATGACAGCTGCCAAAAAACAACGCCGCGATGCCGGTCATAATATGCGGCTCCTGAATGCATGATGGAGGCTTATGATATGTGGATAGATAAAACAGTGTATGTAACTGTACATAATTAGGCATTAAAACACTCGTGTGATGTTATTATCTCCTATTTAATGCCCTTCATTGTGTACAGTCACATAAACTACTATTGTAATGTAACTCTGTCTGCCTGTTAATTAACCTGCTGAAACAACTGAAAAAAAAATATCTTATCTTATCTTAAATGTGTTTGAACGGTAGTTTCCTTATTACCCTGGAGTTCATCCCGTAGGTTTGAAGTGCCAATAGTCGCCATAATGTTATTGTTTTAAATTGGGTACGTCAATATTTTTTGACCATAGCTTAGCGGAGTCTAATGTCCACCTATACCGGTAACGCACCATAATTGACCGTGTAATACACTTGATTCATCTTATTTAATCGCTTGAATAACAGTATTTATTATGAAATGATTTAAAAGCTTTTACGATAATATCTGTGCAGTTGCTGAGTGAACGGCCAAATGTCAATGACACAGCACTTTCTGAATCATGACATGACATTGAGAGCAGGTACTCTGTATCTGTATTGTATTGGTATGTATTATGTTGAGAGTCATTTGGCAAACAAGTAGGCCTAAATTAATTGTAATGAATGCAAAGATAGATGGAATAATAAATTACGCTTGCTTTTTTAGCAGAGATTCAATCATGAATTTAATTGTAGTTATAATTAAAACCAAAGTAAGATCAGGTCTAAGATTACACAAACAATATCATACGTATCCCATCCCCAACACGTATTGGGCCAGCCCATTCCCTCGCGTATAATTATTAGAAGAAAGCTTGTATCTAAGTACTAGTGGGAATGATGATGATGACGATAATAATGATGATGACAATTAGCTGCATGCCTTATCATTTAAGCAACTGATAACAGTTTACTCTATGTCATCACAAGTACGAAGTACGAACTAGCAAATTTTATACGTTACTAGTTGCCTAAATAGTATGACCGCGCTTATGTCGGTCGGACGTCAAGGCGTACGTCCTTCACTGGCAACTGGCAAGTACTTACCTACGTCCTTCACTGGCAACTGGCCAGTACCTACGTAAGTGCGAGAGAGCCAAATGCTTTACGGCGGCGGAGGTAAATGCGATCATGCTATCAGTGCTGGTCATTTCAACAAATAGTAATATTCACCTAGAAGTTTCTTTACCTTGGAGTAGGGGTTTGATATCAAAGTCACATTTTGTTGCGTGCACTTTTCCTAAAACTTTTCTCACAGCTTGGCCCGCGTCGGAGGAGCAAACGCGTGACAAAATTTAAATTTGTTTCCAAACCGATATGTTTAGTCGGACAGATATTCTCGTCTCATAGTCTCTTATTATATTATTACTTATACTTACTTACTCTCATATTAAACGGAATGCCAAAACAATTGTAGTGTAATGACCTCGTTTATGTATATACCTCTGCAATTGTACTGTAATGGCCCTCTTTACACACCGCTCCTCCTTTCTAATTTAACTAATTGTTAAACGATGGCGTTATGAATATTAGAATTATCCATGCGTGTCACAAAGTGGATTATCAACAGTTCATCTATCTCTATTACGGTTAATCCATTAAGCAACCACGTGTAGCGAAAGTCAGTTTATATCCGTCCCTTTTATTATTGACTCTGCTTAATCAATCGAAACAACAGTTGCTGAGTATATAATTTTGATGTAACGTCTAACAATATGATCAAAACATCCTGATAAGTAAGCATTAAAGAAACGCCCAGACCTAAGCTCTACATATACTCTAACAACACCACTATTACAGTGACGCGTTTTTTACACGACTGCCCAACGAAAAGGAGTGTAATGTTTTTTTCACTTCTCATGCTCTAAAAGTTCGTCTTTATGTCGTGCGTAGGCGACATAAAGTCGCTTTTTATGCTCTAGAGCATAAAGTAAAATCTTCGTCGAAGACCAAGGCAATCGCTGCAACAGCCACACGAACATCTTTAACTTCATACAACAACCTCTTTATTTTATTTCGTTTCGTTCGTATTCTAAGACCAAGGCAAAGATACCAACAGCCAAAGTACACAATAAAACTTCATGAAATAAACTTATAATTTGTATTTCGTCTCATTTATTATTTTACGTGTTGCTGTTTCATTTCCTCGCAATCGAAGTGAAAAGTAGAGTGTACAACTCGTCCATAAAACCCATTTTACACTCGACTTTATATCTATCCTCGCTCGCAAGCTCGCTCGGATGGATAAACGTCTCGAGTAAAATGGTGCGTTTTATGCACTTGTTGTACAATCTACTATTATTTAGACGCATAGCTTTTAAAGAATTCAAAATGTTATGCAGTGCTACGCGAATTCACAAATGAGATTTTGTCAGCTCCACTCCATGCAGATAGCGATCTGCATAGCCCCAGAATAAGAGCCTCATAAAAGATGCCGGAAGGCGCGGCGTGGGTAGGCCAGGCCCCCCACAAGGTTGACTGATGACCTGGTAAAGGTCGCGGGAGTCCGCTGGATGCGGGTGGCGCAGGACCGGTCATTTTGGCACTCTTTGGGGGAGGCCTATGTCCAGCAGTGGACGTCTTTCGGCTGATATGTTGATGTTGATGATGATGATGAAAAGATGCTCTGCGGTGATAAATATCCTCAGCTATAACCCACTTTGCAGGCACGAATCTGTTTGCTATCTATTGATATTTGAGTAAACAAATTTATCTCACATGAAGTTACGCCTTATATTATCTAGTTAGTTTCATTGATCTACACTCGCGGTCAATGAATACGGGTCGGTAAAATACTGTCATATTTCCTAAAATAGTGCAGGGTTGACAGTTATTTTTAATCCTGTCAAGATCTTTATTTAATTATACATATAAACTGCAAAAATAACAGTAACAAAAGAAAGTTACCAGGTTTAAATCGGACTCGTAAAAACCCATGAAAAAAAATAACGTTAACGGAGCGAGATATCGCAAAAATCGTAATTTTTGGACGTTGATATTTTTATAATAGGATCCCGGAAATTGCTAATACAGTTGGGTATAAAAAAGAATACTATACTAAGTTAATAACTAGTGTTAAATATAAAAAAAATACCTACCTATTGCGGTTATTTAATTTAGGGTGACCCGTATTCATTGACCGCGACTGTATTTAATAACGGATACATAGGCAAATAGGTACATCGTGATAAAGAAAGCCGCCTACGAAAGGTTAAGGCCCTCAAAAAACCAGTTACAATGCTTTTGATACTCTATAACTGTGCCATTTTTTTCTCAAAATCAATTGCCACACTCATATCACCCGTGCCATCAAACAGAAGCAAATAATAGACCAATCAAATTAGCTAAACCCGGACATAATTCGATAACTGTAATTTTCTTTTTCTATGATGTAAAGTATTGTTAGTTATAGTTAAAATAAAAAGAATTAAACATTTTAGGGTTCCGCGTCATTGTAAAAAAACCAAAAATCTAAATTTTTAACAAATTCTGATTTCATAAGTGCAGCATAATATGTAACTTTGTAAAAGTGCCTCTATTATGATATAACGCTTGCATTCCAGTTAAAGAAATCAAAATTAATCTAGTTAATCAACCGGGACTATCAATAATAAAGAAAGTTCAGTAAGTTACACATTTTCTGGCTTATCTTACCAGAAATTATAGATAACTGCAATTTAACAAATTATTCTGAATAGTATATTATGTGTGTTGATAAATTATTAAAGATTAAACAGATTCTCTTTGCGGATTTCTAAAATCACAAATATTGGTAGTTTTTGGAAAACCAAAATACATAACTACTTGGAAAGTGTTTGATTTATGCGGTCAACATATTATTAGTACTATAAGAAACAAATTAAACAAAAAATATCCACGATTATTAATTAATTCATATTTTTTCGTACTTAAGTTTGAATATGAACCTTATCTCTTGCAGAATAAGGCCGTCATTGCTTTGCGCCTCAACTACCGACCGTGCTGTCGCGAGTCGCAGGCATTCAAGGCCGAAACGCACTGACAGCGGTGGCGAAGCGGCGCGGGGTGGCGCGGAGGCGGTACTTGTAATGTTCGAGCTAATATGAAAGGACCCGAACGCTTTTTTCCCGGCCGGTATTCTGTGCGGACCCATTCGTATTAGATCGAACATTACAGCCGGTACCACCTCCACACTGCGCCGCGCCGCCGCTTCGCCACCGCTGTCAATGCGTTTCGGCCTTCATTTATTATGGATAGGTCAATGATTGTCAAACATTTATAAACACGAACGTGGCGTTTACCACGGTTCGGCTAAGGTGGAGATTTATTGAAATATTGTGTTCATTAGATCGATAATAACTAAGTTGTTCAGCATGAGACATAATTGTCGTGGAATGTCGATTACCTATTTATAAGCACTCAGTCTTCTGTATAGAATTATTTAAATAAAATATGTTACTTATGTGGGTGCAGAAAGGGGCATTATTGGAATGATTCTTATTCGAATAAACATTTATTCGCGAATAATTTATTCGTCTACACTTTCGAATGACGAATGATTTATTCTCATTTCATTCTAATAAATCCACGAATAATATTTAAGGATGCGGTTGCTCGTTGTAACACGTACACGAATTTAACACGATCACTACAAGTGTACCTATTTTCAAGTATTAATACCCTTTTCTACTAATTAACAATATTTTTGTGAGTTAAATGAGTCACTTCATGGGGCATTTAACAGGTTTGTTTCAATATGTCATGTGTGTGGGCTTGTCCATATATTACGTCGTCGTTTTTAGGGTTCCGTACTCAAAGAGTAAAACGGGACCCTATTACTAAGATTCCGCTGTCCGTCTGTCTGTCTGTCTGTCTGTCCGTCTGTCACCAGGCTGTATCTCACGAACCGTGATAGGTAGACGGTTGAAATTTTCACAGGTGATGTATTTCTGTTGCGGCTATAACAACAAATACTAAAAAACAGATTTTTTATTTTCTTTTTTTTTCTTATACAATCTTACACAAATCGATCTAGTCCCAAACTAAGCAAACTACTATGGGTACTAGACGACGATAAACATACTTATATAGATAAATAAATACATAAATACATAGAAAACATCCATGACTCAGGAGCACATATTTGTGCTCATCACACAAATAAATGCCCTTACCGGGATTCGAACCCGGGACCTCCGGCTACGCAGGCAGGGTCACTACGAGGGTCAAACTGAAAGTTTCGGGAATAAAAAAAAATATGCAGTAACATTGATTTAAGTATTTTTATTGTTTTTCAAAGTATTCTCTTTTATATTTTATGCACTTTTCCATGCGTTCAAACCAGTCGTTAAAACACTTATTGAACGCTGAAAAAAAGTCGACAAAATGGCCATTTTAAAAGCCTCCACTGCTTCTGCCGGTGTCTGAAACACCGCGCCCACCACGCAACTTATCCTTGATTTTGGGGAATGTGAAAAAATCGTTGGGACTTAGGTCAGGGCTGTATGGAGGATGGTCCAGTAGTTCGACTTTTTCACCTTCCAGGTACTCATTTGTTTTACGAGCGGTGTGAGGGCTGGCATTGTCGTGGTGAAGGATGATGCGGCGACTAGGCCTTTTTTCCTAAGTTCAGCAAAGACACTCGGCAAACCAATACTTGTATACCAATCGGCTTTGACCGTTCTACGATCTTCAAGTGGAACAGTAGCCACGTGACCCGATTTGGAGACAAACATAGCCACCATCTTCTTGGCCTTGCTGTGAGAGCGAATAACTTTTGTTGGCTTGAAGCTCGTCTTCGTTACCCCATACTCGAGATTGGTTTTTAGTTTCAGGCTCATATGCGTATATCCACGACTCGTCACCTGATACGACCCTAAAAACTGCATTTGAGCTTCCTCCGTTGAATTTATTCAATGTTTTGCGGCACCAATTGACACGAGTCGTTTTCTGCTCGTCAGACAATAAGTGCGGGATCCAACGGGAAAACAACTTTCGCACGCCTAGTTCTTCCTGTAAAATAACTTGTATCTGACTCATTCCAATCCCCAAAGACTCCTGAATTTCCCGATATGTCACATACCTGTCTTCTTTTATCAGCTGACTCACAATGTGGACGTTTTCTTGCGTAACTGCCGATTTTGGTCGACCTTCACGCGCGTCGTCCGTGAGGGATACTCGGCCACGTTGAAATTCTGAATACCACCTGTATATTGTCGTCTTTGAAGGTGTTTCATTACTAAAAGCAGCAATCATCCGGTCTCCACATTGTTTTTGTGTTCATTCACTTTGAAAGTCGTAATAAATTTTTACGGGACAATTCCATCTTCAGCGGCAACTCAACAACTCGAGAAAACAATTGAAACTGAACCATTGTTTTGTTAGGGTTCCGTACTCAAGGAGTAAAACGGGACACTATTACTAAGACTCCGCTGTCCGTCTGTCTGTCTGTCTGTCAGTCTGTCAGTCTGTCTGTCTGTCCGTCTGTCACCAGGCTGTGTCTCAACAACAGTGATAGTTTGACACCTGAAATTTTCACAGATGATGTATTTCTGTTGCCGCTATAACAACAAATACTAAAAACCAGTTTTTTTTTTCTTTTACAATCTCACACAAATCGGCTTAGTCCCAAACTAAGCAAAGCTTGTATTATGGGTACTAGACGAACGATAAACATACTTATATAGATAAATAAATACCTAAATACACAGAAAACATCCATGACTCAGGACTTGGCCGGTTGTTTTTGTCAATTCTTGACCCCCCCTCCTATCATCATCCTGTTAATTCCTAAATGGACACTACCCGCCTCATAAAATGACTACCGTCATCCAATAGACCCCCCCCCCTGTCTTGAAATTACGTAATTTATGGACAGCCACTGTCTGTAATTGGATCAATGTTATGTTATTAGAGGCGATTACGCATGTAAGATTGTTCAACTATATACCTGTAATTGTACATTGTATGTACTTAATCATGTTATATTCTGATCTGTGTGTTTTTAGGGTTCCGTGCCTCGAAATAGAAAAACGGAACCCTTATAGGATCACTTTGTTGTCCGTCCGTCCGTCTGTCAATACCCTTTTTCTCAGGAACGCTTGGAGGTATCAATCATTAAAAGTTTGAATTCCTGTGCATAGTGTGTGCATACATTATTTTAGAATTAATATTTTTTATATTAATGTTGCTGTGCCCTAACAGGGTTAGGCTGGAACTGTATTTATATGTAACATCTTGTTAGACCCATACTGCAACAAATAAATGAATTAAGCTGAAATTTATATCAAATACTCAGGTTTACTGTCTTGTGGAGCTGTGAAAAAATCAAACTTCTAAGCCAACGCAATCAAAAGATACAGCCGTTTATGCCGCAAATTTCCGCAAGTTTTCGAAACCCGCAAGGGAATCAAAACCTACTTCCCGTGCACTCAGAAACTTGAAATTTGGTGCGAAGCAACGCCCTATAGCACATATAAAGGAAAAATAGCAAAAACCGTAAATTTTTAGTTACATCACTGAAAATTGTATGTCCAGTATATACTGACACGTACTAAGTATGTGAATACATACTTAGTGAGTGTCAGTTTATAGTGGACTTGGTTTTATTGTACGGGGTTGTCCGGAACCCTCGGTGCGCGAGTCTGACTCGCACTTGACCGGTTTTTTTTTTCACCCGTGGTAAAGCCGAAATAGTAAAAATAAAACAGGTGAAATAATTACAATTAATATCCGTTTCACCATGCACGGCGATGTTAATTGGTACCCTTGATGAAGCGGTAACCTTTTTCTAACAAATTTAGAAACTTGGTATCTCTGTTCTGTCTGTAGGAAATTATTACGTTTTTGAGATATATTCCATTAAAAAGCATTCCTACAATATTCGTTCAAAATATTATTCCCGAAAAGCATTACGAATGATTATGCGAATGAAGAAGTTATTCGCGAATAAATATTGGCGAATAATTATTCGAAATATTTATTCGTCATTCGCAAGTAATCCTATTTATTCTTAAACGTTATTCGTATTCGAATAAATTTATCCCATCTCTGGGTGGGTGACAATAAGCATATCTCCTCTTTTTTTTGGCGTTCTGGCCTGTCGGCTCAATTTTGCCAATAAGGATATCGACTACCGTAGGCTCAAAGGGCGTAAGGGACGAAATGCCCATGCCCATATCCCGTGAACTCTCAATCTTGAAATTTGGTACGAAGTATTTATAGCACAAATAAAGGAAAAATTGCGAAAACCGTAAATTTTTAGTTACATCACTGAAAATTTGATGTCCAGTACTAACACACACACTAAGTATGTTAATACATACTTAGTGAGTGTCAGTTTATAGTGGACCTGTTTCTATTGTACGGGGTGGTCCGGAACACTTGACCGGTTTTTTTTATGCTAACCACGATCATGACATCATCTCTTTCATTTACTTAACAGTTAAGAGTTTACTTATGTTTTCGATGATAAAAGCAAATCAATCGTTCCTTACGCCCTTTGGACCAGAGTTTTCAAAGGGCGTAAGGGACAAACTGTGATTTTTTTCATTAGAGCTAAAAATCCTACAATTAGGATATTCCGTTATATTTGTTTTATTTGTACACGGCGCGGTCGGTGCAAAACACGTAATTGAAATAAACTCGTTAAGACGGGTTCGCCGTGCGCTCGCCCGCTGGCGCCCCACTCTCTCCCCGCCTCGCACCCACCGCATGCATCTGGCTCCACGACAAGGTGCAACATACTCGCGTATTTTCAATTAAATTTTCAATTTCTTAAGCGTGAAATTAACATGCTTGATTTTGATGAAATCATGATTATCGTTCACAAAAGGCTATTAGTAAACAAAAAAATCATAGTTACTATTTATAATTACTGAGAAATACATTATTATTATAACGTTACAAATAAATGTTTAAATATTGTCTTAAATGTCTAAAAAGACGCAATATAGCTTAAACAGATAAAAACATCATAGTTACCATTTTGGCTTGTCTAGATAATGAGATCAGAGGAAAACTGTGAAAAAAAACGTATATGCGAATTTGATTTCAGTTTAATTTTGCTATTAAGTGATCGAATTTGAATGCACCTCAAAGTTATACTAACAAGGTACTTGGTTACCTTTTTTACTTTTAGGAAAAAGTTAGGTAGTGTACGTTAACTCGTGTTTTTTTTAACTACGGTTACGATCGCGGATTTTTTACTTAATATATTTCATTAATATTTGATACTGAATAGTAAAATCCGATAAAACAATAAAAACAACGAGTTTACGAATTATGTCCAGGGTAAGCTAATTTGATTGGTCTATAATACCAGTTTTACAGTTATGAATCTGCGATGTAATCAGCAGATGTGTAACAGAATAACATCAGACCGACCGCAAGCAAATCGATTTAATTACATACCTGAACTGGCTATAGCATGTTCATTGTCCGTCCGATGAGATGTGGTAAGAAGTACTTATTGTAAAGTATGTATTAAGAACTGTTTTCGATTGTTTCGGAAGTAATCCCCGGTAGCGAGATAGAAGGAAAACTCCCAATCATGTATTTCGGTCGTCTCCATTATATATACACTGATTGATAAATTGTCAGATGTTTCCGAATATTCAAAACCATTTATAGTGAGTTTTATTTTATGAGTTATGTTTAAATGTATTACAAGATCGATTGAAATTTCATATTTGAAATACAATAATATATAATTCTGTATATTTTCAAAGTCATTTTCGACTTGATGACTTCTCCATACCGACTTGATGTCCTATGTTCCATTTGATCATCGTTGCCATTTAATTTGTTTCTTCTTTTAAAAACATAATAGATATGTAGGTGTACAATAACAGCACATTGACAGACGAAAGCATAATCATGAAAAGAAAACAATAGTAGGAATAAGGTAGCAAGGAGTAACGTAACTACGCTACGTAGGTACGAGTAGGGATACCTCAGAGCATAGAATACTAGAGAGAGGACAAGCCGCCGGCGGCCGTGTCGCAGCTGTATGCTCAATGGGCATACACTGCCATACTGTGCACGCGTGCTGATCGCAGAGAATATTACGTTTTTTCCCAAAATGCCTGATATGATGCGCGTTTATTGTCAAATAAGCGTGTAGGTATACAAGAGTGTGTGTTTTAGATGTGTGCGTGCTTTGTCTTGTCAATTACTTGGGCGTTGTGTGGGTTAATGTACTTGCGACAGGCTCACTCTATACAAATCGGCCGCCATGTCCGATCTCCTTATATTCATACATCTGTGAGGGATATACGGATGGGGTTGGGATGTCACTAGAGAGTAGCTTAAAAACAAACACTATATTGTATATAACTTACTAATGCTAACATTGTTACCCCAAAAAGAAGATGAGGAGCTCCTTACAACTAATAAATCTAATAACATATTTAGTACCCAAACTATACCTACATAGATGCCAAGATAATCATTTAAATCGTTTGTAGCTGATACACAAAATTGATTGATCGAAACATTGTCGGCATCTTACACAGCTTTTACACGTGTACAGTTAGTTTTTGTTCGCATTGTATAATTCATCAGCTAAGTCGAATCAATTAGCCGCGAGCATGATTGATCGTGTGCGCAGAGTGACAACTGTGAAGACTTCGGCTCGCGAGGGTTGCCAATCATCTTGACAAATTGATCGTATTAACCATGCAAGGGCAAAAGGAATTATCACTATGCAACTTTGTGTAGGAAGAGCAACTTTTTATTTTGAATGTTGTGTATGCGACGTGTTGGACAGTGATACAAATCATCAATTATGCTGCTTAATGCATTTGAGTATTATGTATCGAAAAATTACATAGGTAGCTGCCTGAAATCTGAATGATCGTATACAGGCCCAGTTTTAGTCCCCTTGATAATCTTTTAAATGCTCCCCGTATCTTCGGAATTATTTTTTTATATTTTATAGTGATTTATTGTCTTGTCGAAATGGATATCTATACCACCAACGCGGCAACGCCTAATAAACCAAAGGATATCATACCCAGGCCCCAGACCTAACTAGGCATATTTAAAGATGCGTTTCAAACGAGTGAAATCGATCAGAAGGTAATAAATTAAGAAAAACTATATTGAGCATTATAATATAAATTGCGACATCGACGCAAAATGAGTTTTATTTATTTAAATAATTCAGCAAAAGAAAACAATTCCCGTTGAATAAGACCTGTTAAGTACTCGCTTGCCTCATTAGGAATCCTAGGCTATAAACAAGTTAGAGATAGTATCAAAATTCTAACAATTCGCTAGCAGGCTTGCCTGACACAGATACTTCGAGAAATTCTTCACGTTCCGCAAATAGTCCTGGAGCCCGTGGCAAGAACGCACATCACATTCATAACAGTTATGCTATTTGCAATGTACTTACTCGCAATAATGTCAGTTGCCTCTCAGTAATGTATGATACGAGAAAAACACAAAATGGCAATAATCATTTAATCAATAGAATAATGAAAAAGTATGTATAGGCTAGTCACGTTAAGCTAGAGAGTCTAGACGCTAAAACTCTTAAAAGTACTAATTGATAGGGCTGCAATATGCTCGCGATGTTCTCTCATCAAGTTACGATGCAATTAATCTAAGCATACTCATACTCATTTATTAATAAAATATAATATTTTACATGTCAAAAATAATATGAATCATAATAGTTAATATCATAATATGTTATATGAATGTGATTTTTTCAATTAACTAGATCACAATATTTATAAATTACAAAATTTCAACGTTATACAATGATTAAAATTATTATTATAACAAATATAAGTGCGATTAATGACATTTTATAAGAATGATACGTTATGTTTCTTCATGCTGAATACAGGATTGTTTAACTTTATTTATTTTCACCTGAGTATCACTAATACACGTAAATACTTATTAACACCGTTGTAAGCTGCGAGTTTGCGTGTACGATGACGTGGGTTAACTGCAATGGCCTCGGAGCCTAGAATGACATCTGACTGATAAATGGCAACCCTGTGGAGTAAGATCAATTATGCGTGTGCTTAATAAAGTTGTTTGATGACGCAATTTGCTAATTCGGCCTGGAGGTCGATGACCGGTTAGTGTTTTAAGACTTTTAAGTTAAAGAAAGTGTGTACATGCCTTATTTTTGTCAGTAGAACCCTTACAAAGACAAGAGGAAATGAGCTATTCCCACGCTTGTCCCTTGCGGATTGGGGACTTCACAAACACCGAAAAACTAGTGGTATCCGGTACCTACAAATCCTACAATAGGACCTTCCTGAGAAACGTAATACCTAGTATGTAGTTATGTACCTACCTACATTTTAAGTCTAGTAGCTCAGTTCAGGCCTACGACACTCAGGCATGGGGCCGTGGATTGGCATCTTGAATTGTAGCAAAGTGTTTCTCGAATTATTGCCATGACCAAAACCACTTTCTTAACAGCTGTAAGCTGTACCTAATCAGTACAGATTGTTACTGCACCTACATTTCAGTAGCTGCGTCCTGATCCTGATTACCACGGGATATGTCGAAGCGGGGCGATAATAATGCAGTTAGCAATACTGCATGCGTACCGCCGGTACAATAATATTACTGCGCCATTACACACCATTTTGCACAAACATTATGCCGACAACAATACAGATTCCGCCCCGCTAAGTCAGGATGAGGAAGTAGCCTATACATAAAGTTGTAAAAACAATAAGTAATTGATGTCGTCTACAGTTTTTGACTCTTAATAATAGAGTACATTATTTTTAACGACTGTCGACATATACCAGCGACACTGCGGGCGACAACCATTGAATGAGACACACACAGTGATGTCAAAACTGTGTTTTATAATGTAGTTGGTTCGTAGTATCTTGAGATTAAATATTTTAGTTGCCCGAATTGCATCAAAGTAGTCTATTAAAAAAGCAAATCTACTATCCAAGGTAGAACATTCCAATTCATTAGACAGTTTATAAAAATTCGGCCACATTAAATAATCTCAACCATAATACTTCATTACATAGGGTCATTTCGCCGGTTGGCGACCACTTAATTTCATGTGCCGGTTAGCGACCACTTAGCTGACTTGGTGAACTGAAAGCTTATTTACTCGTTTTTTTTGTAAATTCCTATTCCATAAATACAAACAATAAGGCATGCGGCTGACTGTTTCAATAGGCTCTGTAGAATTGATGTTATCTTCAATTGAAAAAACCATGTTCTTCAAGTGGTCGCTAACCGAAGGTGGTCGCGTAACCGGCGAAATGACCCTACTTAAACAACCCCCTGTGATTTACGCGTAAGTTACGCGGCGTAACAACAAAGAAATATTTTTCAGCTAAATAATGGAAATGGACATTTTAGTATTCCCAGCATATAATCCTATAACAACATGTCCTATCCTTGATGGTATCAATTCCTTACGTCAACTGGAGCGCTCTGGCACCGGGCCAAGCGGCTCATGCCAAGACGTTAAAGGCCATTGATCCTTCCGCTGGTCTAGACTCCAGGATGGACGCCATTTTTCTTACCGTTGGTGGCAACGCTTACGGCGTCTGATGGTTTGGGAAACCGTTGTCCAATGTGCGTTAACAACTCCTGTTGTTACAGATTCTTTGAAAATCTGGATTCCTTGGTCTAGCAACACATCAAATCAACAAATCAAAATCCTATCATCGCATAAGTATTAAGATAGAGTCTGGCTAGTGAACGATGAGCTTGAGAGAACTTTTTATATGGCAAAAGTAATATCAGTGTCACATGTGTCAAATTCTTAAATTTGTATGGTGTCCCAATCTTGATAGAAGGTACCTAACTAATACATGCTAACTGAGAAAGTAACTATTTATTATGGATAAATCGGACGGTTTTTGCTTTTTAAGAGTACTACAGCTAATCATTATTATTCACCATCAAATTGAAATTTCGGAGACTGATATTGTTAGATTAGTTTATGCAAGTGATACATAATTAGAGGCTTTAATACATGAGTGTGGTTTTATGAAACGAGCGTCAGCGAGTTTCAACGAATAGGATCACACGAGTGTTTTAAGACCTAATTATGCACAGTTGCATACACTACTTTATCTACAGACATATCATAAGTACTCTAAGATGGGTTCAGAAGCCACGGAAATAACCTGCATTGCTACATTTTCTACTAGTGCTACCTGTAAAACATCTATAGACCATATAATAAAATAATGCAATACAAAATAAATTTGAACAAATACAGACACAAATTATTTATTCTAATTACGAGTATTTATACTAAAAAATCATACTGAATTGACGTTTCGTATCGATAACTGTTTTAATATATATGGATACTAGAATAGAGACCCACTTGAGCTTTGACAGCTGTTCCAAATTTAAACTCACCTTACAAAAATCGATACTGTAATAATATTAAAGTACGGATTTTACCTACTACCACAGACAAGAAAGTTCTCATAGTAAAATTGGTTGTAATAATGCTGCTCATTTCCTACGGTTTCTGAACGCATTTTAGAGTACTAATGATATACTGTGCGTAGAGTAAAAGAGTTTTATTTAATATCCTTTACTGTTTACTTCCTGCAGCTTGATCCGTTCCATGTATGTATCGTGTGGCTTATTTTTATTATTTCTCTACTTCAATGATTTACAGTTTTCAAGTAGGTACCTACTCGTACACTACCGCGTCTTTGGTTAAAATTTTAAAATCGTCCACTTGCCAGTTCCATTGTGTGTATTGAAGTAATGTAATAATCACGTTATTCACGGTGTTACATAAACACTGTTTTTTTTTAATTTGCCGCTCTTTTTTGGTCGCCTTGTTCATTAGCCAGACTTTAAGTAGGATCATCTTTTGTACAGCATTACAAACTCAAGTATGAATAGTTTGACGCCTCCACTAAGGCCATGTCTTTGCGTACCGCAAATAAAATGCATTGTTGATTGTGTACAATAGTCCTTAGCAAACCAAAACAAAGCATAAAAGGCGCGAGTTATTCCAAGATTAATGGTGTATTGAGCCTTCCATAGATTCGCACCCACATCTGGGATGTTTAGCACATGATGCGTTTGAATACAATTAGTGTCGTGGATGGTGATGGAGTGAGAAATACAGTGGGCTGACATGCCATACCTTAAACACATGCACAATTATACTAGTTAATAATAACAAAGTATATACAGTGATAAAACTTGTGTTTAGCTTTTGAAGGGTGTGATCTCTAAAGAGGGTTTCGCGAAAGCCTAAACACAGTAAAATTCAAAGTAGAGTACGAGTATGTACTCTTTCCTAAATTTGTACAATAAGACAAATATCTCGAGTTGCCCACCATTCGTATACCTACTCTCTTACGCAGGACCAGATGCCTAAGTACGACCCGCATTCTGTCGCTCGCATAGAAGCTCGATCGTACGGTGGGGGGTTTTACACTGACGACGACCAGCCCCCCTATTCTGTAACTTGTTTTAAGCTCACCTCAGCGCTCACCCACAATTATATCTTGACGCCGCGATGCGTAGTAATTAATCGTAGCTAGAGGTAGTGTTTCGTAACGGGTGACCGGCGGGGTGAGCCGCATTAACGCGTAGCGAATAACAGCCCAGAAGTCTTCATGACGTTGAGAGGTGACTTTCTTTGTCTGGAGCAGCAGCACGTCGTGAATATCCTCATCTATCGTCGTCTATTCCACGAGCCGTGTCATCTTGTTGACGACACCTGTGTCATACTTACAATACAAGGTAATGATGTTGGGCCTACTGTATCACTCAGACCAGTGTGTAATGAGCGTCGTTTGTCCTCCCACGGCGAGCGTTAACCCGTCGCATTGTCTTCCAACTACGCTTACCCTGGCCAGCCATAGCTCTCTATCTTGAACTTAGAACTCAAGGCCTGAAACTATGAAACTTTTATGAAACGCTCGCTTTTGCCGGCATGAAGCTGCCAAGAACTCCCATATCAACTTTAACTTCTACCCCTTAGGGGACATATTTCGGGATAAGTCTCGCTGCTAAGTTTTAATCCAGGTTATAAGCTGTGGTTGATTGTTAAACTTTAGAGTATTAACTACCTGTCCCTGTGGAGTTTTATTTATTCAGCACAGGCTAAAACTACCAATCGTTATATGCGGACATATTATATTTATACTTAGGCCAAAATTAGGCTCCGTTGTCCTTACCTTTCGGGAACAGAAGGTTATTTATTTATTTTCAGTTCGTGTAGAGCCATTTAGTCTCTTGACTCCAGCCAGATGCCCTCGCCAGATGTGCTAACAGTCTCAAGTTTCAGATAAATCCTATTAATCACTATTAGTACATCAAGTGAAGCTAATGACAAATTGCCAACATATATCGTTTTACTGCACGGTTATAATAAATATATAGTTATTTACGATACAAGTGCTAAAAATAGGAAATTCGCAACGAGTGGTGATAAATTAAAACACGACGGAAGGGAGTGTTTTAAATCAACACGAGTTGCGAATTACCTATTCGCACGTGTATCGTACAACGTTTTATACATGGCTCTTTAAGTTTCGACATATGCACGGAAAGTGCTCTTTTCCGCACACGTGCGGAAAAGTAGCACCACGTGTACTGTAATAGTACATTGTGATACAAGTGAGCTATGTTCATCATTACATCAGAGGCGGAATTATCACGCGAACCGCAGGTGAGCGTGATAATAGAGCCGAGGATGTAATTATCAAAGCTCAGGCGTGTCATACGACGTTTTTCAACACATTTGCGAGGAATAAATCCTTTTCATAAAATGAAAATGTTACAGGCTCCTAAGTTGTTTCCTTTAGTTATTGATGACAACAGGTTTTTACTCACATACATTTGTACATCTCCAAGAATGTACAGTGGCGTCAATTATATATATCACTTTTCTATTCACCACGAGTCAACATTTTCAATAATAACCAAATATATGTGAAATTACTTATAATGGCGCGCAACTATTTTGTTTTCGTGAGTGAAAAGTGCGCCCGCAGCGAGGGCATAGATGAAATCTCTAAACAGCCAATACAAAATAAAATAAATATTTTCGTATTCAATATAAATTCATTTAAAATGTTATCAAAAGTAAATAGTTTTACTAAATCAAACGTTTCTATAATATATCCAACAAGAAATAATCAATTAATTCACAAGAAGGATTTAATTTGTTTAGTCGAGTAAGAATCCATTTGCCGAGAATTAAAAACAAACCTGTATAACCCGGTCAATTTAAGAATGCGCCGAGTCCATACATACACCTTGCTGCAAAGTGCCAACGTGTCCTAATCGGGATATAAACATAACTACACGAGTGTCGTAATGTTATAAAACATGCGTGTTTAATACCCAGGATTATGAGCCTAAAAGCGGCACAATAAGAGGCATGTTACGAGCAAATGTGTTGAAAATATTATTTATTGCACCAAGACAAAATAATAATAATGTTACAAGTGTTTAGCAAAATAAGTAATGATCTTAGCGACACCAGACAACCTTTATCAGATTATGAAATACTAGTCATTATAATACATACGAGTACACATTATTAAAATACAAACATTTTTAGAATCGGTTAGATATATGCATAAAAATGCGTAAAAAAAATCACCTGGGACTTCCAGTATAAGTTCCTCTAAATAGGCGTAATTGTTACGACTTTGGGGTTAAGAATTAAGATATATACTACTTAGTATGGTGAGTCGTGAGGTTACTGTTCACTCCTCCTACTCATTACTGAGGGTCGTGAACTCGTGATACCCTTCTAGCGGAAGCAACTTTTCATTGATTAGCGTTCGCCACCCGTTCATTTGCGTCGTGGAGACCATCGTGAAGTCTGGCCTCGTAGCATGGATGGCCTTATCACGCGATAAGTGACAAGATAAGAGCGTCGTCTCGTTCTATCGAACGGTGTCAGCCAGGGACAGATGCTCTATCATGTCACTTATGCATGCTACGGGGCCTGGACTCGGATCACAGAATAAGTAATAGTACACTCGGATGAGCGCACTAAACTTGGTCTGACCACGGTTATCTCAGACAGGACGGCCCGCGAGCTGTGTCGCGGCGAGATAGACTACCCATATCTTTCTAATTTGAACGCTAGAAAGAGACGGATAATCTATGTACTCTATGTAATCGCGACATAGCTCACGGGCTGTCCTGCGATAGCCGAGCGATTGGAGTACGACCTCTAGAGCGTTTGAATTCAATCTTGCCAGTAACCACACTGGCACTGTTTACTACAGAACCATCATAGCGCTTGATCGTTATTTAATAATCCTGTCTCATTTCATATTTACAACTCAACTTCCTCATAATTAAACAAATTACCTCCCATATTAAAGTACTTTCGGTAATTTCGAAACTACTGCCGGCGCATCTTTGATCCCACGATAAATTGCCTCGATAATAATGTGAACAGCTTGTCCTGTTTACAAAATACCTAAAGGTATACAATAGCCAAACGGTCGGCGACCTGGCTCCGGCTAATGCAAAAACGACTTTATTGCAATAAGTATTAAGTACGCTTAAGACTTTTTTGGCGATGTAAAACACAAAGAAGAGGATGTAACTGTATAGTGTATACTGGACAAAATATTTGCTTCTAGTCTTCCGTGTCAATCAGGGGTGATGCCTTAGCCCAGTTTCGTATGCGTGGAAACGACAGTTATAATACTGCGTTTATACGTTATTGTGACGAAAACTAGGTAAAACTGTCTTGTTAAGTGTTAAGTGATAGAAATATCGTAGAAAATGGAGGTCGCGTATTAGATACTCTTTTCACCGGTTTTGATTTAGTTTACATTAAGTATTTGATTGTTATTGACGCTCGTAATTTTTATTTACAAGAACTATCCTTTCATGGGATAATAATAGCGTTGTAAATGTATAGAATAGATAACATTCATTCAATGTTATTTGAATTAAGTATCTATTTAGTTTATTTCGCGTGTTTACAAATTCGCTAACGTGCACAGATTGACATCTGTCATAGTCGATCTTTTCATCCCAGTATAGGTTACATTTGAAATGTTTAAAAAGAGTTAACGACATATTGTTGTCACTTATGTGTTGCAACACAACTTATTTCTACATTTGCTACAAAGCGGGAGATAAGTTGCAAATGAACCCATAGTCCAGGCAATGAACTGACAGCTTGTATGGAAAATATGTCAAATTTGGAAATAATTTATAATAGCAGATTTTTTTTATGTAATGGATATATTATCAATTAAATTGTTACTTAGTGTCAAAATCCAACAAAATTTCAGACATCAAAAAAATGATAACTTAACTAGCTTCTGAAAAGTCAGAAAAAATATTAATAAATGGTTTTATCTTTATTTTGGTTCATTTACATTTGCTCTATAATATTCAAGATAAAAAAATAAAAAAAAACAATTCGTTTTTTTTTTAATTCTATATAAATACTTCCGGATGGAAAGTTTGTTGGATTCTTGAATAAAGCATCATAGATTAATGTTTTAAAATGATATAAAGAAAAAAAACGCTATTATGAATTAATGTTTGTCAAAACCGTATTTTGCCTGGAGTACCAATAATTACACGACAAGCATTCACCGTTCGCAAAAATTACGCGTCGCTGAACTTTAGCAGCGATTGAGGTAAATGTCACAGTAATTGCACACAACCCGTCAAAGTTAACGGGTCTCATTGAAAATTATACCCACGTCATTGCCATTACCGCACCAATCACAATAATGATTGTAATAAATATTTATGTAAACGACTCTCCTTCCGTCTTCAGATTGACGTGGATTGAAGCGCCATCGCTCATCTCACTTCTGCTGTCAGATGAGATATTGATCAACAATGTCCGCGAAAGCCGCAAAATAAGCACGTAACTGTAAAAAAAGTATCTTACACATTGCTCGTTAAAATTATCATGCATATACTCTTAATTTACAACGAGATTAAAATGTTCCAGCGATGACATTTGTTGAATAATGGCTTTCTTGAAACCTACATTTTCTGATAATCATCTTCGAGGTAACTGGTAACACAAACTGGGTTCGTAAGATTAATGAGTTTGGAGATTCGAGGGTCAACAATTTGCCATTCCGAGAAACGGTTACTGAGGCGGAACACGTGCGGGTCAACGGAGTAACTAATGGTATTGGGACCAGAGCGGTCCCTTGAAACATGATACCTTCTAAATGTGCCATACACTTCGGTAAAACAAACAGTACGTGTGGTCGAGTTACGAATGTCGACGGGCCCGGTGGCGCGGGCGGGCCTTTGTGCTACTCATTATGTTTTAAATAATGGTAAGGCGATAGTTATAATTACCTAGGGTAGGGTCAGTTGCTTTGGCCGATTGTGCATTCCGCTGACCAAAAGTTTAAGGTCGACTTTATTATTCATGTGCTGGAAATTGATAACCTCTCTTGACTATGTCGGTAGCAGAATATTTGAATTAAAAGGTTAAAGTTGCTGTGTCTTTATTGTAATTTTTTTCTCGAAATAAATAAATCTAAATCTAAAAAAACTGTCAGTGCTCAATTAGTAAAAAAGATAAAGTAATTGGCTTTTACACATTAGTTATCAATCAATCAAATCGTTTATTCGTAAAACATAGGTAAATACAGAGGTGTTATGAACATTTTACAGGTCTCACTATGTCTTCGCCATAAGGCATACAAATAGTCATAACATATGACACAAAAAAATTAAAATACATTCAACAAAGTTATTAAATAATCATATTAATCATGCATATGTCAAATTACGCAAAAATAAATGAAATAAAAGAATTCAATTAAATTTGTCCGCAAAGAAGTCTGTCATGTGAGTAATTTACATAAATTATTTTTTTATATCTTGAGTGGTGCCAGTCTTAGAGGCAAGGGTATTTTATTATATATTTTACTTGCCAAGCAGAACACGCTTTTTTGCATCAGTGCAGTACGTGAGAACACTATGCAAAGATTGTGAGCCCGATAGGTGTCTCTATTGGATACCTCAGACACTTGTTTGAAATTAGAAGGTTTGTTTTAACAAATATAGCTGTTTCAAAGATAAAAAGACAGGGAAGAGTTAAAATATTCAGTTCTTTAAAATATGGCACACAGCTGTCTGTTTGTTTCAGGCTACACATAGCCCGGATGCATCTTTTTTGTGCCCTAAAGATGGTTTCTCTGTTGGTAAAATTTCCCCAGTAAATAAGACCATAGCGGAGAGTTGACCCAACATAACCATGATAGGCTGAAATTACCGCCTGTTCATGTGGCTTGGCGGAGTACTGAATTGAAGTCGGTTAAAACTTTGTTTGAAAGTAAATTATTCTGCCATTGGAAAGACAGTGTAATCCGATTCTGAGTAGAATAAATCCATTTTTATCCAGGTTAAAAAAAAACGTGTAGAAACAACTTTTTTGAAAACGCCCTGTAATCAATTAAGTAATAAACGATTCATGTAATCATGTATGTATTGGAAAGGAAAGGGTCATAATTCATAATTATCCTCCTGATCAACCGCATAGATCGGAAGCGTTTAACTGCGGCCTTCACGCTTGATGCGCGTGCGCGCTAATCTCGCTCGCTTCCGGTTCACGTGTGATAGTCTGACTATGCGTGACGACGAGACAAATGAATAACGATCAATCAGGGGTGACAGAAATGATGGGTCATGAAACGTCTACATATATTATGTACCTACCTATCAGTGGCGGCACATGAAAATGTTCGATGGGCAACCAGGAATAGGTATAAAAAGTTATGAAAGAGTTTAGAGGCTTGCCTAAAACGAAATTTTAGGCAAGCCGGTGGGAATCGGCTTGTATGGGCGCTCCGCCACTGCTACCTTTAAGAATAGATGTCCCTCCCGTTTCCTAAAGTTAGACAACGTAGCTCGAAACTTTTATATACTTACGTACCTTTATATCGCGTCGAATCATGATCCCTATGATAGCTGTACATACAATTTATATATAACCTTAAACCGTAATATTGTACTAAGACACGTAATACGAAAGAAATGCATTGATTCAGAAACTTTTGAACTGGTTAGTAATAAGGCGGCGTCCACCTACCACCTACCGGGGCTACCGGTATATGTACCTACTCGTATGCGAATTAGAATCAGTAGATACATTTAGAAAACAACAAACATTTTATTGACTTTAACAACACTTTCCACTGGGATAATTTTAACTATAAATAAATAAATAAATAAATATTTTGCGGACAATCTTACACAAATCAACCTAGTCCCAAACTAAGCAAAGCTTGTACTATGGGTACTAGGCGACGATATAGATACTTATATAGAGAAATAAATACTTAAATACATAGAAAACATCCATGACTCAGGAACAAATATTCGTGCTCGTCACACAAATAAATGCCCTTACCGGGATTCGAACCCAGGACCTCTTGCTTCGTAGGCAGGTTCACTACCAACTAGGCTAAAGCGGTCGTATGTATTGATAAAGCAATTTTTTTAACACAAGTAAGTATGCGTAAACCGTAGCGTGATCGCTTTTATAGCCCGAAACTCACTGACTCGGCCTGCGGTGTCGTGGCAATCAATAGTAAACATTATAGTTATTGTCTATTAACCGCCACCGCAGACCGCTCAAGTCTGAGAGGCCTAAAGCTTTCGTTCCTCTCTCACTGAAATGTTTGCTAGTAATGAACAAATGTCAGGTATATGCGATTGTGCTAGCTATACCTACGTATCGCGGCGAATCTTTATCCCGATGACAGCTGCCATCTCTGTACAATTTCACGTTTTAAGGTTATAAATTGTACGGAGATGACAGCTGTCATAGTTAGATGAAGACGATCAAGATTCGCCGCGATACGTATAGTCAGGAAGTCAACTGGAAATCCGTATCCTCACCTAAGAAATGCCTTTGATAAAACAATTGCTCTATTACGTTTTTGTCGCTACGATCCTGAAAACGTGCCTATTTTTTACTTCCTCATACACTTTATATGATTACTGTGCTTAATCTTTTTAATGAGTGTAATTGTGTGAACTTGGTTCTTACACGTTAGAATCATGGCGATAGGTACTAAATATACCAGGGTCATTGACTAGCCTTGGTAGTCGGAACTTAGATTCATTTTAAAGTTTACTATTAATTATCTTCATTTTAAAATTAGTTACGTAAAAAAGCGGCCAAGTGCGAGTCGGACTCGCACATGAAGGGTTCCGTTAAATAAATTGCAGTTTACGATTTATGACGTATTAAAAAAAAACTACTTAGGTACTAGATCTCGTTCAAACCAATTTTCGGTGGAAGTTTGCATGGTAATGTACATCATATATTTTTTTGAGTTTTATCATTCTCTTATTTCAGAAGTTACAGGGGGGGGGGACACATTTTACCACTTTGGAAGTGTCTCTCGCGCAAACTATTCAGTTTAGAAAAAAAATATGTTAGAAACCTTAATATCATTTTTGAAGACCTATCTATAAAAAAATTTGAGTTTCAGTTTTGTGTATGGGGACCCCTAAAACTTAATGTTTTTTTTCGGATTTGTGTAAAAATCTTAATGCGGTTCACAAAATACATCTACATACCAAATTTCAACAGTATAGCTCTTATGGTTTCGGAAAAAAAATGGCTGTGACATACAGACGGACAGACAGACATACGGACAGACATGACGAATATATATTCCGTTTTTTGCCATTTGGCTACGGAACCCTAAAAATATGTAAGGTTTTTTGCAATGGAGGAGCAGTTCTCCAAAAAATGTTGAGAGGACTGTTTGCTTTAGCTAATTTGTATATTTATGGTTAGTTCCAGTTAAAATCACGAAATTTACTTAAAACAAACCATTACCGACATCTATGGTTTAATATTTAGCTTCAAGTAGGGTTGTAAAATTATAACGCATAAACAATGTCAGTTTCACGACGTCTCTTTGTTTCTTTTCCTTTTATTTTAACAACAACCGAAGTAAAATCCCACATTAAGTGCGTTTTCGTCATTTCAAGTGGACGTCTTTACTAAGCTAACATCTTTTTGTTTTTGCGGGGGCTGCATTATTCAGCTATAATATAGGTACTATCTAAAAAAGTTTAATCAACACACAATTTCCGTTTTTAATCGTAATACCTACTCATGGTTGTAATCGTTGAATCCGATTGACGACCAAATGTAAAAAAACCTTTAGAGGTAGGTAAAGTGTATAAATAAATTTATCTTTAATTATCAATTGAGTTCGTAGCTCAATTCATTTTCTTATATTTCCTCTATCCTGTCCTAATTCTCTATATGGAATATAAAATTTTCGTATTTGTTACCTAATCCCATATGGATTGTGGATAGTTTCATAAGTTTCATAACCATCCATTGCAGCGCAAACATGCGATATAGAGAATGCATGCGGGCCAGTACGTAAGTTGAAGTCTAAAAATAATGTATACGAATTTAAACCTTATTCCCCATAGATAAGTGTTAAAACGTGTACATTGGATGTGATGTTATCAACACTTTCGCCGAGTTGCGCCACCTTATCGCTATCGGCCCGTGGGCGTGTATTTGCAGTGATAGTAGGTTTGCCTAATTTTCAATTGTTTTTAACTAATCTGCACGGTTTTGAGGTCGCTGGTCATGTTTGGCTTACATTTATGTAGCGATATTATTCAGTAGGTAGGTATAGTATAGGACCTATATTGAATGTCTATGATAATTTATTTCACGACATACAACTACACTTACAAGCATGTCATTTAAAACTACATAAAAAATAAAATTACAGAAACGTATCAAAACTTTGCCCTTTAGGCAGGGTGCCCATCACACAGGCAGCATTCCCGCGTTGAATAGCAATCGCTATTCTTTGAGCGAGAAAGCTGCCTGCGCGAGGGTCACCCGTTGCGTCCCTCAACCGCTTGCTGATCTCCTGGTGGAGCCCACGCGCGCTTTTTCCCCAAGGGCCGAGTGTCTCGACGCCAAATGCGACAAAGTCGTACTGGGCGCCAAGACAGCTATATTTCCCGACCTTGGACCTATATTTGTATTTCACGTGTAAATAATATAGTTTTTAAGAGACATACGAGTATATTTGTTTCATCTTGTGAATCTTTGACATGACATGACAATGACATTTTCCGAAGTGCTGGGAAAACTTAAAAGCACTTATTTATTACACAACCCTTATATCCGGGACCCGATAGATAGGCGATATGTAATGTATAGGGTGCCGGTGCGGTGCTCTTTTCATTTGCAAAGAATTGGGCCTCTCAAGAATCAAGATCTAGAATTGGATTTCTTGTCACCCCACCCTGATTTAGACAAAAGGGCTCTGGATACATTACAAAGTGTAAAAAATGCTTAAAACATGTAGGTATACCTAAACATATAAAGTGATACAAGTTATTAACCGACAAAAGTTTTCAAAATCAAAAATCAAAATCAAAATTTCTTTATTTGCTAGAATATGGTAACAGGGTAAAGCTAAATTTGTTCATGCATATTCAAGCTGCATGCAGGTGTGTACATTTTCAAAAATCTTCTTCTTTCTGCTAGACCTTGTCCCATTTATTTGGGGTCGGCCTTCCTTGTCCGTAATTTCCATCTAGCACGGTCCTGTGCTACGTCTTTTGTTAAATGAGACTCTTTTATGTCCTTTTCGACCGTCGTCAACCAGGTAGTAGGTGGTCTTCCACGTTTTCGTTTCGTGGTAGGCAAGTTGAGGGCAAGCTTCACCAAGTGGTCACCTGGACGTCTTTGGATGTGGCCATACCACCTTAGGCGTTTCTCTTTGACTTTATCAATTACCGAGGCAACCTTGAAACTTCCTCTTACGTACTCATTTCGAATTTTGTCCAGTAGCGTCATGCGCATTTCTGTAGTATGCAGCTTGTTTAGTTGCTGCTTGTTGGTCGCCCAACACTTTGACCCATACAGAACGGCCGGTCTAATGGCAGTCTTATATAAGTGCCCTTTGACTTTAAGCGGCATTTTTCTGTCACACATGACGCCTGTTAGTTGCCGCCACTTCATCCATCCAGTTGTTGTTCTGTGAGTAACGTCGTTGTCAATTTTGCCATCGTGGCTGAGTATTGAGCCTAGGTATTTGAACTGGGTTACCGATTGCCGCCTTAACGAAGACCTCCAGGTGGCAGTCACGGGGGCGACTGCCACCCATAGGGAAGAGGTCCTCGAGCTGAGTGTCAGGTGTTCGGGCACGCCACTGACAATGTTACTCTGGGGGACGAGTATCCATTTCCTCCCCTCCCGCGACGGGTCTCACATGGGGACAGCTGCTGGCGGAGTCGCGGAAGAAGGCGGGATGTGTAAATGCATTTCCCCACGAAAAAAAAAAGAGGTATTCCTATAGATTTTATACTCTTCTGCTTAGAGACATCATCGAAAATGCACGACATGTGTTCCGTCTTTTTCCTACTTATTTTTAAGCCATTTGTTTCCAATGCTTCAATCTAGGAGTTGAAGTTCCACTGAAGTTCTTCTGGGCTATCCGAGATCAGAACAACATCATCGGCATAGAGGATGTTCCAAGGCAGCGACTTTTGACATTGTTTTGTGAGATGATTCATAATAGTGTTAAAAAATAGTGGGCTAAGTGTAGAACCTTGATGAACACCGACGCTGATTTCAAACTTCTCACCTCTACCAGCGGGACAAGACTTGGGTAGTAATGTTTTTTATACATGTCTTGCATAAGATTGATGTAAGATTCTGGCACTAATTGCTTTCTGAGTGCTTCCCAGATTAGATCACGTGGGACATGATCGAACGCCTTCTCCAAGTCTATGAAAACCATATGTAGGTTTGTCTTGTTAATTTTGGCTTTTTCCATCATTATCCGCACCGTCTGAATATCGTCAGAGGAACTTTTCTCGGCTACAAACCCGCATTGATTTGGTGTAAGCGAGATATAGTGCAAATTTTCAAAAAATTCATTACTTTATAAAACTCAACTGTCCTCCTGTACTACATGTCCTTACAGTCGAACGACCTGTATTAAATGTAAGATCCTTAATACTAATAGTAGCCAAACATTCTCCAAGCCGTCAATTTATAACATGTCATTTCCTTATTAACCGACTTCAAAAAAGGAGGAGGTTCTCAATTCGTCTGTATTTTTTTTTATTTTTTCATGTGTGTTTGTTACGTGATAACTCCGTAATTTATGAACCGATTTGAAAAATTCTTTCTTTGTTTGAAAACATATACTTCCAGATTGGTCCCGTTGTCACCAAAATCCAGTTCTAATGATGGGATCCTGGAGAAATCGAGGGAACTCTTCAAATCTTATAGGCAAGCTTGAAGCTATTTGGCTACTGATTTGAAGTCGGTTAAAACTTTGTTTTGAAAGTCAATTATGCTATTATTATCAAGTTATATAAATATGTCAAACAAATTAAATAATTACTTACATATTTCAGTTTTGTAACAGGTACTAAACTAAATTAAATGTTATGATGTCTTATGTGTGTATCGTATATACTTACTACATTAAACATTTGAGTGTTTTGTTCCGCTTCGTATTTATTTTACCTACCTATACTTACTTAAGTCACGTATATTAATAATCCAATCCAAATAAGACCCAAAAAAAAAAACAAAAGAAAACTTAAACTGTATCGCGTGCTTGGAACTAGATCAGTCGATAGCTGTTTTACGTTTGAACGATTACTGCATGTCTTACCAACAAGGCCATTGCTTACAACCTTATACCTTTGCATTAACAGCCATTTTCCCTTAATCCAAGCGCCATGCTCCTTGGTCGAGCACTTACACCTTTCACCTGGTCAAGCGGATAGTTACCGTGTTGAACTATTTGTAGTAACCGCCTATGCGTTTCAAATGAACTTAATCCCTTTTGATACTGAGTGACTTTAGTCTAGAATTGTAGTGTATTTAGTAAAGACAGTGCCCGGCTCATTAGTGACGGCATACTTTCACGAAGAACTTCCTAGGCACTTAGCTAACAACTGCTTGGACGGCAAAATTGGATAATTGAATTATTAATTGGTCAGAATTTTTTTGATTGGACACGCATTCGTCTTCCGACCGAGGTGAAGTCTCAAGAACAAACTAAATATAAAATCGAAAGTAGGAACGAATTAGGTTTATAATAGATTTGAACCGAACAAACTAATTAAATTAAACTACATAATCAATTTTGAGCGTGTTCTTTTGGGTGAATGAATAAATGAATGAATGAATGATATTTATTCAGGTAACACAACATAAGTAACACAAGACAAAATACATTAACAAATACATCGAAAACGTAGATCGGGATGTGAACCTGAAATGACCTCCACTCAGCAATGCAGTTGGCACGGCTAGCGTGATCAATGGCGCTGGTTTTCTGTGGAGCCAACGGGGTGTGCGGCAGTGTTGGGCAAAACGTAATTGAATTACTAATTAATAATTACAATTACAAAAAATAATTGCAATTACAAATTATAATTACAGGGAAAATGAAATTGTAATTATAAGTTTCAATTCCAATTACAAAATGTAATTATTAATTGAATTATTAATTATATTTTGCAATTAATTACTTATTAAATTACAAATTACTTTTGTTTTATTAAGAGTGTATGAGTGTAATAACTTTGTTTTCGAAGAGCTTTGCAAGGTTTAGCTTGAAATGAAAAAAAATATATACGTGTTGTATGTAACTTATTTTACATTTTTATATCTGTCCGGTCTAACCTAACAACAGTATTAGTTTTGTGGTTCAGTCAATTCAAATAAATATAAATATAGGTACACACATTTACGGTCTTATTCATAAAAAAACCTTAAAACACCGTTGATCAACGTTTTAGTTAAAACACTCACTAAGCCTAATTGACGTTTGTTAAAAAGTGTGATTCATAAACCTCCGCTAAGCATCTGCTAACTATTGGGCCGTTATTTGACAGATTAGAAATGTTATGTTGCCGTTCTGGGAAATCATAGAGCAAAATTGGTGATTTTCGATTTAAAAAAAAGTTTGACAGCTTAAATACCGGCAAATTGTAGTTATTTCAACTCCACGAAACAAACGTGCACGTAAATAAGATGAAAACTAATAAAAAACGATGTGAAAACTGGACGTTGGAAGACAAGGTAAGAAAGGATACGTATTTACTGTAATTCGGCATTAAATATGAAGTTTACCCATGCCTATTTTCAAGAGCAGCCCAACTTATAATCAACACTACATATTATTTTATCATTTGACGCTGCTCAGTTTCTTAATAAAACATACATATATTGGTAACATTATTGGATAATATATACTATAAGCTAAAAATAAAATTGAATGAAAATCAAAGTGTAGTTGAACATCATGTTGTATTGCTTCAGATTGAAATAATTCCTGCTTTGGATGTGAAATCATGAGCCTTACAAGCCCGGAGAGCCCGCCGAGGCTTTGGGGGTAGAAGGGCCTGAGCCCCACAAGCCCAGAGGGACATCTAGAGGAAGAATATAAAGGTATTTATTTATTACAATATAATTTAATATTACATGTGAGTTTCAAATAATAAACAGCTTTCCTATGTTATTTATATTTAACATTGTTTTTTTTACTTTTAGATATCAGCTATTTAGCCTGTGGGAGCTAAATAGCTGCCGCAGAAATTAAGTGCCAATACTACCAATTAGAACTACACAATCTTCCATCTGTTCTCTTCATACTGATATAAATTTGTATTCAATATAAAATATGCAATAACCAAATTGAGTTTAATTTTTAATAAGAATAAACATAATTCATCTTTTGTCAATTATTATACAACACCAACATTTTTTCCTTGTACCAAATCCTGCCTGGAATAAGGTACCTATAGCTATATTATGAATACTTTCACTGCCAGGAACCCGCCTAGATGTCCTAAACCATGAACTAACTGAGGCTAACTGGGGAAGTAGGCAGGGCCGTAGCCAGAGTTGAATTTAAGATAGGGCAGCCGTAATTACAAGTAGGGCACAAGTCAAAATTTAACTTGATCTAATATGTGTGAGGCAGTTTCTTAAGGTAGGGCAATGGTATTTTAAGGTAGGGCATTGCCTCATAATGCCTCTCCCTAGCTACGGCCCTGGAAGTAGGTACCTCCACTTTATGTCAGAAATCAGGTATACAATCTATAAGTATTGTTCAATCCACGAAGACGCGCCCCACTTCTATCTATGACTACTTAACGTTAAGGATAAAAAACAATGCTGGGGCGCGTCCTCGTAGACGATACGTAGGTACCGTACGAACAGCGGCAGTGGCGATGGCGGAGCGGAGCACAGCATGTAACTGTTTTCGCTCCGTGTCACCACTGCCTGCGCGTTAGCAGTTTTTGTATTACCTACCTCCTGGGCATTCAAGGAATAACAGCCCTTTCGGTTGATGTAGTAAGTATTCGGCTGCATCGCTGCCATTTTTTTGGTGTCATGTCTCCGGTCTTATCACGAATAATTATTTATATCGTATTAAAAACTTTCTTTCACGGATATTTACTAATTTTTTTATCTGATTACTTCATAATAAACTGACAAAGTATTAAATACTTAACATAAAAACGTTCAAAATCGTGTTTAGTTTGCTCAAATACTTGCTGTCAAAATCAGCTGTTTTCAATTCGGCGGCCATTTTTATCCTTAAAATGGAGATAAAATAGGTTTAAAGAAGGGTCTACGGTTCGTTAAGTTAGCGAGCCGTTAAAATAGGCTTGATGGACCCAACAGCGTTATTTGACGTTTATGAATCACGTTTTAGCGAATCAGTGCTATAGCGAGGCTATAGCACTGTTTTAACTTTTTATGAATAAGACCGTTATTGTTTTGATTATTACATCATTGCAATCAGACCAAGTAAACACGTATGCTTCTCATTGTTTATAAAAAAAGTTGACTTAAAATAATTTAGTAATTTAATTTACAAATAAATGTAATTACAATTACATTCAATTTAATTAACGTAATTGAATTAATAATTGTGTAATTTGTAATTAAATTACAAAAAGTAATTAATTACGCCCAACACTGGTGTGCGGGACAGCGTACTGTGGGTGAAAGGATTGCAGGAACTAATACCAATAATTGTTCACTGACCGTACCTATTACTACCAATATTATCTATATGACAACTTAGACTTTGTCTATAGTCTAAGACGAATATGGCAATTCAGAAAAAATACCTGCCATAGGATGCATTTTTATCACTGGTAAAATGTTAGGGGCTAGTAACTTACGAGCTGGGTTTGTTAGAGTAGCGCCACACCGCCGTTCACGCAAAATAGGCACAATGGATGTCGATTTGCGGAAAACTACCAGTATACCTAACTAACTAACTAGGGGCTTGCTGAATTTGTAAGTCGCAGTGAACTGCCTTTTCGTATTGTTGGTTGGTCCCTTATTAAAAGTTGTTCAGTATGAACTACATATATTTAGCCTGTAACATTTTGATAATGATAAAAAAATACTAAATACATCTGTGCTACTTTATTCGAAAAGCTTGTTTCTATAATAATATCATCTTTAATCGAATGAGCGAGCGAAGCGAACGAAGTTCTATGCTTCAGCTTGGGCCGAAAATCGTTTGTCCGGCCGGACGCTGTCCGTCTGTCCGATGGTTCTCATCTACAGGTCGCATTTCAAATCAATCAAATCAAATCAAATGTTTATTCTGTAAGTTGGCCACATGGGCTCTTTCACAAGTCAACACAACAATAAGCATGAATACAATATAACATTTATTTTATGAGCAACAGCCTTACAAACCTGGGCACGTGTGCACCGGGAGATGTATAGTTCCCAAATGGTCCCCAATCTTCGATTAATACAAATATAAATATAATTGTTACAGAGATGTAAAGAGTCTCTAAAGTCAAAAATAAAATAAAATTAGAAACTAAAATAATAAGGTACAGAGATGTATAGTCTCTGTCAGAACTAAATTAAAATAAAAAAAATATTAATAAAAAAAAAGTAAAAGTAAAAAGTCATTTATTTAAACAGAATGAGTTTTACATAGTTACCAGAGGTCCCCACACTAGGCTACGCCTGTATCGTGGAGAACCAGTTAATTTTTAAACATCAGAAATAAGTTACCACAGAATTAATTACATTTGGAGGAGTAAGAAAAAATATTTTACATTGAAAAGTTTATACTTAGAGACTAACTTAGATATTAAAGATAGCTTCAGTGTCGGCATAATTTAACGAATGAAGAAATTTAAAAATAAGTGATTTGGCTTCATTTTTTGTGCTGCCCGTTAGGTTACAATATTTCAGTAAAGTGTTATATATTGCTACCCTTATATAATCGCCAAAACGTTTACCAAAGCTGGAAAGAACTCTAGGAACTGGTAACCTAAAGACGCGTTTTTTAAGTAGTGTGTCGTAGCAAGTCATATATTTAGAGGTTTTGTGTGTACATAATGAAATTTTAAGGATATAAAGTTGACGTACGGTTAAAACGTGTGATTCGGCATACAAGGTCGCAGTTGGATATCGAAAGGGCCTCTTTAACATGACTTTCAGCACCGAACGTTGCGCTCTTTCAATTTCCAACATGGTCGTCTTTGCTGCGCTGCCCCACGCTGTGATACAATAACTGATTACTGACTGGCACAGCGCAGTGTAGACTAGTAGTAACAAAGAGCTATCTGCAGACTGCCGAAGTTTTTTGAAAATATAAATAGATTTTCTAATTCTTGCGGAGAGTTTGTTTATGTGGTGCTTGAAATTTAGTTGTTCGTCGACAAATATACCCAGGTACTTAATAACGTCAGTGCGCTGGATGGAATCGCAGTTACAGGAGATGGCAGGGAAGTCTTTACAAGAATGAATTTTTATAACGGGATTGAGGGACGGTTTCGATGAGGCGGTTTTGTGAAAGCAAATAAATTTTGTTTTATTATTGTTAAGGGTCAAAAGGTTGGCACGAAACCAGTCGGATGCAATTTTCATGCCTGTTTCTGCAGCAGCAACTGCTTTTTCCCAGCTAATGTCATTAAACAGAATTACCGTGTCGTCAGCGTAGCAAATTATTTCAGAACCTGGAATTTGCAGGTTTAGGATGTCGTTGATGTAAATAATGAAAAGAGTGGGTCCGAGTATGCTTCCTTGCGGTACGCCAAATTTAATTTGCTCCGTAGTACTGCTAATAGAACCCACTCTGACCAGTTGACTCCTCCCGGACAGATAGCTCTCAAACCACGTCAGCGGTACACCACGTATGCCTAACATTTGTAGTTTCCGTAGCAAAATTGGAAAGGAGACAGTGTCAAAGGCTTTTGCCAGATCTAGAAAGATACCCACACACTTGGAGTTATTATCTAGGTAGGAAGAAACAAGGTTGGTAAGAAGTGAGGTGGCGTCCTCGGTGGAAAGGTTCTGCCTGAAACCGAACTGTCTCTTAGATAGAAGACCGAACTTCTCAAGGTACTTAACTAAACGAGTGTTTACCAGCTTTTCCAGAATTTTTGAAAAGGTACTAAGCAGAGATATCGGTCTATAGTTTCCAGGAATATCTTTGGGGCCGTCTTTGTGAATTGGAACGACCGCTGCTATTTTCCAATGCTCAGGAAAACAGCCCGAGCTGAGGCTTAAATTATAAATGTGAGTGATGGGCTCTATAATATTATTTTTGACACACTTTATAAGCTTGTTATTAATCCCGTCCAGGCCTGGTGCACTGTCATCCTTCAGTTGCATGATGATGGATTCAATTTCTGTACAGTCAGTAGGCTGCATGAAAAAGCACTTGTCCGTGACACCACCGATTTGAATTTTGTTGGCGAGGTTTTCTTCTGTCTCTCCTGTTTGTGATATAATGTTTTTGGCTAATTTTTGACCGACGGATGAAAAGAAATTATTGCAGTTATTTAATGACTCTTTGGGATACGGGGTGGAAATGAGTTCAACTGGTTGCTTATTTTGTTTGTTTATGTTACAGATATGTTTAACAACGTTCCACAGTTTCTTTGTATTGTGGTTATTGGCAGAGAGTTCAAGATTTTCATGTTTTTCTTTTAGTTGTTTTAGGAGATTGTTACAGAAGTTTTTGTACCTATAATAGGTTAGTTGGAGAATTACATCATTCGGAAACTGTTTTGATTTTAGGTGTAGCCTGTCGCGATGTTGTGCACAACGTACTAGTCCGGGGGTCATCCAGGGTTTTAGTGTAAATTTAGATCTGGAGATTTTTATTTGTTTAGAGTTTTTGACTACGGCATTTTGTATTATAGACATAAAATTGCTAGTTGCGATGTTTACATCAGATTCACCATATACTTTATGCCAGTCATTAGATGAAAGCTCATTAGAGACACCTTCGTAATCAATTACTGTTTTTATTCTATTTGGTTTCGGGTGGGACAATGAATGAGACGAAATTTCGATAGCTGCGGCTTTGTGATCTGTCACGTTGAGGTCACAGACCAGACCAGATACTTGTCGTTTAGTTCGGATAAATATTTGTACTGCTTACGTACTTTGTGTGTAATGTACAGAGATGTATAGTCTCTAATGTCAGAATTAAAATTAAAAAGAAAAATAAGTATACAGAGATGTATAGAGTCTCTAATGTCAGATTATAAATAAAATTAAACCAATAGCCTGTAAGCGAAGACTATCGAGACTGAACGGTTGGCCATGTTTCATTATCTTTCAAGTAGTCGTTGATCTTATAAAATCCTTTTTTCAGAAGAGCATTCTTAATGTATCGCTTGAATGAACCATAAGACAGCTCCCACGCGTCTAAGGGTACTTTATTATAAAAGCTTATACAGTTACCCATGAACGATTTTTTACTTTCTGCAGTCGAAATTTGGGCATGACTAGTTTGTGTTTATTTCTTGTATTATAATTATGGACTTCAGAATGCTTAATAAAATTTTTGATATTTTTATGTGTGTACATTATCACGTCTAGTATGTATTGTGATGCTACTGTAAGGATACCTATATCTTTGAATCGTTCTCTCAAGGAATCTCGAGAGCCTAGGTTGTAGATAGATCGAATTGCTCTCTTTTGCAGGGCGAAGATAGTATCGATGTCAGCAGCTTTCCCCCAGATTATTATGCCGTAAGACATAATGCTGTGAAAGTAACTAAAGTACACCAGACGGTTTCGCAGCCGATTCCCCTGAAGTTTTGTGAGCAGGTTGGTTAATTATATAGAATTTTTTTGCACACTTTTTGGAAAAAAAAATGAAAAATGTCAGGCTCGCCACTAGTTATAATTGTTACAGACATCATTTTGGTAGCTAGTTAGTAACCCAGACGATGTTCTATTGTACAAACCTTATTATTATATGAGCTTATTAACTTTAACTGGAGCAAAAAGTTCCCATATTACTACACCGCTAAAAACGGTTACGTTATACGCCTAATAAACACCAATTACATAGAAATTACGACGTATTAAAGCAAAACAGCCATAGTAGGTATTATGATTAAATGTGATATACATTTAACTGCGTCTGTCTCTTTTTTATCAGTGTGTATAATAGGGCATGAACTACTTATATTAGGATTTTAATATTTTTTGCTTGGTTACTGAACTACCTACTTACTAAGTCGTGATTCGATATTTCGAAGCAAAAACATTGCGTAGAGTAAGTTTTTATTAAATTTTATGTTATACTGCTAATATCATGACACGCTAGATTTATTTAAGACATCGGCACATGAATGAGGAGATTTTTAGCGAATTTACGTCACGATCATTGTATTCAGCTGTTGCAAATAACTAGCTAGAGCTTACATAATCATGTGAGTAATTTATTCTTCGATCAATAAATGTAACTGGAGACTGAAGATCTGGCGGATTTCTCGCGCAACAAAATATTATAGACATCTTACCAAAATAAAAATAAATGATACGGTAAGAGTAAAACATGGGTTGTGTAATAATTTGTATAAAATCAATTTCTATAATTTCATTTTCCATTTTAAACGAATATCATAATTTCAACTTGTATAAGTGATTAAGCTGCATAAAAACAAATAACTAAGTCAGCTATAATAAAACTTAGCATAATTTCATAGAACATAATGTTCAGTTGTCATAATATTCAGATGCATAAAAACAAATATGATAATTTTGTATGAAATTATGATATAATCGTTTTATGCTGCACCTGTCTATAAACGTTATAGCAAAAGTTGTTATTTTATATGAGTTACTAAAATTTATTATATGGTAATTGCTTATAGTTTTATGGTAATTGTTTATTATGTGTTTCGAACTTATGTAACTTACGTTACTTGACATTTTGCCAGACAGTGGTTGGTGGTTGAGGATAGTGTCCACTGCCTGGCAATAATTAATATGTTGATGGGGGAGTACACAGGGTGAGTGTGGACTTCACCCCAGAAGGGTTTATGGCAGTCCACACTCAGAGAGAGACTCTGAAGTACTGTCAACACAATAGTCATTTATTCATTAACTCACACGGTATATATACGAGTAGCTACATGTATAATCATTCGCACATCTCTCACGTACTTAATCTACGGCTTATCCTAACACGTATTATACAATATCTAATCGCTAACTGAGAATGTGCCTTGTCGGCACAACATTATACAAAAAGTTTATTACAATTGAAGCGCTCCCCAAAAACATACCTACTACAATTTATGACATATGGTAAGGTAGATTATTTGGATTTAACAACTTCATAAAATTTTATACAGTACAATTAACACCACTAAATGAAGTCTCTACATATTTTACAAATACACTCCCCAAACATTTTGTGTTTGAGACACAATACTTTGCAACACATTGCAAATATTTGTATAAATTAGTCAGCAGTTATTACTTTTTGATTAGAAATAATAATCCTAAAAAAATATCCTATTCGACTACCTATAACTATAATATAAGTCTTATTGAACTTCTTTTAGTAGTTCGGTTTGTGTAAAATTCTCCCCTACTTAGTACATTTATTTTTAAATCCTATTTTATTATTTATATATTGATTCAAAGTTCAAATAAATAAACACGTAAAACATGATGAATACATGTAAATATTTTAATGTTTATAGTATTTTAATGTGATTTATTACCAATAACCATGTTTTCCGCCACTCATGGTCGTTTTGAAGATTTATATTTGCCTAAGCCGATTCAAGGTAAGGCACCAAATACGATTGCTAATGTTTAATAATAAATAGATTGGACTGTTTGTTATGTGGTGACAAATATTCAAAACGATGTCAATGAATTATTTACCATCGTAAATAATGAAGGCATCACAGATGTATGAATATAAGGAGATCGGACATGGCGGCCGATTTGTATAGAGTGAGCCTGTCGCAGGTACATTAACCCACACAACGCCCAAGTAATTGACAAGACAAAGCACGCACACATCTAAAACACACACACTTGTATACCTACACGCTTATTTGACAATAAACGCGCATCATATCAGGCATATTGGGAAGAAACGTAATATTCTCTGCGATCAGCACGCGTGCACAGTATGGCAGTGTATGCCCATTGAGCATACAGCTGCGACACGGCCGCCGGCGGCTTGTCCTCTCTCTAGTATTCTATGCTCTGAGGAAGGCATATTCAACGTTTCAACAGTATGTTAGTTGAAAAATGAATTATTCTTAACAATAGACAAATTTTCGAAGATACTCGGGGTCACATTCACACTACAACCATTTTTTGCTATATGCTTTTTTGAACAGCATTTTTGTAAACCACACAAAAATCAAAATATGTAGACTCTAAGCTACTCACATATAAATATAACTCACGTGTATGAATCTGTTATATTATAGGTACCGGTTTATTTTTTTTATTCTTACAGACTAATTATTACCAAAATTGAATGAGGCACGGGACGGATATTTCGGATAAAGATTTTTATTACAAAACTTCGAACATGAAAGATGGCCGCCGATTTTTTGCGTACCAAAGCCGGCCTTTAATTTTTTAATCAGAGATGCGAAATTGCATGGGCCTGTATGTGCAAAAAATATGTTTAAAGCACATTTGTATGCGAGTGTCCGCTCGAAACCGGTATAGTAATGCCCTTCACGAGGCATAGCATGGCTGTATTTTTGACAAACTGTCGTAATAACTATATTAGGTACTTACTCATAATAATCGAACATTTGAGAATAAATGTGAATTTAATTTAAATGTTTGGTCACATTTGGATCACACAATGCTTTTGTTTATTCTCGCATTCTTAAGGCGCCGTAGGTTCATGGACCATGGTCTTCTCTCCCTCTCACTGAGCATAAGCGTGAGCGAGATGGAAGTGCGTGTTCGAAAGCGCGGATACCATGTTTTTTTTTTTAATTTAAATAATTAAATTTGTGCGTTTAAATAAATGAAACAGTAATCACTAAGTTCCTCAAACATGATATTGTTCAGCTTTTATCCATAATTTGTTACAAATGTCTTAAATGTATTTTAGACCTATGTTCTTGATTTTTTTCTATCGAGAGAAAATTGCTTAATGATGTTTCGAATCACTGACTTCGTTGCAGAAAAGCCTCAAGATTACTATTCGTATTTTTTTTAAACCATCATTACATCGTATACCTGCCTATATACAACAAAGTCGCTACCTGCTGTCTGTCTGTCCATATGTATGCTTAGATCTTTAAAACTACGCAACGGATTTTGATGCATCTTTTAGGGTTCCGTACTCAAAGAGTAAATGGGACCCTATTATTAAGACTTCGCTGTCCGTCCGCCCGTCCGTCCGTCCGTCCGTCTGTCTGTCTGTCACCAGGCTGTATCTCACTGATACCGTGATAATTCCAGCTGAAATTTTCACAGATGTGTTGCCGCTATAACAACAAATACTAAAAACACAGAATACAATAGTTTTTTATAGATAATGGTACGGAACCCTTCGTGCGCGAGTCCGACTCGCACTTGGTCGGTTTTTATTTTTAATAGATAGAGTGATTCAAGAGGAAGGTTTGTACATAAAAACCCCTGCGAAGCCGGGGCGGGTCGCTAGTATTATTATAAATATAATAAATATAAATATTACGGGACAATCTTACACAAATCAACCTAGGCCCACGGTAAAGCTAAGTAATGCTTGTGTTGTGGGTACTAGGCGATGATATATATAATAGATACATACATATAGATACTTATATACATATATAACATCCATAACTCAGGAACAAATATTCGTGATAAATACACAAATAAATGCCCTGACCGGGATTCGAACCCGGGACCTCCAGCTTCGTAGGCAGAGTCACTACCCACTGGGCTACGGAGGCCGTTATAAACAGAAACATTATATTAGTTTCAAAAACTCTGTTCGCTGAACCTGCGGCGCTAATAAATATATATTTATGAAAAGTTTTTCAAGATTCAGAGCTTATTTTCTTTCTTATTATTTGAATGTAAAGATTGTAAAAACACTATAATTATGTTCTCTATTTATTTCATTATAAATCCCGCCTAAATGCTTGATAATGCTATTTGGGGCGGAAAGGTTCTCGAGTAGGTGTAGTGACCACGTACGTAGTAAAGGTCGTGGGTGTCCGCTGCCGCTGGATGCGGATGGCGCAGGCAGGCAGGACCAATCACTTTGGCACTCTTTGGGGGAGACTTATAAAATAAATAAATAAATATTACGGGACAATCTTACACAAATCAACCCAGGCCCACGGTAAGCTCAGTAAGGCTTGTGTTGTCCTATATATAGTAAGGCTATGTCCGAAAGTGAACGTCTTTCGGCTGATATGATGATGATGTCGATGATGATCTAAAGAAAGGAATGGAGCGTGCATGCATTTCTTTACACACATATGATATTGGAAATGATCTTGGTTGTCTTCTTTCACCCATGCTAGCCCTCTGCATGTATTTACAAGACTTACATTTGCAAATAGTACAATATTGCCGTCGCCGGGAAGAAAGCAATTGCAGGCTGAGTATTTGTTTAAACGGACGAGCTTGCGAGTCCGTTTTATTAAAATACGAAGCCTGCAATTGCCATTCCGTCTGAGGCTTATATAGTGCTTTTCTCAAAAATGGAGGAATAAAAAAGACTAACTTGAAATCAAGCTTTATTATTAAATAAAATCAAATTACATAAAATTAAACGTCATAATCATAATATATATTTTTAAACATAATCGCAAGTGTATTTTTCCACCGAAAAACGCAAACTATTTGAGACTTATACAAAAATGTCGCTTTTGCAACAGAAAAATACGAGTTGATTTGGCTGAATACGACCTGTGCCGTCTTTTATATGCCAGTTTCTACTTTTTAAAAAGTTTGGTACTCGACAAATAAAGGAATTTATATGTAACATTCCAGGCGGCCTGCAATGTTTTTTATTTTTCTATTTTGATCTGGCCTTAAACTATACACTTTACCTTCCAATATGTAGCGAGTTATGTTCACTTTGGGGGCCATTTCAGAGAAATAGTACATTGTTGTAGAGGCTAGAAAGTAAGCAATAGATGGACGAGTTAGTACTGCGAGGAAATTGCAAATAATCATAATTTTAAATCAAAATTAAGTTCCTAATTGAAGATCATAATACTAACCAAAAAACAAAAGAAGCGCGGCACCGCTCGCCGGCGCGGCGGCGCCGCTCCTCCCGCTCGACGCCCTGTGATTGGTCGAAGAGCTGTTCAAACTGAACAACCACTATTACAATGACCAACTACTCAAAAATAATCGACCAATAGCAGAGTAGAAAGTAAAAAAGGCCGCTAAACACTACATTTTACTTTGCAAATCTACATTGTTTGACTGTTTTTGAATTGTACTACTAAGAACTACTTTCTACTCTCATTTCAATCCATCTTTGGCCATATTTCCGAGCAGTGGCGTGAAATAGTAGATTGTACAACAAGTGCATAAAACGCACCATTTTACTCGAGACGTTTATCCATCCGAGCGAGCTTGCGAGCGAGGATAGATATAAAGTCGAGTGTAAAATGGGTTTTATGGACGAGTTGTACACTCTACTTTTCACTTCGATTGCGAGGAAATGAAACAGCAACACGTAAAATAATAAATGAGACGAAATACAAATTATAAGTTTATTTCATGAAGTTTTATTGTGTACTTTGGCTGTTGGTATCTTTGCCTTGGTCTTAGAATACGAACGAAACGAAATAAAATAAAGAGGTTGTTGTATGAAGTTAAAGATGTTCGTGTGGCTGTTGCAGCGATTGCCTTGGTCTTCGACGAAGATTTTACTTTATGCTCTAGAGCATAAAAAGCGACTTTATGTCGCCTACGCACGACATAAAGACGAACTTTTAGAGCATGAGAAGTGAAAAATATATTACTAGTATAAGTTCACGGACGCGAATGCTACAACATTCGAGTATAGTCTTTTGTTTTGTTTGGTCTATGATATGCAATGACACTGACACTGACTGTCCCCTTACACGAGCGTAGTCTTGGTTGCCTCCGTGTCCATGCTAGCCCTCCGCGTGTGTTTATTTACGACCGAGCACGTGGCCGCCTCAAGGACGCCGGTTCCGCATGGACGCACCACCACTAATTTATATGTTTACACGTTATGCTTGGTATGCGTACGCTGTCCACGATCGTATAAAAATAATAATAGTCACACTTGTCATTTTAGACATAATGAGAATGGATTAAGGTTGAAATTGGAATGGTTTTGTTATTAGGTATATCTCAGTATTGTTTGAGAGGTGTGTTATTTACGCAGGATACTCGAAGGACGTAATGACTCTTTGAGTGTGGTTTGTATGAAACACGGTAAAGAGGTTTAAATGTCAAGTTTACCTTGTTGAGGATTTAAATCGTGTTGTAGATAAGTAATCTGTCTGTACTTGTAAGAGATTTGTACGTAACATGTGGATACCATGACTTGTTTGTTATTAATAGCTGTTCCATTTATTTTTTCCGAAATATTTTACGAGTAGGTATTTAAAATGGTTTTGACAATCTGTATACTAAGTACTATTATAACTTCTAAGTAGGTCCTCTCCGGCCACTCTATTCACTTCTTTTTTTCTTTTTTTTTCGGTGTGCACGATAAAAATGCTCCAATATGAATTGGATTTTTAAACTAGTTTTAAATTCTTACTTAGTACAATTTTCTTTCAAATAGGTACCTAAAAATTGCAGTATGGAGGTTTTACAAGTTTAGTAAATTATATTACATTTAACTCGAAATTATGTCAAATATCTGCAAATTGTAGTGAATTATAATACTTCCAGTGACAGAGAACTTAATTTTATTGAATCTAAGAATGTGTCCTCAAATTTATCGGAAATGAAGGCAAACACATTGTATGGGTACCTACTTCTTTTAAGCTAAAACATCTGCCCCTGTATCGAAAGATTTAAATTATTTAACTGACAAACATATATTATGTTTTGCTACAATTGCTACACAGGACTTTCTGCGCCTAATTTCTATTCGATTTATTCTGTGCTGAAAGACACGAAATAGTACATTACATCAGAGGCCGGGAAAACACGGATTTCCGGCCAAGTAGGTATAGAAGTAGGTACGGATAGAGATACGAGGCCGGGAATCCGTTTTCACGCCGAGGCATGTATAGTGCTTTTCTCAAACATGCAATGAAATCAAATAAAAAATTCAAATAAATTGGTAACGTCTGTAACGGACTTTATTGTTAAAAAACGACCATGAAGTAAAAATTAAAAAGTTAAAATCAGCTGTTCGTAAAACCTGCCGCCATCTTTGACGCTGTCTGACTGAGGTTGGACGTTGTAACAAAAAAAAGTTACTTTGCAGGCCTAGGCCTGAAAAGTTGTATGATATATCCCATTTCAGGCCACCTCGAGATGCTGCGCCCAAAAAGATATACTTCCGAGTCTATTATAAGGAACGTAAAGAGAATATTTCATTGCATGTTTGAGAAAAGGTATTTGTTCATTTGGACATGTAAATTGTAACGTAAATGGCAAAATATCATTAACACCAGACATGTCCCCTAAGGCACATAAATAACTAAAGTCTACAACAAAAACAATAGAATCTAATGGGACAAGATCCTATATCAAGTATTGGATCATTACATTAGTCACTTACGTCGTTTGTAAAATGACAATTTTAATTGAACACCATAGGAACGTGTGGCCCCTGAGAGGCGTGCTCAATCGAGATATATTTTGATTGATTATCAGCAATCACTTTGTATCGCAGATATACGATAACAGCTTATACATATGAAATAGAACAACGTTATGTGGTGCACATATGTATAAGGTCTATATGTCACCGGTAGATTGTGAACACCGTCCTTCATATTTATCAGTTTATAATCTTACTAGTGTTTCAGGCATGCGGCTGTCAAGCGGCGGTCGTGGGTTCAAATCCCGGCTCGTACCATTGAGTTTTTCGGAACTTATGTACGGAATATTTACCGTTAGCTTTTCGGTGAAGGAAAACATCGTGAGGAAACCGGTCTAATCCCAATAAGGTCTAGTTTTCCCTCTGGGTTGGAAGGTCAGATGGCAGTCGCTTTCGTAAAACTAGTGCCTATGCCAAATCTTGGGATTAGATGTCAAAGCGGACCCCGGGCTATTTTAGGGGCACAACCGGGAATAATAACGCTAGGAGGATGATGAATCTTACTCGCAATATTATAAACTGTCGAAATATTGTGAACTGCCAAAACCGTTCACAATTTAACACCATAGTTTTCGTTAGTTTATAAACTATCAATGTCGAATCGTCAAATTGTGAACTGAGATCAAATCGGCTTGCTACGGATCGTCAGTGACCCGAAGGGCAAACCGCCCAGAAATAGGAGCCAGCCCCCGCAGCGGGGCTCCGTCGATACTGAATGATGAACTGATACGAAATTAATGGAATGAAATGCCTGGATAAAAAAAACTATCATGTTCTGACGTATATAGGTAAGTGGAAGCTGATGCAAGTGTAATACTTCGTTCAACCACTCAGCGCACAGGGTGCGTACCGCGTCGGGCCAATTTGATTCAGTTCACAATTTGACGATTTCACATTGATAGATTATAATTTAACGAAAAACTATGCGTTTAATTGTTATCGGTTTTGACAGTTCACATTTTTTCGACAGTTTATAATATCGCGAGTGAGATTATAAACTGACGGAGTTCATAATCTGACGGTAGGATACCTATACATAATACGTCCCAATGTTTTATAGCTTAATTCATAATAGTTGACACATATTTTTCACCTCTATTGTTATGAATTAAGATTGTTTATTGCATTAAAAAGTACACCTGCAACTTAAGCCTAAGTGTCAAAAATCTTAAGCTTAACATATATACAAGTTAAAACATTACACACAATTATGGTCACAGATTAATCTGCTATGGAACGTTCATTAAGATTAAAAGCGTGAAGTATTGGGTCATTATCGATCACTGCGACTCTAGGTACCTTATCTTAGTAATAAGTTTATGCAAATACATGGTTTTATAGGTTCTTAGGACAACTCAACTGTCATTTTACTTGTCAGCTATATCTGCAGTCACGTGACGGATGCACCACCAAGTCCACCGATGCCCACTTACGTAGACAGATGTATCAATATACATACATATCCGCCGCATACCGGGTATGGTCAGTCCGACTCAAGTCGGGCCTAGCTGAGATGCTGGACTCTTCTCGGCTAGGCTAATATGTTTAGTGAACCAGCGATAAAACTCCCAGTTAATTGCTCGATCGATACCACTCACACCTCAGATTCGGTTGAAACCGTTCAACCAATTTCACTGGAGCGCAAACTCGTAGAGTACCTATTCTAGTGTTTAAGAGTCCCCAGCAAGCTCGGCCGAGTTTCACCTTCCCATACAAACGGAATTTCGTTCTCTTTTTAAGACTACGCGTTGGATTGTAATGAAACTTTGCTTATACAATGACATGAGGTAATATCTAGGTCTGTAATTAGTTTATATGGCTCCAGTTTATAAAACAAACGAAACACAGCAAATAGTACATTGTTTAACAAGGGGCGTATGAGGAATATTGCAAACGAGAGTCTATCAGGAGCCCGACGCCGTAAGGCGGAGGGCTTTTGATGACTCGAGTTTGCAATATTCTTACGCCCGTGTTATAATTTATAATACACAATGTTTTTCATCACATTTGCGAGGAAATAAATAACCACAAAAGACAGAAAAAGCATAGGTTTTACTTAGGTTTTTTTAGCATAGGCTATACAAGCGCATCAATCAAATGTTGACGAAATTGACAACTTCACTTCTAGATCAGTGCGAGTGGAGGGCGGAGCTTCAATATTTCAACCAACCACAGAGCATGGAACATGTGGTTCTTGCAGGGCGGGGCCTGCTCGATTTTATTTTCCAACCAATCACAGAGCAGAATTCTTGCCGTGCAGATTTGCTTAACCAATCAGATCACACACAAGCCCATTACTCCCTCGGGAATAATTTAGGCCATTGTCCTTCTGTATACAGGCAAGGAATAACGCCATTTATGAGCAAGTGTGATGAAAAACAAGTTTTGTATGAAATACTTAAATTCGCTGTATTTGTTTTACTATGGTATCTGAAGCTACATAAACTAATAACAGACCTGGATATACCTTAACTTATTCTAAGTACAAAGCGAAACTACGTTTGTATGGAGAACCGAGCTTGCAGGGCACTCTTAATTAGACGGCCCTCCGCGTGGTCAAGTCGGTGGTATCCCCTGGATTTCCCCAGGCTACTCTCCTCTCCAACCACTCTCCAAAAAAGCGAGTTAATCTGTACTCAATCGACCAGCAGGTTACTTAACTTAAACTAACTTATTTAAATGAGTAGTTAGATGCAATTAAGAATTCCTAGTGTCTCTGCCATACTCTTGATACCACAAACATTCGCAATGGAAACTGACCGATATCCACAGGCCTGGACTTAATGCAACCACAAGTGATTTTGAGACCCACTTGTGGACCGCCAGTGTGTAACGGGCCTTAATGATATAATAATAGTGGACGCATTACAGACGGTCTCGTGTGTAATTGTCCTTATTTAGGGTGTTCGGACGTCTCAGCAAACATTTATATAAAATGCCTAGATACGCCACTGTACCCATAAAACCCCAATCGACCATAAGACCATAATAAGGTAAACGTCCTAGCCCTCGACGTTGCACCAGTGTATGACACGGGCACTTCATGCCAAAGTGGCTTAAATTCGAATGATGAACGTTTTAACCGACTTCAAATCAGTAGCCAAATTGCTTCAAGTTTGCCTATAAAATTTGAAGAGTTCCCTCGATTTCTCCAGGATCCCATCATCAGAACTGGATTTTGGTGACAACGGGACTAATCTGGAAGTATATGCTTCCAAACACAGGAAACATTTTTCAAATCGGTTTATAAATTACTGAGTTATCGCGTAACAAACAAACATTAAAAAAACCGGCCAAGTGCGAGTCGGACTCGCGCACGAAGGGTTCCGTACCGTTATCTATAAAAAAACTATTGTATTCTGTGTTTTTAGTATTTGTTGTTATAGCGGCAACAGAAATACATCATCTGTGAAAATGTCAGCAGGAACTATCACGGTCAGTGAGATACAGCCTGGTGACAGACAGACGGACGGACGGACGTACGGACAGCGGAGTCTTAGTAATAGGGTCCCGTTTTACTTTTTGAGTACGGAACCCTAAAAAAAAGAAAAAAACATACAGACGAATTGAGAACCTCCTCCTTTTTCGAAGTCGGTTAAAAATCCTCTCAGTTCGAATTTAACTCATATTACTATGTCATAAACTGCCCATGTCAACCATGCCATGCCATGTCTGTCATGTCTGTGTGCAACGTCGAGGACTAGAGGACGTTTAACCCCCTGGCCACGACTTTGGTCTTAAGCGACCTGCGACTAGCGTTTTATCTGTTCATTGCGCGTTTGAGACGCGCAACGCACTGTGGTTAGTTGGGATCACGCGCAATGAACAGATAAAACGCTGGTCGCAGGTCGCTTAAGACCAAAGTCGTGGCCATGGGGTAACGTATTACGTGGGTGTTACGTGATACTTCGCAGCCTAGCCATAAAGACTTTGACAGGGTAATATTTTCTCACTTCATCTACAATCTACGATATCTCGTATTTCCTAACTATCTACCTGCTTTTTTTTAGGGTGGAAACATTTATTAACATAAAGAACTCTTAAACTAATACAACTAAACATATAGTACGAACATTTATAAAAGTAATAATAACAAAACTAAAAATTCAAAAAGCTGGCGCGCGAGGGTCACCTGTTGCCTTTGCCTACCTTAGGCGTTTGCCAAGCGCCTTGTGGAACTCCCGAGCGCCCTTACCCCACGGGCCAAGTGTCTCAACGCCAAATTAATGCTATGAATTCGTATTGCGCGCCAAGACTTGTTGTTCTGAGAGGCCCTTAAGGCCCTCAGAGAGGATATACCGTAACGCATCCGTTACTGGCCGCACTGCAGGCCAAACGGGAAAAAAAATAGGCTTGTTGCGAGGTGTTAAAATTGATAACGTCGTGTTGCTAAATGGATAGTAAACTATCAAATGATTGTAATAAAGTATAAATTACAAAATATAATTCAAATCATAAAAAGATATGAACCTTGAAAGTTTGGGAAAAAAAGTTTTTTTATTTATTGCCCAAGAGTAAATTTAAAGGTACCAATAGAAATCCTTACGCTTTTATAGAAACAAATTTGTAGCACAGCTATGGACCTAAAAGCAGTATTTCGCGACCGAAACAGCAATTTACTTAATTTTCCATGCAACGGTTAGTACAAATTGCACGGTGTGACGTCATACTTTAAAGCCAATCAGTATGAAGCGTTTCGGCTGCGGTCAGCGAGGTCCGTCTTTAACTCGATTTTTTGGGTATTCATCAATACCCAAAAAATACGATGCCATTCGAACCAGTTTTTGTAGATGAACAAATGTTTGTATGGAAGCAACTACATTTAAAGGACATTTCCTTTAAATGTAGTTGCTTCCATACAAACATTTGTTCATCTACAAAAACTGGTTCGAATGGCATCGTAAACAAATTTAAGGTCAACTGCATCAAGCCCATTGTATTCTTCCGCTATCTGTATAATATACCTAATTAGTAATTATCGCATACGATATTAATTTAAGTCTCTTCTTGGTAAAATAATTTTCGTGATGGCACCTACAATTTACAATAAATTGCCAACAAATATAACTAAGTTAGAAGGAATGGTAGAATTCAAAAAAAGCTTGTTTGCATTCCTAGTTAAAAGAGCCTTCTTTAGTGAATACTAACGGATTACTTGACAGATGAAGAATTGTAACTGTTTACGCATGCTCCATCTTGACTTGAAATATTTGTATGCCTTATGGCAAAACATAGAGATACACTAATAAAAATAATTGAAGACCTAATTTGCACCTATGCTTACAAATAAATATTTTGTCTCTGTCTTTGTCTTGTCAATGATGTAATGTATGTAGTACATTGCTTAACAAGGGGCGTATGAGGAATATTGCAAACGAGAGTCTATCAGAAGCCCGACGCCGTAAGGCGGAGGGCTTTTGGTGACTCGAGTTTGCAATATTCTTACGCCCGTGTTATACACAATGTTTTTCATCACATTTGCGAGGAAATAAATAACTACAAAAGACAGAAAAATCTATGTTTTATACAAGCGCACCAATCAAATGTTGACGAAATTGACAACTTCACTTCCAGATCAGTTCGTAGTTTCAATATTTCAACCAATCACAGAGCATGGAGCATGTGGTTCTTGCAGGGCATGGCCTGCTTGATTTTATTTTCCAACCAATCACAGAGCAGAATTCTTGTCGTACGCGGCCGTCCAGATTTGCTTAACCAATCAGATCACACACAAGCTCATTACTCCCTGGGGACCATTATTTCCCGCGGGAACAATTTAGGCCATTGCCCCTCTGTATACAGGCTAGGAATAACACCATTTATGAGCAAGTGTGATGAAAATAAATATCCTATCTCATCTAGTTTGTTCAAGCTCCGTGTGTCAAAAGATTCGCGTGACGATAGTGGGACGTAATGGCGGTGGAGGCGAGACCGTAATTTTGTATAATTCGGTGTTGGATTAGTCCATACGACGTAAAGTTTGGTGATGTCTATAATGCCGCACTTACCTATATTTGAGACTGGCTTTTGCTTAGTCGGAAAATGAAACTTAGCGTTATAACTTAAGGTCGAATTTGGAAGTTACGGCATGGAAGAAATAGTTCCTTTTATCATTTTATGGACGTCCAAATCGAAATCAAAAGAAACCCCAGGGCACATTGAGCATTAGTTTAATATAACATCGTACAACATGGCTGTCACATGGACGGTGCTAGTAATGACTTTAATTTACTTGCCTGCTGTTAAAGTTAATCCTACTCCAGTGTCCTTAAGTTTCAGGTACATGAAAGAAAGAAAGAAAGAAATGAATTTATTGACAGCCAAAATAACACCACATCACAATTCAAGAGAGACACAGTACTTATATAAAAAGAAACTTAATAATTAAAAGCTTAAACTATGATCATGTGTACAGGAAGACTGGTGGTGCTGCTATAGTGGCCGCAAGTGACTCTACCTTCCTAGTTTATATTTTACCAATATCCAAATATAAAAAGCTCTTATATAGTTTCAAATTATATATTTATGTCAGTTTGCACTCTTCTTGGAACCAACTTACAAGCGCTTCTTGTTTCCAGTGAGAAGCGAATCTAGACTCGTTTCATGAAACCTACACAACTGTGGGAATTTTCTCGTATGAGACAAAGCGGGTGCTTGTCTTCACTCGTAGCTTGTAACCTACTTGTTCTGTATACGCTGAAAAATCTAATGCGCTATTTACATTATGCAAGAAATTGCATTCAAACATTGCATTCAAACATTACATTTCTATCAAACCAAGCACTGTAAGTAGCTTGCATGTGTAAATTGCATTTCTGCCGTGCTTTTTTAAAAGGCAGTCTTTTTCATAAAATTTTCAATATTTGGCTGCCTTTTTAAGAATCACGGCAGATTTAAGGTCATACTGAGACTTAGGTTCGCGTCTCTTTTGTCGACATTATCAAAGTTAAGGGCTAAAATGCAAAATTTTTGGTTGGACTCTTATCCGCTTAAACTGCGACTCCTCTTAGAAGTAGGTCAAGGAGGGTACAGTCGCTAGGACAGACATTTGCAAAATAAACAATTTTTTCCTAGATTCATCGATGATTACAAAATAAAAATATTTAGGTAGGTACCTATCAGTTTAATTCCCCTTACCGCTAATGAGTAAGTAGTGAGTGAAATCGTTGCTTGTATCTGCAGTTATTGTATCAAATTTTTGCAAAAACTTATCTTGTCTTATCTTATCTTATCTAGGTGAGGGCCCTTTCGGATGCACTTCGACCCAGTGGGATCTTTTGTGCATTTGCCCTCTCCTTTATACCTGCTCCTAGGCTTGCTCCATCATTTCCACAGAACGGATGATGCAGTTCGCCGGGAGCACCTTGAATTCCTTTGGTTGCGGGTAACCGTTACCAAAGTAGTTCATTCTTTGTCTGGCAATTGCAAAAACTTAGTCAGCGCTCTAGCTAGTCTACTTTGACTTAATTTTATGATATTTGTTAGTTTTATGATATGCCGCTCGGGCGCGGCATGACTCCATTTTTTCACTATTGTGTGAACAATCTTGGCACCTGACTGTTAAAATTTGGTTACGAGTTACGGTCTTCAAATTGGGGATTATTTATTGTTAAAATTTCAAATGATTTTTTGCGGTATATTTAGGCGCCATTTCTTTCAATTCTTACAAAAAAAAGATTGGTGGCGGTGGGGGCAGTGTTAGTTGCGTCAGTAGCACTGTTTAGTTTATAATTAAGGTAAGTACGAAATAATTCATACCTACAACTATAATTATTATTTCAATATCCTGTTAAAGCTAGTTAGTTATAACGTTTAGCCTCAAGGATTCGGTTTCAAAATTTAACAGACACCAAGATCTGAACAGGACCGGACCACCAAGGTTTAAAATGATATCCAAAACTGCTTTGTAGCAAAATAGCCGTGTAAATTAACGATTTACAAACACCTATACAAACCCGTTCAGCGTGCCATTTACGATAGATTTAAGATTAACAACAACTATTCCAATTCAGCTCATAAATACGTCTTAAAACTCTGTCACCAACCTAATCAAACATTCTAAGGCTTTACCGATCGTTTCGATTTTTATATCGATTATCATAAAGCCTCGTTTACACTGACCTTGGGCTCCCCACGACAGTCGGGACGTGATCTCAATTATAATGATAGATAATAGACGGTTATTTTTTTATACGTTGGACAGGAATGCGGGGCAAAAAGCTGTGGCAAAAACATCCAACGGCTTCACACGTTGAGCCACATGGCTCAAATCACTTGCTTATTAATCTTTTGAAATCGTTATATGGAATGAAGGACGAAGAAAGCTATGAGCTAGGAAATCATAGGTATTCGCTAATAAGGTAAAGGAAACACGTAATTATACGCGAGCAACTATCGATTTTGTATCTAGTATCCGACGTTTAGTAATTATGTAATCGAATATGTTGTTTTTTATTTTTATTCATTTTACTAGATTTTACTTTTTTTTATTTAGGTCAACCGGGGCAAATGCGTCAATGGGGTAAATGCGTCTTTTAAAAATATATTGGAAACGCAACATTTTAGAACTATTACAGCCCTCGATGTTCAAAGTATGGTTACCAAACTTTCGATTTAGACCATTGTAATAGTTCTAAAATGTTCAGCTTCGGAGATATCATCAAGAGACGCATTTACCCCATCGACGCATTTGCCCCGGTTGACTACTTGCAGAGGATTAACATCAAGGCGCCACTGAAAATCAGCGCTGCGAAATAGGTATCACCATTTCGTGGCAGCCATTTTAGCATCATTCATCATTATGTCTGTAATTTTTTGTCTTTTATCCTACAAATGTGCTAAATAAACGTATTTTCTTTCTTTCTTTCTTTCTAAAACTCATGTAAAGGTTCCGACGGAAGACCAGCGCTGGCCTTCTAGGTTAGCACCATGCTGAGTCGGGGCCTTTTCGTGGACCCTGCTATTTTTACGTCCTGGGTTTTGTTTTTTACACCCATTGTTTTATCCACGAATAAATGTTTTCTTTCTTTCTTTCTTTCTAAAAGCTTTCAAAAACTGTCCTGAATACCATTCTAGCTTTGCAATGTTGCCAAAGATTTATGTCTCTAGTTTAAATTTGTTCCTGTCAGTAAGTACTAAGTAGTAGGTTAGATACTCTTGTTCCCGTCTTAATTTAGCTTGACATTTAGAAAGGGTTAATAGTGCGGTGCAATTGGCGTGGCAGACAGATGAACATACAGCCAGACAGAATAAGACGAGTGGGAGACGTGAGTTGAAACATGCTGGCAGCCGATGGTATCATAATTATATCGTCAACGATTGTTTGGTATGTGTAAGTTAAGTTAGATGTGTAAGTTGTATTTATATTAATAATAAAAACCGGTCAAGTGTGAGTCTGTCTCGCGCACCGAGGGTTCCGTACAAACTTTCACCACGCTTTATTAAGAAAAAATCTATGTTGGTTTTTCAGAAATAATTCTTTATTAAGTGAAGCAATTTCGATAATTCTTTTTGTATTTGCTAGAAGGTACATATATATTCAATATTATATTTGGAAGGTACTTTCCGAATTCTTCCATACAAATTTGAAGGAAAAAAATTCAACACATTAAAATACAAACTTTTTTTTTTTATAATAACAAACCTTAACTGGTATTAAATACTAACTAAATTATTAAATTATTTTTTTTAAATAAAACAAAAATACGCTAGATAGAGGTCTCGTTATACTTTTCCGGTAATATTTACGTTAATATTAATTCTTATTCTTCTTATTTAAGAGCTAGGCTCTTGTCGGTGGAGTAATTTCCAACTTGTTCTACATTCTGCCTTTCTTTTTATTTCTCTGTACGATGAAGCATTTATTTTCTCTTTTATTTGCTCCATGTAAGATATCCTCGGCCTTCCGCTTTTTCTTTTCCCTTCTGTATTATTTTCAAATTGCTAGCTCGGTAAACTTCGTAGATAAGGGGGGCGGGGATTGTATTTTTCTCTACGTTTTCCTTTGCAAAACTGTTTTAGAATTTACAATTCAAGTTCTTTCGTATCATACCCCACTCGGCCTACTAAATAGACTTTAAATTTTTGCCCCCCTTCTTATCCGTCCTTTTTTATAGAAATTAAAAATACGAGTATATCTTAAAATTTTTAATTTTCCTTACGTATTAGCTTTGTTTACAACTATTCTAAATTTTAATTTAATAGCATTATTAGCTCCTGAGATTAACTTTGTCACAGACGGACAGACAGACTGACAGACGGACGGAGTCGCATCATAAGGGTTCTGTTTTTACCTTTTTGGTCCGGAATCCTAATAAGAATTCCGTGTAAATAGAGTGGCTTAGCTATATTTTATATAAGATGATTTTACTGTGTTTTGGGTGTTTATTTATATGATACCGTAAAACGGGACTAACTCTAATTAAAACATGCGAGGTTATTTGGAAAAAAAATATTATAAGTTTTGAGTCCATATATTTTTTGTCCTGGCAATGGTAGAAACGTAGATCTTCGTCTGGCAACCCTAAGTCTAATGTGAAGTTGGTTAGTGGTTGCAGAAACGCTGAGGACCTAGCATGCGTGCTTAAAAAAAATCTTGATTGTGTCGGTGGAAAATCAGTGAAATTAAACACCGTCTTACTTCTATTCAAATTTTGGGTGGCTGTGGGGTACGTTTTTTTTTAGTATACATATCTAAAAGTACATATTCTTGGGAGATTTTTAAGCTATATTACATAATTTTAGCTGTTATTTTGAATGAGATATTAACGGGTTTTTAAAATGAGGCTATTTGTGACGGTTTCTGGGGTTATTTGGTTACTAGTACCAAATATCCCCCTTACTGTGAAGGTAGGTTGACCATCTTTTTTTTTGAACAGTGCAATGGTGCGAGAGTACAACTGTATGTACCGTAATTGGCGGAAGGGAAAAAAATCAACCCTACCCGTCATACCTATACCCAAGAAGCATTGGCTAATGCTATGGCCGACGTGGTAGCTCTGTCTTTGGCAGAAGCTGGCGAGAAACATAATTTAAATTACGACTGTTTTTGATACTGCTAATTATGCCTGTTATTATTTTAGTGATATGTAGATTTACCAAATACAGTTAATTATTTTTTCTATAAAACATTTTATAGGTACTTAAGGAAATAACAAAGAAACATATTCTATCTAAAGTTTACTTAAATGTATTTTTTTTTTAATTTTTTTTTTTTTTAATAAATGATTTTTATTCTGCAATTAAGAAACCAATTTTTATATATATATATACTTCATTCACTGTCGTCAAGGTCGTTTATTTTATGTTTATACAACGTGTCCCAAAACTCAACGATAAGCCGGCACCAGAGGATGGAGCTACTTATGATTAGTCGAGAAAAAATAAGGAAAAAAATATATCTCAATTATTTTAGAAATTACAGAAAAAAAATGAAATTCATCGAAAATCGACATCCCTAATGGTATTTTTAACGACCATGTCTACAAATATTCAAATATTACTGTTTTTTTTTTGTTTTTGGAAACTTAAGTAGCCCTGCTATCTAACACAGTTCTTAAAAATACCATAATACATGTAGTTTTTACACAAAAAATAATCAAAATCGATTTTGTCCCTACAATTTTGAAAGATTTTTTCTTACAGTCCACTTTCAATCATCATGGTGTAAAAAAATTGTATTGACACCACAATGGCAATTATTTTCAAAAGTTGACGCAACTAACCAAGATTCCAAAATGGTATAATACTTTAGGAAACCTAGTCACAAAAAAAAAACAACGAATTTTTAAACAAGAATCGACATTATTTAATGTTGGCGGTAATCACTTTTACTGTACCCAAAAAAGGATTTTTGTTGTTGAAAAATGTTGAATAAATGCAAAGAAATGGTACAATTTTTTTTAATTTTTTTAAATTCATTTACTACATTATTAATACTACAGTAAATGTTCAAATTGCCTGCCACCGGCATTAATACAGACATGACATCGCCTTAGAAATGATCGTTTTATCCGTCGTGCATATCTTCTACCATTGATATGATCCGCAGCTTGTGTGATTTTTTGGCGAAGCTCGTCCAATGTTGCTATGGGTTTTGAGTAGACTTTGTCTTTAAGACAGCCCCAGTAGAAGAAGTCCAGGGGGTTCAGGTCGGGCGAACGGGGTGGCCACAAGATAGGACCAAGTCGCCCGATCCAACGCCCTGGATACTCTTGGTTTAAGTATTCTCGCACTGCACGGGCATAGTGAGCTGGGCAACCATCATTTTGAAACCACATGTTTTGTAAATCACGTAAAGGCACGTCTTCTAATAATTCAGGCAAGTCGTTTTGTAAAAAGTTCAAATAGCCATCACCATTAAGGTTTCCTTGTAACTACGACTTGCCTGAATTATTAGAAGACGTGCCTTTACGTGATTTACAAAACATGTGGTTTCAAAATGATGGTTGCCCAGCTCACTATGCCCGTGCAGTGCGAGAATACTTAAACCAAGAGTATCCAGGGCGTTGGATCGGGCGACTTGGTCCTATCTTGTGGCCACCCCGTTCGCCCGACCTGAACCCCCTGGACTTCTTCTACTGGGGCTGTCTTAAATACAAAGTCTACTCAAAACCCATAGCAACATTGGACGAGCTTCGCCAAAAAATCACACAAGCTGCGGATCATATCAATGGTAGAAGATATGCACGACGGATAAAACGATCATTTCTAAGGCGATGTCAAGTCTGTATTAATGCCGGTGGCAGGCAATTTGAACATTTACTGTAGTATTAATAATGTAGTAAATGAATTAAAAAAAATAAAAAAAAATTGTACCATTTCTTTGCATTTATTCAACATTTTTCAACAACAAAAATCCTTTTTTGGGTACAGTAAAAGTGATTACCGCCAACATTAAATAATGTCGATTCTTGTTTAAAAATTCGTTGTTTTTTTTTGTGACTAGGTTTCCTAAAGTATTATACCATTTTGGAATCTTGGTTAGTTGCGTCAACTTTTGAAAATAATTGCCATTGTGGTGTCAATACAATTTTTTTACACCATGATGATTGAAAGTGGACTGTAAGAAAAAATCTTTCAAAATTGTAGGGACAAAATCGATTTTGATTATTTTTTGTGTAAAAACTACATGTATTATGGTATTTTTAAGAACTGTGTTAGATAGCAGGGCTACTTAAATTTCCAAAAACAAAAAAAAACCAGTAATATTTGAATATTTGTAGACATGGTCGTTAAAAATACCATTAGGGATGTCGATTTTCGATGAATTTCATTTTTTTTCTGTAATTTCTAAAATAATTGAGATATATTTTTTTCCTTATTTTTTCTCGACTAATCATAAGTAGCTCCATCCTCTGGTGCCGGCTTATCGTTGAGTTTTGGGACACGTTGTATAAAAGAGCACATTTTGGGTTAATATAAATGTAACTACGGGTCGTTAAAAGTGTGCTACAGGTAAAAAAAGATTTTAATAAAACTTGACTTTGTAAGTACAACTTTGTGTTTTTTTTCTCTTGTTTTTTTTCTGAAAATATGGTAACTCTGCTTTTAATACCTTCGGCGGTCGTTCCTAAAGCGTCCTAAATATCACTTGTTACGTTTTAAATAACAAAAGCCTCAAAATTCAGCCAAAACCAGTTCGAAACCCGTCGATTCCCATAAAGCCCCAAATACGAGGTTATTTAGAACACCTCTTTAAAAAAATATTACTCATCCTGTATTAACAATTAGGACACGTGCAGTATATAGAATGGTGGAGCATTATGCGTTTTATCTATTAAAAATATTACATATTTGATAAACACATAAAACATGGATTTACTGATGATTTAGTCAAAAAATTAGGTTAACAAAAATAATATGTTGAAAATGCAAATGCAATACAGCCGTAAGTTTCATCTGGCTTGTTTACTTTTTGGCGTAGTTGAAGCACAGGGCACCGGCGTATCTCTTCGAAAAACTCTCCTTTAATAACACGTCTCGGGGAAGAAGCCGTCAGCGCACGCATACCGCTGGCTCAACGAAATCAAGTAGATTTTAAAGTTGCTAGATTAATGGGGAATTATTTTTGCGTCATAAAGATGACACTACTTCTAACATCAAAAGCGAATCTAATAATAATAATAACTTAAGTATATATTGTAGTATTTATTCAAAGGCAAAACAAACGAAGTGGCCAGTAACAAATGACTAACGAAAGATATGGAGTCTAAAAATACGTCTACGCGTGGTTCCCCAGTCAGCATCCCCCCTGCATCGTTACTTGACACCGCGCCACCACTCATTTACACAAACGCAAAGCATTGCTGTTTTTGTTAGACACTCAAATCGCTGCTGAATAGAAATGCTGTAATGTAAAGCGAACAAGTGGATTTGTTTCTTTTGCTCTAAGAATGTATTTCAGTCAGTGCTTCTGTAGGTACATATCGGTGCCCTAAATGTGTCATGATGCGTCAGTCAGGATGTCTGAATTAAAAATATGTGCATGTATAATGTTAATAATTAAACTAATCACCAAGTAACTGAATGAATAAATAATATCCTTTTATTTAGGTCAGTTAAAAATAGAATTCGTGTGAACGATCCGACATCAAGTGAAGTTTGAAACTTTCAGTATTTACTCGTATATACTAGCTTCTGCCCGCGACTTCGTACGCGTATAAATTATAGTTTACATGTTATTTTTACGTATAAACGTACGTAATAACGTACTGGATTTTTTTTTGTATTTTTTACACCACGTCGATGACAAACACCTTATGGTAAGTGGTTACCGTAGCCTATGGACGAGTCATTCTCTTTCAATCAAAACACCCTAACAAACATCGTCATCGTCAATAATATTTAATTTTAGTTTTTTTTTTAACGAAGTACCTATCTATCTACATATAGTACAAAAGCTGGACTTAATGCCACAAAGCATTATCTGTCAGTCAAGCCTAAATCAAAGCAGAATATTTGGTGCGAAGTTGGATTTTACTATCTGATACCTGCTCATATAATATTTTCCTGAAATTCGGTAGATAACAGTGGCATTGCAACCCTATAACTTCAGTTGTGTATTTCCTGTAAAAACCCAAGCACTTACTTTTGGAAAGAGTCTATTGAGGTAAAGTAGACATGAAGTGCACGCATGTGGTGTGATGTACATAATACAACAAAGTATTGAATTGAAGTCGTGTTGAGTAGTGCGTGATTCCCATCTTCCAACCTATCCAACCTAGGTTTCATATGCGACCTAACGTATCTAACGTTGGAAGATTGAAATCACCCGTAGATACGATTTATGACTCTCATCTCCAGTTTTGAAATCGCTGAAAACAGTTAGTTAAAAAGTTTTAAGGCTGAGAGTTGGAGTACCTATTACCTACATAAAATACCTAAACAGAAGGTATCCCGACTGCAAACTATGCGGTGGTGTCTTGCAAGCGAAACCTGAGGCCCAAAGTCGAGAAGATGAGCGGCGAGGCAAGCAAGGCCGGAGGCCGATTTTCTCGTAGGGATGAAAGGTCCAAAGCGTCCCTTCAGAGTGCGCTCACTATGCGAGCCCCCACAATACGATGTAGAACATAAGATAAGTAAATGGCCTAGTCCTCGACGTTGGACTATAGTGAATCAAGTGAATGGGTGGGCACGGCATGGGCACGGCATGGGCACTTTATGTCAAAGCAATATGGGTTAAATTCTATCTAAGAGGATTTTTCTTCTATCGAATTTAAGCCATGTCACTTGACATGGCGTTCTAAATTTTGGCGTCTACAAAATCAGGCATATATGGAATATCGGACTAAATTGGACAAGACTCCTTTCATTCAGTATAAAAGGGCGTTCATGACTATGCACACTAGCACCACTGGTAAATAATTGTGATTATTTAAAATTAACGATAAGTAGATATTTAAAAAAGGAGGCCGCTATACACTGTATTTCTTATTTCAGCACCTTGTGAATACATCAAACTTGTTTTTATGTTGCTGGATTCGTCGATCTACGAGTATGAACTCAAAAGAAAAACGGCCGTTTTAACTTTGGACGCATAGATTGACGAATCTAGCAACGTAAAAACTATTATGATGTATTCAAAGCACAGCATGAACGCCCTCTTAAGTACCTAGTATCTACCTATGAGAATTGTCTTGGTACGGGAATGCTCAATTCCCAATACAAAAATAAAATTAATCTGGGTACTCAAAAGAGCACAACCGGACCTTATAAGCGTGTAAAAACCCGTGTCAATTTATCTTCCTTTATCAGTACCGAAAAGAATGCAGTATTTTTTATTTTACCCGAATTCAATCGCTTTAAACCGTCAGTTAACATTGTAGATGGTATCTTCACTAATTATGGTTTTGGAAGTGAATAAAATTAATTGACTTGAAAGGATTTTTTGTAGTAATAATTCCAATATCGTTATCTTTGAGATGGCTGATATCAGAATATTTAATTTCCTCCGATGAAGGACGTTAGAATTAATATCGGAGAGCGTTTAATGAGTTTGAATGGTAAAAAGTGCAGCTGCTGAGGACTTATTTATTGTATAGCAATCGTTCTTTACGAGGTATGTTAGAGATTTTTTATTATTTTCTAAATTAAAACTCGTTAACTACATTGGTTTGAGCTGGGGGAACGAAGTAGCTTGTACTTACGTCCTTATATCATGATCCTCTACGAATACAGATTTCGTACGGATTAGTTTTAAGATGAAATACGCCCAGGTGGAATTGAGGATTATTCGGTTTAATTTTATAGGTTAGGTTTTTTAGGTATGTTATGTTATCGTGTAACCATTACATAGTATTACAAGTTGAAGTCCCGAACTACTGAAACTACCTAAATATTGGTTACATGATTATTCATCCTCCTAGCGTTATTCCCGGTTGTGCCCTAATGAAGCCCGGGGTCCGCTTTGACACCTAATCCCAAGATTTGGCACAGGCAATTGTTTTACGAAAGCGACTGCCATCTGAGCTTCCAACCCAGAGGGAAAACTAGACCTTATTGGGATTAGACCGGTTTCCTCACGATGTTTTCCTTCACCGAAAAGCTAACGGTAAATGACATGATTATTGATTATGTACCTACATACAATTTGCTCGATAGAAAATGGAATACTGAAGATTTCCCAAGTCGGCAAGAAATATTGGTTTAGTCACATAATAGGTAAGTATGTTGTTGAATATTAGGGGTAAAATGCAATATAAAGCGGCAATTACACTTCGTCGTTCGCCGCATGCGCATGCGGCGACCGCAAAAGTGTTAAGATCACGTAAAGCGGCAAATACACTGCGTCGTTCACCTAATAATGCGGCGACCGCCTTAGGTGAACGACGAAGTGTAATTGCCGCATTACGAGTCTGTACATAGCTGCGATACATTTTTCAAAGAGAGCGGTGAAATACATAGAATCTGTCATTGAGATGGGTTATGTTATTATTATTATTTGACGTGCGCATTCACTCTGATTTAAGAATAGATAGGTATGAACCACATTTTTTACGATTGATTCTGAGGCAGAAAATTGGATTCTCGCAAAAGAGTGCCTTACAGAGGCTGACCAAGTATTCAATCACCTCAATAAATCGCATTAAGGTTTGAAATTCAGATTTCATTTGTCCTTACAACTTTTATCTCTCGTTTCTATGACATGGCAATGTGAACTTTATCCTTGATATGCCAAGATTATTTTTCCAGCCGCAATAATACTAAGTCAGTTTGAATGTGGCATACCATTGGGACTTTCCGCACTTTCTTCGCTCTTTTTTTTATATCGGGATCACTTACAATGGTGAATGTTGGAATGAATAAGCAATAATTTAATTTCTTTCGCCGTTCCGCCCACCGACCTTTTGCTGAGCGATATTGGAGACATTACTTTTCGAGCCTAAGCTATTTATATGTAAATTTATACTTGTGGTTATGAAAAGTTCTGAATGTAAGAGGAGTATAAAATACTATTATCGCCAAGCCAGACGATTGGCTTTCTAATCTAAAGCAATAATAACATTTATTGCATATATTTAAACATATTGTTAGGGTTCCGTACCAAAAAGGTAATAAAGGAACCCTTATGGTGCGACTCTGTCCGTCTGTCCGTCTGTCCGTCTGACTATCTGTCCATCCGTCCGTCTGTCACAACGTTAAATATCTCAGGAACTACTTAAGCTATCAATTTGAAATTTGGAACAACTGCTAAAAGGGTTAAAACACGTGTATGGAAAATGAAAAAAAATAATATACATTTTTATTTTCTGTTTAAATGACTAATATGAGGAGGGTTAAAAAATTAAAGTCTAGTAAATAGATTAAGTGGGGTATATGAAAGGGCTTGAGTTGCCCTTTCTGAAACCGTTTTTAATTGTTTTCTACAGTGGTTGAATTTTGATTTATTAAGGAAAATGTAAAAAAAATACCATTCCCCCCTTATCTCCGAAGTTTACATAAATAAATAAATAAATATAAATAAATATTTGCGGACAATCTTACACAAATCAACCTAGTCCCAAACTAAGCAAAGCTTGTACTATGGGTACTAGACGACGATATATATACTTATATAGAGAAATAAATACTTAAATACATAGAAAACATCCATGACTCAGGAACAAATATTCGTGCTCATCACACAAATAAATGCCCTTACCGGGATTCGAACCCAGGACCTCTTGCTTCGTAGGCAGGGTCACTACCAACTAGGCTAAAGCGGTCGTCAAATGAGCGAAAATTCTGAAATAATTACATATGATTAAGAGTAACATGAATAATACAGGAAAAATAAAACGATATCTCTATCCAGCTTATTTTTTTTTATTTTTCAAAAATAATTTCTTAATTAAATTTGTAATTTACCTACTTATGTATGAAATGTTATACCTTCAAGTTCCTATCAGAGTATCGTTAAAGTCCCTTCTTTCAAATAAAAAAGTAAATAATTGAAATCGGTACGCGTGATAAAAAGCTATCGCTGATAAACAAACTTAACATACTAATGTATTGTAAGTTGTTACGAGGGCGACACTGAAAGTCTTTAGAACTGGCCACTTGTAATAAATATAATAAAAAAATAAGTTCAAAATTTGAAAATGGAACTCTTTCCTTATATTTTTGTGTACGAATTCCACTCGATTGTCATTTGTTTTACGATTTGGCGGCAAATTGAAAATTGTGTGTACTACGTGAGCATGAATTTAACGCGAGAAAATTTTCGAGCAATGATTTTTTACGACTTTCGATGTAATTTAAGTCAACAAGAAAGTTATGATAGACTTCGATTGGCCTTTCACGATGAAGCCCCATCTCGTGCTACTATTTACAACTGGTTTAATGAATTTAAACGTGGCCGCACTGATCTCACTGATGATCTGCGTGAGGGCCGGCCTTCTACGGCGACTACTGAAGATAACATCAGTGTTGTGCGGCGTATGATAGAGACTGACAAAAGAGTAACCTATCAGCAGATTCGTACAAGCTTAGCCATTGGTATGAGTCAAGTCCACAAAATCCTCCATGAACATTTAGCGGTGAGGAAGCTTTGTGCCCGGTGGATACCTCATAATTTGACAGAAGCCCAAAAAGTCCGTCGTGTTGATTGGTGCCGTGAAATGGGTCAAAGATTCAACGGAGGTGACTCAAATGCTGTGTTCGACGTAGTTACGGGTGACGAAAGCTGGATTTACTGTTATGATCCTGAAACTAAAAGACAGTCTGCTGAGTGGGTGTTTCCTTCCGAGGAGTTGCCTACTAAAGTGAAGAGAGGTCGAAGTGTGGGAAAAAAGATGGTGGCCTCGTTCTTCGGAAGGACTGGTCATTACGCAACAATTATTTTAGAGGATCAAAAAACAGTTACTGCGAAGTGGTACACTAACAATTGTTTACCACTTGTCTTGGAAAAAGTTCGAGAAAAACGGCCTCGCAGTAGGATCCTGCTTCACCACGACAACGCCTCATCGCACACCGCCAAGCAAACGATCGACTATTTGGCGACGGCAAACGTGGAATTACTGGGTCACCCACCTTATAGCCCCGACCTTGCACCTTGTGATTTTTATTTATTCCCAAAAATTAAAGAAAAACTTCGAGGAAAACGTTTTATGGACGCCGACGAAGCAGTGGCTGCGTTTCAAAAGGCCGTCGAAGAGACCCCTAAGGACGAGTGGGCAAAGTGCTTTTCTCAGTGGTTCTATCGAATGCAGCGATGTATTGATGTGAAGGGAGGCTATTTTGAAAAGATATAATAAAAGTAATAAGTTGCTTGATTGCTCAGTTTTTGATTTTCTAAGAACTTTCAGTTTGACCCTCGTAGTACCAAAATGCAGAAGGCGCTTTGCAACGGTAACTTCTGCTATGAGCTGTTTAAGATTGTTCAAGAATGAATGGAGTCCTGACATGACGGGTATGATGTATGAAAGTTTGTACGGAACCCTCGGTGCGCGAGTCACACTCGTACTTGACCGGTTTTTTATTAACATAAAGCAATATATTTTGTGAAAGTTCATTTGTATTTTGGGTAGGAAGAAAGGTCTAAAGCGCGAATCACACATGCAAGAAATTGCATGCAAGTTAAACTACTCAGTATAAGTACCTTGGTAACCCACAATGCAATGTACCTTGCAAGTAATTTCTTGCTAGTCTAAACCTCGCTTTACACAATGTGTACAGAAGCTTAGTTGCAATAGGTAAAAGGAGTTCGGTGTTATTATAATTGCAAACAAAATGAGCTAGACTAACAATGCAGTCCAAAAATACACACACCAACATGCATATAAACGGATCTTTTGTCATTTGCAGTAAATTAGAGGTCCGTAATAGGAACTTTCATACAATTTGGAAGTAATTTTTATAATAACAATGACAGTAAACGTCTGTGCGTGTTTAATTTCAGGACCGCCACTAGTTCACGCAACGGGTGAGCTACTTTCATCAAAAATGGGGGCTGTCTAAAGTATGTCAGGTCGGGCAATTTGCTTACATTTGTGATTCCTTTGATATTTAACTAAATCCGGTTTGTAGAACAAAGGTTATACTAATAAGCGGCTTTGTTACCTGTTAATATCTACGTGATACATAATAACACTATTACTTGCTCTGTAAACATACATATATGTCATAATATAATTACATGGAAGAGTACCGTTCGGGGCATTCCAACTGTTACTATGTAGACAAAATTCCACAGATTAGACGTCTAAACTACATATTTACATAAAAAGAACGAGGTCAAAGCGTAACTGCTGCTTGCTTTTAATTTGCCTAAGTAGCTTCCATAGACAGCACGCTAATGTTTCTAACCTTCTTACTTAATTAAAGCTAAATGAAAGCGTTACTTTATAGTGCTTAAAATACTTTCGACGAGGTGAATTAAGCAGGTAAATAAATGACCAGGGATAAAAGTTAACAATAAAATGAACACCCCCATTTCAATTAGATTCTCTTCACATAAACTTGGTCACAAATCAAAGAATTGGTTATTGCTTGGCAAAAAATGCATGATCCAAGACGATTCATATATAATTGAAATAAGAACTTTAAAAATGCCATCAATCAAAGCCAATTGAATCAGACCAAGCCTGCGCCTGACATTTACATTATTAGATTATTAATTCTACCGATAGGTAAGTAGATATTTCTAAAGTTTGACGATGCAAAGTAAAGAAGTAATCCCCATCGCCGACGAAAACATGTGTATCTGTTTGTCTGTCGGTGGCATCGTCTCTCCCAAACTGAGTGCGGTTTTTTAAATCGAAAGTCATGTCTGTCGTGAAGTCGTGATTGTTCTTAGCTATAATACTCGTATTGTAGTGTGGGGTGGGGTGCTTTAGATTTCAAAATTTAGTTTTTATTTGTCAGCAAACCGAAATCCCAAAGACTTCGATGGTTCGGTCATCTACTGCGAAGTGGAGAGAGGCTGACCGACTGGTCGCCGCCCGGTAGGGCGGCCCGGGTACTGCTGGGGGATAGCGTGTAGGCCAGTGGCGGACCACTTTCAGAATTTCAAAAATACTGCGGACCCTTGTTAAAGAAAATGAGGAAAAAATATCATGCGTCATGTGACCTACGTACCTCTACAAGAGTGAACGAAGAGGCCGTGGAGCCCTAGCAATCATGTCACGGACCCCTAAGGGGTTCATGGACCATACACTTTAAGAAACCCTGGTGTAGGCGGATCTGCATCATCTTCAAGTTGTCTTTATCTTGAAAGCTGGCAGGAAGTGGCGCAGGATCGGGATAAAGGCTGAAACGCACTGAAAGCGGTGGCGGTGCGGCGCGGTGCGGTGCGGAGGCGGTACCGGTTGTAAAGGTGGCGACTGACTTGTAACATTTCGGTGTAATGTATACATGATACAACTCGAGCATTACAGCAGTCAGTGCAGCGAGCCGAGCCGCTCGGCGCTCGCGCCGCGCGCTCCATTCGGCTGTCGCTTTTTTCGCGAATCTCTTTGAGTTGAGTGTTACATTACATTACAATTCAGTACAGATTCATGAGTAGCTGCAAGAGCACGTCTCGCGTGACAAACTGGAGCACAAATAAACAGAGCGGTCAAGATGAGCGTTCGCCGCGTAGCTGTAATGTAACACGATCGCCGTAAACGATACATTACACCGAAATGGTACAAGTCAGTCGACATTTTTTTTTTTACAACCGGTACCGTCTCCGCACCGCACCGCCACCGCTTTCAGTGCGTTTCGACCGTGACGTGCTCTGGTTTGGGAGGCCAAGACCCTTTTTGGATCACTTAGGGCCGATTTTTCCATCCCCAGATAAGTCGCCGGATAGTTATCCAACTGATTAAATTAACTGGTTGTTTATTTGTCGGTTAGAGATTTTCAATTTTTCAATCACCTTTTATCCAGAGTATAGTTATCTGTAGTCTTAGCCAGCGAACTTCGTGGCGACCAAGTGCGAGCGAGATGCAAGGATACAGAATTCAATATGTTAGAGCGAAATAGGAACAAAACGTTTATTTGACATTTGACGTCTGTTACCAAACAAAACATAACCTATAATTATTACCCGCGTAAAGGAACCACTGTTTGTGCCGTGTTATTTAATTATTACCTATTTAAAACAGACTTGTGTTGTGAAAAGGGTATTGCAAATAAGGATCATGAATTAAATACAAATTTTGTAAAAGAAGAGCACGAGCTAAAAATTACCAATCTTAGAAACGAGGAGTCTAGGAAGCAAGAATTGCATGAACTAATGTTAGTTACAATACGGCGTAGATATAATTATTATTTTTTGTATAGTTCTTGTCTACTTTAGTTTTTAATTGAAACAAGAATTGTTTTATATTTTAAAATGTACCTACTTATTTATTTTTATGCTAGATTCATTTAAAACCAGACTCAAGAAGATAGTTTGCTATACCTAGGTATAGGAATTTATTTTACAACACAATATAATAATAATACACTAAACTTACACATACTAAGCACATACTTATAACTTACACAGTACTAATGTTATTGTTGTTTATAATGTTCTATTGACATTCTCAACTTTAAATTCTTGTAAGTAACCTCATCATCATCATATCAGCCGAAAGACGTCCACTGCTGGACATAGGCCTCCCCAAAGAGTTCCAAAGTGACCTAATAAAAAATATTTTAACTTGAAAGAAATTCAAAATATACAAGTAAAATGTCCCTTGTGTATGTATTTCCCTGTATTTCTTCTGCATGTTCAGGCACTGCCATAAATTAATTAACAGGTGAACAAAATTGGTACACTATTATTTATTATTGGTAAATAATTAACTACAAAACACAAATAGTGCCACATTTACCATAACATCACCTAAAAACGTCAAACTTAACGGAGCGATAGGTCCTAACTAGCTCTTGAACTGACAGGCAACTATATTCCTCAGTTAACGGCTTTATTCGTCGGTTAACTGCTATCCGACTGTTGAAAAATTGAAAATCTCGCTATCTATAGAATAAAACCTATCTGGTTGTTTAACCGGGGATTGAAAAATCGGCCCTTAGCCAAATTATTTCGTTTTTATTTGTCGGAATTCAACTGCAAATAACATACGCAACGCAACGTAACGTATCTTTGACGCCTCTTCCATCAGCGTCTATGTATGGCACTCTATAAATTGAAGGATTCGGAAAGCGTTTACTACTTATACTTAGATAATTTTAAGATTTGATGCAACAATCCGTGAATAACCGTACAAAATCTCTTTGACGGTATCCGAATACCACTTAGGATTAAAATCATTACCCCGTGTTAACTCCTTGTTTAACTACCATTTAATAACATTATTAATTATGAGGATATGTGCAGCGCCCACATTTTATCCTAACCAGTAACCATGTACTTTAAGCTTCTTTAATCTTAATTTATGAACAGAGGAGAGACATCTGAATAAGCAACTGGTATTAGTACGGAGGGTCACATAGGTTTCACTCAATATTAAAACATTGCTAGTGTGAACACAACCCTATGGTATTCTTAACACGGCTCTTATTAAATCTATGATGAGAAAGTTTCTAGGCGTAATATGATATCATAGTTATTCATCTCTGATTTCGGAAATAGTCCCTTATTGTGGTGTAATCATCACGTAGGTACACTTTGTTAAAGTGTATGTGAGCGTTGTTTTGTGAACGAAAACAATGGCGGTGTGTTTTAATCCGATAATACCTACCTAGCTTTAGCTCTTCGTCGTAGTCCGCTATTCACCCCACCCTTATGGTTTATTAACGAATAATCTCGCATTTTTCGTAAATGATGTACCTACTATCGCCAAAGGGTACGGGTAAACCCCTCTAGGGTCATTTTTCGAATGCACTGTATGTGTGTGCAGACGATTTTGTTGAGAAAGTGTGAACCCGTACCCTTGGGCGATAGTACGTGAGTATCTTATAAATCAGATTAAAAATACACTATGACCTCACAAACTTTTGCAGCACTTCAACCAATCCTAATCTAAACTACTTACAATGGAAACGTAGCTTTAGCTTAGAGCCGGTTGTAAACCAGTATTGAAGAAGCCCCGCCCCATGTGTAAAAAATCGCCATTACTTATTGTTTTTTTACGAAAAAAAAACAAGTTAAGTCGCGTGGGAGGACTCCCTCATAGGCTAGTAACAGCCCATACTGCTGACACTGTCCTAAAATAATAGTCATAAATAACATAACACATTCATCTCTAATTTTATGGATTTCGTATAAAAAAACTAAGCCGTACTTTTTTCAGTAAAGGTCGCGACTTTGAATTTTTAATTGTAAAATGAAATAAAATACAAGGCCATAAATAGCGTTATTGAATGAAAAGAAATAAAAAACATCTCAAAACCGCATTAAATTTTTCTACTTTATTTTATCAGATACACCTAAGGATAGGGTGTGGTTCCCAGGGACATAACTTTGTATTTCGTTCTGTGTGGACCTTGCTTTATGGAGGGTGGCAAATCGTCCGTAAACTGCAGTTTTCATATCAAAATATATACATTTATAGTAGACTTTAAGCCAACGTGATAAGATTGAAAATTACCAAAGATTATGCGATTAAATCTTAACTGCCAACCACATGTACCACTACCAAAAAAAAAACGGTGTCGTAAAGCTTGGAATTATGAACGCTACCGAATTATATACATAAGATTCAAATTCCAACATATCAAGTAAGGTTAGATAACATGTTTTATCCCCATGTTGCAACATTTGATCCCGCTGACAGCCAGTCCTTCTTAGAAATTATTCTGATCTTAAGATTATTAGTTTTTTCCTAAAAACAAGATTAATATGACGCGAGGTGTGAAGTTGTCACAAAACGGACTTAAGTGAGCTTAGGCTCATGAGTAATTGCTTTAGCAGTGGCTCGTTTGAAAAAAATCCTGTTTAAATAAATATACCTACCTACGCAAATACGCACCCTTTTCAACATTTGCTTTCTCTTTTTTGTTTTGAATGATTGTTTTTAGTAGATAATGTACAGGGGTTAAACGGCAGGTCATAGATTACTCCTTATTTACACAAGAATTTAGTAAATCACTGCTTTACCAAAAATATAAATTTATATCGTATTTTTTCTCGTCAAATAAATGAATCTGCTTCTTTATAATATATACCACAATGCTATAATAGTATGTAATATCTTTGGGTAGTATATTATCTTCTTTGTATATTAAACAAAGCTGCAGTCTGTCTTAGTCTGAGTGTAAACTTATGTCTGAATAGACGACGTTAGAATTGGCAAACCTAGCATAACAATAGGCTTGTTGCGTGGTGTTAAAATTGACAACGTCGTGTTGCTAAATGGATAGTAAACCATCAAATGATTGTAATAAAGTATAAATTACAAAATATAATTCAAATCATAAAAAGATATGAACCTTGAAAGTATAGAAAAAAAAGTTTATTTATTTATTGTCCAAGAGTAAATTTAAAAGTACCAAAAGAATCCTTACGCTTTTATAGAAACAAATTTGTATGACAACTATGGACCTAAACGCAGTATTTCGCGACCGAAACAGCAATTTACTTAATTTTCCATGCAACGGTTAGTACAAATTGCACGGTGTGACGTCATACTTTAAAGCCAATCAGTATGAAGCGTTTCGGCTGCTGTCAGCGAGGTCCGTCTTTAACTCGATTTTTTGAGTATTAATGTCCTTTAAATGTAGTCGCTTCCATACAAACATTTGTTCATCTAAAAAAACTGGTTCGAATGGCATCGTAAACAAATTTAAGGTCACAAGCCAAATCCCGAATATAATAATAATCCCGAATATACGAGGATAATACAAACGTTTTATCGGCAAACGTAAGACTATATTAACTTACATAATCAAAACATCAAAAGCAATTCAAAATCAATTATTTATTCTGCAAATAGGCCACAACCACAAGGGCACTTTTACATGTCAAATGGTATTCTACAATATAATATTAAAAACCCTACACAATAATCATTTTAAAATTGCAGATTTTAACCAATTAGTACCTAAACGGTTAACAAACTAAATGTCACTAAATGAAAACTAAAAAAATCCAAAATTGTAAAATATTATCCAATACATTCGATATAAGGTCTGTATCAGAATTAACAATACGTTTATGATAATAATTTAGTACCCCAGAGATGTATAAGGCATAAAATTGTAATTCGATTTTCCGACTTTATAAGAGAGCAGTAGGTACCTAAATAAACTGATTGGGTCCACCCATCCTATCTATCCAACAACGGATTAAACGTCCTCGTTATTAGAAACCTCCCAAATATTTCCTCGGGATTATAATATTACGTAACAGGTCCCAGATTGTATCCATCCCATTACTCGTCTTAGAATTCCGTTTTTAAAAAATCAGGTAGCGACCGAAGTGCATCGAAGCGATTAGACCCCTCATGTTCACTTTTTTTAACCATCCTCCGATGATATATGACATGTTTTCTTTTTTTGAGCCTGGGAGTTTGTTAGTAGCCAGTATCGTCAGAAATGTCAACACGGGCATAGATAAACAAATAGATTTCCATTTGGGATCTGCTTTGAATTTAGACAAATGATAGATTGGGCTTCTGTTTTTTTTTTCAGTCAGGCTCAGGGTGTTTTGGATAACATGAGGCGTGTCCTCAAAATATGCAACTCATGCGTTGGTAATCTTCTAATTTGTCATTTGTGTAGAAGGGCGGTTTGTGTATAATTCACTGCCGTTTAGTTAAATGACGTTGTTTTTGAAATTGGACCCTAAAAGTTTCACTTAATGAAACGCACAATAAAGTCCCAATTCATGAAGCTAATATTAACGAAGCAATATAAGTTCCCTATTTTTTTACTTTTCTTTTGAAAGGTTTCATAAAAAAACACAACTAAAGCTCTAGGACTTTTATGATCTCATTGTGTGTATTGTATTGGGACACGGATGCCATAAAATTGGATCATATAATTATCACTACCAATAAGTATAACATTACAGCAGATTTAACACTTAATCTAGCAAACCCGTTTAACTGCTGTAGGTAAGAATAAAGGGATCATTTTATTAGCTTCATAATTTATACTTCCAGGGTTTTATTTTTCCATCCTATTGTGCTTTTTAAGGCCTAGTTTGATTACGAAAAGGCGTTAAATCTTTCATTTGACTCAATGAAATTCAGCAATAAGCTGGACCTTATAAACGTAATAGGATAAATTATGGGCAAGCTATAAACATCTCATTGTGAGTCGTTAGGATTTTACGACTTCAAATTTAAGTAGGGTATTAAAATATTGTTGACCGTTAACGGATATCTGTGCATTTTATGGACACATGGGATGGTCCCAAAACTAGAACCATGTTATAATAAATTATTGTTCTTTAGATTTGCATACTGTGTCAACGGTGTGCCTAATATTTATAGCACATTGTTTTTTGGACAACATGATTTGCGTTGCGACTAAAATGTGAATACAAATCCGCTATGATTATTTACAAATTCTAAAGTTACGTCTCATTCGTATCAGTGTTTGACCTTCGACCGCCATTAAAATCGATAACCGCCTTCGTGCCGATAATATCTTCATTTATGCAAGCCTAAAAAGTTATGTATATGACTAAAACTAAGAGTGTCGAACTATTCCAAAGTAATAAATAACAGATGAATGTTGACCTCCAAAGTAGCGATAAAGCGACCGACAACCGACAAATCTATAGCACATGTCCGCTGGCGCCGAGAAGATAAAAACCTTTTTGTATATTGCAAATGGACTATGGCATGCACTGGAACGAATGTCAAAAATTAAAAAATGCTCTAAACCTCGCCGGCGCCTTTCACAATTCGGCGCCATTCAGGATGGGCACATTGCAAATGTGTCACGTCACACATTTTTTGTAGCGCAATATCCACACCCACAGAGTAATATAACGTACTAATTTAAACATTAAAGTAATGTATAACAATTGTGGGAACGTTGAATTGCAAAAAATAGTAGATCAAGTTGTAATCATTCGAATCTGTACAATTAAGTCATTATAGCAGGCATATTATATATTTTACGTCATACCTGGCCATAAAGTAGGAATTACCGCACGCTATGCGTGCGGAAAACCCCACTTCCTGGCCAGATAGAGACGTAAAATGTTCTCACCACGGGCGGTAATAAAGAAAGCCTCAGAGCGCAAATTTATCGCCCTTGCCTTCGGCTCGGGCGTCAAATACCTGCGATCTGAGACATTCTTTGTTTAACCGCCCTAGGTAAGTAATGTACTATTATATTTTGTGATCGGGTTAATGCTGCAGACGATGATGGACAGATTCTCGAAAGTTAGTTACTGTTAGTAATAGCAACTGTTGTCTTGTCAACATATAATGCAATGAATAAATGAATTATGAATTACGGCTTATTTAGTTCTAAGAGTTACTGTTGACTGTTATGAAGCAACGAGAAGTCAGTTTTTTTCGTCGGTCGGGAAATCTTACACAAATTGACCTAGTCCCAAACTAAGCAAAGCTTGTACTATGGGTACCAGACGACGATAAATATACTTATATAGACAAATAAATACTTAAATACTTACATAGAAAACATCCATGACTCAGGAACCAATATTAGTGCTCATGCTCATCACACAAATAAATGCCCTTACCAGGATTCGAACCCGGGACCTCCGGCTTCGTAGGCAGGGTCACAACCAACTAGGCTTCAGGAGGCTCCCATACAACAAACGTGATTGCCGGTTTTATAGATAATGGTACGGAACCCTTCGTGCGCGAGTCCGACTCGCACTTGGCCGGTTTTTTTTATACTACGACGGTAGCAAACCAGCATACGGACTTCCTGATGTTAAGTCAGAAATCTTTTTTTTATTTTATTTTAATATTTGCGGGCAATCTTACACAAATTGACCTAGTCCCAAACTAAGCAAAGCTTGTACTATGGGTACCAGACGACGATAAACATACTCATATAGACAAATAAATACTTAAATACATAAAAAACATCCATGACTCAGGAACCAATATTCATGCTCATCACACAAATAAATAATGCCCTTACCGGGATTCGAACCCAGGACCTCTAGCTTCGTAGGCAGGGTCACTACCAACTAGGCTAAACTGGTCGTCAATCTGTGGTTAAACATGTAGTTTCTGACTTCGAAGAACTTACTTCTTATACTTGAGATTATTTGAGTCGACCGAATTGCATCAAAGCACCATTCATAAAGTAATTTTTCCGTCCAAGGTAGAAACTTTTCAATTACAGTTGATTAATAGTCCGGCCATATAAAATAATCTCAACTATACATAAGTTACAATTATTTATTATAACAACATTAAAACGTAAAACGACAATAATAAATTAATTAATTAAATAAAAAAAAAGTAAGACAAGCAAATATTTGCAATAATAATAAACCGCGTTCAAATCAGTATATTCGTGTAGGAGCTACGAAGCCACATACAGACACACACACAGACACACAGGTACACATACCCCTCACCCCTCTTTTTGGGTCGGGGGTTAAAAATAAGAGAATCATAATGATTAAATCATTGTAGTCGTCTAAATATTTAAGAGTAGAAGATGTCTCGTTCCGTCATACAAACAATGTTTATTTTATTGGCACCTCGGTGCACTTACGAGTAAGCGATTGATGTTCGTTTTTTCCAGGTCTTTTATTCTGTCGTTTTCTTTTCTTTTTATCACCTTGACTTTCTGTCAATTCAATTTACACTGAGCACTTCATTTAGCCCAATGACAATAAATGTTCTAGTTCCTACAACATTAGGCCGTATGAGATAAAGTAATGTCTGATTCATATCATAATGCACACTGATACCTACAATCTGAAATGTGGGCATGCCAGCATTACAAGTGATATTGATAGACCTTTGCCAATAAGCTGTGCAAAGTAATAGCGGAAATCTAACTAGTGACGAAATGACACAACTGACAGCAAATTAGCGGATATTGCCTAATCAGCAAAATGCAGGTGTGATTAACGACGCACCAAGATTGACTAATGAATGAAAGAAATGCCATAAATCTTGGATCTAATTTACTAGAGAAAGTTTCGTAGAATAGGTAAGACGATTTTTGGGAGTGCCTACACTAAGGATGTGGTTTTGGGAGTGTGATTCCTAATACTGTTTATAGCTGGCATTTTATCTAGGTTTATATACCTATGTAATACATTTTTGCGTTCCTTACCATGAGTTATCAAGGAGGACGCATAATTTTGATCCGATGTACTTATATATCAAAAGTTACATATTCACAGTTCAGTTCAGTTGAACATCATTCAGTTCACATTCGGAATAATTTGTTAACTGAAATGAGTGTTTTTCAACCTTTATCACGTTCACGGCGCGACCCAGTTAGAAAATATTTCACGACCCTCTGCCGCTGCGCTGTTCTTAGATTATTATGTACAAATATGAAATCCCTACCTACATTATATTAACTTACAAAATTCAAGTAGCAGCGACCCCTTTCAAGAAGCCCAGGGGGTCGCGACCCACAGGTTAAAAAACACTGACTTGAATAAACAATCGCATATAGACGGTCTTTCCAGACTATTCTTGTATTGCATTGGCAATTCCTCATACTTGGATTCAAAAAGCAGATGGTAAAACCGTATTTATAGGAAAACCCGAACAAACCAAGTTGTTGTTTAATCTAAGCTAGAGGAATGGTCATCGAAAAGTAATTAACATCAATTGACGTATTCTTGGAACTGCCGGAAATGAGAGAATTAATCAAACGCAACAGTTAGACCATGCAGTATTCTGAGAATGAGGAAAACCAACGCAAACTGAAAGGTCATCCATTTAAGTAAAGTATTAATTATTTGGTTATCATTATTGTTGAAAACTTGTTCTGTTAATAAGTAGCGAGCGTTTAAACTGTGGTAGTGTGCAAACAAAACCCGGACAGATCCAGATATTTTAAGTATTTAACACACTTTATGAATTTGAGTGTTAGGGAAGTGTTAGTATTTTGTGCAGAATAATGAATATGATTTGCTATTCTGAAGATTTGCGTTGTGTTGTTGGCGTGAAACATTGCGTTTGTGAAGAATAGTAAATAAGAAGATGCGCCTTTGTGTAAAGCCTAGTACAATTAATTGAATCTGCCTTTTGTTTATGCCTCAATGTATATTTTATGTTATGCATTAAACCTATCATTATTAGAACTTACTTTTTGTTCGTCTAATCCCGCCTCCGCGTTATTTCGTCGACCTTCGCTAAATGAATGCTGAATCAAATCTTAGTAAGACAAAGAGCGAGGTCGACGAGCAATCTTCAGTCATTACTGTCAAGTGTTGGTGTTCCACCAAACACTCTAGGCCCCTGATCTCTTCACTACTACCTGCAACTGGAGGTCACAGTAATGCTGGACGCCATGGATGCAATAACGGCACGTCGACTATTGTTGTACACGAAAAACATAAGCCATTTTGATTTAGGACTGTTTATGGGCATCGCCCACTCCAACTCAATCGTTAATTTCGTGGTATGGGGAATTTGATTGGAAATAACTGTGTTTACAACTGTGTTGACGTCATGTCTACTCCAAGGCGGAAAATACCTTTATTTTCTGATACGAAAATAAAGTTATGATAAAAAGTTGCATAAATAAAGAGATAAACGAGTAGAACGAGACAATAATCCCCATTATCATGTCTCTGTCTTTCAAAATTACAGGATATATCTTCTTCTGTCAATTATCGCGGATCGAATCGCGGCCCTTGTCATATATTATTGTAGCATAGTTCAAGAGAATTTAGGTACCTACATCACCTTCCTATTTTTCGATTATTATATAATTCAAATTGTGATAATAATATATTACCTTGTTGTTGATTTAAACTTTCACAATTCTCACACATTTTGTTTTACTAAACGACACTTAATCGCGAATATCTTACTCGTATATTAACTATATCTACTTATGTACCTCTTGCCTTTTCAATCATTACATCTTTATTAAGTAGCAGTCGGTCATATTTAATAAATTAGCTTTGAAGAAATTCAACTTCAAGTAGCATATTTCGACTTGCATCCGTTTAGTTGTTCAGTTCGATCCATCAAACTGCCATACAAATGACAATTACGACATAACTCGCGACACCCAGTCAACAAGTGTAGACGGATTGGGTTGCCCATATGTTAGATAACAACGCAGATATGTGTAAAGCTTGTTACACACGCCACAGACAAAACAATAGCTATTACAATACCGATATTACGATGAACGATTGACTCCATAAAATCTTTCTTTCTATCATCGGGCATGCAGAATGAAGTCTATGGAAAGCGGCATCATAGAGTACCTAGACCTTTCTCCACGCAACCATCCCCGAAAGAAGCATTGTAACGCCGTTCCTGCCAAGTCTCGTCGTGCGCGACTCAGCAACTCCTGTCTCACTCGCACCGTGCAAATAAGAAGGAGTAGGGTAGATTTTTCTCAACGCGCGTCGCAGCGTCAGTCAGTTGTGCTAGGCCCGCAGCAACGTGGGGCGCTATGTCGGGTAACCTCCTCGAGTGTCGGGACTCTATCGATTCCTCTTGATTCGGTTGATCCGCAGGAATGGGTAGTGTCTTGGCCGGTGCGCCCTGGAGACAACGGCAAGTGATAACTTAGTGAACCCTAAGTTATCGCTTGCTGGTGCTACCAATAATCCGACACGGGGGGGACGGGGGGTTCCGCCCAGGGAATCGCAAGATTCCCCAGATGCGGCTTGAGGGAGAGGCCATTGCCGTTTGCCTCTATAATAAATAACGGACCCGTAACCCTGACAAATCCTCTGCTATCAGAAGATTCATGTAAGGCGCGGGGGCTACAACCGTCAGGCCGGGGCCGAGTTGTGGCTGCGAGGGAGAAAACCTCTATAAAAAGTTACAAGGGGACCTGAGAGGGTGAATCCGAGGTCTATCACCCTCTCCCGGCGTAGAGGTCCTTTGGTCGGGTCGGGAAGCGTGTGGTGTTGCCCTGCACGCTTACGACCGGAGGGGGGGCTTATGCCTCAGTAGTGAGGGCAGCTGCGGCTGTTGCCGAGGGGCGTCGTGGTGAAATGTTCGCGATCCCATGACGCCCCTACTACACGGCAGAGAGGGCATACCTTGGTAGTTTTAGACGGTAGTCCGGGGGGTTCCCGGGAGCCCGTCATACCCGTCCTAGTTCCTCGGCTAGGTAGGATGCGTAAAGGCATTTCCCCAAGTAAAAAAAAAAAAAAAAGGCCCGCAGCAACGTGATAATCTGGTTACGCTAAGATAGCGGGAAGCCGTTGGATGAGGGCGGAGCGGGCGAAAGACTGTGATCACTGTGTAGAGATAATTGGAAGAGGCCTTTGTCCAGCAGTGATCGTCTTTCGGCTGAGATGATGATGAGCTCTTCTATATAAAAGAATCTGTGTACATACATGGGCATAAAGGTATTTTGTTTGTTTAACAATTGTAAGGAAAGGTTTCGGGTTTTTTGGCTTACATGTTTAGTCGGCGGATGTTGACAATTCACTATTGTTAAAAATTCGAAAAATGTGTGATAATATATACGTACTGTTATTGTACGATATGTACATTTCTTAATGAATATTGATTATAATGTAATTAATAATATGTCCGCAACAGGGCTTAGAGTCTGGCTTTGACTGCACGGTTCCAACACAATCTCAGTAGGGTTACCGCTTTTAAAGGTGAAACTAACAGTTTTAAATATGCTACGTTCGAAAGGTTCACAGTCACAATTACTTAATCGTGGAACTTTGACCTAGCAATCCCCATTTCAAAGTGAGCTTAAGTACGTCCGATGGTAATTTTACGGTTTATACTATACCTACTGGTTTTACTTCGCGGTTTCGTCAAAATATATTTTTCACCTCACTAGCTCGGAAAGCCCATTTTTATTCTTTAACCCTTTACCTACGGGGCCTTGAATCACTCCGTCATCGCTCAATACGGGCATGTTTTGGCGAGAGTCAGTGGTTAGGCATAACTTCACTTACTTGTAACTTTTGAAGTATTACAGCTACACAGTTGAAATTTCACACACACAATAAGTATAATGTGTTTAATCAATAAATAATCACTTGGAGTAATAATATTCACTATTTTTTCTGATATCAAGCAATACATCAGTCACTAAGAAATTGCAGATTTTTAAGTTACTACTTGCGGATTTCACATGTTTAAGTTTAAGAACATTAGTTTATAGTATATTAAACACAAATAAACACTTAAATAACGATAATTATAAAAATAATGCATAAATATCAATCACTAAAATTAACACTCCAAACACTCCCACGCCGTACTCTAACAAAAACACTAATGTCCGCCATATTGAGTTCAATTATTTGCACGTCTGCAGTACGGGTGTCAACCCCAGTTGCCACCAAAAAAGCGGTATTTTTTATAAATATGTTTATTTCAGAGCCATCTACCGAAACATTTTAATATTTTTTTCTTTGTATCTGTACTAATCCCAATGCATAACGTGACCGCTATTACCAAGACACAAGGTTTCGTTTTGATTAAAAAAAAGATTGAACATGACCATTACTTCGATCAACTATAGTTGACACCCGTACTGCAGCGGTGTTGCCGTACTGGCAACTCTGGTTGACACCCGTAGGTAAAGGGTTAAAAACAGATAGCAAAACTGCATTTTATCCACAAGAGTGCAAAGAATATTTGAAATCCGAACGTGTTATTAGTTACTTTCTTAAACATAATAACATGTAAAGGCCAGTCCAGACAGGACATTTTTCGCCCATCAGATTTATTTTATTTAGGTACCTTTTTTTGAATGTTTTATTCTTTTTTTAAATGTTTTTAATTCTTTTTTTTCTTTTTTAAATGTTTTTTTGTTTTATAAATCTTTTTTCTTTTTCTCCTTTTTAAAAATGTTGTTTCTCTTTTTAAATGTTTTGTTTCTTTTTGAATGTTTTTCTGTATTTTTTTCTCTTTTTATTGTTTTTTTGGTCTTTTTATACGTTTTTTTCCTTTTTTTTAATTCTTTTCTTCTTTTTTTAATGTTTTTTGAAATTCTATTTATTTTTTTGATGTTTTCGTCTACATTTTAATGTTTTTTTTTTATATTTTATTGATTTAAATGTGTTTATGCAGTTTTTTTTGTTTTATCCACTTTAAAAAAAAAAAAAATTTTTTAATGTTTTTTTCTTTTTGATTTATTTTTGTGGTTTTTCCACTTTTTTCTCTTTTTAAATGTTTTTCTTTAAAGTTTTTTTCTTTTTTATCTTTTTTTACGTTTTTTCTCTTATTTTAATGTTTTTTGTAACTTTTTTTCTTTTATTATGTTTTTGTCTCTATTTTATTGCTTTGTTTTTCTTTTTTCAATGATTTTTGCTTTTTTCTCCTTTTTATAGATGTTTTGTTTCTTTTTGAATGTTTTTTTTCCTTTTTTTTGTTTTTTTTCTTTTTTCTAATTTTTATACGTTTTTTCCTTTTTTTTATTGTTTATTTTTTATTATTTCAAGGTTTTTTGAAATTCCCTTATATTTTTTGATGTTTTTGCCATATTTTAATGTTTATTCTTATTTTTTATTGATTTATATGTGTTTTTCAAGGTTTTTTCTTTTTCCATTATTTAAAATTTTTTTCCACTCTTTTTACGTGTTTTTTTTGTCTTTTTTTACGTTTTTTCTCTTAATATAATGATTTTTGTAACTTTTTTGTTTTTACATGTTTTTTTTTTGTTTTTTGTCTTTTTTTACGTTTTTTTTCTTAATGTTATGTTTTTTGTAACTTTTTTCTTTTTTATATGTTTTTGTCTCTATTTTATTGCTTCGTTTTTCTTTTATCAGTCTTTTTAATGTTTTTTGAAATTATTTTTGCCTTTTTTAAAAGTTTTTCTCTATTTTAATGTTATTTTTTTTGTTTCTTAATGTTTTTTCTCTTTTACTCTTTATGAAAGGTTTTTTAATTTTGTAATATTTTGTTTCTTTTTTCATGTTTTTAATATTTTTTCTCATTTTTAAGGTTTTTTTTGTTTTATCCACTTTTAAAAAAAAAAACATTTTTTTAATGTTTTTTCTTTTTGATTTATTTTTGTGGTTTTTCCACTTTTTTCTCTTTTTAATGTTTTTTTTTAATTTTTTTTATATTTTTTTACGTTTTTTCTCTTATTTTAATGTGTTTTGTAACTTTTTTTCTTTTATTATGTTTTTGTCTCTATTTTATTGTTTTTTTTTTTTTTTAATGATTTTTGCTTTTTTCTTTTTTATAGATGTTTTGTTTTTTTTTAATGTTTTTTCTTTTTTTTATGTTTTTTTGGTCTTTTTTCTCATTTTTGTACGTTTTTTCCTTTTTTTTAATGTTTATTTTTTATTATTTCAAGGTTTTTTGAAATTCTCTTATATTTTTTGATCTTTTTGCCATATTTTAATGTTTTTTTTTATTTTTATTGATTTATATGTGTTTTTCAAGGTTTTTTTCTTTTTCCATTATTTAAATTTTTTTTTCCACTCTTTTTACGAGTTTTTTTTGTCTTTTTTTACGTTTTTTCTCTTAATATAATGTTTTTTGTAACTTTTTTCTTTTTATGTTTTTTTTTGTTTTTTGTGTTTTTTTACGTTTTTTTTCTTAATGTTATGTTTTTTGTAACTTTTTTCTTTTTTATATGTTTTTGTCTCTATTTTATTGCTTCGTTTTTCTTTTATCAGTCATTTAATGTTTTTTGAAATTATTTTTGCCTTTTTTTAAAGTTTTTCTTTATTTTAATGTTATTTTTTTTGTTTCTTAATGTTTTTTCTCTTTTACTCTTTATTAAAGGTTTTTTAATTTTGTAATATTTTGTTTCTTTTTTCATGTTTTTAATTTTTTTTCTAATTTTTAAGGTTTTTTTTGTTTTATTCACTTAAAAAAAAAAAAAAACATTTTTTAATGTTTTTTTCTTTTTGATTTATTTTTGTGGTTTTTCCACTTTTTTCTCTTTTTAAATGTTTTTTTTTGTTTTTTTCTTTTTTTATCTTTTTTTACGTTTTTTCTATTATTTTAATGTTTTTTGTAACTTTTTTTCTTTTATTATGTTTTTGTCTCTATTTTATTGCTTTGATTTTCTTTTTCAATGATTTTTGCTTTTTTCTCCTTTTTATAGATGTTTTGTTTCTTTTTGAATGTTTTTTTTCTTTTTTTTATGTTTTTTTGGTCTTTTTTCTCATTTTTATACGTTTATTCCTTTTTTTTAATGTTTATTTTTTATTATTTCAAGGTTTGTTGAAATTTTTTTTTATTTTTGATCTTTTTGCCATATTTTAATGTTTTTTTTTATTTTTTATTGATTTATATGTGTTTTTCAAGGTTTTTTTCTTTTTCCATTATTTAAATTTTTTTTCCACTCTTTTTACGTGTTTTTTTTGTCTTTTTTTACGTTTTTTCTTTTAATATAATGTTTTTTGTAACTTTTTTCTTTTTACATGTTTTTTTTTGTTTTTTGTCTTTTTTTACGTTTTTTTCTTAATGTTATGTTTTTTGTAACTTTTTTCTTTTTTATATGTTTTTGTCTCTATTTTATTGCTTCGTTTTTCTTTTATCAGTCTTTTTAATGTTTTATGAAATTATTTTTGCCTTTTTTAAAAGTTTTTCTTTATTTTAATGTTATTTTTTTGTTTCTTAATGTTTTTTCTCTTTTCCTCTTTATTAAATGTTTTTTAATTTTGTAATATTTTGTTTCTTTTTTCATGTTTTTAATTTTTTTTCTCATTTTTAATGTTTTTTTCCCCCTTTTTAATATATATTTTTTTTAATTTTTTCGTTACTTTACTTTTTTGTTTTTTTTTTGTTTTTTTTCCTCGCTTTAGTGAGGTGAAAAGATTTGTGTTACACACGGGTGCAAGTTATTTTGACGTCTCGTGTGTTGCAACACTCGCTACGCTCAGGATTCTATTTTTGAACCACTCGCTTCGCTCAGGATTCTATTTTTGAACCACTCGCTTCGCTCGTGGTTCAACCATAGAATCCATTCGCTAGCTCGTGGTTCAACCCTAGAATCCATTCGCTAGCTCGTGTTTCAATTCCACACTCGCGGTTAAAATACAACTTTGCACCCTTGTATAACAAATAACTATTACTTACCACAAGCACTTCCCTTACTTCATGTTCACTATCTATTTTTGGAATTACTAAAATGGTGGTCTGCACACCAAATTTCTTATACATCGACTATCAAACAGACGTTCGCGTTTATAATAATTGTTGATGTTTCGCAACTCAAGTGTAGGAGTACCTTAGACTGCACCTTGATAACGTGATCGGTTGTCACCCGAGCTGCCTCCGCGCAAGGTTGCGGTAACCAGACACGTCCTCATTACAAAGGTACGCTAGGTACACTTCAGTTACATGACTAGTTGTGCTTCAGGAGCTTAGTGCACTAGGGAGTTTCGTAGGAAAATAACACTAGTGCAATGTTGCTGCAGGCTGGGAAGTGGAAAGGGAGAGGGACAGATGGAAGGAGGTTCAGGAGTCCCCCTATGGCACTCGAACCATAGGGGCGCTCCTCCCGTCATTGGAGGGTTGGCTGGACCGCCGTTAGGGCGATCTCACATATAGGCTGGCGCAGGTAATGACCGGACATGGGTGCTTCGGTCCGCATAGGGAGGGAGGCTTCGCCAGTCTGCCACCACTGTGGTGAAGACGATGACACGGCCCAGCATACTCTGGCGGAGTGTACAGGCTGGGCCGTAGAACGCCAACACTTAAGGGTGGCGTTAGAATCGGATAATCTCTCCCTGCACAACGTAGTCTCGCGTAGGTATGTTGGGCAGCGAGAGATCGTGGGTCGCGGCAGCGACATTCTGTGAAGAGGTAATGTCGCAAAAGGAGAAAGCGGAGCGGAAGCGCGAAGAACGAGCCGACGCGCCCCTGTTCCGGTGCAGACGGGTAGGGAGGAGGCGGTTACAATTCATCAACCGCCAACTCCCTCAGTAGGGCCGGTGGGACAGGGACCCACAACACAACCAAGGCCCTACACGTCTGGGGGAAGGGTCGAAGCGTCGCCGATCCTTCCCTCCACTGGCGCGAGGGTGCCCCCGGTGTGGCCGGGGCAGCAGCCGTGGGGACGTCGTGGTAAAATACTTGCGATCCCATGACGTCGTTCCCCGATAACGGCAGTGCGGGTGACGCCGGTGTGTTTTTAGTGGGTAGACTCCTCCCCACCCTCTGCCTAGCAGAGGGGGTTTCGGGAGGAGAGAGTCCCACATAGCACCCGTAAGGCCTTCCCCTGGGCAGGGTGTATGCGTAATGCATTTTCACACCGACAAAAAAAAAGGCAGGGAAGTGGGAAGTATCTATATTGCGTCTTACAATGTCATACATAGGAGACGGCCGGCCGAGCTGGGTCAAGCCGCCTCATGGGAAGCCAGTAGGAATGTCAAGCTGGTCTAGCTAGATTGATAGACATTTTTGGTGTGCTCTTTGAATAATGATTGCAAGGATTAATATCATAATACATTATCATGAGCTATATAAAGATAATATTTCCGAAAGTGTTTCAGTATATTGATCGTTAGATAATTACTTTCGCGAAGAAGCTGGTAGTTATTTATTACTCATTTGTGCTCTGTCTCTACTATGTAGGTACCTAATGATTACTAGGTATTATATAAATACCTAATTAAAAATAAAATAAAAAAGCATTGTATTACTTGTCCTGTAAGTAAGTTTTTACATGGTCGATTTCTGCTAGGATTCTTATAATTATTACAATGACTAAAAAAAAATATAATTAATAATGTCATGCCATGTCAATTGTGAATTAAGTCATTCCTATTTGCTTATAGTTAGTTACATTTATTAATTACTAGCTGTTGCCCGCGACTTCGTCCGCGTAGAACTTAATACTTAGAAAATATAATGCAAACAAACTTCTACCATCTTAAGGGATGATTTCCGAGGCAAAAACTATTCTATATCCTTTGAAGGGTCTCAAATTATCTCTATACCAAATTTCATCTAGGTACAGTAGACGGCAAACTTCGTGCGCAAATGACCTTGCCTGCGCAAAGGCGAATTGTACGTGCAAGCTGCCCCCCCACTTCCCCTCATTTGCGCACGAAGTTTGCCGTCTACTGTACATGGATTTTATCCAAATTTTCACGCCCTATTTCATACCCTTAGGGAATGATTTTCGGGATAAAAACTATCTAATGTCATTCTTCGGGACTCAAACTACCTTTATACCAAATTTCATCTAAACGGGATTCATCCAAATTTTCACCCCCCATTTCACCCCCTTAGGGAGTGATTTCCGGAATTACAACTATCCTATGTCCTTTCCCAGGACTCAAGCTATCTCTATACCAAATTGTATTAAAATGGGTTCCATCCGAATTTTCACCCCTAATTTCATCCCCTTAGGGGATGATTTCTGGGGTAAAAACTATCCCATGTCCTTTCCCAGGACTTAACCTATATCTACACCAAATTTCATCAAAATAAATTACATCCAAATTTTCACCCCCCCCCCCTTTCACCCCCTTAGGGGATGATTTCCGGGATAAAACCTATTATATGTCCTTCCCCGGGACTCAAACTATTTATATACCAAATTTCATCTAAATCGGTGCAGCGGTTTAAGTAGCTCCATACAAATTTCCACCCCCAATTTCAGCCCCTCTGATATAAAAACTACCCTTTGTCCTTCCCCGGGGCTCATTTCATCTAAATCGGTTCAGCGGTTTAGGCGTGAAGTGGTAACAGACAGACACACTTTCGCATTTATAATATTAGTATGGAAGTATGGATTATTAGTATGGATAGTATGGATTATTTCCGCTTGTCTTCCAAATAGAGGTGTTGCTGTAGACTCACTTCAAAAGAAAGAAGAAACGAAAAACTCATTCAAATATCTCAAAAAATTACGAAGCTACAACCGTTTTAATGTCGCTTGTTAGAGTGAGAAAACGATCAGGGACCGTGACGTCACGATCCTCGAGCGTCATAGTAAAAAACAATCGTTTCATTATAAAGGTGTGTTTTGCGGAAAAGAGACGCAACAAACCCCCTCTTAAAACTTTATACACTTATAACTTAGTGATTACCTATATAGCCTCTTGCGTTGTTTTTTTTTCGAGATAATACAACATTATGATTATTTTGTTTAGTGTCTACATCCCTATTTTCGATAAGATAAGATAAAATAAGATTTCTTTATTGTCAGAACTGTGTACATTTAGTTGTTTTGGGTAAAATAAAGTCCAACAGCTTGCCCATTTCGGACGTACAATATTAAACTTAAAGCTAGTCAAATATACTAAAACAATAACAACAATAGTATTTCCAAATAATTTTAACCAAATTCACACATAAAATATTAATTTAGATCTAAGTATCCGACATCCGTATTTTCTTTTAAACCACGAACTTCGGAATTCGAAAATATTCGGGTATCTCTATCTCTATCGCACTAACAAATGACAGGAATGCAGATATACGAACTTCGAGTTTCGGTTTTCGCTGTTTGGCTGAATACGCAAAGAGCGCGCGCTCGTGCCATTCAAAAAAAACCAAGTTTATATTGTTCGAATTTGTTGTTATCTTTGTACAAATTACGCCTTAATTCGACATTTGCGCATATAAGTTCGCATATCAAAATCGATTAATTTTATATTTGCTTTTGGTACCTATGTGTCTCGTCAATGTATATCGTAGACGGGATTAAAATTATTAATAGGCGAAAGAAAGGCAAAGCAATTCCGCCATTTTGTCCGTAGTATTTCTTATTACTGTAATTTTGACGTTTCTTTTAGCTGACAGATGTGGCGGCGATATACTTTAAGAATAATAAATGAAAAATTAAATGAAGTCGTATATTACGGAAAATAAATTAATTATCGCAGTCGGATAAAAACTATCCTAAGTTGCAGCTGGAATAATAATGTACCTATATAAAATGTTTCATATTTTTCCGTCCATGGGATGCTGAGAACATTCGAACCACAGAAAGCTTAGTTTCAAACTGGCTGATTCTTTTTTTAATTTAGAGATTTATTATAAGTGGAGATTAATAGTTAATGTTTAATTTGAATAACATAATAATAGTATTTTTACGGACAAGAACCCATCATCAGGTGAAGGTGTCCTCCAAGGACTTCCACTTTTCTCTGTCGGTGGTGTTTTCTTGCCAGTGAGTACCGGCTATTCTTCTTATGTCTTCGGACCAACGACTTTTTGGTATGTCCATAGTCTAGGTAGGAGAGGAACACTTTCTTAGTAGGTTGAATTATAAAGTTCACAAAGGTTTTAGGTAACTACTTACAATACATGGAAACTAACTTCACAACCCATGAAGCAGCAGCCGATGAAGTCAAAGTCAAAGTCAAAATCTTTATCTTTATTTAGTAGTCTTCATCAGCTGATGTTACTAAAATTTATTGAAATTATTTGATACTGAGACTAAATGCATATTATATATTACGCATACTACTTGGCTTAATATAGGCATACACAATACGTAGATAGTATGTAATCTACTGTAAAATATGTTATGACACCATTGAAATGTTCAAATACGCAGACAGGTCTAACTGGCTTGTGTTACCCACTTCAACGCGATGAAGATTTACACCGATATTATGCAAGAACTTGAATTATTAACTTTGCAATAAACTTGTAATTTACGTAATTGAATAGGCATTCAGTTCGTTAATAAAGGCACAGAGGTATTACTCGTTCGTGTTGTTTAAAGATAAGATTATAGATTAGTTTAACTATGGTGCTACGCGTATTTAGGACGTGGAGTAATTGGCAAATTAAGCTAAGTTAGTTACAACTGTTACAAGATTATCTACATACGTATTACTAACTGAAGATAAGAGTTGTGATCTAGATGGGTATCTCTTGAACCATACTTAGAGAATTACAAGAAAAGTTTACACATATTATATTATTATTTAGTAAGTTTGTACGTCAATTAAGGCAAACGTTTTCCTTTCGGCATTTTTTTGAATTTCCTTACATTGATTTGACATTCTGTAGAATTATAGAAGTATAATTATGTGACCGTAACCTTAATTAAGTATCAAAAATAGAAACTAAGTTCATATAAAATCATAAAAAAAACTTTGTGAATGATGACAAAATATAATTATTCTCCTGCTGAGACGTAACCAACGCTCTTCAGAGGGACTATTGAACTCATTTGCTGAAGATTAGATTTAAAAAGATTGATTTCTAATATGTCCAATCGAGATTCATAACATAAGTTTTGAAAATCTATATCGCAGAGACTGCAATGGCTCTGGATATTTTGGAATGCCCTTCTAACGAAGTTTTTTAGCAACTTTGCTCTATCCACCGAAGACTTCTGATCGAAGACTTCTCAACCATAGGGGTAGAAGTAGAAATTTCACACAGCAGCGCACACAGTAGGGCACAGTGGAATGTCATCTCGCGTGTGGAGCAGCCCAACTGGGGAAGTACCTCCACCTTACAGAAGACCGCAGCCATAATAGCACCACTGTTTCGTAGTGTTGCGATATTATTGCATGTGGTGGTGAGTAAGGTCGCTAGAGCTCCCTAGGATGCACTGTGTTGGGAATGAGGGACCTGCATGTCTCTATCTGCCAACACAGCGAATCCTCAAGTGAATAAAGGGTCAGCAACGTTCTTCTGCAGTCACAAGTGTCCATAGGCTACGGTAACTACTTACCATCAGGCAGGCCGTAAGCTTGTTTACCACCGTCGTTGTATAAAAATAAAATAAATGAAATAGTTGAACAGTATATATTATCATCACTGATGATAATACTGTTCAACTATTTCTACTTCTATCATCACGCGAACTATGATCGCGTTTAACAAGTGATAAAAGATCTGATATTCTTTGTCGGATAGTGTCAACAAGTGTCATCTCGCGAGGTCTACATTTTACGAACAGTTTCTCGTACAATTTTCGTACGAGATCTCGCGAGATTGTACTTTCCATCAGTCTCGCGAGATCCCGTAAATCTCCGAAGACTGCCTTTCTGGTCTCGCGAGACCTCGGCTAGGTCTGAAATCTCGAGATTGCATTGAACCATCTCAGCAGACTAGATATTATATACTAGCTGCCCTCGCGCCACCGCCTGCCTTGAAAACTCAAACTACGAGTATGTTGAAGGTCCATATTCTTAGCCACAGCCGGGCGCTAACTGGAGGCTATTGTGGCCCCAACCACCACCACCATATGGTAGCATACCACCATCACCACCACCCACCACACCACCATACCCCCCATACGCCCCACCACCATACCATATAATTATAGTTTTGTTTAGAACTGGCTTAAATACCTACACTATTTGTTATTCCAATAGTTACTCAAAATCTAATGTAGGTAAGTATTTCTATTTCTATGTCATGTTTGTGTTACTGTTAATTATACATATTATGTTGATTAATAAATAAAATAAATACATAGGTATATTACTAGTGAAATATTTTTTTGAAGTCGGATGATAGTTACGTATAAACTTACAAACCTACAATCTCACCTACTTCCTGTTTATAATATTAGTATACATATAATTAAAGAAGCTTACTTACCCTTTAATGTAAACTGCTACACATTCTCGCCTTTGTTGGTCGTCACTTAAGTGCATCATTATTCTCATTTGCTCCACATTCCAGAGTTGCACTGTGCATAACATGCATAACATGACTGGTTACAGGCTTGTTATGGCACATGTCTATCTTCTGATTATGTGATGTTACGATATTGTTTACGCACAATGTTAATTCCAATGATACATATTCTCCATTGAAGGCGAGTAAATACCTAGACTTGCAAAAACCTGCACATGCAAAAATATGAAGAAAATGAACTAGAGTCATTCTTTAATATTTCAATATTAAATAATCCGGACGTTTGCAAATTATATTTGGACAATGGACATCCTTTTATATCTGGATGTTTTCAAATTAAAATTTGCTATTAAACTACTATTTTTTACAATACTGATTGATTTTTGTCAAGTCTTACCACCAATAACAACACACTTTATAATTTTTTTTTGACAAGTAAACGTTCTTAATTACGTTCTCAATTTTCTCTTAACTATATATTTACATTTTATATTGTATTGGGCAAAAGGCTGACGCTGAAAATAGTGATAGCTTGAAGAGTTAATTGCGTCAAAATGATTCACGTTGATCTGGGATCTCAAAGGACTTTCCATGGTAGGTAGTGTCGTGACGAGGTAGTGACCTGGAATTACAGATGACTCGTATTGGACAATACGGTACCTAGTTGAAAACAGTAAAAAAAATATTCTTACATCACCAATTAAAATCAAAACTCGAAAACATCAAGCTTCTCCTAATTTTTGCTATAAAGATCAAACAATTTACTTTAAAAACAAAGTTTAAGCCGACTTCAATTCAGTACTTCGCCAAGCCATATATAGGTACATGCAAATTTTCACATTTCCTTTCTAATTTACCACATGAACTGCTCTCCGAGAGCAATGGCGTTGATTATTACAGAAAAAGCCCAAGTCGCTATCTCTGGGCTGATAATATTTGAGGAGTTCCGTCGATTCCTCAAGGATCTCAGAATTAACAATTTCATTAGTTGCTACTTCAACGAAATCATATCAGAATCTTTGACGTACTTTACATCTTTGAGGAGTTCCATAAGTCATCTGTGGTCTTCATCATCAGTTTCCACTTCACCAAAATTGCGATTTCCGAAATTACTCTCGGAATACAAGAATTGTAATAGAAAATACCGAAATTACTACACGCGTGCCTATAAAAATAGCGGGTTGCCCTCAATTTTCCTGGGATCCCATCATCAGATCCTGACTTGGTGACAAAGGGACCACCTCGGGAGTATACTCTTTCGATTAAAAAAAGAGTTTTGGAAATCAGTCCACAACTGACGGAGAAATCGGCGAACATACATAAAAAAATATACATACAGTGGAACATATTATAACCTCCTCGTTTTTTATAAAGTCGGTTACAAATGGACGTTGTTTGACCATAGAAAATCGTGACGTCACTAGCTCCTATTCCTACCTAATATACTTACTAACTTCATACTAACGAGCGATTTTACGTTTCATAAAAAGTACCTGATTTTACTATACCTGATTTTATTAGATTAGGCATGGTTATTTGATGCAGCTCGATAACAACCTAGTTAGTTAGTTAGTTATACTGGGCGATTTTCCGCAAGTCGACATCCATTGTGTCTATTTTGCGTGAAACGGCGGTGTGGCGCTACTCTAACCACCCCAGCTCGTCTAGAAAGTTGGTGAGTGCCTTGGTGTTGCTGACTGCGTCCCGTAGTGTATCTGGAGAGCCTAGGTGCTTTATTCTGTATACTTCATAACAACCTAATACCGTGAACTGAATAAGCTGTGCAGAATCGGCAAAGGCGAGGTACGAATTATAGGCGAGGTAAGATATAACAACGGGATTCCTTTGTGGGCGGTGCTCTTTGAGGCTCATTTACACGAATAGTTAGAGCCTGCATCACACATGCAGGGAGTTCGTGCTATTCTTGTTGTCTAAAAGAGAAAAACAAGAGATAACACGAGTTCCCCTTAAGCAGGAAGCGGCTTCTAACGATATCTGTAAATTAGCCTTTAAAAGCACCGTTGTTACTTAAGTACGCTATTAGTACAACTGACTTCAGCTCCAAGCTGCCCATAAAGTTTTATAAATTAATCTAGATGTTAATGTTCACTCAATTATGTCCTGGCTCAATAAAATATGGTTGAAATGATTTAATGTGGCCGAGTTTTTATACAATGATCATTAGAATTGGATTTTTATATTATGGTCGGTAGAGTTTATTTTTGAATGGCTACTTTGCTGCAATTCTGTCAACTCTAATAATCTCAAGTAAAAGTGAAATGTTTAATTTTCTTTGAGACATAACATAAAGCTTTAGTCATAAAAATGAAACGCAGAGAAAGGCCAATGAGAAACTTTGTTACACCAGTCAATTAGTCGTCCTGGCGAAACGAATAAGAAAAACCGGACAAGTGCGAGTCTGTCTCGCGCACCGAGGGTTCCGTACAAAATTGCAAATGTATAGTTTTCTGATTTTTCCTTGTACTTGTAGTATAAGACGACATACTTGCCAAATTTCTTAGTTCTAGGTCAACGGAAAGTACCCTATTTGAATTCCCTTGAGAGTGTCAACATATATCTACGTTTTTTGCGGCATTTTTTTACGTTAACTTAGAAGTTAGATTGTTCATAGCTTCAATAAACCGTGGACCTGAGTATATTTGATTTTATTTTCAACCCGATACCTCCACGCGTTCCCTAGAAAAAGGGTCTTGACAGACAGACATACGGACAACAAAGTGTTTCTATAAGGGTTCTGTTTTTTTCTTTCGGGGTACGGAACCCTAAAAATTACACTTACTAAAGATACCGTCCTTATTTATTAGATAATTCTTCTTCTTTCTCGTATCCTCACAGCTGTAGGCACTCTTTACCATCACCCTCCAAGCTGCTCGGTCTTAGGCTTGGTAAATGCTGGCCTGAAGAGTGGCTCTCGTCGCAGATGTCCTCCCAACGCATGGGCATCCTTCCTCCACGCCTCTCCCCCGCCATACCGTCAGGGATAAAAAGCAGACTTGACCAGATGCCCAAAAACCTCTTCCTGCGTGGCCGTCGATTCGATTTTCCCCAAGCTACTCTCTAACCACGCAATTCGACGGCTGTATTGGGTTCGTCCTATTAAAGCAACAGTCAGGTATCAAAAAAAGCGGCCAAGTGCGAGTCGGACTCGCACATGAAGGGTTCCGTTACATAAATTGATTTTTACGATATATGACGTATTAAAAAAAAACTACTTCATAGATCTCGTTCAAACCAATTTTCGATGGTAGTTTGCATGGTAATGTACATCATATATTTTTTTTAGTTTTATCATTCTCTTATTTTAGAAGTTACAGGGGGGGGGACACACATTTTACCACTTTGGAAGTGTCTCTCGCACAAACTATTCAGTTTATAAAAAAATAATGTTAGAAACCTCCATATCATTTTTGAAGACCTATCCATACATACCCCACACGTATGGGTTTGATGAAAAAAAATGTTTCAGTTCTGAGTATGGGGACCCCTAAAACTTAATGTTTTTTTTCGATTTTTGTGTAAAAATCCTAATGCGGTTCACAGAATACATCTACTTACCAAGTTTCAACAGTATAGCTCTTATAGTTTCGGAAAAAAGTGGCTGTGACATACGGACGGACAGACAGACAGACAGACAGACAGACGGACGGACATGACGAATCTATAAGGGTTCCGTTTTTTGCCATTTGGCTACGGAACCCTAAAAAGATGACCAAAGGAAACTGAGCACACGTTGGGTGCAGATGGAACCTCGTTTTGAATGAGTTCATCGAGAATAGACTCATATGTGCAGCGCAGCGGTTAGTCCATGATATGAATAACTACATAGTACTTACCTAAATTTGTGTGAAAATCAGGGTAACAATCAAAATATACGCGCCTATATGAAACGCCAGTAGTTTTATCGCTTTTGAACCTTGATGCCAATTAAACACCGTTGAAAAGTGGCGAATCTTTAAGGTGCGTTTAAACGGCGCGGGGTAGCACGAGCCGAGCCGTGCTCGGCTCGTGATTCAGCGCGCCACGCGCCGTCTAAACAGCCACGCTCGGCGCGGCTCGGCTCGGCTCGGCAAAGTTTGCACGATCCATCGCTTGCCGGTTTTTCGACACGGATCAAAGGCGCGCGCGCCATCTTCGGCTCGGCTTGTGTTATTACGCGCCGTCTAAACAGATGGTACGGTACGCGCGTCGGAAGAAGTCACCCGTTTTGAGTTTTACCTGAGTTTATTAATTTAAAGAATTGGGACGAGATGGAGTGGAACAATGAATTGGTTCAACTTTTCATTGAATTATATGAAGAGGAACCAGCGATATGGAACCCGAAAGATCCAGGTCACAAAAATCGGAACATTGTGCATGATGCTTGGACAAGAATAAGAACGAAATTTTGTCTGCAAGAATTAAAGAACAAGAAGGATAATTTAATGGCAATTTATAGAAAAATTAATGCGAAAGTGAAGTCAAGTGCAACAAGCGGGAGTGGTACGAATGAAGTGTTTAAACCTAATTGGCCATTTTACGAACAAATGGCCAAGTTTCTGCATGGTGGTGTATACAACATTACAAACCAACAACAACGATAGGTAACTTAAAATGTTATCCTTTTGCTAATGACAATAAGAGCAATATTCATATCATACTAGTATCATATCATATAAAATACATATGTCAAATATAATATCTACTAGCTATAGGGCTGTGGCAGCGAGGCGTTTTCGTTTTCCCATATTTTAATTATTTTATAACAGACAAGCGGACGGCTCGGTTCAACAGTTCGCGATGTTGTGACCCACGTGCCGCCGCGCCGTGTATACGAGCAGGCTTGCGTTCGGATTGGGCCGAGCCGTATCTACACGGACGGCTTGGCTCGCGTAGGATCGTGCTACCCCGCGCCGTTTAAACGCACCTTTACATTCCTCGACTATGTATGTCAAGCTAAGTGACGATATGTGGTTGTATAACTGTAAGCAAGGAAAGAAAGAAAGATACATTTATACACTAACACACGGGACACACATATAAAACAAAAAAAAATAACAGTAAAAAACATGTAACAAGTGTGTCTCTGCGGCAGTGAACCAGACACTGGCTCAGCATCAAGCAACAAGTAGCAGCAGTAACAAGAATAACTGATATAAATACATCGAATACATCGAATACACCAAATTAAACACATTATCATCAACGCCCTTAAGGGTAACCGACCGTTTTACGGCCTTGTGTCAGATTAAACACATTGTCGTTTGCTGGTTCATCGCCTCATCGGGTCTGAGGTCAAGACGTCGACAACACGGAGTTAACTGACCAATCTTTAACCTTAATACCACGGAATAGGGTCTAGAATTGTACACTCCAGCTTGTCGTCGTATCCATTCACATTTAATTAGATTAGTAGGTCCGTTGTCATTACAAATGAATCGATGAATAACGACAAATGTTCTTGTTTCCTTCCTTCCTCAGGTGGTCGCGAAATATTTTCCTTCCCGGCCTCCATTAAATATCTATTTTATTTTATTTGAATGCCCATCTCATGTCTATATATCAGTGTTTCGTGCTTGCCCTTGTTTGTTTCCGCAAGAGGAAGTGCTTGATCCAAGAAGATACACGTGTCATTTCATTTCGTCCAAAATGCGTTCCGGCGTCGGTTCCCAATCTAATTTTTATTACTTATCTACACTACAGCATTAGTACCCAAAGTTGACTAAACACCAATCTACTTATCTCACGAAATTACCCGAATTCAGGACTTATTTTATAGGAGGAAGGAGGTAATTTCATGGGTGTTACGTTTTTGCCAATTTTAATAGGAACACTGGGGCAACTAAATAAAAAAAAATGTGAGGGTTTGAAAATACGACGAAAGGTTTCGAGAAAAAGGAGGCAGTGCCCTTTGGGTTGTCTTGGCGGGGGGCACCGTATCCCTAGATTTTCAGGGCCCATGCAGGCCCATCAATATTCTCTAACTCCATGGTTGGGAAATGTTGCAGTTAGCTGATGATTTAATAATTCAGATAACAAGATCCATTATTTGTTAGTAATATACTTAAAAAGACTATGTTAGTAAATACACTATCCATAAAAATAAATAAATAAAAACTATAAATAAACTTTACAGTTACACAGTTCACTTCACTGATACCCTGAGAAAATTACGGTTTTTTTGGAAATAATTCGATATCAGGCTAATTATTTGTATACGGCTTTTATATGTTATTTTAAAAATCTTTTACTATTAAAGTCAATAATTCTATGGACCGGAAGTTAGGAAAAAAAATTAACCCGCAAGCAAAAATGCTATCAGTATTTTTACAATGAAAACATGTTTGAGTACACAAATTTTGAGACTTACCTACCTACTACCTGAATCCAAAAATATATGCATCAGGAAATAACAGCATTTTAATTAAATATTTACGACCTTGAGATAATATTGAATTTCATCTGGCCTATAGAAAGGTTTATTCATTAACAAAAATAAGTGGATTATGCGCGTATCCCAAAGAACGCATATAGACGTAGTCAATTATAAAGTAAAGAAAGTTTATACCATTTTCACCTGATTTTTACGGAATTTATAACGATTACTTTTCATTATTTTTTACCGTTGCGGTATTAAATTTAGGTGGAATATTAATGAATCTTTAGTCAAATTATCCAACCTATTTTATGGTGTAAAAATATTGCTGATATCGATATATTGTTGTATTTTCATAGAACGAAACCGTAAAGTTCTCAGGGTATGAGTACGGCGCATGTAACCGAGTACAATGAAGCAAGTAGGAGTCCAATCTGCCCCCTATCATCCTTAAGATGTTGTTCCCGTCCACTTTACATTATGAGAAACAATAGACCATCAGTTGGAATGCATTAGACAATCATATCGCTATCGATGTAGGCTGGCTCATTTGATAACCAATTAGTGAACCGACTGCGCCAGGGCAATGACCCTCCCGTAGTTGACTGTGTTTACTTTGTAGCTTGATTGCACTTTTACGATGGGTCATCTATCGATGACTTGGTATTATCGATGTTTTATTCATTATTCATTTTAATGTGACATTATCATTATCACGTCTCTTTTAGTGTCGTTTATTTCGTCCATGGTACCGATTACAACTCAGATATAATCCAATTTCAAGCACTGCCAGCGCGGCGGTCGGAGCGCGCGCGGGCAGTGCTAGCGGCTTCAACATGCGACATTGCCGCGAAAACACTCATCCTGAAGAAGAACTCCCGAAGAGTTCGTAACATGTCGCCTGTCGTGACGTTTAATACGTGAGTTTAACCTCGTATTTATTAGTAGCAACTCAGATATACGTCTTGGATTTAATTTCCACTAGCAGCCAGCGCGGCTCCTTCTGGAACCAAGGATTCATTCCGAAAACTATGACTTTGTAATTACTTATATCGATATACTTTTTGAGCTTAATCTGCTTACAGTGCCACCTAGATATGCCAGAAAACGCTTAGTGTCGGGAGCTCACGTTACACTAGTCATGCTCTAGGTCATCGCGTGACTTGGCCGGTTATTTGATACCTAAGCCTTGTTACTGAATGCAGTTGATGTCTATTACTATCCCACCAAAAACATAAATGTTAAAAAGGAGAGCCTAGTTCAAAACAAAAATTATGCTTGGCTGTGGGCTTCGCCGCAAAAAGAATGGAGATCTAAATGAGTGTCAAGTTCTATGCAAAATCCAAATATGTATTGATAGGAACAAAATAACATTATGAACAAGTATTAAACTCTATGTCTTTGCTTTATTGGATACCTATAACAATTGCTGTTATTTAAAAATGTGAGATCTTTAAGTAGGCTCGATTTGACTTGGCCAGTTTTCATAACATCAGTAATTTTATAAAGTTATTCAACAAATATATATATATTTTAATTCTAATAAAAACTGGCCAAGTCAAATCTAACCTACTTTAAGATCTCACATTTTTAAATAACAGCAATTGTTATAGGTATCCAATAAAGCAAAGACATAGCAAAGATATACTGTTATATAGCAAATACATATATTGGGATAGTTTCAAATATCTGCTTGTACTTAACGGTTCCAAAGCTACAATTAAAAAAAAACTGTATGGGGACCCCCCCTATTTTTTAACTTTTTTTTATTATTAGATTTTTTCGTACGCTTACACACAATTACCGAGCTGGATTCCAAATTTCATCCTTCTAGGTCATCTGGAAGTAGGTTAGGTTTAGGTACTATATGTCAGTCAGTCAGTGCTAAAATTTTCGACTTTTTGACCTTCATATCTTTATAACCGTTTGAGCTAGCTTCATGAAATGTGGGCTTCTAATGTCCTTATGGATATAATTAAACACACGTAGTTTTATGTGTCTACGTTAAAGAGGTTTTGAGTTATAGAAGGGTCAAAAGTGGTACCAAGTGGTTCGTGTAATATTACACTTGGCGCTGCTGGTTAGCCAGTTCTTTTGCTTGAACTTGGCTTGACACGCTGCCGCGTGTCTAGATGTATTTCATCGAACGAGTGAGCGAAGCGAACGAAGTTCTATGCTTCAGCTTGGGGCAAAATTCGTTCGTGTCCGTATGTCCCGCTATCCCGCTGTCCGGCTGTTCTCCACTACAGGACGCATTTCTCAACCGATTCTCGTGAGCGTGAGTTGATAATTATATAGATTTATTTGTCGATTCACTTTTTCAACATTAAAAAAAGCACTCTAAAACATTTATTGCAAAATATCGAATTACCGACATCCATGCTTATCAAAATATTAGATTCCCACAATACCAGTATTTTTATATATTATGTTCCTTTTATATCAGTTTTATAAAAAACCATGTTATACCAAAAACATCAAATTACGAAATCACAATGGAAATGGGAATCATTATGGAATTCGGTTTTAAAGGCTACATATGGCAACATGGTGTGTTTTGAGAACTAGTTGCTTTGGCAATCCGATATAAAAAAGAAACACGGTAAAAGGAACGTCTGGTATTTTGAATATTTAGGGAACGAACGAAAAAAAGACTGTCTCGGGAGTTCTACAGCTTACAGAAGTTACAGAACGACTAGCTGTCAATATTATGTGCAATAATTATGACGTAACGTGATTCATATCACTGTATAACTAACTATTGAGTATAATCCCATACAATGCTAATGACTAATGTTATTTCTATAGTACTTGTTTACTGTTGATTAGTAATCATTAGGAAAATGATTGGAATTGCTAAATAACACGTATTTATGATGAATGCATTAGATACTCAATATAAACAATATTATAACAATGAGATTTGGAGAAAACTTCCCATTTTTTGATATTTAAAATATACCTAAGTGTACTTTGGTACTGTCCTGTAGGTACTTCAAAAGCAAAAGAGCGGTTACCGCAAAACGCCAAATGTTGTTCGATGTCGCTCGAATTAGCAAGTGATATACAGATATGATGAAGAACCAATGCAGAAACGAAGATTGTGGAGTGTTCATTTCATTCACCGTAACAAGTGACACTGGGATCGTGATAGATAATGTAAAATGAAGAGATAATTTTTAAAGGGATACATAAGTTCGCGTTTGTACTTGAATTTTTCATATTTGGAGAGTTTACTACTATTTCTACTAATAAGTATCGGTGTAACTGAAAATAATACTGATAATAATACTTAGTGAAAAAATTCAATACCGTAAAACCACACAACTATAGTCCAGTACCCCAACTATGGTCCAAAAGTAAACTCATTCGTTTCTATCAATATCGATTTCGTATTAGTGATTTTATACGTTTTTATTAAAATTTGTGTTATTGTATTGCCTGTCTTTAAGTTTATCCATGAAAATAGTCCCACATGAGCACGTATTATGAGAATTTATTTGGACCATAGTTGGGTGACCTGGACTATAGTTGTGTGGTTTTACGGTACCAAATTTCTTCAGTCCTTATCGCCAATTCAATGTGAATATTCATGAAGGGAGTGGCTCTACACAAACCGGGTCCTGTTTGACCGTGAAATTGTGCAACAGCTTTAATATGCGGAGCTGATTTTTATTGCGTTTTTAATGGAAACAGAAGAGCATCGCAGACTGCGCGGCGCCGGCGCGCACCACAGGTATGCATGCCATTCATAACCCGTATTGGATCAACTTTCCACTCATAGCAAGGATAACTTGACCCCGTTATTCGGAACAACTATGCGTAATCCGATCCCAGACTGGTGTGCCTGAGGCGAGTAATCGGTAAGCGTTGTGAATTGCCACCCAGGTGAGCGCAAATAGGCCCGTCGAAAAGCGAAACCGAATCTTCCATCCTGTTTCGGCGCTCGGTTACAACTAGAGTGTGAAAAGGACAGATTGAATGCAATATTAATAAGCTCGTTTTACACAGATGCTGGTTCTTGACGCAATCTGCGGCTCTAAATCATGTTAGCCTTGATGAAGAGATAAGGGAATTCCTAGTGAGGGATCGGCGAGGGAAACCTGAGAGAAATGCCATTGTCGACGCAAGCCCGTTTGAAAGTTCCAAGCCAGTTTTCAATGCCTTTTAGAGCAATGATTCGCTGCTACGGCTCGTCTCTATCCTGATAATATTATAAGGAGGTGAAGGTTGTGAAGCTTGTAAGTTTGAATGTAGGTAAGAGGTAATTATCTAAACTAAACCATAGTATTTCTTTAGACGGTTACGAAAATACTGTTCCCGACGAGACGTGACTAGATAGGTATGTTATTCATACTACTTAAATTCAGATTCATTGGATATTTGTAGCTAAATATGCAAATCTGTTTTTGCGCCAGAATAAGGCGCAACTGTTTGTGATACTAGTGATTTTTCATATTCACTGTAATAAGTTATTTATTTTTTACAAATAAACACCTGTCTTTTATAAAACAATTAAGTAGTTGTTTAATATTCAAGTTATATATTAAACTACAAAATAAACTTAAACCTATATACGCAACAAAACGTAATTTACTACTCGACACAATTTAAAGCAATATGTTCTCAACATGCTATCTTTATTGATTGATCATAAACTTTAGTCTCAGAACACAATAGTCGGACTTCCAATACTTTCTACCAATACGTTCGATCTTTTGTTGCAAGATATGTAACTTTGTTTATGCCTGGCTGCCAATTAAGCTGATATATCCATGAGCTTTCACTGTTTTATTATTTCTCATTATAAACAGCTCCTTTTATTACTGGCCAGTATCGTTCTATTGGATTCGAGAAAACAATTGATTTGCTTCTGCATGTGTCGCAGTGAGACGTTGCATGTAGAACCGATGGCCGTTGGAGTGGAAAGGTTCTCTAGTGGCGACCAGCACGTACCTACCGGAAGACGCAGCGTGGGTAGTCCTCCCACAATCCGATCACTTTGGCACTCTTTGGGGGAGGCCTATGTTGAGCAGTGGACGTCTTTCGGCTAATATAATGATGATCAAATATCAAAAAACCGGCCAAGTGCGAGTCAGACTCGCGCACGAAGGGTTCCGTACCATTATCAATAAAAATATTTATTTTATTTTGTTTTTAGTATTTGTTGTTATAGCGGCAACAGAAATACATCATCTGTGAAATTTTCAACTGGAACTATCACGGTATCAGTGAGATACAGCCTGGTGACAGACAGACGGACGGACGGACGGACGGACGGACGGACGGACGGACAGCGGAGTCTTAGTAATAGGGTCCCGTTTTACTCTTTGATTAGGTACGGAACCCTAAAAAAAGGAAATTTGAAATATGTGAAAAGTAAAAGGTTGATAAATAGTAATAAATACCTTCACTTATTAACGACGACATAGATTAATTAAATCAATTTACCATCAATTATTTGATTAAATTAAAAGGACACCATAGCGATCACTATAATTCATACGCAGTAGGTACCTACACAAGTCTGACTACCGTATCATCAAAAAGAAAGTTATTCTTAGAAACTGACGATCGGCCGTGTATGATCGGATCAAAATGTTGACGTTTATTTATTGCGGGTCCTTTGTAAAGATACTTTCACTGATAACATTGTAGGATTATAAATTGTTTGAATTTTATATTTATTTGGACAATACACCAAGGGGATTAAGATGCCCCTTGGCAAGATTTGTCTGTGATGTGCCTCTTTATGAGCATATTTTGACTATTTATTTTGTTCAATATCGACTTTGAAAGTGGCAATATTGATAATGTTCTATTTACGACTGTCTATAAGAACTTTATGGGAATGCTTCCCCAAATGAACGAATTGAGAATTTTAATTTATTGAATGAATTAATAGATGCATTTAATATTGTAATTCCAGTAGGAGTCAATATTAAGATATTGACTTCAATAATGCAGACTCTCAGGGCAAAAGAGGAAAACAATTAATTACTTACATAGGTATATGCATTTTTGTTTATACATACTACTTAAGGCTATATGACGCAATTTAGTGGACTAAACTCAGTACTCACATCCTGCTTACGCTTTATACTCGTAATGACAATTTGTGGTTGATGAAGTCAAATAAATTTTAAACCAATTATTCATTCAGGCAGCAAAACGTGAATAAATAAATATACATACATTTATGATAGCACACAACTATCGGCTTTATGAGTTTTTATAAATATATAAGATGCTTCTAAATTAGATGCCAATACTTTAAGGTTTAAGAGATGTTAACTACCATCAAAATAATGTACTTTAAATAGGAATTAAGAAAAACAAACAACAAAAAAAACAATCAGTCTGTGCATTAACTTACATCAACATAATTTACTTTTAAGAGGAATTAAGAAAAAAAACATCCTGTGTATTTCACTGACAAGGTATTTCACTACTTATCACTTTTTGTAAAGTGAGCGTCCTTGTTTGTCATCAACATCAATGACAATGACATACCTACTTAATCAATGACAATGACATACCTACTTAATCAATGACAATGACATACCTACTTAATCAAACAAGTCTTTAATTATATAGGATGGGCCATAAATGTTTGTACTTGTGAAACTTTGATGAAAATAAAACCATGAAAGTTAATTTCCTGATCATTTAATTTTTGTGACTAACATCTAATGCAATTTATTTTTTGAAAATAACATCTTTGAAATGAAAAATCTCGTCGCTGGCACTTCTGCAAACGAATACGCAGATTTTGGAAAACTTCGGGATCTCGGCTATCTCATCGCGGATGTTTTGCTTGAGTTTGGATATTGTCTTCGGTTTTTAGGGTTCCGTGCCAAAAAGGTAAAAAAGGAACCCTTATGGTGCGGTGCGACTCTGTCCGTCTGTCCGTCCGTCCGTCTGTCACAACGTTAAATATCTCATGAACTGCTTAAGCTATCAATTTGAAATTTGGAACAACTGTCAAAAGGGTTAAGACACGTGTACGGAAAATGAAAAAAAAAAACATTTTTATTTTCTGTTTAAATGACGATTATGAGGGGGGTTAAAAAATTAAAGTCTAGTAAATAGATCAAATGGGATATCATATGAAAGGGCTTGAGTTGCACTTTTTAAAACTGTTTTTATTTTTTTTCTACAGTGGTTAAATTTTGATTGATTAAGGAAGATGTAGACTAACTTAACCCCTTAACTATCTCCGAAGTTTACGAAGCGAAAATTCTGAAATAATTACACATGATTAAGAGTAACAAATAATACAGGAAAAATAAAACAATATCTCTCTCTAGCTCATTTTTTTTTATTTATCAATATTATTTTCTTAATAACATTTGTAATTTACTTACTTTTGTATGAAATTTTATGTCTTCAAATTCCTATCAGATTATCGTTAAAGTCCTTATTTCAAATAAAAAATAAATAATCGAAATCGGTACGCGTGATAAAAAGCTATCGCTGATAAACAAACATACTAGGTTGTAAGTTGTTAGTACCAAAATGCAGAAGGCAACAGCGCATAGTAGAAGCTACCGTTGCGAAGCCGCAACGGTAGCTTCTACTATGAGCTGTTTAAGATTGTTCAAGAATGAATGGGTCCCGACATGACGGGTATGGTGTATGAAAGTTTGTACGGAACCCTCGGTGCGCGAGTCAGACTCGTATTTGACCGGTTTTTTTTCAACTTAGAACTCGACTTTTTCGGTATTTACCCTCGTACGAAAAAATCGGCGGGAGTGAGATCCGGGCTCCTAAATAGGCGGCGAACTGTTACATACAAATTGTTGCTTTTATAAAACTGCTTTACACAAAAAGCTCGTTGTTGATCAGTAAAAGGCTTCATTGCAAATAAAACTGCATAAAGTAATGTCAAATTTCCCTCCACTCAAAAACTATATAATGTATTATTATACAAGATATTAAATGTTGCCATTTACAAAAATTTATGGCCCATCCTATATATATATAATTTTTATTGAATTCTAATTAGGTATCTAATTAACACTAATTAACAGGGTGTTATTACGTGGCACAGTTGTTTTCCTAATTTTCTCCAAAAAACTATCATAAACTTTAAATTATGTGGGTAGTTTTTTACTTAGGTAAGTCTACCTAGTAGTAGGACGAGTACCTACCTACTATTAGCTCTGAAAGTATTGGCATCTATGTAATTTGGAAGCACTTTATAGATTGTATACTGCGACAGTGGCAAACAACGATATGGTCGAACTGGTAAGGTGAGTTTCAAATTAAAGGAGAAATTGAAAAATTTAGGCTCCGAGCCGGAAAAAAAAATTCAATTTCTCCTTTAATTTGAAATTTTATAAATATTGTTAGCAGCGTAACTGCTTTATACAAAATTTATTTGGTAAGGTGAGTTCGGCAAAGTTTCGGACGATCCATGGAGGTCCCCTGATCTTAGCGCTATCTCTTGGTGCATCCTGAAGGAGCCCAGGATGATTCAAGGCGGAAGCGCTTTGACAAGCGACTGAGAGAGGAAACTAGCCATCATTGGGATAAGGTTGTGCCAAGAATGCCAAGTGAGTGGGCAAATGGACTGTCAAATGTTTCCGCACGCCTCTGTCCCATTAACGATATTCACTGAACACGTCCACAATACCACTTTAGATGGATTAGATTTGGGTTCTACGTCAATATCGTCTGGATAGTTTGGGGTCACGCGAAATTATACAGCAATTTTGGACGGATGTAGAGGTACTCATTGACTACATATATATTATCGGACAACGAACAATTGTTTCCAAAGTTATAAATATTTAGTGTTGATCATGTGTACGCAAACGCCAATACATCAAATTGATTGAGCATCCCATACATCATATTCGAAGGTCACGGTCAAGTTTTTGGCAGTCATATTGAGGATATGTACAATCAATATCCTAGGGATGCGGAACTCGTATCTAAAGCCATTTGAAATTTGTACCTTAAGCTTGTCGATTAAAGTCGTGTTTTGATTGAGAGATCGTTACGAGATTTCTGAAGTTATCCGCCAATATGTCGAGCAACGATAAGGAAGACGGATAGTAGATATGTTAGGAATCTTTGTCAGTGATACAGTGTATCTTCTGAGAAATGTTTGATTGACATTATCCGTTGGTAAGAGGATACACGTGATTTTCTTTTGTGCTGTGACAGTCGTGCAATATGTTTCGTACAGTTCCCGGCAAACAACTTGAACATGCGGACGAAGTTTGCCGTCTACTGTACCTAGGGTTTTTCCATCTTATTTTAGTTAAAAAACTAAATGATGATTTTCCAGCTAGTAAACAGCTATGGCTATTAGCTAGGCAATTGCTTCCTTGTTTCTCATCATTGTGCACAATTCGGTTTACGCGCGTCAAAGTGGTCGGGTACGAGTCGTACGACAAATGGAAATAGCTTAGATTTAGTATAAAGATGGAAATAGCGTAGTAAAGTTCCTCGTTAGCTACCAAACGGACATTGTTCCCTATTAGCTACTAAACTGATTGCAAACTCGTGACTTGCTCTTGACATTACTTATCAATAGCATGTCAAAACACCCGTTGCATTTCCAAGGATAACTCGCGAAGCACGAGGTTTGTCCAACTCATTTCTGTATCACGACTGCCGACTAAATTTAGTAAGTAAATAAATAACATCAGTTCTAATAAGTCTGAAATGCTATAGGTCAACCGTTTCGCAGAGACGGTGCCTGCGAGGGAACAGGGGCGCGAGGGCACGCGCATCACCGTCTCAGTTAAGCCTCTCACAGACTGGCATGGCCTGCGGTGGCGGTCAGTAGACTTTAATTTGTATAGTTTATTACTGACCACTACCGCTTGCAGCACCTGTCTGTGAGAGGCTTCAAGCGGTCAACCTATAATAATATGAGCCTGATGGAAATTCGGCGTCATCAAACATGGACATACTACAGAGGCCAGATTCAGGCATCAGCAAGAGCGACGTCCGATAGGTCTACGTTTTTGAAAAGCTGCAATATATGTGGTGTGGATATATTATGTCGTGGATAGCAGACTAAGTATATTAAAAAAAAAAAAAAAAAAGTAAATCGGCTTAGAACAAGCTAGGCAATAATCGTACCTAACAGAATATTTACTAGTTCTTGTACTTCTTGTTGCTGTTTCACAACGTCGTCTTCTAACTAATGACCAAGGATTGGGGCCATTTTCTATATTTTTTAAAGGTACCTACCTACATAGACAAAATTACTTATTGAAAGACAATTTGAGGCATTGCGATGCATATTTACGTATCAGAGTTGCATGTTTATCGTGTAACGAAGTATCTAAATTATGCCAAAACAAATAAATTACCAACAAATTTGCATTAACTCCGACAAATGGAAACGACTCTGATCACGATATATATGAAGAACGTTAAGAACTACCTTTGATCTTTTAATATGACTACCTCTTAGTTCTGAAAAGGTTAATCTATCTGTAAACTAGCTTTTGCTCGCGACTTCATCTGCGCAGAAGTCGTTGATCGCAATTTCATGTTTTTTACCCACATTTCCTTGATAAAATAATACCAGTCTAGATACTCTAGAGGGGCACACTCCGGATGCGCCCCGACCATATAGGTACCTAAACCGGCCTTGATTTGGAATCCCCAAGGAAACCGAAAGCGTGGCTGTCCCAACCCAAGCAAACCTGGCGGCGTACTGTGGTAAACGAAGCGAAGAAATAATAATAATAGTTAAGGTGGTTCGATTGCCATACAAAGCGTTATTTGACATTCGCAGGCTAACAGCGTGATATTTTAAGAAACTTATGTAACAAACTTTCATCAATTGGCTTCCCATTTGCGCCAAATTCCCCCTTTCCTAGAATAAACTTGTATAAACTAGATTAATTTGAGAAAAATAGTTTTCCCAAAATATCACGTCCCAAACCAATTTCTCAAATTAGGTAATCTAGTTTATACAAGTTGCACCTTAATTTGATCGCCTGTATTTTTTAAAGTCTAAATTTTACAGAAGCTCTTTTGCAGACAGGAAGACAGATATATGTATACTGTTGCATTTATAACATTAGTATGGATTCTATATTATGTTGTTACAGCTTGTAAATAAACTCGGCAACTAAGTAAAGGTTCATTTTACACCTCAAATCCAATACTGTTGAAATGTTTAAGCAATATAAAGGAGCTCCCAAGTTGAGCAATGTGGAGTACGCAGTAAAGTTAGTAAAGTAGGTCACGCGGCTCGCGTGTGAGTTGCGCGCATTATCATAATCTTATATGCATTCATTGGGGATAGCTCGACTGTAGTGAATTGTCATAAAACATTGCAAATCATACCTACCTTATTTACAATACGCATCCACTCATTATGTTTTTTTGTTTCACGGTGGGTAATTTGCGAAAGGAAGTAGGTAATGTTTTCAATAAATCAGCATCGATATAAAAAACCCAAAAAATCTGTTATATATAATAGATTTCAATAAAAACCACTTTCTTCATATAGATTGTCTTTTATTTTAACCGGCAACCAAGATTTAACAATATTTTACAGTTTTTTTAATTCTCAAGCGATACCAAAAAATAAGTATAATACAACAAGCATAAACAGTAAAAAACTAAACGATGATACAATATAATGGAAAAATAAACCATCATCGTCTGAATGTTTAATTAAATAATTTGTTTCGTTAACTGTAACCCGACTACGGAAAAGTAATGTCACCCGGAGCATAATTTCGAATCGATGGCCACCTCTTATCACAATCGGTTCAGTATCTTAAACGCTACAGTGGAACACACGTAATTATACTTAGTCGCAAAAATAAGGTAATTTTCGCTGCATAATTAAGGAGATTAAGCTGCTACGGACTATGTCGTAGCGCTACAAGCGTAGCTAAACAGCGAATGAGTTATTGCATACAACTACTACAATGTAGTTGATAAGTTTATTTACATAGTTTTAATTACTCCGTTGCACGTTGGCTCAGCGACCTAAAATGAATCTTGGCCTCTGCTGACACATAACTATAGCTTTTCAAACTTTTAACTAAGTAACACATTGGAGTTACAACGAGTTAAATATCAGTCTAGTAAAATGTTTGCTTACTTCTCACATTTGACTGTGGTCCTAGGATGCAACAACAGGTTCTAAAGGTCGGGTGGCACTGGCGATAAATGAAGACGCGACGTATTGATGCCCTCGATCAGCTAAAGCTGCGTACATACTGGCATACGCGCTGCGAGAAGCCTGGAAACGGCCGTATGAATGGTACAGTCAGCCAGAAAAGTAGTGGCAGTTGCATTACTATCTCGGGTTACTGTTCAGCAGTAATCAGTTATTTATTTGCTCAAACATGGTACAAATAATAACAATAGAACTACATGTTTGATCGGGTTCTTAACATACATAAATCTACTGAAAACTGAAAACAGATTAGTATAAATAGTTGGAATTATGTGAAGTACTTATACTTTTCTTTTCCTCTTTGGGGGAAGCCTATCTCCAGCAGTGGACGTCTTTCGGCTGATATGATGATGATGATGATGATACTTTCCGGCTCGGCTCGGAGTCACGCCAATTAATATTTCTACTACGGGATTGTAATTCTTTAAAATGTATCATGCGCGGATGCGGGTCGGTGCGCTTGCAGTACCGCCTCGCTTCCGTGCATCCCGCGCCAGCTAACAGTCCACAATTTCGTAGTTCTACTCTCGAAGCCGATAACATGCAAAAAACCATTTATATAGGAAACGGCCTACGATTAGAGCGCCAACCTAAGGGGTTCTTGGCACTAAAAGCGTTAAATGGAGCGGTGCAGTAAACAATCGTTACTGACTCGACTGACAGTTGACACTGACAGCTGCCTGCACCACACTGGCGCGGCCTGCGGTGGCGGACCATAGTAAATTTGACAGCTAATGACAAGTTTTCTATTGTCCGCAGCGGCCAGGTCGCGCCAGTCTGTGAGAGGCGGCCTCAAGATGTTCCAGCAATATCAAAACCTGCAAACGACACCGTTTTAAGCCCCAGACTAGGATTTGATGAAGGCGCGCGGCGCTGCCCCCCCGCATATAGACTAAAAACTATTTAATTTATTATTTAGTTTAGGTAGGTACATATATACATATAACATGTCTTAATTTAATTAATTAATTATTTTGTCATTTTTCCATATCAAAACCTGCCATCCAGGGAAGGTTGTCCCAAAATATATATTTGTCGCCGGCCGCTCTGCAGGCCAAACGGGGTTAAAAAAAACTATAATAATCAAAAGCTACACGTGCCGAGCGAGGCACAGCGTGTACGCGCTACGCGGCCGCGGGCGTTGATAATGAAAATGTATGTGTTCATTGTTTCGCTGGGTGTGAACCCGTGATGGATTTGTTGGTCTCACGTGGCCTTTGCTCGTAAATAATTGAGATTTATTTCTAGTTTTGTTTTCGGTGTTTGGCACATGATATCCAGACTAACGATTAATTAACCTTGAGAAGTAACTTTATTGTTCAGAAACAGGATTGTACCTATTCAATTAAACTTAAAGTTAAATAGTATCTGTGGGCGTCAGAAAGAGATCTGTAAAGAAAGTAGCGCCTGCGGGCAACCGAATGGGATTTGTGAAAAAGGTAGCGCCTAAATGGCCGATTAGTTAAGCAATAAATTAATGAATAAGCTTATCAAACGTCTTTGTAATAATCCCTTTACATAAGGACGGTAATAATAACTTGTAAGTACAAATGTTAATTGAAGCCATTAGGGCCTGGCGAAGCTTTTAAATGTTACAAAACTTCGCAATTTTACGTAATTATCGATTTTCCCAATTTGAATGCGAAAATTCGGGAAAACTAGTTGATATGGCAATGTAGCCTAGAAATAGTTTTAATAAAGAAAAATGTGTGAAAACCCTTAGGGTTCCCCTGGCAGACAGGAAAATGTGAAAATGTTTTTTGTTAATAAAAGTAGGCGAGGCCCTTTAAATTGAAAACCTGAAAAGCGCCCTATTGGCCTAATTTTGTATAATTTTGCTGGACAGAGAGTCCATTAACTTAGATGCTCTTAGGAGTATATAACAGGCTACAATCGTCAGTCCAATTTGTGTTCGCTCAGTCCCACCAGTGGGAGCTCCTAGGAAGCAGAAGAAAATTCAATAGGGAAATTGTGATAGGAAGTAGGGAAAGTAGTAAATCAGTAGTTTGGGTATCTTTTATATTATACCATTTTATTAAATTTCATCAAAGTATTATTTTTATCATCACCCCGTCTTTCAACAGTGCAGCTCAGTCTGCGGGATTAGTGCTCCCCAAGAGTACTTGCGCTATCGAAGCGTAATCGGCTATCCAGGGGTCACGCTCGAGTGGTTCGTCCGCTGCCGTGCATCTCCTGGATACCCATTGTTAGGTGACTGTAGGATCGCGAAGGTCGAGCTCTGGCCTGTCGCACATCGACCCCGTCGGCGCCACGCGTCGTGCACAGTGTCTATCGGACACTATTGGACACAACCTTGCCAGGATATGACAGCGCCCGATGTGTGCTGTTAGTGCTAGACGGGCAGTACAGGATTAAATCAATACATATATTTGCACTTAGTCAAGTGCAAATATATGTATTGATTTAATACTTTCATAAATAAGTACCGAAACCTTAATCTGCTGACATAAGAGCGATGGGACATATTTATGAGTAATTTGTATATGTATCCACCCATATTACTGTATATAGAGCGATGCGGCCGCCTATCACCCATCATTATCTGGTATTTATCCAACCTGCAACACCAAAGATATATTCTTTGATTATTTAAAAAAACAATACACCTAGGTACCTATACTTAGACAAGTATTTTTAATGGTTTTATTGGCTGCAGCTACTCATGCTGTATTAAGCATTTTGAAATTGACATACGCCTTTGCACGTAGAAATGATGGCCTTTGGGGCGGAAAGGTTATCGAGTGGCGACCACGTACCGGAAGGCGCGGCGTGGGTAGGCCCAAGGTGGACTGATGACCTGGTAAAGGCGCATGTGGCACTCTTTGGGGGAGGCCTATGTCCAGCAGTGGACGTCTTTGGGCTGATGTGATGTGATGATACGTCTTTTAATGTAGGTAGGATGATATATCTGTTTTCAATGCAAGGAAAACACAAACAAATCCCAAATTAGTTTAAAAATTGGGCACTCAAAAATCGACTCGCGGATGCGGTTTATTGAAATCATGCATGCATTTCCGCAAGGCCTCGATCGATACCTACCTATACTCATCACGCAAAGAAAAACAAAGAAGCGGCCATCGATAGAGCAAATTGGGTTAAACTAACAACCTTCGGATATTGAGCGCATCGTGGTGTAACTGGCCTGCAGAATCAAAAAGACTTATGCACATTCCAAATTCAAACAAACTCAAACCTTCTTAGAACGAATAATGTATTTAATAGCTTATTTGCCATAAAGGCCCGTGTTTATTCAATTTTATTGAACTATACTACCTTTTGATTTCGGTATCGGAAATGGCGGATTACGCGCGTTAAATATTCACGGTTCTGTGATAATTTTTAGTTTTATTTCCGTGGTTTTGGAGGCAAACTGGTACGAGTGGAGCATTTAATGGCAACATCAAGTTTATTATTCAATAACATAGCATATTTGCTTTAATGCATTAATAGAATCTCCACTTATAATAAATCTCTAGAATCAGCCAGTTTGAAACTAAGCTTTGGGTTGTCACGAATGTTCTCAGCATCCCGTGAACGGAAAAATATGACACATTTTTTGTAGGTACATTATTATTCTAGCTGCAACTTAGGATAGTTTTTATCCGACTGCGAAAGTTAATTAATTTTCCGAAATATACGACTTCATTTAATTTATGATTTATTTCTTTGAGATCAAACGCTCCAACTGTCAGCTATAAGAAACGTCAAAAATGGCGGAATTGCTTTGCCTTTCACTTATTAATAATTTAAATCCCGTCTACGATATACCTTTACGAGACAAATGCTAAAAGATAAACCATAAAAAAATATTCGATTCTGATATGAGAACTTATATGCGCAAAAGTCGTATTATGGCGTAATTTCAATAAATGTATCAACAAATTTGAACAATGCAATTAACAAGAATTTGTTTTTTTTTAATGGCTATGGCACGCGTTCTGCGCATTCTGCCAAAGTAGGTACCTGCGGCGCTACCACGAAAACCACTGACGAAAACCGATACTCAATGTTCGTATATTTGCATCCCTGTCACTCGAGTATGGTTAGTGTGATAGAGATAGAGATACTCGAATATTTTCGAATTCCAAAGTTCGTGGTTATAGCTCAGGAATCGAAAATATGGTAAATAATCATAATATTCATAATGTATTTTCTCGAAAAAGAATTTAAAATAAATATAGTCAAATGGAGAAAAAAACAACGCAAGAGGTTATATAGGTAATGACTAAGTTATAAGAGTCCAAAGTTTTAAGAGGGAGTATGTTCTCTCCCTTTTCCGCAAAACGCACCTTCATATGAAACGATTGTTTTTTACTATGACGCTCGAGGATCTTGACGTCACAGTCCCCGATCGTTTTCTCACTCTAACAAGCGACATTAAAACGGTTGTAGCTTCATAATTTTTTGAGATATTTGAATGGGAGTTTCGTCATATTCTATTTATCTATACATATGACTGACTCACTCACTCACTCACTCATCAACACACAGCCGAAACTACTGGGGCTAGAGAGTTGAAATTTACACCAGAATTACCTTTTACAGCGTAGGCAATTAATAAAAACGGATTTTTGGAAATTCTACCCGTAAAGGGGTTAAAAAGGGTTGCAAAGTTTGTATGACCGAAACTCCTTTTTGAGATAGAAGCTTAAAAGTTTTTAGAAATATTACTTACTAGCTGTTGCCCGCGACTTTGTCCGCGTAGAACTTAATACTTAGAAAATATAATGCAAACAAACTTCTACCATCTAAAGGAATGATTTCCGAGGCAAAAACTATTCTATATCCTTTGAAGGGTCTCAAATTATCTCTATACCAAAATTCATCTAGGTACATGGATTTTATCCAAACTTTCACCCCCTATTTCATACCCTTAGGGAATGATTTTCGGGATAAAAACTATCTAATGTCATTCTTCGGGACTCAAACGACCTTTATACCAAATTTCATCTAAACGGGATTCATCCAAATTTTCACACCCCATTTCACCCCCTTAGGGAGTGATTTCCGGAATTACAACTATCCTATGTCCTTTCCCAGGACTCAAGCTATCTCTATACCACATTGTATTAAAATGGGTTCCATCCGAATTTTCACCCCTAATTTCATCCCCTTAGGGGATGATTTCTGGGGTAAAAACTATCCCATGTCCTTTCCCAGGACTTAACCTATATCTACACCAAATTTCATCAAAATAGATTACATCCAAATTTTCACCCCCCCCCACTTTTTCACCCCCTTAGGGGATGATTTCCGGGATAAAACCTATTATATGTCATTCCCCGGGACTCAAACTATTTATATACCAAATTTAATCTAAATCGGTGCAGCGGTTTAAGTAGCTCCATACAAATTTCCACCCCCAATTTCAGCCCCTCAGATATAAAAACTACTTATACAGATATAAAAACTACTAAAACTTTGTCCTTCCCCGGGGCTCATTTCATCTAAATCGGTTCAGCGGTTTAGGCGTGAAGAGGTAACAGACAGACACACTTTCGCATTTATAATATTAGTATGGAAGTATGGATTATTAGTATGGATAGTATGGATTATTTCCGCTTGTCTTCCAAATAGAGGTGTAGCTGTAGACTCACTTCAAAAGAAAAAAGAAACGAAAAACTCATTCAAATATCTCTAAAAATTACGAAGCTACAACCGTTTTAATGTCGCTTGTTAGAGTGAGAAAACGATCAGGGACCGTGACGTCACGATCCTCGAGCGTCATAGTAAAAAACAATCGTTTCATTATAAAGGTGCGTTTTGCGGAAAAGAGACGCAACAAACCCCCTCCTAAAACTTTATACACTTATAACTTAGTGATTACCTCCTCTTGCGTTGTTTTTTTTTCTAGATAATACAACATTATGATTATTTTGTTTAGTGTCTACATCCATATTTTCGATAAGATAAGATAAAATAAGATTTCTTTATTGTCAGAACTGTGTACATTTAGTTGTTTTGGGTAAAATAAAGTCCAACAGCTTGCCCATTTCGGACGTACAATATTAAACTTAAAGCTAGTCAAATATACTAAAACAATAACAACAATAGTATTTCCAAATAATTTTAACCATATTCACACATAAAATATTAATTTAGATCTATCCGACATCCGTATTTTCTTTTAAACCACGAACTTCGGAATTCGAAAATATTCGGGTATCTCTATCTCTATCGCACTAACAAATGACAGGAATGCAGAGGGCCTACCGCGAAAGGCATTCGAAGTTTCCCCTCTCTGTCATACTTACAAGTTCGTACATAAGTGCGACAGAGAGGGAAAACTTCGAATGCCGTTCGCGGTAGGCCCTCAGATATACATACGAACTTCGAGTTTCGGTTTTCGTGGGTTGGCTGAATACGCAAAGAGCGCGCGCGCGTGCCATTCAAAAAAACCAAGTTTATATTTTTCGAATTTGTTGTTACATTTGTACAAAGTACGCCTTAATTCGACATTTGTGCATATAAGTTCGCATATCAAAATCGATTAATTTTATATTTGCTTTTGGTACCTATGTGTCTCGTCAATGTATATCGTAGACGGGATTAAAATTATTAATAGGCGAAAGAAAGGCAAAGCAATTCCGCCATTTTGTCCGTAGTATTTCTTATTACTGTAATTTTGACGTTTCTTTTAGCTGACAGATGTGGCGGCGATATACTTTAAGAATAATAAATGAAAAATTAAATGAAGTCGTATATTACGGAAAATAAATTAATTGTCGCAGTCGGATAAAAACTATCCTAAGTTGCAGCTGGAATAATAATGTACCTATATAAAATGTTTCATACTTTTCCGTCCATGGGATGCTGAGAACATTCGTACCACAGAAAGCTTAGTTTCAAACTGGCTGATTCTTTTTTTAATTTAGAGATTTATTATAAGTGGAGATAAATAGATAGAAGATAATGAAACTCCCATTCAAATATCTCAAAAAATTATGAAGCTACATCCGTTTTAATGTCGCTTGTTAGAGTGAGAAAACGATGAGGGACTGTGACGTCAATATACTTGAGCGTCATAGTAAAAAACAATCGTTTCATATGAAGGTGCGTTTTGCGGAAAAGGGACAGAACATACCCCCTCTTAAAACTTTGGACTCTTATAACTTAATCATTACCTATATAACCTCTTGCTTTGTTTTTTTCTCCATTTGACTATATTTATTTTAAATTCTTTTTCGAGAAAATACATTATGATTATTTACCATATTTTCGATTCCTGAGCTATAACCACGAACTTCGGAATTCGAAAATATTCGGGTATCTCTATCTCTATCGCACTAACCATACTCGAGTGACAGGGATGCAAATATATGAACATTGAGTATCGGTTTTCGTGGTAGCGCCGCAGGTACTTTGGCTGAATGCGCCGAGCGCGTGCCATTGTCATTCAAAAAAAACAAATTCGTGTTAATTATATTGTTCAAATTTGTTGATTTCATTTATTGAAATTACGACATAAAACGACATTTGCGCATATAAGTTCTCGTATCAGAATCGAATATTTTTTTATGGTTTATATTTTAGCATTTGTCTCGTAAAGGTCTATCGTAGACGGGATTTAAATTATTAATAAGTGAAAGGCAAAGCAATTCCGCCATTTTGACGAAAATTTGACGGTTCTTATAGCTGACAGTTGGAGCAGCGTTTGATTTCAATAAAAATAAATGAAAAATTAAATGAAGTCGTATATTTCGGAAAATTAATTAACGTCGCAGTCGGATAAAAACTATCCTAAGTTGCAGCTAGAATAATAATGTACCTATATAAAATGTTTCATATTTTTCCGTTCATGGGATGCTGAGAACATTCGAACCGCGCAAAGCTTAGTTTCAAACTGGCTGATTCTTTTTTTAATTTAGAGATTTATTATAAGTGGAGATTACAATACATTTCCCTCTGGGTTGGAAGGTCAGATGGCAGTCGCTTTCGTGAAACTATTGCCTATGCCCAATCTTGGGATTAGGTGTCAAAGCGGACCCCGGGCTCCTTTAGGGGCACAACCGGGAATAAACGCTAGGAAGATGATGACTTATTACAATACAATGAAAGCATTTTCAGCGTTTTAGAAAATTCCACTCCTAAGGTTATGAAAAAGGGGTGCAAAGTTGGTAAAGAGGATTTTTTTGAGCTAGAATATCAAAACTTTTTAGAAAGATTACATAATAAAATAAAATACTTTCAGCGTTTTAGAAAATTCCACTCCTTAGGGGTGTATAAGGGGGTGCAACGTTTGTAAATATATTTTTTTAGCGAGCGACCTTTGTTGAATGATTATTTATTACAATACTTACAAGTAAAGAATTTTCATCGTTTTTGAAAATTCCACCCCTAAGGGTGATCAAAAGGGGTGAAAATTTGTATGGAGGAAACTTTTTTTTGAGTTAGAGACTTGAAATTGAGTAGCTTAAGATTTTTTAAGCTTTTCCCTGAAATGCGTTCAAAGTTTGTATGGAGAGCAAGAAAATTTTGAAGTATGAGATTTGTAACTTCGATGTTAGCCTGTTTAGACTACAAAACTTATATTAGCGTTTTTTGAAATTCATCCCCTAAAGTGAGTGAGTGAGTGATTATAAGGGTGTTCAAAGTTTAAATGGAGAGCAAGACATTTTTAAAGTAAGGGATTTGTAACTTCGGTTTGAGACTGTTTGCTAAACTACTACAAAACTTATTTCAACGTTTTTTTAATTCATCGGCTAAGAATAAGGGGGTTCGAATTTTTGGAAGTAAGAGATTTGTAACTTCAGTTTTAGACTGTTTAAGTGTTTACTAAAAGACTAGGTACAAAACTAATTGCAATGTTTTTTTAAAATTCATTCCTTAAACATACTTTTAGACGATGTCATGGTAATACGCGGACAAAGTCGCGGGCAACAGCTAGTTAGTAATACATCCGTAAATTCCTCATATGCATTTATGTAAACATATTCCAGACTATGCGATTCATGTTTATACTAATGAGTATTAATTAATTGGGTGGCTTTTGGTATATTGGTTGTATCTAGGTAAACATGTAAGTACTTTAACCAACGTTTTTCCTTATTTGTGTTCGAATACGTAGATACTAAGTAGGTATTAGGTAGGTACTAAGTTAGTTTATTGTTTAAGGGATTAACTAGTTGAAATGCATAGAAAATGTATTACTAGAATCAAGAAATGAATAAGGAAGACCGCCACTATCTTAAAAGAAACAGAAATCATCTTGAAGTAAGATGATTCTCTCGAACCAAGAGAAAAAATATTGGCAAGGTAATTTCGCTTCATTTGTAACATTTTTCTGGGTGGTCTACATTTTATTTTCATCATTACCGCTCGAAAATAGATACATTGTAACAAAAGGTTCTCTAATTGGTTGATGTATTGTAGATAACTATGTTCTCAAACTAATTGACAGTTAACGAAACATTATTGCATTTTATACGGTTTAATTGACGTGAGGTTTTGAAACAATAAGTCGTAAAAGTATTCGTGATTGAGGAATTATTCAAATTAATGTCGACACTTATTTTAAGCAGAAGTAGAAACTCCTCTACTTTTCCAATTCTAGATAAGCCGCTATCAGGAGTTGAAAAGCCGGCCATTAAGGGATTAGTAATGCATTGCTTAGGTGGTTTATTAAGGCTAACTATTGTTCATTAAGGCTTAATAGAACGACGAGTTTACAAGCTCATACACAATACGTATACTAAACACTTAAAAATTATAAAAAAAAAATGAAACGCTCTTATTCTCGAGTTATTGAACCAATGAATTCACAAGTTACGTGTAACAATACATAAGAGTTGTACAATAATATGCGGCGAGCATCAATATTTGAGTCAGACGTAATTCCTGAGTTGGCCATAGTCGGCCGAATCAAAACAACTTACTCATTAATTCGGCTGAGGGAAGGACGTTTGTGGTCACCGGTCATGGGTTTTACCCTAAGCTAAGTGATATAATAATTTGTACAGTCGCCCTAATACATCAACATCGAATAACCTCGCCAGGATCTGACCACAAATCTATTGTTGAGGCGGTCGGTAGAACGTGTTCAAACAGTCCAAACATCTCTCTCTACATTTATGCATGTTATGCATTACTAGCAAAAGACAAAAACGGCGAGCATGTTGTACTGCACTGGGGGACTTACCCTAATATTTTTTTCTGAAAATGCGACATTTCGTAAACATTGGATAGTGGGACATTAAACAAAATATATATTCATCGGCACTGCTGTCTTTACTTGAAACGTCCTAGGTACGTTGTCTGGAAGAAATCGCTGTTTAGCGATAAGACCGCCTGTTGTTTTACCTCTACTGTCTCCCTGTATCTTTGTGTTTTCTTTTGTAAACTGCTTTATCTGTGTGAGGTGTGCCATAAAGAGTATTTATTTACAGTACACATGGTGCTACGTTTCCGCACGTGTGCGGAAAAGAGCACTTTACGTGCATATGTCGAAACTTTAAAGAGCAATCTGAGCAATATGTACTGTAAAACGTTGTACGATACACGTGCGAATAGGTAATTCGCAACTCTTGTCGATTTAAAACACTCCCTTCGGTCGTGTTTTAATTTATCACCACACGTTACGAATTTCCTATTTTCTGCACTTGTATCGTAAATAACTATTGTATTGTATTGTATGACATTAAAAATAGGTAAAAATAATAATAATATGTCTAATGATTAAGTAATATAGATATTAACATAGCTATAAGTACACACTAACCATAAATATACGAGTCTAAGTTACTTGAATTAAATGATAAATAAATAAAAGTGTCCTATGATGATGGAAAATTAACTGCGATATTTTCCATTTCCCATAGAAAAACTACGAGTAATAATGCATTGTACAATGCAACTAGTAAACAGGAAGTGTAACCCTTAACCCGACCGCAAATTACGATTGAATACATAACAAAGTATGCATGTGGATGACAGGAAAGAATATGATGTATGTGTCACCGTTAGATTGTGAAAACCGTCAGTTTATAATCTTACCCGTTATATTGTAAACTGACGGAATATTGTGAACTGCCTAAATAATTCATAATTTTACGCATTCATTTTCGTTAGTTTATAAACTAACAATGTCATATCGTCAAATTGTGAACTGAATCCAATTTTCCTGATTCGGAACGCAACCTGTGCGCTGTTTGGTTGAGCGAATTATTCCACTGACATCAGTTTCCACTTACGTCAGAACATGATTGTTTTTTTTGTTAGTCAGACATTTTTTTCCATTTATTTCGGCACCCAGCAGTGTCGACGGAGCCCCGCTGCGCGGGGCTCCTATTTCTGGGCGCTTTGCCCTTCGGGCAACTGAAGAAACCTGACTAACCTAACCTACCTAGTTTTTGTGTACATTCCGTAGCAAGCCGATTTGATCATAGTTCACAATTTGACGATTCGACATTGAAAGTTTATAAACTAACGAAAAATATTGCGTTAAATTGTGAACGGTTTTGGCAGTTCACAATATTCCGTCAGCTTACAATATAACGGGTAAGATTATAAACTGACGGTGTTCACAATCTAACGGTGACATGTGTATGCCTAACTTGAGATTGTTTGAGTTGGTCGAATTGCATCAAAACTAGTCCGTTCAAAAAGCAACTCTACTGTCCAAGTAAAAAGATTCGAATTCTAAAGACAGGTTTATAAAAACTCGGCCACATTAAAATAATGTCAACCTACCTAATCAATTAAGTACATACAAACTAATCAGTACCTAAATAGGGGTAAATGGAGCAAGTTCCTTCATTTTCTACACACAATGTCATTATATTTTGGATCCGAATAAGGCATGTGCAGAATAAATAACTACTTTACTAATTTGATGTATTTAATATAAATATTAAATGCTGCAGTTTCTGCAATAGACTTACTCCTCCTCCTTATATCTATTTATTATCTTCCTTCTGGTTATATTGATTTAATTTATTTCTAGGTGAATTTCCGATGATTTATCGCAAATTTGATATTATAAAATCGATCCAGCGACGGTTCTAGACATAAAATACAATTACACTTAAAACTACTTCTTTAAACCTGCAAACACAAAAGCATAGAAATCCCTTTAAGAATGGTAAGAAACGATATCAGATACACGTTTAATTCGACCAACTATACAGGGTGTGGCCTGTAATAGGAGCAAATATTCAAAGAGACGTAGACGCTTCCTTAGAGCATTTGTAGTAACCCCTTGTGTCCCGCTCATTTTATAATTTTTTGGATTCGGAGATATTTTGATCTAAAGTTATGACCTCCAAGTAATGTATCTTGGCACCACGACATCATAGCACAACTGTCAATGCGGATTTTGATGTAACATCATGTAACGAGTCATAATAGTTTTTGCATTTTTGTTTTCAAAAGATATTTTTGTGATTTATTGATTATTATTATTTTATTTTTTTAGTGTCTTTAAAATAAAAATTTACTGATAGCACTCCAGAAGAGTAAAAAAATACAACGAAACTTATTATGAAGAAAAAAATAATCAAAACATTTTTTTTTTTAAGTTTGACCATGTGGAAATAATTGTTCACAAGCTTAATAATTTACCGTTTAATTTTTTGCTCCTATTACAGGCCACATCCTGTATACTAAATCCCTAACATTTTATTTGCCTATTTTTTATCACATTTATGAATTGGAATATGAACCTTACGTAGCACACAACAAGACTGTTTTACTTTTTACAAGAGAAAGTACCTAAACAGTAGACTTGAAGCCCATGCTTCTGTAATCTGACAAGTTCGGATTCACGATTTAATAAGCAAACTAACAGGTGGTTCCCATGCTTGCCGGATTATCAGCCCTCGTATTCACAACAGCTACTTGCAATTACCAGACAAGACGACCAGTAGCCAGTCTGACCTGTGATTACGTGCAGTTGTTACGCACGGGGATCAAGATATGCCAACGATGAGTGGTGAGGTGAGTCAAGACAGATTGTGGGTTATGTCACAGGAGCTTATCCGATGCCACACGCGAAGCATCTCATCAGTTATTAAACATGGGTGTTAAGTGTAGTAGGTGACAATATTAAATACTTAAGACCTACTTATGTTATGATCACATGCAAGTGCCTAACTACAGAAGTTAAGTCGCGATATGCATTGAAAAGTTTGCAAATAACAGTTTTGCCATAGCGGCGAAAAGTGGTGGTTCACTTACTAGGCTTATTGTATTAGTTGCAGAGCCATACATTCTTACAATACAATACTGGTATTATTATTGGTAAAAATGTAATTTAACTTGTCAAAGTATCAATAATAGTAATAATTATAGGTGACACAATTTCATAATTAATATTATCAGAAGTTTTCATTTTGTGGGTAAAATGTTGTAAAATAAACGAGAATTTAAAGTTAGTATAGGTACCAAATTAAACAGCATGCATTTGCATCAATGTTGGTTCAAAATTACAGGAAAGCGAGTAAAGTACTGCCTAAGGTAACTCACAAAACATTTTGAACTCATCTGTGGGCTAAACGGGTATACCTAAGACTCATTGATTCGTTTAAGGGCCGATTTTTATTTTTCGTCAGAATTGGATAGAAGTGGGTGATTATACAATATCCTAATACGTACCTACCCTAAAATGTTGCACTAAAATCCCACTGAGTTACGAAATTCAATATAGACGGAGAGCTGAGGGACCAAATCTGCAACAGTTTTATAAAGGCTGATATTTTAATATTAGGTCATAAATAGCTTGAATATCAATAGCCTGCCGTCAGTCAGCCAGTTTTTGGGACAACTGGAGTGGGGGTGGTTTCGAACTTGTTAAGGAAACACCTACGTTGCAACTGTTTTATAACATCTGAAAATTTGTCTGTGGATAGTAAGACAACTAACAAACTATGCGGACATAGTCAGTCTGCAGAATATTGGAACAGTACGCGTCAGCAGCCCGCTAAACCCGTCAAAAAAATTGGTTAGTGAAAGTGTTTTATAAAATCAAAAAAAAATCGTGCAAGTAGTTCATAGTACCTAAAACCAGACTAACATAGTCAGCCCAAAGTTTTATGGAACATATGCCGTCAGCAGTCAAACGGCAGGCGGTGCGGCGCGCCGTTCTATTTATGAATGGATTCTTTCCCACCTTCGTTTTCTCAACAGCCTTGACTTCTTGACTCGCAGCCTTATGAATGAGATGCCTTATTAATTTATCAATGGAGCGTCCCGTGGATTGAAACTTGAGACGGGATTAGACTGATTTCAATATTCAAATTAATCTGCTCAGAACAGCTTAGTTAGCTTTAAAGGTTTATTCTGAATCGTGGGAGAATAATTTGCTTGAGAGATTAGTATAAAATTGTAAAGAAAGTAAGATTTCATAATATAATATATAGTATACATTGTAATTGATAAATTTATTTAGAAATAGTCTCCTTCAATACCTTTCGGAGGTATCTTCATCAATACCTTTCGGAAGTACTTCAACTATTTCTTAATCGAAATTGACTTCACTTTTCTTGAAATCCTACAAAAAACCAAATACCGATACTTTGGATACTGATAGTCACTTTTTTAGGGTTCCGTAGCCAAATGGCAAAAAACGGAACCCTTATAGATTCGTCATGTCTGTCTGTCTGTCTGTCCGTCCGTATGTCACAGCCACTTTATTCCGAAACTATAAGAGCTATACTTTTGAAACTTGGTGAGTAGATGTATTCTGTGAACCGCATTAAGATTTTCACACAAAAATAGAAAAAAAACAATAAATTTTGGGGGTCCCCATACTTAGAACAGAAAATCAAAAAATTTTTTTTTCATCAAACCCATACTTGTGGGTTATCTATGGATAGGTCTTCAAAAATTATATTGAGGTTTCTAATTTAATTTTTTTTTAAACTGAATAGTTTGCGCGAGAGACACTTCCAAAGTGGTAAAATGTGTGTGTGTGTGTGTGTGTGTCCCCCCCTGTAACTTCTAAAATAAGAGAATGATAAAACTAAAAAAAATATATGATGTACATTACCATGCAAACTTCCAACGAAAATTGGTTAGTGGTACCACATACTTTCATAGCATGCAATAATATAGCAACACTACAAAGCAGTGGTGCTATTATGGCTGCGGTCTTATGTAGGGTGGAGGTACTTCCCCAGTTGGGCTGCTCCACATACGAGCGAGATGACATTCCGCTGTGCCCTACCTCTATTTAAGTCTCACTTCATAGTAAAATACTGTCTATTTTTATGATCTTATCTTGGTCTTATATTTAGATAACTATGTATCTGGCATTCTATAAGATAATGTATTGTAACTAAAGAGTTTCTTGCGATAGTTCTAATACTCAGTTTAGACATTGTTATACATATCTAACAGTCACAGGGGCCAAGTTAGAAGCTGACCATGTCGCAATTTTTTGAAATTGCAGCGTTTCATCTTGCCCTTATTTAATGCCATACATTTCTGCGTGCGGTTGTGTTAAATTCTGGATTAGTATCTATAGACGTGTAGCCACCTGCGGTCAGCCAAGGTCTCGTTGCGTAACTCCATGGATAATGCATGATACCTACTACGCCGAGGAATGTACTAGACTCGTAAACTAATACCTTATATATAGACCAAGAGATAGAGGTGTGTTTAGAACTTTAGACCTAAATGAAATAAATGGCGCCAGGATACGACGTGTCCCATCGTCAGAATCGGGTGTACCTTACTAGTTCATGGTTAATTTTATTTTGACTCGGAGAAACAATAGCTAATAATCAACTTATCATCATCATCATATCAGCCGAAAGACGTCCACTGCTGGACATAGGCCTCCCCCAAAGAGTGCTAACATGACCGGTCCTGCGCCACCCGCATCCAGCGGACTCCCGCGACCCTTACCAGGTCATCAGTTAGATTGATGACCTGGTAAAGGTCGCGGGATTCCGCTGGATGCGGGTGGCGCAGGACCGGTCATTGTACCTAGTAATAAGCCATAATAATTCGGTTCGGTATGTGTTGGCTGGCGCCTCAAATTTAGGCAGTGCAACAACAATCCAATGTCATTTCTCGATTGTGTTTCTTAGACTTGTAAACTTGCTGATACATGTACCTATGTAACAATAACATTAACGACAAAGTCTAGAGTAAAGGAGAGTCAGATGAGTGGCACAATTAATTTAGAGATTAAAATATCAGACTGACAGCTAGGCTTAATAAATTGTAAGACATATGTAATGATGGAACATAATAAATAAGTAGGTTAGGTACTGGCTGTGTGTAGAATTTGGCGTATTTCATTTTCACATTTTTTTTTCTGCTGTGTTTATTACATAGGAAATTTGTATTTACTTACCTATAAATAATAGGAATGGGGACTAGAGTAAAGAAACGAGAATGATATCAAGTCAGCTTTTACCATTATAGTATTAAAATTCTTATTCAGTAAATATCAATTAACGTTACAACAAAATTTTACAGCTCCTAGACTACGTGTCGCTTAGCCGCAGCGACGACGGTTTATCACCATCACAATAAACCGTATCAAGTATATTTATTACTTAACATAGCTCGTATTTCTCTTTAACGTTGTATTGAAAAGTAAACTTTAATTTAAGCACACCAAAGTTGATATTTGAAGTGGGCAAAGATTAGGTGATGAGTTTCTTGGAGTTACAGGAGAATTATGAATAGCACCGCTATTACTATTCCGATCTCATATTTATACCTTTTGTGAGGATGCGATGGTTATTTGCTATGTATTTATGCTAAGTAATTTGAAGTGCTATGTTGTCAGGATAAAATATTGTGTTAAAGAACACTTAGGTACTTACTATGCAAAGTTGTAACTCCGCTCCCACTTCTTCACTTGATCAGGCCCCGTAGCATGGATGGGCCTTATCACGCAACAAGTGACAGGATAGAGCATCCGTCCCTGGCTGACACCGTTCGATAGAACGAGACGACGCGCTTATCCTATCAGCCTATCACTTATCGCGTGATAACGCCATCCATGCTACAAGGCCTGTATTGTCTTGTCTTGGATGAAAATCAGATCCCGAAACCAATATGAAGAAAAAATGCGTATATAGGTACTTAAGCTTGATTTGACACTTAGAAAAGTTGCTTGTGCAGGCCTAACCCCGCCATAAGTAAGTTATAAGTTGTAAGTGTGGAAATAAATAAAATAAAATAAATAAAAATAACAAAAATACAAGAAGAGGACTGCACCCAAAAATTCCGGAAATTATGATATTTCGAAATAATGAATATAATAATGCTTTCTGATGTACATATGTATTGTACTCATATGTACAAGAGTGTGCGGTCAACCCGGTCAAAGATTTGGCTCATTTGGTTGAAGTAATTGGGGAGTGCGTAGGTAGGTTGAATCAAACCAAGAAGTTTCACTGGCTATATTACCTAAAATGTCCAGCTAAAATTACAAATTAAATTCCGATCATGATTTAACTTATCTGGCTCGGTCCTGAAATATATTTTAAAATGCCCAAGACAAGACGAGAGATTCATAAAAGGGACACGCTTAATGTTAAAACAAACATACTTACTCAAATTAAGCTTATGTTACATGTCACAACTTCAAAGTGAGTCTTTGTTAATGAAGTTATCTAGTTCATTATCTATAAGTCGTCCAGTTGGACAGTTTCCGAACCGACCCTTACAGACAATGTTCCTTTCACTAGTTGCTACATTGTAGCGGTCTGAATCATGAGGCGTTGCCTCTGTATTAATGTTGCTGTCAATGTTAATTGAACTTTAATTTAGTAGGAAACGTATACGGCGACATGACAATCTAGCGCGCTCGAAACGTCTTTTTGAGAGTGATAAACGTGGTTGGTACCTCGTCCTTTCTGAGTACTATTCTCGTTTGATAACGGTTAAGTAAAACTACAAAATCAAGTGTATGTTTGGACACATAGCCTCAGTAGTGGATTTGCCCTAAGGTTTGGTATTAGGCCAGATTAGGGGTAGCAAGCTGTGGCAGGTCCGAGCCTCGGGCAACCTGATTGGTATATTTAGTTTAGTTTTTAGGGTTCCGTACTCAAAGAGTAAAACGGGACCCTATTACTAAGACTCCGCTGTCCGTCCGTCCGTCCGTCCGTCTGTCTGTCACCAGGCTGTATCTCACTGATACCGTGATAGTTCCAGCTGAAATTTTCACAGATGATGTATTTCTGTTGCCGCTATAACAACAAATACTAAAAACACAGAATAAAATAGTTTTTTTATAGATAATGGTACGGAACCCTTCGTGCGCGAATCCGACTCGCACTTGGCCGGGTTTTTTTTTTAGTTTTTACTAAGAACCTAAATAATTGCAGTTAAGAAAAGGGCAACTGCTAGGTACTACACGGCCTATAGAGTTGCCAAAACTAACAAATCCGCTACAGCATTCTAAGCAAATGCGTCAGGGGCTCACTTTTGCTGCTGCTTACTGTACTATTGCATGTTTAGCTTACTGTATTAGTAGCATAAGTCTGCGTTTGCCTACATTACATGTTATTAAACTATCAAGATCAAAGAGCCAGCATACGTGTCGATAAAACCCATCGCATTCTCCGTCAACTTGACACCAAGAAACATTAACCCAGAACAACGTAATTTCGTTTTCTAAGAGTAGGTCTGTCGAGTCATAACAAAATAGAGTTTACGTTCGCCTTCACTTGTTCACATTAAGGTCAGCCCTTGGACTAAGTCAACAAAAGTGAAACCCTACTTGAGACGCTTTCTTTTCCCTAGCATTATGTTTCTTTTCCTTAACTTAAGTTAAGTCAAGTTAAGGTTATTTATAGATATAGCTTATAAATATAAATTACTAGCTTTTGCCCGCGGCTTCATTCGCGTTGACTTCCTTTTGTTGGATTTTTTTCTGTCATATTAAGTATTCTATATGTTAATCCAGGCTATGCTCTATTTGTATGCTAAAATTCATCTTATTCCGTTCCGCCGTTTTGCGTGATTTAGTAACAAACATCCAAACTTTCGCATAAAATATTAGTAGGATACTGAATTGTATGTCAAAATTACTAAATAAAACTAAATTGTAGTAATCATAATATATATCTGTGTGTTGTTTTGTCAGTCTGAGAAATCATGAAATAGCCGATTGGCTATTTAACTAATTATTATTTTTCGTCTGTTTTCCCGAACATTATATGATTTACATGTAATGCCCAAAACTACTGGACATTAACAAAAACACCCAAACGACTACTTGCACCGGCGCATACGCATGAATGGTGCAGCTGGATGCAAGCACTAATTATAGCAATGCGGTGACCCCTCGATAACCTTCGTCAAGACTTGCACAGCGCTAATTACTTGCAACTTGATATTGGTTTAGAGGTTTAGCTTTATGTTGGGTTATGGGGCTGAGTCTCAGATCATAGAAATGACAGGGCCGAGTGAGAAGACCAACTAAGATGACCAGTCAATAATTTACTTTTCAAAACAAAGTTTTAACCGACTTCCAATCAGTAGCCAAATTGCTTCAAGTTTGCCTATAAAATTTGAAGAGTTCCCTCGATTTCTCCAAGATGTCATCATCAGAACGGGATTTTGGTGACAACGGGACCAATCTGGAAGTATATGCTTCCAAACGAAGAAAAAAATTTTCAAATCGGTTCATAAATTACCGAGTTATCGCGTAACATCCACACATAAAAAAATTAAAAAACCTACAGACGAATTGAGAACCTCCTCCTTTTTTTAAGTCGGTTAAAAAAGGAAGATATGAAGCATTTGTGGCTGTTTTGTAGTTGATGTTGTGAAGGGACGCCTGGCAGGAAACAGGCAGTCAGTCGATCGCTCGTCGCGTTCATTCAGCCCCATTCCCGAATTGGAGCTTAAGGTTACTGTCCCGGCAGCGTTCCCACATCAAATTCTTCCATTCTTCTCGTTTTCCTGCAGAACAGAAGGACATCTTTAAAGTTGACATCCTACAATAGGCTTGTTGCGTGGTGTTAAAATTGATAACGTCGTGTTGCTAAATGGATAGTAAACCATCAAATGATTGTAACAAAGTATAAATTACATAATTTACTTTAAAAACAAAGTTTTAACCGACTTCAATTCAGTACTCCGCCAAGCCACATGAACATTTCCACATTTAATTTCCAATTTACCACATGAACTGATATTTCCGAGAGCAAATACGTTGATTATTAGAGAAAAAAACCAAATCGCTGTATACGGGCCGATAATATTTGAGGACTTCCGTCAATTCCTCAAGGATTTCAGAATCACCTTTGGCACTTCTTTGTTTGCTATTTCAACTGAATGATATCAGAATCGGTGACGTACTTTTATAGTTTGAAGTACATCATTGACAAGTTCCACAAGCCATTTGTGGTCTTCATCATCACTTCCACTTCACCAAATTTATGATTTCCGGATGTAAATACACGAGTTATAATAGAAAACACCGAAATTACTACACGCGTGCCTTATATATTTGAGGAGTTCCCTCAATTCCTCATGGTTCCCATCATTCAACTGGAGTTTTGAAAACAATGGCACCAACCTGGAAGCAACTACTGTCAATTAAAAAAAGAATGGTACGAATCGGTTCATAAAAAACGGAGTTTTGAGGTAACACATATTAGAAAAAATAAAAAACCTACAACCGAATTGAGAACCTCCTCCTTTTTTTGAAGTCGGTTAAAAATATAATTCAAATCATAAAAATATTAAATAATAACCTTGAAAATTTAGAAAAAAAGGTTTTTTTATTTATTTATTGTCCAAGAGTAAATTTAAGGGCACTTAAGGGTACCAATAGAATCCTTACGCTTTTATAGAAACAAATTTGTATAACAACTATGGACCTATACGCAGTATTTCGCGACCGAAACAGCAATTTACTATATTTTCCATGCAACGGTTAGTACAAATTGCAAGGTGTGACGTCATACTTTAAAGCCAATCAGTATGAAGCGTTTCGGCTGCTGTCAGCGAGGTCCGTCTTTAACTAGATTTTTTGGGTATTAATGTCCTTTATATGTAGTTGCTTCCATACAAACATTTGTTAATTTACAAAAACTGGTAAACAAATTTAAGGTCACAAGCCCATTCCCTCTTTTCTAACACATCTTTACCGAATGTATTAAACTGGTGCCGCGTACATAACACATTCCGCTAGTATATGCTTAATAGTTTCTTCCTCCCCACAGTGTGATACGCTGTTTTATAGTATAATATGGTTTCGATTTTGAAAGGAAGCGTATTGAATCAAGATGATTCATATTTGAGAGCTCATTCATTCTATGGTCCGTCCTCCCTTACAAAGCCTTGCCTTGCGGTAATGAAACTAAGATTTTTTTTTCTAGCCGTAAAGTAAAAAATATCTAAGTACCATCCGGCCGTTTTCACTCAAATGTGCGACATTTACATTTCTTCTCAGAAACGAAGTTTTTTTGGTTTTTCCTGTGCAGAATCATGGACCCTCTTAATCACGATAAATAAAAAAGTGTCCCCAGATTTTTATTCCACTGTGACTTTGTTTCATACATTCTGTATGGATATGGACCGTCACATAGTGGAATCCTAAAAAATGTATGGAAAATAGGGGACAGTTTTTTCTTTATCGGGATCAAGCGTGCAGGAGTCCTCATGATTTTGAACCGGAAAAACCAAAAAAAACTAAATTCTGAGAAAAAAAGTAAAAGTTTAGTGAAAACGCCCATCCCCTCCGTACGCGTGCTATAATTCCCACTTCCTTTGCAAAGGGAAAACGTAAAACTTTTTTCACTTCTCATGCTCTAAAAGTTCGTCTTTATGTCGTGCGTAGGCGACATAAAGTCGCTTTTTATGCTCTAGAGCATAAAGTAAAATCTTCGTCGAAGACCAAGGCAATCGCTGCAACAGCCACACGAACATCTTTAACTTCATACAACAACCTCTTTATTTTATTTCGTTTCGTTCGTATTCTAAGACCAAGGCAAAGATACCAACAGCCAAAGTACACAATAAAACTTCATGAAATAAAGTTATAATTTGTATTTCGTCTCATTTATTATTTTTTATATTTGTTTATTTTTCAATTTAGTAGATCAGTATAGTATTTAAGCCATAACAACAACAATTAAATTAGCATTTACTATATTTACGTGTTGCTGTTTCATTTCCTCGCAATCGAAGTGAAAAGTAGAGTGTACAACTCGTCCATAAAACCCATTTTACACTCGACTTTATATCTATCCTCGCTCGCAAGCTCGCTCGGATGGATAAACGTCTCGAGTAAAATGGTGCGTTTTATGCACTTGTTGTACAATCTACTATTTCTAACTACGGACTATTACGTCTCAGACTATTGATATAAGTTATTGTTCAGTCTTTCATGATCATGAGGACACACCGTTGAATCTTTTGTTTAATAAGAATTCGTCGCGGATATCTCGGAAATAACACTGGGCAAAATTTTACGATTAAGTGTATTCTGGTCAGGTTGGGAATGTTGGAATGTATTACTTAAACAAGCGACACTCCAATATTATCCAGTCAAACAGTGATACAATATTACGTGACCAAAACAGTCTGGAAGTTATACGTACTACCACGTATTTTTAATACCTTCTTACTGGTATAGCTACTTATTTATCGTGTAACCTTCAAGATTACAATTGATAAAGAAGTATTTAACTATACCTAATACTGAAAATAACAATATTTATTCGAGACAATGCATTGTATATTATTATTTTATTCAACTGAGCTGTTGAACTCGGGAGCCTGTATATTTTGCAATATAGGTACCTACATAGTTTTTTTTATTTCGAAAAACTGATGCGACGGAAAAAGTCAAGGGCAAGTCCGCCTATCTCTTTGTTTGTGCAATAAAGTTTAAATAAATAAATAAAGTCTACTTATTGAACCTGTTCACGAGAATCGGTTGAGAAATACGACCTGAAGAGAAGATCAGCTGGACAAACGGACATACGAAAGAATTGTGGGCCAAGCTAAAGCAGAGAACTGAACTGTGGCACTCTTTGGGGGAGGTATATGTCCAGCAGTGAACGTCTTTCGGGTGATATGATGATGATGATGATGAAAGCAGAGAACTTCGTTCGCTTCGGTTGCTTGTTCAATTATGGCACGCGGCAAGTAAGAGTACCTATACCTACATAGTTTCTGTGCAATACTGATACGAAATAGTGAACTATTCTAATCAACCCATTATCAACAGAGTTTACTTTCCAAGTATCATCTTGGTTTATTTATAGCAACTGTGATTGCATAATCACTGTAATCAGTCTATATAGAGAGACACGTGGTGTCTAGGACAGGTCGGTAAGGTCAGTGCTATGGTCCTTATTATGTACTAGCTGTTGCCCGCGACTTCGTCCGCGTAGAACTTTTTATCGTCTTAGAAAATGATTTCTCTCAATACAAAATTTGAACCCTCTTTTAGGGGATAATTAAAAAAAAAGTTGATGTTCATTTTCTAGTTTGTGAACAAACAGTCTAAAACCAAAGTTAAAAATCTCATACTTTAAAAATGCCTTGAAATACTCAAACTGTGAACCAATTTTAACACTCTTAGGGGATGAATTTGGAAAAACTCTGAAATCAGTTTTGTAGTCTTTTAACGTACAGAATAAGACCGAAGTTAAAAATCTCTGACTCACACTTTAAAATTTTGTTGCTCGCCATTTAAAATTTGAACCCCCTTTTAAACCCCCTTAGAGGTTGAATTTTTCTAATCGCTGAAAGAACTTTTTTCGTAAACTTTTAAGTCTCTAGCTCAAAAAAAGTGTTGCCCATACAAAGCTTTCTTAACCCCCTTAGGGGTGGAATTTTCTAAAACTCTGAAAGTACTTTATTATTAATTTTAATAAGTAACATTTCGAATAGTTTTAAGTCTAGTAAAAAAAAAATTTTTTCCCACACAACACTGGCTACCCTTCTTAAGGATCTTAAGGATCCCCTTAGGGATGGAGTTTTCTAAAACGCTGAAAGTTATTTTTTAGTATTCTAATAAGTAATCTTTTTGCAAAGTTTTAAGTCTAACTCAAAAAAAAGTGTTGCCCATGCAAAGCTTGCTCTCCTTGTTAACCCTATTAGTGGTGGAATTTTCTAAAACGATTTGTGTTCTTTTTTTGTATTTTAATATGTAATCTTTCTACAAAGTTTCAAGTCTCTAACTCAAAAACATAAACTTTCCCTGGTAAAAAATTTGCACCCCTTTTTATCCCCCTTAGGGATAGATTTTTCAAAACGCTGAGTCTTTTTTTTGTATTTTTATAAGAAATCTTTCTACAAAGTTTTAAGTGTCTAGCTCAGAAAAAGTGTTCCCCATACAAACATTGCACCCTTTTTTAACCCCCTTAGGGAATGATTTTTGTAAAACGCCGAATGTAGTATTTTTCATGTTCTAATAAGTAATTTTTCGACAAAATTTTAAGTCTCTATTAAAAAAAAATATGTTTTTCCCATACAAACTTTGCACCCTATTTTACCCCCTTAGGGGTGAAATTTTCCAAAACGCTGAAAGTACTTTCTTTGTATTTAAATAATCTTTCTACAAAGTTTTAGGACTCTAGCTAAAAAAAATAGTTTCCCACATACAAACTTTGCACCCCTATTTTAGCCCCCTATTTTTAGGGGTAGAATTTTCTAAAACGCTGAAAGTACTTTATTTGTATTCTAATGAATAATTTCTCTACAAAGTTTTAAGTCTCTTTTTAAAAAAAAGTAGTTTTTCCCATACAAACTTTGCACTCTATTTTACCCCTTTAGGGGTAGAATTTTCTAAAACCCTGAAAGTTCTTTATTTGTATTCTAATGACTGATCTTTCTACAAAGTTTTAAGTCTCTATTTAAAAAAAAATGTTTCCCCCATACAAACCTTGCACCCCTATTTTACCCCCGTAGGGGTGGAATTTTCCAAAACGCTGAAAGTGTTTCATTTGTATTCTAATAACTAATTTTTCTACAAAGTTTAAGTCTATAGCTCAAAAAAAAAAGGTTCTCCCATACAAACTTTGCACCCCTATTTTACCCCCTTAGATGTCCTTAGAATTTTCAAAAATCCCTTTTTATCCCTAGCCCACGTTATAAAAGCAACATACTGTGCAAAAATCAACTCTCTAAGATTAGTAGTTTCGGCTGTGCGTTGATGAGTGAGTGAGTGAGTGAATAAGTCAGTCAGGACATAGGCATTTATTATGTATAAATAGATAGAAGATAATGAAACTCCCATTCAAATATCTCAAAAAATTATGACGCTACATCCGTTTTAATGTCGCTTGTTAGAGTGAGAAAACGATGAGGGACTGTGACGTCAATATACTCGAGCGTCATAGTAAAAAAAAATCGTTTCATATGAAGGTGCGTTTTGCGGAAAAGGGACAGAACATACCCCCTCTTAAAACTTTGGACTCTTATAACTTAATCATTACCTATTTAACATCTTGCTTTGTTTTTTTCTCCATTTGACTATATTTATTTTAAATTCTTTTTCGAGAAAATACATTATGATTATTTACCATATTTTCGATTCCTGAGCTATAACCACGAACTTCGGAATTCGAAAATATTCGGGTATCTCTATCTCTATCGCACTAACCATACTCGAGTGACAGGGATGCAAATATATGAACATTGAGTATTGGTTTTCGTGGTAGCGCCGCAGGTACTTTGGCTGAATGCGCCGAGCGCGTGCCATTGTCATTCAAAAAAAACAAATTCGTGTTAATTATATTGTTCAAATTTGTTGATTTCATTTATTGAAATTACGACATAAAACGACATTTGCGCATATAAGTTCTCATATCAGAATCGAATATTTTTTTATGGTTTATATTTTAGCATTTGTCTCGTAAAGGTCTATCGTAGACGGGATTTAAATTATTAATAAGTGAAAGGCAAAGCAATTCCGCCATTTTGACGAAAATTTGACGTTTCTTATAGCTGACAGTTGGAGCAGCGTTTGATTTCAATAAAAATAAATGAAAAATTAAATGAAGTCGTATATTTCGGAAAATTAATTAACTGTCGCAGTCGGATAAAAACTATCCTAAGTTGCAGCTAGAATAATAATGTACCTATATAAAATGTTTCATATTTTTCCGTTCATGGGATGCTGAGAACATTCGTACCGCGCAAAGCTTAGTTTCAAACTGGCTGATTCTTTTTTTAATTTAGAGATTTATTATAAGTGGAGATAACTTGCTTGACTCAGTCATATTTATAAGATGATAGCTATGTCAAATGTAAAATCAATTAGGAGCGTTGTTTGCCAACAAACCGCATTGTGGTTTGGCAGATTAATTGTACCTATGTAAATTTAGCTATAAGCCTTAAAGAGAGAATAAAAAAATTATAATAAAAAAAAAATGTAAAGTCAGCCTCTAAAGGGGCTGGGCTGGACATATTAAGAAAAGTAATTACTTTGTCACAGTACAAACCAATGAACAAAAATCTGAAAACGACTTCGAATCTTATTATCAACCTAAAACCCTAAATATTCCATATAAAATTAGAAAAATCGCGCGTTAATCGTCATGCAATTTCAAGGAAAACCATTTTGAAACGCAAAAACATTAGTATTGTTATGTTTGAAAGGCACTTAATGATCGAAATAAGTAAAACTAGTTCAATATTTCCCTTTGATATAGGCTATCAAAGGGAAATATTGAACTGAAAATGTAGACGATTTTTTCTGTTTTAATTCTTTTGTTATCTGGAATGAGGAATTATATACCTAATTAACTCTAACTTCCACATCTCGCACTGTGTAAAGTCTTTTCCCAGTTAAAACGTTTAATCACTATGCAACACTTTAGCTTATTACATTAGGGATTAGAGAAATGAAATTAATGAATGAATGAAGACAGTAGAAATATGATTTCTGGTACATAGCTACAAATCGTTCTTACCATGTTGACTAACGAATAAACGCTAGTATCCATTCTCCATCCGTCATTACCAAACGAAATCCGTTTAACGATGTGAAACGAAGAACAAAACTTTACAGCCCATTTCTTCACATTGAAGAAACTGTTCATAATAGTTCACATCGCAACGCTACGCAATGATAGACGTTTCAACATTAATTACAAAGTAACGTAAGCGGATCGCGCGTGCAACATACGGTTTAGTCACGTATGATTTAAGTCCTGATTAAATTAATGAACATAAAGTAGTGCTGCTTTCTATTGACCCAAGGTGGGTCACAAAATGAACTAACAATACCATTTGTGACAAGTTGTCAACGCGCTCAGGAGATTTAGGAGCATAATAAACTCGGCAGCGATAAAAATAGCAAAAATCTGAGCACTTTTGTTTAATTATAGTAACTGTGTTTTTTTCGTTGCTTTTGATTTCATTTCCCGTGGCCCTCATTAATTTGCAATACGTAATACGGAAAAGGGTTACATATTACACCCGTGGAGTGAGATATACTGTACCTACTTAAACTTTTTTTCAGCCCCGTTTAGGATCCTACATTTAGGAGTGTTGTCACGTGAGTGTAAAAATGTTTCCGAGAATATGCGAGTATGTTAAAAATCCATTGGGTTATTAACCAGTGGGAGCTGCTTATACGTAGTTTAAAAATAACTCTCATTTTCCATTGTTATTCCTCATATCGTTCACAGTTCAGTATAATAATTCCAATATGCTTTTGAATTGGGTTCAGAAAGTGTAATAGATAGTTTACATTACTGTATTTATTCGCCGGTTGGAAAGTTGAAATGTCAACTTTGTCGACATCAGAAAGTACTTAAATCACCCCGTGTCCGGCGTGCAACACACGTATCAATCACTGGTCACGTATGATTTAATTCCTGATTAATTAAATCAATTATTGGACTTTATCTACATCGTTAAGAGAGTCGTGACTCAGTGGGCAACGAACTCTGACCCTAATATACAGATTTTCATTATACATAATGTGCATCTCACGTCTCTAGGCAATTCACGATTTGCCTCGACTCACCTCACTACTCGTCTAGTATAACATGAGCTGGAGCTTCCTAACAACGTTGTTTGAGAGTCTGCTCTCAAACGACGCTGCTGCTCTGGGCACAGCAGAATGACATCTCGCTCATATTTGGAGCAGCCCAACCGGGGAAGTACGACACTTACAGAAGGCCGCAGCCACAGTAACATCACTAATCAGTAGGTATGTGGTATGGTTCCTGGTGGTAAGGTCAGCAGAGCCCCAGACTATGCTCTGTTCTGAGCAAGAGGGGTCTGCATTTCTGTAGGCGTTGGCAACTTTTGAGTTCTCTGGTTGTAAATTTCCATACGCTGAGGACTCTGCTTTCCATCGGGCAGGCTAAGGCGTATTTAAAAAAAGAACGTAGGTAGGTATTGGTATTTAAAAAAAGAAAAAAATAACATTGCGTGATCAGGGGTTAAAATTATACTGGTTATCTACATGGGTAATTGTTATGAATACCAGTTGACCCGTTCCTCTAAAATGTGGAAATGCTAACAGTTATCTAACAGTCTTTTAAATGGTAATGCTTTGTTACTCAATATTTGATATATTTAATGTATATCAATTCATGCCGAAGAGACGAGCATGTTTTAATAACTGTGTTAATTTGTTTTAAATTTTGATTTGCGGAACGATCAAGGTTTTGTTAAATATGCGTTTAACATAACTTAGCATATCATTATGTGAATACGCGAGCTGGTGTCTCAATCTTAAATTAATGTTTATTTTAAGAGTAAATTAAACGTACTAATATAGGTTACTACGGGGACTTGGGATATGAATGTGAGATGGCCCGTAAAACATGATATCACCAGTAGAATCCAGGTCTTTGTAAGTAAATATTTGCGCCGAAACATCTCCAATGTCATGCTATGGGACTTGACCGGCCAAAATCCTGTCGACAAGGAGATACATATGAGGAAGTGGCGCTGGACAAGTGCTGTATAGGCCAGCCAACCACCTGTTCAGGCAAAGCAAAAGATGGCAAGCTTCCGGGAACTGGAAACCAGGTCACCCTCGCACCTGGTTGTATGAAGTTTGTAATGATGTTTGTTGAAGTACAGGTAAAGAATTGGAGAGGCAAGACGTCGTCTTGCCTATCGGCCACCTGAAGCTGCATGTGAGCTTCTACGTATCCTAGAAGGTAAAATTAGAGTCGAGAGTAGCAAGGAAATTCCTAGACTTGCTTTCAACCGAGTGAACGAAAAAGTGCCTGCCACGTTCTACATATGCAACATGCAGGTTCTGCCAGGAGACAGAGGAAACCGTAATGCACTATGCAGACTAATCCGGTCACATTGTGTGCAGTATAGCTGGTCATTGTAATTATATGCATAGGATGGTCTAGGTCGAGTCTTCCGTAAATGGAGCTTTTGGTAACAATAATGTAATATCCAAATTAGGTAAGCTTGTTATTTCCCAGTTCGAACTCCAAACATTTTACGCCGTCATTTAATTTCGATTCAATTATACCGGAGCTAAATATATTCCATTACATGCAACTGAAATACAAACATGTATTATTATGATTTCCATAGTTCTGAAATGATGTCATCTCTCCCTCATTAGGCCGGTCTAAACAACATACAACATGTTACATCTATTGAAGCAATTCAAATCACATATCGACATAAATGTTACGCGCAAAGGTCGTCGTGACAATTCACAATGCATTGTAAAGTGCACACGTGATTGCACATCAGATGAAATGTCATAACTCTTTACTCTTATGTAATGTAAAGATTGCACCATTTAAACTCTCCACGTCTACTTGCTACAAGTAGTTGTTGCCCGCGACTATGTCCACGTAGAATTCTTGAATTGTTGTGTTTAGTCAGTCACGGGATTTGTTTGATTCGAATGTGAATTAAAATTCACATTGTTTTACATGACTTAAAAGTCGCAAAATAAAATGAAGATATTTTATGTATTAGGTATAAATTAAATTTCACAGTAATTAGATATTGTAATTGTAAGTATTGTTCCTAAAAAATTGTGATAACTTGAAATGTAAATACCGGGATTAAAAATATTCTGTCTTTTTCCGGGTTCAAACTAATTTATTTCTTAATTGTAGGTATCTAAAATTCTTAATTGATTCAGTTATTCGAGCTTGAAAAGGAAGCAAACAGACGGACATATTTTCGCTTTTCTTAGTATTAGTATGAATGAGTAATGAATAGCTTATTGATTTCAATATTTGCCTTCTGGTCTAGAAAGCTATCGCAAATTAACATCTCGAATTTATTTAGATAAGGAAGGAAAGTTTATTGAACAACAGTACGAAGATGTTAAAACTATATCTAATATAGCCTCCTGGAGACAGTGGCAGAAAGGAACGATGGCCCATTTCTGTATCACTGGAATAAATTGCATGTGATATCCTTGTAGCCAAGCATGCCTTTTAGTTTGTCATATATGTATTAATGTTTAATATAAGTGGATAATTTTGTAAAGTGTACTAACATTACATTTAAGTTATTTATTGTAATTAACCAAATATGGATTTATTCCGAAATAAAATTATTGATTGATTGATAATATTTCATTAGGAAATTAGAACATTGCCTATATTTACCAATGATGTTTTTTTTTTGGTATCTTATATCTGAGACAAGGCCAACATTAAGTAACAATAACATAGGTAGTTATGAAATTAAATTGACATCCATGGATATCGTCTCTACATTTTAGAATGGATTTGACTTCTGATAGCTCTAGAGCTCGTTCAGAGCTAGTTCCTGGAGGAGTCCTAAGTTAAATTATCATTCCAATGAACTTAGTATAAATCACCATTGGACATTATGGGTGGGTTGCACCAAACTGTAATCGTAAGGTGTTCGTTAAAATCTGAATGTATGGAAAGTTTGACAAGTTTCTATGGAATGACAGCTTCCGGCGCGGTCTGTCATTGTTGATGCTGCTATGTAATATGTACATATTATAATAAAATATCTGTAACGTTCCGTTAACGTTGCGTGTAACGGAGCTTTACGATATCCCGTAGTATTACTGTTGTTTATTCCGGTATTATTTGTAATGTACTCAATTGACAATGTATGATTGATACCAAATAAATTAATTTTCTCAAACATGCTCGGAAATGTATGCGTTAATGTCACGAAATGAAGCCATGAAGTTCCTTGTTTATGGCTGCCTACATTACTTCTTGGCCTAGGCCTTCGTTTTTTTTTGTTTTTTTCCTTTTTTTTTGTTTTTTTTAATGTTTTTTGTTTGTTTTTCTTTTTTTTGTCCATTTTTTTGTTTTTTTCCTTTTTTTGTTTTTTTTTTCTTTTTAGATTTTTTTATCTAGAATCTTTCTCACTTTAGTGAGGTGAAAAGGATTCTATTTTTAAACCACTCACATTCGCTAGCTTGTGTTTCAATTCCACACTCGCGGTTAAATTATAACTGCACCCTTGTATAACAAATAACAATTTATTATTTCCTCACATCGTTTGAGAAAAGCACTATACAAGCCTCGGCCGGAACAGGGATTGCTGGACTCGTTGTATCCGGCCTCGTCTACGACTCGGCCGTCTAGCCCAAACTCGTCCATCATTCCCTTACTTCACGGCCTTTGCAGTAATGTACTAATCCTATCCCCCGTGGTTTACAGTGGACGAAATTTACCCTACATTCAGTAGGCTACTCTCTATTCTAAAATTCAGATGTGCCTTTTCATAATACTAAGCCCTAAGCCACCACCACCCGTCAATGCTTTCGAATAAATATTTCAACATCGTATCGATTGATTTTATTCTGATAGCATCCTTCCCAATAAAGTCGTAAGTGTCTTGTTTATCGTAATGAGATACTTCGTTTTGCGCTAAAAGCGCATCGACGTGCATAACGTGATAGCGTTACGTGTTCAGCAACCTTTACCGTACTTCGCCCACCCTGGTATCACAGGGTCGGAATGGGAATAAAATACCATCAAAAACCATAAATATTATCATCATCGTCATCATCATCATTATCTTATATTTTGTAGCAACGATCACTGTATGACAAGTAATATAATCTGAGATGTATTATGTGAACCTTGTATAGTGAGATAAATAAAACTAAAACTAAACATATCCACCGTAAGACGTCCACAGCTGGACATAGGCCCCCGCCAAAAAGTGCCTTTGCCTTTACTTTTATAAATATAGTTGAGAATAATGAAAGCGGGTAAACTGTAACCCCCTTATTCATAAAACTGAACAAACCTCTGTTAACTAAAATGAGTTTAATCCTTTCTCACAAACGCAAATGTCAAAGTGTCAGAAAGTTTTAAATGCATTAAAGGTTTTTTCGCTAAAATAGGTTTGACGATGGTTTAATAGAGCATGTAGTTATGTATCGAATTTCCTTCCAAACTGATTTATTTGTTTTCACTGTTAACCCTTTAACAGACAAGAATAAAATTAATCCATAATTAAAGTCTCTTGATATTGCATAAACCTAAAAATTCTGCACCATAAAAAAAATACAAAAAGATGACCTTAATGAGGTGGTCATTTTTGCCTTGAAATTTTCAAGTTGCCCTATAAAGGGTTAGCTGCATAAGAGTATATAAATAACAGACCTCCCTACATTTGACATACAATAAAAACATCTAAGTAAAGTGATTGTTTATTACGATAATAATAACACATAACTAATAATAACCAACGGAAGTGGCGAGCGATGACAGGACCTTGCTTGTGACCGCGTACGGACATTGACATCACTATGGAGATTAACATTTTAATAAACTCTAAACAGTTTACTACTCAACAAAGTAATACAATGAATTATTTTCTAGTTCCAGTTTTAATTTAGTTTAGGTACTTACTCTCTTACGGCCGTACTCATAAACGTTCTACAAGCCTATTTTTTGTACTCGACGATTAAAATATGTGTATTAAGATTTCATAGAGAATACTGCAACGTCACTCTTTTCATAGTTGTAGTCCATGTTACTGTCGAAACAATCGAAATAACTACTTTTCGATACGCTCCAGACAATTAAAATAAATTCGACCAATCACGTGGCTGCTTTACTGAACTGTAATGAATTGGACCAATAGAATCGCTTTGATGTCGTACGCTCGTTGATGTATTTTAAGATATCAACAAGCGTACGAGCGATGAGCTGCACTTCGTTTCAACAGTATCGAGTTTGTTTAATTAGTTCAGTTGACTCGTAGAAAATTAATTTTAATGAACTCGTACAAAAAGTATTGTTCACAATAGTGTTATAATCAAGCTTTTTAATCTCGTACCTTACTTAGGCCACTCAGCAAGCTTCGTGGCCTAAACACGGTACTCGACTAAAAAACTCTCTATTATAACACGATTGTGAAAAATACTATTAATTTAACTAAACTGGCGTTAAAATTCGATTGTCCTTATTATTGTCACTTTGACACTTGTGTTTGTAAGGAAGGAACAAAGCACATTTTATTTAGCAGAGGCATTTTAATTTTTATGTAAATGGGGGTTTATATTTAGTCTTAGTTTATATTTTTTTATTTAATATGTGTGTTAAGTATACAGGGTGTAATAGTCAAACAGGGCAGTGAGGGAAAATCTGAAACTTGAAGAGATACACAAAAAAACGAACTCTGATGTTTATACAGATTTGACCGGGTTTGACTCCCGACCGTGTCTGAGGACTTTTGAAAATCTTTGAATGCAGTTTTTATTTTTTCTAAAATAGGTCCCGTGACTCCTAAGAGCAAATTTCCGTGTCTCTTGTAGTTTTGAATTTTCCCTCACTGCCCCGCTTGAATAATACATTCTGTATATGCATATCCATTCTTGTAGTGTTTCCATTAGACTACGTTTAAATGTTTTGTAAATAAAAAAGGAAATTGGAAATACCTTTTTTTTACGATTCTTGCGTTTTTCTATTATTAATAGCAGTATGCGAACACAAAGAAGAGGTTTACAAAAAGTTACTTATCGGGAATAAAAAAGTGCAAATTGAATTGTAAAAACAAGTATTTCTCCAATAATACATCGAAGTAACTTGTTTCATACTTAGTTGCAAAAATATATTATGAGGCTATGCTAGTGAATGTACCTATTGAATTCATTCATAAGTAACTATTTTAATTTCTGTAAAGCGTCTAATCCATCCCTGACCTAACAAGCGCACTGAAGCAAACATTTCTGAAATCTCATGAACAATGCTGTATACACGAAAATAGTCTTCTTTCCATCAACATAAGACACAATTTTGTCCAGCAATTATTTGAATAACCCTTACGTAAGCTCATTGTTTGAGTAGAATGCGCAAAGCTTTTAGGATTCATTCAATTGTTATCAAGTATGTCGAAGGCTCTAGCCGAGTTATACTTACCGTCTTTATTAATCTTCTTATAAATCGGACTATAAACAAATGACAAAAGGTTCATTTTTGAACTAACGTGTAAAGTTAGATACGACTTCGCGAATGTACTGTATTCGACGTGCTCGATTCATTTCCACAACGATGAGTAATTATAATGAGTATGTTCTTATAGAATTTGGTATAACTGGAATGGAATTTTGGGTTACATTTATTTATTCAGTACCTATCTTTATAAATGATTAAATAAAACCTTCAAACGTTTGTGGGTGGTTTGTGGCAGAATATAAATAGTGTTCATAAAACAGTCAGTAAATTTGAGTTTTTTCTGATATACCGTAAAACAAATGTACGAGTATGTATCCTTTTAATTTTTAACGGTTCCATCGCTTAGATAATTAAAATTATACAAAATAAAGAATATGCGACCATTTGTTCGCTACCAATTTTGTGATCCCCTCGGTCAAAGATTACAAATATGAATGCAAATCCGAGTAATGCTGGTGCCACACTAGTGGGAAATGCCGTCAATAATGGCGATAATTTGATAACGGCATTGATATTGCCGTTTGAAATTAGGCGATAGCTCAAGTGGCGGTACATCAAAGAGATTAACGCGAGAATTATAGCGTTAAAGCGGAGACACTTAGAACTGAAGTTTTCGAAAGCCCTGTCCTTGCCGCTATTTCTTTAGCATTGACGTTGACCTTTCAAGTGTAGCCACCCCCTTTATCGCGTTAATAATTAAGGCAACAATTATCGCGATGTTGGGCATTGACGTTTCCCGCTAGTGTGGCCCCAGCATACGAGTAAGACCTCAAAGGCTCAAACGCAATGCCGGCGAGCACAAGTTGAAACTGTTGAAAGTAAAAGTAAAACATGACCGTTTACCGCAAAACCGAGAGTAAAGATAACGTTTATATATATAACCGTAGCACGAAATTGAGGAGCACGGGACTTAGTTGAGGTATTACGTGGTATATTTATTACACTTGCAGTGCGTTATGCGTGTCATGTCCAATTGACACGCGGAGAATTATTAACGAACTCATTTTATAGGTATTACACAGACTATGTATGTGGTATAATTCGGTGAAGGAAATTATCATGAGGAAACTGGTCTAATCCTAATAAGGTCTAGTTTTCCCTCTGGGTAGGAAGGTCAGATGGCAGTCGCTTTAGTAATAATGCCTATGCCAAATCTTTAGGTGTCAAAGCGGACCCCGAGCTCCTTTCGGGGACAACCGGGAATAACGATAGAAGGATGATGATGACAAAGGCTTTTATTTATTTATTCGTATGGCTAAATTAAAAATTAAAATTGTTCTTAGTTAAAAAAAAAATGCATGCAAATTAGAGCAGTACACCCAATTGCTGGATCCATTGGGTTACGTTGTTATCTAGGGTGAACAAGTCGGCTGGGTTGCCCTGGTACTTGGTGAGTGGGCACTCGCGGATAATATGGTCCATGTCCTGCACCGCAGCTCCACACTCGCATGCTGGAGACTCCCTCCATCCACATTTGTGCATGAACTCTCGGCTCCTACCCCAGCCGGTCCCCAGCCTGTTTAACTGGCACCAATTTCGCCTTGATAGTGAAAAACCAGTGGGCTTTTTTGTGGGGTCGATATTTGTCCCTAGGCTGGTTGGGGAGTCCTGTTTCCATTCTTGGGCCCATTTCTTGGTTATATCGAATGGAGTATTTAAAAGGGTGGATGCAGTCTTATATGGCGGATGGCGTGATTTTAGCCGGTGTGGTGGAGGGTTTTTAAACTCCTTGTAGGCAGGCAATTCGGGTTTGGCCAAGATCTTCTGTGCTTCTCGGACTAGAGCATGTTGGCTTCTTAGGTGTGGGGGAGCTATATGACTGAGCACAGGTAGCCACCCTGTGGGAGTGCTCGCGATAGTTCCCGATATGCATCTCATAGCTTGTCTCAGTTGCACATCCACTTGATTGACATGTGCACTGTTAAGCCAGACTGGCGCGCAGTATTCTGCTGTTGAGTGATCCAAGCTGAGGCAGGTGGTACGAAGAACGTCAGCATTTGCTCCCCAAGTAGTTCCCGATAGCTTATGCAGGATGTTATTTCGCGTCTGGAGTTTCTTACTAAGCTTATCTATATGAGGTGCATAAGTTAGGCTGCGGTCGAGGGTCATGCCCAGATACTTTGGCGTTGGGTTGTACCTAAATGACAAAGGCACAATTATGTAATAGGTCACAATTAGGTACATATAGTACTACATACATAAAATAGCACGGCCGTACAAGCCATATACCAAAAAAATCTTATGTTATTGAAGGAGCCAGCGTACGAGGCGAACGAAGTTTTCGGTTTCAGCTTGGGGTCAAAAAAAAATCGTATGCCCAGATGTCCAGATGTCCGGCTGTTCTCATCTACTGGTCGCATTACTGAACCGATTTTCGTGCAATTATGTAAGCAGGTAATTATATAGAATATATTTCCGATTCAGATTTTCGAAAACAACAAATAAATTGAAAAAAAAAGACTCTCGCATTCTAGCTCACTGATCCACTAATTTTCTTTTTATCACACATGCTTCATAACACGCAGACATACTAAACTACAATAGTCTATATTACGCCGATGAGCGTAATGGTATTTTTCTTAAATTCTGTCTGTCACTCATGCGGCAATTTTAAAGCAAGGAGGTTTTAAATTAAATATGGCGTTCGTAATTATTTCTAAAATGGTTTTTGGTACCTACATACATCCTCCTAGCGTTATTATTCCCGGTTGTGCCCCTAAAGGAGCCCGGGGTCCGCTTTGACACCTAATCCCAAGATTTGGCATAGGCACTAGTTTTACGAAAGCGACTGCCATCTGACCTTCCAACCCAGAGGGAAAACTAGACCTTATTGGGATTAGACCTGTTTCCTCACGATGTTTTCCTTCACCAAAAAGCTAACGGTAAATATTCCGTACATAAGTTCCGAAAAACTCATTGGTACGAGCCGGGATTCGAACCCACGACCGCCGCTTGACAGCCGCATGCCTGAACCACTAGGCTACCGTAGCTATATTATGATGCGTACTTAATAAAAATTATAGAAAAATAAATGATCCGAAACCACGTGTGATTGATTAGTTTTTGACGTAAGTACGTTTTAATATGTTGACGCCAATTCTCTATTATATTATTCCTTCTTTACCAAGGGGTTATATCAGACGGCAACTAACGAAATCAATTAGCAACAATACGCAGTCCCTTTATCGACGGCTTGGTAGCTTGGTTCTGAAGCGGTGCATTTACTAGCAGACCACCCGCAGAGTAATTATGTGCCACGTCATAACGTCACCCAAAGCAAGAGACGTGGGAACTATGAGACAAAGCGTTTGGCAGCACATACTTGTGATATGGGGAGCGGTTTGATAGGGAAATTAGTCAGCAATGAGGGGTGCATGGTAAAAATTCATGTGAAAAATATTTTGATGCAAGATTTTTTGCAGATCATTGAGAATAGTTCACACGGCATATTGGCGAGTTTCCAGTTTAATGAAATGCAAGACCACAGTTTATTGGAAACGTAATGGAAATGCTTTTATCCTCTTTGAACTTACCCTATCATTTTTCATTGATGCTTTTAAAGAAAAACGTCTCTTTCTTCTTACTTATTTTATTAAAGGCCTCCCCTCCAGGACGCTCGACACTCCGTACAAGCGTAGTTTTGTTGGTTGTCATTTGAAGAAGTATTCACTTTAATTCACCTCATATTACGTTAAAAGGCTATCACTTACGCATAAAACCTTGAGATCCCCCAAGGGCAGTGATAGCTCGCTATTTACCTTTCATTCTTCGTATTTGCACATGCAAATGATGCAAATTGACATTATCAAGCCAATCCAAGGCAATTCGTAAATTAGAAATATATATTTAAATTAACAAAACTGTCAATTACTAACGAGTTTTAATTACTAACGAATTAAAATATGAATACTTTTAAGATATTAATTCTAATGTAAACCAGTGTCGAGACACGTCGAGGCATGATATAATTCTTAGGAATGATTTACCTATTGTCCATAATTTACACGTCACGAAAAAATCAAATCTGTCTCCGCAGTAAGCATAAATAAATACTTAACTGACACCGGATCCGGAAATTAATGTCCAGTTCTGAACTTAAATATAATTTTTTTTTAGTAACATTCAATTTATTATTACATAGTTAAATTAAATTAAAACTAAGTTTAAAAAAAAAAAACCTAAATAAAAAACGAATTAAGAAACTACTTAAATAAATATTTACAAAATCTCAAACCTAAACTTAGAAACTAAAAAACATCTAAATAAGGCCCCCGCGGCATCGTGCCAAAGATGCTGGCAGCATTACCTCGCTGAATCGCAATGCTTAAGCGTTGAGCGAGGAAGCTGCCAGCTCTTTGGTCACCAGTTGTGTCGACGAGCTTTTTTGACAGCTCTTTAAAAAAACGTCCTGGCGCCTGGACCCCACGGCCCCAGTGTCTCAACACCGAATGCCACGAAGTGGTAATGAGGGCCGAGACACTGGTACTTAGCTATTTTTTTTAGTTTCAGCCGCCTCTGCTGCCGCACCAGCCCTGGTCGAGGTTCGGGGAAGATGAGACGGGGCCAGAGTGTCAACGCAAGTAGCATCCCAGACCAGCACACGTCCCATCTTCCATGGGACCAAGGTCATCCCGTCCGGCCTCTTGCCATCGTCCCGCGAAACGCCGTTGGGTTCGAGAATTGCCGGCGCGTTGACGGTGGCAAGAGTCCGGCGGATGATATCATTCAAGGCAGCGTGCCTTGAGAGGCGGCCTGCACTTAGCCGGCAAGAAAGGCCGTGGTGGGCTAGCTCGTCCACGGAAGTGCCGCAGGGGCACTTGTGGGGGCCACAGACCCTCACAGCTAGTCTAACTATATAATTATACAATATCGGCATATTTTTTTTATCTCTAAAAGTTGTGCGTAGGTATTTATTTAACACTCTTAATTTAGGTACCTACAGGTAAATAAGACCGACAGATTAGCCCTAATACTTATCTCCGTATACTAAGTTACACTGTTCTGTGTCTTTGCTCTGTATGACACGAATACTAAATCGATTATCATTAAAAAAATAAAATATGCCAAAATTGATTACCTATTAACGAGAGTTCATAATCATCGTCAGTCCATATACGTTCCACTGCCGGATACACCGTGAATAGACTCGTAGTACCTACAGATAATATCGAACGTACTTACTTCATTTTGCCGGGAAAGGATAACATTACCGGATACATGCCGGATTTTGTACGAGGGGACAGAGGAAGACGCCATTTTATCAATTTGCTCCCACGAACCATTACGTATATTAAATAAATATTTAAAATTGTACGGTCAACCAATTTGATTCCTAGGCCGCCGTAGAACCCTGTCATTTAAACTGCTACATAGCGACGACGCAATAATCCTAGTAACCCGTATTGACATAGCATTTAGAACGGCAAGGTTCTATGGTGGCCTAGGAATCAAATTGGTTGACCGTACATATATGTAATGTATAACATGTCTAGGATGATCATTGGGCATGCTGTATTAAATTTCATATTCACTTTCCATTGTTTATTGCATACAATTAAAGTCTGCGTATTATTGAAATAATAATTAATTCGAATCGCTAAACTTAAGTGGCAGTGGGCGGGGCACATTGCACGTAGAACTGATGGCCGTTGGGGCGGAAAGGTTCTCGAGAGGCGACCACGTACCGGAAGGCGCGGCGTTGGTAGGCCTCCCACAAGGTGGACTGATGACCTGGTAAAGGTCGCGGGAGTCCGCTGGATGCGGGTGGCGCAGGACCGGTCACTTTGGAACTCTTTGGGGGAGGCCTATGTCCAGCAGTGGACGTCTTTCGGCTGATATGATGATGATGATGATGATTATTGCAATTGTTTATCCAAACCCACCATATTCTAATGCAAGGATGCATTCGGCATTCTCGGTGCAAAAACGTTCGTATCTCGTTGATCTAACCAAGGAGGTCATTACACAATTCTTTCTGCGGTGGATTTAAAATGTTGCTGGTTATCTGACGTCTTATCAATTTCTACTTGTTATGATAATCTTGTGGCGCTGGCGCTGGCGACTGAAGGGGAAATAAGAGTTTGGACGGAGATTAAATTAAAATTTTTTGCTATGTTGGTATGAATTTTAAACGTGTTTATCAAGTTCTTTTGATGTCTTAATTTTTTGTTTTCTATTTTATTGGTAAGAAACCTTTCAAATGTATGACAAGGTAAACGTCCCAATGTCTGACACCTTAATCACCAATAATTGACGCCTATTATTCTGACTTAAGATTCAGTTTGAAAGTGCCAAGTACTGGGAAGTGTATATACTCGTATCGTGCAAAATAAATTTATTTAAATGAATAAAATAAATAAATAAATAAATATTTGCGGACAATCTTACACAAATCAACCTAGTCCCAAACTAAGCAAAGCTATGGGTACTAGACGACGATATAGATACTTATATAGAGAAATAAATACTTAAATACATAGATTTATTTATCTTATGGCGGTTACACACTGCACTGGTACATATATGTATTCGTATCGATGTCGCTGATAGAGTTCCAGTGCGCGCTGCGAGGTTCAGGAGAAACAGTGCAGTGCAGCTGCCGAGTTTGTTGTTCTTTTAGCACCACCCGGTCACGTGTACGGTTTCCAGTTTCTAGGGTTATTCCTACGGAAGTAGAACAACAACGACCGGCAAAATAAATAATTACCATAGTCAACTAAACAAAATTGTACAACAGGTTGGCTGGATGCCTCATCATCGTCAATATCATCATATATTTAAGAGCCAAGCTCTTGACTATGTAGCAATCGCGATTTTGTTCAATCGCGATTTTGTTCGCTACTCTGCCAATGTCTTGAGCTTCTGAATTCCTGATACGACATTACATTGACCATCTCATTGACTTGATCCATAAACGCACGTTTTGCAGGTCGATCACGTAACGCATTGTACGCGCGTCAGATTGATCTAAATGTCACTTTTTATATGAAAAATTACAGTTAAATTGTCCTAACGCGCGTTCGAAACGTAACGTGATTACCCCCCTGGTCTTCCCCTTCAATTGGGAATGGATGAAAATTTTAGAAGCGCCTGAAGATTTTTTGGTGATAGGAATAACCTTCGTTAGCACCAGAAAAAAGTTGCTTGCACTTTTCAGCTGCGTCAATTATTGATGAAAAATATAAACAGTTTCCTCACTTACGTTTTGGGTTTAGGACGGCGAATAAGACACTTTGCTTGATCCGTCTCATATTTATTACAAAAAAATATCTTAAAAATCCGTGGTAAACTGACACTGGCAATGATATTGACAGCTGCAGCAGCTATATTTGTCATTGCCAGGGTCAGATATTTAAAATATTTATTGTAATGTGAGACGGATCAAGGAAAGTTCCTATTCGCCGCACCAAAAAAATAATCAGGCACTTCTATAATTTTCATCCATTCCCCATTATGGTTTTCATGTAATTGTCATGAGGTTTCAAAAATAGGAACGCCTGGTAGTCTCTAGAATAGTAAATACAACGTCTAATCTACTTTATTTAGATCCCATGTGTACAATAGATAGCGGCATTTTGCTGCATCTGTCGTAAGAGATGATTGTACGAGTGTTACGCAGAGCGTACCGGGCGGGCTTTCGCAAACAAAACAATGAGATAGTCCTAAACATGCATTATGCGAATTTTGTCGGTGGTGTTTCTTTGTCGTATCTTATCGTATTTCTGGTTGAAACGGGGTGACGCATGGATAATTGATTACCTACAATTCTATTCATAATCGATTGGAGTTGATCTATAGATTGCGATATGAGCTAGAATAGAATTTAGTGTAACAGATATGGGCATAATGTTTTAGAACAGAGTAGGTAATCTCCACTTATAATAAATCTCTAAATTAAAAAAAGAATCAGCCAGTTTGAAACTAAGCTTTGCGCGGTTCGAATGTTCTCAGCATCCCATGAACGGAAAAATATGAAACATTTTATATAGGTACATTATTATTCTAGCTGCAACTTAGGATAGTTTTTATCCGACTGCGACAGTTAATTAATTTTCCGAAATATACGACTTCATTTAATTTTTCATTTATTTTTATTGAAATCAAACGCTGCTCCAACTGTCAGCTATAAGAACCGTCAAATTTTCGTCAAAATGGCGGAATTGCTTTGCCTTTCACTTAATAATAATTTAAATCCCGTCTACGATAGGCCTTTACGAGACAAATGCTAAAATATAAACCATAAAAAAATATTCGATTCTGATATGAGAACTTATATGCGCAAATGTCGTTTTATGTCGTAATTTCAATAAATGAAATCAACAAATTTGAACAATATAATTAACACGAATTTGTTTTTTTTGAATGACAATGGCACGCGCTCGGCGCATTCAGCCAAAGTACCTGCGGCGCTACCACGAAAACCGATACTCAATGTTCATATATTTGCATCCCTGTCACTCGAGTATGGTTAGTGCGATAGAGATAGAGATACCCGAATATTTTCGAATTCCGAAGTTCGTGGTAAATAGTAAATAGTTCAGGAATCGAAAATATGGTAAATAATCATAATGTATTTTCTCGAAAAAGAATTTAAAATAAATATAGTCAAATGGAGAAAAAAACAAAGCAAGAGGTTATATAGGTAATGATTAAGTTATAAGAGTCCAAAGTTTTAAGAGGGGGTATGTTCTGTCCCTTTTCCGCAAAACGCACCTTCATATGAAACGATTGTTTTTTACTATGACGCTCGAGTATATTGACGTCACAGTCCCTCATCGTTTTCTCACTCTAACAAGCGACATTAAAACGGATGTAGCTTCATAATTTTTTGAGATATTTGAATGGGAGTTTCATTATCTTCTATCTATTTATACATAATAAATGCCTATGTCCTGACTGACTTATTCACTCACTCACTCACTCACTCACTCATCAACGCACAGCCGAAACTACTAATCTTAGAGAGTTGATTTTTGCACAGTATGTTGCTTTTATAACGTGGGCTAGGGATAAAAAGGGATTTTTGAAAATTCTACCCCTAAGGGGGTAAAATGGGGGTGCAAAGTTTGTATGGGAGAACCTTTTTTTTTTTGAGCTATAGACTTAAACTTTGTAGAAAAATTAGTTATTAGAATACAAATGAAACACTTTCAGCGTTTTGGAAAATTCCACCCCTACGGGGGTAAAATAGGGGTGCAAGGTTTGTATGGGGGAAACTTTTTTTTTTTAAATAGAGACTTAAAACTTTGTAGAAAGATCAGTCATTAGAATACAAATAAAGAACTTTCAGGGTTTTAGAAAATTCTACCCCTAAAGGGGTAAAATAGAGTGCAAAGTTTGTATGGGAAAAACTACTTTTTTTTAAATAGAGACTTAAAACTTTGTAGAGAAATTATTCATTAGAATACAAATAAAGTACCTAGATTCAGTGTTTTAAAAAAATCTATCCCTAAGGGGGTAAAATAGGGGTGCAAATTTTGTATGGGGGAAACAATATTTTTTTAAATAGAGACTTAAAACTTTGTAGAAAGATTAGTCATCAGAATACAAATTAAGTACTTTCAGCGTTTTAGAAAATTCTACCCCTAAACATAGGGGGCTAAAATAGGGGTGCAAAGTTTGTATGTGGTAAACTATTTTTTTTAGCTAGAGTCCTAAAACTTTGTAGAAAGATTATTTAAATACAAAGAAAGTACTTTCAGCGTTTTGGAAAATTTCACCCCTAAGGGGGTAAAATAGGGTGCAAAGTTTGTATGGGGAAAACATATTTTTTTTAATAGAGACTTAAAATTTTGACGAAAAATTACTTATTAGAACATGAAAAATACTACATTCGGCGTTTTACAAAAATCATTCCCTAAGGGGGTTAAAAAAGGGTGCAAGGTTTGTATGGGGAACACTTTTTCTGAGCTAGACACTTAAAACTTTGTAGAAAGATTACTTATAAAAATACAAAAAAAAGACTTTCAGCGTTTTGAAAAAATCTATCCCTAAGGGGGATAAAAAGGGGTGCAAAGTTTTTATCAGGGAAAGTTTATGTTTTTGAGTTAGAGACTTGAAACTTTGTAGAAAGATTACTTATTAAAATACAAAAAAAGAACACAAATCGTTTTAGAAAATTCCACCCCTAATAGGGTTAAAAAGGAGAGCAAGCTTTGCATGGGCAACACTTTTTTTTGAGTTAGACTTAAAACTTTGCAAAAAGATTACTTATTAGAATACTAAAAAAGAACTTTCAGCGTTTTAGAAAACTCCATCCCTAAGGGGATCCTTAAGATCCTTAAGAAGGGTAGCCAGTGTTGTGTGGGAAAAACTTTTTTTTTTACTAGACTTAAAACTATTCAAAATGTTACTTATTAAAATTAATAATAAAGTACTTTCAGAGTTTTAGAAAATTCCACCCCTAAGGGGGTTAAGAAAGCTTTGTATGGGCAACACTTTTTTTGAGCTAGAGACTTAAAAGTTTACGAAAAAAGTTCTTTCAGCGATTAGAAAAATTCAACCTCTAAGGGGGTTTAAAAGGGGGTTCAAATTTTAAATGGCGAGCAATAAAATTTTAAAGTGTGAGTAAGAGATTTTTAACTTCGGTCTTATTCTGTACGTTAAAAGACTACAAAACTGATTTCAGAGTTTTTCCAAATTCATCCCCTAAGAGTGTTAAAATTGGTTCAAAGTTTGAGTATTTCAAGGCATTTTTAAAGTATGAGATTTTTAACTTTGGTTTTAGACTGTTTGTTCACAAACTAGAAAATGAACATCAACTTTTTTTTTAATTATCCCCTAAAAGAGGGTTCTAATTTTGTATTGAGAGAAATCATTTTCTAAGACGATAAAAAGTTCTACGCGGACGAAGTCGCGGGCAACAGCTTGTATATATAATAAATAAGGTATAAATAATTCTTTGCTATGCCTACTCTGGATAAAGTGTTAATAATTACCTATGCGTAAAAAAATCCTGCTTTCTGGTCAGGGTGAGACTCACCACGGGCGGTATAATATATATATAATAACGAAAGCCTCAGATCGCATATTTATCGCCTTTGGGTCGGGCGTCAAATACCTGGTATAATGCAATAATCTAAACTAATATTATAAATAGGATAAGTCTTTGAGATTGTAAGCTTTGTAAGTTTATAAGTTTGTATAATTTGGGTATTCTCCGGAACCGCATTTCAGATTTCAAAAATTATTTAACCAGTGTGTATAGAAGGGACTTTGTGGATAGCTATATTTCATTCCGCGGGTTTAAATACTTGATTTCTTTGCAATACGCGGGTGAAACCGCGTAGGCAGCTAGTATATATTTATTTATTGGTATTGAGGATAACAACAGCCGTAGATATAACTAATACTTGGTAATTACATAGTACAAGGCCAATCATCCATTAATTACTTAAGAAACTATTAACAAGGTAAGTCAAACATAGTAAAAATATTCAATCAGAAGGTTTTAAACTAAAACTAAAAAATGAACAAGACGCTAAAAAAAAAATGTTAGTTAGACACCAATAGACTAACAGCTTAAATTAACATAACTTAAAAAATAAAGTCAGACGAAGTTAAACCTGGACTAAAAGGATTTACAATAATATATAAAAAATACTAATAGTAACAGAAACACCACCGATGGTATAATATATTAATTCAACACTCTCATGTGCAGAGCGTGCATGGAGGCAGAAGAAACGACTAAACATATACTACTGGACTGCAAGGAGGTAGAAGTATACAGAATTAAGCACCTAGGTTCTCCAAACACACTAAGGGACGCAGTCAGCAACACCAAGGCACTCACCAACTTTTTAGACGAGCTGGGGTGGTTAGAGTAGCGCCACACCGCCGTTTCACGCAAAATAGGCACAATGGATGTCGACTTGCGGAAAACGCCCAGTATAACTAACTAACTAACTAACTCAACACTCTCATTAAAAGTAAAAAAGCGGCCAAGTGCGAGTCGGACTCGCACATGAAGGGTTCCGTTAAATAAATTGCAGTTTACGATTTATGACGTATTAAAAAAAAACTACTTACCAGATCTCGTTCAAACCAATTTTCGGTGGAAGTTTGCATGGTAATGTACATCATATATTTTTTTGAGTTTTATCATTCTCTTATTTTAGAAGTTACAGGGGCGGGGAATACACACATTTTACCACTTTGGAAGTGTCTATCGCGCAAACTATTCAGTTTAAAAAAAATGATGTTAAAAACCTTAACATCATTTTTGAAGACCTATCCAATGATACCCCACACGTATGGGTTTGATGAAAAAATAATTTTTGAGTTTCAGTTTTGTGTATGGGGAACCCTAAAACTTAATGTTTTTTTTTCGATTTTTGTGTAATAATCTTAATGCGGTTCACAAAATACATCTACATACCAAGTTTCAACAGTATAGCTCTTATGGTTTCGGAAAAAAATGGCTGTGACATACGGACGGACAGACAGACAGACAGACGGACGGACATGACGAATCTATAAGGGTTCCGTTTTTTGCCATTTGGCTACGGAACCCTAAAAATCGATCGGTAAAGTACACATGTGATTACACCCAGTACCCAAGAACACATCAAGAAGTAAATTGATTAATGGCCCGCACATGTCCACGCTAGGATGATCCTATTGCATATGTATATATGTATATAGATATATATATTTTTTGTTGAATTGGCAAATTATTCATTGTTATTCATTGTTTAGTAATATATACATACATATTCATAAATATCACTTTTAAATTTATTATTTGAACCTACAAATGGATCAGTAATGTAAAATTCGGTGTTATACAATATACAAGTGAGGGATCCGTGCCAACACAGAGTAATTTAGCTCCATAGTTAGTGGAGTGAAAGGGAACGTGAAATAGGGTCTTGTGTCGCGTACGCCTTGGACCTCGAAACGATAGGCCGGACAGTAATTCAGGACAATCCAAACGATTACTAATTATGTCGAAAAGTAGACTCATGTCAGCTATTTTTCGTCTATCTTCAAGTGTTAGGATATTATATTTTCGACAGTTATCAACGTATCCAAGGGATGATTTGTCAAATTTGTAATTTAAATGATTTACAAACTTCTTCTGAATTCTTTCAATTCGATTTTTATGAATAGCGTAACAGACTGACCATATAGGAGAGGCATATTCGAGAATACATCTCAGATATGCGTAATGTACAATTTTTAGACTTAACAAACTTTGAAACTGTTTACACGTCCTCATTACAAATCCCAAGTTGCGATAGGATCTGTTAACAATAGAGTCAACATGATTTCTCATCGTCATTCTGGAGTCCAGCATCACTCCTAGGTCACGCACAACATCAGCTCTGCTCACCGCTGCGTCTCTAAACTTATAAGAGAAAGTTATTGGCTTAGGGCTACGGGTAAAACTTATACATTGACACTTTTTTAAACTGATAGTGATCTTATTTTGTGAGTAGTATTGGACTAGGTTATTAAGATCACTCTGCAGGAGCTCGCAGTCTGCTAAAGATTTTACTCTCATAAAAACTTTTTTATCATCTGCATATAACAAATGGCGTGCGGTGTTGAAACATGTAACTATATCAAATATATAAGCATTATAGAAGAGAGGGCAGAGATGGGAGCCTTGGGGCACGCCAGAGGGAATCCCGATGTAATCAGACCTGAAACCACCAAGAACCACAGCTTGGGAACGATTAGTAAGGTATGATTTAACCCATCTGAGTAAATCGCCATGTATTCCTAGAGCTTCAAGTTTTGTGAGAAGTATGACGTGGTCGACTCGATCAAACGCTTTTTCAAAATCTGTATATATCACGTCAACCTGCCCACCACCCTCCATTTCTGTTAAAATGAAATTCGAGAAGCAAGCTAAGTTTGAGACTGTCGAGCGTCCTTTTAGAAAACCATGCGGTTTATCCGATATTCCACGACTTATATAATTTACTTTCAAAACAAAGTTTTAACCGACTTCAATTCAGTACTCCGCCAAGCCACATTAACATTTCCACATTTTTTTTGCAATTTACCACATGAACTGATTTTCGAGAACAAAAGCGTTGATTTTTAGACCAATAAACCAAATCGCTGTGTGTGGGGCCGATAATATTTGAGGACTTCCGTCGATTCCTCAAGGATCTCAGAATTACCTTTGGCACTTCATTGTTTGCTATTTCAACGGAATAATATCAGAATGGGGATGTCTATGTCAGAGAGGGGAAACTTCGAATGCCTTTCGCGGTAGGCCCTCTGTAGTCAGTTATTTTATTTCGCACACAATCTCTTACTCCGACATGGTCAAAGCGGTTTTGACACAGTATAATTACCGCTAATATGTTGTTAATGCTAATTACATAATCATTATTGGACATCTTGCGGTTTAACTACACTCAATAAAGCGGTCAGTGCTAATTAGCAATTAAGAGATCGCAATCGGCATTCCGTTGGCAACAATTTTGGCGTTGAAATAATAAGTGCCCCTATTCCGGCCTTGTACGAGGGGCGTCTGATAAGTTCTAAGCCTATAACATAAATTGAAAGAAAGGTCTGAACCAAATATTTTGATTGAAATAAATATCTATCCTCGAGTAAAATACACTTAACACATCAATCACATAATACTTCATCTCCCCAAAAAAAAATTAGTTTTGCCCTTAAAATAGCCCTACAAAACTAAGCCTTTTTTTCGTCAGCTTTTTTTTCGTCTTATCTTTGGAAGCATAACTCGTTTTTCAAATTAGTTAACCGAATATTGTAACTCGAAACCAGGTCCCTATGGTCGGGTAGGCGATTAATATTAGCGCAACGAGTCTATCTGATGATCTGCCTGGCAACTCATGACAAGTGAACAGACATGGTGTCCTATGAAAATATAACCTTGGATACGAGTTTACCACGTCGTTCCTGAAATCCGGCTTTGCGTACTGGCCTCAACAACTTTGTGCAATAATGACAAGTCCCTGTCGTCCCTTTTGACAAGTATATATTTACTAAAATACCTTCATCGAACGAAGACACGATTATAGAAATACACACGATTATAGTACTCTTTAAGACGACTTTTATTATTGGAATTCTTCGGTAGACATTCATATTTTTTAAATCGCAGCATGTTTAATTTTCTTATAATCGGGTCATACTGGCATGTGTAAATCACATCTACAGAGACGATATAATAGAAAATTTCATGAGAATTGCTATTGCCTAATTCTAATGAATGTCCCAACTTTATAGTCACGATTCTTTATTGAGCACCCTGGACATTTGTGTAGCACACAGTTCAAGGATGTTTATTACGTTCTATATCCGTGTAAAGTTTATTTTGCCCATTTATTACGATGTTTTAGCACTTTTGCTACCTGCTACATTCTTAGATTTTTATAAGACTAAACATATTTTTTTATTGTTTTTACATTTTCCCAGACACCACCACCAGAAATCGCCCAGAGCGGGGATTGACATTATGGCGCTAATGTCCTTTTTATATAAAGCGGACTTATACTTTTAAAATAGCGTACAAAAAGATGGTAGACTGCAGAATATGAATCAACTGTTCAAATTTTACTGTAGGGGATATTCTCTTTCTAACAAGAGGTTACCTTTATGAGCGGAATTGAAAAATGCCGAAATACCCGAATTAAGCAGACACGGTGATCTTTTCTTGCCTGTCTATAATAATATAATGGTATTATATTAATGTGGCGGTAACCGTTATTTTCCCAGAATGTTACTGAATGTGTACTATACTTTGAACTTCAACGTTTCTTTCGTTTTATGCCTTAGGCTTAGAACTTATCAGCCGCCCCTCGTATCAACAATTTGGCAGTTGGTTGTGAGTCTGCCTACGAAGCTGGAGGTCCCGGGTTCGAATCCCGGTCAGGGCATTTATTTGTGTTTATCACGAATATTTGTTCCTGAGTTATGGATGTTATATATTTATATAAGTATCTATATGTATTTATCTATTATTTCAACGGCCTCCGTAGCCCAGTGGGTAGTGACTCTGCCTACGAAGCTGGAGGTCCCGGGTTCGAATCCCGGTCAGGGCATTTATTTGTGTGTTTATCACGAATATTTGTTCCTGAGTTATGGATGTTATATATGTATATAAGTATCTATATGTATGTATCTATTATATATATCATCGCCTAGTACCCACAACACAAGCCTTATTGAGCTTACCGTGGGCCTAGGTTGATTTGTGTAAGATTGTCCCGTAATCTATATATATATAAAAGGCAAAGTCCTGACTTACTGACTGACTGACTGACTCACTTCCCAACGCCCAGCCCAAACCATTGAACCTAGAAAGCTGATTGAGGTGTCAAAGCGGACCCCGGGCTCCTTTAGGGGCACAACCGGGAATAATAACGCTAGGAGGATGATGAGTACCCACTAAGAAGCAATTTTAGAAAATTCCACCCTTAAGGGGGTAAAAAGTATTGAAACACGTTAGATATTCGCAACAGACTGACTTTTATTTTATAGAACACTTACGCATCCATCAAACCAGATGGCGCTAGTAGTTATACATTTTGATACAATGCATTCAGATTTTAACACCCCCACTTATCAAAATAAAGGTTACATTTTTATACAGAACAAAATACCTAAACATTACTTACATCATAATGTACATACATACATCTCTAATACGTTCCCATATTATTAAAGTTAATTAATGATTCCAAGTTTCTCCATAAACTTGTAATGTTTTACACATAGCAGACCTTTTGTCAACAAGTCAGCAGGCATTTCATTTGTAGATAAATATTTAATCTCTATAGTTTTGTTTTTAACTAAATCTCGAACAAAATGGTATCGCACGTCAATGTGTTTGGACCTGTTATGCGATTGGTGACTTGTTGCCAATTTTAAAGCACTTTGGTTATCACAATTCAAAGTAACTGTGTTCAATTTTCCAGTAAGTTCATATATTAAATTTCTCAAATACACAACCTCCCTAGATGCCTCCGAGAGTGCCATATATTCGGCCTCTGTGCTAGACAGCGCCACTGTCCTCTGCTTTCTGCTTTGCCAAGAAATGACTGAACCAGACATCACAATACAGAAACCAGTATAGGATTTCCTATCTAACATATCACTTGCCCAGTCGGCATCAGCAAATCCTACTAACTCTACATCCTCATTACTATATTTTAAATGATACATTTTTGTTTTTTGCAAATATTTGAGAACCCTTATAGCATAATTCCAATGTGTCTCATTGTACGCATTGTTAAATTGGCTTAAATAACTGACAGCAAAACTTATGTCAGGACGGGTCAAAATCGCAAGATACATTAAACTCCCGATCAATCTTTGGTAAGGAATGTTAGGATCACAATTTACAGATTTTTCAATATTCAACTTACATTCTATAGGTGTATCCGTATCTTTACAGTCTGACATTTGAAATCTAGACAATAGTTGTTCAATGTATTTCTGTTGATCTACAGTAATCACATTATTTTGTTTATCAACATTTATTCTCATACCTAAATAACATTTCACAGGTCCTAAGTCTTTTATTTTAAATTCTGAGCTTAATACTCTTTTTAACTGTTCTGTTTGCTTGTTATTGTTCGAAAATATGAGAAAATCATCTACATATAGACATATTATTATTTTAACATTGTCATCCAGTTTTGTAAACAGGCAGGGCTCAAACTTGCTATTATTAAAACCTAAGCAACATAAACAATCTTTTACTTTTTCATACCAGGCTAATGAGGATTGTTTTAGTCCATAGATGGCTTTTTTAAGTTTTAAAACATTACCATTTCCTTTTTTTATAAAACCTTCTGGAATCGACATATAAATATTTTCCTTTAAGTGTCCGTTTAAAAAAGCTGTTGTCACATCTAAGTGTGTAATGTCCATTCCAATTTGTACACTTAGTGCAAACAATAGACGCAAGGTTGAGTGTCGCACTACCGGGGAAAAAGTGTCCACATAGTCTATACCGCGTTTCTGGGTAAAACCCTTCGCTACTAGCCTTGCACGATATCTCACTTTATTATTAACGTCAATTTTCTTTTTTAATACCCACTTGCACTTTACTACAGTACCACTGTCTGGAAGTTCCGTCAACTCCCATGCATTATTTTCCTCAAACGATCTGAGCTCTTCTTCCACAGCCGCGTTCCAGTTTTCTGCTTCTGGTCCATTTATTGCCTCTATAAAGTCTAACTCCTCAGCATCTGGTACACTGCTGGAACATAGATTAGTATATCCATACCTCTGCGGTTTACTCCTCTCTCTTTTGGCAACTGGATTTGAATCAGCAGCAGCAAGATCCTCATCTGAAGAACTTGCTTCTGGAACATGTGAGGCGGCTGCTGTGGATGATGACCTATCCACATCAGAATCACCTTCTTCTGAAGTTAACGTACTGTCATCTTCTTCAGCTGCTGCATCTGTATTGTCGAAGGATTGTGATGTGATTGAATTGTTCAGGGATTCTTGTCTCATATCCCCCACTGAATCCCTAACTGCTTCATTGTAGCTTAAGGAAACTGGAATATTTTCTGGACTATCCCCCACTGAAACCCTATTCTCTTCACTCTCTGCAGGTCCAGCTTCATCTGTGACCCAAGTAATATTGGAGTCTTCATCTGGTTTTGTCATTCCTGCCTCTCTTTCCATCACGATGACGTCTCTGCTGGTAGTAACTTTGTTTGTTTTTGGATCATATACCCGATATCCTTTCACATTCTCAGAAAATCCGACAAGGATCTGTCTCTCGGCTTTCCTGTCCCATTTTAACCGTTTTTGTTTAGGTACGTGAACCATCACAGGACTTCCAAACAAGCGAATGTGACTCACGTTTGGTTTCTTGCCATACCACGCTTCATACGGCGTCTTGTCTTTTAGGCTTGAAGTCATACATCTATTCTTCAAATAAACAGCTGTACTAGCTGCTTCAGCCCAGAATTTCTTCTCAAGTTTTGCATCAAACATCAAGCACCTTGCCTTTTCGACTACCGTCCTGTTACCGCGCTCACAAGCTCCACATTGCTCTGGAGTATATGGATTTGTTTTTTGATGAACTATTCCATGGCTTCTTAAATAGTCCTCAAATGCTTTGCCACAAAACTCACCACCATTGTCAGTACGTAGTACTTTAATTTTCGTGTTCTGCTGATTCTCTGCCAACGCTTTAAACTCTAGGAAATACTGGAACACTTCATTCTTAGTTTTCAAGAAGTATATAAATGTCATACGGCTATAGTCGTCGATAAGAAGCAAAAAATATCTTGCACCTCCAAGGGATCTCGTCTCCATCGCACCACATACATCTGCATGTATAATCTGTAGTGGCTCTGTACTTCTGCTAGTTGAGTGAGGAAATGGCAATCTCATCTGCTTGCCTTCACAACAGGTTGCACAATTTCCTTTCTGCACTTCAAAAGTATCTGGATAAGATAACCCCTCTACTATTCCGTTCTTCATCTTATTCATATCTTGACAATTTAAATGTGCTAATCTGCGGTGCCATAACTCTCCACTAACTGCTGCTGGTGCTGTCAGCATACAACTTTGTTGACATAACCTGTTCGCGCCATCGGCGCGACGATATAGGTAACTCGTTCAATCATTCATCGATTCACTCGTTGACGTGCCGACGCAAGCGACACGTCGCGTGTTATTGCCCCCAGCGATAACATTCTTTGTTCCTTCGAACCGGTATTCTTTGGTCCTTCGAAAAACCCCACCCACACCAGCCCTTTGGATAAGCAGTCTTTCTTTTGCTCGAAAAAGCACACCCAGTTAGGTAAAAAATCCACCCACATTTCAAAAAAAAAAAAAATTAATTCTTTCGCCCAAATTATTCAACTCATAACGTAATATATAACATTACATGTAAACTCAGCCCATTTCAAACAAAGGTACATTACCAAAAAGTACCACATCTCATTTATTTGCCTACGAAATTCTGCACATTCGAGAACATTCCGTCCGTTCTGTAGGTAGCTACCCTGAGTTACCGATCACTTACAGCGGTCTTCAGCCCTTTATAAGCTATTTTCTAAAAGCAAACATTCTCGAAACGTAATCAGACAGTGTGTAGAATAACCTATAGATATAACTTACGAAACCGCTCATTTCAAAAAGACACGTTAGATTGCATCATTATTCTAAAGCAAAATTTTTAAAGCGCCGTCATAATTACGAATACCTCATAGGTACTAAATTCATTCTCCAGCTCATACATGTAACAGATACATATAACTAGGCATAAATAAACGTTTAATTTTTGTAAACAATTGAACAGCTCGCAGATCTAAAATAATACATTAAAAAGCAACCTTACTGCTCAGAGGATAAGGCTCAAAATTCAATAACCGTATAATATCTGCCCGATGACAAGTACCTATTAGAGACAAGCCACAACTTGGTAACACTCCACATTGGTTAGTGGTTAATATAGTTTCTTATTTCCCTCACTCAAATTAGTACCTACTCATTAGGTAACTTACATCGTGAAACACAGGGTGTCCAGGGAGAAATTTTTTTTTTTTGTGCAACAATTTTTTTTGGTTTTTTATCTTTTGTTGACAAATTCACATTGGTGTAACAGTCAATTGTTAGTCAGCTCATCACAAGTCATCATACAGGGTGTCATATTTTTTAAATTATTATTATTATTTTTTTTTTTTATTTTTTTTTTGTCTCTCAACTCATTTAAGTACACATAAACAACACCATGCCGTCCAAATCGCAAGCAGCCATCTTCCGAGAGGCAACAAAGGCAATTACTCTGCTCAAGGAGATTGCGGAGGCAGCACTAGCAAAGGATACGAAAAAATATACATTGTCGGATTTCACGGCTCGGTACACAAAAGTAGACCTCTATAAATCCAAGCTAGAGGACGTCTATTATGAAATACTAGACGACGAGGAACTCACTGACGAGACCGAAGCCGTCTACACAAAACATTATGACACCGCGGTAACGGACTACAATTACATCCTAGTCGCGTTCGACAAATTGAGCGTGACTGCGGCCCTCCCAGAGACTTCTCACCCCTCCACGTCTGCCACGCCTACAACTGTGCTACCCAAAATCACGCTCCCAAAGTTCAGCTCAAAGGTTGAAGACTGGCCGTCCTTCATTACCATCTTCAGGAGCTTAACGGACGACATGACCATCATTTCGGATGCCGTAAAGCTCCACTACCTGCTCTCGTGCCTGACAGGCGAGGCACGCAGTATGGTATCCCACCTCCAGCTCACCAACGACAATTTCGCCGTAGCGATGAATATCCTAACTCGGCGCTATGAAAATCGTCGGGTCTTGATCGACCGGTTTGTAGATATCATCATTGAACTGCCCAACATTCACGTGCGCTCCGATATACGCACGCTCTTTTTAACTCCGCTCATTTCCGCGCAATGCGCCCTCAATAACCTCGATCTGCCCATGCAAGAAAGTGACTATGTTTTTGTGTCTATAGTAGTGCGAAAACTTAAAGGTGAACTTCGGACACTTTTTGAACGAAAGTACGGATCACGCCAGTCTCTGCCCACCCTCAAGAACCTGATCACCTTCTTGGAAGAGCACGCGCGTTGTGTAGAGACCGAATGGTCCAGCTCACCCAAGCCCAGCACCTCCCAACTCACTCAGCATTCGCCACAACCAGCTCAGTACCGCAGGCAGTCTCCCGTAAACTTTCCTCGAGGCCCGCCCCGACAGCCTGCGTATCATGAATCACGTCCCATGACCCCGGTTAGGAGCCGGTCAGACTATTCAGCTCAGCACAGGCCGACTTACTCAGCTCAACCGTCACCTCAAGACGCAAACACCACCAACACCATGCCCTGCCCATACTGCGGAGAAAGAGGGCACAAGCTCATCGCCTGCCCACGGTACAACGACCAACCAATACAAGGCCGTTGGGACTTTGTTCAGGCCCGCAACCGCTGCCGACGCTGCCTAGGCCCCCATTATGAGAATGAGTGCAAGTCCACGAAGGCTTGCAAAGAGTGTGGGAATGACAGACACCACACATCTCTTCACCGCCCCGGTGCTTCTTCTCCAACTCATTCGTCCGCTCATCTCCTACCTCCACATCTGAGAGAACAGCCCAGGACGCGTCCAGCTAATGAGTACCAACCGTTCTCGGCACACGCCTCACAGGCGAAACCCACGTCTCAGGACCACCCTCGCTCGCCCAGTACGTCCCGAGCAGGTGGTCAATCGTGACTACCTACAATAACTGAACACTGTGAAGAGGAAGACAATCAGCACACACACTCACACCCAGAACACACACACTCACACGCAGACCACACACACTCAGCCCATACCCAGACATCTCAAGCTCGCTCACCGCGATCAGCTCCACCAACAGCGAATCATTCCTCTTGTGATTACCCACGACAGGATGAGCACGCAATCAATCAGCCCATATTATTGCCTACCGTCACGCTAAAAATAGCAGACGTAAATGGCCAGTTTCACACAGCACGAGCCCTGCTAGATTGCGGTAGTATGCTCACACTTATCACTCAGCGCATGGCTCGTAATTTAAAGTTACCACAAAACTCAACATCACTCAAAATCACAGGAGTGGGCAACCACCACACACAGGAATCAAAGGCATCAATCACAATAATCTGTCGACCTACACATCATGACACACCCACGATTACGGCTACTGCGCATATTTTAAAACACGTTACCGGTTATCTACCGTTACAAAAGGTCCCACACATAGCACAAGTGAGAGGCCAGCCAAATATTCCCTTAGCAGATCAAGGATATAACACACCCGCTCCAATCGATCTCTTGTTAGGTTCTGATGTTCTCGGCCAAGTTCTGGACGGGACTAAGGTCTCCTTAGGCCGAGGGAAGCCCATAGCCTTCGGCACGATTTTCGACTTCGCATTGATAGGACCCATTGAGGACTTATATGCAACACCTGCAAACCAGGCCAACTCAGCTCATATTACCAGCTCTCAGCCAGAATCTGACGTACCCACACATGACATTTACAAGAACCTTGAGAGGTTCTGGGAGACAGAAGAACCACAACCTCATGTACAGACCAGCCCATTACAAGAGCAGTGCGAGGAAATTTTCCGTACTACAACCACCCGAGATCCATCAGGCCGCTATATGGTAACACTGCCGTTTCTACCAAATGCGCCGGCCTTAGGCAACACTCATGCCATTGCACTACGCAGGTTTCTTACACTGGAAAGGAAACTACAAGCAAATCCGCCCCTACGCTCTAAATATGTTGAATTTATGAGCGACTATCTCAACCTAGGACACATGTCACCATGCCACCCAAGTACCTTCGCGAACAAGCCTCATTTCTACATTCCTCATCACGGCATCTTCAAATCGGGATCCGACAAGTTACGCACTGTCTTTGATGGGTCCAGTAAAAGCTCAAATGGCGTCAGTCTTAATGATTGCCTGCACACAGGTCCAGCTCTCCAGCAAGATATAGTTGACATTATCATGTCTTTCAGGATACACCCCATAGTTTTCAGTACTGACATCAGAATGATGTTCAGAAACATACTCATCCACCCAGACCAACGACAGTATCAGCTCATTCTCTGGCGGTCTTCACCGGACCAGCCCCTGCTCACTTACGCACTAAATACCGTCTCCTATGGATTACGCTCAAGCCCGTACCACGCCCTCCGTACTCTGCTCCAATTGGCGGATGACGAAGGTCATCACTACCCGCACGCTGCTCAGGTCCTACGCAATTCAGTTTTCGTCGATGATATACTCTGTGGTCATGACTCTGTGGAGTCTGCTCAAGCGCTCCAAACAGAGTTGATTAACTTACTGGCCCTAGGTAGTTTTCAGCTCAGTAAATGGACCTCCAACTCTTCTCAGCTCCTTAATCGGTTCCCAGATGACCAATGTGACATGCCTAAAGACTTCGACATCAGCCCAGAATCGAATTCCATTAAAGTATTAGGTATACAATGGATTCCTCAATCGGATGAGTTCACTTATCGCATCTCTCTCCCCTCACTGACCCAAGTCACAAAACGCTCAATCCTCAGCACAGTAGCTTCGCTGTACGACCCCAATGGTTGGGTTACACCCGTCATACTCCGCGCAAAGCTACTTTTACAGAAGTTATGGCTTCTGAAACTGGGATGGGACGAGCCCACCCCCGATGAAGTTCACACAGAATGGCAGCACATCTCACAAGACCTTCCTCAACTCTCAAATCTCCGCTTACCTCGGCACATCTGCAAATACAAGCCCACGTCCACTTACTCACTTCACGGGTTCGCGGACGCCTCAGAAGCCGGTTATGGTGCTGTCACTTATCTGCACGAGCTCGATGCCAATGGACTTGTCAATGTGCATCTGGTCATTGCCAAGTCGAAGGTCGCTCCTATCAAGAATCGCCTCTCAATTCCCAAAATGGAACTCTCAGCTGCAGCTCTTTTATCACAGCTCATGACACGACTGTCAGCTAAATTGTCAGCTCACATTGCTATAGAACAACATACCTGTTGGTCAGATAGCACAATAGTGTTAGCATGGCTCAACACGCCCCCTCACCGACTCCAGACATTTGAAGCCAACCGAGTGGCTAAAATAACGTCTAGCCCGATCAGCCCTAGGTGGAGGCATGTCCCTACGAACCTCAACCCTGCAGACTGTGCAAGCAGGGGTATGTCAGCCCAATCTCTATCAACCCATGACCTCTGGTGGTCTCCCAGCTGGCTCAAAGAGCCTCCTCATACCTGGCCCCAGATGCCAGCCGCTCTGGGTCATCACGCTTTACCAGGCCTTAAGCCAAAAAGTGTGCCAGCTCATATAGCAGTTCCTGATCTGGATCATGATCTGCTTACCCGCTTCAGCTCTTTTGACAAGCTCGTCGGAGTGACGGCTTGTATCAAGCGCTTCATTTATAATTGTAAGCACGGCCCAGATGTACGTCGCTCTGGACCGTTGACAGCCTGTGAACGGAGAGAAGCTCTGTTATTCTGGGTCCGCTCTGTTCAGCGGAATGAGTTTGCAGAAGACATTCATCGTCTCCACACTAATAAACTCTGCAGCAATCGACTCCAGCGTCTCTCCCCATTCTTGAAAGATGGGCTCTTGAGAGTCGGTGGTCGTCTCTCTCATGCGTCACTTAGGTACAACGCTCAACACCCACTCATTCTTCCCAGCTCAAGCCCGCTCGTTGACCTCATCATTGACCATTACCACAGAGTGCACTGCCATCCTGGCGCTGACACTCTACACGCAATGCTCCGCCAGCAATACTGGATACTATCCGCTCGCCGTGCGATCCGACACCGTGTGTTCAAATGTATTAGATGTTTCCGAACTCGCGCTCAACCAGCAGCCCCGTTTATGGCTGACCTTCCAGCAGATAGGGTTAACCCACAACCTGTATTTAGCCAAGTCACGACTGACTTTGCCGGCCCATTTCTCGTTAAGTCTAGCACGTTACGGAACGCTAAACTGTTAAAGGCGTACTTTTGTATATTTGTGTGCCTTTCAACGAAGGCAGTTCATTTGGAGGCAGTCTCCGCTCTTACCACGGAAGCCTTTCTTGCAGCGTTGCAAAGATTTGTCTCGCGTCGCGGTACACCAGTTCTAATTAGATCGGATTGCGGCACGAATTATGTAGGCGCTAGAAATCATCTCAAAGAAGTTCAAAACTTCCTCGCTGAAAATAATGATGCAATCACACACCAGCTCGCCAACCAGCAGGTAACCTGGTTGCTGAACCCCCCCAAGGGGCCTTGGTTCGGTGCCTTACATGAAATTAACGTCAAATCTACGAAACAGTTGTTCTATCGTGTAGTTGGTGAACAGCACCTTACTTTTGAGGAATTCTCCACACTCCTGACACGAATCGAGGCTGTACTCAACTCTAGACCTCTCTGCCCACTTTCATCCGACCCTACGGACATTGAACCCTTAACCGCTGGACATTTTATCATAGGCCGTCCACTCACTACTCTGCCCGAGCCGTCCTTTGATGACAGGCCGTTATCTGCTCTTAAACGCTTTCAGCTCATACAAGCTCTCTCTCAACGCTTTTGGACTCTGTGGACTAGATCTTACCTCCATACTCTCCAAACCCGCTCAAAATGGCTTTCCCCTTCATCGCCTCCTCAAGTTGGCGAACTCGTGCTCATCAAGGAAGATAACTTGCCACCGCTGCAATGGAGACTGGGTCGAATTACCCGCACAATACCTGGCAAGGATGGAGTGATCCGAGTTGTGGATCTGGACACCGCCAGTGGACATCTGCGCAGACCTGTGCTAAAGATAGCCAGGTTTCCATTGGATTCAGCTCAGGAAGAGGCTCTACTACGGGCCCCCCAGGATGTTCGCGCCATCGGCGCGACGATATAGGTAACTCGTTCAATCATTCATCGATTCACTCGTTGACGTGCCGACGCAAGCGACACGTCGCGTGTTATTGCCCCCAGCGATAACATAACCTCAATTTGTACACACCATCTGTCAAATCTGCTGTAGCAACCAAAACACCATTCTTATCACGAATGTAACATTTTTTTTCTTGAAAATCTACTTTGTTTCCATTTTTGATTAGCTCGCTTACTGATAACAAATTGGTTGTTAGTGTAGGCACACACAGCACGTTTCTAACTGTTATTTGTACTCCTATATCTGACACAATGTCCACGTCCCCGGAACAGTCGACTGACGCTTTTGAGTCATTTGCTACTACGATTTCTGGGAAATGCGGCGTAAAGTTTGTATTCTTTATCCAGTCTTTATTCACAGTGACGTGCCCGCTCGAGCCCGAATCTACGTACCAATCACTCTTATTAAACTTTCCATTAAGGAAAACAACGCTAAAAACACATTTATTTGCGTTATTATTCTTCAATAACGGGCACTGGTTTCTAAAATGTCCATCTTCTTTACATTTATAACACCTAACCGTTTTACTTGTGTTCATATCTGTCACTGTCTTCCTATTTGACATTAACGACGAAGATGACATGCCGCCATATTTCTTCTGCTTAGTGTTACCAGAGTGATATTTATTCTTCACCGCGAATGCAGCGGCGCTGACTTCAGAGTTGTTCGAACTCTCCATGTCAAGTAACTTTGATTTAATGACATCAGCAGTTATCTGAGTACCCGAATGTTCGATAGCCATGATCATCGGAAAATAACGATCGGTCAAACCTGCTAGTAATAATGATCCTAACCACTCATCTGATATAGCAAATCCCGTGCCATTCAATCTTTGCGCTGTTTCTACCATTTGTGTGACGTATGTCGCCATCGAATCACTTGTTTCAAGCCTGATAGATATCAAATGTCGAAGCAGCGTAATCTTTCTTGATATGCCAGAGTCATCGTACATGGTCTTTAACTTAGTCCATAAATCCGCCGAACTCGTGGCGTTCTTGATGTGCACGTATAAAGCTGGATCAATCGTTAGTACTAGCTTTGCCTTTGTTTTCGCGTCGTCTGCGGGCTTAACTTCAAAACCTGCCGTTGGTTTGATGTAATCGCTCATCCCATCTAACACCAACAAGTTCTCAGCCGCGAAACTCCACTCGTCATAATTTTCCCTGCCTTTTAACTTCGGCACACTCATAATATAGTTCGTAGCCATGTTTCCGCGAATTAACGATCACAAATTTATCTATTTTACACTAAAATAACTGATAAAATGTAGGAGGAACCCATAACCTATTGAAACACGTTAGATATTCGCAACAGACTGACTTTTATTTTATAGAACACTTACGCATCCATCAAACCAGATGGCGCTAGTAGTTATACATTTTGATACAATGCATTCAGATTTTAACAAAAAGGTCGTTGAAAGTTTGTATGGGGATGGAGTAAAATTTTAAGTGAGAGACTTGAAACCTTGTATATGGACTCCTTATTACAATACAAGAAAAGTGATTTTTGGGTTTTGGAAAATTCCATCCCAAAGGGGGTAAAATAGGGGTGCAAAGTTTGTATTGGGGAAACAATTTTTTTAAATAGAGACTTAAAACTTTGTAGAAAGATTATTCATTAAAATACAAATAAATTACTTTCAGCGTTTTAGAAAATTCTATCCCTAAGGGGATAAAATAGGGGAGCAAAATTTGTATGTGGTAAAACTTTTTTTTTGAGCTAGAGACCTAAAACTTTGTAGAAAGATTAGTTATTAAAATAAAAAGAAAGTACTTTCAGCGTGTTGGAAGATTTCACCCCTAAAGGGGTAAAATAGGGTGCAAAGTTTGTATGGGAAAAACTACTTTTTTTGAAATAGAGACTTAAAACTTTGTAGAAAGATTAGTCATTCGAATACAAATAAATTACTTACGTAAAAGTACAAATAAAATTCTACCACTAAGGGGGTAAAATAGGGGTGCAAAGTTTGTATTGGGGAAACATTTTTTTTAAATAGAGACTTAAAACTTTGTAGAAAGATTAGTCATTAAAATACCAATAAAGTACTTTCAGCGTTTTAGAAAATTCTACCTCTAACGGGGTAAAATAGGGGTGCAAAGTTTGTATGTGGGAACTTTTTTTTTTGAGCTAGAGACCTACAACTTTGTAGAAAAATTAGTCATTAGAATATAAAGAAAGTACTCACAGCGTTTTAGAAAATTTCACCCCTAAGGGGGTAAAATAGGGTGCAAAGTTTGTATGGGAAAAACTACTTTTTTAGAATTAGAGACTTAAAACTTTGTAGAAAGATTACTTATTAAAATACAAAAAAAGAACATAAAGCGTTTTAGTAAACTCCACCCCTAAGGGGGTTAAGCAGGGGAGCCAGTGTTGTGTGGGAAACTCTTTTTTTTTAATTAGACTTATAACTATTAGAAAGATTACATATTAAAATAAAAAAAGTACTTTCAGAGTTTTAAAATATTTCACCCTAAGGGGGTTAAAAAGGGGGCAAGCTTTATATGGGCAACACTTTTTTTGAGCTATAGACTTAAAAGTTAGTACTAAGATTACTTACTACAATACGAAAAAAGTGCTTTCAGCGATTAGAAAAATTCAACCCCTAAGGGGGTTTAAAAAGGGGTTTAAATGTTAAATGGAGAGCAAGTAAATTTTAAAGTGTGAATAAGAGATTTGTAACTTCGGTCTTATTCTGTACGTTAAAAGACTCCTAAACCAATCTCAGACTTTTTCCAACTGCATCCCCTAAGAATGTTAAAAGGGGGTTCAAAGTTTGTGTATTTCAAGACATTTTTAAAGTATTAGATTTTTAACTTTGGTTTAAGACTGTTTGTTCACCAACTAGAAAATGAACATCAACCTTTTTTTTTATTTATTCCCTAAAAGAGGGTTCAAAGTTTGTATTGACAGAAATCATTTTCTAAGACGATAAAAAGTTCTACGCGGACGAAGTCGCGGGCAACAGCTAGTATATATTATATATATCGTCGCCTAGTACCCACAACACAAGCCTTATTGATCTTACCGTGGGCCTAGGTTGATTTGTGTAAGATTGTCCCGTAATATTTATTTATTTATTTAATTTCGAATGATGTCAGCAACGAAATTGGTCATACAGAGATTCGCGTCACGTTTAGGTTCGTCTCTTCTGTGGACATTGCCAAAGTTAAGGGCTACAAAGCCTAATTTTTGGTTGAAGTCTGAATCCGCATAAACGGCGTCGCCTCTTTTATAATTCTATCCGATAAAATCATATTATATAAGCACATGAGCCCTTAACTATTGACCACAGGAAAGAAGATTTTTATCGACTGTGTACGACCCAAATCTACATACCACCAGCTGATCGGTTGCGTAACGTTCTGTACGTACGTTGGGCTAGGTTATCTAAATGCCAATGTATGTACGGGAAAATGACAGTAGAGTTGAGTTGTAACTTGTAACGCTCGTTCGAATAGTTACGCTATTACCCCTCTAGTATGTAAGTCCCATAAATACCTACTTAAATTATAAAAGTTTTAAAGCTTTGCATGCATACTTGACTGATGAAGTCTGCAAAGTAAATAAAGGAAAAACCAGAAAGTCATAAAATTAGACTATTGATATATGCTGATCGTTGATGTTTGAAGTTAGAGGTCAATAAATGTTGATTCTATGAATATAAACACATGAAGCACCTGCTACGAAAAAAATAAAACTGTCATAGGAGAGAAACGCAAAATGATCACTGTTAGCATCGATATTTCGACTAACGTCTGCTTATTATATTACCCTATTAAAATTGACCAACAGTGATCGATTGATGTAGAACATAATGAGCGCAAAAAGTGTTGGAATAATTACTAGTAATTCATGCGAAATCTAATCCAAATAAGTTCCTGTTGTAACAGTCTAATTGCAATAGAAAGTTTAACTACTAACCTATTAAAAGTGCGATTAGAAAAGTAAAATGTACAGTCAACAACAAGGACATGATTACACTTTGCACCTTATTCCATTGTAAGACGGATAATGTATATGTTCATATCTTTCAGGACGCTCGTAAACTTAATTGCTACCGATACATTAGCAGTCACGAAAGTATCGGTACATGTGATGGCTCATTTACGTTAAAAATTGGTGATTAACGAGCTAACCTAAAAACATTCATATGAACTATTGTGTCATTTAGATTATTTTTGTCAACCATTGTGTGTTGTTTTTTGCCGACCGGTTAGCCTAGTGGGTAGTGACGCTGCTTTCGAATGTGAAGGTCCTGGGTTCGAATCCCGGTGAGAGCAAAATATTTGTGTGACGGGCATGAATATTTGTTTCTAAGTCTTGAATATTTTATATTTATTTAAGTTTTGATAGGTATCTATTTTATATGTATCGTCGTCTTGTACCCATAACACAAGCGTTATTGAGCTTAGTATGGAACTCGTTCGATTTATGTAAGATTGTCCCCTAATATTTATTATTTAAGTATTTATTTATGATTCTAGTTACCGATCGATCAACCGGTTCTCACCCCTACCATGACTGGTGTCAGGATTTTTGATCCTGTGCAAAATTTTAATTTGGTGCGTATGTCCAATAAAATTATAAACGGTTATTAAAATGTCAGACATAATAGGAGTTATTTAAAAACAATTTGGAGTTTTCTAAAAACTGAAAGCGGATTTATGTGGATCCGAAATGGCAATTAAGCTTATCGAATGCGAAACAAAAACTTTTGAATTAAGTTTCACACGATCTTTGTCATGCATAGCCTACTTTTGATTGTCAATTAAGAAATGAAGTTTTTTAATGAATAATAATGAATTCTGAATAGGTACTGAGATAAGATTTTTTCGAACTTTTATACTTACGGAATAACATTTCATATTCACCTTTAAGTCATTGTGAGAAAGCCTGCATAGGTATTTACATATATACATATGCGAAGAAATTCAAAGGTTTACTCGTATGTGAAGTTTCCGACCAGTAGGTAGGTACTGGTCTGGCCTGATGCCCTGCTTTCATCTATGAAAGAAGGACTGTACCCATCAGTGGGACTTAAATGTGATGATGATAATGACATCATGAGTGGAGGGTTGTAAGAGAAGAGGAAGACGAAGAAAAAGCTGTATGGACTGCGTGAGAGACGATATGAATAGGAAGGAAGTGGGTGGCGAGGTGACGGGCGATAAAGACGTAAGGAAGAAAAGAACATGCTGCACCGATCCCATGTAATGGTATAAGGGCAGCAAGCGAATGATAATGATGGTGATGATGAAATCTTGGATATTTTCTATGTATTGCTAACAGCAGAGAACGTGGCACTCAAATGGTCTCGCCGAAAGACCAGCGCTGGCTCGTGTGCCAGCATTATGCTGAAGCGGGACTATTTCGCTACAAACAGATAGTATTTTAGTTCTTAAGTCTTTAAATAACTATTTAAAGACTTAAGAATAAGTTATGTTATATCTTGTGTCTGTCTGTCTGTCTGTCTGTTTGTAACGAAAAAAATATTTTCTTCTTTCTTTCTATTGAAGTATTTATCTATCCAACTATTAAATATCTAAATTTAAATATTAAATACCTGTCTAATAAGTCGTCTGGCAACGGTAGTACAAGCTTTGCTTATAGGTAGTTTGGGACTAGGTCGATAAAAAAAGAAGAATGAAAACTAGGTACAATGATGTCGGCATTTAGTTCATCAACATTATGTTACATGTTTCTAACGGTCATTAGTGATATATTTTCAATTTGCCTATCGCTTGAGATTTCATGTAAATATTGGCGCAAAATTTGCAATATTTGCTGACACTAACTGTCCACCGGTCTGTTAGCATATATGAATAAGGTTTACAAATATTTTACATGTCAAAAGTGGTTGTACATCTTGTAAGGCTGGTATTTCACTGATATCAATAATTTAAATTTTGTGTCTGTACCCAACCTAAGCGGCAAATTACCCGTAATTTATTCCATTTAAGTTTGTTGAAGATGGTTTCTAGGATGGCTATGAAAAGTACTGGGGACAACGGGTCGCCTTGCCTTACTCCCCTTTCTATGGGAAAACTTTGGCCAAGGGAGTCTAGTTTGATTCGTCCTGTGTTTTTCCTGTATATACTTTTTATAGACTCTATGTACACTTCATCCACTCCTTGTTCTTTCAAGCTCTCCCATATACTTGTGTGGGTTACTGTGTCGAAGGCTTTACGGTAATCTATGAATGCAAGATATAAGGGTCTTTGCTGTTCTTGGTATTTTTCCATGATTAATTCGAGCGTGTGGATGTGGTCAATCGTTGAATACCCTTTCCTAAGCACGCAAAATAGGCACAATGGATGTCGACTTGCGGAAAACGCCCAGTATAACTAACTAACCCTTTCCTAAAGCCCGCTTGTTCAACCGGCTGTTTTGCTTCTAGTACAGTGCTTATTCTTGAATTGATTATTGAGGAGAAGAGCTTGTAGAGGCTTGGCAACAGGCTAATTGGTCGGTAGTTGTTGATGTCCTTTGAATCGCCTTTTTTATAAATCAATATAATGTTAGATTCAGACCAGTCTGAGGGGGTCTCTGAGCTTTGTAGTATCAAGTTGAACAATATGGCCAGCGGTGTTGCCAGGATGAACTCATAAGCATACTTTTTATCAGTACCTATGTATATCTGTAATTCTGTACTTTATGGCTGTAAACCTGAGCTAGATTGTGATTACACCACATCGCATTTGCGTCCGTCCAGTGTGTACGCACCCTAGGAACTTGACTCCATTTCATAACCCTTGGCCCATCTTGAGACCGAACAGTGTGCTAGTGTCCAACCGTCATGTCATCCTGTGTCACTCCCAATCACGGAGGAATCACTTATCGGTACCATTAAACTTTTAAGATAAACCATCGCGCGGTAGGTCTCTCTTTAAGTACGAACGTCAACAGATTTCACGGCGATCACGCAGATTGACAGGCGGGGGACTGAGGACAATAGGACATCAACTATTTTCTGACCCCAGGCTCATATCAGACAACTTCGCTGTATTGATATATGCACTCTATTTTCTACAAAAGAAAGTTGGCTTTAGATAATACAGGTGTAAGAGATACGAGAATGCAATGGTAAGTGGTCGATATTGGGGATAGGGCCAATGTGACCCATTATATCTAATGCGGGTCAACTTTCGAGTTCAATGTGACGGTTTAGGACTGGGGTTCGGATTAAAGGAGTGACGCATTTCTGGTGATACGTAGTGCGTGTTTGATTTGATGATATTAGACAATTTAGTTTTTTTAAAGCTGGACGCCGCTGATGAATTGAAGCTCATGTGCTTTTAAATATACTAAAACCAATGAATGAGGAATACTGTGACATACGGCCCGCAATAATAGATGTATCAATCAATACTTGTTAGGAGGTATTCAGGACATACGATGTTCTGGAAACATAGGTAGGTAATATTATTGGAGTACCAAATAAGTAATCAAACAAACAAGTGAAAAGACCGTGAGAAAGAGGCGAGCGACACTATTGGATTCCGAATGAATATAGCTACAAGTCTAGAAAAGTTAGACACATCCTTGTCCCGGTGGCATCGTCGGAGACATCACAAAATAGGGACCCAATACCGAAATCAGTTTTGGACGTATTGACAAGATAATCCGATGGCTGTTGGGACGGAAAGGTTCTCCAATGGCGACCACGTATCGAAAGACGCAGCGTAGGTAACCCCCGACGAGGTGGACTGATGACCGCGAAAATCTGCTGGATGCGGGTGGCGCAGGACCGGTTACTTTGGCACTCTTTGGGAGAGGCCTATAGATATACAGCAGCCAGACAGCAGTGAACGTCTTTGGACTGATATGATGATGATGATGACAAGATAATGTTTTCAGTTCGTTCTAGTGCTTTGCATAATCGCGCATTGATAAACAATAGTTGGAACGAAATCGCTAGTCGAATAATAAATGTAGCAGGGTAATTTTTTGGAAGACGAAGTAACAGTTGATATTCCCTAACTCCTTTAAATAGTTACGCAACACGCAACTACCCTGTAGGTCAAATATATACTACAGGTTGTAGATACCAACGATTGCCTATTATCGTCTGTATGATGAAAGTTCAACGAACTAAAAGTACACTAGCTGCTAGATATCACGTAGACAGTCAGAGTGTCATTCATGAGAGGCCCTTAGTCATATCACGGATCGCCAGGAATGCTCTTAATTTGTTTACGATGTGCTCTAGGAATGTGTGGGAATGTTTAGATAAATCAGTATTTCGTACGCCATAATGACATTGATAATAATATCTGTTTAGTGACTAACGTGTTTCCCAAGAAAACCGTTGAATTGGGGTCCGAGTTTCACGCGCAACGCATCAGCATTTCAATTCAGCGAGGAAATGCCGCCAACATCCCCAGTACAATGAATCGACGGTCTTTTTTATATTTAGCTTAGTTTTAATATAATTTAGTTAATGTAAATTATCATCTTACCTATAGTTTTTACTTGTACTTTAGAAAATAAACATTGTAATTTTATACGTGGTATTTAATTAAAACTTAACGGCATTTCAAATGAATATATTCGTATGTATGTCCATCAGTTCCTAGCAAAACGCAAGTTACTCCCAATGATATTCCAAACATGGGCATTAGAATAAATCCAACGGTTTTATCACTATCAATACGAACGGGTCGAATACTATAAACTTCTCTTTTGGACGTCAGTAAAGTAGAAAAAAAAACATAACCGGCTTCCTTCCGCTCAAGAGGAGCCCAAACAGACCAAAACGAGATGTAACGGCCAAAGGAACAACTAGACAATTATAGAAAAAAAACATCATTCATCCCTTGTCCAAAGACACCACCCTTAAAAGACACACAAAGACATAGATAAATGTAAGTACAAAGTAAACAAGAAAGTAAAGGCGTCATTAAAACGACGATGGTGGTTTGAAAAAATGATTTTTGAAGGGGACATACCCTTTATGCGGGATAGTCGTGGGAATCGAATATGTGACCAAAATACTGAATTTGCATCCTGTAGATGAATAGATGATAGGACGTGAAGCGATTTGGGAGATTCCAGTTTTTATCTGATCAATTATTTACAAAAAAGAATAATAAATGATCGTGGCGATAAACATATTCCCTAATCCTAGCCCATTTCAACAATGACTACATTGAAAATTATAGGCAATTTTGCGATTGAGGAAAGGTGTCTTCACTAAGTATGTATATAGTTATTTTTTTAATATGTAACAGATACAATCAGTTAACTAAATCTTGGAAAAAGTGGACATCAGGCTCTACGTCATATCGAAATTATATTGGTTTCATCAAAATTCCAGTTACATACATTTTTTGCAAAACTTGGTGATGTAGGTACAATAAAAGTTTTTGAAGCATTATAAAATACAAAAAAAGTTCTCTCTCAACTTTTTCTAGTCGAGAACAGACCCCATTTGTATTTGGCCGGTAATGATTCGAAAATATTGGCATTGTACTCATTGTTAACAATCCCTGGACCGGTTCCAGAAGGCGACAACATTAATCGTTCGGCGGCCATTTTAAAATCCAATTGAATATTCAAAAGCTCTCCTGATATTTTCATTACCCATCAATATGCATATTTCAAGAAACTCGGTTTAAATCTGTCAAGTTTTTGCATATAATTTTCGAGATCATAAATTCGCGTCTTCATTTCACTTTATGCTTTCATACATTTAGTGTATTGTTGTGTTAAAATCAAGTTTTATCGCGATTCGTAATGGACGTTTCTTTGCGTCGTGGAGAATTGGTATTGCGAAATTGCCGAGTGGAACTTCGTTAATCACATAATCACAAATCTCAACGTACCATTGTAGTCTTGTTTCGTTGGCCCTATTTTTTTTAAACCGTCGTGAATACAACAGCTTAGAATATTTTTTATTTAATTTAATAGCTCACGTAGATCAGGGCTCTCACGCATATATATTTTAAGTTCATCTAAATATTTTAATTCCGAATATTCGGTAATTATTCGATTTTCGGCATAGTCAGGGTGGACTAACATCTCCCGTGTTGTTCAACCTATATGTAAATGAGTTGATTGAGGGGCTCAGCAATGCACATGTCGGATGTCATATAGATAAAACATGTTTCAACAACATCAGTTATGCAGACGACATGGTATTGCTGGGTCCGTCGAGTGACTCGTTGAGGCAACTCATTTATATATGTGAGAGGTATGCTAAGGAGCATGGTCTTAGGTATAACACTAGCAAGAGCGAGTTCGTCCTCTTCAAAGCCAGCAAATATAACCCTAGAACAATACCTACGATCATGTGCTGTGCGGCGTGCCCATGAAGAGAGTTGATAGGTTTAAATACTTGGGGCATATCCTTACAGAAGACCTAAAGGACGACCTGGATCTGGAGAGGGAGAGAAGGGCGATGGCGGTGCGTGGCAACATGCTTGCCCGCAGATTTGCAAGGTGTAATGAACAAGTCAAATTGACGCTTTTCAAAGCCTACTGTCAGACGTTCTACACCTGCAGTCTGTGGGTAAGTTTTACGCAGAGGACATAAAACGCCATAAGAGTCCAATACAACAATATTTTGAGGATGCTGTTGCGGATGCCGAAGCACTGTAGTGCGTCCAACATGTTTGCCGAAGCGCGAACTGATGATTTTTTCGCAATAAGACGCAAGCGTGTTGGATCACTACTCAGGCGAGTGCGTGGCAGCGGTAATGGCCTCCTCAGGGTATTGTCGGAGAGAATGGACTGCCCCATATTTAAATACTGGGTCGAAGTGGCCATCGGCAGGGTCAAATAGGATGGGACTGCGAACGATCACCGGACGGACGCCTTTGTCGTGTTGGTTCGCATCTACACCTCATTTAATTTAATTTTCTATTTTACGTGTTTTTTTTTTTTTGATTGCTTTTCATGTACGTACTAACATAGTTATTAAGTCTAAATTTGTTACTAACATACTATGGACCAGTGGTCTGAAATAAAGGTTTTTTATTTTTTTTAGTTTTATTTTATTTTTATAGTCGGCATATTTTTCATTATTCGGTTATTATAATAGCTGACGAATAATTTTAGTGACCAGGTGTTTGTCTGCAAGTTGCAGTAATGTATCATAGACATATATCTTGTTAAAACGGGTTTTTATTGTTACTATTTAACTAACAGTACTGTCACTTTAAAAATCAAAACGTTTTTAACACTGAATGACTCATTCAGACTCTGTTTTGGAATGGTTGTTGAATAGGCATTACGTTGAACCGAATATCGGCCGAATATTCGTATTCGGCAAAACCCATATTCACCGCATCTCTAGTAATTATGTAGCAAAATCTAGAGTGTAGATACCCAAAAGAAGTTGTAAAAAAAAAGCCGGAGACATACAACTTAAAGACGACTTCACATAGAACTTAAAGATGAGGACTAAAAGTCAATTTATTATACGTATGAAAAGTACCTAAGATTCACATTTACCTATTGGTTTTTCACTAATCGAAATCCAGAAACGATCCTTGAAATGAACCAACTCAATTAGATATTAAATATTATGGATAAACTATAAAAAATCCTAATCCCTAAATTCTTTGCTATAAGTCCTTAATTATGTACAAACACAAATATTACAAACAAAAGCTTAAATTCATGTAGTTGGATTATTACTCACTGCTACGCGCAAAAACTAGATACAAAACATCACACAAATTTTCGTTGGGCATCGTGTAAAAAGAAATAGAGTGCATCTAAACTAAACCTAAAATACCCATTCATGTGCGATATGCCCGACTCCATTGATAAACCTCACGTCATTTACCGTAACGTCCGTAACTGTCCCAACGACTTCCGTTACGCCCTCACCTGCAACTGCTAACCGTCAAAATCCGTAATTACGCGTAAGAGAACAACGTACGAATCAAAACCCCCTAAATTATCCATTAATAGACCTTATTCAGTTGCAATAAGGTTCATGAATGATCAATTGTCGATGGTACTCTAGTGAAAGTGGTCCAGCCGGGACCCATTCATAGTCAACTCGATATGTTTACCTCTAGAAAGCGTTTGTTATAAACGTCACAAGTACGCTTATTTTTAGGGCACTGAAGCCCTTTTATCTCATTGCAGTTAAATTGACCATTTGTCCGCTATTACTGGCTATTACAGTTATTTAATGGTCGTTAATAAAAATAGAAGCCGTACTAGTTGGTAATATTGCTCGTAATTTACGGAATAAACTAGGCGAGAAATTACTTCTTAGAAACAAAATTATACAGCTACATTAGTTATCTGTTTTTATGATAAACACTTATATTATTTAAATCCCCGACACGATTGTATAAATAGATCAACTTTGACTTTGGTGTCCCAAAAGTCAACGTCAAGCAGAAAACGGGTTATCACCGGACAAGTTATAACAGTAATAAAAAAATAGAAAAACAATCCAAGTCATCTATCAAAATCTGTTACTGTCTTTGCAACAAATATAGATTTTTTGCACAAACTCTGCAACTCTGTGTGGAAAACCTGTTAGTGGCCATCCGATTGGGTACACTCGTCTATCCTGCCGCTACACAAGAAAGGTTCTGTGAGGAATTGCGACAACTATAGGACCATAGCTCTGGCATCTCACGCAAGCAAGGCTTCTACATGTCATCAACAGCCGTCTCCGATCTTTTCTAGACTGACAGATCCCTCAAGAACAAGCGGGTTCCGTGAAAGGGAAAGGAACATGAGAACAGATCTTGAAATTAAGACAAGTCATTGAGAAATGTTACGAATACAACACCCCTGTTATGATATGTTTCGTAGACTATCAGCAAGCTTTTCATTGTGTCATATGGCGCCATCTTTGGAACATTTTGAAGAAGGCGGGAGTTCCAAGCCATATTGTCCTACTCACCCATTCTTTATAACATTTATGGGCAGCATATTATGCGTAAGGCCCTCGAAGGATGGTTAAGTGGCGTGAGAGTGGGAGGATACAACATTTCTAATTTACGCTTCGCAGATGACACCACCTTGTTTGCCTCATAGGAAGCAGAAATGGCAGAGCTACATTTACACCTAGAATTGAAGAGCCAGGAACCGAGCCTTGAGCCATAAAAAAAATACCTACCCCTACCACAGATTTGCACTTAACCAAATAACAATTTTGTGGCGCGACTATGAAAGAGTGTGGAAGAGTTCCAGTACCTCGGTTCCGTGTTCACAGGAAATACGTCGTCGCATCGGTATGGCGAAAACGGCGATGACCCAGCTGAACAGAATATGGAGAGACAGAAACATCTCGAGACGCAAAAAGTATGCCACTGTCCATACACTCCTCTTCTCCAGTTTCTTATACGGGGCTGAAACTTGGACCATCAAACAGGCAAATAATTGATGCGTTTCAGATGTGGTGATGGCGTCGAATGCTTTAAGATACCGTCGACTGCATTTCGTACACACGTTTCCATACTTAAAGAGATAGGTCAATACAAAGAACAGCGCCACATAGCTCGCCGGAAAAAATAGTAGTAACCGGCACATTAGAAGGCAGAAGACTAAAAGGCCGAAGCCCTAAACATTGGCTCAACCAGATGTCGGAGCATCTTAAAATAACGGTTATTCCAAAAGGAATCTGACCTAAAGTCCTGGAGTACTGGCTGTTTTACTGGCTCTCCGTCAGCAGAGTCACGATCCTCAGAAATGAGGCCAATGAGGAGGAGGAGGAGCCCAATAATGTGTTATGTTATAAAAGTTAATAGGAAAATAACATTTTGCTATTCCCAGAAATAGCGTTCAGGTCAACGTCATTAGAGACACAATCTGAGCCTGTTTAACAATTATTTATTAAAGTCGTTCGTCGTAATCTTCGCGACGATTAACATCTAATCTACGTTTTTTCACATATTACGTGTAAGTACAAATCAAGTTGCATCATTAAAATACTCGTAGGTATACTTAGTTAACAATTTTTCGACTAATATGTAGATGTTTTGCGGAATAGCAATTCACAAAGAAATTATGCAAAATGTTTATTAAGTATCTACATACATAACTATATAGGTAATAAATAATAACTTATAATTAATAGAAATATCGTGTATGGGATGGGTTGCACCAAACCGTGTTGATTACAATCATAAGCGGTATTCGTTAAAATCGGAATGTATGGAAAATTTGTGAACGTACCCGTATCTGTCTACACCAACATATTGGCAACTTAAGAGTGCTCTTCAAAAAAGCGCTCGCTCAGAATTCGGTATTTTGACACGCGTAGTGCGTTTGTGTGTGTAAATACTACTACCACCCACACAAACGTACCTAACCCCCACATGCACAGCGAGATCGCAGCAGCCGCGGGTGCCGTCCCTTTCTAGCTATATGTAAGTGCGATCGGGATAGAACTAACCGCGGAGCTTGCCGATGCAAATAGGTGTATAGCGCACCGTTGGAATTCACTCCGTGACCGATATTGATACTTGCACTAAAAAGTGGTAAGTATTACTTCGCTAACATGATGTTCTAGAACATCATGTTAGCGAAGTTAGATAACTTGAATAAAGTAAGTATTTGATTTTTGAGCACAAGTTTTCTATTTGTATTAAAATACTATGATATGACAAAGTATATTTAGTTTCGTTTTTTTAGTATAAAATAAACTAACGAGTTTTATAGTTGTCAGTAATAAGAATAATAATTTGTTTTACGGATATTAATAGTTTGCATGTTATCTGAGTCTTATTTATATATAGTAATGTAATGAAATTATACAAGTAGACCCACTACTAGGAAATTACTGGGTACTTACGTATTCATTTCTTGAAGAATTTTTTTTTGTTATGGACAGTAAAAAAAAACTGCCCTTCATAGAAATTGCTATGTCCGTTTCTTACCAAAGGAACTGAAAATTATAAATTATACAAACACAGCTTTTTATCTAGAATGCAATTAATTAATGCGTGATTTTATTCAAAAGCCTAAAACCTCAGATGATAAAAAGGAATAGATATGAAACGGGGGCTTGGCGCGTGTCGGTGCGACATGGCCAAATGGGCATGTCACTGCCCACCGCATGTTAGTCGCAATTTGCCGTGAATCTGAAATGTTATTCCACGTTTACTCAAAATGCCGAATTGTAGCGTGGTTACATGCAAAAATAGGAATGAAACTAAAACCTACATGAATGGTGGAGTCACGCACCACATGTGAGTAGTATTTTCACTTAAGTCAGTAAAAACTAATATTTTAATAAATAAACGCAACGCCGCATCATTTCTCGGGATCGAACTAACATATCGAACGAAAAAGCATATTTTTGTTCTATGCGTTGTACATTGATCGTTCAATACAGTAAACCACGGCGCAATGTATTAAACCACTATGGATATGGACGATGCTTGAATTTTTTAGTGGTACGGCCGCTGCTTGGCGTCGCAAACTAGAGCGGTGCCAAAGTGCAGTTACAATTTACGCGTAATCGATAAAATAGAAGTACGATATCATACTAGTTATTTTATTTCGACTACTTTCGCTGTTTTATTTTATTTAATTACTTGTTTTGGTTGGGTGCCTATCTTAAAGGTAACTAATAAGATTAAAAGGCACAAAATGTTTACGGTACCTACTAATAAGATTTTCACTAAGTTGCAGTATGAACGGTAAATAGACATATTAAAATTGTATATACAAGTATATAATTTAGTTGCAAATGGCTTCAGAACAACTTAAAATGTGATATTATTACCAATATTTTTTTTTTAATGAGTATTTTTTACTTTCATTTCAAATGTGATAATTGAAGAAGAAATCTCGGTTTCTTATTACAGTTTTCCAAAGAATCCGATTAGGTTCTAAAATAATGGATAGATGCTACTGGCAGAGGTCCTAACTGGTTTCCTGTACAGAGAAGAGTTAATGTGTTCATAACATTTTCAAGAAAAATGTTTCCAACCACTTAATAAGAGCCGTACACTTTTCGAATATTTGACACCTCGCTTGCTTGAAACCTAGGTGTAAAATGTATGGTAACACATCTTCGCACATCTTTGGTGGATACTCGCCCTTAGCCTTAAATCTCGTAATATGAGTAATGGACATATTATTTCGCGCCAAAATGCGAGTCGGATCGGCCTGGTACCTACAGGTCAAAAATATCGATGTGACCAGAGTTTTAAATGTATGTGAACACGAACTTATAAAAAGCCGTTTATGTTACTCTGTAGGTATTCGTCAATATTTTTTACTTTTGCGATTTATGGTAAGTTAACAACACGTGTTATTTAAACTTGTAGCTAGAAGTTTAAATACCACCACATAAACTTACCATGTTGTTGAAGTTGTTACCCATCAATATCATAACATAATATTAATTTTAATATCAATGTCGATAAAACATTATTTTAACGTTTGTCGCCCCCCTAGTGTAGTGCGTTTAAGCCAATCACAGCCCTTGTTTGCATGTTGCCGTAGACTCACTGGCAACGCCCGAGTCTTTGTTTTTACACGGTTCAATGTGTGTGCCTGTGGGCGCTGCGGTGGGAGAAAACTGGGGACATCGGTTTTGGTTGAAATTAAGCAGTACGGCACTTCTCCCTTTTTTTATGTTCTGAGCCTAAAACCTATGTCACTTATTAGGATTCCGTACTCAAAGAGTAAAACGGGACCCTATTACTAAGACTCCGCTGTCCGTCTGTCTGTCTGAATGTCTGTCTGTCCTTCTGTCACCAGGCTGTATCTCATGAACCGTGATAGATAGAGATTTTCATAGATGATGTATTTCTGTTGTCGCTATTTATAACAAAAAATACTAAAAAACAGAATACATCTTTTTATTTTTATTTTAGTTTTTATTTGTTTCTTTTACAATCTTACACAAATCGACCTTGCCCCAAACTAAGCAAAGCTTGTACTATGGGTACTAGACGACGATAAACATACTTATATAGATAAATAAATACTTAAATACATAGAAAACATCCATGACTCAGGAACAAATATTTGTGGTCATCACACAAATAAATGCCCTTACCGGGATTCGAACCCGGGACCTCCAGCTTCGTAGGCAGAGTCACTTCCAAGTTACTAACTAGGCTACAGGGGGCTCCTATACAACAAACGTGATTTTAGATATAGATATTTTGCCGTTTTTAGATATAGATAATGGTACGGAACCCTTCGTGCGCGAGTCCGACTCGCACTTGGCCGGTTTTTTTTACATTTATTTCGAAATAAAGAGTGATACTCGGAAATGTCGAAGGGAAGGTCAATCGTCGAAACCGACTCGGCTGGGCAGCATTCGGGAAGCTACGGCACATCTTTTCGTCCAATATTCCGCAGTGTCTCAAGACGAGAGTCTTTGACCAGTGTGTGTTGCCAGTGATGACATATGGCACGGAAACGTGGTCGCTTATTATAGGCCTCATAAGAAGGCTCAAAGTCACTCAAAGGGCAATGGAGAGGGCTATGCTGGGAGTTTCTCTGCGCGATCGCATCAGAAATGAGGCTATCCGCAGCAGAACCAAGGTAACCGATATATCCCTCCGAATTGCTAAACTTAAGTGGCAGTGGGCGGGGCACATTGCACGTAGAACCGATGACCGTTGGGGTGGAAAGGTTCTTGAGGGCAACCACGTACCGGAAGGCGCAGCGTGGGTAGGCCCCCCGCAAGGTGGACTGATGACCTGGTAAAGGTCGCGGGAGTCCGCTGGATGCGGGTGGCGCAGGAACGGCCATTGTGGCACTCTTTGGGGGAGGCCTATGTCCAGCAGTGGTCGTCTTTCGGCTGATATGATGATGATGATGATGATGACTCGGAAATGTAATGAAACCACGTAAAAATCACCCTTTTCAGTGTAAACACCCGGTGTGTGTTATTATTATATATAAACGAAAATAATAACTAAATGCAAGGTAGGATCGTGCTGTACTTAACAAACGCCATATAAGCTTGTTTTTTAAAAAGTGTTTTATTCATCTTGTTATTTTCAATAACCCTGCATATTATGTCGCTGGTTCGTGGGTACTTGTACAGACAAATCACACAAACCCAAACAAGATAGGTCTATCTATTTTAGTTTAGGAGTTCCCATGACCACCTTCCATCATCAGATCCTGGAAATCATCCATCACCAAAGTGTTTACCAAGACAAAACAGATGAGCCCAAACTAGATGGGTTTATCTAGTTTAGTTTAGGAGTTCCATGACCACCTTCCAGCTCCATCATCAGACTCTGGAAATCATCCAGCATCCAAGTCTTGCCGTGCCATGACCAAATAAATGAGCCAAAATTCGATGGCTTTATCTTGTTGAGTTTAGGAGTTGCTATGGCCACCTTCCGACTCCATCATCAGACCAGCTCTATGATATTATGGCATTGTCACCGAAGATACTTAATATAAGAAGATAATTGTACCTAATTTGAAGATTTCGCCCAAACTAACATACATACATACATACTAACTAATCATAATGGCCGTTGGGGCGGGGAGTACGTACCGGAAACTGCAGCGGACCCTCCACAAGGTGGACTGATAGTAACAAGTAAATAAATTAAATCTATCAAGTATCACGATCACTCGTACAATAATAATTGACTATAGAACGCGTAGTTTAGACAAAAGGATCCAACCCACAAGACTTGAAATGTATGACTTTTGTTTTAGGTAGAAGGTTCAATTTTAAATGTTACGTATACTGTGGGTTTGAGCCTTTTCGCTACACTACGTCTTATCTGGCAGCTATGCAATTCATAACTTGTCTCGATTAGCCTCACGAATGTATCCCCAGTATAGTTTGACCCCGAGGTTGGTAACAACTATGCCTAGTCGGAGATCAAAATAATATTATTTTATCTGAAGAGTCGCCGGTTAGCTTCGTGAATAGCCACAAATAAACACAATACACGTCTGTCTCGGAGGGCTATTCAGCCGGTACTGAGATATATTCCCGCGCGACGGTAAATTTATACTAGTTTTGAATAATTATTTATAAATATAAATTTTGACTAAAGTTATATTTTTTGGACTGGATCTTGTTGGTACAAGCATGAACTTGAATGTTGTGTAAGATTCAATACACAAATAATTCAACAATAATGAGAAAATCCTTGAGTTTTCAGTAAGATTTTGTTGACAAATATGGTGTAATTGAGAACAGTTTATATATATATACGTGCAGAATAAGGAAAATTCGAGGCGGCTAGGAGCAATGGCAACATATTACGCTAGTGAAAATAAAATAAAACAAGTAGGTTCTCATATAACATCATGGAGTATTAGGGGCTCAAACTTATGACTCTGCGCTCTCTTCAGAAAACTACTGTCGGTAATCGGGTATTTTCGGTTAAAGTATTCAGTAATTCGTAAATTGGAGGCGGCTAGGACCAACATGAGGAGTTTACCTATGCAAATAAGTAATCAGGATCTAGAAAAAGCTCTCCGTTTCTTAGAATTACAACGTCAAAAATCCGTCATTCTCGCTTATTCCTGACCAAAAAATGAGCGCCCTCTTAATAAGAGGTACATTATCTGCGTTATTAGTGCGTGCTTGGGAGATGGCTACTACAAGTTTATACAGTTAAGTTATTTGAAACTAATCATCCGAATAGTGTGTAGTGTGTATTAACATTAACTAACAAGAAAGTTGAGAATAGTCCCCGATTTATTCATTTATGTGTCATTCTTGATCACACATTTGGTAATTAATAATAAACCGAAGAACGAAGAAAAATGTTTTACACAGCAGCGCACACTTTGAGAAATCGGTTTTTTCAGTCGACCGTTCTTGAATGACGTTTTTACATTTTTCAGCGACCAGCTTATGTCGCGCGGCCAGTGTGAAAGGAGGTTTCCGTATAAATTTGAATGTATGCAGAATAATGAGTTTGTGGCCTGAACAAAATTAGGATAGTAGGTACCTTAGACGGCCAGTTAGCCTAGTGGGTACTTGGGTAGTGACGCTGCCTATGAAGCTGAAGGTCCTGGATTCGTGTAAGGGCAAATATTTGTGTGATATTTGTTTCCGAGTCTTGGGTGTTTTCTATGTAAGTATTTAAGTACATATATCTGTTAAATATATCGTCGTCTAGTACCCATAAATAAAACAAGCCTTATTGAGCTTAATATAGGACTATAATATATAGTTCGATTTATGTAAGTTACAAGTTGTCCTTCAACGTGGCAATGCTGCCAGCCTTCTGGGCACGCTGCCCTCTGATGGCGATTTGGGGCAATTTTTTTATTTCATTATATATTTTTTTGTTTAGCTTAGTTTAGTGTTAATGTTATTCTCCTATATTATTTACATTGTAATAAGTTGTCCCTTGATATCTATTTATATAAATTTTATGTCTCGAATCCGCCTGCGATTTTTTGCAAAACACGAACGAAGCCGCGAACCGTATGTCGTTAAGTTTAACTTTATTTACTTTCAGTGTACACTGACAATATCAGAGTATTTGATTTGCGTTATTTACTTATATCTATATTAAACGTGACAATGATTTGTTAATCCACCATTCACGAACACATCTTTATTGTAGGTACCTACTTACCGACTCTCACTTGCCGCGTACGCAGACCATGGAGTCAATTAGAAAGGTACGTGTTTATGACTCTTACAATATAATTGAACATATTTGGCTCATTTTACGTTTAATTAACTACAAACATACCTGATTTTATGATTGCTGAATCATAAAATCAGGTGCAGTAAGTATTTAGATAAACATTGTCTGCGTTAGAAACGCGGCCGGGAATTTTGTTTCTTCATACTTATTATGTTTTAGCTGATCGCGCAGTTCATTATAATAAAATTAAAGATTATTTAAACAGATAAAAAAAAAACAAAAATAATATTTGATTAAAACATTGTTCACATAATGACAAAAGGGTAGAAACTTCCAATGAAGTAAATGGGTCATTGTCAGTCACAAAAACAAAAATCATCTTTCCGGTGGTCAATAGTTAAGGGATTTACGCTCACATATAATATGTTTTTATCACATAGAATTATAGAAGGGGCAACGCCGTTTATGCGGATTCAGAGTTCAACCAAAAATTAGGCTTTATAGCCCTTAACTTTGGCAATGTCCACCGAAAAGACGCGAACCTAAATCTGACAATGACCCAAATAATACCTGTATCAGGAAGTCACGCTCCTCCATTACAAAAACTCCGCAGAACGCCGTAAATGACTTTAAGACCCCTTAAATACAAACCCACAAACTTTGCGTTTATGTTTGCGTTGGTAGGTAATAATTAGTAAAGACAAATTTGTATTGGATCAATGGTGGCAATCCACGTTAAATAACTATCAAAAGACCCAAACGGAGGCCTATTTTATAGACCAAGTACAATTTGACAAGTACTGAATTCCCATGGCCACCTTCTGTCTCCATCATCAGATCAGCTCGATGGTACCATAATATTGGATTGTCATCCAAACTACACCTTTACCCAAAATTTCAGCTCAATCGGTTGATAATATTCAAAATTGAGTTGCAAGATTCCATCCGAACAAACATAGTTACATATGTACATACCTACATAGTTACCTACTTACACAGTTAGGTACATACATTGCAAGTTAATAGAAAACTTGTAAAAAGGACCCCATCAGTCTTCAAAAAACGTCGTACATCATCTAACTTGGAACGTAATCAATCATTTAGCAATCAGGTTGCCTAAAATTCTTCTCTTACTTACTTAAGAGCTAGGCTCTTGTCGGTGTAGCTCAAAGTAGGCCCTCCATCTACTCCGATCCCACGCAATCTCTTTGGCCTCACGATATGACCCAACATCAACTCTCTTTTAAACAACCCACCCTAAAAGCATACCTACCGACTTAAGGCGAGTTGACATGTACAGTCAACTGCAAAAACCTACCCATATTTTTACACTTCTCTGTAAGGGTCGGTTATTGAAGCGCCGGCTCATTTAAGAGAAAAATATTTTAAAATATATCTTATTCTTCAATACTCCATTAAACTGAACGTTTCAATTTCAAGTTGGGCACTTAATATTTCTTGGAAAGAAAGTGTTTTAAAGTTATAATTGACTGCTGCTTGAAAACTAGTAAGTGATATTTTCTCGGCTCTTTCGAGAAGTATTAGTTATTTATCATTTTATCAAAAATCTGGACATAGCTTATGAATAATCATTCGTTTTTACTTTGTAATTTTTTGATGAAATGTCACAGGCTGGTTTATATTTGCGAAGAGCACAGCATATCGTGCTAACGTTAGCGACCGAGTGAGACAATTTTGCCAACTTTTTATAAAACTGTTATTAGAATTGGAAACTTCCACCTTGGAAGGTAGAGTTGCTTTTTGAATAGACTATTTTGATGCGATCAACTCAAATAATTTCAAGTACTTATAAGCTAGGTACGCGTTCGCAAGTCTGCGCCAGCGCTGGCAGCCCGGCACGTTTCTTCGCGGTTCGGTTTGTTTACAATCTTGCCTAGCTAGCGCGCCCTCGGCGCCGGCGCAGCTGTCAGATGAAACAGATGGATCACTTGCACACCTCATTAAAATTACAACACGGTCAAAATACGTTTGCACCTTGAAAGTATGGAACGCCATACTACTTAGGTGCAAACTTAACTGTGTTATTAAATAGTAAAAAAACACAAAAGGGCAACAGGTTATGATATGACCCAACCTTCGTGTAGGTAGTGTCGGAAATTCGTTTGAAATCTGACAGACAACTATGAGTACTTATCCAAAATCTGGCTCTGTAGGGTTAAGGTATCGAATTGAAATAGGTTTTGGTATTAGTGGCGCGCGTTCGTGCTTGACCACAAACATGTATGTGGGCTTGAATTACAGCGCCGGCGGCAATTACAAAACCGTTTCCGATGCAATATACGAGATCGAATAGAGCCTTGTTGTTCCAAAATTATACAAAGTGTAATGGATAACAATAATGATTCGACTAGTTTTCGTGGCTTGCATTTGTACTTACCGCAGTAGTGTGAGCTTCCGCCATTATATTACGTAGGTACAGTCGCCATCACATACATAGGGTGTAAGAGCAAATTGTGCCATAAAAATGCAAGCAAAAAACTACTTTATAGTCAGAACATAAAAACGATTTTATGTTGCGTTCGTTTGACAGAATTTACTCTTACACTTCCGAATAGACTATAATTAGGTACACTATAGGTGTTCAAAAATATCGGCACATGCACCCTAATGCCTTGAAAATAGAGGTGTGTTCCGATGTTTGTGAGCTGCTTGTTTGCTCCGATGTATGTGATGGCAACTGTACCTACTTTATCTATATAAAATGACAAAACTGTGCAAATATAAGTATAGATAATTCAATCGACACGGAAGGACGTTGTGTTCTGTCAAGTCAACTCAAAATGTTTAGCGTGAGTGTAGTATGCAGTGCTGTTATTCGGAACGTGCTAATGCGCTTCACCTCACCCGTTACGCCTAACGTAACTAGACCTTTACCTATGCTTAGTTACTACAAGTAGCGGCGTCAAGATATATTAGGTGAACGTTGAGGTGAGCTTTAAACAAGTTACAGAATAGTGAGGCGGTGCACTATCTTGCCCTTACTATTCTGCGCCTAGTTTGTGTCGTGAAAATCTGCACTTTCACGTCTCAGTAATTATTGCTTAGTATTGTTCTCATTACTGTATTTTTGCGCAATTCTACACAATCGTACTATTATGTTGTGACAATGCTGGCTTCTTGCTATGAGAAAACGATGGAGAGTAATGAACTGCCAATGAAATTGAAAGTGGTGACTGAGAATTTTATAATCGACGTAATCAGTCGCGGGATTCTTTACCATTCAGCATTCAAGACATACTGAGATTTCTTCTATTAGCTCGAATGATTTTTAAACATCATCTCATCTCGATGATTTGTGGCTTGTGGCTATATCTGTGAGCTTTAAGGATGAAATTTATAATCTATTGATAAAGTGTAGGTACCTACTATACGAACTTTCGACTTTTTACAATCGCACACCTCCTATCTGCAAATACACTGTACCTATGTACCTACCTACTGTTTACATAGTTTAATAGCATTTGTTCTACGTAGTAATTTTTACGAATTCGCGATTTGTCAAAAGGGCGGATTGTAAAAAAAATTTACATAGGTAGTTAAGAGCCTTAATCTAATCTACGCTTTAACTTTTCTCATTTTCGTAACGGCAGTTACCCATATAAAATGTATCGGTAATTGCCGTTACGAAAATGAGAAAAGTTAAAGCGTAGCTTACATTAAGGGGATCCCATGCCCCAATGACCTTCGATCTGAATCCCTTAGTTTTCTAATGATTTTTATAGCTTATCATATTAAAAACAACATAGTATACCATATTTACTTCAAACAACACTGTCTTCGAGACATTTGGCATCAAAGTTGAACAATTTTAGAACAAAGAACTGGTTTTCTGGCTATAATTTTTGTGTTAATTAGTTTAAAATCAAAACCCTACACACGTTTATAGATTAAACAAATATGTAGATTTCGTATATGTTAGATAGATCTTTCACAGCTATCCAGATACGAAAAAGTGTTTTTTTAGACAATGTTTAAAAAAATCATGAAAAAATAACTATTCATTTCTTTCAAAATTTGGTAGACAAAAAAAAGAAGAGATTAAAGATTAAAGAATCGATAGGCGTTTGCCTTATAATTCTATCTGTAGTGCAAAAGTAGGAGTTGCGATTCAAAACTACCTAGTCAAATATCGATGAAAACCACGGGTCCCTCTTGTCTATGTACAATTTATTTGCAATCCACCCAAATATCTGCGCAAAAATATTTCAAATCGTTGCGTTAGTTTCTCCGTGAAATCTTTGAATCTTTATAATGACACAGGGATTTCAATTCCGCGTCAAATATCGTGGATGGAATAACGGCATTGTTGATCTGTCTATTGTATGTCACAAATTTTCTTGGACACACATACGTAATAGATATTGTGATGACATGCTGTGATGTTTTGTGCACAGTCGAAATTATATTTTCAACACACCTGCTCGTAAAGTAGGTCTTATTACAGCGTATTTACACTGATAATGCAGAATATTACCCATGCCGTGCCATTTACATTACATTATCGCACTAGTGCCTTTTCATTACATATCTTTTTAAATATTAGCAAAATAATGCAGAATATTACCCATGCCGTGACTTTTACATTACATTATCGCACTAGTGCCTTTTCATTACATATCTTTTAACATTATCATTTTTTATTTTATTTTTTTTTTCCTCGCAAATGTGTTGAAAAACGTCGTATGAAACACGTGAGCATTGGTCATTACACTTCTCGTCTCCATTAAGCCTTCGCCTTCGGCTCAGGCTTAAAAACCGACTCGAGTGTAATGACCAACTTAGCACACTTGTATCATAATGTACTATTATATATTTACGAGTAATACAAATACAAATTAGAAGACTTGTGCTGTGTGAGCGTATATAAATAAGACATGAGTTAAATAAAATCTATAATGACTAAAATGTTGTTGTGTAGAATTAAGAATATAAAGAAACACGGTTGCGAGTCAAAAAAGTTGAATAAACCTGTAAAATTAAGATTGAATGGACTATCATCTAGAAAATGGAAAGGTTTCCGAATGCCAGTCTCGACACATCTTTACTTAACTTTACACTGTCTAGAGTCTAGACGTCTAGCCGTTTGCCGTACATTTTGCAATGCTTTCAATAAGTACCTACTTTACGACAGGCGTCCTGAATAGACAGACAGATATGTAGAACTATGTATATTTATATACATATGCATGTGATTTACGGCTCTTTTATTGCTGTTACGTTTTGTGCACGGTTTTGTATTGACCGCAATCGAGTTGGCCGCTCGTCGATATTTATTATCTATTGATTTTATACCTTATTCGAATAATGACATAGTTGGTTTTTGCTTGCAGTTTTATATTTGGCGGGATATGAGTTAAATGACTATAAAGACTATCTAAACGACGTTCTGAGCAGTTAAATGTTACGGTGCCTGAATATTTTTACTCATGCCAAAGAGCTGTGTAGAGGGCTATAATTCTAAAGGTGTAAATCAATTATATATAACTTTGTTATACTAATAAAATTGCTGTTTCAAAATATTCGCAAGTTTTGAATTACCTGTTTTCGGTTTTATTTTAAATCTATGTTAGATTCTTTAGAATCTTCTCCTATTAGCGAGAACCTCCGTTTTGGTACTTGGAAAAGTTTACTTCCAGATTTGGCTGTTTAAATGGTTGTAAAAAAAAACTATTTAACTCTGCATTTTTACACTAAACTCAAGTATGATCATTTTGTGAAAAAAATTGAGGAAAAACCTCAATTTATAAGTTAACTGTAACAGCCGAGTATTGTCCATCGCTATCTAAATTACAGTTGTTCACCATTCCCAATCCATTTTATTACCAATTAATAACGACAAATATTGCTTTTACAGTCCCGGTGACCCAAAAAAGACCTTAGCGTTGTGGAGATAAGTGCTTTGAAGTGCGCATCTGTATAGTTGTATAAGTTGTATTGACGTATGAAAGCCGATGTAAATGTTATCTAATGTAATTATTGTTAGGTTAGGTTGTGTCCGATGGTGATTGACCGATTACTCAAGTGCACCTATCTATACAAGTAGTATTTCTCGTAAAGCACTAGCTCGAGTATTGTAGTCTTACGAGTTATTCTAGGATTTACGCAAAAGCGTTTCGTCTTAAATATTTGCTATTTTCTTCACAACACACAATTCTTCACAACAACGACACTGCACACTACATTCACTATCCATAGTCCATATTATTACACAAAAGTTCTATTCGCAATTATGAAGAACAGCATTTCTTCACGACTTCAATTTCACCACTCACCAAGTCACCACTTAATTCGTTATTCAGTAAGTACATAATTCAATTCAATTCAAATATTTATTTCGTACATGTACATCCATTTTTGGTTAGTAACAATAAAAACACTCATTAATAAACTAATGTTAGTGGACATAAATTACAATGATAACTAAAATATTAACTCAGGCCTAAAACTTGCGCAGCCTAGATTGCCCGCATCCCATTCACATGCAGTTGCATCCAGTGGCGCTGGAACGGGCAATCCAGCCTGCCGGCCACAACGCGTAGGAGGCTGTTGAAGCTGGCGCGCACGCGTCGCATCAGAGATGCCGCATATAATGATATTGTAAAACATATCTGTACTACCAAAGTAAAAAAGAGCCTAATGAAAGGATTCTGTGAAGAATGGCGAAACGGAAGAAACGGTACCTATAGCCTAAAAATTTGGAGGAATGTGGTACATATTAAGTTGTTGCGAAAAATTGAGTTTGTGAAGATTTGCGAAAAAGAAAAGCTAACGAAATTCAATTCAATTGTTTATTTCGTGTAAGAAATGAATAACAAATATTTTAAATAAAACTAAATACAGACTACAACGACATTTACCACTGAATGACACTGGTGGGAGAATGCAGCCCTATGTGCAGTGTAGCATAACCGCACAGTCAAGCTTGTCCGCAATCATTCCCAGAACCCAGAATGGTATTGGGTCTGCTCCGCACCCGGCCCATCAGGGATGCAGCGCGACTGCGCATAGTCGCATAAAAACAATAAACCCGCGCCTTCGCAAACATCCCTGAGATGAGAGTACTTTTTGTGAGTGGCGTAATTTACTAAAATTAAGTATTATTCTTGTTTATTAAAAGCCTGTCTAGTTTTCAAGAAATAGTACCTTTTTTTCGTGGTGAAATGCTTTTTCGCGTCCCGCCTGGTCTGGCTGGGGAACGGACGGGTATGACTGACTCCCGGAAACGGCCCAGACTACCGTCTAAAACCCCACGGTGTTCTACGCGCTACCCTTTGGTGAAGCCACGGAAAGGCTAAGTCAAGTAATTCATTTGTTACTATGTAAACCTTGGCACGTGTATAGCCAACAAGCGGTTATACAATGCCAATTCCTTCACACATATATATATACTTGTTTGAAATTCTGATGTTTGTGAAACGTAACTTATGTTTAGTCGTGTCGTGGTACCAGGTATGACTATTCGTTCAACAGGGCGACTAAGGACAGTCCCACGTCGCATGGCACTAGCAGAAAAAAACCCGCGCGTCATAGGTCCAACTTATTATGAACGTTTACCCGCCGAAGTACGAATGGAAACATCGGTAAGAATATTCAAGCGTCGATTAAGAATTTTTCTATTGGAAAATCCATTGTATTCTATAAGTGATTTTTTTGACATAACCGCATAATTCTGATTTATTGTTTTTGTTATTATTAAATTGTGGTTATATGTAATGACATGACGATCCTTCTAAGTGAACTCTGATAAGTATCTATGACATTATAAATTTAAATTATTTAAGTGGACATAGTTAGTTATATTTAAATAGTTATTATTCTTTAATTTTTATTTTATTGAATGTTCTTGACGATCACAATAGGGATTCTTGTAAATTAAGATGTAATTTATAATGTAATCTTTTATTGTGAATAAATGAATCCGAATCTGAATCTGAATCTTCATATAATAAAGCAAATGTTCTTATTTAAAAACATATTTCTATTATTTACTACATCCATGTAAAATCCGTGCAAAAATAATAATATGTAGCAGTTTTTTCATTATCATTCATAAATCTAGACTTGGTTTTGTAGCCAGTCTGTCTCAGAATAATATTCACTACAATATACATAAATTAACGAACAAAATGAATAAACAAGAAACAGTTGAATAAAGTCACACGTGGCTATTATAATTATTGTGAGATGTACTTTTTTGAGTCGGAGGTGTGTTCAGAAGTTGTTTCTATCCAACAGTATTGTATCTCATAATGATTTCTTAGAACATCCGTGTGACGAAAGTGCATGACGCGTGATTATGTAAATGATTATTGACATGACACAAAAGATAATAAACTACGTATTTCTTTGATGTTACGTTCGTGTGTGCATTGTTGGTAGGCCACGGTTATGAGAATTCGTTGGTTTTAACTATTATGCCGGTATTAGCTTTAGTGCTTTGCCTCTTATTTGATGATCAAATTTTGAGTTACGTCGTTTCCTTCCGGTTATTGAAGGAGCGAGCAAAGTGATCGAAGTTGTCCGTTTCAACTTGACCAAAAAATATTTAATATGTCCAACTGTTCTCCTCTACAGGACGGATAGCATGGATGGCCTTATCACGCGATAAGTGATAGGATAGAGCTGCCGTCCCTGGCTGACACCGTTCGATAGAATGAGACGACGCGCTTATCCTATCACTTATCGCGTGATAACGCCATCCATGCTACGGGGCCTGCTGGTCGCATTTCTCAACCGACTCTCTTGAAATTTAGCACTAGCTTTAGCAGGTTCGATAATTACCTATATATGGTTTTTTTTTGTCAATGTAGTTTTAGGTTTTTTTAGGGTTCCGTACTTAAAGAGTAAAACGGGACCCTATTACTAAGACTCCGCTGTCCGTCCGTCCGTCCGTCCGTCCGTCCGTCCGTCCGTCCGTCCGTCCGTCCATCCGTCCGTTCGTCCATCTGTCTGTCACCAGGCTGTATCTCACTGATACCGTGATAGTTCCAGATGATGTATTACTGTAGCCGCTATAACAACAAATACTAAAAACACAGAATAAAATAGTTTTTTTATAGAAAATGGTACGGAACCCTTCGTGCGCGAGTCCGACTCGCACTTAGCCGGATTGTTTTTATTGTCTCGTGGGTTTTACAGTTCACAGAGCCGCTTGTTATTATACTAGGTGACTTTGGGGTCATGGTCAGGAATGACAAAAAGTGAAGAAGATGGTCGTGCTGAAGAACTTTTATCATGGGACCGGACCAACCACAAAATCACGAGAATATAAGGGCTAATTAAGAGTTCACTGTGCGTTAATGTCTCAATTAATCAACTGTGAGTTAATTAACTCTCGTAATGTATGGCGAAGCAGTTTTTTTATGCTTTGTGGTTGGTCTAATCCCCGACATCATCCAGTATACAAAGGAAGGAATGACACGTTGAAAATCAGTACAGTCAGCATCAAAAGTTGCTACGAAATCGAAGACGTCAAAAGTTCTTAATCCCTTTAAACTAAATAAAGGGACGCTGTACCTATTGAATGTAAAATACATAATTATTGGTGTTTTATATAAAATATGAGTTTATGTAAACTCTAAATTAATTTATATTTCATCTGAACCGAACCCTTCTATAACTTGATTTGAACGCAATCTTGAACCACTTAAACTGGGTAGATTGGTAGATTTTATAGTTAATTGCCTGAGCCATTTCTACTCAATTTAGTTGTTTTTTTTTAGAGAACGTGTCTTTCACCCTGATTTCCATGTACTCTTAGAAATGGTAACCTATCGCAATCACTAAATTTAATTTCCCAACTGTTTCGTTTCTCCGAATTTTCATATCCGCAAAAATCCAATTATCTCGAAAACCCAAACGCTTTTTTTAATACTTATCGGCCTTATCGCGTAGAACCCATTACGTTAGGTTAGGTTTGTTTTATAATCATCCTGAAAATGTCATGGCATCAGAGAAAAACGGTTTTTAGGACAAATGAAAATTCTGACAAACGATACAGTTGGGAAATTAAATTTTGTGATTCAGATAGGTAACCCTTAGAAATGTATGACTTAGAAATAGTAAACTTGACTTTTAATATAATTTATTTTCGTGTAGGTTTCGTTTCATGTTTCGGGTACTGTAACGTTTTAAATAGAATAGAATAGAAGATAATTTATTTCAGTAAGTGGGTCATTGTCAGATTTAGGTTCGCGTCTCTTCGGTGGACATTGTCAAAGTTAAAGGATATACAGCCTAATTTTTGGTTGAACTCTGAATCCGCATAAACGGCGTTGCCTCTTCTATAATTCTATGTGATAAAAACATATTATAAATAAACATAAGCCCTTCACTTTTGACCAACGGAAAGATGATTTTTGTTTTTGTGACTGACAATGACCCAATTATAAGTTATACAATGACATTAAAGAAGATTACAATTAACCTGTAATGAAAAATCGCCGTCGCTGGTCTTCCGTGAACACCAGTAGGGAGCGCAGTAGCGCGTAGCTGCCAGTAGAATCTCACAAATACTAGCTGACGCTAACAGTGTTACGACAGTAGGTAGGTACGAAGCGGAAATGAAGCAAGTGGAATTTAATAAGAAAATAAATAGAATAGTATGGTATATTCAATTATATATAATATGTATAATGGCATGAAGGAAAGATAGAGGGGAGGCGAGGAAGAGGAAGACCTAGAATAGACTACATGGAGCAACTCAAAAAGAGAGTTGATGTTGGGTCATATCGTGAGGTCAAAGAGATTGCGTGGGATCGGAGTAGATGGAGGGCCTACTTTGAGCTACACCGACAAGAGCCTAGCTCTTAAGTAAGAGAAGAAGAATAATGGCATAATTGGAAAGTAAGATAAAGGGAATAAAGGCGTGAAACTATAGATGTATGTATGTAAAATTTTATATTTTACTAGCTGTTGCCCGCGACTTCGTCCGCGTAGAACATGTTATCGTCTAAATGTTTGTTCAAGGAATGAATTTAAAAAAAAACATTGAAATTAGTTTTGTTGTCTTTTAGTAAACAGTCTAAAACCGAAGTTACAAATCTCTTACCTTCAAAATGTCTTGCTCTCTATACAAACTTAGAACCCTCTTTCAACCCTCATAGTATAAGTCTGAAACCGTAGTTATAAATTTTTTACTTTAAAAATGTCTTGCTTTCTACATAAACTTCGAACCCCCTTTTAACCTTCTTAGGCGATAAATTAAAAAAAACGCTGAAATAAGTTTTGTGATCTTTTAGCAAACAGTCTACAACTGAAGTTACAAACCCTTACATTAAAAATTACTTGCTCTCCATACAAACTTGGAATCCCCTTTAGAGGTTGAATTAAAAAAAACGCTGAAATAAATTTTGTAGTCTTTTGAAAAACAGGCTAGGATCGAAGTTACAAATCTTATACTTTAAAATTTTCTGACTCTCCATACCAACTTTGAACCCCCTATTAACGCTTCTCAAGGAAAAATTAAGAAGAAGAGTTTATTTTGTTGTAATTAGCATTTTTTCTACAAACTATCAAGTATCTAAGCTCAATAAAAGTGTTTCCCATACGAATCTTGCACCCTTTTTAACCACTTAAGGGGTGGAATTTTCCAAAATGCTGAAAGTACTTTATTTGTAAGCTTTCTACAAAGTTTTAAACTTCTATCTCAAAAAAGAGTTTCCCTCATACAAACTTTGCAACCCTTAGTAACCCCCTCAGGGATGGAATATATCAACACGCTGAAAGTACTTTATTTATATTCTAATAAGTAAGCTATCTACAAAGTTTAAAGTCTCTTGCTAAAAAAAGAACGTTGCCTCCATACAAATGTTGCACTCCCTTTTAACCCCCTTAGGGGTGGAATTTTCTAAAACGCTGCACGCTGAAACTTCTTTTTTGTATATCAATTAGTTGGTAATCTTTCTCCAAACGTTTAACCTTGTATCTCAAAAAATAATTTCCCTCATACAAACTTTGCAACCCTATTTAACCCCTTAGGGGTGGAATTTTCCAAAACGCTGGAAGTACTTTATTTTTATTCTAATAAGTAATCTTTCTACAAAGTTTTAAGTCTCTAGCTAAAAAAACATGTTACCTCCATACAAATGTTGCACCCTCTTTTAACCCCCTTAGGGGCGGAATTTTCTAAACCGCTGAAAGTATTTTTTTTTTATTTCAATAAGTCATATTTCTACAAACTTTTAAGCTTCTATCTCAAAAAATGTTTCCCTGGTACAAACTTAGAAGCTTTTTTTAACCCCCTTAGGGGTGGATTTTTTTTCAAAACGCTGAAAAAGCTTTTTTTTTTCAAAAAGTGATCTTTCTACAACTTTTAAGCTTTCATCTCAAAAAAGAGTTTCCCTCATACAAACTTTGCAACCATTTTTAACCCCTTAGGGGTCGAATTTTCCAAAACGCTGAAAGTACTTTAATTTTATTCTAGTTAGTAAGCTTTCCACAAAGGTTTAAGTCTCTAGCTAAAAAAACATGTTTCCTCCATACAAATGTTGCACACCCTTTTAACCCCCTTAGGAGAGGAGCTTTCTAAAATTAAATTCTTCAAAACGCTGAAAGTACTTTAATAATATTCTAATAAGTAAGCTATTTACAAAGTTTTAAGTCTCTTGCTAAAAATAAACGTTGTTTCCATAAAAATGTTGCACCCCCTTTTAACCCCCTTAGGGGTGGAATTTTCTAAAACGCTTTCAGCGCAAGATGACTTATTTCAATAAGTCATCTTTCTACAAACTTTTAAGCTTCTATCTCAAAAATTCTGTTTCCCTGGTACAAACTTAGAAACTTTTTTTAACCTCCTTAAGGTGACGTGAGCTCCGAAAACGGATTTTCAAAAAATCGTAGCTCTTGTTTGGATTACAATACGGCTGCCTTAAATTTAATTAGCAATCTTGAGGCCTTTTTCGAGGGAAATCAGATTTCGCTCAATAGAAAAAAATCACGAACATAGGTCTAAAATACACTTAAAAAAATTCTAACAAATTATGCACAACAGCTAAACATATTACAATTAGTTTTTAAAATCGGCAATGTTATGTTTGAGGGAAAACAGCTATTTTTTTTTTATTTATTAAAACGCACAAAGAAATAAAATTAAAAAACATGATATCCGCGCTTCCAAACACGCACTTCCATCTCGCTCACGCTTATGCTCAGTGAGAGGGAGAGAAGACCACGAACCTACGTCCCCTTAGGGGGAGGGTTTTTTCAAAACGCTGAAAGTGCTTTTTTTGTATTTCAATAAGTAATTTTTCTACAAACTTTTAAGCTACTATCTCAAAAAAGAGTTTCCCTCTTACAAACTTTGCAACCCTATTTAACCCCTTAGGGGTGGAATTTTCCAAAACGCTGGAAGTACTTTATTTTTATTCTAATAAGTAAGCTTTCTAAAAAAGGTTTAAGTCTCTAGCTAAAAAAACATGTTTCCTCAATACAAATGTTGCACCCCCTTTTAACCCCCTTAGGGGTGAAATTTTCTTAAACGCTGAATGTTATTATTTTTGTATTTCAATAAGTAATCTTTCTACAAACTTTTAAGCTTCTATCTCAAAAAAGAGTTTCCCTCATACAAAACTGCAACCCTTTTTAGCCCCCTTAAGGATGGAATTTTCCAAAACGCTGAAAGAACTTTATTTGTATTCTAATAAGTAATCTTTCCACAAAGTTTTAAGACTCTAGCTCAAAAAATAAAGTTTCCTCCATACAAACTTTGCACCCATATTTAACCCCTTAGGGGTGGAATTTTCCAAAACGCCGAAAGTACTTTATTTTTATTCTAATAAGTAAGCTTTCTACAATGTTTGAATTCTCTAGCTAAAAAAAAAATGTTTCCTCCATACAAATGTTGCACCCCCTTTTAACCCCCTCAGGGGTGGAATTTTCTTAAACGCTGAATGTTATTATTTTTGTATTTTAATAAGTAATCTTTCTACAAACTTTTAAGCTTCTATCTCAAAAAAGAGTTTCCCCCATACAAATTTTTCAACCCTTTTAAGCCCCCTTTAGGGGTGGAATTTACCAAAACGCTGGAAGTTCTTTATTTGTATTATATAAAGTAATCTTTCCACAAAGTTTGAAGACTCCAGCTCAAAAAATAAAGTTTCCTCTATACAAACTTTGCACCCCTATTTAACCCCTTTAGGGGTGGAATTTCCAAAAATCCCTTCTTATCCGTCGCCTACGTTATAAAAGGTAGTATGGGTGTAAATTTCAAGTTTCTAGTTCCTGTAGTTTCGGCTGTGCGTTGATGATCTGTCAGGAAGTCTTCTTTTATATATATATAATAGATAAATAAATTATAGAATTGAATTCAATTGAATATGATAAAGTAATGTAAAACACGGAATGAAAGTTCCATTACCCAGAAGGAAATTTTTGCTTAGTGAGAATATGACTTTTAAATTTAGCTTTAAAATATTGCAGCTTTTTCTTATAAGGTGGCAGTTATATTGTTCCAGCATTTCGTGGCGGGCGTGGCAAATAGCATGATTTTTGATGTACTTATAAATAATAGCACTATGTTTTAAAACAAACCTAACCTAATTTACGACTCTGCAAACATTTTTTTACATAAAATGTCCAAGTCGATGTCATGCGAGAGCATCAGTAAAAAGACACATAATCTGTGCGTAATTTTTTTGCCGGCGGAATTAGATTAGAAAATTTCGCTTGTAAGTATGTATGTACTTATGTATATATTTATTTGTGTATATACGTTTATATGTAGGTAATCTTGTATTGTAATTATTTGTATAATTGTAGTAATTTTTAAATGTGGTATGGACATTTTGTGATTTCAAGTATTTATATTGTATTGCTCTGGTTAAAATTGTATTGTATTTATTATATTTATGTATATGTATGTGTGTAAATATGTTGTATTAGGTATCTTAGGACTCTTAGGAGTACCGTATTATTATATTATAATTTGTTATTTGCACTGCCTACAATCTTTTCTGACTGGTAGAGAATGCCATATGGCATTAAGTCCGCCTTTTGTAGGATAAGTTTTTTTTTGTGCAATAAAGTTTAAATAAATAATATATCAATATGTACGAAAATTCCAATGAAAATACAAATAAATCAATAATATAACGTTATCTACTTAGGTGTATCAAATTGAATTCAGAAGATCAGATCATAACTTACACATTCCTAATAGAGCACACTGAATGTAGAGTGAATTTGCCTCAAAAATTTTACAAGTATTTTTGAGTAGGTACTTCAAAAATTGATTCAAGTTACAACTCCTTTCACAATAACATGTGATAGGACAACTCTTATCTTAACTATCCTAACTTGTGTGATACAAAAATGCACTAATAGTTGCCTGAAAGTTTCTCACTAATGACCGGAGGCAGATTGTACTAAAAACCAATGGTTGACTAAACGTACTGCGTGAAAAGAAACGAAGCAAAAATAGGTCACCGTTGTTCCCACAAAGTATCCTATAAGTAAGTTAATTTAGCTACAGTACCAAATAAAGTACCAATGGTTGTTTATACCTGCGAGTACTCCTGGAAGTACGGGTGTGGGTGGGCACACATCACCAATGGTTGAGCAAGCCTGCACATATCCACAAAGCATTTTGTTCTCGTCTGTGAACTGACACTAGCATAACAGCAAGCGCTGGAGCTCTCAGCACTTAATTTTAGGTACTAACATAGTTATTTAAGTTTATTGTAATACTAACATCTATGGATTATTTTATCTGAAATAATGCTTTTTATTTTTATTTTATGTTTTTATAACTCTGTATCGAGCTTTGTAGTAACTGTGTATATGTATCGCAGGTCTGATTTATACTGGTAAATTGTGGCGATGCATGCGTTAGGTAAGTATAGTGAATACGCTGTGTTGACAGTGGTCGGGTCACAGCGATGAAAAGCTACCTACTTCTTTACTGGATCGCCCACTGACTGTTCCAATATGTTTCATGTCGATATGCTTACGTCATACCTACTTACCTAACTGGGATCCGAACTAAGTTGACTTTTCTATAACCTAAATAATTTGACTGCAATGCGAATGTTCATTTTGTACGTAAGTAATTGTTTTCTTAATAAGTTTCTGTCAAAAATGTAATTTTTGGTACAAGTTTTTATTTCCGTCTGTACTTTTCTGCATACCATCATCAACTACTCATTGAGACGATTCTAACGAGCCCAAACTCGATGGGATTGTATCGTTTTATTGCGGAGTTCCTATGGCCACCTTCCAGCTCCAGCATCAGATCAGCTCCATGTTATCATAATATTGCATTTTCATGCGATATACATATGCATACAAAATTTCAGATCAAGCGGTTGACAGGAAGAGGGTGAAATTTCAATTACTAAATTTGACCCAAGAATAAAACAAACGGGGTGAGCTAAATAAAAGCTTGTAAAAAGCCTGTAATAAAAGCTTGTAAAAACATGAATCCATACTTTTATGTTATAAATGAGGAAGTAAGTCTGTTTGTCTGTCTGTTACCTTTTTACGCTTAAAACACTGAACCGATTAAGGTGTAATTTGGCACAGAGGTAGTTTGTATCCTGGGGACGGACATTGGATAGTTTTAACATATAAATCAAACAGTAAGTAAGGGGTTGAGATGGGAGCCGAAAGTTTGTAAAGAGGTACGATATAAACAAGTTCTACGAGGACGAAGTCGCGGGCAAAATCTTGTTAAAAATATAAATGCTCGTCTAAATATAACTCATCCGTTTCTTATGCAAATATGTGCCGCAACACAAGTAAGTGAATAGAGGAAGATAATAATAGTGCTAGCTTGGGTAACCACGCAAACTGTTTCTGTATTGAATGAATCCTACCATAATAATGTACGTCCTACTGTACAGTACCTACGAGTAAACGTGGCGCCAACCTATTTTGTGCAACGGTTTAATCGATTCTTAAGACGACGTATACCTGATCCGATTAAGGTGAAGCAGCTTCAGAAAAGTACCACAAGGGGGTAGAATAAGGCTTGGAAATTCCTACTTAATTACGCGAAAACTACATAAAATGTAACGGTTTCTTATTTAAATGTTATTTGAAGATATTTTCTACAATTTTATAATGCCCAAAACACGATTTGATTAATTTGCCTCGATGGATTAGGCTCGCAAAGTTAGCTCTGATCGCGCGTTTTTCGGTAGGTCGAGTTGACTAAAAACCAGAACCATTATTTTGCTAGTCAATGTTCAGTATTTATTTTTGTATCCTTTTATTCCTTATTATATATGTGACAACGTAGTAGGCTCATTTTATTTTTAATTAACGTAAATTAGTAACATTAAGCACATAAATATAAAATCCCGCTCAAAACGGACGCGCGTAAGTCATTCGTTTGAATTTTAGTAGGCAGATGGCCAAGCGGCCTCGGGCTGGACGGACGTCTGTCGCGATTTTTTGCATTTTGACAACTGTAAAATTCGCTAGTTTAATACCAGCTGTTAGAAAATAATACGTTTTCAGGGAGAATTAATAGGGTGTCATGTGGGTGGATAAACGTTTAAAATAGATTTTCGGTCATTTTTACAATTTGTTCTAATTTAAAACACAAAAGTTCGTTCACAAACCCTACCATTACAACCCGATTTTTCATATTTCTCATCTTAAGAGCCCGTTATTAATGAAAGAAGTTCGAATACGTTTCTTTAGTATGTGGAATATTTTTTTATCACACAGGTCACATTGTCTAGTACGGTGTATGTCGTAACATCTCGCTGCCCCAATATTATAGAGTCGTATGTTACATTGTCGGGGTACTTCAATTTAGACCTAGTGTCACTCTGACAAACTTCAAATTTCAAGTTGATAAAAGTGCAACATAGAACCCTCTAATATTGGGGCAGCGATCTGTCATATAGGAACATTTGACATTTGGCATTTACGCTGTCTTATGGACTCAGATATATCGTTTTCAATAAAATCATAATATATTAAATACAATGAAAATCTTATAGTGTACGAACTATAACGATTATGATAGTATATTGTGATCCGCTGTAATAATGACGCCATCCAGTTAACTCCCCTGCAGTTCGAACCAATTGAATGTGGAAAGACATTGTCAGAATATTTATAATATCTACTCGGAATCTGCAAGCATGATGTAATTTGTGTTTATTGTGGTCAAATCAAGACGGATTATTGTCACCCAATTGGATACAGTTCTTCAAGATACCTCCTAACTACACTTCAACTCCAAGTTTTTAACACATTCACTGCCCAGAATCTCTACGCACTACGACGTACGACTCCTTGCCGACGATGCCTACGGCGTATATAGGCGCCCGCTAAGCGGGTTCATGGCAGACCTGAAGGAGAGTTTGAAAGTCAAGTGAAGAAGAAGAAGTATTAAATAATTGTAATAATTAATATACCTAAACAGTAAAGTATTCCATTGCATATATAGACACTTTTTATTCTTGTGGTAGAAAACATATTCCTACTAATGAAGAATTTGTTTCATTTTCTTTACCTACTCTGAGGCTAAGGAATTCACTAAAAGAGACATTATTTAGATTAAGTATGCTGATTTTGTAATCTGCTTGCGTCTTGGTCAAGTGCGAGTCGGACTTGTGCACGAGGGTTCCGTACCATACTTTCAAGCTAATTACTCGTAGCATGTCTAGTTTAACGTAGATGGGTCACACGGAGCGTAATTATGAATCGATTGACACCTTATTAATCGGTTCCGTATCTTAAACGCTATGGTGGAATTGGGATGCCTATCTCCGGATAGCACGTTGCCGCCGCCGCTCGCTTCTTAGCCTTAAGCTTTAAATGGAAGGATATAATGATGTGACGGAACTTGCCAATGAGAATACAATTAGGTAGCTAAAATCGACTTCCGAGCTATGTTTACAATTTGGCACCTTATTCCTTTGTGATAAGGCGAAAAAAAGAAAAACTATATATCATCATCATTATCATATCAGCCGAAAGACGTCCACTGCTGGACATATGCCTCCCCCAAAGAGTGCCAAAATGACCGATCCTGCGCCACCCATTCTATATATAGTAGTATAGAATATATAATTTTTTCGCCTTACCAGCTAAGTCTCATATCAGGGAAATTCTTTTTCTCTATTTTCACCCAAGCAGAGCTCGGCCACTCAGGTATATATGTATGTATGTATGTGTCACACATACATTTATAGTAAAAAATGGCATATAATTTGTAATCCTATGCGTATAAAAGAAATATGAGTAAATAAAATACATTACTTACAAGCAGGACTCGCAATCGAGGGGCCATCCAGGAAGCACGGCAGTCAGTACAATTACCAAAGAATTATTATTAGTACCATTTTTTTATACCATGTATTTTGCAAACAAACACACGGTTTGCGAGATATCGAAGCCTATGGACGCTTGCTACTAAAGAGGATTCACCACCGTGCATTGCCAACTCTTTATTGATTAGAAGATTTGGAGAATGCTTAGGGTTCATTTGAATTAACTCACAGATATTCACGAGTTTACGATATAATATTGCTTACCTATACTCGTGTTATTCTTTGTAGATATAGGTAAGTAGAAATCGACACAAAATAGGCTTAAATCGCAAGGCATGGGTTTTCGGTATATTGAACCGATATATAGTTAGGATAGTGTGAACACGAAATTTTGGTTTAAAAGTCATAAACTATGCTACTTTGACCATCAAGATGTAGTACACTTTAAAAGATAAATAAATTTACCACAATTTGAGTTAAGCCACAGGTCTATAAACTCAAGCGATGGCCCTTCAAAGATGGTCTTTTTTCCCGAAAATTGACAATTTTTTAAGTCATGGTCCCGTCCGGATCAAAATATTGACAAAATCCCTCGTCCAATGATAAAAATTGTTGGTTATAAAGTTTTGTTGATATGTAATTTTCTTTCATACAAACCCTCTATAAATTCTGTAACACTACACGCACAATTTGAAGAATTGAGTGCAAAAGGCCTTTGAGTACCTACCTTTAGTTTGTGTGAAAGTAGCCAAGTACCAATGGAAAAGGCAATAAATAATCATCATCGTAATCAGCCGAAAGACGTCAACTGCTGTACACAGGCCTCCTTCAAAAATTGCCACAATGACCGGTTCTGCGCCACCCGCATCCAGCGGACTCCCGCGACCTTCACCAGGTGATCAGTCCGGTCCCCACTCGAGAACCTTTCTGCCCCAACGGCCATCGGTTCTACGTGATTTAGGTTTAGATTTATTTATTTCGAGATAAAAATTACAATATAGGTCTTTATCACGATCGTCAATAATAAGTATTAAAAATAAAATAATATAAATACACAAAGTGGAAATTGTATCTCCAATTAAGGATTGTTATTTAACAACTAATAGACACTTACTATTAAACAGAAATAAACAATGTCAATTTATGCGTTACCTAAATTTAAAAGTTGAATATACAATATAAATGTTACACAAGAAATAATATCAAATGTGCAATGTGCCCCGCCCTCTGCCACTTAAAAGCAATACTATCAATCATGTAAAAACGATAATAAATTATTTTGGTTTGGTTCAGCTAGAAGCTTTTCTTCAGGTTCTACCACGCTTTCTTCCTCAGGTTCTTCAGTTTTTTGAGTTCGTGTTGTGCCTGGGCTTTCTCAAGATCGTTTTCATCATCGCCTATCGAAATCAAAGCGGTGATTTCGAATAATTTTCCTGAGCAAATTAAGCATAGAACTGAGCATTTGAGCTCAGCTCTCTGGTGGTTGGTGGCAAATGTGCATACAAAGCCCTTTGAATACCTATACATTAGTCAGTATAGTAACACCAAATGTCTCATTATTTGATAATCAATTTTTACCTATTTTAGTGTTTTCGAGATTGTGATTGAATAATTAGTCTCACAGACCTATCTGTGCTTTAATGAAAGCAAATAAAATTGAGTATAACTTTATTACTAATATTTTTTCTCATAGCGCGAGGGATTTATGATATGTTTTGGTCCAGACGGGAGAATTTTAAATCGACGAAGTTCGGAAAAAATATATTATTTTCGAAGGGCAATAGCTTCGTCCCTTTAGAGCTTACAGATTAGCAGTTTAATTCAAATTGTAGGAATAGGGAACTTGCATCTTTTTTTTTATTGCGAAAATCAAATGTATAATTTAGCATTAAAACAACTGTAGCACTAATACTTTCTTATGATTTATTTTTCCGATGTTATATGCATTTGAAATCTGCACGCGCCGGCACCCCCCGAAAACGCTATATATTAAACTGGCTTATGCTATGACGTCACAACATATATTCTCGGCGCGTTTACTATGGAGTAAGTCATTAATTTGCAATTATCTCCACAACATTTGCGTTTAAGTCTATACTTGATATACAAAATATCATTTTCTGTGCCAATTAAATATTCTGTGTAACTGTTATGTTATTTTATCGAAACAATAATATGTTTTTTTCGTCATTTTAACGTGAGATAAAACTAATACAATCGTTTTTTTTTCTTCTGTATCATATTTCTACGTATATCCGCATCGATTGAGTGTAATTTATTCAAAATTGAAGTCCCATGCAAGTTCCCCATTTTAATCAACTTTAAAATTCAGGCGTAAATGTAAAAAAAAGTCCCAAAAATTTCGCAGTTTTACGCGTGTCGCGCAACTGGCACAAGCTTTTCGAAGTTGCAAATTTGTGTCTACACTACCCTAACTGATCCATAAAACAAAACCAAATAAGTTACTGCCAAAATTTTCATTTTTGGTACAAGCATTTATTGCTTACTGTACTTTTCTGTATATTGTATTGAGACGATTCTAAGGAGCTTAAACTCAACGTGGTTACGTCGGTTAAATACTGAATTCCCATGGCCACTTTCTGTCTCCATCGTCAGATCAGCTCGATGGTACCATAATATTGAATTGTTATCCAAACTATACTAATACCCAAAATTTCAGCTCAATCGGATAACGGCAAGTGACTGAAAAATGGATTGCAAATTTTGACGGACAACTTACATAGATACTTACATACCTACATACAACCAGGTCAAGTAAATAAACTAAAAACTAGCTTTAGCTTTTTTTAGGTTAGCTTGTAAAAACCAGAACTACATCGTGTTTTGCGTTTTTAATGTCGAATTCTACAGTCCTAACCTAACAACGCGTCGCTTTGAACCAGGTTCATTGGATGTGGTACTGGGGAGCACCGAAGAGTTTTTATGATCTTCATGAATATATAAATGACTTCCACTTAGCACTTACAAATTACTATAATTATGTGATTAGTGTCTACCCTTTGATGTAGGTATCACCATCACCTGCGACTACATTACTCACTTTCGGTTTGCTGACGACACTACTTACCGTACATCACAATCATAGAGGCATCATGGGGTGTCAGTGACAGTGATTAAAGAGTACTTAATACGTATTAATATATGTAGGTACGAGTTTATTAGGTCTATTTAGTATAAATTTATTCTGGCCTGATATTGGTTTACGGGTATACCTAATACATTGGTGTTACACTTTCATAATAACACTTACAACAGCAGCAGAAACCGAATGTATAATTATGTTTTAGGACGGTATTTTATACTTAGTATCTGCATATTATTTGTAGTACCTACTTTTTTGCATTCCCACACTATAAAACTAAGGAGCAAAATAAGGATTACCTAATATAGATACCTACCCAGTAACGTACAAATAGGTACGTACCAACAAGGCTCGATCATTCTGACTGACGTGATCGCTTAATGGCCCCTCTATTGTGATGAGTTGAGTTGAGACTTGAGAATTAAATTGAATTTTCAAATTTAATTGTCCATCCAGGCTCAAGCCCCCCAAAAAGCCAGATCTGAGTCTTTAACATAACGTAACCCCTTTTGTCAAGCAATGATCGTCGCTTATTTTCATGAAATTTTGCACCTTAGCGAAGACCGAATAGAGTTGCTATGACATTGCCAATCTAAAGACTGATCTATTGACTTATCAATAGTATATATAAGTCGCTTAACTTCAAACTCGGGTAAATCCATTCGACCCTATCAGTAAATATCTACCTTATCACCTTTGCTTAATAGCAAAATCGCATGATTTGACAGATGGATTTACTCGGGTTTGAAATTAAGCGACTCATATTTCATATACCAAAATGTACCTAAGAAACATACGCAGAATCATCGCAGAATAAGAAAATGTCAACAAGTCTGACATTATTCAATAAGATGTTTTGACAATTTCACTTTCTGTATTGAGGTTGGTGACTAATTTAAATTTATAATATCACGAAAGAAAAAAAATACCGAGGTCAGTGACCTGTCACAGTAAAGTGAGATAGTGTGCGTGAAATGTAGCGGTGTGTGTTTCTGGGGAGAATTACGATAATGTTGCGCCGCCTAGTAGGTTTTTCGTGTCGCGTATGTAGCTTCACCCGAGATGCCTCACCTTAAGTTGTGGTAGCGAACTTTATGCGATCGTGTAATCATTTTGTAGTTTTACTAGTTGAAAATCTGACCATGCACAAAATCATGAGTTCACAAATCGGACTTAAAAAGTTCTTTCTTTCAAACTATGTATTAATGGGGCCTAGCAGTGCGTGTTGTTAGCGGATTCCATCGAACAAATACTTCACTTTCAGATACCAGCGCCAGTTTTTGGTATGTTGTTAAGCATGTCTTCTGGATATATAGCATGTCTCCTCGACGCTGTCTTGAATATCTGCCAAATTGCCTTTGCCACTTGAATTCCTTTGATTATGTCTGAATAAAATAATGCGAGGGAAAGTTGTAAAGCGATAATTATATTTCAGTATGATTGCACCTACTGCCTCCCAACCAGTTAAACAATTATCTAAATATTCATTAACAGTGACTAATCCCGGATCACGAGATAAACACACACACAATTAACGTAAACAAGTTTAATTGTGATTGCCATTGTTGCACAAACGTAATTGTCGTTAATTGTAACGTGGAATAAGGTTTAGCTTAATGCTTGTAACAGAACAATTACTCTTAGGTACATAGAGTCTGGCAAAAATAACTTGAACCCACTACATTCAATTACGCGGCAATACAGTTGGTCAAAATGAATGCGTATGGCGTTTATTGTTGATGCTAGTGGGTTTCAATTGCCAGACTCCACATATAAATCTCTGTGAATAAACTCAAATGTACTTGAATTCGGCACATACTTTATTAGTCCTCAAATTACCTATCAAACATCATACTCGTAAACCGAAACATAGATACGATTAGCCTAACAACTTGTTCCCCAATGTTTCATTACACCCAACGTATTTTCAACCTTTTGAAAATTGTCTACAGTATTGGTGGTGCTTATATTTCATTTATTAAGCCTTAGCTTAACTTTAACAGGTGAGTTTTTCACTAGACAAACACGAAAAAACGTTTTGACGTCTAAAATGGTCCCAGAATGTAAGTATAATAATTAAATCACTTTACAATAAGGATGATGTTACTAGGACATTCAATACATGTGAAAGTAAACGTCATTTCGCATCTACACTAACCGATATGGCTAAAGGTCAATGTCTCCAACGCCCATTTGTCCCCGTCGAGCCACTTCATTATACCAAAATATACTTTCCCCGCGTGTCATTAGTCACTGATACGCGTGAAATAAGCCATAACTCCTGCAAGTTGGAGCCCAAATGGTCCAGCTTGTTGCTGGTATAAATGGATTGACAGTGGAGTTCCGCAGGGCACATTACCAGCTCCAATGGTCTATCTATACCTAATTAAGTCTGTAATGTAGGCATGCAAGTGTTTCAGTGACTACAATGGAATTAAGTAATTCTGAACACGCTCGTGTAAAAGATCAGCATCATAAACTAAGGTAAATGTAAATTGTAGGGACACATTTTTCAATGCGTGTTGCGTTGCTTACAAAATTTTGAGCAAATAGAGCGTTAAGCGTTTCAAGCGCTAATTGGTATCGCATTGTGAGTGTGAGTGCCTAGAATGAATGTATGTTTCACAAATAAAAATCTGAAATCTGAAATCTGAATATTGTGTTATAAATCGACCAAAAAATATGTTGACGCCCCTAAATGTTTTTTGTATGTGGACTTTTTAAATGCATCTTCTCATGCCTCTGCCTCTGAGGGTATCCTAGCAGCCTTTTTCCATACAAACGTATTCCCCTATTTCCTTTCTGGTTTATCCCTCTAGAGGACTCGTTTTTTTTTATAAAATCTAGGTTTACTGTATGTCATTTACTTTTTCCCAAAAATTAATTACCAAAACAGATACGAATTTTCGAAAACCTAAAAAATGCCCCATTTTTACTGTCATATTCAGATGACTACCAGACAAATATGAAAAGTTTTTACGTTAAAACAAAATAATAGAAACATAGATCTACTTTTCCTCTAAATTTCAACACCAAACATAATTGAATCGGCGCAGGTTTGGCGGAGAAAACAGGGGAATACAAAGCATCTATATTGTCAAGATTTTGTAGTGAAAATCGGTCTGAGCTGCGGTTGTCCCTATCGCGCATCGCACGCGGTCGCTTGGGCGCAACGCGACGGCAATAGTTTGTACAAATACCTATTTCTCAATTTTGTCGCAGACCGACTACGCTCTTAAGTCAACGCTTAAAATTATTATTATAAAAATGTTAAAATAAAGAATTGGAACCCTCCACAAGCAGACGAACCGTTCTTGGCTATTCAAGTGAAGGTTGGGAGTGGGTTGGATTTGTTTTGGTTTTCAAGAGTCAAAATAATGAATGAATGTACCTTATGAGTAATCAGCGGGCGCCCGACAACGCCATCAACAGTCTGTCACGCTCGGGATTAATGTATGTACTCCTACTTGAAATGACTCACGGCTTCCCAAAATTGGTTAAATTGGGACCAATAAAGGAGCGACTGTTTTGGCAATGCAGTGGAGAGCATCGAACACCGATATGTATACACAAATGGGTAGGTATAGTATAGATTCAAGTAATAATTTGGAAATTTAGCGGAAGTAGATACATGAATTGTCTCCTACGCCGTACGTAAGGAAATTGCGATTAGTTGTTATTATGTTCGATAGCAATGAAACACCGATTAGGACTGACTGATGTTTATTATACCCAATTGTCGGTACTTGTGAATTACCGAGCTACCTTCGAAACTACATACATAACATTGTCCTCTTCTAAATTAACAACATAATGTTAGTACAAAATTATGTAATACAACTTAAATCTAAGTTGTGACTTATCTACTAATGTCATTACAATTTGCAGTTTCTTGCAATGACGACAAGGTTGAAATTCGAACGAACTAAGTATCAAATTACCGTTAACCTAATGTTATAAAAACTACTACAATATACCAGTGTACTCTGACCTCGAAACCGGCAACCAACATACGCACAGAGCGGTCAGACCTACACTAGTTCTCTACTCTAATTATTACTACCTATAATATTACTAGTACCTAGTACTATGAATACTTATTCATAAATGTACAATGTGTATATTACGAGTATTTACTTGGCGTAGACGCTTACATAGACCTTAGAATAGCACTAAATACAAATTTTACAAGTTAGTTTAAGTATTACGTTCATGGCTATGGGACGAACAGTTAGGTACCTTTATTGACTGACTTATTTATTTTTATATTTACCTACATTTGTCTTAATTTTTCGAAACAGCGCACAGCAGCCTGTCGGCGCGACCGTTCCTCGACCTTTGCCGGACTCCCTGGGGGAGTTCTGTACTCGTCATCATAACCGCGATGTTCGTCACCCGAGGGCCCCGGGATTTCCGAGATTTCTTCCCCGACTTTATCTACTACCTGATCGGGAGCGCCCACATCAGGCGCTGTTTTAGGCAATTTAGTATCTACATCACTAAATTAATATCTTGATTTTCTGAAATGCAGCTGATCTACATGCCGTTTTTGCTTGCGACCGTCGCTCGTGCGGACAACATACGAGACTGGGCCTTCGCGCGCGAGCACCTCGCCCTCGGCCCACTTGTGCGCGCCGCCAGCGTAGTCCCGCACCAGCACGGGGGCTCCGGGAGCCGCCTCGCGCAGCGCGCGGCCCTCGCTGCGCCGCTCGGAGGCCTGCTGAGCGGCGCGCACCACGCCTCGGGCGTCGGGCCGCAGCAGATCAAGACGCCCGCGTAACCGCCGCCCTAACAGCGCTACGGCCGGCTCCCTCTTAGTAGTGCTGTGTTCGGTATTTCTATATGTGAACAGGAATCTACTGAGAGCCGTGAGATCATTTTCGTTTTCTATGACGGCTTTCTTTAAGACCCGTTTAACTGTTCGAACCGCGTTTTCTACTGCGCCATTACTCGCTGGGTGATAGGGAGCCACTGGAGTGTGCCGGATTCCATTTCGCCTAAGATACGAACCAAATTCCGCCGACGAGAAAGGTGGCCCGTTATCAGACACAATTTGTTTTGGCAGGCCGAACCGCGCGAAAAGTGTCCGTAAAAAATCGATTACAATGGCAGCCGAGGTAGTTTTGATTTTTTCAACCTCGGTCCATTTCGAGTAGGCATCTACTAAAACTAAATAGTAAGCATTATTGAAAGGCCCTAGGAAATCGATATTTAACCTCGCCCATGGTTCGTCGGGCCACGGCCATGAATGCAGCGGCGCTGGCGCGGGCGCGGGGCGCTGCGCGCGGCACGCCACGCACTGATCCGCTACTCGCTCGATGTCCGCATCTAAAGTATCCCACCATACGTAATTCCGAGCAATCTGTTTCATTTTTACTATGCCGGGGTGGCCACCGTGTATCTCGTTCAGAACCGCACTTCGCAATGATTTTGGAATAACCATCCGATATCCCCATACTAGACAACCTTGGTCAACATGAAGGGTTTCTTTTCGATTAAAATAAGACTTTTCTGACTCATTAGTCGTACTTGGCCAACCAAACATAACATAACCGTATATTTTGTTCAGTACCGGGTCTTTAGCCATCTCACTTTTTATTTCCTTAAAGGTGAGTGGGAAATCCCGCTCAACAAAATTTAAATAGCTACAACCCTCGTCTTCACTACTCGACCTACCCTGCGTAGCTAAAGGAAGACGAGAGAGTGCGTCCGCATAACAATTCCGCTCAGACCTAATGAATTCTATGTTAAAATCATACGCAGCTAATTTTACCGCATAACAGCCCGTTCACACAGGGTTTCCGTTTTACTGTTCCGTTTTATCGTATACGTTTTTTTTCATTGATGGCGTATGGAGTTGTATGAGCAACTTCACATATGACACAGTATTCAGTATACAGTAAAAAATGTCGGTCCGCTAAATTATGACATTCCGTTTTGTTATCGAATACTGGATGAACGGAATACGTATCCGTCATGTATCCGTACGTTTTTACTGGGTATGGATATAATTACGGAGACTATGTGAACGGGCTCTCAGTTAATGACGGATACGTTAAACGCTATACGGTGCCTATGTGTGAACAAAGCATACAGTTTTGTTGTATCCGTTAAAACGGGTACCGTAAATACGGAGACTCTGTGTGAACGGGCTGTAACGTTGTAAGCGGCTCGCCGCGGTCACCGGCAATCCTTTGTTTTTACCGAATATGTAACTAAGTGCCCGGTGATCCGTGCGCAACGTGAATCTCCGCCCGTACACGTACTGATAGTGCTTTGTGACGCCGAATACAATCGCCAGCGCCTCTTTGTCGATCTGCGAGTAGTTACGCTGGGCGGCGCTGAGCGTGCGCGAAGCACAGCACAGCGGCCGCTCCACGCCATCCGAGCTGCGCTGAGTCAGCACCGCGCCGACGCCGTACGGGCTGCTGTCCACTGATAAGATAAGCGGCAGTGACGGATTATAGTGCGCTAATACGGGAGCGCTACTCAAGACCTTTTTAATTTTTGTAAAGGCTACATTGCACGATTCGTCCCAATTCCATTTCACATTCTTTTTTAACAGATTGTACATCGGTTTTAAAATGTCACTCATATTTTCACAAAATTTCGCGTAAAAATTAACGAGGCCCATAAAACTTTTGAGCTGCGTTACATTTGAGGGGGCCGGAGCATTGACGACAGCGACTACTTTCCTATCATCGGTATGCAAACCATACTTATCTATCTTATAGCCAAGGTAGTTAACACTGTCTTTGAAAAATTTACACTTTGCAAAATTAATGCGCAAACCATTATTTTTTAATCTTTGTAAAACAGCTCTCAAGTTTGCCAAATGCGTCGCTTTGTCTTTCCCTGTTACACAGATGTCATCCGCGAACACAGCCGTTGACGGCAAGCCACTCAATGTTTCCTCCATGATTTTTTGAAAGTTTTCGGGAATACATTTTATCCCGAACGGGACGCGCCTATAGATAAATGTACCTACATGTGTGGTAATGGCCGTCATCGGCTGTGACTCGTCTTCGAGAACACATTGCTGAAAGGCGTTAGACAGATCCAGTTTTGTGTACTGTTCGCCCCCGCCCAATAACGCAAACAGGTCCTCAATCCGTGGCAGCGGGTAGTGAAAATCTTTTAATCGCGGATTAATTGTTATTTTATAGTCACCACAAATACGAATGGCCCCATTAGCTTTAACCACGGGCACTATAGGAGTTCCATATTCAGATCGATCGACTTTGTAAATAACCCCCTCCCGCTGCAAACGGTCGAGCTCCTGTTCTACGCGCTCACGCAGCGCCAGCGGCAGCGTCCGCGCCTTCACAAAAACCGGCGTGTCGTCTTTCAGCCTGAGCTGCAGCCGCGACTTGAATGTGCCTAAGCCTTCAGCAAATACTTCGGGGAACTCTCGTTTAAGAGATTCTGAAGTCTGACTTTCATCTTTTATATTAAAACAATCGAGTACAGTTATTTTCAATCGCTTGATCCAAGTACGGCCCATTAAAGGCGGACCGCCTTTTTCGATTACATATAATTTAAGTTGGGCCACATCATTACCATACATTACTTCAACATCCACATAACCAAGTGTCTCAATGACATCTCCGGTGTATGACTTTAAAGTTATCATTTTACTTTGCAAAGGTAAATTAGAGAAATATCTATCATAATAGTCTTTAGATATCGCCGAAATTTTGCTACCGGTATCCACCTCAAACTTGCACTTAATTTTTTGTACGGTAAGCGTTGCGTAATAGGGACCGTCCCCGTCACTTACAATTTTGTAAAAATGGCAGTCACTGTCATTGGAATCGGAATCGTCTAAAAAGTACTGACCTTTAGATGACTTCTTAGGTACCTCCTTTCTGCACATCACTTTTAAATGACCCTTTTCACCGCAAGCGTCACACGAAAAATGTTTGTACCGACATTTGCCTTCCGCGTGACCGGTCTTGCCGCAGCGCGCGCACGGCGCCCTCGGCGCGGCCCCCGCCGCCGCCGCCGGGCCCGCGCCGCCGCCGCGGCGTCGCGCCGTGCCGACTCGGTGCAGCCCGTCGTCCGGCGGCGCCGAGCCCGTGCTCGCGCCCGCCGACGCCGCGTGCCGCTCCGCCGCCTCTAACGCCAGGGCGAGCTCGATGGCGCGTTTATAGTCTATAGCCCTCACGGCAAATAGCCTGGACCTCATCTCATCGCTCAGCAGCCCCGACACGAATTGATCGCGTAGGTTAACCTCGAGACTAGTGCCGAAGTTACACGTCTTAGCCAAATGCTTTAAGCTTTGAAGGTATTCCCGTATGTTTTCACCGTGTAACTGCTTTCTCTGACGAAAGATGTGTCTTTCCGCTATTTCCGATCTCTCGGGTTCCAAATGCTCTTTTACCAACTTAACTAGGTCATCGAATGTTTTGTCCTCGGGCTTAGCAGGTGCACACAAATCACACATAAGCTCGTAGCACTCAGCGCCCACTAAAGTCACCAGAGACGCCACGTGTAATTTTGCATCAATCGCATTCAACGCAATGAATTGTTTCACACGGCGCACATAGGCATCCCAGTCGGACCCGACACGAAAACACTCCACACTACCTAGTGGCATTGTACGTACACTGTTTATACGAAAAAACTTGAATATATGGGTTTTTTACACGAAAATACCACTCCCGTCGCCAGTATTATGTTCGATAGCAATGAAACACCGATTAGGACTGACTGATGTTTATTATACCCAATTGTCGGTACTTGTGAATTACCGAGCTACCTTCGAAACTACATACATAACAGTTGTATAATTATTTAAACTCGCATTTGTGTCTTGCACTAAAAAGGATCAAATTCTCGAGTAAACGCCTAATTCATGGCCATTTTTTAATACCATTTTAAAATGTCGTTCTTAAGAAAGTCAAGTTTAATTATTCATTTTGATTGTGTGACCTTCTAAAGAGGATAAAACGAATGATTTTACCACTGTATAAATGCTAATAAAAAAAATCCGGAAAAGTTCGCCTCGTGTTAAACTGGTAGAGTTCAATAAATTTTCTTATTAACATATTATTTTTTGTGAAACATTGTATTCTTAATTGATCCTGATATATCTGAATATTGATTATGTAAAAGAACTTAGAGTCAAGAAGTACTTTTCAACAAAGAAAGGAAGTATCAATCAAATGAGGTTACAAGTATAGATCAATATTACTTCTCTATCGATAAGAATGTTCTCAAACAAATAACATATACAAACATCCGCTTCTGAATGTTCCATTTTAACATAGAACTATTTAAATTACGGGGTGCGTATGAATTTATGGCCGAGGTTTGAAAGATGAAGCACATAACAGTCGTAATGCACTTAAGAAGATTCCGATATCTTAATAAAATAATAACGTATAATCCATAACTGTAGTTGGTGAAAGAATTTTCGTCGTGGAGAAAACTGCGGAGATACTCACCCAGGCTTTGGAGGAAAACAGAGTTAAGTAAGTGACATTTCTCTGTTCGCTACAAAATCTAGGATTTTCAATATCTCGTTATCTTATGCAGGACTTCAGGGTTCAGGATCGCATAATACGGCATTCATGGACGATGAATATAACCTAGTGAATTAAAACTCGAGATGCCCCCTTTGCGTAACATGAATACCAGGTATCCATTGTGAGATTTCGATTAGGGTCAGCTCTATGATGTCCCACAATCCGAGCATTTTGGGTAAGACGTGCCCATGCCTCAACTGTAACAGATTTTGGTTCATGGTGATACATCAAGACGTATATTCCCGGCTACTTCCGAAATAAATGACTACTTATTATTATGTACGTTGTCCAATTTTTTACTCCCGACGACGCTATGTCAAAGACCGCCGCCGTCCTAAACGTTTTGATATATGTAGTCAAACAAGAAACAAACATATTTACTTTGAAAAGTCCTAAACACACTAATGCTAATGGAGCCGGTAAAATAAATCTATTGCGCACTACATCAGACCCTTATTTTGACTTCGATTAGGTCCTTTGTATTCCGAAAGACGTTAAAGGAGTTAAAACTATTAAAATACCTCTATACTCCTTAGAAGGAGAGTCACAGTTTAAAACACATTGTATATTTCTTAAGCACGCTGTGTTCACTAAGCTGTTTTAATGGATTTTAATGTGCGTTTGATATTTTTTCATTCTGGTGTATTTAAATGCATTTTTTCAATCAGTGGCTTAGTTATATGATGAGTAACTTACGATTGTAAGTAGATTGGTGAGTAAGTAAGATGTATCACAATAACATTTTAACCCCCGAACGAATCCTAATTTTATCGCCCTTATTACCATACAGTTAAAGTAGAATATATGCAACACGACACTCTTGGAGGACTAATACAACCTTCTTCGTAACTGTGTGATCCGACAGTGAATCAGAAGTGCCGCTAAGGTTAGCTAATAAATTGAGGCACATAATTAATATCGCTTCCGCTTTGGGACATTATTACACGTCACGTCACAATGCCATACAAGGACGGACGTTCTTTAAGAGTATACTATGGAGACATTGGAGACCCATTGGTTTAGTTGATTTCGTGACATCATTAAAGACACGATCATTTTCGTACGTATTTCGTGTTTATTACCTATCATGATTAACACTTAGTAAATGTGCCTCTTCGATGTAATGGATTAATTGGGCCAGCAATTGTTTCTACGATGATCATCAAAAGCATTATAATCGAACATTCATATATTACTTAATTGGGTCTGAGATTACCGACATTATATTCTCCCAAGAATATCGTACTGCCTATTCTTTTTATAACTACTAGCACTATGTAGTAGTTGGCATGGAAACGTGCGCGTGCGTCGATCAAAATAGCCATTTGCATCTGCCGTCAAGCTGCAGAAAACAATTGACTACCTAGCTCATTATAAACCACTCATGCAAAACAGGTTGGCGGCGAAAATATTAATTAACTAAAGCATTGTGTCCCGCTTGAATACCGCAAGCGATTTGGTGCCAACCTCCTGCTTACAGTTTGTTGTAAAACATTTTTTTGCCAGCGTAACGGGACCTAGACAATGACGATTCACTTCCTATAATCATCTTATAAATCATGTCATTTCATTCGTAGGCCTTTTGTATTTGGTCTGACCTTAGATTATCTAGTTACAAGTTGTAACTTACAACTGTGTATGGATGGCCTATTTGCCTGGTATAGATATCACGGGTGATCTAGTTGTAAGGAGAAACGCTGCCTACCTATAAAAAGTATATTTTCAACACCTATTGATGATCGTTATGCATTTCTTCTACATGTCGTAGTTGGATCGTATAATCCGCCGTATAGGTATTACATTACGGCTAGCCGTTTTCAAAAGCAGTATTTTTATTGGTCACTCTACAATATAAATAGTAGTACGGCACGGCAGCGCCACGAGTGTTAAAAATGGGAACTAAAAACTTAATTTTTATTTTTATACTACGATGGTGGCAAACAAGCTTACGGCCTGCCTGATGTTAAGCTGGTACCGTCGCCTATGGACACTTGTGACTTCAGAAGAATCACAAGTGCGTTGCCGACCCTTTATTCACTTGAGGATTCGCTGTGATGGCAGAGAGACATGCAGGTCCCTCACTCCCAACACAACGCATCCTCGGGAGCTCTGGCGACCTTACTTACCACCAGGAACACAACACCATGTGGTGATATAGTAACAACTTGATAGCATGCAATAATATAGCAACACTACAAAGCAGTGGTGCTATTATGGCTGCGGTCTTCTGTCGAAGCGGCGGCTAATGACTCGCTGTATTAGGTACATTACGGCTGGCTAATGATTCGCCGTATTACATTACGGCTACCCGTGTTGAAGAACGTATGGCGCCGAATACATTACGGCGGATTTTCATTAGCCGCTTCAATCCGGCTAATCGTTGAACCGCCGCATTTCTAAACGGCCCTGTTTTTGAAAACGGCTAGCCGTAATGTAATACGGCGGATTATACGATGTGACTGCGACATATACACTACTAACTATTATTAAATACGAAATAACTATAAAACAGTTAACACCATCTTTTCTCGTTTAAGGCGCTATAGTATCATGGTCTTCTCTCCCTCTCGCTGAGCATAAGCGTGAGCGAGATGCAAGTGCGTGTTTGGAAGCGAGGATATCATGTTTTTTAATTTTAATTTTTTGTGCGTTTAAATAAATAAAAAAGTAATCACTAAGTTCCCTCAAACATGATATTGCCGATTTTTAGAACCAATGTTTATATGTTTAGCTATTGTGCATAATTTGCTACGAATGTTTTAAGTGAATTTTAATATGTTTTAGACCTATGTTCGTGATTTTTTTCTATCGAGCGAAAATTGCTTAATCGTGTTTCGAATCACTGATTTCCCTGCAGAAAAGCCTCAAGATTACTATTCGTATTTTTTTGAAACAATATTATTATAAACAGACGCATTATATTGTTTCAAAAACTATGTTCGCTTCACTTCGCTGAACCTATAGCGCCTTAAGGTGGTTCGATAGCCATACAAAACGTTATTTGACATTCGCTGGCTAACACCGTGGAATTTTAAGAAATTTATGTAACAAACTTTTATAAAGTGGCTTCCCATTTGCGCCAAATTCCCCCTTTCCTAGAATAAACTTGTATAAACTATATTAATTTGAGAAATTGGTTTGTGACGTGATATTTTGGGAAAACTATTTATCTCAAATTAATCTAGTTTATACAAGTTTACTCTAGGAAAGGGGGAATTTGTCGCAAATGGGAAGCCAATTGATGAAAGTTTGTCACATAAGTTTCTTAAAATATCACGCCGGTAGCCTGCTAATGTCAATTAGCGCTTTGTATGGCAATCGAACCACCTTAAACCGATAAAATGTGTTGGGTGTACCTAATCGTTTATATGTCAATAATATGATTTATATTATGAGTCCCGGCTTCTTTTTATCCCACCATAAGGGGGTGAAATATGGGTAGAAGTTTATACCTACGGTCGGAGAAGTGAACAAAAGCTAGTGTAGATACTTCTTATAGTTCTTATAGTGCCCTATTTGCGTCCATTATTTTGTATGCTACAGAAACTTCTATTAGCTGTATTGTATTGTTCATTATTGAACTTTTGATAATAGCAAAGGCCTCGTGTGAAGTCAGTCAGTCGTAACTGCCTCACGATATTTTGCCAATTGGCCTATTCCTCGACATCTTGTTGCATCCATGAACCATTGAATTATATTCATCTGTATAAGTACTTATTTTTTTTTTTTATAATCATGATGATTTGTCAAACAGAATAGTCGTATCTATGATAAAGGCGAGTATTGGAGATGACTTATAAAACCTCAACCCCAGATAACATAAAATATTAAATCTTCGTGAATTTGTACTGATTGTAAATGCTTTTTCGATCATTTAGTTTTTTTCAAGTTTTCCTTGAAATTGGATGACGATTAACGCCTGATTTTTTTCTAATCTTAAATGCAACAGGGTACCTATAGGTAGCCCTCATTAATACAAATAGGGTCGACCAATAAAAGTGGCACTAGTAATAAACTCGTTTGCGATAATCAACCAATGTAAAAGCCTTCTTATGGTGCCTACACGTAAGTTTTTATCTAAACATATTTTTTTCGATCTTACCAATATGTGGCCATTTATTGTAACCGCAATAATTTAACCGCGTAAATTAGTCAACTAAAATAACGGAGCACAGAACGCCATTGTATATTATGTTATGGCACACTTTCAGACCGAATGCATGCCTTACCCCGTTTTATATTCGTACCAGCTGTTTTAAACCTGTTATCGCTACAAGGTGTTACTTGTACTTTTTCTGTTTACTAAATATTTATAAAAACTCGTATCACGATCAACATTTGTACTGAAAACGACTTTATACCCTACTGAATTAAGTTCACAATTCTGAACTAATGAAAAAAGTGTTGTGTGTAAGTCTTGGTCAGACCGGTAAGCTAGAAAAACAGCTGTCGACTATGAGAAAGTCAATGCAGATAGATCTCTTAGTTGAAGTAACGTATTTAACAATGACAAGGGAAGATATTGAAAGAGAATCGGATCACCTTAATCCTTTCAATTGATTGCGGATTCAGCTGGTGAAATGGTCACCTAGTGAAAACGTGTACTTGAATGGAGCACGTAATCTTTGAGGGTTTATTGGTTTAAACACCCATATTGAATGGGGAGTAAATAACAACAGTCGTAATTTTCACTCTTGTAGTCACGTACTCGTGGTCAGATATAGTAATAATTTTATTATACTTTCGAGAACGCTTCTTGCATTATTATTAACTTTCGCTGCAAAATCTTGCATGTTGTTAAAGGAAGTACTGTGTAAACCTTTCAAATCTTCGTAAGAATGAATTGTTTAGTAACCACTTTATACATTATGACGTAACAATTTACCGTCGGAAAAAATATATCATAATCTGCAAGATATGATAAGTAACATAGTTTTCGTAGAAATCCATTTTAACAATAAAGAGTAGAGAAAAAGAAAATCTAAAGTGAACCCTATTATTTCACTTGTAACCAGTTTACTGCTCCATTTTTTATCAGAAAAAGATGAAATTTTATAATCTTCTTCATAAAGTAACGGACAATAACTTTTTTTTCTTACTTACTTAAATTTCTTCTCGTTTTCTAAAATATTCCGAAATTTCCGAAAAACATGATATCCGCGCTTTCGAACACGCACTTCCATCTCGCTGGCGCGTTTGCTCAGTGATAGGGAGAGAATACCATGAACGTGCGGAACCTTAACTTGTATGCCAAGTTTGTCTGGTAGTTCTACTAGCACACAAATCATTATGTTCTAAGTAGAATTTTGAAATTTCTTGTAGTTGCAGTGACGAAGTACATAGTATGGCTCGCTGGCAAGAGCTGGCTGAGATAAGCGGAGGATCGTGTTCAATATCGAGGTGAGAACTTGGCGAGGCCTATGTCCAGCAGTGGACTAAAATAGACTGATGATGTTGATGAAATGTATGGCCGCAAGATAACTATACTCTGCCTATGGACAGTCAACATCTAGGTAATAGATAGTGGCGACCACGTACCGGAAGGCGAGGCGTGGGTAGGCCCCCCACAAGGTGGACTGATGACCTGGTAAGGGTCGCGGGAGTCCGCTGGATGCGGGTAGCGCAGGACCGGTCATGTTAGCACTCTTTGGGGGAGGCCTATGTCCAGCAGTGGACGTATTTCGGCTGATATGATGATGATGATGAGACAAAGTAGCCGATTATCTCAACACGTCTATTACACCGGAATTGACGACGCAACGGAGCCACGCTGTTTCGTCGCCTAAATAATAATTCGTTTTTAATTTTATAATTGTATGTATGTTAGTCTTTAAGGTATTTGTTACTATGGGCCTTAGATGCCTGAAATAAATGGTTTATTATATTATATTATCATTATTACAAATTGGGGTAAGGATATGTTACGATATACTCGTATTTGGCCACTTTAGTTGCTACAATCTATTTGATGTTGTTTGAACATACTACAATTACGGCCAATAAATATTAGGCAGGCACTTATAAAAAGTCAGGTCTCATCAGTTAGTGCATACGAGTATATGGTGTGTGTGTTGCTTACAAAAAAACTTTTGCTTTCTATGTTTATGTTGCAGCTGTGGCCGCTACCGCGTTAAAGCGACGTAGGCTCAAAAAACGGATTTTAATAAGTCGTAGCGTTTGTTTGGATTATAAAACAGCTGCCCTAAATTTAATTAGCAATCGTGAGGCCTTTTTCGAGGGACTATTGCTATTCGAATCCTGAGTTTTTGACTTTCACTTGATAGAAAAAAATCACTAACATAGGTCTAAAATACTTTCGAAAAATTCGTAACAAATTATGCACAGTTCTAAAAATCGGCAATTTCATGTTTGAGGGAACTTAGCTATTACTTTTTACACGACTGCCCAACGAAAAGGAGTGTAATGTTTTTTAGTTATTTAAACGCACAAAAAAAAAGCATGATATCCGCGCTTCCGACCGAACACGCACTTCCATCTCGCTCACGCTTATGCTCAGTGAGAGTAGAAGACCGTGAGCCTACGTTGCCTTAAGTTTAGTCACTGAAACGGAACCAATGAAGCAGGTAAATCTAGTCACTCGTTGCATTCACAAAATCGTTCACCAAACTTCATAACCTCATAGCAATGACCTCAGAGCATAGAATACTAGAGAGAGGACAAGCCGCCGGCGGCCGTGTCGCAGCTGTATGCTCAACGGGCATACACTGCCATACTGTGCACGCGTGCTGATCGCAGAGAATATTACGTTTTTTCCCAAAATGCCTGATATGATGCGCGTTTATTGTCAAATAAGCGTGTAGGTATACAAGAGTGTGTGGTTTAGATGTGTGCGTGCTTTGTCTTGTCAATTACTTGGGCGTTGTGTGGGTTAATGTACTTGCGACAGGCTCGCTCTATACAAATCGGCCGTCATGTCCGATCTCCTTATATTCATACATCTGTGGCAATGACCTTGCGCACGCGGCCGAAATCCGGTCAAGTTCGAGATGCGTGATTGAGCTTCATGATCAGCATAGACATTTATACAAATTGTCCATTGTTTCAACTGTGTCCCTACATCATCGTAGTCATTATACATAGATTGTCACTGATATATAAAGTAGCGAGGTTAGCTGATGTTTAAAGGCCTCCACACACCGGTCGCGGGCGCGGGTCGTGCGCGGGTCGGGCGCGGGCCCGCGCAAGTTGTAAAACATTAAAACTACACTTCAAACACACACCGAACGCGGTCCGGCGGGAGGCCTTAACTGTATACTTAGATATATTGTGCCTTGACGTGATACTAAAATGAAAATGGTTGACCACAATCATCGTTAACGTAGTCAAAAAAAAATTTTTTTTTACCTTTATTCATTTCAGCTACGGCAGCCTAGTGGTTCAGGGTTGCGGCGGTCGTGGGTTCGATTCCCGGCTCGTACGTGAGGAGATCGTTTTCCCTCTGGGTTGGAAGGTTAGATGGCAGCCTTAGCGCTGGCAGTAATGCCAGCATTATGCTGAGATAGAACCCTTTCGTGACAATAAACACTGCTTTGTCTCGAATAAATGTTTCTTTCTTTCTTTCTTTTTTTTTGCCAAATCTTGGGATTAGGTATCAAAGCGGACCCCGGCTCCTTTAAGGCACAACCGGGAATAACGCTAGGAGTATGTTCAATAAGCAAAGAAACCTAACAGATTGTTTTTAATGATATCTGTCTAGGATTTTCTATAATAAATAGATAACCTTTCATATCTAGCTCGATCTTAACTTTGACTTTTATATGAAAAAAATGTAAGGCAAGGTATTTTTGTACCTAATTGAATAAGGTATTATGTTAATGTATAATAATGTACCGTGGTTATTAATCGCCTGTAATAAAAAGTTCAGGCATGTAATGACGCATCATGACGGTTTTTTTCCCTTTTTACGACTCCCTGCACCCTTTGACCCGCCGCATTGGGGTCATCGCGGCTTCCCACGTTTGATTTAATTACGCATCACACCAGCCCCAACGGGACCCAAACGTCGGGCAATCACGTTCAAGGCCAGGGCATTCACTGGCCGAGATAGATACCGATATGCGGTTACGTGCAGTAGAAAAACAACCATAAAACAAGTGCCACAAGCCAAACGATTGTAACCTTTCTACCCAGGATTTACGAGCCGAGTAGTTGTTCTATCATTGCTGTATCTCCGCCGCACTCTACCATTAGCGCGGAATAGTAAACCATTAGATATATCATAAATGTGACTGCCAACACGCTCTAGTGAACTAAATACCGTGGGCTTTAATGTACTGTTTGCTTGTAATGTTTTCATTTATAACATAAGTGTGAATTGATGTAAAACTGATGTCGGACGATTGGGAACAGCGGACATCCCTGATGAAAGTCGTAAATGTAAAAAAAAGATGGACTCTCAGACTTAATTAATGAATAATAAAACTACAAAGCTAATCGCCTTAGTTGTGACGTTAACTCGCCCAAAGGGTCAGTTTTATGACTATCAAAGAAGTCCGCTTGCGTTCTATTAGACCATGTCCAAATCAAAATTCCCTTACGACGCCGCTACCTGTATCATCCCCCGGTTCTTTTGTGATATTTTTTGCCTTTCTATCTCCTTTTGTTGAGTTTTTTATTAAGATTAAATTACGGGTTGTGAGGGTGCAGCCGCTATTAGATACGGCCACATTCCTTTTTATAATTTGGTCGGATCAAATAAACACACACACTTGTGTAGCAGGGGAGAGCAGTGGTGGGGAATTTATTTTACAAAGGCGTTCTTTACAATAGTGAACAGCTGACTGTACAATGTTCAGTTACTTGAGTTTTGTAACTGGTATGACTTGATCCTTGACATCGACTTTTGACTAGCCTAGCTGGGGACAAGAACAAGTAGGGTAGACTGGGTACGATTGAACCAATATTTCGTCCGTAGTTTTGCTTTTTATAATCTGTGAGATGAAGAAAATATATCAAGTGAAAGAGCTTGTTTTTATCTACTAACCGGCAATATAATTTTAAGCCCAGGTGTTTTAGTTGTAGATCAAATTGAAAAAAAAAACCGATTTGTTTCAACTGTCCCCATCCCAGAGGCGGTTGAAACAGTGACAAAATATAATACTTTTATGTGTTTTATTCGTAATTTGTATGAGATTACATTTAATTTAGGAACTGTTTTTAATCACCTAGTGTTTTTGCGCTTACAAGTTAAACTTTACGTACTTATATTATCAGTCATTTGTCACCTTATTTAAGTAAGTTAACTAAACCAAAACAAAAATAAACTGTTTGCATTTTAAACGTAACAAGACTACTTAATTAAAAATACATGAAAATAAACTAAAATAAAACTTACTTTGACTTTCATTAGTCAATGTCAAAAAAATACAAGAAAATCACTCTGTTTCAACCGTCCCCGCCTCCTACTTTCGAAAAAAAGCCGTTGTAGTAATAAAGAGAATAATGATACAGTAAAACTAGATACGCTGGCATGATCCACAAGCTTCACTTCAAACATAAACACACACTCAATACACTCACTTAAATAGAAACCAGAGTAATTGAAAAAATCTATGAGTGAAAATACTTACTTTTGGGGATCTAAACACAATAGGGTCATCTACAACCAAATTACGCCGCGGGAAGCAACTTCACGATGTTTTTGGACCCCTCGCCGTCCCGCCAACGGTTTGCGAAATATTTTCGTTGTTTCAACCGACGTGTTTCAACCGTACCCAGTCTACCCTATAGGTTCAGATATAGACATAGGATATAGCATATAGCGCTCAGAGAATCGCCATTTTCACAATCGACAATTAGTGATGATTGTTATCCATCCAAAAAACTTAGTAGCTGTAGGTAATACTTGAGAAGATAAGCGAATTTCATATTGTTGAGATAATAACATAAAATACAAATAATGGGTGAAAATATTATTTTAGAAAATAGTATTTTTTTCAACATATTCCTTAATAAATCAAAATTTACCAACCGTAACAAAAATGGTTTTAGGAAGTACAGTCGCCATCACATACATAGGTGCACTATAGGTGTTCAAAAATATCGGCACATGCACCCTAATGCCTTGAAAATAGAGGTGTGTTCCGATGTTTGTGACGTGCTTGTTTGCTCCGATGTATGTGATGGCGACTGTACTAATCAAGCCCTTTCATATGACACCCCACTTGATCTATTAACTAGACACAGAAAATAAAAATGTATATTTTTTTTTTATTCTCCATTCACGTGTCTTAACCTTCTTAACATTTGTTCCAAATTTCAAATAGATAGCATAAGTAGTTCCTGAGATATTTAACGTTGTGAAAGACGGACGGACGGTCAGACGGACAGAGTTGCACCATAAGGGTTCTTTTTTTACCTTTTTGGTACGGAACCCTAAAAAGGAACTTTTTTAGAAACGCAAGCGGCGGAGGAGTGGTAGTTTTGACCAGTAGGTCGATCACGTAACGCAGTGTACGAACGTCGGATAGGTCTAAATGTAACTTTTTATATGGAAAATTGACAGTTAAATTGTACCGACGCGCGTTCGGAACGTTGGTACGTGATTACCCCTCTGAGCTACGTTCTACTAAATGTTCTAAACTTTTGATTCACAGCAAGGTTGTGGATAATGGGTAAGGATCGTCTGTGGTCACACCCGGATGGACTGCGGTCTTCACCTGACTGCCCCACATGATCTTGGAAAGTGTAAAATAACAGTCTGCAGTTTTAAGTGCAGCCTTGTTAGGTACATTAGCTCTCTAAATGTTTTAACTGCGGACGCTCAGTGCTTATCTTACGGCTCAAGTCGTGAATTCTGGTAGTGTCGTAACGTAATATACAAGAGCCTTGGTTGTTATTGCCGCTTATAGCTCGAAAGTATGTATGAAGTGTACCTCTTTACTGTGCGATTTCTGGAATTCTGAATTTTGTTGTTTGACCAAGTAAATGATATACTTAAACAGTTACATAATTAAATCCACTGTCTAAGATTTCTTACTTTATCTCTTACTCCTGAAACTTAATTTCAAAAAGTATGTAAGTAGTAAGTAAGCTTAGCGCATATACTCATTTGCTGCTTTTGGGTGTTGGCCGTACCACAGAACAGAATAAACAATACATAGTACTAGCTATACTAGCAAAAAAGTGCCTAATTATTTTCCTTTCCTCTCGCTACATAAGTACCTACTCCTGGTATCCACATTGTACTGACACTTACGCATAATTGAGCCGTTATGTGAACAAAATGTGGTAACATCTGCAGCAGGGTAAGGAGCAAATCAAAAGTTAATCGCCATATTACCCAGAACTAAAAAGCAGTATATCAAATACTACTCATACATTCTTACTCTCTTTCAAGCTGACGACGTTTGTTCGAAGATCGCACGTTGTGATTGTGATCAACTGCTTCACGGAACTTTAGTGTTGATGCTTCGATGCATTGATTTTGAGCGTGGGATACGATACTTGCAATGCAACTTTGATATATAGTTATTTGTTATACATGGGTGCAAAGTTGTATTTCACCCGCGAGTGTGGAATTGAAACACGAGCAAGCGAAGGGATAGTTGAACCACGAGTGAAGCGAGTGGTTCTAAAATAGAATCCTGAGCGTAGCGAGTGTTTCAACACACGAGAAGTAAAATACATAATTTGCAGCCGCGTGCAACACAAAACTTTTCACCTCACTGTAGCGAGGAAAGTGCAACATGCAAAACAACTGTATTTAATTTAAATAATTATTTTTGCACCCTTGTAAAAAAATTATAACAAATAATTTTTTTTTTTTAATTTTGGCCAAGTTAGATTTTAGTTTTCCCATACATTTTCAGACCTAGCGCCTGATGAAGGCAACAAGCAATTCTGAAAAGATTGTTTGTATCGGAGCCCCCTTAAAGATTTATTGTATTCTGTTTTTTAGTATTTGTTGTCATAGCGGCAACAGAAATACATCATCTGTGAAAATGTCAACTGTCTAACTATCACGGTTCATGAGATACATGCGATACTCTCCAAGGTCAAATTACTTTGCCCACTAGTGGATAAAATGCGATTTTGCTCACTGGTTTTAAAGGATAAATGACGGCTTTCCGACGCAGTGAGGAGAAAAGGTCATAATAAAATATTATAACAGTGAATCCATCATTTTAATTCTACTTACCTACTTATAATATAACTTTTGGGACGACTACCGACGGTAGCCTATAGTGGTTCAGGCGCGGCTGTCAAACAGCGGTCGTGGATTCGAATCCCGGCTCGTACCAATTCAATGAGCTTTTCGGAACTTATTAATACAAAATGAATACCATTTATGAATATCGGCCCTGGGCGGTAGTTACCATTTTGTACCCCTTGCGCTTTTGAGGCTACTGGGTGCTGGGGGTCGGAGGCTATTGTTTTCATTAGGGAAGTGGGAGTAAATATCCGACTGATCCGACATAGGCTTGCAGGCCAAATTAGCTTAGTATGCTGTCACAGATTATAGTGCTGTCCTTGATAACTTAGCCTATAATGCAATTCGAGTATGCTTAATGTCTATCTTAGCGGCTGAAGAAGCGAGGTGGTGAGATCAGATCAAAGAACAATTTTACGGCCGTCTCAGGTATCAAAAACCTGTTTGATGTTAAAACGCCATGTTCAAAATAGTTTTTACTATTCGTCCACTCCTGAATTGCAGTCCTTTCAGCTCTGCCAATTATTTTTGAAAAATATAAACAGTTTCCTCACTTACGTTTTGGGTTTAGGACGGCGAATGAGACAATTTCCTTGATCTGTCTCATATTACAAAATATATTTTAAATATGTATCTAACCCTGGCAATGACAAATAGTATAGCTGCTGCAGCTGTCAATACCATTGCCAGTGTCAGTTTACCACGGATTTTTAAGTTTTTTTTGTAATATGATCCGTCGATCAAGCAGTGTTTTATTCGCCGTCCTAACCCCAAAACGTAAGTGAGGAAACTGTTTATATTTTTCAAACAAAAATAATTAACGCAGCTGAAAAGTCTGGTACTTTTTTCTGGTGCTAAGGAAGGTTATTCCAATCACCAAAAAAAAATATCAGGCTTTTCTAAAATTTTCATCCATACCCAATTGTATGGGAAAACTCATTTATTTCCGAGTCTGTAATTTTTTTGTTTTATACGTAATCAATATCGTACCGAGCCGGAAGTCTCTAACTAAGGCCTGGGTGTGAAGAAGTGTCTGAAGCCAGATTAATCCTTACCTGAAGTGTTGTGTTGTTACGCGACCGAACTATATCATCATCATAATATGCTGGACATAGGCCTCCCCCAAAGAGTGCGGCGCCATCCGCATCGAGCGGACTCCAGCGGACATCAGTCCATCTTGTGAGGGGTCTACCCACGGTGCGTCTTCCGGTACGTGGGTCGCTCGAGTACTTTTCCGCCCCAACGGCCATCAGTTCTACGTGCCCCGTCCACTGTCACTTAAGTTTAGCGATTCGGAGCTATATCGGTTTCATACATTTAAGTAGTACGGTTAGATTCACATTCACACTCATATCTCAGCTCCTGTTGGGTCCGGCGTCAGATGATACTGGCTACAAGAATCCTCTTCTTATTCTTAGCTATTACATGACAATGTCGCTGTCGCAATGGAGCTATTAGGGACACTGCCCATGAGAGGAATTAATGGAGGATTTATTAGCTGCAGCATAACCTCTGACTTCACTAATTAATTGTTGTGTTGACACAATTGTGAATTGTCCAACACTTAGAGATGTGTGTACAATATTTATTACCTATGCTCTAGAATGTGTGTCACTAGAGAATTAGGGACACCGGCCCTAAAGAATTTTGTCTTGGCTGGAGTTTGGCACTTTACTGCGATAAAATGTTTTAACACAACGTTAATACTTTATAGCAAAATGCTGCCGACCGCCGTTTCGTTTCAACATTAGGGGATGGTTTAAAATTTTAACGAAAATTACAAATAGATAGTGGCGTCGGATAGCGCTAGCGGTCTTGGATCGGAAATCGGAATCGCTTTGCAAATATACTAGTCAAAGGTCGAATTATCTGTGGGTATAGGTATTCTTATTTCAAACCAGAATGGTGGCAAATAGGCATACGGCCTGCCTGATGGTCGAACACCAACTGTAAAGATCTCTAGGTAGGTACTATAGTTAAGATTGTTATGTATTTTGTTATTGCCAGAGTTTTTGGTCGTTTTTATTCTAATTGTTTTATTTACACGCCGATTTTCGAGCCAGCCGATCAGAACGAACGAACCAACGCTGTTATTTACCCATCTGCCACGCTGCCATTGACCTACCCACATAAAGTGTTCAAAAAACCAACAATTAATACTTACTTCCGAAAATCAGTATATTTATATCAAAACACGCCAAGTTCCTCGTCGGCGCACGAGTGTCGTTCCAATAACAAATTCTCACTATTTTCAAACAATATTGACACGATAGTTATTCATAACAAAGTAGAAGAGTTTAGGCTCACGAACAATCATACAGACAATTTTATACCTTATTCCCTCGAGAAAAGATCCAAAAAGCGTTAAAGACGATCTTTAGTGTTTTGCAAGTGAGCTTGGAGGACGATTCCCGAGAGCGACCTTTGCCGGCCCGAGTGACATTTCGAATGTCGAAATGTTAAGAGCTCACACCAATTCATACTTGCACTGTTGCCGACGTTGCCGTAGAAATTGTGGTGAACAAAGCTTACCGCTGCCTATCTAATTTCACAATAAAGAATTCTCGCATGTTAGGCAGCAGTTACTGTAATAGTTTCACAACTACTGTAAGCTGGATAGGTATTGGGTTCCTAAGGCTATCAGGTAATGTGTGATTATGGCCACGCTTTTATGGCATAGATAGTGGGTTTCATATTCATATTCATTTATTCATATTCATTTATTCGTTGCAATTCATTTTCCACAATGTGTTGTAAAGGTGCTTCTTGCTTGACTTTAAGACTTTAATGTATGTCGCCCTAATGTGACCAACTTGGGATCTTAAGTGAATGTGGTACATAGTTGTTACCGGAGCCCATTTCAAGAAACGACAATTTACAATTCTGGAAGTATACCTATATTGGTGAATATGATCAAAAGGCCAGTCATTATTTACTGGTCAAGCGCCTTAACGTTGTTACAAGTCCTAACGACTTGTAAAATTGTACCTTACCTTCGCGACATAGGTTCATGGAAATGATGATAATAGCCAACGTTGAACCCACTGAAGAGTTCGGTAAAGAAGTCGAGGGTCAAATAAAAAAATAAATTAGGTATAATAGATACATCTCATTTAATTTTATATTAGGTAGTTCTATAACAATACTTTTAACAGTCTTAAAACGAACGACTTAGTGAGACAGCCGGCGGTCAACGCCGTGAGTTATCTACAATACTATGTACAATAGGAGATAAGGGCTCAACTCAAGCGCACGTGAGCGATGTGAAGCCCCGCGGGCCGGGGTTGGGCGGCGCGCTGTGTCGTTGCATGAACGCACAAGGCGCGGAACCTGTCCCCCGGGCCACGGCCTCGAAGAACTGACGCAAGTCACTCACAGAACGAGTCGGCGGCGCCTGCAAGTCATGCAACGACGCCGCCCTACGAGGCGTAGTCTCTTCAACTACCACTAGCCGCGTCAGCTGCTCCGTACTCCTCGCCAAACTACTCCCGGACTGTGATAATGATTCAAAGAGCGCTTTACGCTCCTTCACTGGCACATACTGAGCGACAGCATCGTGTGCGTTAGGCGAGCAGGATCTCGCTCTGTGCTCTAATGAGGAAGTTTTCCGCCTTGCCGCTTCTAGGGCGTACCGGCCCCGCTCCGCGCCTCCTGCCGTCCCCTCCCAGCGTTTTAGGTACCGATGGCGACCTTGCTCCGAATCGCCGGATCGGGCCGCACGCGGCAGCGTGTGATGTTGCGGCGCGCTCAATTTACAGCAATTGTCGCATTTGACGACCTCCGCTTTCCTTACGGGCGCATCGACCACGTCAGTGGTCTTCAAGGCGTCGAGGGACAGAGACAGGGAGAGGTCGAGGCTGCGATCGGACGATGAGTCGTAGTCGTCGTCCTCGACGACGATGCCCTCGTCCGTCGCAGCGGGCGAGTGGTCCCGCCGGGGCAACTGTGTCTCCGGCGAGGATATGAGCCTCCGGCGGGCGCGGGGTGGGGGACGAGGGGGACACGAGAGAGTGTCCTGCAGGGCCTTCTTCGGCTCCCGGATTGCGGTGTCTGCGGCGGATAGGACGTCCAGAAACCGGACTTGTGGCAGCGGCGTTTGGCCGAGGATTTCGACACACAGCGCGCGCACCCATCTCGCGTATTCCGTTGCGTTGCAAGCCTGTAACAATGGAGACATAACGTTACCTCTCGTAATAAGAGACTTAATTTACGATTCCAGCCTGATGTTCGTTACAGAGTTACGTAAAATTCATATGCAAATCTCATAGAGCCGTGAACAGTCACCGGTGAGATGTCTGGGTCATATTAAACTACTATACTAGTATTTAATCTATTATGTCTGTCCGCTCAAGACGGTCGTCGAAACGTGTTTCCTATACGTGTCAACACCTTCGCGCATCTAGCCCTTCTTATGGTAATAGTCACATCAAAAGGTCGCTCGGCACAAAGGCATGATTTACGGGTGTTGCTCTTTATGGAGGTCTATTAAAGAGCGAATCGTGAGAAAGGCGGGTCTCGAAGGGGACCCGAACGTCTTGCAAGACGATATTTGTATTTATTATGACCTCTAAAAGGTAAAAAAATACTTGTAGCGCAAAGTCCCTTACGAGTTTAACTTTTTATGACTGCTATACCAAAGCATACGTAGCGTAATACACGAAAAAGCACAGCTCCTATAATTTCGTATATAGATCAATTTAATGTTAGGTATCCGACGCAGATCAATCAATAAAATAATTATGATTCATATACGATAACCTCGACATTTGTAGGTCAACGTGTCAGCCAGACATTACTTAGTCCACAAGATAACTATTTCTACCCAAACGTATGAGGTTCCACCGCTGCTAACCAAATGTTTCGACAGAAAACGTGTAGTAATCTGATATGTTTTACAAGTACTGGCACGGTGCTGTTTGATATTGATTGGTCAATTTAAACGCTGCGTCTCATTAGTTGGTTAACTACAGCAAAATTACATCCGCACGTGCCCAATATTGGTCAACAGTCTCATTACAACAGCACAAAAACGCTGAGCGTTTCACGTTTTTGCGGTTCATTAAGCGTGGCTTGGCTTAGTCTGGTGTGTATTCGGTAGTTTGGACCGCTGTCATTTTCTTCAACAACTGCAGGGGGAATGTTGAAGGGGATGGTTATCTTAGTTCCCTGCATATATTTAAAGAAGGGTTCACCCAGGCTAATTTGAGCATTTTTTCCATATTCTATCTTAGGAATTTTATGTATTTGAGTGACTGTTGAAGTTGTCACATAAAATTCGCTTGATAGAAAAATTATACCAAAAATTCTACTAATCGGCCTTGCCTCAATTCTCATTGTTTGCTTCATCATTATCATTATCATCATATCAGCCGAAAGACGTCCACTGCTGGACATATGCCTCCCCCCAAAGAGTGCCACAATGGCCGGTCCTGCGCCACCCGCATCCAGCGGACTCCCGCGACCTTTACCAGTCCACCTTGTGGGGGGCCTACCCACGCCGCGCCTTCCGGTACGTGGTCGCCACTCGAGAACCTTTCCGCCCCAACGGCCATCGGTTCTACGTGCAATGTTTGTGTAAATTGTTTGCTTAAATCCTGCAAATTGTTGGTAATAATGACAGCGGTTTAAATGTCCCAGTATTCACCAGATTATGGCATTGAAGCAGCTGCTAGAAGGATAATTGTCCTTAATTCGTAAATGAAAGACGCGCCGCTTCTCCATTTGAGTAATAGTTCTTCATCACTATACTCACGTAACATATGTACGTATACAATAACTGTTGTTAATTATTTATGAAAGCATTGTGTCTAGACAATGACTGGTTGGACGTGACTACTGTAATATGCATTGTGAATACAAAAACTAAATTGTCGTCTACGTGGTTGTACTAATGTCCTAGCTCTAGCTTTTTTGTTGACAAAAATGAACATTAATCAGTCTGTCGTAGAAGGCTTACTTACATATCGCGCACGAGGCATAGAATTGTTCAGTAAATTAGAAATATGTCTGTAATTATTATTATCCTACATTAGACACTCAAAAACATTATCGCTTATGAAGCAGTCGGACATAAGTTGTCGATAAGTTGAGAGCGAATCGCCTTAATGTAATATGGACATGTGAGAGACGAGGCCGGTTAAGGAATGGACTGTGTGAGAGACGATATTAAAAATTGATTGAAATTGATTTAATTTAGGCAAAAACCCATGTTTTCACATTAGGAAGTTTACAATTAGGAAATAATAATAATAATAAAACGACATAAAAAAAAAATATTACATATTTACATATTTGCGACACTGGGCAAAGATCATTACTTTATTTGGCCAGTGATGATCTTTACCCAGTGTTTTGTCATCGGGCAGTCCAGGCGCTCAGCAAACATATTCAGGATGGTGTTGGAACTGCCGCGCACTCTGCTCAACAGAGACGCAACTCTCTTCCTTCTGATGGCGTGGAAGCCATCAGTGTGTGCCTCTGCGAACATACCCGACGCGCTACATCGTCGCGGCAGTTTCATCAGCATTCTGAATATGTTATTATACTGGACCCTAAGCGTTTTGTATGTGCGTTGCGTATGACTCACCCACAGGCTGCTGGTGTAGAAGGTCTGGCAATAAGCCCTATATAACGTGACTAACTTCTTTCGTGCACCGAGCAAACCTGCGGGCTATCATGTTGCCTCGCACGGCCAAGGCCCTCTTCTCTTAAAACATAGAGAGATGTCCGTATCATCTCTCAAGTCCGGCTTGCGTGACCATATGCCCCAGATATTTAAATTGGTCTGCCACCTTTAGAGCCACGCCGCCCAACACTTCCGGAGGCACAACTGTCGGGTTATATTTACTTGTTTTAAATATAACAACTTCACTCTTTTTAGAGTTGTACCTCAGGCCATGTTGCTCAGCATAGCCCTCGCATTTGCTAACCAGCTGCCTTATTGCATTGATGGAGGGGCCCAGCAGCACCATGTCATCAGCGTAGCTAATGTTATTGACACTGACACCGTCAATATGACATCCCACATGCGTACTGCTGAGCTCCTCGAGGTTCGATATTAAGAGGAAGGAAGTGAGCGTCGGGTGACAAGGAAGTAAGGACATGCTGCGCCGCCGCCATCCCCAAATTAATGGGATAAGTGCAAGCGAATGATGATAAAGCATTAAGACATTAAAAAAACCAGTCAAGTGCGAGTCCGACTCGCGGACTGAGGGTTCAGGACAACCCTGTACAATGTATTCACATACTTAGTGCGTGTCAGTTTATAGTTTATACTGACACTTTATACTGGACATTAAATTTTCAGTGATGTAACTAAAAATTTACGGTTTTCGCAATTTTTCCTTTATTTGTGCTATAAAGACGTTGCTTCGTACCAAATTTCAAGATTCTGAGTTCACGGGAAGTACCCTGTAGGTTTTGATTACCTTGCGTGTTTCTTAAATTTGCGGCATAAACGGCTGTATCTTTTGATTGCGTTGGCTTAGAAGTTTGATTTTTTCACAGCTCTAAGAGGCAACAAACTTGAGTATTTGAAAATAAATGCAGCTTGATACCTCCACGCGTTCCTGAGAAAAAGGGTCTTCTTGACAGACGGACGGACGGACGGACAACAAAGTGATCCTTTTTCCTTTTGAGGTACGGAACCCTAAAAACAATTAGAACTACATATATGAAAACCCAAAATAGGTAGTTGTTTTAAAACAGTTCTAACTATGTTAAGTGTGAGTTCCAAGTTACGAAAAAGCGGTCTATAAAAGTCCCTATTGGAATTCTATCGAACCTAACTCGAATACAGATGTTTATGACGTTATAAACCAATCGTAAAGAGTTAATTAAATTCATAATTAAGTCCCATGTAACTATCGGAATGCTGTGCAATCTGGTGTGACTTATAATAACACATTATTATGCTACATCCATATCAATTATAAAATATTACCTTCCTTGTTTACTACTCGTACTAACTAACTGGTACAATAAATCTTGGTAAATAATAACTTTTAATGCGAATACGTTATTCGATTGAATAATTAATTCAATTGTTTATATAAAAACCCAAATAGTTGTGGAAAAACCGGTTGGACTGAAGCAAAGGGAGGGGCTGGGACTTCTTATTTTTTTGGCAAAGTGGTGTAGATCACTTCAAAATAAGCATTTTTTTATTAGGAAAAATATTCTCTAAAATTAAAAATGGCCGAGTTTAAAATTAAAAACGCTTCCAAAGAGTGATGCGTGTAAGCTTTTTTAAAGGGAGCTTTATACTTTAAAAAAATCATCGAGATTGGTGTCATTATGACATACATTTTAAATGATTGAAACGTACAGAACACGTCAAAATAAGCAAATTATATTAATTAATTAATAAATTTTTCATATTCTTAAAAAAGAAAAAAAAGTCCCAGAATTTTGGTCAGTCAGTGGTGGTAGCAAAGAAATTAAACTGTTAATGTGGTCATACCAAAAATCGAATTGAATAAATAGGTCCAAATAAAAAAAAAACTATTTAATTAGGTACTTGATCCTCAAATACACACCAGTATTTTTTACTAAATTGAGAGTTATCTCTCGTCTTTATATTTTATTGTTAATACGAGTAAGTTATGTCCGATATTCTAGAACGAAATACTCCTACTCTATACTATTTATTTTATTATTTTGGCTCCTACCATTACCAAAGCTTAACGAAGTAGGTACTAATACTAAGTACTAACTTAAGTGTTCAAAGGAGATCGTAGTTTGTATTTTTGTGTGACCAATAAAATTGTCAGTCCGACTTTTATCAATAGCGAAGAAAATTGTTCAGTTTCAGTCTATGTCTGTTTGATGCTGCTGATTGTATAAGATAAACATTTGAAACTTGTTCCTTTGTGATACGGCAATATCACATATCTTTGCCGTGGGACCGTACAAAGGTCATTTTATTCTGACTAGTTCAAGGAGGGAATAAAGTGCTACTGTCTCGCATAAAGATCGAGTTAAGTGTCGAGGAAGGAAGTTATGGTTTATGTCGCCATCAACAATAACATTAGAACTAGTGGTAGGAAATCGGGCTTCCCGGCATGTAATAATATGCACCTGAGCACCTGTTTCCCTAAAGCGGCGATTTCACTTGACCCAAAGGTAAGGAATTAAGGATTTAAGTATGTTATTGGTCTGCCTCTCTTTTGTCTTGGTTACCGACATAGCGAAGCCAGAGGCTCTAGTATAAGTTTTATCCATACAATCCGTTTTCGAACGCGTTTGCGTTTAGTTTCAATTTATATGGCAACGCGAACAGCGCCTCTGGTGGTAACTATTAGGAACTACGCGTTGTTATACAAATTGAGACTAAACGCAAACGCGTTCGAAAACGTATTGGACGGATAAAACTTACGAGTATACTAGAGCCTCTGTATTGTATTAGTGCTGCTTTTCCGCCGGAGCTGCTACATTTCTACACGATAACCTTTATGGCTTCGTAGTTTAGCGTGATTGATCTGTGTGAAATTGAAAACATTGTTTACTATGGGTCTGGTGGCAATGCCGAAATAAATAATTGAATTGAAATTGAATTGAATGCCGTCTAACGAAGGGTTGACCCTTTTACAACTGTTAAAGAGCAATGTAGTTGCATATAGGATACGGTCATCTCCTCAGATCATAGGATACTAGAGAGAGGACAAGCCGCTGGCGGCCGCGTCGCAGTTGTTAGCTCAATGGGCATACTCTGCCATACTGTGCACGCGTGCTGATCGCAGAGAATATTACGTTTCTTCCCAAAATGCCTGATATGATGCGCGTGTATTGTCCAATAAGAGCGTAGGTATACAAGTGTGTGTTTTAGATGTGTGCGTGCTTTGTCTTGTCAATTACTTGGGCTTTGTGTGGGTTAATGTACTTGCGACAGGCGTGGCGTACTCAATAAAAATCGGCCGGCGTGTCCGATACATCTTGTGGTTATGTCCGATACATCTTGTGGCGATATTAGTGGCATCATCTATTGATTACTATTTGCCACAACATCGAGCGAGCGAGTCTCGAGCAGAATACTACATTTTAGTAAAGATAATGTGTGAAAATCGTAAAGGTTTAATAGAAAATGAGTTGTTACCTGAAATGTAGCGACTGCTGCGTCGTCCCGCAATCTGGACAGCTGGAAGGCATTGGACAGCGTCTGCGCAGGGCGCAGGTGCAGGTGTCGGAGGGGCAGGCGGGCGGCGGGGCGGCGGGGGAGGGTGCCGTCGCGCCAAGCCAGCAGGCACCCGCCACGCACCGCGACGCGCACCCACGCCCATGCGTCCGCGTCATCGTTATAGTACTGGCGGAGAACTCCTGGGAAAGAAGGGGGAGTTAAATGGTTTGATTTTTAACACTACGAAGGCCACAACCATGTATACGGCCTGACAGCTTAAATCGCTGATGTGATTTACAGCAGAGCTGGCGCAAATTACTGCGACGGCTATATCCTTCCTATTTGTGTGTGGCCCTAATCCGCACTGGGCCCGCGTGGGGACTGTTCCCTCTCATCCTGTGCACAACAGCGGGCCATATATAGGTCCGTAAATATGCTTATACGTAACTAGCTTCTGCCCGCGACTCCATCCCCGTGGAACTCGTTAAAATATCGCAGCTCCATACACATTTTCCCCCTATTTCACCCGCTCGGGAGTGATTTCCGGGGTAAAAACTATCCTATGGCCCCGCGGGACTCTGTCTCTATACCAAATTTCATTTAAATCGGTTCAGCGGTTTAAGCGTGAAGAGGCTAACAGACAGACAGACACACTTTCGTCTTTATAACATTAGTATGGAACTATGGACTGGAGATTTCGGTGTAACGCGCTACAGTAGCGCCGCTACTAGCAAAGTTGCAGAGATGTGGCAGATGTTTACCTAGATCTAGATCTACCTAGGTCCTAGGGGCATTGTTTAAAGGCAACTCAAATTATAGAGATAGATGGGTAACGCACGCAGTCTACAAGAATACACAAGTGTGTGTCCAGAATAGTGACCTATGCTGCGGGAACGACAATGACATATTCATATCAAGTGCACAGATAAATGGACTAGTACTACGTTAAAGATTAAGACGTACCTATTTGTCATACCACTGGGCGACTAATTTGAATCGGCAATAGAAAACACAAAGTGGCTCTTTGGCAAACAACCAGCCATCAACAACATTAAGGAAAAAAATAAGTAGATCAAAATCACTAGGGGCTATGGCACTACGTAGTGTTTGTGTGTAAAAAAGTTGTTTTGGTGCGGTTTGGCCATGACTGTTTTATGAGTTGTTTACTAACATGAAAGTAAGGTAGCTCTAGTACCAATTAACTTTGATGGTTTCGGAATTTCCCGTGTTGACACTCTCGCAGGTTGCAAATTCTGTATATTTTCCAACTACCTACGTATCGTAATCAACAAATGTCACCAGTAGAATTAGCTACGCGGTTATAGTACATATATAGAGTAATGTTTTATTATGCTGTCCTGCTACGACAACCATAATATTTTTAGATACGTAAACAAACCAAATAGGTAGTCTAAAATACTTAAACTTTATTGCAATACGAATAACAATATAAAATGCGAACTTAAGGCGACGTGAGCTCCAAAAACTGATTTTTAAAAAATCGTAGCTCTTGTTTGGATTATAATACGGCTGTCCTAAATTTAATTAGCAATCTTGAGGCTTTTTTCGAGGGAAATCAGCTATTCGAAAGCTGAGTTTTTGACTTTCGCTCGATTGAAAAAAATCACGTAAAAATTTTTTTAAGTGTATTTTAGACCTATGTTAGGTCTAAAATACACTTAAATTTTTTTTAACAAATTATGCACAACATCTAAACATATTAAAATTTGTTCTAAAAATCGGCAATGTCATGTTTGAGGGAAATCAGCTATTACTTTTATATTTATTATAACGCACAAAAATTTAAAATTAAAAAACATGATATCCGCGCTTCCAAACACGCACTTCCATCTCGCTCACGCTTATGCTCAGTGAGAGGGAGAGAAGACCACGAACCTACGTCCCCCTTAATGGCATAAGGCATTGTCTACTAGTCAACCTTTAGGGACAAACAGAGAATAAATAATCATTGCTGGTGCGCAAAAAAAGGAGGTACCTACTTAAGAGGGTATCCTAGCATCATTTTTCCATACAAACGTATTCCCCTATTTCCTTCCTGGTTTATCCCTCTAGAGGACTCGTTTTTTTTATAAAATCTAGGTGTACTGTATGTATGCCCCTGTCATTTACTTTTTCCCAAAAATTAATTACCAAAACAGATACGAATTTTCGAAAACCTAAAAAATGCCCCATTTTTACTGTCATATTCAGATGACTACCAGACAAATATGAAAAGTTTTTACGTTAAAACAAAATAATAGAAACATAGATCTACTTTTCCTCTAAATTTCAACACCAAACATAATTGAATCGGCGCAGGTTTGGCGGAGGAAACAGGGGAATACAAAGCATCGATCTTGTCAAGACTTTGTAGTGAACATCGGTCTGAGCTGCGGTTGTCCCTATCGCGCATCGCACTCGGTCGCTTGGGCGCAACGCGACGGCAATAGTTTGTACAAATACGTATTTCTCAATTTTGTCGCAGACCGACTACGCTCTTAAAACACAGAAATAAAAGAAACAGACAAGGTATCTAAGCTGCTCATTATATCATGATTAAAAGAGACTCCACTCCAAGCATCGGTTTGGTAAGTATTTATTAAACATAACAATTATATTATATAAATACTGGCAGGTTTTTCAATAAAAAAACTTGCGTCGCACATTAAATGTTTGCCTTAGCGATTTTGAACCTTCCTTAGTTAATACTAAGGTCGAGATTGGCAAGTAACTAAGTGGGTAAACAGCTGATGTGCATGCGCACAGGATTGGCCAGCACCGAGGGTATGTGTCCCCATCAGTTCCCGATCTTCGCCAGATGTTTTCAACTAAGGATTATCTTAGCAGCGATCTGCGTATATCTACGCTCAATAGAATTAACTGAACTAACCTAACTGTGAGGGATAGAAGAATACGCCCTTTAACCCTATTTCAGGCGGAGGCGTTACAGTTTTAGTTAAAATTACGAAAATGCGACTAACGTGGATACTTCTTTTGTTGCTAAATATGAAAGGAAAAGATAACAAAGATACGTCATAAAACTGGCCGAAGTGTGGCACGTGTAGGTCCTGGAGTAGCTACTGTTTGTTCTATTGATGCGTAATTGTTTTACAACCCTACTTGAAGATATAAATTAAACAATAGATGCCGGTAATAGTTGGTGTTAAGTACTTTTCGTCATCTAAACTACATACACTAACCACATACTGCTAATACCCTTCTAACATTGCTCCTTGTTTGTTGAAAAAGTAGCAGCAGTTTCAGTCATAATTTCATACATGTTCTATTGGTCTATAGGTATATATTGGGAGGAAGGTGCTTGACACTAGATAACCACCCCAAGCTCTGGATATCACTCTGTATGGTCCAGATTGGGTCCGGGATTGAATAAATGAAATAAAATAAATAAATATTAGGGCAGAATCTTACACAAATCGTACTAGCCCCAAAGTAAGACCCTCAGTAAGGCTTGTGTTATGTTATGGGTATAGGTACTTATGTTACTTAGGAATATTGTACCTATTTTGTAATTTAAATGTGGGTAGGCAATGTGAGGTTTTCGTTCGAGTTCTCGTATCGTACGTATTTAAATCAGAGTGCATTCACTTGTTTATGATTATGATATTTATGATGGAAAAAATATGCAATTGGCAACAATAAAAGCCATCTAGATTTACCTAGCCTAGGGACCTACCTACTCGTACTCAGATATACGCGTTTATTTACACAGTCAGTCAATTAATAATATGCTAAACTACTAAACAATATTAGAATAAATAAATTGAGCAGCCTCCGAATAATAATGTTTAACCAATTCTCATAATAAATGCTAATTAGCGCTTTGTTTATTGTACAATACTTACATTCATTTAATATTAGATTGAACGAACCGTCAGATTCTGAACAAAAAAATATTTTACGAAACATCTAAGTATGTGCCTATTGTGGATTGTGGCCTAGCCATCCAGAATATCACTTGGTAACCGACATGTTGACTATTATTTAACTAACCTGATATCCGGAGATTAGGATCCGTAGGTGTCGGAATAGGTCCAGGAGTGAGTTCCGGGCGTAACTTCCTGAGGCCGGCCACCACCCTTGGTGCCGGCGACTGTTCCCCAAGAAGCATCTCAGATCTCAGCACATATTCAAAATAAACATATTTACACCAAAACAAATCATCCACACACATAAACTTCAAAAACCACTGTCAATCCACAAACATGGAATATCAAATCAAATTTTTAACTGTCAAATTCGTTTTATAAACGTCGAAAAAGTTCGTTAGGCGCGCGCGGTCGAGCTCGCTTGTAACCGGCCAGCCGGCACAGTGCCAATGAATGAATGAAGTCGATTCGCGCCCTACGGCCCCGACGGCAGGCAGCCCCACTACTATTTTACTACGACTCGGCACGTTTCCATTGCACACAAATAAATAATCGTTATCAGTTTTAAGTAAGTAGGTACAGATGATTGCAGGACAATATTTTTTATTACCTATGGCAATTGAGGCCTCAATAGGGAACATTACTGCAATGTTCTGCCGCCAGAGGCAGCACTACCACTAATAGTAAACCAGTATAGAAATATAGGGATTCACACACACATGCACAATTGATTGTCAAATGAGTGACAAAAATGCTTGCATAGACAATACCGCAAGTGGGAACGAGATACAATGTCAACGCTGCTAGTGTCGCCACCTACGAAGAGTTTTGCGTAATGTTCCCTATTGGTTTCCATTTTTGCAAAAAGTTATTATTATTATTATCTATTAAAAAACCACCAACAACTAAATTGCAACCAAATCTAAATTGATTATAAGGGTCACACTCACCCACAGTACCTACCCACACTTAGCTATACACTAAAGTCTCTCTCTTGAGAGAGCGCATGAAACAAGACGATTATTACATACATATTAGGTATTTAAAAAAAGTATACCTACATCAATAGTACATTATTGCCGTGGCCGGGAAGTAGGCAATTGCAGGCTGAGTATTTTGTTTAAACGGACGAGCTTGCGAGTCCGTTTAATTATAATACGAAGCCTGCAATTGCCATTCCGACTGAGGTTAATATAGTGCTTTTCTCAAAAATGGGAGAATAAAAAAGACTAAATTTAAATCAAGCGTTATTATTAAATACAAATTGAGGATACTGCAAATTACATAAAACTAAACGTCATATTTTTTTTAAACAGAATTCCAAGTGTATTTTTCCACCGAAAAACGCAATCTTTTTATGACACATACAAAAATGTCGCGTTTGCAACAGAAAAATACGAGTTGATTTGGCTGAATATGACCTATGCCGTCTTTTATATGCCAGTTTCTACTTTTTAAAAAGTTTGGTACTCGACAAATAAAGGAATTCATATGTAACATTCCAGGCGGCCTGCAATGTTTTTTATTTTTTAATTTTGATCTGGCCTTCAACTATACACTTTACCTTCCAATATGTAGCGAGTTATGTTCACTTTGCGGGCCATTTTTGAGAAAAAGTGCATTCCGCAACAAGTTTCAGTTTAACCACCTGCAGAGGTGTAAAACACTTGGAATTTTCTGAAAGTAATGATAAGTTGAAAATTGGTTTATGTTTGTAATTTATTGAAAAACTCAAAACGGAGTCGTAAGTGTAATGGAAACATTTCTATATAATACCAATTTTAGCGCCATCTGTTACTGAGTAGAAAACTTATGTGACGCGTGAATTTGGAGACGTTAGCGCTATCTATAGTTGAGTAGTACTGTAGTGATAAATGTTGACTTACTGTTAGGCTGTTGATCAAACTTCATACTGTTTTTTGTAGATGGCGCTGTAGTCAAAATAAAGTGTAGTTGAATATAAAATAAAAAAAATAAAAGATAAAAACAACGTTTTAATAAAATGGTGGTTGTTTATTACTGGTAAAATGTAAATTTCGTGGAATACTCATGATTTCATAAAGTTAGATGATATTTTTTCTGCCCTCTACTGGCATTCTTAGACATCAACTTTCAAAACATGAGACATGTTAGGGTTGTAATAAATTTGTAAACTAAGTATAGATGGCGTTAGCGAGAATGTTTTTTTTTCAAGGCAATAGAGGTCAGGAACTGTACTGAAATGGGAATCAGAATGATTGAATAATACCTTCTTAACACTTTCGGTGACAGTACGTCGACAGGCTTAACAACGCTTAATTGATGGTAGGTACTGTCAACGAAAGTGTTAAGGTTCCGACTGCGGCTCTATCCGCCCCTCAGTCACATCGCAAGTTATTTTTAACCGACTTCAAAAAAGGAGAAGGTTGTATGTTCCACTGTATGTATTATTTAATAATTAAAGAAATAACGCTTTTCAACAAGTAGGTAGGTACTATAAATATAACCTACCTACGTCCTACAAGCTGCTGTCTGATGTTTAATAATAATAAAGTATTCATCTAATTCTACAATGCTGCAATGTAGGTAGATCCGTAAAGGGGCGCTTTGCATTTTCTAACTTTTACTTGTCTACTTAGTCTCGCAACATTTTAATATAAATTTAATTTGGATATACTTAATGTTTATGCACCTGACTAATCCAGCGTTGCGGATTAAAAATTAAGTAGGTAAGACAATTTTTACAGTTTTTTGATAAAATAAATCCTATTGGTCATTTAAGAATCCTATTCAGTATGAAGCTAATATTGTATTGTATTGTAGATGTAGATTCAGACTATTTAATTTTTTGAGTATCGTGTTTGCCAACACAACTTTTATATTTTTTTATTATTTTGTTTTCAGCTGTTTTGCCACCCACGTATGCGTGTGTCTATGACTGTAAATAAGGTTTCCATGGATGAATTGAAAGGAAAAAGCGTTGATTTTTTCGAAAAATAAAAATAACATTCCTTCCGACAGGTTTAATAAATAAATAAATAATTACTTAGTTGAACCAAGGTAAAGGTGGCATTCCACATGTCCAAAATCTTTGTCCAATGTGTATTTGCGTCTCAATTTTTGCTTAAAAATGTGATTTTGGACAAGTGGAACCACCTAGGTAGCTAGATACTTACATGAAACAAAAATAATACTCAATCAATATTTTTATTCATCTTAATAGTTACAAACAAACGACATCTTTACAAACCGCATCTAAAAATAGCATTGTGTGGCTTATTACAACAGCTCACACATGATACAACTCGGGCATTGATACAAAGATATCTTATGCACTTGGAAGACTTCGCGTCATTCGGAAGACGAGATCAAAAACAATGGCACATAAATAATTTCAAATATTCTGACTTAACAATATGCATACCAATTCTTAACATAATTATCTTAAATTAAGGCACGACTGGGATTAAACCGAACATAAATTAATTAAAACAAATTAAAGCTTTGTCATGGAAGAGACTTAATATCACAATTAGAACCCTATATTATAAACAATTTCAAGCAAAAACTTGTATAATAATAACATTCATAAAGAAATGTATCGCGCAGTTTTATAATATGGGGCCTAGGGGTCTGCGCAGAGGCACTACCACGGCCTCCATTTGTTGGCATCGAGGTCGTCTCCCTGAGGACCGTCGCAATACTCTTTTTTCTCCGCATTAAAACTTTCAGCCAGACGTCTCGCCTCCTCTTGTTTTTTGTACTCTTGGTACTCAATCAGCTTCCTTTTCTTTTTAGGCGGCAAGTTGATGTAATCCATCGGCAATTGGCACTGTTCCGGAACATTGACCGGCTCAACTTTGTTCTCGGCCGAAGGAATCGCGTCTAATTGATTTGAACCGCGGTATGCGACGGGTTTTTCTGGTGGGCTCGCTTTGATCACAGATTTCGCTGGTGACCTCACTTTTCTCAAGTCCAACGTTTCGTTGTTGCTTGGAACTCCCACTGGGTATTGGCACACATAATCGCCCCTGTATGCGTCATCTCTGTGCATATATCTCGGCTCTGGCATCTCCGGGCTAACGTTGACTTCGACGTGTTCGTTTCCGCGCTTATCCATTATGTGCTGCCGTATTTTTTGTAGTATTACGTCTTTAGCTTCGGCTGGAACTCTGTTAAAGTAAGCACCGCTTCTTTGTCCGCTGCCAACATTCAATTGTTCGTGAACATTGTAGTGCGATGCGGGGAGCTTATCGACCGTCGTGAGTAGGCCGGACATCGGTGGGGTGGTGGACTTTTGTGGGAGCCTGGCGGGAGGTCTTGAGTTCGACCACCTTTTGGAGGCACTTTCCCCGGAGTGAACTGAATCCTCTGCATCCGAAGACGATCGATCATGGTCGCTGTAATAGTGATGTCGATCAGACACAACCGACGATGGTGAAGTAGGTGGTGAGAACGACGGGCGCTCCGGTACATGGATGGTCAAAGGCTGCGCTGTAATCAGTCTAGACAAATGACTGATCAGGTTCTGACCGACTTTCGGTTCTAAATCAGGAACAGACATGATAAACTGGCACGCTTCCGCCGCGCACTGTCCGAAGCCCGCTTGGAACTTTTTCGCCTCCGAAACCGGGTCTTTCGGGCTGTGTAGTTTAGTCAGGTGATTAACGGTTAATTCAAGGATATCGGCCTTTTCTAACTTGCTCAGGTTGTCATCATCGATCTGTGGACAAAATAAAAAGACAATATGAGCAGGTGCGTTGCGAGGTTCCCACGGCGCGGCAAACGTAACATTATTATAACTGTATCCGAGCTACGCGTCGCCTGTTTCTTTAATGAAACTTGTAGCTACTTTTATATCCAGTTTCACTGGGGCCCATCGCATATAATAAACAGAAGGACGACGGGCCGCTATAAAAATAAATGGCGTGTGAATGCATGATGGATCGCACATTGATGATCAGTAAACGACGCGCTCGTAGGTAGGTATATCGGAACCGGTGTAAATTTACATCGGCAATTACTATCTGAGTAGGAGCAAAACGTCAACCTTATATGCTAGCATTATAATGAAAGTAGCCCTATAAACACATTCAGGGTCCCATTCAAGATAATAAATAGCTCGTTTAATTAAAAATTTTGCAGTTAATGTTAACTTAGTAATTTGAGAATTTAATTGCTAATGCAAAAATCCAGACAGTGAAGTCATAAGCTTAGTCACAGTTCACAGCTTTTCATCAAATTATCATACTTAGATCATAAACAACAATTATTCACTTTGTTATCGCCCAACTTAAAATTTAACTCTTTAAGATCATGCTATCAAAAGGGTGGAAAAAAGGTGGAATTAACTTTTCAGATCTCATTTTTTAAGGTTCCGTACTCAAAGAGTAAAACGGGACCCTATTACTAAGACTCCGCTGTCCGTCCGTCCGTTCGTCTGTCTGTCACCAGGCTGTATCTCACTGATACCGTGATAGTTCCAGCTGAAATGTTCACAGATGATGTATTTCTGTTGCCGCTATAACAACAAATACTAAAAACACAAAATAAAAAAGTTTTTTTATATATAATGGTACGGAACCCTTCGTGCGCGAGTCCGACTCGCACTTGACCGGTTTTAAGTTATTTAAAAGGTCTTACCTCCAAAGCTCCGACCATGAGGTCCTTCAGCTCATCGAGGCACCGGTTGATGCGCGCGCGTCTCTTGCGCTCGAGTAGGGGTTTAGTGATTTTCTTGTACTTGGCTGTCTTGGACAGCGGAGCTGGGTCAAACGACATCTTACACCTGATAGAAAAAATAAACTTTTTATTAGAGGAGAAAAACACCCTTTATATTACTGGCGAAAAATACTAAAAAAGGACATAAAGTATTTCTTTTGTACATTTCTTATTAATTGATTGATTATTACCTACACCTATTGAATTAGTTAACTATTGTCTATGTATAACTTAAACCTCCACAGTTAAAAAACACAACCTTACTGAATTAACCACGCCTCCATTAAAAACTTATCGCAATCGACTTTAGCTATGTAGATACCATACATAAAATCTCACCTTAAATTCACTTAACACCAACAAAACAGAACACAAATTAAAAAAAAGAAATTCAAAATTCGAACGCGCAGGGACGCGCGTTAGCGGCGGCGTCTCGGAATGCACTGCCTGAAAAAAGCCTTCCCCGCGCCCTACCGCTGCCCTTCCATTCATGGGGACCACGTGTGGCGTCGGTTCTACCATGCCTCGCCTATCGCGCGGAATGCAATTTACCATGGGATTTATTTGACTGTTTTGTTTAAGTTAATGTTGTGTTTTAATTTGAGCGGATAATTTATTGTTTCGGTAAGGGTTATTTTGCATATGTGTGACATGGCCTAGCGGTAGTTTAATACTATTTACGTAATATACGTACCTAATAAGATAATTCATTACCTTCAGCGTTGAAAATATAAATGTTACCAAATTTTTAGGTTTAAACATAGATATACATACAAACTGGAAACCACACACTTGAGCTACGTAAGCGTGTAAACGGTTACGTATTTGTTCTTAATAAAATCTCGAAAATATCAGACCTTAAAACAGCTTTACTTGCTTTACCATGGTTACATCGATTCGATCTTAAGATACGGAATTATATTTTGGGGTAATTCCACCAATAAGTTGCAGGTATTTAGGTCACAGAAAAAATGCGTTCGAGCCGTATGTGGCCTCAAAAGAACTGATAGTTGCAAACCTCATTTTAAAGAATTAAAGGTCCTCACACTAACCTGCCTATATATTTACGAGATCGCAGTCTTTGTCAAATCAAACCCCTCACTGTCCTGTTAAGGCTAAACATGAATTCGAAAAGCGTCCGTTACAAACATGCAATACCAACCGTGAGTGGCAAGACAACGTTGTTGAAAAAGAGTGTACTAACTAGGCATGGCTTCCAAAATATATAATTTCTTACCAGAAAGCCTAAAGAAATTAAATATGTCAATGTTTAAAAACAAATTGAAGTTAAAACTTTTAGAGAAAGCATATTACAACATTGACGAGTTTTTTTTAAATAGAAATTTCCTAAATAAGTAAAATATGTTATAAAAATATAAGAATGTTCTTCTTAAAAATATGTATATTTAAAAGGTTTAAGTAAATTGATTGCTCAAAATTTTTTGTATTAGTTGTAGTTTTTAGTTTGTAAGGCTCAACATTTGTACACCTTTTACGTAAGTCACAGCGTACTGTATTTTTATTCTATTGTCACCTATTATGTAACCTGTGTATCACAAATAAATATTTACTTACTTACTTACTTACTTCATTAGGTACTTATCTGAAACCTAAATTTCCTAACCAACTACAGGGCCGCGATTCCATTAGTTTCTGTGACGTAAGGACTTCTCTAGGATATCGATTTTATTAGACGTCTCTTTTCTTCTGATTTTGAAAGTGGGCGATATTCTTATGACATGCCGGTCTGTCATTACCAGGATGCATTCGAATTCCGCTCGATTCCCTAGAATTTATTGTCTTTTTTTATAATATCACATGGGTACGGCTCGCGTGATGGTAAGTCTGGTGATAAATTACGAATTAAGCGGTCACCGAAGTCTACTGACATTATTTCAAAACACTTAAACTAAATGAAAGTGTCCATTTCAAGTGCCAATTCATATACACCTAGGTAGGTACATATAAGCCAAACTTATAAGTAAGCATAACCCGTAAAAAATAAAATCCATCGCCAAAGTACCGACAAACAACAGTATTGTACCGCTAAGCTTTTTTAAAATCGTCGGTTTATCACACTTTTATTACTCAAACACCCTCTTTCAAACAATCCACTACGACCGCTACATAAACACCATTCCATTATAAACAAAAGAATATACATAACTGTACAGCATTGTATCTGATTTTAACTATGGTTATGGCAGTAAGTACAGTTTTGCAATAAAATTTTAATTTAATTTTAGTCCGCTACGTTTGGCGGCCTTTACAAAGGGCATAGACAAAAGCTCCTAAAATCCCTCGTAGTCGTAATAAATGGCACGATGCCAACGTTAAATGGACTGTGGTCGTTTTCGGGACTTTTGGAGTCAGGTATAAATGGCGCGAGCGTCTATGGAGGTATTAGGGGTTGCTTTGCATTCTCACGTCTTTGACCATTATGCCAGTAAAATTATCGTTGTTTTTTTAAACACGTGGGCAACTTCAAAGCAGCTTGTTATCTCTATTGCTTTTTTAGAAAAAATAAGAACGTTCACTATTGGTTTTACTGTTTACAAAATCGTCTTTTAGCTCTCTACATGTTGCACTGCGAAAAACTAGCCTTATTATTATAAAGTAATGTGCATGTGCCGATATTTTTGAACACCTATAGTGTACCTATGTATGTGATGGCGACTGTACCTATTAGGTAACGGAGTCACGCAAATCGATAAACCGTACCTAAGGTTGATGATTTATTTATTTATTTGTTTATTAGGCAAGGTAACAAAATGTTAATTAATACGAGTAGGTATGTATACATATTTTTGACAACTGAACAGTACTGAATTTACATTTCTATAATTAACATGCACAACATTTTAAATAAGAAATAGAATGGACAAAAAATATTAAAGATAGTCTAACTACTAAATGACAGTTAATTATCTTAAATACTTAATGAGATCGTGAAGGTTATACAGGGTGTGGCCTGTAATAGGAGCAAAACATGAAACTACTTAAACAATTATTTCCATGTGGTTTTATTTGAACAATTTTTTTTTCTTCAAAATAAGTTTACTTGTATTGTTTTACTCTTCTGGGGTGCTATAAGTAACTTTTTATTTTAAAAACACTAAAAAAATGAAACAAAAATTAAAAAATCACAAAAATAACTTTTGAAAACAAAAATGCAAAAACTATTATGACTCATTGCATGATGTTACCTCAAAATCTGCATTGACTGCTGTGCTATGATGTCGTGGTGCTAAGATACATTACTTGGAGGTCATAACTTTAGAACAACATTTCTCCGAATCCAAAAAAGTATAAAATGAATGGGACACAAGGGGTTACTGCAAATGCTCTAAGGAAGCGTCCTTTTGAATATTTGCTCTTATTACAGGCCACATCCCGTTTAATGATGATAAACAATAATGCACTGTTAACTGTTTGCCTGCAATTATTCTGCTTTGTCCTTAGGTTGACTGGTAGAGAAAGCCACATGGCATTACGTTCGTGTTTTGTACGGTAAGTATGTCATGAAGATTAAATAAATAAATATCACAACTAACAGTTGAAGATCTCTTCAGGTTTAACTAATACGTGCTTAGTGAAAGAATTTATTATGTCTACAAAAGTGCTTACTAAGAATTTACAACTATGTGAACCCTGGGTTAGACCAAACAATGACATTCCCACCCTCTGAGTCATCGTGACGCATACAGATTTGTACTTAACGCAACATGTACACAATTAACATGTTCACATCTAATAAATGTAAATAAATACGCAACTAGATGCGTATAGACACCATTAAAATTAACATTAACCAAATTAAGGTCTGGTTTAATTGCTTCACTAATATAGAGTTATAATTACTTATCATGGAAAATACCCGGATATTTATTTAAAATGGATGTAGGTACCTATAACATGAAGTTTCTCTACTCTAAACAATGTTAAGTACACTTTAACGACTCGAGGACGCCATAATAGATGGCGCTAGTGGTATCAGTCTCAATACTCTCAAGCAACCGAAGCCGCACATGCCTTTGCTATTTTCTAAATTCGTTTTTAGTACAAATGATAAAGTTCCACGTAATAGACAATATTTTCGAATATTTTAACAACTATAGGATTCAACTGTAGGTACTGCTTTCCACCAATACAACCGTTTATCTTTTAAGAGTATCCAGCACGGTTGGCTCAAGTCAAATCTCCATTCAATCGTAGTTTGGTTTTCATTTTTTTCTATTTCTATTTATTTCAGTCTGCTGTTTTAAGCAGACTGAAATAAATAGACTAAAATTAAGGCGCGTAGGCCGTCTGTTTATAATAATAAGGTTTCAAAAAAATACGAATAGTAATCTTGAGGGTTTTCTGCAGAGAGATCAGTGATTCGAAACATGATTAAGCAATTTTCGCTCGATAGAAAAAAATCAAGAACATGGCTCTAAAATACACTTAAAACATTTGTAACAAATTATGCACAAAATATAAACATATAAAAATTTATTCTAAAAATCGGCAATATCATGTTTGAGGGAACTTAGTGATTACTTTTTTATTTATTTAAACGCACAAAACATAAAAATTAAAAAACATGATATCCGCGCTTCCAAACACGCACTTCCATCTCGCTCACGCTAATGCTCAGTGAGAGGGAGAGTAGACCATGAACATACGGCGCCTTAAGATTTCTCTGTTTTATGATAACGTATTTACAAAGGCGGACTTTATGCAATGAATGCTGGGGCAAAGTAACTAAATTCGTAGGTAACAAATAACCTTTAAAAGTTATTTTGCCTGGCAGTATAGTACTTACAGAGTTACAGGCACGTATGAACGAGCTTGTCTTTGAATATCTAGGGATATATTTGGCTCGACGTTTATATTAAAGAGACACTTATTGCGACGCCCGCGCCCTCTTTCTAATGCTGACGTATTGACGGCTGTGTGTAGCAAAATTTCACATTGATATCATACCAGTACGTCAAGTCACATATACCCATAACGACCGATTGCCACCAGATTGCTAACCTCAGGAAATTATAACTTTTATAACACACTACATTACCAACGCATTGACGCTGCGACAGCGGGTCAATTCGCGGCGTAACGGTACCGCATAAATCAGAGAGGCGCGTAATAGGTTCATTACCATTAATTAAAGACGACAGCCCAGCGGTGGGCGTTTTTGTTTATCGCGGCGTGGGAACTGCGACCGGTACTGTTCTCATATGGACAAGACATTCATGTCTTCGTGTGCTTGCGATTGCGACACGTCAATCTGTATGCTTACTGCACAGTCAACGTCGATAAATTAGCAAAGTCGCTCGTAGTAGGAACAAAGACCTCGTAGTATTGAATCTATAACGTTAATACCCCGACTCGTGCCATTGGGTTTTATTTTTTACTTATGTTATTATAACTATTTGATTGAAACCAGCCTAATCCCAATAAGGTCTAGTTTTCCCTCTAGGTTGGCAAACCCGATGGCAGTCGCTTTCGTAAACTAGTGCCTATGCCAAATCTTGGGATAAGATGCCAAAGCGGACCCCGGGCTCCTTTTCGGCACAACTCGGAAAAACGCCTAGAAGTAGGTATACAGCCATAATGTTAATGCCTAGGTACAGGACAAACAACAAATCGGAACGATATGTGCTCATATGAAGAGAAAAGAAGTGAGTGATGAGATGACGGCTGACAGAGAAGTATGGAAGAAAAAGACATGCTGCGCCGACCCCAAGTGAATGGGATAAGGGCAAGGAAATGATGATGATGATGATGTGCTCATATCCATAATCCAACATTAGATTCCGTTAGTGTCCTTTATTTTCGACACCAGCACCCGTAACGTATAATCTGCAAGAGTTAACTTCAGACCTCGTTCGTATGAAGTCGCGCTCGATACTTCTTACTTTATTTTTTTTATTTTATTTTATTTATTTCCACACTTACAACTATCTTTACAGGTACTAAACCTAAGACAATAGTGTAACTATTTGTACAACCATGTTACCATGTATATCTAAGTATTATTATAACATAATATAAACAATGCTGACTTTGTGAATTCATTCAGAGAACACGAAAACAGGTCTATGTTATCTGCTATTAAGTTGAGGGTGCACAAGGCGCGAGTCATCTACTTGTTAGTGAGTGACGAATGCTTTTATGTCTGTCATAAACGCGATCATATCGGACCGGTACCGGGTCCGACCGGTACCGGTATGGATACCTGAAGGCGCAGCGTGGGTAGAAAAGGTGGACTAATGACCTGATGGTAAAGGTCGCTGTGTCCGCTGGATGCGGGTGGCGCAGGAACGGTAATTGTGGCACTCTTTGGGGGAGGCATATGTCCAGCCGTGTGGGCTGATATTATGATGATATGTGTCACTGTCAGTCAGTGTGGGTCAGACTGTGTAGCTATTCAAACTGCATTTTAGAAATCACCACCATAGGGCCAACATGGGACGGTTCTAAATGCCGTCTTGCTTGGCTTACATTTGTCTTTGTACAGTCAGCATCAAACGTAGCTACGCAAACGAAGACGTCAAAAGTCTTTATAAATCACTACAATATAGTTGAATATAGTATACTTAAAACAAAGTCGCTTCCCGCTGTCTGTCTGTCCCTACATACTTATACGTACAAGCAAGCATAGGTACACTTAGATCTTTAAAACTACTCAACGGATTTTGATGCGTTTTTTTTAATAGATAGAGTGATTCAATAGGAAGGTTTATATGTGCATACATATAAACCCGTGCGCCGGGGCGGGTCGCTAGTAGGGAATAAGAACTTTTGACATCTTCGATTGCGTAGTTACTTTTGATGCGGACTGTACCTATCGTATCAGTGACTTTGTTGTTGTAGCTTATGTAACTCGGAATATTAAACATAAATTGCATAACAGTAAGTACCTGCTTATCGATATCAAACAGCCATAACCCGACCTCGGGCTCAGAAAAACAGTTTGCTGTAAGAACCGGCCTTTTTTGACTACATTAATTACCTATTTTAACATTGAAAAAAATAATTACAGCATTAGATTACAATTCCTCCAAAAGCCACATTGACGGATTACGTCGGGATGAAAGTCGCGATCCCTATTACCAATCATTGATTGTCCCAATGATTATATGAATGATTATAGATATATTTTCGCCAACAAACTGTTATGCAGTTTGGCGAAGACTTAGACTAAGTTTATCGTAATTTTTGTTGAGTAAGAAATTAATAAAAAAAAAAAAAAGAAGAGTCCCTTGCTTTACGATTCATAATTATGTAAATCGTGGTTCAGTGCGAGAGTAAGAAAGGACTCGCAAACTGGTTGCCCTTGGGTAGTAAAAGGGCATCCCATATCCTACTACACTACGTATACAGGAGATTATTTGAGTCGGCTGAATGGCATCAAAGTCTGAAATAAATATATATTGAATATTGAATTGAAAGTAGTCCATTCAATAATTTACTTTAAAAACAAAGTTTTAACCGACGAAAAATCAATCATCCCCTATTTTCCTACCCTTAAGGTTGGTTTTTTTTTCCAAATTTATATGGGACCAACTTCGGGGTATACCCTTTCCAATAAAAAAATAATTATTAAAATCGAACTACTCTGTAAAAAGTTATGAGTGGTATAAAAATATATATATATATACGCGTCGACTTGAGAACCTCCTCCGTTTTTTTCGTCGGTTGAAAAGCAACTCTAAGGTAGAAGAATATTCAAATTGCAATGACAGTTTTATAAAAATTCGGCCACTTTAAATAATCTCAACAATATTTATATAGTGCTTACAGAACTCGCCAACTAAACTGACATCCGATGTGATAATCGGAGTTAGGGATTAGCCCCTTCCCCTCTTACAATTAACCCCTCCCGTCTTACGATCTGACGAAAAGATTGATTTTTGAGCTTCCAGTGTGAAGAAATAACGAGGAATTCTACTGCAGAAAAATTACTGTAGACTGAAAAAGAAAAACAAAGAAACACAATAACCGAACATGATATAAAAAATGGCTTGGTAACTCTGTAAAAAAAATCTTAAATATCACCATAAAAATTAACTTTTAATGTTCGAGATTTCGTAATTTTTAATGACAATCTATGTTTTTTTTTTATAAAAAGGATAGCTATATTATTGTTCTAACACAATAACCGGATAGATTTTTAATAAATTATCCAGTATTCCAAAAATCAATTAATATGTACTAAAAAGTGATGTTACACACTTCCGAACACGCTCTTCCATCTTGCTCACGCTTATGCTCAGTGAGAGGGAGAAGATTTTGAACCGGCCTCGCCTTAACGTTTGTGATTGTGAAGTAGAAAGGGCCAAACATAAAATATTTTAGCGGTTTTTTTATACTCAAGTTTTACAAATAATAGGAAAAGTCTTTGCCTTGTTCTTCACCTATCCACTTTCTAGCAGGCATATTATGTAGTTACCTGAAAAACGTATCACCATTTCGGACCATAAAACTCCGTCCGAATAAATAAATACCAACGCGCGCATAGCCTCGTAAGGCCCAACGTCCTATTTTTAGGACTGGAAAATGTAGTCCTTCCGGCCCAAGTAAATATTATAATTCATCAATTAGCGGCCCAGCGTCCTAATATTAGGACCTCCATTTTAACCATAGACCATTTCATAAATATTGCGTGCAACGGATCGTTTATGTTTCTAATATGGCGGTACTGATCGCAGCTGTTTTGCTAACTGTCAATTATGACGTTTGACAATCAAAGAACTGTCTTTTACCTCGTGGGTGTCGAACAACATGGCGAACTCGGGGAAGCGTGGTAAGTAAATCCGTTTATTTCAATATAATCTTCAATTGTTTTAACCTAAATCTAATTAAAATTGATTATTTAAGGTTTATACTACATATATTACTTAATATCTTAGTCCGTCATGGTTTATTTCGAGTAGGAGAAGCGAGTAAACATGGATGTCCTAAAAATAGGTTATTGGGATGTTATTGCATTAGTTGTATAAAATAGTAGTGTCATATTTTTGGGACATAAAGACAAAAAGAAGATCCAGCAGCTACGGAGTTTTAAAATAGAAATCGCAAAGATCATACTGGATTCAAACAATATTCAGGAATCTGAAATGAGCCAGTGTTTAGACGACGAAGAACCTCCTCCAAAACGCTCGAAGGCAGGTATACAATTACCCACCCAAAGTTTCAGAACACATGGTGCACTTCATATGCCATCGGCTGGAGAGCAACAAAATAGATGTAGGAGGCCAGGGTGCAATAGAAAAAGCACAATCATATGTACAAGGTGTCAAGTAGCTTTGTGCCTCACCAAGGATAGAAACTGTTTTTACCAGTTTCATAGTACATTTTAAGTTGTGATCTCACAATCATTTTTCAATGATAACTTTTGCGGAAAAAAAATTATGTTTCGACGTTTTTGTAACTTTTTTTGGAATTAAGGTTTATTTTGTTATTTGTTTAGACTAGGGTCAACTTAATTATGATCAAGACTAACGTCTTCTTTTTAATGTCAGTTTCCTCAGTTTTTAAGTTTATGTTGCTGTTTTTGGATAACATTTTTGTTTTTATCTTAGTTTTTTTGTCAAGTAATATAAAAATGATCATGGAAAGCCTGATCTCTTGGTTGAAATAGGTACCAAAAAGTAAAGTTAATTGATTAGGTAAGCAGATTTAAGACTGACTCGCTTAAGGCAGGCTGTGACATATATTTTTATATATGAAATTTAGAAGAATGTATTTTTTTGTTGATATTTTTAATAAGTGTAAGACTTACAATTAGATAAGTATAAAGTTTTTGTATTCTGATATAAATAAAAAGCATTTAAATGCATGTGATTGTTATTTTTTTATTTAATCTAATAATCTACTACTATTGAAATGATTGCCAAATAATTGAAATGTTACTGTAGATATTTTTTGAAAATTTCCTTGAAATACCATCCCAGCGTCCTAAAATTAGGACACGTTTTTTTCTAGAAATTTTATAATAATATTGTTTATCATACTTACCTTTACAACAAATATTAAGATGACAACTTGAAAAAATGATTACTTTAGATTTTATGGCAATTTAAAAGTCTGGGATGCTAGTCTAAGGGTTTAAAATTAGGACACTGGTTCAATATATCAAACGTCCTAAAAATAGTTTGGGCCTTACGAGGTTAAATAATGATATCCAGTTAGTAAATTGTTATTGTCTTATCTCTACGAACAATGACAACAATATAACAATAGTTAATCCTTACCCTCAAACCTCGCCATAAGCTAACAATCAGAAATGGCACGTACTAAAAGGATTCACTGTTTTGATCCTTTTATTAGGCGATAACTCGTTTCTGGAGAACAATATTTTTTGCTACACGCATCGTGTTCGAAATGCATGTTATTTTATGAGCTATAAGTAGGTAATAATAATTTATAAACACGTGTTTTTTTCTAACTAAATATTTTTTAAGTTTTGTTATCATATAGCTAAGGCTTAACCCATTTCTATGATCTTTGTTTTGTTGTATTTTTCTCCACCCGAATAAAAGAACTATTAAATTAAAACATGGTAAAAAATCAGAGAAAAGAAATGAAGTTTTAGTTCACCGGGTCAACTATCATAAAACTATTGCTGTTTTTCGATTTTTAACAACTTCAAAGCAATTCATTCGAATCACATTACCTATAATTATTAGATTACACTTGAGAAAGCGCAACAATCACACTTTTTTACGTCAAAAACACCGTAATTGGCCTTCTAGATTTCAACAATACCACAAAACATTTGCAAGAAAGTAAACGAATCACAAACAAGACAATATCGCTTTGTTCCGCTCACTAGGAACAGTTAAGTTTGCGCTCAAAATCGTTTTGGTTGGTATAAATTGTCTGCGGGCAATAAAGGCTACATTACAGAACTAGTCCGCTCGAGGCTAATTGAGGACCATTCCGGTAGCGACAGCAACCAACGAAGTTAAGTGAATATCACCAAAAACATAAATGTAAAAAAGGAGAACCAAGTTCAATACAAAAATTATGCTTGGCTGTGGGCTTCGCCGCAAAAAGAATGGAGATCTATGAGTGCCAAGTTATATGCAAAATCCAAATATGTATTGATAGGAACAAAATAACGTTATGAACAAATATTAAACTATATTTCTTTGCTTTATTGAATACCTATAACATTTGCTGTTATTTAAAAATGTGAGATCTTAAAGTAGGTTAGATTTGACTTGGCCAGTTTTCATCAAATCAGTCATTTTATAAAGTTATTCAACATATATTTTTTAATTCTGATAAAAACTGGCCAAGTCAAATCTAACCTTCTATAAGATCTCACATTTTTAAATAACAACAATTATTATAGGTATTCAATAAAGCAAAGAAATAAAGTTTAATTTTTGTTCATAATGTTATTTTGTTCCTATAAATACATATTTGGATTTTGCATATAACTTGGCACTCATTTAGATCTCCATTCTTTTTGCGGCGAAGCCCACAGCTAAGCATAATTTTTGAATTGAACTTGGCCCTCCTTTTTTACATTTATGTTTTTGGTGGGATATCATTACTTTTTGTAAAGAAAACTAGGCAGGTATTGAGATTTAAAGTTTTTTATTGCGTTTCCGCTGCATGGTTTTATTTTTAAAGAATTATGTGGTGCAGCGCGCCGCGCGCCTCCGACGACACACCGTTTGTTTAATACGCGCGTATTTAAGTTTTTTGTATGGGGACACCACTTATTTATATTTCTGTTATATAGCAAATATAATAATACATACACATATTTGGATAGTTTAAAATATCTGCTTCTAACGGTTCCAACGCTACAATTAAAAAAAAATTGTATGGGGACCTCCCCTATTTTTTACTTTTTTTTATTTTTAGACTTTTTCCTACGCTTACATACAATTACCGAGCTGGATTCCAAATTTCATCCTTCTAGGTCATCTGGAAGTAAGTTAGGTTTAGGTACTACATACTTATGTCAGTCAGTCAGTCAGTGCTAAAATTTAAGACTTTTTGACCTTCATATCTTTATAACCGTTTGAGCTAGCTTTATGAAATTTGGGCTTCTAGATGTCCTTATGGATATAATTTAACACACGTAGTTTTATGTGTTTACGTTAAAGAGGTTTTGAGTTATAGAAGGGTCAAAAGTGGCACCAAGTGGTTCGTGTAATATTACACTCGGCGCTGGCTAGCCAGTTCCTTTGCTTGAACTTGGCTTGACACCCGCGTGTCTAGATTCGCAAGTGATTTCGCACTCACAGAATATTGAGTATAGTCACAATCACAATCACAATCAAATAATCCGCACACAAACATATTTTCTCAAACATGCAATGAAATGTCGTCATTCCGTGCGTTATAACAGGCTTCAAAGTATCACGTTTCGGGCGGAACAATTTGAGAGAACTTGTAAAGGAATTTCATACGAAATTGAAGGCCTAGGCCGGGAAGTAATTTTTTTTTAATTTTTAATCCACAACTTGTGGCACAGCATCGTGGCATACAGCCATGAAAATTTGTTTGATTTCTTGAAGTTTTTTTTATTTATTTCATAGCATGTTTGAGAAAAGCACTATGATACATGCCTGGCCGTGAAAAGGGCTTGCCGGCTTCGTATCACTATACCTACTCAACCGGCAAGACCTTCTTTCCCGGCGTCTGCAGTAATGTACTATTTCTCAAACATGCAATGAAATATTCTCTTTACGTTCGCGCGTTCCTTATAATACGCGCGCCAGCTCGAATACCATCCTGTGCACGCTGGTCGACCGGTGGGACTCACCGTGGCTGAGGCACTGGGTGCAGCTGCATGTCCCCCTATGTATGTACACCTAGACCTATATTAATATTAATACTAACCCTAGAATTAAGTAATATTATGTTACTAACAATTTATGGACTTTGTCCGAAATAAAATTGAAATTGAATTGAATTATAATAGACTCGGAAGTATCCTTTTTCGGGCGCAGCATCTCGAGGCGGCCTGAAATGGGATTGCATACATCTTTTCAGGCCTAGGCCTGCAAAGTAACTTTTTAATTTAAATTCCACTATATGTGGCTCGTATCTCTATCCCTACTTGGCCGCAATCCGTGTTTTCTAGTAATTTTGAGATGCGTTTGGGAATTTTGAGTTTTTAACTACATATTACAGTTATAACCTCGTCATGATCGACTGTCCATTGTCCAATGAACCATTCAATGTGCAACGGGTCAAGTAGGTATATATAATATAATGAGTATTTTTCAACTCGCCACGTGAAAAATTCAGAGTTCTTAAGGTTGCGGTCTGGACGCCAGCGGGCAGCGGGGTGTCCGGCGGGCGTTCATAGATGATGTCCATCAATTTAATTAAGGGGCTACCCGAGGTTTTCATTGATTTTTGACTAGTCTTGAAACGATACAAATACTTTTGCACTACAGATTGAATTATGAGGCAAACGGCTATCGATTCTTCAATCTTTAATCTCCATTTAGCTCTACCATATTTTGAAATAAATGGTTTTTTTTATGATTTTTTTAAACATTGTCAAAAAAATATCTTTATTGTTATAAGATTGCTGTGAAAGATCTAACATTTACGAAATCTACATATTTGGGTTCGTCTCTGATGTCTCTATAAATGTGTGTTGGGTTTTGATTTTAAACTAATGAACACAAAAGTTATGGCCAGAAAACCTGTTTTTTGGTCTAAAATTGTTCAACTTTGATGCCAAATATCTCGAAGACAGTGATGTTTGAAGTAAATATGGGATACTATATTGCTTAAAGCTGTTGTTGTTAATATGATAAGCTACAAAAAACATTCGAAAACTAAGGGATTCAGATCGAAGGTCATTGGCGTAAGGGATTCCCTTAACTGCCACTCGTCGCCCCGCTGCCCACTGGCTTCCCAAACCCTTACCACGGGTTTGACGTGACGTGAGTCACGTTTACTTTACTCGCTAGCGACTGCGTAAAAGATTTGTATGAAAAATCTATACACTGCCTATATCACAAGCATTTATCGTTTTAATTTAAATTACGCGTTACGCGCGTTTGTCGGTTATGACATTACAGAATACGCGCATCGGGACGTTGAATAATTCTCCAAGGCCAAGTTGGTTAAAGATTTTAAAGGAATATATACCTTAAGCTTAACGACATTAAGTATAACTTAACAGTGATGCGCGCCGCTTCTCCACTGATTCTCTCGACACAATACGCGACAATCCGAATTTTGCGGATATTATGTTGTCAATTCAAAACCTTAATTTTTATACGTTCTTTAATTTGAGATAGGTGTCGATCTACGGTAACTCTTGACGGAATAATATGTTGTCACGCGCCATTTTGGAAGTGAAATAGTAAACTACAGTCGCTACGGTATTTTTCGATTCGAAATGTCACATGGTACCAATTGGTAGTACGAATCGAACGTTAAATTACGCATCAAAAATTAAACGCTAGTGACTAACGATTTGCAGTTGTTTCCGGAGTACAATGGCAGTATTATGACTTACTAATTTGACAGGTCAAATCGAAGTATTTTTAGTTTATTCGATCCCGAAAGTAGTACCTACTCGAACGTGAGTTTTCGATTGTAACTCATACTAACCCTACAGATCGCGGCCTAGAGGCTAGACCACGTTTACGGACAAGCGGCGGCTGCATTGTAACTTCCGAAGTAACAAAAATAATGTAAAATACGATATACAGCGTTACTTAAGAGTGTTCATGTGAAGATGTGAGTGTTTCTTTACTTGCCTGACAACACGCGTTGCGTTCGTAAAAACGGCTTATACATGCAGTACCTATACTTCGATTTTTTTAGCATTAGAAAGACCTTTACAGAAGTAAGTGTAAGGTTTTTTATAGAACACGTTTTACGATACCTGCCGTAAATGCAGCGGAATAAGTGGAAAACTATGAAAACATTTTTTAAAGCATATTAGACGATAGCAAAATGTGTAATTTGCATTTACTTAAAAGGATTATTTAATAATACAGCATAAATATTTTATTTGTGTTATTTTTAATGTATCGCAAAAAAATTGCATGATAAAAAACCCAGAGAAGCAGAGGTTTCAAACAAACGGAACGTTTTAAACGTATAAATTGAAGAGATCGTGTCCCACATCAATAAGAGTTTAGCGTTTTGACATTTGCAATCGGTCGGATAAAATGTCCGCCATTACATTTTTCATGTTTGTTTTTAAACGTCACTCTCATCTCGTATGTCATGCGAATGCAAGTGCAATACTTTGTCATTATCCAGAATCTTGTTGTTTTGAGTTTTTAAGTTTCATTGTTTTCCGTTCAAGTTATTTGTTATCGTTGTTGTTATTGTTATTATCTTTCGTTGATAGTGCGGTTCAGTTCAGGTGCCTGAGTGCGGCCTTTATTCTGATACTACTAAATAATAACTCCTAATAACTACAAGGTTACATCGCACTAGTGTGTGGTGGACGAGGTCGGCAAAGCTTCAAATTAAGCTAAAATAGGTTCTACTTACTTATTTCAGAGAGACCACTTGATATGCATGCATTTTAAGGTTAACACCACCCAATTCAGTGTAGTGAAAGGTTAGGTTAGGTTAGAAATAGTTAATAATAATATATATATATAATATTTACAAACCTAAGTGATAGGAAATGTGAAATCATTGATAAGTACCTATGATGTAACAAAGAAAAATATACAATAATTTAATATTTTATTATTTACTTCTGAAGAAACAGGTTTACGACACCTGCTTCTTTGTTTATCGAATTTCTAATGCTAAAAAAATCGAAGTATAAACGGCGACAACAGGGACGGCTAGAAGACAATCAGAAAATCTTATTCGCCAAAAAAATATTGATTGATATGTGGATCGGATCGCACAACCATGAAAGGTAAGAAACAGTCATTATTGTTCGTGGCGTGTGGAGAATAAAAGGAGCCCTCATAGGAAAAGAAAGATGACTTGTAGCCCCAGTATTTATAGAAAGTTATGAATAAAATATATAAGACTATTTCTCGGGTGAACGTGACTTGTATTTGCAATTACACAAGTATATCACTTCAGTACCTATAATAGATCCCATCTTTTTATCAGTACGTCGTCGCGCTCACACACACTAGGCTTATGCTCCTACGCTAGAAAAAAATCACATATTATACGTTCCAATTTGGCCTCCAATATATACAAATCTCAATAAGTGTGACAGAAAGAGATATTTAATTTGTTATCTTTGTCATAGTTCCACAAGCCAGAATACACAGTCGCTGTGGCCGAAATCGAAACTTTTTTTTTTCTGTCGCAAACGAGTTAAGGCCTCCACACACCGGTCGCGGGCGCGGGTCGGGCACGGCTCGGGCGCGGGCCCGCGCCCGTCCCGCGCCCGCCACCGGTGTGTGAAGGCCTTTATAGTATCCGCAAAACTATCTGGCCGGTGGTCGTAAAATATTAGAAGCATGCTATTATTACACACAAAAAGGTTTCATTGTTACTTTTATTGCCCTACCGGCCAGATAGTTTTGCGGATACTATAGTATGAAGTTGCGGCAAATAAACCATTACCCGCTCAAATTAAGTAGTCTGTTTGTGGCAAGCAGTAACCACTTTAAGGCGTGAACCACAAAGAGACGGCGTGGCGAGGATGCGGCGAGGGCGCGACGCCGCTTGGATGCCGCTTGGATGCCGCTTCAAAACATTTGTATACAAAATGTACTAAGGACACGTATTTTATTTCATTGTATTATAGGTCTACAATAGGTTGAAGCGCGCTGCGCCTTATGCCTGCCTGCGCCTCGCCCTCGCCGTATGCCGTCTCTGTTTGGTTTACGCCTAAGACCAGCGGCGCTACCACGAACTTCGAATCTCGAACTTCGTATATCTCCGTCTCTGTCGCTCGAGTACCATGAACCATAAGTGCGATAAAGACGGAGATATACGAAGTTCGAGATTCGAAATTCGTGGTAGCGCCGCTGTTCTTAACTTAGCTGCATAGGTCCCTTATGCTGGCACGCGTATAGCTCCTCTGTAGAAATCTACATACTCTACGGTCCCTATAAACTGCCCAATTTATGACGGGTCGCGGGTTAGGGAGGTTTAACAGTGATATAACCTTGTCATAATGAGGCAGCCACGTCGACTGGTTAGTTAGCCAGTTAATTTGTCCAATCGAGGTGACAGCTACGTTATATTAAGTACTGTCAAACTTTACGAAGTATCTCAAACCTACGACCCATTATACATTGTACAAGTTATAGATATTTTTGCTAAGCCTTCTGTGAGTTGGGCGTTTTTCAACAACACTTCTTTTTTTCAGAATTCGAAATTTTTTGGTTTTTCTTACTCAGAATCGTTGATACTATCGATCCTCATGCAAGAAAAAAAGTGTCCCAGATTTTACTATGTAATTTTTTTCTTCCAGTGCGTCACGACCATATAAATAAAAAAAAAGCGGCCAAGTGCGAGTCGGATTCGCACATACAGGGTTCCGTGAAATAAATTGTGGTTTACGATTTATGACGTATTAAATAAAAACTACTTACTAGATCTCGTTCAAACTAATTTTTGGTGGAAGTTTACATGGTAATGTACATCATATATTATTTTTAGTTTTATCATTCTCTTATTTTAGAAGTTACAGGGGGGGGGGGACACTTTTTACCACTTTGGAAGTGTCTCTCGCGCAAACTATTCAGTTTAGATAAAAATTATATTATAAACCTCAATATCATTGTTAAAGACCTATCCATAGATTTTTTTTAGTTTTAGTTCTGAGTATGGGGACCCCTAAAACTTAACGTTTTTTTTCGATTTTTGTGTGAAAATCTTATTGCGGTTCACAGAATACATCTACTTACCAAGTTTCAACAGTATAGCTCTTATAGTTTCGGAAAAAAGTGGCTGTGACATACGGACGGACAGACAGACAGACAGACAGACAGACAGACGGACAGACATGACGAATCTATAAGGGTTCCGTTTTTTGCCATTTGGCTACGGAACCCTAAAAAGACTGCATACAAAAATGTGACGATTTGGAATGGAATATTTAGGACACTTTTTTTCTTGTATGAGGATAGATAGTATAAAAGATTCTGAGTAAGAAAAAAAAAAAATGAATTTTGAAAAAAATATTGTTTTGTACACTTTTTTTGAAAAACGCTCAGTTACTAGTATGTGAGGTTACATTTGTCGCCGCGGCGCGACGCTTATACGATAACATGAGGCTGTATCACACCTTGCCTCCAAGTCGCCTCGCACGCGTCTCACTGACTCCCCCTATTCTGTAACTTGTTTTAAGGCCTCCACACACCGGTCGCGGGTGTGTGGAGGCCTTGAAGCTCGCCTCAACGCTCACCCTCAATTATACCTTGACACCGCGATGCGTAGTAATTAAGCGTAGGTAGAGGTCTAGTTTCGCAACGGGTGACCGGCGCCGCATTAACGCGTAGCGAATAACCCCAGTCCTGCCTCATACGCACCGTGCATATTGGAAATAGGAGGGTAGATTTTCTCGTCTCGCGCCCCGCTGAGGCGTCAGTTTGTGTTAGTCCCGCATCTACCCACCAATTTCTAATTTGCATTTAACACTCCTCCCCTCTAATCCCTGTTCAACTTGCTGCCAAGTCGCGTCTGTTGACAGCATGTTGAACAGGGGGAGAAATTGCACAAACTTTCGAACAAGTGTTAAAATCGACTGTCATTTTCCCTTGCAAAAAAATACATTTGGATTTACGTAACGTTCTTCGTACATGCGCTACGCTGTTGCTCTTGCTGAGAAGTTTTTTATATGACGCTGGAGCTTGTTGTACGTGAGATTGAACTAAATATTCAAATCAATGATTAAGTTTCTCTGCAGTCCGTACCAATATAGTTAGTAATCCGAAGTTATCTGTCAAAATTCGCCTCGCCGGAAGCCCAGCGTGGGAACGGGAGGCGGGCTGTTTTCTCAATCGCGCCGACTGTTTTAAATAGACAGCTCCATTCTTCGCGGTTCAGATATCATACCAATGATAGCTTCGCGTGTTAATGCTATATATACCTAAAGATGGCAACGTAGTTAGGCGTTTTACGTCGCGATTTCGCTACATTTCACTTGATTTCACTGAATGAACGCGGTGTCACCTTATTAAGGACAAGGAGGAGGGTTTGCATTTCAAAAGCTAAGCCTGAACTAGGAAACAATTAATCAATTTTCGGATGCCTGGGACATCGGGATGGTCCTTCGAGCCGGATTTTATTAGTGAAGTGACAGTGACACAGAAAATACTTGTGTTACAAACAGAATGCATGACATGAGTAGTATACGTATACTGATACGTACTTACATAATAAGGACATAAATATCTGATAGGACTTTATTATCAATTTCATAAAGGCGTGTACAGATATTTATATAAGTATGTCCTTATTTATGTACTTACCCCTGCCCTGCCTGACTGTACTAGTACAGTCACGAGCTTTAATTTGGGACCCGCCTAGGGTGGAATATCGTATAGCAAACTGAAGACGTTTAGAGCTAATATTTTTATGTAGTGTCATAAAGTTTACCATAGACAACTTACGTTTACAACCGGGCGCAACGAGTCAAAACGATCGTTTCCGATTTTTTCCGAGTAATTGTCACTCGTCTTTTTGGCCCTGTCCTCTCCGGCCATATTTGTTATTTGCAAATATATTCCGTCAAAATGTCAGTTTTCTCAATTTTCTTGTCTGATACTGACGCATGTTCTTAATTAAAAAACCGTAATGATATAGGTAAGTTTTTTGCAAAGAGGTTATCAATTCAAGGACCCATTCGATGAGACATTTAATTGTCTTATCTTGACACTTCACCGCTATTATTGAACTGAAATTTTCGACCCTATTGCATTGTGAATGTTCAAACAACATTTGAAGGAAATGGGTCCTTAAATTAAAGCTCGTGACTGTACATGACATTGATTTTGGATTAGAATATTCTGTTGCCTTTCTTTGTTATAATGTATACGTATATCGAATAATGGGTACTTATAGGGCAAATGCTCCTACTCTTTTAATGGTTTACTGGCTTTATATAGAATCAAGAGCAAACAATATTGACTGGCCTCGTGTTGAGAGAAAGATCTTGACAATTATTTGACTGAGTAAATGTTTTGTCGAATCCGTTTGTGGATCAGTGGTTGATTTTGTTGATTTTTACTGGTTCCAGTAAATATTGACGAAGATAGAGCTCCGTTTTTCCGTTAAAATTCGTTGAATTGTACCTAGTTAGTTTTTTTTTATTCAGCTATATATTTCCGTTTTCTGTTTCGGCTTAGAATAAGTAAATTACTTATTCATTGTGGGTTGTGTTGTGGGGCATTGTGGGGTCAAGGGGTAAAGTGGGGCAAGCTTGCTTTGATTGGTCACTAGCCGCCGCGTGACCTTCATGAGCGATCCACGTGATTTCGGCAGCCGTTTGTGTGACATAAACAAATGTATCACTATGTTTTTCTTAAAAAAAATAGTGAAATTCAACAGCAATTCTTTCTAAAACGTAATTATGTACTGTGGTGTGTTAATAGTTGTTCATGTAGCGGTTCCCTTCCGGAGTTCTTAATCTAAAAATTCAGGTGGTTTAATTAAAGTTAATCTTAGTGTTTAATTTTGAATGTGCCGATTGGGCATAGCGGGGCATGACAAGTGAGACAGTAAGTAGTCAACAATAAGGTGCAAGTGGTACAAGTAGTGCACCTTATTTCACTTTAATGACCTGGACTGGACGTTAATAATTCTCGGAAATATTCTCTAACAGAGATGCTAATGAGCTTGTATTAGAATTTTATGGTGGCCAGACCGATTTCTGTTTAATTAGGTCTTCATTAATAGAATCACATGTTTATTTAAAATGTTCTACAAGTTTGATTGCTTGTGGTGACAAAAAAATGTATGAGGACCAGAGTGGCCAACTTCCTGAAAAATTGTTTATCTAATACTGATTCAAATAAAGATGTTGCTATAAATGTTCACTTTTAAACACCTTGTATTGGTACAATTCGCTCTTCGAAAAGTGTGAATATCTCGAAAACCAGGGGACTTTTACAAAACCTCAAAGTCGATTTTCTGGACCAGTACATATAAGGTGCCCTATTCGTGGTTAGAAGGTTGTCCATTATTTACCGGACACCCTGTATAAATAAATAAATAAATAAATATTACGGGACAATCTTACACAAATAATGTATATTTTTTGTTTTTGTAGCCAATACGGTTCAACCATATAATAGGAGAAGTGAACAATGGAAGGAATGAACGAAAGCCGTACACAGTGTTGTGTCGGGAGAAATGGGCTACAGTAATGCACCTATAACGCACCACAGATAAAGAAATGTTTCGGTACTACTGCTTGTACTTGATAACTGATAAGTTATGCTAAAGTGTTGTAGTACCTTTATGTTTTCAAGAACAGTGGTAATATGGCAGATAGTAAAAACGATTAATTTTGGGAGCCGTTTTACGTTTCTTATTACTACCCAACAATGCCCACTTTACCCCCATATACGGGGCAAAGCTGGTCAAATTCCATTTTTATTTATGTATTCACATCTCTTAGATCAAGAAAAAAATCCGTAGTCATTTACAACGAGGGTATATTGAGTTAAATTTTCTAGTTTAATCACAATATTTTAGCTTTTAGGGATGCGGAAACGTTAAGTAGGTACCCTGCTATGCCCCTCTCCCCTATTTAAATATATCATCGTCTAGTACTCATAACACAAGCCTCATTGAGCTTGCCTAGGACCTAGGCTTTTGCCCAGTTCGATTTGTGTGAGATTGTACCCTAATATTTATTTAATATGCAGGAAGTCACCGTAACAAAAGGTTTTTCGCGAAATGATTGGCCCTCGAAATAGAAGACCTCGTTGACAGAATCTAATATCATCGGAAAGACAGACTCAGACCAGACTCCAGACTCCATTGGCTTGGTCACCTTGAAATGATGGATTAAGATCGTAAAGTGAAGAACTGAAGAGAGCATACCGTGGCTGTCCGGAAGGTTAACCAACCGGTCGGGTCCGGTCGGTCGGTCGGATGTCCAAGGTATCGTTGGAGCGACATGGTCGAGGCATATCTGCGCGAACTCCAAATCGACAATAGGGGTGTAGACACTAAATAAAATAATGAATAATGTAGTATTCTCTAGAAAAAGGATTAAACATGTAGTAGTCAAATGGAGAAAAAAGCAACGCAAGAGGTTTTAAGAGGGGATATGTTCGGTCCCTTTTCCGCAAAACTCACCTTCATATGAAACGATTGTCATTTACTATGAGGCCGAGCGTTTTCTCTCCCTAACAAGCAACATTAAACGGTTGTAGCTTCATAGTTATTTGAGATATTTGAATCGGATTTTCGTCATGTAGGTTCATGCAGGGAACTCTTCGTAACGCACAAAATTATGACGCACTACTCCACATACTTGTTTGAAATTCTGATGTTTGTGAAACGTAACTTACCCATGTTTAGTCGCGTCGAGGTACCAGGTATGACTATTCGTTCAACAGGGCGACTAAGGACAGTCCCACGTCGCATGGCACTAGCAGAAAAAAACCCGCGCGTCATAGGTCCAACTTATTATGAACGTTTACCCGCCGAAGTACGAATGGAAACATCGGTAACAATATTCAAGCGTCGATTAAGAAACTTTCTATTGGAAAATCCATTGTATTCTATAAGTGATTTTTTTGACATAACCGCAATATTCTGATTTATTGTTTTTGTTGTTATTAAATTGTGGTTATATGTTATGACGATCCTTCTAGGTGAACTCTGATATCTATGACATTATAAATTCAAATGATTTAATTGGACATAGTTATATTTAAATTGTTATTATTCTTTAATTTTTATGTTATTGAATGTTTTTGACGATCACAATAGGGATTCTTGTAAATTGAGATGTAATTTATAATGTAATCTTTTATTGTGAATAAATGAATCTGAATCTGAATCTGAATCGTCACTAGGCATATTTTTTTGCAATCTTTCTTTTGAAGAAATAATAAATTTTCAGTCTACACCCCTATTGGCAGGAGTTAGCGCTGAACCGAGACGGTTACTGAGCCAACGTTTACTCCGGTAAGTAAGTATAACAAACAGTACAAAGGGTCCCTTTGTAATGACGTCCGCTGTCAAATTAACTCCATAAACAATACGATAAATGCGTACACTTAAGAAACACTGGTCGACAGATCAATCAAATAAACATCCAATGGAATCATTTTAGTTCTTGAAAATTTTTAGGTAAATGCGGGCTACTTTAGCCCTGGGGAGTACTTTGGCCTTCGCGTATTACTCTTTCGGAAAGAGTAATACGCGGATATGGAAAGAGTCTTTCCACCACTTTTTTATGCATTTGACCATGTGGTCATATCACCATATTCTTAGTTACAGCTAACTGCTGACGTTGTTACTTACTTGTCTTAAGGTGACATTGCTATTTGTTAAAAACCACACAAAGGTGTGATCCAAAGAAACCCTCCATTTGGGTCAAAGTAGCCAGAGTTTACGTACCCATGTCTTAATTCCGAAAAAAAGTTAATATTCTTCTTCTTAACAATTTTACTTCTTTCGCCGTTTAAAATTAAAATACCGCTCACCTTGGTGTCATGGTGTGCGTTATACGGTGCGGCAACAATCCTGAAAACTTACACCTACATACCTACCTCTCTCTCTCTCTACTTCTGTAAGTCTATGTTTTTTATATTTCAAAGACAATTTTGCGCCAGGGTGAATGGTTTCGGAGATTATCTCCTACATACAAACAAACTTACAAAGCTGCAAACTTACATTTACACAGACATTCATTATTATTATAAGTAGAGATTTGAGTTTAATATAAAATCAGCACTTTCAAACGTTAGGTCACATACCGTAGTAATTGAATAGCTACTTAGCTGCCTACAAGCATTTAAGATATTTTATTACTAAATAGGTATTATTACTTCTCATATAAATCACATGCCTTTCACTTAACTAATTAGTGCCGAGAATTCAAATTATCTCTTACTGCTTTATGCAAGGTTCGAAATGCGATATTATGTTCATTTGGAAACTTCCTATCTTTATTATTTAATTTTGGAATTTTTGGATAATTTCACAGGGGTCAAGTATACTTTTCCAAAGTTAATTAGTCATTCTCATGCATCATTAATAATAATTTGTTCTTGCCTTACTCCCAAACTAGCATTATTGCTGTTTAAAATTCTAAATACACGCACAGCCTTATGTATTTTATAAGCGTAGATAACAAATCGATTTAATGCAAATCTAATGATCGTCAATGTTCTGGCCATGTTTTACTAGTAGACACTACGAGGTTGATCTATTAAGAAACGAATTGACCATCGTTTTCTCGGGTAACCTGCCGGTTTGAGAAGGTGTCGGGTGGTATGTCTTTGGCTTATTGATTGGAGCTCCTTTCTTTGGCAGTGTAATACGGTAGGCAGTGAGAGGGGTGTGGCGGGGCAGGGGGGCATGCAAATGGCAGAGCTATAATACTCGGCCGCGGAGCGGGTCGGCTCCGACCGTGGGAAAACTATCGCCTGTGGCGAGCCAAATGCAGAGGCGGACTGCGAGGATCCCGAAATTCCTCATAAGACGTTTGATTAATCTTTTGCCAGAGGTAGGTACTAATTTCAATCGTAGTTACCTAATACGGTCTCCATAGCCACCCTTGGAATGAAAGCTCAATTTTTAAGTCGCAAATATTTTGTCTGTGGTTCAGAGACTTCAGAGTTCCGAAAGCTCGGGCGGAAGGTGCAGTAGTTAGAGATTAAAAATCTTCCCCTATGTACAGGGTGTGGCCTGTAATAGGAGCAAATGTTCAAAGGGACGCTTCCTTAGAGCATTTGCAGTAACCCCTTGTGTCCTACCATTTTTTTTTGGAAGTTATGAATGACCTCCAAGTAATGTATCTTGGCACCACGACATAATAGCACAGCAGAATAGTTTTTGCATTTTTGTTTTCCAAAGATATTTTTGTATTTTTTTTATTTTTATTTCTTTTTTTTTAGTTTTTTTTAAATAAAAAGTTACTGATTGCATTCCAGAAGATAAAAACAATACAAGTAAACATATTTTGAAAAAAAAATAAAAAAAAAATATTTTTTTTAAATAAAACCACGTGGAAATAATTTTTCACAAGCTAAATAATCTACGGTTTAATTTTTTGCTGCTATCACAGACCGATCGACTTTAAATATGGCGCCGACAGCTGTCATTCCATAGAAACCTGTTTAACTTTCCATACAATCATTTTATCGAACGTTGCTTAGGATTACAGACGATTTCAGGCAACTCATCCTTATTCTCAAAAAGCTTCCGTTATTTCAGGTCCTAAAATTAAGACTGTTGTAACTTGTAAGATCATCGTTCTCTGAATATCTACTAGTCATACGACCGGTGGACGATCAAAACTTTTAGCTAGCCGATCCTTTCAAGGGGTGTCCCCTTATTTCATCGACCAATGTTTCACCGAATGCATTGTTTTGCCGAATTTTCGTTTCATCGAATTTTTGCTACGCAGAAACCGTTAGCTTTTTAGGAACAGCTAAAAGGTCATTCTGTAGAACCCATTAGGTATAGGTTAGGTTTGTTTTATAACAATCCTGAAAAGATTACGGATTCTAAAAATAATGGTTTTCGATGAAATGAAAATTCTGCGAAACATATTATATTCGATGGAACATAAAAAAACAAGTCAATAGGTAGTCAGTTAATAGTCATGTCAGCATTTCTTAGCCCCAGGGGGTCTATAGTATCCGCAAAACTATCTGGCCGGTCAGGTCGTAAAATATTAGAAGCATGCTATTATTACACACAAAAAGGTTTCATTGTTACTTTTATTGCCCTACCGGCCAGATAGTTTTACGGATACTATAGCACCACTTACTACTAAGTCGCTTCGCGCGCAACTGACTTGAACTATGCAAATTAGAAAGAAGAAAGCCGATTTTCTCGTGCGCTTGCCCTACAGAAAAGTAAAGAAAAGCCGCCAAGTCCGTCCCCCGGCGCTCGTGCAGAGCGCACGGGCGCGTGACGACGGCGCGCGCCGCAATCACGACTCGACGCGCGACTTCTTGACGCAACACAACCGGAACCTAAATACTGGTACAATCTTCTGCGTCCACAGGTGAAAATCTAGACTGCCTTGAGGGTTATGGGGTCAATTCTAGTGAGAGGAAATACCTATAAAAGATCATTGGACCAATTTTTGGCTCCTGACATAATATTTCTTGACGCACCACAAGCAGAACCCGAACATACTGTGTACGGACAATCTTCTTCGTCCACAGGTGAGAATCTGGACTGCCTTGAGGGTTCTGGGGTACATATTCGTGAGAGGAAATACCTAAAAAAGATTTCTGGATAATTTACTCTTCTGACGTAGGTACACATTTCTTGACCCAACCCAACCGGAACCCAAATATACCGTGTACCAACAATTTTCTGCGTGCACAAGTGAGAATGTAGACTGTTTTGAGGGTATTGGGGTCAATTCTTATGAGAGCAAATATCAAAAATAAAACTTTGGAACAAATTTTCATTTCCTAACATTTGTTCATGCAACACAACTGGAACCCGAATATGCTGTGTACTTCTGCGTCCACTGGTCTGGACTACCTTGAGGGTATTTTAGGTCGATTCGCTTTGGGCCAATTCTCGCGTAGAGACGGATGAAAAAAGCCTGTAGACGATCCTGGAACCAAATTTTCCTCTCGACCTGCGGTACTTCTTGAGGTTACCCGAATATGTCTACCAAAGTAAATACCAAGTAGTATCTTATGATAAGTACTGAGACTTGGGCCGATTTTCTTCTCATCGGACAACTCATAGCACTGATACAACAGGTACGGAAGAGAACCTACAAAAGACTTCTTACCTGGTACCAAATTCTCCTCTCGACACGCGATATTTCTTGCCACACAGACTTTTTTAACTTGAACGTCCAATGTCGTAACACTCGTAACGCAACTGAGATTGTAATCGCGTTCCTCATTCATTACTCTTTTTGGTCCTCCATGTCAATGCAAATCAAAAATCCCAGTTTCAGCGCCTACCTAATCAACGTCAATACAACTCGTCGGAAATATCTGCGAACCTCGCTTCGCCAAATCCCAAGCTGTCAGATTTTTCTGGTCGTCACCTTGCCGGCCTCTATAAATAAATAAAATAAAATAAATAAATATTTGCGGACAATCTTACACAAATCAACCTAGTCCCAAACTAAGCAAAGCTTGTACTATGGGTACTAGACGATATAGATACTTATATAGAGAAATACATACTTAAATACATAGAAAACATCCATGACTCAGGAAGACATGATGATAAGAAGGAGACATGGTGGGGGTGAGATTTTGATAAGGTCTTATAGAGGCCGGCAAGGTGACCACCAGAAAAATCTGACAGCTTGGGATTTGGTGAAGCGAGGTCTGCAGATACTTATTTCCGACGAGTTGTAAATATTTAATTTTCGTAAGTTCTCGTGTTGTGTCAGTGCAACAAAAAAATACTTGTGTAGTTGATATCTCTGTAAAATCGACGCCTGTTTACTGCCATAACCAAAACTTCCAAGAGAGTTATCTTTCATGAATTTCTGGCCGACAATCGTTTGGTTTTACAAAATATCTATGGACATGCAAAGCTAACTATCGGTCTGCCGTCTTCTTAGCCTAGTTACCAGAGGTCAAGTGCGGTCGCGCCTTTCTCATACTTACACGTTCACGAGTTCACGTCCACGGCAGACTTATCTAGCTTACTTCGACGGCTCTTAAATATTACTCCTTGTACGTTTCTAAACCTATTTTTGTACAAGCGGAACGATTGGCGGTGCGGGGCCCGCGTCTGAACAGACAGGCTCAAACTTGGTGTATTAAGTATGTATGTACCTACAGTCGAATTCATAAGTAGCTAACTTTGAGACGTTGTCACCTTGAGAACTTCGTATGGCAGTTTATACCTGATGTTGAAGCGACACGGCACAAAGCTGTTCAGCCCCTTGTGAGGCCGAACGTACAAGCTTGTAGCTTTTCTGCACGCGTTCCCTATCCTTAATAATACGGTTTTAGTAGAAATAGGTTAGTATGGCTACAACGTGGCAAGTTATTTTCAGTTACGGCAATTTCTTCGTCGTTGTTATAAATGTTTTAATTAAACATTAAAGAAACGATTTCTATTAATAACTAGTGTATTCTTGATACGATATCAATAATGCAATAGATATTATTCGTTTCTTGATTTCAATAATTGTTATCATGTGCCTATGTATAATCAGTAAAACGATCGCTTGGCCACCTTAAGGGCGCATTTTGGCTTTACATTCAATGTATTTGAAATACCTACCCTACATATCGTCCTACCTTTTTCGGCCTTGTAACTACGACAATAAAGGAATAAAAAGGTAGGGTACGTGTTTCAGTTTCTTCGGAAAATAGGTACCTACCTCGTAATAGATTGTTCCTTTATTTGGTATCGAGGTTATCTGTGGGTCTGGCAACTTTGTTTGTAAATTCATACAAAAAAAATGCAAATAAATCCACAATGTTAATGTTAAGGTAAATAGTATTTTATTTACTATTTATTTACTAAATAACTCCTTTCCTTATTTCTTCATCAGTCGTATCTTTGTTTCGTATCAGTACGTTTCAAAGTTTGGTAGACACAAAATCAGGCTAACTGTTTTAGTGCCTTTAGGTACATGTAGCTATTAAACTTTATTAATCTGATCGTACTTTAGGAACTGTAAAATGTATAGACTTAATTGATTAATATGGTAGATCATCTCTAGGTATACAGGTAAACTTTGCTTACCTCATTACGTAACCTGTGAGCTCTTGGAATCGGTGCGTTGATTCTTCGAAACACTATTCACTTTATTTATCGCTACCGAATGATTCACAAACAAATCAACGTGACGTCATCGATCGTGACTGCTTCCGTAAACGGACGGTTCTTTTTCATGATTCATTGTACATTGATGACTCGACAAGCAGTAACAGAGCAAGGTCCGGTACGGGATCGGAAATGGATAGGGAATTGATGATGGTTATCGAATTTATGATAATGTGGAAAGCAGAGATGTAAGTACCGACGAGATGAAAGGCGATTTGGAAGAGTTACATAAAACTAGAGGCAAATTCGAAACAGTACGGGGCACGAGTTCGAGTCATACTTTTACTTTTTGTAGCATAACCAATACTTAAAAGTTAATTGGTTCAAATGGCCCACTGTAATACTATTATAAGTGTCTTCCTACTTACTATTAGTGTTTTAATGTGGCAAACATGATAAATATGATGATTATAGCGCAGGATTTGAAAACGTCGGTCATAAATCGATAAAACAGGATTATAGGTATCTTGTAACGCTTCATAGAAATATTATTAAGTATGTCGACTTAGTAGTATTTTACGATCTCCGTATTGACTTAACCTCCAAGCCTCCAAGTAACGATGTAACTAGAAGTAACTTTGTAAGGAAATACCCACATACATAATTGGTTTTCGCAAACTTTGTTCATCTATGACTGGTACCTAATAGTATCTTTATATAAGTATCTACCTTACCTACTGTCTACGTAAGTATCCCAGAAGTAATTGATGCGAGGTACTTAAGTATTCATGAACCAAGAATTTAATTAGGAAGATGTTAAATTATTTCGAATGATACGAAATTATCTTCAGCCAAGATTTTTTCCTGCTGGTTCGAGAGAATCATCTTAATACAAGGAGATATATTATCTGTTTAATTTAAGATATTGACGGTCTTGCTAATTTATTTCTTGATTCTAAATAATATTTTTCTGTGATGGCTTTTTATAACGACGAAACTATGAATGATTTTTCAAGACCTATTTAAATCCTGACGCTTTAGCGGCTGCTCGCGTATTTTATCCATTCTATATACTAGTGAAAGAATTGTTTAAATCGGTTGAGTAGATTCGGAGATTACCTACCCCCTTAGGTACCTACATACAAATTTACAATGTTTCAAACTTAGATTTCACCAACATTACCTCTTTATTTAATAACTAGCTTTAGCCCGCGACTTTGTCCGCGTGGATCTTATTAATCGCCTTAGAGGATAATTGCTATTAAAGTATTTCAGGCATAGGCTTAAACATCGCTCCACCGTTCAAAGCTCCCCCCACCTTTTCACCCCATTAAGCGATTATTTCCGGGATAATAGCTATCCTATGTCCTTCCTAGGGTTTTAAACTATATCCATACAAAATTGTGTTCAGTGGTTTAAATGCATGCAAAGGTAACATACAGATACAGGCGGATAGAGTTACTTTCGATTTACTGAAAACATTATTACGTTCTGGATTCGCTACATTACTGGATTTTTTAATAAAAACCCGTTGAGTAAATAGTTCTACTCACGTTAGTTTGGGCTACCCGTTATCTTATGCCAAAAGACGCAATACTTTCCATTCCATCCCAATTTGACGATATTAGATAATAAATTATTTTGACTAATTGATTGATTGATGAACTGATAAGCAACTTCTGATCAAAAAAACTTTTGAATAATGGTCAGCAGTTCTAATAACCTAGCCTACTTTTCTGTAGCAGTTCCATTCGGTGAGGGTCGCAGTTCTAACTTAAACTAACCTACATTCTTGCTAGTAGTTGGATTCTGCATACATACAGGCTTACTATACTATATTAATGGCTTACTTTTAGTCGGAATCTAATTTACTAACGGCTAATAAAAAAAAGGTGTTTTATGAAATATTGCTTTACAAGGCGGACTAATATTAGTTTAATAGTTGATCGTTTGGAATATTCTTTGCAAATCAAGAGTTGTAGCCTGATTTTATGTATACTAATGTTATAAAAGGAAAACTCTGTGAGATTTGTAAGTTGGTGTGTATTGGGTAATATCCTGAAACGCAGGACCGATTTAAAAAAAAATCACCTGCGTATAGAATAAACTTTCTGGAAGGACAAAGGCTATGTTTTGTTTATCCCGCGGGTTTGCTTGGGTTCTTTTATATACGCTGGTGAAGACTTGTAGGGTTAGCTAGTTTATAATAAATTCAATCTTGTATTCTGGTCAAATAATTTGACGAAAAGCTTATTTTTGTTGCGAGCCAATTATAATAACAGCGAACCATCGTTAAAAAACCGTTTCAACAGAGTTACAATTTTCTCACTAAGGCAAGTTAAGTTTTCTTAGAAAAATTATGAATTCTTGTTTTCTCTATATACAAGTTTAATTAAATCCAAAAATACATAGTTTTGTATGACACGCAACGCAAGTGACCGCTGTAGTGACAGGTATTGAATTTAATCGAATGATGATGTGGTATTATTTGACAGCCTTGTGTGACGTCGCTGCATCCGTTCGGAAATTAAACCGCTCTGTTTTGCGTAAACAGTTGAAGTCCCCATTTTAAGCACTAGATTTCAGTTAGTAATTCGCCAGGCAACATAGATGCACCTTTCCACTTCACCACATGAACTATTACGGTCCGCACTTGACTTGTTTTCCATACACATATTTATACCTTTTTTCTACCCACTTAAAGGTTGAATTTTGTAAAATCCTTAGTACTTATTGCTTGCCTACCTTGAATAAGTAACCTACAATTACACATTTCAAGATCTTGGTTCAGTAGTTTCAGCTTAGTGTTGATGAGCAAACTCGAAATGATTTCGTGGTATATATTATCCTCTGCTTTTATCATGCTAAGGGTTGAATATCTAAGAATGCTTCAGGTAACCTTTTTTATTTGTGACCGAAAAGCCAAGTCTTGAATTTCTTAGACCTACCTTCAAAAATAACGGATTTACATATAACGTTTTATCCCCAATTTCACCCCTGTAACGCTTAGGATTTACCCTAGGGAGTTCCGCTACATTAGTAGTAGGGAATGCAAACCGGTTAACCGGTTAGCCGGTTAACCGGTAAATTGACTAAATATGAGGCCGGTAAATTACCGGTAAATTAAAATCAAAACCGGTAATTTACCGAAACACAATATATAGTAAAATACTAAATTTTAACGATTGTTAATGCTTCATCGTCATGATTATACCTCAATAACCCTCCTTTTATCATGTAAAAATGTCAATTGAATAAACTTGTTAGCGTTAGACATGTAGGATCAAATTAATGCAATCGTTTGTAGAAGCTTAAACTAAATATAAACACTTTCCCGGTTCCGTTCTATAAAATATGAATAATGATCAGTTTGAATACGTACAATAGAGATGCCTTATTTAACATATCTTAGAGGTTTACTACAATCCAAAGAAATACCTCTCTTCGTCTTACTGGGAGGGAGAAAGCCAAAGGCAAGGAACAGGAGGTGCTTTTCTTCAAAAAGGGTGACAACACCCTGCCGAAGAACTACCAACCCATCTGACTTCTGAGCCATGTCAACAAATTGTTTTCGACAGTCATTACAAATCGTCTCGTACGCAGGCTAGGTGACTTCAAGCCTCCCGGACAAGCTGGTTCCCGGAGAGGCTTTAGCACCGTAGACCACATCCATACGCTCCGTCAGGTTATACAGAAGACTGAGGAGTATAACCTGCCCCTCTGCTTAGCGTTCACAAACCACCAGAAAGCCTTCGATTTGATCGAAACCTGGACTTTACTTGTCTCTCCAGCGGTGCCAAGTTGACTACCGCTATATCTAATAGTATTGAAGTGTTTGTACAAAAATGCCAGTGTGTCAGTCTGACTCCAGGATTTGAACGCAAAACATATTACTCTGCAGCGGGGAGTCAGTCAAGGAGATGTTATTTCCCTAAAACTGTTCACCGCTGCACTGGAGGATTTTTTCAAGACTCTGGACTGGAAAAGGCAGACATCAACGACGAGTATTTCACTCACCTTCGGATTTCTGACGATTTAGTAGTCTTGGCTGAGACCATGGAGGACTTTAGTACGATGCTCGATGACCTCAGTAAAGCCGAGCGAGTCGGTCTAGAGATGAACATGGATAAGACGAAGATCATGTCAAATGCCCATGTAGTGCCAACTCCCATTACAATCGGACGCTTTACGCTCAGGGTTGTAGACGATTATATATACGTATGGCAGACTGTCCAGTTCCAGATTTCACATGTTTTATCTCTTACTTATATTATTTTATATTTATTTTGTTACTCGCACGTATGCAACCATATTATTATTATTGTTTTGTAGCAACGATCACTGTACGACAAGTAATATGATCTGAAATTTATTATGTGAACCTTGTATAATGAGATTAATAAAACGAAACTAACTAAACTAAACAGTCCGGTCGGCTCGGTTTGACCAGTGTGTGTTGCCAGTGATGACATAATATATGGCACCTGGAATGTAGTCGCTCACTATGGGCCTCAATAGAAGGCTAGAAGTCACCCAAAGGGCAATGAAGATGGCTATGCTGGGAGTTTATCTGCGTGATCGCATTAAAATGAGGCTATTCACAGCAGAACTAAGGTAACATATATAGCCCTCCGAATCACTAAACCAATGCCGCTATTTGGAACCCCCATGACCTCCACTCCTAGAAAAAGTTATAAAACCGTTTGTACGAACGCTCTTAGGTAAAATGTATTATTACTATTACTACCTTTTTCTCTATCCTACTCTTTTCGATCTAGGTATGGTTGGTTATATACACGTCTCTTGAAACCCGTAGGAACATCTATTTAGTGAAATATTATTTATTTTAGACTAATCGTACTGGGCTTGTAGTTGGTTTCAGTAGAACTGGGGACAATTTCTACCTACCTGCTAATCCCCAAGGAACGTTATCAGTTGTGTTTTTTGCTCTTCTACCACTGAGCAAGTTTTAAATATTATAGAATCTGATTATTACGGCATTTAAGGTACATCTCTCACTCTTTATACTATATCATAGCTTATTTTTACGATAAATAAACGTCAAATAACGCTACTTATTAGCCAAATTGAATTTACCGGTAATTTACCGGTTAACCGGTTTTGCCTCACTCAAGTCGGTAATTTACCGGTAATGAAATTTGCCCGGTAATTGCATTCCCTAATTAGTAGGGTCGCAGGTCAATGAAACCAAGTTTACACAATAACCATATAATGTCTGTTCCCAAATAGCACCAGGTAGGTTGAGTAATTGCGCACTGATAAAAATTACACTGGCCTGACAAGGAGTCGGCAACGAAGAGCTTCCGTCCAGTCAGCCACCATCAGCTAGATGGTCTCAGGCCGTAGAGGTAGCCACAGCTTCCGTCCAGTCAGCCACCATTAGCAAGATGGTCTCAGGCCGTAGAGGTCTCTGACCGTAGAGGTAGCCACAGCAGTGGTAGGAATGGCCAGCACCAGCAAGTCGTCTGTACCGACTGTCTTGTCGTAAAATTGATCCTGGAAAGCCCAGAAGTAAGCTTAAGCGCGGGAAGCCTCATTTAGTGGGAACCTAGTCAGGGTCCAGTGTTCTAATTCGCAATAAGCGCAAAAGTAAGCTCAACTGGCAGCTAGATAACTTTATAAGATTTAATATTATACCAGCACAGCTCTAATTTACAAATAAGCATAATAAATGAGAACTCACCCCAGCGGGAATAACCATGCACTTTAAATAATTAAAATTGTAGGTGATGCAACCGGCTACGTGTAATTGTAACGGTATTTTTTAATAGCAGCGACACACGCTCCGCGTTCGAAAGCTGCGAGCGGTGTGGCGCGAGGGAAAACCGAATGCCGTAACTCGCCGGCGCTCGCGCAGATTCGTGCATCTTCGGGATTTAGGAGCCCGCGCCCATCCACGTTATAACAGCGCGCGGTACACGAAACCATTAGCGTTCCGTATTATTAGCGCGGTTCAGTATAATAATAAAATAAGTAATTATAGTAACGCGTACACTTTAGAGTGCGACGTTACACCCCCTTAGGGATTGAATTTCAAAAAGTCCTTCCTTTGTGCGCCTCTACGTCACTTAAGGCCTCCACACACCGGTCGCGGGCGCGGGTCGGGCGCGGGCCCGCGCAAGTTGTAAAACATTGAAACTACACTTCAAGCACACATCGAACGCAGGCACGCGGGCCCGCGGCGGGCCCGCGTTCGATGTGTGTTTGAAGTGTAGTTTCAATGTTTTACAACTTGCGCGGGCCCGCGCCCGACCCGCGCCCGCCACCGGTGTGGGGAGGCCTTCAAAGTATATGTGTTTTGAATTTCATGCTTGTATTTTTAGCGCTTTAGGCTGTGCGTTGTCTGTCACTCTCACAGAATAACTAAGTATTCCGTGGTCACTCTATAAGTAACGGTTCAATTTTATATATTATGTAATAGATAATAGATAGATAGATAAAGTCTAGTACATATTTAGCAAAAAAAAACTTGTCAGTAGGTATATAATATCAAAATTAAGATGAAAGAAAGAAAGGAAACATTTATTTACAACAAAAAATACATAAAACAATCTGCAGACACATACGCACATACTCGTACGCATTTGCCACGAAATGGTCACAAGTGTCACAACAGCGTAAATTCTGGCAGCGCTAGCGCTGGTCTTTGGTTGTTGAAACACGGAACAATGACAAAATCACAAGGACAAAAATGCGTGATGCGATATTTTATTGTCATGTCAATCTATGAACACCCGATACATTTTGGATAAAACAATTATTATTGCATCCAGACTGACACAATGACTCCGCTTTTATCTTTCTCTTGCGTGCAACACTATGATATCCGAATTGGGCTAAGGATCAAGCCCTACAATAGAATTATTCGCCAAGGTGGGGCAGAATGTATAAACAATCTCACTGTCTAATTATCTAATTACCTCTTAGGTACTCTCTATATAAAGTGTTAACAGACCCAATTTTCCTGTAGACTTAGGTCTTTTGTTGAAAAAGGGCAGGTTTACTTGATACTTATTATTAAATGAAGTGAAACAGAAGCCTAAGGCCGTGACCTATTCGTGGAAGCCCTGCCTCGTCATTATGGTTAATTTAAATATCAAAGGCCATCGGAGTAGTTAAAATAATTTGAAATCTTGTCACTTACAATAATGAGTGTAAATTATACTTATGCTATGGGTAAAGAAAGCTTTAGGCACTGTTTTCTAATGTCTGTACTAAAGTAAGTATTGTTAATGACATACCGAACCAGATACAATCAAGGTATTTGCTGAAATGGGTGTCATATTTCCATTTTGTATTTAAATAAGTATAGGTACTTACTTAGCTAACCACCAAGCTATAACGATAACGGGAGGGCTATAACGGTTACCACCAAGGTAACCGTTATAGCCCTCCGAATCGCTAAACAGCAGTGGGCGGGGCACATTGCACGTAGATAGAACCGATGGCCGTTGGGGTGGAAAGGTTCTCGAGTGGCGACCACGTACCGGAAGGTGGACTGATGACCTGGCCCCGTAGCATGGATGGCGTTATCACGCGATAAGTGATAGGATAAGCGCGTCGTCTCATTCTATCGAACGGTGACAGCCAGGGACGGCAGCTCTATCCTATCACTTATTGCGTGATAAGGCCATCCATGCTACGGGGCCTGGTAAAGGTCGCGGGAGTCCGCTGGATGCGGGTGGCGCAGGACGTCATTTTGGCACTCTTTGGGGGAGGCCTTTGTCCAGCAGTGAACGTCTTTCGGCTGATGTGATGAGGTACTTACTAGAAGTGTTGGTCATAGACGAAATTATTATATACTGTTGGTTGTTCTTATATGAATTCATTCATTTACTCGTACATAATGTATGCGACAGGAAATTTTATCTGTTCATCAAAATAAGGCTTTCAAGTCCCTGATTTTTTTTAAGGCGAGGGTGGTTCACGATCTTCTCTTCCTCTCATTGAGCTAAGAAGCGTGAGAGAGATGGAAATGCGTGTTCGGAAGTGTGTAACATCACTTTTTAGTACATATTAATAGATTTTTGGAATACTGGATAATTTATTAAAAATCTATCCGGTTATTGTTTTACAACAATAAAAAAGCTATCCTTTTTATTAAAAAAAAACATAGATTGTCGTTGAAAATTACGAAATCTCGAACATTAAAGTATATTTTTATGGTGATGTTTAAGATTTGTAGCCTATTGGTTCAGGCATGCGGCTGTCAAGCGGCGGTCGTGGGTTCGAATCCCGGCTCGTACCAATGAGTTTTTCGGAACTTATGTACGGAATATTTACCGTTAGCTTTTCGGTGAAGGAAACATCGTGAGGAAACCGGTCTTATCCCAATAAGGTCTAGTTTTCCCTCTGGGTTGGAAGGTCAGATGGCAGTCGCTTTCGTAAAGTAAAACTAAGTGCCTATGCCAAATCTTGGGATTAGGTGTCAAAGCGGACCCCGAACTCCTTTAGGGCATAACCGGGAATAACGCTAGTATGATGATGTTAATAATTTGTTTACAGAGTTACGAAGCAATTTTTTAATATCATGTTCGGTTATTGATTTTCTTTGTTTCTTTTTCAGTCTACAGTAATTTTTCTGTGGTAGAATTCTTCATTATTTCTTCACACTGGAAGCTCAAAAATCAATATTTTCGTCAGATCGTGAACCGGCGTTTAATAAAAGTCTGTTGACATTCATATTTCATAGGGCCTGGCCACATGTATGTGTTGCGGCGCCGCGCACCGCAGACATGTGGCCAGCTCCATAGGTGCATGTACTTAATACCTAAACTAAATTGAATAACAAATAACTTGGAACTTGACATCTGTCAATTAAGACTAATGAAATTGCGGCCTGATGAGGTAAATGTTCAATTCCAACTGATCCATTTAAAGAAGGCTAAGAACTACTACAAGGCCACAGGCACCCAATGAAAAAAAACAAAGTAGGATCGCTCTCGGCCATAACTAAATTCAAATTGCAGCGATCCGTGGCATTTCCACCGCGCTTCCCACGGCGTCGCACGCAAGGGGCCCAATTAGAGGCCGAACTAATTCTAGGTGCGCAAGAGTCGACAATGCGCCCGCTTAGATAGCGATCCGTGATCTGTATTAGTTGTAATCCAAATTCTTGTATATTGATAATTTATTAGGGCTTAGGGCTCATTTACACGAGCTGCCCGCGTGCGGTATGCGATGGTAGTGCCCGCGGGCACTACCTATTGACTAGTGAAAATGAGCCCTTCCATCCTCCGGGACTCGTATAGGTTGCGAAGGTAGAACATAGGCGGCTGAAGCCGGTCCCCATAATGTTGGATTTGAGTGGTTGATAACTCAGCGCTTCGGTGGTTTGTTAAGCCGCTGATCCCAGTTCAAACAGCAATCATTAAGTTGACTCAGCACCTTCAGCTTGCTTGTCAACTTTTAACAGTCAAGTTGCTGGACAAAGCCTAATTTAATGTGCCTTTGGGTTAGAAAATCAGAAAGCAGTCGAATATACTCTAGGGATTAGAATTAGATAGCATTCGAACCCCAGACATCTAAAAGAGTATAACCGAGTTAACGCCAAGCTGAGAACAAGTGAAAGGAAGTGGTCCATACGTACATACGTATATATAATGTCGTATCAGGATCTCAAGACATTGGCAAGGGAGCGAACAGAATGGGGATTACTCCACCGACAAAAGCTAGGCTCTTAAATATACCTACATGATGACCCAAAAGTCAACATCAAGCCGAAAACGGGTGATTGGTCATAGAAAAGACGGAAATTTGAGAACAAAACTGGTTAGACCGTCTAACTTTACTTTACTGTACTGTTTTTGAATGCCTGTATTTTTTTAAATAGGTACATGACTTTATTTCTGTTTTTTTTAACTGTTATGATGTTACGCTATCACCTGTTTTCGGCATGACGTTAACTTTTTGGGACATGTATGATGATGATTGATGAATAAATTCAATGATCGGATCTAGGATGCAATTCCCCGGGGTTTAAGTTCGTAATATTAAGGTGGATATGACTTACAATCCCGCGACTTTTTTTGTTACCTATCTTTACAAAAAGGTAAATAACTTTTAATTTTAAGTAGTTTACAGTATAAAATTAACAGAAAATTTAATAACAACAAAAATGTTTACAGTACCTACTGCATAGAAGAACTGAACGTATCTTGTATGTCTTATCTTTTATGTATTTTTATTATTCTTATATGTTTACCAGGGTATACAAGAAAAAATAATAATTGTTATTAGTTTACTATCACTATTTCGTTAATCTTATCACCAGGGCTCGAACTTTTAGTGCCGATGACGTTGCACTGCACCGCACATCGCACATAGGATGCCATCAAACAGTCTTTTCGTAAACAATTACCACTTATCAACCTCTTTTATTAAATGAAATGGCCACTTGAAATGATCAGTATATTATAATGTCTTGACTGACATTGTCAATCAAATCGAGCCCTGCTTATCACATTCTCAACTTATCGACACATAATAATAATTTCAGTTATAAATACCCATTATTAGACAATTCTAGTGTGCTTTAAGTGTGCAAATATTAAGTGACGTATTTTTTAATTTACAATAGCCCATTTCCCAAAATCCCGGGAGATCCGAGACGAGACACATCCACGATAAACATAACGTTTGAGGTCGTTCACCCCAAATTGCATCCTAGATCCGATCACTGTGATGATGAACATGAACATGAACATGAACATGAACATGAACATAGGTACCGCACCCAGCCAGGAAGCAAGCCTGACCCGGACGAGCCGGATATACCAGGGGGCACAAGTTTATTAGGAGTGACACGCTCTGGGATGGGAGGGGAAGACCGACCAGCCGCAACCAGTCGGCCACAATCAACCGGCTATGCAGCCTTTAGCCAATATTGGAAAAGAGGAGAGAAAGGATACTTCGTCGGGGGATGAGCGTTGGTGAAATGATGCACGTTGCTTCGTATAAAGTCTTCTCATGTTGAAGGTGTCCTTGGGGATCAGGTCCAGCTCGCTATTTCGAGATCATTCAACCTGTAGCCAATATTGGAAATGAGGAGAGGCTGGAGATGTTGTTAAAAGATGAGCGTTGGTGTACGTTGCTGTAAGCTCCTTCTTCTTGTGTTGGAGGTGGCTTTTCTAGGAGGCTGTTACGTCAGACTCGTTATTTCGGAATGATTCCTCCTCCTCTTCTGATTCGCTATCAGTCTCTTGCATCTCGTAAATACCGCGGGCAGCTTTATTGATTGTATCCTTGTCCGATGCCATGTTAGGCCATTCGTTGGGGCTAATGGGGTAGTACATCATGTCCTGTGTCAGGGAATCTTCCCATGTAAATATGGGTCGACCTACCTTTAGTTTCTTTGCCTTGTATCTGTATGCTGCATTTAAGAGGTGTGCATTAGGGCGTCTGAGGATGTGTCCAAAGTAGCACATTCGAAGGCATTTTATCCTCTTAGTTATCGTTTTTCCGTCCAATATGTCGTGTATTTTGCCAGGGCTGGGTGATGTGCCTGAGTTGTTGATCATGTCTCTCAGTATTATTCGCTCGTACCTCCTCAGTTTTCGTCTGTTGACCTTGGTGAGGGCTGCGCATTTAAGCCCGTACGTCATGGTTGGTTCTATAACCATTTTGTATAGTAACCTTGTGATTTGCCACTGCATACGTGATTCTTTAATGAAGTTCGTAAGAGATTTTGCATTTTTAACACCCTGTTTGCAACGCGAATTTACGGTGTCTGTTCTGCTTAGTGAGGAGGTAATATACGTTCCTAAGTATTTGATTTCAGTGGTAGGGATAACCGTTGTGCCATCGAGTGTAATGAAGTTCCTATGACTCTTATGTATTGGGTCGCGAACTAATACTTTAGTCTTCGTTTCATTAACTTTTAGTCCTACAGTGGCGAATAAGGCGTTGGCCTTTGAGTAAATTGCGTTCATCTGTTGAAGGCAGTTGGACACTATAATTACGTCGTCCGCAAAGGTCAAAATTAGTGGTAGTTGTATTTGGTCATCCTGCTTTAGTTTAACAAAAGGAAGTTCATCCTCGAGGGTTTGAAAAACATCGTCCATCAGTATGGTGAACAGTCGTGGTGAAAGTGGGCAGCCCTGTTTGACTCCTTTGCCTTTTTTAATCCATTTTGTTTGTTGCCCCCACCATTTAATACAGGTAGATTCGTTCATTGTGGCTTTGACTATCCGATTCGTCATAGCTCTGTTAGTTCTCGATAGTATTATATCTCTCAGGGCATTTAGGTCCACCGTGTCAAAGGCTTTTTCTAAGTCCACTGCTAGGACATATGTTTTCTCGCCCGCTCTCCATTGCTCGTCAAGAATTCGTCGCAGGGTAAACATATGGTCATCAGTCGACCGGTTTTGTAGGAATGCTGCCTGGTAGTTTCCTAATTCTTCGGTCATTTCGTCCAGCCTAAGGAGGAGGAAGTTGGCATATATTCGGTAAGCTGTGCTGCATATAGAGATGCGTCTGTAATCGTTGACACCCTTCGGATTAGCCGTTTTTGGCAGAGGTACTTGGATTGATTGTGTCCAGTTGGGCGGTAAAATATTTTTTGTCCAGGCTTTTCTCATATGTTCAAGAATTTCGGCTTTTAATTCTTGCGTGTTGGCTTTGTAAAGCTCCGTGACGACTTGATCTATTCCAGGCGCCGTGCCGTTGCGCATTTGACTCGTGATTTTCTCGATGTCGTCCATTGAAGGAGGCTGTCCCAGCTTGCTCGGGTCCTCATCACTTAATATATCGACCCAAGGCCCTTCTGTTTTGTCCAATTCTTCTTCCCATTTAGACATGGGGATAAAGGTGTTTTTGATCCGTCGCCTTTCCTTTTGCCTGTGTCTTCTGTAAAAGTCGTAGGTAATCTTCATTCTCATTGACGGATGGGTTTTTGCTAGGCCTCTAAAAAAGGCGCGGCATTCTTGTTGGTCCTCCGCTGATTCGAGGTTGTGTAAAAGGCGTCTGCATTCCTTTAACTTGTTTTTGGTAGATTGGTCTAGCGGTCGGCGTTTCTGTTGGAATTTTGCTTTTTGCAGGTTCGCTAATGCAATTCTCCGTTCCTTGGAGTAATTCGGCTGATACTTGAGCACTTTGTGGGCCGCATTTTTCATAATGCCTATTATCGTTTCCCATGGCAATGGCATTTTTTCGTTCTCTGGTTTTCTGTTCTCTCTGATCAGTTCACTTAAAGATTTTCGGTATTCTTTTACTGTGGTGGTGTTTTGCAGTTGTTCGTAGTTTAGAGTTTTGTAGTTAAATGAGTGTGTTGTTTTGTTTTTGTTTTTAAGTGATCGAGTGGGGACCGTCTTATTAGATATGGTTCCTAGGGGTTTTAGTTTGCCCCATACGCGTTTGTGATCTGACAGGTTTGAGTGTTCGCCTTTGATGTAATTGAATAGTGGTTTGCCATTAGCCTGTGTCATAAAGTGGTCAATCTGGGAGGTTTTATTGCCAGCTCTCCAGGTGACTTTGCAACTTCTTCGGCCGTGCGACGTTTCTAATCGGAGTTTTTCTCTTGAAATCAGATCTAATACGATTTCTCCATTATAGTTGGTTTTTGGGTGGAAAAGATTGTTACCTATTTGGTTTTTCTGATGGCTCTTGCCCGATTCTTTGTAGCCAATGTGCGCATTGAAATCTCCTAAAATTATTGTAGCGGACTTCTTTGGCTTCTCTTTTAATAGTTGTAGCAGGCGCGTTACGTCGTTTGTTGCTGCTGACGCAGTGTTGGACCAGTGAGTTGTGATAACGAATATGTCTATTTTCTCGCCTATTTCAATAGAGGCTGCCATATTATTTGTGTTTGCCTTTGTCCAGTTTAGCGTGAGTCCGCTGTTTTTTCTTATAAGGATGGCTAGACCTCTTCTGCTGTTATTTCCACTTAGATTCCATGTGTAGTGTTTGGATTCGTACGTTCCGGTTTTTAAGTGAGTTTCTTGTAAACATGCAATGTGTATTGATTTCGATTCTAGATATAAATCAATGTCGTTTTTTTTCCGCTGTGTGGCGGCGCCTCTTATGTTCCATGTGGCAATATTGATATTATTGATGAGGTTTTGTTCAGTGAGATGTGGCCTTGGTATGGTTAGTCTATATCCCGTATCGTCTGGTAGCTCTTCTGGGCTGCCTGCACTCATGTTCGTTTCGTCTTGGGTGGCATTTGTCGTGAGTGTTCCCAAATGGGTTTCGAAACAATCGTAGTGGTTAATGCTGAAAATGAGGCCTATACAGCCCACCGCGTCGCTGGGTACCATAGGGGTAAAACATGCTGTTTCTCGTAAAGGGGCTCTTTGGAATACTTTTACATTAATGCCATAATATTCCGCCGCCGCTATCAGAATGTCGGTGCCGCCCCATGTACCGTCATGGTATTGTGATTGTATGTAATTTTGGATTTCGCTGTCTTGGGCTATCACGTCAAGGTTACTTTTAATAGCAAGGCGCATATTCTTGTCGTTTTGGTTTTCGTCAACGTAACGGGCAAGGTCCCGACGGATTGCATGGTGGTCAAACGTAAGATCATATAAGTCGTTAATTTGATACGCTATCGCGCGGTATAGACAGTTTCCATCTCCTGGTATATTGACGATAGGGTTGTCGCTATCCATGTTTAGTCCTTTGTTGAGTATTGGTGGTGGGCTGTGGAAAGGGCTTACAATCTATTGTTATATTAGCGACTAATCTAAGTTGGCCTGTAATTGGTCTTAGTAGACGATTGGTCCGATACGGGGCGATTGGGTGTTGGTGAGATAGTAATTAACTCGTTGACCAAGCTGTATTAGGGACGCGTGGGGACCGACTTGACTTGGCTCAATCGTTTCTGACAATGGTGTATGCTAGGTTATGTCGTTTTCGGCGTTTGATATTTAACTAAATTCTAAAGTAACTACAGTTGTCGGCTCTGACTAAATGTAAGTAACTATGCGTGGTGACGTCCTGCCGTGGGAGCCCTCGTCCAACTATAATGATTGTTGTCGGGGGCCGACTAAGACGTTGCGCTAGCAATGTACTTTATCGCTTAGCAAGGGTGGTCTAGATAAAAGTGAAAACGCCTTAAATTGGGTATGAATAGTTTGGGCTACAACTCTTTCAGGCCGACTGTCGCTAGAGGAGGCGGTGTTAGACTCTTGAGCGGTAATTAATTAGTGGTGCCTTATAATATTAATGTGGTAGGCCCCCGGGACCCTAATAATCAGTTGAACTAGGCTAAGGCTTCTGTGTTCACAATCGTTCGCTGGCAATGCGGGACAACGGAATTATTGTGGGCATACACGAGCCCTGCAGCACTTGGCTGTGCCAGGCCAGAAGGGCCTTATTTTTAAGTCTAAGCTAAGTAAGCCTAAGTTTTGAGGTAAGGATATGCGTGCGGCACTATTGTTACGGCATGATCTATTGTAGGTAGGCCGTGGCTAACTATGCGGGGTTTCTAAATTGCGTTGTGAGGGTGGGTAATGGCCAGCCAGATGTTGGGCCACTGGAACTCTTACGTATTGTGTGAGATTTATTAAAAAAAAAAAAAAAAAAAAAAAATTGTTTATTAAAAGAAAACCTTTTTACAATACAGTTTATCCTGCGGCCCCACACTAGGCTATGCCTGACACGTGGTGGCCAGATTCTAGATTTTAGTTGGTTTGTCGAATTTAAAACACAAGATTTTATGATGGGGGTTTTGACGCCATTTGATTTTTTTTAAACCAAGGACAATGCCTTTATTTTGTTTTATGGTGTCTATTCCGGAGAAACCTGAAAGCTTTGGGTAGGTACCATATGGCTGACGCGTGACTCGTTCGAGGTAAGGAGTTTCCGAGAAGTTATTTTTTATCTGCCCGGAATTGATTTAGGTTGTTTGATTGTTACTTAGTTTAGGAGCTAAAGTAATGCAATCGTTTTGGTTGCTCGTGATATGTTCTATGAGATGAATTTGATTTGGGGTTTTTCTGTATGATGACGGCTTTTGGTTAACAGTTTGTTTATACCTGTTTTGTGAGAGCCGTAGATTGGGGAGGTATCGCGCTATTGATTTCAGAGTTTTAGGGGCTTGGTAATTTTGAGGTTTTGTTCGTTACTTCGGTCAATACCTAACCTAGGGATAGGGCCGTTATATAGCAATATTTTAGTGATTTCCTTGATGAGGCGTTTGTATTAGAGGAAACAGTATCGCGACGGAGCTTGAACCTCGCTCTTTTTGCTTATGAGGGCTTATCACTAATTATGGTGGTAGCCGGATAGAATTATATATATATTAAAGTTGGTAGGACATAAATAAATATGAGTCGATTATTTAGCGAGGAACTACGTACAGGACGTGTGCGCGTGCAGTGGTCACATATCACAGTTCCCAGAGGTGTTGTGTCACTTGAGGATCAGGCCTTGTCCTACAGGTGCAGAATATTTGGCGAAGGTGGACAAAGCTAGCTGGCCTAGTATAGTTAAGTCGGCGTAAGAGATAAGAGTGGATGGTCTAGACGGGCTGGGGGATTCCCGAGACTGTGAGGCTAGTTGTAGTACTTGTTGTTTGATTGGGTATAATGTGGGTTAAGGGTAAGATATAGGTCTCGTATTTGTAGCCCTTAGAGTAAGGGCCTAGAGAATTACAACTTGAGCCCCCACAATAAAAATGGAATAATCTCACCGGCTTCGCCTCGACGACGGTTGCGGGCTGCGGGCGGTTGCCGCCACGCGTAAGGTGTGGTCGTAACCGCGGTTGGCGGGGTTTCGGATTGCCCGACACTGATTGCACTCACTATTAGGACCTTATGATATGTGAACACACTGCACGTTTCTATAAACCGGCACTTATGAAACGATGGAATATGCAATAAACATATATGAATATGGCTAAACCGGCACTTCGCGAGCTCAGACGGGGTGAATAGCTCGGACTACGGGGCGCGGCGCTCGCACATCTGTGCTGTTCGCTATTGTTTTGGGAGACTTATTGTGTAATTTTATGGTGTAACGAGAGGTCGGGTAATGCTCAAAGAACGACGTCCGCTCGCAACGGCTGTTCGAACAGAACTCAGATCCGATCACTGTGATGATGGACGCAAAAGTATTTTCGGTGTACGCCGGACATAAAAACCGGCCAAGTGCGAGTTGGACTCGCGCACGAAGGGTTTCGTACCATTATCTAAAAAAACGGCAAAAAATTCACGTTTGTTGTATGGGAGCCCCCCTTAAAAATATTTTATTTTGTTTTTAGTATTTGTTGTTATAGCGGCAACATAATCTGTGAAAATTTCAACTCTCTAGCTATCACGGTTCTTGAGATACAGCCTGGTGACAGACAGACGGACGGACGGACGGACGGACAGCGAAGTCTTAGTAATAGGGTCCCGTTTTACTCTTTGAGTACGGAACCCTAAAAATGGTTGAGCCATCTTTTCCCAAGTCAGCTAAAGATTGTTATTGAGCAAATGAATTATCAAAGTAGGTACTAACAATTATTATTTTCACCGGCTTCCCACGGTTGCGCACGCAACAGCTCTCAATTAGAGTGAGTCGAACTAATTCCCTGCGCCGGCGCAGCTATAGCACCACGGCCACGGGCCAGGGTTAGAGCCCTTACCTTCCTTATTTACAATTTTTTTACTGTTTTACTAGTGATTTGCCCCGAACTGTAAACTCGCGATGTACCTACTCGTTTTAAAAATAGCAACCACCTGTATCTGGGGAACTCCTTGAGAGATTTGGCTCACGTTCAAACATAAAAAATCTTTTAGTCTCATTAATTCGCCTATATAATTTCACGATGCTCCCATCAACGATACTCGAGTTATTGTTGAACATATACATATAATATACATGCAAATGCCGGATTGTTCCAGTAGACTCGGAGAACTTTGCTCGCTTCGCTTGCCGGTTCAATCAAGACGTGTGGCAAACAAACAAACAGACACGTCTAAGGATGCGCTCTCGACTCAAAGCACGTTGCCGGTTCTTTAATGATTAGAGGCTTCGCTATGTTGTCAACAAGAATCTCTCTGTCAACTCTCAACACAGCGCATCTTCGGTTATCTGACGACTTTACCACCAACACTGCACCACTACACACAATGCAAGTAGCAGTGTCATTATATTATGTCTGCGGTCTTCTGTAAGGTACTTATTCCCTGAGTTGGGCTGCTCCAAATACGGACGAGATGACCCATACCTGTGCTAACTCGGGGCACTTTTTAGGGATTTGATATCGATAAAAAAGATGTCGATATATATTAACACACGTGCTTATTGAAATTTCTCGATTACTATAAAAAGCTTCGACATCATATCTGAACACATATCATATCTGTTTTATTTTGAATCAAAAGTCAATAGACATATTTTAAGATAAGATATAATGCCCCGTTGACCACTGTGGACGTTAAGAGAACGTATATTAATTTAAAGTGGATATTTTCGTCTAGACGGCAATCTTTACTACCGACGAATAGGGAAAAAAATATAAATTGTATTCTATGAAAACTATTTTAAACAACAAATAAATGCACGTTTTAATTTGTTTATTGTTTTTATTTTAAAATGAAGAGAAAAAAAAATATTTATGTTAAATAACATTTAACAATGTCAATATGAAAGTTTTCTGTTTGTTTATGAGCAATGTTTATGTAAACCGATTATGAGCAATCTCACGGCGTTCGCCTGTCCTCACTGTCCTAGGTCATTCGCTGTAACAAGAGGTCTTAATGTGCATATATCTAAGATACACAAGGATGTGGCTATTGCCCATGGGTCTGGCGGGGTTGCTTCCGCACCGCAGAGCACATTCTCGGGTGATAAGGGCCTTCACTCTCTGTCTACACTTAAGATAAATGTTCGGGTACTAAAGCATGTACCTAAAGGTGCGCGGAATCTGGCAGCGGGTAGGTTGGTCGGTATAATAGACAATTGCTTAAGAACGAATAGCTTGGAGGATTGGCACACACTGTTATCGTTTTCCTTCACTGCGCTCAGAGTTCCTGATAGGACTGTCCAGCGCCAGTCCCTTACGTCCAAAGTGAAGGAGAACATTGAAGCCATACGTGTGTATTTTCCTGATGAAATTAGTTATAAACCACAGTCACTTTACCGCTCTATAGAGGCTAAGGTACATGAGGGAGATGTGCGAGGCGCCGTTCGCCTCCTGCTGTCGGACTCATCGCTAGCTCCTAATAACGAGGACACGTTAAGGGAGTTACAAACTAAGCACCCTGCACCTTCAAGGCTTCTTCAGTTACCAGCAGAACCTGATTCATCGAACCCTTTTTTAAGCGTGTCAGCTCCCGATGTTTTGAATGCCTTGGGAAGTTTTTATAATGGATCGGCTGCTGGGCTGGATGGACTTCGTCCCCAACATCTAAAAGAGTTGACGTCCTCCTCTGCGGGTAGTAACGGGCCTAAATTGCTGGAGTCGTTAACAAATTTGTGCAATTTCCTTTTGAGGGGAATGGTTCATCCACAAGTTTGTCCATTTTTGTATGGTGCGTCAATGTGCGCATTGTCAAAAAAAGATGGAAGTGTTAGGCCTATTGCGGTTGGAAACACTATACGTCGGTTGGTTTCAAAGTTATGCTGTCATGCCGTTAGAGATGACATGGCAGAGTACCTTCAGCCCCACCAAGTGGGTTTTGGCACGCGATTGGGATGTGAAGCGGCAATTCATGCTACACGTTCTTTTGCGTTGTCCCGGGACAAAACAGATAATGTTATTATAAAGCTGGATATAAAAAATGCCTTTAATAGCGTCGAAAGGGATACATTGTTAGAGGAAGTAAAGGATTTGGTACCTTCTTTATATCCTTTCCTTTATCAATGTTATGCGACACCTAGTAACCTTTTTTATAATAACAATATTTTGTATTCGCAAGTCGGTGTTCAGCAGGGAGATCCACTGGGCCCATTGGTTTTTTGTCTGGCCATACAAAAACATGTAACTGCTTTGAATTCTCCCCTAAATGTTTGGTATTTGGATGACGGTACACTAGGAGGTCCACCTGAGATCGTCTTGGAGGACCTGAAAAAGTTGTTGCCAGCTTTATCAGCCGTAGGTTTGGAGCTCAATGCGCGGAAATGTGAGATATTCCTTTGTAGCTCGACCAGATCTATTGATGATTTTGAAGCATTACTTCCTGGGCTGAAATGTGTTGACCCTACATCTTTTACTCTTTTAGGGGCTCCAATATTCCCAGAGGGAGTGCCTACTGTTGTTCAGAAAAAGTCGGATGCATTAGCTTCCTCTTTAACTCATCTTCAACAACTTTCCGCCCATGTCGCCTTAGTCTTGTTACGTAGTTCATTTTCCATGCCCCGAATGATTTACACTTTGCGGACAGCACCGTCTTGGTTTTTTCCGCAGTGTGTTCAAGCTTTCGACCGTATTTTACAGTGTGGCCTTGAGAACATTTTAAATGTAAGCCTCAATGAGTCGCAATGGGTTCAGGCTGCACTGCCAATTCGATACGGTGGTCTTGGCATTCGTCAAGTGCATGATGTGGGACTTGTGGCCTTTATTGCCTCTGCTTATGCTTCTGTTGATCTTGTCACTCGCATTTTGTGTCTAGACGGTGGCAACGTTCAGATTCCATTTTTGGAAGAAGCATTAGGAGATTGGAAAGTAAGATGCCCAGATGACGCTCGACCCACTACCTTAAAATCTCAAAGATCGTGGGACGATCTCCTGTGCAAAAGAATCTATGATGGTCTTGTGGAGGTCGCTGTTGGAGTTGATGTGGCCCGGTTAAAAGCAGTGGCCGAGCCTGAATCTGGGGCATGGCTGCATGCATTACCATCGCCGCATCTAGGTACACTGCTAGACAATGACTCCCTTAGGATTGGGACTGCGCTAAGACTGGGGTGCTCGGTGTGTGAACCTCATCAGTGCATTTGTGGAGCTACAGTCGAGGCAAATGGCCATCATGGTTTAAGCTGCGGGCGCTGTGCGGCCGGTAGATTTTCGAGACATCATTCGATTAACGAAATTATACGTCAAGCATTGGTCTCCGCAAATCTGCCCTGCGTATTAGAGCCTCAAGGTTTAAGCAGGACGGATGGTAAGAGGCCGGATAGGTTGACACTGGTTCCATGGGCGAGGGGTCGAAGTCTGATTTGGGATGCAACGTGTGTAAGCACGTTTGCTACATCGCACCTCAACCACACGGTACGCAAGGCTGGAGCGGCCGCCGAATGCGCAGCAAAACTTAAGCATTCAAAATACTCAAATTTAGAACCAGTGTATGACTTCGTTCCGGTTGCTGTGGAGACGAGTGGCCCCTGGTGCTCCGAGGCAAAAACGTTCATAAAAAAATTAGGACAACGATTGCGGGAGAGAGGTCGCGATCCCAGGTCCGGCTCGTATCTGGTGCAGCACATATCGTTGGCGGTGCAGCGGGGTAACGCGGCCAGCATATTGGGCACATTTGCGCCAGGTATCTGCCGTCCCGGGAATATATTAGTTTAGCATAAATTTTGTTTTAGTTTTAGTGTACATATTTTTTAATTTATATTGTATCTAACTTTACATTTTTGTCAATAAATGTTTAAAATATCAAAAAAAAAAATAATAACATTTAGATGTTGACAGTGACATCGATATATTTTTTTGTCGATAAAATATTTTGCTACATCACTTTAGTATAGGTGCCCCGAGTTAGCACAGTTATGGAGATGACATTCCGATGTTCCCTACGTCTTTCTTTATTGTATAAAGTTTATAGCTAACTGTGTCGTATGTACAACACCTACCTACATGTGTCATAAAGTCAAAATCATAATTTTTCATGGAGAAATGTATTTTTTTAATAAATTATTCATAATGAAAACAAGATTAAATTTTCCTGGTTTGATTTCCAGTGTATTCCGCTGATGAAACAGTTTCGATATTTCTTTATGCTTATTATTATTATTACTTAACTATGGGTCAGAATTGAATACGGTTTGAGAGAACTGTAATAGTACATTATGATACAAGTGTGCTAAGTTGGTCATTACACTCGAGTCGGTTTTTAAGCCTGAGCCGAAGGCGAAGGCTTAATGGAGACGAGAAGTGTAATGACCAATGCTCACGTGTTTCATACGACGTTTTTCAACACATTTGCGAGGAAAAAAAAAATTAAAAATGAAAATGTTAAAAGATATGTAATGAAAAGGCACTAGTGCGATAATGTAATGTAAAAGTCACGGCATGGGTAATATTCTGCATTATTTTGCTAATATTTAAAAAGATATGTAATGAAAAGGCACTAGTGCGATAATGTAATGTAAAAGGCACGGCATGGGTAATATTCTGCATTATCAGTGTAAATACGCTGTAATAAGACCTACTTTACGAGCAGGTGTGTTGAAAAAATAAATTATTCCCTGATTTACCAATAAACAAAACTCACGAAAGTAGGTATTCAGAACACAACACGCTTCTTCTTTTAAAGACTTTTCAAATCAAATCAAATCTGTCAAAAATTTCATTTTGGTACAAGCTGTTACTGCCGACTGTACTTTTCTGCATACCATCATCAAGTACTCATTGAAAAGATTCTAACGAGCCCAAACTCGATGGGGTTGTGTCGTTTTATTGCAGAGTGCCTATGACCACCTTCCAGCTCTAGCATCAGATCAGCTCCAAGTCATCATAATATTGCATTGTCATGCGATATACATATGCTTGCAAAATTTCAGCTCAATTGGATAACGGGAAGTGACTGAAAAATTGATTGCAAATTTTGACGGACAATTTACAACTTATACATATTTACATACTCGTACATACGAACAGCGCAAGTAGTGTAAAAAGGGACCCAGTTTGAAAAAATCGTGGCGTCACTTTTTCGTATTTCCCTACAAACTTTATACTAACAGAGCGTTTTCGACGTTTTATAAAAAGTAGCTGATGGTGATGACCTGATGACTATCGCTCATCCTTATTAGCGCACGCGAGAATAAAACATAGATCGACGCGACGCCAAGCGCAATTTTAGGTATAACTCTTTTGCCGACAGCCGCGTGAGAACTGACATTTCGCTTAGTGAAAAAAATCCTAGACATGAAAGATGCATCGCTTACTTTTATATTTTATCGCCCATTGTACTCGAGCTGTTAAACGATAGTTACTGGGAGCCGGCAAATTAATTACTGATATTACCGTCGAATTATCATTTGATGATTACACAGTTACAGAGAACAGTCGAGGGCGGTGAGAAAAAGTTAAATTATACGGGATCAGTTACTCGTTATTAATCGATCAATGTCATTAAGTAAATGATTCCTCATGAGAATGATTATCCTTGTTGCAATGTTAGACTAAGTACGTTACTAAATTATCATGATTTAATGAGGATACCTACCTACGTCATAAACTGATTGTGGTTCGATTTGACTTTCTTCCGGTTAGAATTAAAGTCCTCAATGTTTGTATGTACAACATTGGAATGCTTTTAATTAGAGACTGTTAAGTTTTCAGAGTAAGTATTTAATAATAGTAGTTTTCTATTCTAGTTAAGCAGTCCGTGAAATTCATAGTCAACTTAAGACTTTAAGGTGATAACACACGTACTAGACATTTAAGAAAAACAAAATACCTATGGATGATTTTTGAAATGTAAACAAAATTAAAAGGACCTTGTTAAGTACGATTTGATTACGGTAACAGATAAATGTTTTAGAACTACATATACCTAGGTACTTATATATTTTTATCAACTACTCACTATTTTCTTGTTGGTAACTTGTTGACAGGTTTACATTATGCAAGTAATAAATGGATGTTCATGATGTTATAGATAAACAAAACAAAAGTTTAGGAATCATAAAAGAATGTTTATTTTCTCTTAATTAACAATTACGGCGCCAACCTAATCGTTATTATTGCATTATTCAAATCTTTCCATGATTTAAGACCATTTAATATCACAGAATTAACTTAGGTACTATTCTAGTCTACCTTTAAGAATCTATTTAGTAAATGGTATTTACCGACGCGGAAGATGTTGAAGTAGGATATCAAATAACGAAATTATTAATTAAAAACAAAATCCTTATTTATTAAAATACCAAACACAAACTTCAACAAGCGTAAGCGAGCAGAACGACTAACCATGCAAAGTTTAACCATATAACACACATCGGTTCTAGGAACGTACGATAAATAAACAACAAAGTTTGTATCACACTTGTCACACAGTTCTGGTGATGGGACACCGTCACCACGGCCGCCACATCGACTGGGCGGGGTCGGGCTCGGAGGCGGGGCTGTGGGGCGGCGACGGCGGCGCGTACGCACGCTTAGCGAGCGCCGCTTCCGCATCCACCAGCATCTCCGCCGGCCTCTTCAACCCTCGATCATGAAGCGAGGTTCTCTCCGGCCCTTGCTGAGGAGCCTGAGGCTGGGACGTAGGGGCTACTGCTGGCAGCGGAGTCGGCCGCGCCACTCCGTTCGGCGCGATCGGCTGAGGCTGCACGACTTGGGAACTCTCCAACCTTCTTATACATCCACTGAGATGCTGCAATAGCCTCGCTCCAGCTTGGGGGTCCACTGGGCCTTGGCGCTGCATAGCATTAGCAGCTAAAGTAGCGTTCGCAATGAACTGTGACACTTCTGTAGCACACTGTGTAAATCCTGCACGGAAGCGTTCTGCGTACGACATTTCCGATTTCAACACTAGCTGTCCCCTCCTCTTCAAGCTGTGGAGGTGTCGAACGGTGAGTTCGAGGATGTCTGCTTTTTCTAGTTTGGAAACGTTTTCGCCTTCCGCTTGGAGGGCCGTGACCATGAGATCCTTGAGTTCGTCGAGGCAGCGGTTGATGCGGGCTCGTCGTTTCCTCTCGAGCATTGGTTTCATGACTTTGCGGTACTGGTAGGTGCGGGAGACAGGTTCCTCTTCAGGGTGCCCGTGCGCATGCGGCGGGTGGAAGGCGCCGTGCGACGGTGACATGGTGCGCGGGAGGATCATAGGTGCGGCGCGCGCGGCGGTCTCAGAGCGAATGTACGCGCGCCGCGCAACTCGCCGCTTTTATGCGCCCTACACCGATTGTGGCAAAACGCCCGTGATAAAAGCAGGGGTGCCACGCACAGGGATATTACTATTTTTATTGAAGATTTGACAAGCAGCTGTCTTATGCATTACTGTGGAACATTACTTACTGCTAAGTATATTACGAACTCAAAATACTAAAAAGTATAAATTAAACAAGTATTGTTATCTTGTCATCATTCAACTACGTAAGTTTAGGTATTATCATAATTGATATGATTTTATGACAAAAACTATATTATATTAACAATTGCAATATAACAAACGCCAATAAGTTTTTTACAAGTACAATTATAATATTTTTTAAATAAGAGGAAAGACGAGGGGTGTAAGTGGAATATTGCCAACAAGTCTATCAGAAGCCCGACGCCGGAGGCGGAGGGCTTTTGATGACTCGAGTTTCCAATATTCTTACGCCCGTGTTATACACAATGTTTTTCATCACATTTGCGAGGAAATAACTAACTACAAAAGGCAGAAAAATCTATGTTTCATACAAGCATACATACATTCGGTTGATGTGCAGAGAGCTTTTATCTCACAAAATTGTGTCCGAGCTGCCTTTCATAGCCTGCCCATTATATGGCCCATTGACGACCAATATTTAAGGTGCTAAAAGTTCTCCTCTTGCTCTGCTTATACATAGACGAGATAACGAAATTTGTTAAAAGACATCCGCACATGTTCCCTCTACATAACGTTGTCCTAAATAAAACCAATGGTAGATATCCGCACAAGCTTTATGCGCCTGGACAGAATGTGAATATTTTTTCAGTAAGAATGCTTATATTAAAATTTAACAATAATGTTCCAAATGACATGAAATGTTTACCAAATATTCAATTCGTCAGGAAATTATTCAACTGGCTGCTTAATTCCATAAAAGATTTTAAAAAATTTTAATTTTCTAATTTTTACTTTTATTATAAATATTTAAATTGGGGTTCATGAGTGAGAGAGGTTAAATTATTTTTAAAGTTTATTCATTTTTATTAACCATTGTGTACAGATAAAGTACATATTAAATAAAAAAATATAAGCCACGGTAAAACAGAAAGAGAATAAAAAGAAAACTAAATTGAAACTAAACTTAGAAAATAAGGTTAAATTAACACGACAGAAAAGGAAATATAAATATATTTTTTATGTCCGGCTCCCATCAGGTCCAAAGGTGCCATAAATACTGGCTGCATTGCCCCGCTGAACTGCCACCGATATTTGTTGGACCAGGTAAGAGCCGGAACGAGGGTCGCAGCCCTTGTCTCCAAGGTCCCAAATAAACCTCCTGCCCTCCGAACACCAAGGACCAGCCGTCTCGATAGCGACCGGAACAAAGTCGTACGCTGATTCTAGGTGGGCGTATTTGCCGTGTTTTAGTTTTGCCGCATTCATGGTGTGGTGAAGATGACTGGGTGCAAATGTGCTCACACAAATTATTAATTTGTCGTATTGTATGTTGTATTGAATTAATTGTTATGTCTTGATAATTTGAATGTTTATGATTTACCTACTTAAATTCAATAATATTTCTACGCCGATATCGGCAGGATATGTGAAACTGACATTTGTAAAACATACCAACAATTGTACCATATTTGGAGAAATTAACTTTTCTATTTCTATTTCTAAGCTCACCAATCAAAAATTTACGAAATAGACGACTTAACTTCCAGATGAGTGTGAGTGGAGCGCGCAGCTTCAATATTTCAAGTATTTCAACCAATCACAGAGCAGTAGTCTTACAGCGCGTGGCCTACGAGATTTTGCTTCAACCAATCACAGAGCAGAATTCTTGTAGCGCGCGGCCATCTAGATTTGCTTAAACCAATCAGGTCACACAGAAGCTCATTACTCCCTAGGGAGCTGTAAAAAACCATTACTCCCGGGGGAACAATTTAGGCCATTGTCCTTCTGTATACAGGCATGAACAACACGATTTATTAGCAAGTGTGATGAAAAATATATAATTACATATTTTTTATTTAAAACGTCGAGTTACAATAATAATGAGTCAATTCGATTTCGGAACCCATTAGCATTCTATTTTTTTTATTTGAGAAAGAAAAGTTTTACTGTTTTATTTATAATTACAATAACGTGCTGACATGTAAAACCCAAAATAGCTGTAGGGTTAGCCTAGTTTATTATTTTGGTACGAAATAATTCCTTTAAGCTGTCATTTAATTTTACTGTTCAAATTATTATTATTGATTACATTATAAAGTACCGTTAAAGTCCAAACAGCTGTCTGGCTCAGCTGGCCACGCGTTCCCACGCTGCGCCGGCGCAAGACGCTCCCCTCGCGACGTGACGTCACGTCCCCTACAAGACAATGACGTCACAGACTCGTGGCAATTTATTAAAGTACTGACAATGCACACGCTTCCCCTATTCGAAGACGCAGACGTTAAAGTAAAACTAAGCGAACAAAAAATGCAATAGGATGAAATACAATTGTAATTATTGTATTAAAAAAATATGTTATTTCAGTCTCTTGATATTTTATCTTAATAAAATAATGTGATTTCAGAATGCTGAACGTATTTGTTCGATATATAAACCGTAAAGATCTGTTTTTCTTTCGTAGGTAACAGGTACATTTGGATGTTAGCAAATAAATAATGGAAGGTTATGTTATCAAAGTGAGTGGCAACCCTAGCCCTCCGGCGCGCGCGCAGTGCCGTGCGACACTGCGTTATCGCCTCCACGGGCCATACAGACAACGGTGACGCTTAGAAACGCACCAACTTTTTACTACCTAGCCTACCCACATTACTAATTTATTAGTGAGTGACCTACAAATGAAACTGCAATGAGTTGCACAACCCATTTGCATTGTAGCGATTTTCGTGAGGTAAGTGTACTTTATTTTCAAACTTATATTACGAGTATAAAACTGATTATGATGATCATAACATAACTAAACTGGGTTTATAAGATGAACCAGTAATTTTAAACCGGATAGAGATAAAACACCCATCCTAATTAGTCAACAAAACAATAACATCAAGTATATATCACCCGCGAAGGTGTGAGTGTTCCCAAGACCGCTAGTCGCTCGACATCGACCATTGTGCGGTCGACACCGCCGTGACGCTACTTACTCCAATTCTGTCTCACTAACCCCAGACATAGAACGACTTAAATGCCAACACGCGCCTTTATAGCAAGCAAAATGTATCGTGTCTCGCCGACGTCTTGGCTTTTACGCCTTATATACACCGGCGACGCGAAACAAGCGAAACGCGATACAGCGTAAGAGACGTGACTTCCTTAGTCGGGCCAGACGTTCCGCGCCGCGAACCGCTGTCGTGGGAAAGCCCGTGCCGGGCGCGTTCCCACACACTCGGCCGGCACAAGCCAACCGATAAATTATCATAATTCCATTGTGAGTGAGACGGTACTAAGAAATTTTATACTTCATCAATCGCTGCGTTGAATACATTAGCGCGTGGGCACCGCTTTGTTGACACGGTGACGTAAGGGTCGGGCCCCGTGTCTCCTTATTTTTTCTATCACGTATATAGTTTATGGCTGAAGCTATAAATTCCTTTGGAGCGACGCAAGAGACGCGGATCCACGCCAGATCGAGGACATCGGCGGAATCCGCCCACGTAGATCCACTTGAATAGGTATAACGATTATTTACTTATCAATGTAAATTTCGGATTCAAGTTCGGAATGTTATTAATATTGGAAGGAGTCCGGTGTCATCGGTCGGAACGGCAACGCTGCAAGTTCTTCGGTTCTCACAGGAAAGTTTTAAATGACTCATCCTTAAGTATTTATAGTGACAAAACAATGTTCAGTAAAAGTGACATATGGTCCTAGCTCTCACGAGTAGAATACAGACATAAATTTAGAACGTTGTTTCTTTTCTCTAGTTACCCTGTGGCGATTTCATTTGTGGGGAGTTATTCGCTGTTCCAACCAACTGAATCTTTACATGTTTTGTATGTTGTTATTGTTTGATTCGTTTTTTCATAGATCATACAAAGAAGTTGATTGTGCAAAGAAAAAGTTTATTTTTCACTTAATTAGTTTTTCCTATCTATCTTATGGTAGGTCACTGAATAACCGGACGCCTTTCTCTTGCTTTTTTTGATGTCTGTCGACATATCCTAATTGACTGCACAGCAAACGCAACAAATTGGAACGGAGTTCTTATTGTAAGGTGCAGTAAAGTTGTCAACTTCTCACAGTTGAAGTCGATTTTAAAGTGCCATAACCGCGTTGATCCAATTCGAATTTATTCCACGATTGTTATCTCAATAAAATGACGAATGGCCAGAATTTTGGAAGAAACAAGTTACTTTAGCGAGCTATACGCGGAGTGTCCTTGCGAGATCGAATCAGAAATGAGGAAATCCGTAGGACCAAGGTCACAAAATTAACAGACTTGAAAGTTGCAATGAGCGGGCACATTACTCTTCGAACGTAAATTGGTAGGTTGGATGTATGGCCATTGAGGCGGTAGTGGGAATCCTCTAGAACTAGAAGAACTGCGCGGCGACCACGACCAAGGCGTTGGACGCAGGTAGGTCGATGTGGAGATCTTGGAGCCACTCTGGCTCAAATTATGACAGTGCTGTTCTTGTGAATATTACTCTGTTTTCAAAACGCTTTAAATCGATCTAAACAGCAACTGAGATGTTAAATCAACCGTCACCAATTTGACCTCCTCCTGAGTGGTAACTTTTCGAACTGTCCCGTGGCCCCGTGGCGGAGATATGAACTACTGTTAAGTTTAAGGTACCTACTGTAATTTACGCCTCCTTGGTTACATTATTTTTACCATATCTAGGATATTTATTTTGTGGAAGGGGTATTGTGCTTACCCTTAAATTATTTCCAACAGTCAAATACCGTCACTAGAGCACTAAATATGGCGACAAAGTAAACTGGCGGTACCATTTAGACACATTTCAGATAACATTTGTAAGCTAATGGCAGTGTCTGTCTGCTTACCAGATAACAGCAAAAGATATGCATTGAATCGTAAAGTAAAACCGTTTTCCAATAATTTACCTCAAATATTTGTATTTTCGGGTGTTGAACCCACGAGCCGAGCGATTATAGCGATTTTTTTATTGACTCTGCTTACAATATCGCAGTATAAACTGTTAAAAATCAACACGGCGTCGTATCAATATTTACACTCGGCACTTGATATGGTGAAAAATTATTATCAACAGGTAACTAGAAGAGTTTCGAAGTAAACAGGTGTGCTTGGTTGCGTTGGTTGAAAGTTAGTAAGAACTAGTACAGAGAATACGTAGTAACTTCTTAGAAACATAGCTACCTGGTCTACAATATGTCCCTACCAAAATACCAATCAACTTTCAGAAAAATAATACAGTATTGTCTTATAATAATAACTACGAGGTGGGTACCTCGTTGTTATTTCTAATTAAACTATGCTGGAGTTAGCGAATCTAGCAATTCAGTGAACAAATTACACCCTTAAATTATACATATGATATGAAATTGACATGTAATGTGAAACTTTTTTAAATATTATAGTTACATAAATAAACGTTTTCGCAACGCAGGCTTTTTTAAATAATAAATCACTTGTAAATTACAATATTTACCAATAAATAATAAATAGTTACTTCATTTTCTTTTTTTTTCATAATTCGCTAACTTTACTTGGCGACGGAATCTCAAACAAGAGAAAGTCTTCCATAACACAAACAAAAACACAACATAAGACTTCTGGGACCAACAAGAAAAGTAATAAAAAAAAATACAATGTATGTTAACAAATCGCCAAATTGGCGATTTGTTAAGTTTTAATTTGGTATCCGATTTGGTATCTATCTAAAAACGATTATATTATGGAGGCTGGACTGCATTTTTTACCCCCAACGGAAAAAAAGAGTTGTTATAAGTTTAACATTTGTGTGTATCTGTGTGTCTGTCTGAAGCATCATATCATAACTCCCAAGCGGATTAACCGATTTAAGTGCAGTTTTTTTCATCGAAAGTCTAATAGTCTGTCCAGAATCCAGATGGTTTTAAGTTATGTTTGTACTTTGTAGTGTCGCTGGTAGACGACTGTCGCTGTAGAGGTTTATTGACGAGCGAGTGAAGCGAACGCAGCTTTCCGTTTCAGCTTGGGCAAGAATGCATTCGTATGTCCGGCTGTTCAGTTCTCCTTTACAAGTCGCATTTCTCAACCGATTCTAGTGTAATTTTGTGAGCAGGTATGATGATTACATCGATATTTTTTTGTCAATTCAGTTGTTGCATGTGCAAACAAGCCCGCTTACCCTAATCATTATAGTACAAATTTGCAGTTAGGACGGTGCACGGTTAAGGTTCTCATACCCCACTATCTTTCTGCCGCATATGCCACACTAATAGATGCATGGGGTAAATTATAAGCGAGCCTTCTTCGTTATTTTGCTCTAACTTCACCTCCATCCCGTAGTCAGTCCTTGCAGCAGAACTGCTGGCTGGATGAGTCACCAGAACAGAACAGAATCAGTTCTTAGAAATGGGACCAAAACCCTTTTTCTCTCGCGGGGGTCTTCTTACAGCTAACAGAGACACTAGTGCATGTAGTTGTCATATATTTACGAGCACGTCAGTGTAGATATATTTGATGGTGACCGTTCTGCATCGACCTTCAACGCCACTGAAAGGCACTAAGTAGGCATTACAGTGCTCTCAATAACCTTACAGCGACGCCTACCGCCACGCCTCGCCTGCGCGGTGCGCGCAAACAGCGCTGTACAAACATGCGCAGGCGACTGTTTACAGACCGTTGCGCTACCTACGTGGCTTTCAATACGGTAATCTGTCTGCGAGTTTACTAATATTATAACTTCCAGTGTTAGGCGAGGTGGGTCTACACAGATTTAGGTACGCGTCTTTCTTGTGGAAATTGTCAATGTTAAGGGATACAAATAATTTATTTGTTTTAACTCTTAATTCGCATAAATGGCGTCTGTTATACAGGGTGGGCCCTGTAACAGGAGCTAACAATTAAATGGTAGATTATTAAGCTTGAGAACAATTATGTTCAAAATTATTTTAACATAGGTACTTGTATTTTTTACTCTTCGAGTGTTATAAGTAACTTTATTTTAAAAACACTAAAAAATATGAAATAAGAATTAAAAAATCACAAAAATATCTTTTGAAAACAAAAATGCAAAAACTATTATGACTCATTACATGACGTTACCTCAAAATCTGCATTGACTCCCTGTGCTATGATCTCGTGGTGCCAAGAAACATGACTTGGAGGTCATAACTTTATATCTTTTTTTTTCCAAATCCAAAAAAAATAAAAATTTATGGGACACAAGGGGTTGGACGCAAATGTTCTAAGGAAGCGTCCTTTTGAATATTTGCTCTTGTTACAGGGCACGCCCCGGATATTATTATTATGCGATAAAAACATTATTTATATGCACGTAAGCTGTTAACTATTGACCACAGGAAAGACGAAACTTTATTTAAACACTTTGTATGATCCAGAAGGTAAAATGGGGTACGGGCGGCATTTTCGCGATAAGAGTGCGTTATGTTTGCAATCCATTTTTCAGTCACAGTATAATTGTTTGTTCATGACATTTTTTTTATATATACTATGGATGGCAACACCGAGTTGATCTGATGATGGAGACAGAAGGTGGCTGTAGCAAGTCCAAAACCCACTTAACGAGTAGTTGGTGTGCAATAAAAGTACAGTTGGCAACAAAAGGTTGTACCAAAAATGTTTTTTTGACAGAAGCTTATTAGTAAGTGAGTTTCAGTGGTAACATTGCAGGATGTCAGCGCTCACGCCTCGTTGCTTTTCAACGCGAACGTGTGAACACGGGCAGCGTGAACGACATCGTAATTTGAGCATGTAAAATGTGTCTTATCACAGTTTCCATATATCAGATTTCTCTTAACGTGTACTTGGTTAACTTGGTGACAAAACTAGTTGCTACTGTTAGGTGCTAAAATCAAGAACACAGCAGTTGTCACATACGGTTTCTGTAATGACGCGTGGGATTTCAAGTCTTCTGTGCTCGAATTAGGGAATGGAATCTCGATCTGGCGAGATTTCGTCCATATTCTACTAGACTGAGTCTCGTACAAGTGTACAAATATGAAACTACTAATACCTATTCTTAAGAAAAATAAGAATAAGAATAATTTATTTATACATACATACATACCATCACGCTTATATCCCTAAAAGGGGTAGGCAGAGCACATGAAACTTGTGTTCCAGTGCCACTTTTAGCATAAATGTTGGTATAAAAGATCGACAAAATATTAATTTATTTATCATAACTTAAAATAATAATTTTCTTAGGTACTTACAGCGACTTCCACACTAGGCACAGCCTGTATCGTGGGAGTCAAATCAAACACGAGAATTACAAATAACATGCGGTTTTTTGTTAAAACTCAGTACTAAAATAGAGTTTATTTTTTATAAGGAATTTATGGGGCAATAAAAACATATTTACAAAATATTAAGTTTGTTCATAGTGTGGATGTGTTTGAGTGAGTGAATGTAGGAGAGTGTGTGTAGTGTGAGTGTAGGAGAGGGAAGGATGCGAGTAGCTCTTTACTTCAGGGCTTCTTCACCTTGATCGTAAGTCCAGGACAACAACAGGTCCCGAATTTGTTTCTTAGCTGCGACAAGTCGACAGAATTTAATGTCACAAAATTTTACCATGTGATTATAGATACGGGGAAAAACAAATATTTTAAAGCGTTTTGCAAATGTAGTTTTTGCAGAAGGTATGGAAAACTTAAATACTCTTTTCTTTAGCAGATTAGGATAGGATGGAAATTTCAGAATTGTCTTGTGAGTGAAGATGGAAGCTCTATAGTAACAAGAATAATTTACGCACGCTTAAAACTTCAGCTTCCTTATAAAGGTCTACAGTAGGAAAGCGCCGGGGTCTACGAAGGGCCACCTTCAAAACTGATCTTTGTGCTCTTTCTAAAATTATCAGTAAAGATTGAGCACAGCCACCCCAAAATAGAATACAGTAATCTAGGATGGACGGACACAGGGCAAGATACATTAGTCTTAACAAATGTTTGTAAAATAATAATAATTAGCCCGCAGGGCAGCTTGTGGCGAGCTGTTGGGGAGTAACGACCCTACGGACCCGAGTGCTCCCGAGAGTCGGTCGGGGCCTCCATATCCGACATGTCTTCGACGGTCGGAGTGGAACCCCAAGGGGGCCCGCAGGACTCTCAGCTCTGGCTTGCCTTCATTGGCCGTTCAGAGAGGAGTCGTCAGAGCTATATGCTCAGGGGTGGAAGTGTTAAAGGGCATAACACCGCGAGTAACTTCGGAGAAAGCGCAGCACCACCTCTCGACACTCCTGAGCCGCTCACATCGGTGTGGCTCCTGGCCGACGACGTTTACGACGGCATTTTCAGGGGCCCACCTAATGAGCGGCTAGTCACCGCCTGCCTCGATAACGTTGTGGATAACATTGTTATGGCAGGTGTCCGGACCACTTTGTAATAACCCAATTATATTGTCCACCCAAAAGTCATCACCATATACCCAATTCTCTTTTCCATTTTCCTACAATAGCTCCAACGCCTGTGTTGGGACCGGTTCACGGGTATCTACCGATGTACCCGTGAATGGGTTCTAGCAGGTACTTTCAATTCAATTCAATTCAATTCATTTTTATTTCAGACAAGGTCCATACACATTTGTTAGTAAAAAATAATAATTAACTTATGACTAAATGCGTGTTAGTTAATAATAATACTTAGGGTCTAAAATTCTCGTGCGCGCGTCTTTACCTGCACATGCATGGACGTCCAGCGGGCTAGCATAGGACTGTCCCATCGGTAAGCGAACATGCTCAGGATGCTGTTGACTACATGACATTTAACTTCATCTCCAAAGGGCCTCTCACGCACGCCTTCCAAATGACCGGGATTCGCCCCGTGAATTTAAATCGGAGATACATAAACATAATAATTATAAACTGATGGTTAAATAAATAATATCTTTATACCTATCCAATAAATCGTTTTTGTGTTGTATGTTTAAATAAAACGGATGCAGTTTTTTTTCACGTAAGTTTTCAGTATAAAACGCCCAATATCTGGTTTTGTGTGGCTCTTGAGGTGGAAAGGTTCTCGAATAGCGACCACATACCGGCAGGCGAAGCGAGGGTAGCCCCACACGGTGGAATGATGACCTGGTAATGGCAGCTGGAGTCCGCTGGATGCGGATGGCTCAGGCAGGACCGATCATTGTGGCACTCTTAGGGGAGGTCTATTTCCAGCAGTGGACGTTTTTCGGCTGATATGACGATGATGATGATTTTATCTTCATGACTCAGTCTTAAAGTTAAACTTCAGATTTTTTAATATACCTAGCCCAATGGCTATGATCACGCTTCAATAAGGGTGATCATGATCACGTAACGTTTCGAACGCGCGTTAGGACAATTCAACTGCATGTCATTTTCTCAAACAAAAAGTGACATCTAGATCTACCTAACGCGCGTACAATGCGTTACGTGATCGACCTGCAGAGAGGTAATCAGTAATCCCGTAACGTTCCGAACGCGCGTCGGTATAATGTAACTGTCGATTTTCCATATAAAAAGTGACATTTAGACCTACCTGACACGCGTACAATTCGTTACCATGATCGACCAGGAACTACGGATTTTAGAATGAAAGACTATCTCATGATTTTTATTTGATATACTTACCTATACCTATATAACCGCAAAATAATTTCTTTAAGTAGTTCAAAGAACTTCTATATCTTATCGGCTATAAATGGCAAATCATCTCATCTACAAATAAGTAATATGACGTACACTTAATTGTTCCTCCTAAGTACATTCGAACTGAACTCTGCCCGGTTCGGCGCATATGCTGTAAGTCAAAAACTGTGGCACTTCAAAGTATGGCACACGCATGCCATGTGTTTAATTCAAACACTTTCCCTGTCAGATGTCCCTTATTTTACAGGTTGTCCCGTATTTCCGGCACGAATTTTTCACTATCCCGTAATTTGGCGAAACCGGTACGGAACATAATGCATCACAAAATGAATGTTGATATAAAAATTTAAAAAAAATTAACCTCGGATCCCGTATTTTCAATGCAGTTGTCCCGTAAAACCAGAAATCAGATCTGGTCTGCCATTGACATGAAATCATCCTAATAGTACCTACCATAATTCTGTTCAGAAGGTAAGTAATCTACGTTGAACAGTACAATAAAAGTAATTAGTGGAATAACTATTTCATTAAACCTGGTTATTTTTATTGTTTCCAAGTAATATTTGACGGAACGACTTTTTTCTGATGATTTTATATACTTTAGATAACGAGGTTTATTTCTTTTTAATTGGCTTCATTATGGAATTTTTTCTCATGTACGTAATAAGGCTGTTGTTCGATATTTAAGTGGCTAAAACATGTCACGTGTATAAAAAATGTCTCTGCATGGCCTATTCCAAAGTTCATGTCTCTGTTTGAATTTGGTGTTTCGGCCATTTCCTGTAGGTCTATGATTAGAAATAGATGCTAACCCGAGTAGTTAATGATTTTCTTATGTTCATTGGGACGCTATAACAAAACATTGATATGGTTTCTATCGTCAGTATGCCAAAAGTATAAATATATGAAATGTAGGGAATGGTTTAGTTTCCTTTTCGTGAAAATCTCGTTTTTCAGCGTATAATTATTTTTTCTTATTTACCTGGTCGTTTCGGATAAGTCTCGTTTAGTAAAAAATATATTTTCTTTGCAATTCTACTTTGCGAGTTTTCTTAGGAATGGACACTTCAAACGTAACAACATAATTTAAAATTAAAACTCCCCTGACAAAACCGTCTCTACAAACAAGACTTTTGATTTAAAAATCCGCACTCAAATCGGTTCCTTAGCTTAGGAGCTACGATGCCACAGACAGAAATATACTTATACATGTTAAACTTATAACCCTGGTTTGCGTCAGTGGTTAAAAACTACTCTATAATACACTCATAACTAAAGCAATTCGACATTGCTCGTACATTCCCGGGTAAGAACGAAATCACTAACGATCCGAATCTACTCTCGCTCTCGCTATTTACGCATTAAACGACCCAGGGCTGATATTATTCTATCTATATCTTATAGAGAAACCCTGGAGTACACCGTTACAAATACCAATTCATTTGGTTTGTGTTTAGTAGTATTTATTTAGGTATTAGAAGTCAAAAAGGTAAATGTACGAGTATATATTGTTTTCTGAGTCGAAAGAAGGAGTGGGTTACGGGTTGCAATGTCTCATTAATATTTTGGTAAATACAACCAAGGACCATACATAGTCCTTGATACAACGAACGATGGTTATTACAAATATATTTCCAATTTATTAAAAGTATTTAATTTCAACGAAAGTTATAGTTTTATATAGTGTGTTATATATTTCTAAAATCATGTTCTGCTTGCATAATCTTCGTTTTTTGTACTAACCTAAAACGTATAAATTTTTAGTATAACGTTCACCATTTTTTACACAAGTAACGATTAAAACCTATATGTACATAAACTTACCTATAGAGTATTGAACTTCTCAAGTACCACTGATTATCATCATCAATATCATCATATACCTGCTCATTTTAGTATACTTAGGTATGTAATTGTTTTACCCAAGAACTATAGTTTAAGTTAAAGGTCCACCTACCTTGTCCCGGTAACTCAGTCCCTAATTCTTCTCATATACACCCAGCTTAAAAATGTGGTGGCATATTCAGTGCTAATTTCCTCCTATACAAATTGCCCTGAAGCCAGGAGTACCAACTACCAACAGCAGCGCTAACATTTAAATCAGGCTTAATGGTACCCATTTCCATAAGTTCAGCGTTGGGAACGCGGAGAGGTGTCGGGAACCTAATGTGTGAACATTAGTTTTCTACCACTCTCGGTGTAATGTGAGGAATGGGAACAGGGGTTATGGATTGGTAACGGTTTCCGTGTTGAAATGTGGCGGTAATTTGTTAGATTACATTAAGCTTTTAGTATACATTTTTAAGTAAGTAAAAATGTGATAATTGAAACTTGCGCCTCAGGTCTCTCAGATAATTTAGATTTTTGTTGAGATGTTTTGTATACTTTTTATACTAGTTGCTTGTATCTATCCCAAAGGTACATTCTATGTTATGATGATGAAAGAAATTTTAAAATCGGATGAGTAACTAGTTTTGTAGATTACCCAAAATTTATATTTTACAGGTTATTTAAAGCAAATTACATAAAAACTAACATAACGACCTACTCTAAATATTATAAATGCGATATTTTGTGTCCATCTGTCTGTTTGTTTTAATTTAAAAATTTAAGTATAGTATGATGTATCTACCTATTATAACCCAGAATTGATCGCAAGGAGATTCAATGAATAATAGAAGGTGACGGAAGTTTATATGACAGTGCTATTAAAAAGTTATATATACATGTACGAAGTCGCGGGCAAAAACTAAGGTATAAACTATAATATATCTAAGCACCTAAACGAAGAGTCCGAAGAGCAATCAGCATTGCAATTTAGCGAGGAATTGCCGCCAGAAGCCTTTTTAGGGTTCCGTAGCCAAAATGGCAAAAAGGAACCCTTATAGTTTCGTCATGTCCGCCTGTCCGTATGTCACAGGCATTTTACTCCAAAACTATGTATAAGGTATATTTGAATGAAATTTGGAGGATAGATTGTATTTAGTTAGCCGCTACAAAGTTCTGTAATAAAATGCAAAAAAAATTTTTAGGGGTGCACTTCATGCAAGTAACTGTAAGTCAAAAAGAAAAATATCATTGTATGTCGACGTGTGGCACATCAATCGATAGGCCTTTTAAAATAAATATAAGGTTTCTCAGCATTTTTTTTTGATTAAGTGAGTATAGTCGGAGATACCTGCCCCGAAACGATAGTATCCCCCCCCCCCCCCCCTCTAATCTTTGAACGGTGAATTTGAAAATAAATTAAATGATCAGGGACATAGTGCTTATTATAATCTTTCACCGAAAATTATTTTGAACAAGATCGGTTCAAAGTTTTTCGAGATATTGCTGAAAAACTGCCTTCTACTGCGTAAGTTCCGTAAGATTTCAGTGACGATACGACCTTTTTAATAGGCACGGCACCCTTCGTTCTGCGTTGTACAACACGCAATTGGCTGGTTTTTGAGATTTAACTTAGTTTTAATTAATTTATTTAATGTAAATTATCATCTGGTGCTACTTTAGAAAATAAAATATATACCTAAAGTACCTCTAAATAAATAACTCACTTTTGTTTTGTCTCAGTACTTCTACGGCGTCCTAGCTCTTAACCTCACTACAAGCACCTCAATTGAGTTATCTCCGTAATGCGATTTAAATTATCCACAGGCAGTTTGATACCAACAAGAAAATGTATTCAAGCTTGTGACTTATCGTATTGAAGCAAAAACATGCGTAGTATTGATAATGGCGACTGGATGTAGATCGCTGATTGTAATGGGGCTATGTGATTTGCGTCAATTATGGTTGTTCTGAACTTTTTGTAATGTGCATATTTGCGAAGATTATCGACGTAAGTAGTTATTATGTACTGGCTTTTTTGTTTCGTGAAATATGATGGATTTGGTTACATATACGAGTAAGTCACCCTTCCGTTTTTCGAGTTAGCAGCCTTAAGTTTAAATAACAGTGAGGCATTTTATAACTTTATCGGAGCAACGACAGTGGGTCCATTTGCTTAGATATCCTTATAGTTATAGGTACCTACTGTACTTACCCGCTTTTAATTGTTAGTAGTTATTGTAAGTTTTTAGATTAGGAACATTCGTCGGGTGACAAGCAAAACTCACTAAGTAACAAATACCTACTTAAATTAAAGGTCGTATCTCGATATCGACTACGTACCGAGATACGAGGTTTTGAAGAGCAGTGACAGTTTTGGTAGTGACTTTTGCTTGTCACCCGACGATATTCAGCTACATTTTTCAACACACAATACGTAGGCCCCGGTATTCTATCTAGGTATCTATCTATCTATTGTATAATAAATAATAAATAGTGCATGTTGTTAGGTGAAAATACTTCACTTTCGGATACCGGCGCCATATTAAAGTATGTCGTTAGGCATGTCCCCTGGATTCTAAAACTGCCGGGAGACAATGTCTAAGGAGTCGATCTCCCCTGTAATGACGTCATCAAAAACGACGCGGCTGCCCTTGGAAAATTGTAAATTACAACAAAACCATGCAACGTACATAACATATATGTGGGGTACCAAATGAAAGCTGAATAAATTGTCAATAGTTCATTTATACATTATATTTCAATATATACGCTAGTATAAGTACTACTAGCAAAAGTATAAAAAAATCAAGGAAAAATCTAAGGACTTTCAGATTTTGCGGCAAAATTAGAAAAGATTTACAAATGTAATACAACACAAATTATATCTAGTATTTCAGCTTTACATTGTAGCTTTTTGTTTCAAGACAAGAGCAGAATTGGGAAAATTGTGCTCAAAAAACCAACACCGCAAAGCGAGTTTTCCCTACAAGATTAATTTTATCAAAATTACTATTTTCCAGAAACCAGCAGCACGAACTTTTAGTATGTTGTAAGACATGTTACGTGCATCGCAAAACTGCAAAGAGACAGTCTCTAAAGTATCTAGTTCATTAGTAATGATTGACATAAATCTTCATTGCCGCGGAGGCTTTTTGAAAAGTGGGACTTTAACCAGAACCAGAACCATGTAATATATATAAACGTGTGTTATTATCATGTAAAAGCTTAACAAATATGCTATAATTCTTGCCAACATTAGGATTCCATATATCCATAAATTTAAGAGGAATTTGCAAAATATTAGACAAGAAAAGTGAAAAGCTTGCTACCATTAGATATTCTGGAGTTGAAATTGCTCTGAAACGTATCAGTATATTGAATTACAATATTAAAACGAATTATAGCATGTTTTATTAGCTTTCATATGATATCACATTTGCATTCAGAAAGTACATACCTAGTTTGGGTTTAATTTAGACTTTTCAAAAAGCAGAAGCGGGAGGCTTTTCACTTTTCTTCTCTACTATTTTGCAAATACCTCTTTAATTTATGGATATATGGAATTACAATGTTGGCAAGAATTATAGCATTTTTATTTAGATTTTACATGATATAACACACGTTTATATTTATTTCATGGGTAAGGTAAAATTCCCTCTTTTCAAAAAGCCTCTGCGGCAATGAAGATTATATTATTACTGATGAACTAGACACTTTAGAGACTGTCGCTTTGCAGTTTTGCGGTGCACGTAACATGTCTCACAACATACTAAAAGTTCGAGCTGGTTTCTGGAAAATAGTAATTTCGATAAAATAAATCTTGTAGTGAAAATTCGCTTTGCGTTGTTGGTTTTTTGAGCACAATTTTCCCAATTTCATTCTTGTCTCAAAATAAAAAACTAAAATGTAAAGCTGAAATACTAGATATCATTTGTGTATATTTTCTAGTTTTGCCGCAAAGTCTGTAAGTCCTTAGATTTTTCTTTGATTTTTTTTATATTTTTGCTAATAGTACTTAAACTAGCGTATTATTTTGAAATACAGTACATAAATAATTGACAATTTATTCAGCTTTCATTTGATACCCCACATGTGTATGAACGTTTCATGGTTTGGTTTTTTTCCAAGCGCGGCCGCGGTGTTTTTGATGACATCATTACAGGGGGGACAGACTCCTTAGAGATTGTCTCGCGGCAGTTTTGGAATCCAGGGGACATGCCTAACAACATACCAAAATATGGTGCCGGTATCCGAAAGTGAAGTATTTGTTCGACGGAATCCTCTAACAACACGCACTATAAACCCTTTATCCTGAACTCCATATTGAATGTATTATAATGTTTTAATGTACGAGTAGGACGTGTCATGTATCCTCTTTTTTGTTATTAATATTTTTTTTGTTAGGTGTTATTTTAATTTTTTGTATATATAATGTTGTTTTGTATATATGTATATATATAAATGTTTTTTTAAAGATTATTTATCTGAGTTCAGTGTGCATCGTGGCAAATACCCCTTCCATTGCTGTCTATCATTTGCGACTCTTCTCCAGTTTGGTTGGACCAGCTGTCAGTTTGAGCTCGTCCTCCCATTTATTGTATGGCCTTTCCCTTCTCCTCTTACCATCTCTAAAGTACCAGTGTGTGACAATTTTGCTCGATTTTTCTTGACTGTATCGTAGCATGTGCCCTGTGTGGTGCAGGTATTATAGCATTAAAATAATTCAACGATACCTATACCAAGTATTTATACATCGGTGTAGGTAAATGTAGGGAAGTGATGGAATTTCAAGACGATTTCTCGCCAAATCGTACAGACAGCATTGTCACGCATGAAACAAAGCTTTGTGACCCAGAAATGGCGCTACAATGTAGGCAAGTTATATATAGATAGTAATTGTTAGTGTTGTTACCTCTCTTTAACTGTACAGGGTTTTAACGGTAAACAGACGTGGAACAATAACGGGCAGATTTCCGCAGTTCAGTTCATGACGGCTATTAGCCCGATTTCCTGCACCTGCCAATTGTATTTACAGGGTGATCTTTGGACAAAGTTGCTGAAAATCGGGGACACAAGCACCACTTTATTTGTCTGGTTCATTCCAGCATTTTTTGGAATTTAGCAAGCGCTGCGCGGTTGCCCGTATAGGTGGACACTATCTAGCGAGACAAGCACAGCTTGTGACGAGGCTGTTATTCGCTACGCGTTAATGCGGCTCACCCCGCCACTTCACCCGTTACGAAACTAGACCTCTCATCATCATCATCATCATATCAGCCGAAAGACGTCCACTGCTGGACATAGGCCTCCCCCAAAGAGTGCCAAAATGACCGGTCCTGCGCCACCCGCATCCAGCGGACTCCCGCGACCTTTACCAGGTCATCAGTCCACCTTGTGGGCCTACCCACGCCGCGCCTTCCGGTACGTGGTCGCCACTCGAGAACCTTTCTGCCCCAACGGCCATCGGTTCTACGTGCAATGTGCCCCGCCCACTGCCACTTAAGTTTAGCGATTCGGAGGGCTATATCGGTTACCTTGGTTCTGCTGCGGAAAGCCTCATTTCTGGTGCGATCACGCAGAGAAACTCCCAACATAGCCCTCTCCATTGCCCTTTGGGTGACTTTGAGCCTTCTTATGAGGCCCATACTAGACCTCTACCTACGCTTAATTATTACGCGTCGCGGTGTCAACGTATAATTGTGGGTGAGCGTTGAGGTGAGCTTAAAACAAGTTACAGAATAGGGGGGCAGAGGACGTCAAAGGTCTCCGCTAAGTAAGCGGTCGACCAATGGTTGTTAGTATATAAGTACACCGGTGAAACCCGGATTTAATTCAAATCCACGGTTTACTTGTCAATTTCATTATCCTCGCATTTCTCATTAATAACTAGTAATTGTCATACGTCGACACTGCTATCCATAAAATGAGGGTTGTGAGCTTGGTAGGTATAGCCATAAATAGTAGAGCGAATTCAAGTAGATCCGTCCCGATACCATCTATGCTACTACGGTGCAACCATCTTTAATCAAGAAAATGCACAAAACAAACTGATCTGACTAATCTTCATTAAGTTTGGTGACTTTCATGTCACAGTAACATCTCATCACTCGTACAAAAATGGCATAGTAATCTTGTGCATTTTTAAATAGTAAAAATATATTCACCATAATGAACCACAATTTACAGAAACGACGACTCTTCCTTAGAAAACACCGTTAGTTTTAACGATTTCTACTTATATTATCCGCCTGCCCGTAAGATAGTGATGATATCAAGAATAAATACTTAGAATTTGTCTCATAAGGAAGTTCCTCGTGTAATTTAAATAACATTAAATAAGAACTACGATGCACTTATCTTATAAACGTATCACTTAGACCGACATAACATATTTTAGCGTTGATTCTATCCCTCACAAATGTGAAAACGGCCACTCAAGATTTCTCTCACTCAGCATTCATTCTCTACTTCGAAAGTTATTGACGACCCTGTATAAAATCGATCACGTATAGGACAGGATGTGTCACGGGCCAATCGGGATGATTGCCGAAAAATCCTGCGTATCATACACAGAGATAATCATTCAGTGTCCCAGCTATAAATCTGTACATTAATGTGCGCAAGCATCGCGTCACGTCTTTCTGCCAATTTGTGCTCCACCTTCCCTGTACCCCCTTATGATCCACACTCACACATAAAAAACACAAATTTCTGCCTTCACTTCGTGCACGTACGTTAAGAACATAAACGTAATCACACCAACAATAATTACTTCCCAATTATACGCTGGGAGACTATTCTTCCGATAACAAGTTGCGTCCGGCAATTCGTTAAGTATTACTTTGTAAAGTTGACAAAGCATGAAATTATCCGGGATTCAATTAAAACCAGCCCTGAGTAATAATCTATCAAATAAAATGAGTACATGCATAGCAAATTAACATGAGAATGTTAATCACAATAATCATGTAAAAATGAGACAAAATAAAGTATCGGAAGTTGATATGGTAAAATAACTAGGTACTGCTGCTTACCTACTGTCTTATATGTATGTACAGTCAAAGAATTTAATTTCCTACCCATTTAGGACTATTTCAAAGTGACACTGTAAATAAAATCATAAGAAGTCTCTTACGTTTTGATTGATTACGTCACTTTGACAAAGTCCAAAGTGGGTAGGAAATTAAATTCTTTGACTGTACCTCTGAGAATCGCTTTTTCTCTTTACAGACAGGTGCCCGTAATTTATTGATTGTAAAAACTAAATTTAAATTGAGTCTTTAGACGTGAGCTTCATAATATTTCACTAACTATATTATGATTATCAGTGAGCTTGCATACAATTGTACGTTATGCTTACAGCGATTTACTCTAATACAAACAATTTACGACGAAGCGTTAATTTACACATTAGATATCATTTCCAAAAAAATAATTTGAACATTCACTTTCAAATTGAAATTAGCTACAGTTGCCTACTAATCTTGGGATTAGATGCCAAAGCAGACCCTGGGTTCCTTTAGGATACAGCCGGGAACAAACGCTAGAAATTAGCTCTATAGTTACCAAATCGGGGTGCTTTTTTAGTACGAATCGATTTTCATTCGATAAATGCGAACAAGGAAGGCTGACCCCAAGTAAAGAATGGGACCAGGTCCAGAAGGAAGAAGAAGAGTAATCGCACAACAACTTTTTGCCGCATATGCTACACTAGATGGGGCATTTTTGTTCTAACACCTCCTCCCTCCCGTAGTCAGTACCTCCGAGTCCTAGCAGCAGAACTGCTGGCTGGATGAGTCACCAGAACACAACAGAACAGATAGTAACCGTACAACAACTTTGATGGAACGTAGATAGTTAGTAACGTTATCTCTTGCTTCAGGCGTGACAAAATATCAGTAGCACCGAAACATCTGCCGTTCGGTATTTGATCATAATTAATAGATTATAAGATCGTTATAGATTAGATAGAATAGCATTAGATAGCCGGAGAATTTAGTAATCGTACGATGCGTTTCCGGCTCCCGCCTTTAGCGCCTCCGGGACCGGTGCTTCCAAATTAATTAATGACATGTCACTGTTGTACAGTTAAATGGATGAATCAACTTTCTTCTGACGGTAGGTGCTATGGTTTCGTACATTCATATCCTTCATAAATAAGAGTGCTCCTAATATAACTGAAAGTAACCTCGGTCACTTTTAAAAAATGTGATTTGATTAAGTGAGTTAAGACTTTAAATCCTCCAAATGTAAGATTTTGACGACATTTTAACCCCTTTTTAATGTTTCTTCTACGTTTATTAGATGTCCATGTTAACGTATGTGTGTGTTGGAGTGAATCAATCAAAAAATTATGAAGATATAATGTTAGATTGACCCAAATTGCATTGCATTTAGTTTAATGCACAAGTTTCTTGGGAATTTTGACTATTAGATCATGCTCCAGCAGGCTTAGTATACTTCTTTTCAGATGAAAACTAATATCAATTGGTAAACAGAGTAAGTTGTGTAAAAGAACAGGAGAATTTGGTACTGAAAGTTTCTCGTTCGCAGGTAATCGTATTGAAATAAATGCTTGTGTTGTTACAAATATCGCTGGTATATGCTCATAGCACTGTCAAGTTAATACTTTCTTTGCAGCCATCATTTTTCTCACTAAAGCCCGTCGAAACCACCGCTATCGGAGACATTTATCAATCCGTAAACGGGTGCTTATCGCGGTTTAACGACTGCGTAACCGGCTGGTTTATGACGTTTCATTTGTTTCATTCAGCGCGCAATCCGCTCTCGCAATTGTCCAGATTGCAGCGGCTGTATTCGAGTTAGGCGATCCTGAAACCATATGGAGTTACGAAAAGGTGATTTAGAAGTTGTCACAGCTATGAAACTATTAAGAGGGTTATACCCGGTAGAAGAACTGAACAGTTTTAGATAAGAGGTGACGCCGTTCATGCGGATTATGAGTCCAATAAAAGTTTTGGGTTAGTTAGACCTTAACTTTGGTTAACTAAAAATAAAATGTATCAAGTTAGCAGTGGACGTCTTTCGGCTGATATGATGATCATGATAAAAGTTAATCTAAGTAAAGAACCGTCGATGTTTTCGGCTCTTTGTTGTGAAGTTACATCAAAGTATTAAGACTGAGTCGTGCGAAATATGCCAAAAAGGTAGTGGCCGTTATAAAGATAACGTCAACAGTGTTTGTTTAATCCATTAATAAACTGTACATTTAGCACTTCGAAGAATGTGTTCAAAATCTCAGCGTGGAAAAAACTTAAGATTATTAGTATTTTACCCTACAAAACAAAGTAAAGTTGGACGAAAACTGTAAAATCATAAGCAGGCATTCAAGTGTTTTTTATACTTTAACAGTGGAAATCTATCCTGATTTTCAGTTCAAACGAAACATGAATGTTTATATTACAATTTGAGCGCATTAAATATTTAAATTATTGTCTTGTAATTAAGGTCCAGATTTATCAAAAGGCGCTTCAAATTTGCCATACATTTTCACTATGGCGGCCGCGCGCCCATCTAAATACGCGTTCCTCGCGCTCTGTGGTTCAGTCGCCCGCGAGTGTTCAGAGCGAGTCCACGTCACTTGGCAGAACGACCTACCGATCGCGTCATCGTCACTCGTACGCACACCGGCAATACGGTGTAAGTATATTTTTTGTGTTTTAAATTTATTGCTTGTATTTACTTGAGTTTAAATTAAAACATAACTGATTTGTTTCAGTAAAATGGGAAAACGGAAAGCAAAATATTATATATCAAAAAAAAACTGCGCTAGATTCCAGAAAAAAGTAATAAATCAAAAGTAAGTTTAAATTAAATTATTAAGTAGTTAAATTTATTGCAATTAAATCTATTGTTGAACCGACTATACTTCTAAAAAAGAAGGATATTTTATGAATATTTTCTGAGTACCTACCTAGGTACTTGAAGATGGCTGGAAGAACTCATAAGTTGTTTTATTGTTTGTGTCGTGGTGGTTTTGGTATCTAGATAGTATATCGTGCATTTGTGAACATAATAGCTTCATTTGAAGGTGGTTATTTGAGGATATTTAATTTTGTATTTATTATTTGATGAACTGATAAATCCATACTTCCATATATCCATACTAATATTATAAATGCGAAAGTGTGTGTCTGTCTGTCTGACTGTTACCTCTACACGCATAAACCGCTGAACCGATTTAGATAAAATTTGGTATAGAGATAGTTAGAGTCCTAGGGAAAGACATTGGACAATTTTTATTCCGGTAATCATATCAAGAATAATCAAGATGTTAACCCATTTTGATAAAATTTGGTATAGAGATAGTTTGAGTTCCGGGAAAGGACATGAGATAGTTTTTATCCCGGAAATCATCTCCTAAGGGGATGAAATGGGGATTGAACATTTGTATGGACTACCGCTGCATCCGTTTAGATAGAATTTGATATAGAGTTAGTTTGAGCGCAAAAACAACAGTCCGATCGCGGCAAAACATAGTGATTTCAAAGAGGAATATCGATACTTAAATAATACCTGAATAAAAATAACAATAATGTAGAAAACCTGTTAGAAACATACATACAATGTGATGTTATTATGTTTTCATTGATTATTAACATTATAAAACAACATTAAAGTATGAAAATATCGAAAAATTCCCACATAATGCATTTTAGAATAATGGTTGGGTAACAGCACTACTTGTATTATTCTAAGGTGATGACGTCACGCGTTCGCGCCCCCAGCAGTCGCTAGCCACGGAGGGATTGTAAAATGCTGTAATACGAGAGTTGGGAAGCTGTAGTATGCATCAACTTTTCATATCGATATTGTAGGTAGGGATAGCTATAAAATGTAATCTGTATAAAAATGTGTTTTATCATGTAATGTTTAATGAAAGTTTACTTACACAAATTGGAATCAATTATAGTTTCCGTTCAGCGGTAAAATACCATAGGTCGGCGAAGATAACAGATAAGGATTATTACCTGCTTTAGAACAATGAAGTTCGCACCTGCGAACATACACACTCAATAGACCAAGCCAAATTAGGTTTTATGGCATAGGCCGTAAAGTTTAATTATTAAGCAGTACTTTCTAAATTGCCAAAATGAGTGAGAACTCCAGCTGCGTACGTTTTTTTTTCGTTTATTATCTAAATACGTGTTTACCCCGAATAAGAAATTAAAGAAACCTAAATATGAAGGCTTGAATCAAGTTATACTTCCACGGTTGTACAGTTAGTGTCAGAATAATATGCCTGGCTCATATAAAGATAACATAATAAGCATTGTTATAAAGGTTATTCGAGCGCATGGATTCTCATACAAACAAAGTCCTCCATCAATATCCACCCCTAGGCATTCACTTTTAATGAAGCACAGCATATACTGATAACAACTGGTTGCAAAAACTACCCTTTTGCAGCCAAATTTCAGAAGGATTGAACAAACCTACTACTGCTACATCAATAAAAACTTAGTAATAACTACCCTTTATTACATAAATGTATGTTTTAGGATTACAAACCAAAATAAAGATGATGAATCAGCACAAACTTCAGTCTCAAACATGTCGGAACGAGATGAAGATCAGGTCAGTTATTCTAATTATAACAAATAAATATTTAATTCATACGTCTTAGGTCTATATTTTTTAAAGTAACACCTGATTGAAATATAAAGTAACACCTGTTTTTTTATTTCAGAAATCACTGGAAAATGGATCAGATATTGAATTAATTATAGAAAATGAAAATGAAGAGCAAGAAGAATTTACAATAAACGGAAACAGAATTATAGATTTTGCCTACGTTTTTGAACAGCTACAAGAAATTTCAAGACATAACTCGGGATTGGGCTGTAATCTTAGTTGTATAAAACTTATTAAAGAAATAAAAAAAGGATTTCTTTCAAAATTTCATTTTGTCTGCAAAATGTGTCATCTGAAATTGGAATTAAAAAACTGTCCAGATTCTGGTAACTCCACGGATCTCAACCTCAACGACAATATGGTAAGCAGTTTTATGTCTATAGGTGCGGGGTTTTCGGGTGTGGAACTTGTCTCAGCCAGTCTCAACATACCATGTATGTCCGATAAACTATATGCAAAGTGCCATACTAAGGTATGTGAGTTATGGGAACTAGCCAAAGAAAAAAGCATGACAGATGCAGCCAAAGAAGAGTACGATTTAGCTGTTTTAAATGGAGAAGTTGATTCAAATGGAATACCAATGATAACAGTGGTTGCAGATGCTTGCTGGTCAAAAAGATCCTACAGAAAAAATTATAATGCATTATCAGGTGCCGCTGTGATTATAGGCTACAGAACAAAACAAGTTTTATTTATGGCGGTGAAGAATAAATATTGTATGGTTTGTGCGCGAGCAGAAAATAAAAAAACGGCTACACCAGACCATATATGTTTCAAAAACTATACGGGCTCCTCAAGTGGTATGGAAGCAACAGCTTTGGTTGAAGGATTTAAAACTTCCAAGGAAACGCACAAACTGATATACTCTAGGCTGATTGCTGATGGTGATTCAAGTACGTATAGCAGTATCCAAAAAGCTAAACCTTACGGGAACTTATTAGTAGAGAAAATTGAGTGCACCAATCATTTGTTGAGAAATTATTGCACGAAATTAGATGATTTGGCCAGAAATACGAATTATCCAATAAAATATCGAAAAGCTGTACAAAATAATATATTGCGTCTGAGGCGTTCAGTAACTGGGGCAGTAAAACATATAGATGCCAAAGATTTAACTTTTGGAGAAAAAGTTCTGGAGCTCAAAAAGGATTTATTGAATGCGCCGCATCACGTCTTTGGCGACCATGATTCGTGCAAATCCTATTATTGTAGGAACCTAGCTGAAAATGAAAAACCAGAAGAAAATTTAGTACCAGCAATGAAAGGTAAAAACGGTGGTTTTATTTTTCTGGCCATACAGAAAATTCTTTCTAGGCTGGTAAATAACGCAAAAAGTCTGATGCACTGTGTAAATAGTAATATTGCAGAAATTTTCAATAGCGTGATTGCGAAGTTTATTGGCGGCAAACGAATAAACTATTCAAGCAGACAATCGTATTCAGGAAGATGTGCAGCATCGGTTGTTTCGTTTAATTCAAAACAGCCGCAGACTTACCTGAGTAAAAAAGTTTTATTGCGAAGCCCAAACAAACTAATTAAACGCCTGGAATGGAAAAGGAATGTAAGAAGAGTAGCTTCAGCAAGTCGTAGAATTTTTAAATCTCGCAGATCCGCAAGCCAAAAGTCAATCAATACATACAATGACGAGAACTACGGCGAATGTTGTCAAAAACCTGACCTAAGCAAGGCTGATTTTGACTTTGCTAAAACAGAGCACTTAAAAAGCATAACGTTATCCGAAGACGATCGCCATGCTCTCGAAAAAAGGACCGTTCTGCAGGCCGAATCGATGGAATGGCGTCAGGAGAGAAAACTACGGCTTACGGCATCTGTATTTAGCAAAGTGTGCAAACGAGGACTGATCAAATGCGGGCCATTGGTAAAAAATTTGGTGACTGAAAAAAATTTAGACCATGTTAAGTCAATTAATCATGGTCGAAATCATGAACATCTTGCACGCGAACAACTAGAATCCCACCTAAAACAGCCTATCAAAATATGCGGTTTATTCATTGACAAAGATTTGCCATTCTTAGGTGCAAGTCCGGATGGACTTGTAGGAGATGAAACAATTGTCGAATTAAAATGCCCGTATGCGGCTCGGGATCAAAGTGTCGACGACGCTATCGAGGCGAAAAAAATTAAATTTTGGAAAAAAACTAAAGATGGAAATACGATTTTAAATAAAAAACACGATTGGTTCTTTCAAGCCCAAGGACAACTTCATATAACACAAAGAAAAACATGCATATTTGCTGTTTGGACAAATGTGAATATGAAGATAGAGGTGATAGATGAAGATAAAACATTTTGGAATGACATGGCAAATAAATTAAAAAAGTTTTATTTTGATTGTCTTCTTCCAGAATTAATAGATTCAAGATTAGATAGACAGATGGAAATTAAGGAACCCGACTATATTCTGGAAGCAATCGAAAGAAGAAATACAAAAGGAAACAAGCGGAAATTAGATGAAACTACCAGAGAAGCAAATGAAAAAGCAAAAAAAAAGAAGTAACGACAAGTATTCTGTCTGGTTGCCTGGAAGAGAGCTTTAACCAAAATTACCATTTAACATGCTTTTTTAGATTTGAGTTTCTTACACTCTGTTTTTTTTTGTGTGCAATAAAGAATATTGTATTCTATAGTATTTTCTCTCTCCCGTCAATAAAGTCCCATCAATGTACAAATCGTAACAAATATCTTTTCATCACACTTGCTCGTAAAGTCTCTTATTGTACGCAGGCGTACAGAGCAGTTATAGCCGAGTTACCTCCCGGGAGTTATGGATTATAGTAGTCGCCTACCACGAACCGAAAACGAAGTATCTCGCTCTCTGTCGCTCGAATACGCAACTTGCTGCAAGTGCCACAGAGAGACATGTATATTTATATATAGACCGATTTAAATACAGCCGATATAACAGTTTGAAAAGCGCGCGAAATGAACGATGAATGTTTTCTTTGGTTTTGATTTGTCATTCTTTGTTATTTTTAATTAAAAAAAAATGTCACATTTTACAAAATCGAGTGTCTATTTAACAAAAGTAAGTTTTATGCATATGAAATACATCATTATTTATTTACTGGGTTTATTAACTACTAAGCCACCGATATCGGTAGGTATCGGTATCGCCGATTATTGACTTCAAAAATCGGTATCGGTATCGTATCGGCAAAATCATGTATCACATCCCTAGTAGCCTAGTACCTACATACAAGCATACATACTTACATGTGTTATTTGTTTTGAGTATGTAGATGTGTATACATTACACACCTAAATACTGAAAAGAAACTACTTACAAAATTACTTCATGTATAATTAGGATTCATAATTTGGAGTCCAGTATTTATAAAGTTCAATAATTCGAGTACGCATTCAAAAGACATTTTACAAGTAAGTATCTCCGTTTATTACAAGATAAATAATAATTGTGTTTACCTACCCTAACACCTAATCAAACAAAAATATTAGTTACGTTCTTCTGCGTTCGGCCGGCCGGTCAAGGTAGATACACTCGCCGTTGTGTGCATTCACGCACACATCTAGCGAAAACCCTAAACAGCGCCCGCGTCTTACGCAGGTTCCAAGATGAAAATCTTCAACATGTATTTTTATATCTAAAGTGAAAGCCAATATACGAGTTGGTACCTACCTATATCATCTCCTCTCCCGTAATTGTTCTAAACAGCTCGGTGACCACCATCGGATACTACAACATGCTCTCCATTCACAGACTTATTTATAGTTGACACCAATTGATCACTTCTATTGATTGAATTTAAAGTCAAGTAATGGGTCAATTTTGAGTACTGGGACGTTTACCTAAGTTAACTTACGTCGTAGGCCTGCATGTTGAAACTAACAATTTAATTTCAATCCTCTCTGAGTATCACGCATCACACCCCGAAAAACTTGGCTAACGCAAGAGGTAGTGCATGATCCAATACCCATAAGATCAATAAGTCTTAATCTATTACACTAAACTACATTACACTACATTCAGCCTGGATGCTGAAAAACAAAATGTGCACCGCAATTTTTTTTCGCCCGAATACCGGCACAGGATGGGTCGCAACATGATTCAATCGACGGCCACGGCAATTGGATTGAAATTGTAATTGCAATCAAATTACTCCTAAATTAGATGGCAATGACCTTTGCAGCCCATATTGGCGCAGCGTGGGACAATGCGCCCCGGTTTCCTTTCAACAGTATCCGACACGAGTCATTGCGTAGATGACTAGGATTCATGACTATTATCAGGAGAGAGCACAAGACTTACGACATATTTTTAGGTTAGGTTATGTTTTTTATTTATTTAATAGCCTTAAGTGTCCCACTGCTGGGCAAAAGCCTCCCTCTTTTCCTTCCACGTATCCTTATCCTGGGCAGTCTCCCACCAGTCTTGGTCAAAGACCTCAAGCTTGTCTCGCCCTCTCGCCATCTCCGACAAGGTCTACCGCGACGCCGTGTTCGGTTGTGTGGGACCCACTTGGTGGTGATTTTAGCCCACAAGTCTTCCGGCATGCGGCAGATGTGCCCGGCCCAGCGGCTGCGTGAGCTACGTCAGCTACTTGCGTTTTGGAACGCAGTATTGTATCTATTCCTAATGCGATCTGTTAATTTCACGGCCAAAATACTGCGTTCCATGGCTCTGTAGGTTATGTTAGGTTATAATAATATTATAAATGCGAAAATGTGTCTGTCTGTCTGTCTGTTACCTCTGCACGCTTAAATCGCTGAACCGATTGAGATGCAATTTGTTATGGAGATAGTTTGAATCTCGGGAAGGACATAGGATCTTATCTTATCGTATCTAGGTGAGGGCCCTTTCGGATGCACTTCGACCCAGTGCGATCTTTTGTGCATTTGCCCTCTCCTTTATGCCTGCTACAGTAGACGGCAAACTTCGTGCGCAAATGACCTTGCCTGCGCAAAGGCGAATTGTACGTGCAAGCTGCCCCCCCACTTCCCCTCATTTGCGCACGAAGTTTGCCGTCTACTGTACCAGGCTTGCTCCATCATTTCCACAAAACGGATGATGCAGTTCGCCGGGAGCACCTTGAACACCTTTGGTTGCGGGTAACCGTTACCAAAGAAGTTCATTATTTGTCTGGCAAGGGCATGACATTCACACAATAAGTGTTCCATAGTCTCATCAAAGGACATAGGATAGTTTTTATCTCGGAAATCATCCCATTTATTTAATCGTATGGCGTACATTTACATTAAAAATAGTTAACTACTACTTTATTATTATTTTATTATTCCAAATTATTCATAACATTTGACATTCGAATTTTTATAATGTGATTGTAGTTAAATAATAGTTGTGACATTATAGTAGTTTATGTGACTGAATGAAGGGCAATACACACGCGTGTGGGTTTATGAAACGAGCCGAAGGCGAGTTTAATAATAACATCACACGACTGTTTTAATGCCTAATTTAATTATGTACACATACACTGCTTTATCTATCCACATATCATAAGCCTCCATGATGCATTCTGGAGCCGCATCATGGCGGCGTTGTTTTCTGGCAGCTGTCATGGTTTTTTTTTAATTCAGAGACAAACTAGAGTCAGCTCTAACTATCATATCGTTCGATATCTTACTTAAGTACGTGCGACATTTGTGAGATTTGTATGCAACTTGACAATTCATTTCGAACTAAACGTCATCTCGACTGATATTAGAATATAGGTCAAATCAAAGTTCTTTATTTTTCAGAGATTTCCAAATTTAAATGAAATAATATTATCGAAATCGATGTTATTATTTAGCAATAATAACATTTTCACAGATAAGAAATTTGTTCTAACAAAACTGTCTGTTTTATGGTGGTCATAATGTGCGGTTCTTGAATGCATCATGGAGGGCTTATGATATTTGGATAGATAAAATATCTTATTTATTGTTTGGCACGCCTGCTCGCAGGCTAGATACACGTGCGTACCATTTCTGTACGAACACTCTGACTGTATCTTGAGAATTTACTTGTAAAATTTCTGATTTCAATCTTACAGGTACTATACGACGATATACATACCTACTTATATATATATAAATAAATTAAATTTATTATTTAATACTTTTATAAGTAGAACAATACATTTCGTTAAACGAAAAAGTGTCGTTAAACCCTATCGGGTTTGCTTTGTATCGACACCGCATTCGTGAACAGGTATGAGCTTCAATACATAAAAGGAGCTATCATAGGAGGTAGAAGGTTAACTAATAATTAATTTATATAGGGAGGTAGAATACTTAAATACATAAAAAACGTCCATGCCATGACTCAGGAATAAATATTTGTGCTCATCACACAAATAAATTCCCTTACCGGGATTTCAACCCAGGACCTCTAGCATCGTAGAGTTCGTAGGCAGGGTCACTACCAACTAGGCTAAACCGGGCGATGGTAGATTACGGATTTCCACTTGCTACGATACTGACATAATTTTGCTTTATTACTTAGGTAACTATCAGGAAAACTTCGTGAGGAAATCGGTCTAATCCCAACAAGTTCCTCCGGGTTGGAAGGTCAGATGGCAGTTGCTTTCGTAAAACAAATTTTGGGAAGAGCTGCCGAAGCGGACCCTGAGTTTTTTTTTTATCATGCTACTTTCATTTAGTGTACTTAGGTTTTCTTGGCCTGATTTTTCTTGAGCATTTCTCCGATAAAGATAAAGTCATAAAAGGAATATGAAAAAAAGTAAATGAGTTTTCTCTTATTTCTTTTGATGTTCCGCAAAGAATATAAAACGAATAGATAAAAAATAAATGTACACCTTTGTTGTCCGAATAAAATATAACAATAAAACAATTGATCCGATCTAACAGCGCAATCAAGGTCCAATTTCTCCCAGCATCATAAAAAATATGATTTCCCTGCGGCGTTCAACAACAGACCAATTAACTAACTGCTCTATGCGGCTTCCGAAATGATTTATATTACGGCTCTGCACGGTGGTCCGATTTCTTAACCCAAAACTGTAATTAATTACGAAACACCTGTAGGCTCTAATGATGAGCTTGAATTAATGGTAAAAATAGTATTCCATTTTTATATTGCTTAGAGTGATCTCGTTTTTTGCTCAGTTGTGATTCCCTTCTTGTGTTGTTAATATATTACGTAAGCTAGATAAAAATAATCATAAATGGAGTGAAATGTATTTTTTTCCTAATCTAGTATTGCTTATGCGGCGAGGTAATGTAAATAGTTGTGACATACATATAATATTCTATTTTTGTTACCGGTGCAGTAAAATATATATTTTAATATAATCTTAAGTTATGGTTGTACTATTACTTATTCTGTGGTTATGGTTATGAGTAATCGGATATTTGCATATCCAAGAACATCAACCGGACCACATGCAGGTTTCAATCACACATCAACCCAAATGAAACCACCTTCACCACCTAATTGCAATTAAACAAACTGTAAAAGTTGCTATCGCACTCTCCCAGAAGTAAATCCTTCTTGCGTGTTTCTGATAACGTGACAAGCGACATCCGTCGACTGTGGGAAAAGTAGACAGGTGTTGTCACTTATCGCTCCAGCTACCGGCAACGTCTTAATTACAAACTTATCGACAAGAAAAACATACCGAACCCTCTAGTTATTATGACTTATAATCCAATGTGCCTAACCTAAGATGAGAGTGTTCTTCAACGTTTCTCATCATAATTAAAGGCTATGTGCAACAACGTATTAAACCGTCATAAAACGGTATTGAAAAGTGACGTGTTAAGTAAAAAGAAAACATTAAAGTTCCTTAGGATTAAATCACAAGCACAACCACTTCCACTCCTGGCCTTGAATTTTGAAGTAAAAAAGGGTATTCTGTTACGGAATAAGCCAAAGAAATGCAGAAACAATATTACGGACGGACAGGCAGTTTGCACTAACGGTTTATTTTACAACTTTGTGAAAAGAATTGACAATAAGCGGTTCTCAGTTTCATCCTTCACTTAAAATTGCCGCGATATCGCAATCCCGCCTGAGGTAATTACGGGATTCTCATGAATAAATATAACAATTTTAAACTTAGCTTTTTGTGTTTCTCAACAAAGCTTTTATTTACAGTATTCGTTACGATCACAGTTAACGAAGTAGACTCGTGAGGCCTAGTGACAAGCCAGTTAAGCATAGGGCCTTGGAGAGTCAACTCGGTAATTCCTTTTATTGGATTTTCGCTATACGTAGGTGTATACCTACTCAATATATTGAAAATTTATTGAGTATCTGTTTTTGCCACGTGAATCCGGTGAAATTGACATAACCATTTAATAGATACATATCATCGTCTCGCTCATCATTGGATCAGCCCAACTGGGGAAATACTTCCACCATACAAAAGACCATAACCATAATGACACTACTATTTTTAGAAAGAACGAATGAAAACACATACGTGGTGGTGAAAATTACTTAAATACGTATTATGTGATGTGATGCATAAGATGCATTAGATATCCATGTTGTAGGTTGTAGAAGTTATTGAGGTAGCATTTCTAGACTAGTCTTGCCTCATAAAAAGTCTTAGTTATTGGTGAAAATTACTTAAATACGTATTATGTGATGTGATGCATAAGATGCATTAGATATCCATGTTGTAGGTTGTAGAAGTTATTGAGGTAGCATTTCTAGACTAGTCTTGCTTCATAAAAAGCCTTAGTTATATCTTATAACTTTGAATAGAAAGAAACTTGTCGAATTACACTATTATACTTTTTTTACACCGAGTGCACGATGGACAACGTCACTGGCGATGTCGACTGCCGAGTTTAGCCTATTTAGTAGTAAACAAGTTCTAATGTCATGTTGATTCTACCGTTTTAGAGGTACGCGAAATCAGTGTAAAGCTAGGTTTAGACGAAATGAAATGAAATGAAATATTTTATTTGCCATTAAATGTGGTATACAAGTGGTGTTACATGATAAGTTGTGGAGCCATACACATTTAGACTTTGAAAAGCCATGCAAATTGAAATTATACTAAAATTAAGATTAATCTACATTATTATTTCAAAAATTAACATGCATTAATACCTAGTACTTGTTGCAAATTCGTTAATCCATTAATGTGGACTATTGCAACAATTATGAAAATGTCAATTTATTGTCGTATCTAAACTCATTCAGAGTGTAGTAACACTTTTAAACAAGAAAAGAGAACAGTTTGTTTTTAAATTTATTGAGTGGTAGTTTTTTTAAGCTCGTCAGGTAGTCGGTTAAATATCTTAATGCACATTGCGTAACAACTTTTACTTCTCATGGCTGTATGCATATAAGGGAGTACTAACCTCTCCGGATATCTAGTATTTAAACGTGTTGTATCTCTTTTCATGATGAACATATCAGGGTACAATTTAACAAATATACAAATTTCGTAGATATAAATCGAGTGCACCGTTAATAACCTCAGTTTAATAAAATAACTTTTACAAGATGTTCTTCGAGATATGTTACATATTGCTCTAATACATTGTTTTTGTGCTATAAGGGTGCGCTTCACATGTGATGAATTTCCCCAAATCAAAATACCATACTTTAAAAATATATATACTATATGTGATGGCTCACTGGCTTGCAAAATAATGCTGGCAGCCAGTGCTTTACATACAATAACAAGCCAGCACTGGCTTCGTCTACTAAACCGGGCATAAGTCCCGCTGGGTAGTGATTTTTTGTTTCAATAATAACAAATACCCTAATGTTTTTGGCTGTCCAGAACCAGTCTTGTCGTGGATGACGTAGATGTAATTAACAGGGCGTAGTACTAATGCTAATACAGGCTAATATCAGGCCACGTGTGCGGAGTTGCGGACCGTGGGAAGCGAGCGTCTCGCCGCGCGAGCAGGGATATTGTTTCTTGAGCACATGCCGGGCGCAAGCGAGTTAAGTGTGGATACGACTTTGATTTTCGTTTTATATTATAGACTTTTTTGTGTCATAAACGAATTAAAAAAAAGAAAAGTCCCTTGGACTACGGCGTCTTAGTTAAAACACAATATGTAACGCCTCTTTGGAAATCCATAGCGTCTGACCACCGCAAACGTCGAGTGCTGAATGGGTGAAGTCTTCAGTTTGTTTATTTCTTTTCTTTTTGTTAATTCTATTGTCCATGCTATATTTGAGATGAGTGCGTAATAAGGATTACCTACATATTTGTATTTAATGTTTCCGAAAGTGCCATGGTGCTATCGTTTTAAAAAATTAGTATCTGCATACCTGATACACTGTTACCAATGTTTTTTTGATATGCAACAAAAAATTGTGAAGTCTTTAATGCTTACAAGCTGGTAGAGTGTGTCGTGTGATTACCTCTGTACCTATCAGAAAAATGTGTTTCATTTTACCCAATTACGTTAACTTGGCCCAATGCAGTCGTCCCAAAAAACATATTCAATATAAAGTACCTAAGTTATGAAAATTAAGCTGAGTTACATACCAGACACTAAATGTGATAGTTACTAAGACACTCAGACGTATCAAATTAGATACCTATTAAATACACATACTTTTCGTGGACGATCGAAAGCGATTATTCCAAAAATTGCTCCTAATGAGTATTTTATACTAGGTACCTACGTAACTATGTTTCATCGTACAAGTTTCATAATTTTCAAAGTTTGTTTGGTGTCGTGTTTATTTTTTCCCAAACTAGTCAGTCTTATCCACCCTAGTCCTGACTCACTCCCGTTTGATTGAATGCGCGTCCCGTATAAAAGGAAGACTCGCCATCTGCCGTCGTACGGGCTCGCAAACAACACACATGCCAGCATACGTTCAAAAACAACCCTTAAGTCTTACAGCTTAAGGGCTACACAGAATATAGACTACTCAGAATTTTAAATAGGCCAGATTTCAGTTATAGTACCCTCCCATGTAAAGATGAGGCAGTGAAATACCCGGAATACTTTTGTCTATTAAACAAAGCACTACACTGGCCTAGAAACAGAGTAGTATGTAAATAGTGTTAGTACGTAATAGGTACAAGACCAGTAAATAATATATATATACAATAATTAAAAGACTCTTTTGCAACTGATGCAAGACCTGCTGGTCGATTGTGTAGTGTTTCGTATGTACGTTAGGTAGATCTAAATGTCATTTTTTTAATGGGAAAATGACAGTTGAGTTGTCCTAACGCTCGTTTAAAAAGTTACGCAACTACCGGTTTCAAAAAAGGTTTACTCTATCTACGGTTAAAGGGCTAAATGATGCCATACGTCTCGTACTGTTGCCACATGACGTATAAATATACCCTTACATTTTTGACCGGAAGTGAAGGATTTTTCCAACTTTCAGCCTATTTTAGGTGCGATAATTTACTTTCTTGCTCAGCACAACTTTCTTCTCATGGGAAATGTTGTTCAGTATGACCATCTTATTCGCATTCGGTCATTACGGATCATGCAGATCCCGAAAATACCCAGTAGGTACGCATACAACACTTGATTGAGACCAAAAAGTTCTAAATATTTGACCAGGTTTAATTTCCTGCAAAAGTCACAAACGACTAGGTATTAAATTAAAATAAGAATACTAAATGAGTCCTTATTTGGTGTGCTTGTGTGGTTCATTATTAGCAGAAGTGCTACAGTTTTATGTAAATTCAGTTTTTAATCGAATTACAAGGAACATGGTTCCACACTTTCTGCATTTGGTCATTGATAAGGATTAAGATTAGGTATGTTACTTTATTACATACTTACTTCAATAGACACCGTTACAGGTAAAACGACACGCATATTACACTTATGATCCTGCATTTGTAAAACCTAAGAAACTATTCAACTTGTTAAGGCTTGTACACCCGCTAACGTCCTTGAGTCGTCGTCCGTATGGACCAGCGCGCGACTGATCGGGCCTGCCGAGCCTCCGCGCTCGCGCATTTTGTAGGTATTTAAACATAGTAATTAAGATAATCATTTTATCTATTCAAACTCTGCGAATTTGTCTATAAATATTTAATAACTTTATTTAAGTACAAAAATTTAATTTAAAATATCTATAGTTTAGTCATAATATTGAATAAACTTTACAAAAAGAGGTAACTTTGGGATTTTTTTCTATCGAGTGAAGATCATTAGATCGCGTAACTGAATGCGACTTTGACTAGATTAGATCCTTAAGTAATACGTATCTTTTTTTTAGATTTTTGAACCCTATTTTCTACGTCTGAGATTGTTTTAAAAAACTCGAAAACGCTGCCCCTGTTGACTGTCGAGCCTTAAGCTTGCACGTAGTACATTTGCACTGTGACCGGGTATAAGCTAAATATAGTAATAACTATATAATAATATAATAATAACTTATGTTACATGTTTCTTCCTATACAGCGTATGGTTTTAATTATCTGTTCATACAACCTGCCCATCTTAGCAAAAATACAATAATCAGAACAGGGCCATCTTTTTAGAATGGTTAACACAAGACAATATTAATTACTCTTACGAACATTACACAATGAATCATTAAGTAGCCGCATGACTCAATCGATCGATCTGATTATTAAGATAAGCTCCAGAAGCTAACGCTAGCCGGCGCCTGCGCCGCTACCGGTACCGCGGTTTAGAGAACAACTGTAATTTTAATATCAAGTAGGGTTGCCAACTTGCCATCTCTCAAAAACCTGGCCACGAGGTCAAGAAGCGTGAACATGTCAAAAAACTTATGTAAAAAAAATACTTGGTCATAAAATCTTAATTTTTTTCTTGAAAAAAAGAGTACTTAAGTCATTGTACTCCCTTATGAAAACATGGCACACAGGCGGAATTCAGTCACTGATTTCAGCATTTTAACCACTCCAGAGTAAAAAAAAGATAGGTAGGTAACACCCTTTTTAGAAATTGTGCGCAAGGTACCCGTTTTATTTGCTCTTGAGTGATTCAGATTCTGATAAGTAGGTACTTTATAATTCTAACACTGTTTTTTTTTGTCAGACCCTAATAGTAATTCCTAAAAACATAACGTCTTGTTTGATTAAAAATACCTACCTACCTATTTATTTATTCGTAAAGCCAATGTATCAATCAGGTATGTAGGTACCTAGGTAACTACCTAACACAAGTATAATGACAACTACCTAGGTAAGTAAGTACATTATCTCTTACTAACTGCAAATGACCAAAAAAATCGAAGGTCAAAAATTCGTTCCTGTATTTTGTTCCTGAAATCCCGTTTTATTATAATTTGACGAAAGAATACAACGCTTGACGATAATATCTATCTACAATTTCCGATAGTGGTACCATGTCATGCACCATGACGATTCAAATGTCTTCATTTCCTTTCTCCAAACTACGCCAAATATAAGTAATGTCCACCGGCAATCATCGGCTATCTATTGTCAAAAACCGAGTCACAATACAACGCGAGCCACCACGTGTCTCTAATAAAGAACTATTATTACTCAGCGATAGGTAGCCGCGTGCTCGAACTGTATTTAATCATTCCTCGCGACCGGCAGACGTCGATTTTCTTTAACAAAGTGCTCTTGTTTGTTTTTTCGTGAGGAAGGCGAACCGTGGGAACGCCGGGCGGGTGCACTTCCCAAAACATCGACGCACAGCAGCCAGTCCAACATGCGCCCAGAAGACAGAGACAAAACATTGAACAAACACCCAGCTAAAACGAGACCGAGAATGTGACGTGTGCGCACCAGGCGACAATCGCGTGATCTACAAGAAATAATAAAACGGCAATAAAAGAAACACGAGACAGCGCGCGGCGTTCGCGCGCGAGCGAGCGGGACGGAACCAACTGGCGAAGGTGTGCGCGCGCGCCGCTCGAGTTACCGCATTTGAATTTCAAAGATCAATGATCGATGCGATAAGAGAGGGACACCGCGCGCGTTCAAATAAGGCGGTGAAAGAGAGGGAGATATTGCGCGCGCGCGGGTGAAAGGAAAAACGAGATGGATTGGCTCGTGGCAGTTTCAGGGCACGCTTCGGCAACAGTTTCTTGGAGTCTCGTAGAGATGGCGCTACCGTCTAAACTTGAGTTTGACTTCAGCAGCACAGATTTATGTTGATAAGAAAAGCTGCATAGCATATCAATGATTATATACGTAAACACGAAACAAAAAAAATCACAATTAAAGTAATTTCTTGTTTTCCAATATTTCTTCTCCACCGCTTTTCCTTTTGTAACTGAAGGTAAATAAATTACAGATTGTCTAAAATGCAGAGGCATGGTGTAAATGATAATGTAACATTTATTTAAGGTTATTCTCATAACAGGAAACATAATAACTATAAATTATAATCAGTAATCACATTGTAACTGCTAATCATTAGCGACACTAGCGCTCGTGGCTGATTTGGGCGACGCTTAGTTCAGCGCTACCATTATAGATGGCGTAAGTAACAATTTTATGTGTGTAGTATTTGTTTGACAAATCCAGTTGGAAAACTTCGCAAAGATTAGGGTAAAAGAAATACAATACAATTTGTCTAACCAGTTTCGTCAAATCGAGAAAATCGAATTTAGATTCTATGGATTGCTAGTGGGCGGCAAATTTCATACTAGCGGTGAATAATGAATCTAGGTGACAATAAAAAAAAATACGAATTGGTGCTTTATCTGTACATCTAAACGGAAGCTACTTAGAAATTCTAGAAGTTCTCCGTTTTAGCTTGGGCCATAATTCTTGTTGCTATCCGGCTGTCCGGCTGTCCGGCTGTCGTCCTCAGTCGCATTTCCCAACCGATTCTCGCAAAAGTTTGTGAGCAGGTTCGTTAATTATACTTAATTCAAAAAAGAAAATTCGGAAAAAGAGGGGTGTTATAAGTTTGACATGTCTGTGTGTCTGTCTGCCTGTGTGTCTTGTCTGTCTTTGTGTCTGTCTGTCTGTGTGTCTGTGTGTCTGTGTGTGTGTGTCTGTCTGTGGCATCGTAGCTCCGAATAGACCGATTTGAATGCGGTTTTTTTATCCGAAAGCTGACGTGATCGAGATGGTTCTTACTTCTTAGCACGTTTCAACAAAATCGGTTCAGACGTTTTTGAGATATTGAACTTTGAAATGAAAATGTCGTGTCGGGGGTTTTTCTACTTTTCTTAGTTATAGTTATAGTCGATTCCGTTTTTCGAAATAAGACACTCGCGTGTTTTACCACTTACAAACCCACTAGTTACCTAGTAGGTATTATACTATCACACTCGTATCCACACTTATATGGCACGACGGTTTCCACAACGAAGAGGCCATGTTTTTCAAACAGGGATTGTTATAGGTGCCGCACGGGTTGTGGCGGCGGCTGTTATCAAAACACGACGTCTGTTTTACCGCCGGTATTGACTGGCATAAAGGTATGTCATCAGATTCACTACCAACAATTCGTAGCGCTACGCAGCCGATGACATGCGAAAACCGTTTGTAGATGAAAGCGCCCACAGAGCGAGTTCTTGGCACTGAAAGTGTTATTCTCAACTTGTCACCTTCGCCTGACCGGTCACTCATAGTATCCATATTTTGACGCCGGGAGTGCAATTCTCTAAAACAATTATATCTTACGTCACGGCGTCGCAGGCCACCTCAACTTTCAACTCACCTGTCACCTCACCTCACGCCTAATGTGACAGCCAATATAATAATCACCCCGATACGTCACATGTCTTTAATTTGAGTCGGTATAGATGATCACACGAACTTAACAAGTGAAGTTCGATCGATACTATATGAGTACGCTTCATTCGAAGCAATAACAACGCGTGATCGGAGGTCTGACTTGCACACGGCCTGCCAAATTAAGGGGGTAGTTACTTTTTCAGTTTTTAATTCCACGTTATTATAGTTTTTGTTAATCCACGTCGGTTGCAAACAAGCGCACGGCATGCCTGCTGGTGAGTGGTCATCGTAGCATATGGACGCTTGCAACTAAAGTTCATTTCTCTAAAAGAAAAAAAAAACAATAAAAAAAAAAGTGACTAGACATGTTCTTCGAATTCAGGGGGTCAATTCGAGACGCGTATTTATACGCAGTTTGATACGATTTATAAGTTTTTCGACTGCATGCTTGCAGATGCCGAACGTGTGGTGCATCAGAGCAGCGTGCGAAACATATTGAACCGCGGTCGAGATGAATAGAATAGAATAGTATAGAATAGAATACTTTATTGTTCACTGTGTACAACCGACTTGAAGCCGGAATTTATAATATTTATGCCTACATTGTTTGGTACCAATCCGTTTGAATGTCGTGGACAAAGAAATTTGTAATGCTCAATGCTCAATCTTATTCTAAATTCGGAGGACCAATTTTATAATTCTTAATTTAGGGAAAAGCGTGCGATTTGTGAGTTATCGGATATAGTTACTACTATTGATCTGTGATTTCATTTATTTAGTTTTAAGTAGGTATCTTAACGGTAGTGATACATATTAAGAGTTTTTGTTTTGGCCACAATGACAATGTTTTTCACTAAGTATACTTTTTACGAGTACATAGGTCTGTACATTCGGTACACAACGATTATTGATTCACTAAGTATAGGTACTTTATAATAAATACTTTATATTTAACTTATTATTACTTACAGTTTTTAAACACGAAAGCAGCGAGTGGGCGAATCATTTGGGAGTCAAATGAGCTCATGCCGCTGATTTATTCATAAGATATTGGTATTGGTAACTCATCTAAATCTCTCGAGACTCGTCATTAATCAAGATACTTAACTGGGTTAGGATGTTTCAAAATGTGCCTTTTAATCAGCAGTGGATTCAAATGAGTACTTAATTTGTACCTATGTTGTAATGGTGACGTCAAATTGTCAGAATGATCATATCTCAATATTTATTTATTTATAGATAAATGGGTGCTATCTTAGCACTTCTTACTGTTAGTATATATTAAATAGGTATTTAGCAGCAAGGAAATGATTATAAAAAATATGTCACCTATGCGTACAGACTGTTATTTACTCAAATATAGGTATTTACTCAAATACTGATTTTATACGGGGTGTTGCCTGTAACAGGAGCAATAAATGAAACGGTGGATTATTAGGTCAATCAGCAATGAGTTCCAAGTGGTTTAACAAACAAAACTAGAAAAAGTACCTAGTACTTATTGAAGTAGGTGTTTTTACTTAACTGGAATACTATCAATATTTTTTTACCTTTTAAATAAAATAAAACTGGAATGCTGCCTGTGTGATGGGCACCCTGCCTAAAGGGAAAAGTTTTGATACGTTTCTGTAATTTTATTTTATTTTATTTTTAAGTCGTTTGCAAATAAGTAAGCACTGTAATAATAGTTTTATGAATTGACGATTACAATAAAGATTCTATCTCTTTTGCTCTATAATATTCAAGATAAATAATAAATAAAACTTGTAAAATGTAAATAACTCCAAAAATTAAGGGAAAACAAACACACTATCATTACTACGATATAAGTGCTCAGTGTTCTACCAAGATATTTATAATGACTTAAGTAATGCTACGATATCGTGATGTCAAATTTCATTAGGTACTACAAGATAATTTAATCCAATTTCCATGAAATGTATATAAATTAAGATTTTATGTTACCATATGTTCATTGTGAATAAACGATTTGATTGATTCATTGAAATATACAGTGGAAACAGGATAAGTGGAATCGCAAGGGACCGGCTGTTTAGTTCCGCTTATCCAGGTTTTCGATTTATCCAGTTTTCCAGGTTCAAATAAAACGTTTTCTCACTTACAGAGGCTCTCGCTAACAGAGGTTGTGGATGCTTGTAATGTCGCTTATAGAGGTCACGTATATGGTCAAATAAAAGATAAAGACTTTTTCGTTTTTGCCGTTTCATATCTGCGTTTACAGTTTTCAGCCACTCTGCAAAAATACTACTGGTCATCCAAGCTTTCTTGTTATTTTTATAATTAAGTAACTGGCAAAGTTCGGATATTTTTAAGCAACTGGGTTTTTTTATTTTCCAATCAAAAGAAGGGGTAGTTTTTCTGTTCCTGGCATATTGGCACAAAGGAGTACAGTGACGCGTTCTTTGCTCATTTTTCCACCGTGGCATGACTCTCCTTTGAAAGTAAATGTTTTGTCAGGAAGACACTTGTAAAATAACCCTGCCTCGTCTCTATTAAATATGTCATCCAAATCGTTACGTTTTTTTAATCCTTCTAACCATCCGTTACTCTTAGATTTTTATAACGCTGAGCTATTCCACTCATAGAGGTTTCGGAGCTGGCTGCTTCCAGTTACAGAGGTAAAAAAAAGGAAAAATGGATTCCGCTGTAATAACGCCGAGCTATTCCACTCATAGAGGTTTCGGAGACGGCTGCTTCCAGTTACAGACGTAAAAATAAGAAATTATCGAAAAAAATGGATTCCGCTTATAGAGGTAATTCGTTGCCAAGGGACTGGAACCGAGAACTTGGGTCCACTTAAAGAGGTTTTTCACTTACCTAGGTTCCACTTATCCAGTTTCCACTGTATTTAAAAAAAAACCCCAGTGCGAGTCGGACTCGCGCACGAAGGGTTCCGTACCATTATCAATAAAAATATTTATTTTATTTTGTTTTTAGTATTTGTTGTTATAGCGGCAACATCTATGAAAATTTCAATTGGAACTATCACGGTATCAGTGAGATACAGCCTGGTGACAGACAGACGGACAGACGGACGGACGGACGGAAGGACGGACGGACGGACGGACAGCGGAGTCTTAGTAATATATAGGGTCTTGTTTTACTCTTTGAATACGGAACCCTAAAAACACATTATATTAAAAAAAATATATATAACGAAAGAAAGTATCATACATATGTATACTAAAACCCAACTATAAAAAGAATACACCATCCAAAAGCTCCGTCTGTGGCATGGTCCCCAATACGGCCGCGTTACCTCGTTGTATGGCTAGAGAATTTCACTAGGTACAGTCGCCATCACATACATAGAGTACACTATAGGTGTTCAAAAATATCGGCACATGCACCCTAATGCCTTGAAAATAGAGGTGTGTTCCGATGTTTGTGACGTGCTTGTTTGCTCCGATGTATGTGATGGCGACTGTACCTACTTTAAATATTTTTTTTCCGAATTCAATAATTTTGAATCACTGTGGGGCCTGCGGATATTCTATGGAGTCATCCTATAAATTTATTGCTCCTGTTACAGGTAGGTAACACCCGGTATTTACTTATTATAGATATAATGTAGGTACTAACACGCGCTGCAACGTGACTTCCATAAAAATGTTATAGAGAACTGTATTGGAGCCATTTAGTAGACTACACATCGTATACGATTGTCGTGATGTTTACAAGTCCTATTCACAACTCCCAAGCTTTAACAAAGGCAACCAAATAACCGTCATCCGTTATTAGAACAAACGCGCATCTATTCAAATTCAAAAATAGAATCGCGAGGGCGTGCGCTCGCAACGCCTATGGGCCGAATTGTGTTTCTATTGGCTAACGAGCCACCAATCACGGGCAGAGGATGGCCTTACCGCTTTTCCTAAGCAGGGAAAAAGTTACGTGAAACTCGTTAGAGAATTCCTATAAAGAATAAGGAATTTATTATTGTGATTTTTGTCTTTTATATATTGATATGCTCCGTGTTTAGTACTAAAATTTATACGTTTAGAGACTAGATTTGTCGAGAAAATGTCGACGTCGTTTTTGTGGGCGTGGTTTTAAAGGAAACGAAACAACACGCCTACCTATTCAGTTATTTCGATACGTAATAGTAACATTACTGCAGAGACCTGTGGGTCGATCACGTAACTTTTCTTACGCGCGTCTGTAAGGTCTGTAATGTCAATTTTATATGGAAAAATGACAGTTAGATTGTGATTTTACTGTCAGACGCGCGTACAATGCGTTACGTGATTGACCTACAGGAAGAAAGCCATCCTGGACACACTTATGGTCGAAGCATGTATAGTGCTTTTCTCAAAAATAAATACATTTTGTGACCAACTTGTAAGTAGTTTGATGTTCAGCTTTCCACTTCATGAATTTTTCAAAATTGTGCAATTATCTCTACATACGTAGGTAGTTGAAAGTAAATTATTTATCACCAATTTCGCCTCGGCTTTTAAATATAAATCTGTTTTCATGCAATCTGATTCATCAGTACTAATTTTTAACAATTATATTTCAATGAAGTCAATCCCGCCAAAATACCAGTGCAACTTTTTTTTATTGCTCTATGGAGTTAAAGCTACTGATATTATGCCAGAACCCCAATAGAATAAATACATAAATTTCGTATTAGTTTTATGTTTATTGTGAATATTTTATTTTATTCTTCTTTTCTACATTAAGTATCGAATTCCTAATTCCTATTTAGTATCAAAATAATAAAAAACACGATTGAACTGAATCTTCCGCCATTTTACATCGTGCAATACAAGTGCAATTCGGACACGCACGTCAACCTCTATGGTACCTCCTTTTTATTAAAGGCCCTTAACTGCCAACAACGTCCTTAGCTTATCTTTGAAAAAAAATATGGTTCCATACTTAAATATTATGATATGTAATGGGATTTCATACTTACTTACTAGACACTTTTGCATTTTCCTGGATACTTCTAGAAATGGTCCAGGATGAGTCACTTTCGGATACTGTCTTCACAGATGTTATGGGAACATTTCATACTATTTTTGAGAAAATGTATTTATTCAATTTATTTGGAATTCGGCAAGGCTCAGTATTTCAATTTTGCTTATATACGTACCTAGGCAAGTAGGTATATTATTATATATATTATAAGTACTTAGATACGTTTTATCTCACCCAATTACCGTAAAATAAAACGTAAGCCTATCTTACCATTTTAATAAATTTTCCTGATCAGGATCCTGCAACATAGTTGCGTATCAGCTAGTTATATTTAGCAAGCTTTTAAAGACCTTGCTGAAAGGATATAAAGCTGAAATTTGCAGTTGCCACAAAATGCCTCATTGAAATGTATTTTTTCTTGAAGCAATAATTCGTTCAATTATCGGTCAGATGCCTGGCCGGTCCGTGAGATTATTAAACTTGTCTAATTGGTATTTACACCGCACGATTACCTATTTAGAAGTTTCTGGAATCATTTTAATCGGCAATAAAAATTCTTAGCACTCGGCATACTTGAGGTTTTTCACGTCTTATTTATTGGAGAAAAAATATGGATCAATTTATTTTTTCAAGCTCTAGTCGTATTAAGCAAACCGGGTTATCATGGTTTTGTTTAATGACGCATTATCTTCATAACGTTTTTTTCCTAATAGAAATCGCCTATTTAGTCTATTTAATTTCATATATTTTTAGGTAGGTTGCCTTGACTTTTTTATTCACATTCTGGCCGCGAATCGCTACGCGCTACGCTCGTAGCCGATCTGGTGGCTTCCCTCGTATGTAGCGGAAAGCGCTTACGGCGTAGGCACACGACAGTTGTGTTCCCGGCACTGAATGTGTTAAGAACTAGATTTAATTTTAATTCCAATTGTCTTAATTTACTAAGATAAATAGTAGATATGTTTGGCAGTAAGTAACTAATATATGTTCATATTTCTAGTAAAAAAATGATAGAGTAGGTACCTCTATATTTTTTTTACCTTTTATTGTGCTCGTACCTTTCCTCGATTGGAACAAACGGTGACCACTTTGGCCTAGTTAGAAGTGACTCTGCATATGAAGCCGGCTGTCCCAGGTTCGAATCCCGATGAGGATTAGGTACTTGTTTGTCGATGATGAGCACGAATATTTGTTCCTATGTCTTGGATATTATCTATTTAAGTATATTTATTTATCTGGTCTTGAATGCATAGTACCGGCTTTGTTAAGTCTAGTGCTAGGTTGTTAATTAATTATATTTTTTTGTTATTATTTATGAATGTAAACAACATTTGCGAGTAGGTACTTTTAAATTTGCTATCTGTTTCACACCGCTCTATGCCTCACCCGTATCGTGCGATAAAGAGAGTTGCAAGTCCTGGAGGCCATTGCCTACATTTCCTTGTCGAAATATTGTTTCAGTGATAACGTTTTTACCCCCTAAGCCTTTATGAAATGAAACAATTTTGGTATAATTGAATTTAGTACACTTTAATCGATGTCTCTACCTTCCTTTTTTAGTAAATCAGTTTCGATTAATAAAAAAAAAGATAGTCATAGTTTTTTAGTCAAAAATATAGATTTTTGGATGCTAATAACTTTTAACGTAAGCAATATTTCTTAAAAATCAAAACGTTTAGACCAATTTTTTCATTATATCTACAACATATCCAAAAATTATAAAAATCGAACAATGTTTACGGGGTGAAAAACGTTTTCGCTTTTAGTATAAAAATGTACAGGTTCACAATCCTCTTTAAGTGAAAAGACACATAGCATAAACAATTTTTCCAGTTTGTATAGGATCCATTCCGTTAGGTAGGGTAATGTGTATTAATTGGTAAACAAAATTCGATCGTTAATTATAATTACCTCCATTTGGTTCTGATAAGACGTGCTATGCAAATCGGCCACGCCACTTAAGCATACTACAAAATTTGCAAAATTGTCGAAAGTGCTTATAAAAATATAAAAAAACAAAAAGCAAAGTGAAGTCACACCGTGGGAGTATAGAGCAGGTGCGGCACTTAGGGCGGGCGCACACGGGACAGAATCTTTAATTAACACTTTGGGACAAGAATGTGGTTCAGATGAGTCGAGTTGTGGTTCGAAATTATATGCTAATGCAATAGGTAATTGATAGTGAGTTATGAATTAAAGACGTCATGAAAAGGAGGTATAGATAGAGTGGACGATGTTGCCAACATGAAACATTCAGACACAATAGAAATAAAAATACAATATGTCCATGTGTGTGTATTAACAAGTTATTAAAAATTGAACATAATGTTTTATCGCGTTAATTATAATCGTCTTTAAATTAGGAACGATTAGTAATGTTTTTACTAAACTATTGAAAGTCGTACAATTAAAGAAGCATATACTTAGGTCCGATAGTAAGACCTACCTAATTCAAATGGTTGTACGAAAATGGAATTCGTAAATGATGATGTCACTATTTGTAACATAGGTACCTACCTAATTAGACTTCTCTGATGTAGTATCCATTCACTTCTAATTTTTGTACAATATAGGTACATTCTTACTAAAGAACCAGGAAATGGCTGACTCGACGACTTTAAGTGTATTAAACAGTCCAACAGAATTTTCGAAAGCAATATAACAGCAAATCCAACAGAATATTACAATTTTCGTGTCCTTGCCTTGTTCTTATTTCAAGAGAACATCTAAAAGTCAGTGTGGTGTGAACATGGTCTGAATAGGCAATTTTTTACTCATAAATTGGAAGGACCATAAAAGTTTGAAGTGCGAAAATGATAAGAAATAAAATACGCATAAAGTTCCATTTATTTTATAGGGTTATAAAAATAATAGGTACCTACAAGAGCAAATTATATTACCATCAGTAAAAATAACACAGTGAAACATCCCTCGCAATTTCTGATAGTTTTATATTGATCCAAGTAAATACTTAATTATGTATATGTGGTGTAAGGATCCATCTACACTTTTATGTTTCTATTGCGCTTACGCTTGAGCGTACGGTACTTGAGTAGGTATAGGTACTACATTATGGCACCTTACCTATCCTACACGGGTATCTCGGCATGTCTGAAGCTGAACGGAGTGTAACCTTTTAAAGTAAACTTAGTGACGTATTAAACCTGATATTTGTAGCGATTTGTAATATTTTTGGACCAGAAACGTCTGCTCAAAAGATAGATTATGAACACAATATTTGCGTCGAACTGAATTTGCCGGAATAACCCTCTTCCAAGCGAGTTATCTTATGTGTTACTAGCGACCCAACCCTGCTTCGCACGGGTTTATGTGTATAATACATGCATGTATGGATTGTATTATACTTATAAACCTTCCTCTTGAATCACTCTATCCATTAAAAAAAACCACATCAAAATCCGTTGCGTAGTTTTAAAGATCTACGCATACATAGGGACAGACAGACAGACAGACAGACAGACAGTGCAAAAATATGTATCGATTTAATCCTCTCATAAAGGTACATAACCTTGAACTTACTCTATCTTGAACAGTTTACCTATTACTTTAAATGACAACCTGTTTTTTTTATATTATCTTAAATTACTCGAAAACAAAAGAAGATCGTGGACTATTATTAAGCATGAAGTGTTCTTAGGATCTGCCAGTACACCCCCTGGAATAATCACCAAATCCCTCGTCGGGGGCCACTCTCACTAGCTTAGCCTGCTAGACCCCTTTTCCCAGTTCCTTACATTATTAGACCTTTGATTTCGACTATACCACTAAACCAAATTTGAAGTTTTAGATATTTATTCGACGCAGAATTTGACCTTCTTGAATATTGAATGGAATACATTTTCCGTCGGACGTACCGTTTTTGTGCTACATGCAAAGAACTGAAAATAGAGCAAAAATTTTGCGGTTTTTGGGCTCCCAAAAGTTTAGCACACCTCTTGGTATGGTGCAAACTCGGATTACATGCATTTAGGGCCAAATAAAGGTAATAAAACGATTTCCAGCTTTATGGGAACTAATTCTTCGAAAAATTCTAATTTAATTGGCCTACATCCTCAATGCTCATTATGAAAAAACAAATGTTTCTTATGGAATTTTAAGGTACTTAAACACGCTCCAAGGTCAAATTACTTTCCCCTTCCCCACTAGTAGGGCTTCCAATCCCGGGATCCCGCCTTTTTTAGGACCTTTTTCAATACCGGTATTTACAACTACAATCCCGGGATCCTGGTATTCATAAAAAAATTCAAAATATGCTAAATAAGCTTAATATCATCCATCAAAACGACTAATTTTGGCTGCGCCACGGATTTAAAAGTCGCTTGTGCATGTGTATAGAATAATTAGATAGACTTTTCCCTTTTGTATATAAGCCAGCAATTGTCTCTGTAAGTCAACAGCTAGACGTGCTTTCCAAAGTATGGCAGATGTAACCAGCAAGCGAAAAACGGTCAACAAAACCATAATGTGCCTATTGAGTTCAATTTTGAGTAAGTAAATTCTTAATGTTTTAGATATTTTATAATCTCAACTACATTATAAGGTGTAACATTTGATATTAATAAACTAAGTATGTCATGTAAAAGAGCCCATGAAGTAATTGAATTGAATTTTTAATTTGAATCTCGACCGTTGATTTGCAAAAAATGGTGCCAAACTGAAACCAGTGTTACTTTTTTCAACAACAAACAAGTCATCGATTAACATCGATTTCGAAAACTCTTATGACGGCACTATTTTTTTGGTTCATAGTACATACAATGAAACAAAGTTATCGACATAGATCTTTAAGGTGGTTCGATTGCCATATAAAACATTATTTGACATTCGTAGGCTAACGGCGTGATATTTTAAGAAACTTATGTAACAAACTTTCATAAATTGGCTTCTCATTTGCGCCAAATTTCCCCTTTCCTAGAATAAACTTGTATAAACTAGATTAATTTGAGAAATTGGTGTGGGACGTTATATTTTGGGAAAACTATTTTTCTCAAATTAATCCCGGGATCCCGGGATTGATGAAGACTAATCCCGTTTTAATACCGGGATCACGAAAGGTCCGGTATTTGGAAGCCCTACCCACTAGTGGATAAAGGCTTTAAAAGGACAAAAGACGGCTTTCCGAGGCAGTGAGGACAAAAAGTACGTACGCCTCTTTGTTATCTTTTCCTTACATATTTAGCAACAAAAGAAGTTGTAAAATCCCCACAGTGAGTGCATTTTAGTCATTCTAACTGGAATAAACTATATTTACCGAAATTGTAAACAAAATAGTGTGTGCGCCCCGCCTGCGCCTACGCACGGGACTTTCATAGGCGACGATTTGTCACAATATTGTCCGCCAGCGGGACCGCTAACGGTCCCTCACGTTTTACTTTATTTAGCCTAGTAATTGGCAAGGAACAGGTCGCGACAGGTTCGGCCGCCCGTCAATTGTTCTTTATTTGTATTCGCAACTATAGTTTTGTTTGTACGCTAGCCGAGAGCGTAAACATGTTCTCTTTTTAATGTAACTGTAACCTTTTTATAAATGCACATTGGCACAATGTTATCGTTAAGCTTGCTTGTGGAATAAGATAAAAATAGTGGTTCATTTATACCTGTTTATTTATAAATGATGTTGTTTACTGTACTGTGTCTAAAATTTTTCAACATATATGCTAGGTTATGTACGTTTTTGTTTTCTTTTCAGACTCGATATTATTATACCTAATATTGTGATTTTCCTTATAAAAAAAAGTTTTTTCATCTACTAGCCCCGATGCATATGGTTTCGTCTAGTCAGAGTAGTTTTGTAGGTTCTCCCATTTGTAAGGAAATAATGTTTTCGATAAAAATTAAATACCGTTTAATACTAGTTGTATACTAGTTCCATTATTTATGAAATTATTCCACAGTAACACAATTAAAATATTAGGATACCACTTTTATGAGCAGAAGAAATTTTGCGTTTTTTTTTTTCAACCTATTTCTGTAACGAATTTAACAGGCAAAAAAAGGGCCATTAGGTACTAGGGAAAGCGACACGGCAAAGCTATATGCTGACGGTTCTGCTTCGAGCCCATGAGTCAAGAAGTGCAGTTGGAGACCACAATTTGAATTGGACTATTGTTTTTAAGTGCCCTTTTTTTCTACAATAAAAACCTTTTAGGGTTTCTATTTACCAATGAAAATAAACTGCATTAAACATTACTACTATTGTTCCTATTACTTAGTCGTTTGATCTAAGCATGTAATAAATATCAAAATTTTGATTGTTGTTAATTACTGGACGAACTCTTCTGCATCGGGGCTAGTAATTACAACGCTAGCTTTCATCTAAGTGCAACCTAAACAGATTAGGCAAGTACGTAGTGCTCAGCGAAATTTGTTAAATACTGTCACTGGCATCAAAATATATATGATGGATCAAAGTCCGCAAAAATATCTGACAAGCTCTAAAAGCTCTAGGAATAGAGTCGTCATGCATCAGATATTTTTGCGGCCTTTGTTCCATCATATATATTGATGCTGGTGACTGTACAGAGATTAAAATATCCACGGAAATGTTGCTAATATTCAGTTGGAATTCATCAACATGAGTTTGAGGCACTTTGCGGATTTTATTGATGTAGCGAATAACGAACTTTTTTATTTAGCCAAGCTTTTCGTAGCGCTACGCGCGTAGCTCCTGTCGTGTGCTTCCCGCTTTGTAGCGAACATTGCTTATATGAACAGATAATCCACCAAACCAGTTGCCGGGAGTGAATGTTATAAAGATTGCACCATAATATACTGAAAGTTACTGCCTCTATGTTACTGTAAGTCTACTACATACATTTAAATATATCAATATTCTAAGGTTTTCATTTGTGTTTATAGGAAACTAGCGACCCGCCCCGGTTTCGCACGGGTATGTATTATAGATACATATAAACCTTCATCTTGAATCACTCTATCTAAAAAAACCGCATCAAAATCCGTTGCGTAGTTTTAAAGATCTAAGCATACACAGGGACAGACAGCGGGAAGCGACTTTGTTTTATACTATGTAGTGATAGTGATAATGTATTTTTTTTTATGTAAAGCAACACAAGGTTGGTACTATTTTATATTGCGTTAACTTAAACAAATTAAAATGTTGGAAACCACTTGATCACTGATATTCTTCAAAAGCTTAAAATGTGTGTACCTATGTAAAAGATTTCAACGCGTCTATACAATCTACTAAAACGTCACTTTTTAAATTCCCGCTGCTTTTGACGAACGTCAATAATATCCCTGTCTAATTAGATCGACGTCTATAATAGCCTATTGGGGTCGTTTGACTGTCGCGTGACGGAGAGTGCGTTATTACACCGAGTAATCTGTATGCAAGCCGCGTCGCAGCCAGCCGACCGTCCCCGAGCGCGCCCGAAGACGCCCGAGCTCCTTCGTGGGAAAACACGGCAGGTGTTACCGATCCGAAGCACTTCTTACTGAGTAAACACTCAGCGTATACAAAATTATAACCGCCTCGAAGCGTCTGTTTAAATGGAAAACATATTTTGTGTGTTTAATGATACTGCTTACTTTTTTGGTGCGGCTCGGTTATCAGACGACAGGGTTTTTTGCGACTTGGTTTATTTTTAGTTTTATTTATTGAGTCACCCTTAATTGGCGGTAAATGAAGTGTGCTCGTAAAGATCGATGTGTGACCTTTTCCTCTTCGCGAGTTTGATAGCACGAGTAATTAGTAGGCCATTATAGAGATGCTAACTTTGTCTGGTTCACATTAGTATTCATGGGTTTAAATATAAATAACTGTAAGTTGATAACTACTTGGGCGCCTACACGGTAATTGATTGCTTGTGTTTTTATGGCAACAGTTAAGAGTAGGTATAGAGAAATAATCTTTATATTTACCAATTGCCAGGGTCAGATATGTAAAATATTTTTTGTAATTTGAGACGGATCAAGCAAAGTGTCTCATTCGCCGTCCTAACCCCAAAACGTAAGTGAGGAAACTGTTTATATTTTTCAAAAATAATTGACGCATCTGAAAAGTCTGCAATTTTTTTCTGGTGCTAAGGCAGGTTATTCCTATCACCAAAAAAAATATCAGGCATTTCTAAATTTTTCATCCATTCCCTGTTTAGTCAACAGATTTCGTCACCGCGGACGCGACCGCGCTGACGCCGCTGACCACTCCAAATTTAACTAGTTCATTAGCCTGCACAAATATATTTTACTTACTTGCACTTTACATGTATAGAATACAAAGATAATTTACTAGGTTTTACGTATGTGTGCCATAGGTGAATAACTGTATATAAAGTAGGAGCATTTGTAAATAAATGAGATACCAATTGTCCGTTGGTGTTTCACTACCTCCACACCCAACACCTCTGCTTGCTCAGGGCAACACTCTGAGAGTAGAGGATCCCATCCACCTCATTTTACAGGTACCCTTGTTGTGGCATCAGACACCCTTCGCCTTAATCGGTCACTTGAGTCTGAGTGATCGGCAACAAGTATCTATCCACTTACCTCATTCCTCACCCGTAGGAATCCATCTGTCACTGATAGGTCTCCCGGTGACAGATATCCTTGTACTAGGATAAGTTAGGGCTAGGGAAGTAGGGACTTAGGCTGGTAGGATCCCTTGCTGTCATTGCCCACCCTAGCTTACAACGGCTGTACAGGCACACGCAACGCTTGAGTACTATTCCATTCCATATTATTCAGTCCATTAAGAATCCAAGTACTCGGCCTTAGCATGTGGCTGTACATATGGTCCTTCGAACCGGATCTCCTTATGGAAAACATATCGATGGTTATATGTTAACATAGGGTTGTCCGTTGAGTCGTTAGACATTGACAACAAGCCAGTCAGTGTTTATCGACTGTATTAGAATCACCCTCCACTACTAGGATCGTTATAAACCGCGGTCTTGTTAACATTGTCCTCCCACGGTTAGGAATATTTTTTTTAGGGATTGACTAACGTACTTACAATATGGACGCTGTTAAGCTCAACGACCTCTTGAAGAGCCAGGAAGAGTTAGGGGGAAGACTCAAGACGTTGTTGACAAACATGAAAAAGGATTCCGCAAGCAGGAAGACGCATAGGTACATCGCGGATAAGAGGACGATGCTGAGCGAGATAAAAATACAAGTTGAGGAGAACCACGACCAGTTAAAGGCGGAAGAAAGATTATCTACCCACACCTACATGACTAGCTACTATAGTAGCCTCCAGAGCGTATACGAAGAAGCCACAGCCTACTTAGATAAATGTGAAAAGTTGATGAAGAGTAACCAAGGCGGATCCAAGGAATTCAAGTCCGCAGGGAGTAAGGAAGTTTCGCCAAAGTTGGGCATGCAGAAGTGTCGCATATCCCAGCTAGTCAAAAAGTTAGCCGCAGCCAGGCAAGCCGTAAATGAAAATAAGCCGATCTGGTTTCTCCAGACGACTCTCCAAGCCATCCAGAAACAATGGGAAATTGTAGAAGAGGCGCATTTGGAACTGTGCGTACTAGAAAGCTCGTTTGATGACGAGTATTTTACAACAGAAGGATTTGAAGCAAGCCAAAAAGATGTAGAAGACACTTCGTACCAATTACAAGCAAAAATTAATGAGGTTGCCGAGCCTGCCATGCCACGTAGTTCCACTGAAACCAAGAAAGGTGTAAATTTGCCAAAAATAACCATCCCTATCTTCATGGGTGAATACGAGTCCTGGTATTCGTTCCACGATCTATTTAAAAATCTTATCCACAATGATACCACCTTATCTAGCACAGAAAAGATGCAATATTTAAAAACACATTTAAAAGGAGAACCCGCAAAGATAATCCAGCAGTTGAGTATCAGCGAAGCCAATTACGACACCGCGTGGGCCTTACTGACGCAAAGATACGAAAATAAACGACTAATCACTTCAAAATTTATAGACAAGTTGCTTGACTTACCCACCATAGAGCAGCCCAGTGCGATTAAGATAAAAAATATGTTTGACACCATACAAGAGAGTTTGGCCGCATTGACCAACCAAGGAGTAGACACTTCGCAATGGGACCCAATAATAAGTCGTATTGTCTGTCGAAAATGGGATTCAGAGACTAATAACATCTACGAGCTAGCTCTGAAAGAGCCAAACAAAAATCAGAGTTTAGCTGAAATGATGGAGTTCATGGAGAAGAGGTTCAAGTGCTTAGAAACTGCAAATCATGCCCAGTTGACGCATCCACAGAAGGAGTATTGGAAAGGGATATCATCAGCCATAGAAACAAGCAGACTTAACGTACGAAGATGCTGGTATTGTAACAATGAGAGTCACAGCATTTATTATTGCACGAAGTTCAAGATGCTTAGTGTCACCAACCGCCTGAAGGAAGTAAGAGAAAGGAAGATATGTTACAACTGCATAAATCATGACACAACAGAGAAATGTAAAAGTACGGTGTTGTGTCATTTTTGTAATAAACCCCACCACTCGATGATTCACGTCAATCCACCAAGTAATCCTATTAACAAGTCTAATGACGTAAGGAACCAAAGTGGTTTCAGATATCCAACGTACAATAGAGAGGGCCAGAATAGAGATCGACGTATTCAGAAAACAACCACGCATGCAGCTATGACAGCTGAGCCACGAGAGCCACCTAAAAGGACGACACTGCTAGCAACAGCATTAGTCGAAACCACCACGTACTACGGTGAACCACAACTATTAAGAGTGTTGTGTGACCAAGGGTCAGAAGCGTCATTTTGTACAGAAGAAGTGGCGCAAAGATTATCGTATCCAAGACAAAAAATACGAACCGAGGTAAAAGGGGTCGGGGATAAGCAGCCAAAGGAGTCAAAACATTGTATTACAATTACAATTAAACCACGGTTTCCAAGCCAATACAAGTTACCAGTGACACAAATAGTGTTACCAAAACTAACCTCCGCAGTACCAAAACAGGATTTATCCCAATTAAACTCCAAGGATATAGAAAACAAGATGATAGCGGATCCGACATATTACAAGAAAGGCCCAATCGACATCATACTGGGAGCACAAGAGTACAGTCAGTTTCTGCGAGATGGATTTGAAAGAATGGAAGATAATATGATAGCGCAAGAAACTGAATTTGGGTGGATTCTGTCAGGATGGTGCCTAACTGATTTCGTAGACTCAATAAAGGTCATGTGTATGACGTCATGTAGTGAAGAAGTTCAGAGAAATATTGAGCTAAGTGAAGATGATCGAATTTGTGATCGAAGTGAAGATGAGCAAGAAAGCTATCCTTTAGCAAGTAGAACAACCCTACAAGGTTTTTATGGCGACGACATTTTGTCAGGAGCAAACAGTGACGAAGAAGCTAAGATGGTACAAGGCCAATTGATAAGTATGCTGCAAACAGTAGGATTTAACCTAAGGAAATGGTCATCTAACAGGATGGAATTGTTAAACAATATCCCAGAAGGTAGTAAGGAGAATGATATGATAAAATTGCCACAGCACGAGACCAGAAAATCACTAGGTGTGATATGGTCACCAGCAGAGGACAACTTCCACTTTCAGATAAAGATCGCCAATACTGAAAAATTAACAAAAAGATTCATTTTGTCCGAAATTTCCAAGATATTCGATCCAATGGGGTGGCTGGCACCAATCTTAGTAGAAATGAAATTGCTAATACAAGAGTTGAGGACTAATGGAGTCGAGTGGGATACACCTGTAGATGAAGCCATAAAGAAGAGATGGGAAGAGTTCTATACACAAATTAGAACAGTTGAAACAGTGAGAATACCCCGTTGGATAAATTACAGTAACGCCATGATCGAGTTACATGGATTTAGCGATGCGTCAGAGAAAGCCTACGACAAACGTATAAAAACGCATAAAACGACAGATAACCCAGCAGATGTACTATCAAGAGGAACAGAACCACAGAAATTGGAGAATCATAAGTTATGGTGGAAAGGGCGAAGTTGGTTACAAGAAGAGGAGTTACCGTGTACCAAAACCACACTAGAAAGATGCCAAGAAATAGAAAGTAGCCACGTCACGATTGCAGAAGACAAGGATCAAAAGAAAATATGGGAAAGATTATCAGGGTTTCAACACATGATAAGGGTTTTGTCATATTGCTATAGGATGAACCAAAAATATCGATCAAGTGAAACGTTAACATGCATCGAAATGAAACAAACAACAGACAAAATACTGAAATTAGTTCAAAAAGAAGCTTTTGAGGAAGAATACGAATTGTTAGAAAACAAGAAACCAATAAAGAAGAGAAGCAAGCTACGTTGTTTGGATCCGTTCATAGACGACGACGGACTAGTAAGGGTAGGTGGACGACTACACCACTCACAGTTGTCTTATAATCAAAGACATCCAGTCCTACTACCACACAACCACCACGTCTCGAGAATGCTGATTGAACAAGCACATCTACAAACACTACACGGTGGAACGAAGTTGACAATGGCATTCGTGAGACAAAAGTATTGGATATTGGGGTTAAAGAAAATGACAAAATCCAGCACACGTCATTGTGTTAAATGTATACGATATAAGGCAGCCACTGCATTGCAAAAGATGGGACAATTACCTGCACCTAGGGTATCCCCATCCCATACGTTCAATCACACTGGTGTCGACATGGCAGGACCAATTCAAGTAAGGACTACGAAAGGCAGAGGAAATAAAGCCACAAAGGGCTATATCGCAGTATTTATATGCCTTGCAACAAAAGCAATACACCTAGAGCTGGTGGGAGATCTGTCCACGGAGTCTTTCATTGCTGCATTTATTAGGTTTAAAGCAAGAAGAGGACATGTATCACACATGTACAGTGATAATGGAGGAAACTTCCTAGGAGCAGCAAGGATGCTACATACCCAATTATTAGAGATCGCACAAACGCCGCACGTTCAAAATGCCATAGCTAACATGGGAACACAATGGCATTTTAATCCACCACTCGCCCCCCATTTTGGCGGTATTTGGGAGGCTGGAGTGAAATCAATGAAGTACCATTTGAAAAGGGTAATAGGAGAATCAACCTTAACCTACGAAGAGCTATCTACATTATTAAGTCAAGTAGAGACATGCTTGAACTCAAGGCCGCTTTGCGCACAGAGCGATGATATAAATGACAATACCGTGTTAACACCAAGCCATTTCCTTATTGGAAGAGAGGCAGTGGGTATCCCAGATCCAATTAATGATGTTAGCGTAAACTTGCAAGACCGATGGAAATTGATTCAGAAAATGAAAAAAGATTTTTGGAAGACATGGAGTAGAGATTATCTACATCAACTCCAGCAGAGGTATAAGTGGCAATTTAACCAAGAAAATATTACAAAAGGAACCGTGGTAATAATAAAGGACGAGAATGTTACACCCAGTAAATGGCCATTAGCAAGAATAATTAAAACTCATCCAGGAAGTGACGGGATAACGAGAGTAGTAACAATACAAAAAGCACCCGGGAATTGCTTGAAAAGGGCAGTCCATAAAATAATCCCGTTACCAAACAACGAAGATGATACCACAGGGACTCAACTTGCTAATATAACCAGTAATGTAACACAATTAGCGACAGCCAATGCAACAACAATTGAGACTAGAGGAAGAAATACGACCCCAACAGAGAAAAATAGACAACAAAGGAAAAAAATAACCGGGAACAAGTACTCTTGGATGTTATTAGTTACCCTGATATCCTGTTTAATTAATACGACAAAGGCAAATTACACAATAAAAAACATAAATGAAGGAATTTACGTGGAACACATAGGAACGGCAACCATAGACAGAGGGATATTCCGAATTCAAACGAATTACGAAAAAAGTAAAATAGAAGAAGATGTTTCAAATATACGAGGAATAACCACGCAATTCAAACACTACTGTGACACATTATCAAAGACCAATACGGAAATATACTGTACCGAACTGTATCACCACTTATATGAAGGACAAGAAAGATTAGAGAAAATCAACACTTTGGTGATGAACATCGGGCAAATTAGGAAAAGAAGAGGATTGTTTGGCCAAATGTTAACCTCGATATTTGGAGTTTATGATGAAGTCTACAAGGACATAGATACATTACAAGGAAACCAAAATAAACTAATAGAAGCAGCAAACCATCAAACCAAGCTCATGATATCAACCATCGCCACAGTCAACCAAACAGAGGAAAAAATAGCAAAAAAGTTAGAAAATTTTCAGATCAAGCTGAATCAAGCAATCCAGTATATGAACAATGTAAACACATGGTACAAAAGAATAGACCTTAACCGTGTAAATATTCAGATCCTGCATATGTATCAACTCGCAACAAATTATATAGATGAAGTGGTAGAATATTACTCCAGACTTCAAGAGGCATATATGCATCAAGGAACTATCTACGACGTGTTAGAACTGAAAGAAGTTAAACAAATTCTAACAGAAGCCAACAGTAAGTTACCAACAAAGCTAAGAATTGTTCAAAACCACCTCATAGATACGAAAGTAACTGAAGACTCTACGCATATTAAAGTATATGGTTATTTCGCATTACAAGACATAACCAAATACACGTTAATTCATGTGACACCCGTGCCAAAGAAAGATAAGGAAGGAAAAGTGTACAGTTTAGAAGTATACCACAACATAATGGCGATTGATTACAACAATGAAAACTTTTTTGAACTAGAACAAGAGGAATTTAAAGCATGTCGCAGAAGACTCACTGAGTACATATGCTACCCGACGTCTGTCAAAAACATGCAGACAAACAAAAACTGCGTTATCGATCTGTTATTTAAGAAAACTGAGATGGTCAACTGCAATACGAGACAACTAAATGTGACAACAACCGTGTGGAAACAGTTATACATGCCAAACACATGGCTAGTTGTTACAACGAAATCCGTAAGAACGTCAATCATTTGCGATGGTGAAAGAGAAGAAACAATGATTCAGAATACAGCCGTCATCCACATAGCAGAAAACTGCATAATTAAAACGAAAAGCAACATCTTAGCAGCAAGAAGAGCGAACACAATATCAGTATTATCAACATATTCGAGACAAGCAAATTTTTCATTAAACACGAACGAAACAGTAAAACAAATAGAAGATATGACAAGAGATGAAGAAGTGCTTGACAGCTCCAAAGACATATTTAAACACCTCATTAATAATGAAAAGTTACTTAAAAAGGAATTAGACAATACAATTTGGAAACAAATACAAAGCAACACTGTAGCAATTAGTCTCGGCTCTTCTTTAGCAGTATTTATTTTAATGATATTAACAGTTTGTTATGGTCCACAGGTCATGTCACGGATACGCTCCTGTGGAGCCAGCAAGAGGACTGCTCCGACGCGCGCCGCCCCCGCCAGGTCGGCTCCGCCGAAACCCGAGCGCCGCAGAACAAACTCAACAACCACCAGCGGCCAATTCGATGAAATAGAGCTGCGCCCGATACAGCCCCTATAGAACACCTTCATCGTCATCCCTGCTGTCGTCGTGAGACGCCAGGATGTTTAGTCAACAGATTTCGTCACCGCGGACGCGACCGCGCTGACGCCGCTGACCACTCCAAATTTAACTAGTTCATTAGCCTGCACAAATATATTTTACTTACTTGCACTTTACATGTATAGAATACAAAGATAATTTACTAGGTTTTACGTATGTGTGCCATAGGTGAATAACTGTATATAAAGTAGGAGCATTTGTAAATAAATGAGATACCAATTGTCCGTTGGTGTTTCACTACCTCCACACCCAACACCTCTGCTTGCTCAGGGCAACACTCTGAGAGTAGAGGATCCCATCCACCTCATTTTACAGGTACCCTTGTTGTGGCATCAGACACCCTTCGCCTTAATCGGTCACTTGAGTCTGAGTGATCGGCAACAAGTATCTATCCACTTACCTCATTCCTCACCCGTAGGAATCCATCTGTCACTGATAGGTCTCCCGGTGACAGATATCCTTGTACTAGGATAAGTTAGGGCTAGGGAAGTAGGGACTTAGGCTGGTAGGATCCCTTGCTGTCATTGCCCACCCTAGCTTACAACGGCTGTACAGGCACACGCAACGCTTGAGTACTATTCCATTCCATATTATTCAGTCCATTAAGAATCCAAGTACTCGGCCTTAGCATGTGGCTGTACATTCCCCATTGTTGACATGTTACGCCTTTTTAACCGACTTCACAAAAAGGAGGATGTTCTATAATAAATAAATAAATAAAACCATTTATTTCAGGCATCTAAGGCCCATTAGTAACAAATACCTTAAAGACTAACATATGTACATATACAATTATAAAATTAAAAACTAATTATTTAGGTGAAATAAATAACAGCGGTCTATGTTTCACGGTATGTTTTTTTTTTTCAATTGGGAACATTACGCAAAACTAAAGCGTAGGGGCCGACACCAGCAGAGTTGGCATTGTATCTTGTTCCCACTTGCGGTATTGTCTATGCATGCATCCTTGTCACTCATTTGACAATCAATTGTGCATGTGTGTGCGAGTCCCTATCTTCCTCTACTGGTTTACGGTTTGTGCTAGATCTGCACTCTGGCGGCAGAACACTGCAGTAATGCTCCCTATTGTGGAACAATTTCAAAAAATATTTTTTTGATCGAAAGAGTATACTCCTGAAGTGGTCCCATTGTGAAGTGGAACTGATGATGAAGACCACAGATGACTTATGGAATTCCTCAAAGCGCTCCTCTTAAGGCCCTCAGAGAGGATATACCGTATAATATCTGTTACTGGCCACACTGCAGGCCAAACGGGGGAAAAAAAAAAAAAAAAAAAAAATCCTCAATGATGTAAAGTACGTCAAAGATTCTGACACGTTTCCGTTAAAGTAGCAACTAATGAAGTGTCAATTCTGAAATCCTTTAGGTATCGACGGAACTCCTCGAATATTATTAGCCCACATGTATATTTCGTTTTTTTTAGCATTAGAGAGACCTTTGCAGAACGAGATATAAGGTTTTTTATCGGGCACACTCTGCGGATCGAACAGTGAATACGAGTTAATAAATATCACGTATTTATTATCATGTTTTAGTAAAACATACATTACTCAGTGTTGTGAACAAATAAGAAACATAATATAAGTTAATTTATATTCTAAGATGAAAAGATAAGAATTTTAATTAATTGCGAATGCAATTTTTCATGGAAAGGTTGTACATTAAAAAACCTAAAGAGGCAGAGTTCTCACATAATTTTTAAACGTCACTGTCACTATCTGTAATTCACTCATGTGGGTTTTTCATTTGAGTTCATATTGTTGTCGGTTGAGTCGGTTGTGATTTCTATTGCTGCGCTATAGCGACATGCCTGCTCGGCTCATATCGCGAGGCTTAAGTGCCGCATATGGACCGACACGGTAACGCGCGGACCCCGCCGTAGCCAGTCGCTACTTGAGTGTTACTGTGTACGCACATGACCTGTTAACCTGTTTTCATAATATATTTATAACTAAACCGTAAAGAACAACCTTTTACTTACACCCCAGTAGTGAACTCTAAAGTGGTGACCCCGATATAAATTGAATATACTCATATTACGGTTTAGTTCCGGACAGTTAAATACTTAGTGAAATTTAGTGCGTTAAAATATTACCGGAGAAACGGAAACGGCGCCGGGCGGAGGCAACAAGACAACATTAAATTACAAACACAAAGTGCAAATACCGGAGGCGCTCGAGATCATGGCGTATACAGCAGTTATCCTGGCTGAGATTGCCAAGTTAAGCGACCGGATGAGGGACTTGGAGCGGTCGGAACAAAACTACGGCCGAAATTATCGAGGAGGCCGGTCAGCATCCAGAAGTAGGAGTGCTTCACCATCACGCCGCAGTGGCTCCAACCAAGGAAAGAAGGACTGGTTGTGTTATGACCATTATAGGTTCGGTCCGAAAGCGAATAAGTGCGTGCAACCGTGTGCTTGGGACAATAAGTCGGAAAACTAAAGGAGGTGGCACAGGACTCGGCGGAAATCTGTGCCATCACTTCTGGCCGTCGGTTACGGGTGACAGACTTAAATAGTGGACTACGTTTCTTGGTGGACACAGGTGCAAATATTTCAGTGATACCAGCAACCAGGAAACAGTGTACGGGTGAGTGCTCAGAACTTAAACTTTTCGCGGCAAACGGCACAGAAATTAAAACTTTTGGTGTGAAATCGATGCTCTTAGATTTAAAGTTACGTAGGCCATTTCGATGGGAATTTGTCATTGCGAATGTTAAGCAGCCAATACTGGGAGCAGATTTTTTAATTTTTCATAAGTTATTGGTTGATTTAAGTGCCCAGAAATTAATCGATCAGGTGACAGAGCTCAAGCTGAAAGCGCAAATCGTGAGTAGTGATCAGCCTACCATTAGCACTATCGATGATAACCATCCGTACCATCAATTGTTATCCCAATTTCCGAGCATTACGAAGCCCGCAACGTTCAGGGAGGCTCAAGTACATAATATCGTGCATCATATTGAGACGACAGGGCCACCTGTTTACGCTAAGGCAAGGCCATTGCCACCCGATAGATATAAAAAAGTCAGGGAGGAATTTCGCCTTATGCAAGAGCTTGGCATATGCCGGCCGTCTAAAAGTGCATGGGCCAGTCCGTTACACGTTGTAAAAAAGAAAGATGGCGAAATTCGTCCTTGCGGGGATTACCGGGCATTGAATGCGATTACTAAGCCGGATAGGTACCCAATACCGCGATTGCATGACTTCACATATTTATTGGCAGGAAAAAAGTTTTTTTCGAAATTGGATATTAATAGAGCATATCACTGCATTCCTGTGGCCAAAGAGGATATTGAAAAAACAGCCATTATAACACCGATAGGTCTATTTGAGTTCCCCAGAATGAGTTTTGGACTCCGTAATGCTGCCCAGACCTTCCAGCGTTTCATGAATAATTCAGTTCTGGAAGGCTTAGATTTTTTGTTCAATTACCTTGATGATGTACTTATTGCGAGCGACGATGAGGCGCAGCATAAGGAGCATCTAAGGCAAGTTTTCGAGCGTTTTGACAAATTTGGCATAACAATTAATTGCGCAAAATGTAGTTTGGGACAAGCGAGGTTAGAATTTCTAGGTCACGAAGTTAGTACCACAGGCATTCGGCCTTTGGATGAAAAAGTAAAGGCTATTGTTGACTACCCTAAACCCGAAACAGTGGAGAAATTGCGTAGGTTTCTGGGCATGTTGAATTTCTATCGTTCACACATACCGGGAGCGGCAGAAATTCAAGCGGAATTAGATAAATATTTAGTTAACGCAAAGAAAAAGGACAAAACACCAATTTTATGGACAAGTGAGGCCGATGTAGCCTTTGAGCAGTGTAAAGCGGGCCTAAAAAAAGCCGTTACACTGGCTCATCCTCGTCTAGACGTGCAGGTAGCCCTCATGACGGACGCTTCGAGCAGTTCGGTCGGAGGAGTTTTGCAACAGTTAGTTAATGGTGTTTGGGAACCTTTAGGTTTTTATTCGAAAAAATTAAATAATGCACAAAAAAGTTATTCCGCTTATGATAGGGAACTTCTAGCCGTGTATATGGCTACAAAGTTTTTCCGTAAGTCGTTCGAAGGACGACCTTTGATAGTGTATACTGACCATAAGCCCTTATGTCATGCATTCCATAAAATAAATAGTAACAATAATGAAACGCCACGGCGTACGAGACAACTGTTATTCATCAGCGAGTTTACTACGGACATAAGGCACATAAGTGGAAAAGAAAATATTGTAGCCGACACCTTATCCCGCATAGAGACAATTTTTTGTCCCACGGTACTTGACTACTCGGAACTTGCCGCTGCGCAAGCGAAAGACGAGTACCTGGGACGGATGACGCAGTCGGGTCAAGTCAAAAGTAATAATAACATCGTGTTAAAAGAAATTGCAATACCAACGTGTAGTAGTTCCGTGTATTGCGAAATTTCATCAAATGAGGCAAGACCGTACATACCCGAGAAGCTTAGACGTTTAGTATTTGATAGCGTGCATAATTTGAGTCATCCCGGTATACGTACTTCACGCAAAATGATTTGTAAAAAATTCTTTTGGCCTAGCATGAACAAAGATGTAGGACATTGGGCAAAGTCATGTATACAATGTCAGAGGTCAAAGGTGAACCGACATACAATTTCGAAGCTACAGGCTTTCGAGGACGCTGGTCGGATGGAGCACATACACGTAGATTTGGTCGGACCTCTCCCGATATCTCCACGTGGAAATCGCTACCTACTCACTATTATAGATAGGTTTACTAGCTGGCCTGAGGCTTTTCCAATAGAAGAAATGACAGCCGAGGTTGTTGCCAAGACTATATACGACGGATGGATCACGCGTTATGGTTGCCCGATTAGACTCACGAGCGATCAGGGTCGTCAATTTGAAAGTAGCCTTTTTAGGGAATTAATGGTATTACTAGGCATTAATAAATTCAGGACTACAGCATACCATCCTCAGAGCAATGCTAAAGTTGAGCGTTTTCATCGCTCGTTAAAGGCAGCCCTTATGGCTAGAATCTGTGACAGCTCATGGGAAGACGAACTATCGACCGTTATGCTAGGATTGCGCGCCGCTAGTCGAAATGACAACGGAGTAAGTGCCGCTGAGATGACGTTCGGTCGCACATTACGATTACCTGCTGATTTTTTCATTACTTCTCAAAATGTAGAGCCAGGTGACCCATTTAGCTTAGTAAATAGTATTCGTAATAAGATAAATAAGCTTAAACCGGTAGCAAAAAGTGCTCTTGACACGCGTACGATATTTGTACACAAGGATCTGCGTACGTGTGAGTTTGTTTTCATTAGAGATGATTCTGTACGCAAGTCATTACAGCCACCGTATAATGGACCTTTTAAAGTAATAGAAAGAGGAGAGAAAGTATTTCTTATTCAATTCCCGAACAAACAAGCTCGCATTTCAATTGATAGGTTGAAGCCAGCTTATGTGTGGAACAACGAAAGTGATACAAGTTCGAGTCCTATAGTACGAGACTCCACTATTAGCGCGCCAAGCGCAAGCGAAACTACCACTAGGAGTGGCAGAGTAGTTAAGAAACCAGTCAGGTTCGCGGACGGTTTTTAATAAGGCGAATATTTACAGCTCGTATTAGGTATATATTATTTTATTTTTTTTACATGGCACTATAGGTCTAAACTTTATGTTCCCTTCCACTACGGTTGGGCAATGATGTTTATGTTATAGCGTAGCATGACGATAGCGGATCTTAGTACTGGCTGGTTAGCATTTACTTACTCATTTGTGTTTATTATAAGACTAGATTATACAACAATGTTTTTATGTTGACGTCTATTGTGTTTTAATGTGAATAACTTTTGTAAGTACGAAACCATTTACATGGAATTAGTTTGTTTTACTTGTTTAAGTTACTTAGTTGAGTTACCTTGATTACAAGAGTATTATTATTGTACTTTAGTCATTTTATAAGAATTTAAATATAATACATTGTAAAATGTTTTCATTTAGCGGTGTTAAACGTTGGTACATATTGATTATTGCATATTACATTAAAAGAAACCGACATTTGTTATTATTTCACCGAAGTTATAACAGCAACAAAATCAGAGAACTTTAAGAACGGTTAGTAACGGTGCACATGCACATCTGGCGTCTACTCATTTTTTGTCATTAGAATTCCAAGGCGCCAGACTGCAACTTGACGATTGTAATTTTATGACCGTGCCAAAAAAATCTAAAGTGTTTTGACAGCATTAACAATGTCAAGGTTTATTGCCCACTCGAAACGCTGTTATCCAAGCTAGTTTACGGGAACTGTGAAACTATTTATGCGTGTTTCTCACAACCACTTGAAATAATATGGAGTTCTAACCATTAGAAAAAGACCTTTGTTTGTATTGCACTTTGTGGATACTGTGGGTCATTAATTATCATGAGCCAATGCTCTTGAGTTAATTTTGAACTGTAGCTTTAGCTAATATTATTTTGTCAAGTGTTTCCTATCAGTGAGGACTGAGAACATTGAGATAAAATTAAGCTACAGAAATATTTGTTTAAGTTAAGCGTTTGACAAATCGTTTTTTAAGATATCCGAGATAAGTTTATGAGCACTCGGACTGCTGATTTCATGTACGTATTTTTAGAACTATTTACAAATGTGGTTAGCGATCCCGCAAGAGAGATCATTGTAATAGTTTTATGATTTTATTTTTGTTTTAAAGGGGGAAATTGTATAGCGACATGCCTGCTCGGCTCATATCGCGAGGCTTAAGTGCCGCATATGGACCGACACGGTAACGCGCGGACCCCGCCGTAGCCAGTCGCTACTTGAGTGTTACTGTGTACGCACATGACCTGTTAACCTGTTTTCATAATATATTTATAACTAAACCGTAAAGAACAACCTTTTACTTACACCCCAGTAGCGAACTCTAAACTTAACTCCGGCGCCGTTTCCGTTTCTCCGGTAATATTTTAACGCACTAAATTTCACTAAGTATTTAACTGTCCGGAACTAAACCGTAATATGAGTATATTCAATTTATATCGGGGTCACCACTTTAGAGTTCGCTACTGGGGTGTAAGTAAAAGGTTGTTCTTTACGGTTTAGTTATACAATATATTATGAAAACAGGTTAACAGGTCATGTGCGTACACAGTAGTTATCCTGGCTGAGATTGCCAAGTTGAGCGACCGAATGAGGGACTTGGAGCGGTCGGAACAAAACTACGGCCGAAATTATCGAGGAGGCCGGTCAGCATCCAGAAGTAGGAGTAATTCACCATCACGCCGCAGTGGCTCCAACCAAGGAAAGAAGGACTGGTTGTGTTATGACCATTATAGGTTCGGTCCGAAAGCGAATAAGTGCGTGCAACCGTGTGCTTGGGACAATAAGTCGGAAAACTAAAGGAGGTGGCACAGGACTCGGCGGAAATCTGTGCCATCACTTCTGGCCGTCGGTTACGGGTGACAGACTTAAATAGTGGACTACGTTTCTTGGTGGACACAGGTGCAAATATTTCAGTGATACCAGCAACCAGGAAACAGTGTACGGGTGAGTGCTCAGAACTTAAACTTTTCGCGGCAAACGGCACGGAAATTAAAACTTTTGGTGTGAAATCGATGCTCTTAGATTTAAAGTTACGTAGGCCATTTCGATGGGAATTTGTCATTGCGAATGTTAAGCAGCCAATACTGGGAGCAGATTTTTTAATTTTTCATAAGTTATTGGTTGATTTAAGTGCCCAGAAATTAGTCGATCAGGTGACAGAGCTCAAGGTGAAAGCGCAAATCGTGAGTAGTGATCAGCCTACCATTAGCACTATCGACGATAACCATCCGTACCATCAATTGTTATCCCAATTTCCGAGCATTACGAAGCCCGCATCGTTCAGGGAGGCTCAAGTACATAATATCGTGCATCATATTGAGACTACGGGGCCACCTGTTTACGCTAAGGCAAGGCCATTGCCACCCGATAGATATAAAAAAGTCAGGGAGGAATTTCGCCTTATGCAAGAGCTTGGCATATGCCGGCCGTCTAAAAGTGCATGGGCCAGTCCGTTACACGTTGTAAAAAAGAAAGATGGCGAAATTCGTCCTTGCGGGGATTATCGGGCATTGAATGCGATTACTAAGCCGGATAGGTACCCAATACCGCGATTGCATGACTTCACATATTTATTGGCAGGAAAAAAGTTTTTTTCGAAATTGGATATTAATAGAGCATATCACTGCATTCCTGTGGCCAAAGAGGATATTGAAAAAACAGCCATTATAACACCGATAGGTCTATTTGAGTTTCCCAGAATGAGTTTTGGACTCCGTAATGCTGCCCAGACCTTCCAGCGTTTCATGAATAATTCAGTTCTGGAAAGCCTAGATTTTTTGTTCAATTACCTTGATGATGTACTTATTGCGAGCGACGATGAGGCGCAGCATAAGGAGCATCTAAGGCAAGTTTTCGAGCGTTTTGACAAATTTGGCATAACAATTAATTGGGCAAAATGTAGTTTGGGACAACCGAGGTTAGAATTTCTAGGTCACGAAGTTAGTACCACAGGCATTCGGCCTTTGGATGAAAAAGTAAAGGCTATTGTTGACTACCCTAAACCCGAAACAGTGGAGAAATTGCGTAGGTTTCTGGGCATGTTGAATTTCTATCGTTCACACATACCGGGAGCGGCAGAAATTCAAGCGGAATTAGATCGATATTTAGTTAACGCAAAGAAAAAGGACAAAACACCAATTTTATGGACAAGTGAGGCCGATGTAGCCTTTGAGCAGTGTAAAGCGGGCCTAAAAAAAGCCGTTACACTGGCTCATCCTCGTCTAGACGTGCAGGTAGCCCTCATGACGGACGCTTCGAGTAGTTCGGTAGGAGGAGTTTTGCAACAGTTAGTTAATGGTGTTTGGGAACCTTTAGGTTTTTATTCGAAAAAATTAAATAATGCACAAAAAAGTTATTCCGCCTATGATAGGGAACTTCTAGCCGTGTATATGGCTACAAAGTTTTTCCGTAAGTCGTTCGAAGGACGACCTTTGATAGTGTATACTGACCATAAGCCCTTATGTCATGCATTCCATAAAATAAATAGTAACAATAATGAAACGCCACGGCGTACGAGACAACTGTTATTCATCAGCGAGTTTACTACGGACATAAGGCACATAAGTGGAAAAGAAAATATTGTAGCCGACACCTTATCCCGCTTAGAGACAATTTTTTGTCCCACGGTACTTGACTACTCGGAACTTGCCGCTGCGCAAGCGAAAGACGAGTACCTGGGACGGATGACGCAGTCGGGTCAAGTCAAAAGTAATAATAACATCGTGTTAAAAGAAATTGCAATACCAACGTGTAGTAGTTCCGTGTATTGCGAAATTTCATCAAATGAGGCAAGACCGTACATACCCGAGAAGCTTAGACGTTTAGTATTTGATAGCGCGCATAATTTGAGTCATCCCGGTATACGTACTTCACGCAAAATGATTTGTAAAAAATTCTTTTGGCCTAGCATGAACAAAGATGTAGGACATTGGGCAAAGTCATGTATACAATGTCAGAGGTCAAAGGTGAACCGACATACAATTTCGAAGCTACAGGCTTTCGAGGACGCTGGTCGGATGGAGCACATACACGTAGATTTGGTCGGACCTCTCCCGACATCTCCACGTGGAAATCGCTACCTACTCACTATTATAGATAGGTTTACTAGCTGGCCTGAGGCTTTTCCAATAGAAGAAATGACAGCCGAGGTTGTTGCCAAGACTATATACGACGGATGGATCACGCGTTATGGTTGCCCGATCAGACTCACGAGCGATCAGGGTCGTCAATTTGAAAGTAGCCTTTTTAGGGAATTAATGGTATTACTAGGCATTAATAAATTCAGGACTACAGCGTACCATCCTCAGAGCAATGCTAAAGTTGAGCGTTTTCATCGCTCGTTAAAGGCAGCCCTTATGGCTAGAATCTGTGACAGCTCATGGGAAGACGAACTATCGACCGTTATGCTAGGATTGCGCGCCGCTAGTCGAAATGACAACGGTGTAAGCGCCGCTGAGATGACGTTCGGTCGCACATTACGATTACCTGCTGATTTTTTCACTACTTCTCAAAATGTAGAGTCAGGTGACCCATTTAGCTTAGTAAATAGTATTCGTAATAAGATAAATAAGCTTAAACCGGTAGCAAAAAGTGCTCTTGACACGCGTACGATATTTGTACACAGGGATCTGCGTACGTGTGAGTTTGTTTTCATTAGAGATGATTCTGTACGCAAGTCATTACAGCCACCGTATAATGGACCTTTTAAAGTAATAGAAAGAGGAGAGAAAGTATTTCTTATTCAATTCCCGAACAAACAAGCTCTCATTTCAATTGATAGGTTGAAGCCAGCTTATGTGTGGAACAACGAAAGTGATACAAGTTCGAGTCCTATAGTACGAGACTCCACTATTAGCGCGCCAAGCGCAAGCGAAACTATCGCACAGTCAACAACCACTAGGAGTGGCAGAGTAGTTAAGAAACCAGTCAGGTTCGCGGACGGTTATTAATGGCGAATACAAAAACAGCTCGTATTAGGTATATATTTTTTTTTACATGGCACTATAGGTCTAAACTTTATTTTACCTTCCACTACGGTTGGGCAATGATGTTTATGTTATAGCGTAGCATGACGATAGCGGATCTTAGTACTGGCTGGTTAGCATTTACCTACTCATTTGTGTTTATTATAAGACTAGATTATACAACAATGTTTTTATGTTGACGTCTATTGTGTTTTAACGTGAATAACTTTTGTAAGTACGAAACCATTTACATGGAATTAGTTTGTTTTACTTGTTTAAGTTACTTAGTTGAGTTACATTGGTTACAAGAGTATTATTATTGTACTTAAGTCATTTTATAAGGATTTAAATATAATACATTGTGTAATGTTTTCATTTAGCGGTGTTAAACGTTGGTACATCTTGATTATTGCATATTACATTAAAATAAATCAACATTTGTTATTATTTCACCGAAGTTATAACAGCAACAAAATCAGAGAACTTTAAGAACGGTTAGTAACGGTGCACATGCACATCTGGCGTCTACTCATTTTTTGTCATTAGAATTCCAAGGCGCCAGACTGCAACTTGACGATTGTAATTTTATGACCGTGCCAAAAAAATCTAAAGTGTTTTGACAGCATTAACAATGTCAGGGTTTATTGCCCACTCGAAACGCTGTTATCCAAGCTAGTTTACGGGAACTGTGAAACTATTTATGCGTGTTTCTCACAACCACTTGAAACAATATGGAGTTCTAACCATTAGAAAAAGACCTTTGTTTGTATTGAACTTTGTGGATACTGTGGGTCATTAATTATCATGAGCCAATGCTCTTGAGTTAATTTTGAACTGTAGCTTTAGCTAATATTATTTTGTCAAGTGTTTCCTATCAGTGAGGACTGAGAACATTGAGATAAAATTAAGTTACAGAAATATTTGTTTAAGTTAAGCGTTTGACAAATCGTTATTTAAGATATCCGAGATAAGTTTATGAGCACTCGGACTGCTGATTTCATGTATGTATTTTTAGAACTATTTACAAATGTAGTTAGCGATCCCGCAAGAGAGATCATTGTAATAGTTTTATGATTTTATTTTTGTTTTAAAGGGGGAAATTGTATAGCGACATGCCTGCTCGGCTCATATCGCGAGGCTTAAGTGCCGCATATGGAACGACACGGTAACGCGCGGACCCCGCCGTAGCCAGTCGCTACTTGAGTGTTACTGTGTACGCACATGACCTGTTAACCTGTTTTCATAATATATTGTATAACTAAACCGTAAAGAACAACCTTTTACTTACACCCCAGTAGCGAACTCTAAAGCTTACTTAAAGATTGTTGTTATCGTTTTTGTTGAATTTTGTTATTAGTTGTTGATCTATCTAAATAGATTCTATTTAGATATTTTGTTTGTTGGTGCACATGCATTTACAATGTATGAAGCCGAGGCTGGCCCGAGTGGGCTACAGAAGTCGCAGCCGGTTCCGGCTAATGTTTTTTTATCTCCAAAGAAGAAAAGGCAAAAGCAGAATCCTCTTACTGCCAGTGAAAAGCGGAAACGGGTGGTGAATATTTACAAATGAGTGTCAGAAATGTGCCATAGAAAGGAGTATCCCACTAAATCGGACCGTGTGAAAAAGACTGCCGAGACTGCTGGCATATCGTTGGCTACGGTATACAACATTTAAAAGAAAATATATGCGTTCAGCTATCGGTAAATATCAAATGATATGTACTCGTATGTACATAAGTTCCGAGAAATTCAGTGGTATCGGTCGAAATCGAAGAAGGAAGGTTTACGACCACTGCTTCTTTGTTTACCCGTTTGACAGATAATTCTAATCTTAAAAAAAACGAAGTATAGCGACTTGGGTTTTTTCTGTAATAATCAACGCATTTGCTCTCGGAAAGCAGTTGGTAAATTGGAAAGGAAATATGGAAATTTTCATGTACTTACCTATGTGGCTTGGCGAAGTACTGAATTGAAGTCGGTTTAAACTTTGTTTTTAAAGTAAATTATGTAAGGTCATCAACTTATTAGCATGTTACAACTGTTACAAGATCGTGTCGTAACATTTTTTCTGACAAATTCTGTGGTTATCTCCTGGGTGTAGACACTAAATAAAATAACAAATAATGATGAACTTTCTCGAAAAAGGATTAAAAATATTGTCGAATGGAGAATAAAGTAAATCAGGGGATTAAATAACTAATCACAAAGTTATAAGGGTCCAAAGTTTTAAGAGGGGGTATATTTTCCGCTAAACGCACCTTCATATGAAACGATTGTCATTTACTATGACACTCGGGGATCATGACGTCACGATCCACGTGCGTTGTCTCACTATATCAAGCAATGTTAAAACGGTCGTAGCTTCGTAATTTTTTGAGATATCTGAATAGGATTTTCGTCACTAGGCATATTTTTTTGCCTTCTGTCTTTCAGAGTACTAATAAATTTTGAGTCTACACCCCTATTGGACTGAATATCAAAAATACATAATTGATTGACCCAGGTAATCGTTTCTACACCACGTCCTACTCAGTTTTATATTGGTACAAAAATAATATTCACTTATGGAATTTTCTATGTCATAACTACCTACAACTTAGAAAAGTAGAAAAACCCCTGACATTTTCATTTTAAAGTTCAATATCTCAAAAACGGCTTAACCGATTTTGTTGAAACGTAGCTAAGAACCATCTCGATCACGTCAGCTTTCGGTTAAAAAAAACTGCATTCAAATCGGGCCCAATCGTTTAGGAGCTACACAGCCACAGATAGACACTAGACACACACATACAGACAGACAGACACACAGACACGTCAAACACCCCTCTTTTTCCGTCGGGGGTTAAAAAGAAAATAAGAGCTTTTAGGTGTTTTCACAAAATAATCAAATGTACTACTAACATTTGATTATTTTCTGAAAACACCTAGAAGCTTGAGTGTAAGTCTAACTATTCATTATTATCGCCTATCGTACTAGCACTAGAAAAAAAAGGTAAGTACCTACTTGCTTTGAATCAATGAGTAACTACGACGCCTTGGGTTACCATTTCTTCGCAATTACAGAGATGAAAGCTATATTTAGACGACTTCAACATCCGCCGTTACAGATCTTTCCTTACAAAAATGTACTTACAACTTAAAATTATTTGAGTTGGTCGAGATCTATCAAAGAAATCCATTCGAATAGCAACTTTACATGCCAAGCGAGAAGATTTAAAATCGAATGACAGTTAAATAAAATGTAATCCTTAAATTATTTAAGCCATATCCACTGATAGACCTTATTCCCTTGCAATAAGGTTCATTAATGTTCAGTTGATAGAGTTGTCGATAATGTCGAGGCTACCTATGAGCACAATCACACCGCGTACGTGCTTACAAATACGAGTAAGACAACTAGAAGCCAATTTGTACAAATTACCTTCGCAGAAATTGTTTTTAATAATATTTCATAATAATACCTTTTTAGCCCCTAGGTGTTCAAATGAGCACTAATGACCCAAGTTGTCTAAAAAAATAATGTGATTTTTTAAATTATGGGTAATTTCAGTCAATTTTACATGTATTTCTGAAAGGACGTCTCGCTTTTAAGTTATTATGACAGCCCGAAGTGTGCTATTAATTAGCATTATTGACGGAAAAAGTATAGGTCAGAAATAATAAGTTATCTGCTGGAAATTATACCTTATTATTAGATGAATTATGTCAAGGATAATTAATTTAATAATAGAAGCTGCAATCCAGCCTATATACGTTCCACTGCTGGGCATAGGCGTTCTCTGATGGATGAGAAAAAAAAATGAACTGTTTATTTTAGTGGAACACAAAATATTCTTCAGGTACAGCTTAACCCAATCTTAAATTTTAAAGATTATTAGCTAAGTTTAGTTAATTATATATCATAGCATTGACATTTTAATTTTTGTTAGTATTTTTACCGAATTTAAAAAAGGAGGAGTTTCTCAATTCGTCTGTATCTTTTTTTTTTATGTTTGTTTGTTACTCTATATCTCGGTAATTTATGAACCGATTAGAAAAATATTTTCTTTGATTTTGCTTCAAGCATACACTTCCAGATTGGTCCCGTTGTCACCAAAATCCAGTTCTGATGATGAAATCCTGGAGAAATCGAGCGAACTCTTCAAATTTTATAGGCAAACTTGAAGCAATTTGAAGTAAATAAATAAATAATAAATAAATAAATATTACGGGACAATCTTACACAAATCAACCTAGGCCCACTGTAAGCTCAGTAAGGCTTGCGTTGTAGGTAAGTATGTTAAAACTACTGATTTGAAGTATGTTAAAACTTTGTTTTGAAAAGTAAATTATTGAGGGAACGCTTTCGGAGTATTTACTCGTAGAGTCAATTCAACCAATCACTATTCTTTGTTTATTCCAAGACTAACCCATACTATTTTCCGTTAAGAGTCCCTAGCAGCTGACTAGAATAAGATCCAAATACAATTGTATAGAGAGACGAGCCTTCTGGAAAATATTCAAACTTAGATTAAGTCCTCGTTCCAGTTTGGATCAGTATTTAATAATTAGTATTAGAGTTTTTATTTTACCCACGCAACTCATATGAGAAACAAACAATAATAGTACATTATGATACAAGTGTGCTATGTTGGTCATTACACTCGAGTCGGTTTTTAAGCCTGAGCCGAAGGCGAAGGCTTAATGGAGACGAGAAGTGCAATGACCAATGCTCACGTGTTTCATACGACGTTTTTCAACACATTTGCGAGGAAAAAAAAAAAATTAAAATGTTAAAAGATATGTAATGAAAAGGCACTAGTGCGATAATGTAATGTAAAAGTCACGGCATGGGTAATATTCTGCATTATTTTGCTAATATTTAAAAAGATATGTAATGAAAAGGCACTAGTGCGATAATGTAATGTAAAAGGCACGGCATGGGTAATATTCTGCATTATCAGTGTAAATATGCTGTAATAAGACCTACTTTACGAGCAGGTGTGTTGAAAAATTGTTTTACTGGTAACTTACACAGATGTTGTTTGTAGCGGATGTAGACATAATAAATAAATAAATAAAAATAAATAACTACCTATAATATTAATGCTCAAGCATCTGATGAAGGAAATTGCTAAAGGCTAAATTGGCTAAGTACAGTCGCGGAATGAAAAGGTTGACCACCTTAAGATCTGTTTTTGCTTGCTGCTCAGTATGAGTTATCAGTATCTGCTTTATCGACCGAGTGTCAGACACATTCCGTCATAATGAATGCCATTTCACTACATGGCCTACAGATACGTCCACTATGCGAATTGACCTCTTTGAATTTTGGAAAACGAGTCAAAAAAGAAAAAAAACGTAAAAAGGTTTTAGTTCAACTATTAATAGTCAAGGAAAATTCGTCTAAGTAAATTTGAACTTTGTTGTCAAACAGTTGAACATAATTTTCAATATAACACTCTCGTCTGTTACACAGTTTAAAAAGGTAACATGTGCTTGCAACGCGTAAATGAATTCATTAGAAAACTGGTCAACCTATTCATTCCGCGACTGTACTATTCACAATGCTAATGTGGGAACTACAAAAACAGTTTCATACCTAGCTGATTTAAAATGGGTACAGAACTCGTTCTCCAATATCTATACTTAATAATATCTACACATGAGTTTTATATTAGTAACAATAAATACTGTTGTAGATATTTTTGAAAGGTTGTCTGTATACTGTATAGATATTGGAGAACTTGGCTGTACCTATAATATCTACCTACTTATCTAATATACAAGCACAAATATATCCTAAAAACTCTTGCGCAGCGTCGCTACAAAGTGCTACGCCGTAGCATTTAAATCTCGTATGATGCGGAAAATTGGCGTAGAGGCTACGCGCTGCACATCAACTTCATCATACGGGCCTGACTAATTTGGTACTTTTTGTCACCTAAAATAGAAGCTGCTGGATTTGGGAGAGTGTTATCAGTTTTTAATATATTACGATCAGCCTCAATATTAATTTATAGTTGATTATGTATATTTGTTACTGTTTCATCCTGTTTGCCATACGATTAAACAAATAAATGTATTACGATGGTGGCAAACTAAGGCTAAGCAGACATTGTAGTCTATTATGGACGCTTACGATTCTGAGGCGTCACAAGGATCCATCTGTTATTTTTTTGACGGGTGGGTGTGTCAGCATCTATTTACAGATCCCTTACTTTCAACACAGCCAGTGGATCCTCGGGAAGTCTAGCGGTCTTAGGTATTCACCGACTAAAGGGGGTCATCGGGGTCGCAGTGCAGTGCAAGGCGGGGGCCGGGGCACTCACCTAAAAACCCCAGGGAAGGCGACTATCATCCTAGGACGAGCCAAATGTGGCGAGGCGCGGGGGGGGGCTCCAGTGCGTTCAGAATGAGATCATGTAGTCCTCCGCATGAGAGCGCAGATGCCGGCCGCCGTGGATTATTTAGTGGATAAAAATACCACATAACCCAGTCATTCCCCGATGATTGGGTACCAGGTTCGCAGGTTTCCTCTACAAAAAAAAATAAAAAAATTTGCACCACCAGGAACATAACAACACATGGCTACGAGGCAAGAAGCTTCTCATCCCTCTTTGGTAGTCTTGGTGACTTCCCAAGTTGGGCTGCTCCAAATATGTATGTGCGAGATAGGGTGACCAGCAGGGCGATCACGTAACGCATTGTACGTACAGTCACCAACATAAATATCTGCCATAACAAAGTGCGCATAAATATCTGACACGACTCTATTTCTAAGGGACGTGTCAGATTTTTTTGCCGGCTTTGTTATGGCAGATATTGATGCTGGTGACTGTACGCTAGGTAGATCTAAATGTCAAATTTTATATGGAACAAATGACAGTTAAACTGTCCTAACGCGCGTTCGAAACGTAACGTGATTACCCCTCAGATCTGACTTCCGGTTTTACGGGACAACTGCATTGAAAATACGGAATTCGAGATTAAATAATAAAATAAATAAATAAAAATAAAAATAAAAATCATTTATTTCAGACTTAAGTCCATATATGGTTAGTAAACAATGAAATCTTATTGCTAGTGTAAGTATGACATAAAAAGAGGGACATAACATAACTAAACAATGACTGCATGCAGTCTCTGCCAGCGGGTGAGCATGGGGCCATTTTCACGCTCCGTAAACACGCTCAGAATGCTGTTGGGGCTGCCGCGCAGGCGACGCATCATGGAGGCGCACCTCTTGCGCATTATCGCCGCAAAGCCGTCAGTTTGTGCCTCCGCAAACATACCAGAGGCACTACAAAATCGCGGCAACCCCATCAACACCCGGAATGCGTTATTGTATTGAACACGTAGGCCGTTGTATGCCTTTTGCGTAAAGTTGGTCCACAGGCTGCAAGTGTAAAACGACTGACAGTACGCTTTAAAAAGTGTAGTCTTTACTTTTACAGTACATCTCGCAAACCTGCGGGCCAACATGTTGCATCGGACAGCCAACGACCTACGCTCCCGCTCAATGTCTAAGTTATCACTTAGGTCATCCGTCACCCAGTGACCCAGGTACTTGAACTTAGTGACAAATTTTAAAGGGACGTCGTAGAGTGTCACTAACGGTACAGTCGGATAAGTTTTCCTGCCAGCTTTAAAAATCATCACTTCGCTCTTCTTCACGTTGTACCTGAGTCCATGGGCCGCAGCATACGACTCGCATATTTTTGTCAACCTCCTCATTGCATCGATCGAAGGGCCAAGCAGCACCATGTCGTCAGCATAACTTAAATTGTTGAAGGCGACTCCGTCAATGTGACATCCGGTATAGGTACTGCTCAGCTCCTCGATGAGTTGGTCGACATACAAGTTAAACAGTTTGGGGGAAGACAGCCCACCCTGTCTGACTCCGCATACCAATTTATAGTCGCTGGATATTGAATTGCCCCACCTTACAAAATTATTTTGATGGCAATACCAATATTTGAACAAGGCTATCACTTCCCGAGGTACACTTGTCTCATTACGTAGCTTGTCCCATAAGATGTCATATGATACAAGGTCGAATGCCTTCGATAGATCCAGGAACACACCATAAACCGGTGTGTTCCTACTTGTATAGTACTGGACGGTATTCTTGAGGGCCAGGATAGCACTCTCTGTGGACAGCCCCCGCCGGAAGCCAAATTGGGCGTCATTCACTTTGATATGCTGATCCAAGCTGGCATCAAGCAGACCGTCCAGTACCTTGGCAATGGTGGTAGCCAGGGATATCGGCCTATAATTAGACAAGTCTGAGGCATCGCCAGTTTTATTTTTAACGATTGGAACTACAACAGTCTGCATTAGTTCATCGGGCAGATAACAATGGCCCAAACAAAGTGTAAAAAACATAGCTAGTACTCTAGGCAGATGTTTTCCAGCGTATTTCAGGTGCTCAATGCTGAGTCCATCATGCCCCGGTGATTTACCCCTGACCATTTTATTAATAACTGACTAGCTTTTGCCCGCGACTTCGTCCGCGCGGAACTCGTTTATATCGTAACTTTCTCCCCCCTTTTCACCCCCTTAGGTGATGAATTTCCAGATAAAAACTATCTTTAGTAAGGATTCTTTGGGAAGGCCCCGGAAATCAAAGTATCTCTACACCAAATTTCATCTCAATCGGTTCAGCGGTTTAAGCATGAAAAGGTCTGTTAAGACAGACAGAGTTACTTTCGCATTTGTAATATTAGTATGGATTGTATGAGGGAAAGGGTCATTATGGCTGAGTTGCATGATTTTATAGATTAGCTTACTCCGAACGCCTTTTTTACAAAATAGACTCCGCCGCAAACTTGGTTTCTATGACCCGCCTCACCATAATAGATGCATGTAGGCTTTTTTCAGTATTATTTTGCATATTTTCATATCGCACGGCCGTAATGACCTTTTCTACTAAACCGTAGGACTAAATTAACTGACTTGTAATTTAGATATTTTATATTAAAAATAAAGATACGTCAACAAAATGTTATATCTAATAGTTTTCAAAATAGCCATAATAAAACGTCTTTTTTACCCCGTTTTAGAAAACATCTTCGAAACTACCGCCATAAGGTACCTTTACCCTTGGAAAGTCACATACATAATTATATTTACCTATGTAATGTTCCTATTCCCCAGGACTCCCAACTACCGCTATACCGTAAATGGGTTCCATCCAATTTTTTACCCCCTATTTCACCTCCTTGGAGAATGCTCCAGGACTCAAACTATCTCTATACCAAATTTCATCTAAATGGGCTACATCCAAATTTTCACCCCCATTTCACCCCCTTTGGGGATGATTTCAAAAATAGAAACTATCACCAAATTTTATCAAAATGTGTCACAAACAAATTTCCAACCCCAATTACACCCCCTTAGGGGATGATTTTTGAGATAAAACTATCCTATGTCCTTCCTTAACTATTGCTATACCGTAAATGGGTTCAATTTAAATTTTCATCCAACATTTCTCACCCCCTTATGTGTTCTCCTTATTTCCTCATTTCATGTGTTCCGGAATAAAAAATATTCTATGTTCTTTCCTTGGACTGAGACCTCTCTCTATACCAAATTTCATCTAAATGGGCTCTATCGAAATCTTCAACCCTCATTTCACCACCTCAGGAAATTATTTTTCGGGATTAAAACTATGCATTGTCATTCCCTAGGACTCCTTCTATCTCTTTACCAAATTTTATATAAATGGGTTTTATCCAAATTTTCACCCCCTATTTCATCCCTGAGGGGATGATTTTCGGGATTAAAACTATCCGTTGTCATACTCCGGGACTCAAACTATCGTTCCACCAAATTTCATCAAAATGGGTCACAAACAAATTTTCACCCCCAATTACACCCCCTTAGGGAATGATTTTCGGGAGTAAACTATCCTATGTCCTTCCCCAAGACTTCAACTCGCTATACCGTAAATGGGTTCCATCCAAATTTTCATACCCCATTTCACCCCCTTAGGGGATGATTTCTGGACTAAAAATTATGTTAAGTCCTTCCCCAGGACTCTTAACTATCTCCATACCAAATTCCATCTAAATCGGTTCTATCCAAATTTTCACCCCTCATTTCACCCCCTCCGGAGATGATTTTTCAGGATGAAAACTATGCATTGCCCTTCCCTGGGACTCCTTCTATCTCTATACCTAATTTTAACTAAATGGGATTTATACACATTTTCATCCCTATTTCATCTCCTTGGGGATGATTTTCGGAATTCAAACTATCCTTTGTCATTCTCCGGGACTCAAACTATATCTATATCAAATTTGGTCTAAACGGAGTCCATCCAAAATTTCACCCCCCATTTCACCCCCTTAAGAGAAGATTTCCAGAATAAAAACTATCCACTGTCCTTCCCCAGAACTTAAACTACCTATAAACCAAATTTCACCTCTCCATTTTACCCCCTAAAGAGAAGATTTTCGGGATAAAAACTATCCTTTGACCTTCCTCGGGACTCAAACTAATTATATACCAAATTCCATCCAAATCGGTGCAGCGGTTTAAGTAGCGCCATACAAATTTCCACTCCCCTATTTCATCCCCTTAGGGGTTGATTTCCAGGATAAAAACTACCCTAAGTCTTTTCCCAAGACTCAAACTATCTCTTTACCAAATTTCATCGTAATCGGTTCAGCCGTTTTTACGTGATGCGCGGTCACATAAACAGACAAACAGATAAACAGATAAACAGACAAAAATTCTAAAAACTGTTGGAACGTGTTCTGTTATCGATTTTAAGTATCCCTAGCCAATTTTTTTTCGAATATCTTCCATGTACCTACAGACTTTCGACCCTCTTCAGATTTATCCACGTTTTCATCCCTATTTCATCCCCTCGGGGGATGATTTTCGGGATTCAAACTATCCATTGTCATTCTCCGGGACTCAAACTATATCTATACCAAATTTGGTCTAAACGGAGTCCATCCAAAATTTCACCCCCCATTTCACCCCCTTAGGAGAAGATTTCCAGAATGAAACTATCCAATGTCCTTCCCCCGATCTTAAACTACCTCTAAACCAAATTTTATCAAAATGGATTACATCCAAATTTTCACCCCTCCATTTAACCCCCTAAAGGGAAGATTTTCTGGATAAAAACTATCCTTTGACCTTTCTTAAGACTCAAACTAATTATATACCAAATTTGATCCAAATCGGTGCAGCGGTTTAAGTAGCTCCATACAAATTTCCACCCCCCATTTCATCCCCTTAGGGGTTAATTTCTAGGATAAAAATTACCTTAAGTCCTTCCCCAGGACTCAAACTATCAATATACCAAATTTCATCTTAATCGGTTCAGCCGTTTTCACGTGATGCGCGGTCACATAAACAGACAAACAGATAAACAGATAAACAGACAAACAGACAAAAATTCTAAAAACTGTTGGAACGTGTTCTGTTATCGATTTTAAGTATCCCTAGCCAATTTTTTTTCGAATATCTTCCATGTACAGACTTTCGACCCTCTTCAGCTTTATTATATGTATAGATGACACTTGTTTTGCGGTGAATGTGACGCTCAGCTCGGGGTGGAAGTCCTCAACATTAAACACCTGCGACGCTGGACCCAGCGGCGATTCAACCTTGAAATTACTCTTAAATAAATTAGCTATTTCAGAAGGATCATTCACACCGTCTACGCTCACGGGAAGCCGGGAAGAAAATACGGGACCGGCCGTTTTTTTATTAAAATTCAACATTCATTTTTTTATTACTAAAATGTACTAAGATGCCACCCATGGATGGTGCTGGTGTGTGTATATGATGTGTATGTGGTGTGTATGTGGTGTTGTGTGTGTGGTGTGTGTGTGTGGTGTGTGTGTGTGGTGTGGATGGTAGTGATGTGGTCACTGTGCCCTACCTCTCTAAAAAAATCGTTTTGTGTTTTAAGTTATCATTATTTGTTTTGCGATATTACTAGCAACAGAAGCCAATTCCCAACGATGAAGCCAGTGTGAGTTCTATTTAGGAACGATAACATTAGCAACAGCAAAGCAGTAGTCTTGGCTAGGCGTGCTATAAGTGCAATAACAATAAACGTCAAAACGGTTTCAATCAAACCCAGTAGCTAAATTATGACAGGCAAACCATCGGCCATTATTACTTTAAAGCCGCAGGCGTCGCTGTTAAGGTTTCTTAACAATATATACCAGCCGATAATAAACCTAATGGCATTGTCATAACAACTGTGGACCGTAGCAAACCAGTTGGGAGACTGCATCACTCGTTCATATTTTGCATTCTAAACAAATGAAGATCAACTTGAAAACTGAAATCATTGTAATATCAACTGTATTTGTTGTGGCTCAGAGTCTAAATTACTGAGACATATTTGGATATTAGTGCCATTTTGTAGTTCAGCACCTGCAGGGCAGCTACTTGTTCCCGTAATTACGTTGCAGTGAAAATGTCATATTCGTCAAGAACAGGTTAATTGATTGGTGAAATTATGTATTTAGGTACTGTATGTTACAGAAGTTTCGAGTAAAAATTTCTTGCCAATGTTTTTGAAAAATACTTATCTTGCAAAAGTCCTTAACTTAACTTTATATTATTGGTTAATTTATGAAAGTTACCCTCATCGGCTTACTCTTATGCAAATAGAGGCAAATATCAAACTCTTGTAAAACACAGAAAAATGACACAGCTTTTCTTAATGATCTAAACTTGGTAGGTACCGATACTAACTATCCTAAAGTAAGTATTATGCATGAAAAACGGCAATTTCTCAAAGAAATTACTCTCTAGTCTTTAACCTTTTATTTCATCTAAACCAAAAAACTCCAACGGTCGCATACCGCACGCGTGTCGATCGGCACATGCTTTTATAATTTATGAAAGTTACCTTCATCTATCGGTGCCTTTATGCAAATAGAAGCAAATATCAAACTCTTGTAAACACAGAAAACTGACACAGCTTTTCTTAATGACCTAAACTTGATAGGTACCTGTACTAACTATCCTAAGGTAAGTATTACTTATGCATGAAAAACGGAAATTTCTCAAAAAAATTACTCTCTAGATTAACCTTTTATTTAATCTAAACCAAAAAACTCCAACGGTCGCATACCGCACGCGTGTCGATCGGCACTTGTTTTTACCCTAAGTATTCCATACGTTACGAATGTAACGATCAACATAGTTCACCCCGGAAGTACAACGTCACAAGCGACTTAAATGTCATGGTGGAATAAGGCAGTGTTCTACTGGGGCTCTAATGATGGGTAACTGCCATAACGCACTAAAGCGGAACAGGGGTCAGGTGTCTTTTCTTTGAAACTAGTTCCTTTAAAGAAAACAATGGATTACGAGTATTACGATGAGCTACAACAATTAGGATTTACAGAAAGTCGCAAAACATGAAATGTACACATAACATTACCACGTATTTATCTAAAATGTGTAAATAAGAAAATTTACAACTAACAACAAACATTTCGCATTTATAATATTATATACTATTATAAATGCGAAATGTTTGTTACTCAATCGCGCTTTTTAAGCGGGTCAACCGAATTGGATGAATTTTTGACGAAGATAGTTTATAGCTTGATGGGTTCAAATATAGGATATTTTTTACATAAAGTCGCGGGCGGAAGTTAGTAGTACAATGCGATATATGTAAAAATAACTGTCTCAATGTTTCATCTCGTCAAGTTTTACAACAAATTAAAAAACAAATCGACTTAAATTGAATTAAAGTACAACTAATACTAAATACTTAGAAACTAAATAATAAAAACTATATTGTCTCTTGAATATAATATACAAAAAGCTTATAATTTATTATCCTTATATTTTTTGAAGAAGATTTGAAGCATTTTTCTATTCACTATTTTCCAAAGCGCTAGTTCAGGGCAATCTACGAGTATGGCCTAATTTGCAAAATACGTACATTTTTAAAATTCGAATATCCATCTAAGACGTTTTTATGTCTCAGAGCACAGACTATAACTATCGTGCAAATTGACTATTGAAAAAAAAAACTAATAAGAGTAATAAGATTAAGATTAGTAGTTAATAAGCTCAAAATAATGTATCTACATATAAAAACGCAATAAACAGTTCAATTTTAATTTTTTTATTATGTTTTTTGTCATTGATGCAACTGCCAACAATTATCAAATTACCATAAACGGTATAGCGCACTGGCTCGGAACCGGAACACTTGTTTTGTTCCACCTTCCGCAGGTTGCATTGGGTCGCATTGTTATCGGCCATCTTTGTAACGGCTGACAGGTACGCGAGGGTCGTGCGTGTCTCATTAACGGATACATACATTCAATAATTAGGTAAACAATTCATAATAACGGGTTTTTCAAAAAAACTTATGCACTAAATATCGTTTGATATTAAGCCAAACCAAATATATAATAAGGAGAACTTCGTGAGGAAACCGGGCTAATCTTAACTAGTCTAGTTTTGCCTGGGTCGAAAGGTCAGATGGTGGTGGATGATGATGAATAATCAATATTATCATCATCTTCCTCCATATACATTCTTCTTCTCTTACTTAAGAGCTAGGCTCTTGTCGGTGTAGCTCAAAGTAGGCCCTCCATCTACTCCGATCCCACGCAATCTCTTTGACCTCACGATATGACCCAACATCAACTCTCTTTTAGAGTTGCTCCATGTAGTCTATTCTAGGTCTTCCTCTTCCTCGCCTCCCCCCTACATTAGTATATTACTATTTACAAAAACTGATAAACGGTATCATCGTATCCGCCATAGTGCAGCTCGGACCGGAACACTTGTTCCGCAAGTTGCAAGTCGCATTGTTATCGGCCATGTTTGTAACGGCTGACAGGTACGCGGAGGTCGCGGTCTCATTACGGGATACATTCATTCAATCATTACCATTAGGTACACAATCTATCTATACTACTAATATAAAGATGAAACGTTTGTGAGGCTATGTAGGCGTATGTTAGCTTTGCAAGTTAAAACGAGCTTTTTTTTAATAAAAAATAAGTATAGTTGAGATTATTTAAGCTGACCGACTTTTTTATAACACTATCTTTGGAATTTGAATTAAAATTGAAGTTTACCTTAGACGGTAGATTTGCTTTTTGAATGGACCATTTTTGATGCAATTTCGTCAACTTAAGTAAAACTATACGAATTTGATTGATCACTATCTTGCCCGATGGTAATGATGATGAGGTCAATAGCAGTAAAGGGTAATCAACGGAACCACTTATCCGATTTCAAACATTACTTCACCTGTGTACCTTTATGCCTGGACTTTCTGATTGGACATAGGCTAGGTATATTTTATCCCGCGGGTTAGCCTGCGTTCTATCTTACTAAGCCGCACGGACAGCTAGTGTTTATGATAAAGTAAGCGCGGATTCAGTCGTCCAGGGACTTCGCTTTGGGGTTCGCGGGGACTGTTTCTGGTTATATCAGAGATCAAAAAAAACTAATAGTGTAATTATAAATGCGAAACTAACTTTCTTAATCTCCTCCGAATTTAATCTAAGTCGCAAGTCATTTGCATCTAAATGACTTGCGACTTAGATGAAATTCGGTGTGTGCACCGGGGAAAAATATAGGATACTTTTCCATTTCCTGGTAGAATAGAATACAATACTTACAAATACTCTTTATCAAATACAGGAGATAAAAACTTAAAAGTAGAGGTTAACAACAGGCAAGAATAGTATACGGGGGGATGGTAGAGTATATGGTATAGAAGTCCGAATGATGAGATTTATATGGAAAACTTTTTATATAATTTTTTGCGTGTAATAGTGTAGATAGTTTTTATATGATATATTATTATAATCAGTGACATTTGCTACATGGTGTAAAGTGCAATATTAATAGCAGCTCAATCGTATCGTGGTCAAAGGAAAGGAGTCATGATGCGAACAAGTAAATATACATACATATCCATATGTACGCGGGATGTGGTCAAGCTGGGAGCTTTGCTTGGTGTATAACGTGAGTAGGTTTAAGTTTAAGAAAGCATATAATATAACATATAATTAACGCTCGATAAATGAACTTTCCCTGACCTTTACTCTATTAATTCAACAATAAACACACCGATAAAAATCAAACCCCCATTAAGCTCAAGTTAATTTACCTTCCCGTCTTCCGCGTCAGAAAAAAAGCCACACGTGGTCACTACCGTTCATTTACTCGGCGAATTATGCGTACTACGGCAGGTGGCGGGTGTGGGAACAGGGGGTAGTGAGCAGTTCCCACGGCGTCATTCAGCACGGCACACCTGCGCCGGCGCGCCCTTAACGGGGGCCACGCACACGCCGGCACGCGAGCGTGTGTGCGCGTGATGCGCTGAAATCGGGAGCTAAGGTTATCATTTACCTTGTTGATAACGTACTCGTAGCTGGTAAATTCATCACGAGCTGGTAATGTCGCCTGCTGAAAATCAAGAGGATGTTGGGAGCACTAATATTTGGTAACGCTGAGACCACGTGGTCACTCGCGTGATGCGCTGAAATGGGAGCTAAGGTTATCATTTACCTTGTTGATAACGTAGCTGGTAGTTTAAAAGTTAGCGTGGATCCAAGCTAATCATTTAAGCTTTGAGTTTTAAATCACAGGGTCATCTTTTGATTGGCTAATTTTGACATCCGCATATGTGGGGTTAATCGCGTGTGTGCTCGGTTTGTTGCGTGCTGAAAATAAAAAGAAAATTGGTTGAACTAATGTTTTGGTGACTCAGAGACCACGTGCTTATTAGTGTGTGTAATTATTGTAATAAATGATGTTTGAAGAAATTGGGAATTAGGATGGTTATTTACCTGTTACCAGTCAGCTCACGAATACTGAAAGTAACGTGCTAATATCGCGAAAATTGGATATTAGACAACAATAACGGATTATATTAGAGCATTTTAGCGAGAAGCTCGCATAAGCTGCCTGGCGATTTCGTATGCATGTGCTTTTTAATTTTACCGGTAATCAGAGAAAGGCAACAGCTCCAATCATCATCAAATGCAGTAGTATCATTTGCTTAGCGGGTAAATAAAGCATTGCATACTGCTACACCTATATTGGGAACACATACAAATTGTAAAGGCCAAATATTTCGAATTTAGACCACTAGATAACCAAGAAGCTCGTATCACGGTTGTAGACAGCCCTGTACTACAAAATTCTGACTACAGCCAACCTACGTCCCTCTAGGTCCGTCAGCATTTGATTTATTCATGCAATGTTAAATTTATGATAACGATAAGGTTGTTACATTTCGCTTGGCTTTTCTACAAAACTATATTCAGTACCCGCATCCTCACGGATTTAATTCTATAGGTATTTTATGCAGCAGCGGAATTGATAATCACAACATCAATATCGATTAACTGTAGAGATTTATCGATACACGGAATCGAGTGGTAATGTAAATTTGCTTAAATTGCATACAAGTTTAAAAAGTGATACTTGTATTAATAAAATGACTATAATTATAAGTTCAAATAAATAATTATTCAGAATTAAAGGAAACTCAATAAACTTAAACAAATAGGGTACTTATTTATGCACAGTGTTAGTATAAACTAATCAATATACATTAGGTCTTCCTGTTGAGAACGCATACAAATGAAGTTCGTTGCCTCTAGAATATTAAAGGAAAGGATTATTGAATGAATACGTCGGCATACCAGTTGGTTATTGATAGTTATAGATTTGTAAAGTATTATTGTCGCAAAAATTACCGATGGTCCATTCAATTACACAATAATTTACATTTACTGAAAACAAATTAGATAATATTTTAAAGCGGGATCATTTGTTTTTTTTATTTTCATCACGGCGATATCAGTGTTTCACACTAACTCCTAAAAAGTGTTTCGGGAATGTAATTTTTATAAGTCATAAACATCCTTCTTAACTCCATTTTGGTCAAAGATAATTAGTCTTAATTATCTTTGATTTTGGTTAATAATGCCCATGATATACCTACGCATTATTAACAAAATTTCAACGCGCCCTCCCTCGACCTACTTTAAACGTAACTTTTAACACAACCCTCTATAAACGTGGCTATGTAATCAAAACAAATGACTCCGACATTTCCGACCCCCGTTGACCGCCCGCGCCCAATCGCAGAAACTATTCACAATTTTACTTCAGCCTACCACTCCCCCTAATAAATCCTGACGGCAGGATTCGTAATAACAATGCGTAACTAAAGGGCTGACTTACACTGGTTCGCTTGATTTGAAGTGAAACTTTGTGAATAAGGCCAACCCGCATGCTTCGGAATGCCATTGTCACGTGGCGTTATCGTGCGTGATTGTTTTATTGACTACCCTAATTTTGGCCGGTGGGGTGATGGATCGAACGATGGGCCCCTATAACGGTCATGCAATTTAGAATTTAGCGAATTACATGCGTGATAGCTAATGATGATTGACAGTTTATTATCTTTAGAGCCTAAATTACCTACAACTGTGATGTTGGAACTTTATATTATAGCGGATTTATACAAGTTGATACTAGTAACATTTACCCAGGACACCTAAAAAGATAGGCCCAGGACCTAAGAGACCTAAGTCACTTTTGGAAAAGAAAATCGCGTCACGAACTTTTTCATTCCATGACTCTAAAACTCTTGGCTTGTTCCAGTTATAACTCTTCTCAAAGGAGAAAAATTCCGAATCCTGAACAGACAATAACTAAACTAACGACCAAAATCCTTTAAACCAAGTCAACAATACGGGGAGTGTGTTAGGCGTGTGTAGAGCACGCTCCGCGCACACAAGCACACAATGCGCACACGCACACACTGAGTGCACTCAAAAGAGTAGTTTGATACGTTAACGTACACATTATACAAAGTCCCATTTGTTGTAACCCTACCCACTTTGGGGACGGGGCAAAAAAGTGAAGATTTTCTTTCTTTTTTCAAAAGCAAGGCTGCACGTGGTCGGTTTGTGGTCTAGGTTTTTTTCTTTTGATGAAAGTATTATCTTGTGAAAAATTCTCAGGCGTCGGTGTCAGTTACGACGGCTTTCGATGCCAGTATAGGTTTGGACTGATGAGTTGAATCTTAATCAGCCGGTTCAACGGGTTGCGTATTGACAACTAATTCTTCACTTTGAAACAATAATGTCCCAAGTTCATAGATTAAGTGAGCGCATGAGTCGTTTTTCCACCAAGACCGGGAATTATTTATCTATTGATATACAGGGTGGCTCATTCAAATCGGTCAGTATGGGAATGTCTGAAACTATAAGACATACGAAGATTTGTTCTTAGGAGCCATGTCACCGATTTTGATAAAAAGAAAAACTGCATTCATACATTTGAAAAAAAACTGTACCCAGCTCGGGAATCGAACCCGGTTGTTTTGAAAAAATAAACTTTCACTTTTTCTATTTAAATATCGATTGTGTAGGTCTTAAGCTGTAAATGTCTCTAAGAAACATGATGTCTAAAATGAATAAAATGTATTGTTTTGACATACTTTAATTTATCATAGTAGGTGTTCGAAGTGACCACCGTTACAATATTCAACAAGTGCAGGCATGTAAAATTGTCTCTATGGCTGTTTGTACCTCTCTACTTGTTACATACACCTTATCATGTGGCATTAGCATTGCATTAAATCTTTAAGGAAGTTTTGTTATCTACAGTAATCAAACATAAACAATCAATTGAAAAGCCCACTTAAAGTAAGTATGTAGATATTGTAGATAGAGAGACGTGTCAGACGTGTTAAAAACGGTGGTCACTTCGAACACCTACTATGATAAATTAAAGTATGTCAAAACATTTTATTCATTTTAGACATTACGTTTCTCAGAGACATTTACAGCTTAAGACCTACACAATCGATATTTAAATAGAAAAAGTGAAAGTTTATTTTTTCAAAACAACCGGGTTCGATTCCCGAGCTGGGTACAGTTTTTTTTCAAATGTATGAATGCAGTTTTTATTTTTATCAAAATCGGTGACATGGTTCCTAAGAACAAATCTTCGTATGTCTTATAGTTTCAGACATTCCCATACTGACCGAATTGAATGAGCCACCCTGTATATGAAATGACGACGCATGCGGCGTGATGAACTGTATCCGCTTATAAATCAAATTGCATTTCAGCGGCAGATTTACTCCAAGACATAATCTTAAGATTTTATCAGATGAAATAACAGGGAGTTTATTTTAACAAACTCTATTCACATTTACGTTTAAGATTTCTAATATATTGCTCTTATAAGAAACGTAAAATTAAGTTCAACTCCAATAATAATTTAGGCAAAATACGTTTAGCCCAGTAGGCATTTGGGCAAAGCACTAAAATATTTTCGGATTCGTTGTAATAAAACGTCTTTCCCACGATTCTTTTAATGTAGCTGAATTAATTGTTTCGGAGAATGAGCGTAAAAATAAACTTTATTAAATCTGACTTGATAAGTAACAAGATTTTGTCAATTAGGTATTTTACGAAGACCGTATTTTTGAGAAGGAGACATCTTAATGGGCTTAATTAGAACGATCTTGTAGGACCAGATACGAAGGCTGTAAATTGCTGTACTGCTGTAATTAATATGCTAAGTGCAATCATTTCAACCACCTTCGAGAATATTGCAAAGCTGGGTATGGTAAAAAACAAGAAAAATAAATGTAGAAATAATAACAATAAATTTTGCGTTTAGAAATATAAGTATCTATCTTCAATATTACAATTTGATGCAAATCAACATCAGTCATCTGAATTTATGCTAACATTTATTTAAACTAAATGCTTTTGTATTAAAAGTATTTATAGTGATGGTTCAACAAATAATTTTATCCCCAATCAATCTTATTTATTTTATTTCGTTCACAAAACGCTATGAACTTATTATAATTAGGTAATAACCTATTAGCAATATATTTCTAGGTACTAGACACACTTAGGAAGGTACATATTTATTTACTGTTTTCCGTCTAGAACGAAATTAAAGATACGGTTAATTTAGATTAAATACCAAGTATGAGATAATGTTCATCACCGTCCGCGCCAGGCAAAACCATAAAAGTGTTATGACATCCGCTTGCGTGTCATTCCGATTTCAAAGTCATGAAATTTAAATGTAACCCCCCATTAGAGATAATCTTAGTATTTTAAACAGAATTCTGTTTTTACCGAACGCGTAAAAGTCGTTTATACAAAAACTGGGAATTAAAACGTTCATAAAAATAATGCCTTTCTTAAACACAAATGCAAATGTTTGCCGTAAAAAGGTGAAACATGTGTCAAGCATTCAATATGTTTATGGAATGAGACAAAAATCTAATAAGATTGATTTTCCGATTAACAATGATTGTTAAAATGTCTATTGATAAATAAATACATGATTCGTGACCATTTAAATATTCCCCAACAATGTTTATGTTAATTACGAGATTTTTCTTTGGTCAGACGTATCCGATTACGTTTGTCACGGGTTTATCTACGGATCGGCCCGAAGTCTATGTTGAAAACAAGCACTTAAGATACCATCGATGCGATTAATGGCCGTGATTATTAAATATTCCCTATAAATTTTCATATCCACAGCATTGTTTAAATTATTAAGACTTCTTACATGATAACAACATCTCGATCTTTCGTGTGTCATTTCTAAAACACCGTTAACGTGTTAGATTCGACATAAGAATTAATTATCATGTATAACAAAATAAACTTTTCCTGCTAAACATCCACTTTTCTATTAATTTGTACAAGTTTAGGTAGGTACGTACAAGTACGCTCACATGTCATTTCAAATTAGTCTGTACTGACAAACTCGTTAACGTAACCGCCCTAAGCACATCCTTTAAGGTTTGTGCGAATAAAATAAAAGAAACGCTTCATAAGTCTATTACAACATAATTTATTGGCTAGAATATGGGGGCCTATGTTCTAGCGCGTGATAGATATCTAAGTGCTAGCATCGCTAACCGCCATGTATCCTTCGCTAGGCTGACCGGAGGAAATGATTTATCAGGGCGCAGAACGTGATTTGCAGCCGCTAGCGCAGGCGATTTAATCGCAGGAAGCGACACCGTCGTGCTATGATAAATCTGCAAAGGAACTTATCTATCCAGCTCTAAGCCCAGCTGCCCGTGATTCATAGTCGTTACGATATCGCTGTTTATATTGCTGGAAAACCGCCCACGGAGTGACGGTCCGACAGTGGGAGCGAGCACGGCGAACCAAAGCTTTGATAAGAACATTGAATCAAAAACTAATCTCGATAATCATCTGATACCCTTGATGTCCAACTTTCACATGTAATCTGATGAGCTCAAAAACTTCAAAATCACAACAAAAACAAACTCATCAAAGAGTCATCTGAGAGCTCGCTCGTCATCAATAAATCTTTAGGAGCGCAATCTATTCTGTACGAGTAACTATTCTAAGTCGCAGTACGTCAAAGCCTTTCTTCGTAGAAGTTGTCCGTAAAAACCAGTCTGATCGCGCGCTACCGCTCGTGCTGCGCGTGCGCCCCGCTCCCGACGCACGCGCGCCCGCGCGCGCCGAGCCTCCCCCTGCTATATAAGCCGCGCCGCCCTTCCTGATTCACTCATTCCCTTCTGACTCTGCGTCCGCGCATGTCGCTCTCTATAACGTAGTGATAGTTCATAATAAGTTCGTAGCTTTAACGTTAGTTAAGATGTGTTTAGCTAAGGATGAGAATTCACCGCAAAAGGAGGTGTCGCCTCCAAGGTCGCCTTGGGCAAAGCTTCTGAACCGACAGGTATGTACTGATTTATCTTCAAAAATCCTTAAATTGTTTGTTCTATCAGGTATCAGTGTTATCTTTATGTAAACTTGTCCCATATTTTTCCGAATTTCCCAAGGTTGTTCAATTTATGCTAAGGTTCATCATCATTCAGCTGAAAGACGTCCACTATACAATGTTTACTTTGACTTATTTGCTTTTCCTTCTTTTTCAGAACTCCAAACCGAGGCTTCCTCGTAAAGTGGCGAGCTCCACGCGTGTGAATCTTAACAAGTGCTGGTCGAAGCTTGGAGAGCTCATCTCCAACAACTCGCCGTGCGCTGACCTGCCATCACAAAAGACTGCATACCCTGAGGAACCTATTATAGTGCCTTTTTCCGACTACTTCTATCCTTTGGACCCGGTCAAACCAGCGCCGGTGGAAGACAACGACAACGCGGAGAACCAGAACATCGTCAACACGAGTCGGTTCGAGCTGATCTCCGACGATCCTGAAATCAGTGACAACATGGCCAACGAAGTGCGGGAAATCTGCTACGCCGCCAACAAGAACAACTGTTTTGTATGTAAGATTTGCTATTAATTTAACACCAGATTAGCTCATTCATGTCTTCCATTTTCATTTCTATTCTGATTAAATCATTTAAATTTTTGGTAAAGATGCAGTAAAAACAAAATCTTGTCTTCCAACAAGTAGATTTAGTGGCTCGCGACTTGCGGGTATTCCATGTCTTCCATTAGACTTAGTGAAGTGAGATGGTGCTACAACGCATTTTGTTTAGAGTTTAAATGTGATTTTAGGTTTCGTTCAAAGGTGATCTCTAGCATTATAGATATCTCTGGGCGAACGCGATGTATCATCACTCGCTATAAATTAGTTTCGATGTAATGTAACAGTATACATTGTCCATACATGTTTTGGTACGCAGCTTTAACGTCAAACTGCACTGTAATTATCATCGCACCAGTTTCAGGCTCTTCTCAAATTCTTGGTATTAGCATTTTCTGCTTAGTTTGTGTCTTTATCCTGTGTCCAATGTCTTCCATTAGTTGTAAGAGAGTTTATATGTTGTCTGTGATACGAAGATTTTATAAACAAAAGCTTTAACTAGGTTAAGAAAAGATGATTATTTGAAGGTAATTATTACTAGTTTCTAACTTTTGATATTGAGTGCTCGGGAATGTAGAAAATTCTAATTACTCGATAAGTATCAAATCCAGTGTTTAGTTAAGGCGTCTTAGTTATTCTTTCGGTATGAATTAAGACATATCAGTGAAAAGCTTTAATAGTCTGTAAGGTTATAACTGTTCGACTTGTTCATGTGTGTTGTAGTATGGTAGGTATGTTCGTAAGTTAGTTTGTAAAACATAAAATGGGCCGAATGTGTCAATGATATATAATTTAATTAAGTAACTTGTATAAAATGTTTTCTTTAGTTTATTCTTAATTTAAGTTTTGTTTTGTATCAATTTTCTTAATGAATTCTTCCTAATGTGTCAATATGTTAGGTTTATAATTTGTCCCTCGAAATTTACCATTCGTTTACTTTTTTGGCATTAGAATTAATTTTAGGATAATATTTGTTAAGGAATTTCAAGACTTTCGTTTGATCTCCAGTCTTAATAAATACAAACTTATTCAATGGACAATTGTTTTCATTCTACTTCCCCGCCATAACCAAACCAACAACAGTGTTTACTGTTTATACAATAACATAATTGCTAAGGCAAGAGAATTTCGAACCACAAAAACTAAACATGAATAACAGCTAAAAAATAATTGGTTTCCAAGTTTGCACATTTTATATCAAATCATAGTAAAAAAGTCAGTAATAACTTGACACCATCTCATAGCAACCACACAGCCAACAAGTTAATCGAATTACACACACACACAAAACCTGAAACCAGAATATCCAGAATCGGACCACGAGTTCTCTACTTACATAACCGAACCCGTTTCCATCCGAGTAATTACTAAATAATTAATTGCTTACCGTGAACAGTAGCGATGATATCTGCCATGGAATTATGCCTATAGCAATTTATGGGACCGATTCTTGGCAAGATTTTTAAACCTCTTGTATTTTTGCTACAAGAGCATTTCTAGAAAAAATTGTGCCAATTAAGTCAACGAAAGCATGGGTACTTTTAATTTTCCTGTGTTGTTATTTTTGATAATAAATGTTTGGTTACTAAGAACCTACTTGTACTTTCTTAATTCTAAAGAATCTCAAAAAAAATAGATTTAAAAAAATTGCTAACAAAAGAGGAAAATTCAAAGTTAAACTTAATTGACGTACTAAATATGCAACAAAAAATGCTCACAAATCTAGACAAAACCAGGGGGCGATTTATTAATCTGAATTAGCTTATCACCAGGGCCCATATCACACTAAACTTAATAAGTTTAGAAGTCGACAAAATTGTGAAATTATATACCAGATTCGTACCAAAAGACATAATTTCATAGTACATATTACAAACTTGTAATGTATCTCTTGTAACTTGTAATTGTAAGTCTTATGCTATAGCGATAAGTCTGTGAATTGGATAGGTATCATTTCATATACACTTATTATACGCCTCAGGAGCACCAGTACAAACTTATCCTCCGAATTATGCGTAAGTAGTTGGTTTATTAATTTATTCACACACATAGATTAACAGTTTATAACCAAAACAGACTATAAAAATACAACAATTTAGGTATGAATTATTAGATAAGTAGGTTAACAGCCTTTACGGGATGGGTACCTATTAATATCATACATGCCATTATTAAGCAAACATTACAAAAAATAGACAATTATAAAAACAAATAAAATATACCTAAACAAAGATCGAGCCAGCATTGTATAGCTTAAAGTGGAACTAGGATAGTATGGCTCAAACTTTTCTACAAAATACACCAAAACTGTCGGAAAATATATTATTATACTCGGGAGCAGGCTGAGGTAAGTTAGGACACAGGTTGAAGTTAATTGCATAGCTGAAAAGACACTATTAAGTACCTACATATATTTTTTACATCTTGTATTCTTTGCAATGAATACACAGTAATATCGTACATGAAATGGACTGCCGTTTTTAAAAATATCACGGACGTATAATAATTGTTGTAAGTATGATATTGTTTATGATATATGATTTCTAAATATAAACTGTGTCGTTTAAAGATACACTAACTATAATCCGAAGAATTACAGGCATACATGAAACTACGCCACAAAGTTAGGTACTTTGGTTTATGCTTTTGAGTCTGTCCGCGAAAAATGGTAGATTAGATTTTTTTTACTTGACCCAATTTTGTTTTAATTTAGCGGTATCCTTATTCGGTAATATGAAAGCTGTCGGATATTGTATGCAATAAAATAGAATGTTTTTTTTTATGCTATTCTATGAAATTTGAGCCCTCTTACGTTTTCATATATTTTTATTTATTTTATCAGTGACCTTGCAATTAACGGAAATGCCCGGGAACACGTTGTAACTATATATTACATGGTTCAGGTAATATACCCACTTTTCAAAAAGCCTCCGCGGCAATGAAGATTATGTCATTACTGATGAACACTTTAGTGACTGTATCTCTGCAGTTTTGCGGTGCACAATACATGTTTAACAACGTATTAAAAGTTTGTGCTGGTTTCTGGAAAATAGTAATTTCGATAAAATTAATCTTGTAGGGAAAACTAACTTTGCGTTGTTGGTTTTTTGAGCACAATTTTCCCAATTTTTAAGACAAGATAAAATAAGAAACTAAAATGTTAAGCTGAAATGCTAGATAATTGCCCGATTTATCAAAAATTAATACTACACTTGAGGTTTACGTAAATAGAAGCTGATTTCTGAAGCGCGGAGGCCTGTAACTTTGAATGCCCCCCCTGCCTACCCTCCAGTGGGTGGAGGATGGCTACTGGGCTAAATTAGCTTAGCTTAACGTATATGACATCTATGCCAAGTGAATTCATCCGATACCAAAATTTGCACCTCCCATACTGGGTGACATACTTCCCGTACTACTATGAATATTTGCAAATATTGTGAAATAAATAGATAGAAATTATAAATATCGAGTCATTCAGTTAGAAAGTATAACCTTTTTTATGAAGTTTATTCTTGTTATAGTAGATTGTATGACAAGGGTCTAAAATAAACCATATAACCACGAGATGTTCGAGTGGTAATATGGCTTTTAGTTAGACCAGAGTTATACACTCTACTTTTCACTTCGACTGCGAGAAAATAGTAAAAACATGATTATTCATCTACAAATTCCTCTATCAATAATACATTCCAAGGCGAAAAAATTGTCCAATTTGGCGGCATGATTTTTTTAAACTGCTTTGACACTGATACAAAATATTGACACCAAGAATAAACGCCTCTGACCGTTTATAAGCGCGTCCAAACGGCATGGTTGTGAGTTAGGGAATAAAAAACGCCTGATGTTTGAAATTAATCCCGTTTCCTAATAAAGACATAAAGTTGGTCGATAGCAAATACAAATGTTTTTTTAAAGGGTTGTGATTGGTGGATTTAATACGGTAAAGTGTTTTTGATTGGTCAAATAGGAAGGTTTTAAAATCATAAATATGTATACATATTTTCCCTAGGCGCTAAATGTACTACTTTAGCCCCCCTGCTAAGCCTAATATGACACACTTTTCGAGCATGAGAAGTGAAAAATAAATTTTACATCAACTCAATAATAGAGCATGTAATGTAATGTAACATAGTTATGGTATAATATGGAAAATCGATGCAAATTGTATTTGATCAACCATATCCACATACTTAGGTTTACCAGGTAGGACTTAGTTTTACTTTAATTTTAATATCAAATTAAGCAAAATATTCACAGTCGTTTTTAACCGTTTATATTCTAAGATAAACTTCTCAGAAAACCAACTTCACCGAATCAAATTTTGTCAAAATACTTAATAACCGTGCCCGAGGTGCTTTTACGACAAAAAAATAATAAGGTAGGCAAACAATTTGCTGTTTTAATCAAAATAATCATGGGTATAAACTTAAATTTTTTACACATGTTTTTGAGCAATTTAAACAAATTTGATGTGGCATAAATGTGAGGCTTGATTCAGCACAGCTTCGCAGTTTGGCGAATCTTTAGTTTAAGTTAGTAACTTTGTATTTTTTTTGCTTGAAAAAATAAACAAGCAATCAAGGGCCCGATTTGAAATTCGAAATGTGACTCCACTGTGTGTATGATGATATTCCCGCCTTCTTGTATATCTTACATTAGTTTTAAATCAAAATTACTGTGACATAAATGAAATTAGGGATGTCTCCTTCTGTTAACAACTATCCTCGTGACTAGGGTGGTCGACCTGCTATTTAAAATATAGAAAATTAGGTAATGGGGTTGTTCAGATTATTGCAGGTTTTTGAGAAATTACACATACATTTATTTGATAATACATTCAATGTTAATTCACATTTTCAACGATTATGTTCTCGTGCACGTTTCAGATTAAAGTCGGAGTTCACCAGGGATCTACTCGGAGTCCCCTACTTTTCAACACCGCAATGGATCATCTCACAAAATCTTGTCAAAAATAGCTGCCCTGGAATATTCATTACGCCGATGATATTGTTCTGGTTTCTGACACCATAGCTCCAGCTGAATGATAACACCTGGATTGAGGCACTGGAAACGAATGGCCTTAGAATCAGTAGAAAGAAGACGGAACACATGTCGTTCCTTTTCGACGGTGTAACTAGTTCCAATAACTGTAAGATCTCAATAGGAAGTACATTCATACCTTTTTTTTTTGTTTAGGGGGGGGGGGAAATCGTTACGCATACCACCCGGGTGCAGGGGGTGACCCGAGTGGTTATGTGGAACTCCCGTATGGGCTAATGAGACCCACGGTGTACCCACTAAAAACCCCCCAACTTGCCGCCTCGCCGCCTTGTGGCGAGGTCACGGGAACGCGCTTGCGCAGACCCCGCCGGCGGCAGCCGCCCACAAGTGGCTCCTTCGCGGATGCCCGGGGGCCACGTGAGGCACGCCAGATGTTTTGGCGCGCCTGCCTCCTCGATCTCCACCTTTTCAGTAGCGGACCCCCCTGAGTCCGCTACGAGGAGATCATGGGTGCGGAAAATCCAGCACCCGGTGGCGGATCAGGTCTGTGGTTCCGCCACCGACCACGACTCAGCCGCAGAGGATAGGGAAAGCGACGCACCGTAATACGGCATTCCTCTTCCTCTGCGGTCCCACCAATGCCGCTTCAGCGGAACGGCCCCGCCAAGTTCGCAGGGGGTAGGGAGAGTGGCGCACCGTTATACCAACACGCCTCTCCCCCTGCGATCCCACCTCGGCCGCAGAAGATAGCGCGTGAGAACTTCTTCTGCGGTCCCTCCCCAACACATCCTATATAACCGGGCTTAGGCAAGCCCGCTAGGAGCGCCCTCCTCGGGCCAGCCGGCAGCCCAAACAGGCCGGCCCTGGGTGCCTCTTAGCTTCGCCGTGGGTGACCAGTCCACGGTTACTAAGCCCCCCCGCCCCGACAAGGCGAGCACCCTCGGGGGGGTAAGTATATTAATACCTACTGTAAACTAATTTAAGTACCAAGGCTCAATAATTAGCGACGATGGCAAAATTAAGAATGATGTTACTCACAGAACTACAACTGGATGGATGAAGTGGCGCACCTCACAGGCGTCATGTGTGACAGGAAGATGCCTATTAAAATCAAAGGGCAGATGTACAAAACAGCTATTAGACCAGCCATTCTACATGGGTCAGAATGCTGGGCTACTAACAAGCATCACCTCAACAAACTGCACACAACAGAAATACGAATGCTGCGCTGATCACTGGGCGTCACATTACTAGACAATATCCGTAATACGTACATCAGAGGAAGTTTTAGAGTCGCCCAAATTGTTGATAAAGTTAAAGAAAAACGCTTACAGTGGTTACGGTCACGTTCAAATACGCCAAACTTGCCCTAGCGTTACCTGCATCAAAACGTACTCGTGGCAGACCACCCGCCACCTGGTTAACGACGATCGAAAAAGATCTAAAAGAAGCTCATTTAGATTAGGACGTAGCATATAATCGTGCTAAATGGAAAATGCGAACAAGGAAGGCCGACTCCAAATGCTAAATGGTACCAGGTCCAGAAGTAAGAAGAAGTGCTTAAGATATTCTTCCCCGTTAGGTAAACGTCCGAGTGCTCGACGCTGTACTAGTATATGGCATGGGCACTTTACTTCATTCGAATTTAAGCCATGTCACTTTGACATAGAGTGCCCATGCCATATACCCAGTAGTACAGCGTCGCGCACTCGGACGTTTACCTTACGTGTATTCATTCATTTTATGTAAAACTTGCAAGGCTTCTTGGACCTTTACGTGTCACAAAAAAAGAATGCCGGTACGTGTCAAAAAACCGTTTTGAAACGTGACATTTCGTAGACGAAGAGGATGTCCATTTATTGGATATCATGTAAAGTTCGGGCAACGTTTAAGAATGATAAATCGGCCACATTTCTAAACATGATTCGTTCCGAGCCGGCGATATCGGGATCACAAAAGTGTGCGACACCTCACTGTAATAAAGGTTATACGAAGGTATAGGATACGGTAATAGGGACCGTGAAATCGCGGCGCTGTGACGAATCGCAGAAAAATTTCGGTTTTTCGGTTATTTCTTAGGGATTTGTACGGGCTTTCTTCGCCGATTCGACTCGCTGAACGGGTGTCAGCATTACAAACACATGTGCTTTGATTTAGGCTCGTTCGGCATTCATAGATCCGCAACGGCTTTTAGATTTCGCGACAGATTTCACGGCAACCTATGCGTTACATTGATGTTGACTTACCTTCCGTCACAGCTGCTAGTTATGAATTTTATGGGATGACATTGCCATACGACCTTAAGAATAGCTATAGTGTCCTTTATTTTGTTACAAGGAAAATGCAGGATAGTTTGTCAATGTCGTTTATTGCCATTATTCCTAGCACCTTTGACATACTTCGGTACACAAGGCAGCGACCACAATTCTTAAATACCAGATAGCATAACGCAGAGTTGTTCATATTGCGAATCTCACAAATGGCGTTGTAACGTCATCTTCACTTGATTTACTTACCTATAGTACATTTTACCAAGCAGAGATGTGTGCTATCGTTATTATAATTTTTAAATAAATAGTAATAAGTAATTACAATTTCATTTTTCTGCTTCTGCTTGGTAAATAATTTCGAAGTAAGTAGATGTCGCTAAGGCGCAATTATAAAAGTTACTGACAACTTTGACTTTATGAGTGGACAGTGCCGGCAGCGAGGCTTGAGATTATTATGATGAAAAATCAATTGTTTGATGCCAAACAATAAATAGTATATATACCATTACTAGCAATATATACTACAAACTGTATAGGTAGATATACCTCGTCTTCTTCAAACCTTACCCCAGCTGCATTTCCTGTACATCCTAATCCCAACCAATAATGCTTGTCCAGAAACTGTTGCGGTCATCTTTGCACAGGCATCTTTATTGGACTTTAGCAGGTCTTTAAATGTTTTTATCTCCGTTCGAGCTCCAAAACTTCTCTCGTCATGCGAAAATAACTGGCACACGAAATAATTGGCATTGACTTCAAAAATTTAAAGAACTCATGTGTTAAGTGGCATCCGAAGCACTCGTGTACCGAATAGTGTCAAAAAAATGCCAATTTTTTGCAGTTCTTAAGATCAACATTCGCATTTTAATCATACCTACAGCCTGTAGGCTACAGGGCTACAGGTATGGCGTAAAAAGGGCATTATTTCACCTCCGCATCCATTTACACCAACATACCTTATAAAGCCAGCATCGATTCCTCTCGACACTAACGACATTGCACCAGAATAACCTGACACAAAACACTTATTAACATCGACCTACATGGCCCTCGGAACAGCGCCAGTGGGAGAAAACTGTAAAAATATTTGTGATTCATACTTTCTTACTGCCTACCTTCTTTAGGTGGAAATGTAAATCTGTAAACGGCAAACAAATATTCGTGATAAATACACAAATAAATGCCCTGACCGGGAGACCTCCAGCTTCGTAGGTACATAAGGGGAACATGCAAGTTTTAGTAATGAACAGATAATAAAAAAAAAATTAAATATAATTTGGAATTTTAACCAAATCAGTAGCTACATACGTACCTACTCATTACATATCAGTAAAAACTACACTAACAGAGTTCAAATACTTATTCTATTACACATCGGCAACAACATCCAAAATTAGAACCTTCGTAATTAATGTGAAACAAATAAGTAATTCAACCAACGAGTTTAATATTTTTGTAAGACTGCAATTTTGTCATCACCATCTATTACGTAAATAATGAAGGGGCACTACCTTTCAAAGAACCGACTGTAAACATAATTCGGCCACTAAATTCAAGCATCTTTTAACAGCGGCTTCCACCAAAATGGTCTGAGTGTTATTGCTCGCAACCTGTGAAACCTTACACGACTTGCCGCTCACCTTGTTAAAATTCACAACTCGAAAACCTTTGTATGGTCCGTGTAGAACAAATTTAATAAGTCTCGCGTGAAATTTGGATTACTCTGTTGACATTACCTTGCAGTTCCCAAAACTATTATAAAATGAACTCTGCTTTAACTATGTAACAATAAGGATTTCAATGTCAACACGGTTAATAATCTGCTGCATTTTATTTCCCAATTTTGTTACAAATGACATTTTAAAGCAAAAACCTATTCACCGCAGACTTAAACCATATACCTTGGTCTTAAAGTATAGAATGACGGTTAATTCCAATCCTAACAGCAAAAAACTAGGTTTGTCGTCGTGATAAAGAGTTCACGCATCGTCATACCATCAACAGCAAAGCTGGTGCGTTTAACAACTTCTTTCGAGATCGCGTTGTAAAAGTTCGTTGAGGTGCGAAGGAGGAGACTTGTGCAAGTTATTCAAAGACACGCAACACACCGTGATAGTGGTAAAGGACTCACGGGTCTGGAATAACGATAGGTTAAAATAACTTCTTTAAAACCATCCTACCTTATACGGCTTTAGATCGTCTCACTCATCGAACTTTGGCCACTTTAAATTATCTTTTATCTCCAGTTCGGGCCGTACTTATTCACAATTCTGTTAATTTCGTTAAAAACTACATTCTACAAAACAGATTTCAAAGGAAATTATCATCGAATCTTATTCAAATTAAGTTCGTATTTATGTAAATTTACCGTGTTTGTTGATTTTATCGTTCCTAACACGTAAAGCCATTAAAGGCTCGTTGACATTGGTCGCCATATTTTGATTCCCGCTTGCGGGGAGCCTGTATGACTGTATGTAGGTATTGTCTTGTTTTCCCCTTTAACAAAAACAAGGATAGCTTGAGGTCCACGCAAGCGGGAGTCGGGCTGTGAGCCAGCCTTTAAGTTCTCAATAGTTAGTTGTATAATTAATTTAAACCGCTCAGAGTCGGTGTTTCTACACCTTTTTTATCGCTCACAAATCTTTAACACAGGAAACGACCAAACAACACGCTTCGCAACTTTTTACAGCAATCTTTACCCTCTCAAAACCTTCAAGTGTTAATTTTAACGGCGTTTTTGTTGACCGCAACACCCTCGCTTAAGTAGTGCTCCACTGTCCGGTTACGGCAAATTATCCCTTATGGGGTCGACTTAAAAGGCAAATTATCGGCTAATTATTGCCGTCACCGTACCAATTTCCTGTCCATTGTTGTTGGAAAGCCTGGCAAGTGACACGAAAGTCGCATTAAGGGGTAAGAGCGGCACTTGTGGCACTTGTTGACTTTCGCAAGGGCACGCAAAGTGCCGCGGAACCATTACGGGTTCGGGGCCATAATTAGGTGCCGTTGTGTGACACTTAGCCACTTCCGATTGGTTGTAGGGTGAATATGTTTAGTGATTTTTGGTGGTTACAGTGTCAAGGAGTCCTGACTCATTTTCAGGGATAGGTGATATTTATTCACGTAATCTACTTAGAGTTTTATATAAATATGTTAAACAATAATTATTACCAAAAGTACTAACATAATAAAATAAAACATCTTCAGTGCCATACATCTTCAAGTTTTGCTTAGTTTGAGACTGGGTCAAATACGGTATTTGACAAAAATCTAATCAGCTTCTTTTTATGAAACGTCAAAAATAGTATGGAATTTGTAGGGATTACTTGCTTGCGACTTCACAATCAAACAACGTCCTTGTTATGAGTTTTTATGGATTTAAAAATCTTAAAATAGCGAACTTAAATGAAAGATAAATACTTTCCGAGTATTTTCGTAATGTTTATCTGTTGCTAATGAAAAAACAATTTATATTCACTGTTGCCGAATACCCTATTGTATAAGATAGTATTTAACTATGAGTACGATACAATAAAAATACTATTATTGCACGCGTCAATATATAAGAAACTAATACGAGTACATACAGGACATATAAACATAAGAGTATAGTAGTTGTTTACAACTGACGGTCTTATCGCGAAAGAGTGTCTGTGCCAGATTAGCTTTAATTTATTAAATAATTTATTTATGCTTGAAAATAAAGTCCCACTTACTCCAAAATATTGGCCACATGCCAAGCCTGCCGCGATTTTCGACGCAACATGGCGTTGAGCCGGCGTCGAGGAAGCGCCAAAACACGCGCCATTAGCGCCGACTGACAAAAACACAAATCAGTAACACGTGACAATCTACATAGGATGCGGTAAAAAGTTCAACTGTTTTTGTTTACTTTAAACCCGGGTTCTGTGGAACTGTGGAACCGAAACAAGTGAAGTTTGTTTGTGTTGCTTGGTATACTTATTAGTAGCAAATGGCAGTAAATTAAACACGGTTTTGTTAGTATTTAATAGGGTTTTATTCGTTGTAATGCTGCTCTCCCTGATGGCTTTTAATGCTCTGTACGACATCATAAGACCTCAATGCCAACTGAAATCAATCGGATGAAAATAAATCTTGAATACTAACGAAATAGCATAGGTATTTCAATAAATAAGATTCTGTGTAGCACTGGTAGCACAGAGTCTTATTTATTGAAAGCTCCGCAGTAAAACAGTTCTTCATCTGTGTGAGCTGTGCAATAAAAAGTATTTGTATTGTATTTGTAAGTATTTAAGCTTAATCATGCAAAATTGTAATAAGCACTACTCATTGTACATAGTACATATTATGTATTGGTACCTACTTTAAATTTAAATTGCATAATATTTCTAAAACAAAGACGGAGGTCGTTTATAAGTTAATAACTAATAGATACATATGACTTTTTGATATTTTGTATGTTGTGTTGGGTGATAGACCTACATTTACCTATCTCTACCTGTAAACACGAATCCTCATGATGATAACGGCAACGCGCTGGTAAGTAACTCTTTTGGAATCACAAGCGTTAATATGCTTATTATCAGGTAAACTACATAATATACTTGTTTGCCACTGTCATGGTATTTAAAAACAACTCATCTCTAAAATATTGCAGCTGCAGATTGTTGTCTCAAAACACGTAACAAGTGGAAAAAATACATTTTTCTGCACGTGTGTAACTGTGGCAATTCGCCGCGGTCTCAAATTACCGCATTCCTTTTTTACCGGAAGCCGCGAATTTTTGGGTGACGACAAAAAGCCTGGTTTTAGTTTTTACGATGCGCTAGAGTTAGGTGAACTTCTTTTTGACATAAATCTTGGAAAAAAAACGTGAATTGTGGAACACACATGGCCGGCCTTTTTTTTAAAGATTTTAAACTCAGCTTGGCCAAAAATCGTCCAATATCCATGCTATTGTGAAAAGGAAAAAACCGAAATCCAAAAAGATTCAGTAAAAATTCGACCATAGATATCTTTCAACCTAAAAAGTCCAAATTGTTATCCAACCGTTACCGGTAATATAACACTGACCCAATCGAAAAAACGGTCCAAAAAATCTAATTGTGTTCGCAAAAATTTTGCCGAAACCTTAGCCCCGGGACACAGGAAATGAACTAGTGAGCGGCAAAAACCTCAATAGAAGCCTTCGAAACGTCCCCGATTTGATGGATCGCCGTAACACAATCATTCGCTACGAGAGAACTAAGGAGAGCCTTAAAGTGCCCCTTAAAAATCAAGTGATATTCTTCACTTTTACGGCTATTACGGCCAAGTTAACCTTCAATTAAACAAAGGAAATTCTATCTTGATAAGGCTGAAATAAAGTTCAAAATGTAACGTTTGCTCCATCCGGTTCCCAACTGCATTTCTGCCAAACATATTCTTTCCTGGTAATCGACATGTAACTGTAAAGCAATGAGTTAAAGTTTAATTTCGCTTGTTGTGATGAGTAGATATAACTTTATGGATTGGGTGGTGATATAACAATATAGTCTTGAACACGTGTTTAGATGGCCACTAGAGGTATTCGAGCTTGTTTATCTCCGATAATCACGGCCTTATCACGCTGTGGGAGTGCTTGGATTCTTTAATTTAATGCACTATAATAAAAATTTGCAGTTAAGATACCAAAAGTTAAGCGCAATTCGTGTTACACGTGTTTAAGTTATTTTTAACACACGTCTAGAACTAGTACTTCTCACTACTACCTAGTAAGGTGTATAAACCTATTTTAAAGTAGGTAGGGTTCATTTTGTTTTTAAGTTCGGAGTAAACTGGAAGCTTGGATTTTCGGCAATGTGATACCAACATTTGCTCCGAAACATTTTCACAAAAACTCACTAAGTTTTAAATAGATACCTAATGCTATCGAGATTTTCTACCAAGTTTTACAATTGAGAATTCTATTTTGACCATTCATCTCATCTAATGTTCATGAATGTGCAGCCACTCTCTCCCACCCAACCCAACCAGTAACCGAACCTTACCTTATTCTATAATCTTTAAAAACTTTTGAAACCCGAACAAAAAGATTAAAAAGAGTGGGCGTAACTTCGACTGTCATTTCTGCCCTAGTGAATAATGGCCGGCGGGCGCTCGCACCATCGCCATTTTATTAGAGATAGAAAAAAAGTAAAAAGTAGCCCGCCTAACAATCGAGGCTTCAAAGGAATCTTTGCGAATCTGGGCAATAAATTTCTATTGATTGAATTTCGGAGTCGGCGCGCAGCATGGGTCTTGACGTATAGGGGCCTATTATAAAATCGATAATTTTAGCATTTTTTTGAAACCACGGTCATTTTCCGGTAATTTTTTTGGTAATAAAATTATGCTTTCGATTTTAGATGGTCGTCCCTGGAAAGCCACGCCACGACATTACGGAAATTATATTAGCATAGAGAAATAATTTATGATATTAGTACCTACCTATTAGTGCTCACTACAAGAGATGATGATATCTATAACTCTACATAAGTACATATATCTATATATTTATCTCCTGGTGGTTTTTGATAATTATGCAATCAGTTTTAAAATATTGACCATAAATTCACAAGAATTATTATTGTATTTTTTCCCTGTTTTTCCTACCTTTAACAACGGCTTGAAAATATACCATACGCTTCTTTACCGCCTAGGAGCTAAGCTATGTATCTAATCAGGTCAAGTATAACCACTTGTTAAAGATATGCTTAACTGCGGTGAAAAGCCTGGTTAAGTTAAGACTTCTGTTTAGAATCACGCTTGTCATTGTCACGTACTCTTAGTAACCATTTTTAGACTTATCTCCCCTATTTTGTAATTTTGAAAAAAAAGCCATCTTCAGTCAGCAAGTCAGCCCTTTGACGAAGATAGACAATGTAGGGTCGCCAATCATCGTTTTGAACCTAAGTATTTTAAATTATTCTTTTTTTAGAGAGGTACGTGTCATTTGATGAGCCATTCACTTATTTCTAGCAACCAGAGTAGCCTTCCCACACCACCCCTAAATAGACTGAGGCAACAGTTTTTGCTATACTTTGTTTCACTTAAAATGACGAAAAGTACTTAAAACCAGGTATTACAACATCTATTGTTTAATTGAAAGACACAAATTATATGTGTTAAATTGTAATGTAAATATGTCTACTCCCTTTGTCTCTGTGTGTCTTTTGTGTAGTGAATAAATGTCTTATTTCTTTCTTTCTTTCTTAATTGTTAACTTCAAGAAGGGTTGTAAAACAATTATGCATAAACAATAGAACAAACAGTAGCTACTCCAGTACACGCGCCATACTTTGGTCAGTTTTATGACGTCTCTTTGTTATCTTTTCAACATATTCATTTCATCATATTTACTATTTAGCAACAAATTAATCCCACGTTATGTGCATTTTTGTAATTTTAACGGAAACAAAATATAATTCATTCACTGCTAAGCTACGCTCGTAGTGCTACGCCTTAGTCCGTAGCAGCTTAATGGCCATATGTAGCGGACCTACGTAGCTCTCCTACGCATGTGTGTCGTGATTAGCCGTGATTGAGCTACCAATTTGGGCTACCAATTTTAAAATCCTAAATGCATCTTAATTTTACCTATTTTCAACTCTATCCTAAATAAAGTTTCTAATTGAAAACGTCAAAATTGAATCATATTTTTTTTATGTAATGGTTGACAACCCTACTCTAATCTTAATAAGATTGCAGCGTCCTTGAGAGCTGAGCACATATTTGTTTTGGTTGAACTGGTTCAAGGGCTGGCCCTGTTATCTCCGCAAACAAGTGCGGGGGCTGGCTCGCTTATTTGCTTTTAATAAAATGGCGGCAAAGTGGGGTAAGGTTATTTTTAGGGGAAAAGCTTAGGCGTAATCTGTCAATAAATTATTTATTTATGTCGTGTATCACTCTAATACATATTATGTTCAAACAATATACAAAACTATATCTAACTAACATTGAACGAAAGTAACTAAAAAGCATCAAAAAAGACAAAATTAGGTCCCTGTCAATAAATTGACGTTTATTTCATTTATATAAGACAACAGTTGTAGCCAACTAATTTAATCAAGAAAACATATAGGTTATATAAATTACAGGTGTACAAATATGTAGGTATATCACAATTTTTTTATTAATAAGGGGTGTCTATTGTATATCCATTATATTATGGACGATTTAAATCCTTACCTAGTATGCATAGGTTAGGTATGTATTGATACGTGAAAACTAACCCTTGAAATTGCTGATGTTTTCAAGTGTATTTCGGTTTTGGACTAGCATAAATTATAAAAAAAAAGAACAAACTCTCTTTGGTGAGAAAAATGGGTTCTTAGTTGTTACTGCCTTCTTGAAACAAACGATTAAAAACGAGGAATAAAAGTTATCTTGATCTGATTTCCTCTCGCTTGCTCTAAACTGTTCTTATGCCAACATAAGCTATTACACCTCAACCCGAATACAATTCTATAGCTCATGGACTGTAAGTTATATTATAGGTCCGTCCATAAATAAACTACTTTTGTGAAAAGTGTCTTAGAATAGATCATTGACGAACGTTTAAAATGACACTAGCGACACTTTTAATGACATGACATGACACAAAGATTCCTAAAAATCCTTGAATCAGCCGTATCAAATCACTTCACTTCATACAAATCATACATGCACTTATAAAGAGTACATCAAGAATTTTACTTTTAGAAACGCGTAACATTTTTCATTCCATAATTGGAAACTCGATCGTATTTTCATTAATTTACAGTGCAAATTCCAAGCAAAACCCGTGTGCCATATACGAGTACATATAAATTGCCCATTGATATAGATTATAGAAGATAATAAGGAAATACTTTTCACGGTGAGTGAATGAATCAGTAGATGAATGATTTCATATACTTCACGGTTTTGCGGGAGGCCTTACAGTGAATGACCGTTACGTAATCGATTGCTGCTCATTCATAAACTTATCCATGCGTGCATCCTTGTTAAAACGGGATGCTATGCATAGGTACACTACGTAAAATCGATGCATGAATGAAAATTTAAGAGGATCTTAACGTGGATGTCATTGCAGCTGAATGGATGTTAAGTATTACCGCGGCAACTGTTAAGAGTTATGGATATCTTTACAATAACATTGCTGAATCTGTCTGTGTAGCCGTGATATCGTGTTCTATTATTCTACCGTATTTATAGCTACATTACAAAATAGGTTTTTATGAAAAACTATACTTATTTTTAAAAATTAGTAGTGCTTTACAACAAGTTTTAACAGGATACTTCACTTGTCCATTACCAAGTAGGACATTTGCGCTTATAAATAAGTTTATTATTGTTTTTACACATATATGTTTAACTCAATGTCAGCTAAAAGGGGCTAGTGAACAGTATATACTTGCACATAGTATTGTATTGGCCAAAAGTATTGAGCACCCCACTTTTTCCTTTGTAACTTATGAAATAATTGTACTTTCAAAACAAAGTTTTAACCGACTTCAAATCCGTAGCCAAACTTCGTCGGTTAATAAATTATTATTTTACAATTTAAATAATACACACAGACGTAGAATATATTAAGTGTTTGAACATGTGCAAATAATTAATAGATATCATTTAGAAATATATTTATACTTAATAGTTATTTTCATTATTTTTATTTAGTTTTAAGTCTTTATTATCTGTTGTTGTGTTTTTATTATTAGAAATTTAGTTTAATTTTGAAATAGCTATTTGAGTGTGAAAAAGAAATCTAGAAAAAGTAAATCAAGGATTAATTGTATTTTTTTTTCACGGAATTTCCCCTAACCTTAATAAATTAGACTAATAGAAATACAATTTGTTATAACAAAATAAATATAAATGCACCTTTTAAAGTTTGCATTTTGTATGAAAAACGCATGGTGCTCAATACTTTTGGCCAAGACTGTGTGTGTGTAATGGCGGCTCCACATTAGTGCCGTGAAGCTCCGTGAACAGGCGTGAACGTGAATGTGGATGGTTTTCGCGGGGTTTACGCGCGTTCACGCCTGTTCCCCGATCAGAGTCGGTATTTTGTCCCGTGACAAAGGGTTCGCGTCCCCTTCACGCGGCGTTCACGTGTATACCTCCACATTCACGGCGCCGTACCAGTTTACTACGGACTACAAAGGCGTACGGACGTGTGCAGTTGCTGTCCGCGCGCAATGGAGTCGCGCGTAAAAGTTTGGAGTAACGAAATTGAAATGCTCTTTTTAGAGCATTACCATTCTGAAAATATACTGTGGGATGCAAAACCTTTGAATCATAAGGACAAAAAGAAGCATCATGATGCCTGGACGCGGATTAGCAATGAAATGGATATTGAAATCAAATAATTAAAAAAGAAAAAAGACTCTTTGCTGTCCAGTTATCATTTATATCGAAAAAAGGTTTGTTATTTTGTATATTTGATCATAGTATGTTTGTTTACCTATGTATGTGTATGTTACAGTTAAAAGCCATTTTTATTTAAAACACGTTTTCACTACATTAAAACGCGTTTTCAGTAGGTAGTCAAAACTAGTTTTTACCATATTCCTTAGTTACGAGTACAAACTAGGGAAAACGCGTTATAACCAAAAAAGGATTTCAACATTCAACATGTTTTTGTCCATGTAAGCAAGTTTAACTGAAGCATATATCCTACTAATATTATAAATGTGAAAGTTTGGATGTTTGGATGTTTGGATGTCTGGATGTTTGTTACTCGATCATGCAAAAACGGCTGAACGGATATTGCTGAAACTAGGTAAAGAGATAGTTTATAACCCGAATTAACACATAGGCTAAATTTTATCTCGAATTGTTTCGCTCATTTTCGCCGAATATAAATTTTGGGTATTAATTTCATATTAATTTCATGATTTTGAAGGTTATTTAGATATTTACGCCATTTTAGGTGTTAAACTACTATCAATAAGCAGCATAATGGCTTGAAACGAAATAATTACAAGTATAATGCACATTGACGTATATTTTGGCATATCGAAGTTTTTGTACCTCAAAGACAAAGAAGCGTATCCATTTAAATATTTATGCTATTCTAGAACACACGACCCATATGTTAAGAAATATAATCGCGTGCAGAATATAATCGATTTGTGTTATTTTGACACAAAAAGGCGCAGTGCTTATGTAATGTTTCTAAATGAAATATCAGCTGCCAGCACTCAAGTCTTTTTACAGACCGGCAATGAGGTTCGCGTATATCTTTTTCTGTCGCTCAAATAAGAGCGGTAGAGATGGAGATATACAAGTATCGAGGATGTATTTACAAAGCTTCCCGACAATAATTTATCGACGCATGGCTAGCACGTGATGGTGCGTGACTTATGTTCGTCACTTTTTAACTGCTCTAATTAGAAAGAGACGGGTACCCTTTTTCGCTCGCTGTTATATTCTCAGTGCTAACCGTGCAAACGAACTACCTATTTATGTCGAAGTTCAAAGTTTGTATATCTCCCTCTCTATCACTCGAATACGCAAGTGCAATAGAGAACGATATTGTATTGGAGTTACATACTATGAGTGTAACCTCCATCCTCCACCGACCACGCATAATAGTTGTTCACTTCATTCATGACTTCAACAGCACGCCCACTATCTGGCCTATTAACGAGCTGCTGAGTCACCCATCGAGTCTCGGGCGCGGTGCGACGAAGATGTTCAGCGGCAGGCAAGTGTGAGGGCTGAAGAAACGTCGGAGCAGCGCCAGCACCGACTTCAACAGCACGCCCGCTATCTGGCCTCTCAACGAACTGCTGAGTCACCGAGCCAGTCTCAGGCGCGGCGTGAAGAATAAGCACAGCGGCAGGCAAATGTGAGGGCTGAAAAAACTTCGGAGCAGCACCAACACCGACTTCAACAGCATGCCCACTATCTGGCCTCCCAGCGAGCTTCCGAGACTGCGGAGCAAGCGGAAGCTAGAAGACGAATTAGGTCCCAACTTCCTTCCTGTAGCCAATGAACAGCCACAGTTTTTGCAGGTTTACTTTTTAAGTGACGAGGAAGCGCAACTTGATCGACGGTCCTCCATCGTACAAGGCGTTCAGAGACCAGTAGGTCAATCACGTATCGCATTGTACGCGCGTCTGACAGTAAAATCACAATCTAACTGTCATTTTTCCATATGAAATTGACATTTAGACCTTACAGACGCGCGTAAGAAAAGTTACGTGATCGACCCACAGTACTACAAACAATTCAAAGAGTTCTGGAGGACAGTGACGTGCTAATACATGAATTTAGAAGCGCTTTGAAGAACATGACTGACGAAACGTTTATGGTAGTGATCCACCCTGACTGCGTGCCCCTTAGACAGCACGAGCGGCGCTACAACGCGCCCACCACCAGCGAGGAACGGGTTCAATCTGTTGTTACGCTGCAAGCAACTTCTGCACCAGTTTTTAGTCGATATGTATGTTAAGCTTGAAAGCGAACGCCTTAGGTACATATCACTAAACCAACGCAAGTTGCGAGCAGAAAACAAGATGCTGTAAGGAATGACGCGCAAGTTAACGCCAACGATGTGAGGCAGATAGTGATACTGCCCTCCTCCGTCGTGAATAGCCCGAGATACCTCCACGAGTACACGCAAGCTGCGTTCGCGTATGTTCGGAGCTACGGCCGTCCGGATCTGTTCATCACGCTTACATGCAACACGGCAAGGCTGGATATTACCAATCAGTGAACTAATGCCTGGATAAATATCCACTGAGAGGCACGACCTCATTGCATGGGTTTTTTTTAAATTAAAGTACAGAATTTGGTCGTCCTGTTAAGTAAAGGTCAAATATTTGGAGAATCACAGTGCTGAAAATGAAGTATTGCGAAAGGCGACAGATTCTAAGTGGACTGTATCAAAATCGAGTCCTTGCGCGGTTGCCTTGATATTGCATAATGAAAGTTAAAGTTTGGGTAGATTGCGTATTGGCTTACCTGGACGTCTTGAAGGCCAGGCTCAGCATCCGATGAAGGCACTATAGAGTGGCAAAAGCGAAGGTTGCCCCATGTACCTACACCTTTTATTGTGACTAAAGGAGAAATTGCGTCCCTGTCAAATCGATGAAGTAATTAGTGCGGAAATTCCTGATGTCAATGTTGACAAAAAACTACACGACACTGTCGTCAAAAACATGATCCACGGTCCATGCGGTGCACTAAATATGTCACCTTCGTGCATGAAGGATGGCAAGGGTACAAAGAAGTACCCCCGAGCGTTACTAAAGGACACGCAGACGAGTGAAAATGGGTATCCACTGTGCTGGTGAAGAGCACCTGACGATGGAGGACGCACTGTTACTACTAGAATTCGCGGTGCAGAAAGCCTCATGTTGGATAACCGGTGGATTGTGCCATATTCTCCGCTTCTGATCAAAATGTTCGATGGCCATATTAATTTAAATTTCGTAGTTTAAGGCAGGCTATCAAATACATATGAAAATACATCAACAAGGGCAACGATCAGGCGGTCTTCAACGTTAGGCAAGCTGGTGATATTTACCGACCCCAGGGATGAGGTGCAAACGTTTAGGGCGGGCTGATACGTCAGCAGCAATGAAGCGGCGTGGCGAATCTTTGGCTGGCGAAACATTGTATGTCCACGTGTGGCACATCAATCGATAGGCCTTTCAAAATAAGTATAAGGTTTCTTAGCAATTTTTTGGATTAAGTGAATATAGTCGGAAGTAATCGCCCCGAAAGTCATAAAAATGGTGTCCCCCCCCTCTAATTTCCAAACGGTGAATTAATAAAAATTAAAAGAAATTATAGACATAGCGCTTATTAAATTCTTTTACCGAAAAGTATTTTGAACAAGATCGGTTAAAAGGTTTTCGAGATATTGCTGAAAAACTGCCTTCCCTGCGGAAAAGGACGTAAGTGTCGTAAGATTTCTGTGACGATACGACCTTTTTAATAGGCACGGAACCCTTCGTTGTGCGTGGTTCGACACGCACTTGGCCGATTTATTTTATTTTATCATTGTTGCCTTTAATGTTAGTGGATTATAGAAGAACACAGTAAATATGATTTAACAAAAACTTTAAGTACTTATGTTTAAAAGACGAAACCGTATCTCAAATACATACTTAAAGATTGCTTCTTGCATTTTTATTCGTAGGGTTTATATTCGTGTGTAAGCCTATACAAATACAGGTTACCCCTCCTTTTTTTCTAACCACAATACCATAATAACCCGTCAACTGGATCACTTCCAATTTGCAAGCTAAATAAGATTCACAAATGGTCAGTTAATACCTAGGGTTGTCGATTGTACGTATTCAACGCGAACGAAGTCGCGGGTAAAAGCTAGTCATATCATAAGTCAATTCAAAAATTCACTACACCAGCAAACATACCTTGATCGGTTACGATGTATTTCAGTCATCCACCATCTTCTATTTTTCCAACGCTTTCTACTAACTTTCTTGTTTAACACGTTTAAATAGTGATATGTTGCCACAGCAAACAAAGTTATTGCAGCAGCAGCTTCTACGTCCATTTCGCGGCGGGTTTCACAAACGATTGTGAGCATCCCGTGAATGTGGAGGGCACGACTTGGCCGTGAATTCATGCCGTGAATTCGCGCCGTGAATTCACGGCACTAATGTGGAGCCGCCATAATACTTTCCTAAGATTCCTAAGATTTAAAGAATGTTACTGCAGGTTTATAGGTGAGAAACCTTAGTAAAGCCACTCTAACATGTAGTTAGAAACGGTTCCAATAAGCATTTGTTTTGTTTCTGTTACACATTTTATTTATTCGTTCGGTAGCCTGGCCATCTATCGAGCCAACGCGGCCAGCGCCAGCATCCTGGAAACGATGCCACAGGCAACTTTAGGTTATGCTGAGGGTACACTATCTTGTTTATAAGTTTAACTATCTTTTTTGTTTATTTGTCCCTTTATGGCTATGTTTTTGTAATAAACCCAATAAACTATTAAACACCAATTCCTCTCGGTTTCGCAACTTATGCTGTTCAGAAACCATATCACATCATTGCTTATGTTTATCGTAAACACGATCCCAGGGCTAGCAGGCAATAAATATGGCATAATTTATTGTTGTTTCTTATTAAGATAATATCGGGAGAATTATGGGTGACAATATGGAAATACTGCTGCGGTCGCCATTTTCCGTGTCGACCGAGTAGAGTTCAACGCGCTCGCGAGTTTTCATCAAAGTACTTGGTTTGGTTATGTACAGTCGCCATCACATACATCGGAGCAAACAAGCAGTTCACAAACATCGGGACACACCTCTATTTTCAAGCCATTAGGGTGCATGTGCCGATATTTTTGAACACCTATAGTGTACCGATGTATGTGATGGCGACTGTACAGTCAAGTGCAAAAATATGTATCGATTTAATCCTCTCATAAATATGTACCGAAACCTTAATCCGCTGACATAAGAGTGATGGGACATATTTATGAGTAAGTTGTATGCACCCATATTTTTATACTTGACTGTACCTTCGTTATTAGTAGCTAAATATATTATTTCGAGTTTAGAATTAATTAATAATCGAATATATGGATAGGATATAATTTATTATGTTACAAAATAAATCTGCCTATCCATTGAGCCAGTATCTAACTAATGCTGAATATTCTCTTTTCGGTCTTATGCCAACCTTATCGACTGCTTCTAGCTATCCGGCCGATATCGTCTAACCATAGATCAACTCTACCAGACCATCAGGTCTGCCCGCCGTTGGTCACCATAAATCAAAAGGGACAAGTCAAAAGGGATTTATAATTATTATACGATTGATTAACCTATGATATTTATCCTTATCTTAATTATTAGGTATATTATTTTTAACCCCCGACGGAAAAAGAGGGGTGTTATAAGTTTGACGTGTCTGTGTGTGTCTCTGTCTGTGGCATCGTAGCTCCTAAACGAACGGACCGATTTGAATGCGGTTTTTTTTATCCAAAAGCTGACGTGATCGAGATGGTTCTTAGCTACGTTTCAACAAAATCGGTTCAGCCGTTTTTGAGATATTGAACTTTGAAATGAAAATGTCGGGGGTTTTTCAACTTTTCTAAGTTATAGTTATTGACATCTAACAATACCATACACGATTTTTTACCACCATTATATCTTCCTATCACACATTAATTAAACAGTTAACAAGATCCCCATCCCGCATTAAAACGCGCCCTATAATTCAATTAGGGCTCACACAAATGGGTCGTCAAATGATCCAAGATTGTCCATAATCTTTAAACTTTAACATTCGCTCGTCATTCGATTGTAACTCTTACTCCATGGACTTAAGGTCCTTGTCACGCTTTGAGCTATATTTTACGAGGTATAAGGGTCCATTCAGAGCACACGTGTTTTCACAATGCTCGAAGCACTGCGGGCGTCCGAAGTGAGAAGTTTCACAATAGTGTCACAGGATTCTGTATAAGCCCATTCAAGAACAAATGAACGTATGTCCTCTTCAACTTATAACAAAACAGCCTATCTCCATCTTTTCAAAAGGTCGCTGCGCCTTTTATATCTTGATGCAGATTACAACGTATACTTTGGTATCGGTAGAAGGTATAGGTGTGATGGCTTGTAAGGTATAATAACTCAGTATGAGGCTTTCTGTTAATGTGTTTTCGTTACCGCTATAGTAGATTTCTGAACGATGCAATGTAATTTATTGTAGTGCGTATCGAACTGATTAAATGGCGATGCTTGCATGAGCGTGTGGTATAGAATTTAAAGTGTATTGAAGGAGTATGTAAGTGCTCTGCAATGGATTAGATACGGAGATTTGATGTGGTTAGTTTATTATCAGAGTCGCTTCGCATATATATTATTATCATGAACATAATTCACCGTGGTAAGCTGCGAATAGGTAAATTAGTACGTAACTACTGATGACCACGTCCACCTACAGAATACCGAAGCCATATTGACACCACTACTTGCTCTGTAGACATGTGATGGACGTGTGATAGGGCCTGGCCAGGGCCACATGGCCCACATGTCTACGGTGCGGCGCCGCCGCTGCAAAACTTTGCGGCGCGGCGCCGCAAAACCCGCGTTTCTCAGTATTAAAAGCGGGTTTCTGCGGCGCCGCGCTTCACGGCAGACATGTGGCCTGGCCCGTAGTGAGTAACCCCCTGGCCACGACTTTGGTCTTAAGCGACCTGCGACCAGCGTTTTATCTGTTCATTGCGCGTGATCCCAACTAACCACAGTGCGTTGCGCGTCTCGACCGCGCAATGTAAAGATAAAACGCTGGTCGCAGGTCGCTTAAGACCAAAGTCGTAGCCAAAGCGTAACGTAAGGTCGCCAAAGGTCTAGACTCTTAGAGGATGCGTGGTGTTGTGCTGACAATGAAGGCCCTACCTTAGTTTCTAGCTGTCGATACAATGAATCGTCAAATCAACAATGGGTCGGTAATGTGTTTGTGACCCCAGACTCCAGAGTCACTCAACATCCCCGCTCTGGGTCATTGCTGATACGCGGCAAAGCAGCCAATTGTTTGTATATTATGTAGATACCTATTACCTAGTGTGTATGCATACTGTTTCGCCTAGTTTAATTTTAGTTTATAAGACATTGTATTATTGTGTTGCATTATTTGTATTTTTATCCGACTTCAAAAAAGGAGGAGGTTATATTATAATGTTCCTCCGTATGTATTTTTTATTTTTATTTTTTATTTATGTTCGCCGATTTTTCCGTCAATTGTGGACCGTTTCCAAATTACGTTTTTTAATCGAAAGAGTATACTCCTTAGGTAGTCCCATTGTCACCAAGCTAGGATTTGATGATGCGTGTAGTGATTTCGGTACTTTCTATTAAAACTCGTGTATTTACCCTCGGAAATCGCAATTTTGGTGAAGTGGAACTGATGATGAAGGCCAGGAAAGATGTAAAGTACGTCAAAAATTCTGACATAATTCCGTTGAAGTAGCAACTAATGAAATGTTAATTCTGAGATCCTTGAGAAATCGACGAAACTCCTCAAATATTATCAGCCCACAGACAGATAGGGACTTGGGCTTTTTAGGGTTCCGTACTCAAAGAGTAAAACGGGACCCTATTACTAAGACTCCGCTGTCCGTCCGTCCGTCCGTCCGTCTGTCTGTCTGTCACCAGGCTGTATCTCAAGAACCGTGATAGCTATAGACATAGAGTTGAAATTTATTATGTATTTCTGTTGCCGCTATAACAACAAATACTAAAAACACAGAATAAAATAGTTTTTTTATAGATAATGGTACGGAACCCTTCGTGCGCGAGTCCGACTCGCACTTGGCCGGTTTTTCTGTAATAATCAACGCATTTGCTCTCGGAAAGCTGTTCATGTGGTGAAGTGGGTGAATTGGAAAGGAAATGTGGAAATTTTCATGTACAGTCGCCATCACATACATATGTACACTATAGGTGTTCAAAAATATCGGCATATGCACCCTAATTCCTTGAAAATAGAGGTTTGTTCCGATGTTTGTGACGTGCTTGTTTGCTCCGATGTATGTGATGGCGACTGTACCTATGTGGCTTGGCAAACTACTGAATTGAAGTGGGTGTAAGTTTTGTTTTTACTAAAGTAGATAATTTTTGTGTCTATTTTACAAAATCCACTTTGGTGCGGCGCTTTGGTGTTAACCTAACCTAAGAGCATCTCTACACTTGCTCAACATCAACAACAATCATACGTTGATCTACACATATTGTCTACGGCATGAAACTCTAATATGTTGACTGTTCCAGATTTGTGGAGACCCTGAGAGAGACGAGCCATCGACTAGGATAGGTTTACAGCGATTCATTGATATGATATTGATAGGACATTTTGTAGCGCGCACTCGATCTCGATCTAATAAGTAAATAAGTCCTTGTTCACGAGCAGGCGACGCATGCAGCGGCGCGACACGCGTGCTGTCAGGCGACTATGGAAATGCTCACATCACCTGTACTAAATATTCCTAGGACATTGCGTAGGAATGTTTCCATAGTCCATAGTCGTCTTATATGGTCGTATTTGGGTGGCTTACGACTTATACGACGCGGTACCCGTGTTGCCGCATGCTATAAACTCGTCTGATGACAGATCAGGGAAAAGCTGAGAGCCGTGACATGTTTCGAAATTGTACTTACAGTTAATACATACTAATATTATAAATGCGACAGTAACTGTCTGTCTGATTACCTATCTTTTCGAGCTTACATCGAAGAACCGATTGAGATGAAATTTGGTATGGAAATATGTAGTTTTAATCCCGGGAAAACAAGATAGTTTTTATCCCGGACGACATCCCCTAAGGGAGTGAAATTGGGGATGCAAGTTTGTATGAAGGTATAATATAAAAGAGTTCCATGCGGACGAAGTAACAAACACCAACACCTGTACGTATGAGTTTATTCTGTTTTGATTTGAGTTCGTAGTTATTATGACGATCAAATTGTATATTATTGCTAATACAGCTTATAATGTACAGCTTCTCCAAATAACTCGAGAGCCAGCGTCGAGGTTCATCAAAATGCACAGGCACACCCATACACGTCTTGAGGTATGTCTTCTTGTACATGCGGCGAGGAAGTACGTGCCTACCTATCTATCCCACCGTGATCCATCAGGTGTGAACCATACTTACAACCGTACAATGAGACTAAGAAATTAAACTTAATACACAAGATTTCGTAACCCATTTACAGCTTCACAGAATTGTCCTTACTTTGTAACTCAATTCTATTATTAACGGTTTAAGTGGACAATGTTGGCACCACATTTAGCCAAAAAAACTATAGGCCAAATGCATATTTTAACAACAAAGTCATACGTGGTTAACAAATAAATTCAAATCAACAATTGAGTCTTGCCAAGTCAACGTCTTTGTCACTTGAATTACAGATATTAGGGACTCAGAAGCAGAAGGGATTATATCTCTCAGTAATACAAAGAGACATGGTACGTTATTGACCGGGGCGCCAGCAATCACGTGCTATACGTTAGAAAAATAGGGAAAGGTAAATAAATAGATGGTCACAAAGAGCTGAGGTGGTCGAGCCTCCCGCGGCGAGAGACGTGCCAACACGGATGACAACAGAATCGCAAAGTTTTGGTTAGGGTACGGTTTCTCTGGATGTTTTTATGGCTAGGGATTTAGTGACTCCAAAACTTATTATTAAAGCTGAAATGATGGACTTAGATTTTTATTATTCAGTTGTTTCTTTTTAGGGACAAAAAACTTAATTAATAAAAAAATATAAGAATGAAATATAAAACAATATATATAATACTGAATCTCTGAATTTATTTGATTTACGAGTAGATGCATTAATTTCTAATAATTTCTATTTTGTATTTTTTTGATACCACTGATGTCTATGGACGTGGGAATTCATCCTTTATCGTTTGGCATTTCAATTTGAAATGCAGACCACATTATTGCCAAAAAACGAAAATAGTACCTTTGATCTGACTGAAGAATTGGAGAGATTCGGAATAAACTGATCGTTTGCAATCATCTCCTGTAGCTTCCTGAAACTCTCGCCAAGTCGCTTATTTCGATGATGCATCAAAAGTCTTCTTCGGAGTGTACCTATTTTATATGACGCGAATCCATTAACATTCTACTAAAAGGAAATAGATGAAGTTTGTCTCCTACGTCACTGCTGTCTACTCCCACCATGAGCCTGCCTGCTACGTCATTGCCACCTTCCCCCGCCATGAGCCTTTATAAGCGGAGCGCACTACCTGAATCGCCCTCTTTTCGCATCGTGTTCTCGTGTGGTGACAAGCTGGTGACGCCATTTGCCCATTTAATTTAATTCATTTTGCATTTGTGGTAATTTAATGTAAGCTCGGTTAGGTTAGATTTAGATAAATAATAAATGGTTTTTGCTGAAATCTTAATAAATAATAAATTGATCTGTGTTTTATATCTTTATTTAAATGAAAGCCCTGGCCATCGCTAAAATCAGAAGCAGGGATAGTGCACCATTGCCTAGTAGTTTGATACACAGCGAACGTTGATTAAAATCAAAGTAAATTAATAATGGCCGGCAAATCCACACGTAGTAGGGGTAGGCATAATGACCAATCAGTTACAGGAACAGATGTTCTCCAAGATCAGCTTGGCGCTATTTTAGCGCGCCTCAATGCACTCGAGAGCAGCGTGTCGGCGGCCCCATCCAGTAGCGTCGCCAGCCGCGTGGAGGCGGTCAGCCACGAGGAGGCGGGCAGCCACATGGAGGCGGGCAGCCACGTGGAGGCGGTCAGCAGCCTCGACATCGCTGCACCGAGCTTCATATCGCAGACCCCGTCGCTACAGCCCGGGTCGAGTGCGAGCACCGTCAGCGACCCGAATGCAAGTCCTGCCGCTGCACCTGATGCTACCGACCGGCTCATTGGGGCTCTTACCGCATTGACCAAAGTAAGATCCAACCATTATTACATCTCTAATTTTGATCCAAGTTTGCATGACATCGATTCTTGGTGTGAAGAGGTCGAAAGAGCTCGAGATATCAATCGTTGGGACGACAATGAGTGCCTTTCCAGAATAGCCAATTGCTTGAAAGGAGACGCTCGTTGTTGGCTTAACGAATGGGTCACCAACGACCGTACGTGGACCAATTTCAAACTCGAATTTAAACCATTGTGCTCACGAAGAATCGATGTTGCTAATATTTTATTTAACGTCATGAGTACGAATTCTAACAGTTATACCACGTATGCAGAATATGCCAGGCGTTCATTATTACGATTGAATATCGTTAAAGGTTTAAGTGACGAGTTAACGGTTGCTATTGTTATACGTGGTATAAATGACGCTCAAATTCGTGCTGCCGCTACTAATGCCCGACTAATGCCGAAAGACCTGGTGGAGTTTCTTTCTATTTACACAAAGCCCAATTCAAATATATCCCATTCGTCTGGGCGCCCATCACGCAGTAGGCAAATTGAACCAAACTTAAGAAAACGCGGTCATACTTTCAAAACACCCAATCGTGATTTTAAATGTTATACGTGCGGTGCAATCGGTCACCCGCAACGACTTTGCCCTAAACGACAAAAAAATGCTGAAGTAATCCCCGATAAATATGATAAAAATATTTCCATGACCTCGTCTAACACTACTACTATTATCACATGCTCGTTCTGTAAAAAACCGGGTCATGACGACACTGTATGCTTTGTAAAACAGCGATCGGAATCGCGTAACAAAAACAACGTTAATTTTTGTCGAGAATTAGAGGGTAGCTCAAGCGACAGTGACGTCACGACTGCTATAATACAAGGCATACCTATGGACGTTTTAGTTGACAGTGGGTCTCGCGTTTCGTTAATCAATGAATCCGTGCTAAAACATTTTAGACATTCGAGACTACCCACTTATCAAGTTTTACGCGGCATAGGTAATCAAAACATTGAGTGCACCGCTTATACGCCTGTAGTGGTCGAGTTTAGTGATATCGCATTAGAAGTCGATCTTTTAATTGTGCCGTCAAAGTGTATAAGTGTGCCTGTGCTTATTGGAACCGACGTTTTGAACCGTGAGGGCGTAGCGTATATTCGGTTAAATGGTAAGCAACAGATTACTCGCGTTTCTAACACTAATGATAAGGACGTGTTACATGTTCAATCCAGTGCGCTTTTACCGATTAATAGTTCGCTTACCGGAAGTGATCGTGTTAATCTGCACTCAATAATTGACAGCTTCAAAGAATATCTGATTGAGGGCACGGCCCATACTACCGTAACCACGGGTGAGATGCACATTGAATTGACAAGTGACACTCCAATTCATTATCGACCATACAAATTGTCTATTGATGAGAAATCTAGGGTGCGCGAGATAGTTCGTGATTTATTGGACAAAGGTGTTATTCGCGAGTCACAATCGCCATACGCTAGCCCGATCATTCTTGTTAAAAAACGTGATGGAAAAGACCGTATGTGCGTAGATTACCGTGCGTTAAACGCCATAACAGTCAAGGATCGCTTTCCATTGCCTCTGATTGATGACCATATAGACCGCCTTGGCAAAAGCAAGTACTTTAGTAGTTTGGATATGGCGACTGGATTCCATCAGATAGCACTGGATAGCGAATCCATACCAAGAACCGGATTTGTAACCCCTGAGGGTCATTACGAGTATTTAAAGGTCCCATATGGACTTGCAAATTCGCCAGTGGTGTACCAGCGAATTATCACAAAGACGCTGAAACCTCTTATAGACGCAGGCAAAGTTTTAACTTACATCGATGATGTTTTAATTTTGGCGTCAACCGTTGACGAGGCACTTAATAACTTACGTGAAACTCTTGAAACGTTAACCGCTGCCGGGTTTTTAATTAATTTAAAAAAGAGTACGTTTGTCGCCACAGAGGTCGAGTATCTGGGTCGTAGAATATCGCAAGGTCAGGTTAAACCGAGCGAACGAAAAATTAAAGCTTTGATTGACTCCCCTGTGCCCACAAACGTACGTCAAGTACGACAATTGCTTGGGTTAGCGAGTTATTTCCGGCGATACATACCCGATTACGCGACAAAAACAGCTTGCATGGCCAGGTTAACGAAGAGAGGGGTTCCGTTCATATGGGGTGAAGCACAGGTTGAGGCTCGAAAATATCTAATTGAGTGTCTTACTAATGAGCCCGTGCTCGCAGTGTTCGATCCGTTGCTGCCCACAGAACTACATACGGACGCGAGTTCTATTGGGTATGGTGGTGTACTTCTTCAAGTGCACAGTGATACACGTAGACGTGCAGTAGCCTACTTTAGTAAGACCACTCAAGGCGCCGAACCTAAATATCACTCGTATGAGCTCGAAACTCTCGCTGTAGTAAAAGCCTTACAACATTTCCGCCACTACTTGATAGGAGTTCCGTTTAAAATAGTTACAGACTGCAACGCATTAAAGTTGACAGAACGTAAGAAGGATCTCCTACCACGTGTGGCGAGGTGGTGGATGTACATGCAGGATTTCGACTTTACGATAGAATACCGCAAGGGCACTATGATGCAGCACGCAGATTATCTAAGTCGAAATCCTGTAGAGGTCTGTCACATATCTAAGCCGAAAAATTGGGCACAACTTGCTCAGTCCGCGGATGATGAGACCCGTGATTTGATTGAGGAGGAAACTGCACCTGGCACGCCCACGACTGATTCAACCACGGTCAGCCCACCTGCCGATGACAGCCAACCGGGTCCATCTACTAGCCGCGGGTCTTCAGATCCCAACGCCGCCCCTGAGAGCCACGCCATATCGCCTACGAGCCATGGAACAGCATCTGCGAGTGACGCTAACGTATCGGAGAGCCCGACCAGAAGCCCTGCTAGCAATGGCGGACAAGACGCTGGTTCGCGAGAACCTAGCCGACGAAGTGGTCGAGGGCGACCACGCGCCAGGAGAGGCCGTAAAAGGAAATAGATGAAGTTTGTCTCCTACGTCACTGCTGTCTACTCCCACCATGAGCCTGCCTGCTACGTCATTGCCACCTTCCCCCGCCATGAGCCTTTATAAGCGGAGCGCACTACCTGAATCGCCCTCTTTTCGCATCGTGTTCTCGTGTGGTGACAAGCTGGTGACGCCATTTGCCCATTTAATTTAATTCATTTTGCATTTGTGGTAATTTAATGTAAGCTCGGTTAGGTTAGATTTAGATAAATAATAAATGGTTGTTGCTGAAATCTTAATAAATAATAAATTGATCTGTGTTTTATATCTTTATTTAAATGAAAGCCCTGGCCATCGCTAAAACTACAAATAAACACTCAAGTTAAAAGTGACAATCGTCCCAAAGAGACCACACCCTATCATTGTCCCCTGAATCACAGGAAAACGTTAACTGTCCCAACACATTGTTTCGTTCATTCGTAAGGCAAATATTACGCGCGCATTCATTCCCGGCGCAAACACTCTCTGGGTGGCTACCAACAATACACTGTCCTACCAACAAAACAGCCTATACACCTTTGGAATTCCTATTAACTTAGGTTATTTTACCACAGTGCGGTAGACCAATTCCCCGAACCGTGCCACCTCTCCAAACACACTGATTATACCCTAATTGTCTACACACCTGGGCTATTATTATACAATTTTTAGTGGACGACATATTTTGGGGTAATAGAGCTGTCGTTGGTTAATTGATGGCCACTTGCCTTGCTGTACAAAGTCGCGAACATCGGGAAATTGAAAACGTGGAGTGGGTAAGCAGGTGCTGTTGGTTAAAAGGCGCTCTGTGCACGTTCCAATGTTTTGTTTAGAATTTCCCAGTAATATGCAGCAGTGTATGAACCCACTGTAGCCAAGCAGTAAGGCTAGGGAATGCAATTACCGGGCAAATTTCATTACCGGTAAATTACCGACTTGAGTGAGGCAAAACCGGTTAACCGGTAAATTACCGGTATATTCAATTTGGCTAATAAGTATCGTTATTTGACGTTTCTTTCTCGTAAAAATAAGCTATGATATAATATAAAGAGTTTGCATGTGCCGTAAATGCCGTAATTATCAGATTCTTTCATATTTAAAACTTGCTCAGTAGTATGAGGGCAAAAAACACAACGGAAAACGTTCCTTGGGGATTAGCAGGTAGGTTGGAATTGTCCCCAGTTCTACAGAAACTAACTATAAGCCACTTAGTATTCTAAAATAATAATTCACTAAATAGATATCTCTACGGGCTTCAAGAGATGTGTATATAACCAACCATTCCTAGGTCAAAAAGAGTTGGATAGAGAAAAGGTTAGTAATAGTAACAGTTCATTTTACCTACGAGCGTTCGTAAAAACGGGTTTATAACTTTTTCTAGGAGTGGAGCTCATGGGGGTTCCAAATTGTGGTATTGGTTTAGCGATTCATAAGGCTTTATCTGTTACCTTAGTTTTGCTGCGGATAGCCTCATTTCTAATGCGATCACGCAGATAAACTCCCAGCATAGCCATCTTCATTGCTCTTTGGATGACTTTTAGCCTTCTATTGAGGCCCATAGTGAGCGACTACAGTTCAGATGCCATATATTATGTCGTCACTGGCAACACACACTGGTCAAACCGAGCCCACATAACTGGAACTGGACAGTCTCGTCGTTTACAACTCTGAGCGTAAAGCGTCCGATTGTAATGGAAGTTGGCACTAAATCGGCATTTGACATGATCTTCGTCTTATCCATGTTCATCTTTAGACCGACTCGCTCGGAGATTTTACTGAGGTCATCGAGCATCGTACTAAAGTCTTCCATGGTCTCAGCCAAGACTACTAAATCTTCAGAAATCCGAAGGTGAGTGATGTACTCGTCGTTGATGTCTGCCTTCTCCAGTCCAGAGTCTTGAAAAAATCCTCTAGTGCAGCGGTGAACTGGTTGGGGAAATAACATCTCCTTGACTGACTCCCCGCTGCAGCAGAATAGGTTTTGCGTTCAAATCCTGGAGACAGACTGACAAAGTGCGTTTTCGTACAAACACTTCGATACTTCGATATAGCGGTAGTCAACCGCGCCGGCGGGTGGGTTGGCGCCACTGGAGCGACTAGTACAGCCCAGGTTTCGATCAAATCGAAGGCTTTCTCATGGTTCGTGAACGCTAAGCAGAGGGACAGGTTATACTCCTCAGTCTTCAGTCTTCTGTATAACCTGACGGAGCATATCGATGTGGTCTACGGTGCTCAAGTCTCTCCGGGAACCGGCTTGTCCAAGAGGCTTGAAGTCATCTAGCTTGCGTACGAGGCGATTTGTAATGACTCTCAAAAATGGTTTATAGACATGGCTCAGAAGTCAGATGGATTGGTAGTTCTTCAGCAGGGTGAAGCCCTTTTTGAAGAAAAGCACCACCACACCTCTGTTCCTTGCCTTTTTCTCCCTCCCAGTAAGACGAAGAAAAAAAGAAAGAAAGAAAGAAAGAAATTTTTTTGCTAGAGACATGGTACAACAATAGATGGAAGAGAGGTATTTCTTTGGATTGTTATGATAAGTATACCTCTAAAGTATGTTAAATAAGGCGTTTCTATTGTACTTATTCAAACTGATCATTATTCACATTTTATAGAACGGCACCAGGAACGTGTTTATATTTTAAGAAGCTTCTACAAACGATTGCATTAATTTGATCCTACATGAGCTAAGCTAAATAACACTAACAAGTTTATTCAATTTACATTTTTACATGATAAAAGGAGGGTTATTGAGGTATAAACATGACGATGAAGCATTAACAATCGTTAAAATGTTGTATTTTACTTATAATTTGTGTTCCGGTAAATTACCGGTTTTGATTTTAATTTACCGGTAATTTACCGGCCTCATATTTAGTCAATTTACCGGTTAACCGGTTAACCGGTTAACCGGTTTGCATTCCCTAAGTAAGGCACGCCACTTGCAATCTGGAAGCTTCAAACCACGAAGCTTTATACCACCGGGTTGTTTTCAAAACACTTTTATACGAAATATCATTTGATATTTAACAGTGGCTTTTCGGTGAAGGAAAAGTTCGTGAGAAAACCGATCTAATCCCAATGAGGTCTAGTTTTCCCTCTGGGTTGGAAGGTCAGATGGCAGTCTCTTTCGTAAAACTAGTGCCTTACTGCCTAGCGAACCCCGGATCCCTTTGGGGCACAACCAGGAAATCGCTAGAAGGATGTGATGCAGCAGTGTATGCTGTGATGAAAACAGCACCAGAGAATATGCTACGTAAGAAACTTCACTGTAATCGTAAGTTATCTACGCATGTTAAAATCTTGGAAAGCAGTAAATAGCAATGCGTCGATAGAACTCGCCCCCATTGGCGTTCGTATTTTATGATAGGTAATTGTCCACATTGTCATACAGTTCTTGAGGAAAAAGTAACCCAAATTAGCAAAGCGGGGATAGTCTTGTCTACGGCTTAGACTTGTCTAAAGCCATATGGCAAACCAGTGTTAAGGCGACGTGAGCTCCAAAAACGGATTTTTAAAAAATCGTAGCTCGTGTTTGGATTATAATAAGGCTGCTTTAAATTTAATTAGCAATCTTGAGGCTTTTTTGGAGGGAAATCAGCTATTCGAATCCTGAGTTTTTGACTTTTGCTTGATAGAAAAAAATCACGAACATAGGTCTAAAATACACTTAAAAAAATCGTAACAAATGATGTACAACAGCTAAACATATTAAAATTGGTTCTTAAAATCGGCATTGTCATGTTTGAGGGAAATCAGCTATTACTTTTTTATTTATTAAAAGACACAAAAAAATAAAATTAAAAAATATGAAATCCGCGCTTCCAAACACGCACTTCCATCTCGCTCACGCGTATGCTCAGTGAGAGGGAGAGAAGACCACGAACCTACGTCTCCTTAAATAGATATATGTTTAGCACCTCCCGTGCAATCAATCTACGATCCTAGAGACTTTTGCACAATACCAGTATAACGCATGAGGAGCTGAGAAGGTCATCGTCTCTACGACACATACTCTCTCTCTTCTCTCTTTCCTAGTGGATGGAATAATACAGAACTTCTTCCAATACCTGGATTAAAGACAAAGAAATTAAAGACATATCCTACTAGGAAGAAAACGATGTTTTCCTAGGCAGTGAAAGATATAATATATGTATGTACCTATGTGAGTAAATAAAAATTACGGGACAATCTTACACAAAGCGAACTGGCCCCAGGGTAAACTCAATAAGGCTTGTGTCATGGGAACTAGACAACGATATAGATTCGATCAAAGAGGAAAATTGAAAAATTATTCGCCACGAGCGGGATTTGAACCCGCGACCTCTGGAATCCGTCCATTGCTCTTATCCAATTGAGCTACCGTGGGTCCCGCCAGTGGCAACGAATCTTTCAATCCCTTCACTCTTCTAATTAACCTTAAGGAGGCTCGTAGCGACATCTACCGTGAAGTTGTTACAAACTTCTGATACGGCACCAACGTCCCAAGTTACATTGAGAATCGTTAGTAACAATGCGCTACTCCATTTTAACAGTAAATGTATACTAAGCAGAAACGTCCGCTAACGAAATTCTAAGATTCGATCAAAGAGGAAAATTGAAAAATTATTCGCCACGAGCGGGATTTGAACCCGCGACCTCTGGAATCCGTCCATTGCTCTTATCCAACTGAGCTACCGTTGATGTCAGCGATATTTAAATTGCTTTAGGATGATTTCGCATCCCACTGCCTATCGCGATTATTTTCATTTTTGTGATTTCAATATAATACAGTCAAGTGTAAAAATATGGGTGCATGTTGTATGCACCCATATTTTTACACTACTCACGCATAAATATGCTCGCTCTTTATGTCAGCGGATTTAGGTTCCAGTACATATATATGAGAGGCTTAAATCGATAAGTACATATTTTTCCACTTGACTATACTGGGACATAAATATCTGTACACGCCTTTATGACGTTGACAATAGAGTCCTGTACAGAAGTTTATGTCCTTATTTTTGTGCATATATTATTACCCCTGACTGTACAAGCATACGGACGTTCCCTTCAAACGTTGCGTATTATATCGTAAGTCACTCCCGTGATTTTTAATACCTACCTACATTATATTTCAGTTTCCGTTGGGACCAAAAACCAGAAAATATAAATGTTCCTCCAGTTCCTGAAAGAGAACCTTTGAAATTAATCATAATGTAGTCTTAACGCAGGCCGATCACGTAACGCATTGTACGAACGTCGGATAGGTCTAAATGTCACTTTTTATATGGAAAATTGACAGTGAAATTGTACCGACGCGCGTTCGGACCGTTACGTGATTACCCCTATCTGAATTCAAAATATAGTTAAGTATTTAATATTTCATAGAATATGAAATTGGAACCTACATTTATAAAACTTATGTTTAGTTCCAAATATTAAATTAAAATAACGACGAGGAAACCTTAAAAAACTACATAGGTATGTAGTATCCTTATAATTGTCTTTAACTATTTGTTGTTTATAGTTTTTAAATAAAAAGTACTTATATTTCTGTGCTAAATTATTATGTTGAATTTATATGTTACTTGGCAATGGAGAGGGCTATGCTGGGACTTTCTCTGCGCGATCGCATCAGAAATGAGGCTATCCGCAGCAGAACCAAGGTAACCGATATAGCCCTCCGAATCGCTAAACTTAAGTGGCTGTGGGCGGGGCACATTGCACGTAGAACCGATGGCCGTTGGGGCGGAAAGGTTCTCGAGTGGCGAGCACGTACCGGAAGGCGCGGCGTGGGTAGGCCCCCACAAGGTGGACTGATGGCCTGGTGAATGAAGGTCGCGGGAGTCCGCTGGATGCGGGTGGCGCAGGACCGGCCATTGCGGCACTCTTTGGGGGAGGCCTATGTCCAGCAGTGGACATCTTCTGGCTGATATGATGATGATGATATGTTACTTAACTAGGTACTTAACGTCTACCGGCAAACAAGAAACAAATTCGAAATATATTTATACTCGTATTCTAGCTTAAATAAGTGCGCATATCACTATTCTAAACTATAATTATCTCATCAGAGTCGATTTATACTACTGAGATTTTATTCAGTCCGCATTCTTTAGAAGATGTTGCATGTCTATCAATTTCGTATATATCATTGCAACTATTATAAATCAATGACATTTTCAATGCACAAATACTATTTTATATCCCTTAATAGCTTATTTATTTTAACTAACCATGAATATATTTACTCGAATAACATAAATATAATACCTACATAATATTTGTTGCCTTACCTAACAATAAATACAAACCTTTTCTATAAGGTTTCGAGCTTGTATTTTTTCTGGATCACTCCACAATGACATCGACCGATCCTTTCTGGCCAATGTTTGGTTAGCTGCATCGTGTATTGTCGACCGAAAATCAATTTACGGTAATTGTCATTTATTATGAAATAAATATGATGCTTTATCCCGTCTTCCTTTTTGTCAACGAATTGCCTCCAAAAGACGATCTCATTCTTACGCTACCTATTCAGTTTAGGGCATTGAGCGAGAGATATTTCTATAATTTTGCGAAGAATCGCCCGAGCGCATTCGCTGACAATAATTAAAGGGACGAGGGATATTAGGCGGAAAGGTTTACGTGAAATGATGTCAAGAAATGTTATCTCAGCTTGTAAGCATATGTTAAGGGGATTAATTTGGAAACATCAATAATGGGGGCTAATGTGAATTGAATTGCTTTTGAACCTCTGCTATCGACACATCGGTGGGAATTCTACGTGGTAGACCCCATGGGGGCACAGCCTTACTATGGAAGAAAAGCGTTTTCCCCTCAGTGAAGGTGCTGGAGTGCAACAACTGTCGTGTATGTGGTGTTAAGTTATCTTTAAATGAAAAAACAGTTCTAGTTTTTAGTGTATACATGCCCACCGACTGTGCAGATAATCTGCCAGAATTTACACAGTGTCTAAGCACAATTAACACAATGATTAGTATCCACAGTACTGAATGTGTTTATGTTTTAGGAGATTTTAATGCTCATCCAAATGAGCCTTTTTGTGCTGAGCTATTGAGTTACTGTTCTGAACAATCTTGGTTGTGTGCAGACTTTGAAAAACTAGGTATGTATTCAGGGTGTTATTCATATATTAGTGAAGCTCATGGGTGAAAGAGGTGGCTTGACCACTGTATTGTTACAAGCTCAGCGTATACAACTGTCATTGATGTATCTATTAAACATGATGTGTATTGGTCCGACCATTTCCCTCTCATAATAAGATGTAACTTAGGATCCATCCAACCAAAGCAGATAGTTTATAAACATTCTGTCAATAAAGTTGTGTGGGGGGAAAGGCAGCTAGATGAAATAAATATGTACAATAATAAATGTAATATGTTATTAAAGAACATTAATTTTCCAGAAGCTTTAGCGGACTGTTGTGATGGTTACTGTAAAAATTTGGAACATAGAAAGATAATTACCAAACTTTACTGCGATATCATTGGTGCTCTCACCACAGCATCTGAATGTTCAAGTACCAAGCACTCTGGTGGGCCTAAATGTAGACAAGTAATGGGATGGAACAAGCATGTTGCCGCTGCACACAGGGAGTCTAGGAGTAAGTTTCAAATGTGGCAGTTTCTAAATGAACCGTCTGCTGGTCCAGTTTATGATGAGATGTGCAGCAGTCGTCGCAAATTTAAATCAAAGCTTAAATGGTGTAAGCAAAACCAAGAGCAAATAAAGCTTGACAGGCTTGCTTCTTGTCATTCTAGCAAGGATTTCCGTACATTTTGGAAACAGACAAATAAATTTAATTCTAGGCCTGGTCTTCCTGTGAGCATAGACAACAATGCAGAGCCTAAGGCTATCGCTAATCAGTTTAAGGACCACTTTTCAGTGAAGTCTCCATTGTCCTCAACCACTGAGGTGTTGGATGCTGGGACTGACATGGTCGGGGCCTGTGTCACAAGATTCTCTGCTAAAATGATAATACAAGTGATAAAGGGAATGAAGAGAGGCAAGTCCCCCGGCCATGACGGTTTGAGCATCGAACACCTTCAGCATGCCGGGCCACACCTACCAAGGGTGCTTGCAATGTTGTTTTCATTTTGTCTGACGCATTCTTTTGTACCAACTGAAATGACAAAAACTGTCTGTGTTCCTATTATAAAGAATAAAACAGGTGATGTATCATCCATAAATAACTACAGACCCATTTCTCTTGCTACGGTTATCTCTAAAGTATTTGACAGTTTGTTAAGTGCTGAACTTGATAAGTACTTGTTACTACATGATGCACAGTTTGGATTCAAACCCGGCCTATCTACAGAGAGTGCCATAATATGCATGAAGGAAACTGTCAGATACTACACTAGTAGGAGCACACCTGTATTTGCTTGCTTTTTAGATTTATCTAAAGCTTTTGATATGGTGCACTATGAACTTCTATGGAAAAAACTTTATGATGCTGGGGTGCCTCAGGAAATAGTACATATTTTTAGACATTGGTACTCGAGTCAAATTAATGTTGTTAAATGGGGAGATGCTATGTCTGATGAATATGGACTTGACTGTGGAGTCAGGCAGGGAGGGCTGAGTTCTCCTAAATTGTTTAACATTTACATTGATGCACTTATTGAGAGGCTCAGCAGCATGCATGTCGGATGCCGCATACAAGATACCAGTGTTAATAACCTTAGTTATGCGGATGACATGGTGCTGCTGAGCCCCTCAGTAGGAGGACTTAGGAAACTGTTGCATGTGTGTGAGCAGTATGCTAATGAGCATGGCCTTAAATATAATTGTATTAAAAGTGAAACTATGATTTTTAAGGCTGGTAATAAATGTCCTTTGAGTTTTCCTGCAATATTATTAAATGGGGTGCCCTTGAAAAGGGTGTCTGTTTTTAAGTATCTTGGACATATTATATGTGATGATCTCAAGGATGATGAGGATGTAAAAAGGGAGCGGAGGGCCCTGGCAACCAGAGCCAACATGCTGGCACATAGGTTTAGGCGATGTACACTACCTGTTAAATTAACTTTATTTCGAGCTTTTTGCACAACATTTTATACATGTGCCCTATGGACCAGCTATTCGCAAAGGGCGCTGAGTGCTCTCCGCGTCCAGTATAATAACGCGTTCAGGGCGCTGTTGCGGCTGCCACGCTGGTGTAGCGCGTCCGGTATGTTCGCGCACGCGCGCGTGGATGGTTTCCCGGCCATCATGCGTGCGCGATGCGCAGCCGCGCTCCGGCGCCTGCGGGACAGCCGCAACAGCCTCCTGGCCGTTATAGCTGACAGGATGGACAGTCAGCTTGTCATACATTGGACCAGAGTACACTCTATAGTCACCACGTACACGTGAGTGTCCTGGTTCTTTTACTTTGAAATAACTAACACTAGCAATTAAGTAGGTAAACCTAGATAATAATTTTAACATGTATGGACCCGTGGTTGTCTGAATTAAACGAATTTTATTTTATTTATTTATATTTTTTATTACTTTTGAAGATGAGATACGAGTATAATGCAAAAACTATTGATAAGATTAATAGAATATAATCTTATCAATAAAAATAGGAATAAGTAGGTACAGTCGCCATCACATACATCGGAGCAAACAAGTAACACACAAACATTGGCCCCGTAGCATGGAGGCCTTGTCACTTATCGCGTGATAAGGCCTCCATGCTATGGGGCCAGGTCGCATTTGTCAACCGATTCTCGAGCAGGTTCGTTGAACATAGAATTTTATGGTGAGTCACTTTTTGGAAATCTTTTTTTTTATGTCATTGACGCGGTTTCTACAGCTCACACTAGTTATCACAGCCAGTAGTTATTATATGAGCTAGACTACGCTACAGCATCTGCTAACTCGTACGATTTGCATATGCGTATGCGCTGATAAGGTGACGGGGAAATCGGGCAGGAACAAATCGGTCAGCAGATAAAGCAACCATTATTAATTATCGCTTAATGAGATTATAGTTTCATTAGACCCTATTAAATGTTTCCTTATGCTATTGGAAAACCACCCTTAACACTAAAACTATAAGGTTCATGTCTAGATCGCACACAAAGGTCGAGGATTTAGCCCATACATATTTCTAGTAGGACAAAGTCATATCCATACTATAATATTATAAATGAGAAAGTGAGTCTGTCTGTCTTTATGTCTGTCCGTTACCTCTTCACGCTTAAATCGCTGAACCTAGTTAGATGAAAGGAGAATGGGCAGATTTGTATGGACTCTGGCCTAGAAACCCATAATGACAAGCCGTATGTTAATTGGAAAGGTTTTTTTCATATACTAAATTTTTTTGTATGGCGGAAACTGTCAAATCTTTGTGTAAAAAAGAAAGAAAAACATAAGAAAACGCATAAAAAACCAAAATATCATAATTACAAAATCTTTATAATCTGCGACACAGGAACTTAGTTAGTAACTAAATATCATGATACAAAATCATTGACAATTACAAAACCTTCATAATCTGCGACACATAAACTTAGTATCTACCGAAAAAACCTTATATCATATACTTAATTTACGTTCCAACTCACACTACTTTTATCCGGCGATAACTTTATTCACACAAAAATTTGGGACTACCTGCCGTAGTCAAAGTTTAAGAACTTAGAATAAGCTATCCAGCGACATATCGCTCGTCCTTATTAGTCATATAGGCCAAGATGCCCACTTTCCTTTGGTATAGATAGAGTTGGTTTGAGTCCCGGGGAAGGACATAGGATAGTTTTTATCTCGGAAATCATCCCCTAAGGGGTTGAAATAGGGGGTAAAAGTTTGTATGGACCTATGATATAAACGAGCTGCATGCGGACGGAGTCGCGGGCAGAAAGCTAGTGTTATTATAAAGACCAGTCACATGCGGCGTAGTTTTATTAAGAGTACGGATTAGCACACGCAATTTCAAAAGCCATTATTATCGATGTCAATAATTCATTGAATCTTGAATAATAATGATAATGCGGCTTAACATTAAATGTCGAGTGATTTCGTGTTACTTTTGTTAAGCAAGGTGCACTTATAAAGCCGATCTGGTTATTAATTTAGATTTAGACTTTGCATTGCACCATGTGTAGCTGTACCTATCTAAACGTACCTGGTGAAATGTTACATGCTGATATAAAATCCATAATAAAACATCATCCTCATAGCGTTTTTCACGGTATAGAGTCCTAGACGAGCCCTGGGTCCGCTTTGGAACCTTATCCCAAGATTTGGTGTAGGCACTAGTTTTACAAAAGCGACTGCAAATACTGCAAGCTGACCTTTCAACCCAGAGGGAGAACTAAACATTATTGAAATTAGCCCAGTTTCCTCACGATGTTTTCCTTCACCGAAAAGCCCCGGCTGTTAAAGATCAAAAGATATTTTTTTACTTATTTTTTTTAAATTACTTACGCTATTTTTTTAAATAAACCAGCGGTATGAGACGGGGTTCGAACCAATGACATCTAGATTTCAAGTCGAGTGCATTAACGCTCAGCTACTCTATAATAATACATTATATTGTAAATGCTCTGACTGAGTGTCCGTTTGTCCGTGAAGGCGTTATAGCAGCGGATGTTTCAATTACTCACTAGATGTCGCTGACCCTTCAGAGCACAATCACCCAATTATGCAAAGAATACACATGAACATGAATCCGACCCGAGAAATGGACTATTCGGATCTATACCCTAATATGTAATTAAATTACATCAAATCTACCAAGAAATGTCATTTCTTGTATATTTGAACGAGCGAGCGAAGCGAACAAAGTTCTTCGTTTTAGCTCGGGCAAAAAATATTTCGTCTGACCTGCTTTTTCTTGTGAATTTTTGTGAGCACTGTGCAGGTTTAATAATTATATAGTTTATTTTGTGAATTTTGTTTTCAAATTAAAAAAAAATATGTTGGTGTTCTCACAGAGAGAGGGTATTATTATGAACAAAACTAGCTAACATACCTACCACGCACGTGCTCATATTATGCGATAACTATGTTAAACAACAATGCGGACAACAATAAAATATTTCCCGCGCGACTTCGCCCGATTGAAATTGGCTTTTAAAGTGAATTTGTCTCGATATTAGGCGCTAAAGGGCCGTTTAATAGTCCTTTGTTCGCTATTGATTTGTAGTTGACTGCGACAACAATCGTTTGTAGGTAACAGGAATGGTACAGGATGAGTGTTTGAATCTGCCTGGTTAATTTAAAATTCCTCTAAGGAAAGTTTCGCTACACTTTTCAAGAAGTTTTTCGGTCTAATTTGGGTGCAAATAAGAATAAGAATAAGAATAACTTTATTGCTTTCATGTTGGCATACAGGTGGTCTTACAAAATTTACAGTACAACATGGGACCCTGTAAGGGTATTGCAAGTCTTACAATCTAGAACTTAAAACTAAAGTAATATACCTAGTACTAATAGTAGGAGGTAACAAAAGTGTTAAATCTAAAAATAATACGCCTAGGTAACACACGTTATATAAGATAAATCTCTATTTCAATCTTATCTTCAACACTATTTATAATATTTATTTAAGTCAAAGAATTCTTGTAATGAATAGAAACTATTACATGCTAAGTATTTTTTCAGATTCTCAACAAATTTTGTGTATTTCAGCTCTTCAGACTTTAAGTAGGTAAATAAAAAATAAGTAGGTATGTGTCATTTTTGTTGACGTTATTCGATGTGTGTAAACATTAAAATAATACATGTTTTTCAATGTTCATGATCACTTTATTAAAGTTGTCAACTTTTCGGTAATTTCGGTATAGAGTAACCTAACGTAAAAAAATCATATGAGGTTGTTTCGTGGTGTTATACAGGTGGAATTTCATAAACTGTACATAATAAAAGGAGAAAAATTTCAGCCAATTTCATCGGTGAAACGGTGTTTTTTTTTTTTTTCTAGTCATTAGTTTTTTTTTTACAGAATTTTGAAAATTTTTGTAAAAACTCGGGTAATACACCTTATTCAGACGGTATAACTTTTGATCCAATGGTCCTAAAATGAAAATAAAAAATGCAGAGTATTACCAAGGGACAGGTTAATAATTCTTAATAACAATAGAAAACCAACTAGAAGAGAAAATCCGCAAAAAAAATTATTGTTTTTGAAAAATGGCTACAAAAATTACGAATTTTAAAAGAAAAACACAATTTTCTGAAAAAAAACGCACATTTAGTTACCATTTTTTTTGCTTAGTATTAAACCTCACTTAATGCCGATTCTAAAACCGTTTTTAAACTGTCCTCAGACTTTGAAAAATACCACGCAAATGGGTACGTAAATCAAACCATAATTTTATTAATTTTAATCCTCTTAAAATCCTTAATGACCGTTTGTTCACAGGTAGTTGAAGGGTGTTATTGGGTTTTAGGTGGAAATAACAAATTACGTACTTAGTATTAATCCTCACTTAATGCCGATTCTAAAACCGTTTTTAAACTGTCTCAGACTTTGAAAAATACCACGCTAATGGGTACGTAAATCAAACCATAATTTTATTAATTTTAATCCTCTTAAAATCCTTAATGACCGCTTGTTCCCAGGTAGTTGAAGGGTGTTTTTGGGTTGAAGGTGGAGATAACATGAGGGGTATAAAGGCATTGGGCAAAAGGTCAACTATTCAGTCGCTCGCAAATCGCAATTGCTTGTCTTTGCTCGCCACTTCTTTGATTACTCCAGTACTTGTTCAGTTTTGAATCATCATGCCCCGCTTACGAGAGTTTTCGCCGTTACAAATAGCCAACATGCACTATTATTAGGATTGTGCCATGGATCTGCAAGAGCTGCGTTGTATCGCCTATTTGGAGCAGTATCCTAATAACGTTCCAAGACCTGCTGCTCGCCACTTTCAAGAAGTTCATCGCCGGTTGTGCAATATTGGCCTGGGATACGGTGGCCGAGATCGCCGAGAGCCAGGAAACATAATATGATGTGCCATAGAAGAAGCAGTTTCTCAGAGACTTGTACGCGGACCCAACCACGAGTCTAAGACGCTTGGCATTGAGGCACGGAATCTCAAATTCTCTGTCTGGAAAATTTTGAAGAAGGAAGGACTGTATTTCATTATCAACGGGTACAAAATTTGCAAATTGGCGATGCCCGCGTTAGGTGTGTTATGTCGACTTGGATACTTGGCAATATCAGAAGGGATCCGGAATTTACTAGAAGAATTTTATGGATGGACGAAGCAAGATTTACTCATACGGGAATAACTAACTTCAGAAATTTACACACATGGGCTCACGATAATCCAAACCTAGTAAGACCATCTAATTTTCAATTCCCATTTGCGTGGTATTTTTCAAAGTCTGAGACAGTTTAAAAACGGTTTTAGAATCGGCATTAAGTGAGGTTTAATACTAAGCAAAAAAAATGGTAACTAAATGTGCGTTTTTTTAAGAAAATTGTGTTTTTCTTTTAAAATTCGTAATTTTTGTAGCCATTTTTCAAAAACAATAATTATTTTTGCGGATTTTCTCTTCTAGTTGATTTTTTATTGTTATTAAGAATTATTAACCTGTCCCTTGGTAATACTCTGCATTTTTTATTTTCATTTTAGGACCATTGGATCAAAAGTTATACCGTCTGAATTAGGTGTATTACCCGAGTTTTTACAAAAAATTTCAAAATTCTGTAAAAAAAAAACTAATGACTAGAAAAAAAAAAAAAAACACCGTTTCACCGATGAAATTGGCTGAAATTTTTCTCCTTTTATTATGTACAGTTTATGAAATTCCACCCTGTATATACATATTTAAAATAACGCAAAAAACATTTGTAGGTATGCATAGTAACTGGAAGCTTTCCCGTAATGTAGGTATACTTTGACAGATCAACCTAAGATAAAGACTAAATAAACGAGGCTATTACTATAGGTGTAAGTAAGAGACAGGAGTCCTCCCACCCGTCCCTTTTAACACGATTGGTTTGCCTGACATTATCATCAATAACATGTTTTTAATAAATAAATAAATCAGCCTAATATGTGTAGCTAAGACCTATTAAAATAATTTGTATGTATTCACATTCGTTGTAATCGTTAAGGACTCATAGGGACGTAATAAAACTACACCCCGTACACATTTAAAGTCGTTTAGCGAAACATCAAGCGACTAAACACAACAAAGGACATAATAATATCCATAATAGACTCAAGAAATGACGGTTCACATTTTTTCACTCCTTCGTGCTCCAATGATTCTCTTCTAAAATATAGGTTATATTCATATTAATCGTCTTTAAGATACATTAATAAATGGCCGACCGTTTAGTTAGACAGCTTTTGATTTCCAACAAATGTTCTTTTGAACGGGCAGGAATGAGTAATAAAATGTTGTAGATGGTTGATGATGCTTGCTAACAACGTTGTCAAATGATCGTCACATCTGCGCGTATTATAAGAATTTTAGTGTTTAATAAAACTTCAAAGTCACTTTCAAGGTGTACGTAACGTCTGTAGAATTATGTATTTTCAAAATTGCGTACATTATAGAACAAACTGTATTCCTTAGTTTCTTGGCATATTCTGCTTTTCGAATTTACACATAGTAGGTACTTATATACCTACCGTCTTGTAAGTGTTCGTTCGATTCGATGAATTTATCGTATTGAGGAATGCAAATATAAACTACAGTTTTATTATGTCCTGAATAGATTTATTGATAATTTATTAACCATTATGCCTGAGTTTTCTTCTCCGTCAACTCGATCATCCTATACTTAAGTTAGATAGATCCAAGATGAGACCTAGATTGGACCTGGATTGGATAGGTTTTCAACCTAGATTTGGATTCGATTGGATCTAGTTATGAGAAACAGATTTCATCGGACGTAACTTACGATTACTAACGGGTTTAAATAACCGAGCCATAATCATAAATATCATAATTTATTTATTTATCGTATGGCGGTTACACACTGGTACATATACGTATTTGTATTGATGTCGCTGATAGAGTTCCAGTGTGCGCTGCGAGGTTCAGAAGGAACAGTGCAGCTGCCGAGTTTGTTGTTCTTTTAGCACCACCCGGAGGTCACGTGTAGGGTTTCTAGGGTTATTCCTACGGACGTAGAACAACAACGACCTCCGAATATCATAATCAACCCAAATGAGCGAAGTCCTTCCTGCAACTTCCATTCTGCGACAAATATTGAATTGAATCACATCCGACCTGCAGACTGTATCTCTTATGTTATATTACGCGTGAGATAATAAGAGCGTTGTTGTTACTATAACATTCAATTTTAATAAGATTTTAGCGCCACTTCAATATGAGAAAGCATATTTTATTTTTTAATATAGAAACCTAAATGATGAGACTACCAACCCTTATAAAAACCTAATACAACCAAAAAGCAGCCCCAAAAGACAATTCCAAAAAAAACATCATAATGCCCAATTTGTTTGGTCTGAATAGCGGTCCACGTGTCGTGATCGGCCCATTGTTTGGGCCCCTATGGGATTAAAGGGCCCTTCTGGGTCTTAAGACTGCGCTGATAACATCTCGGCCCTTTCAGTCTGCGATCCAAGATCGCTCCGATAAGAGCCTCCTTAGTAAACGAAAATTGAGATCTGCAAAAAAACAAGTGAAGTACAAATGGCAGTTTTAAACGAAATAGCTGTAGGTCAATTATCATGTTTGTTCCAAATTGGAATTTAAGTTTAACACAATAAAATCGAAAATGAACAAATTGCTGGTTGAACTTAATGCTCATTTGTGTTTAAAGATCGCAATGACGTTTCAGACGTGTCAATCAATTGTTTTGTAACGGTGTTTGCAGACTATGGTCAGTTATTTGTGCAGGGGAAATACGTCATGCTGTTTCGTACAATGAGGCTTTCTAGAGCTTAGGCTGCCAAGCTATGGAATTCAGTAAGTGATGTTTTCAGTAGGACAGCTGACTGGCGCTTCAATAAGTATTTTGTAACATATAAACAATAACAATACAATTTAAATGGAGATATTGTAAAACTTACCTAATCTCGGAGAAGATGGCTGCCGAGGAAGAGGCAGACAGAAAAGGAAATGGCGGGACGATCTTGGTACGTACAGGGCCCAGACGTGTGGCGGAAAAAACGGGGGGCCTTTGCCCAAAAGTGGGACACAGTATAAGTATAATTAAAAAATCCCGTAGAAAGCGTAATAAAAACCGGCCTTCATAAGAAAATCTTTCCAATGTTCTAAACAATTACACAGTAGACAAAAAAGTTTAGGTAGATGTTTAAATTACAAGTTTGTTGCCATTTAAATACAATGCGTAGCGTTACATTATGACTTTTATCAGTCGAACTCACAATTAATAAATACTTCTCCTCCTTATTTTATTTTCAACACGGACCGACGTTCAAAATTACCTAGTCAACGTTGGCAAAATCATTCATGAATCTCATTTACACCTACACATTCATTGCTTTACTATTCTGAAACGAAACATCCCGTCCTTTACCGTCTTCTCCGAATTTGACGATACTCCACATCACAAAGGCGTTTGGCCAAACAATTTACATGTCAAGTCCTTAATAGAAGTTCCGCCTCTAGCACCTCTTGCATAAAAGGCCGTTAGTTTCCTTGGTTTCCAATAAACATAAGATCTTTTTAAAGTTGTAGATCTAAACGTAGGTATCAAAACTTGCACCGGGCGGGATAAGGCGGGAACTGCTCGAGAAGATCCGAAGGGCGGACTGGGCTATTTAGTTCTGAGAATGTAATAGTCAAGCCGCCAATTTGTTGAAATTAATGTCATGGGCGGGACTTTAACGCAGATGTCTTAAAGTGCTAAGTCATGTTTGCGGTGCCAATTCGGAATTGGCAACTTGCTTGATTAGAGACGACAAGGCCGGTATCACAAGAAAGCCATGGTCTATGCCATGGTCTATGCCGTAGACGGTCGGCAACAGGCGGCCTGTGAACCTACCCTGGCTGTTTTGTATGTACACCTTTTGCCTAAATTATTAACAAGTGCGGCCTGCGTTAGCCTGATAATGTCACAAGTTATTAACAAGTGCGGTCTGCATTAGCCTGATAAAGTCACAAGTTATTAACAAGTGCGGCCCGCGTCAATTTCGTAAGTTACTCTGTCGCCCTTGGCTGCTAAATGGTTGACGACCGCTGGTCTACGGTATTCTAAATAAAGTCACATTCAAAGATTCGACCAACGTCATTGCACATTCAACAAAAATCTGTTAGAATATACGTCGCAAGTGAACATGGTTTGGATCACCATAAACCTAAAAACATAAGTCTTGGTCTTGGTAAGCGTCGGGATCTCAGTAAGTACTAGTTACTATATTGTTTATTGTTTTTTCACGTATTAAAAGCTCAATTCACTGATATATGTATATATATATTCAGAATTAAGTACATATTTCGTAGCCCTTAGTAGTGAGGAGCAGTCTAGCTCGGAGCCTTGAATTACTATGCCGAAAGTCCCTAAAAACTAAAAACGTAACAAGGACCTGTTAAATCAATTTTTCCTCTAACACATTCATTATTAAAATAGGATTTTTTTTGGTACAAGGACAGTATCTGTGTTAAAATGAAAAGAATCAATCTGAAACCCAGAATCCTGTCAGCCAACCAGTAATTAATTCTGGGCCAATTTTCGCATTTTTTTTCTAAACAGCAAATTCTTGGAACGAAGAAACATAAAATTTCAATAACTCCCCAAACTGACAAGAAACACGAACAGAACAGGGCGTTATTTGGGCGGGTAACCAGCCGAGGGCGGGGACCACTCAATGACCCATACAGGGTAGTAAACGAAGGCAATTTCGTGTTATTAATATTTTAGGCGTGGTTCTTATGCAGCTGGACTTATTAACGAAAATTAATCACGTCTCCTCAAATATTAGTTAGTGTTAATGGGTGTTTATTTAATTATTAAAAAACAGAAAAACAAAGTTGGCTTTCTCTTGCGGTAGGTTCCATGCTGTTCCCCCTCGAGGGTGCTCGCCTTGTCGAGGCAGGGGGGGCTTAGTAACCGTGGACTGGTCACCCACGGTGAAGCTAAGAGGCACCCAGGGCCGGCTGCCAGCTGGCCCGAGGAGGGCGCTCCTAGCCCACTTAGGATGCGTTGGGGATTGACCGCAGAAGAAGAGTTATCTCTATCTTCTGCGGCTGAAGTGAGATCGCAGGGGGAGAGGCGTGTTGTATATCACCAGTATAACACCACTTGGGTCACCCAAGCCATCCGGGTGGTATGCGTAACGCATTTTCCCCAACTAAACAAAAAAAATCAGCCAAGTGCGAGTCGGACTCTTCTGTGTTTTTAGTATTTGTTGTTATAGCGGCAACAGAAATACATCATCTGTGAAAATTTCAGCTGGAACTATCACGGTATCAGTGAGATACAGCCATGTGACAGACAGACGGACAGCGGAGTGCTAGTAATAGGGTCCCGGCTCTTTGAGTACGGAACCCTAAAAAGGGATATAATAGATATACTCGTAGATATAATAGGAAAAGATCAGATATTAAAAAAAATTACGACTGCCAATGTCAAGCTCAAGTCCATGAAAGTTCGGTATAAAATAAACGAGGGCACCATTACATATGTTTTAATACATTTAGCCCGCGGCTTCGTACGCGTAAACTCCCGCATCAACGTCATCAACCACCAGTTTGAACGATGGTATTGGGACTAACCTTCAAAGGTAGGTAAAAATGAAGATCAACCGACTTTGGATTTGCTTCATAAGTCTGTATTGAGGGCTAAACCTGTCTGTTTCTAGACATACAAGTAGCGGTAGCAGTCGCCAGCTCAGTCATAGTGAACCGCGTGGGACGGAACCCTAAAAACGATTTCCCATCAACTTTGAAAGCTTTACTTTTAATTACTTTGAAAGCTTTACTTTTAAGTCTCGTACGTTAACGACCCATGATTAGACACTCGGGAGAGCGTTAACTGATTTCCGGAACGGAACAATTATGTAACTATATCATCAAAGCCATTGTTCGTAGGCTGTGTGAAACTGCCGTGGTAGACTCACATTACAAATTGTAGTATTTGACATTTATAATGAGGAGTTGTTGGGGCGAAATTCAACATGATTCTTTAACTCTGGGCTCAAGCAATCATCCCCTACCCACCCTACAACAAAGCTGAAGAAAAGGGGGAAGTAACGTATCACTTTCCGTGTTTCCATATACATACCTACACTTTTTTCGGACTAAGTTCATTATACTTTTACAGTACTACTTATACTTAAAGTAAAAATTCAGAGGGACCACCTTATTAACCTAATGGTTAATAAGGTGGTCCCAGACATCCAATAAATGGATGTTGCGAACCAGTGTTGTGGTCCAGTCTCTCCCCCCCCCCCCCCCCCCCCCCCCCACCACCCCCTATTTAGATAGACATCGAGGTGATTCTATAAGGTGTTCCGTTTGACTAATTTTAGTACGGAACACAAACACATTTATCAATGACGTAACCTACAAGTTTATAATCTGCTAACACTTGACACTCGTGATCCTAATTATACATCTACAAGCATCCCCAAACTTATCCTTCAAACATTGAAATAGAATTAATGCATTATTTTCATACAATAAATTTGGCACAAAATAAGAACTCCGATTACAAAAGCCCCTATTTACTGTAACTCATATTATAAATGTGTAAAACCATTTAAACAGCAAAGTATCAATGGATGAATGTTGCATTGTGTTTTGGTGAACCAACTTGGCCGTGATGTTTCACGCACATTTTATTTTGAAACCAATTATATAAATATCAGTGTAAAGTGTACAATGTAAAATAAACCCTCTATCATCCAGGCGAGAATTAAAATACAGTGCAAGCTCTTGCACTTAAAACTAGACGCTTTATTGCAATTGCAACCATCTATAATGAACAATAAGATACACATTCATGTAGTTTTGGCGGTTACGACATTCAAATACCCGGGCATTTTATAAGGCTTTCATAGGCAGCTAAAGGTATCTGTATTGTCGATAATCATTGAAGCAAACACTTGTTATTATAAGAGATCATCCACCCTTAAGGCTTTACATTCAGTTTGGCAACAATGAGGTGTATAATGTATTATTTATAGCACACACTCGGTAGGCACATTTGGGGCCAATGGACGTCTTTGTGGCGCGACAGTACTAAATTGTGCCTTCGGTATACGGTGTATCATCAATCAGAATATTTCTTCACAATTGAGCTTGGATTATTGTTACGGAAATATGCCTTGGGTTGCCAAGTGACAAAGGTTTGGAGTTTTTGAAATTGGTGGCTAGTCCTATGTTAAGATGTTTGCCGCGAAGACATTCAATTGTCTGTAAAAACATTTATGTCTGTAAGACATCTGTACCACGAACATTGGACGATGTCGATGGACTTTTGATAGGCTGAAAGTTGATTAGACTAAAATAAATATAGGTATAAGTATATATTGAAGAGGTATTTACCTGACCAGCAGGTCGATCACGTAACGCATTGTACGCGCGACAGGTAGGTCTAAATGTCATATTTTATATGGAAAGTTGACAGTTACATTGTACTAACGCGCGTTCGGAACGTCACGTGATTACCCCTCAGGGATAAAAAAAAGGTTACGGTTACTTTTTATATTCTATACTTATTTAATGAATAGGTGAAACACACAACAGGTGAAAAAAAGAACTCTAAGAATTTGAAATACATATGTCGATTTTTTGTCAGACATATTTGTCTATATAATATTTTACAGATTTGCATAAATATTCAATAACCCAGTCACGTTCACGAGAATAGGCCTCCAGTATAAGAATTGCATTAAAATGGAAACTTTTTTGCATCCTTATTAGGCTATTTGTTATTTATTAAAGTCGCTGTCAGGAATATGACAAAAAGTGTGCCCAAAAAATGGCTGACAATGCTGACGCTAATCTTTTTGGGGCCAAAAATCATTGTCAAACGAAAAAGGGTCTGATTCCTATACTTAGTAACCATTAAATAAATTTTGACAAAAAAAAGTCCGCAGGCAGACCACTTTTAAATATTTGTACACATGGCTTCCGGCTATTTTGAGTGGGTTATGCTAAAAGATTTCAGTTTTTTTAACAGTTTTGTGTTATTTCTTATAGCTTAAATATACGAGTCGGAATCTCGAGAGAAACAGCTTGTAAGAGTGGGGTTAATTTGTCGTAAGAGGCATGCATTTTAAATATAAGATTTGACACATTTTTTGTCACGGTATACGTCGTAGGAATTTCGCCCCGATTCATCATCATCATCATATCAGCCAAAAGGCGTCCACTGCTGGACATAGGCTTCCCCCAGGGAGTGCCACAATGGCCGGTCCTGCGCCACACGCATCCAGCGGACTCCCGCGACCTTTACCGGTCATCAGTCCACCTACCCACGCCGCACCTTCCGGTACGTGGTCGCCACTCGAGAACCTTTCCGCCCAACGGCCATCGGTTCTACGTGGAATGTGCCCCGCCCACTGCCACTTTAGCGATTCGGAGGGCTATACATATTTACAACGACATACATATTTCATAACGAAAAAAACGTTAGTAGAGAAACCGACATGCGTTTACATATTTTGTTTACACACCAAGTAGCAACTTCGACAATATGGTGCTAAATTCCTAAACCTCCCACTAATAGTTAATGATGTTCAGAGCTAGTGATAATTGTTGCACTCCTCTGTGAAAACTAGGTAGCCAATAACCACCCACGAAAATCAAGTTCGTAGAATTGCACTTAAACCGCCAAAGTGATTTCAACCCGAACATTTCAATGACTTATCTAAAGTTGCGTTTACCATTTCCTGGCTCACAAAGGTAGGTAGCGCGACTAATAGAAATCCTTCAGCTCCATTGAGGGCTCAAGCATGAAACAGAAACAAGTCTATTCACCATCACGTAGATTCTGCGTCAAAGGGCCGGGAGAACCATTCAAGAACCGTGAAATACCTCTTCTATTAAAGGACTACACGATAAACCAACGCATTATGCGCTGCCTCAATACTACGTAATTCCGCAAAACCGACAAAGGGTTCCACAAAGCTGTAAAAACAATCCATATAAAAGACAACCGGGTGCCCGGGCCTAATCCTTCTCAAACACCACCGCCTTGCACGTTCTATTTCCAAAACAGTAGGAAATCCTTTGGTTACCAATTTGCCGCCTGAATTATTCCGTTCTAGTTCCTTTTTTGAAAATTGAATCATGTTTTATAACTTTTTTTTTAATTTGCCGGCTTTTATTATCGTAATGAAAGGAGTGTATCGGCATCTTTGGCAGTTATTCTCGGCAAAATAAATAGAAAACATGGCGAATAAAAAAGCCTTTTCGACAACCCATCGCGCATCTGATTCAGGCAAACAGGCAGTTTTAAGGTTTTAAGGGATGAAGCTAGTGAATAGTTACTTACGAGTACATGTAAGTGACTATAAATGTTCGACAGCCTGAAATTGATAAAACAGTTCATATTTTGATGTATATTTTCCTTATTGGTACAAATTATAGTTAGACTAATGTTTGATTAATTCATATTCATACTAATATTTGCAGGTTCGGGCAGTAGAAGTTAATTTCTAATAAAGACGGTCCAAAAAGTTTCTTGAGAAATTTAATGATTTTCCTATGACATGAATTCAAAATACCAGCGAATGTAAAAATGTAAATTACATATCGAAATGGCTGTTACTCTGTTATCTATATATATAAATGCCTATGTCCTGACTGACTTATTCACTCACTCACTCATCAACGCACAGCCGAAACTACTAATCTTAGAGAGTTGATTTTTGCACAGTAGGTTGCTTTTATAACGTGGGCTTGGGATAAGAAAAGATTTTTGAAAATTCCACCCCTAAGGGGGTAAAATAGGGGTGCAAAGTTTGTATGGGAGAACCTTTTTTTTAAACTTTGTAGAGAAATTAGTTATTAGCAGAGCCCGGATCTTTCACGGCAAAACAAAACACTATTGTAATCTAGCCAGTGATAGAAACATTATTTTATCGATATCGAGTATTATTAGGTATATATGTATAAAAATAACATGCCGATATATTTTTACATTATTGACAACCTTTTTATATGTTTTAATAAAAAAAACTACAAGTGTATTTTTCTTCCGAAAACGCCTGGTATTTTGAGCCAACTAAAAGTCGCGATAATGACTATACCACCTCATTGAAAATAATAGACAATACCATCAATAATAGACACTTATTACTCCATAAGACTTTAAATGTAATTTCATTACGTATAAAACATAAATTGCATCTAGATATTATTTATTTCTTATAACGCTTTGAAACCGACGTGTTTGATATAGGTACGTATAATACCTTAATACTACAGTTACAGTAAAATAAAAATGAGTAATGTGCAACATCGGATCAAAACGTGGATAGAGAATCACCCTGCATTAGTATATAATGAAGTGACCTCTACTATATACTGTTCTATGTGCGATATGCATCTGAAACTGAAGAAATGCAATCGTCTGAAAAGCAACCGCCACAATAACCGTTCGGGATAACGAAATACGAAACATCAATTTTATTCCGACTTAATTATTTTTCTTATTTCTTGCAACATACCATGGACAACAGTCAACAACAATAACTTCGTCTACTACACAATTATCGATATCGATAAAATAAGGTTTCTACCACTGGCTAGATTACGATAGTGTTTTGTTTTGCCGTGGAAAATCCGGGCTCTGGTTATTAGAATACAAATAAAGTGCTTTCAGCGTTTTGGAAAATTCCACCCCTAAGGGGGCAAAATAGGGGTGCAAAGTTTGTATAGAGGAAACAATGTTTTTTTTAATAAAGATTTAAAACTTTGTAGAAAGATTAGTCATTGGAATACAAATAAAGTACTTTCAGCGTTTTAGAAAATTCTACCCCTGAAGGGGTAAAATAGGGGTGCAAAATTTGTATGTGGGAAACTTTTTTTTAACTAGAGACTTAAAACTTTGTAGAAGGATTATTTATTAGAATACAGAGAAAGCATTTTCAGCGTTTTGGAAAATTTCACCCCTAAACGGGTAAAATAGGGAGCAAAGTTTGTATGGGAAAAACTACTTTTTTGAAATATGTAGAGACTTAAAACTTTGTAGAAAGATTACTTATTAGAACATGAAAAAAACTACATTCAGCATTTTACAAAAATCATTCCCTAATGGGTGCAAGGTTTGTATGGGAAACATTTTTTCTGAGCTAGACACTTGAAACTTTGTAGAAAGATTAGGTACTTATAAAAATACAATAAAAGTACTTTCAGCATTTTGGAAAAATCCATTCCTAAGGGGGATAAAAAAGGGTGCAAAGTTTATGTTTTTGAGTTAGAGACTTAAAACTTTGCAAAAAGATTACTTATTAAAATACTAAAAAAAGAACTTTCAGCGTTTTAGAAAAGCCAGTGTTGTGTGGGAAACACTTTTATTGAACTAGAGACTTAAAAGTTAGTAGTAAGATTACTTACTACAATACGAAAATAGTTATTTCAGCGATTAGAAAAATTCAACCCTTAAGGGGGTTTAAAAGGGGGTTCAAATTTTAAATGGAGAGCAAGAAAAATTTAAAGTGTGAGTAAGAGATTTGTAACTTCGGTCTTATTCTGTAGGTACGTTAAAAGACTACAAAACTAATTTCAGAGTTTTTCCAAATTCATCCCCTAAGAGTGTTAAAAGGGGATTCAAAGTTTTTGTATTTCAAAACTTTGGTTTAAGACTGTTTGTTCACAAACTAGAAAACGAACATCAACGTTTTTTTTTATTTATCCCCTAAAAAAGGGTTCAAAGTTTGTATTGAGATAAATTATTTTCTAAGACGATAAAAAGTTATACGCGGACGAAATCGCGGGCAACAGCTAGTGCAATATAACACACAATACACGACGTCGTGGACTCGTGGTGTTACAGCTGCAGCAACTTACCTTTTCAGCACTTATTTATTTATTTATTTATCTTATGGCGGTTACACACTGGTATATATATGTATTTGTATTGATGTCGCTGATAGAGCACTACCTACCGTTATTTTTAAACATTCTGAACGTACACAAAAATCGCAAAAGAGTGTTCCGCCTATTTATCTCCCCAACAATGACTAAGAAAATTCAATTTATAATCGAAACTAGATATTCCGAATGCAATCCAGCCACGCCCACAAGTGCACTATTGAATCAGACAATTATTTACTGTGCATCGGAATTTCGCATCTGGTACTCCACAATGCTGTTAAACCGTTGAAAAGGGACTATGTCAAGTATAGTTCTAATACATTTATGCCTTTTTGAAATAAGATAGTAGTGTGATCTACAATGAGTTTCCTGTTCGGATTATGAGATACGGATCTCGCCCGGAGACATGTTTTTGTATCTGTAATCGAATTCGCAAGTTTGATTGATTATGTTACGGTGTTATATTCTAATGTACTGAATGAACCTATAACATAAAAGATGGTAGAACTGGGACATTTAGAATACTCACATTATGAGTTTACGAACACAATGTAAGTGTTTAAAATGTAGATAATTAATGATAAGATTGAAATCTATTCTGCAAAGATGACGATGTGCGACTGTAAAGTATGGCTCTCAATCTTGATCTTACATTCAAACACCATCAATTAGCCATCATATAGGTACTTACGTTTCTCGTATACCTATGTCGCCTACGGTACTAACATTTAAAACGTATATAAATTATAATATCAAATAACATACAAAATAATCTTATGTCCCGTAATGAATATATAAAAAGGCACAAGGTTAGTTCAAAGTTGTTTCAGAGAGGCCCTAAAGCAGGTCGGTGTAGGTACGACGACGAGCGAAGCGAGAGAAACTTCGACTCTACAGGGCTGTTATTCGCTACGCGTTCATGCAGCTCACCCCGCCGGTCACCCGTTACGAAACTAGACCTCTACCTACGCTTAATTACTACGCATCGCGGTGTCAAGTATAATTGCGGGTGAGCGTTGAGGTGAGCAGCACGCGAGTCTAGCGAGCGAAGCAAGCGTACCACGGCAGCGGCCGGTGAAGCGCCAGAACCGAACACTTTCTTACTACCTAATACTTACATTGGGCAAACCTTGGCTAAAAAAAAAAAAAAAAAAAAAATTGAACTGTTTATTTCAATTGATAGACAACAAAAAAAATATTATTCAGGTACAACTTAACCCAATCTTAAATTTTAAAGATTATTAGCTAAGTTTAGTTAGTTATATATCATATCATTGACATTTTAATTTCAATTATTGTTAGTAAGTATTTGTTAGTTATTGTTAGTTAAGTTAAGAATTAACATTATTTTTTACACTCAGTATGGCTTTCTTAATTACATATTTGGCTTTATGCGGTTTATCCCTTATACAATCCATTACATTTTCCAATATATTTGTAGGGAAGCTGTTTAAGATAACAGGCACATAACTGGACCAGACCCTTTGTCCATAAAAGTTTTTGCTGTTTGGTACCGTAAAGGTTTTATTACTTGTTAGTGTCCGGAGGTTCTGTGGTCTGCTATACCTATTCAGTCCTCCTAGGCCTAGGCATTGCCTATATTCTAGAATTACTGCCATTTTAACTTTATCATATACATTAAGGATTCTACAATATTTAAATAGTTTATCATAGTTGTTTTTGTGCTTATATTTTACTGTAAGTGGTACAATTGTCTTTATCAGCCTTAATTGAAACTTGTATATACGCTGTAGGTATGTTTTATATGTTCTTCCATAGCTAGATATGGCATAATTTATCACTGAATCAGCCATGGCCAAGTATATTAGACGAAGTGTGCTATATGGCATTTTATAATAATGGCTAATCTGTGATATGAAGTTATTCGGTGATAGCTACCTACTTTAAGGTCTAATAGCGAAGTTACTCGATATATTTACGGCTTGTTATAATTTGCAGTAGGTGGCGGCACTTTCATTCAACTTACTTACGTGCAGCAAGTATCCAAACGCATCCGTCAAAATTAAGAAAAAAAAAACTCAAAAAACCTAACTATCACCGATTAGCCAAGGTTTGCCCTATCTTATAAGTACAATTTGCAAAGCGTTATGTTTGCTATATTCGTGCTTCGTGTTTATGTAGTATACCTGAAAAAAAACCAATAGGTACAGAAATAGGCTGTTCAATCCTCTCATCAGCTTTGATCGGGAATTCGGAATTCGGGACACAACATGTTGACCTTTTTTTTTTTTTTGTTTTCCCAAACAACATGTTGACCTAGCCCAACACAATAAATCCCTGATTGACGCACGCAAAGAAAACCGTATGATGAAAGAAGCTCGTGCCAGGCTTCCATGTCCATGTTTCAGAGGCATAGAGAAATATTTAGAAGATAAGGTTGCGCATAACTTTTCTGGCATTGGTGTTGCGGTAGATGTACCTGCTCCTCTATATCGTTTCCAAGCGTTTTACTTCAGTTATTAGCAATCTTCGATTTTCTGATTTCATGCAGTATCCGTGGTTGGAGAGCTGTAGACAAAGTTTTCTACTAAGTCCAGATCACGCAGTTGCCCTACCCTATGCATCAACCCAACTATGTATATGATATGAACATCAGCTTCGTTTTTAGGGTTCCATACTCAAAGAGCCCCTATGGGACCCTATTACTAAGACTCCGCTGTCCGTCGGTCTGTCTGTCTGTCTGTCACCAGGCTGTATCTCACTGATACCATGATAGTTCCAGTTGAAATTTTCACAGATGATGTATTTCTGTTGCCGCTATAACAAAAAATACTAAAAACAGAATAAAATAAATATTTTTATAGATAATGGTACGGAACCCTTCGTGCGCGAGTCCGACTCCGCACTTGGCCGGTTTTTTTTTTCCTTTTTACGTTGAGACCGTAATGTGCACTGATCAATTCGACTTCCTTTAGAAGCGTAGCTACTAGCTAGCTCAGCTTCATTGGCTTAACTATGTCTTATGGTCGTGTCATTGGCGAATTGCTAATTGCTAATTCACCGACTCGGATACACCCCTGCCTGTTCTCAAGCACCAAAATGAATAGTTACGGGGACAGTATGCCTATATATGCCTAGATTAATCTTAAAGGGTTTGGACTCCATATCTTCCAGCCAGACATAGGTATAGGTTTTGTCACCCAAAAGGACAGATGCTCAGGTATTTCCCCAAGCTCTTCAAACATTTTTCGCTAATCTATGCAGTAAAACGCTTTTTCTCAAACATGCATTGAAATATTCTCTTTACGTTCCTTATAATAGACCCGCAAGTATCCTTTTTCGGGCGCAGCATCTCGAGGCGGCCTGAAATGGGATTTCATACAACTTTTCAGGCCTAGGCCTGCAAAGTAACTTTTTAATTTTCATTCCACTATTTGTGGCACAGCATCACGGCATTCAGCCATGAAAATTTTTATTTATTTATTTCATTGCATGTTTGAGAAAAGCACTATATTTACATGCCTCGGCGTGAAAACAGATCTCTATACCTACTTGGCCGGAAATCCGTGTTTTCCCGGCCTCTGATGTAATGTACTATTGCATAATCGATGAAGCATAAGGCCATGGGTATGTAAAATTCTCTGCTCTTCTGCTTCTTGTGCCTCTACCTTAAATTTGTTCAGTATGTACAAAAGAACTTTACCAGCATGGGATATATATAATATAAGAGAGATGAGTACCTAGTTCGATAGTTGTCACATTTACGGGTAGAGCCTTTCTTATATAGTGGGACAGCAATCGAACTTGCCCTTTGTGGTATACCCACAGGTATTAGGGAACAGATTTCTTCATGGAATTAATTAAAAAATCATTTTGTCACTGGAATTCAACCCAGTAGATTATGATGATTGATGAATCTATAGATTGTTAGATAAAATTAGGTTACGTGCTCAAGGGTTAGAGGATCGAGTTCACATTAACATATTGTCGGCTAAAACCTTTAACTCAATTAATCCAATTTTACAGGAGGCAAAAATAATCACAATAAAGATAATTAAATAAATAAATATTTGCAACAGTACTACTTATAAATGTCATCACAAGATGTCCATCATCCGCCTCATCCGCCAAGCGTTATTCCCGGTTGTGCCCCTAAAGGAGCCCGGGGTCCGCTTTGACACCTAATCCCAAGATTTGGCATAGGCACTAGTTTTACGAAAGCGACTGCCATCTGACCTTCCAACCCAGAGGGAAAACTAGACCTTATTGGGATTTGACCGGTTTCCACACGATGTTTTCCTTCACCGAAAAGCTAACGGTAAATATTCCGTACATAAGTTCCGAAAATCTCATTGGTACGAGCCGGGATTCGAACCCACGACCGCCACTTGACAGCCGCATGCCTGAACTAGGCTACCGTAGCTTTTTTGTGTGTCATCACTATCACAAGATGTCCATTTATTCTTATTTAATGCTTGAATTTTTTTATATACGTATCTTGTTCTTTTTTTTAATTTATTTTCATGATGAGCTGGAAAAGAATTGACAGCTGTGGTGGCGCGGTGTGGTGCGGCGCGGAGGCGGTACCGGTTGTAATGTTCTATCTAATATGAAAGTATCCGCACAGAATACCGCGCCGCGGCGTTCTGTGCTGATCCTTTCATAATTAGCTCGAACATTACACAACCGGTACCGCCTCCGCGCCGTACCGCACCGCACCGCCACCGCTGTCAGTGCGTTTCGGCCTTTACTTTTGGGAAATGTTTTACCTATAACAGTGCCAAACCAAGATTTGAAAAAGCGGCCAAGTGCGAGTCCGACTCGCCCATGAAGGGTTCCGTAAAATAAATTGTGGTTTACGATTTATGACGTATTAAAAAAACTACTTATTAGATCTCGTTCAAACCAATTTTCGGTGGAAGATTGCATGGTAATGTACATCATATTTTTTTTTAGTTTTATCATTCTCTTATTTTAGAAGTTACAGGGGGGGGGACACACATTTTACCACTTTGGAAGTGTATCTCGCGCAAACTATTCAGTTTGGAAAAAAATTATATTAGAAACCTCAACATCATTTTTGAAGACCTATCCATAGATAGACTCCACACGTATGGGTTTGATGAAAAAAACATTTTTTGAGTTTCATTTCTAAGTATGGGGAACCCCCACAATTTATTGTTCTTTTTTCTATTTTTATGTGATAATCTTAATACAGTGCACAGAATACATCTACTTACCAAGTTTCAACAGTATAATTCTTATAGTTTCGGAAAAAAGTGGCTGTGACATACGGACGGACAGACAGACAGACAGACAGACAGACAGACATGACGAATCTATAAGGGTTCCGTTTTTTGCCATTTGGCTTCTCTTCTTCTTCTTCTTATTTAAGAGCTAGGCTCTTGTCGGTGGAGTAATTTCCAATTTGTTCTACATTCTGCCTTTCTTTTTATTTCTCTGTACGATGAAGCGTTTATTTTCTCTTTTATTAGCTCCATGTAAGATATCCTCGGCCTTCCCCTTTTTCTTTTCCCTTCTATCTTTCCCTCTATTATTGTTTTCATCCAGTCGTCGTGGCGTAACATGTGTCCTATCATTTTTCCTTACCTGTTTTCAATCATTTCTATCAGGTTTCTTTTTTCATTGACTAAATCTAGAACCTCCTCATTAGTTTTCTTTCCCGTCCAACTGACCCTTTCTAACCTCCTCCAACACCACATTTCAAACGCCGCCAGTCTCTCTCTGTCCCGTTGCGTCATGATCCACGTTTCGCAGCCGTAGAGTGCTATGCTCCAGATGTACACCAGTTTTTTCCTAGTGCGACTTGCTATTCTGGCAGTGAGTAAATGCCTTTTCGAATTAAAAGCTTTCTTTGCCATGGCTATCCTGGAAATAATATCAGGTGCCATTTGGCTACGGAACTCTAAAAAAGGGAGTTAAGAGGTTTGTGACTTTAGCCGATGATAGGTATATGCCATAGTTTGTGTGTTCGCGCGAATTTCATAATCCCACCAAAAACATAAATGTAAAAAAGGAGAGCCAAGTTCAATACAAAAATTATGCTTGGCTGTGGGCTTCGCCGCAAAAAGAATGGAGATCTACTTAAATGAGTGCCAAGTTGTATGCAAAATCCAAAAATGTATTTATAGCAACAAAATAACATAAATGTGAGTATAAAAGATCGACAAAATGTTAGTGGCACTGGAACACAAGTTTCATGAGCTCTGCCTACCCCTTTTAGGGATAAAGGCGTGATTGTATGTATGTATAACATTATGAACAAGTATTAAAATCTATGTCTTTGCTTTATTGGATACCTATAACAATTGCTGTTATTTAAAAATGTGAGATCTTAAAGTAGGTTAGATTTGACTTGGTCAGTTTTCATTACATCAGTCATTTTATAAATTTATTCAACATATATGTATATTTTTTAATTCTGATAAAAACTGGCCAAGTCAAATCTTACTTACTCTAAGATCTCACTTATTAGGGTTCCGTACTCAAAGAGTAAAACGGGACCCTATTACGGCTATTACTAAGACTTCGCTGTCCGTCCGTCCGTCCGTCAACAGGCTGTATCTCACTGATACCGTGATAGTTCCAGCTGAAATGTTCACAGATTATGTATTTCTGTTGCCGTTATAACAACAAATACTAAAAACAAAATAAAATAAATATTTTCATTGATAATGGTACGGAACCCTTCGTACGCGAGTCCGACTCGCACTTGGCCGGTTTTTTTTTATTAACAGCAATTGTTATAGGTATCCAATAAAGCAAAGACATAGAGTTTAAATAATACTTGTTCATAATGTTATGTTGTTCCTATAAATACATATTTGGATTTTGCATATTACAACTTGGCACTCATTTAGCATAGCATAGCCAAGCATAATTTTTGTATTGAACTTGGCTCTAAGGAGAGCCAAGGTGTAAAAAAGGTTTTACATTTATGTTTTTGGTGGGATATCATAACTTTTTGTAAAGAAAACTAGGCAGGTATTGAGATTTACTTCTGTTCTGTGTATAATTATGAGGTGCCGCGCGCCGCCGACGACACACCGTTGGCCGGTTGTTTAGCGCGTATTACAAGTTTTTTGTATGGGGACACCCCTTATTTTTTGACTTAACTTTATTTTTATATTTCTGTTATATAAAAAATATAATAATACATATATTGGGATAGTTTCAAATATCTGCTTGTAACGGTTCCAACGCTACAATTAAAAAAATGTATGGGTACCCCCCCCCTATTTTTTTAACTTTTTTTTTATTTTTAGATTTTTTCCTACGGTAACACACAATTACCGAGCTGGATTCCAAATTTCATCCTTCTAGGTCATCTGGAACTAGGTTAGGTTTAGGTACTATATGTCAGTCAGTGCTAAAATTTACGACTTTTTGACCTTCATATCTTTATAACCGTTTGAGCGAGTTTCTTGAAATTTGGGCTTCTAGATGTCCTTATGGATATAATTAAACACATGTGGTTGTATGTGTTTACGTTAAAGAGGTTTTGAGTTATAGAAGGGTCAAAAGTGGCACCAAGTGGTTCGTGTAATGATACACTCGGCGCTGGCTGGCCAGTTCTTTTGCTTGAACTTGGCTTGACACGCTGCCGCGTGTCTAGATTATGCATGTATAACAGCAAGAATGTCAACGACGCGAATACATTCTTTTCGGGCGTATAGCATGTCCCGCTGCATAATTTCCGATATTTATTTTATTGCGAAGCGAATTAAAGAGTTTTCTGTAATTTCGAACATTACAGAGTTGACGTGCTGTAATGATTCCTTATTCGGCGTTGGAACTAAAATAAGTTAAATACATTGCATGAAATAATGAACACTGTCGAAATTACGTCACGCTGATTGCACGCCGGTCAAATTTATCGGCGGCGGCGGCGTGGAAAAATCGTCGGCGGCGGCGACGCGGCGGCGCGGCGCACACGTCTAAGACAGACTTTGTTTTATAATATGTAGTGATAGTGATGATAGTTATCGTAAACGGTAGTATAGATATCAATTGACAGTTATCGTAAACGGTATTATATCTAAAGTTAATTACAGATTGTAAAATTATGCATTCTGAAAATTCTGATATTATATGTTTCACACGTTATACTTAACAAACGTTATACCATATAACAGTATACAAATTGTAATTATACATTATGAGCAATATATCATTAATTCGTATACCTTCTATTACTTACCTGTAACTGTTAGCTGCTAAGTCGAATACGCCCAGGAGCGGTCAGAATACAGAAAAACCTGCTTAAGAAGTGTTTTGACAGCGCCACAGCGGGCTTCTTTCGGGACAGCGTATTATGCGGGAGAAAGAAAACTACTAAGTAATTAGGTACATATTTCGTGTAATGTTTATTTATTTATCAAGCGGGTTCTACTGTAGGTATATCCAATTGAGAAGAAGTAATTGACCGCATGACAATATCGTGTTCTAATCAAACGTGGCACCTACTGAAAAAGGTCAAACCCCCAAACCTCAGAATCGTGACTGGACAGACATGAGTCAATAAAAACACCATTTCCCGTCATGCATGCCATCACACGCAGACCACCCCAGCACACTCAAGAATGCCCCAAACGTCTCTCAAACAAAACCCAACATCCTCACAACTTCACGGCCTAATTATGAAAAATAAGACATAGTTTACAGTCCACATATTCTCGGTTAACACGTGCTGAACCTTTTTTTTCTACAAATTCCTCTAAATATTAATTTAAACGGAGGCAAAAAACCCTAATTGCTTTTTGTATATCGTCGGAGGTTTTTGCGCGGTTCGTAGGTCGGGCTGTGTCGAGCAAATGTGGGCTTTGTCAAAGAAAAGTGTCAAATTACAGAGAATGAAGGAAGATTCACTTTAGGGTTGCTACACTCGCACGCGCAATTTCATGTAATTTTCTTCCGTAACAATATTCTCGCAATTGGTAATTTTTTTTATAATGATCCTGTATTTTATATGTTGTATTTAAGTGCATTTATATGTGAGTGTATTCCGACTACAACTGGGTAAACAATAGGTAAATAATTTATTTCCAGGAACTTCTTGGCCCATTTTGCCTAAAAATATTACGAGAAAAAAATGACGCTGGCATATCATTCGGAGGAGATTAATTTAATTCACATAAGAATATCTAATATACTAATATATAATATATTTTCAAATTTATTGCCATCCCTTATTCTAAATCGGCATCGTGCGTTTTTGCGCGCATCTATTTTTACTTTTTTGTAAAGATCTCACAGTTAGATAATAACTACCAATCCTATTTAAAACGATTTATATTACGTAGTTTTCAAACCAAATTAAACCTTACGGAATATCCGTTTCAGTTCTGTTTTGACTGTATGTAAAGCTGGAATTATATCTAAAATGGCGACAAACTTATTCGGTATGCAATAGGCAACTAAACGGAAAGAAGCGGTAGATAAAACGCCGACAAGTTGTAGAAATATTTCCAAAATATTTGTAAGTGAAGCCGCCCGCCCGACCGTCGACGAGTCGCGTTCGACTCCCTTGCACAAAAGAACAAGTTATCAGTAATTTTTATCACTTAAGACCTTGTTTTGCGAGGGTTAGTAGACACCAGAATTGCACCAATGCTGTGATTTAGAGATTGAGCATTCTTCTTTGCAAAAAGTGCTAACTATGAACTGTTCATGTTGCGACGGTTCTTATGCTGAAAATTGACACGAATGTTGACTTTATGTACAGTTTGAGTTATGATGAACTGTTTCGGAAACGGAAACTATTTTCATAATTGTCTGAAAATGACGTTTTGGGAGTAGCAGCGTGTTTAATTAGTTTTTGTTTGCTTATATACAGGTTGGGCCCTGTAACACGAGCAAATATTCAAATTGTGTATTTATTCACTTTCAAGTTTCGGAGAAATTTTGATCTAAAGTGTATGACCTCCAAGTAAGTAATGTATCTTGGCACCACGAGATCATATCGCGGCAGTCAATGCAGATTTTGAGGTAACATTAGGGGTGCACGAAATTGGCAACTGTGGTTGCCACAAGCAAGTGAGTGGTTAAGTACCTACCTATAAAGACGTTTATTAATTAAATTAAAGTTACAGTTTACTTGTATTTTTTACTATTCTGAAGTGCTATAAGTAACTTTTTATTTTAAAGAAACTAAAAAAAAAAGAATTAAAAAATCACAAAAATATCTTTTGAAAACCAAAATGCAAAAATTATTAGGACTCGATGCATGATGTTACCTCAAAATCCGCATTGACTGCTGTGCTATGATGTCGTGGTGCTAAGATACATTACTTTGAGGTCATAACTTTAAAAATAAATGAATGGGACACAAGGGGTTACTGCAAATGCTCTATGGAAGCGTCCTTTTGAATATTTGCTCCTATTACAGGCCACATCCTGTATATATTCACATCGACTTCACGTACAACACAAAGTCCACAAACAACAATTTTTCCATTATTTCTTAAAATGAAACCTCTATTGTACCAGTGTCTTTGGCAATTTGTTGCTATGTAATTAATAATCTTACTGTCTAGGTAGACTTATAAGGAAAAACTTAATTGCATTTGAGCTTTGGAATCAAAACCATTACCGAACTTCGTATTTGCTATTACAACAAAAACTATCGGCTTAGTTTAAAAGAAATCTAACCAACCATTCCGTAACATCTTAAACATATAACCAAATAATTACATCTTCACACTACGTTGCGATTTAAACATTTTATTGCAACTCACTTTATTATTAAAACATCCACAGCAGATGCGCAAAAAACAACCTTCAATTTCGCATTTTCTGTTAAGGAAATGAACTCATGCGTGAATTTCTCTTACAAGGGTCAAATGGAACGAGTATTGTTACGTTTGAATTCCTTTCTTGGTAGTTTGTCTCATTGTAACTCTACACCGAGGCTAAAAGATGGTGTCTATGAGATAACGAGGGATTTAGAACGCGCCCCATTTGGTGAGGTTTACTGCGTTTCTATTTAGACCGTATAAAGGTTGTATAAATGTTTGGTAATAGAAATGGTTTTTATGCGCTGTTGCGATTTGGTACCTAAGAGAAGATAAAGGTCGCCGTGTATTAAGAAGCTTTTTGATATTAAATATAAGTACGAGCTTGCTACTAAAACTATCTATGGGTTTACCAATTACATAAAATTGTATGGTAAGAAGGATTTACGAACTAAACACTATTAAGCTTGAAACTCCTTTACTGAACTGGTGGATGAAGGGAGTACTGGGTGAGACTAATTCAGTCAGGGCCAGGATTACTAAGTAGGTACAAATTTTGGTTATAGACCAAATTCACAATTTCAACTCATTTTCTAATAGAAATGTCGCTTTAAATAGCACACGACTCATAAGGCCTCCGACTCGGACACCTCAAAAAATCAAAAACTATTATCACAATATACCCCGCACAATGCAATTCGATTATGCTCGGATGCTTCAGCAACAATGCAAAATATTATGCCGTCATTGTCACGGCATGTCACGCCGCTGATCTGTAATTCGACAAATATTTACAGGACCTGCGCAGATAAACATCGCGTAATCCCCCGTCAATGCGCAAACGCATCGATGTAAATCAAAATGGCGTCTATGCAGTAGAAACTCGAGGGTAGGTACGACGTTTTAAAATTGCAAGACAGCATTGGTGTCAAGTGTAGCGTGACGAGATTATAATATTGTGCAAATATGGCTGAATGTCTAAGGGATTGATGGTTTATTTAGTTTGTGCAAAAACCAATAGCCCAATAGAGTACATATTTATATGGTTAGGTATGTATATTATGCTGTGTTCGAAGCAGAACTCATATTTATTCACAATGTCTGCTGGGTATACAGTTTACTGCTATGTGAGATATTAACATTTTAATCAATGATTTATAATGGTACCGAAGTACAGTCAACCAATTTGATTCCTAGGCCACCGTAGAAACCTGTCATTGTAACTGCTACATAACGACGAAATAATCCTAGTAACCCGGTTTGACATAGCATTTACAACGACAAGGTTCTATGATGGCCTAGGAATCAAATTGGTTGACCGTACCAGTAAACTAAATTACACCTGTAAGTAATTATTTTCGTCAATGTGATTTTTTATAAGTAATGAAAAAAAATGCGTTGCTTGTAGTTATAATAATACTATCCCTTGGCTACTTTAAAACCAGATGTAATTTTTTTTTATTTCAAGTAAAGTTCTCTTTTAAACCAATTTTATAAAACATATATTTCTGAGCTAAAACTCAGCAGCTGCGTTGTAAAAACTTGACTGAACGAATTTTCATGTCACCCAAGCAAGGAAGTCACCACGCCTAGTGCCGCTAGCACAGCGCCTACCAGATACCTCCCTACAATAATACTACAGTATTAATTCATACCCCTGGGCACTGTTAACAAGCTGAATTATAAAACGCGACACGATTACCAGTATTAACGATTAACGAGATCCGACTATCCCACCAGATAACAGCCGACAAAGCTTGCTGGCATGTAAACAATTAAATATCAAAATGTATTTATTTTGCGAAAAGGCCACAAAAGGCAATTTCACTAATTTGTTACTTGAAATTTTAAAAAAAACCAGTACTCCGGTCTGTGTTATACCTGGTTCAAAGTACGGAATTCAAAGTTCAAGACACAGCAAACCAAATAAACTAAGTAAATACTAAACGCCCACAACACCACGGAAACAAAATTTTACGAGACCTACTACCTAAATACCTACACACTGATAAGATTGCTTCCGACTAGGTAAATCTGCTGGTTTGAAGTTGTATATTTTACGATACGAGAAAACGAGATTACTATAATTGAACCACACTGCCAGCTCACTGATTCCAAAATTACAGAGATGAAAGATAAACGTGTCTTTGCCTATAAGTGGTCTACAAACCTCTCCATCAGATAACTTGATAAGCCATCGAGAGTTCCCAACAAATTTAAAAGGGACGTAAAGTGTATGGAAATAAGTAGCGTCTTTGTACGTTTTGTTTTGGACAACGGTTGTGCTTGCCCCGCCAGTGAAACTAACACCACCAGTTTACGAAGATTGGAGATAACGAAGTGTTCTCGATGCCATCTTAATATTAAGAGGAATTAAGAACATAATTTATTGCGTGGACGGTGTGATTCACAATTAGATGTTTAGACAACCTAAAAAATTAGAGCATTAAAACTTTATATTTCCGTCGACACAATAACAAAACATTTTGTATAATGTAAATTAAAAAAATAACTTAAACTAACGACTAAATTTAAATTTAACGAATACCAATTAAAAGTTCATTATGGAATTAAAATATGAGCAAAAACTAACCTATCATCAAACGACATGTTTGCTCCCAAAGTTTAAAATAAAAGCACCCCTAGGGAGAAAGATGAAAGTCTATGAAACTATCTGGCTATTAATATTTTAACGAGAGTTTACATGCCTCCAGTATCCATTGCTGCGTCTTCACAGGCAGCAGTTATAACACAAATACAAAAGGAGACTTGCATTGAAAATAATCCCTAAAGTATTAGTAACGCAGCAGCACAGTTACAGGAGTTAGAAACAAAAAAGCATCGCCCATGCAATGCCAGCGCCGATAGGTCACATAAATGTTCCAACCAGCGTCTTATATGACGTTTTTGTGAACGTATGGTGTAATTATATTAAAGTAAAGTCGAGTCTATCTGTCATCACTAATCGTGCCTCCCCCGCAGTGATGCATCATCCAAGACGACAGGAAGTCGGAGTCGGCGAGTTATAACGTTGGTAAATATTAATGGTTGTTGTCAAACTTGTTGGGACCCGAAATCGAACATGAGTATCCAGATTGGGATAAAAACTTCTGAAAATATTTTTGCTGTAGGTAAATAAAATTATAAAGTTAATCCTGAGATTTACAAATTATTAATTCAGTAGTAGATTATTAATCAACATTTTTAATCAACGGTGGTTTGTGCTTAAATATGCAACTATGCACATAGTAAACTTAACTTACTTCTTCAACAAAATCTATATTATTAATGGCATAATTTTACCAATCACATTCACGACGACAGATTGTTTGCTGTTTAATATCGTTAAAATCGACCACGACTTTACTTAAACCACAGAAGCCCCTCGAACAATAAAATTGCCTTGTGCCCTTGCCAGCTTCGTCAAAGCTTCATAAAGTTAAGAACATACCCTCAAGATACAAAGTCTTAGGCCTTATATATGTGCCGGCATTATGTTCTGGAACCGCCATAGTCGTCTGACAGCACGCCCCTAGTGTCGCCTGTACGCCGACGCCGAACGTACTGACTCTGCCTTCTTTCACAAAGTGACCACAAGACCACCCTCATAAAACATTCACCTACACATCTTATAACAAATATTATAAATTCATAGAGTTATTTGTAAACATAACAGAGATTGTCCCACCACGTGCCGATGGCTCGATAACATTGTTTCACGAACCCCACAAGAATGCGTTAATATTATATCTCTATCTGTTATTATATCCACGCGTTCTATGGCATTCTATGACGATCATATTCTTAAACCGTTTTTGTACATGATGGTAATTGAAAATTAAGATATATCACTATTGTTACCTCGTCACGTCAGTGATAGTGTGTTATGCGAGTCTTAAGTACCTAAGGCATCAAAATGTCTATTATGTATCCAGATTTTTCACACACGGAGAGGTGAATCTATAAGATTAATCTGACACATATATTTCCAGTTACAAATTAATCTGTTATGTTTGAAAGCTAGTGGTAGTGATCGCGAAAAAAAATTATACGCAAAACGTAAATGTCAGGTGGCTTCCTAAAATTGTAAATATGATCCGATCCAGATTTTCTATCATAAACATCAGCCTAAACCTGGAAATTGTAACACGGGGTCTATTTGAATAAACGGATGGGACTACTACATAGGTAATTCCAAAGTATATTTCTACAAAATAATCTGTTATATTTGAAAGATAGTGGAAGTGAGCGCGAAAAAAAATTATACGCAAAACGTAAATGTCAGGTGGTTTCCTAAAATTGTAAATATGATCCGATCCAGATTTTCTATCATAAACATCAGCCTAAACCTGAAAATTGTAACACGGGGTCTATTTGAATAAACGGATGGGACTACTACATAGATAATTCCAAAGTACATTTTTTCCGAATTTTATAATTCCAAAAACCATGTTCCGCTGAAGATTTTTTTAGCTTTTCACGATATAATACAAACTTAGCCTAGCCTTTTTATATATTCTAATAAAATAAATCATTTACGACAATTTTTCATTTAGCGGAAAATGGCGTTCGGAATTTGGACAAATTACTCTTAGGATTTTTTCTGTGTGCCCTAAATGGAAAAAAAATGCATTAAATAGTATTTGTGATTAAATTTTACATATGGCGATTATCATAATGTCGACCTTCATCATGACTCATCTCAAATCAAAATCAAAATGATGACTGGACTGATACCTAATGATGAGGCACTAGTTTACGAACCATCAGAAGGTTTATTTCAAACATGTGCGGGAGACTCAAAAGAGTTTACAAGGGCACGTGTTTACCTACCTGCCCTTTAAACTGCAGTCATAAAATACACGGTGCCTACAACATAAATACACCACAAAATTTTCGCAGGGTCGATAAAATTTACGGCTATTCCGTTTACGACGCGCCATTCTAAAAATCAAATCATCTAACACGGAACATCTAAAAGCAGTATTATCTTGACTTTTATGAAAAAGTTAGGATAAAAAACGGTGGTGAACCCAGGGCTGGCCATTATCTCGAACACCGAACTCATTTTAGCTATAATAAGATAACATTAAGGGAAGGCGTGGGCAATGGCGCTCAAACTTTAAAGACATAAAAAATCACGTCATTTTGACAACATGTTTAAAGTCAAAATTGCATTTTTATTAAGTAATTTTAATGGTTAATTTAGTTCTGAAGTAGTAAATAAATATCAAGAAAGGATTAATATAATAAATATACTACAAACTTTAGGCTAGGCTCTTGGTACACAAATTGTTAAATTATGTGTTCTTTGTGTTGAATAAGCCTCTAAAATTATGCTCATATTGTTATCTCATTCTCTGGGGCTAATTTAACATTTGCTAGCCATTCGTTACGAATAGTCTTAGCCTTACTACAGAGGACGCACAGGATCGAAGAAAGTGGCGCCGCATGATTGGGAAAGCCTTAGAGCATTAAACCAACCGGAGTAGCCATTGCCAGGCGTTCCCCTCTGCCAAAGGTACGAGACCGCCGGTCATAGCGGTTATATAAAACTAGTTGCCGCTCGCTCCGCGCCATTCAATGAATCACAGTGAGCGCGGAATGACCTGAGCTAAAAATGCCGAATTGCAACGTGTTCTCGTGTAATAAGAGATCAGAAATATCTAATGTACAAAAGGATAACGTTACTTTTCATCTGTAAGTATTATTACGTTTAAATATTATCAAATAGTGCATTAAATTTGCAAAAAACTAAAAAATATTGTCCATCTAACAGTGTTCCCACTTAATGGTACTAGCTCTACTTTTGGGTATTTTTTAAAGTTGACTGTATAAATGTTTAATTATAAGTTCTACTTTAAATTCGTTATTATTAACACAGTTTATCCAATTAAAATGGTACTAACCATAAATAACGTGAAATTTATAATTGTAGATGTTTAATTAATTAATGATGGATTACTGTTTGCAAATTCATTTATTCTTTTATTTTCACCATATTTTTTATTTAATGTTTTAAATATAATATGTTTAGGCTGTATTTTATTAATTATACGGAATTTACGATCGTCACTTGTTCCGTAAATATGCATTTTTAATTTGTTACTCTAGCAACACTGTACTAGGAAAGTTAGTGAAGGGACAGCACAAAAACAAATGTCGATAAACATTATAAGTATGTTATTCTTATAATTTATTTTTCAGATTCCCAAAAGATGTAATGATTCAGGATGTCTGTATCCGAGCTTGTGGAAATCATGTGTCGTGGACTCCTAAACGAGACTAGCACTATTTGCTCCCAGCATTTTGCATGTTATTTTATAAAAGTTGCTTTTTATTCTTTGTTTCTTGTTTTATGTTATCTCCAAAAGACACAGTACAGTGTAAACCTGTCCTGCCTGAACCAAAATTCAAACCAGTTATTCATGTGGAAAAAAAATCATGTTATCCTTTTACCGTCTGTCCAAAGATCGTATGTTACTTGCATAAAAAAAATCCCTTTTAATAAGTACCGATCATGGCATTTCAATATGATATCCTATGGCCGCCTTCCATCTCCATCATCAGATCAGCTCGATAGTACTCGATGGTATAATATCTTATATCTCGAAAACTGTACAAGATATCGAAAAACTTGATATAATAAAACTTGTGGCAAATTTAATCAGCTTTTTTGTTTAGAATTGTCATGTCGCTAGGACGAATAGTTTCCGAGATATAGGTGAAAAACCGAATAATGGGACTTTGAAACCCCCCCCCCCCCCCTCCCCTCCGGCTCAAGGGTTATGGGCAAGGACTTTTGATATGTTTACCTCCTAACTAGTCCAAACAAAGTTACGAAGTCAAAAATTGTGTTCCATGCATTTCCCTCTATACCTTTTTTTGAGCTTTCGTTTCCGGACCTACATGAAATATCGATAAATTTATTATTTATTATCGACATGTTCCTCGCACTATCGATGTTTATTTCGAGCTGACGTCATCTCTTTCACAGACAGGTTGTCTGTGTATGTGTTTATACTTGTGTGAGTATAGTTTATGCTGGTGTTTGATAATTTTGTCGTGTGCGTGTGTAGTGACGCCATCGGAAAAATGCATTGGTGTTAACATGATTTGTGTGCGTTGCCTCGTCCCCCGCGCCGAAAACGGCAGACTTTTTTAGATAGAAAAGTGTGCGCGTGTCGTCTCCGGTTGGTTTAATGCTCTAAGGGGAAAGCCGACCCCGCGTAACGGGATAAGAAGAAGAAGATTCGTTACGAATAGTCCAAACCTCGTAATCAGTCAGGCCCAAAAAGATCCCAACTCAGTTGAACAAAGTTTTGACGTGATAACGTCTTGTACTCGTAAATCGATGAACACCGGCAGCACGCACGAAAAGGTATGACTCATTGTCCCGTTCCGCCTGAGCCGCGCGTTCGGCTTTATGACGTTATCACGTAAAATTATCGTCCGTAAACAGACTTTATAGACAACCATTTTTTTTTTATGCTGACGGTTACCTACCTACTTACGGACCCTATATAAAAAGTTTGAGCACCAGGCCTCCTGAAGAGCGTGTCAGCGGACCTGTCGCTCTCGGCCGAGGTAGGAACAGGTATACATACCTTTTTCTCGTTCGTTTTTGCGCGCGCACAGCGCACGTGTGCAGCCCCTTAATTACCGACGCATACCATAAACAGATCTTTACGCTCCCTTAAATAAATCTTCGGCATTTTTTGTTTTCTTAGGCCAGTAATTTCGGGGCACGGTTTTTGGTTTACCGGAGTCCGATGATCGATGACGACTTTGTTTTTACAGGGGTATGAGGCTTTGTTGGTGTAGCTCACGTGGATTTAGGATGACGCATGGGAAGTTTGGGCAACGGTTTTTGTGTACAAATAAAAGTCACTTTGGATGATTTGGTTATGGGTTTGTGATTGATATTTCATTATCTGTTGCTCGTATAATCAGAAGCACTTTTTGAGCGCAAATGTAGTGCTCTCTGCTATACGTACAGCGTAGCAGATAGCACGTAGCAAGATGATAAAATGCGTAAAATATGTGTGTCTTGTACGCAAGATTACGCAATGAAATTAGATAATACAGCTTAAAACGTCCATCGAGAATTATAGTCCAAGAAACTACATTTTGTAGCTATAGACTTGCAAGGTACCTAACCTACACACTCTCTACGCTTCTTTTGTAATTCCAATATTATGGTATAGTACCCTATCAGCGAAATCGATACGAATATATATATGAAAAAGTGTGTAACCGCCATACAATAAGTGAATAAGTGCAGGCCAAATAAAAAATGCTTATCGGTTGTGTTCAAAAAGTTATAAGTGTAGAATGTATGTAAGCTAGCCAGTAGCGATATAAAAACCCTCGATGACAAGTTTTCTCTTTCTAAGCATACATTTGAGGTAGCGTTCAAGGGATTCTTTCTGCTTCCGATAAAGAATCGTTTCGACTGATAAGATAAAGAAACCATAGCTTGATAATTAAGCATAGTGCACATTACCTACAGTCAAATATGGTTTTAAACAATTGTAGATTTAAATGTTAAAATATATATATATATATATATATATATATATGTACATATGTAATATTATATCGGAGATTTCTTGAATCGTCAGTACTTATGACGATTCAGATCATGTCCAGATGATGTTCAGTCCTTAACAATCAAGTATCGTCTTTTAGGTATAAAAAACTTTAGGTATATTAAATAATATTAATTGACGACCGCTTTAGCCTAGTTGGTAGTGACCCTGCCTACGAAGCAAGAGGTCCTGGGTTCGAATCCCGGTAAGGGCATTTATTTGTGTGATGAGCACGAATATTTGTTCCTGAGTCATGGATGTTTTCTATGTATTTAAGTATTTATTTCTCTATATAAGTATGTATATCGTCGTCTAGTACCCATAGTACAAGCTTTGCTTAGTTTGGGACTAGGTTGATTTGTGTAAGATTGTCCAAAATATTTATTAAAAAATATTTATTATTATTATTTTGTTTCTTTAAATTTCTCAGTATTTACCTAAATACTGGTGTACCTAATGGGAAGCACGGGCCGAAGCCAAGTGCATCTCATATACCTATTACGTTTTAATTAAGACGGAAGATTTTGATGATGATGATTTGAGAGAAGATCTTGATGATGATGATCTGAGAGAACATCTTGATGATGATGATCGGAGAGATGTTCTTGGTTATGGTTTGACTCGGGTGGAAGATGAGTAACTGATGAGTGTGCATGGATTTGTACGTTAGTGAGTGAGTCATTCTGTAGGAATTTTCTGACTATTCTACAAGTGTTTAGAATTACAGCTTTTTGCATTGCAGTGTAAGAAAACGGTGGTAATGATAGGGTTTTGATAGAGGTATGCAACTGTTGAGGGATGACACCATTATTTATTTACTCAACTGTTGCAACTTTGCCTACTCGTACATAACTCGTGAATAGGTAACTGTCTTCCGCCTCAAGAATGGTAGAAAGTTACCATTATTTACCATTAGAGGTAGTCAATTTATACTTATGAGATATAGTCCATTTCAAATACGAAGGCCCTATGCACTTGAAACTTAACAATAGGGCTCGTAATGTTTGCCTTTTAGTATCTTTTGTTATCACTAATCCTATTGTTAACGCCCATTGACCATGATGAAATTGAGCCATTCCATTCTATAAAATATTACAAATTATAACGATAACGGAGTTCATCATCATTAGTGATTCCCTCAATGCTGAGGAACGTGATATCTTGTTCTATTGTTGGTGACCAGATGTCTCCATGGCTCCTATCACCCGCTTTATGTATGGCTTCTTGTAGATGTATTTGCAAGGGTGCAGTGGTCCCAGGGCGTGAACGGGAAAGCTGATGAGCTTGCACGGGTGAAGGGGGCACACTGCGGACCAGAGCCATTCTGTGGTATCCCCAAAAGTCTGACCAAGCTCACTCTAAAGAGCTATTGTTTCTACAAAACCATTCAAGCCTGGAGAGTTATCCCAGGGCTGAAACATTCCAAAGCGCTTATTAGAGCCGTCTTCTGATGCCTAGGCGCTAAAGCAGGAACCGTCTACGCAAGTACGCATGCTGGTAAGGGCTTACAGGGCATTGTTGTCTAAAGAAGCACATGCAAACGTTAGGACTTTGTGCCACAAGGCAGTGCAGACTCCTACAGACATCCTAACCGATTGCCCTTGCCTTATGCACTCCTTTCTGGGCAATCACATCATGTGCCCGGACGATATCAGATTTCTTGAGTTTGCAGGACTGGATCAAGAATTGTAGTAAGTGGCGATCACAATAGATCAGCGATGGTCGCATCGCAGTGATATAAGAGCTCTCACAGCCCGGAAGCCACTACCAGAATAATATTTTTTTTAATTAATTAATTAATAATTTTATTTCGGAATAAATCCATATTTGGTTAATTACAATAAATAACTTAAATGTAATGTTAGTACACTTTACAAAATTATCCACTTATATTAAACATTAATACATATATGACAAACTAAAAGGCATGCTTGGCTACAAGGATATCACATGCAATTTATTCCAGTGATACAGAAATGGGCCATCGTTCCTTTCTGCCACTGTCTCCAGGAGGCTGTTGGGGCTAAGGCCGATACGTCTCTGCAGAGATGCAACACGTTTTCGCAATATTGCGTGAAATCCATCCGTGCGCGCCTCCGCGAACATTCCTGACGCGCTGCAATGTTTCGGCAGCCCCAACAGCATCCTGAAAGCGTTGTTATACTGGACGCGCAGGGCGCTGTAAGCTTTTTGAGTATAATTGATCCATAGGCTGCAGGTGTAAAATTACTGGCAATAGGCCTTAAACAGAGTGATTTTTACGTTTTTAGTACACCGAGCAAACCTACGGATCAACATATTACTTCTAACCGCCAGCGCCCTACGCTCCCTCTCGATATCCTTGTTGTCGCTAAGTGACGCGGTAACCCAATGGCCCAGGTATTTAAACTCGTCAACTACCTTTAGAGGAGTGCCATCAAGCTTGACTTGGGGAAGATGTGGATAACACTTTGCACCTGCCTTGAATACCAGTAACTCACTCTTCGAGGTATTGTACCTTAGGCCATGAGTCCTCGCGTACTGCTCACATATTTTAATTAGATCCTGTATAGCACCGATTGACGGGCCCAGCAACACCATGTCGTCTGCATAGCTTATATTATTTATAAATTTACCGCCCACTGAGCATCCGACCATAGCATTGCTGAGCTCACCAATCAGACGGTCAACATACAAGCTGAAGAGCTTGGGTGACGTGAGCCCCCCCTGTCTCACCCCGCACTCCAACCTGTATGCTTCTGATACAGAATCAGCCCATCTCACAACATTGTCTTGATGGCCGTACCAAAATCTAAACATTTCTATCAACTCAGTGGGTAGTGTCGTGTCCTCATACAGTTTTTGCCATAGTATATTATATGACACCAAATCAAAGGCCTTAGACAGGTCAAGAAAACACGCATATACAGGTGTTTTCCTGTCCGTGTAATATCGGACAGTATGCTTGAGAGAAAGCACTGCCGCCTCGGTGGAGAGTATAATAATAAGGGTGCAGTGATTTGTGTGCTCCATCTAGCGGGTGGTCTGCCGCGAGACCTCTGGACCTCAACTTTTCCAATCATAATAATATTAATAATTCTTGCGTCCCATGACACGGGCAGGGACAGCATCCGCTCGGTGTACTCCTTGCATTTCATTTAATTGTCAAAAGGGCCTCTACGTGTTGGCTCAGTTGGTACTTTGTAGGTACCTAGCCCCACGCACGCCTCCCAAAGGTCCGGGACATCATTGTCCCGTGAGCGGGAAAAACACTACTGTTAATAATTCTTATAAATATTAATAATAAAGATATTTATAAAGGCGAGTTCTTAGTTAAAAACCGAAAACAATATCCAAAATCATGCAAAACATCCGCGATGAGATAGTCGAGATCCCTCGCAGCATGTGTCAGCGAGTTTCCCAAAATCTGCGTAGTCGTTTGCAGGAGTGCCAGCGACGAGATGGGTTCATCTCAAAGATATTATTTTCAAAAAATAAATTGCAATAGATATTAGTCACAAAAATTAAATGATCAGGAAATTAACTTTCAAGTTTCATGGTTTTATTTTTATCGAAGTTTCAAAAGTGCAAGAATATTTGGCGCAACCTGTATATCTTGGAATATTGCGGATAGTCGACGATTTATGCGCCGCTCTTCCAGAATGGATTGATTTGTTCGCATAACGGAGTTACAGGAAGGTAAAGTTGCCACCGTTGCTACGCTTAAATTGAGTAAGTTATTTCAGTATTAAGATACAAATTTACAAACGCAACTGGCTACGAAATTACTTTGCAACCACATCCGTAATATAAGCTAAGCCCGGATTTGATTGTGTCCATACCCTAACCAATCTTTAGCTGCAGTAATCTATTTAACGCAGACCAGGACCCCAGTGGACCTTATACGCTCAACTGCGATAACCCGCCAGTTTATATCCGTGCCAAGCGATATTTCACTATCAAAGCGATAAAATGCCTGCACGACACTTCGTATTTATCTTTGGGCATCTTTTTTATTTAGCACTTTATCACTCTTATTTAGGGTCGTGATAAATTTGAGAAGTTAAGGACAGGTAGGGTCGACGTGTTGGATTGTTTTATAAAAAAACTGGCCAGTGATATGCGGTTGATAGTGTTTAAAAGATTACTTAGTCCTTTTTTTATGCAAGCCTATTGAAATCATGAAATTCAATAAATAGTTATACCATTTTATTAAATTTACGTGCTACATGCATAAATTTCGTTTTAAGTAGCATCTTAAATTTCTTTAGTGCGCTGGTTTCAATGAAGAAATATAAAATGGTTGTAGGAATATTTTTTGAACTTGAATCTAACTTCATCTGAAAAACTGAACAACGACATACTTAAGTATATATACAGCTACCTGCTTATGGTCATAAATTAAAATAATAACAGCCTTAATCATAAATGTAATCATATTTTCAGTCAAATTTAATTTCACGGCAGTTCATCATCAACATACCCGGTACGTAACCAATAAATAAATAGCTAAACTAATGGCACACAATAAGTAAGATTCCCTTTAAATGGGCTATTCCATAATTGTACGGCGAGTGCCGCACGGGCCGCGGCAGTTTGCCGGCGTAATTTGCGGTCATTAAGCGGAATCGGCTCGAATGACGCCCATCACCGATAATTAGGTGTTCCGGCCAACATTAGTGCAAAAAGGTGTTATACTAAAAGTAAGCAATCACATATGAATGAGTGCGTCATTAACCGCCGAAAACACCGTTTAGTGCACGTAATTACAGGCTTGGTAACGACGTTGTGCATTTGTGTTTTTTGCTGAGAATAATGATTTGAAAATTATCTTTAGTTTTCAAGGAACGTATTTTTTTAAGAAAATTTGAATGTAATCGTTGTACGATGATTAGATTTAGGTACCTTATACAAATTAATACACATAAACTAGATTTTAGTTAGTTGGTACATACAGAAATTAGGGACTCCCTCAGTTGGCCGAAAACAATTTGAATTCATACGGATTTCCCCGAAATGGAACCTTGGTAACTATGGAACCAGTGAATTATATATATGTACTCTGAAAAACTCATCGTAAGTATTTTACAAATATGTATTAACTACCTAAAACTTTCCTTTTTTATGCATATTTCTGGTAATGGTGACGTATAAATAGCAATCTTAACCAAGAGGCTATAGCATTAAGCAATTATGAGCATTATCTGTGGCCCAACATACTCTGCATACACGTCTTGTAAGCTGAGAAAAATAACGAGGCTTATTAAATATTCAGAAATTTCGACATGACGGTGCCACGGTATGTGATACAATGAATTTTTTAAGCTTTTGTGAACCAAAATCGGTTGTCGTTAATTTAAGTAATTCAGGCCTTTTCCACCCTATTGATTACCGGTTAACCTGCCACTGAAGGGTTAAATTGCTACTACAAAAGGGTTGGTTTTTTACCTACCCACAACTGACGTGTTAATTTCGTAATAAATAAAGAAACGCATAACAAGCTTTTGTTACCCGTTCCTTATTGTTAAAGAAATTGAAAACTAATTTTGTTTTCACCCGACTGTTAAAATAAATTGGGTTTAAAAAACATGACATCGTTTATGATTAAAAAGTGTTTTAATTCTGTTGAATAGTTTTGATTTTTATAACACGTATTTTAATAAAACAATACCTACCTCTACCTACATCTTTTAATGCACATTCAGCTTCAAATTCCTTCGCGTCAAGCACATACACACACACACATGCACATGAATACACACTCACTCACACGCACACAGACACACACAACCACATGCACAATAGTGTGTATTTACGTAACACACTCCACGTACTCCACTTACTTCTACTAGTAGGTATTTAAGTATTTATTCATTATTTTTATTACATTCTTGTTTGTGTACTAATTTGTAAAATTCCATACCTTGTTTTGTTCTATCTTTAAGCCGCGTAATTGTTAATCTGCAATGTTTGGTTTCCACGGGTCAGGCCCAGCCTAGTGTGGAACCTTAGCCACTATGTTTTTAGGGTTCCGTAGCCAAATGGCAAAAAACGGAACCCTTATAGATTCGTCATGTCCGTCCGTCTGTCTGTCTGTCTGTCCGTCCGTATGTCACAGCCACTTTTTTCCTAAACTATAAGAGCTATACTATTGAAACTTGGTTAGTAGATGTATTCTGTGAACCGCATTAAGATTTTCACACAAAAATCGAAAAAAAACATTAAGTTTTAGGGGTCCCCATACTCAGAACTGAAACTCAAAAAATGTTTTTTCATCAAACACATACGTGTGGGGTATCTATGGATAGGTCTTAAAAAATGATATTGAGGTTTCTAACATCATTTTTTTCTAAACTGAATAGTTTGCGCGAGAGACACTTCCAAAGTGGTAAAGTGTGTGTCCCCCCCCCCTCTGTAACTTCTAAAATAAGAGAATGATAAAACTAAAAAAATATATGATGTACGAGTACATTACCATGCAAACTTCCACCGAAAATTGGTTTGAACGAGATCTAGTAAGTAGTTTTTTTTAATGCGTCATAAATCGTAAACCGCAATTTATTTCACGGAACCCTTCATGTGCGAGTCCGACTCGCACTTGGCCGCTTTTTTTGAAATTCTCTCTCGGAAATAAATATATTTTTATTTTTCATTTTTTTTCACTTCTCCCCGGGACAAAGACTTTTATTATATAAGTGTCAAGTCCGTCCCCACATGGAGTATTGCTGTCATCTCTGGGTGGGAGCGCCTGGATACCAGCTTGGGCCTTTCGACTCGCTTCAAAGACGTGCTGTGCGAATCGTGGACGATCCCAAACTTACAAGCGGTATCGAACCGTTGAGTCTAAGGAGAGACTTCGCCTCCTTGTGCGTGTTCTATCGCTTGTATAACGGGTTGTGCTCCAAAGAACCGTTCGATATGATGCCTACGGCTGCTTTTCACCACCGCACCGCTCGCCATCCTCACATCCAGCACGGCTATCACAAGACGGCGCGCGAGCTCTCTCGATTTTTCTCGCACTATCAGTCTCTCTCTTATTAGAACACTTAAAAAGAGAGGTATAGAGCGAGAAAAATCGAGAGAGTTCGCGGGCCGTCTTGTGATATCCGTGCTGGAACCTAAATGGTCGCGTACCGTACGGTTTAAAGAAATTTCCTCCCTCGGACGCTCAGGTTGTGGAATGAGCTCGTTGCCGAGGTTTTCCCAAGGGACTACAGTATGGGGTTCTTCAAAAAAGGAGTGTATAAATTCTTAAAGGGTCGGCAACGCGCATGTAACACCCCTGGAGTTGCAAGCGTCCATAGGCTACGGTAATCACTTACCATCAGATGGGCCGTAAGCTTGTTTGCCAACGACGTGGTATTAAAAAAAAAAAAAAATGACTGCGTTATCGCGTAACATACTTACACACATTTATTTAATAGAGGTAGGGCACAGCGGAATGTCCTCTCGCTCGTATGTGGAGCAGCCCAACTGGAGAACTACCTCCACCTTACAGAAGACCGCAGCCATAATAGCACCACTGCTTTGTAGTGTCGCTATATTATTGCATGCTATGAAGTATGATGTGGTGTTGTGTTCCTGGTGGTGAGTAAGATCGCCAGCGCTCCCTAGAATGCGCTGTGTTGGGAGTGAGGGACCTGCATGTCTCTATCTGCCAACACAACGAATCCTCAAGTGAATAAAGGGTCGGCAACGCACTTGTGATTCTTCTGGAGTCACAAGTGTCCATAGGCGACGGTACCAGCTTAACATCAGGCAGGCCGTAAGCTTGTTTGCCACCGTCGTAGTATAAAAATAAAACCGGCCAAGTGCGAGTCGGACTCGCGCTTGAAGGGTTCCGTACCATTATCTATAAAAACTATTTTATTCTGTGTTTTTAGTATTTGTTGTTATAGCGGCAACAGAAATACATCATCTGTGAAAATTTCAGCTGGAACTATCACGGTATCAGTGAGATACAGCCTGGTGACAGACAGACGGACAGCGGAGTCTTAGTAATAGTGGCCCGTTTTACTCTTTGAGTACGGAACCCTAAAAACAAAAAAATATATACAGACGAATTGAGAACCTCCTCCTTTTTCGAAGTCGGTTAAAAACTAGTGAATATGTAAAATTTTAGGATTATGTACACCTTGGACTATAACCATCCCCATAAGGATGCAACGGGAATAACGATGAGGAAAAGCCAAATAGTTCCACAAACTTAATGGTGAGTCAGCGACTGAGATCAATTCGTATCTAATCCCGCGCACGATCAATTAAGTCGCGGCGCCCGCGTAATGGCGGCTCGCGACAACTATTAGCCGCAATTACCGCGCACGCGCGTTGAGGCATGGGCTGCCGGCGGTTCTGCTGGTTTTTGCAGTTGATTAGTAGCCTGTAACATTCGGTTCTCCCTTGTTAGATGTTCACTACTTTAGTCCTAAATGCTTCATTTAACCTAATGTTTCATTAGACCTAATGCATTTTTTGCTAAATAGTTAACTTTATAGTATTATTGCAAAACAAACCTAACCAAATGACTTCTAATTGATGATATTCAAAGAAAACCTGAAAAGTACACTGTTTCGAAGAAAAATAAAAATGATGTCTAGTGAAACATAAGAACAAAAGTTAGTAGGTTAAGTGACAGCACCCTTAGCTTGGGATTGAAGTGAGTCGCGTTTACTACTGACGCTACCGCCTATCCTTAAGATTTAGTATGAAAAGTCTATACACCGCCCCTGGTGGTCACTCATAGAAATAAAAATCCAAACTGTAACGTGAGTCACTTATACATTACTTAATTCGCGATCGACTTCACGTTCGTTCGTATAGTTTAATCGATTTTCCAATATTCAACCTTATACCTTATACCACTAGCATTTATCGTTTTAATTTAAATGCTAGCGTTTGTCTGTTATGACATTACAGAAAACGCGCATCGCGATGTCGACAGTGTCGATACAATATGGCGGCGCGTGGGCCATTTATTTGCATTTTTAAATACAAAATACGCGACAATCCGAATTTTGCGGATATATGTTGTCAATTCAAAACCCTTATTTTTATAAGTTCTTTAATTTGAGACAAATTTCGATCGGATCTACGGTAACTCTTGACGGAATAATACGATATCACGGGCCATTTTGCAAGTGAAATAGTAAACTACAGTCGCGACGGTATTCTTCAATTCGAAATGTCTTACACTACCGATTGGTAGTACGAATCGAACTTTAAATTACGCATCGAAAACTAAACGCTAGAGCCTAACGTTTTGCAGTTGGTTTCGTAGGACAACGGCATTGTGAGTTACGAGTTTGACGGGTCGAATCGAAGAATACCGAAGCGAGATCGAAATCTATTCGAAGCGCGTTTATTCGATCTCCTATGTAGTTACGTATCGTAAGGTTACGATTGAAACTCACGTTAGCCGTACAGGACCCCCCTAACATTCAGTGCCAACGTTTCGCAGCGCTACGCTCGTAGAATGTGAAAACCATTTGTAAAGGTTAAGCGTCTACGGGCAGATCGCTCTACTAGTGGGTTCCTACTAGTTCCTAGCACTAAAAGTGCTAATTAAGAAACATTTACGGTGTGTGGCCTGGAATAGGAGCAAATATTCAAAAGGACGCTTCCTTAGAGCATTTGCAGTAACCCCTTGTGTATTAATTTTATGATTTTTTTGGATTCGGAGCAATTTTGATCTAAAGTTATGATGTATCTTGGCACCAAGACATCATAGCACAGCAGTCAATGCAGATTTTGAGGTAACATCATGTGCCTATACTGTGATTCTGGCATGCGGCTGTCAAGCGGCGGTCGTGGGTTCGAATCCCGGCTCGTACCAATGAGTTTTTCGAAACGTATGTACGGAATATTTACCGTTAGCTTTTCGGTGAAGGAAAACATCGTGAGGAAACCGGTTTAATCCCAATAAGGTCTAGTTTTCCCTCTGGGTTGGAAGGTCACAGATTGATGGCAGTCGCTTTCGTAAAACTAGTGCCTATGCCAAATCTTGGGATTATGTGTCAAAGCGGACCCCGCGCTCCTTTAGGGGCACAACCGGGAATAAGGCTATTAGGAGGATGGATCATGTACCTATACTGAGTCATAATAGTTTTTACGTCATACTTGGCCATAAAGTAGGAATTACCGCACGCTATGCGTGCGGAAAACCCCACTTCCTGGCCAGATAGAGACGTAAAATTTTGTACTCACCACGGGCGGTAATAAAGAAAGCCTCAGAGCGCATATTTATCGCCCTTGCCTTCGGCTCGGGCGTCAAATACCTGCGATCTGAGACATTCTTTGTTTAACCGCCCTAGGTAAGTAATGTACTATTGCATTTTTGTTTTCAAAAGATATTTTTGTGATTTTTTTAATTTTCATTTAATTTTTTTGTGTTTTTAAAATAAAAAAAAGAGTAAAAAAATACAAGTAAATTTATTATGAAGTTTTTTTTTTAAATTAGTTGTTTTTTTTTTCAAATAAAATCTACCGTTTAATTTTTTGCTCCTGTTACAGGCCACATCCTAATAATAATGATTGTAAAACAAGGAAGGCTGATGCCTATATACGTCCAACTACACATACCTACATCCTCAAGGGACGGACGTGAGGGAATGGACAGTTAGAGTTAGTCCCCACAGTGCGGATTTCGTACCGGTTTACCTTTGCCTACGAAGCTAAAGCTCCTGGGTTCGAATCCCGGTAAGGCATTTATTTGTGTGATGTCCCAATATTTAATCCTGAATCGAGGATGTTTTCTATGTGGGTATTTAAGTATTTATTTATCTATATAAAGAAAAATATAATTTTCTTTGGTTTAATATTCCCGCGCATGGAGTTCAAGTGTCATCGTGACAGATCTTTATTTTATAATCTATGGTGTAACGATAACCTAAAAAGAGCTGTCAGCATTGTGAAAGCAATTCATTGAAATTAATTAAATTAATAGAAAGCTAAGAAACAATACAATTGTGATTTAGGAATCGACATTGCGATTAATAACATTAAATGTCGTTTCTTTTCTTACAGGTAAAGTTTGTTTTTGTTACTGCTTAACTCAAACTGTTAGTTGTGAATCTTACATGTAATTTAATACAATAAATCTTTTCTTACAGAGAAACTCAGTTGTGTTTTGATAAACAGTGTCGTCCAAATCACTAGGAATAGAAAACCATCTTATAAAACGACATTTATTGTCAGAAAATGGAAAAATTGAAATTTACGTTTCAAGTAAAATCTACAATAGACGGAAAGTCAAACTATATTGCCATAACCTCAATTACCACACAGGATGACAAAGTTTTCCTGATTCCGGAGGAATATCAAGCTGTATCACAGTACCACAAAGATGTCCACACCTCTAAAGCTTTTACTACAGTGAAAAATACATTGAAGAAAAGACATCAAAGCAGAAGTGTATGGATAAAAATTACGGAATCTCTATTAAAAACATACTGTGATGAGGATGAAAACATGATTTTTCAGGACCAATTTCTTGAGGAAATTACCCAAGAACGGTCAGTTGTTGGCAGTATAAAGAGTTTGGAAGATCCTTCATTGGTAAAAATTTTGGAAAAATTAATTGAAAGTCAACAAAACAAAGAAAAACAAAGTGTTAAGAAGTTAGCAGAAAGATTTGTGATAGAAAAATTTGATGGGAAAAATATAAGTGCATATAACTGGATGGAAACATTTGAAAAAGAGTGTGCTAGGTTTGACATAGTAACGGATGAAGAAAAAATTGAAATTTTCAGATTATTTCTTGAAAAATCCAGCGCTGATTGGTACTCTTCCATGATGATCAAACACAGTCTACAATCAGAGTGGACCGAGTGGAAATCAAACTTTTTGCAAACCTACGCTCATAAAGGTTGGACTACAAGCAAGTATGCATTGTTTTTCAAGTATCAATCAGGATCTTTATTAGAATATGCTATTAAAAAAGAAAAACTTCTATTGGAAGTAAGAAAAACAATCGATCAAGGGACCCTAATCGATATAATTGCTGCCGGCTTACCAGATTTCATAACCGATAGAATCAACAAAGAGGAAATTGTACAAACAAAAGACTTGTTTAATGAACTTGGCAAGTTAGAAAATTTGGTTGGAAAGAAGAAATTTATAAAAAAGAGAGATGATACTAAGCAAATGAAAGAAAAGTGTAGTATTTGTGAAAGTTTACAAAAAGGTGTGCGCTATCATCCGGAAGACTCCTGTTGGTTCAAAACAAAAATCAATAGTGGAAAAGAAAAATATAATAAACAAATAAAGCACATTAACAATTCCGAATTGGAATGTCAACTGCAGTGTGAAGACTCAAAAAACTGATAGTGCCGCCATTAATTAAAGTAAAATTAGTATTGAATAATAAGGTTGAAGTATTTGGAATCTATGACTCCGGCTCCAATGTGTCATTGATAAATTCAAGATTACTGAAGATAAACAATAAAGAATCAAGTTACTCTAGTAATACTAATTTAAAAACAATTAATGGCGTTAAAAAGGCAAATGGTATAATAACGCTCGACATAAACATTTTTGATATGGAGAAAAAAATGAATGTTTTTGTCATCGACAAAGAAAATTTCGATTATGATTTCTTGATCGGATTAGATTGTATAAAGGAGTTTTTCTTAGTTCAAAATGAAAACTTAGAAATCTCTCAGAATGTTCCCATACAAAGAAGTGAGGTAGTTTCTAAGGAAACAAATAAGTCAGATATTGACATTTCTAAGGAAATAAAATCTGATAATTTAATAAACTTCAATGAGAACTTCAGTGAAGAAAACTTCAAAATTTTGATAAATCATCTAGACTATCAACAACAGGCACTGATTGATGATTTAATATTGAACAATAAATCTGTGTTTGCAAAGGACAAATATGACATCGGAACGGTAACGGATTATGAAGCACACATTGATCTGTCAATAGAGAAATATTGCAGTAAAAGGCCATATCGTTGCACAATTGAAGACAAAAAGGAGATTGAACTACAAATTGGAAGATTATTGGAGAAAAAAATTATAGAAGAATCATATAGTCCATTCGCAGCTCCAGTTACTTTAGCTTATAAAAGAGATGAGAATAAAAAGTCAAGATTGTGCATAGATTTTCGAGACCTAAATAAAATCGTTGTGCCTCAATCACAACCATTCCCACTTATTGAGGACCTAATAGTGAAAACTAGAGATTGCAAGTTTTTCTCGACACTGGACCTGAATTCAGCATTTTGGTCAATACCTCTGCGCGTCACAGACAGACACAAAACTGCGTTCGTCACCCAAGAGGGCCATTTTCAATGGACATGCTTACCATTCGGTTTAAAAACATCACCGGCCATATTTCAGAGAATAATGTGTAATATAATACGGAAACACAAGCTTGCAGATTTCACAGTATGTTACATCGATGACATCTTATTATTCTCAAAATCATTCTCAGATCATGTCAGACATCTGGAACAGCTATTTCAAGCAATTAAAAGTGAAGGTTTAAGACTCAAATTCTCTAAATGTATGTTCGCAGCCGACTCAGTTAAGTACTTGGGTCACATAATACAGAATAACTCGGTAAGACCACTGAAAGACAACTTAATATCAATAAAAAACTTTCCTATTCCAAAAACAAGGAAAAATGTGAGACAATTTTTAGGAAAAATAATTTTTTATCATAAGTATGTGCCAAAGATAGCAATAAAATTGGAACCATTACATAACCTTTTAAGAAAAGACCAAACCTTTAACTGGAATATGGCATGCCAAAAGTCATTTGACGAAATGAAACAAATATTATGTTCTCATCCAATATTGACAATTTTTGATCCGAACTTGCCTATCCACATATACACAGATGCCAGTATTCTAGGAGTAGGAGCAGTCCTAAAACAGCCACAAGAAAACAATGAAGAAAAACCAGTGGCATACTTCTCAAAAAAATTGAATGATGTTCAAAAAAGGAAGAAAGCTGTATATTTAGAATGCCTGGCAATTAAAGAATGTGTCAAGTATTGGCAGCACCTGTTGATAGGTAGGAAATTTACTGTCTTTTCAGATCACAAGCCCTTGGAGAATATGAATATAAAGTCAAGAACCGATGAAGAACTGGGAGATCTAACGTACTACCTATCACAGTATGATTTCAAAGTTAAATATTCTCCAGGAAAATACAACATTGAAGCGGATTGCCTAAGTAGGAACCCAGTCCTAGAAGCAAATGAAAACCTAGATGAACAATTAAAAATTGTAAACATAATAACATTAGAAGATATCTTAACAGACCAAATAAAAAATGTAAACATACAGTGCAGAAAAGACAAATTATTAACAAAAAACAACATTTATTACAAGAAAGTTAAGGAAAAACAAAAAATTATCCTATCAGAGAAATTTAGCATACAATTCATCAAAAATGTACATGCAGACCTGGGTCACATAGGAATTAAACAAATGCAGAGAATGATCAGCTCGTGGTACACAGCAGAAAACATGACAAAAAACATAAAAAGAATATGTGAAAGTTGTATAGTATGTATAAAGAACAAATCAAGAGGACAAAGCAAATATGGATGGATGTCCCATTTGGGTCCCGCCACGAAACCTTTTGAGATATGTTCCATTGATACAATTGGAGGATTTGGGGGATCAAGGTCAACAAAGAGGTACTTGCACCTGCTATCAGATCATTTCACAAGGTACGCATACATTTTGACGTCAAGTACACAAAATGCAAATGATTTCATAAAACTAGTGAGAAACTGTGCGGAAATTAACGACATTGGCATGATTCTCTCAGACCAATACCCAGGTATCAATTCTAGAGACTTCAAAAGATTTTTGGATGAAAAGAATATTCCAATAATTTTTACTGCTGTGGACTCGCCTTTCTCTAATGGATTAAACGAAAGATTAAATCAAACGTTAGTCAATAAAATCAGATGCAAGATAAACGAAACTGACACTAAACTAGCATGGACAACCATAGCACAAAACTGTGTAAAAAACTATAACGAAACGGAGCACACTGTGACTGGATATGCTCCAAAGTATCTTCTTAACGGCACAGATGTTACAATATTGCCAAATGAGCTGAAACTGAAAAAGACCGAACATGATTTGATCCAAGACAGGAAAATAGCTTTGGAAAATACAATCAAATCACATAATTACAACAAGACGATTTATGATAAAAATCGAAGACATGTAGACTTCAAAGTTGGTGATACCGTTTTTGTGGCTAATGGAAACAAACTAAATAGGAAAAAGCTCGAAGAATTGAGAATCGGACCCTATAAAATCATAGGAAAAATATCAAACTCAATTTTCAAGATAAACACTAGCCATAGGAAGACAGAGTCAAACTTTTTCCATATTTCGAAACTAACTCCTGCCCCTGCGCTTGAAGACCAGGCAGAGGACGTGTGATTGTTGTATTGTTATATCTTCTCTGGGAGGGGGAGATATAAAGAAAAATATAATTTTCTTTGGTTTAATATTCCCGCGCATGGAGTTCAAGTGTCATCGTGACAGATCTTTATTTTATAATCTATGGTGTAACGATAACCTAAAAAGAGCTGTCAGCATTGTGAAAGCAATTCATTGAAATTAATTAAATTAATAGAAAGCTAAGAAACAATACAATTGTGATTTAGGAATCGACATTGCGATTAATAACATTAAATGTCGTTTCTTTTCTTACAGGTAAAGTTTGTTTTTGTTACTGCTTAACTCAAACTGTTAGTTGTGAATCTTACATGTAATTTAATACAATAAATCTTTTCTTACAGAGAAACTCAGTTGTGTTTTGATAAACAGTGTCGTCCAAATCACTAGGAATAGAAAACCATCTTATATCTATATATATAGGTACATATGTAAGTACGAGTATATAATAGTTATTTATGATACAAGTGCGGAAAGTAGGTAATTCCCAACGAGTGGAGATGACCAAAAACACGACCGTCAGGGAGTGTTTTTGATTGACACGAGTTGGGAATCATCTATCCGCACGTGTATCATACAACATTTTACAATGCATCATGCAAGGAAATAAAAAAATATACATAAAAAGTGAAATTTTAATTGTCACGAAATCTCATTCTCGCACAGTGTGCGGGAATTTTGGCCTGAAATCCATTCACGCACGGGCTGGCTCCGCCCGGTACCCCCATGCTGAACCATATAAAGGTGCACTTTCAGAGCAAGTGGATTGTAAAGTACCTACATATATTTATCGTCGTCTAGTACCGATCAAATTGGAGAAATCTTACAGAAAGGCCAGGTCAAAAGTACCCTAAACCGACGAGCATGTATGAGAAATGTTATGAAAGTGAGTGAAGCGAAAGTGGTTTGTCAGGATCGTAGCAAGTGGAGATCCGTGATATCTGCCTACCCCTCTGGGAAAGACGCCTGATTATATGTATGTAGTACCCATAGTACGCTTTGCTTAGTGTGGGGCTAGGTCGATTTGTGTAAGATAGTCTGCAAATATTTAATTGTTTATTTAACTTGGATTTTTTTCTATTATTCCCGGGGAAGGACGTAGCATGGTTTTTATCCCGAAAATCATCTACTAAAGGGGTGAACAGGGCGCGGTATAAAGGAGTTCCACGCTGACGAAATCGCGGGCAAAAGCTAATAAAATAATAAATACGAATTCTCGCTGTCGTTTGTCGCTTTTCAGTTACGCTCGCCCGCCACAAATTGCTTGAATTAGCCGTCCGTTGCACTTAAACATTTATTTGCTGCCTGTTCATTGCCTGTTCGCCGCCATTGCCTTTAATAGAAGCACTCTGATATTTGATGTAAGCAATTAAGATTCAAACAGAAGATTTACGGCTTCCACGGATAGGCAATCTTCTAGGATAGCGTTAGGTACCGAAGTATTGAACAAAAATGACAGGAGAGTATTTATTTGTACCTGTGATAAATTTTCACCTAGGTTAGTTTGTTTTAGTTTAGATGACGAAAAGTACCTACTTCAAATTAATCATTACGGACATCTACATATTGTTTAATTGTTATATTTAACCTATTCGCCGCCACGTCAAAAAAGAAATAGCGTGCCAACCACGCCACAACCTGTCAACTCTGTACGTACAAATTACAAATTGCACGTAAACAACTGTCAAATGAAGGTGCATTTTGTTTTGAATTTTGTGACTTGATATCAAGTCGTGGCGTGTGGGGCATGAAATGTTCTGACTTCATATCAAGTCATTGGCGGCGAAATGGTTAAGTAGGGTTGTAAAACAATTACGCATAAACAATTGAACAAAAAGTAGCTACACACTTCGGTCAGTTTTATGACGTCTCCTTGTAATCTTTTCCTTTCATATTTAAATAGCAACAAAAGAAGTTGTAAAATCCCATGGTAAGTGAATTTTCGTCATTTTAACTAAAATAAACTATCTTCAATTTAATTTTCGGCCTAGTAAATTTTGAGCAACTTAAGTCCAAACGGTATTTTCAATTACAAACTTTGGATTTAATTTTCAGCCTATGAACTTCCAATTATTATTCGTGTCACCAATTTATGATGGCTGAAAACTAAGAGGTTGATTTTCGACGACTCTATAAATACTCTCCAATACAAAAAATAACTAACTAAATTACTGGAACAGAGACGTTACAGATATTCTTAAACTTGTAACACAACTCAGTTTATGCCCACAACAGAATATAAATTACAGTTGAAATAAACAAAAATAAACGTCTAGCATTCTTTCAAAGATGATCTTACCGCGACCACATAAAATCTGATACTCGAGGCTCTCATACCCAAAGAGTAGCTTTTATTATACCCAACTAGAGCGAGTCGAATCCTTAATTAAAACTTCAGAGTAATAACAATCCTTTTTTACCGAAAACTGTTATTAGGCTTCCACGCATGCGCCCTCTGAAACTCATTCCAATGGTATTCAAAATAAAACAAGTGTGATAACGAGCCTCGAGTTTGGGGGTGATTATCGCCTCACGCCCCTCGCCTCTACCCTCTTGCACTAATGACCTCACTCTCATTAACTCCAAAACAAAATTGGTAAAAAACTGTAGAGCTTTAGGAATTGGATTACCCGCCGCTCTAATAAGATAGTCTTATTGGGTTACATTTGGTGCAGTGGGCATGAAGACAAAGGCATTGCAAACAAACGTAAATATTTGAACATTTTGTAGATCTTATCGAGCCTATTGTTCAACCTTTAAATGAAGTGAATGTATTCTGGGACCATAATGTCTAACATTTAGATGGCTCCAGAATCAAGCGGTCTCCGGTATTGATTCACTTTTGAAATATTTTTTCAAACAATTTTGTTTCTGTAAGGAGCTTGAATGTACACATTGGCCGGTTAGTTTATTAATTTAGTTGAATGAAGTAAAAAACAATAAAGAACTCAAATCGGTATAAGGGTTTAAACTTTAAACATCCCTTGCCTCAAACAATATACATCTTTTAAACCTGGGTAAAGCGTTGCAGAATATTAATAGTATAGATCTAAGGGGTAATCACGTAACGTTCCGAACGCGCGTCGGTACAATTTAACTGTCAATTTTCCATATAAAAAGTGACATTTACGAGTGGACCTACCCGACGTTCGTACATTACGTGATCGACCTGCTGCACTACATAGTACGATGCCATGAGAATACGAATTTTCCCGGATATGCGACATTGCTAATATTGTAAATCTGCTAATACTGTAAATCTCATAGACATCATCAGAAACAATTTTGAGAAACAATTCACAAACAAACAAATAAGTATGTAAATGACCAATCACTAGATAAAGTATCGTACTAACCACATTTCACAATTTGAAGGTATGTGATAATATCGCTATTATCCATTATCATTATTATATTTTAATCTCATCTCAATCTTTTATAACATGACATAAACAATTAATTAAATTTTAAATTTTAATATTATTATGATATACTTCTATTTTTCAATACTGTGTTCTTTTATAAATAAAACTAAATTATGTTGTTAGCATGTTAGTACGTAAGAACATTGCAATGCCCTAACAGGGTATCATGTACCTACTGTATAACCTATCTTAAGATCTACTGTATGGACAATGAACATGATCGCAATAAATGAATATGAATATAAATAAATATACAAATGATGCTCGTCTACTAGGTGGTAAACTATTTTACTCTGATGAATTGTTCAATCTGATAATTTAAGTAAAGGTACATGTAATTTCAAGCACCCGATTAAAGCACAATCTATGGAATTTAGTTCGGCATATTATACATGCCAATAGGCTTGTTGCGTGGTGTTATAATTGATAACGTCGTGTTGCTAAATTGATAGTAAACCATCAAATGATTGTAATAAAGTATAAATTACAAAATATAATTCAAATCATAGAAAGATATGAACCTTGAAAGTTTAGAAAAAAAAGTTTTTTTATTTATTGTCAAAGAGTAAATTTAAAGGTACCAATAGTATCCTTTTATAGAAACAAATTTGTATGACAACTATGGACCTAAACGCAGTATTTCGCGACCGAAACAGCAATTTACTTCATTTTCCATGCAACGGTTAGTACAAATTGCACGGTGTGACGTCATACTTTAAAGCCAATCAGTATGAAGCGTTTCGGCTGCTGTCAGCTAGGTCCGTCTTTAACTAGATTTTTTGGGTATTAATGTCCTTTAAATGTAGTTGCTTCCATACAAACATTTGTTCATGTACAAAAACTGGTTCGAATGGCATCGTAAACAAATTTAAGGTCACAAGCCCATTGCAGGATTTTGTTGAACTCAAGAAATTTGATCTCCTCCGGGCACATGATGTGTTTGCCCAGGAAGGAGTTACGACTGCGCATGAGGCAAGGGCAATCGGTTAGGATGTGTGTAGGCGTCTCCTCTGCTTCAAAGCAGAATCTGCACTGCCTTGTGTCACACAGTCCTATCGTTTGCATGTGCTTATTTAGGCGGCAGTGCCCAGTAAGCACCCTGACCAGCATGCGTAGACGGTTCCTACTTAGCGCCAAGGCGTCAGAAGACGCCTTTTTGCTAAAGCAAGCAAGTTTCAGTCCTGGGTTAGCTCTCCAGGCTTGAATGGTCTTGTAGAAACAATAGGCTTTTAGAGTGAGCTTGGTTAGACTTTTAGGGATACCACAGAACGGCTCTGGTCCGCAGTGTGTTCCCTTCGCCCCCGCTCGTGCAAACTCATCAGCCTTTTCATTTCCCTCGATGCCTGCATGCCCTGGGACCCAACGTAAAATTACCTTGTTTTTGGTACCCAGGTCATTCAATAGTTCCCGGCAGTTCTCGACCAGCCTCGACGTTGTGACGTTAGAGGTAAGAGCCAAGAGAGCCGCCTGGCTATCCGAGTGGATATAAATAGTATGATTAAGGAAGGCGCTTTGCAGATTCGTTGTCGCACATTCTAGAATGGCGTGCATACCTCTGCCTGGAATATACAAACATTTATTCATCTACAAAAACTGGTTCGAATTGCATCGTAAACAAATTTAAGGTCACACGCCCATTGTCACATAATTAACCTTTAAATCGTTGACCTTCAATGTCAAAATGAGGTAAAGTAAACCAGGCCCCGTAGCATGGATGGCCTTATCACGCGATAAGTGATAGGATAGCGCTGCCGTCCCTGACTGACACCGTTCGATAGAATGAGACGACGCGCTTATCCTATCACTTATCGCGTGATAACGCCATCCATGCTACGGGGCCTGACGACGATTAATAAGTTGTTGTTGTTACCCACCAGTCCAGTATGAAATATGAATTATATATACGGAGGCCAGTGGATCTGATACAAGATGGTAATGATGATGGATGGATGTAAAGTACTACACTCATGATTTACGTTAATAATAATTCACGCATTCAACTCAGGTGCAGGCATAATCTTACGAGATTCATCATCCAATCACCCTTACAAATGCAAAATCATCTGACCTTTTTTTGTTCACCTCAATCAGAAATGGGTTTACCTGCGATTCAGTTAATTGTTCAACAACCCCTAAAATTCCGCCCTCGCTGCATTTCGACCTCTGAACAATTGATACTTACGTAACTGCAACCTTATTCTCTAGACAATAGAGTGTATTATCCAGAGTAGCCTGTTTACAAGTGGTTAATGTAAGTTTGTATAAAGTTCTCATACGTTTTGGGTGACGCAACAAGTGTACAGCCAACAAAAGAAGCGATTAGGGATGATTTATACATGGCTTTTATTTTCCACCCCCAATTTTTATTCGACTAATGCTGCAACCGAAATTCCCACACTCGAATAGTGCAGACCTAGCAACGTTTTTTTTCAGAATGATATATTATTCCATAGGATTGTACTGGTTAGGACTTAATGTGTTTATACTAAGTCCACTATTCACTTCATTTTACTAACACATATATTTGCGAGAAAAGGTCTGATATATGTCTGAATTTTTGTACAGTCAAATCATTCCATTACAAGGTTAAAAAATCCTCAATAACTGCTCTATCGCAAAATAGATAAATAGGCATTCTAGTGTAACAATGTAATTTTATAATGCTGTGATAATGAAATATACTGTTTTGAAAAAATATACCTCGCCGAGTTTTGTACGCTGGTTCTTTTCGTGCGTTTCATAGAATAAAATCAAAACTACGTACTTAAAATAAAAAATAAAAAGGGCTTTTAATTCCACATTTTAACACTTTAATCTAGTTATTCCATTAATTTAAAAACATAATTTATCTTATCTTATTAACTATTTTGGTGGACCTCTTCGCGAGTAAAGGCCTCCCCCAGCTTCTGCCACTCTGACCGGTCCTGTGCCACGCCTTGTCATTTATTGGTGGTGTTGGTGATGTCGTCGACCTACCTCCTTTGTGGCCTGGCACCAAATGGTCCTTTCCAGAGTGTCACCCTTTTTGTCCATTTACTACGTACTTATGAATTACATATTACTTAATTTTAAGAAAATTATACTGTTGTTCTCTATAAAGAGGTTGCGTTGGTGGGGCTTTACATTACCTGACTAAAAATGGCACGATCGTCTGTTCCTGATACTAAAACAAATCTGAACTGGATTGGCTTTAAAATTACTATGAATACTATGATATAGTGGTATGTGGGTTGGTACGAGTATAATGTTACTTCAGTTTAGGCGAACTTTATCTATTTGACTCTTCAAACAGAAAAAAGTTCACCAACCCACATACCACTATATTACAGTAATTTTAAAGCCAATCCTGTTCAGATTTACTTCAGTATCAGGAACAGACATTCACGCCATTTCTAGTAAAGCCCCAACGCAACCTCTTCCGTATAATAGCCAAAGCTTTCGTGACATCGCAATTAAACCGCTATCAGGTTGTATCTAACGCTTTTACAACATATTTCACATCAGCCTACCTACCGCACCTTAAAATCATAAATCCTAAATCGCATTAAGCGCCCTACCTGCTCACAAAAGTTTCATAAATTAAAGCATAACAAAGCCAAATTGTTTGACCCCAGCGTGACAAGTGCAGTGAAGTTTGAATAGGGGTTGGTTTTGGTTTGCCTTCGCACCCCCGCGATCCCACGCACTTGTCGTGACAATACCTCTTCTTAATATTACGCAAAGTGCCTTCTTCAGGGTATTCTTTAGAGGCTTTTGTTACAGGTTTTTGCGTCGTCTCCAGTCGTGGGAAACGGGACAGGTACCTATCCACCTATCTGGTCAACATCAGCCTTAGATAAATAATGAAAGTTTCGAAAACGATGCGTGTCGAAGAAAAAAATAGAATTCAAGCTTCACGCAATCGAATAGTACAATTGTAATCATTAGCGACCCCCTGGTCAGAATTTCTGGCGATCTTCATTTACGAAACTGCCCTTCGGCGTTCCTATTACTAATTTCCCTAAACTACCATTTGATTACTATTCACAACTCGAAACCCCTAAAACCTGAGCATTAATTGGTGTAATCTTCTGAAAAACCAAAATTCTTCAACCCCTAACAATCTCTCCTAATAATCTCAAAATGGCCCTAATAGTCATTTAATTACAGCCCGAGTTCCACTGACCCCTTTTACACTTGTTTACATCTTCATCCCTCCCCCCAAACGCGCTGAGCCATCAAAATGGAACGTTTATATCCAATACCCCATACGATTTATTATAACAAAGCAGAACGATCGCCCGCTTGCCATCTGTCGCGGTTCCGAATCTCGCATCGCCGAAAAAAAGCTCAATGTGCGAGCAACCCTGGGAACCTAGGAGCGCACAGCATTCCCACGAACAACCCCTCAATTTTCAATAACCAAATTAGCCTTTGCGTTACCCTATTTCGGATATGAGGGAGTCGTGAATCTATACGTTTCGATAAAAAATATTCGCCGTCCCACTCGTTGTCGGGTCGGATTCGTATGTACATCCCCTTCGAATGCACGTGTTCAATGGTCGTATATTTGAGCAGCGCGAGTGTGTGCGAGCGCGCGGATCGCAGCACCTGCCTGCGCTCGCGCACCCCATTGGCCGACAGCCACTATCACCGCTACACTGATTTCTTTTAAACTTAACTTTTTTGTAATACTCTCTTTGGACACAAGAAAAAAATCTTACATGTTTGGACCGGTACGAGTCGAATATTTTGTGTGTAGGTGGCATTTTATGTTTATTAATTATTTTACTAAATGCTAATGAACACGAACTTGACTTGAATAATTCAGATGCTTGATCGAGAGATAGGGTTAAGTTTCTGGTTGTGGATAGTTATTAAAACCAAAGACAAGCATATCTTCAATAACTTTATTCATGAAACAAAACATGCAATATTACCATTGTTACATCTGTTTACCCAAAATGTATCTATTACCGCACTTTACACGCAGTCAGGTGTCACGTGACCTGCGTGCGATGCGCTCGCGCCGTTACCCTGGGGTGACTCCGTTACCCCCGGGTGACCCTCGACATGGGAACGGGCTACCCTTCATGACTTAGTGACCCCTGATAACAATCACATTGTTATAGTTCAACACATGTCGTGTTTACCCACGGCGTGTGGACGGCACGTGGACATTTCTATAATCAATATATCTATTGTTAGTCTATGATTAGGATTGTGGATGCATATTTGCATACAATGTTACTTAGTATAATAGGGTTTGTAGGCTTCAGTTAAATTGGTAGAGGGGTGATACTGGAGTGGTGGTGGTTATACAAAAAGCAAAACAACATATTTACATACACACACAGCTTTACTCGTTTATATATTATAGATTTATATAGTATATGTATAGCTATTAAAGTTGTATCATCATTTAATGATTCGGAAAGCTACTAATCAGCACAGGTATTAGGCCTCGTGAAAGTAATTTAACTACCTTGGAATGTACAGAATATTCAAGTCGTTTATTCAAGTACAATATAGATTGTGTCTGAAAACATTACAATACTTAAATCTAAGATAGGTAATAAATGATATAAGACATAACACTCATTATATAAACATGTCAGAGGTAAAAATTACAGTCCATACCCACGCCCAGAATAACTATGCTCAAAAATGTTTTTGCCAAATTATATTACATAGCTTTCATGTTCACTTAAGTAACTCTTTATGTAACACATCATCATCATCACTATTACAGTATTGGACTTTATGAAAACGTATCGAATAAACCACTTAACTCACCCACACACGCAAGGGAGCTTTTCACGTACGAAGAGCTTTTATGTCGGGGGCGGTGCGCCGGGTATAAAAGGCCCGTCGACCCGAGCAGCCCCACATTCCCGCCTGTGATCTCACTTGCGACACACGCTCTACCTTGCTATCCCAATTTGTCAACATGTCTTATTACGCCAACAACGAATACATCATCGCCACCAACAACTCGATGAACGAGAACAAATACAACAGCGAGAAAATGAAGAACAGCGGCATCAAGGCGCTATTGAAGCCGCTAATGAAGATCATTAAGAAAACAAAGAAGCGCAGCGTTCCCGCCAAAACCGTCGAGACCAGCGTTGAAGTCGACGATAACGCCAGCAACGAGGCGTTGGAGCGCAAGATCTATGATGAGATGAAGACTTGCCAGACTGGAGCCGCCTTCCTTGTTTACAACGAAGATGCCACGTGTGACCTTGTGCCTGTCGATCGCGACGACTTCTACGTCCCAGTCCACTTTGCCCGCACTGAAGCCGGCACCTTCTTCTGGACCGCCGTCACCAAAACCGAAGCTGACTTCGCAGCGGCACACTGCTACACCGAGTGCCAGACCCCCGAGCAGCAATACCCAGTCTTCCAAGACCGCTGGGTGCAAGCCTAAGCCTCGCACACACAACAACCAGTGTCTTCCGTGAAACCAGTGCTGCTGTCCGGTTTCTGCAATCGTCTGTGATGTTAGCTTTAATCTCGAAGGTGCCATGTAGGGTTAGGAACTAGGATTCGCACAATTCTCGTGATAACTCCGAAAGCTTTAATTGTATTTTCGAATCGTGATGTGATATTTTGAAAATATTGTATAGTATAGTAGGTTAAGAATTAGGGTTATTGATATTGTGATCTTCCTTTATTGAGCTTTAATTTAGCGTAATATTTTATATCGATAAGTTAATTTTAAGTAATCAAGTCAAATTCAAACATAAATGGCTTCAAAATATACACAATTGAATGAACTTTATATTTTTCACTCATATTCCCCACATACCCCTCAATACCACAATTAAATGACCATCAAAATGGTCATAAATGATACTCGTATAATAAAGCAATACAGTAGCGAGTACACCGCAACTCAATCTTACAAGAGTCAGATCGGAGGCTGTAAGGCGCTGAATCTTGCCTTTGGTTGGTGGCTCGTTCCATAAGTGGTCAGACAAGATGTTGTCGGCGCGAGCCACGGTCCATACTCGCTTTATAAGGTAACAATCACCATACAAGTAAAGCTGTTAAAGCAAGGTATTCTCGACCTTTTTGGTAAGAACTTAAGGTGTTCGTGAAGCAATGAATTATGTTTGTTTATCAGTACCGGTCATGGCGAACGCGCACGTGCAGAGCCCAAGGCGGATCTCGCTACTGGGTTTTAATGGTCACTTTTTACCGCCGTAGTTTTATTTTGGACGTCAGGCTGACGTGATTAAGTGGACTTTGATTGAGAGATAGGAGATATGATTAGGGCAAAAACAATAGGTGCCCGTGGCATTTATGTAAGAATTGTTTGTATTCGTAGGTGTTGCTTCATGAGGAACAGATAGACTTTTACTAGTATACCTTTATTTTGCCACTGCTTAAATTAGTATTAGATGTTATGGCCATAAGCGAAGCTATATTAGCCACCATAATCCAGCATGACCACAGACGTTGCAACAATCATCCGACAAGGATGCAGTGGCCATTAATGTCTGTCGGTCAGCGGTTATGATACTTATGCTGATAACTAAGTACTAGAAGAAATATTCATATCTACACAAACATCGATCTTCAGGGTCATTTCATACATAAAGTCTAAATTCAATAAATACTGATTCGCGAGTTTTCCATAGATGAGAGGATGGGACGATAGACCTACACTAATGAACATTATAATTACGATTAACATATTATAATACATATTTCGTATTTATTTCAAAACTTCTGTCGTTATACACAGCACTGTTTACCTAATCTTGACCACGTGTAGAGTAATTTGGTCAAAAACATAAATAAACGCATAGAAAAAAAAACAAATTTAAACTGTTTATTTCAGTAAAAAGACTTCTTTCTGTAGGTCGATCACGTAACGCATTGTACGAACGTCGGGTAGGTCTAAATGTCACTTTTTATATGGAAAATTGACAGTTAAATTGTACCGACGCGCGTTCGGAACGTTACTTGATTACCCCTCTACATTACATAGCTACAATATTTTACAAGGTGCATAGAGGCGTTACGAAGAAATTCAACGATTTACTCATACTCATACCTACTTATTTATTTCATGGTGCACAAATGCATTAAACGTGAAAACGTTCACATTATTAATTAAATTAAATTAATTCTAATTTATATAAAAGTCAAGGAGTAAATGCATATCTAAATACACACATATCAAATTATATTAAATTGATAATAAAGTTATTCAAGAATTCTGAACAGTTTTATTTACAAACTAGCTGTTGCCCGCGACTTCGTCCGCGTAGAACTTTTTATCGTCTTAGAAAATGATTTCTCTCAATACAAAATTTGAACCCTCTTTTAGGGGATAATTAAAAAAAAAGTTGATGTTCATTTTCTAGTTTGTGAACAAACAGTCTAAAACCAAAGTTAAAAATCTCATACTTTAAAAATGCCTTGAAATACTCAAACTTTGAACCAATTTTAACACTCTTAGGGGATGAATTTGGAAAAACTCTGAAATCAGTTTTGTAGTCTTTTAACGTACAGAATAAGACCGAAGTTAAAAATCTCTTACTCACACTTTAAAATGTTATTGCTCGCCATTTAAAATTTGAACCCCCTTTTAAACCCCCTTAGAGGTTGAATTTTTCTAATCGCTGAAAGAACTTTTTTCGTAAACTTTTAAGTCTCTAGCTCAAAAAAAGTGTTGCCCATACAAAGCTTTCTTAACCCCCTTAGGGGTGGAATTTTCTAAAACTCTGAAAGTACTTTATTATTAATTTTAATAAGTAACATTTTGAATAGTTTTAAGTCTAGTAAAAAAAAAAGTTTTTCCCACACAACACTGGCTACCCTTCTTAAGGATCTTAAGGATCCCCTTAGGGATGGAGTTTTCTAAAACGCTGAAAGTTCTTTTTTAGTATTCTAAGAAGTAATCTTTTTGCAAAGTTTTAAGTCTAACTCAAAAAAAAGTGTTGCCCATGCAAAGCTTGCTCTCCTTTTTAACCCTATTAGGGGTGGAATTTTCTAAAACGATTTGTGTTCTTTTTTTGTATTTTAATAAGTAATCTTTCTACAAAGTTTCAAGTCTCTAACTCAAAAACATAAACTTTCCCTGATAAAAACTTTGCACCCCTTTTTATCCCCCTTAGGGATAGATTTTTTCAAAACGCTGAAAGTCTTTTTTTTTGTATTTTTATAAGTAATCTTTCTACAAAGTTTTAAGTGTCTAGCTCAGAAAAAGTGTTCCCCATACAAACCTTGCACCCTTTTTTAACCCCCTTAGGGAATGATTTTTGTAAAACGCCGAATGTAGTATTTTTCATGTTCTAATAAGTAATTTTTCGTCAAAATTTTAAGTCTCTATTAAAAAAAAATATGTTTTTCCCATACAAACTTTGCACCCTATTTTACCCCCTTAGGGGTGAAATTTTCCAAAACGCTGAAAGTACTTTCTTTGTATTTAAATAATCTTTCTACAAAGTTTTAGGACTCTAGCTAAAAAAAATAGTTTCCCACATACAAACTTTGCACCCCTATTTTAGCCCCCTATTTTTAGGGGTAGAATTTTCTAAAACGCTGAAAGTACTTAATTTGTATTCTGATGACTAATCTTTCTACAAAGTTTTAAGTCTCTATTTAAAAAAAATATTGTTTCCCCCATACAAAATTTGCACCCCTATTTTACCCCCTTAGGGGTAGATTTTTTTAAAACACTGAATCTAGGTACTTTATTTGTATTCTAATGAATAATTTCTCTACAGAGTTTTAAGTCTCTATTTAAAAAAAAAGTAGTTTTTCCTATACAAACTTTGCACTCTATTTTACCCCTTTAGGGGTAGAATTTTCTAAAACCCTGAAAGTTCTTTATTTGTATTCTAATGACTGATCTTTCTACAAAGTTTTAAGTCTCTATTTAAAAAAAAAATGTTTCCCCCATACAAACCTTGCACCCCTATTTTACCCCCGTAGGGGTGGAATTTTCCAAAACGCTGAAAGTGTTTCATTTGTATTCTAATAACTAATTTTTCTACAAAGTTTAAGTCTATAGCTCAAAAAAAAAGGTTCTCCCATACAAACTTTGCACCCCTATTTTACCCCCTTAGGGGTAGAATTTTCAAAAATCCCTTTTTATCCCTAGCCCACGTTATAAAAGCAACATACTGTGCAAAAATCAACTCTCTAAGATTAGTAGTTTCGGCTGTGCGTTGATGAGTGAGTGAGTGAGTGAGTGAGTGAATAAGTCAGTCAGGACATAGGCATTTATTATGTATAAATAGATAGAAGATAATGAAACTCCCATTCAAATATCTCAAAAAATTATGAAGCTACATCCGTTTTAATGTCGCTTGTTAGAGTGAGAAAACGATGAGGGACTGTGACGTCAATATACTCGAGCGTCATAGTAAAAAACAATCGTTTCATATGAAGGTGCGTTTTGCGGAAAAGGGACAGAACATACCCCCTCTTAAAACTTTGGACTCTTATAACTTAATCATTACCTATATAACCTCTTGCTTTGTTTTTTTCTCCATTTGACTATATTTATTTAAAATTCTTTTTCGAGAAAATACATTATGATTATTTACCATATTTTCGATTCCTGAGCTATAACCACGAACTTCGGAATTCGAAAATATTCGGGTATCTCTATCTCTATCGCACTAACCATACTCGAGTGACAGGGATGCAAATATATGAACATTGAGTATCGGTTTTCGTGGTAGCGCCGCAGGTACTTTGGCTGAATGCGCCGAGCGCGTGCCATTGTCATTCAAAAAAAACAAATTCGTGTTAATTATATTGTTCAAATTTGTTGATTTCATTTATTGAAATTACGACATAAAACGACATTTGCGCATATAAGTTCTCATATCAGAATCGAATATTTTTTTATGGTTTATATTTTAGCATTTGTCTCGTAAAGGTCTATCGTAGACGGGATTTAAATTATTATTAAGTGAAAGGCAAAGCAATTCCGCCATTTTGACGAAAATTTGACGGTTCTTATAGCTGACAGTTGGAGCAGCGTTTGATTTCAATAAAAATAAATGAAAAATTAAATGAAGTCGTATATTTCGGAAAATTAATTAACTGTCGCAGTCGGATAAAAACTATCCTAAGTTGCAGCTAGAATAATAATGTACCTATATAAAATGTTTCATATTTTTCCGTTCATGGGATGCTGAGAACATTCGAACCGCGCAAAGCTTAGTTTCAAACTGGCTGATTCTTTTTTTAATTTAGAGATTTATTATAAGTGGAGATAAATAAAGTTGTTACAATGTAGATACATACAGTTTAGACGAGAAGTATTATTTATAAAACAATTGTCATATCATAAGCAAAGTCTACAAAATGAGCTACGAGCTACGTCGTAGCACGCGGGTGCATATGTAAGAATCGTAAGGGTCGTGGACTCAAAAAGGTGACGATATTGTCATCACTGGAATACCTAACGTCATTTTAGCATTATATAAAAATAATAAAAAATAAATAAAAAAAAAAGCCTTTAATTCACTAATAAAATGTACAAAAGTTTATGTTGTATTTTTTCTTGTTAGTTATGTGAATCCCTGGAAAGGGTGTAGGCCTCCTCCAGGGAGCATTATATATCAATTACCAAAATCTTAATCCTGTCTTAGTCCTGTCCTGTCTCTCCAAAATATTGTTCCTAAATTTTTATATACATAGCTATATGGCATAAGAATTAAAATTGCGCTCTTACAATGTTGTAAGAGTGCAATTTTAATTCTTAAAATATTAAGTAGGCTACAATTACAATCCTTCACTCATGTGTTAAACTGTGAATGCGAGTTAATTAAGGTAGGTACTAATAATTGGAACACCTTCTTTTCGCAACTAGCGTTTGGCAAACTGATTCATTTCGCAACTTTTCATTTCCCAAACTCTGAAACTGTAAAAATCCTGAAATATTCAACAGTTTCAGAAATATTAAGAGGTTGCCAAACGTTAGGTTGGGAAACATTAGTGACCCACTAATATTTAAGGTGTCATAAATATTTTGCGTTGTTAATGTTACTAAACAAGCGAGTCCCTACAAATATACCTACACCATGTTATAAACGGTTATTTTTAGCAGAGAAATTAACTAAACGGATAATAACAGTTAACAAGCCAGTACTATTTTCTGCCAGCCGTAATACCATACTTCGCAAACTCCGCAGGCTTCATCCAAGCTTTCGTTTTGCGCAATTTAAAAAACCACCCCGAGCTACCTCAGCAAGTCCCAACCTGTTGCGTGAAATAGCACCTCCGACAAGTCAGAACTCGTATCTGAGAACCTTATTGTGCAACTCACTTATTCTTAAAGAATAACAAACTATTCTTATTTGGTTGACAAAAGACCGATTACAATACGCAAGATAATTTATCGACGCACGTGCGTGCGAAAAGCTTTCTCCCACGAACGTGTCGTAACGTAACACGCACGTTTTAACTAGTTAATTTAATTACAACAAATGGCAGTCACGGTTTCATAATTAAAACCAACTTTTTAGTCTACCGCGCCGCAATAACTTTCATCCAGGCGTCAATTAATCGCGCGGCGATAGCCTCTCTCTATTCTAGAGATACCGCATCGCGAACAAACCCGATATGCTAATCGCCACGCTATTAAAAAGTAGCCGAGTACCGCTAGTCGCCCAGTTGTCATAATTACCAGAACTCTCGAGATCTATAATACGTAGGTAGCGATAGCAGAGTGGCCCGGCGTAATAATACCATACGAGGCGCGCTCGAAGGACCCGTGAGAAATTTCGGCAGATGTACAATTCTTGACGCGGGACGACGAGTGAACGCTTATCTTTTTTTCCTTTCGAGTTTTAATAATACGGCGTTCGCTCCGGTATCGACGACGCTGCGCTGCCCGTGAGTCATCTCGCGTTCTGTCCCAGTGCCTATACGCAGTATGTTCTAACTGTCCTACCGGCACATTCGACTATTTGATTCCGAAGTGCAGCATTGTTACCGCTGCACGTGTTCGATGCAAAGCCTCGGACGCATCGCTCGGGTTAGAAAGGATTTTTTGCAACCCTTATTTTCAATTCCGCAACTCTTGCAAAATTTGGGTTATTTTTTTTCGGCCTCCAATTTCAAATTCGGAATGCTTTTAAAACACGTGCATTTCAATTGTTAGTTTGGAATGTTCGGAGAAATTACTGTAAGTCTTACCATAAAAGGTAGCCACAGCCACGTGCAGCGATTTCGAAAACTGAACAGAAGGGTCAATTAAATCGGAGGGCATCTCGTACCTGCGGCAGCTATTGAACTCGAGTAATTATGATCTATAGCTAATTGAAGATTGTGTTCAACTGAGTTGATTAGTTTTCAATTACGATTAAATTGCTATTTAGGTGCTGCTCAGAACATAACCCAGCAAAAGCAATTAGAAGTACATTAACGGAGTTTCTTGCGGCTCAATACGCACAGATCGGAGGCAATTACCGGTTACCATTTTGTTATTTCTTCACATTTATAGTATAGTTTAGGGCGCCCTGTAATGAATCTTCCCAGACCAATTAAACCGATCTCAATAAATAGAGTAAGACTACAGGCTAGAGATACCTAGCTGCTGCCATTAACTTTAGATTATAATATTATTTGACCCGAGGGCTCTGTTGAGAAACATTCTTGCACACTTTATTATTGGCAATAGCAATTGCCTACTTAAGACATTAGCTGGCTTTTCTCACGTATTAGTTTGAGAGGGTTATTATATGAACGGTACACTTTCGGTGCACTCATCTATAAACACATCTTACATACGCCTGTTTTGCTTATGTATTTTTTTCTATACGACGTGAAAATGAGCGAATTGGTTGCAAGGATACTGTAACTCACTAATTATGATGAAACTACTGGAAAAATCGTCAACATGCACGACCTCACCCATTACATGCGTTAGAAACTCAGAACTCATAGATACCAATCAACACCACACCAGCATAACTGTGCCCCTAGATCCCTGTTATTCCTCAGGTTCCCCAGCAGTACAGTTATGGTGGTAGAGTAACAATGAGACACCTGTGCAACTAGTGTGTAAGCGATGATATCACCCCGTTTACACAGATGGAGGCAAACAGTTATCGAACACAGGCATTTGCGTCAGAGTTCTGAGCTGGCGCGAGCGCAGTTAAGTAGTAATGTAGAATCAATTGAAGATATATGTAAATCTTTATTAGCAAAAAGTTTTTCCGAGTTAAGATCATACTCGGACTGAGAAAATTTATGTCACTTATTCCTGGAATTCAAAAACAGTGGAGGTTAGGTTGCGGCTTCAAAATATATTTTGCGCTCGTTAATAATGACCTGTCCAAAGATTGTAGTTCATAGGTAAGTATGATAATATCAAGAATAAGGACAATTTTTTTAATGCTTTTGTGTTATAATTTATAATTGAATCACCGTTACGTATGCCTAAACGTATACATAATATTGATATTATTAAGTATACACGTAAGGTTTCAATGGTTTCTATATACACGGTGTAACATGAAGAGTCCGAATAATTTTAACAGCGTCTTCCTGACCATATTTGAAGTTAAAAATATCGTATAATGTTTGATGGATTCAGCTTGGTTTTTGAGATGCTTGCGTTTTTGTTTAAAAAAAATATACTGAAATCTCCAGTATTTATTTATTATGTACAAAAACATTAAAAAAATAAAGATCATATTTCGACCTGGTTTCATATAACATTTTTTGCTTCTTACGACCTCAGGAATACGCTGTTAAAATTATTCGGTTTCCTCATGTTATACCGTGTATATAAATTTTTAGGCTTTTAATAATTAGATAATTATGAACAACGGCGCATTGCCTTAGCTTTACTACTAAATGACATCGCCTTAACTACTTCAAATGTATGAGTCACTAGTAATACAGCCAGTGTACATAGTTTGTTGACAACTGGCGTTACACCACTTTAATTTTTTGATATAGAGAGATAAACATACTACACGGAATGACTCAGATGAAATACTCATTACGTCTCACGTTTACAAAACTGTCTGCAAATTTCGGAATCCGACTTTACATTTTGCTTTGCGAAATACGTTTCAAAGAGTAGGTTTTTCACGACGTTAAAGTTTGATTTTTGAATTAAATTAGGTACACGAACTTTCCTGACACACCAAAAGCACTAACTACACTTCACGTCAAACTAACAAACTTGCGCAACAAACTACAAACAAAAATTGCCAAATTCTTAACTATTTTTAAATCGAATTAGAAATACTGGCCACTGACAGATACCGTTACTTCCTGGTTGAAGGTACAAAAATAACTGAACACGAAATGTAATTTCATCAAATTTTATACTAACGTCACCCTCGATTTGCGAAATCTTCCCACGGGCCTAATAAATGGCTTACTCTGACCTATAAAGATATTGTCTACGGCGCCATTGTCTTGCAAATACTTCCGACTCCCCTATCTCCTTATTATTAGGGTCGATCTCTTCCTGGTTAAAGTTCATGAGGTAGGCGCTAGATGGCTCTGTAGCAAACGAAACGCTTTGTGGAGTGTATGAAATAACTCTACGTATTTCATGTATTACGCCATTTTATACGATTGTTATTTTCATACGTACTTATGTATTCGTGCGTATGTCCGTATATTATTATGAATATTAAATTATGATATCGCAAACGGTTAATTAGCACCAAATAAGCATTAATTCAATGAGTGAGTTTCTAACACTAAGGTTTCCCGATTTCTAGTTGATGTCTAATTTATTAGCACTACTTAATTTAAAACAGTTGCTCGTAAATCCCCAATCATTTGTTTTCCGAAAAAAACAATTTCACCACGCAAAAACTCACTACAGACGTGCCTATTATTGGTTTTTAGTTAATTTGCTGTACAAACAAATCGTTATCCATTCATTATGCTCAATGCTCAAACAAAGGGCATAATGCAACAGAAGCACGTGGCGGTCGCACGCGCAGTTATTTGTACTACAAACTATGGCTCAAGGACTGTTTGCGAACGGAACATATTCAGGCCGTTTGTTCAATGAGATAGTATTTAGCATATTACTTGTTTGACTTTATTTCCTGTATTATGTGGTATTCGCAAATTCAGTGCCAAACGGTTTCGTAGCAAAGCGCCTGCGAGCAGAGCGCCCACTTAAATGTGTTAAACACGAAACCTCTTACATAATGATGCTATATTGACAAAAACAAATAAACATCACTTGTTTTCGCTCACACAATCACTGAAATTCGTTATTTGACAAAAGTCAAATCAGCTTATTTTTATGAAACGTCAAAAACGCTCCGTTATTTAGTATGAAATTTGTAGGTACGTTTTTTGTGTGTTTGTTGTGTAGGGATTAATATGTTGTGACGTCACAATCAAACAACGTCTTTTTTAATCATTTTTATAAATTTAAAAATCTTAAAATAGCTAACATAAATGAATACTTGATACTTTCCGAGTATTTTCGTAATGCTTATCTGTTGCTAATGAAAAAACAATTGATTTCCACTGATGTCAAAATACACTCGTAAATTAACACAAATAATCTCGTAAATTATTTCAGGCCGGCTTCGTGTTCAATTGTTTTTTCCTATAATATTTTTATATGAGGCACACGCGTACAACGCATAACCTAGCTGCCAATAACAATGTTTGTTTACAATGTAATAATTTATTGTGCAATAAAAACTTGGGTGCACAACGCAAAACTACATATATTACAACGCACTGAAAGTATGCAACTTAGTATTTTCATGCGTTTGTGTTGTGTTACTACATATTCAGTCTTTTAGCTTCGGGGCTGTACCCAGCAATGGCGCGTAAATATAGGCTAATGATGATAAAGTGTGCTTTTAGTACCACAGTCAATTAAAAGATAACAAGGAAGGTCTAAACGATATGATACAGAGACCAAATACAATGGAAAAATAAACCATAAAATAAATGATTAGGTATCTCTTTACGATTGATCGTATTCAGCAATCAACAGAAAATACTGTCGATACGACGATCACAAGACATAAACGAGATCAGATTTTTCAATTACATATATTATACAACACAAAAACACAAACTCAGATTGATACCTATTTCTAAGCACAAAACGACAGTATCATTAATGTGGTAATTGGCAATCATGACACGGTCCCGTACTACAAGCGGACCGGTGCGAGAGCCGTGGGAACAACGACAGTTGCGCGCGCCACACCTGCCCCCGGTAAAAAAACACGTCGAAATTTTAAATTCGGAACAATTTGCCTGACCTTGGCAGTCAACTTTTTTTTAATCGATTGGATTTGTTGCTTTTTTATGAATTATGTTTACGTTTAAGAATAAATCACTCAACTTGCGATTTTTTCAGGATTGCAACTTTAGTAAAAAGGGAGTTATTTATGAATCAAAAAGTTTTACTTGTCGCTTCTCAAATTGGACGATTTTGATCCCAATTATAAACTAGCTCTCATGTGGTACATATAAATTATTGTATGATTGGATTAGACGTTTAAAAAATATAAATATTAAAACATTACTTTGTGTTAGAACTTGTTTTGTCTGTAGTTATCTTCGAAATTGACCATAAGAGTATGTAGCATCCCTAAAAGGACTTAAAAAAAATAGAACATTACCTATAACTATCGGTTTTCCTTATCTGTATACACGGGCATCATCCCATAGATCCGCTAAGTCCAACTTTTTTTTCCACAACCGTTGATCACGCGTACGCCAGCTCGCGCCATATGTCGCGTGGATCGTGGGAACGCATCCCGGCTGAACGCAATGTGTGCCTGTGCCCTCTCCTTTAATAACCATACGAGTAAGTACACGCGTTCCAAATATGAATTCAAACGCGTCATAATAAAGCCCCATTTCTTGAATGCAGCTTCTAGAAAATTTTACGGATACATAAAAATAGACCTTATTTTGTGGACTGTTGTTTTTAGTTTTGAACGTTTTGGCGCTGCGTGAGTAAAGCAGTGTTTATTTTGCACATGCCCCGTGTTGATTAAACTTAATTTATGATTACTTAGTCTCTAAGTGGGTTTTTTTTATACTACGACGGTGGCAAACAAGCTTACGGCCTGCCTGGTGTTAAGCTGGTACCATCGCCTATGGATACTTGTGACTCCAGAATAATCACAAGCGCGTTGCCGACCCTTTATTCACTTGAGGATTCGCTGTGTTGGCAGATAGAGACATGCAGGTCCCTCACTCCCAACACAACGCATCCTAGGGAGCTCTGGCGACCTTAACTCACCACCAGGAACCAGGAACTACACAACATCACATACTTCATAGCATGCAATAATATAGCAACACTACAAAGCAGTGGTGCTATTATGGCTGCAGTCTTCTGTAAGGCCTCCACCTTACTTCCCCAGTTGGGCTGCTGCACATACGAGCGAGATGACATTCCGCTGGGCCCTACCTCTCTTAAAAATGCTTTCAAATGGGCTTGAAAATGTTTTACTTTTATTATATTATGTTATGCATAGCTTTCATAAAATCATGTACATATGTATTATATACAATATATGTATTATATATCTAAGAGCAATTAGATAAATAAACTGTTGCAGAATTTTAGGAGCAATAAGAATAATTGTTTTAAACATAATTTTATTTTGCAACACTAATAAAGAAACCCTAGATTTGTTACTTATCATTATTATTCTTAAATTAAACATACGACGTCTCTTCACGTGTGCTTACATAAATAATATATCTCCTTTATAATGGCACAAAAAAACTCAAGATAGAGGGGTAGAGCGCAGGCGCAACTGGCGTGGGCGATCGTGGGAACGCGACGAGTTTCAAATATAGAACGCCTTAGAAAAGGTGCAATTCCTTTTTTTTCTCAACGGGTTTTTTATCTCTAATGGCGGCTGTAGTGGCGAGTAGATTTTGAAATTGGAACCCTTGAAATTTTGTCGAGATATGGCATTTAAGAGTGTTTAGCAAAAAGTGGTTGTTTGAGCGTCGCGTTTCGGTTTTTTACGGTTATCGGGTGCAACTCTTTACAGAACTAGCTTTTTACAGTTAACGTTTCTTAAAAGTTATGGTTTTTAGGTGGTGATCTTTTTTGCAATATAAGCTTTTCACTTATCACACACAGTTTTACAGTTGTTTATTTATTTAATATTGCAGCTCCATCCGTTTCCTTAATGAATAAAAATAGTTTACCAAATCAAATTATTCCAATTTGGCCATTTCTAACAAAAACCACATTTCTAAGGACACATTCTTCCTTACAAACAAGATTCCCAAACAATATCGCATCAACTCAAGTCTGATGCGATTCCACACTTAACCCTAGATCCGTGCATCTGCCGCTACAAAAGAAACCCTCACATTATGCTAGCACGTATTTTTTCTTGACCTCAATCGGCCTTTATACCCTAGGGGCGAATCGTGGGAACGATCTTGCACAATCCCCCGTTTCCTTGGCCATATGCGACAGAAAAAAGTGCAATTATTTATTCCCCCGCGAAGAAAAGGGGAGTTGTGAGAACGTGACCCAACAATGGGCTTCCTGGCTTCACGGTACACACGACAGTGTTGCTGACCGATGGATGCCATTTTCGCCCTTACTTGTCTACGCGGAGATTCTATATTCCGATATCTCATGTCGCGTATTCCATGTTTAACAAATAACCTTAATATGTAGTTAACTTGGGTAATCTTAACTATAGCAAAAACAGTCGTAACCTCAAACTTTAAGGTCCAAATTCGCTTAGAGAGTAAATCGACTTGTGACGTTACGAGCGGGGGACCTCGTAGTTTCTTCAATATAGATTAGTTTACGTTGAATGGCATTACGCGTGACCTTTAGATGGTCGATTGTATGAAAATGATAATCGATCTCGCTCCGTTACTCATTTGATTCTTTGGGAACTTCTCGCGCATGCGCGCTAACTTATTGTTGCGTCAGTTTTTATACCGTCTTGTGTTCGTCTATTGTTTTTATGATTTACGACCGGTTAAATTATAGCTGTACCCCGGAAGCTTAACCTTAGTACGATCAAGTACGATGCAGTTAATTGAGGTTCCTGGTTGAGATAAAGGGGTACCTCCAGTGTAGATAAGGGTGTGTGTCATGTCATGACACTGGTGTCAAGGGTGCCAGGACCATTAGCACGCTAGACTTATCTAGCGACTACGCAAAACAAGCGCCTTCCTACTTCCTTGTTATAGATTTATGATAATAAGTAAATTTATGGCCATTGCTAAGAAATTCCTAGGAAACTACATATTCCTCGTAGGTATCGGTCCGCAGATATTTCCGACGAGTTTTACATACGATTATGCACAAGTAAATTCTAGAGTTAATTATTTCCTGACCTAGAATTTCTTTTCTAACTTAGAATTCAAATTTTCCCAAGTACCATCAACATTTTCCTGTGAAAAATAGTTTAACAAAGTCTACTGGCTACTTATAGGCTTAGTCCAACCTAGAAAACACACTTAGAAATCTTAGAATAGTTAGAATTGATTCGCTTAGCAAGCATGCCGATTAGCTCCATATGGAAACGTAAGCGACTAGATTAGTACCTAATATAAATTTCTTTAAATAATTAAAAGTTAACTTTCCTGGAGGGATAGGAATTGGAAGCTAATTAAATACCTATTTGTATTTCGGAACAATTATCTTGGCCATTTTCATTAGCCAAAATGGCATACTTACAGGTGACTCTACTCACAATGTTATCTTTTTATCTTCTCAGTAACAGGAGCAACCATTTATTTAGCTTTACAATGTGATAATCAGCAAAATCGAAACAGATTGACATTAGACTAATGTAGAGCAAAAACAAATGACGGTGCAATTATGCGTTCACCTAAACCAGAAGACATCTAAAGCATCCGTGCTTCTTTCCCAAACGGAGACTTGCAAAAACTGTAGGTATTTTGAGTTCCCAGGCAAGCAGTTTCCCGATTTGGCGCGCGTTGGTTAATTCATGTCGTGCGACTCGTGCGCAGGGCTGATATTCGCAAAGCTTACTAAGCGGTCGTTTCGAAACCAGCACAAGTTGTACCTCCGATAAAGAATTCTTCTGAGGAAACTCGAAGTCAAGTTGTAGTACAGTACGTACGAGTGAGGTGAGTGGTGACCATTTGTGAATAGCATAGCTTGCGCGACCGGCGGTCGCACGCGCACAATGTCACGCCGTATCGCAACTTCGCAATCACATCGACCGCTAGCGTAATTTATAATAATATATACACCTAACATATTCAATTTGTATTGGATTTCACGAGGATTTGTTTACGCTGGAATTTAGGACAGCAATATGGCTTAAACTTAATTGAAGGGTTATAGTGTAAAGTAAAACTGTAGGTAGGTAATCATTGGTCATAGATAGGAATGCTGACCATTCGGAAACTGGCTAAGTATACCTACTTACGAGAATTCGAAGGATATATTGGCTACCAACTAATTCCAGGGAAATGATAGCCTGGCCGGCGACCCGGACTAGTTTGAGTAATTTTAAGGAGAACACGTGGGTTGCTTGACTTGCGTGCCCTCTTAATGGAATCATAGCAATTCTTTTATATTAATTTACTTGTGTAAAGAGCAAAATAATCAAGTAGGTAGATCGAGATCTTTAAGGACAGCAATGATCTCAACACGCAGATATAAATGTATCGAACGTGACTCGGCGCTAATGGTCGTTCAAACCACCTATTTTATCTAGCCTTGTGCTAAACTAAAAAGAGTCGCCGGCCACGACGTTTACACCAATTAGATGTAATTGCACGGTCCTACCCGCTAACGACGCGAAACGTCATGAGCATTACTCAACTCTCCCAGAAAGAGCCATTTCCGCCACTTTCATTGCTGATAGGATAGTATTTTGCAATTGGTACGTGCTGTGCGGGCACTTTATTTCATTGGCACGAGTGTCCGGAGTAGAATCACGCGCCGCGGGCGGCGCGGCGCGCGGGGGGCGGTCTGGCTCGAGCTCGACCGTGGGAACGCTCTGCCTTTAACGTGTCGCACGTGCTCCGAGGCTGCCTCAAGACGAAACGAGACAACCGATACACAATCATCGAGACAAACAAAGACAAACATTCGAAACGAAAGGAAAAAATATCATGACAATAAAATAACGACTGACAATAATTTGTGGACGTTCGAAATTCGAAGCCGCAGCGTGAAAAGACTGGTTGTAAGAATAAAAGTGTAATGGAGATGTAGATTTATCGAGTGCTGCGAGCGGAGGCGTCGCTACCACTCGCGCCAGTCGTTTGTTAGTGGGTAATTGCTACCAGTGCTGTAGTGGCATTACTTACAACGAAATATATGGAGTAGAATCGTAGGCCTATCTTTAAGAACCATTTATGGGTACCGGTCGAAAACGTTCTTTTATTTTGTTTCAAGTAATGACTTGTACATTCAGAGGTGAGAGAAAACCTATATCATTTATAGGTATTACTGATGGATCTCGTTTATAATGCTCTACCAACTAGGGCATCTCTGATGGCGCAAATTCCTTAGCGAAAGATAGATCAGCTCTAACGTTCACAACTCTCAAATAACTACAGAAACGTGCAATTAGAGTACTTGCGTATGCAAAGTACAGAGAAACGTGTCGGGAACATTTAAAAAAACGTAGTATTTTGACATCAGTTTCAACTTATACTACCTATATTGGAAGTTTTGATGTATGTTAAACGTAATCCAAATAAATTTCAAAGGAGAGGTGAAAATAGTTCGAGATCTATGTGAAATGCGAATGACTTAAAAACAACCTCGTCCAGACTTAGAATAGGCACAAAACTTCCGAAGTGAATAGGACAAAAACTTTTTAACCGGCTTTTTAACGCACGACAACTCTTTTTGCCACCATGTAAAACAACTATTGCTTGAAAAAACACTGTATGGTTTACAAGAATTTCTTTCAAAATACTATAATAACCAGATCTTAAAAGCTCGCCGTTTATATTTATTTTATTTTTTCTTTCGCTATTTTATGTACCTAATAGTATTTATGCTACGACACTACGACATAAGAAATTATTAATTTCAATTATTTACAAATAATAACAATTCTGTACACATATGTACACATCTATTGTATTGTAACTGACAAGTCACATTTTCATCTGTATATTCATTGTACTATGATTTTAATTGTAAAATTATGATAATAAACAAATCTGAATCTACCAAATACACGGTTAACGTAGCCAGTTGATTTAACAAGACATAAACAAGGAAGCCCATAAAAAATGCCACCTTAGTCGACCTTTGGCACGCCATGTGGCGACATGTGGCGAATCTCGGCGAGTACTAGCCCAGGTCGAGTTACAGCCCATTTGGTCGCCACACTGCACGGTTGGCCAAATGTTGCAAAAACCCAATCATTGATGGTGAAGCGCCGATGAAGTGTAAAGCCGACGACGACAGATTTTACGTTGACTTCGGTAAACCTGGCTGGCGAAAGCGACGGCTTACGTATTATAGGATAATGTCAACACTGGGCGCGCGTAAAATACTTAACGTAAATGACAGTACAATAACGTACAATCAATTAGTTTACATATATTCACAATCAAATTTTACGGTTTGAAGATTGATAATAAGACTACAAGGCACCTAGTTAACATCACAAAAGTTTTGTGAGATGTCAGGTTTTCGCCAGCCAGAGAATAAAATGTCCATAGGTATTTACAACACCGTCTTTGTGCAAGTGCAATTAAGTAGCAACTGTACAAAACCCAATTCGGATTACTTAAAACATTCACGCCATTGACGGGCACTGAGTCAGAAATGTCAGAATCAATAGATTAGAAGAAATTATCAATTCTTCTCTCTCTCATCCTCTCAAATTTGATAGGTAGGTAGTTTTGTTTTGCTAAACCTAGGTTCCTTAAATTAACTTATAACTAGTTAATTCATCGCGTGCTTCGACACGAATCAACGAAATAACCATATGGTCACAAAATGTAACATAATCCGTTTGCCTAAATCATTAACGCAAAATGTCAAATGCAACCCACCCTTGAAAGAAACAAAGTATAAGGTGACGTAACATAAGCAACATGTTTTCGTTAAAATCACTGAAACACGATTCGCCCCATCCGGTTCTCGACAACCCGATTTAATAGACTGACCTCCATGGTGGACAATTCCTTATGCAAAAACTGCCCACAGCAAAAACTGCTTTTTGAAAATGTACCTTAAATTTGTATCGCTAAAATTCAAATTGAGAACTTTGCATATTGAATTCGGAACATCGAAGAATCTTAAAGACACGGGATGAGCAATTTTTATTGTTAAATGAACTATACAAGCATTCATTGGGTTGAACGAAACCAAATTGCGCACATCCGGGGTGTCTATTCACACGGTGGCTATTTCGTAATATCGGGTCTTGTATATTGTGTTCTCTTATTGACGGAGAGCATAACAGGAAAATTACATCGTCTTCGGCATTCTTATACCGAACAAGGAAGCGGTATCAACAATGTAAGGTAACTCGATACTTTATTATCAGACGGGATCTTGGATCCGCCTCTTCAAAAATCTCGTGAATTCCTATCTTCGATTGTCTCTTGTTATCAAAAGACGCTATACAAATATTATGGCATGCCTGTGCTTTTATTTACTACAGCACGTAATCGTGCGTACTTATATTTCGAAATAAAATTCTCAATTAATGATCTGGTTTCGCGAATTTTTGGCATTGATTTTTGGTGATTGCACTGAAGGTACAGTTATTATTGATCAAAATTGAATGTTTTCCTCGTCGTAGCAGTATTACACTGGTTATTAAACAGTAATCAACCACTAAAATCTCAGTAGCATTACTCACTGACACGAAATTAAGTAATCACAATCAACGAATAAGTTTCTTAAAAAAATATTTTCACTGCCCACGGCTCGCGTTCGCGAAGAATTATAAAAACAGTTAATTTGCATAATAAATTACATGACATTTACAGAGATGCTGCGATACGGACCTTGTCGTGTTTACGAGAATTATAATAACCTTCAAGGCCCTCCTCCGTAAGAGGAGTTATTATGCTATATCGTTTCGCGACAATATACTAACAAAGCCGCAACGCTTAGCGACAAGTAAATTAGGATATCACCATAATGAGCGTGCATCCATAGAAGATTATTCGCATGGTAATACTACGAGATAGCACGTAGTGGAGAGCCGATCATCTTAATACCGCGGCTAGCCTTACAATTTACTGAGCCGTATCAATTAACTCAAACATTGACGGCCGATCTCCGCGTATCATTAATTTCCCCGCATCTAACGTTAATGTTGCATTTTTTTTCAGTGCTACGAAGCTACGGCGTGCTACGCTGCCATGCTGCGTCCCGCTCTAGCGCGCGCGCGCGCCGCCGTCGCACGCGCATTGCACGCGCGCAGGCCGTCCCGCTCGCACCCGCGCTCGCGCCACTTCCTGCGCGCGCCTCCAGCCCGATCCGACTGTGGGAAAAGACGGCAGGTGTTATGCGGGATCGTGAACAACCACGCATTACCATTCACATTATTCAACAATAAATAATAATAATAAGAAGCCGTGGAGCGAGCGGCGAGCACGCGCAGAGTCCTTGTCCGACGCCTCACATACTAATGGGTGACGCGCATATGTGTGCGTAACTTCTTAGAGATTTCTTGTGTGTGTGCATACTAATACCACTTTTCTTGTAGGTACTGGACTTTCTTACGATTTACGGTTTTTTACAAGCGCTTCGTGTGGGCGGGCGCGCGTCACGGATTCGACTGGAGATTATCTTTCTTTAATTGTTTAGGGATATTTATTTTTTAAGCTTCGATAACTTTTAATCATCTACCTGCATGTTTTAATCTACTGTCATCTATCATACGTACCTATTTATTGTAATTGTAAGGCTTGATTTCAGGGATCGTTTGTAAATTATAACTTATAACACTTTCATCTATCATACGTATTTATTGTAATTGTAACTGTAACGCTTGATTTCAGGGATCGTTTGTAAATTAAACCTGATTAAACTTTCAGTTCAAAATTCAAGACGCTGTTTTTGGTGCCAAAATGCTTTATATAGGCTGCATTGCGTTTATGAATAATGTAAGCGATGCTTAGGAACCAATTTGAAATACTGATAACTTTTTAAAATTACTTATAAATATTAATGAATTTTAGTATGCAATTTTTTTGTTGGAAGAAAATGTTCAAAATACGTTCTGAGACTAATGCTAAATAAGTTACCCACATAGGTCATCATCATCATCATTCATCACAGACGAGTCGTGATGATGTCATATGTACTAAGTATAAATAAGTACCTAAGTGTAACATGAAATGCAGTTTTTGAAACTAATACTAGACTGTGGTCTTATCTCATAAACACATGTTGGTTCCAGTGTCAATCACATATCACATGGTATATTTTAGACCTAGATAGGTTTGGTTTTTATTTGCACAACAAAAAAAATAAGGTAACTAAGTATAATATAATCTACAAGTGTGACGACCGGTAAGGCCTAATAGCGGGTATACTGACCAGCCTCTGAAGCTTACGGTCCTGGGTTTCAATCCCAGTTAAGGCATGTTTACACTTTGATTATGATTAGTGATTAGTGCGATTCCATACAAAAGCTACTCGCACTTGCAGAAAATATATGAACTCGCACTTATCACTTATTAAAGACAGCATAAGGGCAAGGGCTCGTATAATGTATGTACATATAAGTATTTTTGAACCTGAAATCACTATATACCTAATATAAAACAAAGTCGCTTCGCTTCCCGCTCTCTGTCTGTCCCTATGTCGGTATGCTTAGATCTTTAAAACTACGCTGATTGAAGTGACGTGATTCAAGAGGGGGGTGTAGGGTCGTTTCGCCGGTTAGCGACCACTTAGCCGAGTTGCTCGCTTTAGATTAGTAAATGTATACCTATTCAATTTACACACATAATAGATGGTATTCGTAAAGGCTCTGAGTATAGTCAAGTTTTGAAACCTACAATAAAATATAGCACTTTCATCCATAGATTAGGAAAAAATATAGAAAAGGTTACAAAATAGCGAATTCGCTAGATAGCGACCGCTTTAGTCGGTTTGCGACCACCTGTTAGCTAGTTGGCGACCACTCTTGCAAATAGTGTTTAAGTAGTTAATAAAACGATTTATCATCATCATCATCATATCAGTCGAAAGACGTCCACTGCTAGACATAGGCCTCCCCCAAAGAGTGCCACAATGACCGGTTTTGCGCCACCCGCATCCAGCGGATTCCTGCGATCTTTACTAGGTCATCAGTCCACCTTGTGGGGGTATATCCACTCTGCGCCTCCCGGTACGTGGTCGCCATTCGAGAACCTTTCCGCCCCAACGGCTATCGATTCTACGTGCAATATGCCCCGCCCACCGCCACTTAACTTTAGCGATTCGGATGGCTATATCGGTTACCTACCTTGGTTATGTTGCGGATAGCCTCATTTCTGATGCGATCACGCATAAAAACTCCCAGCATAGCCCTCTCCATTGCCCTTTGGGTGACTTTTAGCCTTCTTATGAGGCCCATAGTAAGCGACCACTTTCCAGTGCCATACGTCATCACTGGCAACACACACTGGTCAAAGACTCGCCTTGAGACACTGCGGAATATTGGACGAAAATATGTGCCATAGCGTAGCTTCCCGAACGCTACCCAGACGAGTCGGATTCGACGATTGACCTCTTTCTCTCAAAGTTTGACCTACCTTACTGCCCTTATACCACTACAAATAGGAGTGTAGACTAACCATTTATTATTAATCCAAAAAAAGAAGGCAAAATGATAAGCCTAAGTGACGAAAATCCCATTCATATATCTGCAAAAATTACGAAGCTACAACCGTTTTAATATTGCTTATTAGAGAGAGAAAACGCTAGTGGATCGTGACGTCACAATCCCCAAGCATTGTAAATGACAATCATTTCATATGAAGGTGCGTTTTGCGGAAAAGGGATAGAATACACCCCCTCTAAAAACTTTGGATACTATAACTTTGTGATTACTTAATCCCCTGCTCTTTTTTTTCTCCATTTGACGTTACATTTAATCCTTTTTCGAGAAAATTCATCATTATAGGTCATTTTATTTAGTGTCTACACCCCTAAATTGTTACTCTCCTAAATCTACTTTACATTGCTGTGTCAATGAAAAATAGAATCGAATAAAGCGCGCCATCTCGCTCACACCATATAGTGCTTTTATATATATTGCTATTACAGTCACACATGTTATTCATAGTAGGTATCTAAATGCCACCTTTTAACAAGCTTTTATTTAACTTTTAGATTATATTCTACTTACACTAGCGTCTGCCCACGACTCCGCCTGCGTGGAAATCGTTTATATCGTAGCTTTATACAAACTTTCACCCCCTTAGGGGATTATTTCGGGGATAAAAACTATCCTAGGTATGTCTCTTCCCGGGACTCAAACTATCTCCATACCAAATTTCATCAAAATCGGTCCATCGGTTTAAGCGTGAAGAGATAACAGACAGACAGACATACACACTTTCGAATTTATAATATAACTATCTCATATAAATTATTTATTATTATATAATACAATATATAATTATATATTATTATTATATTATATATACTATGGACATAGCATGGATTGGCGCGGCTTAAATACCGACTCAATTTGCTAGCCAAGCTAAATATCGCGGGTGCCGCATAAGAATCCATAAGGAAAGAAAAAGAAAACGATGTGGTCGCTATCCGACTTCTTTGGTAATTACGTATTTGGGTACGCGACCACCCTATTTTATTTAAAGCTATTTTTAAATATGCCGAATCTCAACGAAATTATTACAACAGCTAAATCATTTAAACGATCAATTAAATAATTTCAGCATAATAATAAAATTAAGTGACGTAACTAAAGTTTTCGCGCCAACTGTCGCGTTATTTTTTTTACAGATTCACTGCACGTCAACACTTTTCGGAAGCAATGTGTGAAATGTGTGAATTGAGGTTATTTTTTCTTGCTTTGGATTAAGCTTTGGGTTTTAAAGTGTATTTATTCTTATTCTGACACTATTCAAGAATAGTTAATAACTAATTATTTTTCTGTTGGGTTTGTAGAAATGTTAATATCTTTAATTGAAGCAGCCTAGTCCGTCAAGTGGTCGCCAACCGAAGGTGGTCGCGTTACCGGCGAAACGACCCTATATGTATAGTAATAATAATTCATATATATTTCGTATCAGCATTGCACCCGTGCGAAGCCGGGGCGGGTCACTATAGTTACTAATAAACCGTAGAAGTTTTACAAACTGCAATGCGTAAACCGGTAATTAGCTCGCGTGAATAACTGAATACTTACTAGTGCGCCATTCACGCCGTGCCATTCACGGGAGCATTTATTACTACTCGTTACAAGACCCTATTAAAGTTATGTTCACGTTAGTAAAGTATGTGGACTGATAGTCAAATCAGTCAATTTTTATAAAACGTCATAACGCAGTACTGTTCGTATAAATTATATGAAGCTTGCAGGGGAATAGGAACATTAGGAACGGGGGCCGATTTTTGAATCTCACCAAGTGACTAATTCTCACCGATGTGAGTGATTTCCGAAAGTTCGTATTTTTGAAACTCATCGGTGACTTACATTTGTCATACCTATGATATCGATTTACGAGTGCCCCTACCCACTCGTAATTGAAATCACCATGCGATTGTTTTTGACAGTTGACGTATGTGACATCTGCCAAAAGTGCCAAAGTATGTTTTTTAATACAGTTGCTCAAAAAGTGGTACTTTTTGTGGCTGCGTAGCGTACGAGAAGCTCAATTTCTCGAACTAGTGCTTTTTACTTTTTAGTTCCAAACTATACTTTCGAAACGCAGTAATTTTATATTAGATTTTTTACTTGGAAATTATGAAATTAAAAACGCTTACGAATACTAGGAGTATTTATTTTTGATCGCGTTAGTATGAAAGTCATTTTTGAAGCTGAAAATGTACGCATCTGTAGGTAGACCGCTTAACTCATTCCTCGCTTGCGCAGCGCGCGGGTGCAGGGGTATGACGATAACGGGGTGCGGGCGCCGGGGTTTGCCTTCCGCACGTCGCCCGCAGCCCGTTATAGTCATACCCCTGCACCCGCGCGCCGCGCAGGCGAGGACCGAGTTAAACGGTTCACCTATAGGTACCAGGAGCGCATACGCAAGCAGAAGTTTCGATGCAGCCACTAACAGTTGAGATCGAGGTACAATAATATAATTTTTTTTAAAGAATTCATTAATATATAAATGACGAATATTAATTTATTATTTTTTCGCAATTGTATTAAAAAACGTCGTTTACAACACGTGTGAAATGTCTTTTACCACTCGTACCGAGTCTTGCCACTCGCTTTCAGCTCGTGGCAAGATACCTCGGTACTAGTGGTGAAAAGACATTCTTTTCACACTAGTTGTAAAATGTACTATTTCGGAAGAATTAGCAGCGGGGCTCGATATTTGTGCGACGATTTATTGAAAATATAAAAAATGGCAAGCCTGGAGGAGTACATTATGATGACGATGACGGACACGGACAGCGACGAAGACGACGACGTTCCTCACCGTCAACATAATCCAGCTGCGGTAGGCGTCGCAGAAAGAATTCATCACGAGCAAGCATTTGCGACGTCTAATGCGAAATTTAAAAAAATATTATCGGCTTACGAAACCGTTGGTGCGGGCTCTAATTGAAGAGTTACTACCATTGATTCCGGCTCCTAACCGAGCTAGTGACTTGATGGTAGAAATGAATAAACTAATGAGAATGTCTGTATTTTGAATTTTAAATCATATGTAAGCTGGCAATGTGTTATAATATGAGCGTATATTTATTAAAAATGTGATTTATAATAATGTTGTGTTTCTATATTTTATCAGGAGACAGTGGATATGCATTAAGGCCGTCTATAAAAGAAAGAATGTACACAATTATTTATAAAAAGCTTACAATTATCAAGCAAAACAATATCAATATAAGTTATTAGTTAATACATTTTTTTACATATATAATTCGTTTACATGACACTGGCAGATACGCTACGTTTTACGTTTGACCAATTTGATAAATCTATTTTAAGTTATAGTATGAGAATATAAAAACCGGTATCAAGGACAACACTATAACATCTGCGTAAAAAGGAACGTAACGGGAAGATTGTCTCTGATTGACATTGTAAAATGTCTGCATGTTGGTAAACAGCGTGTGACTTTCAAAAATACGGCTTTTGGAAAATGGTGACATAAAAGTCATCGGTGATAACTTTAGTCACCGGTGACTTTGATATCACCAGTGAGATTCCAAAATCGGCCCCCGGGTGACCTCACGTTTTTTTCATCTTTGTGAAGTTAAAAGCGTTTTCACTCAAATGTGCGACTTTTACTTTTTTTCTCAGATTGAGATTTTTTTGGTTTTTCCTGTTCAGAATCATGGACACTCTTAATCGCGATGAATAAAAAAAGTGTCTCCAGTTTTTTAATCCACTATGTGACGTTTTTTTCATATATTCTGTATGGACCGTCACATAGTGGAATCCTAAAAAATGTATGGAAAATTGGGGACACTTTTTTTCTTTATCGGGATTCTGAACCGGAAAACCCAAAAAAAATCTAAATTCTGAGAAAAAAAGTAAAAGTTGCAAATTTTTGTGAAAACGCCCTTAAACGTCATTAAGATAGCAAAAATAAGTTGCAAGGTACGTTTTCCGAGTATTTCCGTGAGTTTTGTTTATCTCCACTTATAATAAATCTCTAAATTAAAAAAAGAATCAGCCAGTTTGAAACTAAGCTTTGCGCGGTTCGAATGTTCTCAGCATCCCATGAACGGAAAAATATGAAACATTTTATATAGGTACATTATTATTCCAGCTGCAACTTAGGATAGTTTTTATCCGACTGCGACAATTAATTTATTTTCCGTAATATACGACTTCATTTAATTTTTAATTTATTTTTATTGAAATCAAACGCTGCTACAACTGTCAGGTGACACTGACAGGTGAGCTGTCAGCGAACTGCGAAGTCAAAATATTCATGGCGGGTTATGATATGAATGATATAACTGATATTTGATGTGTACTATAAAATTTGTCAACCAAAAATATCTCGGCAATTTTATACAAGTTTCAAAAGATTATGATCATCATGAAATTATATTTAAAAGGCCCATGGGAAATATCAGTCAAAATTGAATATAGGTGAAAAATTGAGTAAGTATAGGTGAAAATACAGTGAATCGAGATTCTGATGTTAATGCTACTTAATTAAATATTCGAGATGAGAAACAGGCGTGATACTGTTCTTGCAGATAAGAGAGACGGCCAACATAACAAATCCGTAAAGACGGAATTGAGTCAATCTAAGCATTGAAAACTAACAAGAATTTTAACTTATAACTGGGACGTACCTAATTGTAAAAAGAATTATGAAGAAACACCGAGACAAGTATTACTTGTATAGGTAATTTAGTTATTTGCTGGACAGCTATGTACTCTCAACATTGATTTTGGTTGTATTATCAAAATGTATTACTTGTACTTCCCTATCATTTGATTTTACACGATGTATACCTACTAGCTACCCGTGTATTGCAAAGAATGCAGGCAAACTCGCGGGATAAAATATAGCCTATAACCTTTGCATTCAACATGCAGGTGAAATGAATAAGTGGTTCTGGATATTATGTAGGTACCCATTAAGTAGGTACATGCAAAATTGTAAAGCTACAATCTTCTTTTAGTAAAATTTAATATATTTTAATTGTGTGAATATTTTCTTTAAAATAAACATATAGTAAACATATAGATTATTTAACCAAAGTGTATGATATCTTTCACCCAGTAGGTCTATCCTTTGCAATGCAATGTTCAGTCTGAAGAAAAGGTTCACCACTTATGTCTGGGCAAATAGATATTTTATAGGAGATAGACAAGGTGGACTTGGTAAAGGATGCGGGAGTCTGCTGGATGTGGGTGGCGCAGGACCGGCCATTGTGGCACGCTTTGGGAGAGGCCTATGTCCAGCAGTGGGTGTCTTTCCGTTGATATGATGATGATGATAGGAGATATTTCACAACCTTAAATTGACATAATATTGCCAAGATAATAAGTAATGATGCTGTTCTATGGCAATCTTCTTTACATATAGAGCTCTCAATGTACAACAAATTGTCATTGCCACATAACAACTGTCAATGTGATGAAAGGAAAGGTTAGTATAGGATGTTAATCTTAAATTATCTGATGTATTGGCAGTTTTTAATTTCATATATTACAAGTACATATTATACAACAATTCAAAGACAGCACTGTGAATTTCTAAACTTTCTCCATCAACTTTTATCTTAGAGTCACTCTTCTCAGGTAAAGGAAATTTTAAAATCGGTTTGGTGGTTCCAGAGATTACCCATTACTTTGGCAACCATTACATACAAAGTTACAATCTCAAGTTTTCCTCTTTGTAATATTAGTATAGACAATGTTCTTCAGATAACCTGGAGAGGATTATTATGATGCAGCACACCGGCAGAGCACCTGCTAAATCGAGCATACAAATCACTGAACCCTTGCAACTACATCTGCATGAGGCCACGCATAAAGTGGGTGTTAGGAGCCCATGGGGTAATCTGGTCAACAACAATAGGACATGAAGTCACCATCCTCAGCATTGGGGGAAGGACTGATGATGATGATGATAGATAATTCGGCAATAATCATCTGCCAAATATGATAATGTGCCCAGTGAAAAATAAAATTAGATACAAAACAAACATCAATTTTAATAAGCACAATAATTGAAACTTAGTAAATCGTTCATTATTTTTGGCTTTCCAATTGCTGAGTGGTTTTTCTTCCTTTTCTTATTCTGCATACTCAACTGAACACAATTCCATTTTTTTTGGTTTGTCTTTACACATCATATTATAATTATTATGTTCCTTGGTTGAGAAAATCCATGGCCCATGAAAATCCATACCTAAAATAAATTATTATATAGATTAGGTTTTTACAACAAAAAAGTTTATAACTGTAGTATTACATTAAATAGGTACACAAAAGAGTGAGTTTGTCTTATAGCTCAAGCCCTAGCTTGAGACATACTGTGCCCTAGCACAGTATGTCTTCTCACTCATATTTGGAGCAGCCCAACTGGAGAACAACCTCTACCTTCCAGAAGACAGTGTTGTGTTTGTGATGGTTAGTAAGGTCACCCACTGTGAGGAATCTACGTAAGTCTCTCACTGTCAATGCAACGAATCTCCAAATCAATAAAGCATATTAGTATCATAACTTACCAAATCTTATTATTAGTTTTATGCTCATTAATGAGTGCGCGAGTCGTGGGGTAGGACAGGTTAAGCTGTCCTATGAGAGGCATCAGCGTTTGTTTTGTAACCACTCGATTGTAGGATTGAGAATACGATTCGGTTTTGGTAAATGCCTTTACAAATCAATGATCTTCACTTCACAAACACCACGTCCAGCGTTTTCGCTATTGTATCCTTATTGTTGGTTATAATTTATTCGGGAATCACGGAGTAGAGTATAACGTAGTGTTTATATTCTCTTTGTAGAGTAGGTGCCGGTTATGTACGGCCATGATAATGCACGGCCATGATAATGTACAGCCCAATAATTCGCGTCCAATGTACGTGAATGATTGGATCGTGCATTATCAGCCCGGACAAATTTTAATGTGGCATCCCCCCGTACCGAGTTTCCTCAGGGTGATAATACACGGCCCAATAATATGAGTACAATGTATAATGTAATGTATGTTAAATGTGATACACACACACAAACACACACACACACACTTACCACATAGTATAATATAAAATGTTTACTTTCTAATTTATATTTTAAGTTACTTATGCCTACACCTAAATCACAACATGTGGAAGAGCGGTGATCTTCTTAGCACAAGTATATTATATACTTAAAAAGAGGCACCAGCACAGATACTTGTATATGTATTTAAGTTACTGAAATAAATTATTTTATTTTTTGATATATAGCACAAATATATGCAATTTGTCAAACCAACTTGATGTAGTTAAGGCTATTATACAACTAGCAATTTGTCACAGCAATCTACCGACGCAGCTGTAAAGTCAGTTTGAAGGCGGTTGTTGTGACAAAATGTTATACTACGTTTACAAAGCCGAAGTCAGCAGGGAAGTTGGAAGGGAAGTGGGCAGAACGGGCGTAATACCGCATTTTACGCCCATTCTGCCTACACTTCCCTGCTCACTTCGGCATAGTGTAAACTAGGCATTAGATGTATAGAACTCCTTAAAATCATCATCCTCCTAGCGTTATTCCTGGTTGTGCCCTAAAGTAGCCCCGGGTCCGTTTTGGCAAGTTTTGACCGCCACCGCAGGCAGTGTGATTCAGGCCTTGGAATGAAAGATATATACGGTTTCCTCATAGACGGCCATACACGATGATTAAATACTGATGATCCACCATAGTTGTCTCTTTCTATTGCATTTTGTAGAAAGAGACAGCTATGGTGGATCATCAGTATTTAATCACCGTGTATTGGCCGCCATTCCAACTATAGTAAGTGGTTGTGTCAATTTGCTAGGCGTGTAAGGCCTGAGTCACACTGGCCCGGCCTGCGGTGGCGGTTAATAGTAAATTTGATAGCTAATGACAAGTTTACTATTGACCGCCGCGGCCAGGCCGCGCCAGTCTGTGAGAGACTTCATGGCTCTTACTAAAGCAAGTTGGTGCGACAAATAATATAGAACGCCATAACGTGCGCCCACTTTTATCATCGTGATATTTTTCTAGCTGTCTGTCATAACCTATTAAAGATAGAGAAGCTAGAAATATATCACCGTACAATTTCGAGTATCACAATATGATTATAATAAAAATATTGCTAAAATACTCAAGTGTCAATCAAGTAATTGAGAAAGAGAATGCGCATGGATCGCGTGATAATACTTCACCGTGTATGGGCGCCATCCATCAAACAGAATCGTGTGGTGTGGCTTTAGTCGCTGATAGATTATTTCTTATCTTTGGGTGGATTTTAAAATTATCCGGATTTTCTGCTCTATTATCTCAATCCTGTAATACACGTCAATATGCCTGTGATTGGGATTGTAAAATGAGTGGGTCGCCTGATAATACTCACTGTGTAATGGCCGCCATGGTCGAAACAATGCAAGACCGTTTAAGGAGACGCTACACGGGCCGATATCGGCCGGACTGCACACCAGCCGACGCGTGATTCAGTCCGTGTGGATACGTGTCGGAAGCACGGCGGCCGGCCAAATCAAGGTCACTCCATACTAGATTTTCTGTGACGTTGCTTGGCCGTCCGGAAAATTCGTAGGTGTAGCGTTTCCTTTAGGCCTCTCACACACTGGTGTGGCCTGCGGTGGCGGTCAATAGTAAATTTAACAGCTAATGACAAGTTTACTATTGTCCGCCACCGCAGGCCGCGCCAGTGTGGTGCAGGCTTAAGCCCTGTCACACACTGGCGCGGCCTGACTGCGGCGGACAATAGAAGAGTTGTCTAATGCTGTCAAATTTACTATGGTCCGCCACCGTAGCCCGCACCAGTGTAATTCAGGCCTAACAGCTCTTATGGTGGGCACACACTGAACAAAAGAACGAACGCGAACCATTACACGCTGCACGGTGTCCGGCAAAACCAGAGTCCTCCGTGGTCGCCCGTCTATATACGCCTTTAAATAATCAAGTTGTACTTACTACTTTTTTAAAACCTATGATTAAAATATCGAAATATATAATATAATAATACAATGTAAACATACTTCGTAACGTTTCATTATATTATTTAATAATTTCCACAAAATATTTGACTGACTATGAATTAATTGATATTATATTGGCTGTTTGGAGCCTTTTTTGTCTTACATGCGCGCGCATAGGTATTTCAATATCAAAGTAAGTAGGTATATAGGTACAAAAAAAAGTTCGCGCCATTATTTATTCATTTCATATCATAGGTATCATACTTAACTCGTGTAGTGTAGGTTAATATAAATATTAAATGCTGCAAAGAATGGTCAGCGAAAACGTAAGTAGGTACCTTATAATCTAATGTAATGTGTTTTCCTCGCGAGTGAAATAGGTAGGTAGGTACTAGGTACGTTGTACTTCGTACAAAACATGCGTGCCTTGATCCTTAAGGTGTAGTTACATATAACTTACCTATATGGTATAAGTTAACCCTTAGCGATTAGCGATGGCTTAGCGTGGCCTGCGGTGGCCGTCAATATAAAACTTGACTGCTAATTTCAAGTTTACTTTCAGAGTGAATCACACAAGACGCGTCAGTGTGATTCAGGCTTCAAGCCTCTCACAGACTAGCGCGGCCGTCAATAGTAAACTATATAACCCTCCTCTCCTTCGGCAGTCGGGTAATAATAATCGTATAGTTTATTACTGACGTTACCGCAGGCCACGCCTTACTGGCGCGGCCCGCGGTGGCAGTCAATAGTAAATTTGACAATAGCTGTCAAGTTTACTATTGACCTGGCCGAATTGAATTCATCACATCAATCTTGGTCCGGGGCAATAATTGGAAGCCACTTTTGTTCGGGCTCATAATGCACGGCCCAAAAAAGTGGTACATTATCTGGCCGTGTATTACATAAGTATTTATGTTAATTGGCTCCATACACTCTAGCGCCTCTAGCACCGATTTCATACGCGGTACCATGGCGGTAGCCGTCATTCCGCTTAGGCATGCTCTTGATAATGGGCCATCAATACCTCATGACCCATCATACAGGATACAACTATGCGTTAAAGGGAGAAAGGGCCTACTTTTATCTCATCCGCATAAGTACTGCCGCCGTGATGGTAGTTTGTGTTCGTCGTCATTTAAGTAGAGGAACCTTTACATGTGGCCTGCCAAGCAGAATTTCGCAACGGAATTCTGCCTGTGGGTAGCTATATGACCGACTGCAATGGATAATACGTACATGCCATACCATGCCACGACGACCGAGAGCCCCAGCTAGCACGATAGCTTTTATCGTCAAGTTTTATGGCGAAAATGTACTGAACCGTCACGTAAAACTTGACACTAAAACCTATCGCGCTATTAGGACCTGCACGGCTATCACAAGACGGCACGCGAGCTCTCTCGATTTTTCTCGCACTATCTGTCTCTCTCTTATTAGAAAACTTAGAAAGAGATGTATAGTGGGAGAAAAATCGAGAGAGCTCGCGCGCCGTCTTGTGATAGCCGTGCTGTGGCGACAAAACATATAATCCTACTAAATAATGTTTCCTCACGACTGTGAATGTATGACTATATTTGTAGCAAAATTGATCAGGAATATGGATTCCAATTGAGGTAGGCCGACGACCCACATAGCCTGTTCACACAGATGTTACAATAGCTACAAAAATGACTCCTTATCAGTGGCAGTTTATCGAACATAATTTATATACATATGTATAGGTGTATAAACCGTTAACTGTTGTATTGTTTACAGGAAGAACAGAACGTTTATTTTGGTTCCCGATTTTGAGTCAAGAAAGCATTCGAAAGTAACTACTTATACTAGAGACATGACCCAATAAAGAATAAAATGGTTCGCAGAAAGACAAATCTTTCACGTCGCACTCGGGTCGCTATAAAGAGAAGACGAGAGAGCGTTCGCAAAGCAGAGGCTCGAATATCAGAGGAGCTTACTCAAAGCTCAGCGACTTCAGACTTAGAACAAGATGCTATCTCCCAGACTTCAGAGACATTTACATCGAATTGTGCGCGTTTGTCTGCTACCAGAGAAAAAGACGCCATGCCACGGACATCGCAAACATTTACACCAAGTTCTGCAGGTTTGTCTACAAGTGGAAACGAAGACGCCATGTCACGGACTTCACAGAGATTTATACCAAATTCTGCAGGTTTGTCTGCAATCAGAGACGATGAAGTCATATCACAGGCTTCACAAACATTTACACCAAATTCGGCGCGTTTGTCCGCAAGCAGCGGTGAAGATGCCATGTCACGGCCTTCACAAACATTTAAACCAAGCTCGGCGCGTTTGTCCGCAAGCAGCGGCGAAAGCGCCATGTCACGGCCCTCACAAACATTTACACCAAACTCGGTCCATTTCTCCACAAGCAGCGGTGAAGACGCTGTGGCGCGAGCTTCGCAAACATTCACATCAAGCTCGGTGCATTTGTCTACAAGCAGAGACGAAGATGTCACATCACAAACATTTACACCAAGGTCGGCGCGTTTGATCGCAAGTAGCGGTGAAGACGCCATGTCACGGGCCTCACAAACATTCACACTAAGCTCGGCGCGTTTGTCCGCAAGCAGCAGTGAAGTTGCCACATCACAATCGTTACAAGCATTTACACCAAGCTTGGCGCGTTTGTCCGCAAGCAGCAGTGAAGACGCCGTTGCACAAGCTTCGCAAACATTTACACCAAGCTCGGCGCATTTCTTCGCAAGCAACGGTGAAGACGCTGTGTCGCAGGCTTCGCAAACATTTACACCAACCTCGGCGCATTTCTCCGCAAGCAACGGTGAAGATGAAGATGCTGCGTCACGAGCTTCGCAAACATTTACCCCAAGTTCGGTGCATTTCTTCATAAGCAGCAGTGAAGACGCTGTGGCGCGAGCTTCGCAAACATTTACACCAAGCTCGGCGCATTTCTTCGCAAGCAACGGTGAAGACGCTGTGTCGCAGGCTTCGCAAACATTTACACCAACCTCGGCGCATTTCTCCGCAAGCAACGGTGAAGATGAAGATGCTGCGTCACGAGCTTCGCAAACATTTACCCCAAGTTCGGTGCATTTCTCCATAAGCAGCAGTGAAGACGCTGTGGCGCAGGCTTCGCAAACATTTACACCAACCTCGGCGCATTTCTCCGCAAGCAACGGTGAAGATGAAGATGCTGCGTCACGAGCTTCGCAAACATTTACCCCAAGTTCGGTGCATTTCTCCATAAGCAGCAGTGAAGACGCTGTGGCGCGAGCTTCGCAAACATTTACACCAAGCTCGGCGCCTTTGTCTACAAGCAGAGACGAAGACATCATATCACAAACGTTTACACCTAGCTCGGCGCGTTTGTTCGCAAGCAGCGGTGAAGACGCCATGTCACAAGCTTCGCAAACATTTATACCAAGTTCGGCGCGTTTGTCCGCAGGCAGCGGTGTAGTCGCCATGTCACAGGTTTCGCAGACATTTGCACCGAGCCCGGTGCCTTTCTCCGCAAGCGGCGATGAAGATGCCATGTCACGGGCTTCGCAGACATTTACACCAAGCTCCGCACATTTTAATGAAGAAGAAAACCTCATACAACTTCGATGGGATCAAATAGAAAATAGTGGTTTTGCCTACTTACCTAATATTAATTACCAAGAATTTGCCTCAGTTGGGAGAATGGTTAATGTTTGCGGTAATTGTCAAGCTTTGAAGTGGGCAAAAGAATCGATGGGATTCTGTTGTTCAGGTGGCAAAGTTCGTTTTGATTTATTTTCAAATCCGCCTGAACTTATAAAGTCACTTTTGAATGGAGAACATCCATTATCACAACAATTTCTAGCCAATATTCGTACATATAATGCCGCTTTTCAAATGACGTCTTTTGGTGCAAAACAGGTGATACACGGGACATTTATGCCTACCTTTAAAGTGCAAGGACAAGTGTATCACCTAATAGGATCTTTATTGCCCGAAGAAAATCCTAAATTTTTGCAAATTTATTTTGTTTCCGATTACCAAGAGCAGGCTAATATCAGGAACCAACACTTCACAAATTTAAACTCCGGTCTCATATTTGATCTTCAGGAGATGCTTCATCAGTCTAACCATTACTTGTCCGATTTTAAGGCCGCATTGGAATCTATACCTCCTGATCAGCAGGAGGAGTACAAATTTGTTATAAGTGCTGATAAACGACCTCCTACAGAACACCGCGGTCGCTACAACCCTCCTTCTACCAACGAAGTAGCTGTTGTTCTGGTAGACCAACAGTGCGACAAACGTGATATTGTCTTACGTGCACGAGATAACCGTCTGAAACGTATAAGTGAAACCCATCGTTCTTACGATTCATTACAATATCCGCTTATTTACTGTCGCGGTGAAGATGGTTATAACTTTGCAATACGACAACTTGATCCTACCACTGGGGCAATACGAAACGACAAAAAAGCCACGGCGCTACAATTTTACTGCTACCTTTTGCAGGTCCGACTAAACAGATTTACGTATTTACAACGTTTTCGCGGTCTATTTTCTCAATTCATTGTTGACATGTACGCACAAATCGAAACTGAGCGTTTAGTTTATATCCGCACTCATCAAAGGCAGTTACGAGCTGAGAATTATGCAGATCTCCAAGATGCACTGCAAAATGATACTAATTCCGAGAACATGGGGCGCTTGGTAATTTTACCTTCAAGCTTCATCGGAAGTCCACGTAACATGCACGAGCAAGTGCAAGACGCACTTTCGTATGTTCGCAAATATGGTAAGCCAGACTTATTTATCACTGCTACTACAAATCCTAAATGGAATGAAATAACTCAAGAGCTGCTGCCAGGTCAAGTTCCGTATGACCGACACGACTTAATAAGTAGAGTTTTTCATTTAAAACTTAAATTATTAATTAATTTACTCACAAAAGAAAAAATGTATGGCGCATCTTTGTGCTTTACATATAACATTGAATGGCAAAAGCGAGGACTACCACACGCTCATATACTTTTATGGCTTAAAGAAAAAATACGTCCCCATGACGTAGATAAAGTAATAAGCGCAGAAATACCAAATCCCATTTCAGATCCTGCTTTACACGCAATTGTGAAGCAACACATGATTCACGGACCTTGTGGCCCTTTAAACAATAGCTCTCCTTGCATGCAGGACGGACGATGTGTTAAAAAATTTCCGAAAAGCCTACTACAAGAGACAATTACAGGTGAAGATGGTTATCCTAAATACCGGCGACGTGCTCCAGACCATGGAGGGTTTACTGCAATGCTACGGTTGTTGGAAGTAGACAATCGGTGGGTTGTACCATTCTCACCTGTATTGTCGAGAACGTTTCAGGGTCATGTAAACGTGGAACTGTGTAACAGTATAAAATCGATTAAATACATTTTCAAGTATGTAAATAAAGGAACCGATCAGGCTACGCTTGCTACAAGTAATGACCGTGACGAAGTAACCAGATTCCAAACGGGGCGTTACATTAGTTCCTCGGAAGCAGCATGGCGGATATTCAGTTTTCCGATTTTTGAACGATTTCCGCCTGTGATACACCTAAACGTTCACGTAGAAGGTGGGCAACGTATTTATTTCAATACAAACAATTTAACAGAACAGTTAGAGAATCCCAGGCAAACAACATTAACGGCATTCTTTTCGTTATGCGAGGCAGACGATTTTGCAAAAACATTGCTTTATGACGAAGTTCCATCGTACTATACGTATGACAAACAACACGGATTGTTTACACGCCGGCGACGTGGAACGCCTGTTGAAAATTTTCCCTCCATCATGAGAGAACACGTTATTGGAAGGGTGTACACCGTGCACCCCAATAACGCAGAATGTTTTTATGTGCGGTTGCTTTTGCACAATGTTAGAGGACCGACGTCTTTTTCAGATTTAAAAATTTTCAATGGCACCGAGTACCCGACTTTCCAGGCAGCTTGTCGGGCTCGCGGACTATTGGACGATGACCAGCATTGGGACGAAGCTCTATCAGAAGCATCACTTGGTGATAGTCCACATCGTTTACGACAGTTGTTTGCCGTGATGTTAGTTTTTTGCGGGATTTCCGACGCCAATCACCTGTGGCTAAAATACCAAAACTACTTGGCAGAGGACTATTTACGCACATCAGGTCCTGAAACTCATCACGAGCTCGATGACCGCATGCGCAATATCAAATTAAACTGTTGTTTGTGTGACTTGCAAGAAATTGTCATCTCAATTGGCGGCCACCCGTTACCACACTACGGTCTGCCTGAGCCTGACCTGAATGAAACCGACACTCATAGAGAATACGCAACCGAAGTTAATTATAACTTCGCAGAACTTACTGTTGCTCTTGAAGGGGTTTCAAGCCTCACAACAGAACAAAAAGGAGTTTTTGATATAATATTCCAAAGTGTTTCAAATGCATCCGGAGGATTGTATTTTTTGGATGCCCCGGGAGGCACAGGAAAGACTTTTTTGACGAAACTCATTCTTGCACAAGTTCGAATCCAAGGTCAAATTGCCTTAGCTGTGGCATCATCTGGAATTGCGGCCACGTTACTGCCCGGAGGAAAAACTGCACATTCCATGCTAAAAATTCCCATACAATTAGATGTCACTGAAACTCCCGTCTGCGACATTTCGCGCAATTGTGAAAAGGCTAAAGTATTGCGTGACAGTGTACTAATTGTATGGGATGAGTGCACAATGGCGCATCGCAAAGCAATTGAAGCAGTAAATAGAACGCTTCAAGACATACGCCAAAATAACCAACTCATGGGCGGGCTTACTGTACTCTTCTGTGGAGATTTTCGCCAAACATTACCAGTCGTAACCCGTGGAACGAGAGCGGATGAAGTGAATGCTTGCTTTAAAAAATCTGATCTGTGGCCATATGTTAACAAATTAAATTTAACAACCAATATGCGAGCTCTACTGGGGGGAAATATAAATGCTTAACAGTTCTCCGAATTGTTGCTAAGCATAGGCGAAGGCAGATATCCCGTAGTAGAAGGCAAAATAACTTTAACAAACGACATATGTAAATTGGTATCCAATCTCAACGAACTTATTTCGTCGGTGTATGGCGACCCACATGACATAATAAATCAGGAGAACAGCTGGCTTTGCGAGCGAGCCATTCTTACGCCTCGGAATGATCAGGCGACAACAATCAACTCAAACATAATGGAAAAAGTTGAAGGGCAGTTCCACACTTATACCTCGATAAACCGAGTAATCGATCGAGAAGAGGCTACAACGTACCCGGTAGAATTTTTATACTCATTATCAGCGTCTGGTCTCCCAGCGCATGAACTCAAACTCAAAATAGGCGTACCTATCATTTTAATGCGAAATTTAAGCCCCCCAAAATTATGCAACGGAACGCGTTTAAAAGTAGTTGCGTTACAGAGGAACGTAATCGAAGCGGAAATACTTACCGGTTGCGGTGCAGGAGAATGTGTTTTTATTCCGCGCATTCCAATAATTCCCAATAATTACCCATTTCAATTTAAACGGATTCAACTGCCTGTTAGTGTTGCTTTTGCCATGACCATCAACAAGGCCCAGGGCCAGACATTGCGCAAAGCAGGCATAGATCTCACTAGCAGCTGTTTCTCGCACGGTCAACTCTACGTTGCTCTCTCTCGAGTCAGCGATGCCGCTGATGTATGTGTTTACACACCGGAGAATAAAACTTCTAACATAGTTTATCAAGAAGTTTTGCACTAAATAATTTATGCCGTACCTACTAAGTAACTCAGCGAACATACCGTCTCAGATTCATCATTGTCATTAATAGTGTACCGTCAAATTATGTAAATTATATATGTTTCGGAACACTTCCCGTGTGTAAATGCACGGTAATTAGGGGTTGATGGCGCCACAGGGGCCGTGAATCATGTTCGTAATTACAATAACATGTAGATCTGATACACATGTGATATCATCTATCTGTATGGTCCATATAAAAATGTGTAGTCAGGTAGGTAAACGTGGTTTCGGAACACTTCCCGTGTGTAATGCACGGTAATTAGGGGTTGATGGCGCCACAGGGGCCGTGTATCATGTTCGTAATTACAATAACATGTAGATCCGGGGGGCTAGCACACTAGGCTTTATGTCGCGTTTTACGTGACGTTTCAGTACATTTTCGCCGACATAAAACCTAGTGTGCTAGCTAGGCTGATACACATATGATATCATCTATCTGTATGGTCCATATAAAAATGTGTAGTCAGGTAGGTAAACGTGGCAAGCTTCGGTTTTGCCATTCAATAGTAAAAGCATAAATTATTCCCAAAAAACGTAACAATGTCTAACAATGTAATTCATCATTCATCAAGTGACTGCATTTTTACAAGCTTTTATTTAACTTGCACTTTAGACCAAGCGTTTAACTCAGATGGTCCCTGATCGGCGCGCGGCACAAGCGGGGAGACGTCAAAGGGTGTAGGGCGGTTAGTGGGCGGCAAGTCCTTACTTTTTGACGTCACCCCTGCTACTTTGCAGCATCAGCAGCGTCCACGCGCCGTCTGAGTTAAACGGTAGGGTATCTATAGTACCTAAGTAATATATAATGTTAATTTGTGTACATCAAATATGATCAACTTACAGAAGTATTTTTTTAACTAATGATACCTAATATATATATATATATATATATATATATATATATATATATATATAAAGTTAGTCTGATGACGGAAACGGGAGGCCTTACCCTTAGAGACAACTACAAAAGGTAGTTTAAAAAAAATACACGTCTATTTAGACGTCAATCCGTCGTGTAGTCAATATTTATGACTAGTGGCCTTTTTAAAGTGTTGCTTGGACTGATCAAATTGTAACTTACCGACAAGCTTTACTGGTCATGATATCGATGATTTTCATAACAACTATCTGATAATGCTACGAATAATACGGTTTCCCAACCAAACTTATGTTCCTTACAATGTTGCGGCGAGAAATTGATGACTGTGTAAATAAATATTCGGACAGCAATATGTTAACCGTGTCTTAAAACAAAAAAAAATTTGAGAGTAACACGTTTATTTTTAGGCTGTATATTGATAGATATGTGTACCTAAGACATTATGTAGATGACACTACTGCCTACTTGCTAAATGTTATATAATTTTTATACTTTTTAATTAATTGTTTTAGTAGAAGCAAACGTGTCACTACCCACCACGTGGTTGCATGTACATGGCATGATTAAATACTAATGTGAAGACATACAGTCTTTCATACTAATAAGTAATAAAAAACTGTTACGTTGTACAATTCAAATCTAAAAATGCTGATTCGACTTTTAAATTAGATCATAGCATGCGAAACCCATAATTTGTAGATAAGGATGTAGATATGTCTTTTATAATGATTATACCTTTTTTTACAAATTGTTCTATTTTTTATAGGCACATATAGTTAAACTCAGTTTTATACAGATCCGTTAAAAGCCGTCAATTTCTGTAAATAAGTAAAGTAAAAATAATATTGACTTATTAAAATTTACACCGACATTAGATATAACGGATTTAAGTAAAACTTGAACGCATAGTTGCGTCCTGTATGCTGAGCTGGCCATAATCCGACAATTCGACCGAAGTTCTGTATAAATTTTATACAGAACTTCGGTCGAATTGTCGGAATACTATAAAACCTGTCACAAGCTAACGCGACCTGCGGTGGCGGCCAATTGTTTACTATGATAATTAATGTTTCAGACACACGCGGCCTTGATTATCATAGTAGCTATACATCTGGCCGCCACCACAAGCCGCGCTTATTTTAGGCAGGCCTAATGAATAATCAATAAGTAGGTACCTATGTCCTCCATGGTCCAAAGAGAAGGAACACATTTAATCCTACGCAAACGAAGTCGCGGGTACAGCTAGTTGGTAATAAATGTAAGAATAATATAAGTTTACTGTTATCAAGTACCCAATTGCACCTTTCTCGAATTAGACGTAGAAATACAGGTTGTCCTTGGAAATGGGATAAAAATATTACTATAGATAAAAGAAAGAAAAAAGAAAGAAGAAAATAGATAGATAAAGAAGTTCTAGAGATAGCGAGCTCAGAAAAAGTCGGATGCATAGTCGGACGTGTCTCGGTCTTGACCGAATACGACAAATACTTACTCGGATTCGACTATCGCAAGTGAAATCGGACCTGTTTAGCCGCCCTTACCCAAAATAACAAATAATTACATTCTCGAAATCGATTTTCATCTCGGTGGCATTCGACGTAGGTATTTAAAGGTAAATAATTAAGACATCCGTAAGAAATTTAAATCACAAAGTATTTTTTGATGCTCATTAGTACTTACGTCGATGTTTCTATTATATTAAACTGTATCAATACAACTGACCACACGTTAGATCGCCTTTTTCGAGCCATTATAGTCATTAACACGAAGGAATAAGATACAAAATTCAATTGAATTACCTACCCAAAAGCGATACATTCGTAAATAAATTTGAAATTTTTAATCAGCATCATTTCCCTGCTTCAATTAGTCGAGAAACGGTTTCGTTTAGAAACTTCAAATAAAAACATAAAGAACCAATTTGGAGCAATCAACTAGTAGAAGTTAATTTGGAGGTTGCTTTGAGTGGAACCGAAATGGCCTAATTAATTTACTAAAACTTAGAAATCACATTTGGGTCGTAAAGTGAGATTTTTTACGCAAATTGACTAGTTTACAGGTTTTAATTTAACGGTATCATCAATTTAGACTAAAAAAGTTAATGTGTTTGTAAATTGCTCTAAGATTAGGTAAAAAATTACACTAATAATGGTTTAATTAAATTGGCCTTGTGCGTAGTAGGTGACGAAGATGTACGAAATAAATAAAATAAATAAATAAATATTTGCGGATAATCTTACACATATCGACCTAGTCCCAACCTAAGCAAAGCTTGTACTATGGGTACGACGATATGACATACTTATATAGATACTGAATACTCAATACCTACTCAACCATTTAATACAATATCACTAAAGTAGGTACAGATGTTAACTTAAAGCTACAGATCATTGTGAACCCTGTTGGGCACTGCAATGTTAGGGAGAGGAGGACTTACTGATCGTTTATAACGTATCTTCTAAGTTCATTTAGTTCATTTAGTGTGTAATTTAGTTAGTAGTAGTTGTTTTATTTTGATAAATAAATACTTAAATACATTGAAAACCTCCATGACTCAGGAACACATTTTCGTGCTCATCACACAAATAAATGCCCTTACCGGAATTCGAACCCAGGACCTCTTGCTTCGTAGGCAGGGTCACTACCAACTAGGCTAAAGCGGTCGTCAAATTTTTATATTTAGCTATATCGAGATATGTAGGTACCTACCTACATTCAAGAAGTACCTACCTACGCTTAAGTAGTTAATCTAAGAAGAAAGTATATAGCAGAAAAAAGAAAAGGCCGTGACACTAAACCACAAATCCTAAACCGTGTCCTCTACTATTCGTCAGATGGGCTCTTTGTAGGCAATAATAGATAATCCGTTACCATTTTTTTTACAATATCTACATACTTGTAACCTGGCTGAACGTGCGGTCTGATGGGCCGGTATTAGACTTACAAAATGTGACATACCCAGTTTTATGTCTGTCATTTTCATTTTGAGATGTCCCTATCCTTACCTACACAGAAAACACTTGATTGAATGTTAAATTATCTCGAATAAAGCGGGTACTATTGAGCTAAGATTTTTTCTCATGGTTCGTACTTCCTAGGCCAGTCCGTAGTAGGGGTTCAAAGCAGGGGTTCAAAGCAGGGGGGTACGTTCGTTGCAAAAGGTGGTGTAGAAGTTTTTTTTTTAAATATTGTTTACATCGATACAACCGAGCAAATATCAAAAATGGTTACACGAGATATCTCGGGACAACTTTTGGCAGCCACAAATCCTCGAAATTTTGGGACTTTTTTTGGTTTCTCACTCGTAGCTTCTATACGGTGCATCCTAGCGAAAATCTACTCACTACTCACTAGGAAATAAAAGAACATGAAATTATGCGTCTAATAAAACATAACATAGTAGAAAACCATGGCCGAAAACATGGCTTTCCTCAACTTTGCAAGTTATTTGAGGATACTGATTTTTAAGCGTCTGCGTTTCAATTTAGAATTTACCTATAGTTTTAGAGTGGTTTTTCAGCATTGGTGTCAATGATGTAATATAAAATATACGTAGATATGGTATAAGCGGTCCAAAAGTGGCACACTAAAACTTGGTCAAGTCGCACAGCTTGCCATAGTTTTGCGTCGTCAATGGAAACGAATGCTGTCAGATTTTGGTGGCCATTTTTAAATACGGAATTTCGTATAGACAACATATCTACCTATTTTTTATATTACATCATTGATTAGTATCATCATAATAACTGGTAATCGAAGAGCTGGCGGTTTTCTCGTGCAACGCATCAGCATTGCAGAAATACCGCCAGCATACTCGGTACAATGCCTATAAAGCCTTTTTAGGGTTCCGTAGCCAAAATGGCAAAAACGGAACCCTTATAGTTTCGTCATGTCTGCCCGTCTGTCCGTACGTCACAGGAATTTTACTCGAAAAAAAAAAGCCGCTACATAGTTCTATAATGATATGACAAAAAAAATATTATTTTAGAGGTGCACTCCATACATGTAACTAAAAGAAAAACATCGTAAGACCACGTGTGGCACATCAATCGATAGGCCTTTTTAACAAACTTCAAAAAAGGAGGAGGTTATATGTTCCACTGTATGCATACACCGTGTCCAATAAGTTCGCATACAGTTTCAAACTCTCATTAAAACAAAGTGTTAATAACAATTGCAATAAAAACTATATTTCATGAAAGATATTCTTATATACAATATTCACAAAAAATGTTTTGGGATAACTCCGCCTTTAACCTTCATCACCAGCTTCAAACGTTTTTCGAATCCGTCGCACGCGGCACGCACTGCCTCCATCGGCATTTCGTGCCAAATTTGTACGATAACTTTTTTGAAATGCTCCAAATTCTTTATTTTGTAGTTATTAAGTTTCGAGAGCATAGCTGTAGAACTCGGGGGCCATTCATTTTTTGGAAAGAAATCCGTTAAATTGGCCTGACATGACACCACGCTTGAACTGCGTTTGCCGTGTGGGATGGAGCTCCGTCTTGTTGGAAACAATAGTAATCGTTTCCATACAACATTTTTAAGTTTGGATTGGTTTGGAGCAACATTTTTTTCCAATACTTCTGTTTTATAGTAATCAGCATTGATCTTTACCCCTTTGTCGATAAATACCAAAGGAAGTTTACCCCGCTTACAAACTGCTCCCCAAACCATCACTGATGGAATCTTGGCACATTCCTCTGATTATCTGGAATATCTTGGATGTTAGCTGCCCACAAACGACCATTTTGAACATTGAGAGGTTGCTCTAATACGAAGAGTTTTTCGTCCGAAAAAACGAATTCATCCCCCGCGTGCCAGGAAAGTATAGTGTTTGATCGACCTAATCTTTTTTTCGTTATAGCTTCGGAAATGCCGTGTACTTTTCTTTTCTTGTAAGCGTGACACCCGAGGTCTGCTCTCAACATGTTGTGTACTGATCCTCTTGAAATATTTAAGTCAGCAGCTAATTTTCGGATCGAACGGTGTTTTTTCCGGCGGAGACGCTCTCTCACGAGTTTCACGACCCTATCCGTTCTTGCTGAACGCGGGCGACCAGAGGGCCTACCGCGAAAGGCATTCGAAGTTTCCCCTCTCTGTCATACTTACGAGTTCGTAGATAAGTGCGACAGAGAGGGAAAACTTCGAGTGCCGATCGCGGTAGGCCCTCAGATCTCTGTCGCCCTTAAGAAATTTTGAGATAATAGGTTCCCGGAATTGCTTCATCATGGATTTAAAGTTAACGACGCTAGATAAATATTTTTTAAATATTGTTATTTGTTCATAACAACATAAACTTCAAATTATAATGACAAAACTGTCTGAAAGTTTTCAATTTTTTTCAAACCCGTGCTAGAAAAAGTGTATTTGAAGTTATTGGACACAGTGTATATTTTTTTAATGCATGTTCGCCGATTTCTCCGTCAATTGTGGACCGATTTCCAAAATTATTTTTTTATTCGAAAAAGTATACTTCCGAGGTGGTCCCACTGTCACCAAATCACGTTCTGATGATGGGATCCCAGGAAAATTGAGGGCAACCCTCAAATTTTATAGGCACGCATGTAATGATTTCGGTATTTTCTATTATAATTCGTGTACTTACCCTCGGAAATCGCAATTTTGGTGAAGTGGAACTGATAATGAAGATCACAAATGACTTATGAAACTCCTCAAAGATGTAAAGTTCGTCAAAGATTCTGACATGATTCCGTTGAAGTAGCAACTCATGAGGTGGTAATTCTGAGATCCTTTAGGAATCGACGGAACTCCTGAAATATTATCAGCCCACAGATAGCGACTTGGATTTTTTCTGTAATAATCAACGCATTTGCTCTCGGAAAGCAGTGCATGTGGTAAATTGGAAAGGAAATGTGGAAATGTTCATGTATGTACCTATATGGCTTGGCGAAGTACTGTATTGCAGTCGGTTTAAACTTTGTTTTTAAAGTAAATTATTAAAATAAATATAAGGTTTTCGATTAAGTGAAAATATTCGGAGATAATCGCCCCGAAATGCACAAAATTTCTAGGATTTTTAGCTGCCAAAAGTTGTCCCGGGGTATTTCGTGTAACCATTTTTGATATTTGCTCGGTTGTATGTTGTACACGACATAAAAAAAAATGTCTTCACCACCTTTTGTAAAGTACCTCGTCCTTTGAACAGTTTGAACCTTTACTGACTGGCGTAGGCTATTATCTCCGACTATTTTCATTTAAGTAATCGAAAAACTTGCTGAGAAACCTTATATTTATTTTAAAAGGCCTATCGATTGATGCGCCACACGTGGACTTACGATGTTTTTCTTTTTTTGACTTGCTGTTACATGGATTGCACCCCTAAAAAATTTTTTTTTATTCATTTCATTACAGAACTATGTAGCGGCTAACAAAATCAGAATCTATTATTTATTCTGCAAATAGGCCACAAGGGCACTTTTACATTTCAAATGGTATTTTACAATATAATATTAATAATCTTACACAATAATCATTTAAAAATTGCAGATTTTGACCAATAAGTATAGATGAATTATCGAGAACATGGAATTGCATTTGTAGTGGTTGTACCGTTTGCAACAAAAGGAGAATAATTTTCTCTTAATTTTTCTTCACAATTTGACACTGACATTATTTTGGTATTTACTTCTTCAATATATAACAAACCTCTTTTTATGCTGATAGTAAGAGAAAATAGAAAATTCAAATATAGAATGCCTGTAAACATACAATACTTAAGTTAATGATATTAATTTAGTACCCCAGAGATGTATAAGGTCTCTGAGCAAAATACATCTACCCTCTAAATTTTATTCCAATACACCTTATAGTTTTCCAGTAAAATGCCTGTGACATACGGACAGACGGATAGACGGGCAGCCATGACGAAACTATAAGGGTTCCGTTTTTGCAATTTTTGCTACGGAACCCTAAAAAGGCCCGCTAGGCATTGTACCGAGTATGCTGGCAGTATTTCCTCGTTGAACTGCAATGCTGATGCGTTGCACGAGAAAACCGCCAGCACTTCGATTACCAGTTATTATGATGATACTAATTAATGCTGAAATAACTCTGGATTCTGTAAATTCCTACAATTGAGGAGCTAAAACCTATAGTAAAATTCAAAATTGAAACGCAGGAGCTTAAAGACCACATCTTTAAATAACTTACAAAGTTGAGGAAGGCCTCATTTTCGACCATGGTTTTCTACTATTTTGCTGAACCGAATTGTTATTTATTGGTACTCATTAGCCGCATAATTTCATGTTCTTTAATTTCCTAGTGAATACCTTTTCGCTACGATGCACCGTATAGAAACTACGAGTAAAAAACCAAAAAAAGTCCCACAATTTCGAGGATTTGTGGCTGCCAAAAGTTGTCCCGAGATATATTATCTCATGTAACCATTTTTGATATTTACTCGGTTGTATCGATGTAAACAATATATAAATAAAAACCGGCCAAGTGCGAGTCAGAAGGCGCACGAAGGGTTCCATACCATTATCTATAAAAAACTATTTTATTCTGTGTTTTAGTATTTGTTGTTATAGCGGCAACAGAAATACATCATCTGTGAAAATTTCAGCTGGAACTATCACGGTATCAGTGAGATACAGCCTGGTGACAGACAGACGGACGGACGGACAGCGGAGTCTTAGTAATAGGGTCCCGTTGTACTCTTTGAGTACGGAACCCTAAAAAATAACTTCTACACCACCTTTTGCAACAAAGAATTACTAACTCTACGGACCGGCGTATCGAGAGAATCATCTTAATTTCTTCAGATCATTTGTGTCTTTCAAGGTAATGGCGGTCTTTCTAATGAATTTCTTGACTCAAGTTTTTTTTTTATGTCAAATCGTTTTCGTAATTACCTACATTGAGCAAGTGCTAACTACATATAACTTGAACAATTATATAGTTCCGTTTAAGTTTGGAAGGTCATATTGGGAACGAAAATGGTAGCTCAATTAAGAATAAATAAATAGTTAACCTACTGTACCTATGTATAACATTTGTGAAGTAATTGAGAAATAAATGTAGTACTTAACCTTATTAATTAGTCTATAAAAGCAGTTGTTACGTACGTCCAATTCAAATGTCTTGAATACCACCACGTAGTGTAAATTATTGGTTCAGCACTAACAATGCGAAAATGCGTGTGAATTGTCAATAATTAATATAATTATGCATATTTTATCTCACAGAGAACTTTAACATTATAATAATAAAGGCGAAGGTCAACGCAAAACAAATATAAGTACTTTTATAATGATAATGACGTATTTACATTATTATAAAGAACTTGTATAACGAGCCTAACGATGGCGCCAGCGACTTCATTAAGAACTTTTTATTTTACCAATATTGATCATAGCCAGTGACAAACGCGACTCCTGTATTAATGAACTATGCAAATACTTCAATTACCCCCACATTTTACGAGCAAAGTAAAATCTATCATCCACAATTACGAAGGTTTCAATCAAAGGCGCGCACGCATTAATACTTGACGTATACTCATTGAATACTAATCAAAAACCAACTTACCATGGATCCAATAAAATTTCTTAGCATCCTTAACTCGTAATCATAAAGCCGGTTATCGAATGACTTTCGATCTGTCGATAGGAAGATGGAAACCAGTCTCGTTAATGAATTTTAGCTTTCAAACGGGCCTGATGTATGTATGAGGACGACTGTTCGAATAAACGTGACGTGAAAAATTATAATCATCAGTAATCGGTCACGCAGCGCCGGGTAATTGAATATGTCTTGATATTCGATGAGATATAACCTGATAAATATTACAGTAATATGCATAAATCAGTTGATTAACTCTGAGGATTAATTACACAAACGACCATTACAACTGATCGATCATTAGTGCCAAAGTATATAATAATATGATGAAACAAAGGCCGCAAAAATATCTGATGACAACTCTATTCCTAGAGCTGTTAGAGCGTGTCAGATATTTTTGCGGCCTTTGATCCATCATATATTGATGCCGGTGACTGTACCTAGTTATATTACACCTAAAGTTATTTGTACGAAATACCGTCCGCTTGACCGATCGACCGGCAACGGGATTTTAGGGAAAATGGGATGCCTCTGATAGCCAAAAAAACCTAAATCCAGCATAGTTTTTGATAGCTTGAAAAAGTGTAGCAAGTGGTATTTACCTACTACCATAAGTGCTGTGAACATTTTAAACATAACGACACCCCAACTCCGCGGACAAACCGCAGTCGACGGTAAGTACTTCTTACAAATATCTTCTTACTAACTAAATGTGTGAGGAATGATTTTTCTAGCTATTTGTATGATAAGTTTTGCTGATTTGAGGTTTTTTTTTTTGCTCAGATTAAGTAATAAGCGTTACTTAATGTGTCAAGAAGGTATGAAGCCATTGCTGATAAACGATATCTACCAAAATTTATCGCGTTTGGCCAAACTTGTAATGCAGCACCGTGTGGTAATATTAATAATATCGATGTAATTAAGGTACTGATCACAATACATGTACTGTCGTTTAATAGGAGCGGAAGCTGTATTTTAAAACCGCAGATATCTATAACACTCGTCTTAATTACTCACGTTTCTATATCTATGAACCTACCTGCCTATCAGCACTGAATAGTTTATAATTAAAATCATGCACTCGATAGCTAAGAAAATGTATGCACTCGAGCACAACAAAATATTAGTGCGAGTTCATGCAAGTGCGAGTAGTTTTTGTATAGACTCGCACTTATCACTAAACGTAGTTAAGCTTAGTAGGTGAAGAGAAAAGGAAAGACGGTCAATATCCATTTATTTTCTTAAAAACTTAATAACTGTTAGAATACATATTTTATATACATATGATATTTATGAATATCTAATACCTACTCTAATAGCTGAATTAACTGTTTACTTTTCTGTGCATTGATCTTTTATCAACAATGCAATTAATAAGTATCACAGATCACTACCCTTCCTCAATTAAAACATGTTACCTCGTTATCCTTCAGCGAGAATAATCCATAAGAAAATAAAGTATTTAATAGAAAGCACGTTTCCTTTTCTTTGTTTAATTACATGTTATTAAAGTTTTGCCGGTATTATAAACGTGCTGCTTGACGTTTAAATTCGCATTAAAATCTTCAAGCATGTTATCTAATAAAAGCTAACTAACTACTAGTAACTTTAAACTCTTTAAAGCTAGTTTCAGAGGAAATGAGAAAAATATTCAATTACATTTTGCTACAGTACCTTACGTTGCGTTTGCGTACAGTAGTACTTCTTCCATTCATAAATAAGACATCGCATGCTTTCAGAATAAAAAAATAATGGGTATAGGTACGAGCTGAGGTCACGCCCACAACAACATCCTAGGTATACTATTAAACGAGCAATATTTGATAATATTTGCAATCACGTTCTCGGAAACGGCTCTAACGATTTCGATGAAATTTGGGTTTACGGGGGCGAGAAATCGATCTAGCTAGGTCTCATGTCAGGGAAAATTCGTTTTCTCCGTATTTTCACCCGAGCTGAGGTCGGTTGCCCCTGGGTCACATATAATGACAGCAAGATTTTGAAATTAGTGTTCTTTTTTCGTACCGATAGCAAGTTCAACTGAAAACTGCAAGATTGACAAAATTTTTCCGTAAACATTATGACTGTTCGTTCATTCGCTAACTTTTTTGAAGTTTTTTGCAATTAGTACTATGTGCTGTGTAACTGTGTGTGTAGGTAATCATTCACCTCAACTCTCAACAAAACTATATTTTGAATTCCCTGACCAGGAACTTAACAAGGAAAAGAACTAGAAAATGTTCACAACCTTCCAAGAAAATGTTCGATCATATCAAAACTTAATCATTCCATAAAAACTCGTGGTCGTTAACACAATTTAATTCTAATACTGAAATCTCAATCCGTCCGCGGATGACCGTTGAGTCAGATTCTTCGAACTAATCCGAGCGGTGTATAAACTAAATGACCGGTAGTCATTAAAAAGATTGAAGATAGGTGAGCTGGGTGCTGCCGGATTCGACCCAATGACTAGACATTTTTGCAATCTATTTGAAAAGGGATAATTTTAATCGCTTACCAAAAAAATACTGACTGCACACCTAAAAATACTGCATTGCACATCAAACCCGAATTTTGATGAACGATTACTATTTTAGCTATGCAAATCCGTGTTTTTCAGGTTGTTAGGTTATTTTTTTGATGTGCCTTTACATATATAAATCTTATGCATTTGTTATGTTATGAATGAAGGCGAAACCATTTAGTAATTTAGTCAATTAAGAACGTCTATATACTAGCAAAACTACTCAATGGTTCCTTTACTTTACACTATTCACACTCAAAGCTCAAATTACTGCCTTATATAGTTTTATGTACTGAACTTGAAGTCAAAAATATGTTTTTGAAATTAATATTTTAACGGCATATCTATAGCGAAAAATATACTTTATCTTCACTTTATTAATGAGAGTGTATAAAAGAATTCATGTAATTTTGCGGCGTAATATCTAATATCCCTTTTTCATGAACAATAAGCTAAGAGCCTAAGGTACATATGGTCAACCAGTAGCGAGGTAAATTTTCAGATATCTGCAGCGCAATTTGCTTCAATTCTTCAGTTTAGCATGTGGCAGCATAACACTGCTGGTGCTGCCTGTGTACGTTAAATCACTATAGATTAATATAAAACGTAATCGATAGAGGTGGGCCTTCGGCTGAATACGGAAGCAACCGGCGGGCGGTAGCGGTCGTGCGCCTGATTACAGGGATTAATATTACGCGGCGTGAACTGCGCTGGTCGTTCACTCAAGTATAATATAGGTACCTATCTACCAACTCGGTAGGCGGTAAGGCATATACAAAAAATAACGGCAAATGAACTTTGACATCCGATTATGAATAGTTGTTAGGGATTTTGAAGTCAATATACTAGGGACGAATTCACCGACGACTGCAAAGCATTTGCTGAATAAACCCAGCAATGGTTTATTGAAAGTGAGTCGGCGATTCAAGCTGGCTCATGGGAAGCCAGTCTTGTCAAGTTAGTCCTGAACTCCTGATACTCTTGATTAACTGACACTCTAAATGACTCTAATTGACTCTTTGAGTCTAATGTGAGCCGTGATTTAATTACAGATGTTTAAGTATGATGTGTTTGTCATTTTCATGGGCAACAGGTAATAGAGTAAGTATTCTCAACAAGTAAGGATTGGTCTCAGAGATCTAGACTTCAGGAAGGTCTCCTTGGAAGATGATCTATAATTACCGAGAAGTTTCGTAACTCTAGAAATTTCTCGTCAATGAATACGTACAGAAAATGTAAGTTGAACGAACTATGCAACCAAAACTATACAATTAAATTAAATAAGCAGCTACAGCATTTAAAAATCTCCTATCTATCATTCCCACAATACTGATCAACCTAACTTATTGCCATTTTTTCCAACTCAATATATTTCAAGCATCTTGTAAGCTAGTGATTACGTTAAAAGAGGGGCCATAAAAATATCGATTGATCATATTACGGGCCTGCTACTGTAAGCCTGAGGGCTGACCATACGGTAGGTATAGGCTCCAGTGAAACAAAAGAACATCATGTAAAATAATCTGCTGTTTCCAATCTGGACTTTATGACGTTGAATCACGGTTAAAATTGGAACGAGTATGTTAATGGAGATAGTGCATTTCGTTTTTCAGGCTGTATCTCGAATACTGTAATCAAAAGGTTTAAATAATAAATAATAGCTCGCTCGTTACGGACACATATTCATTACGAGTCCTCAAATAATTTGCTTTTGCTTATATCTGGTAGAGTATTTATTTTTACAAAGCAATGTTTATTGTTCAAATTCAAAGTGCCATTTACGGACGCCTTGAGGCCATAGTACAAATACAGAGTAAAACATTATGTAGTGCAAAAGGATAAGTAGTAAATAGTCAGATGGAAAATAGCCAGGAATAAAACATCTCGTAAAATGGGAAAGCAGAGCTGGTTTATTTTAAAATATTATTCAATAGCTATAAAGTTTCTTGAAGATACTAGCAGAATTAGCAGAAATGTATCTGATCTTATCTTATCTTATCTAGGTGAGGGCCCTTTCGGGTGCACTTCGACCCAGTGGGATCTTTTGTGCATTTGCCCTCTCCTTTATACCTGCTCCCAGGCTTGCTCCATCATTTCCACAAAGCGGATGATGCAGTTCGCCGGGAGCACCTTGAATTCCTTTGGTTGCGGTTGCGGGTAACCGTTACCAAAGTAGTTCATTCTTTGTCTGGCAAGGGCATGACATTCACACAATAAGTGTTCCATAGTCTCATCCTCATTTGCCACACATTCTACAGTCTAAACTATCAGATAGTCCCATCTTGGCCAAGAGATCCTTGACCCCGAAGTGACCTGTGAACACCCGAGATATAATTCTGAGTTGCTTCCTACTGGATTTCCAGAGTTTTCTGGTCCAGCCCGAGTCCACTCCTTCTATGAAGAGCTTAGAGTGCCTTAAGCCAGCCTTATTCCTCCACTCGTGTTGGTATTTGGTTTTGGTGTAGGCTTTAAAGGCCGATATTATGGTCCCCTGCGAGAGTCCCACAAATGGTTCTGGACCTACAAAGTGATTTGTAGAGCTCATCTGCTCTTTCGTTGCCGATGAAGCCCTTGTGCCCTGGTATCCAAACTAGTTGCACCTTATTGTGCCTTCCAAGTCTGTTTAGTGCTTGGACGCCATTATAAATTAGTCTAGAGTACACTTTCGGCGCCGTACGCGCTTTAAGGGCCGCTTGACTGTCACTGAGTACATAGATAGTCTGCCCTTTGGTTTGCCTGTCTATATTCTCCTGTACACAGGCAATTTTAGCGTATGTGTCCGCCTGGAAGACAGTTGCCAAACTACCCATGCTTACACTACTACTATAGTCATTTGCATAAATGCCTGCTCCTGTAGCGGATCCCATTTTTGATCCGTCCGTGTACCATACACTGTCTTCGATACCAGACTTTGGTGGTTCTAGACCTTCGGCCCACTCAGCCCTGGTTGGAACTTTTGTTGTGTAGTTCCTATGGAATACATACTTGGGTAGCATTTTGTCGCTTCCCATTTTTGTTATTCTGTCTAAGAAACCATCAGTCTCCATGTTTGTGTGCTTAGTCTTCGGCTTGCTATCGCTCCACAGTTCAAGAGTTCTTAATCTGTAGACCGATTTGCGCGCCTCTGACTTAATCACCATGTGAAGTGGCGGTAGGTCCAGTAGGACTTCTAGCGCCGCTGTAGGCGTGGTACGAAACGCCCCTGTTATAGCCATGCATGCCGTTCTCTGCACCTTTCTCAGGGCCTCTCTGCATGTGCTCATTAACGTCCTTGGCCACCATACCAGGCTACCGTACAGTATTATGGGTCTCACCATCATGGTGTAGATCCACTTTAGTACCTTAGGGTTCAGTCCCCATGTTTTGCCATACGCTGATCTACACATTCCAAATACCCTCAGGGCCTTTGTAATGGTGAGGTATGTATGCATCTTCCAGTTCAGTTCCTTACCCAGTGTGACACCTAGATATTTCACGTCATTGGACAGTTCTAGTACCCATCCGTACAGCTTCAACTGCTGTATGCCGCCAAGGGTCCTTTTCCTAGTAAAGGGTATTACTACAGTTTTGCCGCACCATCTTTCCACTTTCCTCAGTGCCTTGTTCATGATTTCTGATACCGCACTTGGGAATTTCCCATTAACCAGTATCACTAAATCATCAGCATATCCTACCGTGTGGATGGGACCTTTATTGAGTTATATCAAGAGTGAGTTCACCACCAAACTCCATAGAGTTGGTGAAAGTACCCCACCTTGTGGACATCCCTTTGTGGCCGTGGCCATTATCTTATCCCCTAAAAGAGATGACTTTATCAGCAGAAATGTATACTCATACTCATACTCATTTATTCATCTCCACTTATCTCCAATTATAATATATCTCTAAATTAAAAAAAAAATCAGCCAGTTTGAAACTAAGCTTTGTGTGGTACGAATGTTCTCAGCATCCCATGAACGGAAAAATATGAAACATTTTATATAGGTACATTATTATTCTAGCTGCAACTTAGGATAGTTTTTATCCGACTGCGACAATTAATTAATTTTCCGTAATATACGACTTCATTTAATTTTTCATTTACTTTTATTGAAACCAATCGCTGCTCCAACTGTCAGCTATAAGAAACGTCAAATTTTCTTCAAAATGGCGGAATTGCTTTGCCTTTCACTTATTAATAATTTAAATCCAGTCTACGATAGACCTTTACGATACACATGCCAAAAGTTAAACCATAAAAAAATATTCGATTGTGATATGAGAACTTATATGCGCAAATGTCGCATTATTGTGTAATCTCTATTCATGTATCAACAAATTTGAACAATATAATTATATTGTTTTTTTTGAATGGCAAACACACGCGCTCTTTGCGCATTCTGCCAAAGTGCCTGCGGCGCTACCACGAAAACCGAAACTCGAAGTTCGTATAACTGCATCCCTGTCACTCGAGTATTGTTATTGTTAGTGCGATAGAAATAGAGAAACCCGAATATTTTCGAATTCCGAAGTTCGTGGTTATAGCTCAGGAATCGAATCTACACCCCAAAAGCCGCGTCCGCTGCGCCATGTTTTCGTGGTTTTTAAACGTCAAACATGTTTTGCCAATCAAAACAAAACCCTATTTGTTTGCCGAACCTGACGGAAAACATGTTAGATGTTTAAAAACATGGAAAACATTGGTGCAGCGGGCCCGGCTGTAGGTAGACACTAAATAAAATAATCATAATGTATTTTCTCGAAAAAAGGATAATAGAGAAAAAATCAACGCAAGAGGTTATATGTATAGGTAATCACTAAGTTCCAAAGTTTTATGTTCTGTCCCTTTTCCACAAAAAGCACCTTCATATGAAACGATTGTTTTTTACTATGACGCTCGAGGATCTTGACGTCACAGTCCCCGATCGTTTTCTCACTCTAACAAGCGACATTAAAATCGGTTTTGAGATATTTGAATGGGATTTTCGTCATTATCTATACCTACATATAAATGCCTACTCGTATGTCCTGACTGACTCACCCACTCACTCATCAACGCACAGCCGAAACTACTGGGGCTAGAGAGTTGAAATTTACACCAGAACTACCTTTTACAACGTAGGCAACGGATAAGAAGGGATTTTTGGAAATTCTACCCCTGAAGGGGTCAAATAGGGGTGCAAAGTTTGTATGGGGAAAACTTTATTTTTTGAGCTAGAGACTTAAAATTTTGTATAAATATTACTTATTAGAATACAAATAAAGTGCTTTCAACGTTTAGATAAATTCTGCCCCTAAGAAACAAGGGGTGCAAATTTTGTATGAGGGAAACTTTATTATTTTAGCAAGAATTTCAATACATTGTAGAAAGCTTACACTTATTAGAATACAAATAAAGTAAATACTGTCAGCGTTTTGGAAAATTCAGCCTCTTAGGGGGTTAAAAAGGGTTGCAAAGTTTGTATGAGCGAAACTTCTTTTTGAGATAGAAGCTTAAAAGTTTGTAGAAAGATTACTTATTACAATACAAATAAAAAAACAGCGGATTGGAAAATTCCACCCCTAAGGGTATGAAAAAGGGGTACAATGTTGGTAAAGGGGATTTTTTTGAGCTAGAATCTCAAACCTTTTTAAAAAGATTACATAATAAAATAAAATAAAATACTTTCAGCGTTTTAGAAAATTCCACCCCTTAGGGGTGTATAAGGGGATGCAACGTTTGTTAATATATTTTTGTAGCAAGCGATAAACCTTTGTTGAAAGATTACTTATTACAATACAAATAAAGAAATTTCAGCGTTTTGGAAAATTCCACCCCTAAGGGTGATTAAAACGGGTGAAATTTGTATGGAGGAAAATTTTTTTTTGAGCTAGAGACTTGACATTGTTTAGAAAGATTATTTATTAGAATACAAATATATAGGTAAATTACTTTCAGTGGTTTGAAAATTTCCACCCGCTAAGAGGGGGATAAAGAGGTGCAATGTTTGTATAGGAAAACTTTTTTTAGGTAGAAACTTAAAACTCTGTAGAAAGATTAAGTACCTACTTATTAAAATACAAAAAATACCTACTGCCAGCATTTTGGAAAATTTCACCCCTTAAGGAGTTAAAAAGGGGTGCAAGGTTCGTATGGGAAACACTTTTTTTAGCTAGAGACTTGATAGTTTGTAGAAAAAATACTTACCTATTACAATAAAAAAACCGATTGTTTTATTTTTAATTTTTCCCTGAAAAGCGTTCAAAGTTTGTATGGAGAGCAAGAAAATTTTAAGTATGATATTTGTAACTTCGATCTTAGCCTGTTTAGACTAGAAAACTTATTTTAGCATTCTTTTTAAATATATCCCCTAAATGGGATTATTAGGGTGTTCAAAGTTTGTATGGAGAGCAAGATATTTTTAACGTAAGGGATTTGTAACTTCGGTTTTAGACTGTTTGCTAAAATACTACAAAACTTATTTCAGCGTTTTTTTTAATTCATCGCCTAAGAATGTTAAAAGGGGGTTCGAACTTTGTATAGAGAGCAAGACATTTTTAAAGTAAGAAATTTGTAACTACGGCTTCAGACTGTTTTCTATGAGGTTTCAGAGAGGGTTCTTAGTTTGTATAGAGAGCAAGAGATTTGTTACTTCGGTTTTAGATTGTTTTCTAAAAACTAGGTACAAAATTAATTTTAATGTTTTTTTTAATTCATTCATTTAACAAACATTTAGACGATAACATATGTTATACGCGGACGAAGTCGCGGGCAACAGCTAGTATAATATAAAATTTTACATGTCAAAAATAGAATTACAATACAAAAAACTAGTATAATATAAATACACACGTCAACTACACTACAACTAGTTAACCCCGTTCGTTATCGCTTCCGGTGCAAAAGTGCCCATAATGCTCACGGCATTACCCCGCTGGATGGCTATGGACAGTCTCTGCACCAGAAACGATTCGGAGCGGGGGTCCTCTCCCTTTTGCCTGAGTCGACGGCCTATGTCACGCACGAATTGTTTCGCGTCAGCACCCCAGCAGCCCGCCGTTTCCACCGCAAAAGGGACGAAAATATACCCCGAGCCCAATGGAGCATACTTTTGGCGCTTCACCGCCGCCTGAGACTCGGCTGCCGCTCCAGCCGCGCGTACAGTGCGACTGATATGAGAGGCGGCGAAGGTGCTGACGCAAGTAGCGTCCCAGACCAAGCAACGTCCTCTCTCCCACGGCACCAACGTTAGGCCATCAGGTCGCTTGCCATCCGTGCGACTAAGACCCGGAGGCTCAAGCTTGGACGGAACACCCGCTGACCTGAGCGCCCTTTGGACCACGTCGTTCAAGGCGTGGTGACGCGGATGCCTCCCGGCACATCGCCGGCAACTCAATGCATGATGACCGTCAACTCCCACCGTGGAACCGCATATGCATACGTGTGGTTGACATACATTGCAGCCCAAGCGGAGAGCGACCGACACCCGCAACGAGTCACCGTCGAGTAACGTGCCCAGTTGAGGGGAGGGTAACGCCTGCAGCCAAGCCCCTGACTCCGGCCGTGACACTGCCAGAAGCCTTGCGCGGTCCACACCTGAAGCGTTCCCAATCTGACCGTCTAAGATGGCCTTACACCCTACGTCATCCCACGCGCGCTGGAGACTTGGATTCTCCGGGACGGACGCCCCCGGGTTGACAGCCAACCACCGCCTCACAGCGTCGGTCACATACGGTATGCTTACCACGTCGCCATCAAATGATAAAATCTCAGCAACTAGATTAGCAACCCCATGGGCCGACGCCAAGAAAGCCGGCAGGCTAACGTCCCCCACACGCCGCACCCCAATGCCCCCATGACGGATGGGTAAACCTGCTTGTGCCCACTGAATATCATTCAGAGACACATTGACCACCGACTCAATCGTCGACTTAATGGCAAAATCAAAGGTCTCAATGTCAGCAGGGAATAACCAAACCGGGGCCGTGCGCAACAGATACGTGATCTTGGGAACCGCGAAACACTTTTGCATCAAAGCCAAGGCCACGTGCGGGGCCAAACCCTTGAGACGCTCGCCTGCGAGGAGGAGGAGATCCTTACGAATTTTGAGTGCCTCAGGAACTGCGGAAGGAAAAATCGGGGCACCAAGTAGGCAAAAGGAATCAGCGCTCAGTTCCTTGAGGCCGGGAAGTAAACCCGAGAAAAAAGAGAAGAGAGAAGCTGACTGCGGTCCACAGGGGAAAAACTCACATTTGGAGGTATTCACTTCCAGCCCCATATCCTTCAGGCGTGGCAGTAGGACGAGCAAGTCTTGCTCCACCTCTTCCGGCTTGCCCCCGATGGTGCCATCATCAAGGTACCAGATGTTAAGAGGTGACTTTAGCTCGGTAATGACCTTCTGGATTGCGAGGCTGAAAGTGAGCGGACCCAGTGGATCCCCCTGCTGAGCCCCCACTTGTGACAAAATAAGGTCAGCTCCGTAGAACAGGTTGGAGGGTGAAGAATAAACCTGGTGTAGAAAAGAAAAGAGCGCAGGTATTTTCTCCCTAACCTCCCCCAGCAATACGTCTCTCTCCACTGTGTTAAAAGCGTTTTTAAGGTCGATTGATTATGATGAGCTAATTCTTGAATCAAGTAAATATTACAGTCGACGCAGACATCACTGCGGGCATCCACTACAATTTTTTCGGAGGAAGGCTGAGCTGTAGGGAATGTGGTCGCACATTCTCTGCAAAGCAAGGCTACGTCAGTTACCTGGGCTGTTATTCGCTACACGTTAATGCGGCTCACCCCGCCGGTCACCCGTTACGAAACTAGATCTCTACCTACGCTTAATTACTACGAATCGCGGTGTCAAGGTATAATTGTGGGTGAGCGTTGAAGTGAGCTTAAAACAAGTTACATAATAGGGGGCTGAGAGGTCACGAACGACGCTCCAGTTAGCCTTTATAGTCGCCGTTGTCGAAATCGGCCAGGATGATGATGATGATGACAGTCGACGTCAGAGATATATACCATTTGGCCTTATTATTCTTAACTAGTGGCTCTTTGAGCAGTAGCATTCGCGAGTTTTTTTTAATTTTCAATAACTGTATCTACCAAAAAAACGACATAATTATCGAAAATCCGACTTGCAGAGGAGAACAGCTGGACAACCGGACGACAATACGAACGACCGTACATATACGAGAATAATGATTTTTTGTTTACATCTTTTATCTGTCTCCTTTTTAACCTTAACGGTTATTCAATGCCGTTCCAAAATTAGGCAAAATATTCTAAAAGCTACCAATAAAAATCACATTAACATCATAGATACGACACTTAACTTTACGGCGGCTGTGACGTGAACTCTATACAATTGGCTTAAGAACTAAAATTGAGTGTATAAATTTCTTTAAAAGTCAGCGATAATTACGGTCGGTATACCGACCATAAAATCGCGGTGACAACAAAGCTTAACGCTTGTAAAACTTGAAAATCCCGAAAAACATTATAGGATTTTATAACGCGCCATAAAATTTAGATCAGCCTCTTAAGAAATACATGGGTGTGGAAGAGACCTGAGCCGAGTTCCTTAAATATTGACATCAATTGTTAACTTTTTAATTATTTAAACGAACTTCGATATTTACATGCTCATAACTATAAAATCATACGTTGTATGAAACATAACATAATATGATAACTGAACTCTACTTATTTCACTAATCGGTGAAAATACTAGTACTAAATATCTGAGCTCATATTTAAACTGTCAGCAAAATTTTACAGTCACGTGGACAGTTAATTGTTTATAACAATTTAAGGTAACTACATAATTATGTAGTTTCTTCAACACATTTGACCATGCAGAACCGAGATGCTTGAAAACCAACTTGGCGGCATTCCTTCCTAGCTAACTTTTAGACAATGTCAGACAAAGGCCGGTTGCGGCTTATTGAAAAGAATTTAGAAGTATTTTATTATTTATAGTACGTCCTTCACAATAACGAGGAGCCCTCAACCGCGGCCCGTTTGAGAGGCCTACAGCACGTGGGCTTACCCGCTCGCATTGAAAAGGGTTCCAAAATTTTACAGCATTCCCGGAATCCAAAACTTTAAAAAAAATCACGGACAGTTATACAAAATATGAAAGGGGCATTGTTCCGCTTCAAGGATGTATGCGGATACAATTCAAAGTCAGCTCTTTCAAATTCTACGCCCGCATCTATATATCTCCACTTATAATAAATCTCTAAATTAAAAAAAGAATCAGCCAGTTTGAAACTAAGCTTTGCGCGGTTCGAATGTTCTCAGCATCCCATGAACGGAAAAATATGAAACATTTTATATAGGTACATTATTATTCTAGCTGCAACTTAGGATAGTTTTTATCCGACTGCGACAGTTAATTAATTTTCCGTAATATACGACTTCATTTAATTTTTCATTTATTTTTATTGAAATCAAACGCTGCTCCAACTGTCAGCTATAAGAACCGTCAAATTTTCGTCAAAATGGCGGAATTGCTTTGCCTTTCACTTATTAATAATTTAAATCCCGTCTACGATAGACCTTTACGAGACAAATGCTAAAATATAAACCATAAAAAAATATTCGATTCTGATATGAGAACTTATATGCGCAAATGTCGTTTTATGTCGTAATTTCAATAAATGAAATCAACAAATTTGAACAATATAATTAACACGAATTTGTTTTTTTTGAATGACAATGGCACGCGCTCGGCGCATTCAGCCAAAGTACCTGCGGCGCTACCACGAAAACCGATACTCAATGTTCATATATTTGCATCCCTGTCACTCGAGTATGGTTAGTGCGATAGAGATAGAGATACCCGAATATTTTCGAATTCCGAAGTTCGTGGTTATATATAGCTCAGGAATCGAAAATATGGTAAATAATCATAATGTATTTTCTCGAAAAAGAATTTAAAATAAATATAGTCAAATGGAGAAAAAAACAAAGCAAGAGGTTATATAGGTAATGATTAAGTTATAAGAGTCCAAAGTTTTAAGAGGGGGTATGTTCTGTCCCTTTTCCGCAAAACGCACCTTCATATGAAACGATTGTTTTTTACTATGACGCTCGAGTATATTGACGTCACAGTCCCTCATCGTTTTCTCACTCTAACAAGCGACATTAAAACGGATGTAGCTTCATAATTTTTTGAGATATTTGAATGGGAGTTTCATTATCTTCTATCTATTTATACATAATAAATGCCTATGTCCTGACTGACTTATTCACTCACTCACTCACTCACTCACTCATCAACGCACAGCCGGAACTACTAATCTTAGAGAGTTGATTTTTGCACAGTATGTTGCTTTTATGACGTGGGCTAGGGATAAAAAAAGATTTTTGAAAATTCTACCCCTAAGGGGTAAAATGGGGGTGCAAAGTTTGTATGGGAAAACCTTTTTTTTTTGAGCTATAGACTTAAACTTTGTAGAAAAATTAGTTATTAGAATACAAATGAAACACTTTCAGCGTTTTGGAAAATTCCACCCCTACGGGAGTAAAATAGGGGTGCAAGGTTTGTATGGGGGAAACATTTTTTTTTTAAATAGAGACTTAAAACTTTGTAGAAAGATCAGTTATTAGAATACAAATAAAGAACTTTCAGGGTTTAAGAAAATTCTACCCCTAAAGGGGTAAAATAGAGTGCAAAGTTTGTATGGGAAAAACTACTTTTTTTTAAATAGAGACTTAAAACTTTGTAGAGAAATTATTCATTAGAATACAAATAAAGTACCTAGATTCAGTGTTTTAAAAAAATCTACCCCTAAGGGGGTAAAATAGGGGTGCAAATTTTGTATGGGGGAAACAATATTTTTTTTAAATAGAGACTTAAAACTTTGTAGAAAGATTAGTCATCAGAATACAAATTAAGTACTTTCAGCGTTTTAGAAAATTCTACCCCTAAAAATAGGGGGCTAAAATAGGGGTGCGAAGTTTGTATGTGGGAAACTATTTTTTTTAGCTAGAGTCCTAAAACTTTGTAGAAAGATTATTTAAATACAAAGAAAGTACTTTCAGCGTTTTGGAAAATTTCACCCCTAAGGGGGTAAAATAGGGTGCTAAGTTTGTATGGGAAAAACATTTTTTTTTTAATAGAGACTTAAAATTTTGACGAAAAATTACTTATTAGAACATGAAAAATACTACATTCGGCGTTTTACAAAAATCATTCCCTAAGGGGGTTAAAAAAGGGTGCAAGGTTTGTATGGGGAACAATTTTTCTGAGCTAGACACTTAAAACTTTGTAGAAAGATTACTTATAAAAATACAAAAAAAAAGACTTTCAGCGTTTTGAAAAAATCTATCCCTAAGGGGGATAAAAAGGGGTGCAAAGTTTTTATCAGGGAAAGTTTATGTTTTTGAGTTAGAGACTTGAAACTTTGTAGAAAGATTACTTATTAAAATACAAAAAAAGAACACAAATCGTTTTAGAAAATTCCACCCCTAATAGGGTTAAAAAGGAGAGCAAGCTTTGCATGGGCAACACTTTTTTTTGAGTTAGACTTAAAACTTTGCAAAAAGATTACTTATTAGAATACTAAAAAAGAACTTTCAGCGTTTTAGAAAACTCCATCCCTAAGGGGATCCTTAAGATCCTTAAGAAGGGTAGCCAGTGTTGTGTGGGAAAAACTTTTTTTTTTACTAGACTTAAAACTATTCAAAATGTTACTTATTAAAATTAATAATAAAGTACTTTCAGAGTTTTAGAAAATTCCACCCCTAAGGGGGTTAAGAAAGCTTTGTATGGGCAACACTTTTTTTGAGCTAGAGACTTAAAAGTTTACGAAAAAAGTTCTTTCAGCGATTAGAAAAATTCAACCTCTAAGGGGGTTTAAAAGGGGGTTCAAATTTTAAATGGCGAGCAATAAAATTTTAAAGTGTGAGTAAGAGATTTTTAACTTCGGTCTTATTCTGTACGTTAAAAGACTACAAAACTGATTTCAGAGTTTTTCCAAATTCATCCCCTAAGAGTGTTAAAATTGGTTCAAAGTTTGAGTATTTCAAGGCATTTTTAAAGTATGAGATTTTTAACTTTGGTTGTAGACTGTTTGTTCACAAACTAGAAAATGAACATCAACTTTTTTTTTAATTATCCCCTAAAAGAGGGTTCAAATTTTGTATTGAGAGAAATCATTTTCTAAGACGATAAAAAGTTCTACGCGGACGAAGTCGCGGGCAACAGCTAGTATATATATATTTATATAAACAAGAACAACAAGCAACCGCCTTAAGGCTTGTTCCTTAAGGAAACAAATCAAGAATACCTGTAATTCCCATACAACGAATATCCACTTAAACACCAGTTGTGTATTGTATGGAGAAATTACTCGCCTCCGTAAGTTACAATGAACACAATAATTAACAATTCCCTATACTTAAATCCGTTAGTCCGTTTCTACGTTTTGTAGGTAGGTACTTAAATCCGAGTAATGAAAAGAATCAACCGTAAGCTACTTTCATATAGAATGTAAAACTATCAAACGAGTCGAGAAGATTTTCCGCTTAAGTAAGTAACTAGGTACTTTGCCTTTTTTTAAATCAATGTTTTTCAGGATCTGGCAGTAAGTAAGTACTCGGCCGATTCCGACGGCGTCTGCTTTTTGCATCGCCATCAGCCGTCACCAGCCTCAAGTGGGCTGTCCTCCGGACACTTGAGGATTTAAGTACAAAAGCCAGACATTTCACGTCGTTTGTCCCGACACCTCAGGGACTGTCTTCGGAGCAACAAGCGGCAAAAAACGCTGGCGCCACATTGTATTAGCGCGACCCCCTCTGAGCGTCACTGTCTCAAGTGTGATCAGCTCATTGTCCCCAGACATTGCACTTGCCTCTGTACCTGTTTCAACCATTTATAAAACTTTTTGTTTACAACATTTCTGAGAAACATTAGACACGAACACGTGTCTGTGGAACCTTTTGTTTCGCAGATAATCATCGCTTTAAGATTTGACACATAAAAGACACCGGTGACATTACATCAGTTCATTCTGGTTTTGGAACGACGGAGTTACTTGGGCGGTGATTTAATGATCTAATTTGCAGGTGATATTTTAGAGTAGCAGTCTCTTTGCCAATCTTTGCTGCTTTATCTTAAGATGGAAACTGAAAAAATGTATCGCTTATCTGTCAAAGATAGAGGCGTCTGAGAAATGAGCGCACATGTAAGTCATTAGTCAGGGGATGCTATCTCTAAATATTAGCGAGCGGCGAGCCCCGCAAATCGCGGCGCCACCGCTGAGACAAAAATGCCGCCCTTTCAAGTGCCGACCAAACTGCAGCTAAGAAAATATTTGCCGAAGCGCCGAATGAACACAAATGACCGTGGTATTGGGTATCAGAAGCGGTAATCCTATTATTCGTAGAGATGTTAACGTTAAGTGACCAAAGTTGGTGGTAGAGAAGTTAACACAAAACCGGCATGTTTGTTTATCAGCAACTGTACTGCGGACTATGACCGCATGGCTGAGTGGCAATTACGAAGCGTAGTTTTCAGCGTGAACTCGTATCACGTACTTTCACGGCGAGCCATATCACTCTGATTAGATACCGATATCGAACACATCATGAAGAAAATATGGTGCAATAAGTGGATAGAAAACATTACATTACTTATTTGCTCTTCAACAAAGCCCCAATTAGATAAATTAGGTCTTATCAGTGACGTAGATTTCGAGGAATTGGATGACGGCTGCAGTTTTGTCATCGTATCTCGAAAGTCGTGATATTATAAAGGATTCCACGCGAATCACGCGATAGAATGACGTCAGGGTTGGAGACTGGAGAGATTAGCTGCGTCATCGTCACGTTATGCGCAAGCGTCACTGTTTCTCGTTATTTGCTCGCTAACAAGTCTAACAACGCACGTTGGAAACCGGTCCGCGGTTCTGCATAATGCCCGCGGCAACTTAGATCCGGCAAACACAGTAATCACAAGTGATTCCCAAATTCCGGAAACTAAGTAAGATGGGAAAATATGTGATTTCCAGAAATTTTGCTGGGTAAGCGGGTTATTAGATGAATAATCAAAATAATTTCGATGCGTTAACAGATTTCCCTGGTCAATGGCATGCTCTGGCATTTTCCTTCATACACGTAGTCATACGGTTATGGTAGAGTTACTTATTAACCAAATCCTCCGGCATGACTAATAAATAATAGTAACCGGATCCCCACAAAATTAAAAACGATAGTAAGTAAACTAGATCGGATACGTTCTTGTGATTCGTTCGTTCATACATGCGATATTGAAGTGTGTTTTTTCAAATATTTATGTTACTACTGCCATAATGTTCTTAAGTTGTTAAAGTACCTACTAAATATCACTGCGTAACCGCTTCGCGTTTGTACTTGTACTATTACTTATTCTGTGGTTTGGTTTAAAACTTGTTTTGCTTCCTTAAGCAAACTCAATGTCAAAGTGACAGATAAAACCCCATTATCTTTAAAATCTATTATTAGTAACCATTATTTTTTCGTTTCTCCTTTCGGAAAGTAACAAGTTTACTCTCGAATTATTTGCATGTCGTGTGATAGTCACGTTGACTTAAATTTTTAGTGTCGATTATACATCTAACGTTCGAACCCAGAGAGGATTCTAGACTTCATTGGTTTTAGACTGCTTCAGGTTAAAAATAACTAATTAGCATTGACCTCCAACATTATCAAAATTTTAATTAAGAATAATTACAGTGAGGTGGGCTTGTAAGTAATAGTAAGTATAAATGACCATTTACATGGTGCAACAAACAACTCACATGAGAGTTTTATTAAATTGCAGGGGTTGATTGAGTTCATCGTATTTCGATAGCCCGCAACCCCACAATGTAATGAAAATCGCATACGAGTTGTTGCACCATATAAATGGCCCTTTAAGGCCACATAAGACTGTATGACTTTCAAAACGGACACGTCCGCAGCATTTCAGAGATATCCCCACTTTAGTTTGTCTTTTAAAACAGAATGACAGAGACATAAACAAAAGCTATGTTGGTATCTGTATCCTTTTGTAAATTAGGACGAATGGAATCGCGGCCCAACGGAATTTACCTCCAAACATAATTCGTCTACGTACTCCAAATTTAAACCAGCGAGGCAGGTGAGGCTATAGGTCTGTAATGAGTACCTAGTCCTTACCTTATACTAATATTATCTATCAATGCGAATGTTACTCTGTCTGCTACCTTTTGACGGATAAATTGCTAAACCAATAGTGATTAAATTGGCTATGTAGAAAACGTAAGCTCTGTGGAATCCTATAACGGCTAACTTATTTCTTGAAACCCAACTCCTGAGGTCAGGAAAGAGAATTGACAAAGTCCCAATTCCACGCGGCAGCAGTTAGTATTCCATATACCGGGCCACGTCTGATCTGATCAACCGCGTGCGCGCTGGCACGCGACGCCTGCACTGACCTATGACTCATTGACCCTGCGCGCGTACAAAGGGCACAAGTGCTCTAGCGCTGAACAACCAAGTAATAAGGCACGCGTAAGCCAGAATAGCCTCTCGGTCAACTACATAAGCGCCTTGACGCGCGCTATATCGATTGAACTCTCCTGCATGCTATTAAGAAAATGTTTCGGCTCACCTCGTCACTCTCCAGTATATTCTGACGCTGACATTCGTAACAACCAACAAGGCGCACCTAATCGGAGGTCAGACTAACACTGGTACGTCTCCGGTGAGCTCTCAGTAAGCGTTGTAAATAACGGGTCTGGAACACCGAATGTTAATAAGTGAATCAACTGTGTATATTACGTAAATGTACCTACTTAAATTGACCTATAGTCATTTTATTTTGTGTGTGACGCATGGGTTTTTAATAGGTAATGTAAATATGTATTGTTGTTTTCGGAATCAAATCAAGTTTGGAAAAGTCGTAATGTTCATGTCATGTACCGTCAAGTAAGTTCTATACAAATGTGCCAAAGTTAGGTTACAACTAGTTCGTCAGTGGATAGCAAATATTTGCTAGTGTAAAACTACACAAGCAAAAATACATTATATGTAAATATTTTGACCTTGTGTCTAATCACAGTTGTAAATCAGTCAGCTAGGCAATTTCCTAACAATTCTGTAATTTGTACGCGACTAATAAAAGATATTGTAGTCTAAGACATATTTCGACAATTTTAGGCTAACGCATATAATACAAAACTATTCTAGTTTTGATTCTACGTTTACTGCTAATAAGTACCCAAATCATTTCTTCCTGCTTTTGTATTAATTAAATATATATGTGTAAGACCGTGCATGCCAGGTAAACGGCTATGCACAAGTAGGTATAATATTGAATCACTGGTAAGTAGTTTTAGCAAGTTTTTCCTCATATTTCATACAGTATTTACGCAGGTGAATGCTTCAAGGGGTCAAGAGTCAATTCGGTTGCGGCATCGGCATGACGCGTGCCGCCGCGAATGTCTGCCATCACGTACGCTAGGATATCTCGCACTCAACTACAGTCACTAACACATCACGCGGGGCTCTCGGATCAGCCCTCCTATTCTGTAACTTGTGTTAAGCTCACCTCAACGCTCACCCACAATTATACCTTGACACCGCGATGCGTAGTAATTAAGCGTGTAGGTAGAGGTCTAGTTTCGTAACTGGTGACCGGCGGGGTGAGCCGCATTTAACGCGTAGCGAATAACAGCCCAGATTAACGAGAACACTTACTTACAGCCGCTCCCTATATTCAGCATGTCATTATATAAAAATCTGTCTATCTTGCATTTTGTCGTCCTGATATGCGTATTTGACAATTCAAACATAGCTACCGATTATTTACGTAGGTACATACGTAATTACGTAATATCGCTCGAGCTTTCAGGCGACTATGGCCAGCGGTAGTGGAGGCGGGATACGCCATATTCACCTGAAAATTCGCGCGACTTTACGCCTGTGCGTAAACGCGGCCTAACGCTTGCAGCGTATCGATACTCCATACTAGTGATACTCGATCCTCGCTTACGACGAAACTAAACGCGACTCATATCACGTCAAACCTGTGGTGAACCTACTGACCGATCCCAATCGAATACGTCGAGTCGAACAGAACAATTATAAATAACGTTAAACTTCTGCAAAAGGCCTCTACGTGTTGGATCTGTATCCCCACGCGTCTATCAAATGACCGCGCCTTAAAACCAGTGATTTTAAAAGGAGTAACAAATAATAATGATATTCTTAAATAAAGACAAATGTTTCTACATGATATTTGCACAGATTGTGTTTTGAAACTGCTTTCTTGGGGTAGAACTCGATCCATGCATATACTCTCAAATCAATGGCTAAAGTAGGTGATAAGCAAACATTAAGAATGATTTAATACTCCTATGTCGAAAGTATCATCCGATATGGAATTGAAGTTTGGGGCAATAGTTCATATGTGAATAAGGTTTTATTGATGCAGAAGAAATGTTTAAGGTTTATTGAGGGTTACTTCCCAGAAACACATAGACACCTATTTATAAAAAACAACATCTACACTGTTACTTCATTATACATAATAATATATCAAATTTGTCTCCACGTCTATAAAAATCAAAATCTGTACAAATTAAGAAAAGTGTGTGATAGATATACCTTACGTCGTAAGCTAGACCTCTTATTGCCCGTGTCACATTTTGCTCATTTTAATAAAAGCTTCAATTTTATAGCCATAAAAATTTATAATCATCTCGATAGTGACATAAAGAACTCTAGCAGCATAAGGGAATTTAGTGGGAAGTTAAAAGCATACTTAATACGTAGGCCTTTCTATAACTTGGACGAATACTTTGGTAAGATATTTGATTAATTGATTACCTCAGTTTAATTTAATTAATGTATCCCAATAATTTCAATCACTTATTCTATATATTTTTTTCTCAATTATTGTATTCTTTAATTCTCTTATTTGACATGTTTGTAACGATTTAATGCAATTGTAATGTATATTTAAACTGACTTTGTTATCTTATTCTTTACCTGACATTAAATGTACCTAATTATCTTAATCATAACCCTGTTTCATATATTTTACTAAGTTTAAGCCTATTTTGTTATTTATTTTGTCTAATTGTTAATTATTTATTATTGTTGATTATTATGTATTAATGCATGGACGTGTCCTTAATTGCAATAAATAATGAATACTGAATACTGAATTCATATTGTAAAAAGCCTAATCTGAGAACGAAAATAAATGAAGAGAATAGTGATTATAAATGATACTTAATATAAAAAAGCTGGTACTAGCTGCTCGCGCGGTTCCGCCCTCGTATTACAAAGATTCCAGGTAGAGCCACAAAATAAACTATATCTATGTCCATCCAGAAGATCCATTGTAAGTAATGGTGAAAGAGCTTTTGAAATCGGATGTGTAGTTTCATACCACAGCCGATTAAACCTGTGTCAAAACATCACTCAAAAATAGTATGAAATGTTCCCATAACATCTGTGAAGACAGTATCGGAAAGTGCCTCATCCTGGACAATTTTAGAAGTGTCCAGGAAAACGCAAAAGTAAGTAAGTATGAAATCCCATTATATATCATACTATTTAAATATAGAACTTATAGGCAGTTAAGTGCCTTTAATAAAAGTACCAATAAAGGTACCATTTAAGTACCATAGAGGTTGACGTGTCCGAATTGCACTTGTATTGCACTATGTAAAATGGCGGAAAATTCAGTTCAATCGTGGTTTTACTATTTTGATAGTACTTAATTAGGAATTCGATACTAACTGTAGAAAAAAAAGAATAAAATAAAATATTCACAATAAACATAAACTAATACGAAATTTATGTATTTGTTCTATTGTGGTTGTGGCATAATATCAGTATCTTAAACATCATAGAGCAATAAAAAAAAAGTTGCACTGGTATTTTCGCGGAATTGACTTCATTGGAATAAAATTGTTAAAAATGAGTAGGTACTGATGAATCAGATTGAATGAAAACAGATTTATATTTAAAAGCCGAGGCGAAATTGGTGATAAATAATTTACTTTCACCTACCTACGTCCAAGGAGAGATAATTGCACAATTTTGAAAAATTCATAAAGTGGAAAGCTGAACCTCAAACTACATCTCTTAAATACATTAAAAAATGAAACTCAGCTATCTTAAGTAACTTTATAGATTCCTTTAATTGTATCTCGCATAAGTAATACCGTACATATATATTACTATTCATACAGCTTTTAGCTAATAAAATGTAAAATCAATTAGGAGCGTTGTTTGCCAACAAACCGCATTGTGGTTTGGCAGATTAATTGTACCTATGTACATTTAGCTATAAGCCTTAAAAAGAGAATAAAAAAAAAAAAAAAAAAAAAAAAAAAAAAAAAAAAAAAAAAAAACAAGTTGGTCACAAAATGTATTTATTTTTCAGAAAAGCACTATACATGCTTCGACCATAAGTGTGCCATCCTGGCCTCGTATTAGCCGGACCTCGCCTTCGGCTCGGCCGGCTAAATCATGCTCGTCCGGGATGGGTCTCTGCAGATTACTATAAGTACATTAGTACTATTAAATATTTTAAATATGTGTACAAAGCGCAAGAGTTTAAAGTGTACCTAAAAGATTCTTCCGCTTAGCAACAGATATTGCAACACGGTTTTGCTGGACATCACAAAACTAAAATAGTCAATTCAAATTCAATGATTATGATTACTAACAATACTTTGTTACACGTACAAACCGTTATTTGTTTAACAAAATGGGTGCAATGCATTTGAAATCCGTTCATCACGTGGATGAACAAGGAAAACAAACAAAGAAAAATAATAAGTATTATCCTGTTTATCTGTCACAAGTAACTAAGTATTTGAAAGTATCAAGTGGGAATAGTAATTATAGAAATAGATAGCGCGAAATGTTAAGATAATAAGGTCCTTTTAGCCTTCAGTGAAATGGTAGGTAAACAATAAAAAAATAACACGTTATGACTTATGAATGTATTATCGTAACTGAAAAGCGTGATGGAATAAGATAACATTTTAACCTTCGAGGAACACGATACACGCTGGCATTTTATCTATGGTGTTAAAATTTACACGTTTTATGCAAAAACCACGTGTCTTAGCAGTAACGAGTGTCGTTGAGGAAAACCTTGGAGAGACATGCGTCAGTAAATGTTAATAATTCTTCTTTACCTCAGAACCTATTAGTCGGATGTCCTATAAATCGCACTGAGTTGCTCGACCTGGGGCCCATTGCATAACAATCTACAACTTATATTACAAGCGGAAGTCTCTTTCTAATGCGAGGAGTTAAAAAGAGCTTTCCGCTTGTAATATAAGTTACAAGTTGTTATGCAATAGGCCCCTGTATGTATTGAGTTTATTTTTAAAGCACGCCGGTCGTACATATCCTCTGACACTATGACGTAAAAAAGTAGTGAATATTTCCTTTGATATTTCTTATCTCTCATAATTATATTTTATATGTGAAAAAAACAATGTCTGTCTCTTTTTACTCGTCCACATTTAAACTGTTGCACAGATTTAAAGATTGAGAAATTTACTTAACAGAAATTTGATATGGAGATTTATATTTTATCTAGGAAAAAGTCCTCAAAGTGAAAGAAATGTGGAGGAACTTTGTAAGTGAGTGCCATACGGAAATACATTAAAGCTTATAAAATACAATTAATGAATCGCACATCGGTTCCATGGATACAACTGCAAAGTCTTCAAACAATCTGGTCTAATTGGCACGAGTAGGGCAAACCTTGGCTAATCTGTGATATGAAGTTATTCGGTGATAGCTATTTTAAGATCTAATAGCGGAGTTACTCGATATCTTTATGGTTTGTAATAATTTGCAGTAGGTGGCGGCACTGTCATTCAACTTACTTACGTGCAGTAAGTATCCGAACGCATCCGTCAAAATTAAGAAAAAGTAAACTAAAAAAAAACTCAAAAACCTAACTATCACCGATTAGCCAAGGTTTGCCCTACCTATTACCTTTTGACCACAATGACATAAGAATAATAGTAGTTTATTTATTCAGACTAATTGAAGCCACATTGACGTCAAAGCAATCATAAAATTATCAGCTTGTTCATACCTAACTGCACTTATAACTACATACTTGCAAATAAGCCTCACCTTGTCTATGCAAACAAATGCAACATAGAATAGACAATCATTAAAACAAAAGATTACATACAACAGTGTATGCGCTCTAGTTATAAAAACACGGTTGTAATCATACCATACACAGACTTATAAGTACTTATAACAAAAATAATCTTATCTGTTCCTGAAAGTTAACGACATTGGTGTCTAATTTCGAAGCATAAAATATACGCATATAGTGGACGTGGTGTATATTTGTTCTGTAAGTACATAACATATTTAATTTAAACTAGGGGGCTGGTGAGCTGTAGAAAGCGCAAACCTTTTTTTTAATTTTTAACCGACTTCAAAAAAGGAGGAGGTTATATGTTCCACTGTATGTATTTTTTTTAATGTATGTTCGCCGATTTCTACGTCAATTAAGAATAAGAATAAATTTATTTCAAAAAGCATACAATATATCAAACATACAATATCCAGCAGGCCCCAAAATAGGCTGAGCCTGTATCTCGGGACCTAGCAGTACACTATACAAATATGACGTCAATTCAGACTAATATATATATGTATGTGTGTGTGCACGTGTGTGAGTGTGTGTGTGTGTGTGTGTGTGTGCGTGAGTATGTGTGTGTGTCTGAGTATGTGTGTATGTGCGTGTGTGCATGGGCAGTTTAAAGTAATAGTCACTATCAGGGGTGAAGGAGAGCTTCCGTGTCGTTGTACGACAGGGACGTAAACCATTTTTTTTTTTTTCTTTACCCTACCTGCTGTGTGCTGTTGGATATTGTGCAATTTACAAATGTTGTTGTAAAGTTGTATATGCATGTAAGCTGGAGCGCGCCTTGCTAAGACGGATTTGTAAGGCGGGAGGGGTACTTTAAAAAATCGTTTTTGCAACAGCTGGGCATAGTTGGGAAGATTAGCAGCAAAACATTCGAAAGAGTATACTCCCGAGGTGGTCCCATTGTCACCAATTTAGGATCTGATGATGGGATCCCAGGGAAATTGAGGGCAACCCTCAGATTTTATAGGCACGCGTGTAGTGATTTCGGTATTTTCTATTATTATAACTCGTGTACTTTCCCTCGGAAATCGTAATTTTGGTGAAGTGGAACTGATGATGAAGACCACAGATGACTTATGGAACTCCTCAAAGATTTAAAGTACGTCAAAGATTCTGACATGATTCCGTTGAAGTAGCAACTTATGAAGTGTTAATTATGTGATCCTTGAGGAATCGAAGGAACTCCTCAAATATTATCAGCCCACAGATAGCGACTTGGGTTTTTTCTGTAATAATCAACGCAAGCAGTTCATGGGGTAAATTGGAAAGGAAATGTGGAAATTTTCATGTACCATGTGGCTTGGCGAAGTACTGAATTGAAGTCGGTTTAAACTTTGATTTTAAAGTAAATTATATAATTTTTATTTCCAAAACTAAATCGACAAAAAAATCTATATAATTATGGAACCCGCTCATAAAATTTGACGACAATCGGTAGAGAAATGCGACCTGTTGAGGAGAACAGCATCAGGAGAATTTTCGCCCAAGCTCAAACAGAGAAGCCAAGTAGAGCCAAAAATATAGTTAAGAAAACACTCACAAATATTAAAGTAAAACAAGATAAAATAGTCAAGCTTTGTCATGGATGTTTTCTATGTATTTAAGTATTTATTTCTCTATATAAGTATGTATATCGTCGTCTAGTACCCATAGTACAAGCTTTGCTTAGTTTGGGACTAGGTTGTTTTGTGTAAGATTGTCCGAAAATATTTATTTATTTGTTTATATAAAACATATATGTAATAAAATTTTAATATTATTTGTAGAGGGGGAGCTTCCTCCAACACCTCATAGCTCTCAGAGTCCGCAGTAAGCTCGATTCTCCATACAAACGTAGTTAGGTAAGTTACTCTCTCTTTTTAAAACGACTAGCTAGCTTGCTCTGAAACTTTGTACTTAGAATAAGTTAAGTACCATCCAGGTCTGTAATTAGTTTATGAAGCCAGCCATAGTAAAAGAATACAGCAAATTTAAGTTTTTGAAGAAAAACTTGTGTTTGCTGTATTTTGTTTATTTTATAAACTGGAGCCATATAAACTAATTACAGACCAGAGGTATATGCCTCATGTCATTGTACCTATGTGCAAAATTTTGTTACAATCCAATGCGTAGTTTTAAAATGAGAACGAAATTCCGTTTGTTTGGGAAGGTGAAATTGGGCCGAGCTTACTGCGGACTCTTACATTTAAAAGATTGAGTTATGTTATGTAGAGTAACGTATGTAAGTCTTTTTATTGAAATAAACGGTAATATTTTTTTTTGACTTCTTTCTACTTCCTCCCTCGTTCAATTATGGTCTGTATACAAATACTACACATGCACATTGCACGTAGAACCGATGGCCGTAGGGGCGGAAAGGTTCTCGAATGGCGATGGCGACCACGTATCGGAAGGCGCGGCGTGGGTAGGCCCCCCCACAAGGTGGACCGATGACCTGGTGAAGGTCGCGGGAGTCCGCTGGATGCGGGTGGCGCAGGACCGATCACTTTGGCACTCTTTGGGGGAGGACTATGTCCAGCAGTGGACGTCGATGATGGTCGGACGATATCAAAAAGGCAGCAGGGCCGAGCTGGATAAGGGTCACCGCATCCAGATCAGTTTGGAAGTCCATGGAAGAGGCATATGACCAGCAGTGGACACAATTATGCTGAAGAAGCAGATACAAATATTTGTGAAGGCCGATGAGCGAAAACGGGCTTACGAAAGATGATCAGAGAGGTAGGGCACAGCGGAATGTCGCAGAGAGGTAGGGCACAGCGGAATGTCATCTCGCTCGTATGTGGAGCAGTCCAACTGGGGAAGTACCTCCACCTTACAGAAGACCGCAGCCATAATAGCACCACTGCTTTGTAGTGTTGCTATATTATTGCATGGTATGAAGCATGTGGTATTGTGTTCCTGGTGGTGAGTAAGGTCGCCAGAGCTCCCTAGAATGCACTGTGTTGGGAGTGAGGGACCTGCATGTCTCTATCTGCCAACACAGCGAATCCTCAAGTAAATAAAGGGGCGGCAACGCGCTTGTGATTCTTCTGGAGTCACAAGTGTCCATAGGCTACGGTACCTGCTTAACATCAGGCAGGCTGTTAACTTGTTTGCCACCGTCGTTGTATAAAAAAAAAGATGACCGTCGACCAGCATCGTGCAGACGTGCAGAGTGAAGGAAAGCGGACCCCGGAAAAATCCGCCGATAACCATTTCATGTGTAGGAACGTACTTGATAGTCTTGGTACCTACTTACTTTGCTTTAATCCAGTTTCCTCGTCTGATATGAGCTATTACGTGCACGTACTATCAACCAGCTAATAAACAACTATGTAGACTGTAGGAAAATTCCGATTATTAATTATGGATAGAATACGACCTGGATCATTAACCCTAAAAACCTTATCGACCACGATATCGCAAATAGAATATAAATGTCTTGCTTCATTAAAATACGATGAAGAAAAGGAAAATTTGCCAAAACTTTTTCAATTAATTTGTAAACAAATTAGTGTAACATTTAGTGGTAGAGCGAGTTATTGTATAGACACGAGTCACACGAGCCTCCTCACGTAGGTGCGTGATACATTAAATAAAGCTTTAATTTGGGACCTACCTAAGGTGCAATATCGTTTAGCAAACTGAAGACATTTAGCTAATATTTTAATGTAGTGTCATAAAGTTTGTCATTGACAACTTACGTTTACACGTGTCCATGGGCAACCGCTCAGTGACGTCATCCCGGGCGCAACGAGTTTTTCCGAATAATTTGTCACTCGTCTTTTTGGCCCTGTCCAATTATAGTTCGTGAAGATGTCAGTTTTCGAATTTTTTTTTGTCTGACACTGATGTTCGTAATTAGAAAACCGTAATGATAACTTTTTGCAAAGAGGATATCAATTCAAGGGCCCATTCGATAAGACATTTAATTGTCTTATTTTGACACTTCACCGCTATTATTGAACTGAAATTTTGGACCTTATTGCATTGTGAATGTTCATAACAACATTTGAAGGAAATTGGTCCTAAATTAAAGCTCGTGACTGTACATATGCTCACTTCTCGAAGCTGAGTGCGAAACACATAATTTAATCATATATCAAAATAAGATATTCAACAATACTTCGAATCTGGAGTTCGTGGGTTCGAACCCCGGTTCGTACCACTGGGTTTTTTCAAAAAAATTTATGTAAGAAATATTATTTAATATTTAGCAGTGGTTTCTCGATAAAGGAAAACATCGTGAGGAAACCGGTCTAAGCCCAATAATAATAATCTAATCGAATTTTCCCTCTGGGTTGGAAAGTCATTATGGCAGTCGTTTTCGTAAAACTAGTGCCTACACCACATCTTGGCATTAGGGGACTGGGCTCATTTTGGGTGCTACCGGGAAAAACGCTTCGAGGATGACAGAACTAAAAAGACCTAAACTTAATATAATAATGAATCTAAAATTTAATACACTTGTACATAATTTAAACTCCACTTAATTAAATACCTGGATATGTGAAACAATATTTAAAACAAGAAATGATGTATTAAGGATCTCCCCGCAAAGAGCGGCTTAACATTAGCGTTGCACAAAATCCACACGCCCTCTCTTTGATTCAATATAACTTTTCCAATATCGGAACTTCTAGCACAATATATCGTCTACACAATAATCGGGTTAATCCTTCATCTCAACAGCTTCAATGCAATCACAAGCCGACGGGCTGATAAGAAACCGGAATTAGGCAAAGTTTCCTCTCATTAACAAGCAATCGCGTTAGTCCGCGTCACCACGTGCCGTGGCTTCGCGTTAATTGTCATTTTTCCATTGCACATTAACGTAGTGGAATTTTTATATTAACGACTTACGTGGAAGGCAGTGGGAAGATTTAGACAATCGACGATCGTTGACATTAATCAATGAGGCAAAATTATTAACGTTCATTACCCGAGCCGTTCATTGACCGATTAAGCTGCCGTATTGAGCTAGATTATGTATGACCTTGAGATTTAAAACCTACCACCTACGACCTAAGCATACGATGGGTATAACATAGTGTTGTGGAACCGTGTTGGTTTATTTTACGCATATGAATGCTAAATATTGATTTTCGTCACTTGAGTCTTTAAGCCTCGGGAGTCTTTGGGGTTCGAGTATTTAAGCCTCAAAATCAGCGTCATCCACAACACTGGTATAACATCAGCGTCAGCCTATATATACTACTTATTTTATTTATTTATTGAAATATGAAACAAGTCATACACAAAGCATTGTTACAGCTTTTTCTCTTAACTCTAGACCTATAGTTTCCATTATTAATTACAAAAAATATTTATAAACGATGTAGCACGAGATAAACAAAGTACCTATCTAGGCTTGAGTACGACATACGTCCCACTGCAGTAGCAGGGGCAGTAGTCCCCACGCTCGACCAGTGCGGATTGGAATTTCTTTGAATTTCTTCTCAGATGTATGTACTCGTACTTAGGTTACACGATGGTTTCCTTCAACGAAAAGCTAACGGTAAATATCAAATGATATTCTTTACATACATTCTGAAAAGTTCATCCCAAACCCGGCACGTACCCACGTGCCGGGATTTCAATCTACGACCGCCATTTGACAGCCGCATGCTTGAACCACTAGGCCATCGTAGCTTGCGATGGGTCAATCATAGACTGAGAGCTGAGGGACCAAAACTGCAACAGTTTTATAAAGGCTGATATTTTAATATTAGGTCCTAAATAGCTCGAATATCAATAGCCTGCCGTCAGTCAGCCAGTTTTTGGGACAATTGGTGTGGGGGTGGTTCCGAACTTGTTATAAAAACACCTACGTCGCAACTGTTTTATAAAATCTGAAAATTTGTCTGTGGATAGTAAGACAACTAACAAACTTTGCGGACATAGTCAGTCTGCAAAATATTGGAACAGTACGCGTCAGCAGCCCGCTAAACCCGTCAAAAAATTTGGTTGCAAAAAAGTGTTTTATAAAATCTAAAAAAATTCTTGCAAGTAGTTCATAGTACCTAAAACCAGACTACCATAGTCAGCCCAAAGTTTTATGGAACATACGCCGTCAGCAGTCAATAGAACGGCGCGCCGCACCGCCAATATTCTGCAGAGTGACTATGTCCGCATAGTTTGTTAGTTGTCTTACTATCCACAGACAAATTTTCAGATTTTATAAAACAGTTGCGACGACGTAGGTGTTTTCTTAACAAGTTCGAAACCACCCCCACTCCAGTTGTCCCAAAAACTGGCTGACTGACGGCAGGCTATTGATATTCAAGCTATTTATGACCTCATATTAAAATATCAGCCTTTATAAAACTGTTGCAGTTTTGGTCCCTCAGCTTTGGTCTATCAGGGTTATATCAAGAATTAGAGAATCAATTGTGGTATTAGTAAAAATTCTTGATATAACCCTAGGTATTGACCTAGACTACATGAACTCTTTGAATGAATTTTCTAATTGTTACTTAAACTATACTTGTTATAATATTATTTGCTTCAGGCAGCGAGCGGTCTGTACGCCAGCGGGCATCGAGCGACGAGTGGCAGGCGCAGTCCATACATTTGATTGGGCTCAATCTATTGACGGCCGCTCGTCGACCCGCTGCTCGCTAGCGTCCACACCCCGGCCTAAGGCCTCCACACACCGGTCGCGGGCGCGGGTCGGGCGCGGGCCCGCGCAAGTTGTAAAACATTGAAACTACACTTCAAACGTGCCCGCGTTCGGTGTGTGTTTGAAGTGTAGTTTCAATGTTTTACAACTTGTGCGGGCCCGCGCCCGACCCGCACCCGCGACCGGTGTGTGCAGGCCTTAGCCCTTTGTATGTATGGTCCTGAATTGTTCGTGACCCCAAAATACAGAAATCCTGGTGTATAGCGTCGCTAATTTACTTATCGATAACAGCTGATATTGATGATCATACTGTTATGTAATATAGACGACAGAATATGATTAAATAATACTTATTAGAAACTTAAGCCAGTTCACTAAAGGACAGATGCCACTTCGCTTGATTTTTGTGATATGTGACACGTGACATTTAACCCCTAATACATTCCTAGCGTTGATCATGTAAATATTATACATATTTTCTATTTAAATATTCATCATGCTACGTATTATATACGCGCTATATTTAGAATAATCTTTATCTTGTTAGTAAGTTTACTGTGTTGTAACAAGGCCGTGTGATATCACACAATAACAATGTAAACTACGCATTGTTTTTTACTACATAATACATTTTATAGCCCGCCGTTATACTTTTCTAGAACCCATAACCTACGGTAAACAATAACCTATACATTTTACAACGCATAAAATGTATGACCTACTATCGTGTTTCAAGAAAACGTCAACCTTAAAACAGACTTCGTTTATCACGCACATAATGTCTACATGTGTTTTTTATTAGTTCATAGACTGAGTCATAAGACATTTGGATATATTAATACTATTAGTCACTTAGCTATTAATTAATAAGTAGGTTGTTAAGTACTTTACATACCATAGTTGCATACTCTACATCAAAATCAAAGTAATAAAATGGTGCCATTCGTTAAACTCTGATGTTTGGTAATTAATTCTATGACTATTCACTATTTCACTATTTCATTTTGATTCACTAGTTCACCACTTTTGTTCCGCAACTTTGTAAAATAACTATCATTTCTATAATTTGGTAGTGTTTTAACTTTAACTGTACCATCAGTGTATTGAGTGCTGTTTGGACTGCCGCGTTATTGCAGCGCATCGACAATGTTTGCCGAGGCGCACACCGATGGCTTCGCTGCCATAATAAGAAAGCGGTGCGCTTCGCTTCAGAACCGTCTTTGCCGCAGCTCAAACAGCATTCTAAACGTGCTGGCTCAGCGCTGGGACTCGCCGCTGCTCGCGCGCTGGGTCCAGCTGAACGCGCCTGTAGTCGCCGCACCACGCCGCTTTTAAGTTAATTCTATTTTATTTATTTGGTACTAACATAGCTTTATAAATCTCATTGTTACTAACATTTTATATGGATTACTATTTTCCGAAATAAAAACTTTGATTTGATTTGATTGCAAACACGGCCTCATTATTTGACATCCATGACACTGACAAGTATGAAAACTAACTAATGGATGATGTACATTGAACATTTTATTTAATTTGTATGGAATAATGAAAATACAAAAATAATGTATTTTTGAAAAGTTGTAGAACAAAAGTAGTTCCGTTTCAGGAGCATAATCGACATTTGAATTTAAGGCCCCAAAGTCAGAGACACACTATATGTAGAACAGAAGATATTTTAAGAAAAAAGCACTCAAATTAATATTTATTTCACACACATAAGTACATATTATACTTAGTTATGACTTTTCTGCTCAGCTAGTATGGATGGAGTAGTGTTTAGTTAGTGTTGGCCTCGTCGCGTTTATGTCGAACGTAAAGCATTCACCCCCCATTAGCAAGTATGTAAATGCCAGAGACAAATATTTTATGTCGGACGTAAACGCAACCTTGCTGCCGCTGCAGGGATCGAAATTGCAATGGACGGTGCAAAAAGAAAGCCGCTGCCTACAAGAATGTAATTCTTACTGTTATTTAACCGTTTCATAATTCGCTCATACCCGATTTACAAATTTTACAATGCCCAAAATCAAATAAATTTGTCTCGATTGAATGATAAAAATTCCCAATAAAGCACGTTAAGTGCCCGAGTGGGTGTTATTGGAGATGGTACGGTCTCAGGTTTTATTAATCGGGTGTCGATACTGGGGGACAATTTCTCACCGGCAAAGATTCTAAGAAATAAAAAGGTGTATCTATATTATTGTCGCCGATTGAATTTGGACTTAAGGCAACCGTCTTAAGGTTGAATTAGGAACGGATTGGACTATCGGTCTGTGGTTATTTGGTTGTGAAGCTGAAATGTGTAGGCGCAGCGCTTGCCGCCCACTCGCGCTGAGTAATGCGTCCATCCGACCGCGCTACTGATGCCCGGCGCCTGAGCAGAGCTGAAGCACGCGCCGATCGCATCTCACCACCACGGATCAGATGTTCAACTTGGTGGGCACTTGGGCAGTTGATGGTAGTTCCAGTATGTGATGTTCAACTTCGTGGCCAGTTGTTGTGGGATCCAGTATCCCATTTATTAGTGTACAGAGTTGATTACGATTATTTATGACAAACAGATTAGCGCACTAAGTGGCGCGTAATGAAACCAGTTTGGATATCAATTCGAGTTTGAGTCAATTGAATAAGAAATTATTTGCAATAATTTCTAAGGCTCGATTAAAGCAAACTAAATATGGACGTAATCTGAACTACGTCGAAATTGTGTTTGATCACGTATCGGACATCAATTTGTAACAAAGCAGGAAATCCTAGACTATGTAGAGCTTAATAAAAAAACTTAAAACGTAAGTGACTGTATCTTACTATGTCTTTCATTCATATCAAATGTAACGAACACCTACTACCTCGGCGGCCGCTGTCACTTCTCAACAACATTGCACAAGCCAAACAACTCCATCCCATCGAGTCATTAAGCAAGATCGTCTTACTGGGGCGGACTATTCGGCCTGTAATCTTTCTGTCAATAATTATTAAGCGTAATCCGTGATTGACGAGCGCCAGTAGCCGATACGTAATTGACGCGCTTATTGTACAAACAGCAACATGCCACCATGACCTTCAGTAGACCTTATTCCATTGCAATAGGGTTCACAAATGGTCAGCCAGTTGTGTTGTAGATGCGTTGCCAGTCGCCACCGATGATGGATATAGTGCGCGAGTTGCAAAACTGCATGTAAATCCACGCTCTTAATTAGATGATTTTAATTGTGCTTGCGTAAGTTGTTTGCAATAAGCGCTGATTAATTGTTACGAATGGGGGCCGAGGCGATGCGCTACGAGGCTACAGGAACATGACTATCCATGCTCTACGATCTAGGATAGTGCTACGAGCTCTACATAATAATTACTGACGTAATGCTACGATTTTACTTTGAAGGTTACAATCATTAATATCATTATATAACTAAGTAGTCTAAAGTTGCAGCGTCAGTCGCTGTTCTATTCAATACCACAACTCGTCTTCGCGATCATCTATACACCATTGAACAAGTTATAAAGCAGCATATAATATTGTAAAGCATAGTTGTTTATCTATCACCTAAACGCTAAGTAGGTAACCGGTAGCAAGTGAGCGTAGAATCCGCGGCGTGACTAACGCCAGCAATTACCAGCGCGGGCGTCGCGGCGAGCGGCGCAGCGCGGCGCGAGCGTCGATTGTTTACGGCGCGCACGCGCGGCACGGGCGCCCCCCGCGCCCCGCGGGCAGCTGCTCCGCGCCGCACAGGTGGCGCGTGTGGGAACTCGACGGCTCCGTGCGTTCCCACGATCGCGCGCCCGCCGCTCCCTATATAAACCCCCGCTCCGTCGATCCACCGCATTCCGCGTTCAACGCTCGGCGCTAACGCACGCTTACATTACTCACTCACTCACAATCACCATGTCTTACGAGATCGCGTATTCGATCGCAGACGACGGCCCGCAGCCCGTCTCGCGTACTTATCAGTATCGCAAAGTGATGAAACCGATGCTTGAGCGCAAGAGGCGCGCTCGCATCAACCGTTGCCTCGACGAACTGAAGGAGCTGATGGTCAGCGCTCTGCAGTCGGAGGGCGAGAATGTCGCCAAATTGGAGAAGGCTGACATCTTGGAGTTGACCGTTCGCCACCTGCACAAGCTTCGCCGGCAGCGCCGTTTGGCGCTGAACCCTACAGTGGACGCTGATCGCTTCAAAGCTGGATTCACTCACGCCGCTAATGAAGTGTCGCGTTGTTTGGCTTCAATTCCTGGAGTGGACGTGAGGTTGGGGACTCAGCTGATGACCCATCTTGGACACAGACTGAACGACATGCAGCGCGCCGCCACTGGTACTGAGACACCTCCGGCTAGCCCGCCCAGCCCTGCCCTGTCGACAGCGTCCTCGTCTTCTGGATATGTGACCCCGTCGCCGCCGTCGTCGCCCGTGCCCATGCACACGGTGACGCCGCTCGACTGCAGCACCGGTGGCTCGTTCCACAAGAGCCCGGTCTGGCGGCCGTGGTAGACTGGAGCTCTGAGGAGTGGACCAGGCTCCACGGTCACATCTGTTCCAACACCGCTCGGAGTCGCCTGCCCTAGAGAGTCCGCAATCCAACTAGTGATGTTCATGTTGTAAACATATCTAGATCTCACAATTTTATTAGTGTTAAACATAGCTCGTAAGCAACTTGAAAGCTTTAATAAAAGTAGCTAATAAGTATATTTTGTGATACTAAAGAGTAAATATTATTGTAAAAGTAAGAGATGTTGTATCGGACCTAGTAGAGATGGTTCGGGTTGTTATTTTTTATCGTTGAAAAAAAAATATGTCACGTAATCGTGAAAGTACTGGCAAAAGAGTAAGTCAATAAAACATATTTCTTTATATTTCTGATTTTTATTCCCATACACCCTATCTCAAAAATGACAAATATAAAAGTAGAATAACATAGCGATGACACTCGACAAATATACCTAACTTCAGAGAAAATTGGAAGTTGATTATTTCTTGGTCGAGTGTGGTCGTAATGTTAGCAAAGTTTCCTGTCTCATAAACAATCCGACTTGTATCTTACAAGCCTTGCGAATTGAATGAGCATAGACGGTGATAAATATTGAGTGAGGTTAAGGTCGGCACCTCCGACCGCGACTCATTCCACGCTACACGTTAAACGTGATCGCGACCAGCTACCTGTGATGCTCACTTGTCTTATTGCTATCGCTTGTTTATCGCTACGTGATAGTACCGATACGTAGGTGTAGGGTGTAGGCTTACATTCAAGACAAGACAAGTGAATGTAGTTTAATGAAAATTACCCAACCAATATTTTGAGTTAAAACGAACAAATTTTGTTTTAGACAATTTCAAATTTAAGCAATCGTCCTTTAACTTTTTTTATCTCCAGAATTTAATCTAATAAATATGATATCGATATTACAATATCATGGTTAATTTATGAAATTAATTTCTTACAGAAAAAACAATATAGGTATCAAAACGTTTTAGTTTTAGTACGTGCTGTTCATGAAGCAAACTTTATAGGTATCACAAAAATTATCGCCCAGCGAAGAAGTGAGATTTTACCATGAAACCTCTAACACGTGTTCATAATTATTTATCAGCAACGTAATGCTTCATACTACCTATGTAAACAGAATTTCATCGAACTGGCTCGTGATGTTTGTTTATATACTTTATATACCACGTCGGTGGCAAACAAGTATTCTGTCACCGTAGCCTGAGGACGGACGATATATTTACGACTTGTCCGCTTAGAACTCTCACCTCACGTCATCAATAGCTGAATTTTCTACGCGAACGAAGAGCTCAAAATTATCTAAACAAGCTCTTATTGCCTTGCAATACAGACGTGTGTAGATCAATTTGACCTCGACGTACACGTAGCTATACTCCTGCTGCCGACTGTACCAACTGCTACTCACATTTAACCCAGGAGAAGTTGGATAAAAACTAGAAAAAAATATCCTACGCGCATAATTTTATTATCTCCTTACCTGGTTACATCTATATTGACTAAGCGTGAAAATATATTGTAAACAGACCTACACACTTGCCTCGCGGACAAAGAATACGGGTCGGTAAAATACCGTCATATTTCCTAAAACAGTGCAAAATTGTACAGTTTTTTATAATCCTGTCATGATGAGCAAACGGCCTCCGTAGCCCAGTGGGTAGTGACTCTGCCTACGAAGCTGGAGGTCCCGGGTTCGAATCCCGGTCAGGGCATTTATTTGTGTGTTTATCACGAATATTTGTTCCTGAGTTATGGATGTTATATATGTATATAAGTATCTATATGTATTTATCTATTATATATATCATCGCCTAGTACCCACAACACAAGCCTTACTGAGCTTACCGTGGGCCTAGGTTGATTTGTGTAAGATTGTCCCATAATAATATTTATTTATTTATCTTTATTTACTTTTACATCTAAACTGCAAAAATAACAGTAAAAAAAATTACGTTACCAGTTTTACATCGGATTCTTAAAATTACGTTACCAGTTTTACATCGGACTCTTAAAATTACGTTACCAGTTTTACATCGGACTCTTAAAATTACGTTACCAGTTTTACATCGGACTCTTAAAATTACGTTACCAGTTTTACATCGGACTCTTAAAATTACGTTACCAGTTTTACATCGGACTATGACAAAAACAACGTTAACTGAGCGAGATATCGCAAAAATCTTAATTTTTTTATATTGATATTCTTATGATAGGATACCGGAAATTGTTGATACAGTTAGGTATTATTATGTAAATAAAACTAGTGTGAATTATTAAAAAAAAAAACCTATTGTGATTATTTAATTTAGGGTGACCCGAAATTTTTGACCGCGAGGATACATTGTTTTCATATTTCGTAAGTATCTTAATAAATGTGATTATAACTGCGAAGCTCTTGATGAGCCTGTCGCATTTCAGCAAACTACCTATGCAGAACTTTGCAGAAAACCGTACCCAAAATATCCTTGTAGCTTATACTTAGGTTAATTGGAGATGTCTACATGTAAGGTAATTTATGTCAAAACACATACATTTTCACTGTTCTCTACTATTACGTAGTTTAATTTAATTTTAGATCCAAGTAGATAGGTGCGTCGTATAAAACACGGGTTGCTTGGCGTTTGCGCTGAAAAGGCATTGTATAATAAGTAAGCACGTGCTATGTCGGCACACAGGGCTCGTCATCGTTGTTGAATGAATTTCCATCTTCATTATCAAACAGAGTACCTAGTCGTATATACTTACGTTATTAAAATATGTCGTTTTTGGAAACATGTTCATACGATTTTGATGAAATTGACTATATTCTAAGAGGCTGCGAGAGCGAGAAAATCTTATTTTTGGTGCAATAAAGAATATTATTATTATTTAAGTTCAAAATCAAGTAGTCCATTAAAAAAGCAACTATACCATCCAAGGTAATTATTGTAATTACAATAAAAGTTTTATAAATAAGTAGGTATAGTCGGCACGGCACATTAAATAATCTTAACTGTACCTAGGTTTGAAAAAATCGTTTTCATCAATCCCGAACTGTAATTGGACGCTTAAATATGAATGTGCGAAACCGTGTGTGGTTTCTATAATTTATAAACATTGACGCCATTTACTATATCCTTCCAACTTCAATTAATTTTATCTCAATAAAAGATAGGCATTCAAATTAACGGTCTCAACTTTTAATAAAACTTAACAAGATGTGTGTTGATAACGGCATAGAAACAACTACGGTCAAAATGTAAACAAATTTCCACACTGTGAAATTCTTGTTAATCAGTATTGACTTAGTACCTACATGATTTTGACTTCAATCATAACATTCATAACAGCATGAAACCGCTACTACTATCGCCATCTATGTTACGATACGGTATTTAAAACATATTCACGCGCTAGAACAGAGAGTCTCTTTAGTGCGCCATCTAACGGAAAGCTTGGGACCTACGAAAGCTTTGAAGCTGTAGCCGCTTGCGCACCTGGCCTGGACTAGACGAGGCAAAAGCTTCTAATGCAAAATACTTACAGTTTACTACCGGGACAATTTAGTTTCAAGTTTCACCGCTACACAACTAGTTCTATGCACGCTTTCAATACAGAAATTTTAAATTAAAAAATACTGAAAAAACCCCGCGGAAACTGTTAACTTGCAGTGCCAGAAATCCCATATAATAGGTGGGCAATCTGCTCTTTGTTTCTTTTAATTGTTGTTCAGGCTTTTGCCGCGGTTAGTCCTGCATACCCACTCTACCCCCTACCCCGCGGGACTCGTAAAGGCATTTCACCAACGTAAAAAAAAAGTTGAACCTCTGATCTAGGCGCTTTCCTCTACAAACGGTTTTTCGCACGTTATCGGCTACGAGTAGCGCTACGCAACATGGATGTGTTAAAATGTGACTGTGATAAAATACTTAATCATTCAGGTGTCAAAACATTCCAACTTTCGCATTTACATACACAAACAGGATTTTCCTCGACATCGACAACAAGGAAAATAGTATGAATATTTGTCCTCCGCGTTCACGTGGCTTATAAACACATCATTTGAATGTTTATGTACAGACATACCTAGGTAATTTAAGTCCCAAAGTACCTATTTTAAGCTGAATAAGCGAGTCGTGTCACACCAATAAGCGACATATTTATTTGAAAAATCTCAAGCTAGATAGCGACCAAATAGTTAGCAACGTTGAATGTCCTCCGTCAATGAGCGAGTATTTGTGAAATGTGGAATAATGGACGGGTAGGGTAGGGCACATTTTAATTAACTTTTTTATTGTAAAATAATATCTCCGTTGACAAGTTGCTGATACGTCAGTCAAGGATTTTATAAAACCGGGCCTGACTAAGTTAGGTAGGTAATCGAGGGGAGACAAAAATAAGAAAAATAAACTGTATAAGGTAGATGCACCAAGGATGGCACAGTTCCTAAGAAGGCCCGGCCCGCCTTTAAAAACTCGGAGTTATGGTTTTCCAAACTACTAAAAATTTCGTGAGCACATGCGTGAGCACAAACAAGCGTGCATTTCAATTTTTACCCAATCACGCTGCCATTTTATAAAAAAAATACAGTTTGCTGTGTCGTGTTAAAATATTGCAAGTTTTATTATTTTCCAACCTTTACATATCATACAAAATTTTAAAAAATTACGTAAATTTAAACAGTATTTTTAGTGAAATTAGGTAGGGTGCCTAAGATGGCCCATTAGCAAAATTTTTTTAAATAGGTTTTTCTGTTATAACGCAAATAACATTAAAAAAATAATATATCGTTTGCTAAATAAATCATTAGCAGCCCTATGAATGACTTTTCTTTATTAATCATACTGTAATTATTTAACAAGGCTTTGAAACTAAGGTAAGCCTTATTAGGTACCTTATTTTAAGATTAGGCAAATCATAAAATAAACTTACCTGTTATTATTATAAGAAACGTATTGAGAGATCATATCGCTGGCAGCTATAGTTAACAAAAGTCAATGTTACCTAATGGTAATGATAAATATGATAATAACATTAATAATTTAGTTAGAATTGAAGGAATACTGTCACCGGCGTCATAGCCCGGAAATTGCTTCAGTTACCCCAATATTTTCATAATTTAAATCACACTGAAATCATTTTAATTGACTTTTGTAGGGTACCTAGTTAAAACTTAACAGTCTAATCAGTGCGTGTTGTTACGGGATTCCATCGAACAAATACTTCACTTTCGGATACCAGCGTCATCTTTTAGTATGTTGTTAGGCATGTCTTCTGGATCCCAAAACTGCCGGGAGACAGTCTCACAGGAGTCGGTCTTCCCAGTAATGACGTCATCAAAACCGCCGCGGTCGCGTTTCGGAAAGTGTAAATTACATCCAAACTATGCAACGTATATGCTCAAGGGGGGTACCAAATGGAAATGTACGCTGAATAAATTGTCTATCGTTTATTTGTACATTTTACGCTAGTTTAAGTACTATTAGCAAACGTACCAAAAATTCAACGAAAAATGTAAGGACTTACAGACTTTATGGCAAAACTAGAAAAGATACAGGAAAGTAATGTATTACACAAATGATATCTAAGTACAATTCTTTACATTCCAGTTTATTATTTTAAGACAAGAGCAAAATTGGGAAAATTATGCTTAAAAAACCAACAACGTTGCATGGTTTGGGTGTAATTTACACTTTTCCAAACGCGGCCGCGGCGTTTTTGATGACGTCATTACAGGGGAGACCGACTCCTTAGAGATTGTCTCCCGGCAGTTTTGGATACCAGGGGACATGCCTAACAACGAACTAAAATATGGTATCGGTGACATTTTTGACATGCTATTTTAATGTATTTTTAAATTTTGCCTTATTTGTCTTGTTTTTATAATTCTGTAGTATTTTATTTATCAAATGTATCTATACACGACCACAATAGGGATTCTTTTAAATTGACATGAATGTAATTTATAATGAAGTCTGTATTGTGTAATAAATAAATCTAATCTAATCTAATCTATGGCGCTGGTATCCGCAAGTGAAGTATTTTCCCCGAACAACATGCACTAAATGAGACCACGACCAATATCGCGTTAGTTTGACCAGTTTAAAGTAATCTTTAAAATACCATTTACGTTGACAAGCCGACCGAAACCGGTAACAACGGATATCAGCACCAGCAGTGTCTTAGTTATCAATCCACGTGCCAAGTCAAGTGCCCTGACCACCCCCTGTCAAAGAGCAGCCATTAAAGACGTGTCTGATATTTGTGTCTTACGTGTGGTTTGTATTTTATTGCATCATGGCGGGCGCGTAGATAAGACATTCAAGTGACAGTACTGCCCCGCTATTGTGTAACTTTTTTTAAGCTCACCTCAACGCTCAAAAATATATTGAGGACGCGATTCGTAGTAACTAAGCGTAGGTAGAGGTCTAGTTTCGTTAGGCGTGACGGGTGGAGGTGCAACGCATGAGCGCGTAAAGAATATCAGCGCTATAGCAATGTTGTTTCGTGTGACAAGTCACACCCGTATTTGTCCTGATAACACCGTTTGGTTTCAGTGTTAATACAATCACTATTAATATACTTAGTTGTACTTTAAAATGCTCAAAAATATCTGAACACACACTTGCCGACGCCTTGACAATGAAATCGTGTTCTAATATTTGTGAGCACCCCGTTCGCTCCGATATATCTGCTGTCGATGTACCACAGAAATATATCAAGATAGAAGGAACGAGTTCGGCAATTTATAGCGAGACCGAGCGTGTAACATTTTGCGTAGGTACTTTGACGTCACGAGCGGATTTTAGTGATGGACAACATAAGCCGCGCGAAAACAATTCAAAAGAATCGATTCACAGATCGATTACAATACGGCATCGATTCTATACAGCGCCAAAAACAATTCAAAAGAATCGATTCACAGATCGATTACAACACGACACCAATAAGTGACTTCGCAAGCTTCGCCACTTAATAAGACAAAATATACCACACACAAGCACGCATGCACATTTTTAAAATAATATTTAGCCCTATGTAAATGTGTACCTTTTCATCATTTGACATCATCACTACATCAATAATCGGATAAGCTGTAGTGATTACTCGACGGTACTTTGATGGGCCAGTAAAGGTGTCCTCGTGGAAATGTATAGAACAAATCCGGCTGTGTTTTGTAGGAATCCATTTTTTACGACCAGTTGCATCAGGATCATTCAGAAAACTGAAATAAAATTGCAATATAGAATTAACCATAACTGTTTGTTAATAATATTTGCTTTTCACTACATACATTATATAGCTGCATTAATAATATAAAAAAGTAATTATCATTTCCTCTGTTTTTTAAAATCGATTAAGAAAATCGCAGTGCACAGCACTGTGGTACAGCGCTATTCTTGCTTTTGACAGAAAAACTGAGAAATCGACCTTGAACGTGACTCGACAGTTTGAATACCTTATTTTTACATCGCTGGGTTTGAATGCACGCCAAGTCTAGCTCATCAAATTAAAGCCGCAATGGAAAACTAGCGTTGGCACACAATCGCCCGCTACTGTTTTGTTGAAAATAATAAAACAAATAGTTTTTTTAATTAATAGCAGATATTACAGGACAAATTTGACAAATGTCGCACGTAAGTAAGATATCGAACGATATGAGAGTTGGATTAGTTGGATCCGACTCTAGTTTGTCTCTGAATTAAAAAAATAAACTATGACAACTGCCAGAAAACAACGTCGCGATGCCGGTCATAATTAGCGGCTCCTGAATGCATCATGGAGGCTTATGATATGTGGATAGATAAAGTAGTGCCCGCAAAATAAAGCATTATAGTTTTTTCTAAAAAAAATTGTTTGGAGCGTATGTGAAAAATCGGATTTTCTCTGAAAGTAACACGTACACCGTAATATCCTCGCGGACGGTTAAAAAACTGCGTGGGAATTTTGGCCTGAAATCCATTCCCGCACGGGCTGGCTCCGCCCGGCGACTTCCCGTGTTTATGTTGAACCACATAAAGGCGCACTTTTAGAGCAAGTGTGCAATCAATTAAATCATCTGCGTCCAAAGTCTAATTTAGCGGAAAATGGCGCCAGAAATTTGAAAGTTTCAAATAAAAAAAAGATATTTTAATCCATAATTTGATAGTAACAATATATTTACTTAAAAACTAGTGTTAGTAACAATAACAAGTAACTTAAAAGCTCACTAATATCGGCGTGAGGGGGCACGCACCGGCGCATGCACCTCGTCCCAATACCGCATTATCGGGCAGTCCACCCGTTCAACAAGCGATTTCAGGATGCTGTTGTTTGCCCCGTACCCTCCGCATGGGTGATGCCACCCTACTGCGCAATAATCATAATGATGGTTCATAATGGTGGACTGCTCGGAACTTTTCTGTGTTCCCAGTTCGAGTGATATTTTTTCAATCGTCTATTTCATGTCTTACAGCAACAACTAAATAGATACTTAAAAAACGATTAAAGAATAATGTAGTAGATGTTGTTGAAACCTCTGGCACGCCTTTTATCAATGCACTACAGAATATCACATACACTATCTCATTGAATGACGCCACTGTTATGTAAATCAAATCACATTACACCACTTTATGTCTCGAAACGAGAGTGTTTTGTCTACTATAGCACACTATAGCTCAGTAAAATACCGTACAGGTAAATACATAGTTGTTATAGTGTTCATTGTAAGGCCCAGTTTTATACAGATCCGTTTTACCGAATGTCAGATAAAATTTCAGCCACTCAGTTTTATTTTTACTTTACTTACTTACCGATTTTATAAAACCTAATCGAGAGGAGACAAAAAATAAATAAATAAACTGTAGATATTAAGATTATGCAAATCATAAAATAAACTTACCTACCTATCAGAAACGTATTGAAAGGCAGATATTGTTAATAAAAGTCAATGTAACCTAATTATAATAAGACCATAGCACTAAGAACTTAGTTAGAATTGAAGGAATACTGCCACCGCGCTGGCGTCATAGCCCGGAGATTGATAGATAGATAAACCCTTTATTCAAATTTACAACATACATGGTATTAACATGACAAAATTAACAGTAGGTAACAGATGTAAAGTGACAATAAATATACAAAAGAAAAAAAAAGCATGCGGCCTCAGACTAGATAGTTCTTTTATATTGGATTGGATTGCTTTGATTTCCGGTAAAAAAGTGTATTTTCATGGTTTAAATCACACTGAAAACAATAAGACTGAAATAGGTTACAGGTTACAGTTGATGTAGGGCCCTGCTTCTCCTTATAGCACAAAAATATTATAAGGAAAGAAGGGGTACATCTACTTATTGTAACTGTTTCAGTCTTATGCAACCGACAAGAGATTGCGAGTCCCTTGAGAGCGCGTTCGCGTGCTATAGTCTGGACGTTTAGGTATTTAAAAAAATGTAAACAAAAAACACCACGTGACTTGGTCTTTCAGCCAATAAGATAATACCATAGATACAAAAAGTTGCTATGATTGGTTGAATGACCAAGTCACGTGGTGTTTTTTGTTTACATTTTTTTAAATACCTAAACGTCCAGACTATAGGTACGTGCTACCTTGTACTATTACTTATTCTGTGGTGCTACTAGCGCCACTTTAAATTTAAGGCGACGTGAGCTCCGAAAACGGATCTTTAAAAAATCTTAGCTCTTGTTTAGATTATAATACGGCTGCCCCAAATTTAATTAGCAATCTTGAGGCCTTTTTCGAGGGAAATCAGCTATTCGAATCCTGAGTTTTTGACTTCCGCTCGATAGAAAAAAATCATGAACATAGGTCTAAAATACACTTAAAAAAATTCTAACAAATTATGCACAACAGCTAAACATATTACAATTGGTTCTTAAAATCGGCAATGTCATGTTTGAGAGAAATCAGCTATTACTTTTTTATTTATTAAAACGCACAAAGAAATAAAATTAAAAAACATGATATCCGAGCTTCCAAACACGCACTTCCATCTCGCTCACGCTTATGTTCAGTGAGAGGGAGAGAAGACCACGAACCTACGTCCCCTTAACGATAGATATTTTAAAAAGTAGGTACACACTGTATTTTGTATTTAAGGGGACGTAGGTTCGTGGTCTTCTCTCCCTCTCACTGAGCATTTTAAGCGTGAGCGAGATGAAAGTGCGTGTTTGGAAGCGCGGATATCATGTTTTTTTAATTTTATTTCTTTGTGCGTTTTAATAAATAAAAAAGTAATAGCTTATTTCCCTCAAACATGATATTGCCGATTTTTAACACCAATTGTAATACAGGGTGGAATTTCATAAACTGTACATAATAAAAGGAGAAAAATTTCAGCCAATTTCATCGGTGAAACGGTGTTTTTTTTTTTTTCTAGTCATTAGTTTTTTTTTACAGAATTTTGAAAACTTTTGTAAAAACTCGGGTAATACACCTAATTCAGACGGTATAACTTTTGATCCAATGGTCCTAAAATGAAAATAAAAAATGCAGAGTATTACCAAGGGACAGGTTAATAATTCTTAATAACAATAGAAAACCAACTAGAAGAGAAAATCCGCAAAAAAAATTATTGTTTTTGAAAAATGGCTACAAAAATTACGAATTTTAAAAGAAAAACACAATTTTCTGAAAAAAACGCAGATTTAGTTACCATTTTTTTTGCTTAGTATTAAACCTCACTTAATGCCGATTCTAAAACCGTTTTTAAACTGTCTCAGACTTTGAAAAATACCACGCAAATGGGTACGTAAATCAAACCATAATTTTATTAATTTTAATCCTCTTAAAATCCTTAATGACCGTTTGTTCACAGGTAGTTGAAGGGTGTTATTGGGTTTTAGGTGGAAATAAATAATTACGTACTTAGTATTAATCCTCACTTAATGCCGATTCTAAAACCGTTTTTAAACTGTCTCAGACTTTGAAAAATACCACGCTAATGGGTACGTAAATCAAACCATTATATATTCCCCCGACATACGTTCGTAATTGTATACATATTTATGATGCAGACTGTACCACAGATGTATGATTATATGCTCTGAGGCAGGTACAATAAGTATATACTTAGATTTTGCTGTAAATTCACTTTTTCTCAATAGAAAATAATAATAATAGGGGCTCGCGCCTTCTACAGCTCACAGAGCAATAACTAGTTATAATATATGTACAGTCGCCATCACATACATAGGTAGGTACACTATAATAGGTGTTCAAAAATATCGGCACATGCACCCTAATGCCTTGAAAATAGAGGTGTGTTCCGATGTTTGTGACGTGCTTGTTTACTCCGATGTATGTGATGGCGACTGTACTACAATACTTTAACTATTTCAACTGGGCTCATGAATGGTTCTTTGTTAGCCAGAGGGGTAATCACGTAACGTTTCGAACGCGCGTTAGGATTAGGACAATCCAACTGTCATTTTTCCATATAAAATTTGACATTTAGATCTACCTAACGTACGTACAATGCGTTACGTGATCGACCAGCAGGTATACAATGGTATTACTTTCTTTCGTTTGCGGACGCGTGCCATTTTTTGCAAGAAAAAGTGTAGCAATAAAATGTTCATTGTATAATGAACTCTATCGTCTTATTCAATAGATCTAAAATGGACTAAAAGATAAAAAAAAACCCGCTCCCGGAGAGCCTGGTATAAGGTGCTGTGTGTGGTATTTTATCTCGTAGCTAATTTGGAATCTATTGAAAAGAGGATAGAGTTCATTGTTGTGGCGATAACATCTTTTTGCAAACTTTGGCACGTGTTCGCAAACAATGTCTATTCATAAGCTCAGAACAAGCAAAGGGCATTCATTAGCCCAGTTGAAATAAGTTATAGTATACCTAGTATCATGCACATATTGAGATTGCACCTTCCCCAAATCACTCAGAAATCCCCTCCCGCCGTTACCAACCGTGATAGTGATTGATAACACGTGACGTCCTTATCACTAATTACGTGTGTCATTATATCGTCATACGTGTTCGTTATATAAATAAAAACAAACCTCTTGTTGATAGCGGTAGCATGAGGCTGTTGCCAACTCGAAAGCTGTGGACGATTCTAGATTCGGAGATAAGGACCGTTTCAGAAATAAACGTGACAAGTTTATTTTTACATTGAAAAGTTGTTTGCAAAATGATATTGATGAACATCGCGAAAAACAGACAAAAAGTTGTTTTTTAAAATTTTATCACCGCGATGCCTAAACCTAATGATTCATTCATCTAGCGGCAGAACCGCGCCGTTATTTTAACCTTCCCTGATTTTTTTTTCCTTTTATTCATGTGTAGGTGTAGATATATGTAAATATGTCTAAGTGATTGTACAAGGATATACGTATACAAATCATAAGCGGAGTGGAGTGACTTTCCACCAACTTCAAATAAAATAAAACCGGCCAAGTGCGAGTCGGACTCGCGCGCGAAGGGCTCCGTATTATACATCCGTATTATAAAAACGGTATGTATGGGACCCCCCTAAAACTAAGGGGTTATATATTTATTTTATTCCGTTTTTTTTGTATTGTTATAGCGGCAACAGAAATACATCATCTGTGAAAATTTCAACTGTCTAACTATCACGGTTAATGAGATACAGCCTACAGACAGATAGACGGACGGACAGCGGAGTCTTAGTACCTAATGGGGTCCCATTTTATCCTTTTGGTACGGAACCCTAAAAAGGAAGTTAAGTATGATTTTTTTTCAGAGGGCTTAAGTAGATGAAAATGCAAAATGAGAAAAAAAGTTGTAATATCTAGTTACTGAGCAGCAGCACCACGAAATGCACCAAGTAACTATAGAATTTTATATAATGATTTAAGTTCATTTAAATCGAGTACAGAGTGGTTTAGGCCAAGGGACTAGTTGAGTGGAACTGCATAGTTAACTGGACTTAAAGTATTTAGTATAAATATCTTTCAAATTAATCAAGCCCGTTGCAATAATTCTCACATCATTAACGCCGACAAGTTAGTTAATTAACTCATTAAGCACATTTGCATACATATTTGTACCTACTGCACCGACCCCCTCTGAGGCTAGAAGTAACGAACGATAACGCTATAATTAGAGCAAGCGGCAGAATACAGCCGATCATGGAAAGTTTATTTGTGATAACAACTGTAAATAAGGATATCAATCAACAACGTTCTTGTTACTTATAATGAGATTATTATGTTTTCGTACTTGTATTTTTGCCTGCGTTGCATATTTACGCCTTTACGGTCTCAGTTTTATTTGTTTGTTGACGTTTTTGTGAGTATAATTTCAATATATGTCTGATGATAACGATGATACGATTTATTTACCTACTCATTAACTCTTTACAACAGCGTAAGTGAAGATGATGCAACCCGTTATTTTTTACCCAAGTCGAAACGGAGAAGGTACATGCGTTTAAGGTGATTTTCTTATCACCTTATTAAATAGTCACCACACAATACCTACATCGTAAAAGTACGTGTGTAGTAAAATGTTGGTAATTTCCGGGAATATTCGCAATTTGTTTGGAAAATATTTAATATGTATATCTAAGTAGGAACCTAAATTTAGGTACCAAAAGTGATCACTCCAAAGATTACCATTCTGACGTTTAACTCCAATTAAACTCCATATTCCTGTTTAGTAAAATCCGACCTCGATAGGAATATTCCCGTCACAAATCACGACTGTTCCCAAGCCCACCATTAGAAATTTGAGTTTGAGTGTGTTGAGCTGGATATTTTCTATGATAAAAGTCCCTACGTAGGTACACTTATACCTTTTTTTGCATTAACGTTCACTTTAGCTTGTATTCCTTTCACCAATCAAAACACTCACACATCACGACACGACATAGTTGTAGTTAACCAATCACAGACACTCTCACATACATACGTCACAGCCACGCCGCGCTTGACAGTTGCATTCCGAATCCTACACGACGACGATATAACCTCTGTAATTTATAATTTACTTTCAAAACAAAGTTTTAACCGACTTCAATTCAGTACTCCGCCAAGCCACATTAACATTTCCACATTTTTTTTCCAATTTACCACATGAACTGATTTTCGAGAACAAAAGTGTTGATTTTTAGACCAATAAACCAAATCGCTGTATGTGGGCCGATAATATTTGAGGACTTCCGTCGATTCCTCAAGGATCTCAGAATTACCTTTGGCACTTCATTGTTTGCTATTTCAACGGAATAATATCAGAATCTGTGACGTACTTATATAGTTTGAAGTACATCATTGAGAAGTTCCGAAAGCCATCTGTGGTCTTCATCATCACTTCCACTTCACCAAATTTATGATTTCCGGGTGTAAATACACGAGTTATAATAGAAAATACCGAAATTACTACACGCGTGCCTAATATATTTGAGGAGTTCCCTCAATTCCTCATGGTTCCCATCATCCAACTGGGGTTTTGGAAACAATGGGACCAATCTGGAAGCATATACTTTCAGTTAAAAAAAGAATTGTACGAATCGGTTCATAAATGACGGAGTTCTGAGGTAACAAAGATAAAAAAAAAAAAAAAAAAATACATCCGAATTGAGAACCTCCTCCTTTTTTTGAAGTCGGTTAAACCAGAGTTTCAATCATCTTCTTGCTCCTGTATGGAACAAAGTGCAAAGTGTCGGTACATTATCATTTTTATACGCCTAACACAGTCAGTCGATTTTGACCAAACCGTAACATTCTATGGCGGCCTAATCGTGTGTCAAACCGAGTCCATGACATTTTTAGATTGTCCAGAGAATAGATACGACGCATTGCATCATCTTTATAAGATTACCTCTTACTAGGGTATGTCGTGCCTTTCCTGAATTAGGTAAGTATGTTCGTTTCCCGGGCGTTATAGCTACTTATTTCATTTCTAAACCAGTTAAATACGTTAAAGTTGTGGCAAAAACTTAATCATGGATTCGACATCCGGTTGAGAACATATTTAATACGTCTCGTATGGTATTCTAGCATTTCCTTCCTCTTATAAGTATGATTTCTCATGAAATACAATATAAAAAATTAGATGTGTTCCTGTACGATTTGTTGACGAACCGACCACTTGACGAAGTTTACGTTGCGGATTGGGTTTTTCAAAAATGAGCCTTTTATTCTTGACAAGTGCATTACATATTTTACAGTTCGTCGTCATAAATATTATATGCATGACTAAGATCAAATTACCGATAGTTATTTTCCTCGTAATACGTTGTAGTCATATTGCCTTTGACATAGACCTCCCTCAATATCCTCCATTGGACTCGTAGAATTCTTCCTGTCTTCTCTAAGTTATGTTTAAAGATTTCATCACCCGGAAACATCATTTAGGAACCAGATGGGAATCCTCTTCTCTTTCCCAGAAAGATTCGTATCCCACTCAAAACTGTGCTGTTATTTACAACGCTTAACGAATGCATCGTTCGCTACGAACTAACCAGCCAGAGTCAAATTGCACCATCGTTTAAAACGTAGAAATATTCGTAATATTCATGTCATTATCAATCATGCCCAACGGAAACTCTTGAAACATTATATCAATACTAAGTCTTTTAATATATTTCAAATCGTGACTCTACTATACCTACTCATAATCTTGCATGATATTCATATTTTAACATTGCGAAATTTTACAAAGCAACTACGTACAAGTAGGTGCGTACAAAGATACGCGTGTCGAGTTTTCTACGTGATTAGAGTCACATGGTATTACGAGTCGCAACTATTTGTGCTTAGGATGCTGATAACGCTGTTTAAGGACGTTTCACAGCAATTAGTAAACTGTTTGATGTAGATAGTGCTTAAGTTTGGGAATTTTACTGGAAACAACAGGAAAATTACGCTTCCAGAAAAACAAGCGAGGACATTCAATTTGAAATTTCGATGAACGAGCCTCGGCAAACCAAACTGACGAATCTCTTTCACACTTAAGTAGGTACATGACTCTACGGAGTGTGTCTCGCATCATGTTATGTTCCGGTCGTCAATCTATCATAATTTACTTTAAAAACAAAGTTTTAACTGACTTCAAATCAGTAGCCAAATTGCTTCCAGTTTGCCTATAAAATTTGAAAAGTTCCCTCGATTTCTCCAGGATCCCATCATCAGAACTGGATTTTAGTGACAACAACCAATCATAATGCTGAACTTAAAAAAAAATCCAGAGAGACTAATAACTGACCGTACGATCAAAATCAGTTTTACCTTTTGTAAGATACATCAGCGCCTGCATTTGCATTGCAGACCCTCTCGAGCTCGACTGAATGTTCGGTAGGAGTCAACTCATTATCGAGTGCTCGGACTGGAAGCAGGGAAGAAAATAGCTAGGTACTCGTACTAAGGCCTGATTCGATCAAACAAGAATAAGGATCTGTCAAAATTTTATGGGCTCTCAGGATAAACATGATTACGATTTGGTCGAATTGGCCAGACACAGCCACTCGGACTGCTAGTCGAGACCACTCGGTTTATCTTTTTAGACCAGACGCTTGGTTTGGAAATGGCAAAACTGTCACCTCCATTTGCAATCTGATCGCCGACAGTAATAAGGGTAATAAGGGTATATGGTATATCCTACACCACACACTAACAGTAAATACTCTTAACCAAAACGAAGGGGAACGTTAATTTCGTACTGGGGACATCATTTTATCACTATGCTACTTTGTTTGTCGTACTTTAAACCTTAACTCTTACATCATCTAGGCAATTTGGCATGACTCAAATTATATTCCACGTTAAAAAGTAAACAAGCAACTATGGATAGAACAAGCCACGCGCGGGCACGGATCAGGGCTTATACAGATTTTTACAGGAGGGTCGTCTTTTATGCGAATGTATTATAGTACGGCTCTTCTCAGGTGAACTTTTCGCTCCGAGCCCTAATATTTCAAACAAAGGCCATTGTCTCTATTATCGCATAGCCGCTAGCTACCGAGTAAGCACGTGCCACTACAACATTCATGCATTGGAGACGACCGCTTTAGCCTAGTTGGTAGTGACCCTGCCTACGAAGCAAGAGGTCCTGGGTTCGAATCCCGGTAAGGGCATTTATTTGTGTGATGAGCACGAATATTTGTTCCTGAGTCATGGATGTTTTCTATGTATTTAAGTATTTATTTCTCTATGTAAGTATGTTTATCGTCGTCTAGTACCCATAGTACAAGCTTTGCTTAGTTTGGGACTAGGTTGATTTGTGTAAGATTGTCCGCAAATATTTATTTATTATTATTTTATAAGGTTCAAATTTAATGTCACTGATATTCTAGATATTACGTTTTGGTAGTGAAGGACGATAGACTGCCCCGAAGCAATACGGCATTCACATTATTTTGATACTTTGTATATTATATCTACACAGGTTTCTTGTCTATTCGTTTTCCGAATCCGGACTTTGTCATTGTCAACTAGGTACCGTTCGTTTTTAAAAACACTACGATGCTAAATAAATGGGTCCATCAACAATTTCTTGTTGCTCGTTGCCATGGTTACGTCTCCTGGGTCACCCTTTAAAACAATTATTTTATGGGGTTTAAATCCACTAAACACGTGTTTTTGTCATAATGGTAAACCCATTCCATGGTGGGGCATCTCCTTAGCATGATAGGAGTCCAGTTTTTAGTACTTTTTCTAAGAAAGTCCGTTACTGTTGTCTCTTGGGTTACCGGGACAGAATAACAACAAGAAAAACATGATTGACCCAAATGTATAATAAATAAATATTCGGAAACAATCTTTCATAAATCGAACTAGCCCCATAGTTAGCTCAACGCGCGCGTGCGCAGTGTTGGGAGTGGGGTTGGGAGTGAGGGACCTGCATGTATATTTGCCAACACCGCGAATCCTCAAGTGAATAAAGGGTCGGCAACGCGCTTGTGATTCTTCTGGAGTCACAACTGTCCATAGGCTACGGTAACTGCTTAACATCAGGCAGGCCGTAAGCTTGTTTGCCACCGTCGTTGTATAAAAAAATAAAAAAATAGTAAGGCTTGTGTTATGGGTAGGTAAGGTACTACACGACGATATATTCAATAAAGATCCAAGAAAACATGCAAGACTCAGAAACAAATATTCATGCTCATCATCATCACACAACTATTTGCCCTTACCGGGATTCGAACCCAGGACCTTCAGCTTCGTAAGCAGCTTCACTAACCCACTAGCTTAACCGGTTGTCAAAGTCATATTCCTATACTTATTCTAATCCTATACTTATTCTAATCTTACATATTTCATCATCATCATATCAGCCGAAAGACGTCCACTGCTGGACATAGGTCTCCCCCAAAGAGTGCCACAAATTGTGGCCCACCCCACAATGACCGGTCCGGCGCCACCCGCATCCAGACTGCGGACTCCCACGTCCTTTACCATCAGTCCACCTTCTGGCGGGCTTAATACCCACCCACGCTGCGCCTTCCGGTACGTAAGTCACCACTCGAGAACCTTTCCGCCCCAACAGCCATAGGTTCTACGAGCAATGTACCACGCCCACTGCCACTTCAGTGTAGCGATTCGGAGGGCTATATCGTTTCAAGACTTAGTATACTCTGGCGCATTCTACATGTGTGCCCTTAGGAGTCAAATTTATTCAAGTTTCTCAATAAGTCGATTTAATTACACATACAGTTTCGTCTGATAGCGTATTTCACAATACGAGTAGGTACATCAATTATCCATTGACCCCACAATGATGAAACAATTAGACATTCTTACAATGCGCACGCGTTTACTTGTAATTACGTGTGAGATAGCGTCTACCCCAATCAATGAGGAGTGTGAGGTGTTTTATTTCCCGACTGTACCCTTATTGTGAGATTCAATCGTAACCTAACGTTACGTAACTACTTACGAGATCGAATAAACGCGCTTCGAATAGATTTCGATCTCGCTTCGGTATTCTTCGATTCGACCCGTCAAACTTGTAACTCACACTGCCGTTGGACTACAAAACCAACTGCAAAACGTTAGGCACTTTGCGTTTAGTTTTCGATGCGTAATTTAACGTTCGGTTCGTACTACCAATCGGTAGTGTGAGACATTTCGAATCGAAGAATACCGTCGCGACTGTAGTTTACTATTTCACTTGCAAAATGGCCCGTGATATCGTATTATTCCGTCAAGAGTTACCGTAGATCCGATCGAAATTTATCTCAAATTAAAGAACTTATAAAAATAAGGGTTTTGAATTGACAACATATATCCGCAAAATTCGGAATGTCGCGTATTTTGTATTTAAAAATGCAAATAAATGGCCCCCGCGCCGCCATATTGTATCGACAGTCGACACTGTCGACGTCGCGATGCGCGTATTCTGTAATGTCATAACCGACAAACATTTAAATTAAAACGATAAATGCTAGCATGATATTAAGGTTGAATATTGGAAAATCGATTAAACTATAGGAACGAACGTGAAGTCGAACGCGAATTAAGTAATGTATAAGTGATTCACGTAACAGTTTGGATTTTTAGTTCTATGAGTGACCACCAGGGGCGCTGTATAGACTTTAAACCTTTTTAGTAGCTACCTAAACCATAGAAAGCAATCAGTCAGGGTTGGTGATCTTTATAGCACAGAGGAAATTGTTCAATATGGCGTACCGCAAGGTAGTGTGTTAGGGCCTACACTATTTCTTATTTATATCGACCAACTATGTCGCCTAACAATCTCTAATGCGGAAATAATTGCTTTTGCCGATGATACCGCTATTTTGTTTCATGGTAACTCTTGGGAAGAGGTAAGCAATCTAGCCCAAGATGGATTAAACCAAGTTAATGCGTGGCTCTCCTATAATCTTCTTACCTTGAATTTATCTTAAACTAAGTATATCGTATTTAGCATTCGTAACAATAAGGAGTCACTTGGTAGGAACATAAGTATTAAGTTACATGATTGTCAAGACGCTGCAGTATGCTCCTGCCAACCGGTATCCGAAACAACGTCCATTAGGTATCTGGGAGTTCTTCTTGACAAAACTCTTTGTTGGCATCAGCATATATCTAATCTTGCAGGAAAAATCCGAAAATTAATATACATTTTTAAAAATCGGAGACACGTTTGCGATAGGAAACTACTTATAACCATTTACTATGCACTTTGCCAATCAGTGACTATGTATTGTATTACTGCCTGGGGAGGCGCATCAAAGACTTCTTTGCTTATACTAGAGAGAGCTCAGAGAGCAGTGCTTAAGGTTTTAACCTTCAATAAATTTACATATCCAACAACTGCACTCTACGAGGACACTTTAGTTTTAACTGTAAGGCAACTTTATATCAAACATTTATTAACAAAGCAACATAAACGCATCCCGGACTATCCTGAGTCTAGAAGAAGAAAATATTTTGTATATTCAACTCCACCTCATAGGACCAAATTCGCAAAAAAATTCATAAATGTTCTTGGTCCCACATTATATAACAAAGTAAGCAAACATATTCAAATACGAACACTTAATTTACATGCTTGTAAAAAGTCATTGGAAGCTTATCTACAGAAATTAAAATACGAAGATACTGAACAACTACTAAAAACCTTGGTGTAATCCGCACGCAATTAATGACAGTTATATACTTACACTCGCAAACATATATACACACGCACATTCACTCGTACACTCGCGGTCACACACATACACACACACACACACAGAGACTCACGCACAATGCACGCGCGCGTAGTCGCACTTACGCATCAACACATATACACTACATACACAGACACACACATAAACAATTAAATATATCCATGCATACACTTTACCATACTCAATGATACATATAGATGTAGAAACTTGAAGGGAAACATTAGATTTTTATCCCGTATTAAAAATGTTATCTTATGTTAAGTTTTTGCATATACTACTTGTTTACGCCTAAACCGGCCGAGCGCCTGAGTATTCTTTTGTTGGGCTTAATGATTGTATTCTATTCGTTTATTTTCTACCCACTTAGTTTAGTTATAAAACGATACTTACGGAACGAATGTTATAGGATAGCATAATTACTGATTTAACTAAGTGACACTTATAAGGACGGTGAATCCTGACCCACCGTGACACAGTGCAAACAAGTACGGGGGTCAGTTGACACTTACTTTTGGTTTTCACCATACAAATTTGTAAATTAAAATGTAAGTAGCAATTTGTACTTTTACTTACGAAATAAATTTATGATTTATGATTTTTCATACTAAATCTTGACGATAAGCGGTAGCGCCGATAGTAAACGCGACTCACTTCAATCCCACGCTAAGGGTGCAGACCCGAATAAATAGGTGTAATTGTATTCCGTATGTCGCGCTCTTCCACGTTTGACTACACACACACACCAGGCAGCGCGTACAGGGATTGAGCCCTAGCAGGATATAATGTGCATATTTTCAGCTACTTTCTGAGTTTCTGCTGCCAGTTGGCTGGCCAGCCAGATTCAAATACCTAATTGTATCTATATCTGACATTTAGGCTTGGACGGATGCATTCGTACCGAACTTTTCAGAAATCAGAAGAGTACTTATATATTTCACATCTTTTTTCAAATCGTCGGTACAGCAATTGCTGGAGTCGATATCTTCGTTGATTCGACTACAATGAGTCATCGGTCTAGTACTTAAACGGCCCCTTTCTCCACGACACACAATTAAACTGACCCCGGCTGATTATTGTGAGAAAACAAGCATATCTGTTGACCACTTATTTTTAGCTCAACGACTTTGTTTTTTCCTCCCTAAGTACTAAAAATGTCGCATGACACACTCCTGCTATTCTGTAACTTGTTTTAAGCTCACCTCAACGCTCACCCACAATTATACCTTGACACCGCGACGCGTAGTAATTAAGCGTAGGTAGAGGTCTAGTTTCGTAACGGGTGACCGGCGGGGTGAGCCGCATTAAGGCGTAGCGAATAACAGCACAGGGCTGTTATTCTTTACGCGCTCATGCGTCTCACCCCACCCATTACGCCTAACGAAACTAGACCTCTACCTACGCTAAGTTACTAGTGTTACTACGAATCGCGGCGTCAAGATATATTCGTGGGTGTGCGTTGAGGTGAGCTTAAAATATGTTACCGAATGCGGGACTGGGTTGCCCCCCTAACCCCCTATTCTGCAACTTGTTTGAAGCTCACCTCAACGCTCACCCACAATTATACCTTGACACCGCGATGCGTAGTAACTAAGCGTAGGTAGAGGTCTAGTTTCGTAACGGGTGACCGGCGGGGTAACAGCCCTGTTATTCGGAATGCGCTAAAGCACCTCACCTCACCCGTCACGCCTAAAGAAACTATAGACCTACGCTTAGTTACTAATATATTTATGGGCGAACGTTGAGCTGATGTTAAAACAAGTTACAGAATAGTGGGGCTGTTCTTGTCCCGTAAATAGCTTCATTGAATTGGACTAAATTGAATTAACTAGTCGTTCAATTTCTCTGTAAAATACGTCAATGTGATAAATCAGTCTGAATTGCTTGTTAACCCTCGTGCTACGGGTAAAGCTGCAATTAAAGCAATCATTTCTAAACTATAGCTCATGCTCATGCATGCATTAGCAATAGAGTTATTGTCTTGTATTTGTGATATTTGTAAAAGGGCCCTTGAACATTTGCAGAATATTTTATTTTAGTACCTACTTATAGTAAAATACTAGCATTATCTAACCCAGGTTTCATATGCACCTGGGTTGGCTAGGTTGGAAGATGGGAATCACCCGCCAATACGATGGAGGTCCACTTGTTCTGTCTAGGCAGCATCTTGAAATAGGCATGAGCCTCGATCAGTTGGCGATAGGCGCCTTGGTAGAAAAGCGAGAGTAACGCCAAATCAAATAGCTGTGTTATGTTAAGTGTAAGGTAAGGTACCTACTGTAGAGGTGTACGTTCTTATTTATAACAGAAAGCAAAGCCTTTGATGAAAATACTACATCTAGGTACCTAAAACGTGTACAACTCCAAACATATTTTTAAACAAACTGCCAATGTTCGAAACAGATTACAAACAAAAATTTTCCATTGGAATTTCAATTATGATAACTGAGGTCAAGAGCTGATGATATTCGCGAAATACATGTTTATATCGTCAGGCCGCCCGTCGGGATCAAAAAGGTTACTTAGTAACAACTACTAGTTATCAAAAAGGATAAAAAAAACTAAAAGATAAACGGTTTTAGGCTTTAATGAGCTGTTATTTCATGATTATATTTTACCGCTTCATCGGGGTATTTGAATTGGGAATGGATGGAAACTTTAAAGTGCCTGATTATTTTTTTGGTGATAGGCTTAGCTCCAGAAAAAAATATTTAAAAAATCCGTGGTAAACTGACACTGGCTGCAGCTATATTTGTCATTGCCAGGGTCAGATATTTTTTTTTTGTAATATGAGACGGATCAAGCACAGTTTCTCATTCACCGTCCTAAACCCAAAACGTAAGTGAGGAAACCAAAAAAATAATCAGGCACTTTGTAACATTTACCTTTTTACGAACGATTGCGGTCCTGCTTCTTTTAAGGGACGCAAACATGCCTCAGTCGTGGTACTGTGCCATGTTTGCTCACATTTAGAAGATTATCACATTACAAGACATCTAACAAGCTTTTTCAGGTCTCTGTAACGGCAAAGTTAGAAAATTTATGTCTGTACGCTGCTAATGCTAACGTGCGCTTTGGCACACTCTTCTTACCTGTTTTTTCTGTGGTTTTAGCAGTATTTTAATACTAATTTGGTACTAACATTAACATTTGCTGAAAGAAAAATTTATGTTATTTGATTTGACAATCTGTCATAACAACGATATTATGTCAAGTTATGTTAACCGCATCACCATGCAGTTTAGGTTGAATACTTTTAGTCTAAGGTTGTATTCACTTTTCGCCATTATGCGATCCTGGTACCTTATAATTTTTGAATTGTAAATTTAGAACCAGAAATTCTAGAATTCTTGGTCTTTGTGATATATAAGCCCATACAACGGGCGGAACGATCAGTTTTACGTCGACTTCCAAACCAGGAAGACTTCAAAATTCCTTTCACCTCAAGAAGGTCCCTCCTACGAGCTCTGGCAGCGCGTTGACCAACCACGTCCTTTTATCTATAATATTAAATAATATATTATAATTTATTATATAATATATTATAATTAAAATGTAACTAACACCTCTTATATGGGTCGGTGAAGACCTGAAATAAAATATATTCATTCATTCATTCATTTATCTGCACGTGCTCCTTGTGGACGCCAGTACGCGCCCCTCTTTGGCGTCTATTCGTCCTATCTGCACGCGCCCTTGGATTGCGCGCCATATCTGCACGCGCCCTTGGATTGCGCGCCCTATCTGCACGCGCCCTTGGATTGCGCGCCCTATCTGCACGCGCCCTTGGATTGCGCGCCCTATCTGCCCGCGCCATTGGTTGCGCGCCCTATCTGCACGCGCCCTTGGATTGCGCGCCATATCTGCACGCGCCCTTGGATTGCGCGCCCTATCTGCACGCGCCCTTGGATTGCGCGCCCTACCTGCCCGCGCCATTTGTTGCGCGCCCTATCTGCACAAGCCCTTAGATTGCGCGCCCTATCTGTACGCGCCCTTAGATTGCGCGCCCTATCTGCACGCGACTTGATTGCGCGTAATCTGCGCGCCACCAACTTTTGCCTCGCGCTGCGCTACGCTTCCGCCTACCTCACGTTTATTTACCTCTTTTACGCTCAACATCCAAATTCTGTACGGTGTGCCATTGTAACCCCTGCACTTGTCAAAACATAAAGAATAAATATACAACCCCGACCCGTATACCTTTTTTCCTTTCTATAACCTCTAGCTTTTCTAACTGTTCCGTGGGCTATCAATATCTTGGTAGTCCACGTAACGTGACAACTTCTAAAATGTTCATGCATTCCCCATACCCATGACAAGCAAATTACAGCTTTCTAGTGACCCTTAGGTCACTGAGATACAATCATTGCCGCGAATCGCTACGTTCGTAGCTTATCCCGTGGTTTTCCTCGTATGTCGCGGAAAGCGACTACGGCGTATGGGCCCGCTGGGTGGGTTTCCGGGCAGTGAAAGTGTTAGGCCGCTAATAGATAGGGAGACGTAAGTACGTACGACTACGTAGTACGTACGTAGTACGTAGTACATGGCGAAACTATAATTGTTCCCTGATGACTACGGAACTCTAAAAACGTCTTTATTGACTATCAAAAAAGCGGTTGGCATTTTTTTTCTGGTAAGACATATACTTATAGGTATATTTACTATGGCGGCAAACAAGCTCACAACGTAAGCGGAAGCCGTAACCTATGGACTCCTGCAACTCCATTGCCGGATCTTATTTGTTTGAGGATGCGTTGTGTTAACAGAAAAAGATTATTACAATAGAAGGAAAGTAATTTTAGAGTTTTGGAAAAACCCACCCCTAAGCGGGTTAAGTAGGTGTGCAAAGTTTGTATGGGGGAAACTCTTTTTCCCGGAAATCACCCCCTAAAGTGTTGAAATGGGGGGTGAAAGTTTGTATGGAGCTACGATATAAAAGAGTTTCACATGGACGGAGTCGCAGGCAGAAGCTAGTAGTTACTCAATAAAAATCATACTTACAACGCGTTTTGGAGCTGGTGTCGATGATTATAGGTACGGTAGTATAGGTCCGGAGGTGAAAGCACCTAACACTTCAATTGGGCTGCTACAAATATTATTATGAGTGAGATGACATTTCGCTGTGCTCTACTTCTCAATACATTGTGTTTCTATTAAAAATGAATACAATAGAAACTTGGCATACAGCAAAACCTATTCAGGCAAATCATTTAAAATGATGATAATTGTGTGATGACGTGCGTATCTACCTATCTTATCTGCGATGACGTCTCAGTACACAATTTTAATAATAGTTAAACCTATGGAAATACCTATTCTACGTAGAATAGACGTTATCAGACAAGAATAGAACGAGCATTTTGTCATAAAGCGACTTGTTTCTTTATGAATAACAACTATTATTATTCCAAATTTACACGCGCTTGCCTTATGACTTCTGAGAAGACGTAAAAATAAACTTTTCATGTGTTCCAATCAGTTATCGTACACATAGAGATATCATATATGATGTCATAATCCGAAGCGTGTGTACAAGTAGTTGCGAATAAACTAAGACAGGCTTTTTTGAGTCGCTCATATTCATTTGTATTTATAGTTTAACAGCTTTCATATATATGTTGGCTACCATAATTGACTATTGTATATTTAATATTAGCGCGCAATTCAATTAAATAGGTTAATTCAGATAGACTCCCAAGTAACAATTTAACCCCCGACGCAAAAAAGGGTTCAAACTTACAATTTTGTCGTGTCTGTGTATCTGTGTGTTTGTGTGTCTGTCTGTGGCATCGTAGCTCCTAAACGTATGGAGCGTTAATAACTGCACCGCATGCGTTATTAGCTGACGTTATCGAGATGGTTCTTAGCTACGTTTCAACAAAATCAGTGCAGCTGGTTTTGAGATAAGTATTATACTTTGAAATCAAAAAGTCGGGGGTTTTTCGACTTTTCTTAGTTGTTAATTATAATTTTAAATCTCGTAACTGGACAGAGATGGGCTATCTACAGTATACATATAAATACGTTAGTTTTGTATGGCCAGTGGTTGTCGTGTAATATAAAGTAAAAAAATTAAGATATTATTCATCCTACTTGAGTTGCTTAAATAAAAATCGAAAGCGTAATAATAATGAAGAAGAATCCAGATAAATAATAATGAAGTAAAGTTCGATTTGCCAGTTAAGTAACCTTATTACCGAACCGATATTGATGAGAACTTGATTTGACATGGTGATTGCCGGAGGCAGCCATAGGATGCTATATTTCATATCAAGTATAGACAGTACCCTTAGCGTGGGATTGAAGTCATTGAAGTGAGTTGCGTTTACTACAGACGCTAGCGCCTAACGTTAAAGACTTAGTATGAAAAGTCTATACACCGCCCCTGGCGGTCACTCATAGGACTAAAAATCCCAACGGTAGCGTGAGTCACTTATACATTACTCTACCCACGATCGATTTCACGATCGTTAGTATAGTTTATTCGATTTTTCAACATTCAACCCTATATCACAAGCATTTATCGTTTTAATTTAAATGCTAGCGTTTGTCGGTTATGAGCTAGGGAATGCAATTACCGGGCAAATTTCATTACCGGTAAATTACCGACTTGAGTGAGGCAAAACCGGTTAACCGGTAAATTACCGGTAAATTCAATTTGGCTAATAAGTATCGTTATTTGACGTTTATTTATCGTAAAAATAAGCTATGATATAATATAAAGAGTTTTCATGTGCCGTAAATGCCGTAATTATCAGATTCTTTCATATTTAAAACTTGCTCAGTAGTATGAGGGCAAAAAACACAACTGAAAACGTTCCTTGGGGATTAGCAGGTAGGTTGGAATTGTCCCCAGTTCTACAGAAACTAACTACAAGCCCACTTAGTATTCTAAAATAATAATTCACTAAATAGATATTTCTACGGGCTTCAAGAGATGTGTATATAACCAACCATTCCTAGGTCAAAAAGAGTTGGATAGAGAAAAGGTTAGTAATAGTAACAGTTCATTTTACCTACGAGCGTTCGTAAAAACGGTTTTATAACTTTTTCTAGGAGTGGAGCTCATGGGGGTTCCAAATTGTGGTATTGGTTTAGCGATTCATAAGGCTTTATCTGTTACCTTAGTTTTGCTGCGGATAGCCTCATTTCTAATGCGATCACGCAGATAAACTCCCAGCATAGCCATCTTCATTGCTCTTTGGATGACTTTTAGCCTTCTATTGAGGCCCATAGTGAGCGACTACATTTCAGATGCCATATATTATGTCGTCACTGGCAACACACACTGGTCAAACCGAGCCCACATAACTGAAACTGGACAGTCTCGTCGTTTACAACTCTGAGCGTAAAGCGTCCGATTGTAATGGAAGTTGGCACTACATCGGCATTTGACATGATCTTCGTCTTATCCATGTTCATCTTTAGACCGACTCGCTCGGAGATTTTACTGAGGTCATCGAGCATCGTACTAAAGTCCTTCATGGTCTCAGCCAAGACTACTAAATCTTCAGAAATCCGAAGGTGAGTGATGTACTCGTCGTTGATGTCTGCCTTCTCCCGTCCAGAGTCTTGAAAAAATCCTCCAGTGCAGCGGTGAACTGGTTGGGGAAATAACATCTCCTTGACTGACTCCCCGCTGCAGCAGAATAGGTTTTACGTTCAAATCCTGGAGACAGACTGACAAAGTGCGTTTTCGTACAAACACTTCGATACTTCGATATAGCGGTAGTCAACCGCGCCGGCGGGTGGGTTGGTGCCACTGGAGCGACTAGTACAGCCCAGGTTTCGATCAAATCGAAGGCTTTCTCGTGGTTCGTGAACGCTAAGCAGAGGGGCAGGTTATACTCCTCAGTCTTCAGTCTTCTGTATAACCTGACGGAGCATATCGATGTGGTCTACGGTGCTCAAGCCTCTCCGGGAACCGGCTTGTCCGAGAGGCTTGAAGTCATCTAGCTTGCGTACGAGGCGATTTGTAATGACTCTCGAAAATGGCTTAAAGACATGGCTCAGAAGTCAGATGGATTAGTAGTGTGTGGGGTGTTGTCACCCTTTTTGAAGAAAAGCGCCACCACACCTCTGTTCCTTGCCTTTTTCTCCCTCCCAGTAAGACGAAGAGAGGTATTTCTTTGGATTGTTATGATAAGTATACCTCTAAAGTATGTTAAATAAGGCGTTTCTATTGTACTTATTCAAACTGATCATTATTCACATTTTATAGAACGGCACCAGGAACGTGTTTATATTTTAAGAAGCTTCTACAAACGATTGCATTAATTTGATCCTACATGAGCTAAGCTAAATAACGCTAACAAGTTTATTCAATTTACATGATAAAAGGAGGGTTATTGAGGTATAAACATGACGATGAAGCATTAACAATCGTTAAAATGTTGTATTTTACTTATAATTTGTGTTCCGGTAAATTACCGGTTTTGATTTTAATTTACCGGTAATTTACCGGCCTAATATTTAGTCAATTTACCGGTTAACCGGTAAACCGGTTAACCGGTTTGCATTCCCTAGTTATGACATAACAGAATACGCGCATCGCGGCGTCGACAGTGTCGAAACAATATGTCGGCGCGTGTGCCATTTATTTGCATTTTTAAATACAAAATACGCGACAATCCGAATTTTGCGGATATATATTGTCAATTCAAAACCCTTATTTTTATAAGTTCTTTAATTTGAGATAAATTTCGATCGGATCTCTTGACGGAATAATACGATATCACGCGCCATTTTGCAAGTGAAATAGTAAACTACAGTCGCGACGGTATTCTTCGATTCGAAATGTTATATGTATTCGATCGGTAGTACGAATCGAACGTTAAATTACGCATCGTAAATTAAACGCTAGCGTCTAACGTTCTGCAGTTGGTTTCGTAGTACAACGGCAGTGTGAGTTACAAGTTTGACGGGTCGAAATCTATGCGAAACACGTTTATTCGCTCTGTACGGCTAACGCGAGTTTCAATCGTAACCTTACGATACGTAACTACAAAAGGGATCGAATAAACGCGCTTCGAATAGATTTCGATCTCGCTTCGGTATTCTTCGATTCGACCCGTCAAACTTGTAACTCACACTGCCGTTGTACTACGAAACCAACTGCAAAACGTTAGGCTCTAGCGTTTAGTTTTCGATGCGTAATTTAACGTTCGCTTCGTACTACCAATCGGTGGTGTGAGACATTTCGAATCGAAGAATACCGTCGCGACTGTAGTTTATTATTTTACTTGCAAAATGGCCCGTGATATCGTATTATTCCGTCAAGAGTTACCGTAGATACGATCGAAATTTATCTCAAATTAAAGAACTTATAAAAATAAGGGTTTTGAATTGACAACATATATCCGCAAAATTCGGATTGTCGCGTATTTTGTATTTAAAAATGCAAATAAATAGCCCACGCGCCGCCATATTGTATCGACACTGTCGACGCGTATTGCGATGCGCGTATTCTGTAATGTAATAACCGACAAACGCTAGCATTTAAATTAAAACGATAATTATGCTAGTGTTATAAGGTTGAATATTGGAAAATCGATTAAACTATACGAACGAACGTGAAGTCGATCGCGAATTAGGTAATGTATAAGTGACTCACGTTACAGTTTGGATTTTTAGTTCTATGAGTGACCACCAGGGGCAGTGTATAGACTTTTCATACTAAATCTTAACGATAGGCGGTAGCGTCTGTAGTATACGCGACTCACTTCAATCCCACGCTAAGGGTGCTTGCTGGTCTGTAGTTACGTAACGTTAAGATTGTAACTCACGATAATGGTACTGGGACCGATTTTTGACTTTCGAGCGCTCGACTCTTTCACTCGTAAACTGACAAAAATGATGAAATTCTATTTAGAAATAGCTATAGAAAATTTAGAAAAGAGTGGTATTGACTACTCGTATTTAATTCTATCAGTAGAAAATAAGTCCTTGCAATTTACAGAATACAATTGTATTTATTTTTATTTAATTTACGTGCGCTCGAAAGTCAAAAATCGGCCCTCTGGTGGCTTTGTGACTCGCGAGCGTGTCTTTATTTTTTAATTACGAAAAACTGAATCGAGAATTCGAGAAGCAATCTATATACCTAATTATTGAAGCTGCTCAGAAAAAATCACGACAATCGGTTCAGAAATACGACCCGTAGAGGAGAACAGCTGGACAGACGCCGGACATACGAAATAATTTTTGCCCAAGCTGAAACAGAACTTCGTTCGCTTCGCTCGCTCGTTCAACTAACGACAGCTTTACAAAAAAAAACTACAGGAAATATGTTGCGAAAAAAGTTACGCCTATCGCATCTCTTTAGCAAACATTCAGACCAAGATGATTTCTAACAAACATAAAAGCATCAGTCATAGCGCGCCCACGAAATTAGGTCCATTGTCGCGCACAATAATACCCTCCGTCATTTACGTCCCTTCGCATTTGTCGCCCTAGTTGTTTGTCGTGGAATCCTCCCGCGGTGATAGCGTCGATAACCCCGGGTTATCTTCTGGGCACGAGACCCTGTCCGTGTTATTTATAACGCTTTGACAAACTGTCTTCGGCCTAGAACACGTGTGCACTTGTGTGTGCGCAGTCTTATCAGTGGAACTCTCCATGCAGGTATGCGGTAAAGGTGTGAACACATTATGCGGTGGCGTGCAGAGCATTCAATATGTTGTACTCAAACTCAAAATATTCTTTATTCAGGTAGGCCTAGTACAAGCACTTTCGAATTGTCAATTTTTTGAAACATAATCTTAAACTATTTTTATATATATATATATATATATATATATATATATATATATATATATGTATATATATATATATATATATATACTATATATAAATGCGAAAGTGTGTCTGTCTGTCTGTCTGTCTGTCTGTCTGTCTGTCTGTCTGTCTGTTACCTCTTCACGCCTAAACCTCTGAACCGATTTAGATGAAATTTGGTATAGAGATAGTTTGAGTCCCGGGAAAGGACATAGGGTAGTTTTTATCCCGGAAATCTACCCCTAATGGGATGAAATTGGGGATGAAAATTTGTATAGAGCTACTTAAACCGCTGCACCGATTTGGATGAAATTTGGCATTTAAATAGTTTGAGTCCCGGGGAAAGACAAAGGATAGGTTTGATCCCGTAAATCATCCCCTAAGGGGGTGAAATGAGGGGGTGAAAATTTGGAGGTAACCAATTTTGATGAAATTTGGTTTGGAGATAGTTTAAATCCTAGGACCAAGGACATAGGATAGTATTTATTTCGGAAGTCATCCCCTAAGGGGGTGAAATAAGGGGTGAAAATTCGGATGGAACCCATTTGAATACAATTTGGTTTAGATATAGTTTGAGTCCTAGGAAAGGACATAGAGTAGTTTTTATCACGGAAATCCACCCCTAAGGGGATGAAATTGGGGGTGAAAATTTGTATGGAGCTACTTAAACCGCTGCACTGATTTGGATGAAATTTGGTATTTAAATAGTTTGAGTCCCGGGGAAGGACAAATGATAGGTTTGATCCCGGAAATCATCCCATAAGGGGGTAAAATAGAGGGTGAAATGAGGAGGTGAAAATTTGGACGTAACCAGTTTTGACGAAATTTGTATCAGAGATAGTTTAAATCCTGGGAAAGGACATAGGATAGTTCTTATAAGGGGTTGAAATCAGGGGTGAAAATTCGGATGAAACCCATTTCAATACAATTTGGTAAAGAGATAGTTTGAGTCCCGGGGAAGGACATAGGGTAGTTTTTATCCCGGAAATCTACCCCTAAGGGGGTGAAATTGAGGGTGAACATTTATATCGAGTTTCTTAAACCGCGGCACTGATTTGGATGTAATTTGGTTCATAAATAGTTTGAGTTTGAATCCAGAAATCATCCCTTAAAGGGGTTAAATGTGAGGGTGAAAATTTAGAAGTAAGCAATTTTGATAAAATTTGGTTTAGAGTTAGTTTAGGTCCTGGGAAAGGACATAGGATAATTTGTATCCCGGAAATCATCCCCTAAGGGGGTGAAATTAGGGGTGAAAATTCGGATGGAACCTATATGAATACAATTTGGTATAGATATAGTTTGAGTCCTGGGAAAGGACATAAAGGGTAGTTTTATCCCGGAAATCCACCCCTAAGGGGATGAAACTGGGGTTGAAAATTTGTATGGTGCTACTTAACCGCTGCACCGATTTGGATGAAACATAGGACTGTTTTAACTCTGTTGAACTTTGGATGGAACCCGTTTAGATAAAATTTGGTATAGAGATAGTTTGATTCCCGAAGAATGACATTAGATAGTTTTGAAAATTTGGATAAATCCCATGGAGATGAAATTTGGTATAGTAGGAGTCCCAGGGAAGCACAATGCATAGTTTTTATCCCAAAAATCAGCTCCTGAGGGGGTGACATTAGGCGTGAAAATGTTGATGGAACCCATTTAGATGAAATTTGGTATAGAGATAGTTAGAGTCCTAGGGAAGGAAATAGAATATTTTTTTATTTCGGAAATCATCCCCTAAGCGGGTGAAATGGGGGTGAAAATTTGGATGAACTCATTTAGATGAAATTTAGTTTAGAGATAGTTTAAGTCCTGGGAAAGGGCATAGGATAGTTTCAATTCTGGAAATCACCCCCTAAGGGAGTGAAATGGAGGATGAAACTTTTGATGGAACCCGTTTAGATGAAATTTGGTATAGAGATAGTTTAAGTCTCGGAGAATGAAATCGGATGGTTTTTATCCCGAAAATAGTTCCCAAGGTAATGAAATAGGGGGTGAAAATTTGGATAAAACCCATTTAGATGAAATTTGGTATAGAGATAGTAAGAGTCCCAGGGAAGATGCATAGTTTTTATCCCGAAAATCATCTCCTGATTCTTTTCGGGATAAAAAAAATGCATCTTAGGTTCTTAAAACTTTGTAGAAACATTACTTATTTGAGTACAAACAAAGTGCTTTCAGCGTTTTGGAAAACTCCACCCCTAAGAGGGTTAAAAAGGGCTGCAAAGTTTATATGGGGAAACTCTTTTTGGGATAGGAGCTTAACAGTTTGTAGGACGATTAGTTATTGAAATACAAAAAAAATGATATTCAGCGTTTTAGTAAATTCCACTCCTAAGGGGGTTAAAAGTGGGTGCAACATTTGTGTGGAGGAAACATTTTTTTAGCCGATTTACAATTTTGTGGAATGCTTACTAATTAAAAATAAAATTAAATACTTTCAGCATTTTAGAAACTTCGATCTTTAGGGGTTTATAAGAACGTTTGAATGAAGAAAATATTTTTTTAGCGAGGGACTTAAAACTTTGTTGAAAGATTACTTATTACAATAAAAATCAAGTACTTTTAGCGTTTTGAAAAATTCGACCCCTAATGAGAATAAAAAGGGGTGCAAGGTTCGTATGGGAAACCCATTTTTTGAGCTAGAGACTTGATATTTTGTAGAAAAAATAATTATTACTATTAAAAAACCTAATTGTTTTCTTTTTGTGCCTTTTCGTGGACCATGTATTTTTAACGTTCTGTGCTTTGTTTTTTACACCCATTGTTTTGTCCACGAATAAATGTTTTCTTTCTTTCTTTCTTTCTTTCTTTCTTTCTTTTCAATTTTTCCCCGAAAACCGTTAATTCAAAGGTTCAAAGTTTGTATGCAGACTATCAGAGCAAGAAAATTTTTAAGTATGAGAATTGTAACTTCGATCTTAGTATGTTTGTTAAAAGACTACAAAACTCATATCAGCGTTTGTTGAAATTCATCCCCTAAAAGGTGTTATAAGGGTGTTCAAAGTTTGTATGGAGAGCAAAACATTTTTAAAGTAAGGGATTTGTAACTTCAGTTTTAGACTGTTTACTACAAGACTACAAAGCTAATTTCAATGATTTTAAAAATTAATTCCTTAAACAAACATTTAGACGATAACATGTTCTACGCGGACGAAGTCGCGGGCAACAGCTAGTTTTACAATAAGATCGTTACAATGTAAAAAAGAAATTATATAAAATACTAGTCTAGAATGTTTCTAGGAAAAAAAAACGAATGTACTCATGTATCAGTCGAATATGCTTGATTCGTCCTTAGGATGGATCGCAGTGCAGCGTTTGGCTATAGCTGACTTGAAACAACATAAAACCCATCTACTTAGTTGCATCTACATTTACGAGTATACTATTATGTCTGTTACAGCAGAACTCGCCAAGTTGGACTTATCTATACTTTCTATCAATAAAATGTAGATATCTGAATCTATCTAGAATAGCGTGCATTACATACATACATTATTGCGATACATTCGCGTCACGCATAAACCTTAAACAGGTTTCTGTACGCGTCTATTAATTTTGTACCGTATCTTTTTTCTTTTAATATGAATAAAAAAAAAAAAAAAACCATCATCATCGTCCCAGCGTTTTTTCTGGCTTTGGCACTTAATCCCAAGATTTTTTTTTTTGGATTTTTTGATTTGAATTCAAAATTCTGCGAAACATACATTTGTCGGTAAAACAAGGTAAATACAACCGGCTTTTTGGTGAAAAAAAACATCATGAGGAAACCGGCCTAATCTCAATCAGCACGGGTATCACAAGACGGCCGCGACATACTCTCGAGCTTTCTCGCGCTATCCGTCTCTCTCTTATTAGACCACTTAGAAAGAGACGGATAGTGCGAGAGAGCTCGAGAGTATGTCGCGGCCGTCTTGTGATACCCGTGCAGGTCTAGTTTTCCCTCTGGGTTGGAAGTTCAGATGGCAGTCGGTTTCGTGAAACTAGTGCCTAAGTACGCGGCCTACGCCAAATCTGAAATGTTTGTCGGTGAAATAAGGGGACTCCCAAAAAGCCACTGTTATTCAAATGATATTTCGTACATAGGTGTGGCGTGACGAGAATGGATCGGAATGAGTAAATACGAGTCATCATAAAAGGACCATCTATAGTTGAAAAGCTAAGAGCGCCTACGCGTAGGCGCTCTTAGCCGCGGTAGTAGCTACGGTGGCTACGGTAGTATCAACATGACATGCGATAGGATTAATTAAAGTCATGTAAGGGAAAAGTAAGCCAAGGAAAAGGTGGATAGACTGCGTGAGAGACGATATGAACAAGTTTGTGAGCGACGACGCGGTAACGGGTGATTTAAATTTCACCGACAAATTTCGTTATGAAGTGAGCTTGTGAGATTAGGGAGGCTAAATCCTTTCTTTGATATGTTAATTTAACGGTCAAGAATATTCTTGTGCGTCGTTGTATAAAAAAAAAAAAAGAATACACTTGCCATAAAGCCAAGTAGGAATAGCTTAACCTGTGGGGACGCTAGGACCATTTATGTTAATGGTAGGTATATAGAGAGAGAAAAACTCTCCCCTGCCTTGCAAATTGTTCTGTTACCAGGTTCAATGTTAACTTACCTAAATTGTTATTTATACAGTAGCGCGATACGTAGGTAATCGTAAAAAAAAACGGTCACGTGTAGCCTATCTCCATTCACGACAACGGTCGGGATAAACAATGGTATGGATATATATAATATAAACCTTATGATATTCATTTTACGGTGGCAATTTGATTGTCGCATACTTCCATTCAAGTGTGGGTGATGGAAGTAAGTAGTTATTCATATATTCGATGGACTTGAAGAAGTGACAATTTTCTAGCCTACCTCGGAAGGCTTCTGTCCGAAGTCCGTACTCATAGATCTTGTCTGTCATATTAATTATTGCAGGGCGTAGCGATGTATAGCGACCTGCACTAAGTACCTATATACAGTCAGCATCGTATGTTAGTAGCAGCGAAAGTAGACAGATATGAGTCGCTTAATTTCAAACCCGGGTAAATCCATCTCAATCAATCAATCAAATCAATCATGCGATTTTGCTATTAAGAAAAGGTGATAAGGTAGATATTTGCTGATAGAGTCGAATGGATTTATCCGATTTTGAATTTAAGCGACACCAGCGACACATATATCGTAACCAAACACCGGATTGACGGGGGCAAATCTGTACTGACGTTTAATAGTGCGAGGACACATTAAACTAATTTTATTAGTTGATATCGATAAAAATGACGTACAACCGTTGTGTAATTTTAAGAATTTGAATTGAGAAGAAAACTACATACCTACAAATAAATAAACTTTTTGAGGAATTAACTTTTTTAATATTTTATATAATTTTCATAATGTATGATCAATTTTTTTTCACATTTTAAGACTTTAATGTTCGTCGCCTGGGCGACAATATCCATTTTAGCCAACTAAATGACCTTTCTAGGTCCACTGGTAGTAATTGGAGCAAATTCAAACAATGTATAGTGTTGATGAATTTCTTCTGTACGACTCAGTTCTATTTCTTTTCCGGATACCAAACCATTTAATTTTTTCAAAGTTGAAATACCGACGTGTTTCTCTAACACTAAAAATTGTTTTTTATCGATGTCGATAAACTTAGTCGATTTTTAATTAATCACTAGCACTGGTATATTTTTGCCCCCGTCAATCGGATGTTTGATCGTAACACATTCTTACTGTTACAGTAATAAATACGTGTAGGTAGTAGGTACATCCTGATACAGGTATTATGCTTACTTAAAAGGATGTCCGAAGCTTACGTGTTATAAACCTGTAAAGTTCAACCTAATTTATTTAATATTTTCATTTGGCTACTTTGACTGCTACTAACTATATATTATGCTGACTGTACACCGTTTACTCCTTAATGCTTACTTATATTGCGTATGTAGCGAATATTAGGCTTATCTTTTTGTTGCCAAGTGTGGGTAACGATTTCGTCTCGTCACCCAATATCACCTAGTCATAAATTTAAATACTAGTTAATATTTAAAATCAAACATTAAAATTAAAATAGATACATTAAAAGCGGTGTAGGTACAGTTACCAGCATTGATATATATTTATAGCACACCAAAGTGCGCATAAACATCAGGCACGAATCTATTTCTAGGAATTCTAGGACCGTCTAGGACGTGTCCCCACCCCACACTCGCACTCCCACTTCCATCCCACTTCCTGACCAGGGCACGTAAACTTTTGTACTTGACACGGGCGGTATTAAAGAAAGCCTCAAATCGCATATTTGTCGATTCATTGTTTTACCGCCCGCCCTAACGTACGATTATAATATAACTAAATGTAACTGTGCGTACAGTCAACCAATTTGATTTCTAGGCCATCATAGAACCTTGCCGTTGTAAATGCTATGTCTATACGGGTTACTAGGATAATTGCGTCGCTATGTAGCAGTTAAAATGACAGGGTTCCACGGTGGCCTCTAGGAATCAAATTGGTTGACCGTACCTACGTTCGTTAAAGGTAAAAGTCACGTAAAAAAAGCTACGCTTACGAACTTTTGATTCCTTACATACAGATACATTTTAACTAAATTTATTTTCCCTTTATTTTGCAAACCGCGAAAACATAATAAACTTACTTGAAAGCATGTTGTCATTCATGAGCACTGTTTACAACTTTAGACATTCTTGCTCGGCGTTGAGTGGATACCTAAAAGCATTAACAGGATGTCAGAACACATTTTAATATGTGACCAACCAGCCGAGTCAGTATCGAAATAGCTGAGAGCATTAATTCTCCTATTTCTTAGATTTTCACAATGAAGTACAGTACGAGTTAATGTTTTCGATTACTTTGCCATTGACACTTTGATATTGATTAGTGATATTGATTACTTTGCTTCGACTGATTATGATACAAGTGCGGAAAGTAGGTAATTCCCATTTTGATCGACACAAGTTGGGAATTACCTATCCGCACGTGTATCATACAACATTTTACAATGCATCATGCCAGAAAATAAAAAAATAAAAATTTACATAAAAGGTGAAATTTTAATTGTCACGAAATTTGATTCTCGCACAGTGTGTGGGAATTTTGGCCTGAAATCCATTCCGGCACGGGCTGGCTCCGCCCGGCACCCCCATGCCATACACGACTTCCCGTGTTTATGTTGAACCATATAAAGGCGCACTTTCAGAGCAAGTGCATTGTAAAAGAATAAAGGATATAATATAATATAAACGGCCACCAAACAGAATTCGATTTAGTATAACGTGGCCAGTTATTGAAGGGTGGCCAGTAATTAACACCTTATACTAAAAATGAACTCCATTATAGGTGAATAGAGTTCATTTTTAGTATGAGGTGGCCAGTTAGTGGCGATTTGCCCTATGTACGTACAATATAGTAATTTGTTATACAAGGGGGAAAGTTATATTTTACCTGCGAGTGTTCATTTGAAACACGAGCCAGCGAAAGGAATCTCTGATTGACCACGAGCGAAGCGAGTGGTTCAAAAATAGAATCCTGAGCGTAGCGAGTGTTTTAACACACGAGACGTAAAATAACTTTTCACCCGTGTATTTAACACAAATCTTTTCACCTCACTACAGCGAGGAAAATAAGAAGAAGGGTAAATAACTTTTCACCCGTGTATAACACAAATCTTTTCACCTCACTACAGCGAGGAAAATAAGAAAATAGTAAAAAAAAAAGTTTTAAAAAGTTTAAAAAAAAGTTTAAAAAGTTTTAAAAAAAAGATTTTTTTTTCAAGTAAAAAAATTAATAAAAAAAGGTTAAAAATGTTAAAAAAATATATGTCACATAAAATATACAAAAAACCAAAAATAAACATTTAACGTTCTACGACATAGTACTTTTAACGTTCTACGTCTACTTTCTTCACATGTGGATAAAAAGCGATTTTCTCAATAGATATCAAATATACAAAAAGGCCTTTCCGAGTTAGTGAGGTGAAAAATACATTCCACACGATTTATCTACTTACCTAAAGGGAATAAAATTGATATTTATGTCTCTTATTCAAATGATAACTTGATCTATTGACATAAATATAACAAAATAAAAAATATTTATTTTCATATTCCTCAGATCCATAGATTGTTAGTTACAAAACACTTATAAATCTACATTAGTAAACTAATATCAAATACATACATACATAATCATCATCATCATCATCATATCAGCCGAAAGACGTCCACTGCTGGACATAGACCTCCCCCAAAGAGTGCCACAATGGCTGGTCCTGCGCCACCCGTTTCCAGCGGACTCCCGCGACCTTTACCAGGTCATCAGTCCACCTTGTGGGGGGCCTACCCACGCCGCGCCTTCCGGTACGTGGTCGCCACTCGAGAACCTTTCCGCCCCAACGGCCATCGGTTTTACGTGCAATGTGCCCCGCCCACTGCCACTTAAGTTTAGCGATTCGGAGGGCTATATCGGTTACCTTGGTTCTGCTGCGGATAGCCTCATTTCTGATGCGATCGCGCAGAGTAACTCCCAGCATAGCTCTCTCCATTGCCCTTTGAGTGACTTTGAGCCTTCTTATGAGGCCCATAGTAAGCGATCACGTTTCCGTTCCATATGTCATCACTGGCAACACACACTGGTAAAAGACTCTCATCTTCAGACACTGCGGAATATAGGACGAAAAGATCGTAGCTTCCCGAATGCTGCCCAGCCGAGTCGGATTCGACGATTGACCTCTTTCTCAAAGTTGGACCTACCTAACTGGACAGTTTGTCTACAACTTCGAGCGTAAAGTGTCCGATTGAAATGGGAGTTGGTGTGCGAGACGCACCTATGACTGGCTCTGGGCTGGGTAGAATTGAAGGGAAATCCTGCACCTTCGGCGTTGGTCGTTACGGCTTAGCAGGAACTTGGTCGGGTCGGGGTTCTGAATTGAAAGGCTTGTTTACTTTTTCAAGTAATGTCACTTCGCTGCTACTGTAGGTACTGAATTTCATGGGGTCTGGCCGCCCAATTTATACTATTAAGTTACCTCGGCCGGACGCCCCTTCGCCCCGTATATTTGGCGGGAAAGCGATTTGCGCGGGAAATTTTGGCGCGAAATGACATGTTCATTTATTACAGTTCAATCTTACTCTAATACATTATTTACAGTGCTTATACCTATTTCTATGCTATTTATAATACATTATTACACGAGATCCCGCTCGTTCGGCGTCAAAATGCATCTGAAACGCGGGGATTCCGTGTCGGCCCGTATATACGTACCTCGTCCCCCACCTGAGGTATAAATACCGGGTTTCCCCCCTCGCTCGCCCATCAGTCGTTGCCTGACTGGCGCGCGAGTAGGATCTCTAGGTTCCTTTAGTCTGTCTATGTTTCTTAGTGGAAACTTAGTGTTGTCCACTCTTTATTTAGGAAACCAGCGGTATATTACCCTTTTTTTACTATGTAGGAATGAAATGTGAGGCCTATTATTCTTTATTTCAGGTGCCAATTACATACGGCAATAGTAGCGCAATGCCTATGTTATAAGAGGTTATAAGCTAGATTACAAGTTAGGTCGCGACTGACAATTTTATGTTTATAACGGGTTTTATTCTATGCCGTCCTGCACATCTCTCCCGCCGACCATCGTTCGGGTGAACGTTGGATCTTCTTTTGCGTGCAGGTTCTCAGGCTCCGTCGGCAGGATCACCAGCTTCTTGGTCGGTCTTCTGAAGACTCCGCCCTTGGTGGTCACGTCCACTGCTCGCGTCACGCCGTCGGGGCCCGGGTATATAGCTGTAACCCGGCCTCGTGGCCATGTGTTGCGAGGCAGATTCCCGTCGGCCACTAGCACGATGTCGCCGACGTTGATAGGCCGCCCATGACCGTAGGGCTCCCGCCGGTACTGGAGTGAGGGCAGGTACTCCCGGAGCCAGCGGGCCCAGAAGTGCTCGGCCAGGCGTTGGCTCGTCCGCCAAGTCGCGCGGCCGATGAGTGCGGTGTCGTCGAATGTCCCGGGGTTGGGGGCCCGGGTTGAGCCACCGAGGAGGAAGTGGTTCGGCGTGATGGCTTCTGGCTCGTCAGGATCAACCGCCACGTGAGTGAGGGGGCGGCTGTTCACTGTATATTCGGCCTCGGCGAGCAGAGTAGTCAGGGTCTCCTCGCTGGGGCGGCGCTCGTTGAGCACGGCGTGTAGGGCTCTCTTGACGGCTCGTACCATCCTCTCCCATGCCCCGCCCATAAATGGGGCTCCCGCCGGTATGAAGCGCCAGCTGATACCGCGTTGCGCGGCGTCGGTTTCGAGGGCGTCGCCGTAGTAGGGGTAGGCGCGCGGAATCGCGAGGTCTCGCAATGCCCTTAGGTGCAGCGTCCACTCCGTCCATTGGCGCGCTAAGTCTGCATCCAGCTTGTCATCCCAGCCAGTTCCGCGCCGCCACACCTCTTGTAAGATTTTCTTTGCTATGATGGTTACCGGCGCCGCTAGCCCGAGAGGGTCGAAGATCGACATTGTTATTTTCAATATTTGCCTTTTGGTAGGCTCAATGTCGTCCAGGGCTCCGGGAGGTAGGCGGCTGAGGTCCAAGTTGAAGGCGAGTTCGTCGCTCGCGGGTTTCCATATTTGTCCCAGGATTCGTTCATTTTTCATTTCGCTTTTATTCAGTTCGACGGGCGCGGACGTGGCGTCCTCCGAAGTGAGGGCTCGGAGGACCCGCGTGGAGTTAGAGGTCCATTGGCGTAGTTCGTAATGGGCCTCTCTATGTATATCGCGTACATCACTTGACACTCGAATCGCGTCTTCTTCTGTTTTGAAGCTGTGTAGGTAGTCATCGACATAGTGATGTCTTATTATTGCTTTGACGGCCTCTGGATGCGTTTCTTCGTGTTTCTGGGCGTTGACGTTCTTCACATATATTGCTATTGACGGTGAACAAGTAGCGCCAAAAATGAGTGAAGTCATGCGATATTCTTGCGGCGCGTCGTCGCCCCGCCGGTCGCCCCGCCATAGATAGCGCAGGGCGTCTCTGTCTTCAGACTTGACTTTCACTTGCATGAACATTTCTTTAATATCCGCCCCCACGGCGACTGGGTGTTGCCGGAAGCGCATAAGGACGCCTGGCAGCGACTGTGGGAGGGCCGGGCCCGTCAGTAGGCGGTCATTGAGCGACACGCCCCTTGTAGGCGCGGCGGCGTCGTGGACGATTCGGACTTTCCCGGGCTTGCTAGGATTCAGCACCGGGAAATGGGGGAGGTACCACACTCTCGATGACTTGGTGGGCGGCGCAGGCTCGGCGTAGCCCTTCGAGACAAGGGCGTCCATTTCTTCACTATATTTGCTTTTAAGCTCTTTATTTTTGTCGAGTTTCTTTTCTATGTTATGAAGTCTTCTCAGTGTATTTTCGTAGTTGTCAGGCAAGCGGCTGTCGGGTTGTTTCCATAATAGCGGTGCTTCATAATGGCCGTCGGCTGTAGTCGTTATTGACTGGGCTAGCATGATACGCGCCCGCTCTTCCGGGCTTGACTGGGGTAACTTCGGCTCGATAAGTAGGTTTTCGAGCGCGAAATATTCACTGAGTTGTAAATTCAAATCTTCATTTTTCTCGGCTTCTTCAATAGTGGTCAAGCGATGCGTCGCATGTACTTGTTTGCCTGTGATGCGTGTGTGTGCACCGTGTAGCACCCAGCCTAGCGGCGTTAGGGATGCCGCTGGCTGATGCCGCTGGCCGCGGCGTGTTTCATTACTGACGAGTAAATGCCAGTTATCTTGTCCGATTAACACTCTAGGTCTCGCTGACTCGTACCGCAGGCTATCTTCTATGTCGCATAAGTGTGCACACTCGCGGAGATCCTCCTTCTTAACGGACTGTGGTGATAGGCTCAGATCGTCTATGGTATGCGCACCGACCCTATAAGGTTGGTCGGTGCCGCGGATGCTGAGCGTAACACGGCGTGATCTCGATGCGTCGATTTTTTCTTTCGTTATAGCTTCTATTTGTAGCGGCACTGTCGGGCCGTCCAGGCCTAAGTCGTTCGCGAGCTCTTCTTGTACAAGTGTTATCGTGGAGCCGTCGTCAAGGAGGGCGTAGGTCTCGACGGCTCCCGCCGGTCCAGAGACTGTGACCGGGATAATTTTTAGATAAGCTCTCGCTTCTCGGGAGGCGCGTGTCGATGTGACGGCCTCGTTTCTTTCTTCGATTCGTTGATAATGTAGCAAGTTGTGGTGGAAGTATTCGCAGCCGTCTCGCTCGCACTTCGTGCGCTTGCATGAGTGCATCCTGTTCTTGTAGCGCAGGCATCGGAAACATAGCCGTTGATCTTTGACTAGTTTCCACCGGTCTTCAACGGCTTTTTCGATAAACTTAGTGCATTTATCTATTGGGTGACCGGTGTTGTTGCAGGCGGCGCACTTAGGTGAAGGCTTGTCTGTGGTCGCGAAGGCTCGGTGTGTCCTCTTTGCAGGATGAGGATTTGCACCGTCGACGTTCTCGGGCTGCGCGTAGAGCGCGCAGTAGTCCGCCTCGCGTTGCAGGAAGGCTGATATCTTTATTAGCTCAGGCTCGTCGTTTTTCTGCGTATTCGCGTAGTCGAACCATCTGTAGCGTAGGGCGGGCGTAAATTTCTCCATCATTGCCCTTGTCGTCTCCGGGCTGTGTAGATAGTGAGCGCGGTCAAGAGCCTTGAGTGTGGCTATGACGTTGGCTACACGGCTGGCGAAGACACAGATGTCGAGCGGCCCGTCGTTAAGGCGCGGTAGGGCGCGTAAACGCTCGAGCTCGGCGAGGGCAATGGCGTCTGGGCGGCCGAAGCGGGCTTCTAGGCTTCTCATTACTTCGTCTGCGCGAGCGTTGTAAATGAGGAGGCTCTCGACGGCTTCTTTGGCCCTCCCTTTGAGGCATCTTCTTAATCTTGCTATATTATCCACTTCACTATAATTTGCGGTGGTTCCGTTGTAGGCGGCTTTAAATGATAGCCATTCTTGATGCGAGCCGCTGAATGGCGGCAACTCGGCGTGATAGCGTGATGACTCTCTCGGGCCGGCACGCGCGGCGATGGCGATGGCAGAGGCGAGTTCACTCAGGTTCACACTTTGTTGATTCTTCATTACTATGGCGCTATCTTCTTGCGTATTCGCTTGTGAATACATTAACGGCGGCGGATATGCGTCTGTTTCGCGTGGGCGCGGCGGCGTTGGCGCGAAAACGGGAGCGTGGGTTCCCCCGGCGGGGGGAGGGGCGGGGACGGCGGGGCGCACGGCAGCGGCGCCCTGTCCCGCGCCCTCGGCGGGGCTCCTCTCCCGAGCCTGCTCGGCGTACTGTGGGGTTGCAGGCTCGGGTTCTTCGATGTAAGGTGCATTGGAGATGGCGAGGACATGTCTCTGGCTGGTCTCGAGCCATTCATCTATGCGGCGTTCTTGTTGGACTGTAGATATTGTGCCGGTGTCATCGTCGCTGTCTTCGGCTTCTATGGCGGCTATGCGCGCTTGCGCGAGCTCCAATTTGATTCGGAGGGCTTCTTCTCGCGCTTGTGCGAGACGGCGGACGCGATGACTCGACGTTGTTCTCACTGATTTTGACGGCGGCCGTGCGGCAGGATGCTGGCTTGACTGTGGGGTTTCCTGCCGCAGTGTTGCTGCAGGGTGTAGGCTCTCCTGCAGCAGCGGGACTATGGGTGGCAGCGTTGACTGTGGGGTTTCATGAGGCAGTGTTTGTGACTGCGCGGCATCATGATGCTGCCCTATGGGTGACCTCGGCTGTGGGTCTGGACGAGGCGCCGGCGTCGCAGGAGTGCTTGTCTGTGGGGTTTCCTGCGAGGGCCTCGAACCTTCTTGAGTAGTAGCAGTTCCCGACGTGGACGTGGTTGCTTCTTCCAGCATGGCTTCTCTGATGTTCGCTGCGATAAGTTGACCGAACGTGCGTTTTCCTGCTTTCGATCTTGTAAGGGGCATCCTCTATGTAGAATCCGGTTTTCGATGGACCAGCATGTGCGAGACGCACCTATGACTGGCTCTGGGCTGGGTAGAATTGAAGGGAAATCCTGCACCTTCGGCGTTGGTCGTTACGGCTTAGCAGGAACTTGGTCGGGTCGGGGTTCTGAATTGAAAGGCTTGTTTACTTTTTCAAGTAATGTCACTTCGCTGCTACTGTAGGTACTGAATTTCATGGGGTCTGGCCGCCCAATTTATACTATTAAGTTACCTCGGCCGGACGCCCCTTCGCCCCGTATATTTGGCGGGAAAGCGATTTGCGCGGGAAATTTTGGCGCGAAATGACATGTTCATTTATTACAGTTCAATCTTACTCTAATACATTATTTACAGTGCTTATACCTATTTCTATGCTATTTATAATACATTATTACACGAGATCCCGCTCGTTCGGCGTCAAAATGCATCTGAAACGCGGGGATTCCGTGTCGGCCCGTATATACGTACCTCGTCCCCCACCTGAGGTATAAATACCGGGTTTCCCCCCTCGCTCGCCCATCAGTCGTTGCCTGACTGGCGCGCGAGTAGGATCTCTAGGTTCCTTTAGTCTGTCTATGTTTCTTAGTGGAAACTTAGTGTTGTCCACTCTTTATTTAGGAAACCAGCGGTATATTACCCTTTTTTTACTATGTAGGAATGAAATGTGAGGCCTATTATTCTTTATTTCAGGTGCCAATTACATACGGCAATAGTAGCGCAATGCCTATGTTATAAGAGGTTATAAGCTAGATTACAAGTTAGGTCGCGACTGACAATTTTATGTTTATAACGGGTTTTATTCTATGCCGTCCTGCACAGTTGGTACAGTCGCCATCACATACATCGGAGCAAACAAGCGCGTCACAAACATCGGAACACACCTCTATTTTCAAGCCATTAGGGTGCATGTGCCGATATTTTTGAACACCTATAGTGTACCTATGTATGTGATGGCGACTGTACTACCTGGGGACCGATTTTTGACTTTCGAGCGCTCGACTCTTTCACTCGAAAATTGTCAAAAATGATGAAATGCTATTTTGAAATAAGCATAGAAGTTTCAAAAACGAGTGGTACCGACCACTCGTATTCAATTCTATCGGTAGAAAGTAAGTGCCTGCAATTTTGAGACAGTAATCGTATTTACTTTTATTTAATTTTCGAGCGCTCGAAAGTCAAAAATCGGCCCCATGGACGTTTGACATGATCTTCGTATTATACATGTTCATCCTTAGACCAACTCGCTCGGAGGCTTTACTGAGGTCATCGAGCATAGTACTCAAGTCCTCCATGGTCTCAGCCAAGACTACTATATCATCAGCAAAACGAAGGTGAGTGATGTACCGTTGATGTTGATGCCTAGTCTTCTCCAGTCCAGAGTCTTGAAAACGTCTTCCAGTGCAGCGCATATAATAACATATTTTCTTTTATTCGATAACGAAACTCGATATAATCGTTTTAATCAAATATTTCAATATTCATGTCAACTTGTCAAAATGACCATGCTATGCGAACTTAGAACTTAATGCAAATCCAGTTTCTTATTGAAAACAGTGCCACCTTCTTGATAGATGGCGAACTCTCTGAAGCTGTAGCGATTGCTAGGCTAGGCTGTCAAGGTATTTCAAAATTCGCCGTATTGTCATAAGACATCAGTAGCCTAGGGGTACAGACGGCGGTATTTGGAGTCGATGAGCCGGGATTCAAGCCCTGCGTCCAACGCTCTTTTTGTATGTTTTAACATTCAAAGAAAAGTTTTAAGTATCGCAGAAGAGATGGCGCCTGCTGTACGCAAGCATTAAATGCCTTCTCAATTTGGTCGAGTTCCCTGTCTATCTCAGTATGTATATTGTAGTCTTTGAAAATGACACCCGTGACCAAAGAGAGTATAAACAACATATTATTTTTAAAATGCCGTGTGCGCAGAGTTCTGAAATTGAGTTGATACTCCTTAATAAGGCGTGTAATCTCCTACGTGGCCATCTATTCAAAGCAATGACGCGTAGTTGTATTATCCAAGAGGCAACCGGATGGCTCGCGGTATTTGAGCTCCTGAAGTGTTGTGGCAACCCGAACTCAGCCAACTTGGACTGCTGCGGAAATAGGAAAACGTATGAATAAAAAAATGGTCGCGAGGCAGCCGATGAAAACATCGGTTGCCTGAAAGTGTGTACGCTGTTTATTGGAATGCTGTTTCAATCGGCTGATTGGCGACCATTTAAAATTTTCATCCCCGCTCTTATTTCCGCCCCAGTCCAACTAATCGCTCCCACCACCCCAGAGCTTGGAGTTACTCTACGTACTAGGCTATAATTATAGGACATATACTGTGGCCGAAAACGCGAGCCGAAAGACGCCCTTTTTAAACTAGGCAATAAATAACAATTTCTATGCATTTTTTGATATGGTAAGAGGCGTCACACGGAAGACAAGTGAGTCTCCTTCGATCTCGTTTTTCAGCGTATATGTGGTCAATTTAAAAACAGTCTAGTGCTTATTTAATTTTATTTGTCAAGGTTTATTAGTAAAATCTCCCCTTATACTGTATCGATGCCACCACCAGCTGTTGAAAGCTCTCGGTGGCCAATATGGTTCTAGCTGAGACTCAACTCCGGCACAGTAGTATGAAGTTTCATACAAAGAAAAGAAGGGGTCGATTTGAGACGGAGCCGATCCGGTGCTGATGCTGAGGCGATAAGAGTGCGTCAACCTCTCAATAACTTTCATAGCACTCGTGTTGTATTTGAACTTCAAAATTGTATTCGAGTTTAGTATTTAACTCTTTTTCATTGTGCGTTATAAATTATAAATATAAAGGATAAAACTAGTCGTTAGAGACCTGCCAAAATTCTAAGATTTAATATTTTTGGCCTCTGGCCTCTCTTTAGTTGAATGTAAGACCTCGCTTCGCTCGGATTACCTGTAGGTTCGTAGCTCTATTTCCTTATTTCTAAAATAAAACTCCCAATTATACAACCAAATATATATTGCCCTACAAAACCTTATATCTAGCCTTGTTGACCATGTGGTGGGCCGAGGTCTGCAGCTTAAGCAGTTCTTCTTTGATGAGGCGCGTGATTTCCGACTTGGCCTTAGCCACGGCGAGCTCTTGCGAGCTCTCGATGGCCAAGTACAGCTTGCGTTCGCCTTCGGGAGGGTTTTTGCCCGGAGGCACGTACGTGCCTCGAACTGTGATGCCTGCCTCGGAGTACTCGCTGATGAGAGCCAGGGCTTCCTGTCAACAAAAAAGGAAAGTAAGTCATATTACAAAGACGAAACTTCTAGTTCTAGGTTCTTTGTCTTTGCATAAGAAGCGAGAGAAAAATTTAGACCCAAATCTTATTCTAAATAGTCACGGACAGTAGAGTTTTGAAAAAATAATTAGGAAACGTTTTGAAAAGGTCTGAAAATTAAAAAATGAAAAAAGTTTTTTGGACAAAAAAAGATACACAATATGCTAATCACGACCCTGCGTCCTGAGCTAGTATATGTATGGACTGACGATATGAAGAGAAAATAAGTGAGTGATGAGATGACGGCTGACAGAGAAGTATGGAAGAATAAAACATGCTGCGCCGACCCCAAGTGAATGGGATAAGGGCAAGGAAATGATGATGATGATGATGATGTATGGACTGGTTCTGCACGTGATAATGAAAAGATAAAGTAAACACTCTTGTACAATGATATGACAGGGAGAGACTAACATTATTGTTTTTAACTGACTTCAAAAAAGGAGGAGGTTCTCAATTCGTCTGTTACGCGACAACTCCGTAATTTGTGAACCGATTTGAAAAATTAATTCTTTGTTTGAAAGCATATACTTCCAGATTGGTCCCGTTGTCACCAAAATCCAGTTCTGATGATGGGATACTGAAGAAATTGAGGGAACTCTTCAAATTGTATAGGCAAACTTGAAGCAATTTGGCTACTGATTTGAAGTCGGTTAAAATTTTGTTTTTAAAGTAAATTATTTATTATAACAGTAATAGGGTTTCTATAAAACTCAAAATTTCCCCCTAATTTACAAGTTCAAAAGTATAACACTATGTCCAAAGTATAACATTTTATCAATGTCTGCTAATTGATTATTTCGAGTGATTTTGGTATGAGAGTTGAAGTAGATTATTTTCTCAAAAACAATGCATTTACAATGCTATGAGCATCAAAACATCTATCTGGGAATAGTTCTGTCGATTGAAAATGCACCTGAACACTATAATCCCACCCATTATTCATAAAACTGAACAAACCTCTGTTTGCCCTTTCACAAAGACACAAATTCTAATGTGACAAATACAAACGGCATTTTAACTACAATTGGTTCGATGGACAATCATGAATAAAGGACCCTACCTTTAATAACATGGATGATATACACAATGCCGTCGATTCTTCAGCAGTTTAATACAGAAGAACACCAGAGCACCGATGAGAGCCAATTTCAGCAGCATCTTGGATGATATATCAATACGGACTGAGACTTACGTACGGTGCAACGGCATATAAACTAGGCCCCAGGTTATCTGGGACAAAGACCCCGGCGCGTAAACGTGTACAAGTAATCTAACTAATGTTGTAAGCAATTTATGGTTGTTTTAATCAGAAAAAGCGTATATGCAATGCGAAGTCGGCGATTTATATCCCTTTTTTTATTAACTCGGCAGGGACGTTTGTAATGTATCAATACGATTGAAGATTCTTATTGATGTAACTATAGAGTTGAAATTCGAAGTGTTCAGGATATAATTACTTTGGAATTATGTTGCAAGATATTTCAGGTTAACGGCATTTATATCGGTCGACACTGCCTTTGTTGTCAAAACAAAGGTCGATCCGAACGGTCACGCGAAATTGCGAAAATATTGACGGACCTTTTTATTAAATCGTATGGCATACATTATTTGGCCTTTGAGTTTGTCACTTTTTAGTACCACCCAGGGGACACGTGCAGGGTTGTGGTAGGTAGCTCTTGCGGACGCAAGTGACAGTTGTCCCCCCTTTGTCAAGTGAGTGGGCAACTCGACTGTTAGGGGTTCTTAAGCCGCCCGAAGGCCTCTAACTCGGCTTAACGACTACTGCCATAGACAGCAGCCAGGATCAACTGCTTAGCGTGCCTTCCAAAGCACGGAATCGCTCATTTATAGTAACCACTCAAACAGGCGGTCACCCATCCAAAGACTGACCGCTGCCATCTTTTGCTTGACCTGCGTTATCGTTTCTGACTCGCAGGGGCCGCTGGGCTATGAACACTTCACTTGACGGACCTTGAATGAATATATTTTGTTCCAAAGGTATGGTACAAAAATATACTCTAAAATTAAAAGTAAAACGGAACCCTTATAGGGTCACCTCGTTGTCAGTTTGTTTGCCCAAGAATCGTCAGCTCGCAGCAGCATGTGAGCCAACTAAAGCCAGCTTGGTTTTATGACCTGACTAGCCAAAGGTATTAGACTCTTTAGACAGCGACTGACCTTGCTGGTGACCCGCCAGCGCGCCTGCTGCGGGAAGTCGTTGATCTCGAGCTCGGTCTCGTACTTGCGGAACACCTCTTCAGCCGGTTCGTTGGCACTCTCGTCGCGCGGCTGGTAGTTCAGCCGATTGTTTAGTTTGGCCGCTAGCTGTTCTGCTACTGTTTTAGCCTGGAAAAACGGAGAAAATAATATATAATCCAAGACAATATGTAATTAATTTGATTTACACCGACTTGATTTATTCCTTAAAGAAGGGATATTGTTGGTTACAATGTAAAAAAAATATTATCAATTAAGAGTATAATGATAGGGAGGCGAGGGAGTGAACAAACCATACTATTAGTAAACAAGTCACACTGATACTAAGAATTCTCCAAGGAGAAAGTGCTCGTTTAGTGATAAATAACTTCATAATCATTTACTTGCAAGTTTTATTGCATGTGGATAAATGAATAAAAGCCAATGTATTTTTTCTGCAGATTGTATGCTGACATGATCAGAGTGTTAGAAATCTGACGACGTAATAAAATTAACAAAGGAAACTGACCTCACCACCATGTGGGATTCATATCCAGGAACAGAACGAGAAAAGCCCTGGTTGCACTGTACCGTGAAGAGTGTGTGTGCGGAGGAGTCGCCCTTGAGGATAGCCTCGGCGGCCTGCTGCGTGGCGCCCTTGTATTCTGCGCCGAGTCCCTTGGCCAGGTTGATGCGGGAGCGAGCCAACTGCACTGTACCGTGATGAGTGTGTGTGCGGAGGAGTCACCCTTGAGGATAGCCTCGGCGGCCTGCTGCGTGGCGCCCTTGTGTTCGGCGCCGAGTCCCTTGGCCAGGTTGATGCGGGAGCGAGCCAATTGCACTGTACCGTGATGAGCGTGTGTGCGGAGGAGTCGCCCTTGAGGATAGCCTCGGCGGCCTGCTGCGTGGCGCCCTTGTGTTCGGCGCCGAGTATCTTGGCCAGGTTGATGCGGGAGCGAGCCAACTGCACTGTACCGTGATGAGTGTGTGTGCGGAGGAGTCGCCCTTGAGGATAGCCTCGGCGGCCTGCTGCGTGGCGCCCTTGTATTCTGCGTTGAGTCCCTTGGCCAGGTTGATGCGGGAGCGAGCCAACTGCACTGTACCGTGATGAGCGTGTGTGCGGAGGAGTCGCCCTTGAGGATAGCCTCGGCGGCCTGCTGCGTGGCGCCCTTGTGTTCGGCGCCGAGTCCCTTGGCCAGGTTGATGCGGGAGCGAGCCAACTGCACTGTACCGTGATGAGTGTGTGTGCGGAGGAGTCGCCCTTGAGGATAGCCTCGGCGGCCTGCTGCGTGGCGCCCTTGTGTTCGGCGCCGAGTCCCTTGGCCAGGTTGATGCGGGAGCGAGCCAACTGCACTGTACCGTGATGAGTGTGTGTGCGGAGGAGTCGCCCTTGAGGATAGCCTCGGCGGCCTGCTGCGTGGCGCCCTTGTGTTCGGCGCCGAGTCCCTTGGCCAGGTTGATGCGGGAGCGAGCCAACTGCACTGTACCGTGATGAGCGTGTGTGCGGAGGAGTCGCCCTTGAGGATAGCCTCGGCGGCCTGCTGCGTGGCGCCCTTGTGTTCGGCGCCGAGTCCCTTGGCCAGGTTGATGCGGGAGCGAGCCAACTGCACTGTACCGTGATGAGTGTGTGTGCGGAGGAGTCGCCCTTGAGGATAGCCTCGGCGGCCTGCTGCGTGGCGCCCTTGTGTTCGGCGCCGAGTCCCTTGGCCAGGTTGATGCGGGAGCGAGCCAACTGCACTGTACCGTGATGAGTGTGTGTGCGGAGGAGTCGCCCTTGAGGATAGCCTCGGCGGCCTGCTGCGTGGCGCCCTTGTGTTCGGCGCCGAGTCCCTTGGCCAGGTTGATGCGGGAGCGAGCCAATTGCACTGTACCGTGATGAGCGTGTGTGCGGAGGAGTCGCCCTTGAGGATAGCCTCGGCGGCCTGCTGCGTGGCGCCCTTGTGTTCGGCGCCGAGTCCCTTGGCCAGGTTGATGCGGGAGCGAGCCAATTGCACTGTACCGTGATGAGCGTGTGTGCGGAGGAGTCGCCCTTGAGGATAGCCTCGGCGGCCTGCTGCGTGGCGCCCTTGTGTTCGGCGCCGAGTATCTTGGCCAGGTTGATGCGGGAGCGAGCCAACTGCACTGTACCGTGATGAGTGTGTGTGCGGAGGAGTCGCCCTTGAGGATAGCCTCGGCGGCCTGCTGCGTGGCGCCCTTGTATTCTGCGTTGAGTCCCTTGGCCAGGTTGATGCGGGAGCGAGCCAACTGCACTGTACCGTGATGAGCGTGTGTGCGGAGGAGTCGCCCTTGAGGATAGCCTCGGCGGCCTGCTGCGTGGCGCCCTTGTGTTCGGCGCCGAGTCCCTTGGCCAGGTTGATGCGGGAGCGAGCCAACTGCACTGTACCGTGATGAGTGTGTGTGCGGAGGAGTCGCCCTTGAGGATAGCCTCGGCGGCCTGCTGCGTGGCGCCCTTGTGTTCGGCGCCGAGTCCCTTGGCCAGGTTGATGCGGGAGCGAGCCAACTGCACTGTACCGTGATGAGTGTGTGTGCGGAGGAGTCGCCCTTGAGGATAGCCTCGGCGGCCTGCTGCGTGGCGCCCTTGTGTTCGGCGCCGAGTCCCTTGGCCAGGTTGATGCGGGAGCGAGCCAACTGCACTGTACCGTGATGAGCGTGTGTGCGGAGGAGTCGCCCTTGAGGATAGCCTCGGCGGCCTGCTGCGTGGCGCCCTTGTGTTCGGCGCCGAGTCCCTTGGCCAGGTTGATGCGGGAGCGAGCCAACTGCACTGTACCGTGATGAGTGTGTGTGCGGAGGAGTCGCCCTTGAGGATAGCCTCGGCGGCCTGCTGCGTGGCGCCCTTGTGTTCGGCGCCGAGTCCCTTGGCCAGGTTGATGCGGGAGCGAGCCAACTGCACTGTACCGTGATGAGTGTGTGTGCGGAGGAGTCGCCCTTGAGGATAGCCTCGGCGGCCTGCTGCGTGGCGCCCTTGTGTTCGGCGCCGAGTCCCTTGGCCAGGTTGATGCGGGAGCGAGCCAATTGCACTGTACCGTGATGAGCGTGTGTGCGGAGGAGTCGCCCTTGAGGATAGCCTCGGCGGCCTGCTGCGTGGCGCCCTTGTGTTCGGCGCCGAGTATCTTGGCCAGGTTGATGCGGGAGCGAGCCAACTGCACTGTACCGTGATGAGTGTGTGTGCGGAGGAGTCGCCCTTGAGGATAGCCTCGCCGGCCTGCTGCGTGGCGCCCTTGTATTCTGCGCCGAGTCCCTTGGCCAGGTTGATGCGGGAGCGAGCCAACTGCACTGTACCGTGATGAGCGTGTGTGCGGAGGAGTCGCCCTTGAGGATAGCCTCGGCGGCCTGCTGCGTGGCGCCCTTGTGTTCGGCGCCGAGTATCTTGGCCAGGTTGATGCGGGAGCGAGCCAACTGCACTGTACCGTGATGAGTGTGTGTGCGGAGGAGTCGCCCTTGAGGATAGCCTCGGCGGCCTGCTGCGTGGCGCCCTTGTATTCTGCGCCGAGTCCCTTGGCCAGGTTGATGCGGGAGCGAGCCAACTGCACTGTACCGTGATGAGCGTGTGTGCGGAGGAGTCGCCCTTGAGGATAGCCTCGGCGGCCTGCTGCGTGGCGCCCTTGTGTTCGGCGCCGAGTCCCTTGGCCAGGTTGATGCGGGAGCGAGCCAACTGCACTGTACCGTGATGAGCGTGTGTGCGGAGGAGTCGCCCTTGAGGATAGCCTCGGCGGCCTGCTGCGTGGCGCCCTTGTATTCTGCGCCGAGTCCCTTGGCCAGGTTGATGCGGGAGCGAGCCAACTGCACTGTACCGTGATGAGCGTGTGTGCGGAGGAGTCGCCCTTGAGGATAGCCTCGGCGGCCTGCTGCGTGGCGCCCTTGTGTTCGGCGCCGAGTATCTTGGCCAGGTTGATGCGGGAGCGAGCCAACTGCACTGTACCGTGATGAGTGTGTGTGCGGAGGAGTCGCCCTTGAGGATAGCCTCGGCGGCCTGCTGCGTGGCGCCCTTGTATTCTGCGCCGAGTCCCTTGGCCAGGTTGATGCGGGAGCGAGCCAACTGCACTGTACCGTGATGAGCGTGTGTGCGGAGGAGTCGCCCTTGAGGATAGCCTCGGCGGCCTGCTGCGTGGCGCCCTTGTGTTCGGCGCCGAGTCCCTTGGCCAGGTTGATGCGGGAGCGAGCCAACTGCACTGTACCGTGATGAGCGCGTGTGCGGAGGAGTCGCCCTTGAGGATAGCCTCGGCGGCCTGCTGCGTGGCGCCCTTGTGTTCGGCGCCGAGTCCCTTGGCCAGGTTGATGCGGGAGCGAGCCAACTGCACTGTACCGTGATGAGTGTGTGTGCGGAGGAGTCGCCCTTGAGGATAGCCTCGGCGGCCTGCTGCGTGGCGCCCTTGTGTTCGGCGCCGAGTCCCTTGGCCAGGTTGATGCGGGAGCGAGCCAACTGCACTGTACCGTGATGAGTGTGTGTGCGGAGGAGTCGCCCTTGAGGATAGCCTCGGCGGCCTGCTGCGTGGCGCCCTTGTGTTCGGCGCCGAGTCCCTTGGCCAGGTTGATGCGGGAGCGAGCCAACTGCACTGTACCGTGATGAGTGTGTGTGCGGAGGAGTCGCCCTTGAGGATAGCCTCGGCGGCCTGCTGCGTGGCGCCCTTGTGTTCGGCGCCGAGTCCCTTGGCCAGGTTGATGCGGGAGCGAGCCAACTGCACTGTACCGTGATGAGTGTGTGTGCGGAGGAGTCGCCCTTGAGGATAGCCTCGGCGGCCTGCTGCGTGGCGCCCTTGTGTTCGGCGCCGAGTCCCTTGGCCAGGTTGATGCGGGAGCGAGCCAACTGCACTGTACCGTAATGAGTGTGTGTGCGGAGGAGTCGCCCTTGAGGATAGCCTCGGCGGCCTGCTGCGTGGCGCCCTTGTGTTCGGCGCCGAGTCCCTTGGCCAGGTTGATGCGGGAGCGAGCCAACTGCACTGTACCGTGATGAGTGTGTGTGCGGAGGAGTCGCCCTTGAGGATAGCCTCGGCGGCCTGCTGCGTGGCGCCCTTGTGTTCGGCGCCGAGTCCCTTGGCCAGGTTGATGCGGGAGCGAGCCAACTGCACTGTACCGTGATGAGTGTGTGTGCGGAGGAGTCGCCCTTGAGGATAGCCTCGGCGGCCTGCTGCGTGGCGCCCTTGTGTTCGGCGCCGAGTCCCTTGGCCAGGTTGATGCGGGAGCGAGCCAACTGCACTGTACCGTGATGAGTGTGTGTGCGGAGGAGTCGCCCTTGAGGATAGCCTCGGCGGCCTGCTGCGTGGCGCCCTTGTGTTCGGCGCCGAGTCCCTTGGCCAGGTTGATGCGGGAGCGAGCCAACTGCACTGTACCGTGATGAGTGTGTGTGCGGAGGAGTCGCCCTTGAGGATAGCCTCGGCGGCCTGCTGCGTGGCGCCCTTGTGTTCGGCGCCGAGTCCCTTGGCCAGGTTGATGCGGGAGCGAGCCAACTGCACTGTACCGTGATGAGTGTGTGTGCGGAGGAGTCGCCCTTGAGGATAGCCTCGGCGGCCTGCTGCGTGGCGCCCTTGTGTTCGGCGCCGAGTCCCTTGGCCAGGTTGATGCGGGAGCGAGCCAACTGCACTGTACCGTGATGAGTGTGTGTGCGGAGGAGTCGCCCTTGAGGATAGCCTCGGCGGCCTGCTGCGTGGCGCCCTTGTGTTCGGCGCCGAGTCCCTTGGCCAGGTTGATGCGGGAGCGAGCCAACTGCACTGTACCGTGATGAGTGTGTGTGCGGAGGAGTCGCCCTTGAGGATAGCCTCGGCGGCCTGCTGCGTGGCGCCCTTGTGTTCGGCGCCGAGTCCCTTGGCCAGGTTGATGCGGGAGCGAGCCAACTGCACTGTACCGTGATGAGTGTGTGTGCGGAGGAGTCGCCCTTGAGGATAGCCTCGGCGGCCTGCTGCGTGGCGCCCTTGTGTTCGGCGCCGAGTCCCTTGGCCAGGTTGATGCGGGAGCGAGCCAACTGCACTGTACCGTGATGAGCGTGTGTGCGGAGGAGTCGCCCTTGAGGATAGCCTCGGCGGCCTGCTGCGTGGCGCCCTTGTGTTCGGCGCCGAGTATCTTGGCCAGGTTGATGCGGGAGCGAGCCAACTGCACTGTACCGTGATGAGTGTGTGTGCGGAGGAGTCGCCCTTGAGGATAGCCTCGGCGGCTTGCTGCGTGGCGCCCTTGTGTTCGGCGCCGAGTCCCTTGGCCAGGTTGATGCGGGAGCGAGCCAACTGCACTGTACCGTGATGAGTGTGTGTGCGGAGGAGTCGCCCTTGAGGATAGCCTCGGCGGCCTGCTGCGTGGCGCCCTTGTGTTCGGCGCCGAGTCCCTTGGCCAGGTTGATGCGGGAGCGAGCCAATTGCACTGTACCGTGATGAGTGTGTGTGCGGAGGAGTCGCCCTTGAGGATAGCCTCGGCGGCCTGCTGCGTGGCGCCCTTGTGTTCGGCGCCGAGTCCCTTGGCCAGGTTGATGCGGGAGCGAGCCAACTGCACTGTACCGTGATGAGTGTGTGTGCGGAGGAGTCGCCCTTGAGGATAGCCTCGGCGGCCTGCTGCGTGGCGCCCTTGTGTTCGGCGCCGAGTCCCTTGGCCAGGTTGATGCGGGAGCGAGCCAACTGCACTGTACCGTGATGAGTGTGTGTGCGGAGGAGTCGCCCTTGAGGATAGCCTCGGCGGCCTGCTGCGTGGCGCCCTTGTGTTCGGCGCCGAGTCCCTTGGCCAGGTTGATGCGGGAGCGAGCCAACTGCACTGTACCGTGATGAGTGTGTGTGCGGAGGAGTCGCCCTTGAGGATAGCCTCGGCGGCCTGCTGCGTGGCGCCCTTGTGTTCGGCGCCGAGTCCCTTGGCCAGGTTGATGCGGGAGCGAGCCAACTGCACTGTACCGTGATGAGTGTGTGTGCGGAGGAGTCGCCCTTGAGGATAGCCTCGGCGGCCTGCTGCGTGGCGCCCTTGTGTTCGGCGCCGAGTCCCTTGGCCAGGTTGATGCGGGAGCGAGCCAACTGCACTGTACCGTGATGAGTGTGTGTGCGGAGGAGTCGCCCTTGAGGATAGCCTCGGCGGCCTGCTGCGTGGCGCCCTTGTGTTCGGCGCCGAGTCCCTTGGCCAGGTTGATGCGGGAGGCGAGTCGCCGCGCCAGTTCCAATTTGCCGTCCGCTCCGGCGGCCGCGGCCGCGCCTGCGGGCGCGCCAGGGGTCGCTACGCCAGGCTGTAGATAAAAACAGTTGAGCTGTCAATGGGGTACAATGGGTATTTTTCATGGGTCAAAAAAATATTATTCTATTTAGTCCGTCAGTTAGATTATCAAAAAATATTGGACGCATATTTTTTATTTTGTCAATCCAAGAAAAAATATGATGATATATCCCGTTTAAGTTCCGCGCGACGTCACAGTCATTATGATAAAAAGTGTACCATGATGTGACGTCGTTTTTGATAATCTAACTGACGGACTAAATAGATTTTTTAGGAAAGTAGCCAATAGCAAGTAATTCATTAATTTACGAAAGAGCTACTTGTACAGTCAGCCACGAAAGTGGGCTAAACTATTCTGAAGGGGTGTCAAGTTTGACTTTATAAAACCGACTTTAAATATCGGTAAGGTTAAATTAGGTTTAGGTGTTTTTTTTTAATAATGTCACTTAAATTGTGTTCCAAATTGATATCTGAGGGCTCGAGAGGTCTTTTAATATGAATCCGTGGGAAAATAAAAAAGGCCGCCATCTTGAAGTTCTTTTAATACGGTCCCATTTCGTTCAAAATCGATATGAGACCGATGGATTGTAAAAAAGGTGCCGCCATCTTGAAATTCTTTAAATACGGCCCGATTGCGTTCTAAATCGATATCTGAGCGTCTCTTAACACGAATCCGAGCATGGATTTTTCTAAAAGGGCCGCCATCTTGTTTTTTTATACGGTATGAATTTGGTCAAAATCGATACCTCAGGGTCCGAGGGGCCTCTTAATATGAATCTGAGCTTGGATTGTAAAAATGTTGCCGCCATCTTAAAATTCTTTAAATACGGCCCGATTGCGTTCATAATCGATATCTGAGGGCCCGAGGAGACTCTTAATATGAATTCGAGCTTGGATTGTAAAAAAGGTGCCGCCATGATGAAATTCTTTACGTTTAAAATTCTTTACGTTTAAGATTACGTTCAAAATCGATATCTGAGGGCCCGAGGGGTCTCTTAACACGAATCCGAGCTTAGATTGTAAAAAAGTTGCCGCCATCTTGAATTTCTTTAAATACGGTCTGATTTCGTTCAAAATCGATATCTGATGGTCCGAGGGGCCTCTTAATACGAATCCGGTGTTGGATTCGTGTTAAAAGGCCCCTCGGAAGTATGTTTTTTTTATACCACGTCAGTGGAAAACAAGTGTACAGCCCGCCTGGTGGTAAGTAATCGCAGCATATGGACGATTGCAACTCCAGGGGTGTTAGTAACATGATACATCTCTAAGACCAGAGCTATAACCACGAACTTCGAATCTCGAACTTCGTATATCTCCGTCTCTATCGCACTTATGGTTTATGGTACTCGAGCGACAGAGACGGAGATATACGAAGTTCGAGATTCGAAGTTCGTGGTAGCGCCGCTGTTCACCCTTGAAAATGACGCAATCCCTTGGATACAGAATTTAAATAATAAGCTTTAATATATTATGATTATTGTGCACGACTGTAAAAACGCCATCATCATCATCATCATCACATCAGCCGAAAGACGTCCACTGCTGGACATAGGCCTCCCCCAAAGAGTGCCACAGTGACTGGTCCTGCGCCATCGCCACCCGCATCCAGCGGACTCCCGCGACCTTTACCAGGTCATCAGTCCACCTTGCGGGGGGCCTACCCACGCCGCGCCTTCCGGTACGTGGTCGCCACTCGAGAACCTTTCCGCCCCAACGTTCAATCGGCTACGTGCAATGCGCTACACGAATAAATAATAACATGTCTAAGAGTGTATGTACCTTGATCTCCTTAACAATCTTCTTGGCGGCGAACATGGTCTCGATCTGCTGGTCCAGGTCTCCCTCGACATCCTCGTCATCAGAGTCCTGGAGCCCGAGCGCCGCTTTCTGGTACTTCTTCTTTTCACTCGCGGCCATCGCTTCGGACTCGTCGAACTTGAATCCTAAACAACAATATTCCTAGTTAGAACCTAGAATCTGCAAGTTCAAGCAATTAATTTAGGTCGCACTGGCACTTTTGCATAGAAACTTTAACCTTTACCCAGGACGTGGATCAACGGAATCCCAATAAACTGCTGGAACGTGGATGTGCGTGCAAACAAAATGGCGTTTTATAGTCAATGTGAAAATTAAAAAGATCGCGGGGAATCATAGGACTCAGTTAAAGCCTCTCGCAGACTGGCAAGGCCTCCCGTGGCGGTCAGTAGAGGGGCCTGTGAGAGGTATAACAGTTATTATTATTATTATTTATTTATTTACAGTTATGCCTATACATACCTGCCTTCGAACCTTGTCCACTGACACCGCATCCAGAAAACATTGCGGGGCGGCCTAGGTCTAACATTTCACGTTTCATTTTCATCATCATATTCTAGAACATTCTTAAGGCTCTTCTACACAATCAGCTATCATGGTCATACAGATAACTATGCGTGAGAGGGAGAAAGACATACTTTATTCGCTACTAACGCATAACCGCGTCACAGTGTAAAGAGTAACCAGTGGACAGACGCCTTTGACGTTTGCAGGTTTGACAACGTCATGTCCCAAGTTACACGTATGCAGCTTGGGCTCGCCCTGCCCGCCCCTCGCCCCTCACACCCCGCACGATTGCCCTGTCTAGACGGCTTCGTCGACTGACTGTATTGGTTTATAGACTGTGACCGCGTCCTGTTCTGCGGCCATGATGATTTGGGTAGAGGAGCCTTTAGACGTCAGACTCACCCTTTCCACTGAATCCTCCTCCAGTATGAACCTTCTTGCCATCCTTCTCTTGCGCGTCCTTGTACGTGTCCCACAGTTGCCTCAGGGCCGGTGGTACGGGGCTGCCGCCGATTTCTAACGCCCGCAGTATGTCGCCGGCGTATCTCCCTTGTTCTGGGGTGAGGAAGGTCCAGGCGAAACCTTTGTTGCCTGCCCGGCCTGTGCGTCCACATCTGTAACAAAATTGTGTTAAAAGCGCGAATACGTCGGCATTTTTTTTTTTTAGCTTATTTAGCAAGAGGTGGAAACTGATAACTTGAATTTCCATGGTGTCATGTGCAATTCCTAAAGATCCATCATCAACATATCAGCCGAAAGACGTCCACTGCTAGAGATAGGCCTCCCCCAAAGCGTGCCAAAGTGACCGGTCCTGCGCCACCCGCATCCAGCGGACTCCTAGCAACGAGTTATTCAGTGCAACAGATGGAGCACTGTTCTGACTAATCTATCCTCGTGGCGCCCACCATACAACACAAAATGACATTGAAATTTGAATCAAACTTATAAAAGAAATAGAGTTGAATTTCTTTTGTTTCAAACACCAAAACAAAACAAATGCAACTCTATTCCAACCCAAAATTTAAATTCCTTTAAGAGAATATGTACTTGCAGTAGGCCCATGGGCGCTAGGAGGCTATACCGAGCTACCAAATATACCTGAGTCACATTATTATATGCACGTTTCAAATCATACCAATCACACTTCGGATCTCTTCAGTTTTCACCTGCTCAAGAGAGTGTAGTTAAGTAACCCCTCTATTATTATCCATCATTAATAGTTAAATACTATGGATAAACTACCAACACTATGGATAATCTAAAAAGAGTGGATTCAACGATCCATAGTTGCTCGACACCGCATCCAAGCCTCGTGCCGTTGTCCAACCTTTCAGTCTGCCATAATTTTACAAGTCTACACATACTGGCAACACTGGCCAAATGGCCTTCGTTATAAGTGCCTCAGTGTTGCCAGTTAAAACATGTGAACCGGACCACAGGGGTAGCGATATCTACTTGGAACGTGAAAAATAATCGATCCTCATGTCAATGCTGATCTAACTCTCCATTACGAAGACGTCACTAACGGTAAGTAATACCAATCACACTTCTGTAGTCACGTCAGTCAGTTTCACGAAGCTACATGTTACAATTTCAGACCAAGAAAAAAAGATTGAACCGAAACCGGCTTCACTAGATTGTTCATCATGCTCCATGATGAACAATCTAGTGAAGCCGGTTTTTAACCAATAGGTCGATCACGTAACGCATGCTACGAACGTCGGGTAGGTCTAAATGTCACTTTTTATATGGAAAATTGACAGTTAAATTGTACCGACGCGCGTTCGGAACGTTACGTGATTACCCATCAAGCCAAATAACTAGGTTGTTCGTGCTCTATCTTTTTACAAGCTTTTATTTACTTTCACTTGTCCCTGCTGTCTTGTCTGTCTGTAATTAAATCTTGCAAGTTAAATTTGACCAACTTCCCGGTTTACGATTGAGCCGAAAGGGTATAGCCGTGTTCGTATGGCGAAACTGCCTTTGACGAGAAAATGGTTTTCCTTTTGCTCGGATAATTATCTTTATATACGTTGTAATTTCACCAAATATCAGCCCCAAAATCGTCGTGATTTTTGAGATAATTAAAAAAAAGGAAAATCGTTTTTATTTATTATCTACTAAACTAGCGGCCCGATTTTTTTGAAATTTGTATATATTATGAAGATAAAGGAGGACTTTTTATAAAAAAAAAATTACGTTGAAATTTTATATTTAAGTTAAAAACAATAGATTTTTAATATTTCAAAAAAGATTTTTTTTTACTCGCAAGGTGGCGACACCTTCCATTATTAGATATTTTATAAACCATTTAATACTCTACCACATATATTTTTTCCAAAAAATATCACTCGGATCAACAGGTTAAAAAAAGCGAATTTGTAACCTCTCATACATAGGTTTCCCTTTACTAGGTAGGGTAGACACAACACTCTTTATGTACTAAGTCATTGGAAATATAATATTAAAGTCCTATAAATCTTTGCTGTTAAGACAAATACAAATCGTTTATTTGTTAGACTCTGACATAATATATATATATATATATATTAAAAAAAATACACATATATATAATGGAAATAGATTTTGGGTCAGTGAGGGCAGCTACCAGATCCCGTGATGCTAGGCGAATAATGGTCTTAGGAGACCTTCCTTCGATTTCATATTAATGAAGATTGGCGTGTACAGATTTTGGAAAAAACATACAGGGTGCGAAAAAATTGTCATTTTTGACAAACTTTTTTTTTGATGCCGATCGAACATTCAGTAATGTAATGTACAAAAAAGCCAGAAATTAAAGAACTTTTTTCCATAGTAACTGCGTCCGATGTATGCGTTACCAGGGGTATCTAGGTCCGCAATGTGCATTTCCCTGAATCGGCGCAGCATGTCTTCATTTACGTCTTGTGCGCGGAGGTGCCATGGATCCCAGTCGAGCATCTCCTAGAGTAGTGAACAGGGTGTCCACTGCAAACCCTGAAAATATTTCCCTGACTTTTCCCTGACTTTCCCTGACCATTCTTTCGAATTTCCCTGACCAGAAATGTTACAAAATATCTCGATTGATTAACCTTTAACGCCATTTCAAAGTACGCATGTCACACTCCAAACTCTTTATGGCTATGAAGCGCAAGGAAAACTTTTTATTTATAAACTTCACTACGATGGTGAGAAACAAGAGCACGGCCTGCCTGATGCTGTGTCACCGCAGCCTTTTAGACGTTTGCAAGGCTGTCGGACGCATAATTCGTCTGAAGCTAGTACCCCTACTCGTGCTTTGACATTGTAAGCACTTAACTAATTTGTTATTTCTATTATATGAGAAAGCATAGTTTCACGTTTAAAGATGATAAAATTATTAAAATTTTTGTCATAATTTTTTTATCTGAAAATCTTGAAGAAAAATAGTTGAAGGGCAGATTTTTTTTTTGAAGTCTCGTCCTAGTGTTTTTTGCTTCAAAATTTGTAAGCTTCGGATTAAAAGCATCAAATTGATGGAGAGATTTTTGCATGTTGTAACAATTCGGATTCACCCCATCAACGTGGGAAGATGGGTGTGAATGTGGTAAAAGCAGGCGACATCCTTGATAAACTTTTATTACTGGGGCTTGTGCGGTAAATATAGTTATCGACACGAGGAACTCTACAACAGGCACAAGGAATAAAATTTTCACGAGACAAAGTATTCTTCTATAGAAAAAAAAATTAGATGTGACGAACAAAACAACACACATAATATGACGAAAATGTAAAATAAAATACTGCACGCATGGCTTTCTTTAAAAAAAAAACCATGCAATTTTTTTTTTCGTGGTCCTAAGAACTAATAGACTGTCTGTATGGGTCGTTATTTTGACGTGGTACTTATAAAAAAAACTTGGGTAATTTTTATTTTACAACTTGCATTTTGATAGGTATTAATAAAATGTCTTGAATTTAAGACCTACTTCGAGAGGTTTCTAGGTCCAACTTCGAGAAAGAGGTCAATCGTCGAATCCGACTCGGCTGAACAGCGTTCGGGAAGCTACGGCACATCTTTTCGTTAAATATTCCACAGAGTCTCAAGACAAGTTTCTTTGACCAGTGTGTATTGCCAGTGATGACATATGCCAGTGATAAACCTTTGTTATCTGAATCGACTGAGTATTATTTTATGGCACTGAATAGTGGTCGTTTACTATGGGCCTCATAAGAAGGCTCAGTCACCCAAAAATAGAGAGGGCCATGCCGGAAGATTATCCGCGTGATCGCATCAGAAATGAGGCTATCCGCAGCAGAACCATGGTAACTGTTGTAGCCCTCCGAATCGCTAAACTTAAGTGGCACTGGGCGGAGCACATTGCAAGTAAAACCGATGGCCGTTGGTGCGGAAAGGTTCTCGAGTGGCGGCCACGTACCGGAAGGCGCAGCGTCGGTAGACCCACCCCCCCCCCCCCCCGCCCCCATAAACGCCCGAGTCCGCTAGATGCGGGTGGCGCAGGACCGGTCATTGTAGCACTCTTTGGCGGAGGCCTATCCCAGCAGTCAGCTGATATGATAATGATGATGATTATATGATTATAAAAATTCAAAATTTAGATATTGAAAGCAATAATTCTGAACACAAAGGCATAACGCTACTTTACCTTGATGCAAACAATATTGGATTTTTTAAAGTTTTTGTATAGACGTCGCTCAAAAAGTAGGTACACATATTTATGAAAACTAAACGGCCTTTTAGATATTGTTTTCAAAAATATGTATTAGATATGATCATCTTACCTTCCACAGTAAGTTTTATTTTAAATTTTTTCAGACATTTTTTTTTCTCTAAAACTATACCTTTTTCACCTAAAATTAATTCCCCGTGTCTGTTTTAGTCGATAACTATAGTTACTATACCTACTTCATAAGCCCTAGCAATAATAGTTTATAGCGCCCAAAAAGTACACATATTTCTGAAATCTCAGCGACTTTTTAGATATGTTTTTAAAAATATGTATTAGATATACTTCATCTTATCTTAGACAGCATGTTTTATTTTTATTTTATTAATTCAGACATTTTTTTTTACTATAAAACTACCTTTTTTCACCAAAAATTAATTCCCCGTGTCTGTTTTAGTCGATAACTATACCCCATAAGCTGTAGCAATACTAGTTAATGGAGAAGGTCGTATCGCAGGCAAAGCCTACTTTTTCCACATTTACCTACACCTATTTTCCCGCGCTCATGGGATGAGCCCTTGTTTCAACATTTAAAAATAAGTACCCATTATAGAATGCTTTTACTCCAAAGCGTACAATTTTGGCACAAAAAACACTTGAACGAGAGATTTTTTTTAAATTTCTTCCCTTCTCAACTTTTTTCTGTAATACTTAAAGATTGCCCCTTTACCTTTGAGAGAGGCAAACACGCAACGCGAACACGCAACGCCAAGTGAAGTGCCAGCATCAAATGAAGATGGTGGCTAACCCACACATGCCCGAGAACGGAAACTTATGACCTCATACTCAACCAATATCAATCAAAACATCTTCCTCTCCACGTTTTGCAAGGCAATGTATCGAGGTATCTCCCCACAAAATGGCCTTATAATATCACCAGGTCATAAAATATTTAACACTGAATAAAAAGAAAAATCAAACTAACTAAGATCTATACCTTTCTAAATTTAGTTACTTCATGTAAAACATAACGATGATGAATCAACATAATATTTACTCGTATAGTACAAGATACATTTGTTGATCCCTTTGATTTTTTTATTTATATTTTTCCTTCTAGATAGATTTTTTTCCTGACCTGTCTAGAACTTCCCTGACTTTCCCTGACCACCATGAGCTTCCCTGACTTTTCCCTGACTTTCCCTGACTTTCCAGAAAGTGGACACCCTGAGTGAAGTTTCTAGGCGTTTTGGGAACTGTCCACTAGTCTTGAGAGCCATTCGGTATTGACGTTCAATTCTGAGCAGGTTGCTCTTACTGTAACGTGAGAGTAATTGTACCACGCCATAATCCAATATTGGAAGTAGACAGGCCTGAATGACAGCCAGTTTCACCGTCAGATCCGTCTTAGCGTGCCAGCCTATAATGGAGGTTAGAGCACCGCGCGCCCGTCGTACTTTCTGCACCACGTAGTCCGTCTGTTTACCCATGGTCATGGTCTTGTCTAAGTGTACACCCAAATATTTTATGCTGTTTTTATATTCGATTAGCTCGTTTTTGATGCGAATGGTTCTGCGGTACTTTCTCTTGTGAGTGAACATAGCACACTCTGTTTTCTCTATGTTGCACTTCAGTCCCCACCGATGGCAGTAATCGATGACAGTTTCAGCGGCCCAGCCCGCACGGCTTGTCGCGCTGTTCGGCTCCGGAGATCTGTTGAGTATGCACAAGTCATCGGCGTATTGAGAAAGCTTTAATCCGCGGATCCGGTTCCGTTGGTCCCAAACGTCATGTACATACATGTTGAAGATGATTGGGCCCAGGATAGAGCCCTGTGGGACTCCGTGTGGAACCGCTTTCTCTTCGCCGTTGGTGGTTCTGAAACGTCCATAGGTTTTTCGACCATTCAGGTAATTTTCTATTATTTTGATAATGTTGTTTGGAACGTCGGCTGTTTGAAGTTTCTTTGTCAGACCCTCGTGATTTATGGAGTCGAAGGCTTTCGAAAGATCAGTCGATACCAAGGCCACGCTCTCCTTTGCTTCTAAGGCATCCGTTATGAACTTTCCGGTACGAAGTATTTGCGTGCCTGTTCCTCTATTCTTAGTAAAGCCATGCTTAGTTACAAGAGCGCTAGTAAATTCTATTAAATTACTTAAGGTGCTATAACACTATTCTGCAACCCCCTACAGCTGTATAAAAGGTTTCGTATCATTCCTTATACAACTATTTACCGTACAATAGCCATATAATTCTCACATATAGCGCTCAAGGCGCTATTCTTAAGCTACACAAATCTATTATAGATTAGTAATACAACAGCCGTAAAAAAATCCATTAAAGAACTTAAGGCTCTACAAAATGCCTTCTTACGCCTTCAAGCGCTATGAAAGCTACGTATAACTCCTTTTAAACACCTTTACCTACTATATTACTCTTTTACATCTCACGGTTGTACAAGCGCCTTCATCTACTCATTGTACTTCTTATGGCTGCCTAGCGATGCTATTGCATGCTCTTGTATCACTATAAGTAACTTTTTTTGCTACTAAACTGCTACTGTACCACCTAGCTGTTAAAGGGTTTTTAAATATGCTACTGTTCATCTTAAGGAAATTAAATATGCTACTGTACATCTTAAGGAAAATTGTACAGCGCTTTAACGACTCCTATGCAACTCCCAGGCTGTACAATGCCTGTACAAGCAGCTTGTGTGGTAGTTGGGCAGCTGCTTGACGTCGAGGCCGCGCGCCGCCACGCTGGTCGCCACGAGCAGCTTCACCTTGCCGTTCTTGAAGTCTACAATGTTCTCAGCTAGGAGTGTCACCTGTGCACATAGTCCTCGTAATGGTTCGGGCAGTCGTAGTTGACCACGAGCACCAGCTGCTTGACGTCGAGGCCGCGCGCCGCCACGCTGGTCGCCACGAGCAGCTTCACCTTGCCGTTCTTGAAGTCTACAATGTTCTCAGCTAGGAGTGTCACCTGTGCACATAGTCCTCGTAATGGTTCGGGCAGTCGTAGTTGACCACGAGCACCAGCTGCTTGACGTCGAGGCCGCGCGCCGCCACGCTGGTCGCCACGAGCAGCTTCACCTTGCCGTTCTTGAAGTCTACAATGTTCTCAGCTAGGAGTGTCACCTGTGCACATAGTCCTCGTAATGGTTCGGGCAGTCGTAGTTGACCACGAGCACCAGCTGCTTGACGTCGAGGCCGCGCGCCGCCACGCTGGTCGCCACGAGCAGCTTCACCTTGCCGTTCTTGAAGTCTACAATGTTCTCAGCTAGGAGTGTCACCTGTGCACATAGTCCTCGTAATGGTTCGGGCAGTCGTAGTTGACCACGAGCACCAGCTGCTTGACGTCGAGGCCGCGCGCCGCCACGCTGGTCGCCACGAGCAGCTTCACCTTGCCGTTCTTGAAGTCTACAATGTTCTCAGCTAGGAGTGTCACCTGTGCACATAGTCCTCGTAATGGTTCGGGCAGTCGTAGTTGACCACGAGCACCAGCTGCTTGACGTCGAGGCCGCGCGCCGCCACGCTGGTCGCCACGAGCAGCTTCACCTTGCCGTTCTTGAAGTCTACAATGTTCTCAGCTAGGAGTGTCACCTGTGCACATAGTCCTCGTAATGGTTCGGGCAGTCGTAGTTGACCACGAGCACCAGCTGCTTGACGTCGAGGCCGCGCGCCGCCACGCTGGTCGCCACGAGCAGCTTCACCTTGCCGTTCTTGAAGTCTACAATGTTCTCAGCTAGGAGTGTCACCTGTGCACATAGTCCTCGTAATGGTTCGGGCAGTCGTAGTTGACCACGAGCACCAGCTGCTTGACGTCGAGGCCGCGCGCCGCCACGCTGGTCGCCACGAGCAGCTTCACCTTGCCGTTCTTGAAGTCTACAATGTTCTCAGCTAGGAGTGTCACCTGTGCACATAGTCCTCGTAATGGTTCGGGCAGTCGTAGTTGACCACGAGCACCAGCTGCTTGACGTCGAGGCCGCGCGCCGCCACGCTGGTCGCCACGAGCAGCTTCACCTTGCCGTTCTTGAAGTCCACAATGGTGGAGTCCCTGTCGAATTGATCAATCCCTGTAACAGGCACGCGTTAATATATTCCATTGGCAAAATTACAGTTGGGTAAAAAAATACCTGAACAGCTGTTAAAGTATTTTTCTACAGAAGTATGTGTAATGCTACGTAAAATAGGATATATAATCATGCAATATCGTCCAAAGTGTGTGCCCTTGACGTAGAGTTTGTGAAGCACTGCTAAGCATTTTATACCGAGACATATTTGGTAGAATTCAACTGGGAATATACGCAAATACTGAAGTAGGGCTAGATCAGTTATTCTGTTTCAAACAGGAATATCAAACATCCCTATTGCATTGTTGTAAAACCAATTTTTACGACAACACGGTTTTAAGAACAGGAACATAATAAATCTTCATAATATTCAATATATCAAGACGAAAAAATACAGTAAAATTGTTATTCTGATAATGTCTAAATAAAAAAATATATAAGTGCGTAAATTTGGTTTTCTCAATATATGCGGTTTTCATTTCATAAGCGATTCTGGAGCGGGAATATATATATTTTGTAAGAGAGAATTTACTACGAGCCAAATTTCCTGAACACGGCGGGCAAGTACTGTAAAACTAAATTAGTTTTTCATAACTTTAGTTGAAAATAGCGAAACACGGCACAGCAACCTGTAAAGAAATATGAAACCTGTAGTCTGTTCTGTAATAAACCTCCTCCCGATAAATACGCAGCATCCATCACATGCATCGTTCATTACATACAAATGTATCAAAAAATGTCTCTAAATTATCGACACACCTAAAAGATGGTTACATAAATCTGTGTTATATATGACACAGTTTTTGCACAAAATATTGGTGAGTCTTTCAGTTTTGGTAGGCACTGGCCTACGTGTTCATTAATTCCATTCTACCTATAAAGTCATATAATGCCTTGAAAATTAAGAAGTATAAAATATGACACAATAGCACACCTTTATTTTCGTTTCTGTTGTATGCCTAATTCGGGCCATAACTTTCAGAATGATTTTGACAACTTCCAGATTTGACCCACTTCCATTTTCAGATTGAATAAAAATTCATATTTTTTAAGGATTTTGTCGTACAAATTAAGTGTTTACAAAAATTAAGTGTTTACAAAAATTAGTGTTTACAAAATTCAAGATTTTTTTTTACAATTGTGTAGTTTATTCCGCTATCTAATCACTAAAACAAAGATCGAGAACAATTAATAAAATCATGAATTAGCAGAACTAAAATCTACATCCATATTGCCTGTCCGAGTCTTCTATACTAATCAATGCAATGATGCAATATAAAATGGCACACTAAAATTGAGTCAATTCCACCAACTTGCCTCAGTTTCGCGTCGTCAATGGAAACGTAAACGTGTTTCAGCTGTCAGATGTGCCGGGCCATTTTTAAACAGAGAATTTCGTATAGACAACATATTGAATCAATGTAATAATAAAGATGAAAAGTCTACGAGATTGCAACTTTTTAAGTTTGTAGCTAGGGTAATCTCCGTAACCAATCACTATATATTATAAAACAAAGTCGCTTCCCGCCGTCTGTCTGTCCCTATGTATGCAGAATTTTGAGGCAGTTTTTTTTATTAACTAGATAGAGTGATTCAAGAAGACATGCATGTATTATACACATAAACCCGTGCAAAGCCGGGGCGGGTCGCTAGTTAGGTATAAGATTCCAAAAATTGTTTCACCTGTTCATAGAACCGACTTTCCGGATGGACATAGGCTATATTTTATCCCGCGAGTTTGCCTGCGTTCTTAGCAATACGCAGTCAGGGCAGTAATTTAGTAAACAAGTTCGAACATGTTCCAACATACCTCCATGCAAGCTCATGCAGGAGTAGGAGGCCTTCATGAGGTCCTTGAGCAGACTGTCCGCGTTCTCCTGCTTGTCCACGAACACGATGATGCTGCCGAGCTGACTGTACAGCCCGAGCAGCTCCAGCAGCTTGAAGAACTTGGCGTCGTCTTCGAGGACGGCCACGTGCTGCTCCACGTCCTTGCAGACCACGCTGCGGCCGCCGACCTGACCATACAACACCTTTTTTATTTTTTTTATATATATGACGACGGTGGCAAACATGCTTACGGCATGTCTGAGGTTAAGCAGTTACCGTAGCCAATAGACACTTGTGACTCCAGAAGAATCAGAAGCGCGTTGCCGACCCTTTATTCACTTGATGATTCGCTGTGTTAGCAGATAGAGACATGCAGGTCCCTCACTCGCAACACAGCGCACCCTAGGGAGCTCTCACCCGTCTCTCACGTTTACCCAGTATTACAATTTGATGATATAATAAGTTAACACATTCACTGAGACTTTTTTTCCTAGCCTAAGTAGTGTTCGACTGCAGAGCTATGGCTTCCTAGATTTGCAATTTAATTCCTCGTACAAGGTTTTGTTGGATAATGGACATACATTTTAGCATATGACAGAAGAATTACATCTATCCATCACCTCACAGTACCTTAAGCATTCACAATACATTATTCCCCAACTAAAGACTGTATCGTTAAGTATAAATACAACTTGACAGAGGTTAATTCGATTAAAACATAGATGTTCTTGATTCAAACTGATGTCAATCTATACATTCAATGCCGGCTTTGACTTGGATTGTTCGATTTCCTCGTTAGTTATTGTAAACTAAAAATGCGGAGACTTTCACCAGAAAAGCGGAAATCTATTCTGAACAAAAGGTGTAGTATAAAATGAATCACTCTGAGTGACTCGAAAACGTTAGTGTTGGTGCAGTCCAAAATGCGATCAAAAAGTTCGAACAAGTGTATACTTTCGTTGACAAACCGAAATCAGGCCGAAAACCTGGTCCTTCAAACCCCAATTTGGATAAAAAGATAGTAAAGGCATACAAAACCAACAAGGAGGCGTCTGTTCGGGATTTGGCTAAAAAGTTAGGTACATCTATGGGCATGGTCCAACGTGCAAAGCAGAGAAACAATTTAAAGACTTACAAGAAGCAAAGGCAGCCCAAACGAACCGAAAAACAGCAAAGCTCAGTAAAATTAGGAGTTCGAAAATGATACGACCCCATTCTTTCTAGGAAAAATCTGTGTGTTATAATGGACGATGAGACATACGTGAAATTGGATTATAAATCTCTGCCGGGACCGCAGTATTACACAGTTCAAGATCGATCTGTTATTAGTGAACCTGAAAAGTCAATTTTCACAGAAAAAATTGGCAAGAAAATGATGGTAGGGCAGGCGATCTGCGAGTGTGGCTTTAAATCAACTCCATTTTTCACTACGTCTACAATGACGGCAGATATTTATATAACGGAATGTCTTGATAAACGACTTTTGCCTATGGTTAGTTAAACACAGTGTTCAGACTGTATTTTGGCCCGATTTGGCATCTTGCCACTATGGGTCCAAGACTTTGCAGTGGTATGAAGAGAAAAATATCGACTTAGTACCTAAAGCTATGAACCCCTGAATTGCCCAAATCTTAGGCCTATCGAACGTTTTTGGGCTATAATTAAAGCTAAACTGCGGAAAAATGGCCGTTCTACAGGTTCCGAAGAGCAATTACGTCGAGACTGGAACAGGATGAGAAAAAAATTTGACCAAGACGCTGTCCGATCTCTGATGTCTACGTTCAGACAGAAAGTCAGAAAATTAGCTAAAAAGGAATGATTTTGCTGTGTTCAAAGAAGTTTTTTTATTATTTAATGTCTAAAACGTAGTAGAACATTTTTTTCTATTAATAAATATATGAAAGTTGTCAGTAATACGTCATTTTACTTGTATTTACCCGTCTGCCGAAGGAGAGGAGGGTTATTATACTTAACGATACAGTCTTTACTTCCAAAGACGTCCACATCCGGTGCTGATGCAAGAAGCGCATTGAGGTAGTGTAAAGCTCTGACGAACGGAGAGTTTCTGCGCGCTACGGTGCGCGCCTCTGAAGCAGATAGCAGCTAATATCAAACTACACTACCTCAGCGTCTTATTTCGTTGTTTTACGGTTTACCATGCTGATGTACTTAGAGCTTCGACACTCTAAAACGTCTACTAGACGGTCGCCAACACGCCCCTCCGACCGAGCGACCTTGCTCGGCACCGACAGCTGTAGTATGAAACTTTGCTGCAAACAACTGTCTACACGGTCGGTGCGGACAAAGGTCGCTCGGTTGGAGGGGCGTGTTGGCGACCGTCTATAGTAATACTAAGTTATACGGCCAACCGCCAGGCCAGAATAACTGACACCGACCCAAATAAAAGATGGCCGTTTCCAAAAACAAACGAATACCATACAACATACCTGTATTTCAATAGGCTTCTGTAGAATGCGCCTCGCCAATGCTTCCATCTGGCGCGGGAACGTGGCGCTGAACATCACCGTCTGCCGGTCCGGCCGGATGTTGTCTATGATCTTCATCACCTGAACATTACATGAGAATGTTTAGTTCCACTGGTAATAACAGTTTAAATTGAGCCGAGCCAAAACACGAGTCATGTTGAAGCGACGATACTTGCGTCTGCAATGCGTTTACAGAGATAGGGCACAGCGGAATGTAGTCTCGTGCATATCTGAAGTAGTCCGACTAGAGAAGTACCTCCACCTTACAGAAGACCACACTCATAATAACACTTCTGTAGCTGTGGTGTTGTGTTCCTGGGAGTAAGTCTACCAAATCTCCCGAGACGATAGCTGTCAACACTACCAATCCCGAAATCAATAAATGGTCTACTGCGCGGTTGTGATTCCCTTCACAATGCCCCATAGCCTACCTGTCTGGTTTCCATCAGGAAGGCCTTATAAATTGTCTGTAAAGTGCGTAGTGAAAAAAAAGTGTTCGTCTAGCATTCTATTTTACGCAAAACGTCAGTGTCTCAAGTAAAAAACATAAACTATATGTTTTTGTTTGCGGCTCGAAGCCCATGTCGAACATGCGGTCGGCCTCGTCCAGCACGATGTAGGACACGCGGCGCAGGTTGGTCACGCGGCCCGAGTTGGCCGCCAACATGTCGATCATGCGGCCAGGCGTGCGTGTCTGTCCTAAATGTGTACCTGCGGCTCGAAGCCCATGTCGAACATGCGGTCGGCCTCGTCCAGCACGATGTAGGACACGCGGCGCAGGTTGGTCACGCGGCCCGAGTTGGCCGCCAACATGTCGATCATGCGGCCAGGCGTGCGTGTCTGTCCTAAATGTGTACCTGCGGCTCGAAGCCCATGTCGAACATGCGGTCGGCCTCGTCCAGCACGATGTAGGACACGCGGCGCAGGTTGGTCACGCGGCCCGAGTTGGCCGCCAACATGTCGATCATGCGGCCAGGCGTGCGTGTCTGTCCTAAATGTGTACCTGCGGCTCGAAGCCCATGTCGAACATGCGGTCGGCCTCGTCCAGCACGATGTAGGACACGCGGCGCAGGTTGGTCACGCGGCCCGAGTTGGCCGCCAACATGTCGATCATGCGGCCAGGCGTGCGTGTCTGTCCTAAATGTGTACCTGCGGCTCGAAGCCCATGTCGAACATGCGGTCGGCCTCGTCCAGCACGATGTAGGACACGCGGCGCAGGTTGGTCACGCGGCCCGAGTTGGCCGCCAACATGTCGATCATGCGGCCAGGCGTGCGTGTCTGTCCTAAATGTGTACCTGCGGCTCGAAGCCCATGTCGAACATGCGGTCGGCCTCGTCCATCACGATGTAGGACACGCAGCGCAGGTTGGTCACGCGGCCCGAGTTGGCCGCCAACATGTCGATCATGCGGCCAGGCGTGCGTGTCTGTCCTAAATGTGTACCTGCGGCTCGAAGCCCATGTCGAACATGCGGTCGGCCTCGTCCAGCACGATGTAGGACACGCGGCGCAGGTTGGTCACGCGGCCCGAGTTGGCCGCCAACATGTCGATCATGCGGCCAGGCGTGCGTGTCTGTCCTAAATGTGTACCTGCGGCTCGAAGCCCATGTCGAACATGCGGTCGGCCTCGTCCATCACGATGTAGGACACGCAGCGCAGGTTGGTCACGCGGCCCGAGTTGGCCGCCAACATGTCGATCATGCGGCCAGGCGTGCGTGTCTGTCCTAAATGTGTACCTGCGGCTCGAAGCCCATGTCGAACATGCGGTCGGCCTCGTCCAGCACGATGTAGGACACGCGGCGCAGGTTGGTCACGCGGCCCGAGTTGGCCGCCAACATGTCGATCATGCGGCCAGGCGTGCGTGTCTGTCCTAAATGTGTACCTGCGGCTCGAAGCCCATGTCGAACATGCGGTCGGCCTCGTCCATCACGATGTAGGACACGCAGCGCAGGTTGGTCACGCGGCCCGAGTTGGCCGCCAACATGTCGATCATGCGGCCAGGCGTGCGTGTCTGTCCTAAATGTGTACCTGCGGCTCGAAGCCCATGTCGAACATGCGGTCGGCCTCGTCCAGCACGATGTAGGACACGCGGCGCAGGTTGGTCACGCGGCCCGAGTTGGCCGCCAACATGTCGATCATGCGGCCAGGCGTGCAGACTATCATCTCCGCGCCGCGCTTTAGTTCCGCGATCTGACAAGGAAGGTATAAACCAGATCATTCATATTGTCGTCAGTGCCTACACACGGGTAAACTAATCTTTCAAATATTTTAACAAAGCATGAGAGTTTCAACTGTTGTTTCAGTGGTACTTGTTTCAAAAATGATAGTATCATAAAAATTATACCAATATTCGAAGATCTGGTGGCTGAACCTAACACCTAAGGAGAGATCAAAGCTCACAGACTCAGTTGGCTTGCTCACCTGGAGAGGATGGAGGAAGATGGCAAAGTCAAGAGAGCATAACGAGGCTGTCCGGAAGGTCGACGTCCGGTCGGACGTCCAAGGTACCGCTGGAGCGATATGTTACAGGCGGCTCTGCGCGAGCTCCAAATCTGCAATTGGCAAGAGCTAGGGCAGAACCGAGAAAAATGGCGCACTCTCGTGTCGGAGGCCAAGATTCAAATTGGGTCGCTGAGCCAACGGAGTAAGTAAGTAATATTCGAAGAATTGAGTAGCTTAGTTGGAAGTTGGCAAACGCTCGCTGCGCGTGGGGCAGTAAAATGAGACACCTCTGTTCTCTCTCCGTTGCACCAATTATGTGCAACAAAATATAAAGTCCCGCTCCCACGTTTTATGTCCCAGCGCGCAGCGAGTTTACTAACATACTCCGTTGGCTCAGTGACTCAAACAATCTTGGCCTCCGACACGAGAGTACGCCATTTTCACGGTTCTGCGCTAACTCTTGCCAATTGGAGACTTGGAATCCTACAGATCCGCCTAAACCACGACGCTCCAGCGATACCTAAGGCGAACCTTGTGGACGAGCGAACATTTGATAATATAGTACAGCTGAGTTACGCCCGTCCGTGTCCTCTAGCGGCGCCTGGTCTAGCACAAAACTAACCTGTTCAGATATGCCCGTCCCTCCATACACACACACGACCCGCAGCCCCAGCGACTTGGCGAACTTCCTGATGTCCTTCCCTATCTGCATGCACAGCTCCCGCGTCGGCGTCATGATGAGCGATATCGGCCCGTCCGTGTCCTCTAGCGACGCCTGGTCTAGCACAAAACTAACCTGTTCAGATATGCCCGTCCCTCCATACACACACACGACCCGCAGCCCCAGCGACTTGGCGAACTTCCTGATGTCCTTCCCTATCTGCATGCACAGCTCCCGCGTCGGCGTCATGTTGAGCGATATCGGCCCGTCCGTGTCCTCTAGCGACGCCTGGTCTAGCATAAAACTAACCTGTTCAGATATGCCCGTCCCTCCATACACACACACGACCCGCAGCCCCAGCGACTTGGCGAACTTCCTGATGTCCTTCCCTATCTGCATGCACAGCTCCCGCGTCGGCGTCATGATGAGCGATATCGGCCCGTCCGTGTCCTCTAGCGACGCCTGGTCTAGCATAAAACTAACCTGTTCAGATATGCCCGTCCCTCCATACACACACACGACCCGCAGCCCCAGCGACTTGGCGAACTTCCTGATGTCCTTCCCTATCTGCATGCACAGCTCCCGCGTCGGCGTCATGATGAGCGATATCGGCCCGTCCGTGTCCTCTAGCGACGCCTGGTCTAGCATAAAACTAACCTGTTCAGATATGCCCGTCCCTCCATACACAAACACGACCCGCAGCCCCAGCGACTTGGCGAACTTCCTGATGTCCTTCCCTATCTGCATGCACAGCTCCCGCGTCGGCGTCATGATGAGCGATATCGGCCCGTCCGTGTCCTCTAGCGGCGCCTGGTCTAGCACAAAACTAACCTGTTCAGATATGCCCGTCCCTCCATACACACACACGACCCGCAGCCCCAGCGACTTGGCGAACTTCCTGATGTCCTTCCCTATCTGCATGCACAGCTCCCGCGTCGGCGTCATGATGAGCGATATCGGCCCGTCCGTGTCCTCTAGCGACGCCTGGTCTAGCACAAAACTAACCTGTTCAGATATGCCCGTCCCTCCATACACACACACGACCCGCAGCCCCAGCGACTTGGCGAACTTCCTGATGTCCTTCCCTATCTGCATGCACAGCTCCCGCGTCGGCGTCATGATGAGCGATATCGGCCCGTCCGTGTCCTCTAGCGGCGCCTGGTCTAGCACAAAACTAACCTGTTCAGATATGCCCGTCCCTCCATACACACACACGACCCGCAGCCCCAGCGACTTGGCGAACTTCCTGATGTCCTTCCCTATCTGCATGCACAGCTCCCGCGTCGGCGTCATGATGAGCGATATCGGCCCGTCCGTGTCCTCTAGCGGCGCCTGGTCTAGCACAAAACTAACCTGTTCAGATATGCCCGTCCCTCCATACACACACACGACCCGCAGCCCCAGCGACTTGGCGAACTTCCTGATGTCCTTCCCTATCTGCATGCACAGCTCCCGCGTCGGCGTCATGATGAGCGATATCGGCCCGTCCGTGTCCTCTAGCGGCGCCTGGTCTAGCACAAAACTAACCTGTTCAGATATGCCCGTCCCTCCATACACACACACGACCCGCAGCCCCAGCGACTTGGCGAACTTCCTGATGTCCTTCCCTATCTGCATGCACAGCTCCCGCGTCGGCGTCATGATGAGCGATATCGGCCCGTCCGTGTCCTCTAGCGACGCCTGGTCTAGCACAAAACTAACCTGTTCAGATATGCCCGTCCCTCCATACACACACACGACCCGCAGCCCCAGCGACTTGGCGAACTTCCTGATGTCCTTCCCTATCTGCATGCACAGCTCCCGCGTCGGCGTCATGATGAGCGATATCGGCCCGTCCGTGTCCTCTAGCGGCGCCTGGTCTAGCACAAAACTAACCTGTTCAGATATGCCCGTCCCTCCATACACACACACGACCCGCAGGCCCAGCGACTTGGCGAACTTCCTGATGTCCTTCCCTATCTGCATGCACAGCTCCCGCGTCGGCGTCATGATGAGCGATATCGGCCCGTCCGTGTCCTCTAGCGACGCCTGGTCTAGCACAAAACTAACCTGTTCAGATATGCCCGTCCCTCCATACACACACACGACCCGCAGCCCCAGCGACTTGGCGAACTTCCTGATGTCCTTCCCTATCTGCATGCACAGCTCCCGCGTCGGCGTCATGATGAGCGATATCGGCCCGTCCGTGTCCTCTAGCGGCGCCTGGTCTAGCACGTGGCGGAACATGGGCAGGATGAAGGCGAGGGTCTTGCCAGACCCGGTTTTGGCTATGCCTATTAGATCCCTGGAAGAAATATGTCGCTTAACTTTCATGTGCATTAACGTCAAAAATACATAGTGGGCTCAAAGTCACCAAACTATATAGAAAACTTAGTTATAATGCCTTGCAGCAGCAGCAGCCACTGCGATCACACATGACGCATCGTCGAGAGACCGTAGCGCGTCTCTCTAACCCACGTATGCCGCACCGTTGCCGCCGTGGCTTGAAGTCGTCGACCATACCCAATCCTTAGCCATCACTAAGAAAATTCCTATGTCCTAAGCAACATACCTATAAGATGTTCACTGACTCGTAGGGAGCGTTACGACAAGAATCTCGGAACGTATGATAAAGCATAGTCTGCGTTTGCAAAGCATACATAACCAGAAAAAGTGTTTTTCATATGAATTAATTTTTAAGCACTGGTGTAAACATTTGTTTGTAAACCTTGAATAAATAAATAAAAAATATATAAAACTCACCTCCCCGACATGATAGCCGGAATGGCCTGCGCTTGAATAGGCGTTGGTTTCTCGAAATTGAGTTTCTTAAGTATATCCATTTCTTTCTTGCTGACACCGCAGTGCGCCCAGGTTCTGATGGGCTTGGGGCACCCTTTGCCCTTTACGCGAATTCCTTCTAGTTCAGTACGGTAGGCTTCCACCTCTTCGGTCGTCATTCGGGCTAGCTCATTTACCTGATGGAGACATATAGAATTATCGTAAAGTGAGAATGAGGAATGTTATCCGACGTCGCACTAAGGTACGCGACGTTGGAGATACCACTACTAAACTCAAGTGGAGCTGGGCAGGACACCTTGCCAGGCAAAATGATGGTAGGTGGACCAAAATGGTGTCAGATTGGTGGCTACTTCTAGGTAAAAGGAGCGTCGGCCGTCCACCAGCTCGATGGGTGGACGATATTAGGAAGATCGCGGGTCACTTCTGGATAAGATTAGCCCAGGATAGGGACGGGTGGCGTACTCGAAGAGAGGCATATGCTCAGCAGTGGGCGATTACGGGCTGACAATGATGATGATGATGAGAATCACAAAGACACGCTATCAGCCTATAAATATCCCATATGGTATGCCTACGCTGGCCCAGTACGGGTTGGGGACTTCAAAATGAGAACATTACATATAAAATAAGTAAAAGAAAGATAAGTTGTTAAACAACAGCTAATAACTATAAGACGACTTTTGTAAATGGTGAATATGTTTCAGTAACTGTTGCAGTGCAGAGCAGAAACTGTTATGTTATGAAGCCAAATTAAAAGAGCTTATAGCATTATGTATGCAGCATTGTGAGTAATCTTTTGCATGTGTTATTTCTTCATTATGCTGACTGTACTTTTTTCGTATACCGTCATCAACTACTTATTGAGACGATTTTAACGAGCCCAAACTCAACGGGGTTACGTTGGTTAAGTACTGAATTCCCATGGCCACCTTCTGTCGCCATCATCAGATCGATGGTACCATAATATTAAATTGTCATCCAAACTATACCTTTAGCCAAAATTTCAGCTCAATCGGTTCAAGATTTTTAATTTTAATTTTAATTTTTTCAAGGTATCTGCTTCAAAATTGGTTGCAAGATTTCACCCGAACAAACATAGTGAAATAGTGACTAGTGACATACTCGTACATAGTTACTTAGGTAGTTAGCATACATCGCAAGTTAATAGAAAGCTTGTAAAAGAACCGCCTAAAGAAGCATACAGATTGTTCTTTATTAATATTATTTTCTCAAACATGCAATGAAATGTCCTCATTACGTGGGTTATATCTGGCTTCAAAGTATCACGTTTCGGGCGGATCAACTCGAGAGAACTGTGAAGGAATTTCATACAAAATTGAAGGCCTAGGCCGGGAAGTATTTTTTTTTTAAATTTTCATTAACTATTTGTGACACAGCATCACGGCATTCAGCCATGAAAATTAGTTCGATTTGAGGAGTTTTTATTTATTTATTTCATTGCATGTTTGAGAAAAGTAATACGAAGCCAGCAAGCCCTTTTCACGGCCAGGCTTGCATAGTGCTTTTCTCTTCCGGTGTCTGCAGTAATGTACTATAAAAAAAAGTAATGCTTTAAATTAAATATATTGACCAAGTGTTCAATTACCTCAGTATAGAAGGCTTTTCTGAAAGGCATATATTCCAGGGCAGTGTGGTCCACTTTGGCCAGCTCTTTCCTCTGTTTGGACGCGAGGTTCGCGGCTGTGTCCTTGATATCCTCGTTTTCCTCTTCCGACGAGTATTCTAGACCGTCCTGGTTTTGTTCTATCAGCTCTCCTGTTGACCGTTGACATAAATAAGCGACTATATTTTATTATTTACTAGCGACCCGCCGCGGCTTTGCACGGGTTTATATGCATGTAATATACATATAAACCTTCCTCTTGAATCACTCTATCTATTAAAAAAAACCGCATCAAAATCCGTTGCGTAGTTTTAAAGATACATAGGGGCAGACAGACAGCGGAAAGCGACTTTGTTTTATACTATGTAGTGATTTAATTGCTTACATGTGTTTTACAGGGTGCTAAATACAGTGAAGAGTATCAACATGCAACCATTTTGAGTATTACAATATAACAAATCCAAATAAAAAATATATATACATATAAATTTTATAAATAAGCTTTTTAATAGCACATTGGGTATAAAATGAATGGATACTCAGCATCAATACTGGAAACGGAAAGGGGAGACATTTGCCCAGCAATGGACACTATAGGCTCCTAATAATAATAATATAAGCCTTATTCCCACTAGTGAAGAATATATCCATCAAATGTTCAGATAAAGTAAAAGTGTGTAAAAGTGACCTAAATAAAATATAATCTAAAAGATTTCTAGCCAAACTTAGAAGTGGAAACTTAGCTGAGGTAGTCCAGCTATATGTCTTTCTGAACAACTTAGAAAAGTTGAAAAACCCCCGACATTTTCATTTCAAAGTTCAATATCACCTTAGGCTGAACCGATTTTGTTGAAATGTAGCTAATCTCGATCACGTCAGCTTTCGGATAAAAAAAACCACATTAAATCGGTCCATTCGCTACGGTGCCACAGACAGACACACAGACACGTCAAAATTATAACACCCCTCTTTTTGCGTCAGGGCACAGAATAAGTAATAGTACTACGTACAGAAGGTTCTCTGTTAACAAATTCCCTGTTTAGGTACGCCAAACGTGCCTAAATGTGGCCATCCCTTTCTATCGCATGCAACGCGCTGCGACCCGTGCGAGCGTCCCGTCCCAACGCTCGGCAGCTACTGAATAGAGCCCTTCGAAGGGGCGACCGGCATGTACTTGTAGCGATAAACACAAATCGCGAGTGAGCCGCGCCTGGTCAGGGGTTTAAAAGAGCTCCCTTTTACTGCCATATTTGACAGGCCAGTAGCTCTAGTACACGTTTTATCGACACATATACGAATTCGAACGCGTTTGCGTTTAGTTTCAATGTGTATGGCAACGCGTAGTTCCTAATAGTTACCACCAGAGGCGCTGTTCGCGTTGCCATACAAATTGAAACTAAACGCAAACGCGTTCGAAAACGTATATGTGTCGATAAAACTTATACTAGAGCCTCAGACAATAACCAAAATCAAGGTAAACTAACCTTTATTCTTCTGTTCCGTAACCTTTTTCTTGGCCGTGCCTGTTAGGATGACAATGCCAGTGCCTCCCGTTGTTGGTACAGTCATGCCTCTCTGTTGATCCATCTGGTTCACTTTACGCACCTCCTAAAAAACGCAAAATTTATGTAGTTACCGTTGAGTTCTCCAATCAGCAAAAAAAGTCTTTATTGTTACTGACATCCGACGCGTGTGTACATATTTTTGAACGTTTGACTATACAACGTGTTCATGACAATTTCCGTTAATTGCAAGAGGTCATAGTTTAGATCAAATAAAGTTACTTACTGACTTACTGTTATCAAGATATTCAATCTATAATTTAATCAGTTTTGCAGATTTAACCAGTGTAAATGGTTCTCAACTGTGACGTCATAGCAGCTTTTTAAATTTTGCAAGGTTCCTATACACCAGTGTTTTTCAACCTGTGGGTCGCGACCCCCAGAGGGGTCGCGGCTGCTTGGAGTTTTACTCTAGGGGGGTCGCGCCATGAAAAAGGTTGAAAGACACTGCTATACACCATTTCAACCTGTGGGTCGACCCCCCTCGGCTGCTTGGATTCTTACTCTAGGGGGGGTCGCGCCATGAAAAAGGTTGAAAAACACTGCTATACACCATTTCAACCTGTGGGTCGACCCCCCTCGGCTGCTTGGATTCTTACTCTAGGGGGGGTCGCGCCATGAAAAAGGTTGAAAAACACTGCTATACACCATTTCAACCTGTGGGTCGACCCCCCTCGGCTGCTTGGATTCTTACTCTAGGGGGGGTCGCGCCATCAAAAAGGTTGAAAAACACTGCTATACACCATTTCAACCTGTGGGTGGACCCCCCTCGGCTGCTTGGATTCTTACTCTAGGGGGGGTCGCGCCATGAAAAAGGTTGAAAAACACTGCTATACACTACAAGAAGGTTTACAAAGTGAGATCGTTCGATATTACATATTTTTTATTTCATGTGTTTTAAGACCCTTGTACAATGAGACAATAACCGTTAAGTTAATGCTACATTAAATTCGTTTGTACAAAAATCGAAACAAAAATTTTTTTTTGGGTTTTCTTTTCTCAAGAAATAATTATGCTAATTTGTTGCTGTGAATGAACTCTGCAATATGCCGAAATTAACGGAAATTCCCGGGAACACCGCGTATAGATATTGGAGAACACAACTGTAACTACTTAAATTTAAAATATACTAGCGGCCCTTGCGGCTCCGATCGCGGATTAGAAAGATCCCAGGCAGAGGCCGCATATTAAAATAAGTTTCTGTCAAAATTTTCATTTTTGGTACAAGCTCTTATTGCAGACTGTACTATTCTGTATACCATCATCAACTACTCATTGAGACTATTCTAACGAGCCCAAACTCAACGGGGTTACGTCGGTTAAGTACTGAATTCCCATGGCCACCTTCTGTCTCTGAGCTCGATGGTAACATAATATTGAATTGTCTTCCCAACTATACCTTTACTCAAAATTACAGCTCAATCGGTGAAGATATCTGCTTCAAAATTGAGTTGCAAGATTCCACCCGAACAAACATAGTTAGTTAGGTGTACATACAAGTTCAAGTTAATAGAAAGCTTGTAATATAGCCTATGTATGAAGTATGATCAATAGATCAAATTTTCCTACCCTATTATAATACGACCTCTGTCAATTGACAACATTTCATAAATTTTAGCCCTTCGTTCGATTAGCTCATTGTATTCTACTCGAAAAGAGGAGCACGCTGGTAATTTTATATTTCCACTATTATTTATCTTCCATTTTTTACGATTTTTTAAAAATGCATTCATAGCAAATCCAATTCTACTGCAGAAAGGCACCTTGCTTTGGTCCCGTTTCGACGAAAACGTTTAAAAAGTTTAAATGTCATTTTCGGGTGGGTTACATTGACGCCATCTTGACAATGTTTGTTTTTAATTTGTTATATGTAAACATGACTTAAAAAAGACCGCGGGTCATTTCTGGATGAGACTAGCACGGGACCGGGATAAATGGCGTACGCGAAGAGAGGCTTATGCTCAGCAGTGGGCGATTACAGGCTGAAAATGATGATGAAACATGACTAAAGCAAGGTGCCCATTCTGCAGTAGAATTGGATTTGCTATGAGTACATTTTTAAAAATTCGTTAAAAATTGAATATAAATAATACCGGAAATATAAAACTACCAGCGTGTTCCTCTTGTCGAGTAGAATACAAGGAGCTAGTCAAATCGTGGACTTAGAATTATGAAATGTTGTCAATTAATAGTAAAAATGTGTTTTGTCTCTTTTTCACAAACATCAGTGAGAGACAAAGAGAGTTTATTTTTATTTTATTTATTAATTCCTTAAATTAACACTAACAAGACAGGCTATGCATGTTAATTATACAGGAGGATATTATACAATAAGGTACTTAGGTCTTGAGCATTGGGACTATTCCCAATGCTCAAGACCTAAGTACCTTATTATTAATATACCATAGAGTCAGTATCAAAAAAGTATGAACTTGAACTTTTATGAATACGGCCATTATCTTTACTTTCTCTAATTGATTATGCTTACCTGCTGAACCTCTTGCATATAGGCATCCAGTGTGTCAATCTCATTTTCTTCCTCAATTTTCTTTTCAGCAGCTAGCTTTTCTTTGGCCTCCGCTTCCTCACCTAGGACAAAACAAAACTTGTGTACACAAAATATGTAAAACAGATCAAAATTGTTGCCTCAACGTTAAGCTGATGTCAGATTATATTTATTCCTCTCCTCTTTATACATGAAAAGGTGGCGTGTACTTTTTTATTTATTTTTTATCCTGCAAAGCTTGGCAATCTGTTTTATACAAAACAATAATGCTTTTTGCTGTCTGATGTCATTCATTAATGGGGAGGCCATCCAATGATGCTTTCCTCATTCCTTGTCTGCGAATCTCCTCGCATGTATGATGCTTTCCTCATTCCTTGTCTGCGAATCTCCTCGCATGTAGGTACTTAAAATTCTTATAGTCTATTTTTTACAAAACATTCTGAATAGGTAAGGGTAGTAATAGTCATATGACATTTGTTAGCTTGTTGAAATGAAATGGATCATTAAAAAGAAATGCAAATAATGCAATGAAAAAGGTCAAAATTAGGTCAGGTTAGTAATCCAAACGCATTAATTTAATAGTCCCAATGTGTACGCCCTATCCCATGAAAATTACAATTTGTAAATCAAAGTTACGTAACTAGATACTTGTATTATATATTTACAAACCACTATTTTTGTCAATTTGCCTATAATATGTAACAGTGGCCCATACAAGCCGATTCCCACCGGCTGGCCTAAAATCTATTTACTCTAACCTCTTTCATAACTTTATTGTTTCGGGTTGCCCATTGAAAACCGCCACTGATATGTTATGTAGGCTATGTGGTATAATATTTAATCTATTCCCTGTACTCCAGGCAAAATACGGTTTTGAAAAATATTAATTTATAATAGTGGTTTTTTTCTTTATTTCATTTTAAAACATTATTCTAAGATGCTTTTTACAAGAATCCAACAAACTTTCCATCCGGAAGTATTTATATAGATTTAAACAAAGGATGAATTGTTTTTTTTAATTGTTTATCTTGAATATTATAGAGCAAATGTAAATGAACCAAAATAAAGATACAACCATTTATTAATATTTTTACTGAGTTTTCTGAAGCTAGTTAAGTTATCATTTTTTTGATGTCTGAAATTTTGTTGGATTTTGTTGCTAGGTAACTATTTAATTGATAATATATCCAATACAAAGAAAAAATCTGCTATTATAATTTATTTCCAAATTTGACATTTTTTCCATACAAGTTGTCAGTTCATTGCCTGGACTACTAATCATTTTAAGGACTTGTACACATAAATGGAATTAGGCTTGGTTATGTGAATCTTCCAATAAACTATTTGAGAAAAACTTAAGATAAAATAAAATAAAAAGTGGACAATATATACCATTGCGAGCAATTTCACCTTCATCTCCAGAATCATCCTCAAGAGACCACTTCTTGGCGGGTAGCTGTATGTTGCTGATTAAGCTGCCCTTCTGGACTTCTTTCTTGGCAGACTCCAACTCTTTCCGCTTACGATCGGCTCTCCACCGCTCGATGCGCTCACGGCGTTTTTGCATTTCAGCCTCCAAGCGGCTTTGTTCTTCCTCCTGTGTACATAAGCCAAACCAAAATGATATGAAAACGGCAGACAATTGAGTAGTTATAGCCTTGGTGAGAATTTGACCAACCAAGAATAATCTTTTACCAAGAACAACATTCAGACTTGATAACTTGTCATTAAACAGGCAACACCATCTTGGTATTTTCAAAAATATATACTTGCTACTTGCTAAAGAAAATAGGAAATATCAACAAAAACAAGACATAAGATCTTCATAGCTTCAAACACTAAAATTAGTCACATTAATAGTCCTTTTTCATAGCTTGTACATGTATTTGTTCTGCTTTGTTAAAAGCAAATAAAGCAATACAAATATTTACCTACTTACTTGAATACTTATAATAATAAAATAAATAATAAATAAATAGCAATTTATTTCAGACATTCATCCATAGGTATTACACATAGGTGGGTATATACATAAAAGCAAAAATGATAACAAAGGAAATTTTGAATTTTAAAATAATAAACATAACTAAAAGAATTAACTAAACTACTAATAACTAGGACCATGAAGGGCCAACCACTTCTTCATCACGGGTGTGTTCCACCTGTCAGCAAACACGTTCAGGATGCTGTTTGTGGTCGTGCTGTGGCGGGTAAGCACGGAGGCACAACGCTTCCTTATGCGTCGCGTGGAAGTCGTCGGTGCGCGCCGCGGCGAACATGCCGGACGCGCTGCAGCTCCACGGCAGCCGGAACAGCGCCCTGGACGCGTTGTTGTACTGCACAAGCAGTGCGCTGTACGTGCGCTTAGTAAAATTGACCCATAGGCTGCACGTGTAGAAAGACTGACAGTAGGCTCGAAACAACGTCAACTTAACCTCGTCGCTACAACGTGCAAACCTACGAGCCAACATATTGCACCGCACGGACAGCGCTCTGCGCTCTCTCTCTATGTCCATGCCATCACTCATGTCCTCAGAGACCCAATGACCCAAATACTTACTTATAAAAACCCAACTAGCAGGTTGCCAGCATTCAGTGATAATCATATGTGTACTAGTAATTTTTAACCACACTAAATACATTAATCTATAAAATTAACACACCTTGTCAACAGAGCCCAGATCATACTCCGTTGATTCTTGTTTAATAGACTTCTCTTTGGACTTTGATCTGTCTCGCTCCTTGTCAGGCGACTTTTTCCTTGAGGACTTACTACTAGCACCATTCCGTTTTTCATCCCTCTTATCACTGAAAAAGAAAACAATGCATCATTTGTTACTTAGCAAAAAACTGGTCCACAGAGGATACTTTTTAGGGTTCCATAGCCAAATGGCAAGAAACAGAACCCTTATAGATTCGTCATGTCTGTCTGTCCGTCCATATGTCACAGCCACTTTTTTCCGAAACTATAAGAGCTATACTGTTGAAACTTGGTAAGTAGATGTATTCTGTGAACCGCATTAAGATTTTCACACATAAATCAAAAAAAAACATCAAGTTTTAGGGGTTTCCCATACACAGAACTGAAACTCAAAAAAAAAAATTTCATCAAACCCATATGTGGATAGATCTTCAAAAATGATATTAAGGTTTCTAATATAATTTTTTTTTAAACTGAATAGTTTGCGCGAGAGATACTTCCAAAGTGGTAAAATGTGTGTGTGTCCCCCCTGTAACATCTAAAACAAGAGAATGATAAAACTAAAAAAAATATGTGATGTAGGCACATTACCATGCAAACTTCCACCGAAAATTGGTTTGAATGAGATCTAGTAAGTAGTTTTTTTTTAATATGTCATAAATCGTAAACCGCAATTTATTAGTCCGACTCGCACTTGGCCGCTTTTCTATATACTGGCAAACTGGTATGGTATGTTCAGGTATAATATAAGATAAAAATCATTTATTCAAGTAGGATTTTACAATCACTTTTGCATCGTCAAAGATTACATTGCACAATATCATATCTATTCCTTATATTACCATTAAGTTGCACAATGGTTCGGGTATTTTTACCAAGTCCAGGATTACTACTAATTTATTGGGAAAGGGGATTCAAATCTGCAAGAACTTTGACAATAATGCGAGCAGATGACTTACGGCGGTTGGAACGGTCGTAGAATCACGCTATTGCATATTATTACACAACAAGTTTCTGTACACACAATACACAACCAAGACAGAGTATTTGTATGATTGTTACCGGCTTAAGATATCGACTTACTATCCTGAGGATGAGGTGTCCACCAATTAAGTAAACAATTGACAATATCTTGAAACCTTACCCCTTCCTGTCCCTGCTCCGGTCTCGTTTGGAATCCCTTTCCCTGCTACGGCTACGCTTCCTCTTTGAGATCTTGGCAACTCGGTCCCTGCTCCTTGACCTGGAGCGCCGTCTCTTGCGGTCGGGCGACGCTGATCGACTGTGTGAACGTCGTCGTTCCCGATCGCGATCTCGATCACGCCTAGAACCAAACACACATTTAGTCAGCATCCTGTTGTCCGCCGTACCGTCTAAATAACCTGTCGATTCAATACTAACCCGCTTCTAACCATGTTGATTTAGCAAAATGTAATCGTTGTGTTACGCATATTCCAGCAATTATTCCATAACAATGCAATGATGCACGCACGCAACAAATTTAGAATTAATATTGACGTTTGATTTGAGGACAGATAAGACAAAAAAGGTGTCAAGACAATTCAAACTTTTTGTTACCTTGGTAGAAAAAAGAGATGCACCAAATACAGAACTGTAAGCTGCAAAACGTTTTTTATCGTGCCTCGAACACTCTAAAAAAAAAATTGACAGATTGAACCCTAGCGGCAAACGCTCGTATAGTTCGTAGTATCTCTTATTAGTCTGTGGTATAGTTATTGAATTATTATAACCAAAAAAGATATTTTTGTAATTATTGTAATTAATCCCTTTTCAACGTCGTCTATTGCATTTCCTAAGCCTAGATTGGTTTTTGGATTTACCAATTGCACGAAATTCTTACAATCATGGCAGATGATGGTGAAAACGTAAGTATTCATACAAGTAGTGTTTTTGTTTATTTTACAAAAAACTAATTACGGTTTATTGTAAGGTTTTATACAAGTGTTTATTTGTTTTTACCTAAATGTAAGCGTCGTACGTCGTCGTTCTCCATCGTCTGATTTTTATGCTCTCCTTAGTACTAACTTTACAATAATGTATCTTTTCAGGTGTCTGTAATGACCGTAAAGGAGCCCTTGGATCTTATAAGGTTAAGTTTAGATGAAAGGATATACGTTAAAATGCGTAATGAACGTGAGCTGCGTGGTAAACTACATGTAAGTTAAAAATTGCTTTCCTTCTTTTCTAAAGTAAATACAAGATTATAATTAACATAAACTAAATTGAATTAAAACTACCTACGTTAAATCTAAAAAAGGCCCTCGAGGCATTGTACCGAGGATGCTGGTGACATTTCCTCATTGAATTGCAATGCTGATGCGTTGCGCAAGAAAGCCGCCAGCCAGGGACTGCATAACCGAAAAATACTGGTATTCTATTTTAACGGTATGACGGCATATCGGTTGTCAAATAGCGGTCTCGGTAGTGGAACCTTTATATTTCGCTACCGAAATATGAAGGTACCTTTATTTTCTCCGGTACTGTAACTGCTTTGTAAAGGTACCGATATATCGACTTTAGCCTGGAGTTGTTGCCAAACCGCCGGCAAAGGCACTGCTGCTTTGTCTTTAAATGTTTAGTAGCCAATGCTTCCTCTGTAGAGTGCCAGCTCGCTTACTTTTCTCGATAACCTTTATAATACCGGTATAACCGTAACCAAAATCAGTCCCTGCTGCCAGCTCTTCGGTCACCAGTTCCATCGACCAGACGCTTCGCGATTTCTGCCTTCTTTCTTAAATGTTCAAATTGTAATTCCCACATACTTTGAAAATGGATTGAAACATAATGTATGTTGCTCTACCTAAATCAATATACTTATTTTGAGGCAATAGTGGTGGCATTGGCATTCCTACAAAACTTGTGTTCATCCACTTAATTATTTTGATAATATTGGATATCAATGTTATAACCAGGGACTGATTTCGGTTACGGTTATATCAGTATGAAACCGGTATTCCATTACGGTACCGTTATGTCGTAAAGGTTATGCGCGCCGCGCGAACATAACGGTACCGTAACCGTTTTGATATAACGGTTAGCGGTACCAGTTTAAAACGATACCGTAACCTTTATAATACCGGTATTATAAAAGTTATCGAGAAAAGTAAGCGAGCTGGCACTCTACAGAGGAAGCATTGGCTACTAAACATTTAAAGACTAAAAGACAAAGCAGCAGAGCCTTTGCCGGCGGTTTGGCAACAACTCCAGGCCAAAGTCGATATATCGGTACCTTTAAATAGCGGTTACGGTACCGGAAAAAATAAAGGTACATTTATATTTCGGTAGCGAAATATAAAGGTTCCCCTACCGAAACCGCTATTTGACAACCGATATGACGTCATACCGTTAAAATAGAATACCGGTATTTTTCGGTTATGCAGTCCCTGGTTATAACTGCAGTTTTTTACAAGCTTTCTATTAACTTGCGATGTATGTAACTAACTAACTATGTATGTCACTAAAGTCGCCGTCAATGGACTTTGCGAACTATATAAACAAACCGCCATACTGAAATTGACATTATATGTCAATTTCAATACATTGTTTGTTTACATAGTTAGCAAAGTCCATTGACGGCGACTTTGTTTGTTTGGGTGGAATCTTGCAACTCAATTTTGAAGCAGATATCTTCAACTGATTGAGCTAAATTTTTGGTTAAAGGTATAGTGTGGATGTCAATTCAATATTAAGGTACCATCAAGCTGATCCGATGATGGAGACAGAAGGTGGCCATGGGAATTCAGTACTTAACCATCGTAACCCCATTGAATTTGGGCTCGGTAGAATCGTCTCAATGAGTAGTTGATGACGGTTTACAGAAAAGTAAAGTCAGCAATAAAGCTTGTACCAAAAATGAAATTTGTGACAGAAACTTATTATACAAGAGTTTTGACATGATCATTGTACAAATATTTATTTCTCACCTAAACTACTGAAGTAAACCTCAACATTTATTATTTTATTCCATATAATATTTTCATGTTACAGGCCTATGATCAACATCTCAACATGGTCTTAGGAGATGCCGAAGAAACAATCACAACAGTGGAGATTGATGAAGAAACATATGAAGAAGTCTACAGAACAACAAAGAGGACCATTCCAATGTTATTTGTAAGAGGCGACGGTGTCATACTAGTTTCCCCACCTGTCCGAGTTGGAGCATAAGTAAGAACAAATAAAATGTTAATTAAGTAGCATAGTTTTATTTTTGTCCCAACAATTTCATAACCTTCTCATTTCTGAAAGTACGATTTTTCTTCTCAAGTAATTCATCTTCATCCATTGCCTCAATGATAGCACCAGCTTTAGTAATTACACTTGGTCGGATTAACTTCTTGTGTGCTTTTTCAGTTATGAATGTATTACCGAGTGGAGTTCTGATGGAAGCTTCGTAATCCTTGACACTCTTGAATGGGAATGGTACATTGGTTACTTTATGAATAGCTAGCTTCGGATCCTTAAATTCTTTTATGATAATTTCACCTTTATTTTCATCTCGTCTACGCATTTTAGGAGCGTGTTTCGTAATGAATCTGTTCTTCTTCTTTTTAGGAGGTTTTACACCTTTTCCACCCCAACTACCCCAGCCAGGCAGACTTAAATCTACATCTTCTATTTTGTCCTTGTTGATTTCCTCTTCTTTTTCCTGTCTGAAACTGTCTACTACATCATCTTCCTCAAATACATCTTCAATATTTACTTTTGGAACAACTTGTTCATCATCATCATCCAACATATCATGCCCTCCTTCCCCTTGTGGTACAACAGAGTTCAAATATTTAGGTTTGGCTTGTATGAATCTGGTTGGGTCAATATTTGTATCAGCACTTTCTTGGACAGGTACATTATTTTGGTCTATATTCACTACTTCAGAGAGAGGTTTGTCACTTGGTTGTAAATCTTCCGGCGCATTGGCACCTGTTTCAAGTAACTCCTCATCTAGGACTGGTCTTATTTTTTGTTTTTTTAGTTTTAAATATTCTAGATTATCTCTATCTTCTTGTCTGCTATCATTCTTCTGTGAAATTTTGGTGGCTTTTTCTAAATTTTGAATGTCCTTTTTGAGTTTATTAAGTTTCTTTTTGACTTTACTAGCAATACTTTTCTCAAGAACCTGTAATGCCTCAGATACGTCTTTTTTTGCTTTTGTCTTAGAAACAACAGGGATTGGTTCTACTGACCAATTCGAAGTAGCTACAGCTATCTTAGTTTTCTTTGATGTGTTTGTTGTATTAATTGATTTTTTTCTTTTAACTGCTTTAGATTTTATTGCCACATCAGGTTTCTCTGATACAGTTCGTTTCTCAGGTGCAACAGCTTCTTTAGCTTTCTTCACTGTCTTAAGTTTATTAGGAAGCTCTGGTTTGTTTTTGCCAATATGCTTTTTTTGTTGGGGGCTTGGTGTTTCCTTCATCTCTGTTTGTATTTCAGTTTGATCATCGCTGTCTTCCTGGCCAATTATATTTATACTATTTCCCAGAACCATCATATCCAATTGATTTCTATCTTTGTCACCACTAGTATAAAGTGTTGCATCATCTTCTGAATCAGAATCACTGTCATCTTTCTTGTTTGTCTTCCCTTGAACATATTTCTTGTAACCAAAATCAAATGCAGCATCAACATTTGATTTATCTGACCGCTTCATCATCCAGGGGTTCATAGGGTCTTGTGATAAAGTGATATCTGGTATATTATCAGTGTCATTTTCTTCATCATCAGAGCTATCATTCGTTTTTGTTTTTTGAGTAAGACCTCTGCTAACTGCCAATTGTTCAGCTAGTTCTTGTCTTGTCTGTAATATAAATAATATGCTAATTGAATAAACATTCAGAAGAGTAATTAATACTAGTAATTTTAGTAAAATAAAAACCATACTTTACCTCTTTGTCATATTTAGCGCGAACCAATTTGCTCTTAGCCCATTTTCCAGTGTTTTTGTGCCTCAGTGTATGTCTCTCTAAGGCTCTTGCTTTCTCCAGAGCCTCTAACTTCTTGAGAGCTTCTTCTGGGTCCTTCTTTTGTAACTCTTCAAATTCTTTGAGCTGCATCTTTAGTCTTTCCTTTTTGAGAATTCTGAAATTTTTTAATTGTTTAACACCATTAGGTAATCTACGATGTATTTGGTAACTGACAGTGACAGGATGACCAAGTGTTAAGTTGTATTCAAAACATTCTGATGACATTGTGGTGACAGCTTTTTACCATGATATTGTAATATTTAATTTGGTATATAGATCCTACGCCTAAAGGCCTACTCAAAAATACGGGGATGGTAGGATTGGATACGTTGGAGTTGAAAAGAAAGCTTTTACTGCATTTTTATCAGTTTCTCAATTGTATAGTTGACAATCCGTGTGTGTTGGAGCAGATAGGACTGCACGTCCCGGCGCCGCGTATGAGCGTGCCGGGGCGCGGTGGCGGCGGTGCGGCGGCGCCGTCACGGCGCCCGCGCCCGTTTATGTGGAGCGTGGCGCGCACCAGACGGGGGGACAATGCTCCTATGCATAGGGCACTTTTCCTCTTTAATGATTTATATAAGCGGGTGGCTGATGCACATATATTCCATGACAGCTTAGGTGTTTTTGTGAGGCGGGCTAGGCTGTGTCTTGACAATTGCAGTGCAATATGAATAAATTTGACATGAATGTTTTATTTTTATAATACATATATATATATATATATATTTTAATTTCTGTAATGTAAATGAGTGTTTGATTATTGATAATGTGTTACCTACACGCTAATGAATGGATTCTGACTTGTTAATTTATTGTTTAATGTATGACTTATTGTAATATTGTAGTATGTGTTTTGGTTTTGCACAAAATCATAAAATAATTATTCCAAACATGTGCAAGTTTACAAACTTGCACAAGTTTGGAATAATAAAATAAATAACGTGTGCAATCATGACCCCCCCCCCCTGCCTAGTGCACCAGGCGTGTGGCACTCGGCCGCCCCCTAGGACCCTGCACCTTAGGTGAAGCCGCCCCTGCATCCAATAACAAATTTTTCACCAGTATATATAATTAACCTTCGGGACAAGATAGGCTATATTTTACCCCATGGCTCTGCCTGCTACCATTCTTAAGCAATGAAAAATAAAAATTCTTGCAATAACCTGTGATACTTCTTGCTCTTAATTTTACTCTGTCTCTTGGCTTTTGCTGCCTTGTAGGATTGTTGTGCTCTCAACTTAGCAGAGTGTTGTCTATGTTCCAGCATTTCCTCATAAGTCATAGGATACACTTTCTCATCGTCATCTTCCTCAACTTGCGCAATGGGCGGATCAAGTTCATCAAGCTCCTTTTCAAGGTTCGATTTCAGTTCAAGCTTGGATATGAACTCCTGCGTTGGTAGCATTTTGCTTGAGACACGCTTGAGGGGGAAAGATACATAGTCTACGGTACGGCTTCTTGCTACGACAGGGTCCCATCTACCTACTTTTTCCTTTGCTTGCTCGTACCCTGTCGCTCTCTTGATACGTTCGGCTTGCGGCTTTTCCAGCGGTTTAGACAGTACCTGCTTATTATCCTGGCTCTTTTTAAGCTTCTTACTAATCTGAACATGGTGGGAAGTATCTTCTAGAACTTTCACAACATTAGTAAGATCTAGTTTCGGAGTGCTTTTGATCAAGTTAAACTCTGAATTGAGGTTAGTTGGTTCACTTCGCGTTGGCTCGGTAATGAATTGAGTTTTGTCAAATTTTGATATAGCGTGTACTAGCTTATCATGTTCGGAAGCCACAAACTCGGACTCTTCGATATCCTCCATTATGTTCACGTTTTAGCAAAATATAACACGACACTGCGTTATGACTGCGTTATTGAAAATGAATATAACCTACAATATAAATTGACACCTGACTGACGTGCCATTGACAACATGACAACTGACTGGCTGTCAAAATGAAAAGAAAGCTGTTTGAGACGTCAATTAACACGTTATCTTTCGTAGCCGAAGCGCGGCGTATTTTTTTACTAATTTCAAAAAAGAACCTTTTTATAGGTTTCTTATCCTATTTCTAGTGTTTTTATATTGTATTATTTATTAATATACTCGGCAGGAACGTATAACAACGATCTCGTGATTTATTTATTGAAACCCATATTTGACATAATAGTCCCTAAGCACTCCCAATCATTTTGATCGTGTTGTGTCATGAGACGTAGGCGTATTGGGTGTGGGCTTACAGACTACAAGCAGGATATATGCACCGGGCTAAGGGCTAACAAATAGGGGCGCAAGGCGCAGCAGTCGTGCTTATTCGGCTGTACCACCTGTCCCTGTTGAGTTGTTGACCAGACCCGTAGCATGGATTGCCTTATCACGCGATAAGTGACAAGATAGAACATCCGTCACTGGCTGAAACCGTTCGATAGAACGAGACGACGCTTTTATCTCGTCACTTATCGCATGATAAGGCCAACCATGCTACGGGGCCTGTTCATGATGTAAGCAAGTACATCGTCCGTACAGCAACATTTGCTGCGGTCTTTGCTCTGGATGGGTTACCGCTTTTAGTCATTATTAACTGAGCGTTTTTACGCTTTGGAAACCTTCCGATGGCTTGAGAACTTTTAACAATCATTTTGCCCACTAACTTGACAAAAAGACCGCTCTAGGTTAGGTTTGTAAGTTCAGATGACTTTCGATCAAGCTTACTCAATGTTTTAGGAGTAGGTAGGTGGCATGCGGATATAGCGGATCTCAGGTTTATTTAGTTAGAAGGAAAAGACGACTGAATTAAAAACACGTGTAGTATGATATTGTCTATTTAATCGACTGTACAGTGTACTGGCTCAATTGTGTTTAAAAATATGTTTATTATATTTCATATCGTACATTTTATAGACAACATTGTCGCAACTAGAGTTGAGGTAGCAGTTTGATTCGTTAATTCACTATTGTTCGTCATGTAAGTACCTGAGTACGTATGTGGTTGTTTAAATTTATTCACATCAAGTCCCGTTGCGATGTAATGATAAATGTACTTACTGCGTATATAAATATATCAGCAAACGAAGGCCAAAGAATGCCAGACGATAGAGATGCAGCTATTGGGCAGCTATTTTCTAGAGTATCATATCATAGCGTTCGTTGGCTGTTCGTTCGCTTGACGTTCTGCATGGCTATCATATTTTATTTTATATAGCTCTCGATTTTTCTCGCACTATCCATCTCTCTCTTATTACTCTCCAGCTCTCTCGCCCTATCCGTCTCTTTCTAAGTGGTCTAATAAGAAAGAGACGTATAGTGCGAGAAAAATCGAGAGAGCTCGCGCGTCGTCTTGTGATAGCCGTGCTGCACGGCTATCACAAGACGGCCGCGACATACTCTCGAGCTCTCTCGCGCTATCAGTCTCTTTCTAAGTGGTCTAATAAGAGAGAGATGGATAGCGCGAGAAAGCTCGAGAGTATGTCGTGGCCGTCTTGTGATACCCGTGCTGGTTGGGTACACACTGAGCAAACGAACGAGGCATTTATGTGGCAGCTAGAGTAAGATACATACCTAGCCGTTCGTTGGCTTGTTGTGTCTGTGTTGCGATTGCGAGCGGTTTTGTTTGAGTCTGGCTCATGTCTCATCTACTTAGAGTCTGGCTCATGAAAGTTGATCCTAGAAAATAGCGGCAAATTTAAAAACCGGCCAAGTGCGAGTCGGAATCGCGCACGAAGGTTTCCGTACCATTATCAATAAAAATATTTATTTTATTTTGTTTTTAGTAGTTGTTGTTATAGCGGCAACAGAAATACATCATCTGTGAAAATTTCAACTGGAACTATCACGGTATCAGTGAGATACAGCCTGGTGACAGACAGACGGACGGACAGCGGAGTCTTAGTAATAAGGTCCCGTTTTACTCTTTGAGTACGGAACCCTAAAAACAGCGTGTTGTAACACTGTGTAAAACGTGATAAAATAATAATGATACTTGAACAATTATTATTTTTCTTTAATTCACACAATGCAACTGACCAAGCAGAAGGAAGTAAAGTTATATGAAGTAACTCTTAACTTCATTCTATTTTATATTTAAGAAGAATTATCAAAACCAGTCTACAAAATTTTAATTCTGACGTGACATAATTGAACGTTTTAAGATATTCTTCAATGTGAATAATATTAGCTGTAAGCCACCCGTTAATTCTCTTAAAAAGCAAAAACGGTCCAATTTATTATCGAACAGTTACTTTCTTAGTTACCATTTCAAGTATCAAGATTAGGACATCATACTAATTTAAGGCGCTTGAAACATTTGACTATATTACTGTTGCGTCTGTTGCCATATAAAAAGTTAAATTTAAAACCTAGTTATTTTTAAATTTAACTTTTTGTATGGCAACAGTAATATCGTTGTCAAATGTTTCAAGCGCCATTAGTAAGTATGATGTCCTAATCTCAACTCATTAGCCAGACTCTAGCTTTGGTGGAAAGTTAGCCTTACATTAATGAGTGTTGACAGTCAGATATATGTTTTATTCCGTTACAGTGGAAGATTCGTCTGAGGGTGGCGCTGCGGGTGGCAGATTCTCCTGGTTTTTATTCTGGCGGGACTGCTTATACTTTTGTCTGTTGCGGTAAAGTTTCGACTCGTCAGTACATTTTATTGTAACACTACATCTGAAACAAATGTAGTAAATATTTTTTTGTACTCGTCGATTAAAATCTGTTTATTAAGATTTCATAGAGAATACTGCAACGTCACTCTTTTCATAGTTGTAGTCCATGTTACTGTCGAAACAATCGAAATAACTGTTTCGATACGCTCCAGAGGGCCTACCGCGAACGGCATTCGAAGTTTTCCCTCTCTGTCGCCCTTATGTACGAACTCGTAAGTATGACAGAGAGGGGAAATTTCGAATGTCGTTCGCGGTAGGCCCTCAGACAACCGAAAAAAAATTGAAAATAGAACTAAAATAAATTTGACCAATCACGTGGCTGCTTTACCGAACTGTAATGAATTGGACCAATAGAATCGCTTTGATTATTGAGTTTACTTGTTGATGTCGTACGCTCGTTCATGTCTTTTATTTTAAGATATCAACGAGCGTACGAGCGATAGGCTGCACTTCGTTTCAACAGTATCGAGTTTGTTTACATAATTAGTTCAGTTGACTTGTTGAAAAATAATTTTAATGAACTCGTACAAAAAGTATTGTTCACAATAGTGTTATAATCAAGCTTTTTAATCTCGTACCTTACTTAGGCCACTCAGCAAGCTTCGTGACCTAAACGCGGTACTCGACTAAAAAGCTCTCTATTATAACACGATTGTGAAAAATACTATTATGGTTCGATTTCTAGGACACACTAATAAGCTTATGGGGATCACGCATAGTTGTTACGGATATCACCGGGGTCAAGTCAGGACTTACTCAATCCAGTGAGTACCTAAGTCCTAACTTCACCTCCAACTCACCTCGCACGTCGACACAGACTGTGAATCGCAAAGAATAGGGATGGTGAAACCAAACAAATTAATCAATAATGTTGAATGTTCTCGAAAATTGATTAAATATGTAGTCACATGCAGAAAAAAATAACACAAGATAATAAATAATCAAAAAGTTATGTGTCCAAAGTTTTAAGAGATTTACTCTGTCCCTTTTCCGTAAAACACACCTTCACATGATGGTTGCACTACACTTGGGGGTTCGTGTTCGCGTTGCGTCGTTGCATCTCTTTCATTTGCCGTAGGAAGGACAAAGATGCAACACGAATGTTTGGGCAAACACCGCCACGTGTGGTGCGACCATGAAACGATTATTATTTACTATTAGGCTCGCGACTCGTGACGTCACGGGTCTCAAGCGTTTTCTCCCTCTATCAAGCAATATTAAAACGGTTGCATCTTCGTAAATTTTTGAGATATTTGAATAGGATTTTCGTCATTAGACATATCTTTTTGCCTTCTTTCTTTAGGAGTTATAATAAAATTAGAGCCCCCATCCCTATTTAACTTATGGTACACACCAAGCCAACGAACGGCTATGTATCTCACTCTAACAAATAGCTGTCACATAAATGATTTGCGTTCGTGGGTCATTCGTTTACTCAGTGTGTATCCACCATTACAAATGCCATGGGCAAGCAGCACGGACGTATGATACTCTGGACAGACTATACGTGATGCCACAACGAGGGACGTAAAGGCTATTATGCAGCTAAATTAAAAACTGGTCTGAAAATGGCTGGTGGCTTACCATAAACCACCTACTTAATTTTGTCGGGTAATGGTTTGTTTGGCACAACTGCATACTAAATCAGTTGTGCCCAACAAAAAAAAGTGGAACTATGACAAGGACAACGAATGATATTTCTCTTTCTGTCACACTTATCGAGATTTGTATGCTACATCTCGTTCGCACGTGGTATTATTATTACCATAGCTTGTCCTGAGTATCATACGTCCATGGCAAGCAGCAATGTGACGAAGTGGTAGTGGTACAATTACAATAACAATATAGTGACATTTGTTGCTACGGCGCTACCACGAACTTCAAATCTCGAACTTCGTATATCTCCGTTTCGGTCGCTCGAGTACCAAGTACAAGGACTGCTAGAGCCTCTGCGGGACGCCCGATAATAACCCCTAGTATGCAGACGTCAAAATAATATAATCAAATTATGACTTCGAGATGTAAAACCAGGGGCGGTTCACTCTGTGATTCCGTCGCGCCGCTACAAGTAAATGCCGGCCGCCAAATTGGCGGCCCATTAGAATTTGCCGCGCGTTCGAGATGCTCGCACGGGTCGCAGCGCGTTGCATGCGATAGAAAGGGATGGCGATTTGGCGTACCTAAACAGGGAATTTGTTAACAGAGAACCTTCTGTACGTAGTACTATTACTTATTCTGTGGTAAAACAAAAAATTCAAATGCTTGGCACGGATCAGATACGAAGGGTTAAGTCAGCCTATCTAGATCTAGTCATAGTACTTTCGTACTCGTGGATGAAATCTGCTCGCTATAAGGAGACGCTACACGAGCGAAATCGGCAGGACTGCCAAACAAGGTCACAGAAAATCTAGTATGTACTTAGTGACCGTGCCGAATCACGCTGCAGGCCTACTGATTTCGCTCGTGTAGCGTCTCCTATAGTTGTCACTAGTATACTTTAGGCGCATCCCCAAGGGCGAGTATGGCGGACTGCCGATGAAGGTCAAAGAGGTGAAGCTTGCGATCGTACGGTGTGACTTTTGGTCTTGCCGGACGCCGTGCCACATGGAACTTTCCACACGGGCTGGAATCAAGCGGTGAACTGCCATGCTCGCCCGTGGGCATGCGCCTTTTGATCTCGAGATCCTTAACAACTGTGCGTGGTCGAAGATTATATATACTCGATTAAAAACCAGCCACACATTTTTTTTATTATTATATTTACCTCACCAGTCTTTTGGCTACGCCGCAGCGTTCGGCAACGGTGTCCACGATGTCATTTACGACTAGAGAGTCGAGTCGCTTCTTCGGTGGCTTGTTCAAGAAGGCTGGCGATTGCTTGCCGGTCAGGGAATGTGTTGCTAGTACTCTGAAAACGAAACAAATGAATATGATAGGTTTAACTTTTTCACTAAGTGCAACGTGGTACTAAAATATCCCTTAAGCGGATTATCTAGACAGGTTTGTTGTTGTGATAATAGATAAGATAACCCATGAAAAAACAACAATCCTCTAGTAGGTTAAACATGTCGCCATTTACTACCACAGGTATTTTCGTATCTTGTCTTATATTACGGAATCAATAGCATGCACCAACAAAATAATCAATCTCTATTTTGGATCACACTGATTATACATTTGTCTTCAAAAATCACCTCGATAATCATTTTCATCATGATCGCCACAATGTCTATTCAAAAAAAATCCTCTTAGTAGGTAAGTATAGTTACCTATTTTGTCATGATGCAGTGGATGCCGCGATTGCCGCGTATAGCAAAAACAACTTAAATCGGATACTCGGAAATCCTTAGTTTCTATTATAAATTATTCATTATAATATAATCGATATAATAAAAACTACCTGCGGGGAAACACTGCTTGCAAAAGTTGCCGCGTCGCGGTGCTGTAGGATGTCCAGTCTATGTCATTCAAAAGTCTACCTGGTACGAAGGTGTTGCCAGCTCCAATCGGCACCTGAAATGGTAGTTTTTGTTATTTAAGATAAAAAACTTGGTTACAGTGAATTCACTTATTAAAAAAAATATATTACCATATCGTAATCATTTCCATAGCTTGTCTCGCCGGTATTGGTAGTGTGCGCTGATACTCGACGGACTTGCAGCATTTTAGGATTTGAAATCCATTCCCCTTTGATCGGATGTCCGTTTAAATTTGAACTTTCTCCCGTTGTTTTAGATACATTTTGCTCCGGTGATGACCTGGTTCCGTTGTGCTCGGGATCCGAAAATTCTATGTTATTCGGTTCGGCAGTATCAGACATGTCGATCGATAACGAAACGTTTCCATCTTCGTTCTGCATATGAGCCACTAAAGTCATGAAACTACTGTAAAGGTTTTTGATAACGACTTCCATCTTTTCTATTCGCTGTTTATGTAATTCTTCTTGCATGGGGTCAGTTTGGGTGCCTTGGTCGAAGGTTAACAAGGGTTTATGCGAGCTATTTATTGCAGATACAGGGGTACTGCAAATCATGGAGCGGCTTCTGGGAATTGGAGTCGGGTACCGAACGGTCTGTCTGTGTCGGCTGTTAGAAGCAGCATCACGGTTATAGTGAGTATTTTGAATGTTTATTTTTTTATGACGTCTTCCAACATCATAATGTGCCTGTAAATAAATAAAACTTATAGGCAATCGTATACCTACTTAAACTACGGAATCCTTAATTTTTCCTTAAGGCTCGACCTTTCAAATTTTTTATCAGGATGAAATTTTATAATCTTCTTCATAAAGTAATGAACAATAACTTTATTTTCTAACTTACTTAAATTTCTTTTCGTTTCCTGAAATATTCCGAAAAACATGATATCCGCGCTTTCGAACACGCGCTTCCATCACGCTCACGCGTATGCTCAGTGAGAGTGAGAGAAGACCATGAACGTGCGGAGCCTTAAGAGGGAGTTCATATGCACACTAGAGCCACTGGTAAAAAATAGTGATTATTAAAATTTAACGATAGATATTTAAATAAGCTTCTGTCAAAAATTAAATTTTTGGTACAAGCTTTTATTGCTAATTGTACTTTTCTGCATATCATCATCAACTCGATGGGGTTGTGTCTTTTTACTGCGGAGTTCCTCTGGCCACCTTCCAGCTCCAGCATCAGATCTGCTCCAAGTCATCATATATTGTATTGTCATGCGATATACATAGGCTTGCAAAATTTCAGCTTAATTGGATAACGGGAAGTGACTGAAAAATTGATTGCAAATTTTGACGTACAATTTACATACTGACATATTCACATACATACGAACAGTGCAAGTTAATATAAAGCTTGTAAAAAGGCGGCCACTATACACTGTATTTTATATCTTTTGAATACATCTAACTAGTATTTATGTTGCTGGATTCGTCGATCTATGAACTCAAAAGAAAAACGGCCGTTTTAACTTTGGACGCATAGATTGACGAATCCAGCAACAAAAAAACTATTATGATGTATACAAAAGATACTTAAATACAAAATACAGTGCATAGTGTCCTCCTTTTTTTTAATATCTATCGTTTAATTTAAATAATCACAATTATATACCAGTGGCGCTAATGTGCACATGAACGCCCTCTTAACACATTCCATTATTATTTTTTGTACGAGTGTATTTTTAAATTAACCATAACTATTCCAACTACACACGTAAGTATAGTTGGGTACATATCATTTGCACTGATTCCTAGAACAAATTGTAATGTGAATCGGTGCAAATTATATATTTCGTCAACCATACCCCAATGATCGTTTTTTTTAATGCCAAATTAAGAATGGAATAAATTGTGATTCCTTAATAAATAAACAAGTAAAAAATACGTACTTCCTGATCGCTTCCGCTGCTAGTTTCATCAGTGTCTGCTACCACTTGTGGCAAAGATATCGACCCACTTGAACCGCTTTGAGGTTGTTGATCGGAACCCATCAATCCGGGAAACTGTTAAATTATCAATAAATTAACACACCAACAGTAATAGTTACTCAGTTAAAATGATTTGTGTTATTATTACCATAGGGCCAGTTTTCATTTCGCGAATTGTGCGCATACATAACGATAAAACATTCTTCACTTGATGATCCTCTCTTTCCACCAATTTCTTTTGTTCCTTGACATAATGCTTATTATCTGTGAAAATGTTTAACTAAATAGATTATTACATTGTAGCAACATAGTAAGTCTTTTTTTAAGACAAGCTTATGACGTAGTTAATCCTAAAATGCGTGAGAGTACTAGCTAAAGTGTATACTTTAGCTAGTAAGTGTACAATAACAATTTTTCGAAAAAAGCTATTACTTCACATAAAAATACACAAATCTGAATTAATTCATCAGGAAACTCGTCACCTAATATTTCAATGGATATAAGTGTATATATACTCTATTTTTAATAACTTTTTAGATATACCTCAATATATCATTTTTTATACGAATACGCAAGTATCTACCGCACATCGGATAGAATACATTTGTCACGTATAAAGTAATCACCACAACTGACACACTGCAATAGTCGATAACGGTTATTTATAAAATCTTTACCTGAAATCCGCAGTACTTGCGCTCGACGTGTATTGTTCCCATGCTTATCTCGGACGAATATAAATTTTCCAACATGTAATTGTGTCTCGTTACCGATCAAAGAGCCGACATTAACAACTCCATAACTAGGGGAAACATCGCGTTCATCTACCCATTCCACCAATAACCACAATCTTTGAGACATTTAAAAGTATGGAGCTGATTCAAAACACAAGTGAAGAAACGAAATGATATTTACGGACTAGCGAAGGGAAGACACCGGGAACCGTTCGCCGAATTAACTCAGGTAAAAAAAACTGAATGCAATACCCAAGTGCGATAGTTATGAGCGCACCGCACCTTTTTGTCCCACCCTCCAGAACAAATGAACACGCTGCGCTGTGTCTCGGTTTGAATTTGAAACACCGTGTAGAAAAAATGTGTGATTTGGTATTCCCGACTTCGTCACGTCACACACGTGTCCGATAAACAAGCATCGATACAGCATACATACATAATATCCTAATTAAATGTTTATTTAATAGTGAATATATATATCAATAAATTGATTAAATTTAATTTAATTAATAAAATTTCACCTTTTTCCCATGAGATAAATTCAGAAGGCACTACAGATCTGGACGATCTGGTACTTAATTCCGATTGCACCTAGACAGTAGGTAGGTAGTTATTTATTTTGGGACCGTTGGTGCTTGAGCAGAACTTTTAGTCATATAAGTAGGTATCACATCATATCATAGCGCACTGAGTGCATCGCTACAAGCGAATCATTATGTCTTACTTCCGATTACGTATAAAATTTGTTATAGTATGAATCTTTATATAAGTATCGTAGGGTTCGTAGGGGGTCGCTTTTAGTAGTGGTAACGTTAGGTACATTACACTTGATTAAATATCATCTAGTAAGTAGAAAAATGCACCAACAAACCCACATGGGGGAACCTGGGGATGATTGATCCTGACACTTGATAAATTTGATTTCTAGTTTTACCAAACGTGATACTCTTTTTAACGCTACTAATACTTATTAATTTATGTCTAACTTCACATTCTATCATGGCGCGTTGTGACTTATGTCAGTAGTTGGAAAATGGCGGATGATGGAATATTTGTGTCGCGCCATACTTAATTTTCGGTAAGTAATCTTGTTATTGTTATTATAGTCAGTGTGACAAAGAAGAGATTGCATATGAAAAAAAATATGACAGACGTCACAGCAAGAATGTAAAAAAAAATGTTTGCTATCTCATCGAGTCATATGTCATATAGAAGAGGATACATTTTTTTGAATACAAATAGTAACAGTTTTCCGTAGTCGGGTTAATCTTTTCGCTTTTTCTTTAAGAAACCATGCCGCGTAAGTACAAGGGAAGAGATTATTGAAAAGAGAGAGGATTATTATACCGATAAGTCTAATAGTTAGAAGAAACTATATGTTCATTGTCTTACTTTTTGATATTAAAGAAATTGATAACCAGTTTTGTGTTGTTATGTGAAAAATAATAGTTACTAATTTAAAACTACTAGAGCAGAAAACGCGAGACTGTATTTAAAAAAAAATTGGATTTCGAAAAGGTGACTCGACAAAAACAATCTACTTAGACGGTCCTTAAGTTTTGTCACAAATATTTTGCCGCATAGTAAATAATACCAAGAATGTTTTTATTTAATGCTATATAGGGTTTGACAGCTCATGAAATACTGATAAATTAAAACGATTATTGGATTTAAATGCTTAAAGCCATATTACACAAATGCTAGTTTCTTAAGAGATTTCGCACTTATTTAGCCTTATTTTTTAGATTGGTTTTGTGATTATATAATTAATAAACGTGCTCACAAAATTGCATGAGAATCGGTTGAGAAATGCGACCGAAATAGAGGAGAACAACCGGACAGATGGACACCGGGCAAACGATTTTCGGCCCAAACTGAAGCATATAACTTCGTTCCCTTCACTCACTCGTGCGATTAAAATATGGATCACTATGGTTTTAATTTCTTGATTCGTTGTATCCCTGTGATTCATGTCAATTAATTAAGGTAGAATCAACCCTCTGAGTAGTATGGCATTTGCGCTGGAAATCTGTTTATCGTGTGGCCACAATCAAGGGATAAAGCATCTGATCGGTGGGAAGCAGACTTCTATTTATTATTATTATTATGTATGTCTTTCCCGCTCACGAGAAAATGAAGTCCCGGACCTTTGGGAGGCGTGCGTAGGGCTAGGTACCTGCAAAGTACCAACTGAGCCAACACGTAGAGGCCCTTTTGACAATTTAATGAAATGCAAGGAGTAAACCGAGTGGATGCTGTCCCTGCCCGTGTCATGGGACGCACACAGAGACAGCACCCGCTGGGGTGTATATGGACTATTGCTGGTTGATGAAATCTAAAGAAAACGGGTTATTGGGTGAAAATTATGGACTAGTGGCTGGGCTATTGTGTGAAACATCGGACGCCTGCCAAATAAACTGTCTCATTTTTTATCTCTGGCAGATGCTGACTCGCCAACTGCTAGATGGGCCCCTATTAATAGCGACATTAAAAAATGGCCTAAGGGCAACACCACTCAGAGAGGCTGGGGACCCCCCCAGAGAGCAGAGAGGTGGTACTGGACTTTAAACATATAGTTAGGTGTCCACATCTACCCTCGAGCAACAGCTCTTGCGACTCCACTCTGGACAGCCAGTTAAGGCAAGCCAAAGGTGGGGGGCGGTTATTATTATTATTATTATTTATTTTATTTAAATACATCGTTAGGTCCAAACGTTATTAGTTACTTAATCTAATGTTAGTTCCTAAATAAATAACACAAAAAAGAGATTTAGTCCTCTGACCCACTTGCCACAACAGAGGACAATCTAGCTTGTTAGTTACCATGCTTTTATGTAAGATACGGTAAATATCTGTTTGATGTAGGTTTTCCTATTTCTAGATGCATTGTTGACTGCAAATCGAGTTATTTATTCGATGGCAATCAAGTATGGGAAGACACGGTAAAAATCGGTTTACCAAGTGTCCCACGTAACTAAAAGATTTGATCCCCTGGGATCAAGACTCCCAATCAGGGGTAAACAAGTCTCCCTTACATAGGGGACATATGGCAAAAATCTACAGTATGGTATTTCATTAAATAATGAGTTATATTCTAAAACAATCTTCTTCTTATTCAAACTATCAATGAATAGATAAATTCCAAATCTTTTGACCTAAAAAGTTTTCGAATCATGTTAAAAATAAAAAATAAATAGTGCAAAATCAAAAGGGGGGATCAATCATCCCCAGGTTCCCCTAGACTCGCTACGAAATAATCAGAGTCATATGAGAGTATGAGTAAGCTTTGAGTGATAATTGCAATTTAGAATTTGCATCTTTCTTTAATTTCATGAATGTTCAGAAGGTACCAAATTTTGACTTTGTATCACTTTTACAACGATGGAACGTACAGGGCAAAAAAAATTGATAAACTTTACATATCAAAATTTATTATTAAAAGAATTCATGGTATTTAAAAGTATTAAAAGCATTCCAGGATAAAACGACTACCAGTTTCTAAGTTATAGTTCACTATTATTTCAAGGGGAGATAAAGATAATCTTGTAGGTATCTAAGCGTACCTAAGTGACTCAGACAATAGAAGCATCTGGGGTGCTCATTTTATAGTACTTATTACCTGCTTGGAAAAATAAGCTTCCAATTCGACGCAAATCATGGGTATCGTGGTGTTTTACAGAAACAAAAGGGTGGTGAGGTTTCGAGGGGGAGTAATTGGCACTGGTCATTCAGTATACTATTGTATCTTCCAGTAGAGGGTTGTCTAATAGTCCACAGCCACACAGTGTTTATTCCTATTAGTTCGTACAAATCTAGCAGTTTTCTTAGTTGTTTCGGTTATTGGTAAGTACGTATTGATTTATTAGCCAGTTAAAACTATTTTATAATTTTTTATAGTTATTAAAAGTATCAGTTTATGTGTATTTTCTATTTGGTGAGTTTATGTATTTCCCACGTAGTAAAGTTCCAGGTTAATTTTTTTGAAAATTTGGATTTTAATTTACTTCTTCTTTACTGTCTTTTTTTAATAAAAGAAGATTGTTCCTACAGGTGACCAAATAAATATACGGTTATATATATAGGTAAACCAATTTATAACATAGGCACCAACTGTTTAAATATTTGCCAGTAGTGAAAAGTATTAAGTAATAGTCCGCAGTAAGCTCGATTCTCCATACAAACGTTAGTTACGCTCTCATTTTAAAACGACTAGCTAGTTTGCTCTGAAACTTTGTACTTAGAATAAGTTAAGTACCACACAGGTCTGTAATTAGTTTATGTAGCTTCAGATACCATAGTAAAAAAAATACAGCTAATTTAAATGTTCCATTCAAAACTTGTTTTTGCTGTATTACGTTGGTTTTATAAACTGGAGCTATACAAACTAATTACATACCTAGATATACCTCATGTCATTGTATATGCAAAGTTTCCTTACAATCCAACTCGTAGTTTTAAAATGAGAACCAAACTCCTTTTGTATGGGAAGGTGAAATTCGGCCGAACTTACTGCGGACTCTTAATATCATTTATTAAATTGTAATTAAAACGATTTTTTTGAAAAGTCGGTAATTTAGTTTTGATTTTTTATATTTTTATCATCATTTTTGAAGTGGATACTTCTTTGCTCGCGTTCTTGTATAGGGGTACAGTTCAAAACGTATCACGTGACTTCCGGAATTACTTTTTGTAGAGAAGCCTAATCTGATTTCAAATATAATAATTGTTTGTTACATGTTTTAATCCTTCTTTATTTGCCATTAGTTGTTAATCACAAAATGTTATTTAGTTTATGTGGCGGACATGTAAATAATGCTGAAATGTCCGCCATTTTTAATGTATTGCGAGTCAAATGAGCTAGGTACGTCAGTCAATGTTGCCATATATACCGATTTATCTGTACTTAGATTCTTAGATTTTAGTGAATTAATTCAGATATCTAGATTATCTAGTCGAGCAAAACAAAGAGGCATGGCCGTACCATCCTTTTCTCGAAGCCATTAAGGCCATTTTCAACATCGTGTAATTTTGTGCTGGCTAAAGCTAGAACCCTGAATTTTCAGGAACATGTAGGGCATAATATGGCTAACATGTAATATCAATAACATTCAATGTGAACTATTGTCCGTCAAAGTTCGTTAGTTTTGTCACTGACTCACTTATATACTGATAATGATCACGCTAATTTTAAGGTACTTCTAGCAGACCCACAAGCTCCAAATTTCAAACGTAATTAGTTTTTGGCCTAATAATTCATAAAAAAACTTAAAAATATTGCAATTTCAGTCACGTCTCAGAGATATACAAACTGCATTAGTAAGTTTGTAATCCTATACAAATACATGCGATTACATTCCTGCAAAACTATACAAACGTTATTTGCGGTTGGTAAAATAACATTCCCATACAAAGTCTACAAAAAGAAATGAGATCTCATAAAAAACATTCCATGTAAAAAAAAGGCCAAGTCTCGAAACTCTTTTACAGTAAAAAGTGGTGAGATATTTCGTAGAGCCAAGTCAGGCATTCTTATTAATCTTTATTTGCTTGCTAAATAAAATTTTGTGACTTGGCAATCACACTTACCTACATACTTTTAGGTACCTAAGCAAAAATTAGTAAATGCAGTAAAGTTGTGTGATTCCCAAGTTGCAGAATTTTATTTAGCAAGCAAATAAAGATTAATAAGAATGCCTGACTTGGCTCTACGAAATATCTCACCACTTTTTACGGTGAAAGAGTTTCGAGACTTGGCCTATTTTTTACATGGAATGTTTTTTATGGGATATATTTTACGGGTACAGCCAACAAAGAAGTATCCGCTTGAATTTAATTAACGGTTGTATCTCCGACACAACCCGCTTCTTTTAATATATTTTTTCGGTAGATTGTGCCAATTGAAGCCAATGGCATGGAGCTCCACGCCGCCGAAGCTTTACTGCAGCTGCACTGCGCCCCTAGGCGTTCTGCCCCAGATATCAAGTTGGAGATTGAAGGCCCGGCGACATTATTTTTGAGCTGCATGCCAACCCCAGATACTCCGGTAAGAATAAAAATCTAGTTTATAAATATAAAATGCTATTCTCAGAGATGATCTTTCGTGCTTTCTGGTATATAATATTACTTATTTATGTTAAAGAGAAATGAGATTGTAATTTTGACTCCACAGTCAAACTGAACAATTTAGTTTTGTAGAGCAATGTATCATAATATATTCATGTATTTTTTTTGTTTTTAATAAATAAATAAATTATACTGACTAATTGGATAGGCCTATACCCGATTAGGGGTCCATATCAAATAATGTATCCAAAACGTTTTATAAATTCTACTACCTGTATCAATATGGAAACAAAAAGGATTAAATAAAATAAAAAAATTGATATATTTTTCGTCTGAATTAGACTGAAGGTCGATAAAACACGGAAAATTAACTTAAATTGATGTATGGCAATTTGAATTTCAGTCTACAAACGCGCTTTCTCCAGCTATGAATGCGCTAGAGTCTGCACGTCACTGCAGCGTCAGTTCCCGAGATGATAGTTCAGAGGTAAATTGCCTAGTTTCAATAAATAAAAATTTGATTGACATTCAGTAAAATTTTTGATCAATATAAAAACATGGTTGACATGCCTAATTATTAATTTCTTTACATGTTCTTCATTTCTTTTTTTATCCTGTATTATTACGTCTGAGTATGTCTGATTATTGTTAAAAAAACTGTGATATAATTATGTATTTGTATTAGATTGACATTTAATAAATTATTTGAATTATACAAAGACACAGTTGACATTTTATAAATTCTTTATTAGGTACCTATTGATTTTCCATTATTTTCGTTTCGTTATTATTATTCTATGTTGTTATTTTCTGCTTCTGCATTCGTTTTTATTTATTATGGAATTGTTGCTTACTTGTATTATTTTGACATTATTACGTAAGTATATTTCAAATGCAATGTACATTGTTGACTGAATAAATAACTATAACTACTCTCAATAATTGTTGTAATTTTTTTTCTGCTTAGAAACAATTAACTGTTATTCTCTCTTTTTCGCAGACCAATAGCCAATCTTCATTCGATAGTCCAATTGCGTATAGAACACATAAGCAAAAATATAGACATACTGAAACAGCTTATACAAGACGAGATGTTCGGCAGACAAAACAAGTATCCAAGATGAAAAAGGCTCCACAAAGAAGTCTATTCAATAGATACGGATCCATATACCAGCCGATTCATTTAGGGCAGAAAAAGACATGTGAACAGGGAACTCAGACAGATGACAATGATTTGTATAAAAAAATTACTTTGCCTGAAATCGAAAAGATGGATTCGATAATATCGAAGTTGTATGCGAAGATACGTTCATTAGAAAACCAGCTCAAGGAAAGTCATAGGAGATCACCGTCTCCTCTGGTCGGTGCGCTAGACCCCGATGTATCTACAGATGTGCTGAAGATTCAACAGTATAATCAGCAAAATAGTGACTATAAAAAAAGGAAAAGCGTAAAACGTAGTCCAAGCTCCTGCCATACGGTATGAAATCTTAATTTATCAACTTAATATCTTAATTGTGTAGGTATGTCTCAATCTTTAAATATGTATATTAAGAATGTTATATTTGATTCTAGGCTATTACTATGGACTCGGATGCGTCTGAAGATGAGTGGAAACCTGAATATCATAAACCTAGCAAGCAAATAATACACGAGATGCTGAAGCCTAAAGGCAATGACATGGTAAATATAGGTACTTAGCTTATTGATTGTACCTACTTGCCTAATTGTCCATTTAAAGCTAAAACAACCTCATGTTTTTATCCAGGTACCTATTGGAGAAGGATACGCGTCAGTCCCTGCTAGATTACTTAGACAAATTGATTGGAGTTCATACACAGGTGCCACAAGAAAATTATTGACTGCTGTATTTTCGCGCCGGTATGTACTCATACTCATAATTTATTGGTCATAAAAATTACATGTCAACATAATAGTAAAATACATACCTATAGTATCAAAATAAGCTTAGGTTATTAACATAGTTAGCTATTAGTTATATTATTTTGAATTTAAAAACTCTTCAATACTAACTAATCATCAAACTAATAAACGAAACTATCTAGTTATACTAACTAATTACTAACTGAAAAAAGAATTATACTGACTACAATGGACTCAGTTTTAAGATTAATTTACTTTCTTTCAGAGTGCTAGCTACTCATTCTTTAACCGGGAAACCATCTCCTGCCTTCCCGGGAAAACCGGCTAAGAAGCGTCTTGAACCCGAGCTGGTTAATGACATCGTACAAATTGTGGTCGACCGTTGCGGTGTACCTGAGAGCGTTGTTCGGTAAGTTTAATTGATTTATTATTTATGGTGAGTTGCAGTTATGATTACAGACTGATCAACGTTAAATATGGCGGCGGCAGCTGTCATCCCATATAGACTAAACTTTCCAAATAATCTGATTTTAACAAACACTGCTTACGATTACGGGTGGTTTGTTGTAACTTGTAATTGTAACCCACAACCGATCCCTTAGTGCGCGCACAGAATAAGTAATAGTACAAGTTCAGAAAGCACACTCATTTGATCTTTACAAAAGCCGCTTTGTTCTTAGCAAAAACAATATGATTTATGGCTCTCTGACGTCGTTGACTCCAGCGCAAGCCAAACAGAACGTTAAGGCTGTGTATGAACGGTGAAAATGAATTGGCTCACTTGCCGCGTCGCCTATAGTGAGGGCTGTCAACGACTAAAAATAAAATTATAATGTTTTGCCCATTTATTTCTTGCATTCAATATAGAGAGATATACATTTGTATTCTTCATACATTATTTATTTCATTATTTATCTCTAAAATAATAAATCTCACAATTTGGACGAATTCAATACACCAAGACCGCCAGGCCACCCTTTATTGGCTCTGCTGCAACCCACAGTAATGCAGAATCTTGTTGCTTTATTTTTAAACATTTTAATTATGTTTAATTAAATTAAATAATCCAACGAATGCGTTACGTTACCATGCAACGTAACGAATAGAAAAATAGGGATAGTACGGCGATACGTAGTTGTTATTTTAGTAAGTAGGTATACTTTACTTTACTCGCCTCCTTAACCACCTACATTCCAAATTTCACCGAAATCGTTAGAGCCATTTCCGAGAACGTGATGGCAAATATATATATATATATATATATATACATACACATATATATACAAATATTGCTCGTTTAATAGTATAGGATAAAAATTGTTCTGGGTATTACTTGATTCCACTTGATTCATACAGTGTTATATATGGAAGTAGATACACCTATAATATCTCTTTTATTATTATTCAGTTACTACTTATTATCTATTAAGTTCATTTTCTTACCTTTCGGCATCTTTCGGGCGTGCCGGGAGATAGAAAAATGCGCGATTCGAATTTTTATTATTGTTCTTGCAACCCGCTGCAATACAATATTTTTAAGGTTTCTTTTTATTCATTTCAACAGTAATTCAACAACACACAAACAGACGAATACGGTGGCACGTTCACTTGCGATATAATATTTACGTAAGCTTGTGCGAGCGAAGTAGGCCGCGTGCGCGTCCGATCCCATGCACGGCGTGGCAGCCACTGAATAGGGCCCTGCCAGGGGGCAACCGGCATGTACTTGTAGCGATAAACGCAAATCGCGAGTGAGCCTCCCCTGGTGCGCGTTACAAATACCACACATTACTGACTGGTAAACGTTACATCAGCTCAGCTATAAACTTATAGAAAACAGTCAAAATTTCAATACGATTATTTAGATTTTAACGGACGTTACTTTTACCATTTTAACGAAGGTGTAAAGTAACTGAACCGACCTGCTATTGTTATTACAGAAAGAGGTCGACACTGGTGGTTGAAATTAGCGCCTTGTATTCCATTTCAGTAAATTCAAATACATAATAATGCATTTTATTCAGCTCAATTTACCATGTGAATTATTTTTCAGAACCAGTATTACTACAAAATGTGCTGATGAAAGTAAAATGTACCGCAGTCGCCAGCAAAATAAGAAGAAGCAGCAGTCGTTCAATTTGAATCAAGAAAATGTTCCTCCCTCGCCATATGATGAATCTTCTGATGAAACGTCAATATAATTAACAAAAGTATTGTATCATGTCTGTCGGTGCGAATTATAAACACTGAACTTTTATGTTACCTTAACATCTTATATAATTTCCTACACAGTGCTTAAAATTCGTTCGTGGAGATTAGTTAGTTTCGGGCTAAACAATGGACTACATTCAAACATTTAATATCTATTTTAGGGATACTACTGAGCCGCTGGCCTTTTTTAAATATTATAATCCCTAAAATTATTCACCTAATTGTATAGCTCGCCTAACTTCAGAATGGTAGAGGAAATAATAAATCGCAAAGTTAATTTTATTATTTCATAAACGCAATCCAAGTGCAATTAATTTTGCTGTCTATAGGCAGTCAAGTTTTGAGATTTATGTTTTATGCGTGTAATGTGAAAAATACATTTTTGCGTAATTGAACGTGTTGTGTTTTTCCACATTTATTGTTACGAAGCATATTTTATAGGTCGTATGGGTCAACAATATTATAAGACTTTTATTAAATAATGTATAATGAAATCTTTGCAATACCTAAAATGTTGGACATCGAGTAGAAGGCTTACGAGAAAGATAACTGAAGTGGCAGAAAATGACAAATTGAGTCCAACTGTTAATATACCTTAGATAGGCCTTTAGTGCTCAACACAACGTTGTGTGTACTTTCGATTTGTGATAATTTAAGAAATAAGTTTTTATGCTGTAGGTTTAGTGGTTACTTATTTAAAATTAATTTGTCCGCAAATCTCAGGTGTCATGTATTTTTAAATAGTTACATGTGTGTTAATAAATACGTTTTTGACAATGTATATTTTAGTTTCATTTGGCTAAAAATATTCCCTATTGTATTCTGAGCATAGAAAACGACCTCAGTATTATGGAATCTTTAGGGTCAAACTATATATTTATTCTATAGTAGATTTAGGACTTTTCTCGTTTTTGGATGTAGGGATTTTCCAATCAATAGTAGCGGGACCTCTGTTAAGGTGACGCAGGCTCGTGGTCTTCTCTCCCTCTCACTGAGCATAAGCGTGAGCGAGATGGATGTGCGTGTGCGGAAGCGCGGATATCATGTTTATTTAATTTAGATTTTTTGTGCGTTTAAATAAATAAATAATATGTTTAGCTGTCGTGCATAATTTGTAAGGATTTTTTAAAGTGTATTCTAGACCTATGTTCGTGATTTTTTTCTATCGAGTCGAGCGAAATTCAAAAACTCAGGATTCGAATGGCTGTTGTCCCGGCTCGAGAAAGGCCTCAAGATTACTTATTAAATTTAGGGCAGCCGTATTATAATCCAAACAAGAGCTACGATTTTTTAAAAATCCGTTTTTGGAGCTCACGTCGCCTTAAAGGCTGCGAAGTTTGTAAACGGTTTGAAAAAAAAAACATCATCTATTTCTATATTATAGTAAACGGCATGTAGTAGTTTAGTTTCTAAACTTTAGAAGCCTGCTAGAACTGGCATCGTCAAAAGCGCAAAAAAAAAAAAAAAAAAATGTATAGTAGTTTTATTTCGTTTTGAGATGGTAATATTATCGAGAATAAATTTCACGGCAACACCTATCATAAACGTCAACCGACTGAAGAAATGGCAGGCATGCTGAAATGACGAAGTTATGTTTTGATTCGAATTATGCAATTTTGTTGTGAAATAAACATGTGATTACTATTGCGACACTGTTGTTAAACTATCGATAATGTCTAATGATACCGATCTATTGATATCAGTGCCGCGTTCGTGTATAAGTGAGTTTTATAGCAAGTACCTCAATTTAGTAGAAACTTTTTACTATGTCACTTTATCAGAGAATAAATCAGCCGCTGCCAAAGAGAAACCTGAATATGTGTACTTCCATGTATTATTCAACTTGAGCCCAACGGATGGAAACTTTAATCCACGAGAAATCGTCGGGCGCATTCAAGTAAGTGAAACTACAATTGGTATGTTTTTTTTTCTACGTCAGAACTGTACTGAAAATATGTTTCATTACAAGATATATTTTACTCATTTGGAAATGCATCTTTCAAATTGTTTTTTGCAGTGGTCATATATTTTTTTAGATACATTTTGCGGAAACAAGTCGTCTATACAAAATATACAACTCATTACTTATAGGATTTTTTCTAGCTTATTATTATTATTATAAAAGAAATGGCAGCCTCGAGGGCCTTTGCCAGAGTCAGTAGGTTTATAAATTAAATAGTATTATTAGCATGATGTACGGTAGAAGGCCTTCACAATGCACTGGGTGATAGCTGGAGCAGTACAAAGTATAATGGCAGCCGCGACCACGAACCGCCGAATGATGCCCGAGAATTGGTTATTCGCACTTCCAGGAAAATTCTTCAGTAACTGTAGCCGTCACCTTTGCCATTCACTGCATAATATGCTATCAAAATTATACATTAAACAGCAGGATGCAGAAAATAAAAAACACTGTCTGGAGCACGATCCGCCATGTTCCATGGATCATTCGAAAGTCTCTTTTCTAGCTTGATTAGAATGATAAATGTTACTTCAACTTCATAATAGAATGTCACTTTGCATTGGTAAGCGAAATTCATATTTTTTTTACAAGGGACAAATATTGCTTGTAAAAATTAAATATAGACGTCTTAAATCAGTTAATAAAAGGTCTAGCTACCGTGAAAACAGTATGTATTATAAGTGAGTTTGGCATCTGTCATTCTAAACAAGCTAGATAAATTCCTATAGCACTGTAGAATTTGTGCAATTTATAATCTTTAATGATATGGCTGAGATATGCGTCATACTCATGATCGGGTGCTGTTTGTGGAGTCCAGTCTGTTCATGCTTGCAAGGGCATAGTAACTACCTAAATACTAGTGTTATTATAATTATTTTGACGAGAGAGACATCATGCCGTTCTTGACACGTTTTATTGTTATTGACCCTGTACATCTCTGACAATATTACATTAATGATCCTTTTATTTTCTGTTTTAACGCTTAGAGACAGAATACATCTCTAAGAACATTAGAATAATTATTTGGACTATTGTATTTGGACGCTCAGACACCTTATACATCTCTGGGGTACTAAATTAATATCATTAACTTATTGTTAATTCTGATACAGACCTTATATCAAATGTAATGGATAATATTTAATCATTTTGGATTTTTTTGTTTTCATTTAGTGATATTTAGTTTGTTAACCGTTTAGGTACTTATTAGGTGCGTCCACACCAAACGCACGCTCACCCGAGCGCGGCTCGCCCTAGCGTGCGCGCTAAGTGTGGACGGCGGCGCGCTGGAGCCGCTCGCCTGAGCGTCCGCACGCTCGGGCGAGCGGCTCACCTGAGCCGAGCCGGTGTGGACGGTTGTTTTGTGTGGCCGCACGCTCACCCGAGCATTGTCGGCTTTTTGGGCAAAATCAAAGGGGCCGCGGCGCTATGCTACTGGCAATGTACTTATTTTTTTTTTTATCGTTTTTAAATAAATAACGTTAAAATTATTTTCGCCGTGTGCGTCCACACTGAACGCACGCTCACCCGAGCGGCTCGCCCGAGCCCTCCGCACGCTCGCCTGAGCGGCTCGGGTGAGCGTGCGGAGGGCTCGGGCGAGCCGCTCGGGTGAGAGTGCGTTTGGTGTGGACGCACCTATTGGTTAAAATCTGCAATTTTTATATGATTATTGTGTAAAATTATTAATATTATATCGTAAAATACCATTTGACATGTAAAAGTGCCCTTGTGGCCTATTGGCAGAATAAAAAATTGATTTTGATTTTGATATTTCATTGTTTCTTTCTGTCTCTCTTAAGAACCTACAATTCAGATTCTTCAACAAATAAAGTTAGCATTAATTGGGAGCTACCATAAAACCTCCCAACCATAGTCCAAATCACCTAATTATGGTCCAAATTAACTCAATGATACACGATTGTGTGTGACTAACTACAATACGGCAAATAAAAAGGTAGAAAATTACAAAAATATCAATTGTTTTTTTGGCAGAGCCAAAGTAGCCAAATATTTCGGTACATTTCATTATTACTGTAAGAATAAGGGTGTGTTACGATATACAGGGTGGTTTAGGGGTCGTGTAGCAAGAAGACCAAAAGCGAATAAGATGGTTATACTGAACAACTTTTCCTATGAGACCATCCACGAAATCGCAAAAAAATAAGAGCCAATTAAGAGTTAACTATGTCACCTCTCACACCTACGTTTCGCTGATGACCTCGTAATACTTAGCAACCAACCAGACCAACTACAAGAAATGTTACAACAGATATCAGATGAAAGTAAAAAAATAGGACCACAAATGAATACAGAAAAAACAAACGTTATGACCAACAGATCAAGGGTTCCCATCAGGGTCGACCAAGACATAATTGAGTGTGTGGATGAGTATGTCTATTTAGGCCAAATCATATCTGCAAGTGACATAATGGACAAGGAAGTGGGCAGAAGAATTGCGAACACCGGGAAACAGTATTGGGGCCTAAAGGAAGTGATGAAGAACAAGAAACTGTCTATGGTACCTAAACACAAGCTTTTCGGTACCTGCATCCTTCCAGTACTAACCTACGGATGCCAAACATGGGCACTCACCACAAAACAACTAAGCAAGTTAAAGGTTTGTCAGCACTCCATGGAGCGAAGTATGATGGGCGTAAAAAGGAAAGACAAAAAATGACTTGAGGATATTAGAAGACAAACAAAGATTGAAGACATAACTGTAAATTTCAGGAAATTAAAATGGAAGTGGACTGGACATATGATGAGAGGGAAAGACAAATGGAGTCACACTGCCACAATCTGGTACCCTAGAGACAAAAAGAGGAAGAGAGGACGACAGTATAAAAGATCAGTCCAAGTAGCTGGGAAAACCTGGACAAGACTTGCAATGGACAGAGATAAATGGAAAATGTTGGAGGAGGCTTTTGCCAAAAGGCAAACAGACACGTAACGTGTAATAAAAAGTAACTTTAATACTCAATAAAAAAAAAGAAAAAAAAAAGGTAAGGTAATAACAAGTTGTATTTAATAACAAAGTGGAAAAAACAAATAAATGTATATCAAACAAATCTTAAGGGTCAATCAATTATTTCTTGCTGCTCGTTGCCATGGTTACGTCTCCTGGGTCACTCTTTAAAACTATTATTTTATGGGGTTTAAATCCACTAAAAACATGTTTTTGTTATATTAGTAAACGCATTCCATGGTTGCGCATCTCCTTAGCATGATAGGAGTCCAGTTTATAGTATTTTTTCTAAGAAAGTCTGTCACTGTTGTCTCTTGGCTTACCGGGACAGAATAACAACAAGAAAAAGTTGATTGACCCTTAAATACTAAACGTACAAATCAATCATTAATTTTACCTACTATAACTACTAAGCAATCAATGCATAATAATTACTAAAAATGTTATTGTAAAAGTAATATCAAACAAATCTTAAATACTAAACGATCCATCATTAATTTTACCTACTATAACTACTAAACAATCAATGCATAATAATTACTAAAAATGTTATTGTGAAAGTAAATTATAAATGAAATTACTATATTATTATTGTATAAAACTGCCATTAAATTGTTCAAGGATAGGATTATGCATGTTTATAATTTGTCTGAATAAAGGGCTATTTTATTTTTTATTTTATTTATTTAAGAGTTAATTGAGAGTTAATGGATGGAACAGCTGATTTTTTTGGCGATTTCGTTGTCCGTTTCTTGGGAAAAGTTGTTCAGTGTTGCCATCTTATTCGCTTTTGGTCTTCTTGCTACAAGACCCCTAAATCACCATGTATATGGTTGCTCCATGGCTGCTCCGGTTGCTACTAACTATATGGTGCTGACTGTACTAGCCTGTTATTTTTAGGGTTTAAATCTCAAATGGTGTTATGAAACTTTTTAAATAGGTCATTCAGTGGGGCTAACTAATTAATTTTTGGATGACTTATATAAGTGTTAAGACTGTGTCTCTCAAACAAGCTATGATGACTTATAGTTAGATTATATATATTATATTTTCGACGGCAACAACGTACCTACATACGTAGTTGGCGTCAAAAAGGTTAAATTCCGTTCAAGCAAAACCAATATTCCATTAAAGTGTTGTCTTATTTTATTAAAATGAAATGTATAACATTTGAAAATATGGACCATTATATCAAAAAAGTAGAGATTACTTGACAATGCACTCTTACTATGTAAATGTTGAGAATATTTAAAGTGAAAGCTATGTTGTATGTACCTCTACAAGCATTGTGGTAGTGCATGGGTATAGGCTAAAACTGGTTAGCATGATCTCTTTAATTACCTACATAAAGCAAGATGCAGATTATAATTGAGAATATAATGGATAACAATAAAGTTATTTAAATGAATATTTAATTGAAATATTAAATTAAAAGTGGATTTAAAAGTAACTTTATAAGCCTTTCATTCAACAACATCCACCTAGCTAGACATAATCTTTGGCCATTTTTTTCTAAGTTTTTCTTGTCCAAAATAATTTGGACTATTCATCATCACCGAAGCTTAAACTATGGACATAATTGTCAAGTATATATGTAGGTGGTTTTTTAGGGTTCCGTAGCCAAATGGCAAAAAACGGAACCCTCATAGATTCGTCATGTCCGTCCGTCTGTCTGTCCGTCCGTATGTCACAGCCACTTTTTTCCGAAACTATAAGAGCTATACTGTTGAAACTTGGTAAGTATATTCTGTGAACCGCATTAAGATTTTCACACAAAAATCGAAAAAAAACATTAAGTTTTAGGGGTCCCCATACTCAGAACTGAAACTCAAAAAAAAAATTTTCATCAAACCCATACGTGTGGGGTATCTATGGATAGGTCTTCAAACATGATATTGAGGTTTCTAACATAATTTTTTTTCTAAACTGAATAGTTTGCGCGAGAGACACTTCCAAAGTGGTAAAATGTGTCCCCCCCCTGTAACTTCTAAAATAAGAGAATGATAAAACTAAAAAAAAATATATGTTGTACATTACCATGTAAACTTCCACCGAAAATTGGTTTGAACGAGATCTAATAAGTAGTTTTTTTTTAATACGTCATAAATCGTAAACCGCAATTTATTTCACGGAACCCTTCATGTGCGAGTCCGACTCGCACTTGGCCGCTTTTTTAGACATAGAGTAATTATAAACACACTTTAGTAGGCCCTAAGAGGTCCCAATAACTATTATAGACAGGTATATACAGGTCAGACCACTTCTGAGACAGTTGACTAGTTATGATAATTTATTAAAACAGGTTTATAGTATTGTTTTCTGTTCCATCTCAGGCTGGACTCACACAGTCGGAATCCATGCACTGAATTCAGTACCTGGACCACTCAAAAGCAAAAAAAGCGGCCAAGTGCGAGTCGGACTCGCACATGAAGGGTCCCGTGAAATAAATTGCGGTTTACGATTTATGACGTATTAAAAAAAAACTACTTACTAGATCTCGTTCAAACCAATTTTCGGTGGAAGTTTACATGGTAATGTACATTATATATTTTTTTTAGTTTTATCATTCTCTTATTTTAGAAGTTAAAGTGGTAAAATGTGTGTCCCCCCCGGACACACATTTTACCACTTTCGAAGTGTCTCTCGCGCAAACTATTCAGTTTAGAAAAAAATTATATTAGAAACCTCAATATAATTTTTGAAGACCTATCCATAGATACCACACGTATGGGTTTGATGAAAAAAAATGTTTTGAGTTTCAGTTCTGAGTATGGGGACCCCTAAAACTTAATGTTTTTTTTCGATTTTTGTGTGAAAATCTTAATGCGGTTCACAGAATACATCTACTTACCAAGTTTCAACAGTATAGCTCTTATAGTTTCGGAAAAAAGTGGCTGTGACATACGGACGGACAGACAGACAGACAGACGGACAGACATGACGAATCTATAAGGGTTCCGTTTTTTGCCATTTGGCTACGGAACCCTAAAAAGGTACACCCTTTGGTAGAAATACAGCACAAAATGTACCTTTCAAATTGTTCTGCAGTCATTCAGATTATGATTCAGTAACTGAATTCCGTTCTGTGTGACAGCCTTATAATTATTATCAATGTGAAGTGAAACATAATAACAAAAACTTTCTGTGAAGTCATTATTGAATTTCACATTTGTTTAATGCCTGTGCATTCTGTAATAATAATAAATAAAATAAAAAAATATTACGGGACAATCTTACACAAATCAACCTAGGCCCACGGTAAGCTCAATAAGGCTTGTGTTGTGGGTACTAGGCGACGATATATATAATAGATAAATACATATGCCTCAGTCATACCAATAGCCTCCCAAATGATAAGATAAAATGGGAAGTAGGTAATAATAATAAATTAATCATCATCATCATTGTCAGCCCGTAATCGCCCACTGCTTAGCATAGGCCTCTCTTCGAGTACGCCACCCGTCCCTATCCTGAGCTAACCTTATCCAGAAGTGACCCGCGATCTTCCTAATATCGTCCACCCATCGAGCTGGTGGACGGCCGACGCTCCTTTTACCTAGAAGTGGCCACTAATCTGACAGCTTTTTGGTCCACCTACCATCATTCTGCCTGGCAAGGTGTCCTGCCCAGCTCCACTTGAGTTTAGTAATGGTATCTCCAACGTCGCGCACCTTAGTGCGACGTCGGATCTCAACATTCCTCACTCGGTCTTGTAATTTAATGCCGAGCATGGCGCGCTCCATGGCTCTCTGTGCTACTCGTATTTTGTGCACAGCCTCATTTGTCCATGTCTCGGCACCGTACGTCATGGTGGGCAGGACACATTGGTTAAAGAGGCGAGTCTTCAGGCATTGTGGAACATTGGTAGACTTGAGGATGTCGTTCAGAAATGCTGCCCAACCCAGCTGTACTCTCCTTATGTTGATGCTCTTTGTCAAAGGATATAATATGTCCAAGATATACATATTGGTCGACCGACTCCAGTTTATTTTTTCCTACCGTTATAGTTGAATTCGAATTACCGGAGACGTTCGCCATAACTTTAGTCTTGGACATATTCATCCTGAGACCTACTAATAAATTAATACAAGCAATCATTTCATACAATTGATTGTTTTTTGTATGGTAATGGTAAAGATATCAACTTCAAAACTAGCCCAGTCTATCAGAAATGTACCCCTTATAACCTCAATAATTAACAACTTATAAAAGTTGAAATACCCCCGATATTTTCAATATCTCAAAAACGGCTGAATCGATTTTGTTGAAACGTAGCTAAGAACCATCTCGATCACGTCAGCTTTCGGATAAAAATAGAGCATTCAAATCGGTCAATTCCTTTAGGAGCTACAATGCCACAGACAGACACACAGATACACAGACACGTAAAATTTTTAACACCCCTCTTTTTGCGTGGGGGGTTAAAAATGTAATTGACCCACACTAAAAATGTAATTGACCCACACTAAAAATGTAATTAACCCACACTAAATTTTCAACAAAAACTGTCTTGGGTAGAACCCATCAACAATAAATTGTACTTAATTCAGGACATTGGGCAGATATTGAAAGTCCCTTTAAAATCGCTTGGGCAGGCAGGTCGAGGTTATAAGAAGACCTCATTTTATAAAGAAAGATCTAATGACAAAATGTCAGAAAAAATATATCTCAGTATTTTTTTTAAATATAAACTCAAGATTTTCACACACTATTTTTAATAAACAGGACTTTATGTACTTATTTGAAGTTACTCGACGTTTCGGATGTGTCATAACTTCCTTGGTGGCTAACCGACACAGTTTTGCCATTACTTACAACAAATGGACCTTTATAAAACCCGGTGTTGGTACATCCAAAATCATTTGAATAACATGATTTTTTTCATTTCATTTTATTTCATTTATTTGCCATAAATTGTATGTTACATAGGATGGTACATTAATAAAGTTTGTTAATTTGTTTCAATACAATTTTACCACTTTTGGTGTAGCAATAATAACAAGTATTAAATTACACGTAAAATATCTTCACATTATTGTTTTTTCCTTATATAGTTAGTTACAGTTTACAGTACTCACTTAAGCTATATGGACACAGCTCAACAAGGTATTTTTTTAAGGCAATTACAAATTTTGTAGACGATAGGGCCTTAATTTCAACTGGCAAGGCATTGTAGACCTTTGCTGCAACATGCAAGTGGCATCTAGTAAACATTGCTGTTCTACCAGCTGGGACCTTGACTTGATTCACAAATATATGATTAAGTCTGTCACTTTTAAAATCGTTCTTTAATGGAAACTCGTCTGGAAATCGACGCACGAGTTTACAGAGCTCCATAATATAAAGAGCTGTCAAAGTAGGCAAACATAGTACCTTGAAGGATTGCCTACACGACTCACGACTAGACTTAATTCCATTTAAAATACGCACGCACTTTTTTTGTAATCTAAATAATCGCTGTATGTCCACACATCCACCCCACATAGCCAAACCAAATAATACATGAGACTGAAAAAAAGCGTAATAAGATTGCATAGCCGCCTTTCTAGTGGATATTTTTCTCAAGCCTCTAAGAGCGAAACTAAAGCTACTAAGCTTTTTACATAGAGAATCGACATGCTTTTTCCAATTTAAATTTTCATCAACCCATATTCCTAAACATTTAGTTTCATTTACAACTAAGACGGGTGTATTGTTTAAACTAATATTTAGTTTTGCAGCATTTGTATTAATATTTCTAAAATGAATTACTTTTGTGTTACTTACATTTGTAGACAAATTGAGAGTATTGAACCAATCAACAATCCTATTCAGAGACTCCTCTATTAATAAGCTGAGATTATCCACCTCATTTCGTTTAAACTTAAACAGGACACAAACGTCATCTGCAAACATTATTACACGGTTAGTTGTTACCTTTGGTAGAAAGTTGACATATAATAAGAATAGGATTGGGCCTAGTATACTCCCTTGAGGTACACCGAAAATAGTTTGAGTAGTGCATGACTTCAAATCAACAAGAGTGTGATTTTTAACGTCTAACGAAGGAACTGTGACATATTGTTCCCGTTGCATGAGGTAAGATTCAAACCAGTTATTCACAATCCCTCTAATACCGTAACGATTTAGAATATCAAGCAATACATTGTGATCCACATGATCGAAAGCTTTTGATAAGTCAATAAATACAGCAACTACATTCTCGTTTCCATTCAAGGCTTTAGAGATATAACTAGTTAGTTCAAACAAAGCGTCATTTGTAGAGAGCCCCTTTTGAAATCCAAATTGTTCCTGAGCCAATACTTTGTTTGAACTTAAATAGGTGCCAAGACGTAATGCCATAACCTTCTCATAGACCTTAGAAAATGTTGGCAGCAAGGATATTGGACGATAATGGTTAGCATGCAGTTTGTCCCCTTGTTTATGCAACGGTTTAACATTAGCTTTTTTCAGCAAAGTTGGAAACTTCCCTTCAGAAATTGAAAGGTTGATCAAATACCAAAGCGGCTCCAGAAAATAATTTGCGATATACTTTATGACTAGTGAAGGTATTCCATCAAAGCCAGAGGATTTCTTATTTTTTAAACCTAATATAATTTTCCTTAATTCCTCTCTGTCGACTGGTTGTACAAACATTGTGCAAGGTACATGAGGGGGTAATATAGTTTTATATAGAAGAACCTGGCGAACATTAGAGTTAATTATAACAGATTTGAAGTAATTATTAAATAAATCAGGCACTTCGTCCATAGATTTCGCAGTATTTATTCCATCAGACAAGCCCACGAGATCAGTATAAACATTTAATTTGGATCCCTTAATTTTATCATTTATTAACTTCCAAGTAGCCTGAACTTTATTGCTTGCGTGTAGGATTGTTTTTTCTCTGTGCCTTTTCTGAGAATAGAATATCGTGTTCTTTAGAACATTACAATAGGCCCGATAGTATTTATTCAATTTTAAATTAGGATTGTGCTTGATCTTTATAAAAATATCACGTTTAACTTGGCATGACTTCCTTATCCCCTTTGTTAACCATCCTCTGTCTGTTTTTGTCCCCCGATTAACTCTAAATTTTCTCAATGGAACATATTTGTTAAAATGAGATATAACAATATCATGAAATATGTTGAAACCAGTTTCAGCGTCATTAACAAAAACAGGAAGCCAGGATATGCTTTCTAAGCTAGAGACAAGGCGATTTAAGTTATAGACACTGAGATCTCTGGCCCACCTATAGAGTTTATCACTATGTTTTTGGACCAGAACTGGAATACTAGCGAACTGTAAGGTGTGATCCGATATGGCAAGGTCAATTACAGTTACATTTTCAAGATCGACATTACTTATAATATTATCAATACAAGTACTACACTTATTTGTGATTCTGGTTGGTTCGTTTACAAAGCATTTAAGATTGAAAGTACTTAGCAAATACAAGAAATCTCGAACCTCTGTACTATTACTAAGAATATTTATATTAAAATCACCACCAATTATTAGTTGACATGGTTGATTTATAGAATTTAAAAGCGTATCTAAATTATCCAGGAAATTATCCTTTAAAATACTTTTAGGTCGGTATACACACAACACGTAAGTTTTAACGAGTTTGATGCCACACACTTCAAATACACCGGAAATAGACGCGTCTTTTATATTTGGTAGATCGTGGAACACAACATTTTCTCTTACAAAAATACAGGAACCGCCACTGCCTTTTTTGCTTGACCTGCAGAAACTACTGGCGAGTGAGAAACCAGAAATATTTAACAATTTCAACTCCGTCTTCTTTCTGTGATGCTCAGTAATTAACAGTATTTCGACGTCTTTACCTTGATTAGATGCTAACCATATTTCTAATTGAGATACCTTAGAGGCATTGAGACTTTGTATATTCACATGCGCAATTTTTCCATTTCTAGGGGTTTTGTTAGGAAACAACCGTTTCTTAGATTTTAAACCTTGGACGTTTCGGTGGAATATAAATGGTTTACTTGATTTGACTCCGAAAAAAATCTTGACCCTGTATATTTAGCGGGCGTTGAGGCGAACGCTGTTTTGTTGGTGACACTATATTTTTTTTTTTATGAAGTAGTCCGATATCTTTTTTTGTACATTTTTTGCATTTTGTTTAGTTGTCATGGAGTTTAAATTCCGCTTCTGCTGTAAGTGCAATAAACATGCCTACGTGGCGCATTATATTTGCCATGCCACGGTTGTTTATTCGCCCTGTCATGTTTGAGAACATGTCGAAAGATAAATTTAGATTCGAGTCAAACGAAAAATGCTTTTCATGGAGGGATGCATCGCTGCGCAATAGCATGTTAAAACTTTCGACTTTAGAGTTGTAAATGGGTTGGCCACAAATATACGTAGGGCACGCTAAGATTATATTGGTGTGAACAATAGGAGTCACATTTTTAACGATATACTTCACTAAGTCAGGGTAGTTTTCATTTTCCAGGAAGTCTTCTTCGCCAATCATTCATTATTATTACATTAATTTGAATATGATGAGATGTGCATTCATTTAAAGACCTCAAACCTATTCTTATTAAAAAATATTCCATCAATCAACGTCAGGAAATGTTTACAGAGCAATTTGAATTAATTGTTTCACAGTATCTTCAGATAATACCAATTTACTTAATTATTGTTAGATTTATTGGATGGCATTTTCCTTATACACTAAAAATGGGACAGAGATGCGAGATGTAGTACATTATTTTTACACCATTCGATATTACCTATAAATGTATTTAATTACCTATTATATTTAACATCATCCCAAGATTTCTCGTTTCAAGATCAAACTCCCTAAAAAAATATAAAAAAAAAACATCCCCAAGATTTTTCACGATTTTTTTGTTTCGGGCTCACTTATTAAAAAAACTATTTTTTTTTAAATTTGTTTATGGTAAATCTACATCTTTAATAGTAGTTTATGCGACTGTACATAATGAAGGGCATCAAATACGAGCGTGGGTTTATGAAACGAGCCGAAGGCGAGTTTCATTATAACATCACACGAGTGTTTTAATGCTTAATTATGTACAGTTACATACACTACTTTATCTATCCACATATCATAAGCCTCCATGATGCATTCAGGAGCCGCTAATTATGACCGGCATCGCGGCGTTGTTTTCTGGCAGCTGTCATAGTTTTTTTTTAATTCATAGACAAACTAGAGTCGGATCCAACTGATCCGACTATCATATCGTTCGATATCTTACTTACGTGCGACATTTGTCAAATTTGTATGCAAATTGACAATTAATTTCGAACTAAACGTCATCTCGACTGATATTAGAATAGAGGTTAAATCAAATTTCTTTTCATCTCTCCTGTTCTGAAAGTTGACTTTTCATGGGCATATAGCCGGGTGGAAAATAGCGTTTTCTCCCCTAGGGTGGAAAGTAATTTTTTTTTAATTGTTACGGTCAGCCACGGTAGTCGAAGATAATTGAGTTACTTCATATTATTAAAATAAAAGCTTTACATATATCGAAACTCAGCTATACATTAAGCGACGGGTTCATTACGACGATGTTGATAAAAAATCATTTTACTGTTGGTATTTTTCTTCCTAATTACAGAAAATCAACATTCAAAACCCTTTCTGTAAATATCGGCTGCCCGAAATAATGCTATAAAACTTTTTTTTTCACGTTTCGTCATGGCCCTCTAGATTAGTAGCGTCGTCACGGCCTACTCGATTACAATCGATTACAATCGAGTAGGCCGTGGCAAGTGGCCCGTGCAAAGAGGTTAGAGGTTGGATATAGTTTTAATTATTTTACTTAGGTATATCTAAAATCGAATAATTAATTTATTTCATATCAAGCAAATCATTCTATACATTTATTTATAGAATTATATAAATACAAGAAATAAGATTAAAACTATTAGATCAGATACGTTTTTTAAACTTTTCTAAAGTTGGCAGTATGTGTATTTTAACTGATTATTCTTAATATACCTGTTTTATAAAATGTACGTGCAGTATTTTACTTTCCTCACAGTCGAAATGAAAAGTAGAGTGTTTAACTCGGGTGAAATTACCCATTTTACCCTCGAACTATTGGCGCTCTCACTTCGTTCGAGCGCCAGAAATATCTCGGGTACTATGGGTCACTTTCAACCCTTGGTTAACAATCTACTATTGTTTTTCAGACACATTTGAAATTTGAATGAAATAATATTTTCGAAATAATAAATTTGTTCTAACAAAACAGTCTATTTTTATGGTGGTCATAATGTGCGGTTCTTGAACGCATCATGGAGGGTTTATGATATTTGGATAGATAAAAAATATTATTTAATGAAATGAAGGTGGTTCTTGATCATAATCACATGAATCACCACCTTCTTAAAGAGCGACTAGGGATCCCCTCGTCGGCATTTTTTTAGACTATTATAGTTTCGCATAATTCATTTGGCATAATAGTATTGTCCCATAGTAATACTTTGGTCTACTACTTTGTTTGGCATATTACGCTTTTAGAATAATTTTAGTTGACTAATACACATTATGCATATTATTGTATGGGCTAATAATTATTTGTTATACCTATCTGTCATTATCATTAACGATAATTTCAGTTTTCTACATGACTAAAACATAGTTTCGTTGTTACCATGGATTATTATATATATGATTTGATTGATTGATTGATTGAATTCTTATCGGGATTTAAAACTGCGTTTTCTTTTATTTTGTTACGGGCGCATTGAATCTGCAAAATGAACAACAAAATATCCCATAAAAACATTCCATGTAAAAAATAGCCTTAAAAATAGGCCGAGTCTTGAAACTCTTCCACAGTAAAAAGTGATGAGATGTTTCGTAGACCCAAGTCAGGCATTCTAATTAATCTTTATTTGCTTGCTAAATAAAATTTTGTGACTTGGCAATCACACTTACATAAAGGTTGAACACGCCAAAACGAGGGCATATTAAATAGTCAATAAAAACATAATCAAGTAAAATTAAAAAAATATATATATTACATTGGCTTACACTACTATCGTACATTTATAAACATACCGATGTGTTTTAATTATGCTTTGAATACGCCATTTTGCGTCGGATGCGGCTCATCAAGGTTTGCACGGCATTATCAGGGTACTTTTTACCAGCCCAAGTCCATGTTTTTTGCAAATCAGCCACGGAATTGATTTGCCCGCCCTTCTTTTTTAATATCCCTTTCATTATGGACCAATATTCCTCGATAGGCCTGAGTTCAGGGCAATTAGGAGGATTGCAGTTTTTAGGTACCACACACTGAAAAAAATAATTAGCCGAACTAATTAAGTTGTTTAAAAAATAACTCAACTTAAGTTAGGTGGAAATAAACTTTGCATAAATTTACAAAAACTATTTTGTAATGTACTCTCTTCTAGTTATGTTAAGTTATGTCTGGTAAGCAGTAAATTAATAATTTGGTTATTATTTACTGAATTAAAGTAAACAAACTAGTATGGCTGCAGCAACAAAATATTTTTTTTAAATTAAATTAACTGTACCCTTATTTATTATCGATGTGTTTGATGGTATATTACCAAACCGTATGTTATGATTACAACTAAACTGTATATACTTATTGGTTACCAATGCGATTAAATATCTCACCTAACCGTATGTTTACTACTAAATTTTTACAATTGTTAATCAGGTACCAATTTTTTTGGTAGTTATTTGGTGAACCGTTTATGTTCTCTTTGATTAAATATTTTATTTATTAACAACAAATGCTTTTGTAACTATTTAACTAGTAGTTCGAATGTTCAATAGTCAACAAAATTAAAGTTAAAAATAAGTAACGTTTAGCAAGATAGTTATCAAACTTTTGTTATTATTAGCAAACGTTGCACGTTGACGAAGCCGAACGAAGCGAACCCGCGAACCAGTTCATTCCTGCTGGAGGTTCGGTTGTTGCGAGTAAAAAGAAATTAAAATCATGTGAATATTGGTGATATAGTCAGTATAAGTAGTGCGTGGCATGGTGTTTGTGAAAGAACTATATAAAACGGGGCGAGGACAAATATTTGAGGATATGAACGACTTTGAGGAGGCCGCGGCGGCTGCCGCTGCACCGGCACATATTACTAAGGAAGAGTACTTAAAATCATGGGATCTTTCCATGCATAATTGACAAGTTCAAAGGTAAGTCATGTCATTATTTAGTAACATTACACGTTATTCATAAATCGTAACATATGGTGGTGAAAGAAAGACTGGGTGCTACCGCATATTATATTCATTTTATTCTGTATCTGTAAGGTCTAGTGACGACATAGAAGGCTTTGATTGTATTTAAATTGAAACAAAACTAAAACAGGCTAACGGAGCTTACTTTATTTTATTTCAGAACACAGCATTGATTTCGGAACCCTATTAGAAATATTGTCTCCGATGACATCAAGGATCTCATTCCAGTTATAGTCCATATATAGGAGCCAAGCTGATAACTCAGATTTCCATGCTAAAATATAATAACCGATGCGTTTTCACAATCCAAAACAGTAAGTACCTACCTATATAACTAACATTGCCCATTTATTTTTCTAAACAATTATTTGATATTAGGGCAGTTTCCTCCGGAGATACCTTGATATGCCTTGTTGAGGGGACACTCGTTGACACATAAATAAGTGTATATTTATTGGGTATACCAATGTAGAGGTACAGTATATATTTAAGTAATACATATTTCAAATACCTTTCAGACGGATGACATTGAAGATATAAGAATCATGGATGGATGCATATTTAATTGACGGTTGACAGAGCAAGCAGAAGAACCACCATCCGATGCTGAGCCACAAAGAGAGCAGAAAAAACGTTGTGTAAGTAAGTGAAATTCTGCAATTTAAAAGTTCACACTAATGTTAGGTATAAAGTCGAAATTACCTATGTTTGTCCGTGTTAAGTCTCGGCCTAATAGCTTTAATTTTTGTATTAATGTCATATGAAGATAATTTAAGCTAGTAGGAACAGTCAGGGGTAATAATATAAGGACATAAATATCTGTACAGGACTCTATTATCAATGTCGTAGAGGCGTGTACAGACATTCATGTCCTTATTTATGTACGTATATCATTACCCCTGACTGCACCTAAGTTATTTCAAAAAAAATTGGAGTTAAACTTGTCCCATTCCAAAAAAATATGTGAAAATAAATTGATGATTTTTATTGCAATTTATAACAAAGTTATGCAAATTATCAAACAAGGATCAACACAATTTCAACATCTCATTACTTATCAAATAATCTGTGTTGTACCTAATTATTTGTATTATTGTAGTAATTTTTAAATGTGGACTTTTTACGATTTTAATTAATTTAGAGTCATACAAACAGAAACATCATCAATTTACAAAATGATAGATAAGTAAGTTTTTTTTTAGTAACATAAGTAGTGGTAATATGTATCTATAGATAAGTTGTTTTAAATATTTTCGTTAATTTTGTTCGTGTTTGAGTGTTAGCAAGTTTGGATGAAATATATATGTAACGATTACTTAAGAGTCACTTATAAAACTGAAATAATTATGAGAAGAATTATAATATAATAATGATTATGAATACTAAACAATTAAAGAGGGATATAAAAACTATGTATTTGTATTAATTTTATCAGATAGAACATACTGTAAAAATAAAACTGTTAATACTAGATTGCTGATCAATAAAACTTTGCTTAACTTTGTAACCATGAATTTTATTATAGGCTACCTATAGAAATGAACAATTTCGTTTAAAATATTCATATCAAGTTGTAATAGTGATAAAACCTAATGATTGTTTTTCATGTGACGTTACCATTTACTTACAATGTAGTATTTATTGTTTATAACAATAATATAATTGTAATACAACTTAATATGACTATACTTTTAAAATTTAATTAATTGTAATCACAATGTGAGTATACCTGTCATTATGTTGAGTATGTTGGGTGTGTATTTTTTCTAGTTAAGTAGTTACTTGAGGCAGGCATGACATCAAATAAAATCCCAGTAAAAATACAAGCCCAATATACTCAAATATCAAATACGAATGCTCTGTTAGTCAGTTTTAGTTCGTTTAAAAGTCCGATTAACTTTTTAAATAGATAACAACCTGTTAGGCGTTGTGATTGGCTAGAAAAGCGTGGCGCACTAGGCCTAAACAAGTTTCATATCAATATGTTTCCAAAAATTGTTTCCCAGATTTATCGTTTGTCAAACTTTCGTTTGGCCGAAATGCATTTTAATTAATTGATAAGATGACCTTACAAACAATATTGATAAGCTTAAGTTAAAAAAATCTGTCAGATGAATTTTTGGATAAATGATACATAGAGGAAACAATGTTTTGAAACATTGACAGGAACCTATTGTAAAAAGGTATACTTACATTTTATCAGAGGGTATCGAGTTGTGATAGAGTGCAGAGATTGGACCTTCCAAGAAATAAATTGTGTTTCAAATTAGGTGTTTCACTAGATGGCATCCCAATCCGCGGGCATTCTTAATAAATGCCCGCCGAATGTGGCGACATCTCGTGAAACAGTAATTTTCGCGGCACGATTTTTTCTTTGACTTAGCACTCTAATACAACTCGATAAGTAGGTACAGTCAGCATCAAAAGTAGCTACGCAATCGAAGACGTCAAAAGCTCTTATTCCCTTTTAATAAAGACTTATGACATCTTCGTTTGCGTAGCTACTTTTGATTCTGACTGTACTCTCTGATTATAGTTACAAATAACTAAACTAGTCAAGCTAATGATAACCAAACAGTTTAGTTATTGGTTACCGACCAAATAATCTTATTTACAACGAAAATATGGTAATTGGTAAACAAAATAAATAAGTAACCACTAAACGAATAAATTGGCTACTAATAGCAAAATAATTTGGTTACTAATAGCAAAATAGTTTGGCTACTGATATCTAAATCATTTGGCTACAGATATCTAAATTATTTGGCTACTAATATCTAAATTATTTGGCTACTAATATCTAAATTATTTGGCTACTGACAGCTAAATAATCTGGCTTCTAATAGCTAATTAAGTTAAGAAAACAACTTAACCGTAAAGCCACTAAGAATAAATTGGTTCATTTGATTATGACAAAGCACTTTGTTATTTGTAGGCGAAAATAAGTATTATACATTCATGAACAGTTTGGTTAGGAACTGTAAAATTGTTAGATAATTAGTATCGAAAATAGCTACCTGAATCTGACTGTTCGTTTTGTTGATACTTACAAAACATTTCAATTAAATCCAGACTAACACCTTTGCTATAGTTAACATAAATAGTTAAGCTGTAAATACCTAAACACTAATAGCAAAACACGGTTTTGTAACAGATAACACCTAGTTCGCAAGTCCCAATTTTTGAGTAAGCAGTAACCAAATTTTTTGTTACAGTTATGCAAACATTTTTTTCAGTGCAGCAACACCATTCTGTTTGTACCAGTCTGACACAGCTTTGGCATAGTGGCAGCTTGCAAGATCAGGCCAAAACAATGGTTGCGAATTATGATTTCTTAGAAAGGGTAAAAGTCGCTTCTCCAAACATTATTTTTTGTAAATTTCACTGTTTACAGTGCCTGTAGTGATAAATGATCGACTTTTTTTACCGCAGCTGCAAATAGCTTGCCAAAGCAAGTACTTTTTCGGAAACTTGGACCTCTTTTTTAACTTACAGTCCTCAGGAGCATTTTTGCGACTCGTACTAGTATAAAACTTCTGGCCTGGTATCTGTTTAAAGTCAGCTTTTATGTACGTTTCGTCGTCCAACACGATGCATTTAAATTTTGTTAAGAAATTGTCGTATAACTTTCTTGCCCTTCGTTTGGCCGTCAAATTCTGCTGAGCATTGCGGTCAGGTGCAGCTTGAGCCTTGTACGACCTTAACCCAGCTCTTGTCTTTACTTTTTGTACATAAGATTAAATAAATAAATAAATATTTGCGGACAATCTTACACAGATCAACCTAGTCCCAAACTAAGCAAAGCTTGTACTATGGTTACTAGACGACGATATACATACTTATATAGAGAAATTACATACTTAAATAGATAAAAAACATCCATGACTCAGGAACAAATATTCGTGCTCATCACACAAATAAATGCCCTTACCGGGATTCGAACCCAGGACCTCTTGCTTCGTAGGCAGGGTCACTACCAACTAGGCTAAAGCGGTCGTCAAATTGTGACATTTGTACCTTTTTAGCGACATCGCGAGACGAGATCTTCGGATTTGTGTTAAAAAGCTGTCAAACTCTGGCTTCTTTTTTTTGTGTTTTATGCCTTGCTTTCCGCCAGTACCTGGCTTCCGTTCTACAGTCAACCGTTCCCGGAACTTTTTTAAAACAGAACAAACAGTGGATTGTGGATATTTCAATAACTTTGCTAGTGCTCTGTAGCTTAGAAGGGGATTTTCTGTGTGCTTGAGCAAAATCATTTCACGCTGCTGAAGTTCAGGGCTCTCCATCGTGAAAACGAATGTATGAGGTGATATGCTGTTATAATATTTTTGGTTCATCATACTATGGAGTTTATAAATATATTACTAAATAGTTTGTATAGTCGTAAATAAAAAAATATATAAGTATATATGTATGCCCACGTTTTGGCGTGTTCAACCTTTAGTTTTTGGTAGGTATGCAAAAATTAGTAAATGCAGTAAAGCTGTGTGAGACTTGGCCTATTTTTTACATGGAATGTTTTTTATGGGATCTCATTTCTTTTTGTAGACTGTGCATGGGAATGTTATTTTACCTACCGCAAATAATGTTTGTATAGTTTTGCAAGCAAGGGTCTCGCTCGCGGCACGGAATTATACGCGGGCCGCCTGTTGCCGACCCCTGCTTTATAGTGAAGTAATAAGATAGCCAGTTTTTACATAATATCTCGTTACAATATTGTTAATAAACACTCAACCCGCCCGCCGTCAATTATTGACGAATACCTAATTCAAAATAGAACAACACGATGCACTAATTACTCTCTAATCACGTCTTCAAATTCGACTGCATTCCCACCGGCGGCATTAGCGCTTAATTACGGACGATACCGGATGTGAGGTTGTGAACTTGAAACCTTTCCGGATGTGAGGCAGAGGCTGCGACGGTGTTGGGAGCCCACCCGCACAGTCCACCTATTCACAAAGTGTCTGGCTCGTCCCTAGTATAACTTGACTGGGACGTTAGTATCAACTATGCGTTGTGAGAGGCCAGACATATGCTAGACACATGTGACGACATGGTCGGCTAGAGATGTGAATCCAACCCCGCAATGGGCGAGTGGATAGGGTTACCAGAATCACGGGTTAATTTTTGGCTAAGCTACCTATTTGGTTTTAATTTGAATTGTCTTTAATGTTTGGTTGTTACTTACTCGACTTGGTTTGACGTCACGCCACCAATGGGGAATGGATGAAAATTTTTGAAATGCCTGATTTTTTTTTGGTGGTAGGAATAACCTTCCTTAGCACCAGAAAAAAGTTGCAGACTTTTCAGATGCGTCAATAATTTTTGAAAAATATAAACACTTTCCTCACTTACGTTTTGGGTTTAGGACGGCAAATAAGACATTTTGCGTGATCAACCTCATATTACAGAAAAATATCATAAAAATCCGTGGTAAACTGACACTGGCAATGATATTGACAGCTGCAGCAGCTATATTTGTCATTGCCAGGGTCAGATATTGATTTTTTTTTGTAATATGAGACGGATCAAGGAAAGTGTCTCATTCGCCGTCCTGACCACAAAACGTGAGTGAGGAAACTGTTTATATTTTTCAAAAATAATTGACGCAGCTGACAAGTCTGCAACTTTTTTCTAGTGCTAAGGAAGGTTATTCCTATCACCAAAAAAATAATCAGGCACTTCTAAAATTTTCATCCATTCCCCATTATTGCCATGTTGATGGGTTACAAAATCCAAAAAAAAAATTCAAACTTACATACAATATAATAGAATTTATGTATGGTAACTAAACCAACTAAGTGCACTAGAGTAGTAAAATTTGACGTAGTAGTAGGGAGTAAGATACGATATTCGTATATTGGTTGTTAAATCGTCGTGCATATTATGTCCGAAAATCTGAGTTCACTTCGATAAACGATCAGAAGATATCAGAATCAGATCCGTATTACCATTACCGTCTTGCTGATAACATCCTTACCAATTTTTAAATATGTGTCAAATCTAGAATCTATATATGTAGGTACGTCACATATAGGCTGATGATTTGTTGATTACGATGATGTGTTAAATTCTTAAGCCAATCAATGTTTCAACAGTATGGAACTTCTTCTTTTCAAAATAATGCAAATAATTGGGGATCGATTGAGAGGCGAAGATTTAGTTTTGAACACCAATGTAAAAATTCATAAATCAATTGTATTACAATGATATTAGTATTTGCATAAAAGGCTCGAATGTAGACGGTACCTATTAAGTTTGTTCCAGCGTGTCAATTGAGAAAACAGTAAATAGGTATGTATTATTTTTTCATTTCTTAAAATCTTTTTAAAGATCTGACGCTTTAACATTAATTCATTCAACGCTCATGCATTAAACATTATTGACGATTTCAAGTGTGCCGAGCAAACAATGGGCACCCGGACATCTTTGGCGAAATGTCTGTTTGTAAAGAAATAAATGGTATCCCTACGCGCGAGTCGCAACCCGGATCTCGTTGCCCCGCTTCCCCTTCACCGAGCACTCGCTGCGCGCGCGGTGCGCTGCGTACGCGCAGTCTCGCCGCGATACGAACCGCTCGCGGTCATGCCGCACTCCCTCACGCCTACACACATTTATTATGTACGCGACTGACGCCCAGGTGAGCGCGAATTACCAACCCCTACCTGATAATCAGCGTGACTCCTCGCCAGGAATGGCCACCGCCTCTAGCGGACGCAATGATGTTCATTGACGATCGACCGACATTACGTTCCCGGAAGTAGCCGGCTGTTGTGAAATTAACGTCATAATGGTTATGACAGCGAAGACAGTGTTTGTTTTGACCCACTGGGATTGCTCTTGTGCTTGAGGATCTGGTAATCTTATGAGTTTTGTGCTGTGCGTGACGCTGACAAGGATTGAATTCTTCGGATCTTTATTCCAATTAGCTTAGCGTGTCATCACGTATGAAGTTAAGATCGTATGTGATTGTATGGTCTGCCGCCGGCGCGGCGCAATGTTTTTGTTGTCGTTTACAATGTTTTTGTAGCGAGAAAGTCGAGTTAATTAATGTTTAATGTGTTCATCAGTCGTGTGAAGTGTCGCAGGTCCGGTAGTGATATCACAGCGACTTTCACTACGAGAGCACGGGTGATTTATAATCGTTCGTTATCCGCGGGATCCGATCGCTTATTTACAATCAACGATCCGCATCAATTTGAGATTGTTGGCTCGTTTAATCTTGTTTGTTACTTTAGTTGTGTTATTGATAGCGTTGTTACCAGAACAGTTCCCTATTACAGAGGTCTAGAAGCTTTATTGGGCACGATAATAAAGGGATTGAATGATAGTAGTACCTTCGGGATTGCTAAGACTTAGTACCTATTACATTGTTAGTTTGAATGGCATCAAAAATTCAGTGTTCTGGAAAAATCTTAACCAACTGTGCATTCCTCTCTGTTTGCATTATCATGAAGTTACAATCACTCCTTTTATAGTAAAATCTATAAAGATATCTCGTCAGAAACTGACTTTTATCTCCGCAATGTTGAGTTTGTTAAGACCGCTCCTTATTCGCATATCAGTAAATTGCTCATCTTACTATAGTATCATCTTAAAATTCGAAGGAGATTGATTGCTCCGTGCTCGTCCTTTATTTTGCACGATATCCATTTTTACATTATTTGTTATCAAATTGCCTAACATCTTCAAATCAGAAAACACGGATCATTGTTCCAAGTTGAAAACGCTGACCTCAGACCGATTAGATGACAATCAGAAATCCCGATAATGAGTGTAATCCACCAAATCTAAAAATAAATACACATAAAAAGAGTGGCTTGGCAACCTTCTAATGTTGGTTGGAACGTATCAAGTGTATCCGGTATGATTATGCCGTGATGTAACGAATATCAATAGGTAGACAGCGTGCGGCTGAACTGAGGCCCACTTGCGATTGCGGTTCGTTGACAAATATGATAAAAACCGGTCAAGACGGATACATTACTGTAACCGTTGACGTGAACGAAATCTACTGAAGCCCATATATCTGCTTTAGAACGGATTTTATGTGCACACAACACACGTGCTTTAGACAAAGATCTTATGACATAATTATATCACGAATACGATATGGTTAGTTAGGCATTTTTAAGACATTCATTATATTGAACTCTTTTTATATTGAAGATAATTCAAGGTTATCTGTCAAGCAATCGGCAATGATCTTTCATATTAAACAGTCTTCGTGTCAAAATTGGCGCCCGAACGCATGGCTTCAGTGACCATTTTGCTTTACATGGTTGTGCAGGATATGTCCAAATATCCGTCTAATGTTTCGCCACGTGAAGAGAACGCGAACACGGACGTTACAGTTTACCGTAGTGCAGTCAGCTGTTAGGTTGGCTTGACTCAAACGTGGCGTGGTCGCACGCAAACATTAACAAAAACTTAACCAGAAACGCGACGTCCTAGTTGCAAAACAAAAGACTGGTTTGGTCATTGTAAGGAAACCATTGCAAGGGTGACTTATCACTTCCTTTAGAATTAATAACTTTTCATTTTATATCTAAGTACAACCTATAAGTACATATACATATGTATATCCTGTTCATTATGTATATGAACTTATAACTAACATTTCAATAAGGCTCTTTGGGGTGGTAGAACCGCAGAATTGCATATGCTTATTGACTATCTTTATCTAAATGTATCATTCTTAACATACAATCACTGCATTTGCGATTAGATGGTACGTTGCCTCGGTCGTATAAGAAGAATCGCAATCGAGCTCCCAATTATTATTCGGATGCTTTGGCACATTGGGTTATCACTATCAGCCGTCTGCGAGGCGAGGGTGGGTGCTTGTGTTTATATTGTATAAGTGTGTCGCGGGGGCATCCTGTTGGTGGCTGCCGGCGTGACGCCACATCGCACGAGGTGGCGTGCGTCGGCTCCGGCCAATCGCAACCACCTCATTGGCCACTCTTATCTCTGCTCAAACGCGTGATAGAATTTCTCCTCTACAAACGGAACTGGTAGCGTAATCAGGGGACGCCGAACTTGTTTACGCTCAGTCTATTAATTTTAATGCAATAGAAACTGGACATACTCAGACACAGATTTATAGGGCTGCCGGTGCCGGTTGCCGGCCTGGGAAAACAGTAAAACGATCACCATTATAAACGCTTATTGCTAGATTAGGTGCCCATATCAGCTGTTGTATATCAGAGGCCGTGAAAACTAGGTGAATGTTGACGGATGTTGTATACGATAATATTAACGTCATACTGGCTCGATCTCTTTATGTGGCTATTGCAAAAATGTAGTTATAAAACATTCGCGTCAATTTTCTTTATCTAATCCTAATGTAAACAAATTGAAAGCGCGCCTGCGCATAAACATTATAATGTTCTTATTACCGTTGTTCTAATTACTGACGTCATTGCTATCAGTACACGTCACATATAAATTCTACTATTAACGCGCAATTCGTTTCAAATCTGTAAAGTCTACGATACATTACAAGCCCTTGTCCTGTTTTGCTTCCTAATTATACCCATAGCGTTAAAACAAATTAGAGCCGTCTGTCTGTCTGTCACCAGGCTGTATCTCACTGATACCGTGATAGTTCCAGCTGAAATTTTCACAGATGATGTATTTCTGTTGCCGCTATAACAACAAATACTAAAAACAAAGTAGTAAATAGTTTTTTATAGATAATGGTACGGAACCCTTCGTGCGCGAGTCCGACTCGCACTTGGCCGGTTTTTTTATATCTACTTTGAGCTATGTCACTACCGTTTAGTCTATTCTTATCGATGATTTGCGCCAAACCGTCGCCACAGACTGCTGTACAATGTACAATGCACATAGTTGAGGCCAGTCCAGACTGCTAAGATATAACGAGATAAGATAACAACAGATTGCTGAATAAGACAGCATTCCTTTGTGAATAAAAGATTAAAAACAAAAATCCGAAGCCTTCGATCGTTTTGCTTATGTCCAGCTGATACGAGTACATTTATGTGTTTGCCCGCTTCAACATTTCGTTCTTTACTTCGTAGTCTACTAATTGTTTAAACAATTCGGTCGACCTCCATAGCTAAACTGGTTGAGAAGACTTTAAGGCTCATTGCTTTATCTTAACAAAAGCATTAATATTCATCAACTTGTTAGTATCATTATTTAAAGGACAGCCATCGACATTGTCTGTAACAATTGCCACATTGCTGTTTACATAAATGTGTATTAATGAGAACGAGAGAGTTCTATAGCAACAGTTTATACGCCTTCAAATCATTACCTACTTCTTAATCGTAATTATTTAAATCGAATGAAATAGCTAGGCTAGACTGATTAAATTTTTTTAAACAATAATGGGTGTCCGAGTTCCTCTCACACTTGAATTGAGAATGAGAGGAGATATGACAATTTTCCTGAAAATGAGATCAATAGAATATTTTTTCGGCCCGTGTAAACCGGTATCACTCATCGTAAAATTCATTTGAATCCAAATAGTTACAGCCGTTTCTAAAACACAATTACGAACAAAACAAACACATAATCCAGATGTTATAGCTTATCTTTTGATTATAACTCAGCTGAGACTTTTGACCGGTTTAAAATTTCCGTGAGCTTCATTTCATTTCATGTTGAAAATACAAGAATACAGTTTTTAGGTGATACATCTATCATAAAATTCATAAATCATAAATGTGTGGTACTAATATTCTAAAGAGCTTAATGTTTGCGAGTTTGTAAGTTGGATTTAGGGGTAATCTCACAACTACCTAATTTCAAGCATTATTGCGAAAATATTTTGAATAGGCCATGTAGATTGGACAAGGTTAACATTAACGCTTTTTCTAGAAAGCGGGTGAAGACGCGGGGTCAACTAGTATCTGTATAAATTCAAATTAGGTACAAATAAATTGAACCAGGACAAAAGGCGTTTCCGTTGATTATTTTAGAAGAGTAGTAGCGAAACGAATGCGGGAGAATCACGGGTTTTTAGCGTTGGCAAACGCTATGAGGAAGTCAGAGGATTGTTTTGATCATTGCTAGGAATGGGCGAGAATTTGTGATTGTCTAGGTTGATGAAGACAAATCGTTTGTTTTGAAATGTAAAGGTTAATGTTATTTTGATATATGCATTCCAGTTTAATGCTTCTAAGTTCTAACAAACTTGTAATAATACGTTTAGTACTTTTTTGACTGATTGATTTCTGAACTTCTGAACTCTTTCGCTTTCCGTCTTTTTAATCGTCACAGTAGTAATGTTTTTCGAGCGTATTATGTATGTAGGTGCAAATATCTATTTCTTTTGCATGTTCTGCAAATTACATTGTGTATTGTCGTCATCATCCTAGCGTTTTTTCCCGTTTGAGCCCTAAAAAGGATTCCAGCACGGTTAGCACAAGACGGCGCACGAACTCTCTCGAGCTCTCTCGCACTATCCGTCTCTTTTTAAGTGGTCTAATAAGAGAGGGACTGAGAGAGAGCTCGCGCGCCGTCTTGTGCTAACCGTGCTGGGTACGCAAAATTTGGCGTAGGCACATTGTGTATTGTATGTATTCGTCTCAATTGTGGGAACGACATGATGTATGGTATTTTTGTAAGCAGACGTCTGTTTTTATTTTCAAAATATTTTGTTGACTTGTTTCCTTTAAGCAAGCTCGCGACATTATCTCTTAGTTCATTTGCATGTATGGTTGTACTAGCAGGGCTATAACTGTGACGATTCGAATTCGCAACATCTTGATATCCTTGCGAGCTGTAATCTCAGAGCGGCTTTGTTCGTTCAGTTCAGTAATTACAGTGATACTCGTATGTTCGACATTGCAATGCTCATTAACGTCCTAAGGACCGTACCGGAAAGAAAGTAGACAACTTCAAAATGGTATTGTTTTTATTCTGTGTGAAAACTGATAATGAAACAAAAAGAAACTGAAGAATAAGGTCTTTATAAAAAACTGTTTTAAAGAATTCGTCGTATTATATCTATTTTGCCTGCAACCTAACTTTCTTTTTGATGTGTCTCATTAAATTCTGGACGATCACTTTTGACACATTTTATGATGCCCTGATGATCCACTTTTTTTAAAGTCGTCAACTGAGGTGGCAGCTTTGACGTTTTTTAGAGGTGTCGTTTCATCATTCGCTCAATTGGGCTAACTTCTGGGCAATTGGGAGGATTCATCTCCTTATCCACTACTTCTACCTTGTCAGCTTTATACCATTCCTTCGTTGTATTAGAGTAATGACAAGAAGCCAAGTCTGGCCAAAATAAACTGCTAGTCCTGTGCGTCTTTATTAGTGGTAGTAATATTTTCTGTAAGCACTCGTCACGGTATACCGTAGCGTTCAAAGTCTCTGTAGTGAAGAAGGATTGCGATCGCATACCGCATTGAACAATCGCTTGCCACACTAATACTTTTTTGCCGAATTTCTCGATGTTGATGGCCTTATGTTTTCGAGTAACCTTCTATAAGCCGGCACCGTAATAAATTGAGGTCCTGGTAAGGCTTTAAAGTCCAGTTTGCAATAGGTCTCGTCATCCATTATAATGCACTGATTTTTCTTGGTCAATATACGGTCGTATAATTTCCTTGCCAGTTTTCTGACAGCTATTGTTTGATTTTCATCTCGTTTTGGTTGTTTTAGTTTTTTATAAGTTTTTAGGTTGCATCTTAGTTTGATGTTTGATTCTTTGTATCATAGCCGAAGAAGTTTTGGCTCTTTTTGCCTTATCTCGAATTGAAAGGGACGGATTTTGTTTAAACATTCTTACGACTTTCTTTTCTAATGTCAAGTCGGTTGTACCCGGTTTTCTTCCAGATTTAGGCCAATCTTCGAGAGTACAGAAGTCACTAAATCTATTTATTATATTTTGCACGCTCGCGGGATTCAAACCTTACTTTTTAAGGCCCTACCCTGAGCCAGATATGCAAAAATACCCCAATCATATCCTATTTTTGTGCGAAACGTTGATATTTGTAGACTTGCGAAAAATATATATCATTCTTGATTATATTATCTTTTCATCCACAGCTTTCAATACACGATTCATAACACTTCGCTCGATACAATTAATTCTCAAAGTAACCTCCAATTCAAATTTTACTCCAACTTTACTTGTTATTTTACTACGCAACACTATGAAACAAAAAAAGGAGAAAAATCAATCATAATTAAAATAGTTCATTGACAGCTTCCATAGTTCAATAATTTGAAGCAATATTTTTAAAATAAATAAACATCGTCAAATTCTATCGTATAATGATATCGACTTACGGCCTGCAAGGTCTATCTCCGTCACTCTTTCTAAATGTGACAGTGATAGCTGAGCGCTCGTGCCAGAATGACCTGTACTACGTTTCCCAATAAAATAAAAGATTTATTTAACTTGCCTTGCAAATATACAGGGTGGAATTTCATAAACTGTACAAAATAAAAGGAGAAAAATTTCAGCCAATTTCATCGGTGAAACGGTGTTTTTTTTTTTTTCTAGTCATTAGTTTTTTTTTTACAGAATTTTGAAAATTTTTGTAAAAACTCGGGTAATACACCTAATTCAGACGGTATAACTTTTGATCCAATGGTCCTAAAATGAAAATAAAAAATGCAGAGTATTACCAAGGGACAGGTTAATAATTCTTAATAACAATAGAAAACCAACTAGAAGAGAAAATCCGCAAAAAAAATTATTGTTTTTGAAAAATGGCTACAAAAATTACGAATTTTAAAAGAAAAACACAATTTTCTGAAAAAAACGCATATTTGGTTACCATTTTTTTTGCTTAGTATTAAACCTCACTTAATGCCGATTCTAAAACCGTTTTTAAACTGTCTCAGACTTTGAAAAATACCACGCTAATGGGTACGTAAATCAAACCATAATTTTATTAATTTTAATCCTCTTAAAATCCTTAATGACCGCTTGTTCCCAGGTAGTTGAAGGGTGTTTTTGGGTTGAAGGTGGAGATAACATGAGGGGTATAAAGGCATTGGGCAATAGGTCAACTATTCAGTCGCTCGCAAATCGCAATTGCTTGTCTTTGCTCGCCACTTCTTTGATTACTCCAGTACTTGTTCAGTTTGAATCATCATGCCCCGCTTACGAGAGTTTTCGCCGTTACAAATAGCCAACATGCACTATTATTATGGATTGTGCCATGGATCTGCAAGAGCTGCGTGTATCGCCTATTTGGAGCAGTATCCTAATGACGTTCCAAGACCTGCTGCTCGCCACTTTCAAGAAGTTCATCGCCGGTTTTACATTATTGGCCTGGGATACGGTGGCCGAGATCGCCGAGAGCCAGGAAACATAATTGATGTTGCCATAGAAGAAGCAGTTCTCAGAGACTTGTACGCGGACCCAACCACGAGTCTAAGACGCTTGGCATTGAGGCACGGAATCTCAAAATTCTCTGTCTGGAAAATTTTGAAGAAGGAAGGACTGCATCCATTTCATTATCAACGGGTACAAAATTTGCAAATTGGCGATGCCCGCGTTAGGTGTGTTATGTCGACTTGGATACTTGGCAATATCAGAAGGGATCCGGAATTTACTAGAAGAATTTTATGGATGGACGAAGCAAGATTTACTCATACGGGAATAACTAACTTCAGAAATTTACACACATGGGCTCACGATAATCCAAACCTAGTAAGACCATCTAATTTTCAAGACCAATTCTCCATAAACGTTTGGGCAGCGGTACTCGACGATCAATTGATTGGACCAGTCTTCTTACCGAATACTTTGAACGCCGACAGATTTTTACTGTTACTGAGAGACGAGCTCCCAGAGCTTTTGGAAGATGTGATGTTAGATGTGAGACAACGCCTGTTTCTCCAAATGGATGGATGCCCAGCTCATTGGGCATTAAGAGTTCGACATTTTTTAAATGAGCAATATCCCAATAGGTGGATCGGCCGAGACGGCCCCGTTGGATGGCCTGCAAGATCGCCTGATATGACGCCGTTGGATTATTTTCTTTGGGGTGATATGAAGCAACGGGTATATCACAGAATCGTCAATACCGAAGCAGAATTGCACGACAGAATTTTAAATGCAGCACAAGAAATAAAAAATAATCCGGGAATGATTCGACGGGCTACGCAACAAATTCAAGCTCGGGCCACATTGTGCCTTCAAGAAAGAGGAGGTCATTTTGAACAATTAATACCATACAGGGAACGCCCTTTGCAACACTAGAATAAGTTTTTTCTTTAATAAAGGTTTATCAATCGAATTTATGACTTTTAATTAAAATACATGATTTTATTTACGCAATTTTTAGGACTACTTTTCTTCCTATTGTTTTCTCTACCTAAAACCCGATAACACCCTTCAACTACCTGGGAACAAGCGGTCATTAAGGAGTTTAAGAGAATTAAAATTATAAAATTATGGTTTGATTTACGTACCCATTAGCGTGGTATTTTTCAAAGTCTGAGACAGTTTAAAAACGGTTTTAGAATCGGCATTAAGTGAGGTTTAATAATAAGCAAAAAAAATGGTAACTAAATCTGCGTTTTTTTCAGAAAATTGTGTTTTTCTTTTAAAATTCGTAATTTTTGTAGCCATTTTTCAAAAACAATAATTTTTTTTGCGGATTTTCTCTTCTAGTTGGTTTTTTATTGTTATTAAGAATTATTAACCTGTCCCTTGGTAATACTCTGCATTTTTTATTTTCATTTTAGGACCATTGGATCAAAAGTTATACCGTCTGAATTAGGTGTATTACCCGAGTTTTTACAAAAATTTTCAAAATTCTGTAAAAAAAAAACTAATGACTAGAAAAAAAAAAAAACACCGTTTCACCTATGAAATTGGCTGAAATTTTTCTCCTTTTATTTTGTACAGTTTATGAAATTCCACCCTGTATATTGTAGTGTTAGTTGTCAAAACTGTGTTGTGTGTCTTAGTGATATACCGTGTGCACAAAACATTTATTTTGTAACGAAGTTATTATGGGTAACAAACAATTTATAAAAAGAAAAAATCTCGAAAAAGACAACTTATAAGATTCCAAAAAACAATGCATGGAACAAACGTAAGTAAAAAATATCTACTAAACAGTGACAAAAGTGACGATGCATATACTCTAGAATTTCACCTGCTCTTGGTAAGCATTGGTAGCGCAGTGGTTTCAGCGATTGAAAATAACCTAAAGCTGTCCAACCTGCCGAGAGTTCGAGTCTCGGCTCGTAATTTTGCACATTTTAAACTTTTTGCTTTTTTTATTTTTAGGAAAAGGAGAAAATTGGATATTTTCACAGCCGAACAAAATACTAAATCGTACTACTATACTAAATACCTACGTCGCGCGTTGCGATAAATACCTACCCACCTACAGTGGCGGCGTACGGTCAACCAATTTGATTTCTGGGCCACTTCGTACCTTGTCACAATGACAATGATATGAGACCTCTAGTGGCTTTCATATTGACTTTCACTGTGACAAGGTACGAAATGGCCCAGAAATCAAATTGGTTGACCGTACGAAAAGAAATGGTCGCGTGACCTTAGTTAGATACCTACTGATTGTTCATCAGCGCAGATATGCTTATTTTTAATTATGCTTCGAATTGATCTTCTCAAATATTTAGACATATATTGTACTTATTTTCTTAGATTGCTACATGTACACTTAGTAAATGATCGCCGAAAACTAAATAAAATGTTGTCAATAATATCGTACGAGATACATTATAAGGAATAAACGCCCTAATCAGTTATTTGATATTGAAGAGGTAAATGTACCTACTGTACTAGCGCGGGCGAGGCAGGACGGAGCAAACCGAACCGAAGTAAACCGTCAAAGACAAAAAGAGAAGATATTTCTTACAATCCGACACAGATGGTCAACAAATGGTATTGGTGAGCTTTTGTTTATAGATATTAGGCTATTAGCTAGGTAGGTAGGAAGGGTAAGCGAGTGCGTTTCGAAGTTTAAACTTATATTTATGGTTCAGTTACGAAATGACATTCTGAATGGTAACTTTGCCTGTAACGGCTTCCTTGATACCCGAAATCCACTGTAAAAAAGTTAAATAGTGTTGTTAGTGCGAAAGTGCGTTATAGATAATGTAAATAATAAAATACCTTTTTCGAGCGTATGTATGTATGTGTGTCAGTATGTATGTATGTAAGTATGTATGTATGAATGTGTAGCCTAAACCATTTGACGGATTTCGACATAATATTTATAGTTTTCAATTTTATTATTATTATAATAACAGTAAATGCACACTGATAAAATGCAAAGGGGTTGCCTGAGTAAGTCCCGGAGATTAAAATCCCGGGACTTGCTATCCGTATTTTCGTAACGTTCTAGGTATTTTTTCTATGAACTGATAGTTATTCTATTTTGGTAAAGTAATCAACAGACGTCTAAATACCAGTTGCGCTAATTTTGTTAAGGATCTGCTATACAAAGTTAACATTGATCACGTGTCTTCCATAAAACACGATAAAGACAACGAGGCAATAGCTCGGAAACAATTGGAAAAAGAACACAATCTGACCATAAAGCCATGTGGTCTACATATTGACGCTGAGTTGCCTTTTCTAGGTGAAACATCAGATAGCCTTTGTGGAGATGATATGATCATTGAAATAAAAAGCCCTATTACAGCCCAACGAATGGGCATTGACGATTTCTAATCGTCATACCTTTTATTTTGCACCAATCGTCCAATAGTATTTTTCACAATCGTGTTATAATAGAGAGCTTTTTAGTCGAGTACCGTGTTTAGGCCACGAAGCTTGCTGAGTGGCCTAAGTAAGGTACGAGATTAAAAAGCTTGATTATAACACTATTGTGAACAATACTTTTTGTACGAGTTCATTAAAATTAATTTTCTACGAGTCAACTGAACTAATTAAACAAACTCGATACTGTTGAAACGAAGTGCAGCTCATCGCTCGTACGCTTGTTGATATCTTAAAAGACATCAACGAGCGTACGACATCAAAGCGATTCTATTGGTCCAATTCATTACAGTTCAGTAAAGCAGCCACGTGATTGGTCGAATTTATTTTAGTTGACTGGAGCGTATCGAAAAGTAGTTATTTCGATTGTTTCGACAGTAACATGGACTACAACTATGAAAAGAGTGACGTTGCAGTATTCTCTATGAAATCTTAATACACATATTTTAATCGTCGAGTACAAAAAATATTTTTACGAACGTGTAAGCTAATTCGCCCTATGTTGACAGTTTGACAATAGTATTTTATGCAACTGTTGTATAAGAAGGGTCTTAAAACGCGAGTGGCGTGGGTTGCGATGCGAGCCTTGGCGAGCATCGCAATTACAGACGCCACGAGCGTTTTTAGACCAGTTATACACCGTTGCATACAATACTTTTTCTACGACAAATTTTAAATAAATAGCAGACTACAGAATAGATAAACTTTTCAGGCAGCAAGTTTTCTATTCGTACTTTTGCTACTCACGCAATTTCTTCAGGAGTGCAGTTATTAAATTCTTCAACCATTTTAAAAGGAACGTACACTTTTGTCTTTACAAACACGAAACTTTTCTACGACTAATTTTAAATAAATAGCAGACTACAGAATAGTTAAACTTTTCAGGCAGCAAGTTTTCTATTCGTACTTTTGCTACGCACGCAATTTCTTCAGGAGTGCAGTTATTGATTTCTTCAACCATTTTAAAAGGAACGTACACTTTTGTCTACACAAACACGAAACAAATCTTAATAGTTCAGGACTAATAGTTTATCATCTTTCGTCTTTTCATTTTGAACTGTATTTTGGTGGGAAATCAGAAATGTGACACCTCTTGCTTATGGTTTGTTTTGTTTTTAATTTGTGTGCAAGTGCATCCGAACCAAACCAAATCCGGACCCGGACCGAATTCGGACTGTTTATTTTTATAAATAATACCAATAATTTATAAAACATGTAGTTTAACACACAATAGATGATGATTTTAGTAAATAATTGATAATATACAAATGTTAAATCGTAAATAAATACTTTCATTTCGAAATATTTGTTTATGAAGTTGGCACTACTGCAATATAGCGGCCGATTTAAAAAAAGTTAAACAGTGCTTTTATGACAAATGTATGAACCGGGTGTCCCTTGTTTTGTCGACAAACTTTTCATCGAATTTCATTTCATCGAAAACGTTTCAAGTAACATTTAGTTCACGAATTATTATTTGGTGTAATTTTATTTCATGACCAGATTATTCCAATTTTTATTATTTTATAGAATAACTGTTCAGGGAATATTATTTGGAAAATTATTCTTTTTGTATGAATTTTAAATGGCAGAATAACAAACCAACGAATTTCATTTGTTCGGAATTGTATTACAGCATTACAAAATAATCAAATCTAACTGATTACAGCGGTTTAACTAGGTTAGGACAGCCAGAAAAACGGCGGAGCCCCCCGCAGTAAAAAAAACAAACAACCGTAACAATTGTATTATAAATAGGTTAGGTTAGGGTTCACTTGTGTCCCTCAGAGCGGAAATAGGCACCCCGCGAAGCGGGGTGACGTCGACACGCTGGCGGTTAGGTTAGGTTAAAATTCTGTACTTTGGAAGGCACGCTAAGCAGTTGATCCCGGCTGCTGTCTATGACAGTAGTCGTTAAGCCGAGTTAGAGGCCTTTAGGCGGCTTAAGGACCTCTGAAAGTCGAGTTGCCAACTCACTCGACACAGGGGGGACCACTGTCACTCGCGTCCGCAGGAGCTACCACAACCCTGCACGTGTCCCCTGGGTGGTACTAAAGCCATTGCATTGCGTTCTGTTCTCAACATAATGCCATAGATAACTGTGTAATGCCAACTATTTATCTTAAATTTAAATAAGTAATAAGCCTTGTAATAATTTGTATGTTAATTAAAAATATTTGGAACAATAAATCACAAAACGATTTCCATGACATAATACAACTATTGAATGAATCATCCGACGAGTAAAAATACACGATTTACAATTCCTTGTAATGACCATTCCACTAAATGAATTTTCGACGAAATGAAAATACATGAAGCGTTGACTTTGAAGTGAAATTCGACGAAGTGAGTGTCGACAATTTGATGATAAACCGTATGAACCAAAAAAGTACGCTAAACAGTACGTTTTTGGGCCATAGAGCATAGAGTTTTTCGACGACTTATTAGTAGTGTCATTGTATTTGAGCTACAGCCTATATAAATGACAGATAACCTTACAGGAGTAGAAAAAATTAGTAATTGCTTTTTGTTGGAATAAAAAGACAAGGATATAGTTCGTTATTTAAAAAAAAGTTTATGCCGATTTTATGTACGTAGGTACCAGTTTTTAGAGATGCCTAAAGTTGTCTACTTTCTTTCCGGTACGGTCCTTAATACCTACTCATATTTTTATTTTGTAAATAATAATCAATAACATCTAAATAATTACCCCATACGATTTATTTAATATAAATCACCTCACCGACGACTTATGACGCAACTTGTTTGAACAAAGATTGCGACGTAAAATTACGCTCAAATTTATGTCTTTCAAACGTGAGGTTTTTAGTAAATCACGGACTGCTTAGGCTTTGTGATTTATCATTTTAAGCGTCCTGATGTTTAATGGTGGCGCTAATAAATCGATCAGTAAATTAAAATGTGAAGACAGAGTAGGTACCTGGGAGACAGATCTTACCTTTTTTTGCCCCCGTAAACCTGTCGAAATCGTTACATTCGATTTACTACACAGAAATGTTTCTCGTTTAATAGTAGGTATATGATTTCCTTAACAAAATTGAAACATATAAGCTTAAAAAAGTTTTCGAAAAACCCAACGGCTTTTTTCAAATATATAGCCTATATCACACACGATATCAGGAATCCAACGACACCTCATATGCCAAAATCCATCAAGTGGACAAGAAAATTCTGTTTCACGGGTCCAAACTGTAGCCCGTGAAATAGAAATCTCTTGTCCACATACATAATATATACATAGGTCGACGCCAAAAATATGTTTACACTTTTGCACCTTATTCCATTGTAATAAGGTGAAAACTGTAAACATATTTTTGGCGTCGATTGTACATACATACATGCGCTCGAAAAACATAACCCTCGTTCTGAGGCAGTCGGGTAAAAGGCATGAAATTTATTTGCAGAGCATTAATTTCGACGTTCGTCCCACTTCTGAAACCGGACGCGCGTCACCTCAAAATCCCATCTCCGCTTTTCAACGCGAAGGTGTAATTTTCTATCAATTCGCCGCAGAGAGAAACACGGATCGGTCTCATTCGCCGCTGCCCGCGCGCACCATATTCTTTTAGAAAGTCGCATCCGGCTTCAAGCAGGTAGGCGGGGCGTTTCCGTAGGGGAGAGGTGCCATGAATGGGACAATTCTATTTAGTCAAAGATTTCAAGTAATAAATGAAGCTTAATAAAACAAAGTTTTGTTTATTACGTAACTATATTTATTTATCTTTGAAAAAATAAACTAAAAACAATATCTTCTCAAGACGTTTTAGCATGAAAGCCAAATTAAAAAAAACTTAACATATGTCCCATTCATGACTAGGTGGTCTTTAAAGGGACAGTGATAGAGTCTGTCTAATGAAAGTTGAAACTGCGATTTATTATAAACTTTTTAAATGGCAACTACAATTCAAATGTCAATTACGTCAAATGTCACTTTACTGTCGTGTCACTAGTGTCATTTGGAAAAAATATTGCGTTTTTCTTTAACGTTTTTGGTGTTAATTATGAACAAAAGTATTAAAAGTAATACGCGTCAGTTACTTTTTACCATGATTGGTAAATACAAAGAAAAACGAGACGAGCGGGAAGAGATTTTCGATAAGAAAGCAGCGTACTTACGTACGATATCGGATTTCGTAGGTTAGTATCCCATGATAAGTTTTGATACTTTATTTGCAACATATCTAAGAAAGCAACTGTTTCCTAAATACTTACGTATTGTCATTGTTTTTCTTTCAGCGGGTAATATGGAGCTTGTCGAAGGTGTGGAGGAAATTCAGAATGCCGTTCAGAGCTTGAAAGACCTGGAGCAAGATTCGTGTATAAGGAATCAAAATCAATACCTTGAAGAATTGTCGTCTCTTACCGGTAATTATTTCCATGAACAATCTTGGACAATTCGACTTAATCTTAATCTAAGCAAAGTGTTTACTGTGAATATTAAACAAAGTTATACCTACATAAGTTAATTACATAGAGAACATTTAACACTTACGAACAAATGTGTGTGCTCATCGCATAAATAAATGCCCTTATGGGAATTCAAACCTGGTACTTTCAGGTTTTTATAATGAGTGGCACAACCTGCTAGTCTAAAAAAGTCATCTATGTAACCACATACTTTCATTTTGTTTGTTGCAGAAGTTAGTGTCTCTACCCTCAAGAGAATAAAATATGAAGGTGGAATCAATAATAATGTTTGGAATACCCCAGGCAAAAAGAGGCCCCATAAGCCTACGGTGTCAAATTTAGATAGCTTCGACATAAACGCTATTAAAAATAAAATTACTGAATTTTATGCTGTCAAAAAGGAAGTACCAACACTGCGGAGCCTCCTGGTAGAGTTGCGGACTAGCATAAATTTCCTTGGCTGCATTGAAACACTAAGGCGGATTTTAAAAGCAAACGGGTATGTGTTTCAAAAAAACAAGAATGAACGATATGTTCTAATGGAACGCTACGACATTGCTGCATGGAGGCATAGATTTCTTCGGGAGATTGCAGAGAAACGTGCAGCAGGAAAACAAATTGAGTATTTGGATGAAACCTATGTCCACAAAAACTACAAACCTAAAAAATCCCGGCGAGGGCCGGGAACAAGTGGTGCAGTTGAAAGCATTTCGTCTGGGAAAAGACACATTGTTGTGCACGCTGGGCATGAAAATGGTTTTGTCCCAAATGCTCTTCTAGTTTTCAGCACAAAATCTAAACTGGCTGATTACCACCATGACATGAACGCCGGCAACTCCAATAAATGGTTAGAAGAAAAACTCATACCAAATTTAGACAAACCTAGTGTGGTTATTATGGATAATGCCAGTTACCACAGTGTTGTAAAGAATAAAGCCCCAACAACTCAAACAAATAAGCCCAAAATCAAAGAGTGGCTTACAGCTAATAATATTCACTATGAAGAATATCACAAGAAAGATGAATTGTTAGTACTTGTTGACAAATACAAGCCAGAGCCAGTGTATGAAGCCAATCACATACTTCAGCAACATGGCCATGAAGTTTTACGGCTGCCTCCATACCACTGCGATTTGAATCCTATCGAGCTAATATGGAGTCTAGCAAAAAGGAAAATTGCCAAGAAGAACATAGGGTTATCTGCACAAGACACAGAAAAACTGATCCATGAGTCTTTTGCAAGCATAACAGCAGATGATTGGAATAAAATGATCAATCACGTCATTAACGTTGAAAACCAATATAAAGACAGGGACAACATCAAAGAAGACATGATAGATAAATTTATTATTAGTGTGGGAAGTAGCAGCTCGACCACTTCGGAGGATTCAATGGAAGTTGAGATTTTAGAGAGTGAATTTAATTATTCTTCTTAAATATACAATAAGACAGTGAATCCTATGTAATTTAAGAAATTATGTACACTTGTACCTAAGGTGTACACCTTTTGAACTTGATAATAAACTTATCTTGTAAAACGAAGTTAAAGTTTTATTTCATATAACCTGTACTTTTTCCGCTATAACCTCACAAAAATGTGCAAATGGAATTACATAAAGCGAGACCCATGAAGTTAGCCTCACTTTCTAAAAAAACACCTTTTCTTAGACACATTATAGATTAATTACGTATAAGCATCTAATTACTTAATTTGTAATCTGTCTAAAGGTCTTTTATTTTACTGTTAGATGGTTGCAACAACTTGAATGGGATCAAGTTTTTAGGTCATATACACTATACTGGGATTTGGGATATTATCTTACCAACAATTTGGGCAATTTTGAAACTAATCTGTATAGACGTGGCTACACTAAGTAGTAAGACAATTATAATTTTTGTTCAAGTATCATTATCGTTCTTTCGCACTATACTCGGTGTTGCAATACGTCGATTTTTTAAATTTGCCGCTACTTTCTAGTCTCTACTTTCATTAGACAGACTCTAGTCATGAAAGGGACGTGTATAAATATATTTTTTAAATTCTCAAATATTAAATATTCCTAACAGTTATCATAGAAAAATTGTTTTATAATCATCGTATAACACACAATTATTATTTGGAACATTTTTATTACAAAATCGGCTTATTTATGAGATCACGATTAGTCTTATTAAGATTTGTTTAAACTTAAGTTTAATGACACAGACTGCAAAAAAAATTAAAGGTTGACACCACATTTTTCATTTGCCCATTTTTGACACATTTTACATTGAAACCAGTCTTCCTTACTGGTAGAAAATTTTTGTTTGCAGACACAGCATATATCATTGTTAGTATTTGAAGATTTTCTTAGTTTTTGTAAGGGCTCATTATCACTATCAGAAAAATCAATTCTAGAGTTTGATTTAGGAATTGTTACATCACTTTCACTGGAAAGTTCCAACCGTGTCTTGCTTGGTGCCTTGCTTGATACCTTGCTTTGTCCCTTTTTACTTGTCTGCTTTTTTCCCTTTCCTCTATTCTTGGGCCTGCCTTTTTTGTCATTTTGTTTTTCTTTGTCAGATAATAAATTTTTGAATATATTTTTTACATGTGCTACGTCTGTGTTGCCCTGTTTTTTATTTAGCAAGTCTGTTAATGACTCTGCCAGCAATCTGTATTTTTCTGGAGTAGAAGTAATTATTTTAGTTGTGACTTTACTTTTGAATTGTTTCTGTTTGCGGGGTGGTGCCTTAGGAAATGGACGCACTATTTCTGGACTTAAAATTGCTGATGTTGATGGCACAGGATTAGTATAAACCGACTCCGCAACAGATGTTGACAATGCAGTTGTATCGGGATCTATGTTAATATTTGGCACATTATAAATTTCGGTGTTTGAGATATTATCTGAGGGCATTGCTTGCACTGGAGACTCACACTCATCCCGATTTGTTTCTTGCTGATTTTCTGCATTCAATGGTTGCAAGATGTCACTGTTTTGCATTGTTTCTGGTTCTAATGGACGGTTAGTTAATTCAGATAGCAGAAAGTCATCATCAGTAAAAACATTTGTGTTAAATGGATAAATTCCTGTGCTTCCTCGGCTTGTTCTATTTTTTTAGGATCAACTCGGTCTCTTTTCTTAGGAGGCATTTTAAGTTTTATTTTATGATACCTTCAACCATTTATCCTGAAACAATAATTAGGCATTCATAATCAAACACTAGCACACATTACACACGTCATGAAAGGGACGGTCATGAAAGGGACGTCCCTTTCAAGACGCGTCCAGCTGTCCCAAACAAGAATTTCGTGCATTTTTAGAAATAACCTCACAGCAAAAATATTTTTGAGTAACTTCGTATAAATGTGTACTCACCTTTTAGGTAATAAAACTACTAATAAGTTTGCAGTACAATGAATACGGAATGTTATCACAACTATTTTATAAACGTTTCCCAAAAACACCAAAAAAAATACTTTGAGGCACGAAATAACTCAACCACGTTTCGCCATTTTGTTTCTCAAGACAGCCAAGTGACATTTACTTCAATATTGTCTATGGGTCAGTGTTGCCAGAATGCAGAAAATAAAAATCTACTACTTGGTTCCTAACGCGGTTAATTGAGATTGTCCCTTTCAAAACCTGTCCCTTTCATTGCACTTTCCCCCTACTGCTTGCCGGATGTAGCCTCCGATCCCCACTTCTAAGCCCTACAAATACCTTTTCACACTTATAATGTTATTGGTAAAGGTCACACGGTTCAGCCACAAAAATAAATCGCGAAAGGGCATGGATCCCGCGACAATTTAGGTTATTTTTACAAAAGAGTGATTTCACTTAGATATGTTGGTTGTTGAGTAAGTTAGCAATGACAATGGAATTTAGTTATGACAATGAAATAAATAATTTACTTAAAAAACAAAGTTTTAACCGAATTCAATTTAGTACTCCGCCACTTTAAGCACCACATAAACTGCTTTCCGAGAGCAAATGCATTGAGTATTACAGAAAAAACCCAAATCGCTGTATGTGGACCCAACTGTGTGGATGCCAACCTGCCAACACTGCCAACTCTTCAAATTACATACTTTAGTAATTTGAAGAGTTCCCTCGATTTCTCCAGGATTCCATCATCAGATCCTGATCTGATGACAATGGGACGACCTAAGAAGGATACCCTTTCATACAAAAAAAAATATTCCAAATCGCTCCAGGCGTCTTCAAGTAATCCACATACAGACATACATAAAAAATTCAAAATTCCAACGAATTGAGAACGTCTTCCTTTTTTTGCAGTCAGTTAAAAAGGCAGCATAATTTTGTATTTGAACAGCAATTTGTATCAGCAAATATGTTGTTCATGTGTTTGAGCTAATATTTGTAGATCCTGGTGGCTGACCTAATGCTTCAATGACTCCAATGGATATTGAACTTGTTGCATGGCATGGGTACCAACCAATCCTACTATCTAAACTTTGTATCACCGCCAACTAGGGCTCGATGCGGATGTAGCCGAGGCTATGACTAACTTTTCGTTTTCTACGCCTCCAATTGTGAAGGGGTCTGTTTTGAATAACCCTGTAGTAATATTTTGAGGTTAGAGAAAAAAATGGTCAAATAATGAATGACAACCGGTATAGTCTGTCGTTGCGCACGCTAAAGGTCAATGATCATCTGTAGATCCGCTTCGTCGCCCTCATGACCCTGTCGGCAGCGCCGGTTATATTAAAATTTGCTTATTGATCGCTATTCGGTCGCGGTACGTAAAAACCAATTAAAAAGCGCGATGTATGTGTTATCTTATCTTACATGTCCTCACCAAATATGGATGGTATTACGAATTGCATCCGTTGGTTTTTGTTTCGTATGTGTGTCAAAGTTTTTGCTCCGTTAAATCCTTAACGCAGAGCCTCTAAGTAGTGACGTTAAGATAGTATCTATGTGTATCACATCCAGTACACATTTCATCGCTGATGTATATAATAAAAGATTGATTGGACCAACTGGAATAAGGAGTTCATCTCGGATTAATCACTGGAATACATTGGCAAATGTTGGATATGATGTTTTTCGCATTTCGTCTATAGGCCGTATAGGCCTACCTATTTGACCAAACAGGAATGAGGACTTAATCTTGGGCTAATCGACATTTTTTTTCTCCTTTCGTTGAATTTATGCACTCTCAAGATAAGGGCTGACAGCATATTTCTAATGGATTCGACTTGCTACAATAATTATGTCAATTAACTCCACGGTAGGGGTTTCCCAAACCCATTGTCTCGAGGCTCGTTTTCGGCGAAACCGCCGCGTGTGAATTATTCCACGAGCGTTACATAGGAGACAGCGGCGTTACGTAAACCAATTGTCGAGCCGTTGACAACATTCGCACTTGCGTAAAAATACGCCGGCGGTTTTGTCCGTGCCTTATTAGTGCGCGCAATTTACTGGATTACAGTAATGCCTGTTTGTTGCAACATGTCTGCCGTAGATTTGAAAATTATCGTTTCTGTCAGACACTGAAGCGCTGTTATTCGAATTATGATGAATTGTGTTCTTATTAGCTTGGAGGTCTGCCCTTGCTATCTATCCGAAGGACGTTTTTATTCCAACCTTCGATACGCGTTTAGGCACCATATATAAACTACCTATGCTATGCGTATGCAAGCGCGGTCGTACTTTTTTGCTACGTCGTTTGGTCACTTTGTACACTGTTCGAAGTTTTAATCTTCACAATTTCTACCCTCCTCAAAGCAAAGCCAAGGGGAGTGTTATTAGGTCAGATTAGGATGTTTGCTATTCAACTCTTGCAGGCGTGTGTAGTCCTAATTCTTTCCCATAGGACATCAGGATCTAACCGAGTGCGATTTTTTAAAGTCGTAGGTATTTGGTGAGGAGAGATGGATTTTTCTTATTTTTGTTGGAATAGCTGCTGTTTCCACGATTGGTCTAATACTGTTGCTATAATTATCTCAGTAACCATAACCGTTCAGAAATGGGCAATCTATAGCCATAAAAAATGTCTATCCATCTTTTCAATCTAATGATGTCCTAGTTTTAATATTTCCCGGCTTAGGGTAAATATTCACCAGATATACATACATACATATAATCACGCCTCTTTCCCAGAGGGGTAGGCAGAGATCACGGATCTCCATTTGCTACGATCCCGACAAACCACTTTCGCTTCACTCACTTTCATAACATTTCTCATACATCCTCGTCAGTTTAGGGTACTTTTGACCCTGGCCTTTTTTTATTCACCAGATATGTGCCAAGATAATGTAAGATGTCTAGTTGTTATGCATGCGAGTTATGAAACATATGAAAACACAGTTATCTTCGCACATCTCTGGTTGTCACATCCTGTATTTAAACTAACCGTGATTCCTCTGTTCCAGAAATATGTGGAGTCATCCCTGGGCTGGGCCGGCGAGCGCGGCGAGGACTCCAGCTACGACTCTGAGTGCGAGGACGAGAGCGCCCACCGCGCCGCCTCCCGCACCCCCTCGGACACCCTCGCGGCGGAGTTCGCCGAGTATGTCACGCTCGGCCCGCCGCCCCCGCTGCCCAACCAGGTGAGAACCATTTGTCACTTGTCTTTTTGTCCAGACTCCAGAATCGAATTGTCCAAACGCACATTTTCCGAATTAAGGCGACGTGAGCTCAGAAAACGGATTTTTAAAAGTCGTAGCTCTTGTTTATATTATAATCACCAGAGAGCACCACGGCTATCACAAGACGGCCGCGACATACTCTCGAGCTCTCTCGCACTATCCGTCTCTTTCCAAGTGGTCTAATTAGAGAGAGACGGATAGTGCGAGAGAGCTCGAGAGTATGTCGCGGCCGTCTTGTGATACCCGTGCAGGTCGCCAGAGCTCCCTAGGATGCGCTGTGTTGGGAGTGAGGGACCTGCATGTCTCTTATCTGCCAACACAGTGAATCCTCAAGTAAATAAAGGGTCGGCAACGCGCTTGTGATTCTTCTGGAGTCACAAGTTTATAGGCTACGGTAACTGCTTAACATCAGGCAGGCCGAAAGATTGTTTGCCACCGTCGTTGTATAAAAAAAAAAATACGGCTGCCCTAAATTTACACAACAGCTATTCGAATCCTGAGTTTTTGAATTACGCTCGATAGAAAAAATCACGATCATAGGTCTAAAATATACTTGAAAAATACGTAACAAATTATGCACAATAGCTAAACATATTAAAGTTTGTTCTAAAAATCGGCAATATCATGTTTGAAGGAACTTAGCTATTACTTTTTTATTTATCAACTCACAAAAAATTTAAATTAAAAAACATGATATCCGCGCTTCTGAACACGCATTTCCATCTCGCTCACGCTTATGCTCAGTGAGAGGGAGAGAAGACCACGAGCCTACATCGCCTTAATACTTAAACAGTTGAACTCACGTGTTAAATGTCGCTACGGGCGGCATGTTTCGAACTCTTCGGGAGTTTTTCTTCAACTAACACCGCCACCACCGTCAAGCGACTCCGCCGCGAGAACACTCATCCTGAAGAAGAACTCCCGCAGAGTTCGAAACATGCATCCCGTAGCAACATTTAATACGTGAGTCAACCGTTTAATTATTAGTATTAATTTAACATGTCTCACGAAAGATTAAATATTTTTTTTATGTTATAAATCAACACAAAACAATAAATAAATAGGTTAGGTAATTCCAAAGTTCGTTTGGAGGAAAATGGTGTTGGGAATTTTGAAATTACGCTATCGAATAAATTACTCTTCGGAAATTCTGTGTGAGACATGTGGTGCAACTCAGATCAATCATAAGAAACCTCATGTCAACCAGACATTTACATGTTTGTTCTAAATGAATAAAGATGAACTGAGAGCGACTACGACATGTCTTGAGTTAGGTAGTCTGCTAGCATGATTGCGTTTATCTCGGACATAAAAGCATTCGTCCCTCTAGCTAGTAAGGGAATAATTACGTACGACATAAACGATCATGCTAGCGGCTACCCTCTATGACGGTTTTATGACTACAAATTTTCGAGTAAATGTCGACACTTCAGAAAAAATATGAAACGTACTATTTTTTCTGTCATATCCTTATATGCTTTTAAAGTAAATTACTGTTGTATATGCGCCTTCGTAGTTCCAAAACAAATATATGTGTACAATGATATAAATCACTAGTGACCCGCCCCGCCCCGCCCCGCCCCGGCTACGCACGGGTTTATGTGTATAATACAAATTATACATGCATGTATTATATATATAAACCTTCCTCTTGAATCACTCTATCTATTAAAACAAACCGCATCATAATCCGTTGCGTAGTTTTAACGATCTAAGCATACATAGGGACAGACAGACAGACAGCGGGAAGCGACTTTGTTTTATACGATGTATTGATTTGCGAGGATGTCCATGTCCATACCTGTGGTGTGCTGGTGGGCATAAGGGTATAAGGGCATGCGTTGCCAGGGTATTTCGGTTTTAATTCAATAACTGAGTCAAAGAGTTTCTAGTTGTATATTTCGATTGATACATAAGCTTACTGAATGAATATGTAGTTGATTGAACGCGGTACAATATTTAATTGCCAGTAGAAGTGGTATTGCGTTATACCGGTCTCGATCGCCCACTACAGGAAGCAATAAATAAATTAGCGATACGAGAAGCATTCCGATTGCAAATTGAGAAATCGTGATTAGGCTCTCGCTGCTGAGATAAGTGTGGTTGCTTGTAAGGACTGCAGACGCTCGAAAAGTCAATTATTGTAGACGAAAAATACCTGCTCGTAAACCCTTCCGTTGCCGAGGCGCAAATGTTCCATAGGCGGTCAATACACGGTGATTAAATACTGATGATCCATCATAGCTGTCTCTTTCTATAACATGCAATAGAAAGAGACGGCTATAGTGGATCATCAGTATTTAATCACCGTGTATTGGCCGCCATACAGTTAGGACGCGATATCGCGTCAACGGCAACCAATGTGTATATGTATGTACTAGCTTCCGCCCGCGACTTCGTCTGCGTGGACCCGGGATAAAAACTATCCCATATTTTAATGCAGGTTGTAACCTATCTTCGTGCAAAATTTCATCCAAATCGGTGGAGTCGTTTAAGCGTGATTGAGTAACAAACATCCAAAGTCTAAACATCCAAACATCTAAACATCCAAACTTTCGCATTTATAATATTAGTAGGATAGTAATCGAAGAGGCTGGTTCAACTGTTCTCGGCTAAAAGGTTAAATAGAGAACTCCTCTGCGAGCCCTATGTCCCTATTGAGGGATAACAGGAATACATCATCATCATAATTCCTATTAATCGACTTCCATCGATCCGATCAATCGCTTTGATACAATTCGATACTGAAATGATTTCCGATAACAAACACATCATCTACTGTAATGAACTCAAATTACTAGATATACCTAATATTTATTTGAGGAGTTTCGTCGACAATCATAAAACATGCTTTTTTCATGTACTTTGGGCACGTTTCCGAATTACTAAACTGCGTTCAAAAATGCTAACTTACCCCGTTATGGATAATGCTTAACAAGCCTCTGTTAACTAAAATGTGGTTTGACCCTTTCCCACAAAAACAAATGTCAAAGTGACAGATACAGATCAACGAATTTTAACGGGTTTTTTTTACTAAAATAGGTTTAATGGCCGTTTATGAATAAGGACATTCGATTTTCCCAATTGTTGTTCTTGTCAGGTATACAAAGCTAATGCTATCTGTTAAATTGAGCTTCCTTGATTTGTTATCGTTATAGATTAACATTTCAAATATATACAACTCACACAGATAAAACTACTTCTATGAAGTCTGTGACTGTAGGTATAACAGTTGCTTATTCTTATCATATAGTTTTCCATTGCACGTATTGCATTGTTTTATTTAATCGCACTGGCACGAAATCTCTACCAACATGCGGGCTTGGCCTAAATAATAATCCTCGCCGGTTTTCCAATGTTCAAAACTCCACGTTTTACTAGATATGCTACTCGCTATCAAATCAGAATAATTAAAAATCATGTTTAGTGTATAATAATCGGGTAATAATGTTTTATCTCTGACGTTCGATATGAGTAAACTTGAAAGTGTATAAACGAACGGAGTAAAGACCATAGGTAGGTACTTTAAATTCTCGAACGCAAAATTTATTGTCTCCTTTATCAGACTATTAAAGAAAAAAGCGGCCAAGTGCGAGTCGGACTCGCACATGAAGGGTTCCGTTAAATAAAGTGCTTTTTACGATTTATGACGTATTAAAAAAAAACTACTCACTAGATCTCGTTCAAACCAATTTTCGTTGGAAGTTTGCATGGTAATGTAAATCATATTTTTTTTTTAATCATTCTCTTATTTTAGAAGTTACAGGGGGACACACACATTTTACCACTTTGCAAGTGTCTCTCGCGCAAACTATTCAGTTTAGAAAAAAATTATGTGAGAAACCTCAACATCATTTTTGAAGACATATCCATAGATACCCCACCCCACACGTATGGGTTGGATGAATAAAAAATATTTTGAGTTTCAGTTCTTAGTATAGGGAACCCCAATATTTATAGTTTTTTTTATATTTTTGTGTGAAAATCTTAATGCGGTTTACAGAATACATCTACTTATTAAGTTTCAACAGTATAGCTCTTATAGTTTCGGAAAAAAGTGGCTGTGACATACGGACGGACAGACGGACAGACAGACATGACGAATCTATAAGGGTTCCGTTTTTTGCCATTTGGCTACGGAACCCTAAAAAGGTTTCTATCTTCCTTATTTGGTACCAATGCAGGCGCAAAAGCGAGAGATAACGAATTCCTAATATAGCTAGGTATTGCATAATAAACGACCGCTTTAGCCTAGTTGGTAGTGACCCTGCCTACGAAGCAAGAGGTCCTGGGTTCGAATCCCGGTAAGGGCATTTATTTGTGTGATGAGCACGAATATTTGTTCCTGAGCCATGGATGTTTTCTATGTATTTAAGTATGTATTTCTCTATATAAGTATCTATATCGTCGTCTAGTACCCATAGTACAAGCTTTGCTTAGTTTGGGACTAGGTTGATTTGTGTAAGATTGTCCGTAAATATATATTTAATATATATATTTAAATAAGTAGAAATTTGGAAGAGGCAGGCAGTGGCCAGTTCAATGCCTTGATCACACGTACCGAGCAAACGGGCGTGACAGTGCTCTCGGCCGAGTACTCGGTGCGTATAACATAGCGAGTGAGTAACTGTTTATACGCACCGAGTACTCGGCCGAGAGCACTGTCTCGCCCGTTTGCGCGGTACCTGTGATCTAGGCATAAGGAAGCTTTGCACAATTTTACAAGACTATTACAGGCTATACAGGTCGAATGTCCAGTCGTTATTGGTCAAGCGCGTCAGCGTTCCCAGTTTTACCGCTCGGCCACGACTTTGGTCTTAAGCGTCGTCGTCGTTCGTGATCCCAACTAACCACAGTGCGTTGCGCGTCTCGACCGCGCAATGCACAGATAAAACGCTGGTCGCAGGTCGCTTAAGACCAAAATCGTGGCCAAGGCGTTATACATTTTTTTTACAAAACGCCGTAAAAGAAATTTAAGAAGAACAATAAAAAGCGTTTATACTTGTAAAATTGCAACTTAATAGGGGCCCAGGACATCGTCAGAATTTCTGGCCTTAGACCCTCAGCACACGTCAGAGCGGCTAGTTTGAAACGACAACCTTCCGTTCGTGAATCTCTGTCCGTCAGTCGCACGAGTTTCGACTTTCGTGGTTTAGCGAATCGTAACCCTGATACACTGATACGGTTTTAGGTCATCCGATGGCAATAATTAGCGCTGTGTAGATTATGGGGTACCTTGATCCCAAAGGCATGTGGTGTGATAACCTGTCGTTGAGTGACGTTGACATGGCGCGTGTATTGTAGGCTTAAACTTTTTTATCCGGAAAAGATATCGCTAGTGACAAAACCGGCCGTTGTTTGCTTATGCTTATAAATATTGGCTGTGTTCTGTATTTTATTGAAGTGTAGTTACAACGAAGAGTAGTGACTGGAGCCAGACCTTTGCTCGGCGTTGTGAGTAAAATCCCGGATAACCGAATTACTCCTAGAATTCCTAGCTAGATCGATTTTTCATCTATGTGAACCCCTGTACTGTGAATCGTAAGAGCTCCTTATTAAACAATTAAATGAATGTATTAAGGGATTGTATTGTTTGTGTTTAAAACGATCAAAGTACTTGGATGACAGCAGTTCCCATAAAGACGGTAGCGTTTTATGTCCGCGACAAAGCAATCGTCCTTCTCGAAATTCCGTAAGATAGGTACTGCTAGTCAGCACGGCTTGTACAAGACCACGCTCGAGATACACTAACCGTCTCTTTCTATTCAGAACACTTAAATTACTTAAAAAGACACAGGTAATTTGCCTTGCGCGGTCTTCCTGCATGCTTCATGTCTGACATAAGTACGATAATTTCAGCTACCTACTCAGACGCTGCTGAAATGATGATGATGTTGTGAGGGGACGCCTGGCCGGAAACAGGCGGGATGTCGATCATTTGTCCCGTTTATTCAGCCCGATTCCCTTACGTGGGCGACGTTCCCACATCAAACTCTTCCATTCTTCTCGTTTTCCTGCAGAACAGAAGGACATCTTTAAGGTCGACATCCCTCAATTCCCTCTCCTCTAACATATCTTTACCGAATACTTATATTAAACCGCGGCGCTGCTGACATAAGCACAAAGACTAACGATGACGTATTTCCTCAGGCTAAAATCGAGTTCGCCGTAAAGCTGGGCTACTCAGAGCGCCTTGCGCGCACGGCGCTCCAGCGGCTCGGGCAGGACCCTCCGCGCAACGAGCTGCTCGCCGAGTTAATAAAGCTCGCTTCCAAGCAGCCACCGCGGCCGCAGTCGCCGTCGCCGCCCGCAGAGATTGAGCCACTGTATGAACGTAGCCCGCTGCGGCATATTGTGATAGATGGCAGCAACGTTGCTATGAGGTAATAAACCAGAAGGATTACGAAGTTTTAACACTTTGGATGCCATGAACATCTAAAAGTGTTGCGTGTAAGTGGTTGCCCAATGCCCACGGCAACACGAACGACTATAGGTGTTATGGCGTGCGCTGTCAAAGACAACTTCATGCATTTAAATACGGTTTATATTCACTCTTATAGAAAATAAATTGGCGTGCTATTGTCATTGTCGTACTTGAACGTACGTACGTCCAAAAGTCTCACCTAACTAAAGTCAAAACATGGTCTAAGTTGGAGCGCATTGAAAAGTAAAGGTGTTTTCTGGGGAGATTATAGATGGTAGTAGTCTAGGCAAAAACTAATATGGAATTTAAGTTAGGCCAACACCACCGTAAAAAAAATATCTTTAAGAGGATGATGATTATAGGTTTAGGTTTTTCCGTAGATAATGAAATATCGATCAGCTTATCTAAAGATGGAAATATCGACCCTTAACACGATTAATTCCATGTTACTAATAGCCAAATTGCTAATTATCTTGTTTATTTCCAGCCATGGCAACAAGGAGGTTTTTTCGTGCCGCGGCATCGAGATATGCGTGGACTGGTTCCGAGCGCGCGGGCACCGGGACATCACAGTGTTCGTGCCCAAGTGGCGCAAAGAGGCCTCGAGGCCCGATAACCCAGTCGCCGACCGAGACTCTCTAGAAAGACTGGAGAGAGACAGAGTACTAGTCTACACACCCAGCAGACAACTTGGAGGAAAACGACTCATCTGCTACGACGATCGCTACGTCCTCAAACTGGCATTTGAAACCGACGGAATTGTAGTCTCCAATGACAACTACCGAGACCTTGCTGCAGAAAACCCGAGCTACAGAAAAATCATCGAAGAACGGCTACTTATGTACTCGTTCGTGAACGACAGGTTCATGCCCCCAGATGACCCTCTCGGCAGGTCCGGACCGACTTTAGACGCGTTCCTGAGGCTACCGGTGCCGCCTTCCCGCGCCGACCCGCCTCCGGCGTGCCCGTACGGCAGAAAGTGCACTTATGGCAACAAGTGCAAGTTTCACCATCCGGAGCGTGCTGGGCGACCTCACAAATCCGTGGCCGAGAAATTATCGGAACGCGCCGCACGCGCGCTTAAGGCTCGCGATCTGCACACGCTAAGCTTGCCGCCCGGCGGACGCCCGGCTGAAATAAAGCGGCCGCTAGCGCGAGCGCACTCCGCCGCACCGCGGATATCCGACGCAGCGCTCGCGACGCACTTCGACCGAGCGCAGATGCTCCCGGGGCCTTCTCAGCAAGACACCAATCCCCATCGGAAACTCGCGCGGCAACTCACTCTCAACCCTGCGTGTGACCCGAGGTTGCACGCGTCGGCGGCCCGAGTAGCGTCCGCCCCTGTCGGCGCGGCGGGAGCTCTTCAAGTACACCACGTCTCTCCATGCTCTTCCGAAGGGGCTTTGCAGCATTGGGAGGCGCGGCGACGTATGCACTTCCACCTTGCCGGGATCTTTCCTGAAGCGCAAGTGGCTGAAGCGATGGCGACCTACCCTGAGGAGACCGACCCGCAGACGATGTGCGCGATCATCCTCGCCCGCTACCGGCCCAGCGAGTCGCGAGTGCCGCCTCACTGACGCCCACCGGTTTGAATTACCTCGATTTCGTTTCGAAATCGAATCTACATTCGAACCCGCTGAATGATATGCACGCTCGACATTCGTCGCTCGGACCGACGTTCTAGTTAGCCCGGGGAATGTCCAGTCGATGCGGAATATTGGTGCGCTTAGTGCCAATTGATCGTTCTACGTCGGTAGCATTTATACACTTTTTACATTCTCTGATATTGTAGGTCGTGCCCTTCTGAGAAGTGTACGGCGTTATTTAAATAGTTGTAATGTTCGAGTAGATCTTAAGGATGTACAAATTCATGATCTGTAAGGTACTCCCGTAAACGGCATTATGGATTATGCGACGACTAACATCGAACGCGCTGAAGCGCGCGCCTTCTCATCACATTAATTAAAATAACACTCTCATAACTTTTGACAAATTGTTATTAATAAAATATTCCAGTGAAATTGATCACATTGGAAATTGTTGATTGCAAACATATTATCATTTTAATTATAGCGTAAGTTGCACTGCAAAGGTTGAACTAGGGTACCTAGTAACTTTTAACTGTGTAATATTGGTACTATGTATCAGTTCAAATCAAAAGATATTGTGAAATATCAGCTTACTTTTACAATGGTTTTCCTGGTTGTTGGTAATAGGAAAATATTTTGATATATTTATAGATTAGCAAATAATTTCTTTATTTGTTAGATATTCCATAAGTATATTTCTGCCCAATAGCACAAGCGATAGTTAAAGTTTTTTGTTATAATCTATATCTACTTTTTATTTTGTGTTATAGTGTTTCCAACACTTCTTGTCACTATATTCTATAAAAATCGTAGTTTTAGTAAGTTTTGGCCAGACATGAATGTGGACTAATAGTCACTACTTTATAGCTAATTAATTACTAATAAAATTTAAAACAAATTTGTTATGTTTGATTTTTATTAAATTGAACTGTTAAAAACTTGAAATGCAATGCATCAATTGAAGCGTAAGATAAATATATCTATTCACATGCAGTACTGCACAGAAGACTTGTGGTATTCACAATGATTTTGTGGAATACTGTATGATAAATTAGCATAATTAGTATGCCAAATTTTATCAACAATCAACCTGCAAACATTAGCAACTGTAGATATAGACTATATGCTGAAGTTGATAAAATTTGGTGGTTTTCAAAATGTTCATAGTATATAACATTTTTGAAAACTGCTTACTGCATTCCCTGTGGAATGTTCAACATAAGGCATGTCTTTTTTGACATTTATAGCAATTACTCTTATTATAAATAAAGATTCTTTCTCTTATGATTTTGCATTTTCAGTTTTCCTTTTTTTCCCCTTTTGCACTCTGTTAGGATTACTTGTGATTCTTTTCAAGTTCATATTCTTATAAGTGTTTTTAGTGTTCCAGTTATTGGTATTTTCTTTCTTGTTAACTAACAAAGAAACTTCTCCAGAAAAATTTATGAAATCTTGTCCAATGAATTTCTTCTTAACCTCTTTAGTGACAATCACAGGATCAGATGGAGGAATGAATATCCTGCTTTTTTTAGATGTTCGTTTTAAGAGGTAGTTTGTTATTTCAGTATTATCTATCCTTTCTGAGGTTTCCATATCTTGTTGCACAGTCTTGACACGACTTTGTTCACTCTGTTTTGTATTTAATTGTTGCGGAGCATACCTCTTTGCTAATTCACTAACTCTTTTAGAGATTTCTTCTAAGCAGCCTTGTTTAATACTTAGACAGGCAGTTTTGATACCAAAGTTGCAAGCAGAGAGTTCCTTTAAATGTTTTAGACATACAACAGGCACATTGGAGTTAATGCAAACTTCTACTACAGGTAGAATTATAGATCTTGGATTTACTTCAGAGTCTATTAGCACTGCAGAGCACTCTTGGTTTCCAATAGCTTCGGAGCAATGTCTTAATCCAAATATCAGACCTTCAGGTTTCCTGCAAACAAGAAATAACTACACTTCATTACTGAAGACCTACACAATCTGGTATACTTGGTATTATTTGAATTGGATCAAAGTCCATTGAAAAAGCAACTCTACCATTCAAGATAGAAGATTCCAATTACAGTTTATAAACAGTTAAATAATCTCAACCATAAATTGGTATAATTTACTACTACAGCTACAGTACAAACTTACCTTGGCCCCATAATGTTATGCCAGAATGTGTTAAAAGAACATAGTTTTGTGAATTCCCTGCCAAACATCTGCTTTTCTGTTTTGTATTAGGGACTACCCAGATCAGATAGTACACCCTACTTTCAATATTATTACAAAGGTCACACAACTATTTTTCACTTACCTAACTGAAGGGGGCTTGGGTCTTTCTACCTTAGGAATTTTCTTTAAAACTTCCCACTTGAGCTTGTTGAACTCTGGAATTTCCACTTTGTACTTGTTCAAAGATACACTTAGATCTTTTTCGTTTTCTTCTGATATAACTGGCCTACAAAAACAAAACAACAAATTGACGTACAACTCGACCAAGCTAAAAATGCACCTCGCGTCGAATAAGTTACAATGAGCGAGGCGCATTCTTAGCTTAGTCGGGATGTATATGTTTTCATTACTAATATAAATAAAAAATACGTATTGCAAATACCAATTAATAGAATCCGGACGACTCAAAACATTTTTGATGGTCTTTTTTAATTTGCCTTTGCTAAGACCTGCAGACTTCTTTTTCAAAGTTGCAGCCTGCATCTCAACAATGATTAATCGTAGGAAAATCAGGCTAAATGATGGCAGAGAACGGGCAAAATTTGATTTAAAACATAAACATTCCCACATGGGACTCAAATAGTGACAAGCAGAGAGCAAAGCAAATGTCAATGTCACTTCGAAATCCGTGTTAGTTATGCGGTCCAAACTAACGTTCTAGCATCAGGGAACTACACGTTATAAGTGATTTTTAGGTGTGCTAATACTAAAAAGTTAAAGTATAGAGTGTAACAAAAAAAATCTTTTTATTGAATACATTTAAAAATGTTAAATATAAATATGTAACAAAAACATTATTTTCTAGGTAAGTCTTGTGGGTGCCATTTGGACCTTGGTTGACAATTCACAGAAGTATTTTCTCGTTATAAGCCTGAGTTACTATTTCAACAATGTGTATTTTTGTTACAAAAACTACCAAATGTGTATCTAACTTTATAAACTCTTCAAATACCTAAATGGGTGACTGGTAGAGAGGACTCGTCACAATACAATTAACGAACGATTATGTTTCTTACGTATTATGTAGGTATTACAGTTTTTTTTTATACTACGACGCGCGACGATGGCAAACAAGCTTACCTACGCGCTGCCTGATGGTAAACGGTCGCAAACAAGCCCCTCCGACCGAGCGACCTTGGTCCGCATGGACCGACCGTTGAAGTATGACATTTTGGCTATTTTGCTGCAAACGTACACAGTCCGTGCGAATCAAGGTCGCTCGGTCGGAGTGGCTTGTTGGCGACCGTCTAGCAGACGCCTAAGTAAACACCGTAGCCAAATGGATGCTTGTCACACACAGAATCACAAACTCGTTGCCGACTCTTTATACACTGGAGGATTAGTTGTGTGGACGCTGTTGGCAGCTAGAGACAAATGCAGGTCCCTCACTCTCAATATCCGTATTGCGCATTCTCATGTCTGGCTCTGGCAAGGCTCTGGCGACCTTTCTCACCACCAGCCCCCCTAGCACACTACGTTTTATGTCGTGTTTTACGTGACGTTTCAGTACATTTTCTCCGACATAAAACCTAGTGTGCTAGGGCCTCAGGAACACAGCACCACATTAAATACCGTACAGAGTAAATAGCGGTGGCGTTATTATGGCTGCGGACCTATAAGGCGGTTTAAAATAGAATTATTGTTATATTATAATAAAGACACCTACTACTTACCAACATCGGACCGGCGTGGCGGCGGTGGCTTTTCTTCTCCCTAGCGCCGCATTTCTAATGAAATGAATTACAAAATTGTCAGCCCATGCCGGCTTAATTTGCAAAGCTAAACTGTAGACGACATGACAGCGCTTTGTCGCATTATAATAGTAGTATGGCCTACGGCGGGCCCGCGTTCGATGTGTGTTTGAAGTGTAGTTTCAATGTTTTACAACTTGCGCGGGCCCGCGCCCGACCCGCGCCCGCGACCGGTGTGTGGAGGCCTGTAAATCCTGTAATGTACCTACTAGATATTTCACAACTTACTATTAATTGAATTAATAAGTACTTATTTATGGCTAAAAGTATCGAACTAGCATTATAAAAGGGTTTGATAGCGCTTGTTTATATTTGTTGCAATAAGATTGCTATATTATGTTTACTAGCTAGCTTCGATGCCTGATAACAATTTTATTTAAATAGGTAGGTACCTATACTTATCTACCTATATCGTAGGTATAACCACGCACGTGTAACGCAGCTGTGGGTAGTCCAATGGTTAATTCGTTTCTTAAGCGGCTCCTGCACATGCAAGAAATTGCGAGATTTGCGAGATTTGATGGATGAATTGAACTCAGTATGCCACAATACTCGTAACCCGCATGACATGACACATGTACGAAATAATCTATTGACTGTTTTACTTACTGTACCTACATTGCCAGTTTGTTGTTGGATTATAATTAACAATTCCGATTAATGGAAGAGCGGGATCTTCCGACACAAGCATCTCTATATGCTTACTGGAAGGTTCCAACCTTGCCTTTGTTTCAACATTTGTAAATAACCTAATAAACTATTTTTCATTTTTTCATATACCTAACTATACTTACCTCTTACGTATTCTTCCACAAGTACCTATTGTTCAAGATGCAGGTAAAGCCTAAATAGAACGCTACAAAATCCCGGCAAGCAGGTAAGTAAGTACCAATGCAAAGCTATCCTAAATATCCTTACGGACGCATTAGAAACGAGGGTTCAACAAACAATAGTCTCCGCTAAGAAACTTACTAGGAAGCGGCCTGCAAAAAAGGATGCATTTTTTGCTGGCGCAGGGCCGTTGGCGAAAATCTCATTGTTCGTGGCGGGTTGCTTAGGGTGCGGTAATGAAACTTTTACCTGCTCTTTCAATGCGCATAGAATTTTGATGCTCAACTAGTCGCAGTAGTTGCATTGCAGGCCTAGGGCAGGCAACATGTCTATTCCTAAGGCGGAAAGGTGGATGAAGGTGGAGTGGAATAGTGGTGGCGAGAGTGTGGTGAACGTGAAGTATCTGCTGAAGTCTCTGCCGAGTGGCGAGGAGTTGAAGATAGGCACGGTGGTGACTATTGGAAAGCAGGAAAATGGGGCTCCATTGACAGCAATGGTTCTTGCTAGTGCACGTGAGTAATCACTCGTTTTTAGGGTTCCGTAATCAAAGAGTAAAACGGGACCCTATTACTAAGACTTCGCTGTCCGTCCGTCTGTCTGTCACCAGGATGTATCTCAAGAACCGTCATAGCTAGAGAGTTGAAATTTTCACAGATTATGTATTTCTGTTCCCGCTATAACAACAAATACTAAAAATAAAATAAATATTTTTATTGATAATGGTACGGAACCCTTCGTGCGCGAGTCCGACTCGCACTTGGCCGGTTTTAGGGTTTTATTTAACATCATATCATTGTAAACGATACAGCTGTCTTTTCGGCGTCCTGAATACTTATACAAATATCTAAGTTCTTATTATACTATATTAAATATCTAACTAGTATCTTTAATATCTAAGTTAGTCTCTAAGTATAAACTTTTCAATGTAAAATATTTTTTCTTACTCCTCCAAATGTAATAAATATCTGTGGTAACTTATTTCTGATGTTTAAAAATTAACTGGTTCTCCACGATACAGGCGTAGCCTAGTGTGGGGACCTCTGGTAACTATGTAAAACTCATTCTGTTTAAATAAATGACTTTTTTACTTTTTTTAAATGAAGTAAAAAACTTATCTAACTATTTATTCTATTTAGATTATAAGGAACTAGGTCATCTTGTTTTACTTATTATTGAATTTTCGTGTTGGTTTTCATTACTCTATAATTTTCGTCTATTCTAAACAAGTTTTTAACCTTTTAATCCGAAACTATAGACTCAAAACGTAATATTATTAACAATTACACATAATGATTAAATAAAAGAAATTCGTTGCGCAAATCTACGTGAGAGACCTTTATATTTATTAGATTTTGCGCGCGAAATTAATCGGGTACAGGAACACCGAAGCAAATGTATGACAAAGCGTCATAGAAATCATACTCATAGCCCGCGCGCTTTCCATCCTCATTGTGTAACGAATAATAGAAAGCAGGATTTACTGCTCTAGGCCGAGGGTCTCGCAGCCGTTAGAAATAGATGGTTTATACTTACCTACTGCGTTAGAAAAACTTATTGAGTAAGTATTAGGCCCGTTGAGAAGTAGTTTTTGATTTGAAAATAAATACAAATTCTAAATAGAAAAGTCTCCGTCGGTAGATAAGCTGTTTGTTTTGTCACTACTTACTTCTTGTTTCTGGAATAAATAATAATTGTATATCTATGCCGGCATCATATTGGGATTGGGCTATGCTATAGGTAGAGTACAGTCAACAACATTGATATCTATACAAACTAAAGTGGAACATAAAATAAATATATTGTGAAGTGAAGGCCTCAATGCAAGTGCCAATAGAGTCTTGTTCTTGTATGTATAGATATGTTTGACCTTTGTTTTGTACAGATATTAATGTCGGCGACTGTACAACCAATTCCAAGAGTGTCTTCACTATGAATGAAGTAATCATCCCGACTCTGAATTCTAGTCATTCAGAGATTCTAGAGTTTTGCTAAGATATTTTGAGCGCGTTAGACATTTTTAACTTGAGTACCTATATCCGAAATAATACAAATTTACGAATTAAATCTAGTTCTAATTGAATTTTCTAACTTGACTTAAATGTAATAAGGTTAAAATAAAGCTGCACTCTGCGCCTCTGCCTCCTTGTTTCAAAATGCCCTAATATAAAGATTCAGTTAATAATTATGTATGAGAGTAAAATGTGCGTTAATAATAAATCAATTCTTAAGAAACAAAATTAACATTCCATTGTTTTTAGGCACTTTCTGGTACCTAACACCTACAACAGTTACCTAACTAACCCATTTTGGACCTTATTACAACGAAATAAGATCTACTAACGATCAGTTAAATGTTGGTTTATACCTGCTCAAAAGATCCTTGAAAGGACCCCAATTTGACAATTGCACCTTTTCGGGACTAATTCTACGACGTAGGTAGTAGGTATAATTATGACCATTTTCATTTACAAAACAAACTTTTATAGTTGTTGGGTTTCATCAGTGGATTCCTTAATAATAAACCTTAAGTGTAAGGCAATATAATCTATTTTTTATTGCAATAAAATGGATGCGGGCTAATTTACAAGATTCACGGTTAATATGGGATGAATAACGAGAAATTACGATTTCTATTCTACCACTGTCGTATATTTTGCTAGCTGCGGTAGGTATACTGTGCTATTCGACTGGGATATGTATAATATTCAGTTCAGAGTAAAAAGTATCCTACCTATGTTTTAACCTCTGGTATGTCTTGTCACATATCTGTGATACCCTCTTTATCTGTCCTGTCTAAGATCTGTGACCAAGTAACCTTCGTAAGTTTTTACCTAATACGAGTACAAGCCGCGCGCGTTGCGTTTGTATGAATATATAACATACTTTGCCCTGTTTATACTATGGTATTTATCGAAGACAGGTGAACGGAGGCTACTGGAGCACCCGCCTGTAGAGGAGGCAGGGGACATGAACGCCGGCACGAGCGCCCAGATCGAGCCGGAGCAGCCCGACTACTCCCCGAGCGCCTCCGACTGGGAGCCCACTGGCGAGTCCAGTTCCGAAGACACTGAAGAAGAGGTGAGTCATGGTAATCTATCGGCTCTGTCACGAATTCTAGCGGAGGCAGTCAGCGGTGCTCCATACGTGAGAGCGAGATCAGAGCGCGGTATCTCGCTCCAACGTATGGCGCGCACAAATGCCGCTAGAAGTATTTACTAAAGGGTCAAATTCTAAGAACTCAGAAAGGATATACACCACGAGCAAAACGAAGACAAGAACGATGGGAGATAAAGCAGGAAACCATTAATTTGGCACGATATGAAGAATAGACTTGAGGGTGGCGAGCAAAAGTCGACTCATTTTATTTTAATATCATTTACTGCGATTAGTGGAGTTTACTTCAGTCGTAATTTTCTTTATTCCTTTTAATTGGGTACTTTTCTGGGTAAAAAAATAATTATTCTATTTAATCTGTTAGTTAGATTATCAAAAAATATTGGACGCATACTTTTTTAATAGTCAATCAAACAAAAATTGATGAAAACATACTTAGCCCGTTAAAGTTTCGCGTGACGTCACATTATGCTAAAAAGTGTGCCATAATGTGACGTCACACGGAACTTTAACGGGCTATATCTTCATCATTTTTTGTTTGATTGACAATAGTAGTTTATGCAATCGTTATATAATGGATGCTTTATAAGTCGAGTACCACGTTTAGGCCACGAAGCTTGCTGAGTGGCCTAATTAAGGTACGAGACTTAAAAAGCTAGAATTATATAACTATTGCATACAATACTTTTTCTACGAGTCAACGGAAATAATAATTTATTAAACAAACTTGGTATCTATTGAAAATCGCCCTGCTGAAATGAAGCGCAGCAGCTTAGTAATTTTGCGCGTTGATGTCTTCACAGTTATCTTATACAGCTCCTGGATTCATAAGATGACTGCTGGCGGTTACCTTATGAAACCATACGAGCTCCGTCACCAGCTGGTAGAGCTCCAGGATTAAAAAGTATGTGATCTTAGTTTCGTGTACGAAATCTTAATTCAAATATTAAAGTAGACGAGTAGAAAAATATAATAATACGTGTCCAATATTTTTTTGATAATCTAGTTGACGGCCTAAATAGTTTTTTTAGGAAAGTAGCCAATTCTTATACAGAAACTAATATAATTTTGACGTTTTATCGGAGTACTTATATCTAACTAGTAATATATGGGCCAAATAAAATGCCCATAACTCAAAGGTACCTACTGTACTGTTTCAAAACATACGTGAATTGAACCACGCATGTTTTGAAATGAATATGTTGACATTCTAACCTAGCTCTACTTTCAGGTGAACGATAGTAAGAAAATCAAAATAGAGCTGACAGCCCGTCAATATTCCAACAAGACCAGTAAGAGAGTCATGACTCCGGCCCACAGACCCAAACCGATCATCCCAAACGGCATGCAGCAACTAGCCCTCCAGAACCTTATGAAGAACCGCAAAACAAACAGAAAATATGAAAAACCCCTACCAGACTCCACCAAGAAAAACAAAAAGTTCGATGCTAAGGAATCGCCTAACGAACTTATAAGCAGCATGAAGGCGATGTTTGAAGAACTATTCAAAATATTGAGCGAAATGAAACCTTCCTTTAACATAAACGATATAACCGATTTAAAACAAAACACTGCAGACATCGAAGATACTCACGATAATTCAGAATACGTTAAGAACGAGGCGAACAATACAAATGTGCAAGATGTGTATGAGAGAATGGACAGCGAATACTCGGATAGGTCGGACGATAATGTTCTTATAACTAACAGATTTGACACTGTTGACAAAAAGAACGAGAAAGCTGGGGAATGGGTGAGCTATGAATGTTCCTATTTTTAAGTATCTGATCTCGATCAGTTTTAATTTGACTTCATACCATTTTGCAGGCCGACATGAGATTTTTTGCGAAGAGTTCCTTTTTTAGTTTGAACTCATTTACTTATACGATTTCACTTCTTATTCACAGAGAGGAACTTGATAAAATAGTTCAATTCATATGATAAACAGTGATGGCTGAATATACCAGCTTGTGCAAATAAATTTAAATAACGAATGAGTATAACAGACTGAGATCTATGCACCGTCCTATTCCATGATTAGTAATAGTTAGGACCCCGTATAAATACTGTTCATATTGGACATGTATAAGCTAGGCTAGGTCGTTATATTGTCACGCTATTTATTGACTTTATTGTGCATTTCTTGGTTTTAGGTGCCAATTGGAAGTGGAACAACGCTGATATACAAAGAAAAATATAGGAAAGTGAATTGGAAATCGTATACTGTCGCTACACGGACTTTATTGTTGGCAGCATTCTCACGAAGGTATATAAATTGGTCGACAAACTACTGTGTCATTAGCATAACGACTGAGAAAATTGGCTCTGACGCTAACACTGTTTGGTTGTCTATAAAGTCATAAAGCCGAACCCTCGGCTCAGGCGGAACGGGACAATGAGTCATACTTTTTCGTGCCTCCTGATGGTGTTCATCGATTTATAAGACGTTATCTGCTACTTTGCTTTTGACACGACATTTTCGAATATTTTCTGTATCTAATGTATTTTTTTAAATAATGATTTTATATTTGTAGTCCTTGACATGTTCCACTATTATTATAATTATAAAAAAATTCTAACATAGTTTTTTTTATACAACGACGGTGGCAAACAAGCTTACGGTCTGCCTGATGATAAGCTGTTACCGTAGCCTATGGATAGTTTTAAATTATTGTATACCGTAAAGCGGTTGATTGACACACGCAAAACTTTTTCCTGTAACAACTACTGTACTCGCAGAATTTGACAATAAATGACTTCTGATTCTGATTCTGACACGCTTGTCTGGTTAGACCATAGTCTGTCCAAACATTCGTGTCACTAGAGAGGAGCTGAGAGACTCATCTATTTTACGTTACTAGTGTGACTCCAAAGAAAGGATTTATTGAATCTTTTCTTGGTCACCATTGCCAAAACACTGTGATTTGGTCAGTAATTAAACATACATTTTATGGTTATTTTCAGGACGCTGGCATCACATTCTCTGACGGGGAAAAAATCACCGGCGTTCACAAACAAGCCGGCGAAGATGTGTCTTGACCCAAAAATAGTTTCCGACATCGTGATAGAAATTACTGATAAATTTAAAGTCAAGGATAATTTAGTCAGGTTGGTTGTGCACACAGAACAATTTATATTATTTGCATTGAGTTTTTATTTATTTATTTTGTTTAAGAACACTAAGAATTAGCAAATTTTGGGCATGGACGATTATTACAAATGATACTAGCATAGCCTTTCGTTCGTAAGCATAACTTGTAAGTATTATAATACGAAGTCTATACGACTTTACGTAAAAGTTGTCCCATATTATCTAAGTACATTACTAACGTAAATTTTCTGAAACCGTTTGTTTGTCTAAAAACACTTACTTATAATTGAACTCTAGTTTGAAAGTTGACGGTTTCAGAAACAAAACATGATCTTGTTTTGCAATGATGAGATGTTACGACCTACGAGACGTTATAGATTTCGTATAATGTCTTATTTTCCAATTCTAAACATCCTTTGGATTTCTTGGGCGCTGCCGTGATCACGGATTAAACTACAATTGTATTCAAGCACATGTCATCATTTATGTTTCAGGAGTATTATTACAACAAAGTGCGCGGACGAGTGTAAGATGTACAAAATGCAAAAGAAAAAGTCAAATGCGTCTCTAAATAATAAAACGAAGACCATAAACCAGGAAAATGTACCGCCAGCGGCCAACAATGCTCCTGCTTAGGTGCTTAGTTCAGATTTTCAATTAAAATGAATACTGAAAGGTAGAAAAAAGAAGTTGCACCAACAAATGTAACCTAGTCTAAGCTACTTAAGGCTGCTTTCCGCCAAACCGAAGTTAAGCTACGTTTCCGTACAGGACTTGTACTACAACTGCAACATACTTAACTTCGGTGCTTAGCTCAGCCGATTTGTATGATAACATAGCTTAGATCTGATGGAAAAGTTCATGCACATATACAATTATACATATTAAGGATTAAGGCGACGTAGGCTCGTGGTCTTGTCTCCCTCTCACTGAGCATAAGCGTGAGCGAGATGGATGTGCGTGTTTGAAAGCGCGGATATCATGTTTTTTAATTTAATTTTTTTGTGCGTTTTAATAATAGTACATTTCGATGCTAGTGCGGAAAGTATGTCATTACTTCACGAGAGCCGAGATATCTTGCCACGAGCCGTAGGCGAGTGCCAAGACTTGGGACGAGTGAAGAATGACATTTCCGCACGTGTATCGAACGACGTTTTTGAATACAGTTGCGAAAAAATAAGAAAAACAGCAAGTAAGAAGCTGTATTAAAAAAAAAATTTTTTTTGAACAACTTCATTATTTTTCAACTGTATTAGTTACAATGATGTTACAGAATTAATAATATAAAAGTTTCAAATTCCTTACTTGTTGTTTTTCTTATTTTTTCCCAACTGTATTAAAAAACGTCGTTCGATACACGTGGAAAAGTAAAAAGCACTAGTGCGCAAAATACAACTTTGCGCACGATTTGCAGCTACAAAAAGTACCACTTTTTGAGCAACTGTATTAAAAATATTTTTTTAGAACCAATTCTAATATGTTAACTGTTGTGCATAATTTGTTACGATTTTTAAAGTGTATTTTAGACCTACGTTCGTGATTTTTTTCTATCGAGAGAAAGTCAAAAACTTAGGATTTGAATAGCTGATTTCCCTCGAGAAAGGCCTCAAGATTGCTAATTAAATTTAGGGCAACCGCATTATAATCCAAACAAGAGCTACGACTTTTTAAAAATCCGTTTTCTGAGCTCACGTCGCCTTAACAGATCCTGTAAGAAATGGTTGAGATTTAATAGCGTCTTAAACTAGATTTAACTTTTAGGCGCAAGACTGCCTTAGAAATAATTAAATTAAGTTAATGTGTAAGAAAATAAAATCTTTGTGTCAACTGTTTATTTTACGTTCTTTTTTGATTTACGCCATTTTGACTAGATCGAATATCGATAAACATTAAGCCATTGTATTAATTCAAAAGTAGTCATATACAATAAATAAACGCATCATGGACTTCCGCAAAGTAACGCCTGCTTCACTAAATAATAAATAAAAGTATAAAAAATTGCCGCACAAAATTGATCAAAAACACATAAGTAATAAAATTAAAATTTCAAACATCGTTTCTCAAATTTCTTTCAAGTGAGTTTTAGTATCATTATAGGTAGTCTATAGTTCTGTCTCTTTCACAAAACATTTTTACAGATGCATTTCATAACACCATAACATTATTGTCAGTGAAACGTTTATCTCCCTCTATCAAGTACGTAAGTATCCAAATGCGAGAGAGCAATGAATATTTTATTCCGACAACAAATGCTATAAAACGGACATTATCACCTGAGCTGAGAAACACGAAACCGGTCCTGGCCCGAGCGCTAACCTATCTTAATGCATACCTAACAATGCCAACTGTCAACTTTATATGGACGCGCTTCACACTTGGAGAAGTAATTGAAGCGATTAAGAAAACAAAGCGCAAACAGACAAAAGACATAAATGACATGTCTACAACATTATTTGATTATCTCCCACCTATAGTTGTATCTATACTGTGCCATTTATTCAACGAGTGTGTTACTTCAGGCAAATATCCAAGTACACTCAAACACATAAAAGTGCAACCCATTTACAAAGGTAAGGGAGAAAAACATGCTTTAAAAAACTATAGGCCCATTTCCCTAATACCTGTAGTCTCAAAGGTATTTGAGCGGCTTATAAGTAAAAGATTAATGACATTTTTAGCCAGCAATAGTTTGTTGAATAAACGGCAGTACGCGTACCAACGCGGTCGATCTACTGTAGACGCAGCGCGCGAAGTGGTATCCACTGTGATGGGCCACATCGAAGGTAAGCGACAGGTGGCAGCAATCTTCTGCGATTTGTCGCGAGCTTTCGAATTGGTCAACCACTCACTATTGCTGGCTAAACTTGAAAAATATGGCATTACCGATGAATTCCTAAAGATATTAGCCTCGTTTCTCAAGGATCGAAAACAACGGACATATGTACAGGAATCCGTGTCAGATCTCGAGCTCATTGGAGATTGTGCAGTACCACAAGGATCATCGATGGGAAATGATCTTTTTACAGTGCTTATAAATGACATGACAGCGGCAACCCCCGAGGCTGAATATGTGCTTTTTGCAGACGACGGATGTGTCATAGTCAATGCCGAATGCCACTTAGAGCTAAGGGATAAACTGTCCAGAGTAATTTCCGCTCTTGCGGACTGGTTTTCAGTCAATGGAATGATACTAAATGTCGAGAAAACCAACATAATGCATTTCCAGCTACGCAGACGCACTAATTTAGATTTAAATATTAACTGTAACGGCACATCCGTTCCCCAGGTCGAGGAAGTGAAGTACCTAGGCTTCGTGATAGACTCCGCCCTCACATGGGCTCCACACATAGATGCCACGTGCGCAAAACTAGCAAACGCATGCTACGCCCTGGCAAGAGTCGCGCCTAGTCTCACAATGGAAAACCTCAAGAAGGTATACTACGGATATTTCCAGTCCATATTAACGTACGGAATCGATCTTTGGGGAACAGCCGCTGACCGTGAAAGACCTCTAAGACTCCAGAAACGAGCAATCCGCACAATCACAGGATCCGCACCAGACCAGCCTGCTCAGAGCCTATTCCGTCAAAACTATATGCTCACACTGCCGTGCCTCTACATTTTAGAGGTAAGTAAGTATGTGAGACGGCATCTGCACAAGCTCCCCACAAACGCCGAACACCACAATTCCAACAGTCGGAAACGGCATCACTTATATGTACCTGCGAGGAGGCTGACCAAGTCCAGCAAATCTTTGCGGGTCATGGGACCAAAAATATATAACGCTATCCCAAATGAAATTAAAGAAGCGCCCAGTGACATCACCTTCACTTCAAAATTAAAAAAACTATTGGCTGACATGCCATTTTATACTGTGGATGAAGTGCTGACAAAAATGTCGAAAGCGTAATGCACTACGTTTAAATAATACATATACAATGTATAAATTATGTTTTAAATTATCTCTTGTAAATATTTTATAAATTGTTGACGTGTAAATTTATCTATTTTACCAATAAATAACTGAACTGAACTGAACTGCTCTAAAGCAATAACACCTTTATTATAAAATCTCTAGCGAGATATTTCCTCTGGGCTCACAGCGCGCAGAGACAGAAGTTCGTTCATGTATCTCCCCCTCGCACTTGTTGATTCGAGCGACAGAATGGGAGAAACAGGAACGAATCTCGTTTTCGTTTCACGGTAACCGCTCAGATGACAGCCCGATAGCGTGCATACCGTAGGTAGTGGATTTAATAGATGGAGTTCTAGCGAATGCCCAAAAGGGATAGAAGTAAATTAACCTGACTAAATTGAGAAGGATCAGAAGACTAATATCCTGACATTTCATGTCTATATACTTTAGTCGAGTATACTTTAGGCGTGGGTAGGCCCCCCACAAGGTGGACTGATGACCTGGTTAAGGTCGCGGGAGTCCGCAGGATGCGGGTGGCGCAGGACCGGCCAGCAGTGGACGTCTTTCGGCTGATATGATGATGATGATACTTTATTCGTATTATATCTGTGACGTCAGTTTCTGTACAATATTTTGACCGCTGGTCACAAACAAAAAAAACCAATAAGCACTGAGGGACAGGGGATTTGAAATTATATCTCGTTCCCACTAGTCACACATGTGTGTATGTTTTAGTACGTCCCTCTATTATATCCTTTCTCTATAGTGCATGCTGTGAACGTGAACTATCCCCTTAATTGCCTTGCTGGAAGATTCCAAGCGGCGACAGCACTAGGTCAATGTTGGTACTCGCTATGATTGCCCTCATGAGCATCATGTCGTCTGGTGTGAATCGCCAGCCGCTCAGCTGGCCGAGGCTTTGCAGTTTGGGACAGCACTCCATGAGAAGATCGACGGTGTCTCGGGTCAACCGAGGTGCGTTCGGGAACCATATGCCTTCGAGGTTCTCCAATTTGTAGCGGCGGAGCATTCTGGAAATTTCGATCCGGTTGTTAGATGACGATGGTTTTTTAGATATTTTTACGAGTATAGGGTCAGGGTAGCTCATTACGATATGATTTAGCCCCGACGCATAAAAAGGGAAGCCGTTAATAAGAGTAACGAGTTTATCTCGCATAATACTTAGCTCCCAAATAGATGAACATATGTTGATTAGATTTTTGTTTGAAAGGAGGCTCGGTTCGAGGGAGTTCTTTTCGTCGGGTCGTTTATTATATTTGTAGGGCCCGGAATTTTTCGTGCGACTACTGATACATGTAAGGGAGGGAGCACTGCTTTTTGTCGATATATCAGTCATCCACTCTATCATTGAGGTTAATTTATCTAAATTAAATAACACTTGCAAGCACCTTATGTATTTAGTCTCAGGGGGATGAGTAATTTGTCCTCGTTATAATATATAAAGGTTTTCGTAATTATACTCATTTCAATAAAGCAAATGAAACGGTTTAAACTTTCCGATATTTAGATTTTTTTCATCATTGACCGTTGAAAAGAGTAGGTACGTATCATCGGAAAGTTTGAGGTATTATTTTATAAAGACACAAATAAAAACCCGATACCATCGGTAAACATTGGTGTTCTCTCCCTAAGACTTGTCAAAAACCGCACGCAAAATTCCGGAGCTAAAACATATTTGATCCACGGCTTTTTACCCTCATTATACGGGCTACGGTTCTTGATATTTCGATACTGCTATCTCCCAAGGGTACGGGTTCACACTTTCTCAACAAAATCGTCTGCATACACATACAGTTCATTCGAAAAATTACCCTAGAGGGGTGTACCCGTACCCTTGGGCGATAGTACAGTTTACACGATTCAGTTCAAAAGAAATATTTGTTTCGCGTCGTAATAAAGTTGGTCGCTGCGTAGGCAGATTTGTTTCGTAAATATCTACATTCTACGTGCAATCCCAACATCTCGGGACTAAAGCTTTAAAACAAACAATCTTACAGCTATTTATATCTACAACGTCGAATGAAGATACGTGTAAAATGCAGTAGGTATATATACTCACCGAGACATATCATTGTCATCCAGCTTTATTTCGTCCGCTATTATGATTTTCTTTAGCATTGGACTGCCACACATTAAATACTTAAGGCAGGTGGAGGATAAATTGCCTTGGACAATCTCAATGTGCTCAAGTTTCGTAAAAGGAACCTCTTCTTCATGCGTCGCCGTCTGTATCTTGTAGAACTCCAAGCTCTCCAAGTTTCTGCAAGTTTCGGCTATCCTAGTAAAATTAAATGATCCCAATGATCCAGATAACATAAGAGTAATAATCTTGTGACCAATTTTGTCTAGCAACTGATGCAGTTCATGGCACTGGAATTTGCTAAGCTTGATTTTATTTATGTCTCTAAAATCTTTGATCAACGCCAGCGCGCCCGAGTCGGGCTCTTCTAAGTAAATAGTTTCTAGCATTGGACATAGAGCAACTATCGCCTTCATGGTCCTCATGTTAGTCTGAGCATCGTGGACGTACTGCAGTTTCGTTTGGAAATTGGGCGGACAGTCATTGTTGTAGATGGAGTAAAGAGATTTCCCGACGAACGAGTAACTGCCAAGATTTGTGAGGTTAGGTAACCGTCGTATCAACAACGCCACGTCCGTGTGGTCGATGTTTTCTTCGCCATACATTCCAATGTTGACTACAGTGAGGCTTTGCGTGAGCTGAGGGTTACCATTCAGCATCGCGTCGATGCCGATCTCCGTAATATCCGTCTCCCCTGACACGTCTAAGAGTTTCAGCACTTTGTTGTGTTCACCAATGAATTTGAGTACTTCGTCGTTAGCGATGTAAGGGATATTGAGAGCCGTGAGATTACTGAGGTTCTTAATAAGGTGGTACATTAGTGTCAGGTGATCTTCCTTAACCCATACTCCTTTAAGGTTAAGAGATGTTAGATGATGCCCTTGCTCCACAATGAGCTCAAGGACTTTCCTGTAATACGGGCAAGGGAACATGCCCGTGGCGAGGCTTTTTACGTTCTCTCTGAGCAGCAGCCGCATTGTGAAATATCGGATAGATGGGTCGAGGTATTCAGAGCTTAGTATTAAGTTCATGAGATCTTGAAATATGTCACTAGTTGCCCCCATTTGCTCGTAATAGGAAGAGACCATCGCAAACAGCATGGCGACGTCTTCGTCGGCGGTGACTCGGGATAGAGCGCTGATCAGCTGCCTCGCAACTAGAGACAGTGTGATCTCTTGGAGCGGAGGCACTGGACATTTTGGGGACATTTTTCACAGCACTATTCACTAAATCACGTTCACTTTTGTACTATCTTTTGAGCATGACAGCGTTCCGCGTTGGTTTTCGGGCGAGAAGTGAGATCTGTAAGCTATTTAGCTCACGCATGCGCCCTGGCGCGGCGCCAGCGCACCGTTTATAATTCAAACACACACAAACGAGCATATTTATAGAAACTTTTATGAGTAAAGGTGTTTACAATGCTTCCACATTGGTTATGCCCGATTTATCGGATGCTGGAGTGGCGAGTTATATCTATATCCAATATATTGCCGATTTGTGCGTTATATTAATGTTTAATACTTTTCTCATCTTGGTTATTTTCCCAAGTCTATTATTACGGGAGTGTTGTGTTGTGTGTCATATAGCATCAATCAACACTCCCGTAATAATAGTTACGACACCGACATATGATATCTTCGAGTAAACATATAAATATTATAGTTGTTATGTAAGTGCGCGACTATAAAGAAAATATCAATGTATTTTAAACGCGCATGATAGAGTAAACTACCCTAATACTCATTATTTCAACATGTTTCACGAAAGTTTAAATTCGATTACCCTAATACTCGTATATTTGGAATCCATTAAATGGAAATTCACGACTGTCACCATTTTTTTTTATATAAACATTACCTATATATTATTTTCGTTGTATTGCGGAACTGATAGAAAATATTAATCTCCTATCAAATATCAAACTTAATTTACCTTAATAATGGGTACCTATAATGAAAACAAAATCAGTTGAAACGAACATTATATTACGATTAAATCTAACTTAATGCTAATTATATACTCTAAATTGACATCTAACGACAGCCCGTGCCGATCAAAACATTCAAGAATTTTAACACATATTTACAACGAAATTTCTATAACACACGACTTTACAAATATCTAAAAATAACAGTGAGATGCCCACTTCACGAAGTTACAAGCTACAATTTTCCAAGTCTAATATATTTATAAACGAAATGTAATAAAGTTCTGTTAAACATTTCATTTTTGGTACAAGCTTTTATAGCCGACTGTACTCTTCTGTAACTACTAATTGAGACGATTCTACCGAGCCCAAACTCAACGGGGTTACGTCAGTTAAGTACTGAATTCCCATGGCCACCTTCTGTCTCCATCATCAGATCAGCTCGATGGTACCATAATATTGAATTGTCACCCAAACTATTCCTTTACCAAAAATTTCAGCTCAATCGGTTGAAAATATCTGCTTCAAAATTGAGTTGCAAGATTCCTCCCGAAAAAACATAGTTAATTAGTAATTACATACATACATACCCACATACCTACTTAGTTAGGTACAAACATTGCAAGTTAATAGAAAGCTTGTAATGCAAGTTAATAGAAAAAATAAATAAAAATATAACGCTCCAGGCCGTTTTGACCTGTGTCGTCTGTCTAGACTTGTAAAATTGTAGCTTGTACCTTCGTGAAACATACCACAGATCGGATAAAACAAATTACTTTCAGTATTGTACTATTTTCAATATTTTAATTAATAATTAATTATCCGAATCACTACTCTCATCTGAAACTAAGGCTTGTTCACGAAATAAAGTAGCCACCAAAAGTTGGGCCTTCATAATTATATAGAAAGCTTTTGCTATGCCAATGCATGATATTTTGACACATGTATTGTCAAGTTGAAGATAAATTTTATAATATATGTCATTGACTAGATAAAATCAAGATGCCGAGGATAAATGAAAAAACTCGTAAATTAATTATAATATCCTACTGTACAGAAAAGGGTATTGCGATGCGACAACTCGCAAAACGGTATCAATTATCTAAAAATGGTGTACGAAAAGTAATAAAAATGTTTAGGGAATTTAATACTCTAGGTGATCTACCAGGTTGCGGTCGCAGAAAAGGCCGCGTGAAGCCAAAATTGGACACGGACATAGTAGCGTCTTTCCGTCGAAATCCAACGGCCTCTATTCGCGATGTAGCCAAAAAGTTAAAAACTTCGGTCGGGAACGTACAAAACGCCAAAAAGAGAAATAATTTACAGACCAGGAAGAAACAGAAAATGCCGAAAAGGACTGCTGCCCAGCTTGAAAGAGGGAAATCTCGAGCTAAAGATTTGGACAAGTTTTTAATTCAAAATAACGACCGATGCATTTTAATGGATGACGAAACATATGTAAAAAAAGACATGAAAACGTTACCGGGGCCCCAGTTTTACTCGTGTGCAGCTGGCGAGGACGTTCCAGAAGAACATAAGAGCGTGGCTTTTGAAAAATTCGCCCAAAAAATCCTTGTATGGCAAGCTATTTGCTCATGCGGGCTTAAAAGTACGAGCTTTTTCACTATCGGTACAATAAACGGAGATGTCTACCCACAGGAGTGTATTAAAAAGCGAATTCTGCCCTTATATCGGAAACATACACGTCCTCCAATATTTTGGCCTGATTTAGCTTCTGCTCATTACGCTCAAGCCACCTTAGATTTGCTTGATAACAAGAATAGTAGTTATGTCGCGAAAAACATTAACCCACCAAATTGCCCAGAACTTCGCCCGATTGAAAGGTATTGGGCAAATATCAAACGATACCTGCTCAAGAAGGGGGCAGTGGCCGACAATGAAGCTGATTTCAAAAAAATATGGAACGCAGCCTCTCGTCAGTTCACAAAAAAATCAATAAATACGCTGATGGCAGGCATTCGAAAGAAAGTCAGACAGTTTGCCAACTCTTAGGGTTTTTACAAAAAATTGCATTGTACATTCTTTTTACAATGTTTAGTGATATAATTGACTGTTTTTTGTTTGAAGTGCTGTGAGAAAAACAAGATTTATTTACATTTTCTTATGGCTACTTTATTTCGTGAACAAGCCTTATAATTATTCATGATGTGTGTATGTTACTTGTTATGGACTTCAAGTTTGAACACATTATACCTATATAGACGGTGGCATCGCTGTTCTATTCTAAAAGTAAGGTATAGTCCGTTCAATATTACCTGGCACGTTGTCCTTTGTTAATGATCTAAACAATATACAGTTTCAGGTGATAATGTGGACACGCTGCACAAAAGCACCAATTTTTTTTCAGGTACTAGTTAGGTAAGTAGTAGCTTTAAGTTTTTGATAGGAACCAACTCCTCCGTCAGCCATCTTTTTTTTATGGGGGTAATTTTGATTTATAGGTATATTATTAATATCTCGGGTTCTAAATCACTCAGAATCACAAACTTGGTGTCTAAATATACATATTTGGGATCAGGGAATTCAACTAGATATTTTTTAGGGTCGAGTTTCCAAAGGATACCGTTACCAAGCCTCCGCTGTGGGTCCGCCAGTCTGCGTGTCAGGAATAGCTAGAATGTTAACTTTGTTATTCTTTTGTTATTTGTAATTATACACTCGGCGTCAAAAAAATCGCACATTTCGAAAATTTCGTTTCGTGCGAATATAGCTCTTACGGAATGTACTGTACCCTATTAATATGTATATCATTTTAAAGCTCAATCAACAACCTTTTAAATGAGTGGGTGTTTGTTTTTGTAAAAACAATGACCATAAAAAAAACGCATTTTAAATCAAAAGTCCCGAAGTACGCGTTTAGTGGGTCACTAATTGGGCACCCATGGACGGGTATAAAAGGGGGGGGTAAAGATCGATTAAGGGTCATTCGCTATCCAGACGTCACTGAGATCACACCTGAAGAGCTACAGCAAGAAAAAAACATTAAAAAATGGATACCACGTCAGAAGAAGCCGCTCAAGTGATTGCACTACTGGAAACTGGACTACGACAGACTGAAGTTGCTCGGCGTCTGAATATCAGCCGTTTTCGAGTGCGTCGAGTGTTTCAGCGGTTCGAGGAGACTGGTGGCTACATCAGAAGGCATGGATCCGGGAGGCGACGCTGTACTTCCGGTTCCGTTCCTTTCGGAATCGTTTTTTCAACGCTGTTGAGCTCCAGCAACAGCTTCGAGCAGCTCGCAGAACGTCGGTGAGCGTCTCCACGATCAGACGAAGACTACGGGAGAGGAACTTGATGCCCCGCAGGGCCGCTACGGGCCCCCAGTTGACTGCGCAGCACCGGAATGCCAGAAGAGGATTTCGCACTAGCCATGAGAATTGGACGTTCACCCAATGGAGGAATGTCCTCTTTTCTGACGAGACGAGAGTGTGCCTTTACACCAACGATAGACGCAGAAGGGTGTACAGGAGGCAGAAGGAGCGGTATACAGAAGCCTGCACCGTAGAAACCGTCAGCTACGGGGGTGGATCCTGTATGTTCTGGGGCGGCATTTCCGTCGACAGGAAAACCGAACTTGTTTGCGTTTCCCGGACTGGAGGTGGCCGTGGCCAGGGATCCCTGACTGCTCAACGGTACATTGCGGAGATCCTGGATCCACATGTGGTCCCATATGCTGATGTAATTGGACCTGGGTTCCAATTTATGCACGATAACGCCCGCAGCCATACAGCGTTGATCGTTCGGGACTACCTGCATGCTGCTGGTATCAACGTTATGGACTGGCCAGCAAGGAGTCCCGACTTAAATCCCATCGAGCACCTCTGGGACCAGCTGAAAAGGCGGGTACGATCGCGTGATCCTCCTCCTGCCACACTTGATGAGCTTCATGATGCTGTCATTGAGGAGTGGAACAACATTCCTCAAGAGAACATCGTGACGCTGATCAGGTCCATGACCGACCGCATGGAAGAGCTTCGGAGGGCTAGAGGAGGCAACACTAGGTTTTAAGTTTAGTTTTAAGCTTTATTTTATTGTTATTGTTGTGTTTTATTTTTTTGTAATTTTTGTTAAATAAACGATTTTTCCTTTTTCCTGTTTTTTTCCTTTTTTTCCTTACGGGGTTGATTTTCAATTGACATTTTCCGATAGAAGGTTTCATTACCTTTCAAATAAGACCCCATAGTCATGGGGTACATTACATTCTGTAAGAGCAATTTTCGCTCAAAACGAAATTTTCGAAATGTGCGATTTTTTTGACGCCGAGTGTAGTAGATATAGTTGGGTCATTGTCAGATTTAGGTTCGCGTCTCTTCGGTGGACATTGCCAAAGTTAAGGGCTATAAAGCCTAATTTTTGGTTGTACTCTGAATCCGCATAAACGGCGTTGCCCCTTCTATAATTCTAAGTGATAAAAACATATTAAATGTAAACGTAAGCCCTTAACTATTGACCACCGGAAAGATGATTTTTGTTTTTGTGACTGACAATGACCCAGTTAAAGCCCGACCAGGAAAATAAAAAACTTCGCCATATTGCGGAAAACTATTGGAACTAATTTCTTCAACAGGCAACAGTAACTTTGAAGACGTCATTAATGCCATATGTCAACTGATGTCAAAGTTAGCTGTCGTTTGTGCGTATTGTATTTCTTCGATAATTGTGTGTATTTGTGCGTTAAAACGCCGAAAACGATTAAAAGTAACTTGAGAAAAGTGATTTACCGTATGCAGAAGTATTTGTCGGATAGGAAGGCTGCAGGATTGGAGTCTATTCCTCTAAATAACATCACCGATCTTGTTGTCAACATGACTGGTAGGTACATCATATAGTATGTGCAATGGAAATTGGCTAATTTGTGAATAAATTACAAGTAAAAGTTTATTTTACTTCAGGTATATCCCGATCTTCCGTGATGAAAATACGAAGAGAAGGTCAGACGTCAGCCTTATTGATCGAGAAATTGAAGAATTTATTGTAAATGTTGGCGGCAGTGATAGTGAAACATCTAGTCTTACAACTGACAATGAGTCCGATGTATCTGTTATTGAACCAGTACAATCTGATCATGAGGACCATGAAATGTCATATGAATCAGTTGAATATTTAGATTCCGAATTTGATGATTAGTAAATGTGTAAATAAAGGAAACAACGGATCGGTCATAATGAATATTGATTGTAATGTTTATTCTCGCTTAAACCTTTATCCTATCCCTTTTATTCCTCTATACCGTTCATTCTCATATCACACTCTCATATTGTCTCTTTCTCACACAACGTTTCGTTTTTTAGGGTTTCTAATTACTAAGACTTCGCTGTCCGTCCGTCCGTCCGTCTGTCTATCACCAGGCAACCCAGTGGCGGTGTCAAGAACCGTGATAGCTAGAGAGTTGAAATTTTCACAGATTATGTATTTCTGTTGCCGCTATTACAACAAATACTAAAAACAAAATATTTTTTTGAGGGGGGCTCCCATACAACAAACGTGATTTTTTTTTGCCGTTTTTATAGATAACGGTACGGAACCCTTCGTGCGCGAGTCCAACTCGCACTTGGCCGGTTTCATTTATTTAATGTTTGCACCTTGGCACCAGGTCACTTTGGCACTCTTTGGGGGAGGTCTATGTCCAGCAGTGGACGTCTTTTGGCTGATATGATGATGAATGTTTGCACCATATAAATGAATACCGATCCTATTTACTAAAAATAAATAAATAAATTAGTTAAACTTCAATGGAAGATCATTTCAGTATAACTTAAAACATATAATATAAATGTTGTAAATCAAACTTGATTTTATTTCATCAATAATCTAATCAATATTATAATATCAATATTATCATCAATATTATAATATATTTACACTAGCCAATTAGCATGCGTACGATTATACTTAGTGTTGCTATCATCATTGCTAATTTAACGCCCCCAGAGCAGGTTTTTTTATTTTCCTGGTCGGGCTTCATACATAGTCTGCGGAAATTTCAAGTGTCTATCTATTACGGTTCTAGAGATAGACCGTTTGTAATGGACGAGAAAAAAAAACGCCTTAAAATTACTGTCAATGTATGGGAGCACTGTTTAATTTTAAATACTTTTTTTTATTTTTATTAATTTAAGTTATGACAGCAATAAAAATACAAACTCTGAAAATTTTAACAGTCTAGCTATTAAGTACTGACACGCAGATAGACGGACCCATAGCGGAGGCTTAGTAACAGGGTTCCGTTTGGTATCCTTTGGGAATTCGACCTTAAAAAATAACTAGTTGAATTCCCTGACACCAAATATGTATACTTAGACACCAAGTTTGTGATTCTAAGTGATTTAGATCCCGAGATATTAATAATATACCTATAATTCAAAATGACCCCATAAAAAAAAGATGGCCGTCGGAGGTGGGTTCCTATCAAAAACTTAAAGCTATGTACCTAATTAGTACCTGAAAAAAATTTGGTGCTTTACGACAATTTGTTCCGGCAGTCTGCCCCACTAATAAAACTGCACCCTAAATAAAACACATACAACTCTTAAAGAGGCGTCTTCTCAAGACAAGACATCTATTGTTGTAGAGTATGAACGATACGCCAGTTTACAGTGATTGGACTATACCTACTACTGTATATAAATATTATACACTGTATATATAGGAATATACTCAGGACAGTAAGTAAATGAGAGTTAAAATAAGTCCGAAATGTTACTCAAGCGACAAAACTACTGTAATATTATGTATACATGTCTAGCGTATTTGCATCAATGCTTACCACGGCGCGGCTAAGCGATCTTGCAAAGAGCTTTGCCACCATATTGCTGTATTTGGTTATTGTGTAATTACACCATAATTCGTCGGGTGACATGCAAAACTCACTAAGTAACAAATACCTACTTAAATCAAAGGTCGTATCTCGATATCGACTACGTACCGAGATACGAGGTTTTGAAGGGCAGTGACAGTTTTGGTAGTGACTTTTGCTTGTCACCCGACGAATTATTGCTGTAATACTGTGGAAGATTCACAGACACGTACCAAGAAGTACGTTCATAATCATAAATAACAATTCTAAAGGAACAGACAATTGCTTGCCCACCAGTTCTGTATGTATTTTTAATGCACCACAGTTCTTAATGTAGCGGCGCGGAAATCTTATAACGTTTAAAAACAAACTGCTGCAGTCGGCCTCGTAGCTATATTATAACTTGTATAATTCAAGGGCACTTACCAAATAAATTTTTATACTGAAGTTAACAAACAATAACATTTCACGTAGGAACGGGCAGATTCTAAGCCACCAGCAGCAGTATCAGTTCAGTGCTATAACACCGGTTCCGTATGTCTTTAGCGTGTTTGCACCAGTGCTCTCAATGGCGCAGTGCGAAAATCTAACAACTGTTTTAAAAATGCATTGGCCATGCAGTAATAGATTCACAAACACTTACTACACCTACTTTGGCTACTGAAGTTAACAAACAAGATGACTTTTCATGGAGGAACAGGCAAGTTCTTAGCCACCAGCAGCAGTATCTGTTCAGTGCTATAACACCAGTTCTGTATGTCTTTAGCGTGTTTGCACCAAAGTTCTTTAAGGCGCGGCGCGGTAATCTTCCAACCAGTTTTAACATGATATTGCTGTTGTTAGCGCCTATAGTCAGAACTTAGATAATTCACAGGCACTTACCAAATAAACTTGTATACTGAAGTTAACAAACAAGATGACATTTCACGTAGGAACAGGCAAGTTCTTAGCCACCAGCAGCAGTATCTGTTCAGTGTTATAACACCAGTTCTGTATTTCTTTAGCGTATTTGCACCAGTATTCTCCGTGTCGAGGCTCGGCAGTCTTACACCGGGTTTTGACGTCCTCCTGCTGTTGTTCGTTGCCGTGTAAGAGTTCGAACTTGTAGAAGTACGCCCAGGCGTCACCTAGATCGGCGTCGATTTTTACCTGTGAGTGAAAGGTCTGGTTTTAACTTTGTCATCTATTTTAAGATGCAATAATAAAACCCAAGTCTGTCAAAAAACGTAAAGACGCATAGTGCGAGCTCTCTCGCACTATGCGTCTCTCTTTTATTAGACCACTTAGAAAGAGACAGATAGTGCGAGAGAGCTCGAGAGTATGTCGCGGCCGTCTTGTGATAGCCGTGCTGGTAAAGGACCTAAAAGCTGTATAGAGTTGAAGCAGCTCTGAGATGGGGTAATGGACCAAAGAAAATATTCTTGTAAATATGACATTGGATAGCAACTGTTTATACAGTAGTAAAAATAAATACTACATATAATTGTAAAAATACAATACCTAAACAATTAGGTACAACGTAAATTTATTGATCATCTGTCACAATGTCAGTGTCAGTCAAAGGCCATTTTGAGTGCCAATATCGTTTAGTTAAAGAGGTTGATAAGTCGTAACTGTTTACGAAAACACTATTTGAAATCATCCTTTGTGTGGTTTGAGTTTGCCCTACTTAAAAGTATTTAGGGATTGAGCTAGGAATCTTCCAAGGTGACAGTATGTGTCCTTTGTGGTTCTGCCTAACACTCCACCGCTTAGCACTTTGCCGAATGATTTAGGAGCTCTAGTATAAGTTTTATCGATACAATATGTTTTCGAACGCGTTTGCTAAACTAAACGCAAACGCGTTCGAAAATGTATATACAGTCATGGCCAGATAATTAAGAACATGATTTTTTTCCCATACAGTTGCATGCAAATATGACTTTTCAAATTTGATGATAATTTATAATGTGTTTGATTAATTCTGTTTCTGATTATGCGGATGTGTTTAATATAGTGCAAGAGCTTCTGTAAATTTAGACTTTAAAAAATACAGGCGATCAAATCAACACTTTTTATAAGTTCATACACTGTTCCTAATTACAGTATGAACTCGTAAAAACTGTCCATTTGACCATCCGTATTTTTTTAAGCACAACTTTTACAGAATTTTTATATAAACTAAATTAAATCTTATTTATACACAGATACCTCCATATACTCAGAAATAAAATTGGCCAAACATATTTGAAATCATCATTAAATTTGAAAAGTCATATTTGCATGCAACTGTATTGGGAAAAAAATCATGTTCTTAATTATCTGGCCATGACTGTATATCGATAAAACTTATACTAGAGGAGAAGAGGAGCGTTTGACGGCGTGGTGAAACGGGTAACATGGGGCTAAGAATATCCTAGAGTAGGAGACAACTTGTCTTTAACTCAATATTTTTTTTTGGATTCGGAGATATTTTGATCTAAAGTTATGACCTCCAAGTAATGTATCTTGGCACCACGACATCATAGCACAGCAGTCAATGCGGATTTTGAGGTAACATCATGTAACGAGTCATAATAGTTTTTTCATTTTTGTTATCAAAAAATATTTTTGTGATTTTTTGATTTAAATTTCGTTTTTGTGTCTTTAACCTTTAACTACCGTGGTATACGTCTCACAGACGTCAGCACTTTTATTTCGAAAATATTTTTGCGTATGTGTGGCGTCTGAAGCTATCCTTTCCGCTAGCTTCCTTTTTAGGGGTCCTCTAGCCGCAGCCAAGACCGTAACCGCGGCGAGTGCGCACGAGTCGGTTTCGGGGCGATCGACGTCTCACAGACGCCACCACGGTGTTTATGTACAAAAAATATGCACGTCTCCTGGACGTCACCTCAGTGTTAGTGTTTGTGACTCTATAGTAACTATCGTGTATCCCAGTCGTGACGTCATCTTTTAAGTTTGAGCTATATATTTTTTTTTATATAGAATTCTAAGAAAAAACAAGTAAGGCTTAATGTCAGTATAAGGTTCTGCTCGATACATATTATTAATTACCCGTAGGAAGCTAGTATCATTAGGAACTACACATTAGTTCATTAAAAATATGCCTAAATCATATGATGTCAGTTTTTTTTATGTTTAAAGTTAGGAGCTTTTCATTTATTTAATATGATGAAACATCTTATAATCAAAAGATATTTTATGTTTTATAGATAATATTTTCATAATTTTAGTAAAAAATAAGACTGAACCAAGTCCGGAAACTTAGCATATCAAAAAATGTCACCTCATAATTAAAAAAATATTGTTAGCATTATTGAAGTTATTCAGTATTTTTTATCCCATTTGTAACTTCCTAATATAATTACCCAAATAGTTTAAAAGCTTTGATAATACTCGCATGTCAATAGGATTTTTTTTAATTGAGTTGAAATATGGCGTCTGTCAGACAGTACCTCCGTGTAAGTGCTACTCAAAAACCACCTCGGTAATTAAAGGTTAAAATAAAAAGTTACTGATAGCACTCCAGAAGAGTAAAAAAATACAACTAAACTTATTTTGAAGAAAAAAAAATTCAAAAAAATGTTTTTTTTTTTTCAAGTTTAACCATGTGGAAATAATTGTTCACAAGCTTAATAATCTACCGTTTAATTTTTTGCTCCTATTACAGGCCACAACCTGTATACGGAACTAAGTTCCTCACGAATTTCGGAATGTATAGTTTTATTTAGTTTCTGTTGAGTAGTTTATCTGGTTCCGTATGTTAGCGTTAATCCAGTTGCATCAAAAGAAACCCTGTTACTCTTCTGTTGCTTTATCCAAATTAGTCATGAGACTCGTCACTCGTGATTTTATTTGGATAATACGCAGATCGACAAAAATATAAACCATGTAGCGGATGTGCGCTCGAATTGAAGTCAAAGACCTCGTATAAATTGTCTTTTAGGGTTGCGTACTCAAAGAGTAAAACGGGACCCTATTACTAAGACTCCACTGTCCGTCTGTCTGTCTGTATGTCTGTCTGTCTGTCACCAGGCTGTATCTCATGAACCGTGATAGTTAGACAGTTGAAATTTTCACAGATGATGTATTTCTGTTGCCGCTATAACAACAAATACTAAAAAAACAGTTTTTTTTTACTATCGACCTAGTCCCAAACTAAGCAAAGCTTGTGCTATAGGTACTAGACGACATAAACATACTTATTATAAATAAATACTTAAATACATAGAAAACATCCATGACTCGGGAACACATATTTGTGCTCATCACACAAATTAATGCCCTTACCGGGATTCGAACCCGGGATCTCCGGCTTCGTAGGCAGGGTCACTACCAACTAGTAGCCTAGGGGGCTAGCTAGGGCAGGGGGCTCCCATACAACAAACGTGACTTTTTTGCCGTTTTTATAGATAATGGTACGGAATAACGAAACCCTTCATGCGCGAGTCCGACTCGCACTTGGCCGGTTTTTTGTTTAGAGAGCTCGAGATATTTGCGGGTCGGACGACATTTACATATTATACGAGGTGTGATGTGCGTAATTACTACACATTACGGTCGTGAAATGAACTCGTGTATTTATTTATATACTCAAGAGCAATGACACTGGGTGCAGTTTGTTTTGGATTTTCATGCAAATTCTATCCGTTGTTAGGGTTCCAACAACGAGGGACCCTTAGTTAAGTCTGTCCTCGGTGTATCTCAGTGATCCTTACTACTAAAAACCTGCAATTGGCATTGACAATAGTGTCAGCAATATGCCCATAGTGTACCTACAACAAAAGGTCGCGGGTGCGGGTGGCGCAGGACCGGCCATTGTGGCACTCTTTGGGGAGGCCTATGTAGCAGTGGACGTCTTTCGGCTGATATGATGATGATGAATAAAATTAGACAGACGGGCAGTTTACACAGCCCGTGGCCCGACAGACACTTGGCCGATTGTTCTAGCTAGAGTCTAGAGGCCCAATTTTAACTCCTGCTAGGTATCAGAAAGTGAAAGCGGCCCCATGGTCCTGTCACACAACACTATTACAATTTAAGTGACAAATTAATAAAATAAATAAAAATTAAATTAACGCTTTACTATTGTGTGTACGAAATATTGTCTGCAATTTAACCATTACACTTTTAAAGTTTTGTGTGAATAGGCTCAGATGAGTTCAGATCATAATATTTGTATAAAAAGGTTTCAAGTCTCACCGTGCGGTTGAACCATTCCCTGCATTTGTTCAACTTCCTCTCGGTCCAGAACAGCTGCGACACCGCCAGTAATACGTGGGCGTCGTGCTCGCATTTCTTCAGGGCGTCCACCTGTGGGGAAATGACTCATGTTATAACAAATTTGGGCCCCCATAACAAATCATTTAAATAAACTACGCATCTGCCAAGTTTACATGGAACGAAGTATGCTAGGAGTAAGAAAAGCTGATTGGATAAGGAACCAAGTCATAAGCAGCAAAACTAAAGTGCAGGACATTGTAACAAAAATTAGGACACATAACTGGAAGTGGTCAGGCCTCACTATTAGAGGCATATATATAAGTGGAGTAAAAAGGTAAGCCAGTGGTACCCAAGAGGCTGCAAAAGAAAGAGAGGCAGGCAGACCAACAGATGGGACGATGACATCAGCGGCGCTACCACGAACTTCGAATCTCGAACTTCGTATTTATCCGTCTCTATCGCACTTATGGTTTATGGTACTCGAGCGACAGAGACGGAGATATACGAAGTTCGAGATTCGAAGTTCGTGGTAGCACCGCAGGCCTGTTGCTGGTGTCACCTGGAGTAGGGTTGCCACTGCCAGAGACAGACATGAATGGAGAAGGCTGGAGGAGGCCTTTGCTGACTGGCAAGCGGACACCCAAAATAAATAAAGAAATCAAACAATTAATTAAATAACAAATAAATGCAACAATTGAAAACATTTAATTTTTTCATGTTGACTATTTTATAATTTATTTCGCTAGAAAATGTTTTAAGCGGCTCGTGTTTTTTTATTTCTCCCTAAATTGTAATTTTCATTCAGAAATATATACTTGAAAAGTAGCGAATTCCAGAAGGTCGTACGTAACTAAATTATGGCGTCAACGTTACGGCTCTGTATGGCAGCTTGCACACCTTTCATATGACAGTCGTAGTATTGACGTCACACACGGCTCAAACCACATTTACACAATTTCGCGATTTTCTTAAAAACGGGTGAGAAATGAAATCTGAAAACTACTTCATTACGTTCAGGTAACATAATTACCGGAATGGTTTTCGAATTAGGCATCATGACATACTTAGTTTGAAATGTTGTCAATTGGATGTCACGAACAAAGGCTATAACTATAAGATAACAACGTATATGTAACTCACGCTCTTAGTTTTCCTCTGCGGCCTGGACTCCATAAAGATGGCGTCGGCCCACAGGCGGCCCGCCGTCGGGCATTCTTGCAGAGCTTTAGCCATCACCGCGTTGGCTATCTCCGCGCTACCGTTCCGCCTTTCTAAGCGTACGCTTTCTAGCCTGAAACAAAGTATTTATGGGTGAATCGATGGGCCTACTGAAAGGACTTATTCTCTTAAAGGAATGGGCTTGTGACCTTAAATTTGTTTACGATGCCATTCGAACCAGTTTTTGTAAAGGAACAAATGTTTGTATGGAAGCAACTACATCTAAAGAACATTAATACCCAAAAAATCGAGTTAAAGAAGGACCTCGCTGACAGGAGCCGAAACGCTTCATACTGTTTGGCTTTAAAGTATGACGTCACATGTTGCATGGAAAATGAAGTAAATTGCTGTTTCGGTCGCGAAATACTGCGTTTAGGTCCATAGTTGTCATACAAATTTGTTTTTATAAAAGCGTAAGGATTCTATTGGTACCTTTAAATTTACTCTAAATACTACTAAATAAAAAACACTTTTTTTCTAAACTTTCAAGGGTAAAAAAGGTATTTTTATGATTTGAATTATATTTTGTAATTTATACTTTGTTACAATAATTTGATGGTTTACTATCCATTTAGCGACACGACGTTATCAATTTTAACACCACGCAACAAGCCTATATAAACCATTTTGGGTTGGTATAGTTGCATTTGTTCTGTTTTGGTCTTCTTTAAAAACAAACGAAGTTCAACTCTATTCCTTACATTAGTTGATTCAAATTTCAATTTCATTTTGTGTCGTATGGTGGGCCTTAGGAGGCTAGTTGCCATGGTTACGTCTCCGGGGTCACATTTAAATGGGTCATCTTCTAGAAATGGTAGAAGTCCGTGTTGTAGCAATTTATCTAAGACATTCTGTAATTTTGTCTCCTGGCTAACAATAACAGCAAGAAATTGTGGAATGACCGTTATTTACATCGATTTTTTTTTATAAAATCATAAAGTAACAATTAAAATCGTTTTCACAAAACTGTAATAGAACAACAACAATAACATGTAGTCACCAATATGGATATCTGTCACACCAAAGCACGAATAAATAGCTGATAGAGTCTGACCAGCGAGTCGTGACAATATCATTTTTATCAAATTCTTTATATGGCAACAATTTTACCTATGAAATAAACTGTCAGTTATAAGTACCTATGACGGCTCCATACATTTCGTGTTACCAGCATTTTTTTATTCAGTGCAGGATTATTTTAGAACCTAATTATTATTTAATATTGATGTCATTTAATTATATTTATTCTTTAAGTATGCTAATTGTAATTTTGTATGGGGAATGACAAATAATATTTAAATATTAAGTTTCAAAAAAAATTTGCATGACCAAAAATTTTGGCGAGATGTGCTGATCATGACTAAAACACTGTTCCATCTATTGTTGTACCATGTCTCTAGCAAATAAATTTCTTTCTTTCTTTCTTTCTTCTTTATCGGGTTTGACCGCTCAGCCTTCGATATTTAGATCCATATATCTGTTTTCCATATTAATGACAGATAGTAGTACAAAACAACAAAACGTCTCTATCTATACCTACACAATAAATTATAGTTATCGTATGTACTTACCACAGCTCAGCATTCTTTTGGTTCCTAAGTCTAGCTTTTTCTAGCACTGATCTGGCTTTAGTGATATGTTTTAACTTTTCCTCGAGCCTCGACAGTAATATCCACATGGGAACACTCGTTGCGCACTTTTTTAACTGAAACAATCATTAAAAACCATTTTAATAAATTTACATTTTTTTTATATATAAACTTTTACAAACTCGTCTTGTGTAATTGGGGAGTTCTTATGACCACTTCCGTCTCCATCATCAGACCTGCTCACTGCCCTGATAATGATCTCAAGAGCCTTGGGGATGTCATTTTTGCAAAAAGTTGAAAATCTCAAAAATGTCGATTACTGCAAGTACAATTATTATCAGGACAGCTTTATGGTACGTCATTGCATTGTCATAGGACTCACATAATTATACAAAAGAGTCCGCAGTAAGCTCGATTCTCCATACAAACGTAGTTCCGCTCTCATTTTAAAACGACTAGCTAGTTTGCTCTGAAACATTGTACTTAGAATAAGTTAAGTACCATCCAGGTCTGTAATTAGTTTATGAAGCTTCAGATACCTGGTAAACAAATACAGCAAATTTAAGTTTTTCACACAAAACTTGTTTTTCCTATATTTCGTTTGTTTTATAAACTGGAGCCATATAAACTAATTACATACCTAGATATACCTCATGTCATTGTATATGCAAAGTTTCGTTACAATCCAACATGTAACGTAGTTTTAAAATGAGAACGAAACTCCGTTTGTATGGGAAGGTGAAATTCAACCGAGCTTGCGGGCTCTTGAAAGCTTGTACCGAAAATAAATAAAAAATAAAGAAACTTATTAACGTTTGACTCTCCAAATATTCTAGACATACCGAGCAAAATTGAACCTTACCCCCTGAGTATAAGTGTTATGCGCGTCATTGTCCTTGCCCATCTGTTCCTCAATCTCGCCTTTCATCATGTGTAGCTTAGCATAGTCTCCGAACACCTTGATAGCTTCTTCTAGAAGGTTCAAGGCTACATCCATGTTGTTGAGGGCCCATTCCAGTTTTGCTGATTTTATCATTACCTGTGAAAATAGTACATTACATCAGAGGCCGGGAAAACACGGATTTCCGGCCAAGTAAGTATAGACACCGAAAAAGGATACTTCCGAGTCTATTATAACGAACGTAAAGAGAATATTTCATTGCATGTTTGAGAAATAGTACATTACATCAGAGGCCGGGAAAACGGGATCCGTTTTCAAGCCGAGGCATGTATAGTGCTTTTCTCAAACATGCAATGAAATCAATAAATAAAAATCCTCAAATCAAACTAATTTTCATGGCTGAATGCCGTGATGCTGTGCCGCAAATAGTGGAATGAAAATTAAAAAGTTACTTTGCAGGCCTAGGCCTGAAAAGTTGTATGAAATCCCATTTCAGGCCGCCTCGAGATGCTGCGCCCGAAAAAGGATACTTCCGAGTCTATTATAAGGAACGTAAAGAGAATATTTCATTGCATGTTTGAGAAAAGATATTTTACAATATAATATGAACATTTAACAAAAATAAGTAATGAAAGTTGGGAAATTCTGGGATAAGTATGGTAAATCGTTAGTAGCTGGCCACCTTTCAATAGCTGGCTCCCTCTGAAAATTGACTGAATGGAGTAGCCATTTTATTAGGCGGGGACATTGACGTACCATAAAGTAAATAGACTCACAATGCCAAACAAAAATGTCTAGAAATGTGCCCCAAAATGACAACTCTTGCTATATTTCAGTAGTTGCTAATAGCGTTAACTTATAACCTGCATCAAGATATATGTTTCATAAGAAAAAGAACTCAGTTTTTTAGACTTTAAGCACCATATTAGCAAACATTTAACAAAAATAAGTAATGAAAGTTGGGAAATTCTGGGATAAGTATGGTAAATCGTTAGTAGCTGGCCACCTTTCAATAGCTGGCTCCCTCTAAAAATTTACTGAATGGAGTAGCCATTTTATTAGGCGGGGACATTGACGTACCATAAAGTAAATAGACTCACAATGCCAAACAAAAATGTCTAGAAATGTGCCCCAAAATGACAACTCTTGCTATATTTCAGTAGTTGCTAATAGCGTTAACTTATAACCTGCATCAAGATATATGTTTCATAAAAAAAAGAACTCAGTTTTTTAGACTTTAAGCACCATATTAGCAAATCAACATCAACAGATAAAATACTTTTTAGTTTATTGAGATTTTATCATAATGTGACTTACGTCAAAACTAAATAGCGAATGACTGGAGTCGCGTTGTAAAATTATTTTAACAATATTTTATGTAGGAATATAAACAGAAAGACCAATATCACAAATAAATCGGGTTACTTTATTTTACAAGTTTCAAATTTCCAAATTATGTGTTGATATTGGATTATACAATTATATTATAGTAAATTAAGAGTCCGCAGTAAGCTCAATTCTCCATACAAACGTAGTTACGCTCTCATTTTAAAACGACTAGCTAGTTTGCTCTAAAACTTTGTACTTAGAATACCGTCCAGGTCTTTAATTAATTTATGTAGCTTCAGTACCATAGTAAAAAAATACAGCAAATTTAAGTTTTTCATACAAAACTTGTTTTATCTGTATTTTGTTTGTTTTATAAACTGGATCCATATGAACTAATAAATTTTGCCTGACAAACTATTGGAAAAAAATTAAATTAAAATACGTAATGGAATGAAATGGACTCGTTAGTCCATTTCTTTCCAGTGTGGCAGTTTTAGTTGGCTGTTTAATCCAATTTATGTCGTATATATTATCCGAAGCAGGAAAATGAGTCGAACAAACGACGCGCGAATAGAATAGAATAGATTAGAATGTTACAATCATGTCCGCTAAACGGGTGCGTCCTTAATGGAATATGTCTTAAAGATCTGTACATTTATTTTATATCGGTTAGCAAATTTACAGCTCACAGATGAGTGTAAGCATATTGATGTTTTACTTCGCTTTTTATTTTAAAGTCGTTTGTTTTAAATAAATCGTCTCGACTGTCGCGTGCTATGACTGCAGCCCATTTTGCATGTCGCTGAGGATTTCTTGGAAATCTTAAATATGAAAACCATATAACGTAGGTAACAACGTCATAAAAAAAGTATCTAATACCGACTCCTTAGATTTATGTTCTGCGACGTATGTCATTTGAACTAACAAAACTAATTATTTAAAACATGTTTAAAACTATTCAATTACAACGAGTTTACACAAATTTCGTTACGTTATCAAGAGAACTTACTGGAATAAATATATCCCATCTTTTTTTCTTGGTTTTTGTTGGTATTTGCGCAGTTTTTGACTGAACATTTAGACATATCTGACAACCAACAAGTCTCACGGTCGAAACCAGACTAAACGCAAAAGAGCCGGCCAATTCCATCAGCCGGTTCTTTTGGACTGCCATTTTTTTCGGCTGATTGTGTATCTAGTTACATATACTAAATCAATGGGCGGGGATGATAATAGGGTAGGGGAGGGGTCAAAAATCGTCAAAAAACCATGACATAATCTATGGACAAGCCCTAAACAGCTTCTTAATATACTGTGGTTTAGGCAGCAAAACGTACTTATGCCGCGGTTAACTGAGAACATGGGAGTAGGTTGGCAATAGGTAATAAAAGAAGGATACCAAGAAGTAAAATGACTTACCCTAGGCGTAGGTGCCGAAGCTCGAGCTTTAGCCAGCAACCGCCTCGCTCTGTCGTATTCTTTGTTCTCGCTCTCGAGTTTCACGGCGGCGAGCCATATCTCCTCGGAGTTCGGGTTGGCTTGGAAAGCCAGTGACAGGATACCACGAGCCGCTGGCACGTCACCTATAAAACCAAAGAAAAGTTGAAAAACCGCCAACATTTTCATTTCAAAGTTCAATATCTCAAAAACGCCTAAACTGATTTTGTTGAAACGTAGCTAAGAACCATCACGATCACGTCAGCTTTCAGATAAAAAAAACCCGCATTCAAATCGGTCCATTCGTTTAGGAGCTACGGTGCCACAGACAGACACACACACAGACAGACATACACACAGACACGTCAAACTTATAACACCCCTCTTTTTCCGTCGGGGGTTAAAATTGTGTGAAATGGTTACATGTTCAGTTATTATATCCCGCAAAAGTTAACTTGAGACTCGAGCGCGTACTAACGTCATACGAACGAAGTCTCAGGTTAACTCTTGCGGGATATACCACAGAATAAGTAATAGTACTACGTACAGAAGGTTCTCTGTTAACAAATTCCCTGTTTAGGTACGCCAAACGTGCCTAAATGTGGCCATCCCTTTCTATCGCATGCAACGCGCTGCGACCCGTGCGAGCGTCCCGTACCAACGCGCGGCAACTACTAATGGGCCACCAATTTGGCGGCCGCCGGCATGTACTTGTAGCGGCGCGACGGAATCACAGAGTGAACCGCCCCTGGTTATACTATCAAAACCATAGGGGGCACTTTAAAATGCCTAAAAGTAATTTCTCCGAAAATATTACTTTCCGGATTTTGAGTAATGGGCGGGATTGGCGCGCGCGCGGCGCCACCAACCGACGTTCGTGTTCGTCAATTTCGTCATGACGAACGTGAGTTATACGTATTGAAACGAGTTCGTGCGGGAGAGTCGGCTACGCTTGCTTCCGATTTGGGACAGTGGACCCGTGTTGTTTCTCGAGGTAGATCCGTAACCAAATGGACTTCTTCGCATAGAGGGCATACGGTAAACGTCCGAGTGCTCGACGCTGTAGTAGTATATGGCATGGGCACTCTAAGTCAAAGTGACGGCTTAAATTCGAATGATGAAAAATCCTCTAAGTTCGAATTTAACCCATATTTGCTTTGACATAAAGTGCCCATGCCATATACTAGTACAGCGTCGAGCACTCGGATGTTTGCCTTTGTTCTAAAAAAACACTTACCACCCAGCCACTTGGATTTAGCCTCCATAAGCCACAGCCACTTTGGAAGTCTTTGGGGAAGGACTATGTCCAGCAGTGGACGTCTTTCGGCTGATATGATGATGATGATGAAGCCACAGCACTTCAGATTTGGGACCGTGGGCCACACGGGCCTCTGCAGCACTGCTTCAAGGCTCGCGCGGGTTCCGTGTTGTTTCCCGAGGTACGCGGCCCGTAACCAGATGGACTTCTTCGAAGTAAACATAGGCGACCTAAAAAAATCATACCAGCCAGCCACTTGGATTTCGCCCCCATAAGCCACAGCACCTCAGACTTGGGACAGTGGGCCACGGCCCTCTGCAGCAACGCTTCGAGGCTTGCGCGGGTTCCGTGTTGTTTCTCGAGGTACGCGGCGCGTAACCAAATGGACTTCTTTGAAGGAAACACGGATAGTGCGTAGCCATATACGGCCCGGGCGCATTCATAGGCGCCTTCGGTCGCGCACTGGAAAGAAAAAATCGACTCGTATTTTGTACCGCATTGCGGGATATCATGGGAGTGGCAGTATAACAGCTTTCTTTCCCGGAGAATACAGAGAGCGTTAGTTTTCAGCTTGAGCATACATAATATACATATGGCAGGGTCGGTATGATGTAAAATGTAATTTAAAAAGAAATAAACAATTCAAATTTTAATATATTTTTTTTTAGTTGTACACCAGACAAAAATAGCACAGTTGTGACAAAAAAAACCATGAATACATGAGTATGGGAAAACGAAAAAAATATAATAATAATCACTACTACTCATGAGTATAAATTAGAATAAATACATTATAGAACATCGTCAAGCTCAAACATCGCCTCAGCTACTGCGCAGATATTACTTCCGTTCAGCAAAATAATATGTATTCACATAAGTGAATTTAAAATAAACATTATTTGTAAGATAAAAAATTATATTGTGGACACTTACCGCATCTGCATCTTCCATCCAAGTGTGTTTCTGATCCTCTTGTTCAATACCTTGTCCAATAATCGATCGAATGATAGCCTGGAAACAATATCAGAAACCTTAACATCATATACATAAAGCTCAAATTACATTATCTCTTAAACTGCACATATTGTTTCCTTATAACAAATTCTAAATGAGTCTTATCGCTAATGTTATAAGGTCGCCATTCACCTGGCAAGTATGAACCGCGCCCGATTTCTCAGCTTCCATAGCTTCTTTGAACCAGTGTTCACGGTTGATTTCCACTCCGTTGGCATTTAGCGATGTGATCGCTCGGTCTATGATCTTTTCTACCATGTGTGTGTTACCTGGAAAAAATATTAGTATTTTTATATTTAGTTTTTTCTTAATTTTCGCCATCTCTCACTATCACTGCTGTAAAGGAGTGAGTAAAATGCAAACGTATGCGTTACAGCATCATTTGCATAAATGGCGCTGTAGGCAATATGCCTTCGAAATATAGGCTGGTACAGTCAGCAAAGACATGTATACTAGTATTGTATTGTATAAGAGAAAAGGTCGAAAGGGTTATTACATGCTGATTTTATAGAGACTAAAAGCATAAGGAAAAATTCAGCAGTATATAGGGTTGGGGACACTACATTTATTATTATTACTCTAAAAGAAAGAAGGCAAAAAAATATGTTTCATATGAAGGTGCGTCTTGCGGAAAAGGGACAAAGTATAACCCCCTTTAAACTTTGGACACTTATAACTGTGTGATTATTTATTGTCTGGTGTTACTTTTTAAGGTTCCGTACTCAAAGAGTAAAACGGGACCCTATTACTAAGACTTCGCTGTCCGTCCGTCTGTCTGTCACCAGGCTGTATCTCAAGAACCGTGATAGCTAGAGAGTTGAAATTTTCACAGATTATGTATTTCTGTTGCCGCTATAACAACAAATACTAAAAACAAAATAAAATATTACATACAACAAACGTGATTTTTTTGCCGTTTTTATAGATAATGGTACGGAACCCTTCGTGCGCGAGTCCAACTCGCACTTGGCCGGTTTTTTTATTTCTCCATGTGACTATATTTTTAATCTTTTTTCGAGAAAATTCAACATTATTGCTTATTTTATTTGGTGTCACCATCCCTATTATCGCAACGGTGGCTGAGTGGCATACGCAATGAACCACCATCCAGAGACGTCGAGTTCGGTTCTCACTCTGCTATGCTAGTATGCATGTTTAAATTTGTTTGTGCTCTGATCTTTATTCTCATTCGTTTACTCGTTAATTGGTACTCACCATGAGCCTCTTCAAGCTTAGCAGCCGTAACCCAGATCTGTCTGTCAGTGGGAATATTCTCTCTAGCCTTATTCAGCACTTTTCTAGCATTCTCATAAGTTTCGAGTCGAGCCAAAGCGAGCCAGAGTTCGACACTGGTCGGGCAACATTCAACAGCTCGGGATAGAAGAATGCGGGCGTCCTCCGGGTTTTCTAGTTCCACTGCTGCTTTCCAGAGACGGACTGAGTTGGGTATGTGTTCGAGAGCCTTGCGGTATACCCGCCGTTTAGCCTGTAAAGGAAATATTTTTTCACTTCTCATGCTCGCAAAGTACGCCTTTGTGCTGGATGTATGCTGCACAAAATGCCACTTTTAAGCTCTAGTGCACAAAGTAAAATTGTTTTAAAGACTAAGATAAAACTAACAGCCACACACGTAATAAAACTTCGTAGAATAAACATGTCATTTGATTTGATTTGCTTTAATAAATTTCACATCCGTGTTTTCCATGACTAAATTAATAAAACCAGATAAAATAGGAGTAAATTATTATTTTAAAACGTATTGAACCATTAAATGACTTGGCAGTATGAAGTACCTAAGTCTAATATCACGTGTCGAAAATTAAACATAAAAACTTTAAAAAGTTAAGTGACAGAATGAGCTATTATTTAATTTAATTTTGCAATTATTTGTTATTTTCTCGCAATCGAAGTGAAAAGCAGTGTGTATAACTCGCGCATAAATTAGCCATTTAACCCCTCGACTTGACTATCCACCCTCGCCGGTGGCTAGGGTGGATATAAACGTCTCGGGTTAGATGGCTCGTTTTATGCGCTTGTTGTACAATCTACTATTTCATCTCTCCTGTTCTGAAAGTTGACTTTCAATGGGCATATAGCCGGGTAGAAAATAGCGTTTTCTCCCCTAGGGTGGAAGGTAATTTTTTTTAAATGTTACGGTCAGCCACGGAGTCGAAGATAATTGAGTTACTTCATATTATTAATATAAAAGCTTTACATATATCGAAACTCAGCTATACATTAAGCGACGGTTTCATTACGACGATGTTGATAAAAAATCCTTTTACTGTTGGTATTTTTCTTCCTAATTACAGAAAATCAACATTCAAAATAATTTATGTAAATATCGGCTGCCCGCCATAATGCTATGAAACTTTTTCACGTTTCGGCATGGCCCTCTAGTGGCCAGTGCAAAGAGGTTAGAGGTTGGATATAGTTTTAATTATTTTACTTAGGTATATCTAAAATCGAATAATTTATTTATTTCATACTAAGCAAATAATTATATATATTTATTTATAGAATTATATAAATACAAGAAATAAGATTAAAAGTATTAGATCAGATACGTTTTTTAAACTTTTCTAAAGTTTGCAGTATGTGTATTTTAACTGATTACTCTTAATATACCTGTTTTATAAAATGTACGTGCAATATTTTACTTTCCTCACAGTCGAAATGAAAAGTAGAGTGTTTAACTCGGGTGAAATTACCCATTTCACCCTCGAACTATTGGCGCTCTCACTTTGTTCGAGCGCCAGAAATATCTCGAGTGCGATGGGTCACTTTCAACCCTTGGTTAACAATCTACTATTGTGTTGAGCTTGGTCAACATTTCGGCAGCCATAAATTTGCATTGACAATATTGACATTTACAGATTCTTTTGAGTTATCAAATAGTGGTGACTTTATTCTGAACTCAAAGTAGAATATCCACTGGACCAACAGCATCAGGCAGCAGTGGCATAGTTAACATACTGTATAAGCCGAGCCAATCTAGCCGCAACATAATCTAAAATTGCGCACACTCTCGCGCCATCTCGTTTATACCATAGTGTTACTAGCTAGTTACTACATTCACACACGTCATTCATAGTAAAATCCGCCATATTAGATTATGTTCTTTATTGGAACAGCATTCTTGCTGATCATTTTACATTAAAGAAAGTTTAAGAATGTAAATAAATGTGATGCTATCACTTCCTTAATGTAGTTTATCGTTTTCATTCCACAGTTTAACCACATGTCCCCGAAATCTAAATCAGCCATATTCAACTTTTCACCCAGATTTTCACACTGTGCGGCAGATTATTTGCCGCAAGCACTGTCACGGCACAGTGTCGCTTCTTTCTAGGCTTCAATCCTGGCCGCTTGTAACCCCTACTCTTCAAGAAAAACAAGTGAAACTCCATCATACCTTAGGCTCCTGCTCCAAATCCGCTGCCTTCACCCATATTCTCAAACTGTGCGGCAGATTCCTTGCCGCACGCGCTATGACGGCACGGGCGGTATCGCTAGGCTGAAGCCTGGTTGCTTCCAACCACAACTCCTCACTGTTCAGGTCTATTCAGGTATAAAAAAATACAAGTGAACCCATCATACCTTAGGCTCCTGCTCCAAATCCGCAGCCTTCACCCATATTCTCACACTGTGCGGCAGATTCCTTGCCGCATGCGCTATGACGGCACGGGCGGTATCGCTAGGCTGAAGCCTGGTTGCTTCCAACCACAACTCCTAACTGTTCAGGTCTATTCTGTTATAAAAAATACAAGTCAACCCGTCATACCTTAGGCTCCTGCTCCAAATCCGCAGCCTTCACCCATATTCTCACACTGTGCGGCAGATTCCTTGCCGCATGCGCTATGACGGCACGGGCGGTATCTCTAGGCTGAAGCCTGGTCGCTTCCAACCACAACTCCTAACTGTTCAGGTCTATTCTGTTATAAAAAATACAAGTCAACCCGTCATACCTTAGGCTCCTGCTCCAAATCCGCAGCCTTCACCCATATTCTCACACTGTGCGGCAGATTCCGTGCCGCATGCGATATGACGGCACGGGCGGTATCGCTAGGCTGAAGCCTGGTTGCTTCCAACCACAACTCCTCACTGTTCAGGTCTATTCAGGTATAAAAAAATACAAGTGAACCCATCATACCTTAGGCTCCTGCTCCAAATCCGCAGCCTTCACCCATATTCTCACACTGTGCGGCAGATTCCTTGCCGCATGCGCTATGACGGCACGGGCGGTATCGCTAGGCTGAAGCCTGGTCGCTTCCAACCACAACTCCTAACTGTTCAGGTCTATTCTGTTATAAAAAATACAAGTCAACCCGTCATACCTTAGGCTCCTGCTCCAAATCCGCAGCCTTCACCCATATTCTCACACTGTGCGGCAGATTCCTTGCCGCATGCGCTATGACGGCACGGGCGGTATCGCTAGGCTGAAGCCTGGCCGCTTCCAACCATAACTCCTCACTGCTCGGGTTCACTTCGCAACCCTTCATTATGAGGTTACGAGCTGACTGTACTTTACCTGAAAATTAAAAATACTTAATTGAAAATTATACAGATAATATTTTACAGACATATTACTATATGCTACAATGTAATATTTAAGCTGCAAACGCACAGACAGCGGTGGCGGCGCGGTGCGGTACGGTGCGGAGGCGGTACCGGTTGTAATGTTCGAGCTAATATGAAAGGGGCCGCACAGAATACCGCGGCGGGACGCGGCGCGGCACAATCACTTATCACAGGTATCATCCCGCAAGGGGGACAAAATGGGGGTGAAAGTTAGTATGGGATTCATAGAAAAAGTTTCTCAACAGAAGTAGGCAAATGTATACAAAATCGTGAAGTTTTATTTAGTTTTTCTTACCAGTAACTTCTTCCAATCGCGCACTGGCAATCCAAGCGGGCGGGTGGTTCGGATTCGTTTCACGCACAGACTTCAACAATAACCTAGCCTTCTTTATGTCATTAATGTCGCCTCCGTATGTCGGTATCATCGACTGCAAGTCCGTGAGGTACCCTTTGGGATCCACAACTGTCTGCCCCGTCACCGAGTCGGATACCTGGGACAATTTCACTGTCATAAGAGTGTTTCTGGCTTGGCCGATCTTTCGCAAATCCAGGTCGCCTAAGAGAGAAGAGGTAATATTAGTTTAATAAATAATTCATGAAAATTTCAGAATATATATATTATGTTTTATCTCACTAAGTGATCAATTTTCAAGTTAACCCTTTTCCAGGCAGAGGCGTTATATCGACCACATACAGACTGTCAAACGTGTATCTTGATGTCAGTGAATAAGACTGACATTTTATCTACGCATTTTATTGTCATTTTTCAATTGCTGGCCTGGAAAAGGGTTAAAGGCCCTCCTAAGATGGGTCACACAGCTTGCACGCATGCACGCGTCACAGCGGTGTGACATAATATTATGAGAATGGGGAATGGATGAAAATTAAGTGCCACCACAAAAAAGTTACAGACGTATCAGCTTTGAAAAACATAAACAGTTTCCTCACTTACGTTTTGGGTTTAGGATGGCGAATTTCATTTTCCTTGATCCGTATCATATTACAAGAAAATATCCGTGGTAAATTGACACTGGCAATGATATTGAGAGCTGCAGCAGCTATATTTGTCATTGCCAGGATCAGATATTTAAAATATTTTTTTGCAATATGAAACGGACCAAGCTAGGTAAGACTTATTCGCCGTCCTAATTTATACTGTTTATATTTTTCAAAAATAATTGACGCAGCTGAAAAGTCTGCAACTTTTTTCTGGTGCTAAGGAAGGTTATTCCTATCACCAAAAAAATAATCAGGCACTTCTAAAATTTTCATCCATTCCGAATTCATACTTTACAACGCAAACGCAACGGGACGCGCACGTCTACGCTTAAGCATCTGGAATGACCAGGCTTAAAATTTCTATAGCATTAATTGCTAGCGTCGCTCGCGCATCTCTTCAGTGTTTTTTTTTTCCTCATACATCATTCCGCTACCTCGCAGCGCTGGCGGATACTCAGCCTAAGTCCCTATCCTATAGTTAGGTCGGTTATAAAATGGTTTACTTTCATTGCCATGTGTCAATGTGGGACATTGAGCACCTTGAAGCCTACGCACACAGAGACAATGTAAGGTAAACGTCCGAAACAACACGGGACCCCCGCGAGCCTTGAAGCGTTGCTGCAGAAGCCCGTGGCCCACGGTCCCAAATCTGAAGTGCTGTGGCTTATGGAGGCTAAATCCAAGTGGCTGGCTGGTAAGTGTTTTTATAACTAATGTAGACGTCTGAGTGCTCGACGTTGTACTAGTATATGGCATGGGCACTTTATGTCAAAGCAATATGGGTTAAATTCGAACTAAGAGGGTTTTTCTTCATTCGAATTTAAGCCATGTCACTTTGACATAAAGTGCCCATTCCATATACTAGTACAGCGTCGAGCACTCGGACGTTTACCTTATACATGCAGTGCCACACAACAAAAATATTTACTATTATGTGTATGTATGTAACCACATTATTGTACACAATGATATTAGGTTTTAATGTGTATATTATTTGATACTGGCTATGCGACTGCCTATAACAGATTTAAATGTATAGAACCATGTGTTCGAATAAATGTCTTAACTGACATTGTACTGTTGTTTATGTATTTGACAAACATGTAGCTTAAAATATATTTCATTATGTATTAAAACTCGTGTTATTTGCATATTGTACATCAAGCGTCCTCTGCAACCGCCCACCCTCACAATGGTTATGGGCCCAGAGTTATAAAATTGCAAACGAGTTTGTTCCAGGTCAGATAATTTAAGATACGACTGACGAAGAAGTTAATGTTTGGGTAAACGAATAACAAGATGAGTACTGTTAAAATTGAACCACTTACGCAAGAAAATTATGAAACTTGGAGGATTCAGGCTGAAGCAGTCCTGGTAAAGAACGATGCATGGTGCTACGTAGATGGGAGTAGCGTGAGGCCTGCTGAGCCAGAGGAATCGAAGAAGTGGGATATTGGAGATGCCAAAGCTAAGTCAGACCTTATTCTTGCCATTAGTCCATGTGAATTGCGACACTTACGTGGATGCAAGACATCGCGGGATGTATGGTTGAAGCTTGAAAGCGTACATGCATCAAAGGGACCCGCCAAAAAGGCAACGTTGTTGAAGGAGCTTTTACTCCACAAAATGAAGGAGGACCCGTGACGTTAGAGAGCATGTTATGCGATTCTTTGACGTGAGAAGCAAACTGGCTGACATGGAGATTGAGATGCACAACGACTTAGTTTCCATAATGCTTCTCTACAGTTTACCACCAAGCTTCGAGAATTTCAGATGCGCTATCGAGTCAAGAGATACGTTGCCTGATCCCGAGGCTCTAAAAGTCAAAATTATTGAAGAAGTGTGTTCTAGAGGACAAAAAGAGAACGAAGGAAAAGCTTTTCTTATTAGGTCGAGGAGACCTTTCAATCCGGCGAGCGGTGTCATTGGGACCCACTTTAAAGGCAGATGTTGGGAATGTCATCAATATGGGCATAGAGCGTGTGACTGTAAGATGAATAAGGACAAGGAACAGTACAAGGATAGTGCTAACTATGTGTCAGAATCAGAAAACTATTCACAGAATGATAGTTTCGGTCTTGTAACATTTAATTGTTTTCAGGTGATAATGCTGCCTGCGGCGGGAATGAGGACTGGATAATCGATAGTGGGTGCACCTCACATCTGTGCAACGATCCTAGTAAATTTGGCAACTCATTGATACCTCTATCCGGTAAACTAAATTTGGCAACAAATTCATGCACAAATGTACGAGGTAAGGGTACTGTAAGGTTACTTTCATGCAAAGAGAATCTCAAAACAATCGTGGAATTGCGCGGCACTTTATTTGTTCCCGATTTGAGGTGTAATCTAATTTCAGTTGCAAGAATGACTAAAAGAGGGTATAGTGTTGCATTTGATGAAAAGACAGCACGTGTTAGGAATAGTGACGGCAACACTGTACTTGTAGCAAATCGTTCAGGTAATCTTTATTACGTTGAGGAACAAATGGGTACCGTTTCAGTTCTGTCAGGGGTAAGTGATGACTTAAAGTTGTGGCATGAACGATTGGGGCATCTAAATAGGAGAGATCTTGTGAAACTTTTAAACAAAAGTGGTGTGAAAGTTAAGATGACGGATGCAAACCAATTGATTGACTGTAGTATTTGCGCGAGTGGAAAAATGAGTGCATTACCTTTTTCAAGGAGTGATGGCCCATGTAGAGAAAAATTGAGAATTGTCTATTCTGATATTGTAGGCCCTATGCGTCATGAGGCCATTTATGGAGGGAAATATTTCATCACCTTCATTGATGATTCATCAAGGTGGTGTGAGGTGTACTTGTTAAAGAAAAAGAGTGAGGCACTGAATTATTTCAAAATTTATAAAAACCACGTGGAAAATTTGACTGGTAGGAAAATTACTTATCTTCAGACAGATAATGGTGGCGAGTATTGCAGTCGAGAGTTTGACGAATATTTGCAAAATGAGGGTATAAGAAGAAGGTTGACCATACCTGGAACTCCTCAACAGAACTCCGTAGCTGAAAAAAAAAATAGAACACTAGTGGAGATGGCGAGATGCATGTTATTTGCGGCAAATCTCTCACCAGGCTTTTGGGGTGATGCTGTACTAACTGCATGTCATATTCGAAACCGATGTCCAACAACTAGCCTGGGAGGTGATACGCCATATGAAAAATGGTATGAGCGACCTGTCAGATTAGATTACTTACAACCATTTGGAACCAAGGTACACGCCTTAAACAAAGAGGAGGGTAAGGATAAGTTCGCTCCCCGCAGCGTAGACGGAATATTTGTAGGCTACCCTAAAGACAGAAAAGGTTACAAAATTTGGCTGCAACTTGAGCGAAAATTTATCGTTTCGCGAGACGTCAGATTCCATCACCACGTGGATCAAAATAATGAAAATGCGATACCTGAGGCCGATCCTTTTGAGATTAAAAAGGAAGAGTTGCGGACCTACTTCAATGAAAAATCAAACCCCAATTTAATAGAAATAGTTTTTCAACCTGAAAGTAATTTTGTAAAACCCGTTGAAGTGCCCAACACTTTAGAACATAGAAATGAAGAACCAGGAAGTATGCAAGAAGCTACAGGTGATTTGGAACCGGCGGAAGTGAATATAGAAAACATTCAGGAAATGACTAACAACCTAGTGCCAATAATTGCTGGACCATCTCGACATTCCCAGGAAAATATCAGTCCTCGCAACAATGAAAGCAAAGCAATGAAAAGAGGTCCAGGTAGACCACGGCTTGAAAGAGGACAGGTTGGACGGCCAAAGAAAATCTATCATATGGTTGAAGAGGAATCAGAAGTTCGAGAAGAAGTTGGCATGGCAGAATTTTCTGATTGCCAAGATTTTGTCGGTTCTGCGGAAGTATCATTAAAGCAAGCGCTGTCAGGCGTTGAGCGACATGAATGGGATGAAGCCATCTTGTCGGAGATAAGAAGTTTGATAAAAAATGACACTTGGGATATAGCTAAACGACCCGTAGGCCGTAGTGTCGTTGGTTGCCGATACGTTTTAACAACCAAGATGAATATTGATAAGACTGAAAAGAAAAAGGCGAGGCTCGTAGCAAAAGGTTACAGCCAACAATATGGTATTGATTACCATGATACATTTGCACCTGTCGTTAGGCTGGACACGATAAGGTTACTGACAGCACTTGCAGTTGAACTTGATATGGAAATTCATCAAATAGACATCAACACAGCTTATTTGAACGGTTCACTAGACGAAGAGATATACATGGAGATACCGGAAATGTTAAAAGAAAGTTTGCAGAAGCTTCTAGCGTTAGAAGAGGAAGGATCCATCGTACATGTACGGGCTAAGCAAATGTTAGCCGATATGGAGGCGGGAGGTGAGGCTTGCATACTAAAAAGATCCCTTTATGGTTTGAAACAAGCTGGACGCCAATGGAACGCTAGACTCGATGAGCAACTAAAACGGATGGGACTACGGCCGTCGTTGAATGAGCCATGTCTTTATTTTCAAGAAATAGATGGTGACTCCAAGCTCTTTGTTGCCGTATACGTCGACGATATTTTAATAGCATCGCAGAAAAGAGTCTACATAGAAAAGTTCAAGAAGGAACTGGCCAGCGAGTTCGATTTAAAGGATTTTGGCATCGCGAAGTATATATTGGGGATTGACATTGAGCGAAGTGTCAACAAAATCAAGCTGTCACAACGAAAATATATTGAAAATTTGATTGGTAAATTTGGTTTGGCAAAATGTAAGGTAACAGTGTCAACTCCAATGGAAATAAATTTGAAATTACAATCGAGACAACAAAACACAAATACCGATGAACGATACCCGTACCGCGAATTAATTGGAAGTTTGTTATATCTATCCGAGGGAACAAGAGGTGACATTTCAAATACCGTTTCAAAACTTGCACAATTTGTAAATGCCCCAAGTAAAGAGTGTTGGACGGCCGCAAAGCGTGTATTGCGGTATTTACAAAGAACGAAAGAATACGGTATCGTATTCAGGAAGACAGGTAAGTCGTTACAAGGGTATTCTGATTCGGATTGGGGTGGTTGCTTGCTGGATAGACGGTCTTACTCTGGTTATGCTTTTGTATTAGGTGGTGCGAGTGTGTCGTGAAAGTCACAGAAACAGAAATGCGTTTCCACAAGTTCTTGCGAAGCGGAGTATATTAGCTTAGCATCGGCAATGAAAGAGGCAATATACCTGAACAGCTTACTCACAGAAATTGGTTTAGGTAAGTTTGCGAAAGTAACCTTAAATGTTGATAATCAAGGGGCTATCTACTTAGCCAGTGATCCAGTGTTTCATTCCCGTAGCAAGCACATTGATATACGATATCATTTCATGAGAAGTGTATTGAAGGAGAACGACAACATTAAGTTGGAGTATCTGTCGACAGACTCCATGTTGGCCGATGTACTGACTAGGGCTTTGCCAAAAGTAAAACATTATGCATGTATGTCTGGTTTGGGCATTAGCTTATAGATTATTATTTTAATTTGTTTGGTTGCTGTTGTACTTCTTCTTAATATACACATCAAGGGGGTGTATTAGGTTTTAATGTGTATATTATTTGATACTGGCTATGCGACTGCCTATAACAGATTTAAATGTATAGAACCATGTGTTCGAATAAATGTCTTAACTGACATTGTACTGTTGTTTATGTAATTGACAAACATGTAGCTTAAAATATATTTCATTATGTATTAAAACTCGTGTTATTTGCATATTGTACATCAAGCGTCCTCTGCAACCGCCCACCCTCACAAATGACAGGTTAAAAGACAAACATGTTGTATAAGATTAAAGTACCAATGCAAACTTATCCCTATAAGGAATCTCTTCCCTAACCTAACCTTACCGTATTCTTGCAAATAAATTATTTAAGTAATTTTAATTAATTATGTGAGTAACCAGCTTATGAGATAAAAAATATGGTTCCATTCCATTTTATGAACAACTTGACACCTAGGTACAGGTGATTCTACGAGCGTTCCAACCGCCGCGCCGTCAGTCCGCTGCTCGCATTATTGTCAATGTACCGGCAAACTGGCATGGCATCTTCAGGTATTTGAAACAAGTCCAGGACTACTACCAATTTATTGGGAAAGGGGATTCAAATCTGCAAGAACTTTGACAATAATGCGAACAGCGGACTGACGGCGGTTGGAACACTGGTAGAATCACCCGTACGTCAAGTTGCAACCATAATGCGACTTACCAGAAGGCGTCAACATTCCCGGTGTCATAACACCAGGCATCATAGAAGCCAGCCCGGAGCCAGGGTCGATGGATGAACTGGACTCTCCGCCCAAGTTCCTGGACAGTACGCTGTCAGGCAGCGGGGTGAACTTCTCTAAGCGAGGGTTGCGTTGCTTTCTATTGCGCGCGTCACCCACTTCGGGTATTGCCGCCCATTCGTCTTCCGACACGTCTTTAAGTTCTCGCTTCAGATCAGAAAATTGCTGCTGAATTTTTGGTCTGTAATGAAAAAATGGTGAGTAAATATTATAAATATTTTAAGGTGCAAACCAGAATCGAAGAGCTGTGCCGAGCAGGTTCCTAAATAGTGTATTATTACCACACCCCGGGGTTTTCGGTGCGGGAATAACTTGAGAAAGAGTAGAGATAAACAGATAGGTTATTCTGACAAAATATCATATTGTGCCTAATGAATACATACTTTCCTGCGAATTGTATACACTTTTATTTTAACTTAAGTAGTAGGTAATTTAGCATTTCTACCAAGCTTTACGAGATAATAATAAAAATAATGTTAATTAATTGCCGTCAATTAGTAGTTGACACGATTTTTAGAATAAACAATACATATTTTTTCTACATTTGGAACAGTTAAGCTTCGGCGTCTAGAAGTAAATATCAATTTCAACAAACTGAACGATTTTTCTACGTCGGCAGTCGTATTTGCACTTATTAAGGTGCAAATTTAAATTTTTTGAACAAGTCAATTGTTGAATGATGTGTTTGCGATTGCAATTCTATTTCTTTGCCTTGTAACAATTCATTCATAGTTTTTAGTGTGCTATAGCCAGAATTTTTACTTGAGACCAACTTTTTTATTACACTTTCCATTTCTAATATTAGTGTGGATATGAACTTAAATTTTTTTCTAATAGGTATATTTTTATTCAATTAATTATTCAGTAGGTAAGTACTTTCTGTTTTTTAAGTTAATGCCTATTCTTTGGCTAATGTCATTCATTCCTGCACCGAAAACCCCAGGGTATGATTATTACATTTTAACCGTGTGATTTGTAGCTTCTATGCTTAAAACTTGATATGATTTGGAAAACAAGTGAAATCAAAACATTTTTCGAAAAACCAACTGCTTTTTTGCAAATATTATAGCCTATGTCACTCCCACAATTAAGAGGAATCCAATTACACCTCACAAGTCGAAATCCGTCAAACGGTTTAGGCTGCATGGCGTGTCAAAGAATAAGACATACCCACATACATACATACTTACATACATACATACGCTCGAAAAACATAACCCTCTCTCCTTCGGCAGTCGGGTAATACTCCAGGCAAAATACGGTTTTGAAAAACATTAATTTATAATAGCGTTTTTTTTTCTTTATATCATTTTAAAACATTATTCTAAGATGCTTTATTGGAATCCAACAAACTTTCCATCCGGAAGTATTTAAATAGATTTAAATAAAGCATGAATTATTTTTTTTTATTATTTATTTTGAATATTATAGCAAATGTAAATGAACCAAAATAAAGATAAAACCATTTATTAATATATTTTCTGACTTTTCAAAAGCTAGTTAAGTTATCATTTTTTTGATGTGTGAAATTTTGTTGGATTTTGTCGCTAGGTAACTATTTAATTGATAATACATCCATTACAAAAAAAAACACAGCTATTATAAATTATTTCCAAATTTGACAGTACAAGTTGTCAGTTCATTGCCTGGACTATAAAAAAAACTTTTTCCATGTTTTCCTAATCTATATTAATAAAATAAGTTGTGTTAGTTCCTTTGCTTATAACTCGAGAACTGCTGAACGGATTTTCATGATTTTTGATTTGTTGGATTGGTCTTCGACCCGAATAGCAGAAAAACCATAAAAAAATCGAAAAAAAATACGTTTTTTTTTTTGCATTTTGTACGGCGGAACGAAGTTTGCGGGGTCAGCTAGTAATATTATAAAACACATCTCGGGCTTTGCAGGACACTAAAACAGTTTATACGAATGCCTGTTATACTCCTTATTCATAAAACTTAACAAGCCTCTATTAACCAAAATGTGTTTTGTCCCTTACTCACCACAGTATCCCAACATAAATGTCAGTGACAGATCAGGATAAACGGATTTTAACTTAAATGGGTATGATGGATGATTAAGAATCAGTGCATTCGTTGAAACAGCATTTCATTATATAAACAGCATACACACTTTCAGGCAACCGCTGTTTCAATCGGCTGCCTCGCGACCTTTTTTTTCCCATAAATTTTCATATATCATTCACGTTCACAACACATTCAGATTCACAACACTTCAGGGGCTGCACTGCACCCCTGACTTACTCCGCATGATGATGTAATATAAAATAAGTAATAAGTGGTGAACGGTGTTGGCCACACATATTGTATTTATTTATAAGGCTAAGAATTTAAGACTCCCTTGTAGTGGCTGTTTGTTTACCTAAAACAAAAAAAAATAAAAATATCCGCCACAGTCCAAGTTGGCTCAGTTCGGGTTGCACAGGGCAGTTCCACAACAACAGGAGCTCAAATTCCGCGATTAATCCAGTTGCCTCTTGGATACTGCAACTACGAGTCATTGCTCTGAATATTTCGTGATGGAGTGCTGTTTGTGGAGTCCGGTCTGTTCATGCTTGCAAGGGCATAGTAACTACCTAAATACTAGTGTTATTATCATTATTTTGACGAGAGACATCATTCTGTTCTTGACACATTGTATTGTTATTGACCCTGTACATCTTTGACAATATTACATTCATGATCCTTTTTTAGGGTTCCCTACTCAACAAATAGTAAAACGGGACCCTATTACTAAGACTCCGCTGTCCGTCCGTCCAATGATGTATTTCTGTTGCCGCTATAACAACAAATACTAAAAACACAGAATAAAATAGTTTTTTTATAGATAATGGTACGGAACCCTTCGTGCGCGAGTCCGACTCGCACTTGGACGGTTTTTTTTCTGTTTTAACACTTAGAGACAGTATACATCTCTATAAGAACATTAGAATAATTATTAATTGTATTTGGACGCTCAGAGACCTTATATACATACACTAAATTAATATCATAAACTTATTGTTAATTCTGATACAGACCTTATATGGAATGTAATTGATATTATTTTACAATTTTGGATTTTTTTAGTTTTCATTTAGGTACTAATTGGTTAAAATCTGCAATTTTTAAATGATTATTGTGTAAGATTATTAATATTATATTGTAGAATACCATTTGACATGTAAAAGTGCCCTTGTGGCCTATTTGCAGAATAAATAATTGATTTTGATTTACCTTTCCTGTCGATATCTTTCCAAGTCTTCTTTAAGTCGTTTTTCTCTGTATTCTTTTCGTTTTTCATCCATTCGCTTGTCAATTGACTCATATATTGCATCAGCCTCTGCATCATCTTTGTCATAAGGGTCCTAAAATTAGAAACAAAATATCTTAGTATCACTCACATATTCATTATTTGATTGAAATATATCAATAAATAAAAACCGGTTAAGTGTGAGTCAGACTCGCGCACAAAGGGATCCGTACCATTATCTATAAAAATGGCAAAAAAATCGCATTTGTTGTATGGGAGCCCCCCTATAATTTTTGTTTTATTTTAATTTCATTAGTGAATATACAACTAAATAATCTGCGGATATTTCAAGTGTCTACCTGATAACGGCAACATGTATCAACCAAAAACGAGCAAAAATATCATGTTAGTTGTATGGGAGCCCCCTTACATATTTATTTTATTATCTATGTTTTTTTAGTATTTGTTGTTATAGAGGCAACAGAAATACATCATCTGTGAAAATTTCAACTGTTTCACTATCACAGTTCATGAGATACAGGCTGGTGACAGACGGACAACGGAGTCTTAGTAATAGGGTCCCGTTTTACTGTTTGAGTATGGAACCCTAATAATAGGGTTCCGGTTTACTCTTTGAGTACGGAACCCTAACAACCTTTTGCTAAATAACAGAATTTCCGTGATGAGTTTTTCGGAACTTACGTAAGGAATATTTACAGTTAGCTTTTCGGTGAAGGAAAACATCATGAGGAAACCGGTCTAATCCCAATAAGGTCTAGTTTCCCCTCTGGGTCCGGTTGGAAGCTCAGATTTCAGTCGCTTTCGTAAAACTAGTGCCTGTGCTAAATCTCCAAAGCAGATCCCAGGCTCCATTAGGGCACAACCGGGAATAACGCTAGGAGGATGATGAGACATCATTTTATGTTATTACCTTTGAAAACAGAGAACCACTGTAACCCGAGAATTCATCATAGTTTGAGTCATTCAAATCCTCATCATCATCTTCATCCTCGTTTTTCTTCCGCTTGGCGGCAGGCGGTGCGTGACGGTCATCGCTAAACAAGAAACCAATATTAAACAATCAATTCTGAGAGTAATCAGCGTCTCAACATTCCTAAAGCAATTTTGTATTTATAAAGCCCAGCCCGGTATTTGATTAATGCAGAGAATTATGCTCCTTTTCTTTCAACTTGATTTAGATAATGAGTCCTTGGACAAGCAGTGTACTGTATTACCGCTTAAAGTATTGTTTACGTATACTTACGATACGTCGTTGGCGTCTCGAGCAGGACCGATATCAGACCGAGTTGTGAAACCAGTAGCTCTGAAAGGTATAAGATTCGTTCCAATTAAATGTTATACATCGATATTAACAATAATCTAATAAAATACTAAGAAATGCTTACCCTCTACCAACACCAGCCACATAACCTAAAGGAGCAGGTATTCCAAGGAAATGCTTCTTGTTTTTATTAACAAACGCTTGCGGTGGCACGGACATGGTTAAATTAAAACACTCTTTTATTGCGTAAATTAGATCTGCAGCTTTTTATGAAAAATATAATTCCTGTTGTCGCAGATTGTCATTTGATTTGAGTTTGAGCTTGATAATCTGTGGTAAACGCCAAAAATAAGTTGCGTCCGTTCTAAAAGGGTCACAATTTACTACATTATTATTTGTTATATTTTATTCGTTTCTTCTTCATCTTAAAAACGTAATATTATTATAATGTAAAAAGATACACGTCTTAGTGTCACTACAAGGATCCTTATTTATTTTTAATACCTTCTAGATTTTACACAAATAATCATGCCTACCAAGGTTTCTGAACACGTAAAATTAAGATACTTTATTATATGATGGCCGTACCCAAATTGGGGGTTCGTGTTCGCGTTTCGTCGTTGCCTCTCTTTCATTTGCCGTAGGAAGGAAAAAGATGCAACACGAATATATGGGCAAACACCGCCAAGTGTGGTGCGACCCTCATGGGATCTACAGATTATATGATTTCACCCAAAACAACATGTCGAAGTCATAATTGGTTGGTGTCGTACAGATGTAACAATCCGACCACATGTGCATGCAATTTCCCAGTACAACTCGTTTGACAGTTGGATCAGCAGCGCAACATGCCTCCAGACTTTGCAATTAGTCAGCTTCTGACAAATTGGGGCTGACAAATCCTGACATGTATAGACCCCATAAAACGCCTGCTAGACGGTCGCCAACACGCCCCTCCGACCGAGTGACCTATTACTGTTACTTATTCTGTGCCTTGGTCGGCATGTTGGCGACCGTCTAGCAGACACTTAACACTGGTACCCTTTTCCCGCTCACCGTAAAATACTGCCTTGTTATACTATGCCGAAGTGAGCAGGGGTAGTGGGCAGCGTGAGTATATAAACACCAACTCGCGCTGCCCACTGCTCATGCCGCTGCCCTACGCTCCCTTTTTTGGCGGTTTTTGTGGCGGAAGTCAAAGGACTGGCAGCGGCAGCGCGAGCGAGTGTTTACATACTGTCGTCACACTCACTCCTTCGTCAACCGTCGCCGCGTTATCAACGTTTGTGTAGCCATGCTAGTTAGTAATGAATGATGAATTGATGAAACAGTTTCAGCATCCACAATAATCTAAATTTAGCTGAAGTATGTCGTCCTCCACTGCCCGAGGCCCAACACAAAAGAAGTATGGAGTGGAGTGGCAATGTAAACGCTCACTGCCTTTAGACGCTGCCACATAAATATTTCGCAGGCAGCGTGAAGGGTAGTGGAAGTGGCATAGTGTACACCAGGCATTATAAATGTCAAAAAAACATCGTTTCGTTTTTGGTTGAATTCGTTGCTTAGCAACAGTCGTGCAAGATGTTTGTTGTATGGATTTCCCAAAATAGTGGTGATATTTGTTTGCCTTAGAAATTCTCTAAAACCCTCCCTCTTAGACCAGCGAAGGGCAAGTTAAGACAATGGCTCAAAATTCTGTTTCCGTACAAGATTACTCGGTGCTTTCTATCGACAACAGTTTGTCCACCAAAGAGTTTCTACAAAATGAGAAATCTTGTGAGGTTTTTAAAGATAGTGATGAAGAGATCAAGATGATATTATGTGAAATTAACAAGCTCTCTGCTGGAAATAACAATAGCAGTCTCCTGGCTTGTGATACGGACGATGTCGATTTAATACTAAAGAGGGCAGAAGATATTGCGTATGAAACACAAAATCTGTTAAAGAGCAGCCCCATAGCTTCTGTTCTGAATGTTTCGCCAGAAACTAGCAGTAATAATAAAATACCAGAAATAAAAGTCACTAAACCAGCAGAGTATGAATATAAGACGGAAAATAAAACTCCAGTGCACAAGGTAAGTCTTTATTTATTTTGGTTTTTATTATTAAGTATACAATTTCTTGGTCTAATTTGTAATTTTTTTAAGCTCTTTTATGTAAATAAATTATATCTTATCTAAAATAAATAATTCAAAATGCCTAAACTAAAAATGTTGTACATTTCTTGATCACTTACATCTAAAAATGGCAATTATAAAAAAGATTGTCCTATAAAATATTAATAAATGCCTAATTTTAAAGTATAAATCGTAGTAATCAGAAAGGCACAAATGTCAAGCGTTAACCCTGATTGTGTATAATCTTCATGAGCGCTCTAAGTCCAGCTAAAGATTCTTTGGCAACGGGATCAATGTAGGATGTAGGTAGGACGAAACCGTAACGGCCTGTATCACTCAGCTCAATAGTGTAACTGTACTTGATACCCTGAGCCTTAGCCCAGTCATCGGAGCCTCCTGACGCTGGATAAAGAAGGCCGCTTGATGAGCCCACTGAATATTTGGAACCACCTGTTCCTTGGATAGCCTGAAAAAAGTGATAATATTAATAACATTATATTATAAAGAGACCACGTACCGGAAGGCGCGGCGTGGGTAGGCCCCTCACAAGGTGGACTGATGACCTGGTAAAGGTCGCGGGAGTCTGCTGGATGCGGGTGGCGCAGGACCGGTCATTTTGGCACTCTTTGGGGGAGGCCTATGTCCAGCAGTGGACGTCTTTCGGCTGATATGATGCCGATGATGATTATAAAGAGAATAACAAGGCTACAAAAATATATGCCTATTCTGCAGTAGTGCAGCGTCTATAGAATTTGGGCTTGTCAAATTTACGAAAGTTGGCAACTTATGTTTCATCTCAAATTAGCACCTTGTGTAAGGATATGTTTGACACCTCCCCAACATCACCACTACTGTTGTATGGCAACAGGCTATCATATCATAAAAAACCCCTGTAGTAACACTGAGCTTAAAAAAAACTTATGTATGCAATATCATTTGATATTAAACAGTAGCTTCTCAGTTAAAGAAAACACCGTCTAATCGTTAAGCTGGGTACTGACCAATGTTACGAGGTGTTAACATGTTACATAGCGAGCATTCATGCAGTCAGTATGTAATTTTCCCCGTAACACTACGTACTGACTGCATGAATGCTTGCTGTGTAACATGTTCATTACACCTCGTAACGTTGGTCAGTACCCAGCTTAACGAGTTCGAGTTGTGTTTCTGAATTGGAAGCTTGGAACCTGGGCTTGTTTAGGGTACAACCGGGAAACCGCGAGGATGATAGGTGAAATTACCTGAGCGATGATCTTTCCAACCTCATCCAGGTCCTTGTAGTCTGGCGGCACTACATTATCGTAACCCCAGGGATACAGTAAGTACTGTCCGTAGCTGTGGTATGTCAGGTATGCTGAGAAATTGGCGCCACTGCTTTTGATGAATTCCTGACAAAGAAAAAGATTTTATTATCTCATAATATAATTAATTAGAAAGTAAAAGATTATTTAGAACCCCGTTTTACTAATACAGCATTCATCCTGGCCCTCCTACGACTAAGACCTAAGGACGCCTTGTTTGCTAAAATCCATTGTGCCAAAGAAACAGAGATACCTACATTACATACATAGGTACATATACCTTCATGCATACACTCGAAAAGCAGAACCCTCCTTATGCCCCAGTCGGGTAAAAATTGCAATTTCCGAGGTCCCCTTTTATCCTCCTAAGACTAACTTAAGTATCTGATAGGACTCTTAAAGTTTATATCATTTTCCAATACTTCGGTACAGAGTTGCATTTGATTGCTCGTCGTGGCCAGATTCTAGTGAATCGTTTATTCATAAGTTTTTGAACACTATAAGTATGATCTATAAATGTAAAACAGTCAAGTACACAAAATAACGATCTTCAAAAGTGACACACGCGTACTCATTTACTTAAGTGTGTTCCTCATTAAGAAGTGTTTAGTAGAAAAGCGGTAGATGTCTATCACCTGCGTTTTATCTTCTCAAGTGGTACAGCGACTTGGGCTTTTCGTTATCTTAATTGCTAGGGTACTTACAGAAAGAGCCTTAGATTCCGGTTCGGAAAATGCGGCTCTACCGCGGAAGGTTTCGCTGCATGGGTTGCTTGAAGCCCCCTTGCCTCCCCATCGGTATCTATAAAGAAAAGATAGGCTTTCTAATTTCTGAAGAAAGTAATGCCATCGAACTAAGAAAATGTATCTGGTGTACCGCAAGGACCACTTTTGAGTCTGTTTGTATTTTTGTATATCGAATGTAAAATTTATTTAATGATCTCAGTATGTGTGATTTATTTATCATAGGCTTCTATTTGGCAGAGTCTAGCGTGCGGCCAAAAATACGCTCAATGATTTCGTTCAATAATGCCTAGAATGGTCTAGAATGCGTAGATCAAAATTTACCTATACAACAGTTGTTACGTACCAATTACGGTGAAAGTTACAAATGACAACAGTTATTTTAGATACTTACCCAAAGTTTCTGTTGAGATCTGTTCCAGAGCATACTCTAGCTACGTTGCTCGGCTTTCTGTTTTTCCGCCACAGTCGGTCCGTGGTGTGCGTGTATTCATAACCATCAGGGTTCACAACGGGCAAGAAATACCTGTAAAAGAATTGGAGATAGGCACTTATTTTCCTATACCTACGTGATTGATAGGCATGGAGACCATGGAGTGCATAGGAGCGTCCTGAGCTTATCCTCCGCAATCTCTAATTTAGTGCCCCAAAAAGCTGTAGTTACAGGTTACGGGCCGAACCTCAGTTAACCACGTCAGTGGGCTAAACCTGAAGAAGGAAACTACAATCCTTCTACAATCTAGAAACAATATCTGTAGTGGAGTTTATGGATGATTTCCATAGTTATAAAAGTCTGCCTCGGTATAAATCTACATTTTAAACATCGATGTAAATAACATAACATCGATATTTAAAATTCATAACATGTCAGAATCCATTTAGTGGATATGTTGTCTTTTCAGTCGTACCCTAACGTTGCATAATATTTACCAGTCCGTGTTTTTAATGTCGTCGGATTCCTCGTCAAAATTCTCAGCGAATTGGTTGATGAAGTATGTGACAGTTGCTGGACTGATCCATTCCCGGGCGTGGATGCCTCCGTCGATGAATACCGCCTTGTTAGTTGGTTTGCCGTCGGAAATTCGTAAGATCTATAAACGTATTGAGAATTTCATTTTCGGAAGGTAGCTTTAGTAGGCTGGCACAGAACCGGGGAGAGTGCCGTAATAAAGAGTAGATTCTACATGAAGCTTTTGGGTAGAGCAGCAAGGGTTGACTAGTTATTAGGTACACTACAAAAATGCATGAGGTAGGAAAACAGATTCACCTAGGGGGAAAGTTGGCTTTTTGGGGAATGGGTATGGTAGAAAAGAATTCATCCAAGTCGTACAGAATTTTTGAATGTTTTTTTTCACAAACAACGTTTTTTGGCATCATAAAGAGGCTACCTACAATAACTTACAGGATTAAAGTCTCGTATCCTTTGTCGACATCTACTGAAAGTGTTCTAATTACGTAATTACCTTTAGATCACGACCTTCGTGTGATTTTCCTATTGATTTCGTACTAATAAGAGTCGGATAAGTTTTGGCCAGATATTCCATAAATCCGTGGATATCCTCCAGCCTATGATACTGATTCCACGTCATTCGATGCCCTGAAAACAAACGCCTACATTCAATATCTAAAAGGGTATTTTATAGGTTCACGAACGAGACCTATCACACTTGCAGTTAGTTACAAAGTCATGACTTGCCGGGCACAATTAGGTCAGTGGAACGTACAAAACATGCAACCACAGGTAATATTTTTAAGTGTTTAGACACAGAAGCTCGAGTCAATTATTAGCTATATATAATCTAGTGTTTATCTTCTCTATCTAATCCCACTAATGCTTTTTTAATCTGATCTTTGTTCTGCAGAGTGCATAGTTGCTTTTGCAAACAAACAGTCGAATAAGATAAGAGGTTTATAAACGCTAGATGTGACTCGTGATCGTGATGAATCGTGCAGGTGTTGTGCCTAATAGCAACGAACCCCAATTAGCTTCCGGCCAATACTCCATGGGTAGATTGAGTGAATTATACCCCATGTAGGCACCTACTAAACCTATTCGGCGATGAGAGGCCCTGTAACGCCAAAAAGTGTAAGCTCTTGCTGCAACAGAACGATATGGACCCTTCGAATATTGTTAATTTACAAATGTTGATTAACCGAAAGGGACAAGCAATGATTTAATGTATTGGGTATTCTATGTTAACTTGAACTTTTGTGGGTTCTTAGTGAACTTGGCAAAAACAGAAGTTATATAAGCCTCGCCATGTCTGTCCACGTACCACGCTTTTGTAATTGTCTATCTATTGATGATTCGATCGATGCACCTAGGCAAGTAGGTCGGTTAGCTGCCTCGCAGGAGTCAAACTTTTGAGATTTATGAATTGTTTTGGTAAATCGCCTTTGTTAATATAAATAGCAAAATTTAAATATTGACCTCGTCTGTCGGTAAGTTCTATTTCCTCCGGGGTAAGAGGAGGGTTCTCTTCATTTATCCTCTTCTGCAAATCTTCTATAATGACATCATACGATATGTTCTCCCTCTTGAAAATCCTCGTCACGTTTTCGATGGCATCGTGCCGGATAAGTATGTCGGCGGACGTGTGATCGCCTCCCCATGTCGAGACCACTGCAATTATACAAAAGTCATTAAAACGATTTATGGCATTATTGCAAATGAGTTCTACCTACATAGCTTAGAACAGCTGCAATGTCAAAACATTCTGAGTTTTCATATTACTGCATCGTATCGTATATTATAATTTATATCAGTGGCGCGTAAGAATTTTCACTTGGCTGTTTTTTTGATGATTTACGAGTATGTAATATATTGCATGAAATTTTAGGGATGCCGGTGGGAATCGGCTTGTATGGGCGCTCCGCCACTGGTGTATATAAACAAAAGAGCATCTAATAATTAAAATATTCTGCAGAATAATTTTTACAACGTTTGAACTGTTAGATTAGAACTAAATACTTACGGTTTCTACGTCTTAGTCTCGTGATAACTGCGCGTACACCAGTTCTGTTTGTACTAATTTTCCAAACCTGAGCACCGGAATAGTCTACTTTTACCTCATTTTTTGTAAGGTCGGTTGTCTTTGGAATTATAACGACAGGTTCTTCTTCCAACGCAGACTCTGGTTCTGTAGATACAACAACAGTGTCTTGTGGTTCAGATTTTTCATGTTCACTTATGACAGAATTGTTTGAATCGGATTTTAAAGAAGCTTCATCTGTAGAAACTTCATCTTCTTTTATAGAACTGTCACCAGAAATAGATTTTTCTGGTATTTCTTCCACTGGGATTTCAGGTTCAGGTTTTACAGGAGCGTCTGGTGTTGCAGACTCCCCATTTTCCGGTATTATTGGTGTTTCATGTACTATTGAACTTTCAGTGTCACAGTCAGATAAAGTAGATATTATTTCAGGCACAGATTGTACAGCTTGTTCGGTTGAAATCTCATCGATGTTTGATGGTTGTCGGACGGTGTTTTTAGTCGGGTATACTAAAAATTAAAATAATTATTTAGATTTGAAGAAACGTGTATGTCACATTAGAACCCTTGTAGTCTTAATAGTATTTTAAAGTTGGTGTCAGATAGATAAATATTATTCATTAAATTAAACTTTGTGGGTGCGATTGGTGCAATTTCATTCCCATGTTTTTCAGGGTTGCTTGAAATTAAAATTTGAGTTAATTTGACAGACTGCGATAATTGTAGGTTTCGGTATGTAATTGACTAGCTGTCCGCGCGCCGCGCGCGCGGCTACGACCGCATATTGCAAAGGACGCAGGCAAACCCGCGGGATAAAATATAGCCTATGTCCTGGATCTCTCAATCCTCTCTGCCAATCTTGCAGACTTTTACTATTTATAATACAAGATAAGTATTCGCCATCAAACGTAACAGTTTGGCGGGAATATAAATGTTTATTAAGATGTAATTTGAATATAGGTATATAAAAAAAAAAGTTGAGAAAACTACTTACATACCTACCTAATTGCAATATATTTGTGATGACGTTAAAACAGTAGATGTGACATGTCGAAACAGTTACCTATAAGTAGATTACATGACGAATTGTTAGATTTAAATACCTGCCACCACATATGTTGGTAAAATGGGGGATTGACGAGTCGGTTAGAATCATACGTCATCCTTTGACCAACAATTACTAATTATCCGAAATATCCGAAAGGTAGGTATCCGTTACTTAGTCAAGCGCGCTAAAATTTATAATAAATAACAAATTGTCATAAAGTTTTCTATTTAGACGTGTTAAAGAAACCTCGTCCTAAAATGTATATTATATGGTTAAATAAATATAAATATTTGCGGACAATCTTACACAAATCAACCTAGTCCGAAACTAAGCAAAGCTTGTACTATGGGTACTAGACGACGATATAGATACTTATATAGAGAAATAAATACTTAAATGCATAGAAAACATCCATGACTCAGGAACAAATATTCGTGCTCATCACACAAATAAATGCCCTTACCGGGATTCGAACCCAGGACCTCTTGCTTCGTAGGTAGGGTCACTACCAACTAGGCTAAAGCAGTCGTCAATAATATGAAGTACCTATGTATAATATGAAGGGTCCACGGAAAGAACATGTCTAGTCAGTTTTTTTTTTCAAAATGAGGTTTTAATGTCGAAATGTTGAGCTCGTAATGAATTATTATTCTTAACGAAACGTATTATTTTATTAAATATTTTTGTTTCGTGTTAATTTAACGTGGAAGTTACCCCGATCAAATTTTAAACGATATGATATAGAGTCGTTCTCTGTATCGTATGAAAATGAAAATGAAATGAAAAAAGTTTATTGGACAAAAAAGATACACAATATGCTAATCACGACCCTGCGTCCTGAGCTAGGAAACCCTGTGTTACAGGACTCAGTTTCGTATCAAAGTTTTTATACAAGTATAGTTAGTTTTAGGTACGTTACATCAACTTATATCGTTTATAATATTATTATTTAAACATGTAAAATATTAACCAAAATTATATAAATATAAAAAAAATACTGATTTGGCCTAATCAATTAGTCTCAGAATACCAAATATGAACATCGGACGGTTTTTTTTATAAAATGTATTCTCAACTCTAACTTCTTTTAACATAAACTTTATGGTAATAAAAGCTCCTGCAAATTGACGTATATAAAGCAGCCTACAATGCTTTTAAATTCAAAGTATGATGAATTCACCTAATTATTTTTATAAAATTGTACTACACAATTTCATTCATTACATTATGTTTAAAAAGTTACCCATATATTGAATTTTCGTTACCTAAGTACGCGATGAAATAATTTTAGTTGCTTATTTATTAGGTACCTACTTATTATTTTTTTTAATTATGGAAGCTTTTTGTTTAGCGGTTTTAATAAGTAAGTGCACCAAATTTCATATTGTCTAACTCAATGTGATTTGCATTGCTACATAAAAACACGGAAGGAACTAAACAAATTAAAACCCCGGCCGTGTTCTCAAAGTGAGGATTCTGGACTCGCCTTGCTACGTGAGCAAAATCTAAACTCCGGTGGCTATAAGTAACAAAGTCAAGTTCTTACTTGACCGTTAGGAACAAGATCGGGTGGTCATTGGAAACACGGAGAAAGTCATTAAACATGTCACAGAGTAACTGGTAAAGCCATCGCATTTGAATATTGTCCACTCAAAAGGTACAAATTAGTATGCGAACCGCGATCGAAACGGTATCAAAGAACACGATTGATATACAGTGCAGGAAGGCACTTTTACTCATGATTTATTGAGGGGCTGCTAGTAATTTTAATTTGGTGATTTTTAACCGATTGGTGGTGATGGTGTCTGTGTGAGATTGGCAAAATGTAGAGCAATGAGACAAAAATAATTATAAATAAATGAGGTTTAATTGTAGAAAGAGTTGATTGAATCATATTGAATGTCTCTTGAGAATAGTATATTCAGAATATGAATGCATGTAGGTATTAATGTATTTTTTTTAGTTTTTCCCCAATTGTAAAAATAAACCAAGGTAGAGTCAATTTATTATAACCATAAAAAAAATTGGGACGCCTTGTTAGCACCTGCAGAAAACATTTTCCCCAAATGAAGCTCTATCAAAGTCCACATTTATTTAATTATTTCTAAAAGTAAATGATTAAAAAATAATGCCGGTCGTCAGTTGCTTAAATTTTGGAAGACGTCGGTTACAGTTAACAGTATTCCTATGCAAAATAGTAGATTGAACAACAAGTGCACAAAACGAGCCATTTAACCTGAGACGTTTATATCCACCCGAGCCACCGGCGAGGGTGGATAGTTAAGTCGAGGGCTGCACACTGTTTTTCACTTCGATTGCGAGAAAATGACAAATAACTGCAAAATTAAATAAAATAATAGCTCACTCCCGTCACTAAACTTTTTACAGTTTTTAGGTACTTCATACAGCCAAGCCATTTAATGGTTCAATGCGTTTTAAAATAATAATTGACTCCTATTTTATCTGGTTTTATTAATTTAGTAATGGAAAACACGGATGTGAAATTTTTGAAAGCAAATCAAATCAAATGACAAGTTTATTCTACGAAGTTTTATTGTGTGTGTGGCTGTTAGGCACGATTATCTTAGTCTTTAAAACAATTTTACTTTATACACTAGACCATAAAAGTGGCATTTTGTGCAGCATACATCCAGCACAAAGGCGAACTTTGCGAGCATGAGAAGTGAAAAATATGTTTCATCCTAATCCTTATGGTATGATCATGGTCACTACGTACCTACCATCAGAAAATTATCCTTAAAATTAATTCAATAAATAAATAAATAAATAAATAAATATTACGGGACAATCTTACACAAATCAACCTAGGCCCACGGTAAGCTCAATAAGGCTTGTGTTGTGGGTACTAGGCGATGATATATATAATAGATACATACATATAGATACTTATATACATATATAACATCCATAACTCAGGAACAAATATTCGTGATAAACACACAAATAAATGCCCTGACCGGGATTCGAACCCGGGACCTCCAGCTTCGTAGGCAGAGTCACTACCCACTGGGCTACGGAGGCCGTTAATAAAATCTTTTATTCTTCCAATTCTATAAGTGTGTAGATAATTGTTAACAATAAAGCTCAGGATAATATTTAACAAACTAGAGAAACAATAAATAAATAAAAATTACCGTCTCCCGGAGCAAGTTTGTTTATGAACGGGGTGGTCAGCACCCCCGAGGCTGCCGCCAAAAGCACGACTACCACGGTCCACGACTCCATGGCTACTGCCAGTGCTGATCGGCCGCGGCGCCGGCGCACCCGGGTGACCGCCGCTTGCGCACCAGGACTTGTTCACATCACAACTGTACAACGTTTCACACCTCACTTGAGGGGAACCAGTGTAAGTCAGACCTCTGATTACGATTTGTTATTAGGAATCCTGGCGTCAAGAAATACTAGGGTTGAGCTGTAAGGTGAGGTGATACAAGTTTTGAATGGGTATGTTGGGCTGGTGCTGGTAGAGTACATTTACCTACCGATTACGCGCCTCAAGCGTACCGTAGGTACCATGAGTCTTGACAAAAAAAAGGTATCATAAGTCTGACATGCGATTGCGCGTAGTTAAACCCCGGTGTCATGTTTCAATAAGAATGAGTGGTGATCTGACATGCATGGGGCATGGTAACATTGCTTACCGACGACCCGATTATGCATAATTTGTATTAATTGTTGCGTATTCGGTGGTCTAAAGCTTGTTATACACACCTTCAGTATTAACTGTACAGTCGAACTGATTAGTTAAAACTGATGTGTGTAGCCAAAACAGTTCAACTGAACAGTGCAATTAAAACTGAATGGTGTGTACTTGTGTAGCCCGATTAAGCTACACTAAGTAGGTATAATGCTGATGCCTGTTTAAACAGGTCGTGAACAGCAAACATTCGATGTTTCACCACTCACCGTTCACTCCTATTTGTCACCCCTTAGCTATTTGTCACCTATATATCTTGATGCAGATATTCGTATCAACTCGTACTCGTTCGTGTTTGTACCACTATACTTGTTTGTTGTGGCTTAATAAAGTTAATATTATCTATATATCTACTCCAAAGTCAGGCTTACCTACACTGGATAGCGTAACGCGAGTTGTCAATGAGCGTTGTGAATACCAGTCCAGCATTGAACTTGAAATAGTGTTGTGGATAACGCTCATTTCGAGGCTTATAGACTCGAGCCTTAAAGACTCCCGAGGCTTAAAGACTCGATGCTATTTAAGAACCGTGTTGGTTTATTTTACGCACATGAATGCAAAATATTTACTTTTCGTCAATTGAGTCTTTAAGCCTCGGGAGTCTTTAGGGTTCGAGTCTTTAAGCCTCAAAATGAGCGTTATCCACAACACTAACTTGAAAGCCTTCGACATCAGGCATTTCGGATGCTTCATTGTTATTCTAAGCATACTTTTAGTTTTAACTAGGAAGTCTTGTTTCTTCGTGTGTCGCAAATTTTATCTATGTCTTGTATTCTGGCTTTCGTAGCAGCATTTATAAGAGGTATGGTGGTGTGTAGGTTCTACGAACACACCACCATACTGCTTTGCACCGGCTTTCCAATTTTGAATGCTATAAATAAAACTAGATATAAGAAGCACATGCCTAGGGGTATTTTTGGATCTCTCCAAGGCTTTTGATACGGTGTCTGTACCACTTCTACTGGGTAAGCTCGAATATATAGGTGTCCGAGGCATTACACTTGAAATCTTTAAGGACTATCTCACAAACCGTCTTCAATCAGTCAAAATTGGCTCTAACTTTAGTGGCGAGGAATCGCTAACATACGGAGTGCCCCAGGGGAGCATATTGGGCCCCACCCTCTTCCTGATATATATAAACCAATTGTGCCAACTACAAATTGATAATTGCAAAATTATATCATATGCAGACGACACAGCATTACTAATTCATGGCTCGGACTGGACTGAAACTAAGATACATACTGAATACTGTTTGGGGATAGTTACAAGTTGGCTGGCTGCTAACCTCCTTACACTCAACATTACTAAAACTACATACATAACATTTTCTTTGGTTACAAACAATCTCCCCTCACCGACCTACAACATCAGATGTCATACCTGCTGTACACCTACAAACAATTGTACCTGCCTTCTTCTTACTAGAGCTACACACGCAAAGTATCTAGGAGTGCAACTGGACCAACGACTCGACTGGCACACTCATCTGGAAGCCCTCATATCTCGAGTCAGAAAACTCATCTATATTTTCAAAACCCTACGTCACTCTGCTGATACAAACACGTTGAAAATGGTCTATCTGTCGCTATGTCAATCTCTCTTACTCTATTGCTCCCCAATTTGGGGTGGTGCTTCCAAAACTAAATTCTTGCAGCTGGAGCGAGCGCAGCGAGCTGTCCTGAAGGTCATGACTTCAAAGCCCTTTAGATATCCCACGAAGCAGCTATACCAAGACACCAAAGTATTGACCGTCAGGCAACTTTGTATTCTACGTACCACCCTCCGCGTTCACACCACTCTTTCATTCAACCCATCATACCTGGCCGGCCGTCGCAGAAAGCATACTGTGTGTCCTCATGTTACTCACAGAACAGTTTTTGCGAGTCGACAATATTACTGCCTTGGATATAGCCTCTACAACAAGATAAATAAAGCATTGAATATATACCCAAAAAACCTACATGACTGCAAAACCAAACTAAATGCCTGGCTACTTAAATTAACATACTCTGAAACGGAAAATCTTTATAGTCATCTACAATAATAACATAACACACCACACATCTCAAGACACAATATCACATGATACACCAAACCACATAACACTCACATTTCAACTCTTTAATGCTTAAGTATAATGCTCATTGCCTTGTTACAAACTTATAATACCTACTCTCTGTTTTAAGATTTAGATAGATTTAGATTTACATTTAGTTTTCTTATTCTAGTTATGTTTTCATTAATATGTTTAGCACTCCATAGTACTTAATTACACGTGACCACCTGCGTCTTAAATATAAACATGTAAACCCGAAGCGAATCACTGGCTTTCAAGTCACAGGCTAGTCCTATTTTGAAAGTCAGAGGCTCATACTCTGGTACCACTGTTAATCTTTCACAACAACCTACTGTATAATAACCACTACTACAACAAAGAGTCCTACATGTATCTAGGTTAAGAAAGTAAGCAATAAAGATTATTATTATTATTATTATAATATCCTAGAGTCTGAAGAAAAAGTGAGCCATCCAGATTTGTTTAGTCAGCTTATCGGATATATTTTGTATGCATTGTCAGTTAGGTATGTGTACTTACCTATCCATTTATAAGTATAGATAATATTCAATTTCTTATTTTATCACACCTATCATACCTCGGCATGGCCGTCCCAAACAAACCTGGCGGCGTACTGTGGTAGAAGATCGGGAAGTCTTGGAGCGAAATGAAGCGAGAAGCTCAAGCAAGGCCGATCTGCATGGAGAGTCACTGTGGAGACGTCCACAGTGACTCTGCCCCATCTAGGGGACGTAGGATCTTAAGCATCATACCTACTTCCGATGTTTCTGCGAATGCCTTCGCCAAATTTTCATCTGTCCGAAGGCATTTTTCCCAAAACGGTCATACTCAGGATTGTTATAAGTACAACAAACTTATCGTAAACTAATGAGCACGGTGGTATTTTTAAAAGTTTCCGATATTCTTATATCTTTTCCCCGATATCGAAGCTTTATCCGATGTTTTAGCATAGGTATTACGGAACCAGAATGACGACAAACTTAATGAGGCGCCCGCTCGGTCATTGCTCCAAGTTGCAGTTATTTAACACTGTTGACAAAGTGTTGCTCCTAAACGGGTTTATCTTCTTTTTCGTATTTTAAATATCAGGAGTCTCAATAGAAAAACTGTTTTGCTCCAGATTACAGTTCATGATACGGTAAAATCACAACTTTAGTTAGCTTTCAAGTGCTTACTCACACTTCAGTTTATATTTAGGTAGAGACAAAGGTAATATACCGACCGAGGAATCATGTTATAAAAAAGGGATTACCGTAAATATTTTCACCTTATTAGGTAACTATAATATGACTTGCAGTATTTATATCTAACTATTAAGGATTGGTACCTACGCGCGCAGTCCACGGCATAGGTTTTTTATTTGTCATTTTTAGAAAGAAAGGCTTGGGGACCTACACTTGTCCAACACGCATTTTATGCTGTGTATATTACGGTATTCCCGTAATGGGTAATAATTATTAAGGAAACTTCCACATTGAGAAGTTACAGGTGAGTAAACCCATTGTGAGTAAAATTTGGCGTTCGGCGGCTATCTGATATAAATTCACAGTCAGTTCAGTAATTATTCTTTAACCATCCAATGATGTTGCTTTTGATGGGTAGGTATAGGTAAGTAGGTATTTGCTTAGTTACTTAGTCAGGGGAAAAAATGGATGGTTTTTCAGTAGTTTAGTAATATATACGCAATTACATTCCTTTCTTTTTGTTCTCTTCTACTTGCAGGTGACTTCAAAGCAGAGTGTAAAAGAAAACGAAACACGGCGTAAACCAAAAGCGAGGCCGTATTCAGCCGGTGTAATCGATTCCAAGAAAAGAGAGTCCGCGAAAGTAGCCAGGTTTGTTACAAATTCACCAAAACGTGCCGTAAATTGTAAACATGAGCCTTTGATAGAGGAGCTAAAAGACACCACAGAAAGAGCCAAAAGTCTAGAACTTACGAACGTGCAGTTAAATGACGACAACAAAGTATTAAGAAAGCAATTAGAAAAAGTTAACGAAGAAAAATATGTGGCTGAACTTAAACTCGTAGAATGCGAAAAGTTTATCGGACGACTTGGCAAGGAATATGAAAACAAAAACGCAGAGTTGAAGGCTGTGAGACAAAATGAGAGTAAATTAATGGCAGAACTGCAAAAGGAACGTAATGAGAGGAAGAATCTATCATTACAACGTGACAAGGACTCTGCTATCACTCAAGATCTGCAAAGGCAGGTGAAAGAAATGGAGATGATATTAAGAAGGAAGCATCCGGACTCCGTTTCTGCTTTAATAGGTTATTTTCACAAATAGTATTTAAATTAAACTAGCTTTTGCCCGCGACTGAAGTCTGCGTCGAATTCGTTTGTATCGTACCTCCATACAAACTTCTGCCCCCATTTCACCACCTTAGGGGATAATTTCCGGGATAGTCTGGCCTGCGAGTCGTGTCCCAAGCATTTTTTGAAATGCTTTATATCTTTTACGCCGCTTCAAAATTAGCCGCATTTTTTTTGGGAGACGACTCGTTAGTTCATACTAATACTAGGTATCCTATATCCTTCCCCGGGATTTAAACTATCTCCATCATTGACGTACCATAAAGTAAATAGACTCACAATGCCGAACAAAAATGTTTAGAAATGTGCCCCAAAATGACAACTCCAGCTATATTTCAGTAGTTGCTAATAGCGTTAACTTATAACCGGCATCAAGATATATGTTTCATAAAAAAAAGAACTCAGTTTTTTAAACTTTAAGCACCATATTAGCAAATCAACATCAACAGATAAAATACTTTTTAGTTTATTGAGATTTTATCATAATGTGACTTAACTGCTCACGTCAAAACTAAATAGCGAATGAATGGAGTCGCGTTATAAAATTATTTTAACAATATTTAATGTAGGAATTTAGACAGAAAGACCAATATCACAAATAAATCAGGTTTCTTTATTTTACAAGTGGGGAATAAACAATTTCAAATTTCCAAATGATGTGTTGATATTGGATTATAACTACAATTATATTATAGTAAATTAGAGTCCGCAGTAAGCACAATTGTCCATACAAACGTAGTTACGCTTTCATTTTAAGGTGGTTCGATTGCCATACAAAGCGTTATTTGACATTCGCAGGCTAACGGCGTGATATTTTAAGAAACTTATGTAACAAACTTTCATCAATTGGCTTCCCATTTGCGCCAAATTCCCCCTTTCCTAGAATAAACTTGTATAAACTAGATTAATTTGAGAAAAATAGTTTTCCCAAAATATCACGTGACAAACCAATTTCTCAAATTAATCTAGTTTATGCAAGTTTATTCTAGGAAAGGGGGAATTTGGCGCTAATAGGAAGCCAATTTATGAAAGTTTGTTACATAAGTTTCTTAAAATATAACGCCGTTAGCCTACGAATGTCAAATAACGTTTTGTATGGCAATCGAACCACCTTAAAACAACTAGCTAGTTTGATGCTCTAAAACTTTGTACTTAGAATACCGTTCAGGTCTGTAATTAGTTTATGGAGCTTCAGTACAAAATTCAGCAAATTTAAGTTTTTCGTACAAAACTTGTTTTTGCTGTATTTTGTTTGTTTTATAAACTGGATCCATATAAACTAATTTATTTTGCCTGACAAATAATTGTAAAGAATTGAAATTAAAATATGTAATGAAAAGAAATGGACTCGTTTAGTCCATTTGTCTCCATGACAGGTGTGGCAGTTTTAGTTGGCTGTTTAATCAATTTTTTGTCGTATATATTATCCGAAGCAGGAAAATGAGTCGAAAAAACGACGCGCGAATAGAATAGAATAAATTAGAATTGAACGTTTTTTATTGTTTTTCTTTTCGGTGTTACAATCATGTTCGCTAAACGGGTGTGTCCTTAATGTAATATGTCTTAAAGATCTGTACATTTATTTTATATCGTGTAGCAAATTTACAGCTCACAGATGAGTGTAACATAGTGATGTTTTTCTTCGCTTTTTATTATAAAGTCGTTTGGTTTAAATAAATCGTCTCGACTGTCGCGTGCATTTTGCATGTCGCTGAGGATTTCTTTGAAATCTTAAATATGAAAACCATATAACGTAGGTAACAACGTCATAAAAAAAGTATCTAATACCGACTCGTTAGATTTATGTTCTGCGACGTATGTCATTTGAACTAACAAAACTAATTATTTAAAACATGTTTAAAACTATTCAATTACAACGAGTTTACACAAATTTCGTTACGTTATCAAGAGAACTTACTGGAATAAATATATCCCATCTTTTTTTATTGTTTTTTTTGTTGGTATTTAAGCAGTTTCTGACTGAACATTTAGACATATCTGACAACCAACAAGTCTCACGGTCGAAACTAGACTAAACGCAAAAGAGCCGGCCAATTCCATCAGCCGGTTCTTTTGGACTGCCACTTTTTTCGGCTGATTGTGTATCTAGTTACATATACTAAATCAACGATCTCCATACCAAATTTCATCTCAATTTAAGCGTGAAAAGGTAGCAGACAGATAGACAGTTACTTTCGCAATTATAATATTACCTTAGTCTAGATTTTCAGTTCTTGAGGTTTAATTAAAGACTATTTGCTTTCAGTGGCTGCTAAATCATCAACAGTTGAGGACAATAAGAAGAAGTTACTAGAAGATCGCATTGCGCGTTTGGAACAAGAATTAAAAGACAAAGAAGGACATTTTCAGGGTATTTTACTGACCCTCCAGGAAAAGTTTAGTGACATGAAACAGAAGTACGAGACCCACATAATAGACGTAGAACGTCAGTTAATGGAAGATCGTAAAGTGAACACTGAACTGAAGAATAAATTGAACAAGCTGAATCTGGTAGATTCGGCTTCTCAAACTGTGCCAAGGTGTCAGCATTCTGTAAGTAGCCAGACGGTCCTAAAAACTGACAGGGCGTCTTCGGCCGTGAGCAGAATGACACAGAATTCTGCGCTACTTATACACAAACTGAAAGAAGATAGTTATTTGGTGGCCACGATAAAGGGTCTGCAAGCGGAGCTGACTGCCAAACAACGAACTATTGCCAAAATTAACCGTGAAACTGAAGAACTGAGGAAGAATTTGCGTAGTTTACAGAAAGAAAAGGAAGGTGAGTTATACTATACTGACTGTTGCTGTATTACCTATAGATGTATACCTAGGTGTAGGAAACTTACAAAGCTGCAATGCTCATTATTAGTTTAGACTGAAATATGGCCTATGTCCATCACGAAGATCCATTCTATTTTTTTTTAAACTCTTTTTATTCATAAACTCCTATCAAACCTATGTTAGGTAGGTAAAATGCCATTAAAATATTTTGTCTCTATCTATCACTTCAACATTTGTGGTTGTGAGAAAGGGTTAAAAATATTTTAGTTAACAGAAGTTTGTTAAGTTTTATGAAGAGGCGGTAAACGTTTAAGCATTTAATCTGCACCAATTTTAAGTGCCTCTATTTGGCCCTATGGTTGACTGTTAAACAATGCCATTTGGCATTAAGTCCACCGTTTGTACATTATTTTGTTTTGTGCAATAATCTTTACTGGTCGACTCTCAAATGTACGACGAATTGTCATTATTATATGCCAATACGGGAAAAGTGTAGATTCAAAATGTATTATCACTCCAAGGAAGAAGGCAAAAACATATGCCCACCTAATGACGGAAATCCCATTTAGATATCTTAAAAAAATACGTAACTAAAACCGTTTTAATATTGCTTGTTAGAGAGAGAAAATACTAGGGGATCGTGACGTCACACGATCCACGAGTGTCATAGTAAATGACAATCGTTTCATATGAAGTTGCGTTTTGCGGTAAAGGGACAGAATACACCCCCTCTTAAAACTTTGGACACTTATAACTTTGTGATTATTTAATCCTCTGCTTTACTTTTATCTCCAATTGACAATATTTTTAATCTTTTTTCGAGAAAGTTCATCATTATTTGTTATTGTATTTGGTGTCTGTCTACACCCCTATTGTCAATTTGGTGCGACTTATTCACTAAGATGTTCACTCACTACTTGGAGAAACTCGCATTTCAAATTGTAGCTCTATCTATTTTTAACCTCCGACGCAAAAAGAGGGGTGTTATTAGTTTGACGTGTCTGTGTATCTGTCTGTCTGTGGCATCGTAGCTCCTAAACGAATGAACCGATTTGAATGTGGTTTTTTTATCTGAAAGCTGACGTTATCGAGATGGTTCTTACCTGGGCCAATCTCCGAGCGTTTGAACCGCTCAGTTTTAAAGTCATTGTCGGTTCAAGATTATTTCAGCAGAGGTTAAACATACCGCAGAAACTTAAATCAAAAAAGACTGTGCACCGGTATTGGCTTACGTTTTCATCAAAAGTGGACTCTGATATTCGTCTCTTTTAATAGTATTTCCTGTAGACGACAATGACGACAAAAAAACGTGTTAAAAACGCTGAATATTCGCCCACCTACGTTTCAACAAAATCAGTTCTGCCGGTTCTGAGAGATTGAACTTTGAAATGAAAAAATCGGGGGTTTTTCCACTTAATTTTCTAAGTTGTTAATTAATACTGTGGTAGTAGCGTATTATGGTAGGTATAGGTAGGTAGGTACCGTTCAATATTATCACTTATCACGATATACAATAGAGGACGAAGTTTATAGTTATCTTGATTAGACTAACCTGAGCCTGCCTTTTGAAGAATTATATTATTTATTTAGGATATATTTTAATTGGGGTTGTTTTGTTCCAGTGCTGCTTCATTTCAATCCTCAAAAGAAACCGGGCTTCAGGCCTAGTGCCAAATCAGCTGAGAACATTCTAGTCAAAGTGACGTCAGAGATGGAAGCCGAACTGTCAGAGAGTAAGAGACACCAAGAAGTGCTGATGCAGGAAAGGAGCAGTTTGCTCGACTCGCTCAAGCGGACCAACGAAGAGTTCATATTGCTTAAGAAGAAAAGGATTCAAGATGTAAGTATAACTTGTAATTGTAAGCAAGGATGCTTCATAATCATATTAGAAGGTGGATGGTAGTGGTAAGAGAATGATAGGAGTTAACTCCAACCAGCTTGCGTATTTGTAGACAATTGAACATTAGAGCTCTGGTACAAAAAATTGCTTTGTCCTGCCTTCGGATATGTTTATGCTTACATCACTGCAGTGTCTCAACCGCAACTTGACCAGTGTGTCAGTGTTGCCAGTGATGATATATGGCACTGAAATGTGGTCGCTTACAATGTGCCTTATAAGAAGGCTCAAAGTCACCCAAAGGCCAATGTAGAGGGCTATGTTGGAAGTTTCTCTGCGTGATCGCATCACAAATGAGGCTATCCGTAGCAAAACCAAGGTAACCGATATAGCCCTCTGAATCGCTAAACTTAAGTGGCAGTGGGCGGGGCAAATTGCACGTCGAACCGATGGCCGTCGGGGCGGAAGGGTTCTCGAGTGGCGACCACGTACGGGAAGGCGCGGCGTGGGTAGGCCCCCCACAAGGTGGACTGATGACCTGCTAAAGCTCGCGGGAGTCCGCTGGATGCGGGTGACGCAGGACCGGTCACTTTGGCACTCTTTGGGGGAGGCATATGTCCAGCAGTGGACGTCTTTCGGCTGATATGACGATGATGACATCACTACAGCTTAGCTAGAGTAGCCAGAATAATCTCTTTTATGTCGAACATAAAGCATTCGTTCCTCTCGCACTTGTGGTTACTTGCTAGTAGGTAGGTACCTACGCGATTAAGTCCCGTGTAGTAAAAAGAATGTGTGAGAACTGTTCCCATTTAATATGTCGATACCTGAAAACCTCAGAGCATAGAATACTAGAGAGAGGACAAGCCGCCGGCGGCCGAGTCGCAGTTGTTAGCTCAAAGGGCATACTCTGCCGCTAGTTCACCGTCCGTTGTTACCGAATGTGCACGCGTGCTGCGAGCAGAAAATATTACGTTTCTTCCCAAAATGCCTGATATGATGCGCCTGTATTGTCCAATAGGAGCGTAGGTCATCGATTTAAAATACTGTATTTTAAATTTACAGTATTTTAAATCGATGGCGTAGGTATACAACTGTGTGTGCTTTAGATGTGTGCGTTTAGATGTGTGTCTTGTCAATTACTTGTGCTTTGTGTGGGTCAATGAACTTGCGACAGGCGTACTCAATACAAATCGACCGGCATGTCCGATCTCCTTATAGTCAAAAAATTTTTAAAGTCTGTGCTGAAAACCCTCATTATAGTCATTATTGTCATCGCTCGCGTATTTATCACACTGGGGTTTGTATAGCGTCATAATAATAGTGACAGTCAACACTAATTGGTGAAAAGCAAGGATTCCCCAAACCAAATAAGTACACTACTCTTCCGACATATAATATTGATTCGTAAAGTATATAAATGATAAGTGCAAAGTCAATAATGGACGTTGGGGAAGGTAAACGTACCTATAAGGCATTGCTCTCCCACTGACGATGTATTTATATCGTCACGTTATGGAAATGTTGTTACTTCTCCATACCTACTGCAACGTGATGCCTAAACAACTCGGTAAATTAGCACTTTTTACCCAAATGCGTCATAATTGCGCATGTTGTGTTGTGATTCTTGGTTTAACCTTTTGGACGCCCTACCTCACGCACGAAAGTGACATTTCCCTACACGAAAGTGATTATGAACCTTAGTTGTAGGTGATTTTGAGTAATTTTGACTGAGTTACGCGTTTTTGACGTCCAAAGGGTAATTTTTTTTTAATCATACCTACAAAGGGCAATTAGTGCGGGTTCCACCAAGCTGTCTGTAATAGTAAGTGGTGTTCGTTATTATCTGGCCTCTATTTTCACCAACTTGACAATTATCATCTGACACTGACAATTCGCCATACATTGCTTGTTCTAGGTTGAAGATTAGATGGTCGCTAGGTTACTTGTGGAACTAGCAATGTACGGAGAATTTTCGTTGTCATGTGACAATTCTCAACTTGGTGAAATAAGGGTCTGAATTGATGGAAAGTTTGACAAGTTTTTATGGAGTGACGGCTGCCGGCGCCATATATGTATAACTTTGATCGGTTTGTAATCGTAGGTTAGGTTGGTGCAACCCACCTTTAGAATTCTTGCCTACCATAACCTCGATATTTGACCGACCTTTATTCTTACAAATATTGACCTCAAACAGTTTCTTTACTTACTTGCATCTATATTTTTCTCTGTAGCTCCATACACTTCAACTGGCCCACGAAAAAGAGCTGATGCAGATGAACATGCAAGTCTACCCTCTACAGGAAGAAACCAAACTATTAAGTAGGACCGTGGAAATACTTCAAGAGAGGGTGAGGGCTGCCGATGATAAACTGGTGAAGTACCAGGCCGCTGCAAAAGACTATGACGTTCACGCGGGTGGTGACAACCCTACTAGTTTTAGAAGAAAAGATACTGGACGTTAATTTTGAATGCCGTTTTACTTAATGAAAAATTGCCCCGGGACTCGAGCCAGCAGACAATCTTGCTGGCAGCATGCATTGCCATGTCAAGGAAAGGAAAGGATCGTAAATTTTGGACTTTATTCCAATACAGTCAAGGTACAAAACAGAAGAACCTTTTAATTTCACGACTTAACACAAAAAATATTACAGATCCATAAAGATAACAAAAGAGGTACAGAGGTTTTCGCGATGAATTGCAAGCAAATTGTACATAGTTAAGTTAAAGCCTTAATTTAATCTACGCTTCTTTTTTCCATTGTGTTACGACAATTTTACTCATATATTTTATATGGGTAACTTTCGCTACACAATGGAAAATAAATAAAGCAAAGGTTAAATTTAAGCCCTAAGCCATATACAATATTTTCGCAATGTACCCTTGGGCTTGTGCACAAATCACGCGAGGTTTTTTCGGCTACTTTTTGACGACCCCCCCCCCCCCCCCCCACCCCCCGACCCCCCCCCCCCCTTCTTGGCTACCCCCCAATTTTATCCTCCTAACCCACCATACGACACAGAATGACATTGAAATTTTAATCAACTACGAGTAATGTAAGAAACAAAGCTGATTTTCGTTTGTTTCAAAAAAGACCAAACAAAACAAATACAACTCTATTCCAACCCAAAATGGTTTAAATTCCTTTAAGAGAATATGAGTCGCTTAACTTCAAACTCAGGTAAATCCAATTCAGAATTTTTTTAAGATTTTGGTATAAGATAAAAGGGTACAAAACTAGTTTTGTTACAATTTAATCAGAAAAGTGTAATTTTGTCTGGTTTTTGAGAAAAATACAGTTAAAATCATAATATTTTATCAAAATCAGATAAATCCATATGACAGTTTTTTTTCAAATGTAGGTAAGTCCATCCAAGCCAATCAGCGAAAGAAGTTTGTTCAACATGGTTGACAATTTCTAATTGTATTTTTTTCAAATCTAGATAAATCCAGGTCTGTTAAATCAAAGTTATACAAATTCACACTGAGTTTTTTCAAAGATAGATAAATTGCAATCGATTATATCAAATGAAGGTAAATCCAATCTAAATTAAATTTTTTGTAAAGAATGGATGGTATTAATGCTGAATTTGCCGAACAGGATGGCTTTATTTAATGCTCTAGTCATAATAAAAAAATACTGCCTTTCAAATCCCCAAATTAACGTTATTATCACTTTTTCTCAATTATCTCGCAAGTGGTTAGAGTGGATTTATCTGAGTTTGAAGTTAAGCGACACATATGTCCCTCCAGAAGGCCTTAGGAGGTCAAGAGAAAAAAAAAATGTATTCTGTGATTTATATATTTTGACACTAAATTATTTTGAGATCTAAGAGTATTGGTAAAGGGGTAAAATGGAAAATAGGTGGCATAAACCTTTATATTTATCTTTATATTTATTAGAAATGGCTCTATTTGTAAGATACAATTTAAATCAATATCAAGGTTTCAACAGCGAACGGCAACGGAACAAACTACATTCACACCCGTCTAAGACAGCTCTTTTATCCAAAAGCATTTTAGGAATGAGCCCCAGAATTTATAATAAGTTACCCGATTCCATTAAAGAGAGCCAAAATAACATGAAATTCAAGAAGGAGTTAAAACATCTATTGTTAGAAAAGGCGTACTACTCAATTAACGAGTTCTTTAGTGATACATGACATAATTAAGATTTGTATTTTTTTAATTTTAATTTCGACATGCCTGCGCTTTAACTTTAATTTTATTGACGTATAATACCTATAATGTATATTTTAATAATAAATTCAATATTGTGGAATAATTTGGTAATGGTAATTTAATTGTAATAATATTTATTGTAAAAATTTAATTTCAAGTTTGATATGTATTTAGAATAATTATAGATATTGCAATGCTCGACAGAGCTCATGTTAGAACTACACCTAGCCTTAAGACCTATTTTGTTACAACATGAACGCAATAAAAATCTGAAATCTGAAATCTGAAACCCTACTCAAGAAATTAAGCGTAAAAACGGAAGTCAGAGTATGACTGGATAAATTCGAATCCTTCAAGTCTTGAGAAAGAACTTCAAGTCTGCTGGGCAATTTATGGAAAATGTTTCAAAGTCTAGGTACTTGAGATTATTTGGGTTGGCTGAATTGCATCAAAGTAGTCGATTCAAAAATCAACTCTACCGTCCAAGGTAGAAGATTCGTTTTCTGATTTTGTGTTGTGTTAGTTAGTTTATAAGGCTTTAGTATTTATTTTATTCTTAGCAAAAATACTCGTGCCTTCAAGCACGTAATCTAGATTATAATATTGTCAATCTCATTAATTTTTAAATGCTTGGGACCATTTTCAACATGTTTTGTGTGCCTCTCTGAAACAAAATGGAGAAAAATTATGGAATGTTAGTTATATTGTGGTTAAATACCAAAATTAGGAATATTTGTCGAAGTAGGTAGGTATAATAAATATAGAGCGGTTAGTTGAGCACTTGAGAGTTTTCAGATTAGGCATCAACAAACTTTTATAGTATCAAAGGGACCTCAGCTTTGGCAATTAAGACCCGGTTTTATAAAGATGCATTAGGCCAAAATTTTGTAGGTACCTACTTTTAACTCAGTTATTTTTATGAATTTACTTACCGACATAAAGGGTCCTATATACAACCGGGTAAGGATTCATAATGTGAGTCAGATTTGACCTGTGAGTCACAACATATTTTATCTCAATTTGCATAATGATAATAGCAAATGTATACCTAATACATCGTGCCTCGTACCGCTAGTATACCCAATGTCGTGTCAAACCTCTGATTCAGTGTGATGAAGATACTTGAATAGTCGAAATGTTCATTAACGCCTCTTTAGGCCGATCGTGAAAGATGTTTTGTGGCACCTGTACCTACTAAGTAGTTGTAGATTTGTCAGATATTCTGCTATCTGTAAAATTCGTTTTTCCTATGGTCACAGGAAAGACGCGAACTTAAATCTGTATCACCCTCAGAGCATAGAATACTAGAGAGAGGACAAGCCGCCGGCGGCCGTGTCGCAGCTGTATGCTCAGTGGCCATACTGTGCACGCGTGCTGATCGCAGAGAATATTACGTTTTTTCCCAAAATGCCTGATATGATGCGCGTTTATTGTCAAATAAGCGTGTAGGTATACAAGAGTGTGTGTTTTAGATGTGTGCGTGCTTTGTCTTGTCAATTACTTGGGCGTTGTGTGGGTTAATGTACTTGCGACAGGCTCACTCTATACAAATCGGCCGCCATGTCCGATCTCCTTATATTCATACATCTGTGGTATTATCAGTATTATCACCCATCCGCTCTATAGGTATCTAGGTAGATATACAGTCAACAGCAAAAGTAGATAATAATTTTAGTACTTTGTCGCACTTAACGTAACAATACTGCGACAGTTGGAATGCGTCACAGTAGTGAAAGTGACAAGGTACTAAAATGATCATCTACTTTTGCTGTTGACTATACTGAGACCTACTACTACACTAAGCACAAATTAGAATTTAATTAATGTCCAGTGGAGTTCCTAAGTAAGTTACTTATCGACGCTTAAGAATCAATACTGTCTAACTAACATTTTTGACGTTTTTTACCTTTTAATGCAGTTAGGTGCTGAAAAAAAAAACGAATAGCATGCCACGCTTCCTGTAAAATTGTATTTTTGTTGCTTAGACGGTATTGATTCTTAAGCGTCGATATGTCTAGTCAGATCAATTATTTTTGTGTGATGCTTTACGCCATACCACCGAAGTCGCCTTGTATTGTGGTGCCTTGTAGAAGTAAAGTATTTAAAAATAAATACTTACGTATATTTTAATATTAATTGCGTGTTTTATTTTAATCTCTAAGGTTCTTGTCTGAAATTTTGTACAAAAGTCAGATAATAATACAATATTTTATGGTACCATTGAGACTATGGCTATTGAGACGGAAAGTGGAGATAGGAACGCCTAATTACTCACGACAAAACCATCCTTTTTAAGGCTGCTTAGAAACGTCTTGACGCGTAGTTGACGAACTGTGGAAGAAAGTACTGTCGGGAATAAAAGCTTGTCTCAATATGACATTTTTGACAGAAACTTGTTTCGATTTGACGTAGGAAATATAAAGCATTAAGGGGCTCCACGCGCTTTTTGACTAGTTTTGAGTTGATATTCCTCCGTCATTACATAAGATATATTTATGCCACATACGTTAATCGGTTCTTCAATACTTTATCTACTTTTGCAAGAGTTTTTTGGAAAAAAATGTATATTTATTTTTCTGTGATTTATTCAAACATGGTCCAAAAAAGCTCTGTTTTCGATATTAGTATGTTGTTTATGCACTTTTATGTATGAAATTTACATGTAACTGTTCCTTTTTGACGTTTCTAACAACCCAAGAGAGTTTTTTATTCTTAACTCATTTTTACAAAAGTTACGTCCAAAAAACTGGTTTTTTGGCCTAAAACTGCTAATGAGTTTTGAACTAAACTATGAGTTTTGAAGTAAATATGGGATACTATTTCGGTTAACCTCGTTGTTAATACGGTAAGCCAAAAAAAACACGAAAAAACGGACGGTAACAGATCGAAGGTCATTGGGAGCTGTGAGCCCCTTAACCCTTTGAACGCCAAGAACCTATACAGTGGTCGTATGTCGTCGTGCCCACCACGCCAATAACCCTTATAGCGGTTATGACGTACGCTGTCAAATCAACCTTCAGCCTCTCATATAAGGTTCATAGTCACTCTCTTATGGAAAAAAAGTTGGCGTGTCAGTGACACTTTAGTACGTGAATAATGGCGTTCAAAGGGTACAGGATTAGCAATTTATGCTTATAAGGGTACACCAATCGATCGATTGTATTGGAATGGTAGGTTTGTTTGATAGTAGAAACTTCCGATCGACGTAGACCAATGGATCGAATGTTGTGGTAACACCCTAAATGCAAACTTAAGAAAATGAGACCTAATGAAAAACTGAGTATGAGTTTCCGATAATAATTTATCGGTTTTATGCAGGTATACCAACGAAAGCTTTATAAATGTTTTAGGAAATATATACTTCGTAATTTACCCTACTAATGTGAAAGAACTCTATTTTTCTAAAGCTTTGGAATGATACTTGCTTCACTAACCGCTGCTCTAAGAGACGAATTAATTATGACAAGTCAAAAGTCATTATCAAAATGAATTAACAGAAACAGATGCCAGTAATACATGTTTATTAACATAGCTCTATATACATTCATTGTAATTTGAAAATATAAATATACTATGTAGAAATTCACAAATTTCATAAAAACGTGGCTATTATACAACATTAGGCTTGGTGTACATTATCATCGCTGACGGTCCCAGAGGTTCAATACAACCCCGAGTGCATTACGGGCACATAAATAAAATAAATGCCATTTCGAAACGAAATTCAGCAAAATAGATCAATCGGTATTGCTCACAAATTATTGCAATCTCTAATACATATCACAATCGATGCACTTATCATAAATAAATTATAAAATTGTCAACTGAGTCTGTTTAAAATACATTTCAAGTATAAAACTATGTCAAAAACCAATTCACTACGTCCAGGCACAGGTCCACGATCGTGCTAAAACGCAAAGTACGAAACGTTTTTAGCCGACACGGCCACCACGTCAACGGGAATGACACAAATCTAACATTACGTCTTCTAAAGTACATTCGATTACCATTGCGACGGACACTTCGCTAATAGTCATGAGAAGCATTCACATAGCGCCGCAGCGTTCGGATTAAGACAGGTTCACATATAATCACTAGGTACCAATTCACAAAACGGTTAGCACGAAATTCACGATCGTCGTCGGTACTAGGGTCTCATGCCGCGATGAGTTTTGTTTGAGTCGGCCGAGGTTAGTCGGCGTCGCCGTTGGGCACGATGAGCGGTTCCTCGTCCTCGTTATAGTCGAGGGAGAGTACGGAGGCGCGGCGCCGCTTGCCGCCGGGCGCCTCGCTGTCGCTGCGCGGGCTGTAGGCGCGCTTGTCGGGCGACGCGCGCGCGCCGTTCATCGCGCCGCGCGCCGCTCGCAGCTCCTGCTGGAGGTACAGCACCGTACTCTGCATGCCTTCCACGTCTTCGTCCAACTCTTGTAGGAAATCATCCAGCTCTGAAACAGTTAAACAGACATGTTACCAAAGCCACGTGAACATGAATCGTATAAATGACAAGAATATTTTCCCGGGACTTTTCTCAGATGTTTTATTTAGGTTCACAAAAATTACGCGATAAACCCTCAGAGTTTAGAAACCTGTTCGTGTGAAATGCCTCAGAAAGAGATATCATCATCATCATATCAGCCGAAAGACGTCAACTGCTGGACATAGGCCCCAAAGAGTGCCGAAGTGATCGCTCCTGCGTTACCCGCATCCAGCGGACTCCCGCGATCTTTACCAGGTCATCAGTCCACTTCCGTCGGGGGTCTACCCACGCTGCGTCTTCCGGTACGTGGTCGCCACTCGAGAACATTTCCGCCCCAACCGCAAATGTACCCCGCCCACTGCCACCTAAGTTTAGCGATTCGGAGGGCTATATCGGTTACCTTGGTTCGGCTGCGCATAGCGAGATTGATATGGCGGAAGACAATAAATAATATACAGGGCCTTACGACGACGCGATACCGTACTTTGCTAAGAGTACAATACTAAAAAGTACTAGCTCCATTAAATGACTGATAAATTCGTACCTGATTGTGATTTTTTCACCTCTTCACTAAAACTTTTCTGCAACGCTAAATCGCCCTCCAGCTTCGCTATTCGACCACTCGACGTCATCCGACCCAAGTCCTCGTTCTCCTGATGCAGAAGTCTGCACTTGGCCATTAATTTCTTCCCCGTATTTGAGTCTGGTGTGAACTTCCACGCTGATAATTCGTTTTGTGTTTCTTCCAGTCTCGTCTTGGTGGAAGTTAACTCTTGTTTTAATCTTAAAATAAGTACATTGACTGCCGGATCTAGTAATGTTGGTCGGCCGTTCAGACTTGCATGTGATGATTTGAGCTCAGTTATTTGACTCTGGAAATAAATAAAATATTGTTTTATATAAAGTTAGACTTGGGAAAGAAGCAGGTTGCACGCAGATCGATTGCAGCTATGGCCCTGCGAGGATACGTCAACGATAGGGTTTAGCATCGTCGCAAATAAAAATGTAACGTTTTGGAAGAATTGATCCCACCAAAAACATTACATGTAAAGAGACTGCCAAGACTCCCTAGCTCATATAGCTTTCAGCGTTAAAAAGAATCAGATCATAAGGAGCGCTAACCCTGCAATGGATCAAAGGGCACAGCAAATTCACGCGGTAACAATGCAGCGGATGCACTGGCTAGAGAGGGTTCAGAGTCAAGAGCTGTAGGACCGGAACCCACAATTCCTCTACCCTCTGCATGGCCGCGGAGCACACTGCGACTAAACACCAAGGTAGAACACCAAAAACATTGGAACACCCTAGGAACCTGCAGGCAAACCAGGGAGGCCCTCCCGACAATCAACCCCGGATTGTCAAGGAAGCTAAAGCAGCTAAAGAGGTCGGCACTCCATCTTCTGACAGGAGCTATAACTGGTCATGCACTACTAAACAAACACCTTTTTACTTTAGGTGTTACAGACAGTCCTCTCTGCAGAGCCTGCATGGAAGAGGACGAGACAGCCGCCCACGTCATCCTGACATGTCCTGGAGTAGCGAAATACAGGGCAAAGTATCTCGGAACACCGGGGTCACTGAGGCCGTCGGCCACATAAAGGGTCTGCTAGGCTTCCTGGTGGAACTGGGTTGGCACGAATAACAGTAGTGCCAAAACCCCTACGCAAAATAGGCGCATTTATGACGTCGAGTTGCGGAAACCCAGCCCGCGTACAACCTATAACCTATATAAGGAGCGCCAAGCTTCCTACTCCACACGGCGTAACCTACCACTACCAGCCACGCTCTATAAATTCAACATCTTGGCTAAAAAGTATAGCTTTGTTGGGCACATCCCGGTCGCCGCATAGACTCTCGCGCTGACTGAATTTATAAGCGACGGGTCTATACTTTAGTGGTAGGTTACACCGTGTGGAGTAGGAAGCTTGGCGCTCCTTATGATCTGATATATTTTTAACGCTGAAAGCTATATGAGCTAGGGAGTCTTGGCAGTCACTTTACATGTAATGTTTTTGGTGGAATCTCATTCCTTTTTGTAAGGTAGTTTCTAAAGAAATGTATAGGAAAACCCATACAAACTTCCATCCCCTAATTTAAAGGGTGGGGGGTGTGATTTACTAAAAATCCTGAAATAGATGTTTTATTATTTATAAAAAGGAGTCCCTATTTCAATTTTCAGCATCAATCAGCTCTAGCATCAAAATTTGCGGACGTCTCATACAAAAATTGCATCCCCTAGTTTAAGGGGTTGGGGGAAAAAAGTTAAATTTTTTGAATTTTTTTTTGATTGTGTACTACTACTAGCTTTAGCTTACATACCAAATTTCAGCTTTCTAGGACTTCAGGAAGTACCCTAGAGGTTTTGATGATCAACGTGAGTGAGTCAGTGACGAAATCAGCGTTTAAAATTGAAACTTGACATGTTTAATAAGTTCATTGTTGACATCATATCCCGAGAATTTTGTTTATCTGGTATAATCCAAACACAAGTTATGAGGATTCAAAAAAACGACGAAGCGCTTCGAGAAAAGGTAGGTATTGCCTGCCCTTGCGCTTCGCTTGGCTCGTCTTGGCGGGGGCACTACCGTGCCCCCAGATATAACTGTCATATAACCTTTAAAGGGATGTGGCATTTAATTTAAACATATTGGAAAAATTAATTTGTGTTTTGAAGCCGAAAGAGCAATTTACAAGATATCATATTGTAAAAGCCGCGTAAGTGAACTATTAATTATTTTTAACATACAGTCAAATAATTTAATTTCCTACCCACTTTGGACTTTGTCAAAGTGACGTAATCAATCAAAACGTAAGAGACTTCTTATGATTTTATTTACAGTGTCACTTTGAAATAGTCCTAAATGGGTAGGAAATTAAATTCTTTGACTGTATTTTCGGGCAACCCTGTTTTATATAATATACAATAAATAAAAAATAAAATAAAATAAATATGTATACCTAGATACGGTCAGCCTCACAAGGGGCTTAAAACCTTTGTACCGTGTCGCATTTAAACGCTATGTTAAACTGCCATTTGAAGTTGTCAAACAAGTGAAAATGACAAGGTACTTGTACTTAGGTGTTCAGCGACTTATGAGGCGCCTGTACTAATATTTTATAAATTTCAACTTACAACATAATCTTGAATCTCCTGCTCTTTAGCAGCTAGCCTCCTAACAAGGACTTTTTCTCTATGTTGTGATTCTGCATACTGTTGTTTGATCTTATCTTCTACCTCTTTCGCCTTTTCCAAGCTACCTGAAGACGATTTAGGACAACATTAGCAACACCTACATAATAAAGAAACAAATTATATACATTTTTTTTATAAAACTGGCTGGATACATTATGGATATTCTGCCAAAAAATGCTTGGAACAACAAAAAAAAACTTTAACCAAATAAATTGTCAAATATAATAAGTATAAATAAAACTAATATCTCCATGTAATTATGATGGATATTATATGTGGCATGTATTTCACATATATGATATATATCCAATTAATAGTATAATAAACAAACCTGAGTTTTAAATAGGATGGTGTACCCTTACTGTAGGTTGAATTTTGTCAAATATACAGAATATTTTAGAAAAGGGCGATACTTTTTAGTCAATATGAACAATATGATAGAAGAAAATCAGGAAAATATAAGTGAAAAGAAGAATACTCTAAATTATACATGGTATCAGATAACATTATGAGCTTATTCTAGGACTAACATAACAATCGACAATACCTTAACAAATTCGCAGTAAACTGTAATTGTATGTACAATACATATTTGAAACATCAATAAAAATAAAGGAAACTTCTGATTGCCCTGGTTTTATGGCAACTTCATTTAGTGCACAAAATGTTGATTTGAAGGTGTGGTGGTAAAGGTCTCCAGAGCTCCCAAGGGTGTGATGTGAGGCACCTATATAATATATCTAATAAACCAATCCTCATATCAATAAGGGTTGCGCGTAGCATGAGACTTTTCTGGAGTTATATAGAATACATTTTTTACTAGGTATGGCCAAATAATATTAATAATATAACCTAACTATGAAATGTTTAGATTATGTTTATTTTGGTTGTTTTATTATTATTTTCTAATACATGACTGATGAAAAATGAAGTCCATTGACAAACAAATAAATTAGGGACATTTTTAATTCTCATACCATTATACAGGCTGTATTATTCAAATGGGGCAGTGAGGGGAAATCTGAAACTATAAGAGTATACGAAAATTTGTTCTTAGGAGCCACGAGACCGATTTAAGAAAAGTAAAAACTGCATGCTTAGTTCTTTTTTAAAGACGGGAATCGAAGCCTCTTTAAAAATCGTAGTTCGTTTTATTGCGGAAATTAATAGTGCTGCTTTTAAGGAACAATTGTTGCTATTGAACCTTTTTTTAGGGTTCTGTACTCAAAGAGTAAAACGGGACCCTATTACTAAGACTCCGCTGTCTGTCTGTCTGTCACCAGGCTGTATCTCACTGATACCGTGATAGTTCCAGTTGAAATTTTCACAGATGATGTATTTCTGTTGCCGCTATAACACGCTATTAACAACCCTTCGTGCGCGAGTCCGACTCGCACTTGGCCGCTTTTTTTTTAACGTTGGGGAAATGCATTTACGCATACCGTCCTGTCCGAGGAGGCAGAACGGGTATGACAGACTAACTGAAGCTGGACCACCGTCTAAAACCACCAACGAGTTCCGGCGCCGCCTTGTAAAGGGGGGCGTCGCAGGATCGCTCTTGGCATTCTGTATTGTTACCCTATGATCATCATTGCACTCATTGTGACACATCAGTATTTCTTTGGATAATGGATAACTGAATTGACTTTTTTTTCCATAAAAACTAAGCCTTAAGTATAATAAAAGGTCTAGAAGTTTCCTTTAAATTCAATGCTGTATGTATTACAATATAGGCATTTCATTCACATGGTGGAGAAATTGCAACTGACGACTTATGAACATTGTGCAGGTGCACCCAAAATTACCTACCACCTTAATGCGGTAGCAAACATAAATCTTTTGGTTGCTACCGCCTTAAGGTGTGAGCCAAAGTTGGTGATCAGGTTTTTTTCCTGGTTTAAAGATGTGTACAGATTTCATTATAATAGTAACATTAACTGTTGCATGTTAGGACAGGAACATTCAGTGGGTTCAGGATTGTTATTCAAAGACATGTTATTGCACCTATCTAGTAAGGCGAAAAATATACAGTCATGGCTATCTAGCCATGACTGTATATTTTTCGCCTTTTTGTTTTTTACTAGGTATTTTTGTTGTTTGACCATCCATATTCTTTTAAGCACAACTTTTACAGAACTATATAAACTAAATTAAATCTTATTCATACTCAGATACCTCCATATACTCAGAAATAAAATTGGCCAAGCATATTTTAAATCATCATTAAATTTGAAAAGTCATTTTTGTATGCAGTTGAATGGGGGTAAAAATCTTGTTCTTAATTATCTAATTAAGAACAAGATTTTTACCCCCATTCAACTGCATACAAAAATGACTTGGCCAAGCATATTTTAAATCATCATTAAATTTGAAAAGTCATTTTTGTATGCAGTTGAATTGAACAAGCACTTCTGAATTTATAAGGGCCTGGCCACATGTCTACGGTGCGGCACCACAACGCAAAATTTTGCGTACTACAATTAACTGCTGTGAGATAATAACGTCTATTCTTTTATGAAATCTGTACAGACCTTTATTACGAGTGCAATACTCATAGTATTGTGTTCAGTCTTCATACAAATGTTTCACTTGTTTTTGAGGTTTATACAGAACAATAAATTTTGTTTTAATTGGGCTTTATTTAATTTAATTGAAATATTCATCCACAATTGACTGTCACATTATTTTAAGGTAAATGAATTTATAAATGCCAAAATAAAATACATATTATATGAATAGTAAATGAAAATAAAATTATGTAATTTCATATATGTTTAAAACAGTGATTGACATTTGTATAGGTTCATCAGAACATTCAACTTATTTGTCTCCAGTTGCAGAGACAAGTAGGTAGATAATATAGACTGCTATCTCCATACTAAGCTGCATTCTGCCGAAACCAAGGAAGAAATCAAGAGGATGATCAATAGTGGTTCAGGTATGCGGCTGTCAAGCAGCGGTTGTGGGTTCGAATCCCGGCTCGTACCAATGAGTTTTTCGGAACTTATGTACGGAATATTTACCGTTAGCTTTTCGGTGAAGGAAAACATCGTGTGGAAACCGGTCTAATCCCAATAAGGTCTAGTTTTCCCTCTGAGTTGGAAGGTCAGATACTAGTGCCTATGCCAAATCTTGGGATTAGGTGTCAAAACGGACCCCGGCTCCTTTAGGGCACAACCGGGAATAATGCTAGGAAAATGACGATGATGATCAATGTCTAGATGTCATGTTGTGTTCCTTTTAAATGATGAGCATACTGTAGCTGGTTTCAATAAAGAGGGCCTCTGTACCATACATCATGTCGAATGGTACGTAGACTTCTGATTAACACATTGGCGCAATCTATTTCATTGATTTCATAGATAAATGTTAAACATAGCCATGTTTACACTGGACGCATGCTCGGCCGCATGCCTCGGGCGAAAAGTAGTCTCTTATACAGTTCATTCAGTTGGAAGAATGCAGTACATTATGGAGATTTATCTTTATTAATGAAGCATCTCCTTGTCCTACACATTTGCAATAAATCGCTATTTCGCTAAACACTGGACACCTAGGTTATATATGAATTTAACGAAGTCCCTGTTATTTTTATCATAATGAACCAATTCAAAATTTTAAAGTAAGAATGAGTTTGGTTCTAGTATCTCTTTATACTATGCTAGTATCTTGCTCAAACTTTCACTGTCTTATTGTGCAATATTATTTTTCTAATTTAAGGGGGAAAGTCTTGTTGCATGTACATATTTTTTACAGGAATTTGGTGTATCTATAAAGGATTTAATGGGTTGCTTTTTTCCCAGTCAAAAGGTAACTGCCTTCTTGTAGTCAAAGGCACTCTTGGTATAACATCCTTATTAGCTGTGTCTACATCAGACGCATGCCTCGGCGAGCCACGCCTCGCCCTAGCGTGGGCGCTCAGTGTGGACGTGCCTCGGCGAGCCACGCCTCGCCCTAGCGTGTGCGCTCTGTGTAGACGTGCCTCGGCGAGCCACGCCTCGCCCTAGCGTGTGCGCTCTGTGTAGACGTGCCTCGGCGAGCCACGCCTCGCCCTAGCGTGTGCGCTCTGTGTAGACGTGCCTCGGCGAGCCACGCCTCGCCCTAGCGTGTGCGCTCTGTATAGACGTGCCTCGGCGAGCCACGCCTCGCCCTAGCGTGTGCGCTCTGTGTAGACGTGCCTCGGCGAGCCACGCCTCGCCCTAGCGTGTGCGCTCTGTATAGACGTGCCTCGGGCGAGGCGTGCGGCCGAACATGCGTCCGGTGCAGACACGGCTATTGACATCCAGCAAATTAGTGCCTACTAGGACTTTCACATTTATTTGCCCAGATAACGCATTTTTGAGGTCAAGGAATAAAGAAACATTCACTTTTCTATGAAAACCATCTCTTAAAACAAACTTTAAAGTTTTAAAAACCTGTTATACATAATGGATAAACCATGATCAATTGAATGTTTGGCAGTGATTTTATCACTGTTTATATGCAAAAACCCAAAGATCTTGGAATAGTTAAGAAGAAAGGTCCTATATTTCACATCCATTTTTTAATGGTATCACTTTTGCATGGCAATAATTTTTGAGATCAAATATTTTTGCCATACAAAAAATGGTTACAAGTACGGCACAACATTACTTTAGCACAAGTGAAATAATGTGATTGACTAAATTACATAATATCATTGCCTAGACCACGAATTGGTCGAATCACAGTAAATATTTTCTATTAAAAATAAATCAAAAATATCCACCCTAAACTAGACCATTTACAACAATATAACTAGGGCAGATTTATAGAAATGCTTTTCTGTACAGCAGTTTCAACCTTAAGATTAACCTTATTCTAATAAAACAAATAAATCGTTTTTAAGAATGAGGTCAGTCTTAAGAAGTAATTTGAATAATATTTGGAATAAACATAAAATATTAGATACATATTATCTTGGCATTTTACAATTGTAATTACAAGTTCAAATAAAAATAAGCCTGTTGAAAGATACAAGTGACATTCACAATAACAATTTGTTGATAAGAAATGAAGATACAAAATAAAGCTAGTAAGTATCAAATAATCTTATAACTAGAGCAAAAGAAGAAAAGAAAATCATATTTACTTTTTCATGTGAACATAATTCAGATGACTCTGCATTTGACCCGGAGGCTGCCATCTCGGGCAGTGTGAAAGCACTAGAACACTGGCACAGCTCCGACAGGCGGAGAGCACTCGACCTCAGGTCGCCTACACCATGACCATAGTAGGTAAGCACTTCCACTGAACACTCCACTGGCACCGCTAACACAGCAAAACACCATCTTCTGAACCATCTTCTTGTGAAAACTTAAACCACCTATATACACCCTTGTACCACATTTCATCATAACATTTCAATATCACAGTAACATTTTATTTAACATGTGTCATAACAGTATCACTAGAATTTCAGTTAAAGCATTGTCGATATACAGAAGAACTAAGTAATGTTTGCACATAAACAACTCGCGGGCGGGTCGCAGGCCGACCGCGGCGCTACCAAGCCGATGAAACTGTCGTAAATACCTTCCAGCTGTTTGTTCAATGTTTCGAGGTGGTCAATGTAAGAGTCCTGCGAGGACCACGCGGCGCGAAGCGTCTCTGCGGCGGCGGCTTCGAGTTGGTGCGTGCTCAACACAACGCGCGCGGCGCCCGCCCCGCCGGTGCCCGGCGACGCTGCCGCCGACTCGCCATGCCGCTCTGACTCCTCGGACATTGCACTCTTACAAAAACTCTTAGAGGGCTCTTCGACTGAAACGAAATAACCGATGTTAACGCCACAAATTGAACACTCATTTGCATTAGGCCGCCGTTATCAGAAACCTGGAATTCACGCTCTTAGACAATGTTAGGAGCAAATTAACGAAGTACTTACACTTTTAAAGTGTTAAATATAAAACTGTAAATAGAAACTATTCATTAATTACTATTTGATCATTTAAATCGTAATTCTAATAAAAAATTACGAGGACACTGAACGGTACTCAATAGACGCCATTTTATCACGTAGCACTATGGTGTAGTCAGTGTAAAAATTCCTTAATGATCTTTTGTAAAAAATATTACTGTATAAATGAGATTTATAATGTATTTGTTTTCTAAACAACACGTTTCAGAGAATATACGGAGTAAATATATAAAAAAAATCGTGCTCAAAAAGAAAATTAGAGTCTGACCAGCGAGTAGTGACAGTGAAAAATGGCGGCAAATTTAAAAAAAACGCATGCTGGTAACACGAAATGTATGGAACCGTCATAAGTACTTATAACTGACAGTTTATTTAATATGTAAAATTGTTGCCATATAAATAATTTGATAAAAATGCTACTGTCACGACTCGCTGGTCAGACTCTAGAGAGAGGCTAGCAAGATTTTTCAATACATGCGAATATTTATATTTTCGTTTTCCTTTTGAATAAAAAACCTTTATTCATAATACAATTCCAAATAAAACGAATAAAATAAATAACCCATACGAATAAATAGAAAAATATGATCGAAGATGACTGTGTCGAAGGTTTCAATCATTGAAAAATAGTTTGCCCACACAATGAGTAAAGTAGCCCGTTAACGATCAAACTTTACGTTTTGTTTGTACGTTTTCATCAAACATCAGCGCACACGTACACACATGTTTGTCAAACAAGACTTCTGCGGCGCTACCACGAAAATCGAAACTCGAAATTCATATACATGCATCCCTGTCACTCGAGTATTGTAAGTGCGATAGACATCGAAATACCCGAATTTCGAAGTTCGTGGTCATATTCCAGTTTTAAAGCGGCGATCGCGCGAAAATGGATCTCGATCTCTATCGCACTTACTATACTCGAGTGACAGGGATGCATGTATATGAATTTCGAGTTTCGATTTTCGTGGTAGCGCCGCAGAAGTCTTGTTTGACAAACGTGTTTGTACGTGTGCGCTGATGTTTGATGAAAACGTACAAACTAAACGTAAAATTTGTCAAATATGTTTGATCGTTTACGGGCTACTTAAAAGGCCTCTCACAGATTGGCGTGCGCGGTCCGGCCGGGCCGCGGCGGTCAATAGTAAACTTGTCATTAGCTGTGAAATTTACTATTTACCGCCACCGCAGGCCGCGCCAGTGTGATGCTGGCTTTAAGCGTGTCACACACTGGCGCGGCCTGGCCGCGGCGGACAATAGATAACTTGTCATTAGCTGTCAAATTTACTATGGTCCGCCACCGCAGGCCGCGCCAGTGTGATGCAGGCCTTAGGCGGCCTGCGGTGGCGGTAAATAGTAAACTTGACTTGACGGTCTACTATAGGGAACATTACGCAAAACTCTTCGTAGGTGGCGACACTAGCAGCGTTGACATTGTATCTTGTTCGCACTTGCGATATTGTCTATGCAAGCATCCTTGTCGCTCATTTGACAATCAATTGTACATGTGTGTGTGAATCCCTATATTTCTATACTGGTTTACTATTAGTGGTAGTGCTGCCTCTGGCGGCAGAACATTGCAGTAATGTTCCCTATTGGCCGTCACTGCAACGCCATCTATCCCTTTTTTATAGAACTACTAGGTACTACTAACTTGGTACTATTTAACATTGCTAACCCCTCTAGTACTTTGAAGTACTTAATAGTAGATGGCGTTGAGAATCATGTTCATCGTTGTCCATTCTTTACAATATTTTTAACCGACTTCAAAAAAGGAGGAGGTTCTCAATTCGACTGTATTTTTATTTTTTCGTGTTTTACGTTCAATTATCTCAGTAGAGCAGATTATCTCGTAGGTAGTGTTTCATCATGTCATGTATTATTTATTTAATTAGAATTAAAATTCTTGCGTGTTCTGTTCTTGACTGTCCCACTGATGGAACTATCTATGTAGTCAAAAATCGACGCAAAATACACATGCAAGAAATTGCATGCAAGTTTAACTACATTGCCAGGTTTGATAGATCGATTGAAGAACTCACATGTACACTTGCCCGCAATGTAATGAAACTTGCATGTGTAATTCACGCTTTATGTTTAGCAGTGGACCGACACCATTATTGGAAATAAAAGTTCTATCAATTTGCAGTAATGTTCCCTATTGAACAAATTTTTTGTAGATGATAATTATTCATTTTAAATTCAAACATCTAAGGTACAAGTGCTCGACGCGGTTGGCGGCGACGGCGCGGTGCACACGTCTAGTAGAGAATACTAGTGCTCGACGCAGTACTAGTACTCGTCATCCATACTTTCAATTGCGATAAATAAGATAAATCTAGTTGCGATGAAAGTAACGGTAATCTTATCTTATTTATCGCAATTGAAAGTATGGATGACGAGTACTAGTACTGCGTCGAGCACTAGTACTTCTACCGTAGATGTTTGAATTTAAAATGAATAAATATCATCTAGTAATAATTATCATTACACGGATCCGTTCGGACCGGTCGCTTAAAACCGCGTTCGTGTAACACGATCAGGGTACCCGTCACGATTACACGAAACCCGGACCCGATCGCAAGCCCTAATAGAAACACTCTGTATGTAGCTTGACGTCATACGTCTGTCATCGGCACCAAAATCTCGCTCCCTGAATATAACCACTGGTCCCTGCGGGCGTAGCAGTGGTTGTTATTTACAAGCTTTTATTTACTTTCACCTGTCCCGTTGTCGTTGATTGAGCTAAAATTTTGCATGCATATGTAAGTATATGCAATATTATGATGACATGGAGCTGATCTGATGCTGGAGCCGGAAGGTGGCCATAGGAACTCCGCAATAAAACGACGCAACCCCATCGAGTTTGGGCTCGTTAGAATCGTCTCAATAAGTAGTTGATGATGGTATGCAGAAAAGTTGTAACATCCTCCCTATCTCTCAACTTAAAGCCTTCTTACTTCAGCCACCTACAGCCTACCTAAATACTTACTCTACATGAAAATCTGAAACCTGAAGCTCTGGAAAACTTGAAGTTTTAAGGTTCTGAAAGTATCATAAATTCCTAAAGCTTTAAGCTGCTGAAATCTATATGATAGGGTTGTAACTGAAGGGAAATAAAATAAATCAAACAAGGGATGAGAGAGAGAAACCAAACAACCAATACATTTATTCAGAAAAGTGATTTTACTCGAAACTTTGATTATTTCATCTAACAAAGCCGGTGAGGACTTTATTAGACATCCGCGTTGATTCCTAGGCCAATCCTAAACAAGGGAAAACAAGGCGGACTCAACAAAAACCCTTGTTGCCAAACTTATCCTAGTACAATTTACATCTTGCATTATAAAATATATTTTAAACAATTCAAGGCGAGATCGGCTAATGTCAGGACTAAGACCTAGTTGTGAAATGTAGTAACCAGAATTCTCTGAGGTGTGAGAATTGTACGAGCAACTGAGCAGGACCATGTTCAAACAAGTATTGCAATATAACTAAATAATTAGCTAAAATAAATTACCTAAGTTAAATGTAATAACGCCCTATAATATCCTTCTAATAAATAATGCTAGTTGAACACAATACTAAGAACCCTACAATTTAACTTTACTAGAATAACATTCATTGGATTATGCTTATTGAACGAGAACACAAGCTTACTGGATATATAAAGGTTTATTTACGTGAACACAAATACTAAAGGAACTGAAACAAGTTAAGAGCCTAACCTACTTATGAGATACCGTCGTTGGCTGTGTGATAAGTAATGGCTTAAATGAACGGTTTATAAGTAAATAGTTAAGGGGTACAAGTCTAATACGAGCCGAAGTAGATCATTAAAAGATGTTTTGAAGTGTATAAAGTATAAGTACCTAGAAGTTAAAGAATGGTTAAAATAGTACGTTAGGTTAATGACGGATGTAGTTGTATGTCGTAATATTATAAAATATAATATTTAATAATTCCTAAACTAGAACATGTTATATCGAGACGTCGATGATATTTCCTACAAAGCAGGAATAGAAAGGGAATATCTGGCTTCTTACCAAATGTAGGTGATACAAATCTCTAGACATTGTAGGTATAAAATAGCTGATTGCAAGCAACCATAAAGCCACTGGACCTCATAAAACTACCCTGCATAAGTCATATAATTGGCAACTATGTCGAAGGCCGAAGTCTCATGAGGACCGATTCCGATGCTAACCCTCTGGGCGCATTACGCTAACCACTCGGGCATGTCCCTACCTAAAACCCTACCGCGAGCAAACGGAATATCCTCATGTGATGGTACAATACCGAGACTTATAATAGATATGTGACAATAGCGCCCGAAGAATGAACTTTATACATGGCAGTAGTAAGAGCGTTAGCCCATCATATTATGAGACCAGCCATTTTATATTTCATAAAGCAAAAGTGATGAACAACTGTAAGGTATATTAGAAGCCAGTTGGGATAGGTATATGGTAATGATGACGACGCCGCTCTGCTGCTGATGATGATGATAATATATATTAACCGATTCCGGCCACAACAACTGTGTGTATTAGATTATGTAAATGCATAAACGATGAGATTATAACTTCACGTAGCACCCAAATATGTACAGAACGTTGTACTATGCAAACAAGACAAGCTGTTGCCATTCAGGTTTAGTATCCAGATCGAATCGTACAGTCATTCCCCGTACAGTAGGCCCCTCAGTCTTAATATCAATACTCAGTTATGCAGCCGCAATTACAGAGTATTGATCAGATTCTTGCGACAGCGAGGAGTTTTTCTCAAGTCATCAATAGCCTGTACCATCGTATAGCTTTCATATTTCATCTCGCCCATATAATAGAGTGTATAGTAGGGTGGAGCGAATTTTTTAAATTTTGGTATTTTGTTACGGAACTGTAATGAAAAGTTGCGTGATTTTATGTACGTTTAAGGAAAAATAATAAAAAAAATCTTGGCATATACTTTTAGCCCTCTACCCGGCAGTTAAATGTTTAAAAACCTGATAGTTTAGAAAAATATGTTTTTTTTTTTAATTTAATTTCAACTGTTTTATTTGTTAAATAACACCTTTTGGTACCTAGGTTGCTTGATTTTGGTTTTGATTTATTATCTGAACAATTTTTTATGGCCCATTTAGATCACGTAAATGTGGTATCTCTAAAAAACTGGCTTTAACCTGTTAAATGTACCCAATTTGCTGTTTAAAATAATAAATCAAAACCGAAATCAAGCAACCTAGGTACCAAAAGGTGTTATTTAACAAATAAAACAGTTAAAATTAAATTAAAAAAAAACATATATTTTTCAAAACTATCAGGTTTTTAAACATTTAACTGCCGGGTAGAGGGCTAAAAGTATATGCCAAGATTTTTTTTATTATTTTTCCTTAAACGTACATAAAATCACGCAACTTTTCATTACAGTTCTGTAACAAAATACCAAAATTTTAAAAAATCGCTCCACCCTAGTGTATAGTAGGTAAATATATATTGGGGTCTTTGATGATTAAGTTTCAGCTGACAACAGCACAGACGTCTCGTTCAAACGGGCCTACAGTGTCTTGAATGATACAATGATCACACAAGCAGCATCAGGCACACCGTTGTCGATACCGGTCAAGACTCCGACCCTTTTCAAAGCCCGTCTTGTGGCCGTAAACTAAAGATGAAGTCTGACGGGCGGAATCCGATAAGACTGTTCCCTAATCACCCTTTGATGAATGCATTTCATCGATCTGGAATAAACCCATAGCTTCGCAATATAATTATTAGGTATATTTGGGCACTACATGTACTACCAAAACCTCTCACAACTGGAACATACCACACAAAATCGTAATAACAATGATCGGCAGTCCAGTTAGTGATACTACTTCATTGATGGTATAGTCAACAATAATAAAACGCCACTGTGACCAAATCCAAACATATATGTTGGTAAATATATATGACATTGGAGCAGCACCTAATCATAGGAACTATAAATAAATATAACCTGGGATGGGCCTACGCCATGATGACGTAATATTATGTACGAAGCTTAAAACTGTATATTAATTGGATATATACGTTTCAATAATATGTAACGCGAGGGTCGCTCAATCACGGTTGTATGTGAAATAACCATGCCAGATCACACAACGCAACGATAGCATTTCAGCTTACTAGTAAGATAGCAATATTTATGCCATTTAAAGCGCATGAAAATACTAAATATGAACCATAGTTCATGCAGTCAGAAAGCTTTGCGAAACGTAGAAAACCATTTAAGGATCTCTTCATTAGAGTTCATACAGTTGTAGGTATGCTTCATAGCCGCCATTCAGGAATAGTTTCCAGATAGTCCAAACGTCTCATCTGCAGCCAGCTCGAGCGATGTCAGCACCCCTTCCATGTCATCGTCTAGCTGTAGTGACGAAGCCTCTGGTAGCACGTGGTGGCAGTATGCAGCGATGCCCCTCAGAGTTGCCGTAGGATAACATATTGATGTCATAATCGTACCGCATCCGACGCAATATAATAATATCCTTTTCTTGTAAAGGTTGATTTTCGCAAAGCCCTCCAAATCCACAACCCATGTCAATAAAGACATTATAATTTTATAAATATATTATTACAAATTGAATGTTTGAATACTAACAGAAATACTAATACGGAGACGAGACCTGTGCCTATAAATTATAATTGCATTGCATACATTATGTATCTACATACGAATATTGAAGTAAAATAGTAAATATAAATATCACAAACACATACGATCTGTGCGTAAGTAGATACTAACACAGACATAAAACGGTATCTAATAAAGTTTGGTACACAACAAGTAACACAATGTAATCTAAATACCAACGAACGTTAAGCCTACATTTAATTAAAACTATACATAGTTGTAACTACACAGTTGATGCATGAATTTTTATAAAATCATTAGGAGATGTCAGATGTCATAAAAAAATATATCTATAATTTAAAATAATGGATTCTAAAAGCAGTATCAATCTCAGATATAACCAGCTTGTATGAATAATACTCAACACACGGAAGACTCAATAAATACTCAGTATTTAGCAATACCAATCACCATTAATCTTAAATTATCATGCGCAATAGAAAAGTAGGTCAAATAAGACACACTTTTTATTAAATCAGGTAAATAGTAAGCCTTCGTTGTCGCCGGCCATACTTACGGTGACAAATATTGTTTGCTTGAATATTGCACTAATTATTAACATACAAAACTAAAGTTACGGTTGGGATAATAGAACCTTGTAAACTGAATCAACCGTTCATGATTAATATCGAGGTAATTGTGTTTAAATCGAACACTCTAAATACAAAAGCTACCCGCCAAAGATACGTTTTATGTATTTGTCAACATAACCATTTAAAAGGAGATTCATCGCGAGGCAATTGCTATGTCAACTTTAATTTGAACATTGTAACGAACGTTATAAACTCAACCGTTAATGTACGTATCAAGATATAACAACACACGCGAATCACATTAAACTATCACCAATATTTGTCACGCAAGATAAAACATTTACCGACGAGAATCTGTGGAGATAAAATATTAAACACACGAAATCCTAGTGCATCCTAAAACAATCTAGCCCTACATGAATCCTATCCTTGCAAATACACTGAAACTGACTCACATGATTCGAAGCCGACGCTCTCGTGAAGGCAAACTCCAACTGTCTCTAGAAACGTTCTGCAAGCCCTTATAAAACCTCGTCTTCTCTTGAGTACCCCCGAATCCCTTCCGACGATCACGACACGTGATTGGCCCACGCCATAATTCTGGCATCCTATTGGTTTAGACAAAATCTTGTGGTATAATGTTTCCCTACTCAATCATACGACTCATTTAAGAAGTCACCTATAAAACCCGACCGTCTCGTTTTTAATGTCTTCTAAATTTTGTAAGGTAGTAAGCGTTCCCACCATCATTTAATTCATCTACTCGCCTTCAGATGTCGCCTCAACAGCTAATTATAACCCGTCCAATATTAGTTGGCTATTTATAAAGCGAAGTGCACAGACACAATAGTGATTTGTTTCGTGGTCGGATAACCTGCCAGTTCCCTAACCTAACACATAGTTCAGCTATTTGTCGGTAGAGGTCACCAAAACGCACACTTGACAGATTACCCAACAAATGTCAATTGTCTATCCAAATACTACCTACATCGAGGTAACAACTACTTAACACGATCGAATAACCGTGATTACCCTACTCCTTACTAGATGCTGTTTGAATTCATTAATTTAGAATTAAACGTTAAGCTATCAACCCGATAATCTAAGAAAAAGGTAAGGTCTCTAAAATATGAAATATTTTATTGTAATAATTGTAACCTAACTTTATTTTGTCGTCATTTACCAAAGTATCATCAAGTTTCATCGATAATAAAACTCGATAATCTAAATACGCCCTTAAAACACTGTTGGTAGATGTCTGTTCTGTTACAAAGTACAGTCAGCAATAAAAGCTTGTACCAAAAATGAAATTTTTGAGCGAAACTTATTTACAAGCTTTTATTTACTTTCACCTGTCCCGTTGTCTGTAATCAAATCTTGCATGTTAAATTTGACCAACTTCCCGGTTTCCGATTGAGCTGAAATTTTGCATGCATATGTATATCACATTAGGTAGGTAGATTAGGTATCAAAGCGGACCCCGGGCTCCTTTAGGGGCACAACCGGGAATAACGCTAGAAGGATGGATGTATATCGCATGACAATGCAATATTATGATGACATGGAGCTGATCTGATGCTGGAGCTGGAAGGTGGCCATAGGAACTCCGTTTCTTTATCACTTATATCTGTCGATAAGACATCCGTCACATTCTGACAAGTATGCGAGTGCGAGAGTATTATCTTATCGACAACGATAAGTGATAAATGGCAACCATCTTGGGCCCACTGAGTAGATACCTATAACTATAAACCTTGTAAAGGCTCCACCTTTGAAATTTTCGTGAAAATGAGTTGTTTAGTAACCATTGTGTACATTATATATAACGTAACAATTTTCAGGTCGGAAAAATATATCATAATCAGCTAGATACCTATGAGAAGTAACATAGCTTTCGTAGAATTCCATTTTAACAAAATAAAGTAGAGAAAAAAAAGGTCTAAAGTGAACCCTATTAATGCACTTGTAACCATTTTACTGCTCCATTGCTGGAGGTCGTTGTTCTTCTACGTTCATAGGAATTACCCTAGAATAGAATAGAAACCCTACACGTGACCTCCGGGTGGTGCTAAAAGAACAACAAACTCGGCAACTAAATACACTGTTCCTTCTGAACCTCGCAGCGCACACTGGAACTCTATCAGCGATACGATAAATAAAAATACTGCTCCATTTTTTATCCGAAAAAGATGAAATTTTATAATCTTCTTCATTAAGTAATGAATAATAACTTTATTTTCTTACTTAGGTACTTAATTTTTTTCTCGTTTTCTGAAACATTCCGAAAAACATGATATCCGCGCTTTCGAACACGGACTTCCATCTCGCTCACGTGCTGAGCCTTAATGTGCATGAAGGGGTCTATACTTGTAATGATTTCTCAGCTCCAATTTATCAGACGCTGACAAATTGCAATTGTCTGGAAGCATGTTGCGCTGCTGATCGGAAATCGTTACATCTGTACGACACCCAATTATGACTTCGACATGTTGTACTGACAAATTGTGGTAAAATCACGTAATCTGTAGAACCCTTCATGTATCGGCATATTTACTTGCCTGTTCAGTTAGTATATCATCTAAACATCTCGTAAAAATTGGGGGCTAATGCTTTATTTTGGACGCCAATCAATACGAGATTGATGACGCCAAGTTCCTCATTTTCCGTAAGTACAGTCGCCATCACATACATCGGAGCAAACAAGCAGCTCACAAACATCGGAACACACCTCTATTTCCATGGCCCATCTGGAGGGCGCTAAATAGACTCAGGTTGGCCGCTGTAAGGAAGACATGGCCAGATGGGGACTGCATCGTGGCCAATCAACCCAATGTGTTTGCGGTACAGCACCGCAAACCACGGTGCACCTGATGGCGTGCCCTACATGCCCACACTCCTGTTCGTAACACGACCTGAGAGATGCGACTGTTGGCAAAGTGCCTAAGCAGCAAAAAGCCACAATACGGAAATAAAAAAAAGATGCGACTGCCAGAGCTGTCCACACCGCTGCCCATTCGGCATCTCTTCCTATAGTACTGTATGTGATGGCGACTGTACCTATAAATAAAATACAGTCAATATCTTTATATTTTATTATCTTACTCATCGTCTAATAGATATTTAACATTTTAATTAATTCATAAAATTAATGTTTAACATTAATTGAGCTTACAGTACTTCTATACAGTTATAAATACATAAAAACTAAATATTCTAAAAGCGTGTTCCCATTTGAGCAACCGCTTGGGACTTAAAAAATCGTAAGCCAGTAGGCATAGTAGCATGATACGTTTTATCGTTATGTTTTATGTGACGTTTCAGTACATTTGGGCCGTAAAACGTCACGATAAAAACTAACGCGCTACTTATGCTTACTTAGCTGCTCAAATCAGGACACGTCTTTATTGGACATGTATTAAATCACAATATGTACAACATTGTCTTTAGAACTGACGAAACGTCAATAGGGTCGCCACACTTGATCCTGATTCGTTCCGTAAAGTCCATGTTTGACTTCGTCATTGCTTTCACAACTAGGCCCAAGCCCGCTGGCCTCGCCACCCTGTAGCTCCGTTGTTATAGATATACCACCGTCTATATCACTAATTTTGATGTCTGTCGGTATTGAATATTGGTCTAGGTTATGCTTGTCGCCTGCGCTGTGCAAGTGTACATGTATTTGGTTTTGATTGACGGTAGAGTACAGGTTAGGTAAGAGCATTTGAGAGTTAGGGTTTATATAGGGTGTGTGCGATTGTAGACAGGCCGGATTGTTGTTTATGTTGTTGTATTGGTAGTTGTTGAAGTTATAGTTGTTTGTGGGCCAAGAGTTGTAGTAATTAGGGTCGTAGCGTTGCGAAGTGGTGGGGTTGAGCTCAGTTAGAGCTCCCGCTCCGCTCGGACTTCCTTTTACGAAGCCGGTGCTGGTTGTTTGGAAGCCGCTGTAGTCGCTGTGAGGCAGGGGGATGTCTGGCAGAACTGTGAACAAACGGAATTTGTTTATTGACACATAATTTCACCAACCAAAACCATCACCAATGGAAACTTACATCCTACTTAACTAGATTACTGTATTCTAGTTTGGGGTGGCTGTGCTAAATCTTTACTGATAATCTTAGAAAGAGCACAAAGAGCAGTTTTGAGGGTAGCCCTTCGTAGACACCGGCGCTATCCTACTGTAGACCTTTATAAGGAAGCTGAAGTTTTAAGCATACGTAAATTATTCTTGTATTGAACCTCCATCTTCACTCACAAGACAATTCTGGAATTTCCATCCTATCCTATTCTGCTAAAGAAAAGAGTATTTAAGGTTCCCATACCTGGCCCCGTAGCATGGATACTTACACTTTTTTCTACATCATTTTAATTTGTCTATGGAAATTATCACTACATAGGTACCTACTTATTTATTTGGTCTAACGGCTAACTAAAGCGGGTATTACATTGTCCTGAATTCAGCCGTCCTAACTAGGAAGCGAGGGAGGGGATATGAAGGAAGCTCCTGGCCCCGTAGCATGGATGGCGTTATCACGCGATAAGTGACAGGATAGAGCTGCCGTCCCTGACTGACACCGTTCGATAGAACGAGACGACGCGCTTATCCTATCACTTATCGCGTGATACGCCATCCATGCTACGGGGCCTGTTAAAACTACATTTGCAAAACGCTTTAAAATATTTGTTTTTCCCCGTATCTATAATTACATGGTTAAACTTTGTGACATAGAACTCTGTCGACTTGTCGCGGCTAAGAAACAAATTCGGGACCTGTTGTTGTCCTGGACTTACGATCAAGGTGAAGAAGCCCTGAAGTAAAGAGCTAATCGCATCCTTCCCTCTCCTACATTCACTCACTTAAACACATTCACACTATGAACAAACTTAATATTTTGTATGTTTTAATTGCCCCATAAATTCTCTATAAAAAAAAACGATTTTAGTAACATTTAAGTCTTAACTTTTCTTTAAAGATTGCTAAAAGCCATGTTATTTGTAATTCTCGTGTTGGGTTTGACTCCCACGATACAGGCTGTGCCTAGGTGTGGAAGTCGCTGTACCTAAGAAAATTATTATTTTTAGTTATGGTAAATAAATTATTCTTATTCTCTAATTAAGTTTGTTAAGAATAGCGATAGTGAACATCTGCATAATTTAGAATACCTAGTTGTTCCTCCAAATCCTAAATCACACTTCTCTCAAAAACACGATCAACACACCGACGTTTATGATGTTCCTATTTAGGACTAGGAGACCACACGAGCTAGGAGATCTTAAATGTATACCTGCTGGTATGTGTATCGCCGGTTCTGCTTTCTAGTAAGTGGGTTGTAGGGCCACATAGCCCGGGTACACCGCCGCCGGAGTACCCTGTGTTCCACTCGCTGGCTCCAAGGATGTTGATTTTGGTCTTCCTATTTTCCTAAATAGGAACACCAAAATCAACATCCGTGTGCTCTCCTAGTCCTCTAGGAGAGCACACGAACCAGGAGATCTGTGTACATACCTGGAGGTATGTGTATAGCCGGTTCAGGCTTGTAGTAAGTGGGTTGCAGGGCCCCGTAGCCCGGGTACACCGCCGCAGTGGAAGAGTACCCTGTGTTCCACTCGCTGGCCCCAAGGATGTTGCCGCCCGTGTCTGGAATGGAAATTTACGTTGAAAATTTTGAAATAAGAAATTGCATTAGCTTTTATTTAGGTTGTGGAAATGGGGAAGTAGATGGGAATATGTATTAAATGTTTGGTAGTGAGAAACGAGGAAGATCAGCCGAAACTGATGGGGTTTTATACAGGAAACGCGGTTAAAACATTTTACATACTTAGTAACTACATTTTTTTTTAAATAGTGATGACGTGTAATATTTATAATAATATTACTAAATGATCAATAAGTTACTATGAATATGACTACCTACAGTCGCCATCACATACATAGGTACACTATAGGTGTTCAAAAATATCGGCACATGCACCCTAATGCCTTGTAAATGTGTGTTCCGATGTTTGTGAGGTGCTTGTTTGCTCCGATGTATGTGATGGCGACTGTACCTAAAGAGCTCTAGGCAATATAGGTATTATATTATAAAATGGGTTACTTAACCCTTTAATCACAGTTTTCGATATTTTACACACCCTAAAAGCAAAAGATGCTTGCTTGGATATACTTATTCTAAAAAATAATGAAAATATACTTAAAATCAATAATCATAAATCATAAGATATAGGATTAGAAAGATGTGGCCTGAGAAATCTTTAGAATTCTCCGGAGTACCTAACCATTTTATGCGACATTTTTTTCCCGTCGGTCTTACAAGAGTTATATACAAGGATTCTAAAACCACCAACTACCTACTTACTTAATAGTAAGTATGAAAATATTTCTAAAAGTATAAAAAAAATATAAAAAACATGAAGGCGATATATTATTTGCAGGTAGGTACTGTAGTTGTTTATGATTTCAAGTGTATGCGAATGGATGATAAATAAATGATAACGCCGGGTAAATCAATCGGTTATTGTCATAGCTCATTACGATGGACGTCACGCGAGTGGGAACGTTCCGGAGTTGACCGGCAACATCTACAGCAAAAGGGACCTTAACACATTGACAGCCATTGCTGCAGTAATTCGAGAAATACAAAAATATCACCCAAATGACAATGGAGGTGCTTAACTGCTTTGGTGTATTGTGTATTAACTGTCAGGAAAATTAAAAAAGAATGCAACTGTTAACAAATTTTATTACTTAAGTTGTTAGGAATAGATATCAAAGCTGCTTCACTCTTGCAATGTGCTTGGCACCCACGATACAGCTATTGCTTCAATATGTGTAAGTGCACCTTTTCTCGAAGCGCTTCGTCGTTTTTTGAGCCCTCATAACATGGGTTTGTACTTACACTTTTTTCTACATCATTTTAATTTGTCTATGGAAATTATCACTACATAGGTACCTACTTATTTATTTGGTCTAACGGCTAACTAAAGCGGGTATTACATTGTCCTGAATTCAGCCGTCCTAACTAGGAAGCGAGGGAGGGGATATGAAGGAAGCTCCTGGCCCCGTAGCATGGATGGCGTTATCACGCGACAAGTGACAGGATAGAGCTTCCGTCCCTGGCTGACACCGTTTGATAGAACGAGACGACGCGCTTATCCTGTCACTTGTCGCGTGATAACGCCATCCATGCTACGGGGCCTGATCACACTACACAGAATTCAGTCACTGAATCAGTTCAGTTCTAGTGAGCGAGGGCTTAAGATGTGGCGTAGCGATGCCGTCGATATTATCAAAACAACAGAAAGTTGGCCGTGAAGTGTCCCACAAATAGGGCATCTTTTTTTGTTTCTTTTTTACATTTTTTTTTGTGACTGTTCTGTAAATAAATAAAAATAAAAAAATGTCCCGATATAGTTCCAGAACGGTTCTGAGCGTTTATTATTCGTTATTTGTCATTTTTCACATCCCAGATATGTATTCGCTACCGCTGACGCGAGCCGACTGATTTGGCTAAATAGTATTACACTGTCCTAAACAGCGTCCTAACTAGGATGCTAAGTGATTCAGTAGGTACGTCCGGAACCATCTTCACGTCCTAACTAGGATACTTTTTAGGATTCTAACTTGCTAAATGCGATTACACCTTCCTGAATGAGCTTCCTAACCTAGTTAGGACGTCTGAATTCAGGACAATGTACGAGTAGTACCCGCTTAAACTCTAAACTCGTTAAAATACATATTGATATCTTGTTTGTTTCTTGTGCTAATTCTGTTAAATAATTCCAACCTTGAGGGAGAGTGAACCTTGGGTTTCAATATGACTCACCACAGACAAACTAAACAACGTATATAAAAACCTTTAACGCAAATAACTATCGATAAGTGACACTCGCAAAACATACGTTTTCGACCAATTTTCCAATTACCATGTGGAAATGAAACTTAGATCACATAAAGTAAACAGTACAGTCCCAACCGGTATGACCCGTTTACGGAACTATTAGTACGGCGAGTCGCGGGGATTGCCTCTGATTCACCACATTACACACGAGTCATCGCGATCGAGGTCGGATTACGATACCGAATTCGTGTATTGGTGAAATTCGTTTGTCAGGGTTATTATAATGCAGGCTTGAGTTAGGAAATCACTCTTAAGGCGGCTATACACAGAGTGCATACGTATCAGTAAGAAAATAATTTAAGTAATAACTAATTATTTTAAACTAACTCTTAATGCTTGTTCGAGTAATGAGTGTCTAAAGGCGTTTGTTTATGTTCATACGCTTTGCTATCCATGTGTTTAAATCACACCTTTTGGGGGACAACTGTTACTCGCGTCCGCAGGAGATACCTTCCACAGCCCTGCACGTGTCCCCTGGGTGGTGCTAAAAAATTACAAACTTTAAAGGCGAAATAATGTCTGCCATAAGTACGATTAAATAATCACACCTTTGGTACAGTCAGGTTACAATGGAGAAATAATAAAAAATAAATAAATAATAATATAATATTTGATGATGATGATTAGGTACTAGGTAGTTAGTGGGCTCCTTTAGGGCATAATCGGGAAAAAACTCTAGGAGAATGATGAATAGGACCTGACAGTTATCATGTTAATGATACAAGCTAGATCAGTTGATAGGATAGATACGGCAGCTAAAACCTAATCAATCAGGCTTGACGTCATCATGCGCACGAGTGTAACGGGCGGAAGCCTACGCGGCCTGCGCAAGGATAACGCTCGCAAGTTCATATCTTGATTACACATGCCAAATAATTCTAAACTTTAACCGAATGTATTAAAGTATGTTTAGTGATTGGGGATCTGGCGGGATAAGACTGGTGATCCATGTGTAGTCCACGTGTGTTCCTGACTAATAAGAGTTGATGTCGTGGACGAAACGGTATGGTAATGAGTAAGGTACGAGCTTTGTATGTATATTTGCGGTACATGACTCGAGACACGTACACACGCCCTTAGTGACATTAATAAGCACAAAAATGGTTTTTTTGAAGGACAATGGATTTTGTTGATATGGTAATGTCTGGTTTTACTTTCACTTTTTCTTTTGTAAAGTATATTTATGTGACAGGATTCTTGTTAACAATGCTGATTGTCACGTAAATAAAGGAAATTTTATTTCGGCAATATGACAAGTGTGGTCCTTAGCAGCTATGGAAATCCAAACGCGTATTATTTGAGTAGGTACAGTCAGAATCAAAAGTAACGACGCAATAGAAGACGTCAAAAGATCCTACTCCCTTTTAATAAAGATTTTTGTCGTCTTCGTTTGCGTAGCTACTTTTGATACTGACTGTACACTTTATAACTTTCATGTCAGATAGTATGACTTTTTATTTTTGGGTCTACAGTAGGTAGTTAATACTTTACAAAGAAATCATTTTTATTACCCACCTCACTCACCATTGAACAGTTCAACCTTCTGGCTCTATCATTAGATCAAGTTGACGATACCAATTGAATTAATAATTATTGTATAATAATAGTAGTATAATTATTTTCGTCACCAAACTGACATAATAATAAATTATTGGTTAAAAACTCACGCTAGTTGGATACATAATTTTTTGAAAATGCCCTGATACAAGGTTTCAAAAATATCCCAAAGTGTATTTTAGTACGGTATTGAGTCTGCTACCTATTATTAAAATAGCAACGACGCATGTTAATAAACATTTGCACGGCACCGAGTAGGCTCGCCCGTAACATATGGCAAATTAATTTAATTGCTAATACTTGTGGTTTCTCGCTACTGACGTATGCATGCATAGAGGTATTTCCCACGTTTCTAGAAACGTAATATAGATTATTATTAGACTGTTCAATGAGGAACGAGAAAACCTGTTAAACGGAAATAGCTTGATTAAACAATGAGAATCTATTCAGGGATTTACGAGGATTTACTTTAATCACGAAAGGTTTTTTTAGCATGAGTTGATACAATGGGGAACATGATCTAACAGGATGCTTGTGTACTTGCAAAGTACTTTCAAATCTTTTTATTTTCTGCCTTTTGCCAAAAAGTTTGTTTGTAAAACCGGTCAAGTGCGAGTCTGACTTCCGCACCGAGGGTTCCGTGCAAACTTTCATACAACATATCGATATTTCCCCGTCCATTAATAGGAGTCGCCTGCACGCGCGACTCAAGTTGACTCTCCATTCGATACAAACGTAGTTAGGTTCTCAGTTTAAAACCGCATACTGGACTACCATGAAACTTTTTATCGTTGGATAAAGTCGCAAAAATCATGTTTTGATAATTTTATATATCAACATTCTGAACGCATTTAATAGCAATACTCTTATGGCCGCACTAACCCCCCTTGGGTATTCGTGTTCGCGTTGCGTCGTTGCCTCTCTTTCATTTGCCGTGGGAAGGAAAAAGATGCAACACGAATATTTGGGCAAACACCGCCAAGTGTGATGCGACCATCAAATGCTTCGAAAAACCGTTTACATTTAAATAGCAAACTAGAAAACCTCGTAACTCCCGATCGCTATTTAAAACTAAAAAAAGCGTTTTATATACAGCCTGTATTTTTAATATTACCTCAAATTATAACCAGACGTAGGTGTTAGGGATATGAACCGATTTTAAGTTAGTCTTAACTAACAGAGTAAAACTAATTTTTGAAAATTTATGGAGCAGCAATGTATTGCGTACACTCCTTTGACACCTGGAAGAAGTGGGTCACTTGTGACAGTTGTGACGTCAGGACAATAAGACAAAGTAGTGATGCATTGCGTGCCGAATTATTTTGTAAGGAAAAAAATAAGTGGTAGGTAAAGAAAATTTTCTTGCAAAATCGGTTCATATCCCTAACACCTACGTCTGGTTACAATAGGGAACTTGCATATTAATATTTTATTACGAAAAACAAAAGTATAATCCAGCATTAAAACAACTGTAGCATTAAAACTTTGTTATGATTTATTTTTCTGATGTTATATGCATTTGAAATCTGCGCGCGCCGGCACCCCCCGAAAACGCTCTATACTAAACGGGCTTATGCTATGACGTCACAGCATAGCCTTTACTATGGAGTAAGTCATTAATTTGCGATTATCTCCACAAAATTTACGTTTAAGTATATACTTGTCATACAAAATATCATTTCTAATTTAATATTCTATGTAACTGTTACGTTATTTTATCGAAAAAATAAAAAATAAATTTTCGTCATTTTAACGTTAGGTAAAACTAATAAAATAGTTTTTTTTTTCTTTTTTTCTTTTGTATGATATCTCTACGTATATCCGCATCGATTGAGTGCAATTTATTCGAAATTGAAGTCCCATGCAAGTTCCCCATTTGAGGTAATATTAAAAATACACGCTGTATACAGCGTGGAACTCTTGCGGGAAGGTCCGTCATTCCGTTCCAAGCTGTATCGTGTATATAGTTAGAAAACCTCGCAACTTTCTCCAAACCGTCTTTTTTGGTGATAAAGTTTTTTTAAGCCTCCTGTAAAGTTAGATCAGATTGAGTTACGAGATTTGCGACTTTAGCCGACGTTATACACGATGCGATCCAATCCTCCATAGCCACCATATCTAGGTCGGAAACTAGTTTATGTTGCTATACATTAAATTCTAATAGTAATGTAATAGAAAACAAATTAATAAACGTTCTATTCGCTCTAATATTTTTCTATTTTGATTTCTAGGAACAGCTAGTTTAGTTTAGTTAGTTTCCGACCTAGATATGGCCATTCCCATTGTTCGGGCCAATCGTCTCACTATGTCGACACTAATGTCGGGCGTTTTTTGTTTGGATAATTGGTAATATCGCTTGCCTTGAAGGCACACGGCTGCCCGAGCGTTTTGTTTGGATATTTGGTGGAAAACAGTGCAGACAATTGGTGAATTTGTGCTGTGAGCTGTGACGGAACCGCGCATTGTTGGCATGCCCCGCGGAGCCCCGGCAGCGACCACAGGAGACCCTTTAACTTGACCTTGACTGGACCTTTGACGGCTAACAGACAGACTTGACAAAATATCGTGTCGCCGGTAATTCAGTAAGTAATCATAGTATGACATTTTTGATTGCCATTAATGGCACTATATGACCCACGGAAATCGTGAGGCAAGTTCAGTCCGTAGCATTAGGCGAAGGACTGAACACCCATTGTGTATACAAAGTCTCATGTGATGTGTTATGTATGCCGTTGTATAGAGAGTCGATCATCCTGGTGACCCTTGCACTGGAAAAATCTTAAGAGGCTGACAAGACCTAATTTGTTGAATTTGATATATAGCAACATAAACTAGTTAGTAGTATAAACACTTAAACGGTCGAATTAGAAAACTGATGTGGATATTTAAGATTTTAAAACATGTCGCTTCCAATGTACTCTTAAAACAACTATATTTATCATTAGCTCAATCAATAATGTCATACTGCATACCAATATGGGGAGGTGCTAGTAAATCTAGATTTATTGAAGTTGAGAGGGCGCAAAGGAGTTTACTTAAAGTTATTTTCCAAAAGCCCTTCAGGTACCCTACTACTGAACTGTACAAGGAATGTGAGTTACTATCCATGCGTAAACTATATATTGTACTTAGTCTATCGAAACTGCACCATACCTTAAGTTATGTACCACAAACTCAAACGAGGAGGAGGAAAGTCAAAGTTGCCCCTATGCCAGTCTGTAAATCTAATTTTGCTAGGAAACAATTTGCTGCGCAATCCGCCCTTTTATACAATCGCATCGATGCCCATTTAAATATTTACCCGATGCTGCTACATACCTGTAAGAAAGCTATTTCTACGTGGATAAAAAACTTAAACTATGAAGAAACAGAGATACACACACGCACACGCACACATACCTACATTATATAATTAAGTTGCTTATATTAGTAGTATTTAAACTTAATTTATTTGGTTTTTGTTACCATCTCCGAGTGATGGAAGAGCGGGATCTTCCGATACAAGCATACGACATGCTTAATGGAAGGTTCCAACCTTGTTTGTTTTTATACCGTGTTAAAAAGTCAAATAAACTAATTTGTATTTGTATTAAGCAGTTTTTTAAGAAAAAATATTTGTTCTAGCACATCAAAAAAAATATAAAATAATATTCATCAAATCATCATATTTCCAAGACCGTAGACGGACTCGAAACATAATTGGAAGAAATCGGCTCGATAGAAAATAATTGCAAAGATTGGTCTTAAAATCATCTTAAACGGTTCTAAGTCCTTGTTTTTTTGACGTATGGGTCTGCAATTAAAAACATGAAGTCCACATATACATACCTAAACCGCTAACGAGCCATATTTCAGAAATAATCCACACTTTTTTGTATATCAATATTTAGTCATTATTTTCTTCTAAAACCCGCCCAAGTAACACCCGCTCTCGTTTACTCCGATACAAATAGACAGTGTGCGCGTTTTTAGGGTTCCGTACTCGAAGAGTAAAACGGGACCCTATTACTAAGACTCCGCTGTCCGTCTGTCTGTCTGTCACCAGGCTGTATCTCACTGATACCGTGATAGTTCCAGTTGAAATTTTCACAGATGATGTATTTCTGTTGCCGCTATAACAACAAATATTAAAAACAGAATAAAATAAATATTTTTATAGATAATGGTACGGAACCCTTCGTGCGCGAGTCCGACTCGCACTTGGCCGGTTTTTGGTGTTGACAGCGCATGCCTTGTTAAGACAAGGCATTGTAGACTGAAGTGTCACGGGCACAGCGCCATAATTTCAGTGCATTTTGTACTAACTTACGCGACCCAGGAACTGTTGGTTATTCAGCGATAATGAACGGATTTTTGTTTTATTTGGAAGAATGAACTTTCTAAATAATCTAGTAGGTACTTCAAGAAAAAAAATACAGATGATTAAAGTACAACTTTAATCTAGAAATTATTTTTGATTATTTAAAGAAAAATTACCTAGATAGAGAATATAGAGATACCGTTACATTTTTCCTGTATTATTTATAATTTCAGAATGTGCAACGAAACTGTTTCATTTGACAAGGAAAAAAAAAGATTTTTTGCCCCACATCATAATTATCCGTAAGTTTTCAAAGAAAATACAAATATGTGTTAAAAAATGTCATATTCCATATACAGTGTGGAAAGATACGTCGGGCCGTGGAGGGAAATTACCTTAAATCCTTAAGGCTGGTGGCTCATTTTCGTAAAGGAGACATTCCTTTATTTTTAAAAAGAAACAAAACTGCATTCAAAGATTTTCAAAAAAGCCGGGAATCGAACCCGGTCGAATCTGTCTAAAAATCAGAGTTCGTTTTTTTGCGTAAATTAATAGTTCTAGGTGTATAGAACTATTGTTGCTAAGGAACTCTGTATCTGCAATCACAGGAAAATGCTGAATTTCATAGTTTAATGTACGGAAATGGACCTCCCCAACCCCATACTAACCCGTTTAGTATGTCTGTATGTAAATATGGGGAGATGTGACATCTGAAACGAGACAAAATTGGTAAATTCGTAGTTTTATTTTATTTATTTTCATTATTTAAACCAATCTTTTCAAAACTGTAATAAAATATAATTCCCATACTTAGGTACCCATAGTAGGTACCTACCTACTGTTTGTACGAGGAGATCCGTTTCCGTATTTAAACTGTGAAATTTAGCATTTTCCTGTGATTGTAGATACAGGGTTCTTTAGCAACAAGTGTCCTATCATCCAGAACTATTTATTTACGCAAAAAAACGAACTCAGATTTTTAGACAGATTCGACCGGGTTCGATTCCCGGCCGTGTGTGAGGCTTTTTTGAAAATCTTTGAATGCAGTTTTGTTTCTTTTTAAAAATAAAGGAATGTCTTCTTTAAGTAAAATGAGCCAGCTTAAGGATTTAAGGTAGTTTCCCTCCAGGGCCCGACTTATCTTTCCACCCTGTATAAATAAGAATAAGAATAAGAATTATTTATTGCATAACTGTGTATGGTATGGATAACATGTATACAAATAGTTTCAACAGGTGCCCTTACGGGCGTGCAATATTTAGGTACATTTATAGCATATAACTAACATTAAAAATACATTCATTTACAACACTAAATCCTAAAATCTTTCACGACTGTTTACTGACCCAAAAAACTCATTGAGGCTATAAAATGATTTATTTATAAGCCAGTTTTTTAAATTTACTTTGAACGTCCTACCTTCCATAGCTTTTATATCAGATGGCAGATGGTTAAATACACGAATTGCAGTTACAAAAGTGCTCTTCTCGAAAATAGAGGAGCTGATTTTCGGTACCCTAGTATCATATTTATATTGCTTTCTTGTATTACATTTAGTACCAGACCAAGTTGGGAAATAGTCGGGTTGGCTTTTTACAAGCAAACTTATTTGTAGAATGAAAATGCCTGTTAATGTTAGGAAACGCTTTTCTTTGAAGACTTCACGAAGAGAATCTCTGATGTTCATGCGGAAAATGGTTTTTAGGCATCTTTTCTGGAGTAAAAATGTTTTATGCACATCCACTGAGTTACCCCAGAAAATGGTACCATAGGTCAGCAAAGAATATACATTTCCATAGTACGCACTGATGACTACATTTTCGGAACAAGTTTCAGAGAGAATGGATAAAGCGTAGCAATTTCTGGAAATCTTTTTGTTTATTTGATCAACATGTGTTTTCCAATTAAGATGTGTATCTACATGTACTCCTAGGAATTTAACACTATCTGCTACCTCTATGGTTGTACCAGCTTCCGATACATTTAAGGAAAGAGGAGCGGTTTTGTAATTTCTAAATTGAATGAGCTGGGTTTTGCTTAGATTAAGTTTAAGGTTTAAAGCAGTGAGCCAATCTATAATTTTGCTCAAAACAATTTTGATATCCCTTTCGAGGTTTACAACTGAGCGGTCACATGAAAAAAATATTGTTGCATCATCTGCGAAAAGTACACTTTGTTCATTTACAATAGTAGGAAGCTCATTTAAATATATCAAAAAAAGAAGTGGCCCTAGCACACTTCCTTGGGGTACTCCATAAACTGCTTCCCCATAACATGACAACACCGGTTCAATAGTTTTACTTTGTCTGTTATAATATTCTATTTCTACAGCCTGTTGTCTTCCACACAAGTAGCTTTTGAATAAATTCAGGGCATTTCCCCTTATCCCGATATACTCTAATTGTTGCAACATCACCTCATGCACAACGCAATCGAAGGCTTTAGACATATCGAGCATTAGGGCAACGCAGGTTTTGTCAGTATTTAAACTCTCCCATATATGCTTAAAAATTGAAAAAATGGCTAAAGTGGTGGACTTTCCTTTCTGAAAGCCATACTGAGCTTTGCTTAAGATGTCATTTTTTATTAAAAACCCTGATAACCTGTCATACATAACTTTTTCTAATATTTTACTAAAGGCTGGTAGTAATGCTATTGGTCTAAAGTTGCCAAGATCATTTTTTGGACCAGTTTTATGCAAGGGCCTTATTATAGCTTTTTTTAAGTCGTCTGGAAAACAACCAGATTCTAGTGAAAGATTTACTATGTACACGAGAGGATCAACGATATGGTTAACACAAGTTTTGATAATTTGGATTGGGATGTCGTCATATCCAGAGCTCTTTTTATTTTTAATATTGCTTACAATTTTTTTGATTTCGTAGTTGTCTACAGGTTTTAAGAAAATACTATTACAAACCGGTTTGGATATAGATTTGTACTGATTACCCTTTTTGTGATTCTTTACTAAATTCAAAAAGTAATTATTAAATAACTGTACTATTTCGGAAAGGTTATTATAGGTATTCCCATTCTCAATTATGGAGTCTATGGAATTGGGAATAGTATTGCATAAGCTAGTGTTCTGTTTGATTAATCCCCAGGTAGCTTTGGGTTTATTAATACTGTTCTTTATATATTTATTGTTTGACAAAACTTTTGATATTCGTATTACTTTTTTTAAAATAGTACAATATTTTTTATAATTCTTGCAATGTTTTTTACACATTTTTCTCTTTTGTGATGATAAGTGCATTTGTCGTTTACTCTTACAGGATTTAATTATGCCTCTAGATTTCCAATTCGGCTTTTTCCGAAATGTAACTTTGATTCGTTCTAGTGGGACACAAAGGTAGAAAATCGTACTGAAAATATCTATGAAAACTTTGTAAGCATCATTCGCATTTTTTTCCAAAAAAACATCAGCAAAGCTTACTTTTCCTAGATACTTCATGAACACGTCTAAATAGTAGTCTATTTTGCGTTTCATTACATACCAAAATCTCTCATTAAAGCTTAGACTATTAGGTATTTCTATCATTTGTGCTGTGTGGTCAGATATACCCAAGTTCATTACTGTAGAAGTGAAATGTCGTAAATTTGTTAATATGTTATCTATACAGGTTTTCGATTCAGGAGTTATTCTTGTTGGTTCTAATATAGTATAAGAAATATTGAATTTAGCTAACGAGGATATAAATGTTTTTTTTGCATTATCTGTGCCGAGCATATTAATGTTAAAGTTAAATGCCTATGTCCTGACTGACTCTCTCACTCACTCACTCATCAACGCACAGCCGAAACTATTAATGTTAGAGAGTTGATTTTTCCACAGTAGGTTGCTTTTGTAACGTGGGCTAGGGATAAGAAGGGATTTTTGGAAATTCCACCCCTAAGGGGGTAAAATAGGGGTGCAAAATTTGTAAAAGGAAAACTTTTTTTTTAGCTAGAGACTTAAAACTTTGTAGAAAGATTACTTATTAAAATACAAATAAAGTATTTTCAGCGTTTTGAAAAATTCCCAATTCCTAAGGGGGAATAGGGGTGTAAAGTTTGATTGAGGGAAACAATTTTTTTAAAAAGAGAATTAAAACTTTGTAGAAAGATTAGTAATTAAAATACAAATAAAGTACTTTCAGTGTTTTGGAAAATTCTGCCCCTAAGGGGGTAAAATAGGGAACGCTACAGTAGCCTAGTGGTTCAGGCATGCGGCTGTCAAGCGGCGGTCGTGGGTTCGAATCCCGGCTAGTACCAATGAGTTTTTCGGAACTTATGTACGGAATATTTACCGTTAGCTTTTCGGTGAAGGAAAACATCGTGAGGAAACCGGTCTAATCCCAATAAGGTCTAGTTTTCCCTATGGGTTGGAAGGTCAGATGGCAGTCGCTTTCGTAAAACTAGTGCCTATGCCAAATCTTGGGATTAGGTGTCAAAGCGGACCCCGGGCTCCTTTAGGGGCACAACCGGGAATTAACGCTAGGAGGGATGATGAAGTGGGTAAAATAGGGGTGCACATTTGTATTTGGAAAACATTTTTTTTGAGCTAGATACCTAAAACTTTGTAGAAAGATTAGTTATTAGAATCAGAATAAAGTACTTTCAGCGTTTCTGAAAAGACCATCCCTAAGGGGGATAAAAAGGGGTGCAAAGTTTGTATGAGGGAAAGTTTATGTTTTTGAGTTAGAGACTTGAAACTTTGTAGAAAGATTACTTGTTAAAACACAAAAAAAGAACATAAAGCGTTTTAAAAAAATCCACCCCTAAGGCGGTTAAAAAGGGGAGCAAACTTTGTATGGGCAACACTTTTTTTGAGCTAGAGACTTAAAAGTTAGTAGAAAGATTACTTATTACAATACGAAAAAAGTTATTTCAGCGATTAGAAAAATTCAACCCCTACGGGGTTAAAAGGGGGATCAAATTTTATATGGAGAGCAAGAAAATTTTAAAGTACGAGTACCTAAGATATTTATAACTTCGGCCTTATTCTGTATGTTAAAAGACTACAAAACTAATTTCAGAGTTTTTCCAAACTCATCCCCTAAGAGTGTTAAAAGGGGGTTTAAAATTTGTGTATTTGAAGACATGTTTAAAGTATGAGGTTTTTAACTCCGGTTTTAGACTGTTTGTTCGCAAACTAGAAAATGAATTTCAACGTTTTTTTAATTTATCCCCTAAAAGAGGGTTCAAAGTTTGTATTGAGAGCAATCATTTTCTGAGACGATACAGACGAAGTCGCGGGCAACAGCTAGTATTACATATACATGCGCATCGGCTTTTTACAATCATTCCAAAGTTAAAATTTATAGCTGAAGTATTTCCTGAGATATTTAACGTTGTGACAGACAGACAGACGAACAGAGTCGCACTCATAAAAGGGTTCCTTTTTTACCTTTTTGGTACGGAACCATTAAATGGCTAACTACGCTCATGCATGAGTCATGACATGACATGATGGGAAATCTCTATCAGTGGCGTGACTTCTAACATAATTTGTGTGTTCCCACCACGTGTGTAATAGGTACAACTCCTTCGATAGACTTAATTGGAACTCTTTTTCCCAGAAGTTCCAGTACGTAGGACGGTTTAATTTTAAATACTAATTTAGTATGTGATTTTCCCAGTAGTCTTAAATTAAAATGCAAGAAATTTAATTAAAGAATTTTAATCTTTTTATTGAAATACGATCAGTTTTTGACAAAAAACTAATAAGTACCTACCTGATCTTAATAAAAAAAAAATCTCAAATAAACCGATGTATTTAATGGAACTAGTAGGAATAAAAAGTCTAACCAGTTCTGTTAAACTATACTTAACCGTAGAACTTAGTCGGAATTGGAACACACCGGAAAATTTTGCTTAGGTATTTTCAAGCTCTATTTTTTCCGTCCTAGTACTGAAACACACATGTTGTGTAACTTGTGTATGCAAAATTGTGTTAATAGGCAAGCTGGTGGTTTTTTTAAGTGATGGCGATAAAATGATAAAAGATTACGAAACACGACAGAAATATGGGCAAAATGTTGTATTTCAGAATAATTCAGTCGAGTATGTTAACAGGAAAATATGTCATTAACGCACTGTGCAATAATATAATATTCACATAAGTAGATAACTATTGTCCTATTATGTTGAAATTTAATCAAATAATGTCTAGTGTCTCCCAGTGTTACGTAAAATACCGAATATGAAATAGGTAAATTTCCATAAAAACGATGAAACAACCCCCAGAATTCAGGTGTTGTCAGAAGACAGAGGAGACAGCACTACATATCTTCTGCTCATACGGAATACTTTAGTCTCGGTGCCTTATTACAAAGGAATAAGGTGCTAAAATGTCAACATATCTTTGAAGTCAACCGTACAGTAATTGCAACGATTCAATGCCAAAAAGAGCTGGATTTCTTGGAAGCTGCCAACAATTTTAAAATACTATCACAATAATCAGTGCCGTATGTGTCTTACACCTCAGCATAATACTGAGCCAGTGTGGAAACACACTTGTTTCTGTTTTTGTTTATTTTATTGTTTAATATGTGTGTCCTGTGTGTTTGTGAATAAATGTATGTTTCTTTCAATATATAATTTTCTGGTCGAAGCGAGGCAATAACAGGCTCGCAACAAAACAACGATAAGGATAGGAACGTACTCGTAGATATATCAATTTAGGTGCAATCGTTTGCGTATATCCCTAACCACTTATACCACTATCAGGATAACTTTATCATTAATATTCCCGTCTAAACAATGAGCCGCGGTTAAATAGTGGTTTTATAAATTACAAATGGCTGCTTCTTTGTTTCACGTATCTGTAAGTGCGAGTATGACAGTGAATCATAGCGCGTCGAATATTTACTCATTCATATTTAATTATAATTATTGTTATTATAAAGTCGTCTTGTTTCCTTTTAATTAAGTAAAGGATTGTTTCGGGTTTTAATTATAATTGGTTGATATATATCGTGGTATTGAACGGAACTGAAATTAACTATAAATTCATACCGTGGGCTTTTCTGAGTTGACAAACTCAGAAAGTATTCTAATATATGTAACTTAGTTCTGATTTTGAAAGATAGTGGATAGTGGTAGTCATGACCTCATCTGTCAAGCACCGTGGATGGAGAACCAGTCCCGATTTACCAAAATTTATCTAATTCCGGTTTAACTCTCAGCTATTAATGAAATACCCAATGAATGCACTGTATATAAAATTGGATGGGATGTGTGCATTGACGTCATCAGTTTAGAATAAAACAAAAACAAACTCCACACTCGCCACACTTCCATATCACCGGCACCACACTAGATTGGAAAATGAAAAAGCAATTCTGTTTAGGCAACAAACTGCATTCGATTTAACATTGCAATTACGTGCTAACGTTAAAATAAAAGTATCCAATAATGATTTTCCGCCGTGTCGATGTCGATATCGAACTCCACTCGGCAGTCCAGAATCCACTTCATTTTGCGGTCCAACCGTTCAGTGTTCCTAATTTTGTGCGCTCGGACATGAAATTAAAATCGGGTTAATGTATAAATGAGATATGCACTTAATAAATATTTAATTAGGTGTCTAAATAAAAGCGTTCGGTGCATTGAGGCTTGCGGTGCGAACGCACGGCCTGTAATATACATAGTGGCGCGCGCAAAAACCGCGGATTCTGCCGATCGAATATCGCTTTTGGGCGCGGATTGACTCTGATTAATGGTGTTTCAAATAGAGTTTAGATTTCATAGTGGTCTGGTACTTAACGAATACTCTTGTTGGTATCTGGACGCTTTAGTAAGAATTACGTAAGGAATCTCTTCATATTATATATAGAGGAGGTCCAGTATTCCAACTAGCTCTATTTACAGTTCTATTGGTGGAAATAAATAGATCCGTTTATTAAATAGATAGATATGTTTGCTACAGTAGTGTGTGTAGTGTGTAATAGTACCTACTGAGAAAATGTGTCTCAACTCGCCTTGTTTCAATGACAGCTCATGAAATGGCAGACATATAACGACTTCTCTGCAACCTTCTGTTGCACTCAGTTAAACGAAAAAGTGTACAATTGGCAGATTTAGTGATATAGTGATGACACAAAATTGATAATATGTATGTCCTGTCCGCCATAGGTATCACGAGTTCTTATAAAAAACCATTGAGAGAGCCCTTGGTAAGTATTACATAGAAGAGAAACAGAAATAAGACAAGTAAATACAATTTATTGTTATGCTATTATTTGACCTAAAAAGCAATGATCAATCGGTATTTTTTATGAATCGTGTGACATGAAGCCGTCAATGACTGATTCCCCGGGTTTTCCCCATTTACGTAGAAGGTACGCGTTTACGACTAAAAGCTCAACATGAATAATTTAACTTTAATTAAATTCCTTGTAATACTGATCTACATCACTGTCGTCGGTAGCTTGAGTGAATGCTAAGTAGGTTTTAAATTCATAAAGTTTCCAGATCATAAAGAATGTGTATACCTAATACCTATACATATAGTCACTACTTACGTATCAAATTTCCACACAAATAGACCCGTTTCAATTGCTATCATCATCATCATCATCATTTTCAGCCTGTAATCGCCCACTGCTGAGCATAAGCCTCTCTTCGCGTACGCCACTTATCCCGGTCCCGTGCTAGTCTCATCCAGAAATGACCCGCGGTCTTTTTTATGTCATCAACCCATCGAGCTGGTGGACGACCAACGCTTCTTTTTCCTGCAATTGGCCACCAATCCGTTAACGTTTTGGTCCACCTACCGTCACGCTGCCTGGCAATATGTTCTGCCCAACTCCATTTGAGTTTGGTTATGACTTCGCTGACGTCACGCACCTTAGTGCGACGTCGGATCTCAATATTCCTCACTCGGTCTTGTAGCTTAATGCCGAGCATGGCGCGCTCCATGGCTCTCTGTGCTACCCGTACTTTATGCACAGTCTCCTTTGTGAGCGTCCATGTCTCAGCACCATACGTCATTGTGGGCAAGAGCAATTAAATTTTGTACTTGTTTATTAATTTTATTTGTAGTATGGTTTACAAAATTCTTTAGTAATACTGACCACCTGCTAGTGAAACAATCTGTGTCGAATCGAAATATTGTGTAATGAATACGAGTAGGTACCATTTAATCCTGAGTTTGTATGTTGTCTACGTCTTTAAGTATTTATTTATTTATAAATATATCGTCTTGCGCCCAAGTAGAAGCTTAGCTGGCTGCATTTGTGTAAGATTGTCCCCATACACACCAAATAATTAAAATAATTAATAGTAAACTGAGATAACCTAACGTAGGTACTAATTTATATGCCTTGGCGGCTGTCAGCAATATTTAAATACACCCAACTGTGAATTATACCCCAGGGCCTAGCTAAAACAATACTATACTAAGTACACTTTCGCCAATCCTTTTCATTGGTCTAATAGTCCAAACTACTACTCAACATACTAAAAACTATTATTCGATGTGCAAAGCCTACTTCATGAACTGTCCCAACGTCTGCATTTGTCGGTATTTACTTAACATTATGAAGGCTAGTGTAGGTAGAGAGGGCGCCTAGGCCTGCCGCTGACGTGAGATAATTACCGGCCCTCACCCCCTCCCCCCGCCCCGCGTAATGTCACATTAACACCCTCACCTCGGCGTCCACGTCGCGACCTGTCAAAACAGACCCCCGAACTGTTTAACAAATATGCTACAAATGAGAGGGAATTTATTCGGGATTCAATGGAAAGCTCGGCCTGATTTTTGGACGTTGGAAATAAAAGACAGTTTGTGAAATCAGTCGTTATTAAATACGTAGGAACTTTTCAGGCCAAATATGTGGCTATAACAAAAGATAATCGTAACGGATTCATAGCTACTTCCTAAATTCACCCTACACATTAATTTGATTTGACTTCACTAAATGACCTAGTATGTTTTGCTTTTCCATTACAGCATTACAGCATTACAGCCATGTCTTCATAGAAATCGACCAAGCTACGTCACTTATACAGAAAGGTATACATAGTTATGTATGTAGGTAATGTATAATCTACTGCCCGTAAATGACTTTTGTCAAAGAGGTGATAGAGGTAATTCAATAGGCGATGTTCACGTCCACTGGTGATAAAACTCATAAAACATAAATATGTTAGTAGAGTAGATCACTAATTTTCATAAAGGTGCCCATAATGATCATGTTACAAGTTACAAATGAAATAAGAAAAGTATTTATGATAGGTACCTACGTATTTCAAATTAAAGGGAGACAATGTTGCAACCTTCTGGCATACTTATCTAAGCGCAGGCTGATATTGACATAACATTGAATACTCGTATCACTTGGCCTTTTTTTTAAGATAAGTTTTTTCCACTATGAATGTCAAAAAAACAAGTTAGATTTTTTTTGACAGATTTAATTACTGAAACAATTTGACAGTGGTATAAGATTACGTCTAGTTATTCAGCATGTACCTGACGTATTTCACACGTCTGGACCAATCGGGGCGTTGATTAGACGGGGTAATTAGCCCCCTTTGATCAGCGCTTGTTCTTGTAACGGCATTCAGGCGCCGGGTAATTACGTTATTAGGGCTCAGCCCTTAATGCGAGTCGATATGCTAAATGTTTGAGCAGCTAGGATTCTAAATAAGAGCGCGGAAATAGGAAGAGCACAACATATCGAGATATGCGAGCGAGCGCGACAGAGTTTTGAGAGTTACAATCGCCTTAAAAAGTTTCATTCAATAATACGGTTTGTGGAAAATTATGACTTGGAAGTTTTTGATTCGTTTCGGCAGCAGAGGCAGTCCGTTGATGGGTCTAACTTAATGAGAAAAGACTTAAACAAAACCCATTTTAAAATGTGGATCCTAAAAATAGGGTTATAATGTAATTGTGTTTCAAAAGACGATAGACGACGACAGAGTAATTAAAACAAAATTGGTCTTTCCTGTGATCAATAGTTAAGGTGGTTCGATTGCCATACAAAGCGTTATTTGACATTCACAGGCTAACGGCGTGATATTTTAAGAAACGTATGAAAGGGGGAATTTGGCGCAAATAGGAAGCCAATTTATGAAAGTTTGTTACATAAGTTTCTTAAAATATCACGCCGTTAGCCTGCGAATGTCAAATAACGTTTTGTATGGCAATCGAACCACCTTAACAGCTTACGTGCATATAAACACTGTTTTTACCGGATAAGAGCGGATTGAGAGTCCAACCAAAAATTAGGCGTTATAGCTATTAACTTTGGCAATCAATGTCCACAGGAATGACGCGAACCTAAATCTGTGTATGTATTTACGGCCAAATTTTTCCGTAAAGATAAGTCGGGAGTCGACGTTAAGCGCGAATAAAAACCAACGTCGTCGTAAAAGCGAATTCTTTTCACAACAAGAACCTGTACAGAAGCCGTAATATCAAAACATCGTGAATGTACACGCATATTGCACTAAACTAAAAGGTCGTAACTGGCGTACTTTATTCTATGAAAAACGCCCTTTTTAGCGAGGTAGCATACCTTATCGAAGCTTTATAAATCTCATTAAACTCCCATAAGAATATTCTCACCCCTCGGGCGCTCTCGTTCCTTTTGCGTCAGTTTTTGTAGCCGATCACTTACAACGTAAGTTGGCGTAATTCGATACATCCTGTCTGTGCTCGCGTTCGGCGGCCCGGCCCGCTGGGAAAGGGTATAACTGCCCTTGTGAGCAGGGTTGCCAACTTGCCACTGGCATCTAACTGGTGAGGAAGAAGTAATTAGTAATTACATCCATCATCATCCTCCTAGCGTTTTTCCCGGTTGTGCCCTAAAAGAGCCCGGAGCCCGCTTTGGCACCTAATCCCAAGATTTGGCATAGGCACTAGTTTTACGGAAGCGACTGCCATCTGACCTTCCAACCCAGAAGGAAAACTAGACCTTATTGGGATTAGACCGGTTTACTCACGATGTTTTCCTTCACCGAAACTTCCGTCATGAGGTCATGCATGACATTCAAATACATAAATGTTTGGGGACAATCCGGACAATCTTACACAAATCGACCCAGTCCCAAACACAAAGGGTAGATAACTATTACAATTTTTAAAGGGACGGTAACGGGATCTGACACTCCTGGACTTGGCAAAGACCCATAGGCTACGGTGACAACTTCCCAGGTCCTCCCTCCAGGGTCACCGATGACCGACGTGGTATTAAAAAATAAACCATTAATCCAATCAAATCCATAAATGATGCATTATGAATGCAAATGCGTGACGCACATTGGGAAAAACAAAGATTGCTTGAGGATTGCCTTGACGTGTTTGAGAAGTCCTCCTCCCGAAACGCATCATCAAATATCAGTTTTCATTGTCTCAGTTGGGATTGAATACAAAAAGAAGAAGGATGGACGGAAGAAAATACAGGACGTACTTATACCGTGGGGTTTACCTAATAGCTATGTTAACAAAAAAAAATGAAACTAAAAGCATCTTTTTTTTTTTAATAATAAGATTAATTTGGTGTAAAATATCAAACACTAGCTGACCCCGCGAACTTCGTTCCGCCGTACAAAATGCAAAAAAACAACTTTTTTCGATTTTTTTATAGTTATTCTGCTATTCGGGGCGAAGACAAATCCAACAAATCAAAAATCATGAAAATCCGTTCAGCCGTTCTCGAGTTATAAGCAAAGGAACTAACACAACTTTCTTATATTAATATATATAGATATAGATGTATGATCATATTGATCATATATTTTTGATATACCAAAATGTTATTATACGTTTTATTATATTACCCGATTATTCTAGGTTGAAAATATACAATTGAAATCACAACCACTTTATTTACGAGTATGTCGTCATGTCACGAGTAACTTATTCGATCATCCTAAGTAAAAGTAGGAGACAACCCTATTCAGAATGCTCAAGATGCCCTCTTGCAGGCTCTCTCGTAAAAGGGTCAGCCTGGCCCTACGCAGTCTACGGCTACAAATGATTTACAGAAATCGTTTTATTTTGATTTCAAGGTTTTAACATTGTAAAAATACTTGTAAAATAACTTAAAATCTAGGTATTACGATTAATAAAATGTTGTTTTCTTCTTAGATAAATAGCATGGATGAACTTATTAGGTACAACTAAGATTTCACTCGGCTCAAAGGGGTGTCAATGGCGTACAGTCGAGTACAAAATGATATACATTATTTCACTCTCTTACAATGCAGTAAGATGAAAAAGGTGTATGTATACCTTTTTGTAGTCGAATGTATCTACTAAGAACTGATTTCACCAATCTGGAATAAGGACTTAAGGGTCTAGCAGGCTAAGCTAACAAGAGTGGCCCCCGCAAGGGACTTAGTTGTAATTTGAGGTGCAGTACTGGCAGGACCTAAGAACACTGTTTGCGTAATATCAGCCTTCGATCTTCTTTTGTTTCAGACTTATTCACGAAAATGTAAAATAATCAAGGTAATTTTTAAACTGTTATTTTAGCTAAACCAAGCAAGCGAGAGTAACCAAATAAATTCAGAATGAAGGAGCATAAAATGGGGTTCATAATGGATATGTTTACAGACATTCATATCCTTGATCTTATATGAAAAACAAATAGTTTTTTTTCTCTTCATTTTTTTGCCACTTCTCGCGGTGACACAACTATCAAAAAAATTACCTAATGAGCCACAATTGTCACCAACGTATACATTTAAAAACATTTTGGAAAATCATGGTGCGTCATATCAAAAAAAAACATATACGAACGTATGTTTACTATATCATATCATATCAATACTATCATATTGATCAATGTCAATCGTCGAGCAAAACAAAGAGGCACGGCCGTACTATCCTTTTCTCGAAGCCATTCAGGCCATTTTCAACATCCTGTAATTTCGTGCTGGCTAAAGCCAGAACCCTGAATTTTCAGTAACATATAGGGCATAATATGGCTTACATACTCGTATATTCTCAATAACATTCAATTTGAACTTTTAGTTTAGGAACTATTGCCCGTCAACAATCCTTAGTTTTGTCACTGACATACTCACTGACTCACTTATAATGATCATCGTAATTCTAACGTACTTCTAGCAGACCTACAAGCTCCAAATTTTTAACATAACTAGTGTTTAGCCTATCCATTCATAAAAAACCTAAAAATATTGCAGTTTCCGTCACGATTCAGAGATATAAACACTGCATACGTGAGTTTGTAATCCTATACAAATACATGCGATTATAAAGTTACTTTTGCAGTTGCTTCCCTCAAAACTATACTAACGTTATTTGCGGTTAGTAAAATAACATTGTCATTCAAAGTTACCTACAAAAAGAAATGAGATCCCATTAAAAAAATCCATGTAAAAAATAGGCCAAGTCTCGGAACTCTTCCACAATAGAAAGTGGTGAGATATTTCGTAGAGCCAAGACAGGCATTCGTATTTATCTTTATTTGCTTGCTAGATGAAGTTTTGTGACTTTGCCAACACACTTACATAGTTTAAGGTATGCAACAATTTGTAAATGCTGTATAAATAATAATAATAATAAATAAATAATAAATATTACGGGACAATCTTACACAAATCAACCTAGGCCCACGGTAAGCTCAGTAAGGCTTGTGTTGTGGGTACTAGGCGATGATACATATAATAGATACATATGTACATATAGATACTTATATACATATATAACATCCATAACTCAGGAACAAATATTCGTGATAAATGCACAAATAAATGCCCTGACCGGGATTCGAACCCGGAAAGTATAGTTGTGTGATTCCCAAGTTGCAGAATTTTATTTAGCAAGCAAATAAAAATTAATAAGTATTCCTGACTTGGCTCTACGAAATATCTCACCACTTTTTACTGTGGAAGAGTTCCGAGACTTGGCCTATTTTTTACATGGAATGTTTTTGATGGGATTAATTATTTCATAATGAACGAAAGAGGATGTTATACCTAATACAGACTGATTTGCCATTACTACTCTATTGATATGATATGATATAGTAAACATACGTTCGTAAATGTTTTTTTTTGATATGACGCACCATGATTTTTCAAAATGTTTTTAAATAAATACGTAGCTGACAACTGTGGCTTATTAAGTAATTTTTTTGATAGTTGTGTTTCCGCGAGAAGTGGCAAAAAAATTAAGCAAAATAAAAAACCTTTTTTTTTCAACCAAGTTCAAGGATATGCATGTCATTAAAAATATGCATTATGAACCCCATTTTATGCTCCTTAATTCTGAATTTATTTGGTTACTCTCACTTGCTTGGTTTAGCTAAAATAACAGTTTAAAAATTACCTTGATTTTTTGACATTATCGTGAATAAGTCTGAAACAAAAGAAGATCGAAGGCTGATATTACGCATACAGTGTTCTTAGGTCCTGCCACTACTGCACCATTGCAAATTACAACCAAATCCCTTGCGGGGGCCACTTTTGTTAGCTTAGCCCTTTGGGATTAAACAAACCAAATTGTATGATTGTTTAATCCCAAAATAATCAATAGTTAATCTTCGAACAGGACCTATTCCTCGATTATCTAATGGCACTTAATGATTTTATTTGTTCAGTTAAGTAAGTGAGTTCAGTGTTTCAGGGAATCTTTAATACTAGTATCATTAAATCGTTTTAACTCTTAGTTAATCTGTGGCATTCTGACAGTAGGTAAATCTAGCAATTATAAAATGTTGCTAGTCGCTAGTGCGATTTTACGGCTATCAGACTCAGGGGCTGTTATTCGGAACGCGCTAAAAGTGTCTAACCTCACTCGTCACACCTAACGAAATACCTCTACCTATGCTCAGTTACTACGAATGGCAGCGTCAAGATATATTTGTGGGTGAACGTTGAGGTGGGGTGGGCTTAAAACAAGTTACAGAATAGCGGGGAAGTTGTCGCAAACCTGTAACGTGTAGAAATTCATATTAAAATTATTTTTTTAGCTACCAGCGACAGTAATCTTGTACCTAGTAGCTAGTCGCGAGCTGGTGGGACGAGTAATGTGTAGTAATGATGGACTGCCGACCGCAGCCCGGGAGCTGCGTCCTGCACGTACCTACTCGACGTACTTTTAGGATGCGATTACCTTTTCCTAGAGATTACTTTACTACGTGGTGAATGAAAGCGGCATAAAATACTGCTTGCGCTTAAATGACCCGACGAAAAAAAAAGGTATAAGTATCTTGCTCTTCAATATTTAATTATTAATCTAAACGTATAGATTACTAAATACCACGTCATATTATAATTCTTGAAAAGTGGCTGTTTTCTCGCCTAAGTAAGTGTGGTTGTCCTTGCAAGATGTAGGTGTCCTGTAGATTTGGTGGTGCCCCGCCGTATTAAACTAGCATTAGATATTATATTATCTTTACCAAAGATAAAGCAGAAGCCATATTTTTAGGGTTCCGTACCTAAAAAGGAAAAAAAGGAAGCTTAAGATACTCGTAACTTCGTTGTTTATTACAGAAAGAGATCTCATTAACGCGCGACTTGTCTTTATAGGACGATGACTAAATTAGTATTAGATCAAAAAAATGTATGTCCCGGCGTCTGCCCGGCTGTTCTCCTCTAAGCTCGCATTTCTCAACCGATTCTCGTGAAATTTTATGAGCAGGTTCAATAGTTAGATATGTTTTTGTTGTCGATTCAGTTCTTTTAAAAACAGAGTTTTTTGTAAACAAGACAGGCTCGCGAGGTTTACAGATCACAGAGCCACTAGTTTTTGTGTTGTTGTGTTGTTGTTGTTGTTGTTTCACTGCATAAATAAATCATATTTTCTTATTGTATGACGACCTCTCTTATTGTATGTTCATCAATCATCATCATTATCATAGGTCGTATACACGGAGAGACAGGGAACTGAGGGAACCCTGTTGACTCCCTTCTGGTAAGGAACCCTAAAAAGGTACTTATTGGGATTTTTCGTTTTTGTGATACTTTCTGCTTAAAGATTAGTTTCTTTTGAGTTTGAAAACTGTACATAGTGCTGCATATGAGGAAAAGATACATGAATAGTATACAAAATCAATGACCATTGAATCTTATAACGTATGAAAACAAAAATCTTAACTTAATCTAGATTCGGGTAGGATAATAAGTGTTTTAGTCGAATGGTTTTGTTTTTTACTATATCCTCCTAAGGCCCATGGGCCTATTGGAAGGACTTATTCTCTTAAAGGAATTTTAACCATTTTGGGTTGGAATAGAGTTGTATTTGTTTTGCGTTGGTCTTTTTTGAAACAAACGACATTCAACTCTAGTTCTTACATTAGTTGATTCAAACTTCAATGTCATTTTTGCCGTAGGTATGGTGGGCCTTAGGAGGATAAGTAAGTCGTGATAATATGTGTCATCAGACATATACTTATATGCTAAATCACACCACCATCCTCGGTGCCTTTAAGTAAATCCATAAATATAAAATGTTGCATGTAGCTATCTACTTACAGTCTACAGTGTTTGTATCTGTGTGAAATACCATATACCTACGATTTAGCGCCACGCCATGCGATGTCAAGGACAACTAAGTAATTCGGCAATGTAAAAAAATGTAGTTATATTCGAAAAGAAAAAGTGTGAGTTAGTCCAAACAAATGAGACGTTTAAATAAACTATTCATGTTTAAATATTAGTACCTAAAACTAGTACCCATAAACATCATCATTCGGTTTTTGATTCATCTGATGACGAATACAAATTTCTCTTACAAATCGGCAATTTCTTGGAAGTTTGCCCAGTAACTTCTTAGGCGCAACTATTCATAAATGATGTCACACGATTTTTACGATTAAATTAAACAAAAATGACTTTACGAAACTAATTTAATGAACCTTCCGGGTGGTTATAATGTATGGATTATTTTATTCCGTGACATTTCGCGATGGTGATTTATAAAGAACGCGGGTAGAACCATTGGGACTGTTGAAAACTCCACACCAACAGGAAGATAACCCTCACCGAGAGAGTATTCTGTATGCCCTATATAGTTGACCTAGTGTTATCCCACGCAGAAAAACGCTAGCTGTATTTTTTAAACGTGAAGGTGTGTCATGTTTATGTGATGCGGTTCAAATCGAATAATAAAAAAATAAAAAAGCCTTCATTCTACCATAATTCAGATTTCATCTGCATGCTAAATTATATTGTGTACTAATTGATTCTTAACCTATTTGACTAGTAACAAAGAATAATAAATAATTTAATTAAACATCAATTTTTTCATCAAATCGAATAATTAGTCAACATTAAAAAAAATACAATCACGCAAGTGCGCAATGTGCAAACCCAAGCAGTTACAAACGCTCGGTTAAACCCACACTGAAAAACGCCCATGCATTGTTTTTTAAACGCTAGACTAAGGTCGTGAGCGTTTGAACGAGTGTCCTGTGAAGCGGAGGTGATCTGATTATCCCGCCTGGGAGCGCCAGCACACGGCCAATGGCGTTCACAATGCTTACCGAGAACTCGCCTCAACCAAACCAGGATAAGTCCCACCTCAGATTACGTATAGTTGATATGAACCCCGGGTCAAGTTATACTAGGAATTAAATGTCAGTGTCGAGAGGTTATGAATCGCACAACATCAGTAGCACTCGTTAACTACCGAACATGCAACGAATCCAATAAAGTTGCGGGAACATTGGGGAATTCAGTCGCTAACTCCTATTTTGCATTGGAATTTTTAAGTAATTGCTGATTAAGTTGATGAATTTGTCGATATGTTTTAGCAATTATGGCACTGCTGATAACTGAAGTTCGTAATTTGTGCCATGTTTTAGATTAGGCATCTTTCATGACTGCATCTAAATTAGGTACAGTACCGAGATAAGTATTGCTCGATATACCTACACCTACAGTCTGCTTACTTTCAAAATGTTTTCGAAGTTCTGCCAGTCAGCGACAGATACAAGTAAATACCAGAAGAAGGCTTTGTATCTGCTATAATACTAATAGTCCTACTATGGCCAGCGGACCATTGATGTCCGTCTTTATCGTTTTTATAAACGTCGTCTTCTTTGCTTAGTTTGGGACTAGGTAGATTTGTGTAAGTTTAACGCAAATATTTATTAATTAATTTATTTTATTTATCATTTATGATGTGACAACGCCAACAAAACACAGGACAGGAAGACGATGACATAAATAATCAAGCACTATCTTTAATTTATTCTATGAGATCACTAGATCTTGTAGAAAAGCACTTTGACGAAACCTCTGAAAAGCAAGTTCTTCACTCATATCGTCGTTGAGATATCTTCAGCGGTAAAATAGGTTTCATCACATCAGCCGAAAAACGTCCACTGCTGGAGATAGGCCTCCCCCAAAAAGTGCCACAATGGCCGGTCCTGCGCCACCCGCATCCAGCGGACTCCCGCGACCTTTACCAGGTCATCAGTCCACCTTGTGGGGGGGCCTACCCACGCCTCGCCTTCCAGTACGTGGTCGCCACTCGAGAACCTTTCCGCCCCAACGGCCATCGGTTCTACATGCAATGTGCCCCGCCCACTGCCACTTAAGTTTAGCGATTCGGAGGGCTATATCGGTTACCTTGGTTCTGCTGCGGATAGCCTCATTTCTGATGCGATCGCGCAGAGAAACTCCCAGCATAGCCCTCTCCATTGCCCTTGCCTTGCAATGGAGAATAGGTTTAAAAAGAGTCAATAAGGCCAAATTTGTATGCGTAAAACGAAAGAAGGATACACCGAAGTGACTATCCTCGATCAACGGAAGCCGTCGAGATATACATGTGCGAAAGTGCTTACGATTGGTCGAATAACTATGCGTAGAATAAAATAAGGATTGAACGAAGTGGCTATATGATTACTGGCCATAATAAAACCCGTATACATTCTTGTAGAGCACAGCATTAGCCGAGATGTGATAGGTAACGCTAGCCTGCGTATCGCGTGTTCACCGTATAGTATTACGCGATCGCCGAGCTGTATCAACGGTCCAATCGCCCGGATCCATTCCGTGTAACAATACCTCCGGAGTGGCCGTGAAACTAGCGACGGACGGGGAGGGAGCGACAGCGTGTACAATTGTTCATAAACAGGGGGAGTACTTTTGATGCCGATGACATCAATTTGACGTCACGCTGCATATATGATGATCCCAAATAGATTTATTGTAATTATCAATCATTAGTTGTCAATCATTTTAATCATGTACAAATTACTTCAAAAGTAATCTATTCACACTTGGAATAATTAATAGGTACCTACTTGATACGTGAAACGTAAATTAAACTATTTGTTTTATTTTTATACATACACTTGCAATCAAACTCTATGCAGCGTGACGTCATTTTTGCGTCAACGGCAATAAGTACGGGCCCTGGTGGTAACAATACCATTTAATAAAATGTATGTATAAAAACAAAACAAATAGTTTAATTTACGTTTCACATATCAAGTAGGTACCGATTAATTATTCCACGTGTAAATAGATTACTTTAGAAGTAATTTGTACATGATTAAAATGATTGACGACTAATGATTAATAATTACAATCAAACTATTTGGGATCATCCTGTATGCAGCGTGACGTCAAATTGATGTCATCGGCATGAAAAGTACGCCCCCTGTTCATAAATGATGGGTAGTTATAGGGACTGGGTGGGACCCACCAAACCATCTATACAAACGTAAGCGGTGTTCGTGAAAATCGGAATATAAGTAGGTATGGAAAGTTTAACAAGTTTCTAAGGAAATACAGCAGCCGGTCTGTAATCGTAAGCTGGTGTAATGTGCCCTTTATCTTAGTTTGTAAATCGCCCAAATTCCGCATATTTCGTTAATTTAGCCTATAATTGAGAAGACTAGATACATATACCTACTGTAAATATAGTCAAACGGTGAAGAAATCAAACTGCGTCGATTACACTCTTATTTATGAAATTAGCGCTCTTTCTGCTGGAAAAATAAGTCATAAGTCATAAGTCATTTATTCATGAAACAATATAAATTGTGTTTGAATTTTTGAGGCTAAATACATTTTGTACTTAATTAAAGATTAAAAAAATATATTAAAATGTATTCTTCTTAATATTAATATAAATCTTATTACAAACATGTTTAAGTATATTAATTAGATAATAATTATAAAAGTATATAGAAATTCTAATAAGGTAACATAAATCATTGCAAAACATAATAAAATATTAAATAATTATAACTATTATAAGTCACAAATGATATGTCCTTAAAGTTAAAACATTGCGTCTACCGTTTTGTGTTGACAAAACTCATGTACAGAATAAAAACACTTCTTCAACAAAAAGGCCTTTAACTTATTTTTAAATATATTTAAACTTGCAATTGCCTTCAAGTCAGGGGGTAGCTTATTAAAAAGAGCAATTGCCTGGCAACTCGAAGAGTGCTTGACAACTTCGAGTTTAGCATCTAGTGTCTGCGGCAAGTCCATCCTTCTTGTTGCCAAGCGTATTTGTCTTTCTTCTAACGTTTCAGTATCATTTAAATGTTTTATTAGATCACTTAGAATTATATGTATGTATAAACTAGGGACTGTCAATATTTCTTACTGAGAAAATAAGTTCTGCATGATGTCGTCTGAAGTATACGAATCATGGTCCTGATCGCTCTTTTCTGGGCTACAAACGCAGCCTGAGTATTATACTGGTAACTGTTACCCCAGAATTTGTTACTGTTATATCTTATTTTCGATTCTACCAAAGCATAGTAAACTAGTTTTAGTTGAGGCAAGTTAACTTTGTCTCTTAGACTTCTGATTGCGACTTCGACTAAAATCGTTTGGAATGATATAATATGGATAAACACATTTGTACCGCGTCTACTCTGTTCATAAAAAAACGCTATCACATTGGAAGCAATCTGTGGCTTTCCTTTACATACATACTTATACCTACCATTTGCTCATGAATTTGAATAAAAAAAAAAAATTAAAAAAATGAAAAGGAAAAATAGTTTATTCAGTAACTTAACATAGCTTAACTAAATACAGGTTGGTGTCTCTTTTTAAGTATCGAGATACCTGTGTCAAGAGACACCGCTCTTCCATAGAGTGTAACTTGAAACGTACAGAAGTGCACAGAACATGTTTAAATAATAATATAATATAAGAGGAGTAAATCTCCTAAAACTAATACTAATTGTTTATTTTAAATACTAAAGCAGTGTTTGTGTGTGTGTGTGTGTGTGTGTGTGTGTGTGCGTGACTATGTGTGTGGTGTGTGCGCGCGTATGGGTGTGGATCTAAATATGTCGGTATATAATGAGTTTTATCTGTCGTTTTCTGATAATAAGCTTTCTACATCGGAGTAGTTTTTATCTTTTAGCCAAGTCATCATTTTCTTTTTACACTCTTTAAAGGTTGTGGAGTTGATGTCAATAAGAGGATTTATTAGGTTGTATAGGTGAATAGACTGGAACTCGTATTGTCTCCTAGCGTAAACAGAGTTAGCTGTCGCGGAGGGGATTGTCTTTGGCAATCTCCTTCTCGTCATTGTGACGTTAGGTTTAAAAGAAGTACTTTTGTGTCTTCTCAAGATAGCAAATGAATGAATGAACACACTTAGGTTAAGGCATTCATGGACCCTGAACCAGGCATAATATAATCACGTCCTCAGTGGCCCGGTTTTACGAAGCTCCAAGTTACTATTTTACGAATTTAAACGGGCGTAGTTCAAATGTCCAGTTGTTATTGGTGCCTCAATGCTGCCTGTTTAACTTTTTAGCACAGTAAGACTAAAGTGAGCTATGGAGTCGTTGTAAGCTATAAAATTAAATTTATACTCATACTCATCCTCATTCATTTAATTCATAAAATAAATAATAACTATAAAAAAATACATCACTATCTTCATTGACGAATAAAAAATAATGTTAAGGGTCCTCGGAAAAAACAAGTCTAGTATTTTTTTTCTAAATGAGAATTTAATGTCACGCAATAGTTTATAACGAGCGCAACATTTTGACATCAAAATCTCATTTTGAAAATAAAAGTGTCTAGACATGTTCTTTCCTTGGACCCTTCTTATTATTTATTATTCGTCAATGAAGATAGTGGTGTATTTTTATAGTTATTATTTATTTTATGAATTAAATTAATGAGGATGAGTATGAGTATAAATTTAATGTTAAAGCTTACAACGACTCCATAGCTCACTTTAGTCTTACCGTGCTAAAAATACTCCGATGCCTGCTCATAGTTGTAAACGGGTCATAGGTAAAATTACTGTCAAATCGGGCGCTGTCGCTGGTTTAGTGGCCTCGGCTAATCTCGGCAAGTCACATTAGCCACAGCGAGCGTGTCTTGAGATGCCGAAGCACTGAACCGGGAAATGTTACCGTTTGTATGTTTGAATTGAAAGCTGTCAACATTGGCAATTTTGACACTTATATTTTCACGAATGATTAGATTCAAGCTTCCTTACAAAAAAACAAATCGAAAATATTCTCCCGCAGTATTATTGTTCCGAGTAAGTAAAGAACCTAACAGCGAGCCCCGTCACTACTTAAATATTGATTTTCTTTTCCTACTAAATACCATAAACGAGTTATTTATTCATTCGTACCTAACTGGTTTGAAAATAAATGTGACCAAAATTTTAATTTAATTTAAAATAAGCCTAACAAATATATATGCTTATATAAGCTATCCGTGACTGAGAAAGCATCATAACTCGACTAGTATGTCGAGCAGTTGCCATACAAATTACATGGTTAATCCCTCGAATTACCTTCCCGACGTAAACTCCGCCGTACGCAAATTACACAATTTATAATTTTAACAATAAACTTTTTTCCAAACTTATACACATTACCGCCAGAAGGCAGCCGTGTAACACGTAGAACAATAATTGATTGTATTGAGCGGGCCGACACCTCAAAAAATGTATCAGAAAATATCAGGAGCGATTAGCCCTTCTCGGTCTTACAAATAAGTTTAAAGTGGAAGAAGCGAGAAGGCTAGGCGTGTTATCCGATACGTATTTTCCTCCGGAGGATCGTATCCTTGGTACGTGATTCGGCGTGTTTTTTTCGTGGGTGGAATTATTTGTAAGGTTTCGTTATGTTGCTCATTACTGGACACGCGGGCATCCTGAGCGCAACCGCAAATGTGAGGCATTACTTACAAGGAGCGGCTGCTCGGAACACCTGACCCATAGTGCTTACTGCTAATGCTGCATACGTGCCGGCTACTAAAATTTTATACAGCAAGAGATTTAAAAAAAAAGTGCCACGTTGGAGATTGAGCCTTTGGTATGATTGTTTGAGTGTTTTATTTTGGTATTTCCTCTCGAAAAGCACTCATACTTTGACAACATTAAACTGCACGTAGCGATGTTGATTCGATTTCGAAATGTAAACTCAAATATACATAGTCTACTTGTATACTCGCTTCTTAGAGAATCCATAAAAAAGTAGCAAGAAATCCAATTTCACTTAACGGCGGACAATAAAGGCAAAAGCATGAAATAGTAAAAAGTTGAACCATTCTAGTGCTAAATCGACTATTTTGCGTTTCACATTCCAGAATACGAGAAGTATAAATAATGCAAGACCAAGAATTTCTTTAGATGCGCTCAGAGTTTGCGGTCGGAGCGTTTTACCTTTCTGGCTTACGAATTTATTGTCGACAGTAGAAAATGGCCATCGAAAATAGTGACCGGCGCTAATGAGCGAGGGGAAAGGTACAATTAGATGAATAATAGACGGACACGGGCCGCGAAAGTAGTTAAAATGCTGATTGGTGATTTGTGATATATTATGCACCAGCTTGATGGACAATAGGCTATCTAACTGGGTTTAATTTAAATTTGCGTTACGAATCGCAGACGTAGCCTGATTAATTTAATAATCTTTTTATTCTACCGATGACTAAGCTGTTTCGTTTTAAAATCAATTTGACTGAATTTGAGCGACTATTTCTTACGTGGGCATTGAAAGGTCATGAGTGAGTCGGAACTTCGGAACGAATTTAGCACAAAAGGTGAGGTTAATATATGAGGTATCGGAGAAACAGTTTATATCATATATTTATATCATATCATATACTTTGATTATTAAAGACACGCTAAGTACCTACCTATTTTTTCAGGAATATCAAAACAAATCAGAGGTGAGAATTAGTAAAAAAAGTCAAGCAGTCTAAGGATTGGTGAACCGACGTACCTTGAGATTGCCGTTCGGTTATTATAAAGATATGGTTATAGATAATAGGGATCAGTCCAGATCGTCCAGAAGCTGTGGTTTGCGGCTGGGGCTTAATTCTACCCACAATAAAATGGGGCTTAATTCTGCCCGCCCTCGGTACATTTTAATAGTTTTAATGCCCCCAAGTTGCCGGTAGCTCGATTATTGCTAGATCCTGATTAAGATTGAGGGTTTTTTTTGAACCGGTGATTCTAAATAGAGACGTTACGTTAAACTATTATGATTAGAGTTACCACTCAACAAAGGGTAGAGCAATCTTAATTCTGGGAATACAATAGTACAACATAACATTTAGGTAAGTTAAAGACTCTATCAATCGACAATTTGGGCATAGAAACATGATCATGCGTATTTATCTAATACCAGAATGTTATGCCTAAATTTTAAAAATTTTCTTATTAAGTCTGTGTAGTCCCTATGATTAGCAAAAAATATATTTGCATTCAGATATTTTTGACCTGATTTATTTTATTTTATCATACTCCGAACTTAAATTAAAAATGTACTAAGTACATTGCTGATTTTTTGCTATCGTATTGCCAAAACCGCAAAGCGATATCATTCGACTAACTTGTGATTTTAGGAGTCCATCCGACTATCGGTAAACGTAACATTGTTTGCAGTTGATTGTCAATGTCATCAGTTAGTCGCATGGCGCGCCGCGCGTGCGGCGGCGAAGGTGGCAAGCCGTTTATTACATCCCACAGTAGCACACGGATTGAAACCGCAGCCATTGCCCCTCGATTTCTGCAGCCCCATCGATCTATAGTTTCGTTATCAAATTTTCACACGGGCTCGCACCAAGATTGACTTTATTTGAGTAAGTGTAACCACAAACCTACGCGCCGTTGCGATCTTGCATTACGAGTAACAAACGGATCTAAATACGCCAGATACAATGCTCCGATAGTTCCAGTTTTAAACAACGTTCTCCATTATGCCGAGTATTGTAAATCAAAGTGGAGTAAAGTATCGTTGTGATTGGGATTAGGTTAGGCCGGTAGCCAATCATGGCGCCCGAGATATTGATCATCGAAATTGGTCAATCAAATCGAAAATATTGTACCGGAAATAAGGCGCGATATTATATTACAATGTTCGTTCAATTGAATGCTTTCCGAAATAGATTTCTGTTTCTGGGTATCTGATAAACGCAAGAAAATTGTTAGAAAATGTGTCGAAATTGATGGGGTGAAATTATACATTTTAATGTGGTTTTCATTGTTGTAACTATTTTGTTGTAATTATAATATTAGGATCAAAAGTATTCACAGAATACGGTATTTGACAAAAGCTAAATCAGCTTCTTCTTCATGAAACCTAAAAACGCTCCGTTAACTTAGTACGGAATTTGTATGTGACAATCAAACAACATCCTTACCTTAGTGCTAGTTTTTATGAATTTAAAAATCTAAAAATAGCAAATATATATGAAAGATTGATACTTTCCAAGTATTTTCGTAATGTGTATCTGTTGCTAATGAAAAAACAATATATTTTCACTGTTGTCAAATACCCTATTAATATTACCAAAAGGCTGTGATTCGTAAGTGACGGAGCTGCTACTTTGATTAAGTGCTTCCAACAATCTTTCAACGTCATACATAATACATATGTAAACTGTACAAAGGTAGGTCATAAATAAGTAAGACACGCAACTAAAATAAAATTGAGATTATTAAAAAGATGAAGAAAATTATAAATGTTTTCACCTGTAATATTAGGCCAGTTTTGTGGTTATACTGATGGTTAATTGATGCAATATATGAATTCGAAAACTAAACTAAATTTCACGTATGTCTTTATAGAGCAGTGATATTTTAGGAGACATATTATTTATACATCTACCTACGAGTAATTACCAGTTTCAATAAACCGGAAAGTAATTTCATGAGATATAAAAAGGTTTCCGGTTATTCTTAAAAATTACTTCACCGACGTAGTAGCTATCGCACGAGCTTCTTGTTACTCCACATAAACATACATATATGTATGGATGGTCTTCGAATCGAATCCTGTGTAAAACCTACTACTATTACCGAGTTCTGAAATGCAACGCCCATTTGATTAAAAACGCTTCGTAAGCGATAGCCGTGGGGAAAACTAGCAAAAAGACTAAACACTACTTGTTTGACAGTTGGTATGGCGACCATTAGTCCCGATTGCAGCTGTTAACAGCGGCAATTTATAAAATTTTCCATAAGTAAAGTGCGTAGAAAATTGAATTGTTCATATGGCAAATTTACTGATAATCTGTACCTCATTCCGTATAACATTAGAAAAATCGTGCGTTAGTTGTCATGCGATTTCAAGGAAAACCATTTTGAAACGCAACTAAAATTGTATTGTTATGTTTGCGGAAAGCACTTAATGATCGAAAAAAGGATAACTTGTATAATATTTCCCTTTAATATCCTAGATAAACGAAAAAACGTAGACGAATTTATGCGTTAAAAATCGAATGTTATAGGTATAGAATGAGGTATAGTATAGTAGTTTATGCAATCGTTATATAATGTATGCTTTTTAAGTCGAGTACTACGTTTAGGCCACGAAGCTTGCTGAGTGGCCTAATTAAGGTACGAGACTTAAAAAGCTAATTATATAACTATTGTATACAATACTTTTTCTACGAGTCAACGGAAATAATAATTTATTAAACGAACTTGGTACCTATCTATTGAAAATCGCCCTGCTGAAATGAAGCGCAGCAGCTTAGTATCTTTGCGTGTTGATGTCTTCACAGTTATCTTAAATACAGCTCCTGGATTAAGAAGGATAATTAAGATGACTGCTGGCGGTTATCTTATGAAATCACGAGCTCCGTGACGAGCTCGTGGAGCGCCAGGATTAAAAAGTATGTGATCTTTGTTTCATGTACGAAATCTTAATTCAAAGATTAGAGTGTTACTCGTTGGAGTAGAAAAAGAACTTTATGACGTGTCAAAAAGCCATGTCGAATATCGCCGCAAGTGGTCTATCGGTGCGTAGCTCTGTGGCTCACGAAGCCAGTAATGACATTGTGCTAGCGTCGGTTTTTTCTTGATAGCGTTTGATGTTATTGTTATTATATCGCATCCCGAGGTGAACGACCGGCCAGCATCCTGATTTCTTTACGAGAAGCCAATGTTTTGGAGGGCTTCTTGTTGAATGTTTGGTGCTTTTTGGTGTTAATTTTTGTAGAGTAGATTTTGACCGGGGGGTAAATTAATTCTGGTGCATGGGTACAAACATATCTGAACATACATCAACACCTTGACAACAAGGTTGTGTGCATGTGTTAGCAACCGCTTTGTTTGCTTTGGCAACTATACTACTAACTGAGTAACTAACTAAGCCCAAACACACGCGTAAAACTGAAATTATAATTTTCTTATAATTTATTAATTTGTAAAAAATAATGTTTATTTATTTATTTGACACACCAACAAGATACAAAGCTCAACATTCACAAAGACTGAACAAAAAAAGAATCAAGTCCTGCCTGTAAATATCTCAATAACAGGCGTGCAACAGCATTCAAAGTTAAGCAAACAATTTCAGTTCTATTAGATAATAAATTAATAACTAGATTGTACTAATTCCAACTGACAAAAATACACAAAAAAACATGAAAGAGTAATTAAAACATGTAGGTGCAAAAATAAAGACAGACTTCATGGCTGTAGTATCCTACGCTTCCATGTGGTAGCATGTTATTGTTCGATAAACATACATATTATTTATGCTCATGTGATTGAACATAATTTTTATGAGTACCTACCTACTAGACCCATGCTGTCTTGTCACGGTGGTCGGTAGTAGGATATAGGTATAGGTATGCCATTATACATATAAATCACTACCAACTGTAAATATCCTGTAGCATGTAGAATAAAATTATATATTCCCATAAAGAAAAATTGCAAATTTCGGCCTGCGATTAAGGAGTTTCACTCGGTTAAGTCAATATATATACACTATTCAAATACATAAAACGCGGCTTCAAGTATTACAATTTAATCAATCAGCAAGTCCCAGTAAAAAATAAGGACATCTGACCTCCTGTAATTGTTTTTAATAGGGAAACGTTGTATAAAATGGGATTTACTCCATATTACTGTTTTATCGAACACGATCAAGGAAATAAATCTAACATGGTGACCAATACATATATTTATCACACTGCCGCGGTTTAACGGGTCAAATAGAGTTAATAAAATATCGTCTTTCCTCTGTTCATTAGTTAGCCCCCAGGAAGCTCGACCATACGTAGTTTATATTATAACATGAAACTTTATATACACAACGGGTTGTTTCTGTTGCTAGAAATTATAATAATATGATTATCTTTATTATTGTGAGCCTGTAGCAACTGCTGGGCAAAGGCCTCCCCCCACTTTTTCCAATGTTCCCGATTCTGAGCAGTCTCTGGCCATTCTTTTAAAGGTCTCTGCCCACTACACCGTATCATGACCGTGGTATGAACGTATGTGTCAAATACATGAAAATGACGGACCGGTGACGGATCGGTCTGATGGGTAAGGTCTTATACGTTTCAATACAAATAATACTTTTTTGCCGGTTACGTTCCTAGCACGGCCATGGTATGATACGGTGTAGTGGGCAGATACCTTAAAAAGGAGTCTAACTCGGCACTCCATCCCCGACGCGGTCTGCCACGTCTCCGTTTCGAGCTGTCGGGCTGCCATTCAGTGGCGATCTTGGCCCACAGTTCACTCGGCATGCGGCAGACATGACCAGCCCAGTCCCACTTCAACTTGGCCGACTTCCGAGCTACATCGACTATTTGAGTTTTGGAGCGAAGCGTGGTGTTCCGGGTGCGATCCACTAATTTGATACCTAGTATGCTGCGCTCCATGGCGCGCTGGCAAACCCCGAGTTTAGACTTTTGAGAGATGAGTGAAATGAACTCATAAAGTTTTGAATGACATGATTGGCTGGCCGGACTACTAGGTACTGAAACACGATTTCTGATATCAATATCGACAAGTGACGAATTAACAAGCCATTTTCTTAGTATTATTTCGTCTCTAATCATCAAAATATTGTAAAAAGACACATATGAATAAGTGTCATTTATACTCCAATTGAATACTGCAAATTTAGCAGGCCAACTGTGTTTTTGTGTATCGCGTGAAAAGTACAAAGTAAATAATTGACTTTTTAAAATGATCTTTTTTAACCCCCGACGCAAAAAGAGGGGTGTTATAATTATAAGTTGACGTATCTTTGTGTCTGTCTGTGGCATTGTAGCTCCTAAACGAATCGACCGATTTTAATGCGGTTTTTTTGTCCGAAAGCTGATGTGATCGAGGTAGTTACTAATAAGGTTTAAACAAAATCGGTTCAGCCGGTTTTGAGATATTGAACTTTGAAATGAAAATGTCGGGGTTTTTCAACTTTTCTAAGTTGTTAATATTATAGTCTAAGGGTGAGGTGCACCAACTTACGATTATAGACCGATCAACGTTACATTATGGCGCCGGTAGCTGTCATTCCATAGAAATTTGTCAAACTTTCCATACATTGAGATTTTAACGAACGCCGCTTACAAATTACAGACTGTTTGTTGCAACCCACCCTAAGTGACGTCAATGGGGAATGGATGAAAATTTTAGAAGTGCCTGATATTTTTTTGGTAATAGGAATAACCTTCCTTAGCACCAGGAAAAAGTTGCAGACTTTTCAGCTGCGTCAATAATTTTTACATAATATAATCAGTTTCCTCACTTACGTTTTCGGTTTGGGACGGCAGCAGCTGAAAAGCCTGCAACTGTTTTCTAGTGCTAAGTAAGGTTATTTCTATCACCAAAAAAATAATCAGGCACTTCTAAAATTTTTATCCATTCATTTCATTCATTTCATTATAATAATAATAAATATTTTTCGGACAATCTTACACCAATCAACCTAGTCCCAAACTAAGCCAAGCTTGTACTATGGGTACTAGACTTGTTTGATGAGCTGAAGCCGATCAGATCAGCACACAGAAGACCACTGAGAAGCCACAGGGAATTTAAACTTGTTGTTCCGCAACACCATACAAGTAAAATCTGGAATGCCCTGTCGCCGCCTTTAAGGCAGCCTGTGTGCTACCTTAAATTTAAAAACTTACTACGTGCTCATTTCCTCGAACTGCAGAGGCAAATTTGAAACCCACGCAACACAACACAACACGCAACACAACACACAACACGACACAAAAAAGCATACCACATAACAACAAACACGCATCACCCACATACCTACAATCTTATTATAAACGTAGGTAAAATATAGATAGACAAGTCATTTATTAAAATTATTAATATTAATACTGGTATTTAGTTGTAATTAGTCATTTGTAGTTATTCTATACCTATTCTTTATACATCTAAACACTCAACACATGACGTACCTATGATTATTATTATTGGGATCCATTGTATTGTACAAGTATATAGACGTAGTGTTACGACCAACCCTGTCGAAGGGACTCGTCTGAAAACCAGCGCAAGGTTCCAAGCCTTGCACATGCTGAGACGAGCACCCATTGCCCAATCCAACGCAATTTAGTACTTTTTTAATTCTAAGATATTGTTTAAGTTTTTTAATTGTACTTATGTTAAACGTTGTATTTTGTGTTCTTTTTGGCAATAAATTTATTTGAATTTGAATTTAGACGACGATATACCTACATACCTACTTATATAGAGAAATAAATACTTAAATACATAGAAAACATCCATGACTCAGGGTCAAATATTCGTGCTCATCACACAAATAAATGCCCTTACCGGGATTCGAACCCAGGACCTCTTGCTTCGTAGGCAGGGTCACTACCAACTAGGCTAAATCGGTTATATTTGTATAATACGCCTCCAGGAATCGATATGAATTGAATAGCCTCACGAATATCAAAACATAAATCTGTCGCTAGGGCTGCCAAACGCAAGGTGTTCGATCAGCAGGTAATTGGGCGGTTCCGATTGTTCCGCTCCCGGCGTCTGCGTAGGTAACAACCCTACACCGCTTTGTTTGCCCTGCCGTGCTATTGTGATGGACATTTTGATGTATATGGATCTTTGGATACTGTTGGTTCAGTGTTTATGCTGTTTTCAGAATACTTATTCTAGATACCTAAGTATTACGGGAAAATATTGTCCCCCTTGTCTTATGATGACGGTGGCAAAGAAGCAAACGGCGTGTTTCATGGTAAACGGCATTTTGCTTTACTTGTACAACTAAAGATCCCATTACAATTATTCGCCTCACTTCCACACACTTGGCTATAAACTAAAACGATGTACAAACTATTTCAATATGTCAAACGCGATCCGATTGGGTTGATATTTAACTACTACACAGCCATTACGAAGTGTTTCGCCTTCACTTCAAAAGTTCAGCCGAGTCAAAATATAAAGAAAAAACTTAACAGGGCATTCGATCGAGGTAGTGAAATTGATATGATTTATATTATAGACAGGAAGCGAGTCATTACGGCCCTGAATGGCTTCTTTTGTTCACCTGTGAAGAAAAACTTGGAGGAACAAAAACGTTTTGAGAAGCTGACACGGATTGTTTGGACGGGGAACGCAAATTTGCTAATTTTACGTTTTACGAATTGCCTATATTAATTTGCTGTAAGTAAGGTATACAAATATGTGTAAATTATTATTTAGTAGAGTAAAAATACATGAAACATATTTATGATAATTGGATATGACTCACGACTTGTTTATAATTTATTCAGTGACTGGCGACTTTAAGTTTAAAACGTAACTATTAACTACTAATATATATTGTAGACTGAAGATGCAGACCCAGAAGTAAATTTTGGTTTTAAATAATACATACTAACACTTAGAACATATTTTTGTGTATCCACAAAATAACACTGTTTCCCCTGGTAATAATAATTATGACTAGTTAACAAAACAGTTCGGTGGTGTGTTATTAGCCACAATGTCTGAATGGTCCAACATATAAAAAACAAACAATTTAATTAGTCAATAAAAGCCGAACTGTTATAATCTGTGTACCGTGCAGGCAGCGGCGCGAGCGCAGACGGCCTAATAATGTGCGTAATGGCCGCGCGTCATTAGGCGCAGATTACCGTCGCGGTGATGAAAGTCGGGGATTGCCTTGTAAACGCGTCGGAGCGCCCGAGGATGCTGTAGAAGCGACCGCATCTCGACTTCTTAGCGTTCCTAATATTATTTGTATGAATTAAGTAAGGCACAGGAAATTAATACAATAAAATACAATAAGTAAGGTGTTCGAACAGCAGGTAATGCCGGTTCTGATTGACACTTGAAGTGTGGCTTAAAATAGTACATTTTACAACTAGTGTGAAAAGAATGTCTTTTTACCACTAGTACCGAGGTATCTTGCCACGAGCTGAAAGCGAGTGGCAAGACTCGGTACGAGTGGTAAAAGACATTTCACACGTGTTGTAAACGACGTTTTTTAATACAATTGCGAAAAAATTATAAATTAATATTCGTCATTTATATATTAATGAATTCTTTAATAGTACATTATGATACAAGTGTGCTAAGTTGGTCATTACACTCGAGTCGGTTTTTAAGCCTGAGCCGAAGGCGAAGGCTTAATGGAGACGAGAAGTGTAATGACCAATGCTCACGTGTTTCATACGACGTTTTTCAACAAATTTGCGAGAAAAAAAAATAAAAAATGAAAATGTTAAAAGATATGTAATGAAAAGGCACTAGTGCGATAATGTAATGTAAAAGTCACGGCATGGGTAATATTCTGCATTATTTTGCTAATATTTAAAAAGATATGTAATGAAAAGGCACTAGTGCGATAATGTAATGTAAAAGGCACGGCATGGGTAATATTCAGCATTATCAGTGTAAATACGCTGTAATAAGACCTACTTTACGAGCAGGTGTGTTGAAAATAAATTTATATTATTGTACCTCGATCTCAACTGTTAGTGGCTGCATCGAAACTTCTGCTTGCGTATGCGCTCCTGGTACCTATAGGTGGACCGTTTAACTCGGTCCTCGCCTGCGCGGCGCGCGGGTGCAGGGGTATGACTATAACGGGCTGCGGGCGACGTGCGGAAGGCAAACCCCGGCGCCCGCACCCCGTTATCGTCATACCCCTGCACCCGCGCGCTGCGCAAGTGAGGAATGAGTTAAGCGGTCTACCTACAGATGCGTACATTTTCAGCTTCAAAAATGACTTTCATACTAACGCGATAAAAAATAAATACTCCTAGTATTCGTAAGCGTTTTTAATTTCATAATTTCCAAGTAAAAAATCTAATATAAAATTACTGCGTTTCGAAAGTATAGTTTGGAACTAAAAAGTAAAAAGCACTAGTGCGAGAAATTGAGCTTCTCGCACGCTACGCAGCCACAAAAAGTACCACTTTTTGAGCAACTGTATTAAAAAAATACTTATATTTATTTAAATATGTTTTATATAAAAAAAATATCATTCACATCTAATATTGATGAAGGTCGGATTGAAATCACGAACAAAGGTATCCTCGCACTAAATGATATAGTCAATATTTTAAGATTTTTGACAAACGTAATTAATTACGAAAAAATATCATGTGTTATCAAAATTTCAATGATAAAGTGTATATGATAATAATTTTGAGGTAGGTAATGTCTGTTAGATCAGTGGGCTCAGCGGCAGCTCGTCTCGGCGGCAAATAAGCCGGCAGTCAGTTAGAGGGTCGTGATTGTGAGCTGTAATGAGCGAGCGGCATTAATACATTTAACGCAGCCGCAGTACACAGATTATCCTTGCTTGTAATGTAACTCAAGTCATGCTTTGATATTAGCAATATTAACGCAGACAATTAAGTCATTACATACTATTCCTTGTTATCCAGTACAAAGTGATAATAATAGAGATAAATTAAAGCAACGTGAGCACTAAAAACGGATTTTTAAAAAGTCGTAGCTATTGTTTGGATTATAATACGGCTGCCCTAAATTTAATTAGCAATCTTGAGGCCTTTGTCGAGGAACAGCATATTCGAATCCTGAGTTTTTGACTTTCGCTCGATAGAAAAAAATCACGAACATAGGGTCAAAAATACACTTAAAAAATTAAAATTGGTTCTAAAAATCGGCAATATAATATTTGAGGGAACTTAGCTGTTACTTTTTTATTTATTAAAACGCACAAAAAATTAAAATTAACAAACATGATATCCGCGCTTCCGAACACGCACTTCCATCTCGCTCACGCTTATGCTCAGTCAGAGGGAGAAAAAACTACGAGCATACGTCGCCTTAAAACTAAGCATTTTCCATAGGCAACAATTTTCCATAGGCAACAATTTACCATAGGCAACTATTTACCTCTTGCAGACGTCCTTTGGGCAGCAGCAAATTTTAAAATTTTATTTTGGAAACTGCATGCTTGCACAATTGATAATTAAATTAAAGGGAAAACATATGAAGCCTATGCTAAATTAATGTATATTAGGTTCCATTGCTATAAATATATATTTCCTTGGTGTTTATTTTGTCCGAGTTCAATGCGAATTTAACGCCATCATCACTTGGTAGAACAATAAGTTTGATGATGTTCCATAGTTTCAGTTCACACAATGATGCAAAATACATATCGTTTTTCTCAGAATAGAACCCCATGTCCTGGCCCCGTAGCATGGATGGCCTTATCACGCGATAAGTGATAGGATAGCGCTGCCGTCCCTGGCTAACACCGTTCGATAGAATGAGACGACGCGCTTATCCTATCACTTATTGCGTGATAACGCCATCCATGCTACGGGGCCTGGATATAAAGCTGTTAATTAACAGATAGCCTGTGTGTTCGTACTGCACCCTTAGCGAGAGATTGAAGTGAGTCGCGTTTACTATCGACGCTACCGCCTATTGTCAAGATTTAGTATGAAAAGTCTATATTATTTAATCGATTTTCCAATATTCAACCTTATATCACTAGCATTTATCGTTTTAAATTAAATGTTTGTCGGTTATGACATTACAGAATACGCGCATCGCGACGCCGACAGTGTCGACTGTCGATACAATATGGCGGCGCGGGGGCCATTTATTTGCATTTTTAAATACAAAATACGCGACAATCCGAATTTTGCGGATATATGTTGTCAATTCAAAACCCTTATTTTTATAAGTTCTTTACAAGTTTGGATTTGGAATAGTTTTAAGATATTTATATTATGATAAGCGTAGGTATTTGTTTTGTGTTGCCTTCCAGGAGGTAACAGGAGGTCAAGGTTCCGACGGAAGACCAGCGCTGGCCTTCTAGGTTAGCACCATGCTGAGTCGGGTCCTTTTCGTGGACCCTGCTATTTTTACGTTCTGTGTTTTGTTTTTTACACCCATTGTTTTGTCCACGAATAAATGTTTTCTTTCTTTCTTTCTTTAATTTGAGATAAATTTCGATCGGATCTACGGTAACTCTTGACGGAATAATACAATATCACGGGCCATTTTGCAAGTGAAATAGTAAACTACAGTCGCGACGGTATTCTTCGATTCGAAATGTCTCACACTACCGATTGGTAGTACGAATCGAACGTTAAATTACGCATCGAAAACTAAACGCAAAGTGCCTAACGTTTTGCAGTTGGTTTCGTAGTCCAACGGCAGTGTGAGTTACAAGTTTGACGGGTCGAATCGAAGAATACCGAAGCGAGATCGAAATCTATTCGAAGCGCGTTTATTCGATCTCGTATGTAGTTACTTATCGTAAGGTTACGATTGAAACTCACGTTAGCCGTACTGTTTTAATTCTCCCACTGCGAAGAGCGCGGGCGCAGCTTCGGGACACTTTACAGTTATTTACGATATAATTACGCGGAGAAAATTAGTTATCTGCCTACCAATTTTTGCTCAGCATAGTTCTAAGATTAAATAACTTTTTTACTATATGACATTGGGTAGCTAGATGTTTTTTTTAATTTGTTACTTGCGGACCAAATTAAACGTATCTAAATCAGAAGTAATGTCTCTTTAGTATAGGAATGGAAGGGTACTTGGTTAGTCGGTATTTGAAATGGTTTCTTAATTTCATGTTTTTGATGAGGTCCAGACACTATCTGTAAATATTACTTAACTAGCTTCTGCCCTCGACTCCGTCCACGTAGAATTCGTTTATATACTTGATATCATAGCTCCATACAATTTTTCATCCCCTTAGGGGATGATATCCAGGAATCAAACTATGACTATATCAAGTTTCATCTAAATCGGTTCAGCGGTTTAAGCGTGAAGAGGTAACAGACAGACAAATAGACAGACAGAAACACTTTTGCATTTATAATATTAAGTAAGTTTTTTTTTAAGAAATTAACAGTTTAAATTTTTTTTTTAATCAAAAACTAATCGGTCGAAAATCTACATTTCTCTTCATAAATTAAATGTTGTTCAGCAATGCAATTCACCGATATCACGTGTCATATATGTGTGTCATAGGCTCTAGTTAATTAAATGGAGTACTAATATACACGTGCCATCGTGGCATTGTATGATAAGTATTAATAAAACGCTATTTGCTTACATATGTAGTGGTACCAGTCCTAGTTCCTTGGTAAGTACATAAACTAAACAAAACATAATTACGTTGATATGAGCTCTTATCAACATAACATACATAACAACAACATGTATTTTATAGGCACCTAATCCAATTACAAATTATTTTCTAATTAAGTAATGGCGCTCTCAATCATCATCAACATATCAGCCTACCTAAATACGTCCTCTGCTGCTATTAGACCCCCGATAATAATTATGTTGAATGAATTTGAAAGAAAGAAATATATTTATTTGGTGTCACAAAGAAATTACACATGTGTTTAAATACAACTCAAATGCACCAAAATGGATACCACTCAGCATATGCCAGCAGCAATGTATGCGAAAGGCGCTAGTTTTCAGGGCACCCAGAGAGAGATAGAGATTTGGAACGAATTAGACTCTTACTAGACTTTACTTTGTTTTTTTTACTTTGTTACTTGCACTGTCAAGAGACCAGCAGGTGCTATACTTGAGTATAGGCATACTTGTGATTATTCGAGTTGGCCGAATTGCAAAAAAAAAAAATTCGGAAAACTGGTTCCATAATTGCCTTAAAATACTATGTTAGACACGTTAAATAGATAAAAATAAAACACTAACACTAACTCGCAGGCAGGGTTCGAAAGGATAATCATCAATGATAACTATCACGACAGTTATCATGATAATTATTGTGACAATAACAGACGTTACTTGTTTTATTTTATTTAATTTTTTTGTAGGTAAGTATTCTGTTTCTAGTAAATTTTTTACTCACTACTATTTTAGGCTAGCTTAATTTTATTTATTTAGATTTAATTTTCAATGTTTACTTGTATACTAAATATCACACTTTGTGCTTAGATGTGTAATTCGAAGTGTACATAAATAAATATTTAAGTTTTTAATTATAACACCACAGACGGAGAATTCTATTATATAAATCTATTATAAAAAGTCGCCACATTAATTAAGCTCAACCTTACGGTTCTACCAGACGACACTCGTTGATATTTAAAACCTATATTGTACCTACTCTATTTCTATAAAATTTAAGTTCAATTCACATACCTCCGACAGGCAGGTTTGCGTTGGTCTTGTACTCTCTCTCCTCATGCGACAAGGACCGTAGGCTCCTCGCCGAAGAATTCTTGTACTCCATATCCCGGATCGAAAGAGGTGCACTGTCTAGGAATTGTCTCGGGAACCCTATGCTTCGGATTTGGTGTGGTGACACGTTTGTACCTGGAGACAATGATAGCGTGGAGTGAAGAGTGCGCATATACTAGAATGAAATACATTCCATAGGTATTCACTCTGGATTGTCGTCAAAAATGTCTTGAAACATTAAGGTAAAAATTACACAAATCGAACTAGTCCTAAACTAAGCAAAGCTTGTACAGTCAAGGAATTTAATTTCCAACCCACCTAAGGTTCAATATAGTATAGCAAACTTTCACCAACCATAAGAGCTATAGGTACCATATTTTTTCTAGCAAGATTAGAATGATAGATGTCACTTCATTATAGCCTGTAACTTTGTAAGGCGGTAAGCGAAATTCATATTTTTTCAAAGGGAGTAATTAATATTGCTTGTATAAATTAAATCCCGTCTAATATGCGGATTTTATACAGATTTGATCTCAAATAAATCAGTTAATAAAAGGTGTTGTCTTATGAATTCCTATTCCTTCCTGGTGTAACTCCACTATTTGAGCTCTTAATAGTTTACGGTTATCGGCAAGCATTTTACTTTTCAAATGAATAACATGAAAATTATTTAACAATTTCTCGATTGACACTGACATGCATGACACACATATGGAAAAAAAGAGTGTTAACTTTTCGCAAAGATTTTATACCTATCTATGTAATGTGAAGTGATAAATATACCTACCTATTGACATTTCAATACTATTACTGAAATATAATTTTCGACCTTAATGCATTGCGAATGTCTAATGATACTCATATTTAAACGAAATGGGTAGGGAATTAAATTCCTTGACTGTACTATGGGTACCACTAGACAACGATAAACATACTTATACAGTATAGATAAAATAAATACTTAATAAATACAAAAAAAAAACATCCATGCCTCAGGAACAAATATTTGTGCTCAGCACAAATAAATGCCCTTACCGGGATTCGAACCCAGCTTCGTAGGTAGGGTCACCAACAAGGCTAAACCGGTCGTCCTTTCATTAAAATCACATGGAGCTTTAAGACGGTTTAACTTTGATGAAGATAGATGGACACCCAAAAACTGATGATTTCTCGGGTTGTCCGGTTTTCGTTGGTCGGATTTTTGTACGTCCACAGGCGGAAGATGAACGAAATGGAAGAATGGAATGGATTGAACGAATTTCTTAATCATTATCATCATCATCGTCATCAGCCTATATATGCATGTCAACAGGTCTCTCCTGTCCTGTACCTCCTAGTTACAGGACAGACCTATACTGGAAAGAGGTAATGGGAGTTGTTCTGAGAGGTGCGTGCGTGCGTGCGTGCGTGCGTGCGTGCGTGCGTGCGTGCGTGCGTGCGTGCGTGCGTGCGTGTGTGCGTGCGTGCGTGTGTGTGTGTGTTTGTGTGTGTGTGTGTGTGTGTGTATGGCATCGTAGCTCCTAAACGAATGGACCGACTCGAATTTTGAATGCAGTTTTTTAATTCGAAAGCTGACGTGATCGATGGTTCTCAGCTACGTTTCGGTTCTGCTGTTTTTGACATATTGAATTTTGAGATAAAAATGTCGGGGGTTTTCAACTTTTCTAAGTTGCAGTTATTCAATAGACAGAAAGAACGAAGACTCGGGATCAAGTATTCGTGCTCATCTCACAAACAAATGCTCTTACTGCCGGGTCACTACCAAATAGACCAAAAGGTTGTCAAGAATATCACTCACAATCACAACTACGGAGAAAATGATAATGATAACATATATTACGTCCTTACCTATGAAATTGGCGGTTTTTTCACAGATATTATTTTGTACGTAATTTATTCATTTCTATTGCAACTTCCAAATTATTTTTAAATAAAGGTTTTAAATACAAAAAATAGGTTTGAATTTTTTATTTAGTGTTTCAAATTATAGCTTGAAAACCGCCCTTTTCATGTGCTGCCGGTTAAAGTGTTTCAATTACGTATAGTTTTATGATGCGAACTATATTTAAGGAATGAAGATATGTGTAAAGTAGCTTAAAATTTTTCTATATTCCTACCAAAATTTAGTTTGCTTTGAATTTGACATTGCTGAATAATCCGCAAAATTCAATGTATGAAAATCACAGTTTTCATAAAATTCTCCATACACACCGCCAATTTCATAGGTAAGGACCTAATATATCATGTAATCTTTTACTTTAATGATGCACCGTAGGCAGTCATAGGTTAAATGGACATTTACGTTGCTTACCAATTTAAGTCATCACAGTCATGTCAGTATGTTTCCCGTTATTGCGTAGGTCTGTATGTACTCAGCTATAATTACGACTATAAAAAAGTATGTACGTTCAAATTTATGCTTAACAATATTTTTGTGACCTATTATTTCCTGTATAGGTAAATGTGCCGAACAAATATTCAAATCGTGAATAACATAACAATATTTATTTAGAATACATATTTTGTAAATACGTATACCGTCTTATAATTGATTTTTTATTCCTTTTTTGAGTTACTCGTTACGTTGTGTACTGATAGTAGACCCTATTATGAAACAAACTGTGCATTATATAAAATTAAGCAGATTACGTATTGCAAAAAAATATTTTTTTTAACGCGCTAGCTAAGGGAACGATGTTCTGTGTTTCAGCTAGGGCAAAAATGCTTTCGTATGTCTGGTTGACATCCGGCTGTTCTCCTCTAAAGGTCTATTTCTTTTTCAAATAAACATTTGTTGATAATATAGACTAGGTTTGCTCGCTCAAACTCAAAAACCCGCTGGTCCGTCGCGTTCCGGATCTAAGTAGTTAAATAACGATAGGGAAGCAAAAATTAAACCTTCAAAACTCGCCCTTTACGCATATTACCCAAATTACGAGCGCATTATATCCGCATACCGTCAAACAGCCGCGTGTCAATCACCTTATTAGGCACAAAAGATTTTTTCTCACAAAATTGCCGGCCGCTGCGCTGTTAGAAGATGGAAGCCTCATCGTGCCCATTATAAGGGTCTTCTGGTAAAAAATGCAAATAATTAGTTAACAAGTTTACACAATGCAACCATTCTGCTGTTTATAGTATTTTATTAACAGCGCGTTTTTTGTTTTTCATAATGTGCGGTCAATTTTGTAAATTTTGATCACTATTTAAATAGTTATTTATAACTGGTCTATGTCAATTAAATACAATCTATATTGATAAGTTAAGCACTTAGGAAAAAAACGATACTTAAATGTACCTATCTAGAGTAATGTATAGGGTAATTTCGCCGGTTAGCGACCACCTAATTTCATGTGCCGGTTAGCGACCACTTAGCTGAGTTGGTGAACTGAAAGCATATTTTCTCGTTTTTTTAGTAAATTCCTATTCCATAACTACAAACAATAATGCATACGGCTAACTGTTTCAATAGACTCTGTAGAATTGATGTTATCTTCAATTGAAAAAACCATGTTCTTCAGGTGGTCGCTAACCGAAGGTGGTCACCTAACCGGCGAAATGACCCTAGTTCGCGTTATATTGTGGCGCTCTTCAGCGATAAGATCGCCTGTTGTCTACTCTACCTACATGTTATTATATTGTTTCTCTTTGTAAGCGCTTTGTTTGTGTGAGGTGTGCAATAGAAAAGTAATCAGTTAAAATACACATACTGCCAACTTTAGAAAAGTTTAAAAAACGTATCTGATCTAATAGTTTTAATGTTATTTTTTATATTTGTATGATTCTATAAATAAATGTACAGAATTATATGTATAATATGACATAAATTAATTATTAGATTTTATATATACCTACCTAAATAAAACAATTAAACCTATATCCAACCTCCAACCTCTTTACACGAGCCACTTGCTACGGCCTACTAGATTATAATCGACTAGGCCGCGACGCAACTAATCTAAAGGGCCATGCCGAAACGTGAAAAAAAAGTGTCATGGCATTATGGCGGGCATAATAATTTTAAATGTTGATTTTCTGTAATTACGAAAAAAAAAACCAACTGTAAAAGGATTTTATCAACATCGTCGTATTGAGCCCGTCGCTTAATGTATAGTTGAGTTTAGATATATGTAAAGCTTTTATTTTAGTAATATGATGTAACTCAATTATCCTTGACTCCGTGGCTGACCGTAACAATAAAAAAAATAAAAATACTTTCCACCCTAGGGTAGAAAACGCTATTTTCACCCGGCTATATGCCCATGAAAAGTCAACTTTCAGAACAGGAGAGATGGAAAGAGTATTTGTATTGTATAATTTAGGGAAAGCGGCAGTAGGTAGAGGAAGCAATACTGCGCAAGTACATATTGCTCTGCTAAATTTCCAACGGATGTAATTTGACCATTGATATGATGCTATATAAAGTGAGTTATTCATAGAATTACTTTGAGGAAATATATGGAATATGTAATTAGTAATATTATTCATATTTTAAACTGAATTATATGTATAAAATTTTGTTGATATGTGTTTGTTTGACTACTAACTTGGATTGTTTAAATGTGCTATAGAGTTGTTCCATGTCTTATACTAAGTTATCGATAACACTCATAAATTGAGCTTTTTTCGTGTAGACATTTGATAAAAAAAGTAATTCCGAGATATTGGGCGTATTAGGTTTTAATTCACTTGAGGTGAGGCGTAACCGTGTGTTACTAACGAGCACTTGCAAAATCTTGCGAGGATGTTCAGACTGCCCAGAGCTGGTGGGTCAGGTGGTGCGTCTGCTAGTCCCCACACTGCCAAAGTAAAATTTTCGCTCGAGTAACCGACTTCTGCTAGCTGCTCCAGAGGCGCGCACCGTAGCGCGCAAAAACTCTCCGTTCGTCAGAGCTCTACACTACATTGCCTCAATGCGCTTCTTGCATCAGCGCCGGATGTGGACGTCTTTGGAAGTAGTTGGGGAATGGTGTATCGTGAATGCTTAAGGTACTGTGAGGTGATGGATAGATGTAATTCTGCTGTCATACGAGTATATTAAAATGTATATATCTAATTTGTAATTCACAGTTATATAATATGTGTTTCTGAATTGTCTATTAAACTTATGTGACATTGCTTAGTAATTTCCACTACATGCCCTCCTGAGAGAGCAATTCTATGGTGTCTGCCTTGGTGTCCGCCTATGCATTTATTTTTGTATAGCTGAAAATGGTTAAACCATATTAGCCTCAGAACCTCATTTTTGGTATGTATTCAATCGGCGTTAGGCGGTATAAATCTACATATTACTATCACTGTCCCTATTACAATCCGTATCCTATTAGGGTTGCCATAGACCAAGCTCAATGCTACGATCCTTTCCAACTTCATGCTCCTGGAAAACTATTTTCTATTTGATACCAGCAAAACTATTAATTTCAAAAATATCTAGTTTTATCGATAGTCAATTTTGTAGATGTTTTAGCAGACAACGTAATTAGCGCGTCCGAAGCAGCTTACCAGGGCACTTCCAAATTAAGTCCATTAAGTCAAACTTTTAAGTCCCTTGCGCAGGAAATCTTCCTTTCTTGTCCGCCAGAGTTTGGGGCTTATTCGCTAAGTACCCGCCTTTTGTCCGACATTCATTCGTTTAGTGTAGGGAGATCCCGTAGTTTGATTGGTGTAGGTACTAAGCTTCTGTGATACGGCTTTTGTTAATAAACTCGAATACGATTGTCATTTGTTTTTTTAAATCTAGGGGTTGATATTTTGCAAGCGCACTTATTAGACTGTACAAGTAGTGACTCGATAATGGCGTTGGTTTCTATTTGGTAGATGATTTTACATCAAGCCTGTTTATTTTTTGACAACACGTGTTCCCAGAAGGGTTAGGTAGGTAGATAGAGCACATGAATTTTAATTCTCAGCGTCACTTCTAGGAATTGGAATGAGTATTTTTTTGACAAAATCTGATATTGTATTGTTATATTGGGGCGTTTTCGCTCAAATGTGCGACTTTCACTTTTTTTCTCAGAATTTCGTTTTTTTTTTGCTTTTTCCTGTTCAGAATTATGAGCACTCTTGATCCCGATAAAGAAAAAAAAATTCCAATTCCACTGTGTGACGGTCCATACAGAATGTATGAAAAAAAGTCACAGTGTGGAATAAAAACCTGGGGACATTTTTTTATTCATCGGGATCAAGAGTGGTCTTGATTCTGAACAGGAAAAACAAAAAAAAAACTAAATTCTGAGAAAAAATTAAAAAGTCGCACATTTGAGTGAAAACGCCCATTGTGTTGTGAGATTTGACATTGTGTTATGGTCAAAATTTGCTTGCGACATCGCCACTTATTACGAAATTGGTTTTATGATGTTATATCAGTATCACGCTTTCAATTAAACAAACTGAACCGAGTTCCAAAGCTGTCGAAATCGAAATTCGACATGTAATTACGATCTAAATTCCGTCAAATCGTGATACTTTTGAATTTCGAGATCGAATTCGCTTTCAAAGGGCTGCTTCTGGAGATCAATTAAACTCGTCACTTCGCATCGCAATGTGATTTCAATGTGTTGGGTGTACCTATTTGTGTTGTGACACGTCAGTTCTGCGCGCGTATATAAGCTAATCTTATTTTTCAGCACATGACTGTAAACTAATGAGGTTTTTTCCCGCTTTTGCGCACAGCGAACTGATGAGACAATATATTATTGCTCCGCACTCGCACAGTCTAGAGGGTGCGGCCTAATACTGGGGAAAAATAATCTTGTAGTTAGCTGGGACTAATTCTCAATAGTTCGCAGTGCGTACAGCTGGGAAAATTTCTCAGTAGTTCGCGGCGAGGATAACTGGGAAAAAATCGCCGTGCGAACTTAGGGTTTGTAAAATACTAATGATTGTGGCAAATGAGCTTTCGACCCGCCTTTCTATGGGCACTTGCAACAAGCGCGTTGCTGACCATCGATTTTGCGACTCGCTATATCGACAGCAAGCGACAAATGGAGGTCACTCTCTCTCAACGCACCGCACAGTACCCCTTGGAATCGTATTGCGATGTAAAGTGGCGAGCCAAGTCGTACCCGGAGCAGTTGTGGCGTGCGTGAGCGCGACTTATTACAGGATAATTCCGCTATTGTGCGCCGGCGGCGTTGCTGCTGCTCCATATGGCGTAACGTGTTTTTTTTCAGCTGACAGCCAATTTTGTCGATAGTTCCTTTGAGTCCTTAGTTTTGCGTGACTGCATGTACGCAACGTGGGCCGGGGAGAACAACAGGTTTGATAAAACTTCTCAAGGCAAGAAATCTTATCAATTACTAAGTGCATTTTTTTTACCTTGTTTATTGGTATGCCGTGCTTAAACGAAATACCTCTTTAATTGACACGAAAATTGCTGGTCCCTTTAGATATCAACTATCCAGGTTTCACTGTAGGTATGTAAGTTTCCAACCCCTCTCGTCCGTGGACGGAGGTATGTGCCCAGCAGAGGAACTATATCTATTCAGGCTAACAAAAAAAAAAAATCCGCTAATAAATAATAAATTACTGACAAATTTTTAAAGGTGGTTGTACCTTGTTTTACCGACAAATGTTTCATCGAATATTATGTTTCACGGGTTTTTCATTTCTTAGAAAATATTATTTTTTACAGAAACAGTAAACTTTTGAGGAATGTCATAAAACAAGTCTAACTTATCCCAATACGTTCTACACAATCCTTTTTAAAAATTACCAGTTTCTGAATTTTTTTTTTGATTGAAATGAAAATTATGAAAAAAAAATCGTTACAATAAGGGGGAAACCCTGTTTGATACATGCAACGTATAGGGGCGATGTATGAAGCTAATATCGTAGTTCCCTCTTTTAAAAGTAATACATTATGTAATTTGGCAACAGTGTCACCTGAAAACCTACCTTCCTAGGGTATTTTATTACTAAGCACGTGCCGAATAGAGGTACCTACCTATATACGTATATTCCACCATGCAAAATTACACTTTTAACTTCTTCGATTTCAAGTGAATAGGTTGTTATTTCTGGCCTCGAATACTCGCAGGCAGAGAACGGACTACGGACACAGGAAGACGACGCTTTCCGATATTAATTAGTTCGCAGGTAAATTTGACCACCGAAAATATACGCACTCCAAAGACTTGAAGCAAAGTAGTTCAAATTTCAAATACAGACTTTATTATTAGAGTCAGAATGTTCAAAGTGCAGTAATGGCCCTTATAAATTGGACACTTCAACTAAATTATGAACCTAAACCCACGAAGGGATACCTATCACCGAAATTCATTCGTTTTTCTCAGAATTACCTCGTAGTCTTACAAAAAGGTATCATGATAGATTTAATGACTCAGATGAGAATGTACATCCTGCGTAGTGAAATTTGCTATGGTACCTTTTATACTAGTAGTGGTACTCGTATTATGTACATATAAGAATGTTTATCTATCCAAATATCATAAACCCACCATGATGCGTTCAAGAACCGCACATTATGACCACCTTAAAAACAGACTTATCTATGAAAATGTTATTATTGCTAAATAATAACATCGATTTCGATGCTATTATTACATTCAAATTTTGAACACCTCGAAAAACAAAGCAATTTGATTTGACCTCTATTCTAATATCAGTCGAGATGACGTTTAGTTCGAAATGTAATTTGCATACAAATTTGACAAATGTCGCACGTAAGTAAGATATCGAACGATATGACAGTTGGCGCCGACTCTAGTTTGTCTCTGAATTAAAAAGTACTATGACAGCTGCCAGAAAACAACGCTGCGATGCCGGTCATAATATGCGGCTCCTGGATGCATCATGAAGGCTTATGATATGTGGATAGATAAAGTAGTGTATGTAACTATACATAATTAGGCATTAACACACTCGTGTGATGTTATTATGAAACTCGCCTGCGGCTCGTTTCATAAACCCACACTCGTGTTTAATGCCCTTCATTATGTACAGTCACATAAACTACTAACCCCTACTAATAATACCTACTAAGAAAAGTTTATAAAAAAAGGGAGATCCTTATAAAATCAAGGCGATTAATTCTAGCCGACAAGCAACTATCGGGCTTACTTCTTGAACGCGTATTTAAATGACACACATGTCATTCATTTTGGTTCATGGGTGAAGCGTGTAGCTAAGAATGTGCGAGCGCGAGGCACATATATTCAGAAGGGACACCACAGCGTGTGTAAAGAGTCAAGCTATGTCTGTGATAAACGCTACCGAGTTATCTGGTACTAAATGAGACGGGATACGGAGAACAGACAAGGATAAAAACTCGCAAATAACCGCAGATCGCGTGGGCCTAACATAAAAATATCGAAACAAAAATAAACCCGGAAACGTCACAACGATGACCTTCGTCATTGTAATAGGTATCACCGAGTCCCGTGGGAAGAAAACTTGTTATCAGCAAGCACTGATATCGCCACGCCAACGCAGTAGGTATCCGCGTATCGCATGAAAAGTGAACGATAATAATAGAAATGACAATATATTTTAATTGTTTACGCGCCGTGTGCGGTTTTTGTCAACGTCGAATAACAAATTGGCCCTCCGGTCGTATCGTGACGTGTCCAATCAAATTATGATCAATTTTAGTTGGGATGCGCCGGGATAGTTAGGTGTAGTAATAAATAGGGGTAGGCGGTGGAAGTTGATAGTTTATGTGCAGGTATCGTGCAAGGGATATCGGCAATTTTGTCTGCGTGTCTTAGACAATAATATGATCGAGAGTACCTTCTACCGTATTATTCTGTGCCTTAAGTATCTCAAAGGTTAATTAATAACCTCTGGGCCTATTCGTGATGCGCATAAGTTTATTGTGATATAACATAGTACCTACTATGATGTATATAAATTGTTAATTGCGGAGTTCCTATGGCCACCTTCCAGCTCCAGCATCAATCAGCTCCAAGTCATCATAATATTGCATTGTCATGCGATATACTACATTTCAATCGGACACTAAATATGTAGGCTGGGAGTCGGAGGATTCGAGATAAACCAGAATGCTAACTTTAATTCCTTTAATGATGGAATTACAAAAAGATTAAAATAAATCAATTAAAATTAATTATATCTAACAGGTGCCTAATGGTCGATGTGAGAACCAAGAGTGACGATCACTTTAGTATTTTTGGGAAACGGGGCACGGTGTGGCGAAATGCTGAGTCGGCAGTCGGCACCACCTGCATGGCTAGTTGGGCGGTCGCTGCTTACGCAAGCATATAACACACTTAAGCTCGAAGTTGTTAGCGATTATGTATACCTAGGACAGACTGTCCAGTTAGGTAGGTCCAACTTTGAGAAAGAGGTCAATCGTCGAATCCGACTCGGCTGGGCAGCATTCGAGAAGCTACGGCACATCTTTTCGTCCAATATTCCGCAGTGTCTCAAGACGAGAGTCTTTGACCATGCAGTGTGTGTTGCCAGTGATGACATATGGCACGGAAACGTGGTCGCTTACTATGGGCCTCATAAGAAGGCTCAAAGTCACTCAAAGGACAACGGAGAGGGCTATACTGGGAGTTTCTCTGCGCGATCGCATCAGAAATGAGGCTATCCGCAGCAGAACCAAGGTAACCGATATAGCCCACCGAATTGCTAAATTTAAGTGGCAGTGGGCGGGGCACATTGCACGTAGAACCGATGGCCGTTGGGGCGGAATGGTTCTCGAGTGGCGACCGACCACGTACTGGAAGGCGCGGCGTGCGTAGGCCCCCCAGAAGGTGGACTGATGACCTGGTAAAGGTCGCGGTAGTCCGCTGGATGCGGGTGGCGCAGGACCGGCCATTGTGGCACTCTTTGGGGGAGGCATATGTCCAGCAGTAGGGTTTGCAATTCGAATATTCATATTATTCGAATATTCGCCATGAAAATTATTCGAATAACGCAAGGTTTAATATTCGAATAAAATGAATATTTCGAATAATATTAAAAAGTATATTTTTGTCACTATATAACCATATCTACGGGTATTACATATATAAAATTGGACCGTTACTTATAGAGTGACAGACAACGCACAGCCTAAACCGCTAAAGATACAAGCATGAAATTTGGAAGACATATTCTTCAAGTGACGTAGAGGCGCACTAAGAAAGGATTTTTTGAAATTCAACCCTTAAGAAGGTGAAATTGGGGATAAAACGTTGTATGCAAATCCGTTATTTTTGAAGGTAGATCTATGAAATTCGAGATTTGGCTTTTCAGTCAGAAATTAAAATAGGTTTCCTTCGAGCATTATCGGGTATTCGTGCTTTAAAGGGGTGAAATGGAGGGTGAAAGTTGATATGAAAGTTTCGTTATTTTTGAAGGTAGATCTATGAAATTTGAGATTTGACTGTTTGGTCACAAATAAAAAAAGGTTGCCTTGAAGCATTTTTAGATATTTGTACTTTAAAGGGGTGAAATAGGAGGTGAAAGTTTATATGAAAGTTTAGTTATTTTTGGACTTGGAAGCTGTCCACGATTTTGAAAACAAAGTTATAATAACATCTAAATAATCTTCATTAATCAAGCATCTTGAGTAAATGAACCCTTAGCATGATAAAATCATACCACGAAATCATTTCCAGTTTGCTCATCAACACTAAGCTGAAACTACTGAACCAAGAGTCTTGAAATGTGTAAGGTACCTTACCTACCTATAAGGTAAGTGGTGGAGCGTGAGAATTGCCACTGGACAACCCGGAGCATAAAAAAGGGCTGTTTTTTGATGATTTACGAGTTTGTTAATATATAACAAGAAATTTTAGGCAAGCCTGGTATGGGCGCTCCACCACTGGTACCTACTTATTCAAGGTAGGCAAGCAATAAGTAAGGGTTTTATTTCAACCTTTAAGAGGGTTTAAAAAAGCTATAAATGTGTGTATGGAAAACAAGTCAAGTGGAAAGGTGCATCTATGTGGCCTGGCGAATTACTAACTGAAGTCTAGAGAGCTTAAAATGGGGGCTTAAACTTGAAAACTTGCCTTAGTGAGAAAATTTTAACCCTGTTGAAACGGTTTGTTTGTTGTGGATGGTTCGCTGTTATTATAAATGGCTCGCAACAAAAATAAGTTTTCGTCAAATTATTTGATCAGCATACAATATTGAATTTATTATTACACTAGCTGTCCGCACGGCTTCACCCGCGTATTGCAAAGAACGCAGGCAAACCCGCGGGATAAAACATAGCCTATGTTGTTTCAGAAAGTTCATTCTATACGCAGGTGAAATGATTTTTGAAATCGGTCCAACGGTTCCGGAGATTAGCCATTATACACAAACTTACAAATATCACAGACTTTTCCTGTTTATAATATTAGTAGTAAATACCTATAGATGAAATGAAATCAGGCTTGATTTGCAAAGAATGTCCCAAACGATCAACTATGTAACCAATATTAGTCCACCTTATAAATTGTAGATCAGCTAAGTAATTGGTTGAATTGCAATATTTCATATTTTTTTTTTTTTTATTAGCCGTTAGTAAAATAGATTCCGACTAAAAATAAGCCATTAATTAGTCGGTATGCACTTATACAGTATCCAACTACTAAAAACAATGTAGCTTAGTACTGCGACCCTCACTGAACGGAACTGCTACAGAAAAGAAGGCTAGGTTATAAGAACTGCTGACCATTATTGAAAAGTTTTTTGATCAGATGTTGCTTATCAGTTGATCAATCAATCAATCAAGGTTTGCATCTTTTGGAATAAGATAACGGGTTGCCCATACTAACGTGAGTACTACTCAACGAATTTTGATAAAAAATATCCATTAACTAATGTAGCAAAAATCCTGAAATAATGTTTCCATTTGCATGAGTTTAAACCACTGATATAGTTTAAAATCCTAGAAAGGACCCTATGTTATAGCTATTATCCCGGAAATAATCACTTTCAGGGGTGAAAAGTTGGGGGGGAACTTTCTATGGGGGAGCGATGTTTAAGCATACGCCTGAAATACTTTAATAGCAATAATCCTCTTAGGCGATTAACGAGATCCACGCGGACGAAGTCGCGGGCTAAAGCTAGTCTTCTATATTAATAAAAGAAAGTTGTGTTAGTTCCTTTGCTTATAACTCGAGAACGGCTGAACCGATTTTGATGATTGTTGATTTGTTGGATTTCTCTTGGCCCCGAATAGCAGAATAACTTTAAAAAAATTGAAAAAAGTAAGTTTTTTTTTCATGCATTTTGTACGGCGGAACGAAGTTCGCGGGGTCAGCTAGTTTTCAATAAAAATCACATATTTTTCAGGCAAAATTCACAACAAAATCAGTGAATAAGATTTTATACTAAGATTGAATTTAACACCGTGGTGCTACACCAATTGCCAACCATGATTAAGGTGGTTCGATTGCCATACAAAGCGTTATTTGACTTTCGCAGGCTAACGGCGTGATATTTTAAGAATCTTATGTATTAAACTTTCATCAATTGGCTTCCCATTTGCGCCAAATTCCCCCTTTCCTAGAATAAACTTGTATAAACTAGATTAATTTGAGAAAAATAGTTTTCCCAAAATATCACGTCCCAAACCAATTTCTCAAATTAATCTAGTTTATACAAGTTTATTCTAGGAAAGGGGGAATTTGGCGCAAATGGGAAGCCAATTTATGAAAGTTTGTTACATAAGTTTCTTAAAATATCACGCCGTTGGCCTGCGAATGTCAAATAACGTTTTGTATGGCAATCGAACCACCTTTAACGGGTCGCAAAAACTTTTTGCCAGTGATTGTCCTCTCAATCCTGGGTTCGATGCGTCAAAAGACGACAGGTTTACAAATTCACACATGATTTGGAGAATAAAAGACTTGACAAATCAAATGGTAAAACAATTTCGCAGCCACCATCATCGCTAAGACTCTTTCCCAAGTCTATCTTACGGTTATGCTGTGTGAGGCAACGGAGTGGTTTACGAGGAAATCAGCCACCAACAGCATTATTAGTGTCTTCTTCAGTTCTTCCTATCGGTGGATTTTTTCCTCGCAAACCTCTCCACTACTTTGCACAGCTCTGGTGGATCTCAGCCTAATTGTTGACAGCATGAAAGCTTCGGCTGTTCTGAAAGTAAGTAGGTATCTTACTTCTTTACCAACTGAATTAAACTAGCTGTGTACTCGTACCTCATTATCCTTTGTAAAAAGTTTATGGATTTTCTCACAGTCGCGATATTTTCATCACCTCACAGCAAACTAATGTTAAATGCCAAATTAAATACCTATACAGGGTGGGCCCTGTAACTGGAGCAAAAAATTAAACGGTAGAACAAAAATTTTACGGTATTAAGCTTGTAAACAATTATTTCGAAATGGTTTTATGCAAAAAAAAAATATTTTTTTTGAAAAAAAAAATCTTTAAAATAAGTTTACTTGTATTTTTTTACTCTTCTGGAGTGCTATGAGTAACTTTTTATTTTAAAAACACAAAAAAAAAAAGAAAAAAAAATGAAAAAATCACAAAACTATCTGTTGAACACAAAAATGCAAAAGCTATTATGACTCATTACATGATGTTACCTCAAAATCTGCATTGACTGCCGTGATATGATCTCGTGGTGCCAAGATACATTACTTGGAGCCCTTGGAGGTCATAACTTTAGATCAAAATTTCTCCGTAACCAAAAATTTTGAAAGTGAATGATACACAAGGGGTTACTGCAAATGCTCTAAGGAAGCCTCCTTTTGAATATTTGCTCGTGTTACAGGGCCCACCCTGTATACATCCGAAACTAACTCAGAAAAAAACATTGGTATATGGTGTATGCCTGCAGTGGCTGCAGGTAAGTGGAAAATATTTTTTTTGTAATACGATAACGACCTGTGTATTTATAATGATTGTCAGGTTGTTTTATATTTTAACACAGTGTTATTTATTATTTTGGTGCAATGTCGGAAATATTCGAAATTATTCGAAATATTCGAAAATTCGAATAATGAAAAATTTACTATTCATATTATTCGAATACTAAAAATAGATAAAAATTAACAAGAATAATGATGATGATGCGATATACATATGCTTGCAAAATTTCAGCTCAATTGGATAACGGGAAGTGACTGAAAATGGATTGCAAATTTTGACGGACAACTTACATACGTACTTATACATATTTACATAGGTACATACGAACATTGCATGTTAGTTCTAATATAAAGCTTGTAAAAAAGAACACGTTGCTACGCTCAACCGGGGTTTCTTGTATCTTAGAAATAAATAATTACATAAGGTTGCAAAAAACGATTGATTATTGTTATTATTAAGTCTTACGACGATAGTTGGAATATCACGGCCTTGCCAAAAAAGATAGCGATCCCGGAATCGATTCTCGGAAAAGGCAAATACTTGGGTGATGAGTACGAATGTTGAGCATTAGGCATTAATATTCGCCTCTCCTTTATCATGATTTTATTATTAATAGATTTATTCATCAGAGCACTTGGGCACAAACATCTAAACCCCGATGTTATAGACAAGAAATTACAGCGTGTTGACATATTTTGAGCACCATTGCTGGTTTTGTTACTATGTATGTTATGGCGAATGTATGTAGGTAGGTAGCGAGTGCTAGCAAGAGTAACGTTATTTTTACTAAACGGGGCTTAATCAGAGGGGTAGGGGAGATGTGTGCAACATGATTCCCTTAAGGAAAAATCTTTACTGTGTTCAAATTTGAAGACAAAAACATAAGATTTAGATGTTTTTGAATAGACAATTTTCTTACCTAAGTAATTGCATACTTATTTCTCATGTTTTATACGTAGTTTGTTAATTACGTTACGTTTTCTAAAAGTTTGGTAAAGGATCATTTTATACATATGTGTGTATAAAACGATCCCTAGGGTTGGGTTAAAATGATCCCAGGGATCATTTTGTACTTAAGATTTGTGAAAACACAGAAAATTGTCTGCTTGCTGTTTTATAAGGCATTCCTTCTTTAACGGCATTAAGAGCCTTTAGCATTTCTTCCTCAGGCCAATTTTGGCAAGTGGTTTGACGTTTATAAATTCGCGGCAAAATCTGTAAAAATAAAAATACTAATGGGGTAAAACGATTCCAGGGATCATTTTACACGCACGAAAAGGGATCATTTCACCTCAAACACCAAATTTGAAAACATCGATCAAAATATAACCTTCAAATTTAACGTGCGTCGGGATAAACATCGTTAAAATATATCTAAACATCATTGTAATCCGACAATGAAACACAATATCAATAAAACGTAACATGAAAAAAGTAATGGTATTCAGAAAATAGACTTACCATAGATTAGAGACACATTTTTTAATAAAATTACACTGCGTGCTCACACCGCCATGACACTTTGAGAGGCAACTGGCGGGGTCGCGGGGCACACGTGTATTGTAAATTTAGATAGATGGCACTAGTAGTCGCTCAGATAAGATGGGGAATAATTTTACCTCGAGGGATCGTATTATAACACAACTCCCCTAATCACGTAACGTTTCGAACGCGCGTCGGTACAATTTAACTGTCAATTTTTCATATAAAAAGTGACATTTAGACCTACCTGACGTGCGTACAATGCGTTACGTGATCGACCCACAGGTATAATAAACATATTTATTTACCTCTATTCCGAATAAGTACCGTTTAACAAGAATAATGTTTAACAAAATTGTGCGTTACGGCGCCCCGCACCGCATACATGTGGCCAGGCCCTTACACAGGACGGAATTAAGTCACTTAATCATAATCGGAATCACTGATGAGCAAATAAAACGGCACACTTCGTGCAGAATTTCTACCAAAGGGTGTACCTTTTTTGCTCTTGGGTCACTGATTTCAGTGACAGATTCAGACTATGTGAGGCCAGCTTAAGTGTTCAATAAATACCGGCCCAAGTAGCAATCGCGAATAAGCTTAAATCTAAAAGTTCTGTAATCTGCCTTTACTTAGTTTTGACTAGGAAAGAAAAGATTTTTTCAGACTGCCTTTACTTTAACTCAAAATAGTATCATAATAATTATATTTCAGATAAATATGCGTTTCTAAAACCGAAATAAGAAAAGCCAAATCAAATTTGAGTTGAGTATGACTTAAACAAACGCCTATAAAGTCTGATTTTACTATACGTAGTTTATTGTAAGTGTCGGTGAGAACTTATTTGAATTAATATGAAGGACTTCAGAATGACTTAAAAAAAATAATTTCTATCTTATCGAAAACCGGGTTAAGAAATGACATAAAAATTTTGACTTAAGTATTTCTTCAACAAGTGCCTAGAAATTCTTATATTACTATACTCGGTTTACGTGAAGTTTCAGTAAGAACTTATTTGATTTAAAATTAACTTAAGAGAGGTGTACCTTTTTTGCTCTTGGGCTGATTTCAGTGACAGATTCAGACTATGTGAGGCCAGCTTAAGTGTTCAATAAATACCGGGTACTCACTAGTTTTAGAGCGGGGCTCCCTCGGTCCATCGACGGTGACTTTGATGGCTTTCAGGTACGTTGCTACTTGCGGCGGAGACGTCGACACGGTGATGGTCAGTGAAAAACTCTTCCCTGCGACAAATAAATTAATATTATAGGGCAGTATAAATACACAAATCTATCTAGTCAGTCCCATAATAAGCTCAATAAGGCTTGTGTTATAGGTATACTAGGCGACGATATACATATGTAGGTATTTAAATAGATAAATACATAGAAAACATCCATGACCCAGGAACAAATAGTTATTATATATACTCATCTCATCACACAAATAAATGCCATCATTGGGATTCGAACCCGAGCCCGCCAGCTTCGTAGGCAGCGTCACTACGTGGTCACTACACCAACTAGGCTAGGCTAATGTGGTCGTTAACCAAAAGAGCTCAAAGCGGGTGTAAATCAGAACATTTCAAATAATACGCAATGCGTATCAGGTGGTTTAGGTCGAGGATATATTCATGATAGACGACACGTATACGGTGATCTTAATTTTATACTCATTGACATCTTAATCTCGAATTATCTTTTTGTAACTTGTTGACATATACCTGTGTACATCATTTCCCTTTAAAATATTTGATGTATGTTATTTAACTGACGATCATCGATATGTATTCCTAAAATTGATTGAGTGTTAGTTTTAAGTGAAATTGTATATTGTGAGATAAATAAATCGTATCATATCATGTCATATAATGCATGATCTGCAGACATAAGTCGACGAATGAAGTTCAATTGTTTTCCATTTATAAGTACACGTAGTTACTCATATGATGCATTAATACACTGTTACTGTTCGCATTCATAAAGTTCATTATAATAAATTAAATGACTATACTAGTATTTACTGGCAAGCTATAACGAAAAACCGGCAATCACGGCGGCACACATTGAAGCATGTATTGTCGCCACAATATTATCGAAATAATTGGATACAGTTGATAAAATAGAAAACGCATATTTACATGAGTTTGTTAATTATTTACCTGCCAAATGTGTTGGCGTGTTTGGCTGAATGAAATTAGTCTTTTCTGAGCGCAGCGCGCACCGGTATCACAGTACGTGTATCACTATCAGTAATCATAATTATAGGTAGGTACCTACTTGAGATTATTCAAAAAGCAACCCTACCGTCCAAGTTAAAACATTCCAATAGGGGTGTAGACTCAAAATGTATGACTCCATAAGAAAGAAGGCAAAAAAATATGCCTAGTGATGAAAATCCCATTCAGTTATCTCCAAAAATTACGAAGCTATAACCGATTGAAGGATGACTCACGCTAGAACGGGCCGTGACCGGCCCGGGCCGTTTTCTAAGAAAAACGACGGCGTTTTTGCGCGGCCGAGCCATACTCAAGACCGGCTGAGCCACGGCTGAGGTTTGGAAGCGGCTCGGTGCCGGCACGGCTCGGCTGGGCTTGGATATGGCTTGGCCACGCAAAAACGCCGTCGTTTTTCGTAGAAAACGGCCCGGGCCGGACACGTCCCGTTCTAGCGTGAGTCATCCTTTAATAGTGCCTGTTAGAGAGAGAAAACGCTAGGGGATCGTGATCAAATTTTTTTTTAGGAGGGGAAATGCTTTACGTATCCCTCCCGGGTGTGGGGACGGACCCGGGTGGATATATGGGACTCCTCGGTGTGGGCTAATGAGGCCCCGAGTCTAATCCACTAAAAACCTCTCGGTCTGCCGTCTTTGTGCCTTAGCGGAGAGCTGAAGGAACGCTTGCGCTTTACTTCATCAGCCCCCACCAGCACCGCTCCGATTTCCATAATACCTACTTCAACCCCATGAAACGTAAGAACACCTACATCGGGCATAGTTTACAATACATGCATGGTAACCGAAGTGTGTTGAACTCCATGTACGAGTATATTTGAAAACACTATTTAGTATAAGACAAGTGTTATGTGGGTAGCTTTAAGAGATGAGAGGCGCGGCTGCGTACCGCGCGGGGTTAGTCAAAATATACTTGTCATAGTGAACGGTCCGTGTTTGCCTTGTCTCCATTTCGACTCCCCTCATTGAGAAATAACAGTGGCGACGACAAAATTATATTCGGGTAACGCGTGTAACGATGGCCAAAGTAACAGTTGGGTCGTTATCGACATTTAATCACGAAGTGCAAGAGTGGGAATTTTATAAAGATAGGCTAGAACAATGGTTTTTAGCAAACGAACTCGATGAGGGTGGAGACAAATCCGGTGCAAAAAGGCGTGCGATTTTGCTAAGTTGTCTAACGGAGGCAACATATAAATTAGTAAAGTAACGTGACCTTGCCTTGCCGGGATCAGTTACGAAATTAAGCTACGCGGACGTGGTAAAGTTGCTAAATGAACACTTTGGTAGTAAAAAGTGCGGCTTCGCGGAACGTTATAAATTTCATAGTGCGGTACAAAATGCGAACGAGACCATGGCGGAGTGGGCGGCTCGCGTGCGCGGGCTGGCTGCGCATTGCGAGTTCAGTGCGGCCTCCTTCGGCGACCTTCTGCGCGACCGTTTCGTGCTCGGAATGGTGCACGGCCCCGAGCGGGATAAGCTGTTTACAACAAGTATGGCGGACCTCACTGTGCAGAAAGCATTGGAGATTGCGGAAGGCGTGCGCAGCGCGCGAATAGGTGCACAGCAAGGTCGACATGAGGCGGCGGGCTCAGCGGAAGCCGCGCATGTTCCGCTGCAAGTACTAAAGTTGTCAGAGCGTGGCGGCGGCAGCTCGCCGCGCGCCCAGCAGCAGCACGGGGGACGCGCCGCGGCCGGACCGGGCACCGGCGCCGGCGCTGGCGGCCGCGCGCCGGTCTGCGAGGTCTGCGGCTACAGCGGCCACCAGCCGGATTCATGCAGATTTAAGCATCACGCTTGTAAGCGATGTGGAGTTAAGGGACATTTAAAGCGAATGTGCTCGAAAAATGTTTCTCGACATTACTACGTCGAGTGCGGTGCTGGTGATGACGCGGATGTGAACGGTAAGCGTATTGTGTGCAATATCCGTACGGTTCATGGCGAACCCATGAAGGAATCAGTAGTAGTGGATGAAAATGCTTTAAGTTTTGAAATTGATACCGGTTCCGGGGTGACGATTATTCCGGAAAGTAGTTACGAGTCATTGTTCTGTAATTACCGGTTACAACCTAGTAATGTACAATTGCAAAGTTATAACGGAGGGCGCATCGATACACTCGGCACATTAAAATTACCGTTTAAGTATGGGTCGGTAACTAAGGATATAACAGTTCATGTGGTACGTGGCGAGGGGCCCTTGCTGTTAGGCAGAGATTTTATTTCAAAATTTCAACTTGAGCTTTGCAAAGTAAATTTTTGCAAATCTGATATAGAAGATTTAACTTCAAAGTACCCACAGCTATTCGCAAATAAATTAGGTTGTTTCAAGCATGCAGTAGTTGACTTAAAAATAAAACCAGACGCAAAGCCAAATTTTTGCAGAGCGCGCCCATTGCCTTTCGCATTAAAGGAAAAGGTGGAAAAAGAAATAAATAGGTTGACAGAGTTAGGTATTTTAGTTCCCATTCCATACTCAGAGTATGCAAGTCCGATTGTGCCAGTTTTAAAGCAAGATAAATCATTAAGATTGTGCGCGGACTACTCGGTTTCTATAAACAAGCAATTACTTGTAGAAAAATATCCTTTGCCTCGAATAGACGAATTGTTTGCTAAACTGAATGGGGGTGAGCAGTTTTCAAAACTCGATTTGTCGCGCGCGTACAACCAACTCACGTTATCGGAAGATTCGCAATTACTAACGACTATAAATACTCATAAAGGCCTATACAAGTATACTCGTCTCGCATTTGGCATAAGCTCTGGACCAGCCATTTTTCAGAGAACCATGGAGACGTTATTAGCAGGATTAAACGGGGTTCTTGTTTATTTGGATGATATCTTGATCACAGGAAAAAATAAACGTGAACATGTAGATAAACTTAATGAGGTGTTCCGTAGATTAGAAACGGCCGGACTTGTATTGCAAAAAGAAAAGTGTTCCTTTTTCCAAAACACCGTGGAGTACTTGGGATTTATTATAGATAAGCATGGTATTCACAAATCACCTGAGAAAGTTAAGGCTATGTTAGAAGCAAAAGTACCCAGTAACGTGTCAGAGTTAAAATCATTCTTGGGCCTAGTCAACTATTACAGGAGCTTTGTAAATAATGCGTCAACAATACTCAGTCCTCTTCACGAGTTACTACAAAAAAACGTTCCATGGATTTGGAAACAGGAGCACGAAAAAGCGGTAACAACAATAAAAAATGAACTGTCGTCGGATAAAAATTTAGCACATTTTAACCCGGAGGCACATTTGATTTTGACAGTAGATGCATCGCCCCGCGGTCTCGGAGCGATTTTATCCCTAGTGGAAGGGGGGGTAGAAAAACCGGTCTCTTACGCATCACGATCATTGTCTGCCGCTGAAAAACGATACAGTCAAATCCAAAAGGAGGCAACTGCTATTGTATTCGGAGTCCGTAAGTATCATCAATACCTATACGGACGAGATATACCATTTACGTTAAGAACAGATCATAAGCCTTTACTATCGATATTTAATCCTGATAAAGGCATTCCCGAAATTTCTGCAAACAGATTGCAACGGTACGCAATATTTTTATCAGCGTATAATTACGACATTGAATATATTTCAAGTTCACGCAACTCAGCTGATTTCTTGAGCCGAGCTATGCGCGAGGAACCGGTTTCTCAGATAGACGAAGCAGCCGCCAGCAGCGGTCATTACGTAAATTTTGTTTGTGAAGGCGACAGTTTTTTATCACTAAACGATATAAAAGTCGGTACACGGTCAGATAATATTTTGTCACAAGTGATACAATTCGTTTTAAAGGGCTGGCCTAATAAAGTACAAGATTTATCTCTTAAACCGTATTATGAAAACCGAAGCGAATTAGATGTCGAAAATGACATCCTTATGAAAGGTCATAAATTAGTGGTACCAATGTCAATGAGATCTAAAATAATTGAAGAGTTACATAAGGGCCATTTAGGGGTACATAAAATGAAATCACAGGCACGCGATAGATTTTGGTGGCCTAGGCTGTCAACGGATATCGAAGAGTGCGTCGCGTCGTGCAGAGTGTGTTGGGCGCTACGCCCCGCGCCGGCGCGCGCGCCTCTCACGCCCTGGCCGTTTCCACCGCACAGCTGGTATCGCGTGCACGTTGACCTGGCCGGACCCATTAACAATAGAACGTACTTGGTTGTTGTGGACGCTTTTTCTAAATGGGTCGAGTGCTTTGATGTGTCCAGTGGTTACAGTACTCGCGTAATTATAGAACGACTATGTGAAGTAATGGCGAGATTCGGAATATTTAATGTAATTTGTTCGGATAATGGATCATATTTTGTATCGAAAGAATTTAAAGAATTTTGCACACGTAATGGAAGAGAACATATTACATCTCCCACTTACAGCCCGGCCAGCAACGGACAGGCCGAATCGTATTGTAAAATAATAAAGCGGGCCATTAAGGCGATAATATTGTCCGGGAACAGCGGAAAGAATTTTAATATAAAATTACAAGAATTTCTATTCCATTACAGAAATTCGAAACACAGTACTACTGACAGATCCCCTTCAGAAATATTATTTGGGCGAAAATTAAGAAGTAAGTTGGATTTAATAGTTCCACAAAGTCTAACATCATCCAGCGCACCACTCGCCGTACATGTCAAAGATAAACAATGTCAACAGAGTAAATACTATCGCGGTTCTCGCAAAGTGAATTTCGCAATCGGCGAGCAAGTGTTGGTGCAAGTGTATATAAACCAAAATAAACGTTTAGTTAGGGGAACAGTATTAACAAAACTTGGTTCGTCAGTTTATATTGTAAAGTTAAAGGACGATGATCGCAGTGTAAAAAAACATGTCAACCAAATTTTGAAATATAAGGGGGAGGAGGAGCATGCCCTAGACTGTGGTACTAGAGTGGCCCCAGCGACCATCGTGTCCGACGCGCCCGACCCGGCCGAGATGCCACCGGTGTTTCTAGCGCTGCCTTCGACATCAGTCAGCTTAGAGTTTGGGGATTTGCATGGGCCTCCCAACATAAGTAGCCAACCAGCCTCCGCGGAGATGATGCCGATGGTGCAGGCGCAGCCGTCCTTGTCGACCGACCCTGTGGTTCTTCACACACTGAATGACCAGTCAATCCAAGGCAACATTAACCAAGGTACCACGGAGCACGAGACAGATGGAGAACGTTGGTTGGAGAGTGAGGATACTGGCCCGGGCCTGATTGCTGCCGATGCGCCTTCAAGCTCGACATCGGAACACGACAACCAAGGTTCAGAGGAATCTGCGCCGACTGGGAAACGGCCTAGGAAAAAAGTGGACTACAAATTATTCTTTTAGTTTTTATTATACTTACCTTCTTGGTGGTTAATTTTAGGAATAAAGGTGGAGGGATGTTATGTGGGTAGCTTTAAGAGATGAGAGGCGCGGCTGCGTACCGCGCGGGGTTAGTCAAAATTTACTTGTCATAGTGAACGGTCCGTGTTTGCCTTGTCTCCATTTCGACTCCCCTCATTGAGAAATAACATAAGACCATTACATAAGAGGAACTTTTAAAGTTAGACCTATTGAAGACAAGCTAGCAGAAACACGACTGCGATGGTATGGCCACGTCATGAGGAGACCAGCGGACCACATGACCAGAAAAATTCTCGAGCTTGAGTCAGCGCCGAAGAAACGTGGGAGACCCCGACTCACATGGATAAAGACCGTGGATAACGACCTTAAGAGAAATGATATTGACCCAAAGACGACCCAGAACCGCCAGCTCTGGAGGAAAATGATTAGGAGAGCCGACCCCAATTAAAAATGGGAAGAAGGCCGGTAGAAGAAGAAGACTATTTAGTATGGGGATTTCGGTAATTAATGAATTAGCTTACATTCATTTAGGCTAAGTTGTCTCAGTTCGGGTTGCACATGGCGGTTCCACAACACTTCAGGAGCTCAAATACCGCGAGCCATCCGGTTGCCTCTTTGGGTACTGTAACTACGCGTCATTGCTCTGAATATAGGAGCGTTCAATCTGACACGTCAGGTGGGTTGGTTACCTAACGCGCACGCTATCAATTTAATTTTGATATAAAACAAATACGCCACGTGAGGTAGACCTTCTGTTTAGTAGGGTATTTACAGTTTTACCTACAATTTTCTGTAAGTTTGTGGTTAAATGTCCTCGTATCCGAAACACTTGTTCGAAATGGCATTAACTTTGGAATCTCAATGACTCTTCTCGCGGACGATGCCAGTAGCGTTGTCAGCAGGCTGTGTCTAGGTCAACCATAACTCAACCTTTTTTCTACGAAGGCCGCAATAGTTATTTGTTATACAAGGGGGGAAAGTTGTATTTTACCTGCGATTTGAGACACGAGCTAGCGAAAGGACTGCATGATTGACTACGAGCGAAGCGAGTGGTTCAAAAATAGAACCCTGAGCGTAGCGAGTGTTACAACACACGAGACGTAAAATAACTTTTCTCAAACATGCAATGAAATATTCTCTTTACGTTCCTTATAATAGACTCGGAAGTATCCTTTTTCGAACGCAGCATCTCGAGGCGGCCTGAAATGGGATTTCTTACAAATTTTCCTGTAAAGTAACTTTTTAATTTTCATTCCACTATTTGTGGCACAGCATTCAGCCATGAAAATTAGTTTGGTGTGAGGATTTTTATTTATTTATTTCATTGCATGTTTGAGAAAAGCACTATACGTGCCTCGGCGTGATAACGGATACCCGGCCTCGTATCTCTATCCTTATGCCTACTTGGTCGGAAATCCGTGTTGTCCCGGCCTCTGATGTAATGTACTATTTCACCCGTGTATAACACAAATCTTTTCACCTCACTACAGCGAGGAAAATAAGAAAACGGGAAAAAAAAAAGTTAAAAAAAGGTAAAAAATAGCTACAAAAAAAGCTTAAAAAAAGTAAAAAAAAAATTTTTACATAAAATATTTCAGGAAAATAAACATTTAACGTTCTACGTCATTAGTAGGTACCTACTTTTAACGTTCTATGGATAAAAAGCGATTTTCTCAATATATATCAAACATACAAAAAGGCCTTTCCGAGCTAGTGAGGTGAAAATACATGTTAGCTAAGGAGCCCCGGGGTACCTACACGGTAAATTTATGGTTTTTTTACTAGGATCGCATGGTGGATGGCGTGGAGGGCCACTCGCAAAAGTTCGACGGGCCGCATTCAGCCCGCGGGCCGCAGGTTGAGCATAACTGGTCTAGGTGGACGCATAGACGAATGAAGTCGATACCTACTGTCAGTAATAGTTTCACTGCGATGAAACTATTGCGTAGCGTTCAGGGAAAATAGCGAGCTTTTTGGGCGCCCGATTTGCGGTCGGCAGTAATGAATGCACCGATAAATACGGAATAAAATTACAGTTAAAATGAGTGGATTAACATGTCTAATGCAGATAATTCGTGTGTAGCGCACTCTATGCTTAAATGATTGATTTCACTTGGTCAAGCGCTGTTTAGATCGTTGGTAGGTAAATTAGGTCGAAGCGATGAACGTAAGAAAGTAGTTGGTTTAGCTAACCCACAGGTTTAGGTTAAAATTTATCTTTTCTGGGGCTGATTTTAGAGGACTTTGGAATATTTAATACCCATAATCTAATTCAGACCAAAATAACGTTATAAGTCGTAAAGTCGCTGTATGGAGATTCAAAGATCAAAATTAGCTTCCATCGTGTCCTAAAGTTTAATCAGAAACATGTTATAGAGTTATCTTATCAGTTTATATATTAATGAAATTACGTGGAATCGATTATCGTATATGTCATGTAATTCACAGTTGTAGCGACAAGTTGTTACATGCCAGTGACTTTTACGCGCTCTGAATTCAGACTTAATTTGTATTGTATAATAGTAAATATTTTGTCATTATTATGATGATGCTCCAGCCATATAGGTATAAGTATGTTGTAGGCAAAAAAATTTATATTTTATATCAAAGTATAAAACGTAATAAACGCCTTTTGCATGCTTTAGAGTCAATTCAAAGACACGCCTAATAGATTTAGAAAATCATGTGCGTTTCGGAGTTAATTCTACGGAGTCTCGGTTTAGCTTAGCAATCAGTGTTTCGTTTGAGATCTTAATATCGATGTCGCAGATTTCAAAGGGACGTTACAAAATCGCGCCGCACTACATTAAATAAGGAAACAAATCATCATAAAATATAAGTCGCTAAAGGCGTGTCTGAACGATGTGAAATATTGCTTTTAAAATCGCTATTAAACTTAATGCATTTCGCGTGATCACTCATCAACAGTTTAGGACCTAACACAATGTGCGCGGAGCTATAAAACATAACATTGTATCCCAACGACTTGGAGGTGTTGAGAGAGATGCGTGAAATATTCAATTATTCTGCCCAGGCGCAGGTGGGTGGTGGGGGAGGGAGGGGAGAATGGCAGCCATCTTGATTTACGATCGAGCGTAAATCCTGAGTGACATTTGTGACTGAAGACGAAACGTAGTTCGTATCTTTGCAACCCGCTACTACAACACGGTTTTCAGGAAAATTTCTTCGCACAATTTATAGGTACTTATTGCTGCTTTGATTTGGAGCTTGTGCTGTGAGGTTGGCGATGAGGCGTCAATGGAAAGCGAGGTGTAGCGAGAATAGTTTCTGTCGATGGGATCATGAGTTCCAATGTAGTATTGTTGGCGGCCAATGAGCATAAACATAAAATATTATATGACTTGGAAGACGTGCGAATGGGTGCGGCGACAAAGCCTTCGTCTCTTTCTCAATTTCAAGGATAGTTACTTATACGTATCATGATGAGCTTTCATGATGAGTTAGGAAGTAGATAAGTTTGTTCCACTATCTATATGAGAAATTACCTTTTAATAAAGCCAAGGAAAACAGTTTTTCACGTCATTAGTAACCAATACGTTGATTTCATGTTGTTTCGAAACGAAAGCAAAGCTATATTTGCCAGCGCTAAGCGTAATAGCCAGCTAATGTCTGTATTTCAAAATACGACATTATTATTAGGTGCATAATAACGTAATCTTTGTTTAGTTGACAAATTAGTTTCGGAATAGAGGGTGTGCTAACTGTGTTAAAAAATTAAGTAGTTAATGTAAACATTTACAAGATTATATGTATGTATAAATGTTTACTAAACTTTAAGACTGTTAATGCAAATTAAACGATGTATGAAGTCAATATCCTGGGAACTACCCACATCTATTATCTGAATAGTTATTAGGTAGTGATCTTAACGATTCCCATAGAAAATACAGATGATCTATATTTTCTATGGGAATCGTTAAGATCACTACCTAATAACTATTCAGATATTTTCTGTATGAGTATTAAAAATTTAACGAAAATTATTAACTTGCTTCTTCTCTCTTCAGCATCATAGCTCTTGGTATACCTACTCAAACGAAATTTGATTTTCAACAAATGCCACTTTCATTTAAATATAAACCTTTCCCTAACAGCCTATATGTAAAAATAACACAACCACACGCACACGAGTGTGACAAGCATATGAAGCGTAACAACTTGATGACCGCTACACAAAATGATTTGGTCACATTCTGGTCATGCCATTTACAGACTCCCGCTCCTAATGGTGTGTTCAATTTGTACCGAGATGGCTGAATCTCGTTTGGTCGGAGCTACGTCTCACTTGGAGATTGGGGCATTGCTTGGACAACGTAATCAACGGGTTCTTGATAGATCTCTTAATAATGTTTTTTTGTTTCTACTTACTGTACTAAAAGTATGGTTACAGTATTCTGATGTGGAAATAACAGAAGCATATTTTTAGGGTGCGAAGATTATGCTACAATGTCTGTTTATCTATCTAGGTATGTTTTACACACTTATATTTTCTTTGAAATTACAAACTTAGGCAAACAATATTAGGCAAACTTAGGATAAAGAAAGGCAATGCAAGACGTAATCTTAATTATCTAAATGAAAAGATTTCAAACCCATACGAATATTAAACGCTGAACTGGTTATTAGATACATGTATTAGGCATTGTATATATTGAATTGCTCCCTATTGTTGATACATTATATCTATACATTGTGTTGTTTTACAATTTACGACTGTATACTGTTATACACACAGGTTAATTACTTGCAAATACATGTCTATTAAGCTGATGTTTCTAAAATTGCATCTCAAATTGCTTTACTCGTTCCGCTACCAATCAATTCATATTTAACGAAATAAATGGCTTATTTAAAATGTAAAAGGTTATAAAACTAAAAACGATATCGTAACTTTGACCTTTAATTCAAATGCTGTAAGGCTCAAAATTAATGTAGAGTTAACCAACGTAGTGCGTTTTAATATTTTTGGAAAACCATCACTATAAAGTAATCTGTAAATAATTTCATCTTGGTGCACAAATGCAAGCAGGTTTTATTGCGTTGTACTTTGTTATTATAATAAAATTCGTTACTTTAAAACACAAGGACACTTGTCTTATTACTCTTATTAGGTTTTTTGTATGTACCTACTTTAGCACTCTTTGAGGGAGGCCTATGTCTAGCAGTGGACGTCTTTCGGCGATGATGATGATGATGATATATATATCTCAGTATATATATATATATATTTGCAATCACATTCTCGGAAACGGCTCTAACGATTTCGATGAAATTTGGGGTCGAATTATCGATCTAGCTAGCCAAATTAGTTTTCTCTATTTTAACCCGAGCAGAGCTCGGTCGCCCAGGGACTAATATAATAAGTTTAACATGTGTATCTGTGTGTGGCGTCGTAGCTCCCAAACGGATGAACCGAATTGTTTTAAACGAAAGTCTTGTTATTCGAGATGGTTTTTAGCTACCTATGTCTGTTGTGCCCGAGCTGTTACATTTTATTTATGTATGTAGTAACTAATGTTTAAATTATAGCTCTGGAGGAATACACAAGATAAAAAATGCTTTCAAAGTAAAGTAGGTAGGTATATTGATTCGTGTGTTATTAAATATGTCTATTCGTAGTATTCGTACGCTCATGTCGATACCCTTTTACACGCAGACTTTGTATTTGGCTGAAGTAATTGTATATTATGGTCAGTCAGACAGGTGTCTGCGTACCCCTGCATAAAAATAATATCCAGGGGTTGCAGCCAACTTACAATTTTGCTGACTACCTATTTATATCAGAATCCACCAGTTTATATTTACTACACTTATAAATACTCACCACAAATTCAGAAACCCGAGGATTGATCACCAAGCTTATAACGTAACGCTTTCAGACATGACCTTCTCAACACCAAAATTAAGCGTCTAATCATTCCAAAGAATTAGTTCCACTTCATTACTATAGTTCCATTCATTAATCACGACATCAATACTTGCAACAGCCAGTTTAGAATGGCCCTTTCAGACCGCTTTGTAACTCGTTAATTGCTATGACAGTTTTTATAGATCCGATCAAATAATGTTGGTGTCCAAATATGTAATCGGACACCCGTTGTCGTCGGTTGACGTGGTTATCAAAACACTGCGTCGGTAATCTGACGAGATGGGTTTGGACAGACGGGTCTTGATTCGGTGGCGTGGCCCTGTTTGGTCATATGTATATTTACGAGGGTGTACCAGTCGAGTTCTCCAGTATCTATACAGACAACCTTTCAAAAACATCTACACATGCGTCTTATGTCAATAACAATAAAGACTGGTACTGTAGATATTTTTTTCTACTCGTCGACTTTAATCTTTGAATTTTCGTACACAAAACTAAGATCACATACTTTTTGATCCTGAAGCTCCATGAGCTCGTCACAGAGCTCGTGGTTTCATGCGATTTTCAATAGATACCAAGTTTGTTTAATAAATAATAATAAATAAATAATAATAATAAATATTACGGGACAATCTTACACAAATCAACCTAGGCCCACGGTAAGCTCAGTAAGGCTTGTGTTGTGGGTACTAGGCGATGATATATATAATAGATACATACATATAGATACTTTTGTACATATATAACATCCATAACTCAGGAACAAATATTCGTGATAAATACACAAATAAATGCCCTGACCGAGATTCGAACCCGGGACCTCCAGCTTCGTAGGCAGAGTCACTACCCACTGGGCTACGGAGGCCGTTGTTGTGTGTTTTAATAAATTATTATTTCCGTTGACTCGTAGAAAAAGTATTGTATACAATAGTTATATAATTAGCTTTTTAAGTCTCGTACCTTAATTAGGCCACTCAGCAAGCTTCGTGGCCTAAACGTGGTACTCGACTTAAAAAGCATACATTATATAACGATTGCATAAACTACTATTAAAAGGCTGTCTGTATAAGATATATTAGATATTGGGGATCTCGATTGTAACAGATCTATGTAGGTACAGTCGTCACCAAACTAGTAACACACAAGGGTGCCTAAAAATATTTGAAGATGCTTTAACGCTGTAATAATAATAAATAAATATTTTCGGACAATATTACCGATGGCCGTTGGGGCGGAAAGGTTCTTGAGTGGCGACCACGTACCGGAAGGCGCGGCGTGGGTTGGCCCCCCACAAGGTGGACTGATGACCTGGTAAAGGTCGCGGGAGTCCGCTGGATGCGGGTGGCGCAGGACCGGCCATTGTGGCACTCTTTGAGGGAGGCCTATGTCCAGCAGTGGACGTCTTTCGGCTGATATGATGATGTGATGATGATGAATATTACACAATCAACCTAGTCCCAAACCTAGTCACACAAATAAATGCCCTTACCGGGATTCGAACCCAGGACCTCTTGCCTCGTAGGCAGGGTCACTACCAACTACGCTAAAGCGGTCGTCGTAAGAACGGTCGTGTTAAACACCGGGGTTGGGAACAATTTAAATTTCAAATTATTTGTTTACTAAGGTAATGAAAAGGATGTAAACGTATCGGGAACACAGAAAAATTCCGAAGAGTCATTTGTCCGAAACCATCAACATTCCGATAGCCATTTTCCGCTAACCTAATTTGGACGCAGATGATTTAATGGAATATAATATAAATAGGTTAGTCTTTATGCTCTTGTGGCACGGACGTGGAATGACTGGGTCACCACGGACTTTGTTCAGGCCTCGGCAGAGAGTACAACTTTGTACCCTAAATATGGCGTGGAGACCCTCGGTCCGTGAGGTCCCAGTGCGCATAAGTTATTTGCGGAAATTGCGAAACGTCTGGTTGATGTAACGTAAACTGGTGACCGAAGAGCTGGCGGGTTTCTCGCGCAACGCATCAGCATCGCAATTCAGCGAGGAAATGCCGCCAGCATCCTCGGTACAATGCCTCGAGGGCCTTTTTTATTTATATTTATTTATTAGAAGATATTTAACTTAAGTAGTTTTAATTTAATTTAGTTAATGTTATTTACCATCTTGTATATGTATATAAGTACTTTAGAAAATAAATATGTTCTAGGTTAGTCTTATATCCTGAAAAATCAAAAGTCCTTCAGCGGAACATGGTTTTCGGAAATACATATGTACCTAGTGTACCCAAACATCATTCTATATATATTTTTTAATAAATTGATTTGGTTATTCATTCGATCCTAAAGGCAATCCCAAATTTAGGGACTTGCGCATGAATAGGTAACGATCTCTCGAATCACGAGGCACGTTATGGGACAAATAAATAACGTGGCGATCCTTCCAAAAGAAAGAAGACGATGCTAGACAATATCAAAAAAAAAAAAAACAAAATATATTTATTTACCAAAAAATACAATTATACACATACAGAAATTACAGTGATACCCACACTAGGCAACGCCTGTATCGTGGGTTTCAAGTTCTAGCTTGACGGAAAACCTTGTTAAATCAGGCTCAGTTGACACCAGAAATATCTTTTTTACGGACACTTAAAGGTATGCGTTCAGCGCGGTCAATCGAGCCCGCAATCCTAAGTCTTCACCTGATTCAACGGTTTTCCGGTAAGGAACATTTGACTTTACGATAAAAAAAAATTAAATTTTTGATGATAAGTAAATGATAATTGGTTTAGTTAATGCAAAATCTTATTTTGTTAAGGGTATAATACGATTTTGATATTACCACTAGGTAGATTTTTGATCACGCTATCTAAGCATGTTAAGCCTTTAACACCGCCTATTTCATAAGACTTTTTATAAAAATATTTAGAAGCCGTCATTTTTACTCTTATCCGAGTCCAAAATCAAACCCTTTAATGACAAATATTTACATAAAACTAGACGCTGTTTATGTGGATTATGTAGCCATTGACTTATTATTACTATAGACCGACCACCTAGATCTTTCTTAAGGCGAGGCCGGTTCACGATCTTCTCTCCTTGTCACTGAGCATAAGCGTGAGCGAGATCGAAGTGCGTGTTCGGAAGTGTGTAGGTACCTAATCACTTTATAGTACATATTAATTGATTTTTGGAATACTGGATAATTCCCCTGTTCCCTATAAGACTGGTTTACCTAGTTTAGGGCACAGGACACCGTTCCTAGGCTTATCTAAAAATAGTGCACTCTATCTATCATAATGTATTAAATAAGCTGATGTACTGATTCTCCAATAAATATATTTTCATTTTCATTTATTAAAAATCTATCCGGTTATCGTGTTAGAACAATAAAAAGCTATCCTTTTTATAAAAAAAACATAGATTGTCGTTGAAAATTACGAAATCTCAAACATTACATTTTATTTTTATGGTGATATTTAAGATTTTTTTACAGAGTTACCAAGCCATTTTCTATTATTATGTTCGGTTATTGGTTTCTTTGTTTCTTTTTCAGTCTACAGTATTTTTTTCTGTAGTATTCTTCATTATTTCTTCACACTGGAAGCTCAAAAATCAATCTTTTCGTCAGATCGTTCATCACCTTGGAATCCAGTAGTACTAAGTATGTATTTAGCGACCGCCCGCCAGCCCCCCACTATGCAAAGGTAATCCCATGAGAGTAGTTTACTATGTACCAACTATACAATAGCTCAATGGATTTGGCAATGTAAGTAGCGATCTCAGATTGAGCATTATAAACACCACACCCCTATTCCCTATAAGAAAGGTTTACGTAGGTAGTTTAGAACACAGGACACCGTTCCTATAGTTTTATCTAACAATAAGTGCATTCTGTATGTACACATGAATACCAGCATAAGTAAGCAGATTGACTGATACTAGGTACAATACACATTCATTTCATTTTCAATGTCCACAGGAAAGACGCGATTCTAAATCGCTTTGTAAGCCTTCAACGTGTGTGTCTTTATACACTGATAGGAACATATAGAAGCTAAGGGAATTACACCGATACAATGTTCTTTCCCTTAAATCGAATAGCATCTGTATATAGACTTCACGTTATGATATTCAGTGAAGGAATGATCTCGTTTTAGTGCTCAGCGCATGGGGGCCGTAATGGGTGCGCGAGCGCAACACAATAGAACAGTAAAGTGCGAACATTTATGGCTGCGGTTTGGGAATTAAAATCCTCGCACGATACGGGGACGATCGGGGTGAAAGTGGGAAACGGGATGATGTGAGACAGTAGGTACGACGAAAATCGAAAATCACACTTCGTAGGTATATTGTCTCTATCATCGAATTAACCAGTGCGCTAGGCTTGAGACGGAGATGTAGGTAAGAAAATAATATTTCAGAATTTTGTGAAATTGATTACTCATTATTACACAGAATCACTAATTCCATTGAAATCGTTTATCATAATGTAAGCGCGGATTCAGTCGCCCGTATTGATCAAAAAAAAAAAGTGGTAGTGAAACTAGTGAACACTTTATGGCACCATACAAACATATAGTAGCAGAATATAAAAATGATTGAGCAATTGAGCGTAAGGGTGAATATCAAACAGATGCAAATGCGCGTACGCGTAGATGTGTTTTCATATGAAAACACAGCTTCGCACCATCTTTGGTGGATGGTCACCCTAAATGTGATAATGGCAGACATACTGTACATAGTGTACATTGTACAAGATGGCCTAAAAAAGAACTTAAGACCAGGGTACGTGATATGAATATGTACCGTAAAATAAATAATTACCTATACAAAAAAAGGAAGTCAGGTGGATGAGGTCCTTTCCTATTATATATTACGAAAACCTGTATTTGAGTGTGAATAAATTTCTTTTATAAATGTATTTTTTAAGAATTGCTGTGGAGTTGCACTTATTATATTTTGAGCACTTTTTCAGTTTATGGCTACAAAATCAACACGAGATCTTTTAAATATTTTCCATACTTTTTGTTTAATAGTGTATGGATACAGTTATGTACTGCGTACTGCGTAGGTATGTACAAAGACAGTTAACAATGAATCACATTGAGCGAATAGGTACAACATTTGAAAACCGTCGATATACCGTTTTCAATAGGGAAAATTTTCAACTAATAATATTATCACACTACTTTTATAGGCAACAAAGTGACATATATGGGATTGCCCAAGGATAGCGAGGACAAAACACAAGAAATGATTTCATGATTTGAATTGGTATTAGAATTACTGTTTTAGGAGAATAATAATTTAGTAATAATTTACTAGGTACATAATATCGATCTCATTCAGTCATTAGTCATTACATCAGGTCACCTGTAATAACAGCCGTAAGTATTACGCGTAATTTAATTTAACACAGTTTAGTAGTCGATTTTCCATTATGTATCTACTACTTCCCTACGTACAGTCGCCATCACATACATCGGTACACTATAGGTGTTCAAAAATATCGACACATGCACCCTAATACCTTGAAAATAGAGGTGTGTTCCGATGTTTGTGACGTGCTTGTTTGCTCCGATGTATGTGATGGCTGTGTACCTGTGTGGTTTTTTAATGTCGGCCCAATACTGAAAAATAAAACTGTATTTTTAATACAGAAGGTAGTCGATGTCACCCGGAGCACAATTTCGAGTCGATTCACACCTCACGTAATATCAAAACCGGTGCAGTATCTTAAACCCTACGGTGGAACACACGTAAATGCAAACATAGACTGCTAATAGTAGGTACATTACTAACCTAGGGCGGTAAAACAAAGAATGTCTCAGATCGCAGGTATTTGACGCCTGAGCCGAAGGCAAGGGCTTTTGGCTGTGCCGTAATCGGGCAAAACATAAAATTCAAAATGATTACTTATACCATATTTTTTTCTAGGAAGATTAGAATGATAGATGTCACTTCATAATAGAATGTCACTTTGTATTGGTAAGCGAAATTCATATTTTTCCAAGGGACAAATATTGCTTGTAAAAATTAAATCACTTCCAATATGCGGATGTAATTATTAAAAGGCCTAGCTACCGTGCAAACGTACGTAATAAATAATATACGTGAGTTTGGCATCTGTCATTCTAATCTTCCTAGAAAAAATATCATATAAACTAAGTTTATTTTCTGTGGTACAAATGACCGGCTAGATTCTTACATACAAAATAATCCTTGTTGTGTCATATATAAAATTAACGTCTATTTTGAAAAAGATTAGGTAGGTAGACATTTTTTAATCCGTTCTTCGTTACCATTTTAAAACTTTTTCAAAGGCACTGGTAATGGATGAAACCAAACACGTACCTATTATTTAAACAATAGAATAATACAATGGCATATCCATTTAGTTGCACGACGATAATAGAAAATGAATTGGTATTAATTTTACAGCACGAACGCTACGCAGTCTTCAGAGTGCGCAGTAAACGAATTAAGAAACAGTATACGAGTTTGCACAGTCGTGAATTAACAATTGCTTAATCCAAAATATGTAAGTAGGTACAATGGAAACCTGATTGACGACATTATTATTATCAGACTCTATATGCTCGTACGTTCCAGGGTTGGGGCTTCCTTTTTCAATGATGTCTAATTGTCTACCTAATAGGTATTTGGGTGCAGTGCGGAATCCCCAAGGATTCTGTACTACCATTGAAATTGCATCCGTAATTCACAGATTCATAACATATATTCGTTTCCCAAAAGCTATGTCGCCGGGTCTCGGACCCCGTTATTCATTTGTTTTTTTTTTAAAGACTCGATCAATTCCTTTCAGGTGTAGATCTGTAGATATAGATACTAAACTATGTTTTGTCCATCAAAATATGAAATGAAAAAGTTTTGACTTTGTATGTTTTGTCCTGTTGCTGACAGGCCTCGCTATAGTTAACAACATTTATTTTTTTCAAATGGGTTATTTTATGTAATAAAAACATTTTCTAGCGAAGGAAATATTTTTTTTAAGGGGCTCGTGTTTTTTTATTTCTCCCTAAATTGTAATTTTCATTCAGAAATATCAAATTGAAAAGTAGCGAATTCCAGAAAATCATAACTAAATTATGACGTCAACGTTACGGCTCTGTATGGCAGCTTGCACACCTTTCATATGACAGTCGTAGTATTGACGTCACGGCATACAAAATTGCGATTTTCTTAAAAACGGGTGAGATATGAAATCTGAAAAACTACTTTATTACGTTCAGGTAACAAATTAGGCATCATTACATAGTTTGAAATGTTGTCAATTGTATTTAGTTACTGTTTCAACCGGTAAGTCATAGTATATAGATAATAATTTAATGGGGTGCCAATAAGATGGCCTATTTAGTCTGAGTTTCAAATTAGTATAAAACATGCTAGGCTATTGAAGAAAGCCTTGTGTTTTTTAAAGATTTTTGTGATATATGCATGTTGTTAATTGTGTAATACGGCATAGGAAATTCAAAGTTCAAATTTCATTGTGGATCTAAGGATTTTTTTTAAACATGACATGGTTGTATTTTCGCTTTATTGATCTGTTTTTTTTTTGAATTTTTATATAAGGATTGCCAACGGAGTTCACAATGTAACATTTTATAAAAAACAAGCACTTATGTAATGTCTAATTGTAACCCTAATAATAGCCACAGCATTCGTTGCGTTACAATTTTTAGCATGAATGCTGTTATATTATGACGGCACCCGTTTTCGGCTTGACGTTGACTTTTGGAACACGTTGTATAAGGGGAGACGCGAACAGGCTTACCCGTGAAAAATTCTGTGTACTACGAAACGCAAGTTTTCACATTCGTGATTTAGAAACTGTTCGTCCCTCACCGCAAACGATTATTTTGTTCATTGCTGTCGCGCCGTGACGGGGCCTTAATCGCGTGATCGTTTAACGGAGATTTTCTTTTATTACCAGCTAACGGAACCCGCATATTTCATAAATGAGCCCATGGAGTTGTGAAAAATAACAGAGAAATTATATGTAAGTAAAGCGTTCCTTACACCTGTACCTTTTTTTTTTCGTTGAGGAAACCTGCGAACTATGAACCCAATCATCGGGGGATGACTGGGTTATGTGGTATTTCTATCCAATAAAAACTCCACGGCGGCCGGCATCTGCGCTCTCATGCGGAGGACTCCAGTATCTCATTCTGAACGCACTGGATCCTCCCTCGCGCATGATATTTGCCTTCCCTGGGGTTTTTAGGTCCCCGCCCCCCGCCAGAAACACTGCGATCCTCCGCCTTCTACGACAGCAGGCGGAGGAGACCGTAGACCTATTCTTGTCAGTACCTACAGGGTTTAGTTCAGTGGAAAGATTTTTTCATGAAAAATTACTTAGCGCTAACCTGTTGTGTTTCATGGCGATATACGTAAACTATGGTAAAAGGTGCTATACCACCAAACGTAATAGCAGAAGACAACATAATCTTATAAAAATTGACTTATTCAAAAAAAACACGTCGGTGGCAAACATGTGCACGCCCCGCCTGATGAGAAAACTGTAGCCTATGAACGTCATGGTGTTGAGCTATTAATTCTCAGTCTTTATCCAACATAATGTGTGATCCTATAGGTAGTTAGGTAGTTTGCTGTGAATTTATATTCACTTGGAAGTCATGAATACATCATCTTATTCAGTCTTACCACAGAAGAAGTAATAGTGTCTTACTAAGAAATTCTTACACGTGCAGAGTATCCAAGCGCTTACATAAAAGTCATGAAACCATTAGGTGTGTATATGTAAGTATAAAGGTATCGGTTATACAGAGTGAAATAGCCTTAAGTGCATATATCAAACGTTTTTATGGCATAATATAAAACATACTTAAATACTTATACAGATAAATAAATACTTAAATACATTGAAAACACCCAAGACTCAGGAACACATATTGTGCTCATCACACAAATAAATGCCCTTATTCGAACCCGAGACCTCCAGCTTTGTAGGCATAGTAACTACCAACTAGGCTACAGAGGTCGTCAATAGCTCTTAACTTTAGCAAGGTCCACTGAAAACTCTGGAACGACGCGAAGTTAAATCTCAGTATTACCTACCGAGCATGCAGGTTCCAGGCCCCGTAGCACGGATGGGCCTTATCACGCGATAAGTGACAAGATAACAGCGTCGTCTCGTTCTATCGAACGGTGTCAGCTAGGGACGGATGATCTATCATGTCACTTATCGCGTGATAACGCCATCCATGCTACGGGGCCTGAACCTATAGTAATGTAGAACGTGACAAAAATAAATGAGCAGCTAGTTTTCACATTCATAACTGCTTAGGTAGTTTACAAACGAACCCAGTAGTATGTAGGGATTGTCATTTATCATATCATACGTATCTAGATATGTATGTAGTGGGTGAACACTATGTTATTCCGATTAGTCAAATTAGCCAGTACACAGAATGGGCAGTTAGGGCCACGGGACACTGGGGGCATTACAGAGACGGCGGCGATTAGGACCGGTCATAATTGCCTAATCCGGGTGATTTGCTCCGGCCGTCTAATAACCTGGGTATAATCGTCTAATAACCTGGTTATTGATTTCATTGACTCGGAGATTGGACTGTAAAGTTTGTATGCCGGGTTTTAGTATAGTTTAATGTGACGTCAATTGTTAACGTTACAGCACGTCAGCAGTGTGTTGCTAAGAGAGGTTTTGTAAAAATTGGAACTGGCCCCGTAGCACGGATGGCCTTATCACGCGATAAGTGACAAGATAACAGCGTCGTCCCGTTCTATCGAACGGTGTCAGCCAGGGACGGATGATCTATCATGTCACTTATCGCGTGATAACGCCATCCATGCTACGGGGCCTGGTCAGACATGTTTCTAAGTTTTCTGTTTGTAAACTATATGCAAGTAAAGTAAGTAGGTGTTTATAACATCTTAGTATCTAACAAGTGACATGTAGCATTTAGTAGTGGCTGTCATAAATAAATAGGCCATTTGCAGGATAATAATAGAAAATAGTTGAAATCGAAGCTTGACATTAGGTGTCTCCTACTCCTCGGACTAGGTTCCGTAACCGTAAAAAAAGCTACGAAAAACAATTGTTACACATAATATCTAACTAAACCAGTAACTAAATTAACCAAATTTATCAGCAAAATCCACTACGCAAACGAAGACGTCAAAAGCCTTTATTAAAAGGGGATAAGAACCTTTGACGTCTTCGATTGCGTAACTACTTTTGATGCTGACTGTACATCCATAGACTCCAAATCACTCACCTCTCCCGCTCCGCCCCACAAACCGCAGATCGTTAAACTTGGCAACCCTATTCTTCATAACGGCCGAGTTGTTCCGCAGCTCGGCCGAGCAGTTCTCGTCGTTGCCGGCGCGGATGGTGACCAGCGTGCCGTCGATGACTTCACTCAGGGCTACCACCTTGAAGCCGCCGGGGAGGGTCTTGTTGGAGCGCCAGTGCTGTGGCAGCATTGAGCACATGTAGTCAGGACTGCCCGTTCGGACTGAAAAAATAAATGAATGTATTGAAATTAGGTATCCAGATCTGGGGACCGATTTTTGTCTTTCGAGCGCTCGAAAATGAAATAAAAGTGATAACTATTTTAGTTTCAAAATTGCCGGCACTCACTTTCTACTGATATATTTGAATACAAGTGGTCAATACCACTCGTTTTTAAAATTTCCATCGCTGTTTCAAAATAGCATTTCATCATTTTTGACAGTTTTCGAATGAAAGAGTCGAGCGCTCGAAAGTGAAAAATCGGTCCCCTAGGCTTTTTCTCGATGCAACTTGGATAACGCTAAAAAACAGAAAAGGGACAATCTACAAAATTAAGTTACTGCCAAACATGACAGTAGATATGTGTCAAATAGATCGGATAAAATTCAGAGTTTTGCGTGACGTAATATGTGGACGGTCCCAAAAGGACAGAACCAAGATCATGAAATATAATTTTCTAATATGTTTAATTGTTTCGTAGATGTGATATTTATTGCAAAATTATTTCATTAAAACTTTGTTTGGTTTCGACTAATTAGCTTATCAATTAAAAAGCGGCCAAGTGCGAGTCGGACTCGCACATGAAGGGTTCCGTAAAATAAATTGCGGTTTACGATTTATGACGTATAAAAAAAACTACTTACTAGATCTCGTTCAAACCAATTTTCGGTGAAAGTTTGCATGGTAATGAACGTCATATTTTTTTTTTAGTTTTATCATTCTCTTATTTTAGAAGTTACAGGGGGGGGGGGACACATTTTACCACTTTAGAAGTGTCTCCCGCGCAAACTAATTAGTTTAGAAAAAAATGATATTTCAAACCTCAATATCATTTTTAAAGACCTATCCATAGATACCGCACACGTATGGGGTTGATGAAAAAAATTTTTTTGAGTTTCAGTATAGAGACCCCCAAAACTTACTGTTTTTTTTAGATTTTTGTGTAAAAATCTTAATGCGGTTCACAAAATACATCTACTTACCAAGTCTCAACAGTATAGCTCTTATAGTTTAGAAAAAAAGTGGCTGTGACATACGGACGGACAGACAGACAGACAGACAGACATGACGAATCTATAAGGGTTCCGTTTTTTGCCATTTGGCTACGGAACCCTAAAAACCACAACAGGCATACCTAAATAGACAAGCAACGTCATCACGTGATATCAAGGACGTTCCTAGCGAAATACAGTGGACAACATTTCTGCGATATTGGTCTAGGCATCGATATATTATAATCTATAATATATTTTAAGAAATTAAAAAATTAAACTTAATACTTAATAATAATACTCGTATTTACATGTAGGTGATGAAACAAAAAAAATATCCATTCAATTTGCATGACGCCTCGAAATAAGCATTTGGTTTAAAACAGACCAAAAAGAATGAAGGCGGGACGACCTGAATCAATTCTCTATAAAGCAGCAGCATTCACTCAATTTAGAACCGAATGGTGGGACCAAGGGAAGGTTTTTGGTCAGCTGCGGGCTAAGGGAAAAAAGCTTTTGGTTTTAGTCCAAGATATACCAATCCAGCGCTTTTCAACCTTTTTCAAGACGTGACCTTCTTAGATGATAGAAGATTATAGCTGCGCGAGTATTGCGACTTCCTAGAGGGTCGCGCCATCTTAGGTTGAAAAACACAGCAGTCTATCTCTTATTTCGTGTATGACTCTATAAATCCTATCCTATTAGACAAGCAATATTTATATCCCATAAAAACATTCCATGTAAAAAATAGGCCAAGTCTCGAAACTCTTCCACAGTAAAAAGTAGTGAGATATTTCGTAGAGCCAAGTCAGGCATTCTTATTAATCTTTATTTGCTTGCTAAATAAAATTCTGCAACTTGGGAATCACACAACTTCACTACATTTACTAATTTTTGCATATCTTAAATTATGTAAGTGTGATTGCCAAGTCACAACATTTTATTTAGCAAGCAAATAAAGATTAATAAGAATGCCTGACTTGGCTCTACGAAATATCTCACCACTTTTTACTGTGGAAGAGTTCCGAGACTTGGCCTATTTTTTACATGGAATGTCTTTATGGGATCTCATTTCTTTTTGTAGGTTATTTTGTAAATTTAGAGCTTGTTAGTCTGCTAAAAGTACCTTAGGATTACGATGATCATAAGTGAGTCAGTGAGTATGTCAGTGACAAAACTAAGGAACTTTGACGGGCACTAGTTCTGAAACTAAAAGTTCAAATTGAATGTTATTGAGAATATATGTATGCCATATTAAGCCCTATAAGCTGCTGAAAATTCAGGGTTCTGGCTTTAGCCACCACGAAATTACAGGATGTTGAAAATGGCCTGAATGGCTTCGAGAAAAGGATGGTACGGCCGGCCGTGCCTCTTTGTTTTGCTCGACTTGGCGGGGGCACTGCCGTGCCCATATGTACACCTATCATCATCAATTCATCATCATCATATCAGACAAAAGACGTCCACTGCTGCACATAGGCCTCCTAAATATGTACATATACATATACCAGTGGCGGCGCATAAGAATTTTCACTGGACAACCCGGAGCCAAATAAAAGGGTGATTTTTGATGATTTACGAGTTTGGTAGTATATAGCAGGAAATTTTAGGGAAGCCGGTGGGAATCGGCTTTTATGGGCGCTCCGCCACTGATATATACACCTATATATATTTGTAATCACGTTTTCCTAAACGGCTCTAAGAATTTCAATGAAATTTGGTATATGCAGGATTACGGGGGCGAAAAATCGATCTAAATGGGTCTCATGTCTGGGAAAATGCAGCCGAGCAGAGCTCGGTCGCCCAGGGACTAAATTAATAAACTACGCACCGCACATCCACTGCGAATTCGCAAGACGAGAAATAACTGTATATTTGACTAAACATACGATTCTAATTAAAGTAGAAAAATATAAACTCGAAGACTCGCCGGAATAAGTAATTAAAAGAAATATTAGCCGTGATTGTAGGTATGAGTTGATTCAAAGTGTAATATTCTATGGTTTTACATAACCAATACCAGCACTATCACACGCTTGGCTGCTGCTAATTAACAACGCTTAGATAACGCGCGATTGTTTGAGGAAAACGCAGTGTTTACGCAGTCGCAGGCGAACGCTGTATGACCGAAAATATCAAAATATTCCGTCGTTTCCGGACCCTAGTCGACCTCCGTTACGAGTATTGCCTTGAGATATAAAGTTGTGATGACTTTAATACAACGCGTTTAGTAATACGCAGAAACAATCTTTGAAATGGCCGTGAGTGTAGGTACCATACCTACTCAGATCAAGAAGGAACAGCACGGCATAGGTATTTTTAAACTTTTCACCTCACGTGCTCGGAAAGGCCTTTTTGTATGTTTGTTAACTATTGAGAAAATCTCTTTTTATCCACATGTGAAGAAAGTAGACGTAGAACGTTAAAAGTACTATGACGTAGAACGTTAAATGTTTATTTTTGTTTCTTGTAGGTATATTTCATGACATATTTTTGTTTAACTTTGTTTTTTAACTTTTTTTTTACTTTTTTTTTTTTTACATTTTTTTTTTATCTATTTTTACTTTAAAAAAAAAATTAAAATTTATTTTACTTTTTTGTTTTTTTTCTTATTCTTTTTCTTATTTTCCTCTCTGTAGTGAGGTGAAAAGATTTGTGTAATACACGGGTGAAAAGTTATTTTACGTCTCGTGTGTTGAAACACTCCCTACGCTCAGGATTCTATTTTTGAACCTAATTCAATCATAGAATCCTTTCGCTAGCTCGTGTTTCAAATGAACACTCGCAGGTAAAATACAACTTTCCGCCCTTGTATAACAAATAACTATTAACGGCTTCAAAAAAGGAGGAGGTTCTCAATTTTTTATGTATGTTCCCCAATTACTCGAAGACACCTGGACCGATTTGAAAATTATTTTTACAATATATTTTTATTTCTTTGCATGATGCATTGTAAAATGTTGTATGATACACGTGCGGATAGGTAATTCCCAACTCGTGTCGATCAAAAACACTCCTTGACGGTCGTGTTTTTGGTCATCGCCACTCGTTGGGAATTACCTATAAATAACTAATTACAATGCACTTGCTCTGAAAGTGCGCCTTTATGTGGTTCAACATAAACAACACGGAAAGTCGTCGTCGAAGGGCCAGCCAGTGCGGGAATGGATTTCAGGCCAATATTCCCACACATGTGCGAGAATGATTTTTCATGACAATTAAGATTTCACCTTTTATTTTTATTTTTTTATTTCCTTGCATGATGCATTGTAAAATTGGGAATTACCTACTTTCCGCACTTGTATCATAAATAACTATTTCGTTTGAAAGGGTATCGTATCCTTCCCAAGAAGTCCCATGGTCATCAGGTCAGGATCTGATCCTGGAGAAATCAAGAGAGTTCTTCAAATTTTATACAACACTTGAAGCCGGAGTACGGAATTGAAGTTGGTTAAAACATTGTCTTTAAAGTATATTTTACCCCCATTTGTCACATCGAAAAAATATAACATGAGAGAGCTAACTTAGACAGCGTATGCTATAACATCTTAAGTCGTTCTTGCTTGAGGGCACAAGTTATCAAAACTGGAATGTTATGTGTTCATGTTTAATATTTACGAATACGAACCAACGCTGAAATAAAGATTATTTACACAATTTATGTTACCATAGTACGCTAATGTAATGCTACCATCCATTATTATAATATTGTGATACTGCCAGCATTAATCTACAAATACAGGCTTCAACATTGGTTAACTATACATATAGGTACCTACTTGTTAACCCACTATCGAGCATTATACTCGTAATTAAATTTATTGGAAATTGATTACCCAACCCTCCCTCCCTTTTGCACCCGAGTTATTTAATGTTTATATATTTATATTACAGTGCCTGATTTAAGTAGAAAAGAAGTTAAGTAGAATCCTGACAAACCACTTTCGCTTCACAAACTTTCATAACGTTTCTCATACATGCTCGTCGGTTTAGGGTACTTTTCTTCTCTTTCTCCAATTTGAACGGAGAAAGTTCGCCTAGGTCTTCCCCTTCCAACTTGCCCTTCCTATATTATTAAGTTACCTATATTACGTTAATCAACTACTATTAAATTAATCAATTTAATTGGTTTGCTATCTGTAACAAAGTTCAAGAAAATAGTTGCGCTAAAATTGTGTACAACCGCGTTTTTTTACTTATTATGTTTTTTAACATTAAGACATCAAATCCAACACTGTCATTTCATTTCATATATTAGCAATAAATTTTATTGTATGTCACATAATAAGTTGGCTGTCGTTTTCTTAATCTTGTATTCTTGTGTTAGTTTTATTTTATTAACACTTCAAAATCAATCGCATCTTTAGTTTGTTAATTTGAAACTTGACTGCAAAATTTAACAGTAAAGTATTTTGTATTTTGCAAATAGAAAACAGGTCTGAAAAAGTATTTCAAATAAAATACAAAATGCATTTTTGAAAAAGGTATTTAAATATAAAATAGAAAATAGGTATTTTGCAATTCAAATATAAGTATGTCAAATAAGCCGCAGCTCTGCGTAACACCATGACATATACACCTCTTAAATAAATCATCCTATCATAGATGTACACGGCCAATGATGATGATACGAGTATATCCCATATGACGACAATAATATACTCTTACAATCAGCACCAAAAATGGCTAATCGGGTCAAGTACTCAAAAAGACACGACTCTAATCTAATGGCCGGTAGACCTACAATAACTTTGCACAACATTTTTATGTCGCAATATAATTTGTCTTGTGTTTGTGCTTCAATACTAACCCTAAACGGTCAAAAACATTGCCCAATTCGTAATTTTGTGCAATTTAATTGATCGTTAAAGGCCGGCCGTTAGGTATCTATGTAGAATGTAGATCATTATAAGCTTATTTTGCATAGTTACTTCTGCTGCTGTCTGTACCAACATGTATTGACACTGAACATTTTAAATTTGGTATACTAACACAACTGTACAAAGTAGAAACAATCGTTTTTAATAACATTATAATTTAATTTCAATACTTTTTATATCAAGCTTCATTTAAAAACATTGACGTACTAATTCAAGGAAAAATAATTAATTTATGTCGCTTTTCATAAATGACGCGCGTTTTCTAGAAATATCGAATGTGCGCAAATGGTGACGATTAATGATTAATAATTTCAATGCCTATGGGAAGACAAAAATGATTTATACGTATGCTATTTTTCATGAACTTAGGTACCTACTATTCGTCATAAAACTCACGAACTTGTGATTTACAATATTTAATTTTTTCACATTGGCAATTTTTTGAATAATGCGAATACTTAAAAGCCAATAAAAGCCAAAGCCAAGTCAAAAACACATATGTACTGTGTTGCTATCGTCGTATTTTGATATTTTAAAAGTTGAGACACCACGAGCCATTTCCTTGCATCAATTGGTTGTGTTGGTAAATACTCTAGTCCTTGGGCTCTTCATTTCTAAGACTGGACTCAATTTTTTAGACTCTATAGTCATTGAATCGAAGCTTAAGTTCTTTTCAACTTGGGGGGACCTGAGTCTTCTGTAGTCTTCTATAGAGAATCGAGTCATCTAATACAGATTCGAATGTTTTGTTTACGCTTAAGGCTGTTGGAAGGTTGGAACAACTGAGTTATTATTAGAACTCGTGGACTTGTAGGAACACTTGAGATTACGCAACTTACTCAGCAAAGTAGTGTAGCAATCAGTATATTTTTTTGTTTTTAATTCTGTCTGTTAATATGGTTTCCTTATTTTATCACAACCCAGAAAAAAAAATATAAAGTTGAAAAAAGACTATAAAAGATACGATGACTTGAGTCTTTTTTAAAGCCTGAGTTGTGACTATAGGACTCGGAAACTCGGACTCACGACTTAAAACACTCTGAAGTCTTTTAAGCTCATAGTCCCGTAAATTTAGCTCGAGTTCTTGCAATTTAGACTTCAAAAACTTGAGTCTTCACCGACACTATCAATTGGTATATATATCTCGCCTCGCCTACAATATCCTGAAATTAAACAGAATTTGCAAACATTGTAACCAATTTAAAAGTGCTAATTCGGTTGACAATGTGTGCGAATTCTGTTTGCCCAAAGAAAGTGACAAACCAACAGCGGGTTGTACTCGTATTGGAGATATAACCGTAAATTACAAGTGGATATTTCTTACTTTTCCTCTCTATTTTCATCATCAAATAATGTACGATTCTCACCGACCGGGCCGGGCCGAAATTTGAAGCTATAGACGTTAAATTTCTTATTTGAATGGATTTTCGGCCGGATGGCTCCTCGCGAACGTGGACGGCCTACGCATTGCGGCTCACCCCGTTACGAAACTAGACCTCATCATCATCATCGTCATTGTCAGCCCGCGATCTTCCTAATATCGTCCACCCATCGAGCTAATTACTATTACGCATCGCGGTGTCAAGGTGTAATTGTAGGTGAGCGTTGAGGTGAGCTTAAAACAAGTTACAGAATAGGGCGCTGTCCTCGCATCCGACCTGCCCCGTCCGGCTATTGCCTTACTACACTCTATTCTATTAAAACGCGGTCGGCTCCCGTCGGGTGATCGCGCATCCGTTGCGATGCGGCGCCACACGACCCGTTCGTACCTTATAGCTACTAATTATTTACCAGTTGTATATACCACTATTCAAAAGCCATGCGACACGGAGGCCATTTCTCGGGTTGGTTCAAGATAATGTAATTCAACCCATAAAAAAAAATGGTTTCCTCATCAAATTTTTGATGACATCGCCGATATAAAGTTTGATCATTTTCAATGACGCGAAAATGCAATCACAGATGAAATAATCCATGTCGTCGCATGATAAAGCGACGACAAAACCCAAGATGAAGCTCACTGGTTTAGTATCAAAGATGAAGGTCTATCTGTCATCATTTATTCTGGCCTTGACTTGTCTGAATGTTTCGGACATAAAGAAACCTCGTTATTATGACATGACGGAACCATGGCTCTACTATCCATCGAATCAAAGTATTCACCGCAACTCGTCGGTGTCAATTTTTAACTAGCAAACTAGGAGCTGGAAAAACTAACCATGCAACGGTGAGGGAAGTCATAAAAAGCATTAATAGTAACCGCGGTTTCTATATTTACGGAAGTTGGTATCTATACAAATTATAGCGCCGCAAACCGCCGGTGCGGTCGGATAGGGGTCGTCGAGGATGCGCCCGCGGCGGTCACGCTGACGTATTCAATCACGGGAGTGACGGTAGGACTCATTAATAAATAGAGGTTTCACAAGGCGTTTAAGAGCGGTTACACACGGCGTTTCACGAAGGGCGACGTCATAGATCACCTGTCAAAGTCGCCTGTATCGACACTGCATCGCGTTTATAGCGCTGTAAGTCGCCGGGTGTCATCATCATCATCATTATATCAGCCGAAAGACGTCCACTGCTGGACATAGGCCTCCCCCAAAGAGTGCCAAAGTGACCGGTCCTGCGCCACCCGCATCCAGCGGACTCCCACGGCCTTTAACAGGTCATACGTCCACCTACCCACGCCGCGCCATCCGGTACGTGGTCGCCACTGGAGAAACTTTCCGCCCCAACGGCCATCGGTTATTCGTGCAAGTCGCCGGGTGTAATAGCTCTAAAATGTGGCACTGCTGGGCAAAGGCCTCCCCCCTCTGTTTCCAGACTGCGATCCTGAGCATTCTCTGGTTAATCCTTTAAAAAGAGTCTTGCTCGTCCCGCCATCGTTTCGAGCTGTCGGGCTGCCAGTCAGTGGTGATCATGGCCCACAGGAGAGAACTGTGGCGACAGCGAGACAGAGAGACAGAGAAACAGGAGAGACAGCGCCCTATTCTGTAACTTGTTTTAAGCTCACCTCAACGCTCACCTACAATTACACCTTGACACCGCGATGCGTAATAGTAATTAGCTCGATGGGTGGACGATATTAGGAAGATCGCGGGCTGACAATGACGATGATGATGATGAGGTCTAGTTTCGTAACGGGGTGAGCCGCAATGCGTAGGCCGTCCACGTTCGCGAGGAGCCATCCGGCCGAAAATCCATTCAAATAAGAAATTTAACGTCTATGTGGTACCAAATTCTAACCTCTAATTACGGAGTACCACAGATTACAAATGCAAGCTAAGAATAGGCAAGGACTGTATACCGGTATTCTGTTCATATTAAACACTGGTATTGGATTCTGGATTGGATTCGATATCTCGCTTATTATTTAATATTAAAGTATATGTATGCTAGTTAAGCTATTAAAGTATAAGTAATTTAATTAAATTAATGTAAATTATATACAAGTAGATCATTTACAATACAATACAATCTATTAATACTCTTTATTACACACCTCAATAAAAAAACACTGTACAGATCATAATAAACACATGTAGAGGAAAACAACAGGCGGTCTTATCGCTAGAAAGTGCTTACATTAGCTAAGTTAACCCTAAACTTGGCAAATTAAAACAAAAACGTGCGTTCAAGTCTCGTTTGCGCTGTATAGAGCGCAAAAAATTGTTCTAGAAAAAAATGCAAAAAGATGACTAAAAAATGTGTGCATTATTAGATATGCTGTCAATTTTAGGGTTAAATTAAAACTAAGTTAAATCTAAAAAAACCGGCCAAGTGCGAGTTGGACTCGCGCACGAAGGGTTCCGTACCATTATCTATAAAAACGGCAAAAAAATCACGTTTGTTGTATGGGAGCCCCCCTTAAAAAAATGTTTTATTTTGTTTTTAGTATTTGTTGTTATAGCGGCAACAGAAATGCATAATCTGTGAAAATTTCAACTCTCTAGCTATCACGGTTCTTGAGATATAGCCTGGTGACAGATTATCTATAAAAACGGCAAAAAAATCACGTTTTTTGTATGAGAGCCCCCTTAAAAAAATTTTTTTTTTTGTTTTTAGTATTTGTTGCTATAGGGGCAACAGAAATACATAATCTGTGAAACATTCAACTCTCTAGCTAACACGGTTCTTGAGATACAGACAGACGGACGGACAGCGAAGTAATAGGGTCCCGTTTTACTCTTTGAGTACGGAACCCTAAAAGGCCCTTGAGGCATTAGTATAAGTCGTACGAATAAAAAAAACCGCAAATCGATTTAGTTTGGGCTCCTCCAGACACGATATGGCTCATTTAAAAAAAATATAATATACCACAAATAATACGTGATATCCTCATTTCTAACCTCAAAAACGCAATTTTGAAAATAACTTCATTAAGTATATATATTTTTTTGTAATATTGAAAAATTATACAAATAAAAAATAAACTACAGTTCCTTAAGTCACGTCAAATAGGTATTGAAGTAGATCCGTGTCACTTTGTAATATAGAATTTTAAATTTTTGAAATTAATGAAATTATTTTCAAAATTGCTTTTTTGAGGTTAGATATGAGGATATCACGTATCATTTGTGGCATACAGTATTAAAAAAAAACAGCCATATCGTGTCTGGAGGAGCCCAAACTTGGTATGTTTCGAAAATTATTTTTGTGTTAATTTGAAAAAAAAGCTGAAATGTAATGATGTGGTATATTTTTAGAATCGCCTCAAAATGCTATTCCATTAGATACCACACACGATAGGTTTCTAATATTTTTTTTTCCATACAAAAAATAAAATGTCTTGGCACTCCCCTCCTAAGGGAATTTTGTTTAGGAACTGCGGGTCAAAAAAATTGTTTTGAACTCTAGTATGCGTGTGCCAAATGGCTAAACTGTAGATCGATTTGCGGTTTTTCTTTGAAAATGGGCTTGTACGGCTACCACTAATTGTACCCAGGATGCTGGCGGCATTTCCTCGCTGGATTGCAATGCTGATACGTTGCGCGTTTCATAGTAAGTATTATGAATTCTAACCGACTCATTTTATATTTCAGGTTACGTAAAATTATTTTGGAATACCAAGAAAATTTAGCGAGGTGTAACTCAGGGATTAGGCAGTCGAGCAGCTTCCAGGTTTTTTCAGGACGCAACCAGGATAACGCTAAGATGAGGAGAAGGTTGCCAATATATACCTATATTTTTAACAGTAGCAAATAAACAGATGGTAAGCGTTTGCCGTAGTAGGTGCGTCGCTGACCCTTTAAAAACTTGTGTCAGTACACTCCTCTCTTGAAGAATCTTATACATAGGTTATGCAGTCTTTCAGTCAAGTCGTGGCATGGAGCTCAAGCTTCCACAACCGGACCTGGACATTCGCGGGAGGAAATACCATTGTATGTCCCAAGGTGTAAGAAAGAATGCTCTGCCGGCAGGGAGCGGTGCAATGTTAGAATGTGGCCGTTTGATACTCTACATATAGTCTACATTGGATGGATGGTATCATCATCCTCCTAGCGTTATTCCCGGTTGTGCCCCTAAAGGAGCCCGGGGTCCACTTTGACACCTAATCCCAAGATTTGGCATAGGCACTAGTTTGACGAAAGCGATTGACATCTGACCTTCCAACCCAGAGGGAAAACTAGACCTTATTGGGATTAAGATAGATGGATGGTATAATGGGCAAATATCTAATCTAGTCAATCATCAAATAGTAGGTGTTATAATTCATAACTCGTCCGTTCATCCTTAGGTATTATACATTTTGGTCGAGTCCTTCTAGAAGAGGCCTCGCTCTTCCAGATAACAGTTTTACAATACTAGTGTTGGCGAAAAACAATGATTAATATGATTATAAAGTTATGAACTACCGTAAAACTACACAACTATAGTCCAAGTCACGCAACTATGGTCCAAATCAATTCTCATATTACTGGCTCAGGTATTTTCATGGATGGATTAAAGATAGGCAATATAATAACACAATTTTTTAAAAAAGTGGCCAAGTGCGAGTCGGACTCGCACATGAAGGGTTCCGTAAAATAAATTGCGGTTTACGATTTAAGACTTTTAAAAAAAACTACTAACTAGATCTCGTTCAAACCAATTTTCGGTGGAAGTTTACATGGCAATGTACATCATATATTTATTTTTATTTTTATCATTCTCTTATTTTAGAAGTTACAGGGGGGGAGACACACATTTTACCACTTTCGAAGTGTCTCTCGCGCAAACTATTCAGTTTAGAAAAAAATATATATTAGAAACTTCAATATCATTTTTTTAGATACCCCACAACAAAGGGTTTGATGAAAAAAATTTTTTGATTTTCAATTCTAAGTATGGGGAACCCCCAAAACTAAATAGTTTTTTTCAATGTTTGTGTTAAAAACAGAATATACATCTACTTACCAAGTTTCAACAGTATAGCTCTTATGGTTTCGGAAAAAAGTAGCTGTGACATACGGACGGACAGACAGACAGACAGACAGACACACATGACGAATCTATAAGGGTTCCGTTTTTTGCCATTTGGCTACGGAACCCTAATAAAAACATGCAAACTATAGTCCAGGTCACCCAACTATGGTCCAAATCAATTCTCATATTACTGGCTCAGGTATTTTTATGGATTAACTTAAAGATAGGCAATATAATAACACAAATTTAAATAAAAACGTATAAAATCACTATTACGAAATCGTTATTGATAGAAACGAATGAGTTTACTTTTGGACCATGGTAGTGGACTATAGTTGTGTAGTTTTACGGTATTTGTTTTGTTGTTATATTATAATTTAAGAAATAGCACCACTTGCTATCACGTAAACGTCAACATTCTTTAAAACAAACTCGAAATGCCAACCAATAGAGCAATAGGAATCTAGCATGGTCCAAAACCGAGCAGTATATCGAACGATTAAGGTCATAAGCGCCCTAACAACTCGAATATACATGTTCCCTTTAGCATTAGGAGTGGGGAAATATCGACGGTTATGTCGGACAACCCCGTGCTCATTAGGGCTCATTCAACGAGCTCATTACCGTGAGTGCCCAGCCCGGGGTGATTGTCGCTAATTGTAATAGGTTTTGTCTCTTATTAACCGTTTCGCTAGACGTGGTGGGGGCTTGAAGGTTGTGCATACGGTATTTAGAGTGGAAATCAACCACTTTTTATATACGATACATCAAAAATTCTCTGTTCGTATGAAGTTTGCAGGGAAATCCAGACCAGTGGCTCGACAATTTGTCTCTATGGTAAAATACTTAATTACCTTTATACTTGCAAAAATATAAAGCTCGATGTTTCCCGAGTATTGTTAATAATATCACTTACAACTCTGCGACGCTTAAGAATCAATACTGTCAAAATAACATTGTTGATGTTTTTTACCTTTTTGCAGTTAGGTGCAGAAAAAAATTATGAATAGCATGCCATAATTGTCTATATTTTTTGTATTTTTGTTACTTAGACGGTATTGATTCTTACGCGTCGTCTGGATTGTTAATAAATATTACTATGTTTTCTTTTGTTTTTTTGAAAATACCGGACGTAATTTTTTTTTAATGACGTAGGTAATTAAAGTTAATTTGTAGTAGATAATAGATTTTGATTTATATATTAAGTGCCCTTGATGCCTATTTGGAGAGAAAATATTTTGATTTAGATCTTTGACTTGCATCAGATTTTAGTTTATTCTTCCCATGAAGTGACTTATTTATCCATCCATCCATAATGCTTATCAAAAGCTTAAAATATTATTTTATTCCGTGGAATAATAATATTAGAAGAATAAGATGAAGTTACGATAGTCACTTGGTATCGTCTGCGTTGATGTCTTTTCTTTGAAGTCGTTATCTCTTTCAAATCTAGAACCCATCGTAATATAATATTTAATTGGCCATTCAATTTAATGACAAATGTAACATAATAAAATCTCATTTTTATGTTTTGTCCTTCTCGTGATGTTTCGTCTAGGGAAATCGAAAGAGAAATCATTACAAATAAATGATATAGAACATTTTTTTACTAAGAAGTAGAGATGCGCTGAATATTCGGTAAATATTTGGTATTCGCCATATTCGGCACGTTTTTCAATGTTCGTTATTCGGCCGAATTATTCGGTTCAAATGCCGAATATTTACCGAATAATTTTGCAGGTTTTTTGTCTGCAAGTTGTAAGAATGTAACATAATCATTGTCCTGTGAAATTATTATTCTAAAACGGATTCTTATTGTTATTTAACTACCTTTAGTATAAATGTTTCACTTAAAAATCAACAAGATTTTTACCACTGAAAAATGAGTCCGTTTTGGAACGGCTGATTAAGGCATAAGGCATTCCTTTGAACCGAATTATTCGGCCGAATATTCGGTTCGGCATAAGCTGGAACGAAAATTCGGCCGAATATTCGTATTCGGTAAAACCCATATTCGGCGCATCTCTACTAAGAAGCTGTGTATTAAAATTGTTAATTTGTGTGAAAGCAGGATACATACAGATATTCATAATAATCCCTACATAGTATAAAACAAAGTCGCTTCCAGTCTGTCCCTATGTATGCATAGATCTTTAAAACTACGCAACGGATTATGATGCGGTTTTTTTTAATAGATAGTGTAATCCAAGAGGAAGGTTTATACGTATAATAAATGCATGTATTATACATATAAACCCGTGCAAAGCCGGGGCGGGTCGCTAGTGTTTTATAAAGTAACAAATAATTAATTAGCTATATTATTAAACGAACTGTATACTTGTCCCGCCGTCAGCAGTAGGTACTTACTCGTAGAGCCAGCTCAGCATTCGATTAAAGTGAAATCTTGTATCCATCTTAACCCACTTTTATGTACTCAATTGGGTTGGGTTTTGGCAAGTGCGTGGGTTTGCTATAACAGTAGGTACAGTACTGTTCACAAAAAAGGTAGTTTCAATTAAGATTACTAAGTAGATTCCTTGGTTTCTATGTGTGAGCGCGTTATCGTGTTAAATAAGTAATCACTAATCATCATCATATTCACGATCATACCATTGTTTTTCCTCGTTGTATCCTAAAAGGATCCACTCCGCTTTGACCCCTAAAGCGTTGTTTGAACTACTGAGGTGCTTATTGTTTATATTTATTTGCATTAACAATAACGTGTACCGATATATTTTTTTGCATAAGCCTAGATTAATCTAGATGCTTTTAGCTCTAGCCAGATATTTCATGACAATTTGCCATATGGTGATCAATTCGACCGACCTTTTGACAACTCAATGGTATCAAGTAATTGACCGTGACTTTGAATGCCACTATTAGGTAGTGATATCACAAGATAGTAGCCATATTTCGAGCACTCACTAAAAAGTTGTGAATACTCTCTTGTGTACACTGTAAACACATTACTTACCTAGGGCGGTATAACAAAGAATGTCTCAGATCGCAGGTATTAGACGCCCGAGCCGAAGGCAAGGGCGATAAATATGCGATCTTAGGCTTTCTTTATTACCGCCCGTGGTGAGTACAACATTTTACGTCTCTCCCTGGCCAGGAAGTGGGATTTTCCACACGCGTAGTGTGCGGTAATTGCTACTTTATGGCCAGGTGTGACGTTAATGTGTTTATGTAATTTTTAGTAAGGTACGGCATTAGAATGCGGTTCAGACTTTTTCCGTCGGTAAGACAACTTCTATACCTACATATATTAAAAGAATTACAATTATTTTAATTGGATAACAACATTAACAACGATGATTTACTTCTTGTATTTGCTATTGTCGACAATAAAACTATAAAATGACAATAGATAATAAAAGTTGTCGTTCTTTAATATACTTCTTAGTTTAGTTGTGGTTTAGAACTAAAACGTTTTTAATGCATAGTACCGTAAAGGATTTTCTTAGTGGAGCTCGTCACCGTGACTACGAAATTTAGAAAACAATATTTATGAACTAACTAACATGTTTTTTTTTTATTGATATTCAAAGAAAAAATTGTGGTACTTAATTTATATTTATGATGATAATCAAATCATGGCAAGAATACCGACTAGCTAATGAAGACAACTAATGAATATTTTTGTAAGCTAGTAATGGGTTGCAATTCCATCTTTTTATTGTCATCCCTAGAACATAGCTTTTACTATGTTCTTCTGGGCTGGAATTCCATCCGCGATAATTGACAGAAGGGGACATGACAGTTTCATGTATCTGGTCTTTCAAAATTTCTTTTCTTAATTTTGACATACACGAGTACTATTTGGGGGAGGCCTATGTCCAGCACGTCTTTCGGCTGATATGATGATGATGATGAGCATGATGAGTCTAGTTCATAAAAAATTGTTATTTTGGTCCTTCTTAAACAATGATGTGACTTTACAAACGTGTTATTTTTGTTTTTAAATTAAGTAAGCAACTAGGGGGAACATAACAAATTAACTATTGCTCTGTACTATACAAGGCCCTTATTTTGCTATCCATATCACATCTTAGAATAAGGCTTTACTTAGTGATATTTATTTAAACTCTTACATCTACTGTTTAGTCGCTAGGGGTTTTCTAACTAAAGTTTCCGTACTAAGTATGAAAAGCTGGGATGGACATGTACCCATTAATGTTCGAGCAAAAGAAAATGGTTAGAAAATGTGTAACTGGCTTATTAAAATCAGATTGGAATCATATTGGCTGGTAAATTATAAGATTTATATTATAAAACTACACACCAACTCTAATACAATCCCATCAATTAGGTATTTGACAACAGAGAAAATAAATTGTTTTTGTCATTAGCAACAGATAAACATTACGAAAATACTCGGAATGTACCTATATATATCTTTAAATAGCAAACATAAAAGAAAGCTTATTTATGTTTGCTATTTAATGATTTTTAAATTAATTAAAACTAACAATAAGGACGTTGTTTGATTGTGACGTCAAAACATAGTAATTCCTATAGATTTTTGACGTTTCATAAAAAAAAGCTGATTTGACTTTTGTCAAATACCGTATTACGTTCCAGAATTGATCCCCTTACCCTACGGGTTTTATAAAGATCCGTTAGAAATTAAACGAAATATTTTATTCATAACATAGTTACATAATATTGAATAATAACTATAATTATTATTTATTCTTTAACTGAGTTACGTTACTATTTGATCTGCCATTTGGTCTAACGCATTGGCCCCGAACCTAATTCTTTTGGGGTAATAGGATTGATATCTAAAAGGGATATTAAACTTATGGGGGGTATTATATATTCTTTAAACACCGTAAAATAGTTTCCTTAAAAAAATTACGGGAGTTATTAATAAGTTTATATTTATATGTATGTTAGTTTTTAAGGTATTTGTAATATGGGCCTTGTTGCATGATTTAAATAAATAAATAACGCTTCTTATAAGGGTGGCTATCTACCAGAGCTATGCGAGGAAAAAATCCACAAATAGCATTACTAGCCTCGCTCTCGCATCTCTTAATATTGGTGGATGTTCTCGCACAGCTCTGGTACCAAAAACCCGGGCCTTAGTCGATAATAATGTTGTCATGTACCTAGATGATTCTCACCGAGGTCAGGGTGCTCCGCTAGCGTGTCGTCCACGACGGACTGCAGCCACCAGGGCTCCGGCTCCATGTCCCGCCGGCGCCGCCCGCGCGCCTCATACGGCAGGTGCATCCTCACTGCATCACTCTCCGCCCCACACTCACACGGCACTCGACACTTTCTCTTGTTTTTATTTTCCCGGCTGTTGGCGCGCTTCCAAGAGGATTCTTTTGTTTCGCGATTTAATGAGTGATGGTTTTAAAGTTTGTTTTAATCTTTGGATTCGTATTTAAGTGTCTATAAATGCGTCAGTCTCTAGTAATATTTTATAACTAATTACAACTTCAGTTCAATGTTTGTATCATTATCCGAGTGCGTAGTAATACACATAAATTCACAATTAAACAAACAATTTTTCCTCAGTTCGTTCACATTCTAGTCTGTCGCCCTTGGAGATTGCTTCAATTTAACTTTCGTCATCTTAGGTGAGTCACTCGGCGAGGGCTAATAGGTTTGTATAAATTCACGCACGACATTCGGGCCGGTTCGTAGAAGGCTTTAGCTTGCGTCGGCGCAGCGATCAGCTGTTCGAGTTTTCCGTTGCGTCACACTGTGTTCGCGCCGTGTTCGACGTATCAGCCACGCTCGCGTGCTCTCACGCCGCCCGACCGTCCGCGACTGAGCCGTCATGTCACTCGCTGCTTCCATTCTCTGCGGTCAATCTGTGGTTTGGCCACGCTTCATTTGTTGGGAAAATGCGCGATGTTATCCTCCCACTCGCGCCCGCCTGTTCAAGTTACTGTGCGAGCGGGACGCGGGCAAGTTTTGTGCCATTAAACACTTTTGTTTAGCTCCATTGTTGCGGGGAAATATTATGAGCTTTTTCATTTTGTGGAGTAGATGCCTCTCTTCTGGTCTAGGCGCTGCGGTTGGAGTGAAAAGAGACATATATACAGTCATCGTTCTTGAGTTTTTCTCCGATTTAAATTTATTATGTTTCAGTAAAGTTAGTTAATGATTAGCTATCATGCGTAACTAACGCTTAAAGTTGGAATAATATCAATACTGACCGATATCGTTGCGCGCTCTACAATTAATGATGCTTGTGGTTAGCTTATTGTATCAGCCACTTAATTATGTTGGCGGCTCATATTTGAAATTTAAACGCGTGTCTAAATGATTAGTTGGTGGGTTTAGCGTTCATTATTAAATTAAACCGAAGGAAAGCGTAATAACCAAAATGGAAACTTATTGTAAGTAATCCATCTAACGTTGACACGGAATCAATGAAGGAAACTCTCGGGGTTATTAAAAGTTTGTTAAGACGTCGTGTGGGCGTGGCCGAGGCGGGTGGGCGTGGCGTGCGGCGGCCCGCCCCCGTCGCGAAGACGCGCGGACGTAAAAATGCACCTGTTGCGTCGGGCACGCGGCTACTGCGGAGAATAAGCGCCGTGTCCCGGTATAACCTGGCAACTGTGTTTTGCCCATGAAATGTTACCGGGTAGCATTCGGCCCACAACTGTGGTAAATCGTCAATAACTGACCATTTGAGGAAGTATCATTTACTTACTAGCCACCAATTTTTGTATGCTGATGTTGTTATTAAGAACACGTTATTATCTCCACTTATAATAAATCTCTAGAATCAGCCAGTTTGAAACTAAGCTTTGGTTGGTCACGAATGTTCTCAGCATCCCGTGAACGGAAAAATATGAAACATTTTTTGTAGGTACATTATTATTCTAGCTGTAACTTAGGGTAGTTTTTATCCGACTGCGACAATTAATAAATTTTCCGAAATATACGACTTCATTTAATTTATCATTTATTTTTATTGAGATCAAACGCTGCTCCAACTGTCAGCTATAAGAAACGTCAAAAATGGCGGAATTGCTTTGCCTTACACTTATTAATAATTTTATCTATCCAAATATCATAAACCCTCCATGATGCGTTCAAGAACCGCACACTATGACCACCATAAAATAGACTGTTTTGTTAGGATAAATTTCTTATCTGTGAAAATGTTATTATTGCTAAATAATAACATCGATTTCGATAATATTATTTCATTCAAATTTCGAACGTCTCAAAAACAAAGAAATTTGATTTAACCTCTATTCTAATATCAGTCGAGATGACGTTTAGTTCGAAATGAATTGTCAATTTGCATACAAATTGTTGGATCCGACTCTAGTTTGTCTCTGAATTAAAAAAGAACTATGACAGCTGCCAGAAAATAACGCCGCGATGCCGGTCATAATATGCGGCTCCTGAATGCATCATGGAGGCTTATGAATTATGATATATGGATAGATAAAGTAGTGTATGTGTGTACATAATTAGGCATTAAGATACTCGTGTGATGTGTGAAACCCACACTCGTATTTAATGCCCTTCATTATGTACAGTCACATAAACTACTATAAATCCCGTCTACGATAGACCTTTACGAGACAAATGCTAAAATATATGCCACAAAAAAATATTCGATTCTGATATGAGAACTTATATGCGCAAATGCCGTATTATGGAGTAATTTCAATAAATGTATCAACAAATTTGAACAATATAATTCGTGTTAATACGAATTTGTTTTTTTTGAATGGCAATGGCACGCGCTCTGAGCATTCTGCCAAAGTACCTGCGGTGCTACCACGAAAACCGATACTCAATGTTCGTATATTTGCATCCCTGTCACTCGAGTATGGTTAGTGCGAGAGAGATAGAGATACCCGAATATTTTCGAATTCCGAAGTTCGTGGTTATAGCTCAGGAATCGAAAATATGGTAAATAATCATAATGTATTTTCTCGAAAAAGAATTTAAAATAAATGTAGTCAAATGGAGAAAAAAACAACGCAAGAGGTTATATAGGTAATGACTAAGTTATAAGAGTCCAAAGTTTTAAGAGGGGGTATGTTCTGTCCCTTTTCCGCAAACCGCACCTTCATATGAAACGATTGTTTTTTACTATGACGCTCGAGGATCTTGACGTCACAGTCCCCGATCGTTTTCTCACTTTAACAAGTAGCATCACAATTTTTTGAGATATTTGAATGGGAGTTTCGTCATCTTCTATCTATGTATACATATTACATATGACTGATTCACTCACTCACTAACACACTCATCAACGCACAGCTGAAACTACTGGGGCTAGAGAGTTAAAATTTACACCAGAACTACCTTTTACAACGTAGGCAATGGATAAGAAGGGATTTTTGGAAATTCTACCCCTAAAGGGGTTAAATAGGGGTGCAAAGTTTGTATAGGGGAAACTTTATTTTTTGAGCTAGAGACTTAAAATTTTGTATAAAGATTAGAATACAAATAAAGTGCTCTCAACGTTTAGGAAAATTCTGCCCCTAAGGGGGTTAACAAGGGGTGCAAATTTTGTATGGGGGAAACTTTATTATTTTAGCAAGAGACTTTAAATTTTGTAGAAATATTACTTATTAGAATTCAAATAAAGCACTTACAGCGTTTTGGAAAATTCTGCCCCTATGGGGATTAAAAAGGGTTGCAAAATTTGTATGACCGAAACTCCTTTTTAACCGACTTAAAAAAAGGAGGAGGTTCTCAATTCGGATGTATTTTTTTATTTTTAATGTTTGTTACCTCAGAACTCCGTCATTTATGAACCGATTCGTACAATTATTTTTTTAACTGAAAGTATATGCTTCCAGATTGGTCCCATTGTTTCCAAAACCCCAGTTGGATGATGGGAACCATGAGGAATTGAGGAAACTCCTCAAATATATTAGGCACGCGTGTATGTAATTTCGGTATTTTATATTATAACTCGTGTATTTACACCCGGAAATCATAAATTTGGTGAAGTGGAAGTGATGGTGAAGACCACAGATGGCTTGTGGAACTTCTCAATAATGTACTTCAAACTATATAAGTACGTCACAGATTCTGATATTATTCCGTTGAAATAGCAAACAATGAAGTGCCAAAGGTAATTCTGAGATCCTTGAGGAATCGACGGAAGTCCTCAAATATTATCGGCCCACATACAGCGATTTGGTTTATTGGTCTAAAAATCAACGCTTTTGTTCTCGAGAATCAGTTTATGTGGTAAATTGGAAGAAAAATGTGGAAATGTTAATGTGGCTTGGCGGAGTACTGAAGTGAAGGTCGGTTGTTTTGAAAGTAAATTATAGCTTATTGAGATAGAAGCTTAAAAATTTGTAGAAATATTACTTATTACAATACAATGAAAGTGTTTTCAGCGTTTTGGAAAGTTCACCCCTAAGGGTATGCAAAAGGGGTGCAAAGTTGGTAAAGGGAATTTTTTGAGCTAGAATCTCAAAACTTTTTAGAAAAATTACATAATAAAATAAAATAAAATACTTTCAGCGTTTTAGAAAATTCCACCAGTTAGGGGTGTATAAAGGGGTGCAACGTTTGTAAATATATTTTTTTAGCGAGCGACCTTTGTTGAAAGATTACTTATTACAATACTTACAAATAAAGAACTTTCAGCGTTTTTAAAAATTCCACCCCAAAGGGTGATCAAAAGGGGTGAAAATTTGTATGGAGGAAACTTTTTTTTTTAGCTAGAGACTTGTAATTGTGTAGAAAGATTATTTATTAGAATACAAATATACAGGGTATCCCGGTATACGACACAACACTAATTTCATCGTATCTCCGAAACAAGAGTTGGCTGAACTCCTGTCAAGAGTGGAGAAGGAAAGTTAGTTGATGGATATTAGCTTCAATAAATCAAAAACCAAAGTATTGGCAGTGGATAGACTAGGTAGGCACATTAACTCGTCCTACTGATTTCAAAGACCTAGAGTTTGTAACCAAGTTTGTTTATATTGGCTCTCTGATAAGCAGTGAAGGTGTCAGCGAGAAAGAGATTAATAGGAAAATCCAAATATCGAAATCAGCAATGACGTAACTCACGAGAATATGGAAAGACCGAAACATATACCGCAAGACTAAAGTGAGGCTGGTACGGACGCTGGTCTTCTCGACCTTTTCCTACGGCTTTGAGTCCTGGACGATAAGGAAGAAAGAGAGAGCAAGGATCGGCGCCTTCGAGACGTGGTGCTGGAGACGCATGTTGCGTATTCTATTAACTGGGCGCCGAACTAACGTAGCCATCCTCAAGGAACTCCAGATAATAATAAGGATGTCTGAAATTTGTTTCAAATGCATATTGAGCTACTTTCGTCAGATTGTTCGCTGAAACCCCGACAGCCTCTATAGCTCAGTAGTGGAACCGGATTTTGGCCCTAGAAGTTTTGATAATTCTAAAGTCGGAAAAGTTATGCTTATATGACATATGACTTATTTTCAAGCATATTTGTATTATATGAAGAAAAGTTAGAACGAGGGTTAGATATAAATTAGGTATTTATTTATTTTTATTGATGATTTGTGAATATTGAATTAAAGTGCAAAGTTTAAGCTTCATCGTTTATGATATGTATGACGCTTTACACTGTTAAGTTTTTAGAAAAAAAAAACACCCGCGACTACGTCAAACCAGAATTAGCTTGTTATTTAGTCGATATTGAATTAGAGTTTTAAAAATCCACAACAATATCTCTAAATTCTTAAGTTAATAGACAACGCCAAAAGTTTAGAGGAATAAGATAAAAGCTTTAAAATTAATACGCATTTTTTATCCTGTAAGATCTAATATTGAATTAGAGTCTATAAAAATAAGTCTAATACTATAAAATAATATATGCAGCCATATTATGGAAAGTAAGAAATTTCTGTGTATAGTTTGCATCATAAACGCATATTATTAAAAAAAAGGCGCGAAAACCAAGCCGCGCTACAAGTTGTAGCTACGGCGGAGCAGATCTTAGTCGACCTTGCGAGCTATCGCTTGCTAGGTATCCCTCGCCGCGCCCGCGCGCCCCCGTTCTGCCGCATTTAAAAAAAAAACATTTTTCGTATTTATATGTTTAAAATAGGGAAGGCGCAAAAACTTTTTATGTATAGTTTATGAGATTTTTTTGGGGGCAAAACCCAGATTCAAGCATAGTAAAACATATGTAGAAAAAATTTAAAGTGGCCAGATTCAAATGAAACAAATATATGTTATAAAATCGTCTATTTAAACAGCTCTTTCAAAAAACTAACCAACATAGTTTTTGAAAACCTTCCTTCAGAAAAATACGTATAACAGCACTGTTACAATATTAGTGATGGTCCACGTGTAAAGGTACCATAAGGCGGTTTTATGTTTCGGAGATATTCAATGTTTGGAAAAGCGGATGAAAAGGAAGATTTTTTATTATAGCTATGTCAAAACCTATAAGATGTAACATTAGTTTACCTATTTTTAATTTTATTATGTACAATAAAAAATTACAGATACTGTTTTTTTATGAAAAAATCTGCATGGAATAATGTGAAGTTACAGAAGTTAATTTAAAATTGTTATTAGTAGCGTCCAGACAAAAGTGGTGGCAAATTTCGCACAGGGAGTAAAATGGAGTCGTTGCTTTTTATTGACTTTTTACGGTTGAATGAATACATTATTTATTTAATTTATATTTTTAGAGTATTAAACTATAATGTAATTTGGATATCAAAAATAAAAATATATCCAAATTATATTAAGTATTTTAAATATAATTTATTGCAATTTATGGCTTGCAGTAGTTGCAGTACACGAAACAGTTGATAATGTGGCCAAAGGCCCTGATAATAGTACTTGCAGTAGTCATTTTTGAGATTTTCACTTTTCTGCAAAATTGAAATCACAAGCCTAAAAAAAATTTCAGGTCTTTTTTTATATTTCAAACATGTTTCTTATCTAACCAAAAACGCAGTACTTTCACAAAAATATTACCTATGCTAACAAGATCTACAGCATTCAGCATGTGCTAGAAGGTTGTGAAGTACTTGCTACGTTTACTGCAGATTCATTAGGCATATAACTTTTTTGCAACGAATACTAACTAAAGCCAAACGCAGTATTCAAAATTACTGCGTTTGAGTTTAGCGAGAAAACCAAAGAGCTACTCTTGCCACGCTAAAAGTACTTAAACGCAGTACTTATTCCACAGTGCTGCGCTTAAGAGTATCGAGAGGTATTCGAGAGTAACATAAAGCTACGCATGGACCGAAGCCACACGGTACAGTGCCGCATTTCGTGCTAGCAAATCAGAGTAAAATATTTGCACTTGATTTGGTTACACCTTGTATAATTCAAAAGAATGATTGATGGCTTGATGAGTGGAGGTGTTTTATATTAATAGACTTTAATAAAAAAATGTTCCTGAAACACATTTTATAGACTATTAAAAATAATAATTTGATACGCTGATAAGAAAAATATTCATTTTTTCTAGTACCTACCTAAAATCAATTTTATTTCGTCTCTTCATCACTTCAATATTTGTCTGAAGTTAAATCTTACCAACACTTATTTATTACTAGGTATGAAAATAGAGCATGATTGCGAACTAGAAACGCAGTATTTAACACGTGCTAGGTGATTTTGCAGTAATAAACACAAATACTGCATTAAGCCTTAGTGATACTGTAATGCCTGCAAACCCAGATCATCATATCAGCCGAAAGACGTCCACTGCTGGACATAGGCCTACTGCAAACCCATATAGTTGATGAAAATGCAGTACTGCGTATTTTATCTAAATAAGGCAGTAAAGTTAGAAATATTTCAATCTAAAGATTTATTTTTTTAACAATTTTTCAGTACACTTCAAAAGTTATATAACATAGATTTGTTGTATAGATACCAAAAAATATGTTTACCGCGTTTATTTCGAAACCACCATTTTGCAAGTACTGCGTTTGCAATAAGAAGGGCAGATTTGTTAGCGTACAAAGGCGTAAATGCCAACACAATGGCATATGTAGTTTGTAGTAGACGAAAGATTGAAATTTTTGTGGAAAGATAACTTAAACAAAAATCGCCGTTATCGCCGCAACAAGGCGGCCGGCCGAACGTTAGCGTTATATACAGGTTGTATTATTCAAACGGGGCAGTAAGGGAAAATCCGAAACTATAAGAGATACGAAAAGTCACGAGACTTATCGAGTTTATGGTAAACTATGAAAATAAACAGTCATAAATTCTGGAAATACATAAAATCCAGTTCAGGAATTTCCGATATTTTGAGTGTAACAATTCCGGAATTGCGAAAGTCCGGAATTGTAAGGGAAAATTGTTGCTAAGGAACCCTGTATCTACAATCACAGGAAAATGCCTAATTTCATAGTTTGATGTACGAAAATGGATTTCCCCATACTAAGCTCCTCAGTAAGTATGGGGAGAATAACTGTGGCGTCTGAAACTAGACAAAATTGGTAAATTCGTGGTTTTTTTTTAATTTATTTTCATTATTTACACCAATCTTTTCAAAGCTGTAATAAAAATATAATTCCCATACTTACTCATTGTAGGTAGGTACACTGTTTGTGCGGGGAGATCCATTTCCGTACATTAAACTATGAAATTCAGCATTTTCCTGGGATTGTAGATACAGGGTTCCTTAGCACCAATTCTTCCTTACATTACACTATTAATTTACGCAAAATAACGCACTCTGATTTTTAGACAGATTTGACCGGGTTCGATTCCCGGCTGTGTATGAGGCTTTTTTGAAATTATTTGAATGCAGTTTTGATTTTTTTCTAAAATCGGTCTCGTAACTCCTTATAGAGCAAATTTCCGTATATCTTATAGTTTCGGATATTCCCTCACTGCCCCGTTTGAATAATATACCCTGTAATGCATGTCTACCCACTATGATTTTTGTACAACAACTTATAACTTTTCTCATGTAAGTGAAATATGTTGATTCTTTATGAAAAATAAAGTTCTTTAAACATAAAATGTAAATACATGTACATTTTCATTTCAAAAACTTAATATCTAGTCGCAAGAGAATAAAAAAAAATTAAGAGAAATAAATCATTCAATCAGTATTTGTTTAGTCATAAAAATATCTAGGCGACTCTACTACCTTCTGTGTGAAATCTGCCACCACTTGTCCGTACCCTAGTTATTATGTATATACCTACAATTACAAATATGAATGAATTGCAAATGTTGCAATTATAATTTTGTTGTAAAAAGTTGTATTTTTGTTATTTGTTACCATTGTGTAAGCCACCAATACATACTTTAACATAAAACAATAAGTAAAAACCTACTTTATAATGGACTTAACGCCGACGAAACCGCGGGCAATTCCTAGTATAGTAATAAATAAGGGTAAGTTTCGTCTTTGTATTTCCATTAGCGTACTTAAAACAAAATAACAATTTTCCATTGATATTAGTTTAAAACATGCTTTGCGGTTTTTTTTATGGATGAGTTAAGGGCACCCCGCTGCCCCGCCACCGCTGATCGCTGCCTGGTGCCACAGCGCCACAGCGCACAACATGGCGCGCGCATACAATACAGCGCGTTTGAAACGTAGTAATATAGGCACGGAATGCTTACTTATACATATCAGTATTTAGTGTCGCCGTGATTCTATATTTCTAAACTTTTGTTTGGTAACTGAGATCATTGTCAAGACCGTTTATTATTAACTCTACAAACTCTAATTCAATATTGGCTATACTGCTTAACCAGAAATAAATATCTACACAAGCCAATTGTCTACACATCTAACTTTTTTCCAGGATATTAAGTGGATCGATTACATCATAATTTAACATCAGCTACTCTAATTCTTTATTTGCAAAATTATTTGCATTTTTTTGTTCACCAAAATGCGGATGTTCCAGACTTCTAAAAACAGATTATTTTAAAGAAACTAAAGTGTTATTGGATATGTTACAGTTTTTTGTAACTCTAATTCTATATTTACATAGTTCTTGGCTAAAAATAAAATATGTCAATATAACCGAAAGCCGAACCTAAAAACTTCTAACTTTTTGTATAAGTATTATTTAACATGCCTGCAATGACATATCAAAAAAGAAAAAACTTTAATGTTATCAAAACCCATTTTTGTTCAGCCGCTGGTCTACTATTAGAAGTTCACGGTGATAGGGCAGGTCGAAGGGAAAGATCTCGGGAATGTTCACCTAACCATTGGTCGTCAAGACGATCACTGGTTTCCGAATACCTGATGCGATTAGGGTTCCCGAGGACAGGATGAAATACGAGTAGAGAGGCATAGTGATCAAAAAGGCACCGTTACTGTAGGTACACGCTATTCAGCATCGAATAATACGACTAACAAGAAGAAGACCACCACCACCATTCACCAACATTTAGTGGATGATTTCCAAAAAAAAAACCGCTTATGTAAGTTCGGTGACAATGCACTACCGAGCTGATCCGGAAGGTGGTTTTCGCATCTACATAATGTTATTGTGAGTAGAAATCGAAAAAATTGGCTGTGACCGACGGACACGGACAGCCTCCGAGTGATCGCATAAGTGTTCCGTTTTGAAACTAGATTAATTTGAGAAATTGGTTTGGGACGTGATATTTTGGGAAAACAATTTTTCTCAAATTAATCTAGTTTATACAAGTTTATTCTAGGAAAGGGCGAATTTGGCGCAAATGGGAAGCCAATTGATGAAAGTTTGTTACATAAGTTTCTTAAAATATCACGCCGTTAGCCTGCGAATGTCAAATTAGTATTTTTCACAATCGTGTTATAATAGAGAGCTTTTTAGTCGAGTACCGTGTTTAGGCCACGAAGCTTGCTGAGTGGCCTAAGTAAGGTACGAGATTAAAAAGCTTGATTATAACACTATTGTGAACAATACTTTTTGTACGAGTTCATTAAAATTTATTTTCTACGAGTCAACTGAACTAATTAAACAAACTCGATTCTGTTGAAACGAAGTGCAGCTCATCGCTCGTACGCTTGTTGATATCTTAAAAGACATCAACGAGCGTACGACATCAAAGCGATTCTATTGGTCCAATTCATTACAGTTCAGTAAAGCAGCCACGTGATTGGTCGAATTTATTTTAGTTGTCTGGAGCGTATCGAAAAGTAGTTATTTCGATTGTTTCGACAGTAACATGGACTACAACTATGAAAAGAGTGACGTTGCAGTATTCTCTATGAAATCTTAATACACATATTTTAATCGTCGAGTACAAAAAACACTTTGTATGGCAATCGAACCACCTTAAAATGCTACGCTTATATCATTTCATTACACTGGAGAGTGTGTTCTACTGTATAGACTACTCGTATGTCAAGGAAAATGTCCGCAGACTTATGACAATGAATAAAATAAAGCGAGTAATGGGGAATGGATGAAAATTTTAGAAGTGCCATTTTTTTTGGTGATAGGAATAACGTTCCTTAGCACCAGAAAAAAGTTGCAGACTTTTCAGTTGCGTCAATTATTTTTGAAAAATAGAAACAGTTTCCTCACTTAGGTTTTGGGTTTAGGACGGGGAATGAGACACTTTCCTTGATCCGCCTCATATTACAAAAAAATATTAAATATCTGACCCTGGCAATGACAAATATAGCTGCTGCAGCTGTCAATACCATTGCCAGAGTCAGTGTACCACAGATTTTTAAGATATTTTTTTAGGGTTCCGTACTCAAAGAGTAAAACGGCACCCTATTACTAAGACTCCGTTGTCCGTCCGTCCGTCCGTCCGTCCGTCTGTCTGTCACCAGGCTGTATCTCACTGATACCGTGATAGTTCCAGCTGAAATTTTCACAGATGATGTATTTCTGATGCCGCTATAACAACAAATACTAAAATCAGAATAAAATAGTTTTTTATAGATAATGGTACGGAACCCTTCGTACGCGAGTCCGACCCGCACTTGACCGGTTTTTTACGCTTATGTTTAGTTTGAACATGTTGCTACTGGCTAGATTTTAAGAACATCTTGTATTGTAAATACCATGGTTGCATCGAATAAATGTGAATATGAATTTATTTTCACTGTTGTCAAATAACCAATTCTTTAAATAGTCGATGGTTGGATGTCTTGAACGCCTACATGAGCGAAAACCTACAGCTTACACAGATCTTTTAGACATAAGTTAGCTGACACAATCCTGCGGGAACGAAAGTATGTAAACCCTAATAGGTAATAAACGTTTTCAAAATGCATGCAAATATGGTTATATGTATATAACCTAACCATACAAATCAAAACTAACAAGTAAGTACAATATTCAATTAAACATTAGGTACATTAAATGTCACAAAAGTAGAATAGTCATTTCATAATTTAAATAATAATAATATTGCAATTAAGAGGTCAGTACGGATGCATATGCGTAATAAAATAATCATCGAGGGCTGTTTTTAGGTAGGTGCATTTCTATAGCTCTCTTAGGGTGTATATGAATTTTGATAATTAGTTTTTGTTTTTTCAACATGCGGCTACCAAATCATTGTGCGGGTCGATGTCTAGTCCAAGGAGCGTGAAAGTATCGACTCAGTCGATTTCGGTTCCTGTAAATGTGTAGTTTATTTGCAGGGGAACATTTTGTCGGGGCCTAAATTGCAGTAATTTAATATATATATAAATATGAGATACTTACTTAGTCCTGAAAATATGATTGCGATGGAGATTCAAAAGGTGACGGCACTTGATGCATGCCATAAGTAAAGACAATCCCCACATGTATGTCCTTGACTTTCAAAATCAGAATTAGGTACAGAGACATGAAAGAAAAGTGATAAAAACCGGCCAAGTGCGAGTCGGACTCGCGCACGAAGGGTTCCGTACCATTATATATAAAAACTATTTTATTCTGTGTTTTTAGTATTTGTAGTAATAGCGGCAACATCAGAAATACATCATCTGTGAAAATTTCAGCTGGAACTACAGTCACTATCAGTGAGATACAGCCTGGTGACAGACAGACGGACGGACGGACGGACGGACGGACAGCGGAGTCTTAGTAATAGGGTCCCGTTTTACTCTTTGAGTACGGAACCCTAAAAACCAACTGGAATCGTGGCCTATTCCCATATTTCACAAACTTGACAATAGGGAACTTGCATCTTTTTATTTTATTACGATAATCAAAAGTGTAATCCAGCATTAAAACAACTGTAGCACTAAAACTTTCTTATGATCTATTTTTCTGATGTTATATATGCATTTGAAATCTGCTCCCACCGGAAACGCTCTATATTAAACTGGCTTATGCTATAACGTCACAACATATATTCTCGGCGCGTTTACTATGGCGTTTACTATTGTCACTTAACGACTGATTATGAGTAAGTAGACCTAAGTAGTAAGTACATTGTTTGATTATTTATATAAGTATAGCCAGGGGCCGATTTTTGACTTTCGAGCGCTCGAAAATTAAATAAAAGTAAATACGATTGGAGGTCAAATTTGCAGGCACTTCCTTTCTACCGATAGAATTAAATACGAGTGGTCAATAACACTCGTTTTTAAATTTTCTATCGCTATTTCAAAATAGCATTTCGTAGTTTTTGACCGTTTTCGAGTGAAAAAGTCGAGCGCTCGAAAGTCAAAAATCGGTCCCCTGTCTCCCATAGCAATGTGAAAAACTTGCTTATAGACAAATTTTAAATTAAGATTACAGATGTTTTGAATTAACCCAGCCTAACTGTATACACGCAAGCCGCAAATCTTCGGTTTGTTGGTAAACAGTGTTTTTCTGCCACTAACCGTGCTGGTGACCGCCGCAAGTCGGTTTGTTGGTAAACAGCTGTGGTCGCTCCTGCACCCATGCCCCTGACCTCCGCGGTTTTACCTACGATCGATCGTCGCCACCATTAGCGCTTTCAGTTGTTTCAGTCTTCAGATTTTTTTACTTATCCGTTTGCATTTTACGACGTGAGGTCCTCCGCTTTAATTTTAGGATCTTTAACCCCAAACTCCTTTATTTTTTGTGTTACAATTTGATCAAAATGAGTGACTTGGAAATTCAAAATAAGTAGATAGAAATTTTGTTTTTTTTGCGATGAAATTTGATTAAAAGTAGGGACACGAAAATTCAAAAATGGGTATTTTTTGGAAACGTAACCTTAGCAACAAGTCCTAAAAATTACATAGGTCTTTAGTTGAGAGGTTATCGACACTGAAAAAAAAAACAAAAATTCTATTTGATTTTATTAGGTGTAGTGTAGGCCCGTGACGTTTGGTCTAGCGTTAGGACTTCAGCCCATACCCTGGGTCTCCAGCACGGCTATCGCAAGACGGCGCGCGAGCTCTCTCGATTTTCTCGCACTATCCGTCTCTCTCTTATTAGAAAACTTAGAAAGAGAGGTATAGTGCGAGAAAAATCGAGAGAGCTCGCGGGCCGTCTTGTGATAGCCGTGATGTGCCCAGCAGTGGGCCACTATATAGGCTGATCATTTAGTAGATCAAAAAATCACCAAACTTCATAGACTTAAGTACTTAGGTAGTTATGAAAATATCAATAGTGGATATTCTGCATTTTTCGTTTCCTCCTGAGATAGGTACCTATTATATGTAGGTACGGTCGGCGCGTCAATGATATGTTTCCACTTTTGCATTTTATTAAAAACTTGTACCTACCTACTTACATATATTTGACGTTTACTGTATTTACTTTTTTACAGAGGATTGCAACAATTTTATTTTACTTTATTTTTTCCATATCCGTTTTTACGTAGGTTTTACCCTATACCCATTTTCCTCTACTTCGTATCGTTTTAAACCAGTTTTTTCCTTCTATCTTTCGCTGTATACCATTTTATGGGTATTTAGGTAAACGAAATGTACATTAATTGAACACACGAACTGGGTAACTCTACCAATGGCAAAAGGGATTAATCATCACTATACCAGTTAGTGATATAGGTATGGCGATAGCTTGTGACGTCGCGTAAAAAAGTCGTGGCGTCATACTTATTGCCAACTCAACTTTCTATGACTCAGGCAGGATTTAATCAAAGAGACACTAGTACGTAGTACGCAACATTAACGTAAGCCGCAGACGGACGGACGGACGTCGGATAGACGGACATGGTGAAACAGTAAGGGGACTACGGAACCCTAAAAACACCTGGGGCAAAACTCAATTCTTGTTTGGTCAAATTGTCACCGAACGTGTTTTAAGCGCCGAAAGTCCTGTCAATAATCAGCTGGTCGATCACGGAACGCAGTGTATGCACGTTAGGTCTAAATGTCAAATTTTATATGTAAAAACTACTACTTAGAAAAATTGAAAACTCCCCGACATTTTCATTTCAAAGTTCAATATCTCAAAAACGGCTAAACCGATTTTGTTGAAACGTAGATAAGAACCACCTCGATCACGTCAGCTTTTGCAAAAATAAACGCATTCAAATCGGTCCATTCGTTTAGGAGCTACGATGCCACAGACAGACACACACACACAGAGATAGACAGACACACAGACACCACAGTCACACAGACACGTCAAACTTATAACACCGCTCTTTTTCTATCGGGGGTTAAAAATTACAGTTAGATTGTCCTAACGCGCGTTCGGAAGTTACGTGATTACCCTCAGGAGCCATTTAAAACGAGTTGTTTTGTTTCCATTTACCAGAACACGACGCTGCAACATGCAGCCTGCAAGTGTTGCAACTACGAGGTTCACACGCTGATTCGACTCAAACCACTTTAATAAGACATCGCCGGAGATCCCAGCTGACAGAGCGCGCAGCAGAGCGACTAACGGGCCTTCATTTAATTAGCGGGCCTTATAGATTGAACTCGATCACAAATGTGAAGTCAGTCCAGGCCGCGACCTTAAAACTACGCGTAAAGGGCCTGTTTAAGCATTGATTAGTGATTAGTGAGAGTCCATCTCAGATCATGATCTGAGAGTCCATACTACTACATACTTACATACAGCTACTTGGAAAAAAGACCACTCATCCAATGAACTCGCACTAAACAAAACTACCTAATCACAGTTTACACAGGTGCACTGGATCGGCTCAGGCGGTCGCTATTAAGTATTGCGAATACCAACCCAGGCCGTTCTTCACAACGCTTTATCTCACCTCACCTCAATTAAAGTTAAACCTGTAAATCAGATCGCCAATTACGCTTCGTTATTACTTATTAAGGTACCCGGTTTCTTTCACGATATGCTAGGGTTTGCCCAAAATGCAACTTTTAAACAAATCCGTCAATATAGAAAAATAAAAAAGGTTTGTGGCAACACCACTATTTTTAGTAGAAAATCGGTTATTTATATCTGTGGTATTACTACGAATCACATTGGCGTCTAACTCCATTAAGTAACGTGTCGGAACTCGTCGAATAAGGGCGTGATTTGGTGGGCCAATTCTTGCGGAAGTTTGATTTTTTTTTTTACGAAATGGGAAAGTCTTATGTTAGTGAATCTTCTACTTGTAATAAAATAAGAACTGTAGGTAGATCATTTTTATTATTATTTAATCTGGATAAACTTCTTACAACAAAAGTTATGATGTTATCTAGTATTTTGCCAACCTAGTGTGTAAACATTGCCCAGCCTCAAAAAAGGCTCAGGGTTGTCACCTTCAGCTTGTTTACCTGATTGCGCTAGTAAAGGAAGGTTATGTATTTAATTTATTTAGGATGTAGGTACGGTAAATTATATTTCTATTAATCTGTCGTGTTTTAGTAGGAAGTAAGTAGTATCCATATACGTTTTGTTTGGTTTGACGACCGGTTTAGCTTAGTGACTCTGCCTAGGAAGCTGAAGGTCCTGGGTTCAAATCCCATGTAAATCGTTTAATTTGGTTACACATATATTTTGTGGTCGTGTGCAAGAACGGCACAAAAAACCACTACTACACAGATTAAGCCAAAAGTGACAACCCTAACAGTTTCAAGCTGTTTGATGCGACTTGTATGGAAAAGAGCAAAATGTCTATGTAACATTGCCCACCCATACTTCTCACGAGTTTTCATACATAAGACTACAATGATAAAAAGGAACGCCAAAATTACCTTAGATCTTGCACTGATCCTTTTCTCAACATCGTAAGAGCTATAGTTACGGCAATAATTGACATGGGCAATATTGGCTAAAGTCCAGATAACTTTACCCGCGATCAAATTCGATAAAAATTTGGAATAGATGTTGATTAAAAAAATATTTCTCCTCATGAGCACATGCGTATTACTACGACTGATTCGTTAAGCAAAAAAAGCAATTATCCTACCATATTAAAAAAAACGAGATATTCGTGTTTTTCCGAAAAAAGCGGGCAAAGTAGGCATGTTTGACGTATTGCTTATGAATACGTCGACGTCGACGTTGTAAAACGTAGAGAAAAAACCGGCCAAGTGCGAGTCGGACTCGCGCACGAATGGTTCCGTAAGTACCTACCATTATTTATAAAAACGGCAAAAAATCACGTTTGTTGTATGGGAAAAAAAAAACAAATTAAAAAAATTCTAATATTTATTTTATTCTGTTTTTCAGTATTTGTTGTTATAGCGGCAACAGAAATACATCATGTGTGAAAATTTCAACTGTCTAACTATTACGGTTCATGAGATACAGCCTGGTGACAGACGGAAAGACAGACAGACATACAGACAGACGGACCACGGAGTCTTAGTAATAGGGTCCCGTTTTACTCTTTGAGTACGGAACCCTAAACAGGTCTTCACTTTTCCAAATAGTTAATTATGTTCCAAGATTAATGTGACGACACCTAGACAGTGACAATTTATTCGGCTCTCAGACGGTAAAATAAAATTATCGGGACACTTTTATTCTTTATCGGAATCAAGAGTGATAGAACCCAAATTAAAAGAAAAAAATATAAGGCATACTTTCATCAATTGCGAGAAAACGCCCTAATGATACCTAAGCCCGTCGTGATCGTAGTTTTTTTGAGGGCCTATAGATCAATTGTATCTATCACAATAATGTTTTTTTTTACAAAAACTTATTAGAATCTAGTTAGTTAAAACTTACCTAGACTTATTTACAATGCATTTAAATCTTAGAGAATGAACTACTTAAACAATTTCTATGCGCCCTTTCATATAGAAGCTCCTCCCTCTACCCGTTCTCTAATAGGCACTTGTTCTTGGTCATCACTAATCGGGTTACCTTGCTATCCCTTTCAAATACAGCATGAATACTGTACCAATTCTATGCCACTTACGGCCTTTTAAATCTGTATCGGCATCTAATGAAGCCACGTGGACACCGCTTTGATCTTTGAATCTTAGTGCCCTTTTGCAAGTGCTTTGTTTTGGGGTCTGCAGTCTGCGGTTGAATTAGGATTTTAATTGATACTGCATTTTAAATTTGGAGTTTTAAGTGGCTTAGGCTGGAAGCTAATTTAAGAATTAGGTACACATAACATCTAATCATTTTCTAATCGCATTATTGTAATGAAAAGTAAATAAGTAAGTGGCGAAGGTAAGAAATGCTGAAAAAAAATGTAGCATTAATTGTAGATAAAAAAGGTATTATAAATAAAAATAATAAATAAAAATTGTTTATTTCAGACCGAGATCCATAATAGTGTTAGTAACAAAATGGGGCTTACAAGACTATATTAGTATACACGATTAAGTTTAGTTTAGTTTAAATAGAATTTTAATTACATACATTTACAATAAGGTATTTTCTGGTTACCTATGGCAGAAAGGTAGGGCCAAGAAGTGAATATTTTATTCCCTACTTGGCCCCACCAATGACCACTTCAACCCAATATTTGGTGAGCGGGCAGTCGAGGCGCTCTGCCAACACCCTCAGCATACTGTTGCTGGTACCGCGTCATTATATAATGCGCGTAATGACATAAGTCAGGTTAGGTTAGCTCTTAGCTATACTTGCTGCAATTAAATATTTTTACGTCATACCTGGCCATAAAGTAGGAATTACCGTACGCTATGCGTGCGGAAAACCCCACTTCCTGGCCAGATAGAGACGTAAAATGTTGTACTCACCACGGGCGGTAATAAAGAAAGCCTCAGAGCGCATATTTATCGCCCTTGCCTTCGGCTCGGGCGTCAAATACCTAGCTGCGATCTGAGACATTCTTTGTTTAACCGCCCTAGGTAAGTAATGTACTATTATGATAAACATAGACCGGTTTTTGGCGATGGTGGCAGCGATATTATTTTACCCACTTTGTAATAGTACATTATGATACAAGTGTGCTAAGTTGGTCATTACACTCGAGTCGGTTTTTAAGCCTGAGCCGAAGGCGAAGGCTTAATGGAGACGAGAAGTGTAATGACCAATGCTCACGTGTTTCATACGACGTTTTTCAACACATTTGCGAGGAAAAAATAAAAAAAATAAAAAATTAAAATGTTAAAAGATATGTAATGAAAAGGCACTAGTGCGATAATGTAATGTAAAAGTCACGGCATGGGTAATATTCTGCATTATTTTGCTAATATTTAAAAATGTATGTAATGAAAAGGCACTAGTGCGATAATGTAATGTAAAAGGCACGGCATGGGTAATATTCTGCATTATCAGTGTAAATACGCTGTAATAAGACCTACTTTACGAGCAGGTGTGTTGAAATAGTAGATTGTACAACAAGTGCATAAAACGCACCATTTTACTCGAGACGTTTATCCATCCGAGCGAGCTTGCGAGCGAGGATAGATATAAAGTCGAGTGTAAAATGGGTTTTATGGACGAGTTGTACACTCTACTTTTCACTTCGATTGCGAGGAAATGAAACAGCAACACGTAAATATAGTAAATGCTAATTTAATTAAAATTGAAAGTTACATTAGAGCAATGAGAAATATTTAAATACTATACTGATCTACTAAATTGAAAAATAAACAAATATAAAAAATAATAAATGAGACGAAATACAAATTATAAGTTTATTTCATGAAGTTTTATTGTGTACTTTGGCTGTTGGTATCTTTGCCTTGGTCTTAGAATACGAACGAAACGAAATAAAATAAAGAGGTTGTTGTATGAAGTTAAAGATGTTCGTGTGGCTGTTGCAGCGATTGCCTTGGTCTTCGACGAAGATTTTACTTTATGCTCTAGAGCATAAAAAGCGACTTTATGTCGCCTACGCACGACATAAAGACGAACTTTTAGAGCATGAGAAGTGAAAAATATATTTTAACGCCATCTATAACATTTTGATAGAACTATGACATGTATCCTGCCATCTAGTGTTTAATTGCCAAACTTACTGGTACATAATGTGACTTGCACGGAAAAATGCTTCCCTGCGTCACTTAATAGTACTACTAGGATATCACAGATGGCAGCACAGAGGGACTTATAAATTCGTTCACAAAAATGTCAACAGATGTCGCTTGGATGTAACCAGCAAAGTTTGTTGTTTTTTGAGTTGGATTTTTACTTTTAGTACTACATAGCGTGTAATCTTTTGATGAAGTGCACACATTTTATTGTAAACTTTTAGTATTTTTAAAGGATTTGTTTGTTAAACTCTAGAGAAAGCGCGATCGAATTTCCACTTTTTTTAATTTTCCAAGGTTAGGTTATGTGGGCGGCTGCCGCCGGCGGGGTCGCGGATGTGTGCGCAAGCGTTCCCGTAACTTCGCCACAAAAGGCGGCGAGGCGGCAAATGGGGGGGTTTTAGTGGGTACACCGTGGGTCTCATTAGCTCATACGGGAATCCCACATAACCACTCGGGTCACCCTCTTCACCCGGGTGGTATGCGTAACGCATTTTCCCCCCTAAACAAAAAAAAAGGTTAGGGTTAAGGCAAGGTTAAGGTAAACGTCCACTGTTTCGGCATGTTAAGCCTCTTATGAATTAATATTTTTTTAAGACGTTACTGAACATTATATCGCTTTGAAATCTTTTGTGTGATGAATATTGATATCTTGGCTATTATTTAATGAAGAATTATATAGTTTTAGTTTCAATATCTATTCTTATAAATTTATTTGTAAACCTCTTATTTGATCCCCATTTCGTGATAAAATTTGGCTCTGCTCCTAAGTTTGTGAGTTCGTGGCCCCTGTTTCGGCATAAAGTTTTCGAGTACCTGATAGTAGGAGATAAGTTTTATTTATGCATATACCTACACCCTCATTTGTTATTTGGTATTGAGCAAGATTATTGAAGAGGTAAGTAATATCATAAATATTGACAAAATCGAATAGATGGCCTGGGTAAAACTCGGGTAAATTTAAAATCCCGTGACTTTTGTTGTTTTTCCGGGATTTTTTTTATGAAATGTAAGGTTAAATAACTTAATCAATAGTACAGGGTCACCCTTTCGAAAGTATGTAACATAGGTTGCCTATTTAAATTAACCAAAACTGTTTAATTTGAGATAAATATTTAGACAACCTTTGGGACGTGACACATATCTGTAAACGCTATTCTGTTTAATAGGGTATAAAGTTACCTTTCACTTCTTAAAAAATCCCTTAAAAATAAAGAACGTTCCGGGAGTAGTAAGTCCCGGGATTCTAAAGGTTTAAAATATAAATGTCTTCAATAATTTTGGTCTATTTTCTTTACAACGTATCTACCTATGTATTGACTATATTAAGATTGATTTACTTGAAAAAAAATCTAGTCAATGTTGTATGGGTCACACTTTTTAAAGAACAATCTTATACTGTTTTATAGTAACCTTTCATTAAATAAAAATAGTCCCGCAAAAATAATTAATACCCAGGCATCAATATTGCATTTTATCGAAGTATATGTTACCTCTTCAAGAAGAATATCAAATACCAGACGAAGTACACAATTCCCATACCTTATCTACTACTAGGATTGATCTGTGTTTACCTACCACTATATAATTCTCTGTCACGAACTTGGGAAAAAGTATTAAAAGTGGTTGTCCCTTGTTTCGTGTTACTAGTTCTTGGATATTCCCGCAATAAATAATGTAGATCACATTTAAATTATGTTCAATAACTACCCTACATGTAATAAATAAACATAAAAATACAGGACAGAAATCGAGCAATAAAAAAAATTATGCTACAAGGAAATATGCGAATTCACCTAACAATTGTAAATGTAGGTCACGTTCAACCTCGTTTTACAGAATCCTAGTGAACAAAACATATACCGAATTTAGCTCATAGAAAACCTCATTAAATACATTATCTGTTTTTTGAATTTACATTAACATTGTCTCAAGTATTATTTAAATACCAAAGATACAAGGATGTATCTAGAAAGTCCTTGATTCGGTAGTAACGCGAAATAGGGAAAATATATTGGCCGCTAGTTCGTGAGTCCATTTATTGCGATTTTAAGGGACTCCTATATCTAAATGTACAATTATTTCTTATTAAATCAATTGTTAAGGAACTACACAAAGCACTGTTAAACGATTTTTTCAAATGGACTTCCGTTTGCTTTTCAATTCCCTTAAGAAGTCGGAGCGAGCACCTTACGTCTACAACAAGTTCGCGCATACCGCACAGCTGTTCTCAGCCGACTAAGAGTTTCCAGCGTTATATTGCTATTAGTTTAGTCGTCAAAATGTTAGAATTAATTTTTTTGAAAAGATTAAATGATAGAGATTTTTTACAAATGCATATTTTAAATAAAAAAAAAATGAATTGCTTATTATATACGTCAGAAACAAAACTAACGAAATGATGTACTAGCACGAACTTGTGGCCCGTTACCTTACGCACATGATAGTTTTATAGGTAGTAGACATTTTAAAGTTTAACTTAACGAACTATGTACATTTGCTATAATTGAACGAGCGAGCGAAGCGTACGAATTTCTCCGTCAGCTTGAGCAAAAATGATTTCGTATGCCCGTCTGGCCGGCTGTTCTCCTGTACAAGTCACATTTCTTAACCAATTCTTGTAATATTTTGTGAGCAGGTTCGATAATTATAATTTATAATATTTGTAATATATGCTTTTTGTCGATTCAGTTTTTAGGAATTAAAATACTTAAAAAAATTTTTTTTGGAAAGAAGTTGCAGCTCAAAGAGCCACTAGTATACTTACATGAATAAAACGCCAAAACTAGTATAATAAAATATCTAAGTATATTAAGATTTTTTTAATTTTTTTATTATTTATTTTAAAAAGTACAATTTTACATACTTAAAATTAAACCTTGTCCCACAAAACTGTAGTAACAGTATGACTGTGGGAACGGCAGTCCTAGGTAAGGCATTCATTAACAAAAATAGATAACAGTAATATACCTACTGTCCATACATCAGTTATACTAAACTAACACCCGAAACTGCTATTAAATTAAGTTCGATGGCAAAGATTTTTGAAAAGCTTCATTCAATTTGTAGAGCGTGGCTGGTAGTAAGAATAACTTTCTTGCTTTCATATAGCATATACAGGACGGTGGTCTTACACAATTTTAGTACAACATGGTACCCTGTGGATATTGCAAGTCTTACAATCTAAAACATAAAAATAACGTAATACTAGCTACCCGCGCGGCTCCGCCGCGTATACAAAGAATCTAGACAGAGCGACGGTATAAAATATAGCACATACTTAATCCTGTAGGGCCATTCTACATATCCCTTATATTCCCCCCGAGATCCCTTATAGGGATAAGTTCGCCTTTGTACCTACTTTAATCTTACATATCATGTTTATGTTTTAACCCTTTTTTGTGTACAATAAAGTGTTTACAGGTTTGAGTTTAATTCCTGTTTATAATTTTGTTCTCGAGTCAAAACAGAAGTTACGCCACGTGACGTTACGCAGCCAACTAGCCAAAGTCACGTGATCAGCGCACAGTAGTTTCTTAAAATTTATATTTTAGTACCTTACCGATAAAAAATGAAAAACGAAGACCTTATTGCAAATCTGCAGCATGAGACGAATCCAGTGACATATCATTTATCAAAATCGGACCATAACTGTAGATCTGATGGCATGTACAAAAATCGGGCTCGCGTAATAATAATATAGATAGATAGATACCTGGTACCTACTAGTAGGAGGTAACAAAAGTGTTTAATCTAAAAATAATACGCCTCGGTAACACACGTTATCTATACGTACGTATAAATAAAGCTAAAGAGGGTCGAAAGTCTGTACATGGAAGATGTTCGAAAAAAAATTGGCTAGGGATACCTAGAATCGATAACAGAACACGTTCCAACAGTTTTTAGAATTTTTGTCTGTTTATTATCTGTTTGTCTGTTTATGTGACTGCGCATCACGTGAAAACGGCTGAACCGATTTAGATGAAATTTTGTAGAGAGACTAGGAAAGGAATTAAGATAGTTTTAATCCTGACAATCATCCTCTAAGGGGGTGAAATGGGGGGTGAAAACTTGTACGCGAACCGATTTAGATGATATTTGGTATACTTACAGATAGTTTGAGTCACGAGGAAGGACATAGGATAGTTTTTATCCCAGTATCATTCCTTAAGGGGGAGAAAATGGGGGGGGTGAAAATTTGTATGGAGCTAAGAGATGAACGTGTTCCACGTGAACGGAGTCGCGGGCAGAAGCTATCCTACTATCCTACTAACTAATATTATAAATGCGGAAGTTTGGATGTTTCGATGTTTAGATGTTTGGATGTTTGTTACTCAATCACGCAAAAATGGCAGAATGGATTAAGTACTTTGGTGTACATAGAGTTCATCTACATTACAATTAGAATACTTTTTATCCTGGAACATCTCTCAAAGGGATGAAATTGGAGGTGGAAGTAGGGTCCTTGAATCGGAGAGATTCCAATAAATGCACGTCATTTTCGGTTTTAAGTGATAATAATCAGTATAATAGCGTAAGCAATTCGACTTATGTACCTATATGCAGAACTTGACGTTTGAAAGACAAGTCAACGTTTCAATATCTTAAAGCCAAAATGACCCAAATCCATCTGAATGTTTACACCATTCCAGGAAATAATGGTCTAGCGATTGGTACATAATTGTGTGAGAAACAAAATAGGAGGCTTGCGGAAATATACTAAAATACTCTGACCTCTCAGCCCGTAATAGTTGTTTGAAGAAGCAGATGAAATAGGTTGGATAGGTAGTTCAGAAGTGGTCAACATTGACTGACCAGCATAACAACATTGACAGATATATCAATAGTTGATTATAGTTGTTATGAATTAAGGGGTCAGCTAAACTGGATGCATGCCGAAGTAACGAACACATCAGGAATACTGTCACGCCATGAATCCACGATTTATCAAGTTTGATAATTGGTATTTTAAGCATTAGGAAGTTGTATTTTATTTGGGATAAGTATAAATTTAAACAGTATTAAAGTTCAGTTGTCTGTGAAAACATTGGTAGCGAGCGAATACGAGTCAGTTTATTTCTGAAGCAAGAGGCAACTGTTTGAAATTGAAGATTAACTAACAATGTAGGTATGCTAGACGAATCGATTTTGAAAACTATTTTTATCTCTATCGATCTGAAAATAGTGAATGGCTGATTAGCTCACATGCCCAATAACATACAAGATAAATAATTTACAAATACAAAATTTTAACCAACTTCAATTCTGTATTGCGCCAAGCCACATTTTAAATGAACATTTTCACATTTCCTTTCCACTATACCACATGCTTTCCGTGAAAAATACGTTGATTATCAAAGAAAAAACCCAAATTGCTATATGGAGGCTGATAATAATATTTGAGGAATTCCGTCGATTTCTCGAGGATCTCAGAATTACCTTTCGCACTACAGTAGTTGCAATTTAAACGGAATCATATCAGAATATGTGACGTACTTTACTTACATCAGTGAGGAGTTTCATATGTCATCTGTGGTCTTCATCATCATGGAACTGATGATGACTTCACTATATTTGTGGTTTTCGAGTGTAAATACACGAGTTACAATTACAACAGACAACAACGAAATCATTACACGCATGCCCATTAAAATAAAGGAGTTCTCTCAATTCCTCATGGATCAAACACAGTCAAAATATTATTATGTACAGTCACCGGCATAAATATATGATGGAACAAAGGCCGCAAAAATATCTGATGACAACGCTATTCGTAGAGCCGTAAGAGCGTGTCAGATATTTTTGCGGCCTTTGATTCATCAATTTCATCATGTATTGATACCGGTGACTATACTTAAGCCAGTAAAAAAATACTTATTATATACAATAATCGGGTGGATTGCAAAAAAATTGTACATAATTAAGGGCCTTAATCTAATCTATGCTTTAACTCTTTTCCATTGTGTAACGAAAATTACCCATATAAAATGTTTGGGTAATTGCCGTTACACAATAGAAAAACTTTTTTTGCAGTTTTTCGGCTCTACCAATTCTGTCAAAGCGAAGACACTGGCGTTTACCAACATAAAAGATCGCCCGTTGTTGTTTTTTAGAAAGCTTTAAATTAATTTTATTCGATGTATCATCATTCAAAGGTAAACGTCCGAGTGCTCGACGCTTACTAGTATATGGCATGGGCACTCTATGTCAAAGCAATAAAGGTTAAATTGTCAAAGCAATACTTATAGGTTAATGTTTCCCAGAATATTGCATTCACGTACATACCTAAATAGAAAATTTACAAAAAGTAGAAACACTTTTCACTGAAAAACAGTAATAATTCCTGTTGGTGTGTTTTAACAAAACAAAACCTTTGGCGAAAACTTACAAATGTGCAGTGAAACGGTGTCACCCGCCATAAATCTCACAAGACATAAAACCTAACATATACAAAAGGGAATCTTTGCCTACAATGAAACTTATTGTAAGTAAATATTTGGATTCGACGATTCAAAACATTTTGGAATTGCAGAACATTAATTCCTCGGGCTCAGTGCGGTCACGCCCTCTCTCGGGCACAAAGCGAAGGTCGTAGTTTCACCAAAACTGCAAATTGTTATTTCCAGGCCATAAAGTTCTTTAAGGTTTTTCTTTAAAGAATGAACGTAAAATGCGTGAACTATTAATCTCGCTGTTGAATGGGATCGCGGCAGATGTTCGCGGAATCGGATTGCGGGAGAGAAGTAACGTCTTACTTATTTTTTTATTTTATTTATTATGCACGGGTCGTGTGGGTTATGGTTTAATCCAAATAAACGTTGCCGCTGGGTAGTTCATATTTTAAATATATGGAAAAACTATAAACTATAAATATAACTAATCTATACTAATATTATAAAGAAGAAAAGTCTGTGAGATTGTGGCTTTGTAAGTTTGTGATTTTGTATGTTTTATGTAATCTCTGGAATTACTACTTCGATTTTAAATATTATTTAATCTGAGTGTAGAATGGACCTTCTGAGTGGTTATAGGCTATATTTTATCCCGCGGGTTCGCCAGCATTCTTTGTAATACATGGGCAAAGTCGCGAGGGCAGCTAGTGAAATATAAATATTAAATACCATATACCTACACACAATGGAAATGTTCAGGTTTTGGTCAAATATGTCAACGCTTAAAAATCCCACTATAAAATCAATTATTAGACTATTGACACTTAGCTTTTCAAAATGCACTCTATTTTTCAATCCCCTTATACCAAATTTATGTATCTATGTAATTTGCTTTAGGCCATAACAATTTCACATTCGAAAAGTTACATAGAAACCTGGACAAAGTTATAATAACGACTTCACGCCCCCGCAATTCCTTCAGTTCACACATATAAATTCTCTTATCAAACGCAGTTCGGAGGCGCGGGCGGTTCGGTTTCACAGCTCTTTGTGTCTGTTTTCAATCAACACTCGCCATTTATTATCCGATACATGAATGGCTTGTCGCTTCTCGCAAACAAAACGCTCCGAGGTAACCTGGCCAGCTTAACCAGACCCGTGAGTCCACATTACCGAAACCTTTGCGAGTACAAAGTACAGCGAACAACAGATTCACCAGGGGTCTATGTGGGCTGATGCACGCGTTATAATACGTTTAATGGCCTGTAATGAATGGCATAACATCCATAAAGCGACAATACGGCCACTCGAACAAGCCCTTTTATAATAATGCTTGATTTATAGATGATGCCGCAGATTCACTTTATTTTGCACGTGCTTTATCGCCATACTTCTTAAAATATGGACTCGATTGTGGAGGCCTTAAGTCGGTGTATTAAGAGCCATAGTCGATTGTTAAAGAATCATAGATAGTTTTAAAGAAATAACTTGGCAGACAATATGGCAGCGGCAACGTTAACTCTATTATGTTTTGAGGCAGCACCATGTGAGTTAGATTCTTGCGATACATCAGATGTATTGATTCAACGATGATTTATGTCTGAATCTAAAGATTGAGATCTTAAACCCTAATCGCAGCAAGATCAGGTTTACCCTTAGGGTGTCATATCAAAAAGCAGTGCCGCCAATTCTTGGGATTATGTAATAGGCAGCCTTGCGAAATCAGGGCTCTATGAGACGTTAAGACTAGATAGGAGTAAAGTTAATCTTTAGAACGTAAGCCATTCGATGAAGAGTCATAGTACAATACTTTAAGACAAATGAGTGTTTATTGGACGGAGGTGATCTTAATTTCAAGATAACAACATATCGAGTGACGCAATACTACTGCTGTGCTGAATTAATTAAAGTAATAATTCTACCATACGTGACCCATATGTGACCACACGACATGGCATTAAATTTATTTATTTTATTTATTTAAATCCTGTGGCTAAATTTCTATCTATGACCTTTATTCTAAGTCTACAACTTACATGTCAGTTTTCTGGTCGATGGTGGTCGAAGCGAATTATTATTTTATTGACTACCCAAATCAAATAAATCACTGATTTTATAAACTTTGATAACGTTTAATTTGGTAGAACCGCAAGAAGAAAAATAACACTCGGTTTGCGGGATACGATAACACAGCATCCATCATGACAAGTCGTTGACAAGTAGGTGCTCTGTGACAGTGGCATTTCCACAACGACCTTTCTATGACAACATCGATAAACTCTTCTTTCGAACCTCTTTTGGACGATCTTCAACGGCAACCAAAGACAGTTTTATTGTCACGTCATATGCATGTCATATCGAATAGGTATACACATAATTTACACACAATTCGTTTAAAATAACTATAACGTGGCATTTGAATTAACAATGCGTGAAGTGAGTAAATGTGAAGTCTTCAGAGCTAACTTCCATAATAGACATCTACAAAAAGCAAACAGACACAAGCAGGTAAGCATCAAACCAAATGTTTTGGTTTTGTGTTCAACAAAAGTAGGAATAAAAAGCAAGCAACCCTACCGCACAGGATTATGAGTGGTTGCCACAATGGCGTCCAAGGATTTCGCGAATGAAACGTGTAAAAGTATCAATGTTTGATCAAACCGTCACAGCGTTTGCTCTTTTTATCTCAGTCCCCAATCCAAGCAGATGTCTCAAACCTCCATGTTAAAAACCTTAAAAAGTAAATAAAAAACTCAAAACTTATTCATATCGAACAACACCTACGTAACAAGGTATTGTGTAATTAGACAATAGTGGATAAATGTGACGTGAAATCTCTTCTGTGAAGAAATAATCCACTTAGAAGAGGCATGTCGCCGGTTTTTGTCAAAATAACACGGCTCATTGAGTAGTAAAAAGCGACGCCGCGGGGACCCTATGTGTGCAAACAGAGGCCGGGTACTTCGGTAGGTGAGCTGCAATACGCGACAGATGGCGCTACCGTGCCCTGTCATAATCAAGTCTATGTTAATAGTTTATGTATATACAGGTAGTAAACATTCGGGCATGTACTCTTCGCCCCGTCATTAGGTGCTGCGTTTGCATTTCAAAGGCGTCTATGTCAACAGAAGTATAACTCCATCTATAGCTACGCAAACTTTGCATGTATTTTTTTTGTAGTTTAGGTTTTCTTCGCAGCTATCAGACATAAGTACCTACATTCAACACATGTAAATTTTCATCTCGTAGTGTTTTCCCAGTTGTACCCTAAACGAGCCCGGGGTCCGATTTGCCACATGATCCTAAGATTTAGGGTAGACAACTTAGACACTAGTTTTACGAAAGCGACCAACGACTACCATCTGACCTTCCAACCCAGAGGGAAAACTAGAAAGATATACATATGTGGTTCAAATTGTTATACAGAATACAGATATTTATTGGTAAGAGTACATTTTACAAGTCATAATTTTCAAACACAATTAAATTAAATTAAGTTAGGTACACACAGTCACACATTACGGTGCTGGATCCTTAGGAGTGTGCAAAACTCGTCAATTGAGTAACATGCCTGTTCCATAAGCAATGATTTAAGCTTGTTCTTGAATAAACTGTTGCTGGTTGAGTTTTTTATGTCAATCGGGAGCAAGTTGTATAGGGTGGGCCCCATGATGCTGAGTGACCGTCGTGACTTAGCCATGTTATAACATAATATAATTGCAGAATGTTATTACGTATCGCAGCAATTTCCAGGGTGTTAGATAGAGCTGAAATTCGTTATAATATAATTATATAGTCTCATTATTCGTTTCAAATAGCTTGGTTACGTTGACACCTATCATCTCAGTACAGTCAGCAGCAGAAGTAGCTAAGCGCGCCGGGTGTTCAAAATGACCTAAACACGCTCTTAATTTCTTAAGAATAAAGTCGTGAGACTGATGATTTTTTTTGCTGCATACCACTAGCCTACCCACTAGACTACCTTGAGTTCCTGGTGTTGAGACTGTTGACAGATCAGCTGTGTTGAGACTGTTGACAGATCAGCTGTGTTGAGACTGTTGATAGATCAGCTGTGTTGAGACTGTTGACAGATCAGCTGTGTTGAGACTGTTAACAGATCAGCTGTGTTGAGACTGTTGACAGATCAGCTGTGCTGAGACTGTTGCCAGATCAGCTGTGTTGAGACTGTTGACAGATCAGCTGTGTTGAGACTGTTGACAGATCAGCTGTGTTGAGACTGTTGACAGATCAGCTGTGTTGATACTGTTGACAGATCAGCTGTGTTGAGACTGTTGACAGTTGTTGTATGGCATTTGCCTCTGTCGACACAACGAAACCTCAAATTAATATAAAGGGTCAGCAACGCGCTTGTGATTCTTCAATCGTAAGCGTCAATGGGCCAGGGTGTCTGCTTACTATCGGACAGGCTGTATGTTTGTTAGCCACCCGTCGTAGACGGCATAGTGTATAAAATGGGCAGAAAATTGTTCATATTCGCTATTTTGAAAATGGTTTGGAATAGGTATTTTATATAAAAAAGCTGTGATTTAACGTCAATACTATACCTAGTAGAATATATCAGAACATATTCTAGTTTTACATAATATGATATATTTTGACATATACTTAATTCGTCTTAAATATAATAAATAAACATTAGGGTAGAATCTTGCACAAATCGAACTAGCATAGTTAGCTCAATAAGGCTTCTGTTATGGATACTATACTCGTAGATAGGCGACGATATATTTGATAGATATCAATATTTAAATACAAAGAAAACACCCAAGTCTTAGTTCCGTAGTTGATATGGTGAAGCGGTTAGGTTCTTCTTCTACTTCAGCATAATTGCAGCAGTGGCTGGACATACGAGGGGTGTTCAATAAGTTCTGAGAATGGGTATAAATAATTTACTTTAAAAACAAAGTTTTAACCGACTTCAATTCAGTACTCCGCCAAGGCACATGATCATTTCCACATTTATTTTCCAATTTACCACATGAACTGATTTCCGAGAGCAAATACGTTGATTATTAGAGAAAAAAACCAAATCGCTGTATGTGGGCCGATAATTATAATATTATAAATAAATGAGTATGAGTATGAGTAATATTTGAGGACTTCCATCAATTCCTCAAGGATCTCAGAATCACCTTTGGCACTTCTTTGTTTGCTATTTCAACTGAATGATATCAGAATCGGTGACGTACTTTTATAGTTTGAAGTACATCATTGACAAGTTCCACAAGCCATCTGGTCTTCATCATAACTTCCACTTCACCAAATTTATGATTTCCGGATGTAAATACGCGAGTTATAATAGAATACACCGACATTACTACACGCGTGCCTTATATATTTGAGGAGTTCCCTCAATTCCTCATGGTTCCTATCATTCAACTGGAGGTTTGAAAACACTGGGACCAACCTGGAAGCATATACTTTCAATTAAAAAAAGAATGGTACGAATCGGTTCATAAATGACGGAGTTCTGAGGTAACACACATAAAAAATATATAATAATATATATAACCGAATTGAGAACCTCCTCCTTTTTTTTTGAAGTCGGTTAAAAATAAATATTATTGGTATCCTATCATTTTTTATTATTAAATACGCTCTTTCTTATTAGCCGTGTATATTTATTATGTCGAAAATATTATTACTTTGCTTCAAAAAAAAAACTTCTGGCAATAGTAGGCAAAATATGATCACATGATATCTGGAAGAGCCCCTTTTTAATATCGTCTGACCATTTAGAAGGGTCTCTCCACGGTTCTCCACCCAAGGTCCTCAAAGCTACACTCGCTGGCTCCATCGGTAATCGTACCTACATCAGATATGGCCATTGCCATTTAAAAGGGAACTTGCATGGTTTTGTATGAATTGTACTCAATCGATGCCAATATACGTTGAAATATCATCCAAAAGAAAAAAAAAGACGATTGTATTCTTTTTATCTCACGTTAAAATGACGAATTTTTTATTTTTTTTCCATAAAATTACATAACAGTTAAACAGAATATTGAATTAGAAATGATATTTTGTATAACAAGTCATAAAAGTTGGTCTTAGCATAAGCCCGTTTAATAAAGAGCGTTTTCGGTGGGTGCCGGCGCGTGCAGATTTCAAATGCATATATGACATCAGAAAAATAAATAATAAGAAAGTTTTAATGCTACAGTTGTTTAAATGCTGGATTATACTTTTGATTTTCGTAATAAAATAAAAAGATGCATGTTCCCTATTATGCTTATAAAAGCTTTCAATTTCTCTTAATTCTAGTTTATACGTAGTAGTTTACCTTACCTATATTGTTATGGGTTACCTCGCTATTTACCCACGCCATTGAATAGAATGCCAGCAAGTCTGGCCGCAAAGGCCAGGAATGACTTCAATAGTCTTTGTCACCTCTACCAAACCAATGCGCATTTTAACGTTAATATCTTGTTTGCGTTTGATTTATGTCGATTTCGTGTGAATTAAGCTGGTGACTTCTTGTGATGCTTTTTTTGTTTCCGTAGGTATTCAAACGAAAAAATTGTTTACTATCTGAATAGACTCTTTAATCATGCAACAGTGGGCGAGCTTCTATAAGAGTAGGAACTTTAGTACCTACAGTCGCCATCACATACATCGGAGCAAACAAGCAGGTCACAAACATCGGAACACACCTCTATTTTCAAGGCATTAGGGTACCTATAGTGTACCTATGTATGTGATGGCGACTGTACCATGACGATGTTTAATTAGATCACTTATATTTGGTGTCATATACCTACCAGGCGACCTTTCAATAATATTGTTATATCTGTACTCCATATAAGTATTAATAATTTACTTTAAAAACAAAGTTTAAACCGACTTCAATTCAGTACTTCACCAAGCCACATGGTACATGAAAATTTCCACATTTCCTTTCCAATTTACCACATGAACAACTTTCCGAGAGCAAATGCGTTGACTATTACAGAAAAAACCCAAGTCGCTATATGTGGGCTGATAATATTTGAGGAGTTCCGTCGATTCCCAAAGGATCTCAGAATTAACACTTCAAGTTTCTACTTCAACGGAATCATGTCAGAATCTTTGACGTACTTTGCATCTTTGAGGAGTTATGGAACTGTGGTCATCTTCATCAGTTCCACTTCACCAAAATTACGATTTCCGAGGGTAATATATACCTACACGAGTTATAATAGAAAATACCGATATCACTACATGCGTGCCTATAAAGTTTGAGGGTTGCCCTTAATTTCCCTAGGACCCCATCATCAGATCCTGACTTGGTGACAATGGGACCACCTCAGGAGTATACTCTTTCGAATAAAAAAATAATTTTGGAAATCAGTCCACAATTGACGGAGAAATCGGCTAACATACATTAAAAAAAAATACATACAGTGGAACATATTATAACCTCCTCCTTTTTTGAAGTCAGTTAAAAACTAGCTTCTGCCCGCGACTCCGTCCGCGTGAAACTCCTTACAAACTTTCACCCCCCATTAAACCCCCTTATGAGATGAAAAACTATCCTATGTCCTTGCCCGAGACTCAAACTATCTCGATACCAAATTCCATCTAAATCGGTACATCCGTTTTAGCGTGAAGAGGTACCAGAGAGAGAGAAAGACAGACAGACATACCCACTTTCGCATTTATAATATTAGTATGGATAATAAACAGGTTATGAAATGTAAGTTGTAGCTTTGCAGCTTTGTAAGCTTACTGTTAAGGCAATTTTATTCGCCTCCTTGCTTAATCTGAGCTGGTACTTAGGTACAAATATAATTTACCGCATGTGCTAAATCTTCCCTATTCTCCCCCTAATGATTTTAGCGATCGTCGCACATCACAAAAACCTGCATTCCGTCGTCGACATCCTAAAAATGGCTTTAGAAACGTGCGAACAATGTTTACTAAAGTTTTGAGCAGAATTTCACGGCCCTTCAAAAGGCTGTGGGCGCTTAAGGGCTATTTAGGGCATGATTAATGACGTGTTATACTTCTGAATTGCTTATCGTGCAATGGCGCTGATTTACGATAGAGCATTATTATAGGTTTTTGACATCGGTTACCACTATTGAATCAAATTTGGAGTATTTTTTACCTGTAATGATGCATTACGGGCAGAAAACGTTCAGTATATGGTTGATTTTAATAGTCACCTAGTCAGCGTAATACTGGAAGTTTACTACGAGTAAAATGATGTGTAAGTATGCAACAAATTGTAGTCATTAGGTAGTATTTTCATCAAAGTTCAATTCAAATGACAGTTGACATTAGTAGGTAGTTAGGTCAGGTAGGATTATACTAAGATTACAGCTTTTAATATACCTACAGTAATGCACTAAACTTCAATGAAAGCAGTAAGTAAAAAAAAAGAGAAATTAGTTCCTTCGTAAAATGTACAATTTACTATTTAGGCTAGGCCTGTATTGTAAGATTTAGAAACTTGTGCAATTACCTTTACACAGCGCCTTGATTAAACAATATTTAAAAAAAAATTGCTAAGCTTACTTACCTGTATGTTTAGCACAGAACAAATTTGAATATTTTTGTTTTATTTTTATTTGATGTAATGTACAGCATTCTAATATTTTACTAACTATGTAATTCTAATTAGTAAAACAGTAGTTGCGAGTAAAAAAATGTGTGTGAGTGTGAGGATTTAGTGTATGACACGGAGGTAGTGTATCGTAAAAAAAAACCTAAGGATTATGTAAACCGTAAGTAGGTTTGTAATGTTGTTAGTGTATCATTATTTAATGCCATTTACAATAGCTTTACCAATTCTTTCTATAGTTATGTACCAATAACATCAACCTAATAAAACTCCACGGATATTTAACCGTTCCCAAATCTCTCTCTTTACCCATAAAACCAAATCCGATACAAATCTGTATCCACCAGTAAGTCGCACCAAACTTTATGTCGCGTGGGATATCAGTTTTCCCGACTTTACCCAATAAAGGGTAACCCCTGAGCCGTTGAGTAAACAGAAAAAAAAGAAAGGAAGGCTTGCGCCCGCGAGGCGACGTAACGAGTAAATCACGGGTAAGCCTCAATACGCGACTCGGCTGGCACTCGCTTAAGCCCTTAAGTCCCGTAGCCCCTTGAGTTCACCTTTGCCGGGGCGTTTGCTGCCGCTCTTTTTCCGTCGCTGACGTTGGCTTGGCTAACTAAGGATTTGCTTAATGCGTACGCATGATGAGGTAACAAATGCATTTTTGCAGTAAACGGATTGCGTCTGCATTTGTTTTAATGACTGTCGGTGGAATTAGACGCCCAATAGTCAGCGCGGAATAACCTGCTGTTGTATTCAGATAAACTTTAGTTACATCTCTACAAGGGGGGTCTGGTCTGTATTTACTCAGATTTTCACGTTACACAATGTAATTTCTAGACGAATTAAATCCTTAACAGTAAGTATTAAATTTATTTGAACACAAACCGACGTAAAATAATCAATCTGAAAAACAGTAACGCCGAACAAAAGAAGTTCGAGCTCCTAAACACAGTTCTTTAAACTCGCTAAAGTAAACTCATTCCACGACAAAATAACAAAGTAGCAACCAATGAAAAGGCACGTACTTTCTAAGGTCATATTAGTGCCCACGCGGGCAACAAAGCCCAATAACGCGGAACGGATCGGCTGACCCCGTCACCGAACTACTTTCCAGGGCCTTTACACAAATTGATTTTAAATGGCGATTTATTTCCGCGCCATATCGCCGAGCCGATCTTCTATGAGTTTTACGGCAGGCTTTACGTGGGGTTAAGGAAGTTGATGTTATAAAACGGTTTATTTCTTTTTCAGGGATCGAGTCAGCCCCTAATTATATGGGATTAGGTGCTGCCTGAGAGTATTTAGGTAAGTACCTATAACTTTGGAGCTTAACTTTATTTGATATTTAATGGAACTAGGACCATTTTCACCATTCAACGTTGCATGCACCTATCTTTTTACTTTGAACCTCAAAATAAACAACAAAACTGTAATGCGAGTGGAAACAGGAACAAACGGTAATTTACAGCCCAAAGGCTAAACGAGTTATAAAACTAAAACTAACGGGTACTACGCGATTTTTTTACCGGAACTCAATGCGTAACGGGTATTTCAAATAAAAGTTCTCCGTTAGAGTTTCACCCTTTTGCGAATTTGTGCAAATTACTTTATGAGATAGTACAATGGGAGTGTTTTTTGCGCAATCATTTACAAATGCTCTGTGGAAATGAGAATTGTAAAGTGTTTTGAGCTGCTCGGTATGCCACGTACTTTGGGGATCGCGCACCATGTTTAATTTTTTTTTTGTAAATTCTCTCTTTATTTTCCATGAGGTTAGGCGCTGACTCTCTGAAATAAATAATGTTCAGAACAGGACGTAATGATTTAACAATCTACATATCAAAGAACAAGAAACGGAAAACTTACCCGTTCAATCAGGATACCTACCTACGAGTAGGTATAATAAAACGAATAAAGTGCATTCAGCTGGGCAAGTTAGCGGCTTTGTACAAAAGTTTTTTTTTTCTTAAGTTAGGGAAATTATATTCCTATATAAATAAATTATACCTTTTTGACTAGCTAAATAAAATCAGAAGAAAGCCGATTCTGATTACAACAAAACCGTCTTCATCTCAAAACATAATAACTTACATATGGCAAGACAACTTATTATCCGTCATAATGAACTCCGCTTGGCCAGATTTTACGACAGTGGATTTCGAGAGTGGCCAAGCGGGAACCGACGCTGATGGCCTATCCTATAGAAATGGTGGCGTGGCCAACCCTTCGGTGGCGGCGCTTTTTATAGCTACTTTCTATACCCCTTCATAATTGCGACATTGCGAGGGTTGAAAGAATAAAAACTTTTTTTTCTTACCCGCTAAAAATTTCGCCAATTGTGTTTTATAGTCGTAGCGGATTTTTAGCGGACTATTAGACGCAATAACAGTTAAGTTTGTTTGTACCGTTAGGAAAGACAATTGGGAAGGGTAATAAGCCTTTTGGCGAATAGAAAGTTTTGGCGAGCTATTAAAATAACTCTTTTGAGCTATTAAAATAACGCGAATTTTTTTTGTTTATTTTATTGCGACTTTGATATTTTACGATCACTTTTTGAAGGAATTTCTTCTTTATTAAGAAACTCCTATTTGCTTGCTAATATTTGTTAAAAAAATCTTATTGGACTTTGAAAAGTCTTCAAGATTATATTGTGTCATCCAGGGTACTTACCTATTTAATCTATTATTACAAACACACATATTGTCATATGGCACAATTAATGTTGAACCAATTTCCACTACTAGCTAACCCAACCCAATTCTTTATCGTCTAACAATAAATAACCTTTCACTACTTTCAAACTAAGTTGTCAGAATCTACAACTCGAGCGGCAAAAGTCAAATAATAAGGTCTTAATAAATTCATCCTCACAGCAGGCCGTACCTGCTCATACTCACGACAACATTAATGCACTAATGTAGATGGACGTATGTGTAGTTAAATGGGTACACACTTAAGTCTTTTTGCGAACTGTGTTGAGATTGGACAGGAATACTCTGTAGACGTGAAAAAAAAGTAGATTGAGACATTTTGCAACCGCAAAGGCTGAAACGACGGGGGGCGGCACCGACTGACGACTTTTTCACGTTTTCTAGTAAATGTCAGTCAGTACTGATGTCGTTGTGAGTAATGCCGATAAATGGATGCGATGAGAATTTTTCGATCACAAAAGCCCGATAAGGATTCTGTGGTCAGTGTTGCACAATAGACTTGTATAAGTTCAGGTGTATTTTTGTCATAACTTTTACACAAGAAATCTACGAGTACCTACTAAGTAGGTACAATTAACTGATTTTATTGCGGAAGTAAATCTTCAATAAAGAACACACTACAGAACAAAAATAAAAGCGGCCAAGTGCGAGTCGGACTCGCACATGAAGGGTTCCGTTAAATACATTGCAGTTTACGATTTATGACGTATTAAAAGAAAACTACTTACCAGATCTCGTTCAAACCAATTTTCGGTGGAAGTTTGCATGGTAATGTACATCATATATTTATAGCTCTTATGGTTTCGGAAAAAAATGGCTGTGACATACGGACGGACAGACAGACAGACGGACGGACATGACGAATCTATAAGGGTTCCGTTTTTTGCCATTTGGCTACGGAACCCTAAAAATACGTATTCACAGGTACAAGAAAATGTAATATAAAAAGAAAATAAATAAAAACGTATCTACCGGTAATTTGATCCCGATCTTTTGAAATCACCTTTAAACATTATAAATCTATAAGTTATTTAGTACAACCCTCCTACTACTCGTAAATAAGTCAGATTCACTAATTTACTTGTCCGCAAAGCACCGACGCTTTTTGTTACGCATTATAAGTTAATAAGTTCTACATCGTTATATTTTATGTTATGTCATTAACCTCCCCGCCCAAGGGCCTACGAACTATTAAAAGCGTATTCTTACAAAATTTGCTTTGGCCACTATACACTTTAAGCCATTCATAACATATCAAAGGGACATTAGTTGAGATGGATATAAGAAAACAAAGGGATAATGAAATCATGGGATTGGTGATTAAGGAAATAAAGCGATGGGTAAATGTGTAGGTACTATTTCTGAATTAGTATAACGATATTCCGGCTTGGCTTACATGCCATATAATTATATTTAAAAGTGTGAAAAGACAAAACATGACGGATATTATTATATACTTATGACCTTTATTTAAACTTACTCATGTTTAACCTCTTAAAATACAAACATTTGTAAAAACAATGCGTGTGCACTTTGTTAAAAACGCTTCTATCAACACGTAGTTTTAGATATTCATGTCTCCGAAGGATTAGTAAGAAAAGTAGGCAGGACAAAAGTTGTTAAAAACTTACCTACTTAACTTAAGACTTACTTTGAGCGAAGAATATGACAGCAATTCACCTATAGTCACCACGAAATAACTTAGGGTCTTATATTCGTAGTAACTGATAACGGGTTGCAATCAATGCAGCTTCTTTAAATTGTCATTTTCGCCTTGAAAACTTGGTTGTCTACTAATTTTAAGGTGAAGCAGCTTCAGAAAAGTACCAAAATGGGCTTGGAAATTCCTACTTCATTACGCGAAAACTACATAAAATGTAACGGTTTCTTATTTAAATGCTATTTGAAGATATTTGCTACAATTATATAATGCCCAACACACGATTTGATTAATTTGCCTCGATGGATTAGGCTCGCAAAGTTAGCTCTGATTGCGCGTTTTTCGGTAGGTCGAGTTGACTAAAAACCAGAACCATTTTTTTGCTAGTCAATGTTCAGTATTTATTTTTGTATCCTTTTATTCCTTATTAAATATTTGACAACGTAGTAGGGTCATTTTATTTTTAATTAACGTAAATTAGTAACATTAAGCACATAAATATAAAATCTCGCTCAAAACGGATGCGCGTAAGTCATTCGTTTGAATTTTAGTAGGCAGATGGCCAAGCGGCCTCGGGCTGGACGGACGTCTGTCGCGATTTTTTGCATTTTGACAACTGTAAAATTCGCTAGTTTAATACCAGCTGTTAGAAAATAATACGTTTTCAGGGAGAATTAATAGGGTGTCATGTGGGTGGATAAACGTTTAAAATAGATATTCGGTCATTTTTACAATTTGTTCTAATTTAAAACACAAAAGTTCGTTCACAAACCCTACCATTACAACCCGATTTTTCATATTTCTCATCTTAAGATTTTGTATTAATGAAAGAAGGTCGAATACGTTTCTTAAGAATGTGGAATATTTTTATATCACACAGGTCACATTGTCTAGTACGGTGTATGTCGTAACATCTCGCTGCCCCAATATTATAGGGTCCTATGTTACATTGTCGGGGTACTTCAATTTAGACTTAGTGTCACTCTGACAGACTTAAAATTTCAAGTTGATAAAAGTGCAACATAGAACCCTATAATATTGGGGCAGCGATCTGTCATATAGAAAGATTTGACATTTTGCATTTACGCTGTCTTAGGACTTAGATATATCGTTTTCAATAAAATAATAATACATTAAATACAATGAAAATCGTATAGTGTACAAACTATAACGATTATGATAGTATATTGTGATCCGCTGTAATAATGACGCCATCCAGTTAAATCCCCTGCAGTTCCAACCAATTGAATGTGGAAAGAGATTGTCAGAATATTTATACCTACTCGGAATATGCAAGCATGATGTAATTTGTGTTTATTGTGGTCAAATCAAGACGGATTATTGTCACCCAATTGGATACAGTTCTTCAAGATACCTCCTAACTACACTTCAACTCCAAGTTTTTAACACATTCACTGCCCAGAATCTCTACGCACTACGCTCCTCCTACGCCGTAGGCACCGACGGCGTAGGCGCCCGCTAAGCGGTTTCATGGCAGACCTGAGTGAGAGTTTGAAAGTCAAGTGAGGAAGAAGAAGTAGTAAATAATTGTAATAATTAATATGCCTAAACAGTAAAGTATTCCATTGCATAATATATAGATTTGCATCATTTTGTTGCCTAACATATTTTTTTACCTACAAATAATGAAGTAGGATGATTTCATTGTATGATGTAATTTACATTGAATGATATACTTTTTATTCTTGTGGTATAAAACATTCCTACTAATGAAGAATTTGTTTCATTTTCTTTACCTACTCTGAGGCTAAGGAATTCACTAGAACAGACATATTTAGATTAAGTATGCTGTAGTAAACAACGTATGCTCGCTTTAAAGCTTTATGGGAAGGATATAATGATGTGACGGATCTTGCCAATGAGAATACAATTAGGTAGCTAAAATCGACTTCCGAGCTATGTTTACAATTTGGCACCTTATTCCTTTGTGATAAGGCGAAAAAGAAAAATATTCTATATATCATCATCATTATCATATCAGCTGAAAGACGTCCACTGCTGGACATATGCCTCCCCCAAAGAGTGCCAAAATGACCGGTCCTGCGCCACCCATTCTATATATAGTAGTATAGAATATATAATTTTTTCGCCTTACCAGCTAAGTCTCATATCTGGGAAATTCTTTTTCTCTATTTTCACCCAAGCAGAGCTCAGGTTTATATGTATGTATGTGATACATACATATATAGTATAAAATGGCATATCATTTGTAATCCTATGCGTACAAAAGAAATATCAGTAAATAAAATACATTACTTACAAGCAGGAATCGAAATCGAGGGGCCATCCAGGAAGTACGGCAGTCAGTACAATTATCAAAGAATTATTATTAGTACCATTTTTTATACCATGTATTTTGCAAACAAACACACGGTTTGCGAGATATCGAAGCCTATGGACGCTTGCTACTAAAGAGGATTCACACATTGGAGGATGCTTAGGGTTCATTTGAATTAACTCACAGATATTCACTAGTTTACGATATAATATTGCTTACCTATATTATTCTTTGTAGATATAGGTCAGTAGAAATCGACACAAAATAGGCTTAAATCGCAAGGGCATGGTTTTTCGGTATATGGAACCGATATATAGTTAGGATAGTGTGAACACGAAATTTTGGTTTAAAAGTCATAAACTATGCTACTTTGACCATCAAGATGTAGTACACTTTAAAAGATAAATAAATTTAAAACAATTTTAGTTAAGCCACAGGTCTATAAACTCAAGCGATGGCCCTTCAAATATAGTCTTTTTTCCCGAAGATTGTCAATTTTAAGTCATGGTCCCATCCGGATCAAAATATTGGCAAAATCCCTCGTCCAATGAGAAAAAATGTTGGATATAAAGTTTTGTTGATATGTAATTATCTTTCATACAAACCCTCTATAAATTCTGTAAGACTACACGCACAATCTTGAAAATACGAAAAAAAGGTAAAAATGGCTTTTTTGAAGAATTGAGTGCAAAAGGCCTTCGAGAGACCTATAGTTTGTGTGAAAGTAGCCAAGTATCAATGGAAAAAGCAATAAATAATCATCATCATATCAGCCGAAAGACGTCAACTGCTGTACACAGGCCTCCCTCAAAGATTGCCACAATGACCGGTTCTGCGCCACCCGCATCCAGCAGCCTCCCGCGACCTTCATCAGGTCATCAGTCCGGTCCCCACTCAAGAACCTTTCTGCCCCAACGGCCATTGGTTCGACGTGATTTAGGTTTAGATTTATTTCTTTCGAGATAAAAATTACAATATAGGTCCTTATCACGATCGTCAATAATAAGTAATAAAAATAAAATAATATTCAAAATGTTAATACACAAAGTGGAAATTGTATCTCCAATTAAGGATTGTCATTTAACAACTAATAGACACTTACTATTGAACAGAAATAAACAATGTCAATTTATGCATTAGGTACCTAAATTTAAAATTTGAATATTCAACATAAATGTTACACAAGAAATAATATCAAATGTGCAATATGGCGGCGCCAATACCTACACATTACTATTAATTTTACTCATTTACTTTATTTATTTTTAATATACAACCACACATTTTTGAACGCATCATATTACACGCCATACCTGGCAACTTTCCTTCACCCTCACCCCAAACCACAGTGCACTAAAAATACCCGTCTCGCACGCGCTAACGCTCAATCAAAAACTATTGAAAAAACTCAAAAATCCTACAAGTGTGCATACAAAAACCACAAGTGATTACCGAAGTACAAGTGTTTACTGTGAAATAACAAAATTCTTTCTTGTATGCTGAAACACGAACGCAATACTGGATTGCCGGCTGGCGCCGATTAAAAGGTTTGTCTTGCCGCACCACAATGTGCCCCGCCCTCTGCCTTTTAAAAGCAATACGGAGGGCTATAAATCATGTAAAAACAATAATTACTTTTTAATTTACAGACTTCTTTTGGTTTCGTTCAGCTAGAAGCTTTTCTTCAGGTTCTTCCACGCTTTCTTCCTCAGGTTCTTTCAGTTTTTTGAGTTCGTGTTGTGCCTGGGCTTTCTCAAGATCGTTCTCGTCATCGCCTATCGAAATCAAAGCGATGACTTCGAATAATTTTCCTGAGCAAATTAAGCATAGAACTGAGCATTTGAGCTTAGCTCTCTGGTAGTTGGTGGCAAATGTGCATGCAAAGCCCTTTGAATACCTATACATTTGTCAGTATAGTAACACCAAATGTCTCATTATTTGATAATCAATTTTTACCTATTTTAGTGTTTTCGAGATTGTGATTGAATTATTAGTCTCACAGACCTCTCTGTGTTTTAATGAAAGCAAATTAAATTGAGTTTAACTTTATTACTAATATTTTTTCTCATAGCGCGAGGGATTTATGATTATGTTTTGGTCCAGACAGGGCAATTTAAAATCGACGAAGTTCGGAAAAAATATATAATTTTCGAAGGGCAATAGCTTCGTCCCCTTAGAGCTTACAGATTTGCAGTTTAATTCAAATAAAATTGTTGGAATAGGGAACTTGCATTTTTTTATTTTATTGCGAAAATCAAATGTATAATTTAGCATTAAAACAACTGTAGCACTAAAACTTTCTTATGATTTATTTTTCTGATTTTATATGCATTTGAAATCTGCACGCGCCGGCACCCCCCGAAAACGCTCTATATTAAACTGGCTTATGCTATGACGTCACAACATATATTCTCGGCGCGTTTACTATGGAGTAAGTCATTAATTTGCAATTATCTCCACATCGTTTGCGTTTAAGTCTATACTTGTCATACAAAATATCATTTTCTGTGCCAATTCAATATTCTGTGTAACTGTTATGTTATTTTATCGAAACAATAATATTTTTTTTCGTCATTTTAACGTGAGATAAAACTAATACAATCGTTTTTTTTGCTTCTGTATGATATTTCTACGTATATCAGTAGAGTGCAATTTATTTGAAATTGAAGTCCCATGCAAGTTCCCCATTTTAATCAACTTTAAAATTCAGACGTAAATGTAAAAAAAGTCCTAAAATTTCGTAGTTTTACGCGTGTCGCGCAACTGGCACAAGCTTTTCGAAGTCGCAAACTTGTGTCTACACTACCCTAACTGATCCATAAAACAAAACCAAATAAGTTACTGACAAAATTAACCTACATACAAACAGGTGAAGTTAATATAAAGCTTGCAAAAACCAGAACTACATCGTGCTTTGCGATTTTAATGTCGAATTCTATAGTCCTAACAACGCATCGCTTTGAACCAGGTTCATTGGATGTGGTACTGGAGAGCACCGAAGAGTTTTTATGATCTTCATGAATATACAAATAACTTCCACATATCACTAACAAATTACTATAATTATGTTATTAGTGTCTACCCTTTGATGTAGGTATCACCATCACCTGCGACTACATTACTCACTTTCGGTTTGCTGACGACACTACTTACCGTACATCACAATCATAGAGGCACCAGGGGGTGTCAGTGACAGTGATTAAAGAGTACTAAATACTTATTAATATATGTAGGTACGAGTTTATTAGGTCTATTTAGTATAATTATATTCTGGCCTGATATTGGTTTACGGGTATACCTAATACATTGGTGTTACACTTTCATAATAACACTTACAACAGCAGCAGAAACCGAATGTATAATTATGGTACTTTATACTTAGTATTATTTGTAGTACCTACTTTTTTGCATTCTCACACTATAAAACTAAGGAGCAAAATAAGGATTACCTAATATAGATACCTACCCAGTAACGTACAAATAGGTACGTACCAACAAGGCTCGATCATTCTGACTGACGTGATCGCTTAATGGCCCCTCTATTGTGATGAGTTGAGACTTGAGAATGAAACTGAATTTTCAAATTTAATTATCCATCCAGGCTCAAGCCCCCCAAAAAGCCAGCTCGATCTGAGTCCTTACCATAATGCTACCCCTTTTGTCAAGCAATGTTAATAAATTTTCACTTGCTTATTTTCATGAAATTTTGCACCTTAGCGAAGACCGAATAGAGTTGCTATGACATTGCCAATCTAAAGACTTATCAATAGTACATATTTCATATACCAAAATGTACCTAAGAAACATACGCAGAATCATCGCAGAATAAGAAAATGTCAACAAGTCTGACATTATTCAATAAGATGTTTTGACAATTTCACTTTCTGTATGGAGGTTGGTGACTGATTTAAATGTATAATATCACGAAAGCAAAAAAATACCGAGGTCAGTGACCTGTCACAGTAAAGTGAGATAGTGTGCGTGAAAAGTAGCGGTGTGTGTTTCTGGGGAGAATTACGATAATGTTGCGCCGCCTAGTAGGTTTTTAGTGTCGCGTATGTAGCTTCACCCGAGATGCCTCACCTTAAGCGTCTAATAAATACTTTTCGAGCGGCCGTATATTGTGTAATTCGAGCTACGTTATTATGATTCAGCATGGTGATTATTGTATAGCAACTAAATTTGCAATATGTCTATATATTTTAAGCTTCTAATAAGTGTCTCTATTGCATCTATAAAATAATTTCAACGGACTCTAATTTCATATTGTCACCTCTATTTTTATGCGTTAGTATAAGTAATTGATGACTGAATCTACTACATATAATTGAACATGAAATTTACTTAATATTGTCATCAAAAAATGGTCAATGATAGCTCTAATTTCATATTGTCACGGCTATTTTACAAGCTTTCTTGTATGCAACTAACTATGTTTGTTCGGGTGGAATCTGGCATTTCATTTTTGAAGCAGGTATCTTCCACCGATTGAGCTAAAATTTTGGGTATAGGTATAGTTTGTTTCTGCCTAGTTTGCTTCAGCTTGTGGCAAATTTTCGCACTTTTTTTTGTATTGTCAACAGAAATCCAAAACTATGCGGTTTTTTTTAAATATATCTACGAGTTTTTAAAAGTATTCTAAAATCGCTACATTTTGTGACTAGAACCAGCTCTGTATGTTAAATACTTACCGAGATACAGCTCTCCAAATTTTTGTTGTTAAGCCATCTTTAAATCGTTATAAATCCTAAACAGTTATTTTATCTAAAAAAAAATATCAAGGAAACCTAATAATGATTTTGAAATACCTATTCAACGATACCCAACATAACATAGTTCGTCGACTTTATTATTTATCTTTTTTTAAATATGACGTATGGTGGCCGCCATTTTGAATTTTGATTACAGTTATGTCTTCAGTGACACTCGCAAGATTAAAATTAATCAATTGATGTATGATTCATTAAAATGGACCCATGCGTTTGATCTAGTGCCACAAAGGAACAAACAAACATACATACATACATAAATACTTTTGGCACTCTAGAGATCAAACGCGTAAGTCGATTTTAATGAATCACATCAATCGATTTGTTTTGATTTTGCAGGTGTCAATAAAGAAATAACAATAATCAAAATTCAAAATTGCGGCCACCAGACGCGATATTAGAAAAAAAAAAAGTTTGCGAACTATGTCATGTTGGGTATCATTGAATAAGTATTTTAAAATGATTATTACTTATTAGATTTGCTTGATATTTATTGATACAATAACTGTTTAAGATTTATAACGATTTAAAGTTGGCTTAACAACAAAATTTTGGAGAACTCTATCTCGGTAAGTATTTAATAACCAGAGCTGGTTCTGGTCACAAAATGTAGCGATTTTGGAATACTTTAAAAAACTCATAGATATTATAAAAAAAACCGCACAGTTTAGAATTTATGTTGACGTGCGAGTTGGACTCGTGCACTAAGGGTTCCGTACCATTACCTATAAAAACGGCAAAAAAATCACGTTTGTTGTATGGGCCCCTTCAAAACATATTTTATTTTGTTTTTAGTATTTGTTGTTATAGCGGCAACAGAAATACATAATCTGTGAAAATTTCAACTCTCTAGCTAACACGGTTCTTGATATACAGCCTGGTGACAGACAGACGGACGGACGGACGGACGGACAGCGAAGTCTTAGTAATAGGGTCCCGTTTAACTCTTTGAGTACGGAACCCTAAAAAGCAGAACTAGCCGTTAGCTTGCGATTTTACATGTCAAATATGACTGGCCTACTATTGTAGGATTCTTGTCTGTATTGTGTCCAGTAACAGTACCCTTAATTTAAACGTGCGGCATCCTCATGACGCACGGCAGCGTCAGAAAGCATCCAAGTCGCGCTCTCGTAAAATTTTATCGCCTCTAATGGGCACCCGCGGAGATTTGTAGCACCATGCAGCGCCCAAATCGTACACTCTAGCCGTAATTATTAATAGTTTCTAAATGCTGGTGGAACGAGGTGTAGGTGATAATAAACGTTGTGCAGATTTTGGTTCTAATTAGTTTTTTGTTCTATAGGTCTGTTTGGGTTGAAATATTGTACTGACTTGAGTTGCTACTCGTACCTAATACATTATACTCGCCCTCAACCTAAAAGACGACTTAGTCGACGACGAAAGACGAGTGTTGTCGTCTTTTGGGTTGAGGGCGAGTATATGCTTCAGAGAGAGTCAAAGTCAGATAAACACAATCGGGTTGAGGGCGAGTATTGGCTTCAGAGAGAGTCAAAGTCAGATAAACACAATCGCATGTGTAATAAAGTATATAAATTACTTTTTAAATAACAGTGGAAGAGCTTGAAACTCTTGAAAGCTTCAGGCACAGGGTTGGGTTCTAGTTTCTATATCTGGAGGTACTTTTTAGCCAACATGTAGAATTTGTAGAGCGTGGCTAGTAGAGTTAAGCCGTCTGGTGTTTGAAGCTTGGCACTACTGGCGATCTTTTTAACGCTGAAAGCTATATGAGCTAGGGAGTCTTGGCAATCACTTTACATGTAATGTTTTTAGTGGGATACTGTTTTTAGATATTGGAAGACAGAAGGTGTTTATAACGACATTATGATTGTGTTCATCATGACATTCATGACGCGTGACAAAACCAACAGTATAAATCATCCGTCACGTGTCTGTATCGGATTCTGAACATCGGTTACTTTTAATGTGAAAATGTATTGATTTTTATTTTGCTGGTGTTGTGACAACATTTTTAAAAGTCTAGATTTTTTTCTTCTATCACCACAACCGATGTTAACTAATTGTAATGAAAATATAGTGATATTTTTGGACCTAATAACAAATTCTTAAAAAAATATTAGACTGATGAAAGAGAGTTGTGATATTGATTGATGAAAGAGAGATAGATACCGTGTTTATTTTTATACAGAAAAAAATGGTCGCAGTTGTTACATACAAATCTAATAAATATTAACATGGTTATTATTAGGTACGTGCATTTTGAATTAAATGTACATTTCCAATTATCTCGTGTACTGCCTTCACACGGCACGGACCACATTTCAAATTACAACTCATATCAATCAGCAGCAAAAACTCTGTAAAAAAAGTCCATCCGAAATATTTTTATCACACGAATATATTATTCGTATTTATAGTTAAAAGATCATTTGTTGAAACGGAGCCAAATTTCCGGCGAGCTTTCAACGGAATTTACAAAAAGCCCCATAAATTGGCAAATAATCCCCCGCATAACGCAACCTTTGTTTGGCCACACGTGCTTTTAATATCAGGCTCGCATGGCACAAAAGCTCGGCTTAGTCTTTGTAACGCCACCTAAAGTAAACATTGGCACTTGGAAAAAGTTCCCGAGCTGGGAGAACCGCGTTTAGCCATCTCGGGTTCCGTATTACCAATTGACAACATTTCAAACTATGTAATGGTGCCTAATTCGAAAACCATTTCGGTAATTATGTTACCTGAACGTAATAAAGTAGTTTTCAGATTTCATTTCTCACCCGTTTTTAAGAAAATCGCGGAATTGTGGTTTAAACCGTGTGTGACGCCAATACTACGACTGTCATATGAAAGGTGTGCAACAAGCTGCCATACAGAGCCGTAACGTTGACGTCATAGTTTAGTTCTGGAATTCGCTACTTGTTAATTTGATATTTTTGAATGAAAATGACAATTTAGGGAGAAATAAAAAAACACGAGCCGCTTATAAACATTATCTAGCGAAATAAATCATAAAATGGCCCACTTGAAAAAATTAACTGTTGTCAATTCTTTGATAAAACTCTATCGACGAGCCCAATTCTGAATTTTGTTTTTGAGGTATTGAAATTGCATTACAATAGTTTTGATACGTCTAGGGTGCATTACAGCATATAGGTAAATGCGAGCGGGAATCACTGTTAATCAGATTGTATAAATCGTCAAAATCTCTAGCTTCTCTCGTTTGGGGTAAGATGTGATTTCTTTGTTACAGTCAGTGAAAATCATGTCATTAGATTGGGTTAAATACATGTACATAAATGATACTTCTTCTTCTTCTTCTTATTTAAGAGCTAGGCTCTTGTCGGTGGATTAATTTCCAACTTGTTCTACATTCTGATGCCTTTCTTTTTATTTCTCTGTACGATGAAGCGTTTATTTTCTGTTTTATTTTTTCTTTTTCTTTTCCCTTCTATTTTCCCTCTATTATTGTTTTCATCCAGTCGTCGTGGCTGTAGTATAACAAGTGAAACACGCAGATGCAAACAACAACTGATTTATTCAATACCAATGTGGGTACACCATGCAATTCTTAACTACCCACAACATCTCCCCCAAAAGCAATCGCTAACAATAACAAGTAACATATTTAAATAGGTATATATAAAACCTGGAACTATTCTATAATAACACGGTTGCGTAACTAATAATAACATGAATACATATGCAATACGAGTACCACACAATTTTATGACGGTAAGTATTTTTATTATTTAACTATTTACTATAATCCTCTATCCTTCCCCCAAAATACGACTTTATATATGATGTTTAAATATGAGTTAATTAATTACATATTACATTGCAATTCTTAATAATCACGGTCAACGAAGGAAGGATACTGCTAAGCCCATCATGAAGAGACCTTATTTCAGTGACATAAGATTCACAGACGGTTCAATAAATATAACTTATATGGTAACGTAACTATAATTACAAATATTACAATGTTTACTCTAGTTTAATGTACTTAGTAATAAAAAAAAAATATAAACATGCATTTATTTTTAGTATAATAAAAATATATGTGATACCTACATAACAAGTAGGTATATTTTAGAATCATCTGCAACACGTAAATAAAATGAACATTTTGATGATAAATGTTACACTATTATAAATGTTACCTTATGTTTTAATTTAAATTTGTTTTGTTTACTGTTGATTTTTTTCATTTAGGAATTTGGCTCGGCTACGAGTCATCATTCCATGAGTGGTAGGATCAGAGCTATTTTCGACTTTATTATTGGAGGCATTAGGTTGAAGTTTACATTCTTTCGCCTGACCTACTTTTTCGCTAGCGTCCTTGAACTCGTTGTCCGCATCAGCTGATGCCGGCGCGAGCGAGCCTAAAGATGCTGACGGTGCATTGGGGCTGGATTCGCACTTTATTAAATGACGCCGATTACGCCTGTATCTACCACCTAACTTATTTTCTATTATGTACGAGCGGGGTGTATTGGCATTTCCTATAATGGTTGCTCGAGTCCTTGTCTTTCCATCAACACATACGACTTCATCGCCCGCACGTAGCGATGGTAATGTCTTACTATGTTTGTCATATAACTCCTTAGCTCGCATTTGATTGCGTAACATAGTCGTGTGTTCTGATGGGTGGACGGGTCGCGGGGTCAACAACTCGGGGTGCACAGGTAACTTACATCTGAGCTGACGACCCATTAGTAGCTGCGCAGGAGAGCTCAAGCCATCCCTAGGAGTATTACGATAGTTTAGCAAAGCTAATTGAAAATCTTCGTTACTGCTTATTGATTTTTTAAGAAGTGATTTTACTGTCTGTACTGCGCGCTCACTTTTACCGTTTGCCTGGGCATAGTTTGGTGATGACGTCACGTGATTAAATCCCCACTTCCTAGCAAACATTTTAAATTCCCGACTGCTGTATTGAGTTGCATTGTCACTCAAAAGTGTTTCTGGAATGCCATGGCGTGAAAATACTTCTTTCATTTTTACTATTACCACGTTAGACGTGATGTTTGGCAAGTTACACACTTCGACAAAGTTGGAATAGTAGTCCACGATTAATAGGAAATATTTTTTTCTTAACTCAAAAATATCAGAACCTACTTTTTGCCATGGCAGCCCAGGAATCTCAATTGGCATTAAAGGTTCTCTGGCGGGTGTATTTAAACTCTCCTGGCAGGTGTGGCAACGTCTTACACATGCCTCAATATCCTGCGTGATGCCGGGCCAGAATACGACCTGCCTTGCGCGTCGCTTGCAACGGTCCATGCCCATGTGACCTTCATGTATAATATTGAGCATCTCTGCTCGTAAGGCTCGCGGAATCAAAACTAAATTATTTTTAAATACTACTCCGTCTAATATAAAGAGATCTTCTCTAAACGCCCAATATAATCTTAACTCACTCACTACTTCAGATTTGTGGTCTGGCCAACCCTGATTTATATACTCGCTCAGTTTTAGGAATTCTGAGTCACGTTTTGATTCTTTTTTGATGAGTGAAAGTTTATCATTTGACATTGGCAGATTGCTCAAGACCAATTGTACCTGATACATATTGTTTTTGTGCACCTCGTCACTGTATAGATCGGGCAGCGACGCACGAGACAAGGCATCTGGTATATACATGTACTTCCCCGGTTTGTACGTGACATGCAAGTCATAGTGCTGCAAACGCAGCATCATGCGCTGCAAGCGTGCTGGAACGGACATTAAAGGTTTTTTAAAGATACTCTCCAAGGGCTTATGGTCTGACTCCACGACGACATTTTCTTTACCAAATATGTATTGGTGAAAATGCTCACATGCAAAGACTATCGCCAAAAGCTCTTTTGCTACTTGCGCGTACCGGTGCTGCGCGTCGGTGAGCGTGCGCGATGCAAACTCCACGGGCCGCCCGCCCTGCATGATCACGGCGCCCAGCGCGTCGCGCGACGCGTCTACCGAGAGCAGCACCGGCGCGGCCACGTCGTACAGAGCCAGTACGCCAGCGCCACACACGACCTCTTTTAACTCTTCGAAAGCCTTTTGCTCACTTTGCTCCCACCGCCATTCATTATCTTTCTTTAAGAGATTTGTCAACGGTACCGCGCGTTGAGAATGGTTCGGAATAAATTTAGACAGATAATTAACTGCTCCTAAAAATCTTTCTAGGCTTTTCCTGTCGTGTGGTGCTGGCATCTCTTTTATTGCCCTTACCTTATTATCGTCTGGTCTCATGCCATTGGCATCAAATATATGTCCTAGATATGTTACCGACTGTACCCCTATTTTACATTTCTCCTTATTAAATTTAATATTAATTTCCCTAGCCCTGTTCAAAAGTGCGCCTAGCCTCTCGTCATGCTCATGTTTAGTCTTACCCCATACGATTATGTCGTCCACAAAACTGTCTACCCCTTCTAAATCTTCTAGAAGTTGACGCATTTTACCATGAAATACTTCTGAAGCGCAATTAATACCGAAAGGCAAGCGTAGGAACTGGTACCTACCAAAAACGAACTTCCAACTGATAATAACATCCCACCGCTGTCACCATGTAGTATATCAAGTGAAACACGCAGATGCAAACAACAACTGATTTATTCAATACCAATGTGGGTACACCATGCAATTCTTAACTACCCACAACAGTGGCGTAACATGTGGTCTATCATTTTTCCTCTCCTGTTTTCAATCATTTCTATCAGATTTCTTTTTTCATTGACTAAATCCAGGACCTCCTCATTAGTTTTCTTTTCCGTCCAACTGACCCTTTCTAACCTCCTCCAACACCACATTTCAAACTCCGCCAGTCTCTCTCTGTCCCATTGCGTCATGATCCACGTTTCGCAGCCGTAGAGTGCTATGCTCCAGATGTACACTTTAACCAATTTCTTCCTAGTGCGACTTGCTATTCTGGCAGTGAGTAAATGCCTTTTCGAATTAAAAGCTTTCTTTGCCATGGCTATCCTGGAAATAATATCAAGTGTACATCTAGAATCATCCGTAACAACGCTGCCCAGATATCGGAATGACTTGACTTGCTCAATTAATTTATTACCCAAGAAAATTGAACTAACAACTGTTCTTTTTGAAACAACTAGAGTTTTTGTTTTGTTTACGTTAATTTTGAGACCAGATTCCGAAAAAATAGCATCCATATCATTCAGCATTGCTTGGAGTTCTTTTCCATTTTCAGCAACTGCCGCTATATCGTCTGCAAACCTTATAAACTTAAGTTTATAAACGATACCTAAAACATAAATTCCCCACGTAACCCAAATACGTCCGTACCGCGAATATACGTGTTAATAAATTTTATTAAACGGCACGACAATGCGTCCTCAGTCATTGTCCGACGACAATCTGTGACGAATTTGTCGTGGAACTCTTTTGTCCGTCATGAGAAGGAAGAGCTTCCGGTTCTGTTGCTCAAGGCGATATCTTCCCTATAATGCGTTATTTTTCTACATGATGTCGATACAATAAGTTTTTTCGATTGCTTGATACGATCCTATTCATACGAAGTGATACCTGTACTCTTGCTACTTATGTTACGTGTGTACGTAGACGTTTTGTTGCAAACAAACGATCATATTGATAATGTAAGGGTTTTGATACGAATAACAAACTTTGTTGATCAGACAAATACAAGTTTTTAAAATAAAAATCAAGCTAAGGAACAAACTATAAATGCTATGGAATCTGAAGGCCAAAGTAAAGGGATAAAGTGATGTGGCACCTATTCATACTTCCATACTAATTAAATGCGAAAGTGTGTTTGTCTGTAAGTATGTCTGTTACCTCTTCATGCCTAAAACGCTAAACCAATTGAGATTAAATTTGGTATTGAGATAGTTTGAATCCCGGGGAAGGACATAGGGTAGTTATTATCCCGGAAATCATCCCCTAAAGAGGTGAAATGGGGGGTCAAAGTTTGTATGGAGCTACGATATAAACGAGTTCTACGCGGACGGAGTCGCGGGCATGAAGCTAGCAAACTATAAAGACAATTAACGAAACTTGCTTGTTTGAGTTACACTAGTAAATTATAATAGAAAACAGATATGTATTACAAACCGTCTGTTCGTAGAAAAGCGGCTTAATTGAGAATCATTCTCACCGACTTGGACTCGCTTTTTTGACATTAGTTGTTAGCTAAACGAGAAACGAAATCGATATTCAGAATGGGCATGATGCCTCGTGTTAAATTTGATAACGTAGTGTTGCTAAATGGATAGTAAACTATCAAATTATTAGGTATAAATTATAATAAAAATCATAAAAATAAATAAATAAATAAAGTTCTTTATTGACAGGCAAATCAAAAACTGCATAAAAAGCTTTTATGCAGTTTTAGTTTAGCCTTTTTTATTGTCCAAGAGTAAATTTACAGCTACTTACCAATATAATCCTTACGCTTTTATAGAAACAAAATTGTATGACAACTATTGACCTAAACGCAGTAATTCGCGAGCGAAACAGCAATTTACTTGATTTTCCATACAACGGTTAGTACAAATAACAGGTGTGACAATTAGTATGGAGCGATGGCTGCCGCCAGCGAGGTCAATCTTTGTCTTATTTTTTTGGGTATTTATGTTTTTTAATTGTAGTTGCTCCCATACAAACATTTGTTCCTCTTCAAAAACTGGTACAAATGGCATCGTAAAAATATATTAGTCATCATCCCTATTATTGAAATTAAGCTGCAGCTGCTAAGTAATGCTTTATTGATATAAAATTTGTTGAATGCTGTATTACGCACGTTTTCTCTAGCTTCGTCTAAAAAGGTTTGATTGGTGTCCCCCTAACATTAAATTGATTGATATAATTATTTTTAGTTGAAAATGAAATGAAAATGAAAAATTATTTATTCGTTTTCTGAAGTACCTACTAATTTAACATGTTCTGGTGTCCCTTTTTAAGTAAAAGTAATACCTGTGCTAAGGGGCACCGCTCTTCCATATGCAGGTATCGATGCAGGTAGTTAATATCTATTAATGATTACTTAATTAATTCTAAAATTTATGTTCTAGGTGTACACAATTTATATAAAGTTAGAAACAAGAACAATTGAAGGAGTCTGTAATTGAAGGTGGGTAATATATGTATATATGTGTAGTGCAAGTGAGTGTTTGTGTGTGTGTATGTTTGTGTGTGTGTGTATGTGTGTGTGTATGTATGTGTGTGTGTGTGATTGAGTGTGTGTGTGTGTGGTTTCATTATTTGATTCGCATTTATAGGTGCTTGTAAGTATTTAGTATAATGTTTTCCAGGTCGCCGTAGGTTTGCGTTTTCAGCCACGCAGTCACTCTAGTTCTACACTTATGTGCTGTGGTCAATTTCTTTATTTATTAAGTTGTAGAGTTTGGCAGATAGGGTGGCATATTGTCTCCGCGCAAAAGCAGTTTTCACTGTCGGTATTGAGATGACATATATCCTTTTCCTCCTTTTCAGCTGGTCTATTGGTACGTATTTGGTAGATTTATGTCTCCTCAAGACCGCATTCAGTGCATACAGTTTGCGCACGGACAACAGGTCACACAATACATACAAGTTACCAGCGATGCTCAATGATGTCAACGACCTTTTAGTGACATTTTAAATCCAACGCAGTCCGCTGCGTTCCCGAAAAGTAACGCTAATAATATCACTGTTCCCTGTTCAGAGTAAATAAATGAATGAATTCTAATTGACACGCGGAGCAATGTCGTTGTCGCGTGTCGTGTGACTCGTGCGTCGTCCGTGAAATGTGAATACAGTTCTATGAATAAATACACTTGTGAACGATATGCTCCTTCGAGCCGGATCACGAGTTAAAGTGTCAATATTTTTATTTAATTTTCAACCCTTTTCTAGAAAGAGGAGGAAGCTTTCAATTTCACTGCATTTTTTACGCTGTTGAATCAAGACTGTCATTCATTAATCTATTATTTTTATTGTTTCAAACCCAGATTTGATGCCGATGGGACACACACACACCCACACAAAAATAGTAAAATAATAAACAAAATAATAATGTTTGGATTCTGTATTTCAGATTTTCCTAAAGTCAGCCTCGGGGAGCATATTGATCGATGGAAGTCATTTTCAATGTATATTTATATGCAGCTCTTATGAAATCCAATCCATACAAACAATCCAATAATCCATAAGTTATGAAAAATCAATCATGATGATGATTCATGATTCATGAATGTCATCCAGATTACAATTTTTTTCAAGGGACCAATTATTTAATATTTTACAGTTAAATACTGCACGTATAAAATATAACCTATTACGCAAAAACAATGTTATTTCGAACAAGCATTCGCTAACGTCAAAACCTGCCCATCAAGGCTTCACTGATAGTTGCTGGTCAACTTATGGATGCGTAAAAAACCAGGATCAATATTCGTATTCGATACCTCGAATCGCTGATACGTATGTCGTTTTACACTGCTGTCCTCTACTGACGTATGGATATGGAAAGGGATGGTGTCAGTGGGTCAGTCGTGATTGTCGTGAATATGTTTCTGTTGTTCAATTGTTTTTAAGCTGAGCTCAGCCGATGGGAGTATTCTGGTGAAGTGTAAAAGGAATTGTTTGAGGATCATCGTGCCAATGATTTTAGTCATCGATGTAAATAAGTATGTACAATTTAATACGTTGGAATATCGTTATGTGTTAAAGTTGGCTACCTTTGACACCGTCTGCCAAGTTCTTCCGGCCATTTCAGGACTGACAGACTTAGGTTTACTCTCTCTACGATTAAAGGGCTAAAAGCCACATGTCTCGTCCTGTCGTCACATGATGTAAATATATTCTTTCAATTTTGACCAGGAGTGAAGGATTTTTCAAAATTTCGGCCAATTTAAGGTGCGATAATCTTCTGATTCTTGCTCAGCACAACTTTCTCGACCTGCTGCCATGCATTTTATTGTGTTGTCATGAGACGTAGGCGTATTGGGAGAGAAAATGGTCTACTACGTTTGAATCATAATTCAAACAATCATAATATGCAAATAATAGTCGAAAAGTAGTAGACCTAACCAAATAAAATGTTTTATTGTTCTTTTTCTTTTTTAAATTTGTGTTTATCAAAATTTTTGGTTTTAAGGAAATTAATATATTTTTCTTTCTTTTCGTATGATATTTTTTTAATAAAGCGATTTGACCTGATATTGTCACATTAACATTGTCTACTGGATGAAACTAGCACAGATCCGAAATGAGTGGCGTATTTGAGGAGAGGTTTATGCTTATAGGCTGAAAATTGGGATGGTGTATGTCTAAGTACACTTCTCTCGGTCTCGGATTTCGCGTATTTAATTCCTCCAGAATACTCCCTCGCCGATATGATGGACACATGGCTGTTGTTTAGCCCAACAACGTATGAAACTTTTTGCCGGCGATACGCACGTGTGCCGGCTCGATGGGAATTTGTCCGTCGGATTGTGTTGCGAGCCCGTGAAGAACGGTAATCGCGGCTTCATTTGTTTTACGGTGTATTTTCAAAGCTCGTTCCAGGTTTGAATATTGTTCTTGGCAGTTGAAATTAGGGAGGTAAGATTAGTGAGGCGAAGAGAAGCAGAAGAGGCCTTAGATTTACCTACAGGAAGGAAATAGTTGCTGCCGAGTTGTATTAGACAAACTAAAATCTGACAGAAAACAGGTGGACCTTTCCCTGTATCGCGATTACTCCACCGGCAAGATTGCAGCTTTTTTAAAAATGATGGCGAAAGAAATGCAAAGAAACGTCGAAAACGGTGAAGACTATGACCACGGCCATCTTAGACAAACTTTTTAAGGATATTTTACAAATTGAATAGTTTTGCGTCTGCTTCTAAACCGGTAACATCCGGAACTTACCCCTCACAGGATCTTTTTAGGGTTCCGTACTCAAATAGTAAAACGGGACCCTATTACTAAGACTCCGCGGTCCGTCCGTCCGTCTGTCTGTCACCAGGCTGTAACTCACTGATACCGTGATAATTCCAGTTGAAATTTTTGAAATTAAAAAAAACAGAATAAAATAAATATTTTTATTGATAATGGTACGGAACCCTTCGTGCGCGAGTCTGACTCGCACTTGGCCGGTTTTTTAAATATAGCTATCAATGATGTGGTCCTAGAACTTTACTAAAAATCATAATAGAGTTGATGGAAATGGTAACTTTCTATATTTTTTTGTTTTGTTTTGATCAGACTTCACAATACTTAAGCCAAGCGAGCATTCGCGACACCAATTGATGCGGACCGCGTTAAAGGCAGTAAATGACAGCGCCATAAAGTCGCTGCCACAGCTATCCCCCGATCTATTCAATGGAGGTTATTTACATACCAATAAGGCGATAGAACGTCTCCATCGGCCTTATCTCCCTTATTGCCAGCGTGTGCGGGCTTATGGTCGGGAGGAAATCAACAGGGACGTCTTACCGTCCAAACAAAAGTGGCGGTATACGAACAATAATAGCTGGCGCTTGTGACGTTTTAGGTTTGCGTGCCGGATTGTGGATAAACGATTTTTTTAAACAACCTCTGCTGATTTATTTTGAAATTCGAATCCAGACACGTTGCAGGGTAACCGTCAATTGTTTTCAATGTTTGATAACATTGTTATATTGATAGGTAAGCAGCAAAAGTAGCTACGCGGGCCTTAGTACTTAAAATGATCTACACACGGGCTCCAATGTCTAGGGAATCCTGATCTGTGTAGATCAGCTTGAGCGTTATATTCTGCTCCTGCCAGCATTTTATGTCATTTTAGTAGTAGTAGTTGATTGTATATGGCTATAACATGCATCGTAGCAAATAGTAAGGCGTTAGAGTGTGTACATATGCCAGGCGTTAAGGTGTTGTCAATAATGCCTATTATTTGTTAAATAATATTTCTGTATTTTTTTATATCTCATCCATCAATTGTTTTATTATATAATTTTGAAATTGATTACCGATGGACAAACGTTACAGAACCATATATGCAATAAATTATTAATACGAATATTGAACCGGCTCCCCCCAGATTCTGTCGTATAAAATCTACTCCTCATTTGAGCAGCCTTACAGATGTAAAGTGTTCTCTGCGAAGTAAAATCTGGGAGTCCGTTTCGGAAATGTGTTGAATTCAAATCGCTAGAATTTGCCAGTACAAACTTATGAAGTATTCGTTAAAGTGTGTTTGAGCTCATCGTTAAATGGACGATTTTTAGGGTTCCGTAGCCAAATGGCAAAAAACGGAACCCTTAAGGATTCGTCATGTCTGTCTGTCCATCCGTATGTGTCACAGCCACTTTTTTTCCGAAACTATAAGAACTATACTGTTGAAACTTGGTATTTTGTGAACCGCATTAAGATTTTCACACAAAAATAGAAAAAAAACTATACATTTTGGGGGTTCCTTACTTAGAACTGAAACTCAACATTTTTTTTTTCAACATACCTACCCAAACCCACGTGTGGGGTATCTATGGACAGGTCTTCAAAAATGATATTGAGGTTTTTAAGATATTATTTTTCTAAACTGAATAGTTTGCGCGAGTGACACTTCCAAAGTGGTCCCCCTGTAACTTCTAAAATAAGAGAATGATAAATCTAAAAAAATATATGATGTACGCGTCAACCAATTTGATTCCTAGGCCACCGTAGAACCCTGTAATTTTAACTGCTACATAGCCACGCAACAATCCTAGTAACCGCTATTGACATAGCATTTACAACGGCAAGGTTCTATGATGGCCAAGGAATCAAATTGGTTGACTGTACATTACCATGCAAACTTCCACCGAAAATTGGTTTGAACGAGATCTAGTAGGTAAGTAGTTTTTTTTTAATACGTATATAAATCGTAAACCGCAATTTATTTTACGGAATCCTTCATGGGCGAGTCCGACTCGCACTTGGCCGCTTTTTGATACATTTTGAACAGAAACAATGATGTAGTCATTAGGGATCAAATTGCCCTCAGTTTGTTTTGCGTCAACTTTTCTCATCACATTTATGTGTATAAATATCCTGCCCATAGGCATCTCTGTTGGGGACACAGCTCTTGTGTTAGTCACACAGTCGGCAAATTGATAATTCCCGCGACAGGGGTGAGGCTAAATATTAAAATCAAAATTTATGAGGTGCGACGTGAGCGGCGACCGTGGCGAACCGATTTGTATGGAAATATGTATGAAGACTCACTCAAACGGCTGTCGGGACACCGGAGGTGCCATTTGATGGCATAATTTGGAACAACGAACGTAAAATGGAGGATTTATGTTTGTTTGTTATAGAATATTGTACGGGCCATGGGTTTATGGGATTGTGTTAATGCTCTTATATGTAGGGAGCGATGTTGCGTCTTTGTTAGGTGGTGTGGGGTTGGTTTATAATAGTATCTTCTAAGTATTTATGTCAATACATTAACACATTTTTTAAAACGATTTAAATGGACTTTTGTTATATACAGGGTGTGGCCTGTAGTAGGAGCAAAAAATTAAACGGTAGATTATTAAGCTTGTGAATAATTATTTCCACATGTAACCATGACTTGAAAAAAAAAAACTTTTTTTTGAATTTTTTTTTCTTCAAAATAAGTTTAGTTGTATTTTTTTACTCTTCTGGAGTGCTATCAGTAACTTTTTATTTAAAAGACACTAAAAAAATGAAATCATAAAAATATCTTTTGAAAACAAAAATGTAAAAACTATTATGACTCGTTACATGATATTACCTCAAAATCCGCATTGACTGCTGTGCTATGATGTCGTGGTGCCAAGATACATTACATGGAGGTCATAACTTTAGATCAAAATATCTCCGAATCCAAAAAAATAAAAATGAGTGGGACACAAGGGGTTACTACAAATGCTCTAAGGAAGCGTCCCTTTGAATATTTGCTCCTATTACAGGCCACACCCTGTATATTCAGAGTTTTGAGCCGTTATCGTTTTACTTCATTAGTAATAATAATCGCGGACACTAAAGACAACATTCAATTGACAACATTTCAAACTATGTAATGATGCAATGGAGCGAAGCTGCCTGAATATCAAACTGAAAGATAGAGTGAGAGTCACTAAAATACGCAAAAAATCTAAATTTATTGACGCTCTATTTATTCTTTTCAAAAAGGCTAAAGTGGAAATGGGCGGGCCATGTATCGAGATATACCGATGACAGGTGGACCTTGAACACCACGAAATGGAAGGGGCCGTGTGGTTTAAGGAAGCGAGGAAGACCTAATAATAGATGGCAAGACGAAATAGCCTCAGTCGCAGGAAAAAATTGGTTAAAAACCGCACGAGACAGACCGACTTGGCAAGCCTTGGAGGAGGCTTTTACCCGCGAGGGGTTCATTCAGCAATCTTTGTAATTAATTTAAATGTTTTTTTTTTAATCATTAATGCTGTAATAGAATTTAATAAAGCTTTTTTTTTATTTTTTATTTTAATGATGCCTAATTCGAAAACCATTTCAGTAATTATGTTACCTGAGGCTCTAGTATAAGTTTCATCGATACAAAACGTTTTCGAACGCGTTTGCGTTCAGTTTCAATTTGTATGGCAACGCGAACAGCGCCTCTGGTGGTAACTATTAGGAACTACGCGTTGCCATACAAATTGAAACTAAACGCAAACGCGTTCGAAAACGTATATGTATCGATAAAACTTATACTAGAGCTAATGAACGTGAACGTAATACAGTAGTTTTCAGATTTCATTTCTCACCCGTTTTTAAGAAAATCGCAAATTGTATAAATGTTGTTTAAGCCGTGTGCACGTGTGTGACGTCAATAATACGAGTGTCATATGAAAGGTGTACAAGCTGCTATGCAGAGCCGTAACGTTGACGTCATAATTTAGATACGACCTTCTGGAATTTGCTACTTTTCAATTTGATATTTCTGAATGAAAATTACAATTTAGGGAGAAATAAAAAAACACGAGCCGCTTAAATAAACATTTTCTACCGAAATAAATCATAAAAGCGTCCACTTGAAAAAAATTAATGTTGACAATTATTTAAATCATCTTTCATCATAGAGGAAACTATAAGGAGCAATCAAACTGACTAATGCCTTATACAATATGACATTATCTGGATCCGACTGTTTATGCTAATTCTTCTTCTTTTACCTAGCGTTCACGGTATTTGCCAGGGTCTATTTTCCTACTCGCTTTCCTCCACTATGGTGTACGGCCTGCGTGCCCGCGCCACTATGAGCGGGGCTTGCAGAGTCCATATAAAACAAATGCAATTTGGCGCGTGCACTCAGCCCGTACACTTACACGATCCGCACGGGCGTTTTTGAAGCCCGTTTTCGCTCATGAATGAGAATGAGAATGAGAAATCGTTTATTACCTATTAGGGTTTACATCCTGTCGTTCCCGCAGGATTGTGTCAGCTAACTTATGTCTAAAAGATCTGTGTAAGCTGTAGGTGTTACGTTTTCACTCATGTCGGCCTTCAAGACATCCAGCCATCGCTTCTTTTTAAAGAATTGGTTATTTGACAACAGTGAAAATAAATTGTTTTTTCATTAGCAACAGATAAACATTACGAAAAACTCGGAAAGTATAAAGCTTTCATTTAAGTTTGCTATTTTAAGATTTTTAAATTCATAATATTATAGCTGTGACCGACGGACACGGACAGCCTCCGAGTGATCGCATAAGTGTTCCGTTGGACCAATTTTGGTACGGAACACTAAAAACGAATAATAAGGACGTTGTTTTATTGTGACGTCGTTAAGTCATAACATAGTAATCTCTACAAATTCCATTCTATTAACGGAGCGTTTTTGACGTTTTATAAAAAAAAAGCTGATTTGACTTTTGTCGAATACCGTATTTTGGAAGATCTGCCAGCAGTAATGCATAGCTTTTAACCTATTCGCCGTCAATCAAGGCATCCAAGAGACACATTGTCACGCCAACATCATTGTTACGAGATATAAGATAGACTGAAGGTTGCTTTGACAGCGGACGTCATAACACCTATAGAGGTTCTTGACGCGGCGGGTAAGACAACACACGATACCTTTATGTGTTCTTGGTGTTCAAAGGGTTAAAAGCTGTCGGTTCCGTTTCTTGACAAAACAATATGCCTGACACTATCTTTAATTGTATAATTGTTGTGTTTTTGTTCTATTCTATTTATGTTACTGGGAATGAAAATCAGTAAACATTATATATCCTTTTCTTTTGCAACCAATTTAGACGAAATATCTGGGCTAAATAAAATAAATAAATGAATAAGTTAATTAATGTAAGAGAAGTATTTAGTAATTTATTTTGTCACTAACACTTAATTTAATTTAATTTATTGTAACTAACACATAATGGGTCCAGTAACCTGAAATAAATATATATTGAAATATATTGAAAATATCCTGCTGTAAATATTTATTTATAGCCATGACGCTTCAGTAAAATCTGTCATAGCATTACTTTAGTTAGTCAACCAATGGACTCACACATTTGGATACCGAATACAAAATTACAAACTCGTCTTTCGTGGCTATACTGAATGGGCCTAAAATGGGTCAGCGTTGCCAATAATTACCAAGTTGGTGCGCAATGACATGGCATGCCATTTATGCTTCTCATTTGTTTTTAAAGTCAGAAATAAATGTCAGCCTCAAGCAAGAAAGAAGCGAATAATCCCTACCCCACATAAGAGTTGGTTATCCCAATTTAAAAGATGAGTACAAACAGTAGCACAATTGACCACTAATCGACCTTATTCCCTTACAATAAGGTTCATTTGTCGACAGTCAACTGTTTCACAGTACATGCAAGTATACGTACACAGTGCGAGTACCTAAAGGTGAAAAGCGTGTACCGGCTGGATTTGGAACGGGATTTTGAAGCGAGTGACTGCGGAAACGAAAATAAAATAAAACCAGTGGCCGCAATCTAACCCAGCAACTATCAGTGTTCATTTCTCGTCCCTATATCGGGGGATTTATTTGGGGCTAGCGAGGCCGCTTTAAAAGCTCAGCGAAGTTAAATAACCGGCGGGGCTGCTGGTTCGTAGTTTCGTAAGCACTAAACTTAGGTTTGTTTTGTTTTTGCTAAAGTTTTCCGCTTAATATTATAGTTTTATCTGTTTCAAGACGTGGTACAGTCACCGGCATAAATATATGATGGAACAAAGGCCGCAAAAATGTCTGATGACAACTCTATTCCTAGAGCCGTGAGAGCGTGTGAGATATTTATGCGGCCTTTGATTAATCATTTACTGATGCCGGTGACTGTACCAAATGTATCTGTAAGTAAAATGTTTTTTTTGGGATGTCGTTCATTTGTAGCAAAAAAAAACCGGTCAAGTACGAGTCTGACTCGCGCACCGAGGATTCCGTACAAACTTTAAATCACATACACCATACCCGTCATGTCAGGACCCCATTTTTTCTTGAACAATATTAGTAGAAGTTACCGTTGCACAACGCCATCTGCATTTTGGTACTAACAACTTACAACCTAGTATGTTTGTTTATTTAGGGTTATTTTTAGGGTTCCGTTCGTCAAAAGGAAAAAATATCCGATCACTCGTGTGTCTGTGTCTGACCGTCCGTCTGACACAGCCAATATGCTCCGAAACTACTGGACCGATTGAGTTGGAATTTAGTACAAATATGTAAATCGATGACCCAAACACGGACGTGTAACTAAAACAAATGAACTTTAAACATGGTTGCCACTTTTGGAGGGGGGGCGGTAAATTAGAAAAAAAAAAGTTTCGAACTATATTGTGTGACATATCAAATAAAAGAATACAATATAAATATTTCAAAAATATTTTTTTTATAATTTTAAGATAAACAGTTTTGAAGTTATTTAAGAAAATAAGTGAAAATTGACCATTTCCTCGCCCCTCCCTTATTTTCTATAGTACTGGGCCTAAAAATTTGAAAAAAAATACAGAAAATAGTTCTTTACCTATAAATTTCAGGAAAACCTATAAAAGTCTATGATATTTAAAGTTTAACCAGTACGAATATTTATAGTTCACTGAATGGCCGAATGATTTAAATTAAAAAAAAAGCATATCAACGGTAAATAAATGAGTTTGGAAGTAAATTAAACCTTTTTGAAAAAAGCATATTCTATTATTTACTTCAGTCATACAAATCTTGGCGATAAAGTATGAGGTTTTTGAGAAAACTAAACATACAGCTGAAAAAATATAAAATATAATAAACACGTTCGTATTTGGTGATAGATTGCGCTAAAACTATAAGTAATATCGCTTTTGTATGTACTAAAGGTTTATAGTAAATTTATCAAGGGTTATTTCGGTTTTGCACACTTTTTATTTATCGTGTATGGTTTTCTTTTTAAATGGAAAATACCGCACTCGGGGACGTTTTCAAGGGCGCGGGGGGTGAAGCTCGCCCCGGAGGGGAGGGGAGAGTAGATAAAATTTAACTTTGCTCTATACCCTACATATCCTGATAGATGTTCTCCATTGATTTTGCCAAATTTTCAGCAAATTTTCTTGAGCTATAAGTACACATTGCGTCAACTTACCTGGTGAGAGATTGATAAAAAAAAGCGGCCAAGTGCGAGTCGGACTCGCACATGAAGGGTTCCGTTAAATAAATTGCTTATTACGATTTATGACGTATTAAAAAAGAACTACTCACTAGATCTCGTTCAAACCAATTTTCGTTGGAAGTTTGCATGGTAATGTAGGTACATCATATTTTATATATTTTTTTAGTTTTATCATTCCCTTATTTTATAAGTTCCGTTTGGAAAAAAAATATATTAGAAACCTCAATATCATTTTTGAAGACCTATCCATAGAGTGACACGTATGGGTTTGATGAAATTTTTTTTTGAGTTTCAGTTCTGAGTATGGGGAACCCTCAAAACTTAATGTTTTTTTTCTATTTTTGTGTAAAAATCTTAATGCGGTTCACAGAATACATCTACTCACCAAATTTCAACAGTATAGGTCTTATAGTTTCGGAGAACAGTGGCTGTGACATACGGACGGACAGACAGACAGACAGACAGACATGACGAATCTATAAGGGCTCCGTTTTTTGCCATTTGGCTACGGAACCCTAAAAACAGATAATACTTAATCTCGTAGACTATCTACACATAAAACCCTGTCTCCGCTACGACAGTGCTACGTCGCGTAGCATTTCGTAGCTCCTTACTACATCTAAAAAACACAGACGATATCTCTTTCGTTGACATATGAGTTGAAATAGTAAAATATGCGACCCATTTACATAAAATAAACCATTATCCAACGGAAGCGCAGCATATATCCTATCTTTCGGCAAATCTGTCCCGCACCCAGCTTACAGGTACTCAAAATCTACCATCGCAGATGTGAAAGATAAAACCGTATCATTTGCTTAAAAAGCCCCATAAAATTAAAGAACACAACAATAACATGCTGGGACAGACAAAAACGCTCACAATGCTCTGTTTTTTTCCCGTCCGCATTATGGGATGATCCGTCATTGTGCCGCCGGCTCACAGATGGCGCTGATAAGTGGGCGCATCGCTTTATTAATATATCAAACTCGGAACCACAACGTCGTATGTTACAGTGAACTGTATACTCACTTACGACGTTGTTAAAATAAGTTGGGACATAATAAAACCAGCGTTCAGTGAACCAGTGAAACTAATACTTGTGGATATTTTTGATTCCGGTCAGATGAGGGGAAGGAGGTCAGGCTAGGCTGGTGGGGTGGTATCGGACGTCTGATCTGAGGGTTCATTGAGCGGTGTGCAATGGCTCGAGATATTTAATACCTTCCCACGAGGACTTGGAAGTTGCGCACGCGTTCGCTGTGGGAAGTGATCTCTGGTGATCGCTGATACCTTGATTCACAGATATTTTTCAAAATGATTCTGTAATTTTCATTATTTAATATGATTGATTTATGAGTTTCCCTCTAAAAGACCGGTTGAGTGGTAATTATTATCGTGTGCCAAGTGTTTCATTAATACTATGCAATTGCGACATTAATTCCTTGGAGAGGGCTTAAATATTAGTAGTAAGTAATGTATTCTGTTCGTTCCCGAAACAGAAAAATAACAAAATACGTAGGTACCTACATGCACCATTTATCAGATTGCTGAATATTACTAGATTAGAGGTATGTTTACTAGATTGTTACTTACATTCTCCAAAATAATTAAACGAGCGAGCGAAGCGAAAGAAGTTCTCCGTTTCAGCTTGGGCCAAAATTCGTTCGTATGGCCGGATTTCCAAATGTCCGGCTGTTCTTCTCTACACTCTATAGGTCGCATTTATCATCTGATTATTGTAACATTTTGTGAGCAGGTTCAATAATTATAATTATAGTTTTTATGGTCGATTCTGTTTGGAGAAATAAAATAAAAAGTTTTTGAAAAAAGTCATGCGCGCGGTGCAGTGAATATCTGGGAATCGAGTAAATCTAGGGTGTCAAAACTTATTAATATGGTATTTTGGGAATGTGGAAATTTGAAAAGTAGCACAGCACCAACATTTAGGTATGATATCAGTATCACGGATGAACATTGTATTTGATCATCTTTAAGGGCCAATTACATGGTGCAAAAGCTCGTATGCGATTTGCATTACATTGCAGGGTTGCGGGCTAGCGAAATACGATGAATTGAATCAAACCCTGCAATGTAACAAAACTCGCATGCAAGTTGTTGCACTATGTAAATGCCCCTTCAAAGACATCAAATAAAGCCTTAAAAAAAGATTCATTCATCCAACGCTCAAATCAGTCGCCGATCGGAACCAAAATCCCCGCTCAACCCTTTCCCATACATACCCATAAAACACACGCCACGGCATGTTAAGAGCGCTCCTCGAACATTTATTAAAAGTTACAGGGGTAGGGAAGCCGCATGAGTCCTAATTAAGCCTCTTTTTACAAAAACGCGGGGGCGGTGCCCCCAGACGCTTAATGAGACCAGCGGCCGTCGTGTGGATTTCATGGGACCCCTTCCGTATATTGTGTGGCCAGCTTTAAAAGAACATTAAAAGCGGAGTAAGATTAAAAAGCGCTTTTTGACATCGTTACGCAAGCCTTCACACTGAGGAAGTGGTTTGAAACGGACTCTGGTAAACTTTAAAATTTAACAGATTAAAAATGTCAAAATGAAAGTTTACGAAATTACATACCCTTACCTTATAGCAATGGTGTATTTTTTTCAAGACGTTATGTGTCAAAATTAAAGTGGTTTATAGGAACTGAATGAACATTCGCGGATTGAAAAGGTTGACCAGTTTTCAAATAAATTCATTTATGCGTTGCAAGCACATGTTACCTTTTTAAACTGTGTAACAGACAAGAGTGTTGTATTGAAAATTATATTTAACTGTTTGACAACAAAGCTCAAATTTACTTAAACGAATGTTTCTTGACTATTAATAGTTGAACTGAAACCTTTTTATTATTAGTTTGATCTTACCATTACCATTGTGTCAAGTTTGATAAATCAAATGACTACATCCTCTTCGCGTATAATGATTAAAACTATAAATGTGAGTAACAGTTCCTGTCAATGTCATCATTGCTATTTCTTGTACCTACCTATTCGTTTATTTTTCTTAACTCGCCTTTCCAAAATTCAAAGAGGTTAATTCTCATAGTGGACTTATATGTAGGTAGGCCATGTAGTGAAATGACATTCATTATGACGGAATGTGTCTGACACTCGGTCGATAAAGCAGATACTGATAACTTATACTGAGCAAGCAAAAACAGATCTTAAGGTGAAGGTGTCAGTCAACCTTTTCATTCCGCGACTGTAGTACCAAAACAGCGAATCCACAAATCAATAAAGGGTCGGCAGCGCGCTTGTGTTTCTTCTGGATTCACAAAAACGTCCATAGTAGACGGTATCTACTTAACACCAGGCAGTCCGTATGCTGGTTTGCTACCGTCGTAGTATGAAAAAAAATACTAAAATGAATGAATTACGTTATGGCGCAATACGCTAGAAAGTTGGAGCCCAATGCCGGCTGCGCATTCGACTTAAACAATACGAGTATTACATATACCTGGCATGTCCTTAGGCACATATAAATATATTTAATATATTTATTTAAATATATTTAATAGCAAGGTACAAAATAAGGTATTAACGAATCCTATCACTTAATATATTTTAATTTAGAAACTATACTCTACTTACTAAAGGTAAAGCTGCCAATAATAATAGCAATGGACCGCTTGGTCAGAATTATCCCCCGCGAAGGGTCTGACCCAAGATCCTTCTAATTGCCACCGGGTTTTATACAGCGCATCTTCTCATTAGCCTTCTACATCGACTTAACTATATTATTAGGAACATTTTAGATGCCTAGGTAATGCTTTTTGTTAAATAATAGGACGGTAACTTGCCACTTTGCCACGTCAATAACATTTTCAAATATAAATTCCCAAAAGTTGTGATCTTAGTGTGGCTAAAAAAAACATTTGATGTATCCTCACAATCACTCAAACACCAAAAAACCTCACATCGTTCTCCACAAACAGTAAATCATAAGAAAACAATTTACCCCAAAAAACTGCCTGAACCGGCAATGAAACCGGGTAACATACCTACGTTCCTTCCTTGACCTCGGGGTGGGGCACGGTGGGGTAAGATTACGGAACGTCTTGCCCCCGCGGGACTGAATGTGGCAAATTGGGCGAGCGGAAACCGAGCGCCGCCCGCGACTTGACCGGAACTGCGCCGCCCGCCCACTGCCCGCCTTGGAACGGGTTTCCATTGCACCAATGCACGATGTTTAAGTAAGTAGTTTAATTTATTTCCTTATAGAATCGCCAGAAATATATTTTTTTTCGCATTACTGTAAGGCTGGACGCAAACGTTCGGTTTCAGAGTACGGTTTCCGTATTCGGTTTTCGACTTACATCTATAGAGAGATAATTATTGTTCTGTAAACGCCTATAAATATATAAATAAATAAGTACCTATCTGTTTGGAAACAGTGGACAATATTTTAACGGATTATTCGAAAATAGAATTTTTTCAACAAAACTACTCAAGAAACAGGTGAAGCGGAGTCACTTTTTACGCTCTGATTCATATTAATATAATTTTCTCAAACATGCTCGGAAATGTATGCGTTAATGTCACGAAATGAAGACATGAAGTTCCTTGTTTATGGCTGCCTACATTACTTCTTGGCCTAGGCCAAGAAGTAATGTATGAAAACCCTAACTAAAAACATTATTGGCCGCTACTCAAACTTTTTAAATTTGCTTACTGATATTAAACAGACAAAGGAAAAAATACATACTGCCAACTACCAATACTTTTTTTAATTGTTTTACTTTTTTGTAAAAAAAAATTGTTAGTTTTTTACATTTTTTTTTGTTATTTTTCGTTTATTTTTTAGTGTTGTTTATCGTTTTTAATGATTTAAAAAAAATCTTTTCTTTTCTTGATGTTTGTCTATTTTTTAATGTTAAAATTTTTGTTGGGTCTTTTATGTTACTTTAAAATTTTTATTTATCTATTTTTCCTTTTTGTTTTACTTTTTTTAATGTTTTTTTGTTTTTTTTTGTCGTTTTTTTTAATTTTTTCAAGTTTTCCTTTTTGTTTTACTTTTTTTAATGTTTTGTTTGTTTTTTTTTTTTTTGTTTTTTTGTTTTTTTTATAATGTTTTTTGTTTGTTTTTGTTTCCTTTTTTTTGTTTTTTTTTAATGTTTTTTTTTTGTTTTTTTAATGTTTGTGTTTTTTTTGTTTTTTCTTAATGTTTTTGTTTTTTTTCCTTTTTTTTGTTTTTTTAAATGTTGTTTTGATTGTTTTTCTTTTTTTTTGTCAATTTTTTTTGTTTTTTTCCTTTTTTTTTGTCATTTTTTTAAGCGTTTTTTTTTGTTTTTTTAGTTGTTTTTTTTTTGTTTTTTAAGTTTTTTTTTTTTTTTTGTTTTTTTTGTTTTTTGTTTGTTTTTATTTTTTTTTCGTTTTTTTGTATTTTTTTGTTTTTTAAATGTTTTTTGTGTTTTTTTTTTCTTTTTTCTTTTTTTTAATGTTTTTTTTTTTTTTTAATGTTTTTTGTTTGTTTTTCTTTTTTTTGTCCATTTTTTGTTTTTTGTCATTTTTTTGGGCGTTTTTTTTTTTGTTTTTTGTTGTTTTTATTTGTTTTTTGTTCTTTTTTTTATATTTTTTTCCTTCTTGTTTTACTCTTTTGTAATGTTTTTTTAATATTATTATTTTTTAATGTTTTTTTTTTCTTTTTTAGATTTTTTTATCTAGAATCTTTCTCACTTTAGTGAGGTGAAAAGGATTCTATTTTTAAACCACTCACATTCGCTAGCTCGTGTTTCAATTCCACACTCGCGGTTAAATTATAACTGCACCCTTGTATAACAAATAACTATTTATTATTTCCTCACATCGTTTGAGAAAAGCACTATACAAGCCTCGGCCGGATCAGGGATTGCTGGACTCGTTGTATCCGGCCTCGTCTACGACTCGGCCGTCTAGCCCAAACTCGTCCATCAATCCCTTACTTCACGGCCTTTGCAGTAATGTACTATTATTTTCATATTTGGATTTTAGTCAGGATACCAAATTTTCCAAATTTGTCTCGCAGATAAACTCTAACTCCGAGGCTGTAAACAGCCCGAAAAGCCCGCTTCTGCAAAGTAAAGATGGAATTCACATCTGAAACGTGCTGTGAACGTTGCTAAAGTAGACCATTCGAGCTGTGTTCACGTTCGTTAGGGATCTGATTTTTGCACAGCAAATGCCGCAGTGCTATATTGTTTAAAAACCACATTAGTACTCTTTCATAGTTGCAAAACCCGGTTTATAAATATGCGTTTACCCAAATGTCAGTCCAAATTTTAAATAAGGTCTTACGGATTTGTATCAAGCCGCTTTATGTGATACAATACTTACCTTACATGACTATGGCAAAATATTACGAAGAAATGTCGTATCGTCCGACAACGGACACGTGCGACGTTTGAGCAGCCGGTTTGTTGAGGCAAGCCTTCGCGACAAGACCTCGCTTATTGAGGTAGGACGGCTAACGGCCTTTACTACTTACTCTTTCATAAGGCTATAAATAGGGTAATACTAATTTAAAATTAAATAGTATTATTACTAAACCAAGTATGTTTGCCTATGCAGTTTGTTTTCATACTAATACTGTATGACTTAGACTTTGACTTAAGTTCCTATGTCCCCTGGATAATAATGTTTATATAGTCTTTGCTGACTTTTTGAACGGTCGAGAGGTTTCGTACAAAGAAGAAAAGTGTTCCATCGTAACTGGTTACGAATAAGTAGAAATTAGTTTTGATCGCAACTGGTTTCGTCCAAGGCAGAAATAGTTTTCGATCGCAACTGGTTACGAAGCTATTGCGTACGCGGCCGAAGGGATATCATAACGGTTACCTATAAAAAACATTTTGGCATGTAAAATTAGGATAACATATCAAGTAACAACTAAAACTTACATAATTTATTGAGTAACAATAAATAAAGGTTACATAATCAAATTAATAAAAACACAATTAAATTGAAATAATACTAAAATGATGTATCGTCAAACACTAAATAGTAGTTTACGGGACAGTACATAATGCCTAATTATGTACAGTTACATACACTACTTTATCTAACCACACATTATAAATCCTCTTCAATGTGTGTGATAACCATACTATTAGAATAACCACCATTGCGCCGCCGTGGCCGATTAGATTTCAAATCATGACCAATCTAGATTTCCACTTTTTATACATTATAATAACACTGGTACAGATAAAACGCTGATGTTACGTTGCTGGTTGCAATAATGGTCATCATTATATATAGTTTTCGAACACATTATAGAGGATTTATGATATGGGTGAAGATAAAATTCTTAAAAACCAATTTTATCAATAAACCACTGTAAAACAAACACCGCAGCCGTCAGCATCCTAATAAAATGGTGCGAAGTCTGAGCATCGCATCGTAAGGTCATTAATTCCCGCGGCGCCGCCCGGTCGCGCCCGTTTACTGCCTACCAACGCGTCATTTTTAACCGTCATCGCTAATTTGCCATTGTTTTGCCCAGACGCCATAGTTTTTTGTCAAAAACCATAAAACAGATAAGCTTTTTGGACCATAATTGATTATAAAACGTTGAGAGCGACATACTTCAAGAAACCGAGCGGAGTAATTAATAATACGCGATAAGGATTGGCAATGGAGATCTCAAATAAGTGCATTGTTCGCAGACGGTCAACCTGACACGACTTTTTACCGTATGATCTCAATATGCTGCACGCTCGTTCTCTCACGTTAGATCAGCGTGTGCGGAAGCAAGTGCGCGTAACATTGAGATCATATGGGAATGTGATTAGTCGAGATAGATTGATCTCCAGGCTATAAATGGGTTTAGGCTGACTAAGGGCTAGCGAAGCGGCGCGACGCTGCAATAAGTCAGGTGCGCCTCGGTGCAGCGTCAAGGCGGAGAGGCTGGCCTGCATAAAGCACGGTGCAATAAAGAGAATGGATGCCGCCCATCGGCAGCCAGCCGGCCGCCGGCAGGATTACCCGAATCGCCACTATTTATCGCTCAAGCCTTCCACCCAGGTGCCATCAATCTATTTAATGATCGGGTCAGCACGTACTCTTGTTCTTTTTGGGGAGCTCGGCGCAACGAGGCAAAGGCGTAGACCGGGAGATGGACGTTTGATGAGGCGCTTTTACGTCGATCGTTGCCGTTAAAAGGGTATGTGCACTGTCACTGAATGCAGCGGGTTCGTCTTTAATTTTGGCACCGAAATTAATTACACAAAAAATGCAACTCATGTCTGTAAAACTGAGATCGCGACTCCTTTGAGCCATATATAAAATATATAGAGAATGTACGTTCTATAATTCCCCAAAGACCGCCTGTGTCGCACTTGAATAGATTTCATCACACATGTCACCACTGGCACCTACTTGGGTCACGGACAAATCTTCCATTGAACTATAAACGTTGTGAAGAGTGGCCTTTACAAATGCCAGTCGTCGACCACGTCATTCAAGCGACAAAAGTCAATGGCACTAGACACAATGCGTCCGGTACTCCTATTCGGACCCTTCCCGTCCTTCCGGAACTTAACGAGAATGCTGTCCCACTCAAACTAACTAATTAAATCAGAGATAAGGTTAAATACTGGGACCGCAATTCTATTTCTCTTACGGCCGGTCCTGATATTCAATCTATCTTTAGTTTTGCTATACTGACTATAGAAAAACCCAATACAAACAGTAAATAGATAGATAGCTACCCATTATCCACGGTCGGCGGTCTTTGACCTTAGATTGAATATAATATTGGAAATAATAATATTCATCACTACATAGTATAAAACAAAGTCGCTTCCCGCTGTCTGTCTGTCTGTCTGTCTGTCCCTATGTATGTATAGATCTTTAAAACTACGCAACGGATTTTGATGCGGTTTTTTAATAGATATAGTGATTCAAGAGGAAGGTTTATATGTATAATACATGCATGTTATTATTATTTGCATGCATATAAACCCGTGCGAAGCCGGGGCGGGTCGCTTGTAGGACATAATTAAGTGGTGTTTTTGATGTACTACTTTTAAAAGACAAAGACATGTAGGTGTGGATATCCCTTGTGGAGTGGACGTAATACCATATTTTAAATCTCATCGAGCCTTGGTACTACAAATACTAGGTATTATCTACCTATCTTGTTAAATAGAAATGAAATATCATAGATTAATGCGACATTTTCCAGGATTGTTCTAATATACAATCGTGCAAAATACGCAGGTATTGTATAGGTACGTGTTTTATATTCGTAATTTAAGCCCGCTTTGTTTCATACGAATGATCCGTTTCTTTTTACAAATAAAGAGCAAATATAATTGGGTCATTGTCAGATTTAGGTTCGCGTCTCTTCGGTGGACATTGCCAAAGATATTTTTGGTTGAACTCTGAATCCGCATAAACGGCGTTGCCTCTTCTATAATTATATGTGATTAAAACATATTATATATAAACAGAAGCCCTTAACTATTGACCACCGGAAAGATGATTTTTGTTTTTGTGACTGACAATGACCCAATTATAACAATGCGTTATAATTGAATTTCCGAGTCTGTGTCGTCCATTGTTACATAGAGTTTTTGTGAAGTTCTGCCTACCTAATTTAAATAATATTGATTTCCTTTCAGAACCGTACAAATAGTTAAAATTGAATTTATCGTTTTCAATTTTTAGTTACGGGATATCTGGGATAACAAAGTTACTGTGCGAGAACACGGAAAAAAAACTCGGAAACCTAGCTAGATCGATGTTTCGCCCCCTGCGTCGTATGTCTCATCGAAGTCGTTAGAGACGTTTTTGAGAATCTATTTAGGTACTTACTAACAAATAAAACTTGAAATACACAAATGTAGCTCGTTTAATATTTTAGAATGACTTAATCAGCTTATTACCATGAACAATTACAAAGATTTGTTTGTATTTAAAGAAATATTTTATTAAGTAGGTAGGTACTTGTATAAAAAAAAAAGAAATGTTTGTTACTAGTTTTTTCAACGAATTCCTCCGAGTACAATTCGACGGATATGATCCAAAATTCAACCCCCTATTTTACTCCCCCGGCGGGATGCATTCCGGAATAAAAAGTATCCTGTTCCACTTCTTGACTCTAACTATCCCCAAACCAAATTCATCTAAAACGGCGTTCAACAAACAGACAGTTACGTTCGCATTTGTAATATGGATTGCTACACACACACACATATTTCACTACTACGAGTAGTTACACTTTATTTGAGATGGCCGAATTGCATCAAAATAGTCCATTTAAAAAGCACCTTTACCATCCAAGGTAGAGGATTCTGATGGGGAACTTGCATGGGACTTCAATTTCGAATCAATTGCACTCAATCTATGCGGATATACGTAGAAATATCATACAAAAGAAAAAAAAAGAAAAAAAAACGATTATATTAGTTTTATCTCACGTTAAAATGACGAAAATGTATTTTTTATTTTTTCGTTAAAATAACAACAGTTACACAGAATATTAAATTAGAAATAATAATTTGTACAACTATTATAGAGTAATAAGATATAAACGCAAATTTTGTGGAGATAATTGCAAATTAATGACTTACCTACTCCATAGTAAACGCACCGAGAATATATGCTGTGTCGTCATATCATAGCATAAGCCCGTTTAATATAGAGCGTTTTCAGGGGGTGCCGGCGCGTGCAGAGAGATTCAAATGCATATAACACCAGAAAAATAAATCATAAGAAAGTTTTAATGCTACAGTTGTTTTAATGCTAGATTATACTTTTGATTTTCGTAATAAAATAAAAAGATGCAAGTTCCCGATTCCAATGAAAGCTTTATAAAAATCCGGTCACATTAAATAATCTCAACCAAACCTACCTATATTGTCCATTCCGATGTATACGAATAGGTAACCCGGACTACCCGGAGCAATACATCTGCCAGGCTCGTGAGCCAAGCAATGGACGCAAGGATTTGACAGCTCTTAACTCACTCTTTGTTTATAGGTGAACCACTAATGTCGAACTCAAGTCGGGCGATTATAAACCTTATGTTAACGGATTAAGAGCTTGGTAAATTGGTGATAAGTCGGAGCACACGCGTGCTTAGGTTTAACAGCCACTGAATAGAATAATAGAATGTCATCAAATAGGTTAAGCTTAAAATTGTGATGAATTGATATGATTTGTGTGGCTAGATGAATTGGATGTTGAATGCGTTTAACGGTGTTTTTAATTATACATATTTATTTATTTAATAATCAGAGTAAGTATATACACTTATAATAATTAACTGGGTCTCACAAAACTGTCGGAACAGTTTGTCTGTGTGAACATAGACATCATAGTACAGAGTTAACTAATTTGTAAAGAGGAGGCCAAAGACTTCATGCGGAGTTTGGGTCGCCGGCTTAGGGATAGGGGCTGCGATCCTCGTTCCGGGTCGTTCCTGGCTCAACAGATTTCGTTGGCCATCCAGCGTGGCAACGCTGCCAGTGTCATGGGAACTTTTGGGCCACCAACGATCCGGGGCGGTCCTTTTTGTTAGTTGATAGTTTGATACTTTAATTCTAATGTAAGTGAATTGTAAATATTTTTAGATATTAAAATTTATTATATTTGTAAATAGCTTTAGGTTAAATACATGTTACATAGAATGCATCATACAGTTATGCTTCAGGGGTGGGTTTCTTAAGTAATGTCGTTTTCATTTTCTTTTACAGTCATTCTTTATCCTTTCATTTGAATATAGAACATTGAATGAGTATAATTTTAATCAATTGGCATTATTTAAATATAGTCAACGTCATTTTTATGTGTTTAGAGAAACGCGTTTGTCTGTCATGCAAATGCATGTGGATTCCAGAAAGATTGACGAATATGTTGAAGATTGTGTCAGGTGCTATCATTTACTTATCCACTTGCAATGTACTATCGAACGAACTGAATCATGACCCACCATGGAAACTTCTCACAATTAACTGACGTATTAACGTCATATGATCGTGCGATTCGTGCGTATGTTCGTTAACTGTAACAAGGTTCTATGGTGGGTCATATATCAGTTGGTTCGATAGTACCTCCACTACACCACTCCGCCAAGCCACGCCAAAGGGAACTACTTCCCTTTTCTCGAAGCATTTTGTCGAATTCTCAAACCTTCACAGCATCAGCCTGGAGCCCATTACACGCAACTTATTACTTTTACTACACGCGGCAGCCTCCTTTCAACTCTTTTGATCTTAAAACTTGACAAATTAAGTAAGTCACTTACTATAGGTAAAAAACTTAAGTAAAGCCCCCTCTTGCATGTAGGGGTGAAGTGTTCAAATAGGCATATGTTATGTTTACATGTGTTAGACAATTTAAATATGTAATGTCTAAATTCGTCACCACTACACTCGCGAGCAAAAAAATCGACTCAACATTTTTTTGGATTTCAATGTGCAATATCTCTAAAACTAATATAGGTATTCGTAGCATAGTAGCATTTTCTGAAAGCTGGAAATGTGGGCTTTCAGAAAATATCAAATTCAAGTCATATTTTTTTCAGGTTCTGTAAAAAAACGTGATTTTTCACAAAGTGGGGGATAACTGGTTAATTTCATAACCACAACATTGAAAGAAAACAAATTTTATGGAGGAAAAACCGTTTATTTTTCATTTTAATACCGCGTATTGCCACCATAGGCGTTTCTTACACACTCGATACGGTTCCTCATGGACCTTATCAGCTTTCTGATGGTGTCCTGCGGGCAAACGTCCCATTCCTCGACCAAAGCAGCTTAAAGGGCCAAAAAAAAGTCTCCGGGGCTGGATCCCACGCTCGAACCTTCCTCTTCAGGTAATCCCACATGTGCTCGATGGGATTCAAGTCCGGACTCAGCGGTGGCCAGGTAATGGGGATGCCGACCGCCGCCAGGTACGCTTTGGTCACTCCAGCGGTGTGACAAGGGGCGTTATCTTGCATCAAATGAAACCCTTCGTCAAAAAAACCTGCGTATGGGACAACATGGTCCTGCAGGATGTCAGTGATGTACCTATCCGCGGTCAATCCACTTCCTCGGCCTCCACCAGGGATGAAAACCAGCTCAGTCCTCGCCTCCATTGAAATGCCCGCCCACATCATGACGGAGCCGCCGCCGTAGGCGACTGTTTCTGAGAGGCAGCATTGTGCGAACCGCTCTTCAGGTCTTCGGTACATCCGTCCTCTTCTGTCGCTGCCATGGAGACAAACTCTGCACTCATCAGTGAAGAGTACCCGGCTCCATTGCTCGTAGCTCCAATTTTCGTAGCGTGCTACGAAATCCTTGCGTAGGTCCCGATGTCTCTGCGTCAATTTGGGCCCCGTAGCTGGCCTTCTTGGGGTGAGGTTTGCTTGCTTAAGTCTTCGGCGAACTGTCCAAGAGCTCACGGGCTCCTCACGGGTCCGCATCAGCTGCTGCTGGACGTCAACGCTGGTCAGGTGGCGATTCCGAAGACTGTACATTAGAAGAACGGCTTTACTTAAGTTTTTTACCTATAGCTAATAGACTGACAGAATTGAGATAGTTAGGTATATCGTTTATACTTTTCCAACTTTTTCTGTCTGATAACATTGCAAATAACGACCCTAAACTTGGCAGTTTATCTTTAATTTAAAGCATCGGTTGCGAAATATTGTCCGAGAAAAAAATCCAAAAATGTGCGATACATTTTTTTGTCACACTTTTGCATTTTTTTCAAGTTTAAATGCACTCATTTTTTTGTCACATTTTTGCTTTTTTTTCTGGGAAAATTTTTCGCAACTTCTTGCTTTAACGCACGATTTATTTTTATTTTTGCCATGTTTAGGCATTAAGCATTTACCTAATTCCATATAAAAACATACCAGACCCCAATAAGGCACTGGTCCCACCGCCTGCGACGAGCGATGAGCTATCGGCGATTACTCGCCCAAGAAACGAACAAAAGATAATCGCTCCCGTGTAAATAAATTTATAGTTCACCGCCGGCGGTGTGAACAGCCAGCGATGAACTATATACACGGGAACTGTTCGGTACCAGTCCTTATCGCTGGTAGCACTCGTTTTGATACTCTGTGTAAAAAACGCCTCACTGTTTGACGTTTGACGTGTTGGGCTTTTCTAACCAAAAAAAAGAAGGTTGCTTTTGGTTGCTGGAACGGCATGACCCATTTTTTGAGTGTATTTTGTTTTGAGAAAGAATTCACGATATTGTTATATGTTTATTGGAATCAGTTCATAATTGAGGCCAGGCACTCCTATCAAGGAGTTTTGTTTTGTGCCGGCAAGTGTTAAGGTTAACTTGGTGACGTGAGTTTGATTCGCCTATGTGGCGGATACCCAAGAGACGAGAGCGTTCCCCGGGACTCGGCGGCGTCATCACATACGGTTACACAAACACACAGTTACACATACAGCCGGCCTACAGACAGCGGATGAAAAATCCATCAAAGGTACCAACGTTTGAGTATAAAAATTTGATACCGGACACATCTTCGGTATGCCACGCTTCTTGGAAGCTATAGCTTAGCGGGGTTATACCGGGCGATCTAATCCGGACCCTTATTCGAGTTCAGTTCACTCATTTTGGGCCCAGCGGCTGAAGCCTCGAACAGGGTGTGTTAGCCCGGGTTAGTAGCTAACAATTTGGTAGCAAGAGCGTGGTTCTTTGAAACGCCTCTGGCTGTGTCAATAGGTATCTTTGACTGGTTCACAGTATTATTTTGATATTTGTGGGAAAAACGTTTTGAGGCTACCCGTTGAGGGAACTAGTTGTAACTACTTTGGTTGAAATAGCAAAATATTACTGAATTGGTTTGTAGTGATATAATAGCACACATTGCTAATTGTTTTGATAGTTGATTTGATATTATTTGGTGAATTTCTTGGTCACTGAAAGCCATATGGCATTTTTATAGGTTAAAATTCCCTTGTTGAAATTAAATAGCAATCTCAAATTCAATTCTTAGGTATATACTAAACACATAGGAAATTGTTATTGCTTGTTTATATAATAATTGTTACTGTTTGGTTTTTGTTTGTTTGGCTTAGTTTAGCAGTTATAAATTAGAGTTCACTCAGAGAATAAGTAATATTCTGAGGGGTTCCTTGGTAAGCCATATAATTTGGTAATTAAAAAATAATTTGCATTGACTAAAATTATTTGGATTAATTGTTTTATGTGTTGGGAACCTACAGGTTTGGAATATTTTGGGGTTCCCTGAGAAGTGAATATTGCCCAGAAACGTTCTGTGTTGACCGGTGTGTTGCGATTTGAAAATAAATTATACTTGTTAAAATAAATTAATGCTCATTATAAATATTACTTGATTTAGGGTTCAACAAGTAACATTTTGCAGGGTTCCTTGTGCCAAATAATTTTAGTTTATATTGTTTTTGTTTTGCATTGTTGAACATTTTAATTAGAAGTCGATTGGACTTGCGTTTGTTTGTGAGTGTTTGTTGTTGCTGGTTACAGCCATGGCAAGGTTGACAGCCAAGATTAAGGCGGAGCTGAGATGGCTGTCCTCTGCGGTGCAATTGATAAGTAGACCCGACCGGACCGACGCTTTGCTGGCGCAATCGGCTGAGCTGCCGGACCGAGGTGCGGTAGTTCAGAGTGCTTATGCAGAGCTTTTGGCGTTGGACGAGAAGATTGATGATTTGGTGGAGGCAGACATCACACAATTTTATGACTTGCATGATGCGCTGGTTCAGGCTGCGCACAAGGTGCAGCGGGGTCCTTTGATGGCGGAGACGCGATCACCGCCACCCCTGGCTCTCCTAGGGCGTTTGCCAACCCTGGATTTGCCCCATTTTGACGGGGACTTAAAACTCTGGACCGCCTACCACGACTTGTTTTCAAGTCTGGTGGACGCCAGGACAGACTTGGCACCGAGCCAAAAGTTGGCATATCTTTTCTCCACCTTGAATGGAGAGGCACTGGAATTAGTCTCGCATCTTGCGGTCACCGACCAAAATTACCCCACAGCCAAGGAGCTTTTGGAGAAACGATATGCCAACATTAGGCGTTTGGCAGACACCCATGTGGCACAAATTTTGGCGCTCCCTCACATTTATGGGGTTGCCACGTTGCGGAGGGATTTGGTGAATCCCGTGATGGTGGCCTTGAATGCTTTACGACGGCTTGGCCTGCCGGTGGATGAATGGTCGTTCATGCTCTTGCATATAGTTTTGTCACGGTTGCCCACGGACTTGAAGCTCCGTTTTGAGTACAAGCACGGTGGGGATAGTGCCACACAATTGCCGCGTTTTGCGGACCTTGTCGTGTTTCTGGAGGAGGAGTGTCGGTTGGTGGACAACGCCGGGATTGAAGGCCCCTCGGGACCCTCGGCGGGACCTCCACGGGAACAGCGGCGTGTGGCTGCTCGCCCCCCTAAGCCAGGGGTGGTAGAGCCACGCCGCCCGCCCCTCCGATACGCGACGGCCCACGCGCCCCCAAGGTGCGTGTATTGCACGGATGATGGCCATTTGGTTGCAGCGTGCCCCAGGTTCCTGCACAAGAGGGTGAAGGATCGGCGCGGTATCGCGAATGAACGCCGGTGGTGCTACTCCTGTTTGGGGCAGCATTTGCAGCGGGATTGCCCACGGCCTGAACCGTGCCCGCAGTGCCAGGGGAAACACCACCTGGTGTTGTGCGCCAACCAAAATGGTGGTAATCGGTTGGATGGTGCGGGACGTTCCCCCACGGGCGGGGGCCCGCTTCCCCATTACCCCCAAAGGGAGTCTCGTCGGGGCTCGCCGTCCACGGGCGGGGGCACCCCTCCCCCATCTCCTCGTCCACAGCCCAGGTTTGCTGCTGCTCAGCGCAGCTCCCCGCCTCCGAGCTTCTCACCACCGCTGTGCGAACGACCGCGGTTGGAACGCCGCCCGCCCCAATTTGGACGCCGCTCCGCGTACTACGCGTCAACCTGGGTGCGCCCGGGTCGCTGCCCTGAGGTTCCGGTGGACCAGTACCTGGTGCGGTCCAATTGGGCGGGGCCAGCCCAGCAGGACGGCGCCTATGAGGGTTGTTGGCGGCCCGATGAGGGTCGCCCCCAATAGGTAGCTGCCGCCCGCTCCTCCACCACAGCCGCCAACCCTGAAACAGTACTCTTGCCAACTGTTTGTGTCAGGGTCTGGGGCCCGACGGGTAAGTCCTTGTTAGTTCGTGCCCTTTTGGATTCGGGTGCCCAGGGCTGTCTTGCGTCGTCTTATTTGGTGGAGAGATTGGGCCTCCCATGTAGACCCCGCCCCTCCGTCATCCACGGAATAGGTGGCCTCCAGGTGCAGGGTTCCATGGGGGAAATTAATGTTTGTTTTTCAACTGTCAATTGTGGGCCAACCATTGTGGCCAAAGCGGTTGTGTTGAACGATATTTTGGGCAGCAACCCGCAGGTGGTTATCTCCCCTACCGCGGTGAAATTGACGTCAGAGTTGACCCCCGCTGACCCCCAATGGTTTGTTCCAGGACCTATAGACCTGCTCTTGGGTGTTGATGTTTTAGGTTTGATCTTGTCCGGGGACAAGCGGGTTTTACAACCCTGCGGTTTGATGGCTTTGCAAACCATTTTTGGTTACACCTTTTTTGGACCCGTGTTGAGGGGCTTGGTCCCACGGGTTGAAAATGAAATTGTTACCGTAGGGCTCTCGCTCTCGGACGCCGTCCAGCGTTTCTGGGAGGTCGAGGAGCCCCCCAAGGCTCCCAGAGTCGATCCAGCGGAACAAGAATGCGAATTGTCGTATCAGAATAATACGGGTCGCCTCGCTGATGGTCGTTTTGTTACTCGGTTGCCTTTTAGGGCTGCACGCCCCCCTCTCGGTCAGTCTCATGCCCTAGCGGAAAAAAGGTTGTTGTCCATGGAGCGCCGAATGAAGAGGGATTCAGATCTCCGTGCTAAGTACATTGAGTTTATGCGCGAGTATGAGGCTTTGGGACATATGTCACGCTCGACTATTGATTGGCGTGCGCTCGAGCACTATTTTTTGCCCCACCATGCGGTTTTGAAGACGCCTGGGGGCAAAATTCGGGTGGTTTTTGACGGGTCGGCCCCTACGTCAAATGGGGTTTCCTTGAACCAGTGTTTGCACTCCGGTCCCAAACTGCACCGGGACATTTCGGATATCCTCACCAACTTCCGCCGTCATCAAATTGTCTTTGTGGCTGACATCCGAATGATGTTCCGCCAATCGGTTGTTCACCGAGATGACCGGCGTTATCAGATGATTTTGTGGCGTGAGCGACCTTGTGATCCTATGCGAGTGTACGAGTTGAACACTACCACGTACGGACTTACCTCCAGCCCGTATATTGCCATCCGGACTTTGTTAGAGTTGGCTCATCGGGAGCGATTGAACTACCCCCGTGCAGCGGCCATCTTGGAAGATTCAGTATATGTTGATGATGTTTGCACTGGGGCTTCCACTGCTACGGAGGCTTTGATTTTACGGGATGAGTTGATTGCGATCCTGAAGTCAGGTGGGTACGAACTGCGTAAGTGGTTGTCAAATTGCCCTGATTTGTTGCGAGATCTTCCGGTGGAACATCAGCAGGATCCTCTCTTGTTCGAAGATGCGGACAACCCTAACTTGATTGCGGTACTTGGCATACAGTACCAGCCCGTCCAGGATGTCTTCACTTATCGGGTTAAATTGGACCCCCCTAAGACCTGGACGAAGCGTTCGGTCTTGTCGACTGTTGCTCGGACCTTCGATCCTAATGGATGGATCACACCTGTCATTTTTCTGGCTAAGTGTTTTTTGCAGAAGCTGTGGATTGCGGAAGTTACGTGGGACGAACCTCTTCAGGGAGACTTGCTAACCGAATGGTGTTCGATTGTTTACTCACTTCCGGACGTGAACCGGATTTCCTTGCCCAGACTCTTTCTGCCATTCGGCAAGTGTAAAGTTAGCCTCCACGGGTTTTGTGACGCGTCTGAACGAGGGTACGCGGCCGTGGTATTTTTGCGGACTATTAGCCTATCCGGTCATGTTGGACTACATTTGATAATGGCCAAGAGTAAGGTGGCTCCTATCAGGACTAGGTTAACTATTCCTAAGTTGGAATTGTCGGGAGCAGCCCTCCTTACGAGGCTCCTCAATCATGTTTGTGATACTTTGGGTCGTACCGTGGAGATTTCAGATGTTTTTGCGTGGACTGATAGTGAGATCGTTCTTTGTTGGCTTCGCACCTCCGTGCATAATTTAGAGGTTTTTGTTGCGAATCGGATTTCACAGATCCAGAGCTCAGCGACCCCGCTGATTTGGCGACATGTTCCAGGGGAACTGAACCCCGCTGACTGCGCTTCGCGAGGCTGCGAGGCTCCGGTACTTGTAAACCATTCCCTGTGGTGGGGACCAGATTGGTTGTCGCATCCTGCGGCATCTTGGCCCCAGAATCGGTTCTCTTCTCCAGAGGCGTTGCCAGGTTTACGTGTTGGCGTTATGGAAACGCAACCTGTCTACGACTTGAATCCTCTGTTGGAGCGGTACAGCTCTCTGTCGAAATTGATTGGGGTTACCGCGCGGATCCGACGCTTCTTGCTCCACGCACGGAACCCAGCTCAGAGGGCATTGACCACGGAATTGGCCTTGTCGCCCTTGGAACGCCAAGAGGCCCTGCTATTTTGGGTTCGTGTGGTGCAAGTGGAGCACTTCGAACCGATTATTGACGCGCTTAAAGGAGGATCGAGAATTAAGGGTTCGATCGCTCGTCTGAATCCATTTCTAGACGCATCGGGTTTGCTTCGAGTCGGCGGACGACTTCGAAACTCAAACTTGCCCTATGGAGCTCGCCATCCTTTGTTGCTCCCCAAAGGGGGGACTTTGGTCAGTTTGTTGGTGTCTGATCGACACGTTGCTAACGCTCACGCAGGCTGCAATGCCCTTGTAGCCATTTTGCAGCGTGAATTTTGGATTTTGTCTGCCAGACGCACTATTCGCGGCATTATCTTCAGATGTATGCCGTGCTATCGTTTGACGGCCACCCCCACGCAGCCCATGATGGGGGATCTGCCCTCCGACAGAGTCTCGGAGAGTCGACCATTTGCTTGTGTGGGCACGGACTTTGCCGGCCCCTTTTTGGTAAAGACCTCGCAGCTTCGCAACGCTCGATCTGTCAAAGCGTACTTGTGTGTGTTTGTCTGTCTGGCCTCCAAGGCAGTTCACTTGGAACTGGTAAGTGCCCTCAGCACGGAAGCGTTTCTTGCGACGCTAGATAGATTTGTATCCCGCCGGGGACTGCCATCTCTGATCCGCTCTGATAACGGCACCAATTATAAAGGCACTGACCGTTACTTGAATGAAATTTGTAATTATTTGAATAGTGATAAGGATAATTTAAGATTTGCAATGTCTCGAATGGGCATTAAGTGGCAATTTGATCCCCCCGTTTGCCCACATTGGGGTGGTATTTTTGAGGCTGTTGTAAAAGTTACAAAAACGCATCTCCGCCGAGTTATTGGTGAAACGATTTTAACGTTCGAGGAACTTGCTACGGTATTTTGTAAAATTGAGGCTGTCCTCAACTCGCGCCCTCTCTGCCCTGTCTCGTCGGACCCAAATGACCTAGAAGCATTGACTCCTGGTCATTTTTTGATTGGCCAGCCCCTTACCGCGCTGCCGGAGTACCCCTTCGGGGAGATAAAATCATCACGCTTAAGTCGGTTTGAGTTGCTACAGCAGATGACCCAAAGCTTCTGGCATCGTTGGTCGCTAGAATATTTGCACATCTTGCAGCAGCGCGTTAAGTGGACTGACAAAACTGATCCTCCTCACGTTGGAGATCTTGTACTAGTTAAGGAATCTAATTTGTTACCTTTGTATTGGCGTCGTGGACGCATTGTAAATTTGTGGTATGGGTCTGACGGGGTCCCCAGGGTTGCGGAGGTTATGGTCGGAGATTCGGTTTTGAAGCGAGCTGTAGCGAGCTTAGCCCGCCTGCCCATTTATTAGCAGACAGAGCTCCTCTGCCTGGAGCGGGGGATTGTTCGGTACCAGTCCTTATCGCTGGTAGCACTCGTTTTGATACTCTGTGTAAAAAACGCCTCACTGTTTGACGTTTGACGTGTTGGGCTTTTCTAACCAAAAAAAAGAAGGTTGCTTTTGGTTGCTGGAACGGCATGACCCATTTTTTGAGTGTATTTTGTTTTGAGAAAGAATTCACGATATTGTTATATGTTTATTGGAATCAGTTCATAATTGAGGCCAGGCACTCCTATCAAGGAGTTTTGTTTTGTGCCGGCAAGTGTTAAGGATACCCAAGAGACGAGAGCGTTCCCCGGGACTCGGCGGCGTCATCACATACGGTTACACAAACACACAGTTACACATACAGCCGGCCTACAGACAGCGGATGAAAAATCCATCAAAGGTACCAACGTTTGAGTATAAAAATTTGATACCGGACACATCTTCGGTATGCCACGCTTCTTGGAAGCTATAGCTTAGCGGGGTTATACCGGGCGATCTAATCCGGACCCTTATTCGAGTTCAGTTCACTCATTTTGGGCCCAGCGGCTGAAGCCTCGAACAGGGTGTGTTAGCCCGGGTTAGTAGCTAACAGGAACGATTATCTTTTGTTCGTTTCTTGGGCGAGAAAATCGCCGATAGCTCATCGCTTACTCGCCGGCGGTGGGACCAGTGCCTAACTGTGTAATTGTATAATTTATACTGAAATAAATTATCATCTATTCTATTCTATTGTATTCAATGTAATTATTCCTACCTAGTCTTAAGTACGAATGTGAGCGGGACACTTGGCGAGGAGAAACGATGGGAGATGGACAAAACGGGTTACTGAATGGTGGCCAAGGTCATCGAAACGGTCAGTGGGCAGACCAACCAGCCACCGTATCTGCAGAACAGGAACCAACCAGTGGATGAGATTAGCACAGGATCGGGGAGAGTGGCGTAATAAAGAAGAGGCCTATACCTAAGTACTCAACTCAACAGTGGGTGGATACGGGCTGAACAGCTCTTACGTTGAGACAATCTATATACAGAGATGTTTATCGTCAAGCTACCGTAAAAACGTTTCGGAAGCATTCGGTCGGAACTATAAAAACCTACCATCTTCGATCTTCCTAAAAAATTGCATGAACTTATCTCGCCGTAGCCGTGGTGACAACTTCTTAATTAATGACCACCGCACAAAGGCGTGTTTTTGCGCCCGCCGCGCCAGACATCAAGATCGTGTGTTATGGATGCCAGCTGTCAGATAGATTTACTTGGCTTTGAATTTATGTAAACATTTGAATTAATACGCCATGAGCTATATAGTAGATAACTATACAGGCTGTTTGGCAACGCTGTGCAGACTTTGAGGAATAGAAAAGTTGAGGAGGCAATTTTGAACTACGAGTACTTTGACTATATTAACTCTTAAGAAATGTCTTGTAGTTTTCGAGATATGGACATTTTTATGTTGAAGTTTGTACTTTTTAACCGACTTCAAAAAAGGACGAGGTTCTTAATTCGTCCGTATGTTTTTTTTTGTTTGTTTGTTTGTTACGCGATAACTCGGTAACTTATGAACCGATTTGATTTTTTTTTCTTTATTTGGAATTTCAGGATTATATTCCAGATTGATCCTGGAGAAAACGAGGGAACTCTTCAAATTTTATAGGCAAACTTGAAGCAATTTGGCTACTGATTTGAAGTCGGTTAAATCTTTATTTTGAAAAGTAAATTATGTTTATGACCGTAGTATGAATTACCTACCTTAGTTATTAATTGTCCAATTGTGTTCTACCTTCCAAACTCCTTCGCCTTCAATATGAGTATAGTTGGCAATAACTGCTTTGATTATGTAAAATATACTAAGTACATATATTTATCACTTGGTGTAGTTTAAATGCAGACTCAGATTGCCCCGGCCTTGACATATAAACCACTAACTCGTTTAGAGTGCCTATCTTTAGAACACATCGCTTAAAAATATCGACGAATCCGACCGGCAAAAAACCCGTTCGGAATTTCAAACTTCATAAAGACTTGTTACTCTATAACAAACACTCGAACCGCATTTCAAAAATGGAAGAAAAAATATACCGGCATGTGTCGATGGTACATCGACGTGCGCGGGCCGCGATACGCTACGAAAAAAACCAAAACCGCCACCGGAACAATCGAAGCGAACTTATAAAATATGTATCCTGCTCCTGGCTTTTGATACTTGCTCTCGTACTATTTTGACCGCGATCGGGATTTTTCCATGGCGACAATAGAATAAAAATGATAGGCTTCCCTGTGCGGATATCTATACATATACCTACGAGGGAAAATCGTGTAATACTTCTCTGGAATGTTTTGATGCGAAAAGTTAGGTGCTTGTCTGATGAATTTTTGTTAGGTCGGTGGGAGTTCAACATTGAACTTCTGCTGTATCTACGTTTATGTGGAAATTTAGGTTCAGTGAACAAAGGCAATAAGTGCACTCCTAAATACTTTCACTTCTAGTCACTGACATATTTTTCAACGTAAGCATACAACGACGAGCTATGTGTAATATTATGCTTTCGAAAGCATGAAGAGCACCTAGTGATAAGATTAATTAAACATAATGTACATCAGTATTTACTTAGGAGCTTACTATTAGAGGCAAATAACACGTGCCTGAGCTAGGATACCCTGTGTTTCAGGCAAAAAAGAACTAACAATTGAATATTTTATTCACATGCAAAATATAATACAATATTATTCTTATTCACTAGTACAAAATAATTAGAATCTATGCGGTATAAAACAAAGACCAAAATTATTTTAAAACTACATATAAATAACTTCTCTATATCGTCATAGAAGATATTTTGTAGGGCTTCTCGTAGTGTTGATTTACATTTCATGTCTGAGATATTTAAAAGCAAAGGTTGTAATGCTCAGCATTTTAATTCAAGTAGGTATACAGTTCAAGCAAGTCACAAAGTTTCCATAGGCTACTGTGTCTGCTTACCACCATACCATTATCTATAAAAATGGCAAAAAATCACGTTTGTTGAATGGGAGCCCCCTTAAATATTTATTTTATTCTGTTTTTTAGTATTTTTTGTGATAGCGGCAACAGAAATACATCATCTGTGAAAATTTCAACTGTCTCACTATCACGGTTCATGAGATACAGCCTGGTGACAGACGGACAGACAGACTGACGGACGGACAGCGTAGTCTAAGTAATAGGGTCCCGTTTTACCCTTTGCTTACGGAACCCTAAAAAGTACGACTATTTATTGCGTCGTTTAATAGTAGGTGCTACGTGCCTTGTTTCTATATGTTCTAAATACGGAGATACCGTTTTCAGTCCGTATATCGTGTTTACGCGAAACTCCATTATTCAAAATAACAATATGAAAGCAAATCCCCGCATTGGTTATCAGGGCTCGCATTAATGGAATGCTCATGCGTCCGATGGACCGGACCACATTTATCACAGCGTTGCTGGAGCTGCCCGGTTAGATACTATGTTGAAATAAATATACGAGAGAATAAATCTGTGTTTAAACATGTTAGCTCTGGATTTTTAGACCAAAGGCCAAAGATGTAGAATGTTTGGTAAATAGCTGGTCGATTGTGTAACGCTTTGTACTATGTCCCTACCCAGTAATTGACAGTTGAGTTGTCCTAACGGAGTAAGGCTTATGTCACCTATTTTCCATTTTACCCTTTTACCAATACACGTAGATCTCAAAATAACTCAGTGTCAAAATACCTAAATCACAGAATACCTTACTTTTTAGGGTTCCGTAGCCAAATGGCAAAAAACGGAACCCTTATAGATTCGTCATGTCTGTCTGTCTGTCCGTCCGTATGTCACAGCCACTTTTTTCCGAAACTATAAGAGCTATACCTACTGTTGAAACTTAGTAAGTAGATGTATTCTGTAAACCGCATTAGGATTTTCACCCAAAAATAGAAAAAAAACAGTAAATTTTTGGGGTTCCCCCCATATTTAGAACAGAAACTCAAAATTTTTTTTTTCATCAAACCCATACATGTCTATGGATAGGTCTTTAAAAATGACATTGAGGTTTCTAACATAGTTTTTTTCTAAACTGAATAGTTTGCGCGAGAGACACTTCCAAAGTGGTAAAATGTGTACCCCCCCCCCCCCTTCTTACTTCTAAAATAAGAGAATGATAAAACTAAAAAAACATATATGATGTACATTACCATGCAAACTTCCACCGAAAATTGGTTTGAACGAGATCTAGTAAGTAGTTTTTTTTTAATACGTCATTAATCGTAAACCGCAATTTATTTAACGGAACCCTTCATGTGCGAGTCCGACTCGCACTTGGCCGCTTTTTTATTATTTTCTCATAACACCATATTCTTAATATGGCCGAATTTCAAAAAAAGCTAAGTCTCATAATGCCTAGAGTTCAAAACAATTTAGTTATTTTAATATTTTGTCATAGAAATGACAAAAGTCATTCGGTATTTGAAGGAATTTGTGCATTTCAATATTTAGGTATTTAGAGAATATGACGTTTTAGGTCAAAGTCATATTGAATTTCGTTCATTTTAAGAATGAGACAATTTGACATTTAGGTATTATGAGCCTATAATGATTTGAAAATTAGGGGTAATAGTGAATAAGGTATTATGAAATTTAGGTGGAATAAGCCCTACTTAGGAGAGTAGCACACACGTTCGGAAAGTTACGTAAGTAATCACCCCTCAGCTGACCTTTGGCAGTGTTTTTGGTTGTGTTTAGTACGAAACTACTACCTAAAATTCCTCCGCTTGTGTCTCGTGATATCCCATATCCCACCTCTGAATCCTTATTAAATTTAACTTTGTATGAAGGAATCAAAGAAGATGCTTGGTTTTTGGGTGGCTAACGTACACGTACGTAATTAAAGTTGTCCGGAAAAAATCATTATGTTTTCAACGATGCAGATTCGAGAAGATTTTTACCTTTGACGCTCAGTGACATTATTTGACGACAGACGATATCTCCGGAAAACCATTTTATGTGATCGACTTTTCATCGGTCTTAAAATACGTTTTAATTATTTGCACCAACAGACTTTTGGTATAATATAATAATCGTCACATTAGATTGCCTTAGTTAGTGCAACGGATGACGGTACAGCCATCAACCGCTTGCGGCCCAAGCATAACGCAGGGGCCAGATGGAATACCTCAGTACATTATCAAGGACTGTCGCAAAGCTTTTGCACAATCGCTCAAACATAATATTTAATTTGGCATTGAAATATAAAACGTACCCGTCTGTTTGGAAAAATCTAAAGTAATTCCAGTGCTTAAATCTGGATCAAAATCAGATGTCCGCAACTATAGATCGATTGCTGTGCTATCAATATTCGGTAAAGTCTTCGAACCTGTCATTTACGCGCAAATATATAAACAATTGAAGGAGTGGTTTTGCAATGAACAACATGGGTTCTTACCAAAGCGATCAACAACATCGAACCTACTAAATATCGTCTCACTGATAGCCAATAATCTGGATTAAGGAGAGCAATTGACATAGCTTACTTTGATTTTCAGAAGGCATTTGATAGAGTTGATAGTGACGTTTTACTTAAAAACTACGAGTAACTATGGCAGGCTTTATTTCTTGCTCACTTGAATTCGTGGTCTGTCCGAGAGGTAGCTAGCCTCACCAGCCACCGGTTCGTGCAGTACGGAAGCTCCCGATCTGCTCCATTCCTGGTTGCTTCAGGGATTGGGCAGAGCAGCAATCTTGGCCCTTTGCTAATTCTAATTCTTATAAATGACTTGCCATCAGTATGAAATTGGCGATTTTCTGTCATTCAGCTCAAATGGAAAATTGACAACTCGAAATTATTGATCGAATCTGAATAATGCTAAAATGTAATTAACGCCTAAAGTAAATTGGAATACTTCATATAGGTCGAAAGAAATATGTCTTTATGGAATTACGTGCACTCCAAAAATATGACCAATCGGAAATTCGTCATTTATGAATTTTGTTCAAAATAGTCGATTTTTCATATTATTCAATTTTGATATAAATTTAAATTAGACAACATTTACGTTGCACGTATTTTAATATGAACCTATTTCATAATGGACAAAATTCCATTTGAGCTAGATTCATTTTGAACAAGAAAAAAATACCATTTTGAAATAGGACCCAAAAGTGATAACACCAAAAGTTAATTTGGTTAAAATTTAATTGTGTCTATAATTTTTATGATTTCAAAATGGTCATTTCGTGTTGACGATTTTCCATTTGTGCCGAATAACAGTAAATCAAATTGGCGTTGCCTATTAACAGTCGTGACGATTTTCCTTTATTGCATTCAGATATAGGTCTATATGGTACAAACACTGTCTACAGTGTTTGTACCTGGGCTAGAAATAACAGTCTCACCTTCAACGAAGAGAAATGTTCGTTAACAACATACGGCCGTATTCGACACCCCATAAACTTAACTCTATATAGTCGACGGAAAACCTGTGAAGCGTACGGATGAAGTGAAGGATCTCGGCGCATGGTTTGACACGCGACTCACTTTCAACCCGCACATAACCAAGGTTTGTAACTTGGTGCCTGCTTTGTCATCCGCCAGTCTAAATTATTTACCTACCGACACGCCATCGCTATCTTATACAACGCCTTTGTTCGTAGTAAACTCGAAACAAACGCCATCATTTGGAATCCCCATGAGCAAGAATATACGCTTCTTAACGAAAGAGTCCAAAAATCATTCGTTCGGTTCCTCTTCAAAAACTGCACTTATACGGTTATTAATTACCCTTACCTTTACCCAACCCCTTCCGTGCTCGGCATGGTCGACCTTACATCACTTGAGGCCCGAAGGAATCTCTGCCTCATAAAATATTTCTTCCAGCTAATAATGGGGCTGATTACCAATCCCCAAGCCCCCAACTCCTCGCTGTGGTAAGACTCCAGGTCCCCCGTTTCTCTGAAAAACCTGCGTCCGCGGCGCCGTGATATCTTTGCCCCCCCCCCTTTTTTTAATTTTTTTTTTATTTACCGTTGGGGGAATGCGTTGATGCACCGTCCGCCCGGTCGGACGGGGACCGGACGGGTGTGTGGGACTCCAGGGCAGAAGGCCCAGACTACCCACTAAACCCCCAACGATTGTCCAGCCATTTCGCTTACAATGAGGGTCAAAAGTTCGCTTACGCATGCTATTTTGACCCTCGCGACTAGCCCGCTTTACAGGCCTGGCCAAGGAGAGCACCCCGGGACAATTTCGAGGCGCTTCAGACCCGTGGACTTTTGGTTAGCTAGGGTCCCCTAACCCTGCAACCCGGTCCACTACGGCGGGGGGAACAAATGCGCACAACGCCGAGGTGCGCGCCCCACTCTACGTCTGCGGATATGGGGAGCGGAAGGGTAGTCCTTCCGCGCTCTTTCCGCAGCCTCCTTCTGCGCCATTACGGACTTGCACAAGGAGGCAATTGCTTCCCATGACCCCTCGCTGTCAAGCATCTTAGATACAATGGTTGGCAGCGAGAGGTCCCCACCCAATGCATCGGACTAGTTATGCCGCTGCGGCCCCCACGCCGAGCATACCTCCACTGTGTGGCGCACATCATCTACTGCTGCGCCACACCCCTGCCAGAACTCGTGCGCTTGCTTCTTCGCCACTGCATCAGGCGCTCTAGCGATAGGCAACTGGACATTTTCTTAACACCAAGAACCTAGATTTCTATCCGCCTCATTGCGATACTTGGAAACAGTTGTTAGTGCCAGCTCTATTACCCCCCTAATTATTATGTGTGGACCTGATTATTATTATTGCATTTTTAAGTTTTACGAGTATGACTATTATATGTGACGATTTAATTTTTGACTAATGTGACCTGACATGTAAATATTTGTTATTAGATTATGGGTACTTAACTACTTATTTAAATATTGTATGTGACTCGAATGTTAAATAATGTAATCCCAATTAGCACGTAAGGTTTAGCTGTTAGTGCTAATAATGGTAAATAATAAATAATAATAATCTTTCGGGATGCACCTATAACAACTTGTCTAAGTAACTCGTAGTCATTAAGTAATACATAATAAAAAAGTTACTTTATAATGTTTTTAAAGCTGTCAATAGTTTCAATATTCTAAATAGCTGAAATAAGTACCCGAGTGCTAACCGAAAAACATTTATATTTTTCTAAAAACGTGTTAAAATTCTAACACTTCGCGCGCAACGTGCGAATTCATTAATGTTATTAAAAATGCACATCTACTCATACTGGCATATTTCGCAACAGTCAAAATCAAAGCCGATACGTTTGCAGCTGCATGCGCGCTGAATGCAAATGTTGGAGGGGTGGTCAGACCACGACGACTGTATGGGCTTAAGTTAGTACGGGGGCCGATACGATTTTCTGTCGTTTCGTTGTTGCGGGCGGGCGTTGTGAACGCACAGTTGGCTGCATTGTGTGCCTCCCACGGGCCCCGCACATCCCGCCAGAGTTTGTTTTTCGGAGCAAATAGCTATAGCCTTGATAATGGCCTCGCGGGGCGCGACTTGACCGAATACGTGGCTCTGCTTCAGGGCCTAATCTATACTAATACTAATATGAATTATAATATTTATAATCTACATCTATACCTACTAATATTATGACGAGGAAAAGTCTGTGAGATAATAGGTTTGTGAGTTTGTAAGTATATAGAGGGTATTCTCCGGAACCACATATCCGATTTCAAAAATTGTTTCACCTGTGTACGAATGAATGTGGCTATGTTTTTTCTCTTTGCATTATAACCAAGAATGAAATAGTAAATAAGCTAATGCCAATTTTATTAAACTCTAGAAACAGGAGTGTCAGCTGTTTATGCATATATTCACGCGAATTTAAATACATATTTACAGTTTAAGGCTTATACACCCGCTAACGTCCTTGAGTTGTCGTCCGTATGGGCCAGCGCGCGACTGATCGGGCCTGCCGAGCCTCCGCATTTTGTAGGTATTTAAACATAGTAATTAAGATAATAATTTTATCTATTCAAACTCTGCGAATTTGTCTATAAATATTTAATAACTTTATTTGAGTACAAATATCTATAGTTTAGTCATAATATTGAATAAACTTTACAAAAAGAGGTAACTTTGGCATTTTTTTCTATCGAGTGAAGTTCATTAGATCGCGTAACTGAATGCGACTTTGACTAGATTAGATCTTTAAGTAATACGTATCTTTTTTTTAGATTTTTAAACCCTATTTTCTACGTCTGAGATTGTTTTAAAAAACTCGAAAACGCTGCCCCTGTTGACTGTCGAGCCTTAAGACGTGTTCTTGGTATGTATTACACAATACATGCATTTTTAATACTGATGACTGTATGAATGTTTTTTTATTAGCTGCGATTTAGAGTAAACACTCCGTCGATGCCACGGAACTCGAGTGGCGGATGGGTTTTGATTTTTGTAGTTTCGTATTATTTGCGTATTTATCCGCCCGCCGCCCGGCAGATACATTTATTTGCGCCTGCCCCCCTCCCCACCCCAGTTCGATTGATCGCGATATCATTGCGATAATAGGAGCAGCTCGATCGACGCGCGGTACCGTCACGCAGGGTTCAAAAATATGGCCGACGCGCTGCCCGCTACGCGCTACCGTAATGACTGTGAAATCGACCGCCGGCCCTCGTACTATTTATTAAGAGCACAATATCGGAGTTTTACGGCGTTTTTACGTTTATTAATTTGTTGCATATTAATATCAGCGGCGGTTTCGCTGCGTTGATGTAAGCTCATATCGTATGCTTTGGTGAAAAATTATTGTAAACTGTAGGTATATTGTGTTTTTACGTGGAAAGTGGTTGTTTGTATTCAATATGTTCGGTTTGGTTTGTTTATAATTAATATGCAGGTAATTTAATTACCGTTTTGGAGTACTTATTTATTAATTATGAACCTACAGGGCACCAAGATCGTTCACCCATCTTGGAGTTATCCCGGTTGCATTATAATGGAGCCCAGAGACCAGGCGGCTACCTAATCCCTAAAATTGGAGTTGGTACCAGATTTTGCAGCATCAGCCGCCTGTTAACCTTCGAACCTGAAGGGGTTTACTTACATTTAAACACAATTGGATGTTACGGTGGTGGAATACTTTGATTCGGGGGGCAACATGGATCAAATAAGTTTTTCTCCGAAATCATTGTTTTTACTTGTGTGTGAACTGTGGCAGTGAAAATATTAGTATTCTATCTTACTGTATACTCGATTTAATATTACCCAAAACTCATTATGAAATAAATAACGATTTTTTTGTTGTAGTTAATGAACACTTAAACACCTTGCAGGCGCATTCAGTTTAAGATTGGTCTTACCACGTTTTAGTCTACGAGTTTTCTACCACAGTGTCAGGACTAGTACAATAGTGTTCCCACTGTTTATTGAAGTGCGAAAGGGTTTGCAGTCTATGGCCATCAATCATAGTAAACATTCCGGGTAAGCCGGTGGCATAAACAAACATCCACAAATATGCAAATGATTGACAATAACACCGCCGTATGCAAATTTGTTGTTCGTACCGACCATATAAATTCTTTGAGACCAATATTGTAGGCAAGGCAAGCGCCGATTTAAGTTGCGAATAATAAACTAGTGGCTCTGAGAGCTATAGCATTCGCGAGCCCGCGTTTAAAAAAAAAAGTGTTTTTTTTAATTTCGAAAAAGTAACTTAACAAAAGAGTCTATACCTATAATTAACGAACCTGCTCACAAAATTTTACGAGATTCGTTTGACAAATGCGACCTGTAGACGACAAGACACCGGACAAACGATTTTCGGCCCAAGCTGAAGCATAGAACTTCGCTCGCTTGTTCCGTCGCTCGTTCGACTATATGACACATGGTTTTAGCAATATTTTTTTGCTATTCCGCTAAATAACGTGCAGATCAAAAACCTATACTAAGATGTACATCTCATACGCTACTTGCGTATATTTGACCGACTTCAAAAAAGGAGGAAGTTATATGTTACTTTTTTTTATGTATGTTCGCCGATTTCTCTGTCAATTGAGGAACGATTTCCAAAATTATTATTTTATTCGAAAGCATATACTCCCGTGGTGGTCTCATTGTCATCAATTCAGGATCTGATGATGGGATCCCAGGGAAATTGAGGGCAGCCCTCAAATTTTAAAGGCACGCGTGTAGTGATTTCGGTATTTTCTATTATTACTCGTGTACCCTCGGAAAGTGCAATTTTGGTGAAGTGGAACTGATAATGTAGACTTATGGAACTCCTCAAAGATTCGTCAAACATTCTGACATGATTCCATTGAAGTAGCAACTAATGAAGTGTTAATTCTGAGATCCTTGGGGAATCGACGGAACTCCTCAAATATTATCAGCCCACATATAGCGACTTGGGTTTTTTTTACCAAGTCACTTTTCGAAAATTGTTTTTTTAAATTCCACTAAGGATTTTATAATTTCATTTTTTTTGCATCTGGCAACAAGACCCATATTTGTATACTTTACAGACTGGAGGTGGAGACTGCAGTGTTGGCAGCTTCCTCGCTCAACGCATCAGTATTGCGATACAGAAGGAAATGCAGCCAGCATCTTCCGCACCATGCTTGGAGGGGCCCCTTATTTTAATTTTATTTACAAGTTGATACGTTTTTGTTATAAATCTAACTGGTATTACTTATCGGTCGTATAACTAACTAGTCCAATACGTACTTTATGTAAATAAATTATACACATGCTCCACAAATAACACATTTTTTTGTGGAATTGCAAAATAAGGTAGTTTTAGTAACTTGTAATGGAATTCCGCAGTCAGGCGTACTTTTTTTAGTCAATTAATCATTTGTGGTCCTACCTAATCAATTACTGATAGGATCATGTTTAGTCTTCAGATGGTTTAGGTATCTATTTATACTTTATACGATTTGGAGTAATATTGTCAAATCGCCTGCATTTTTGGCCTATTCAATAGACTACGAATATTGTAAGTCCAAAATACATATGTTACGTTTCGGTGCACTCACTGGCTACGACAAAATGTTATGGTTCGAAATTAACAATAGTTACAAATAGTTTGCTTCCGCAAAAACGTATACCCACGCCCATAACTTGAGATTTGGTATTCCCAATCCAATTGAAACTAGATAGGGTTTGCTGTGATTGAAAACAATGGTGTACCTACAGTTGGCCAGCAAAAACGTTGTTTATCCTTATTTAGTCGTTTATATGCGAGTATATACAGTCTACTACAAAAAGATGTGTTTGATCTACATTTGTACAAATAGGAATAAAATATCGGCGCTATTTTCACAAATCATCCAACCTACTCACATTGTACCCTGGTAGAGCTCGGGTTCTGCTGAGGACCAGCACCTCAGAATTGGTGCAGGCACTAGTTTTATGTCATCTAACCTTCCAACCTAAAGGGAAATTAAGTGAGTGGACAAACTGGATCAGAAGATCTCGAGCCGGCTGAAGACGTTCTAACTCGGCATAACGATTGCTATCACAGACAACAACCGAGATCAACGTAATCACACAAAGCGGTCACTCATCCAAGAATTGACCGCAGCTGACGTTCCTTAACCTTGCTTACCTACCGCCACCGGTACTATGGCGCCGCTTTGTTATGAACGCTCTATATTTCCACCTACATTGTTTACCTACAGATAGTAGTTAAAATTTGGATAAGGTGGTTACCCTAAAAACATTGTATTCACTAACATGCAAATAATTTAGGTCAAATAGTACGGTCGATGTCAAACATTATGTTTACACTTTTCACCTTTTCTTTGTAACAGGGCGAAAAGTGTTTGTGATCTTTGACGTCGACTGTACACGAATGGAAATGGGACAAGATAATAATACACTCATGTCACAATTCTAAGATCTTTTGTTAAATTGACAGTACTGATTGTACAGACATCGGAAAAACGGCTTTATTTTTATGTACAGTATGGATTAAAGTCGGATGACAATAAGTAATTTCAAAGGGTAATTTTGATGGCGGCCGTACAAAGCTGTTTTAAATGGTATGGTTTGATACTAACCAGATAATGTACAGTGGCGTTTGACGAAATTAGGGTTAAACTTGAAAGGATTTTTACGAAAGGGATGTTGTTTGATATAACTTGCGGAATTTACAAAAAAAATTACACATTTACTGATCAATAAGTTTTTGAAGTAACCTCAAAAGCAACATGCCTTTCACGCCTAACTTTGATAACCTTAAGAAAACCGAGATTTACTGTGATGACCTTAGGAAATGGTACGCAATACAAAAGTATACAGTAGGTTTTTAATCGTCAGAAATGTCAGAGTAAATCAAATAATATGCGATTATACCCCATTTGGATACAACGTTGACTGTAAATTAATTCATGATTATTGATATAGAATCGATCTGTAAAATAAAAAAAAATAAAACAACTGGATTTTGGGTTAGCAAAGCTCGCCGTGATGCCATGATGAGCAATAGGGGTGTGGACTCAAAATTTATTATAACTCCAAAAGAACGAAGCCAGAAAACTATGCGTAATGACGAAAATCCCATTCAAATATCTCAAAAAAATACGAAGCTAGCCTCTCGTCGTTCGTTTGGATCGTTTCATATGAAGGTGCCTTATTGTATTTGTATTTAAATCCTTTTTCAAGAAATGACAATATTATTGATTATTTTATTTAGTGTCTAAGTCCCTATTATAAACAGTCCCTGGCCGACCGAGCTCAACTCGGGTGAAAATAAGGAGGCCCATATTGCTCGTATTTACATTACATGTACACAATTCTCGAGAATAACTTATGGAAATGAGTAACGACAAGGCTTGTTAACGAAGTGTGAGAAAATCCGAAAAGGGGACACCATGGTTAGACGTCACATATTTATGTACTTGTGCAATCGAATTTAATTTACCCTAATGATAGAAGGTCTTACTTACTTACAAAAAAAAGTACCTACGCGTTTCCAAAAGACCGCTATTGAAAAATATGTTTTTCAAAATACCAGATTTCTGCTCCACGTAATGCCAAAATTCCCAATTACCTATATTTTAATGTCCCAAATAAGTTTCTGACAAGTCTAATTTTAAAAAGTATACTTTTTGTGTTTCTTTATCGACTTGATCTTTGTACAGTCGTGTTCATAAATAGATGTACGTTCCCAAAGGTTCAATAATATCTGAGCAACCTTAGGCCATTGAAAATAAAGTCGGTTTCACTTATTTTTGATCACTTTGTCCGTGGTATATTTTAAATAGGTAGATCCATGTATGACGCCCTTAACTTATACTGCCACGCTACGCTCGTAGCGCTACGCCGTAGCCTGCAGCAGCTTTAACTCCATATGTACCGAAAAAGGCCCGTAGCGCTCTGACGCGTGTATACCGTGATTGGTTTTAATTATTTAAGTAAATCTTGTTAGAAATTGAAATGAATGATTAACCAACTCTTGTTAAAACGGTAGCTCAGTGAAACACGCGAGCGCTCCGCAATCCCCCAAATAAAGATTTGTCATATGAGGCGTAGTCGGTTATCAATTTAAAAGTCGGCATTATCCAGTAACGCAAGCCCCGGGGCCAAATAAAACATTTCAATTTGCCGATCCGGTCGAGGCATTGTGGCGCTGCGGGACCCCAGCACTAGTAGTTCTGGGGACTGTCGAGTACAGTGGTGTTATAGAAGCAAATGCAGAATTTATTTATTTATTTAAACTTTATTGCACAAAAAACATAAGTAAATAAGGCAGACTTAATGCCACAGGGCTTTCTCTACCAGAAAATCGGAGGGCCAAACAGAAACTTGCCAAGGTGGGTGCAGTGACTGCAGTGAGAAAAAAAAAACATGAAGCGCATAATCATCTACTAATATCAGCAGAATAACAATAATAATATATTCACATATTTATACATAATATGTATATGTGTTGAGAGAATTGTGCAAACGCGATAGGTTTGGGAATGGGTTAGCAGTCAATTGACACTTTGACGTAAGTATATAGCGAAACTGTCACCTGTCAACATTCCGATCGCGTTTAGATTTTATACAATGCGACGAAAGTTCGACGATTTTAAGTAAAGTGTGGGAGAATAATAATGTTATACAAAACTCATGTCCTGTTAATGAATCATCAGTTAGTGGACACATATTGTACGGGCGTACATAAGGTTGTTATATAAGATGAACCAAGAATCAAGAAGTTGTAAAACTATTTAATGCGTATTTACAAGTTTGTATGGCAAATAAATGTATGTGACGCGTGTGCGCGGAACGCTGTCCGTAGGCGAATAGAATGAGCCGCTGCTCGCTGCTGCCGCGGGTGGGGTGCCCCGCGCTCGCCCGTATGACGTCACAGTTTCGTGGTAGGGGCGCGAACATGCTGGGGGCCCTTGAAAGCCGTGCTTTCAAGAATCATGAAGAAGGCATATGCGATTCAGTGCTCGTCTGATGACTCCTCTCACGGTGTCTATGTCGGCGACACGTGGTATTCCGTCTGATCCAGGATGAAGTTTTCGTACTCTCCCCAGGCGCCATGACAATGGAGGTTGATGCTCTTCTTTTATTATGACGAGATCTCCTTGCTGTAGGTCTCTGGCGCGCGTTTTCCATTTTGGCCGTTGCTGCAGCTCCATGACGTACTCGGACTGCCAGCGCCTCCAGAAGTGCTGTCTCATTTGTTCGAGGAGGTGGAAACGATCCAACTTGTTGGTGTTGGCGTCCGTTAGGTCCGGGGCTGGGAGCGACATCAGTGGCCTGCCAAGGAGAACGTGCCCGGGTGTGAGCGCTGCGTAATCTTTAGGAGAGGAGGAGAGGGGGCAGAGAGGTCGGCTATTGAGGATAGCCTCAATTTGAGCAAACAAAGACGATAGCTCCTCAAATGTGAGGTGTGTGTTGCCCAATATGCGCTTGATATGAAATTTAGCCGATTTAATGCCTGCCTCTACGTAGCCGTTAAAATTAGGAGCGTAAGCCGGTGAAAATTTAAATATAATATCATGATCAGATGCAAAGTCTAATATTGGTCCTGAATATTGCTTAAAAAAGTCATTGATTTCTTTAGCACCGGCGACAAAGTTTCTGCCATTGTCGCAAAAGATCTCTCTCGGCTTACCCCTGCGTGAAATGAACCGACGCAGGGACAATATGAAGGCGTCTTTGGAAAGTTCACTCACAGCCTCTAGATGAACACACTTAAATCTAAGACATATAAAAAGGCAAAGGTAACATTTTGTTATCCTGCAACCACGCCCACGTCGATCAGTGATCAAAATTGGTCCTGCAAAATCTACAGCTACAGTAGAAAATGGGAAGTCAGGCGTGATGCGCTGTGATGGCAGATTGCCCATGATGTTAGACATTGTTTTACCATAATAGCGAATGCAGAGAACACACTGTTGGGCCGTGCGTCGTGCCTAGTCCCTACCCCCGATAGGCCAGAACTGCTCGCGCACGGATGCCAGCATGAGCTGAGGTCCCGCATGCAAGAGGCGTTTGTGTTCGTGAGTGAAAATGAGTTTTGTAAGTATGTGTTTGGAGGAGAGTAGCATAGGATGTTTTACTGAAAAGTCGTACTTAGACTTGCCTAGCCTGCCCCCTACTCTCAGGATCCCCTGAGAGTCAATAAATGGTGCTAATGAAGTGATGTGTGATTTAGGGTTTAGTTTTTTATTTCCTTTTAATAAATCTAACTCTGCAGAAAAATACTGTTGTTGTGATAACTTTACCAAAACCTTTAAGGCATTTTCAAGTTCAATTACAGTTAAGGGGCCCTTGATGTACAGTTTCTTGCATTTGATGTTAATGAAGCGCGATACATACGCAACTATACGCTTAAGTTTTATGAGTTGTGAGTACTTTTGAAAGTTTATGACAGTATTGGCAGTATCTAATCTGTTTTCTATGTTTGTCAGTAATGATGTGATTGGTTTGCATTCAGGTAAGTCACGTGTCATACAATTAGTATTTAGAACCGGCCACTTATCTGCGGGCTCTAAAAGAAATGTAGGTCCATGCCACCACAGCTGCTGAGACTGAACATGCTGAGGGTCAACGCCGCGAGAAGCAAGGTCTGCTGGATTGAGAGCTGTGGGAACATGACGCCACGATGAACTCTCGGTAAGCTCTTGAATGGTAGCGACACGGTTCGCGACGTACGTTTTTAATTTAGATGGACAAGTGTTTATCCAGGCCAGTGTCACGCTGGAGTCAGTCCAGTATATGCAGCGTGCAATAGGCTTGCGAAGTGCATTATTAACAGTCGAAGCAAGCCGACTTGCAAGAAGCGCTGAGGAAAGCTCCAAACGAGGTATCGTAGTTGCTTTCGTAGGTGCTACACGAGACTTCGCGCACAGAAGGTTTACGGCTTGTTTGCCTGACATTGAAGTGTATTTAATGTATATACATGCGCCATACGCGGCCTGTGACGCATCGCAGAAAGCATGGAGCTCCATTATTGAAGTTAAGTCGTCATCAAATATGTTTCTGGGCACTGTAAGAAGCTTTAGGTACTTTATGTTATCAATGAAGGATGCCCAGGTTCGATGGATTTGGGGAGGAACTGCCTCATCCCAACCCAGCTTGAGAGACCAAAGTTTTTGCAAAAGTATCTTAGGTTTGACTGTACACAAAGTTAAAAGGCCTAAAGGGTCAAATACCTTAAAAGTTGTCGATAAAATAGAACGCTTAGTAACGATGTCCGATGTATTACAGTTGTCATCAATATTGAAATGGAGTGTGTCTTGAGCAGGACTCCAAAGCAATCCTAGCGTGTGTTGAGACTGACTCAACGCTAAACTTTCATTTTTTACGTTGCCTGCTTCGGAATCAATTAGAAGTTGTGAGTTAGACCGATATTTTCTCAAGTTGAAACATCCTAATGAAAGTGATTTTGACACGGTTTCTTTAATGTTAAGAAGGTCAGTTTCCGTGTCAGCTCCGGTAAGAAGGTCATCGCAATAGAAGTCAGTTTGTATTATAGTCTTAATCGATGGATCACCTGACTCCTCACCGAGCTGCCATAAGCATCTTGCCGCCAAAAAACTGGCACTAGAATATCCGTACGTTACTGTGTTGAGTCTGAGCGTTTTAATAGGAAGAGATTCATTTTCACGCCACAGTATTAATTGTAAATCGCGGTCCAACTCATTCATAACGACCTGTCTGTATTGCTTTTCAATGTCACCAGACAGGACGTACCTATGACAACGAAATCTTAATAAAATGTTGAACAGTGAATCCTGTATATTCGGCCCTACCATTTGAAGGTCATTAATGGAGAAGCCAGATTTTGTACGGGAAGACCCGTCGAACACGACCCTAACCTTCGTGGATTCACTGGTCTCTTTTTCCACTGAGTGGTGGGGCAGGAAGACTGAGACATGAGGATGTTCATTTGTAGCATCTGATAAATGTCCAAGGTCGCGATATTCTTGCAAAAAGTCTGAATACTTTTGTTTTAAGTCGGGTTTCCGACTAAGGCGTTTCTCTAAGGCTAGAAAACGCTTTTTTGCTATGAAATATGAATCTCCCAGGCAGTCTGGGGAGTCAATAAGAGGTAACCTTACACAAAATTGGCCGTTTTCTAAGCGAGTTGTGTTTTGAACGAAGTGTGATTCACTTTCAGTTATGACTGGCTTGGATTCATGATGCATGGGAAAGTCCTCATATTCCCAAAATTTAACAAGCTGCGATTCTAAGTCGTTTTGGCTATTCACAAAGTTACACGATATTACATTCGCCGGTTTGTCCCTGACAGAGATGGGTCCAGCTATTAGCCAGCCAAGCTCAGAGCTATGCAAGATGGGTAAGTTGTTTCCTAGAGGGCGCTGCTCTGACCCGATGAGATCCCATAATACGTCAGCACCCAAAAGAATATCAATTTGGGATGGTTGATTGAACGTAGGGTCTGCTAATTTAATAGATGGTGGTACGTTAAGATGGTTCACAGATATGTAATTCTTAGGAAGTGCTTCCGTTATACGAGGAAGTACTAGAAATGCATGGTCACGAACGAATGTACTCTGCCTAGACCTCACGATAGCAGAGCAGCGTTCTGGAATGATGTTAAGAGGTGTATCACCTATACCCAGGATGCGTGTGGCACTGGAATGCCTAGAAGTCAGATGAAGACGTTGCTTTAAATCGGTAGTCATAATCGAAGACTGACTCCCACTGTCTAAAAGAGCCCTAACCGTTTCTACTTTATTATTTAGCGGGTTAACGATGTCAATTAAAGCTGTTGACAATAGAACTTCAGAAGAAGATACTGCTGACATGACGAACGAAGAAGAAGCCTCCCCCTCCCCCTCATTATTGTTGCCAGAGGGGCCGAAAGAAGTAGGAGGTGTGGGTGTGTTAGTGATGTGTTTGTGTAAGACTGTATTGTGGCGCCTCTTACATACGCGACATCCTCCCAGTCGGCAGCGGGTACTGTCGTGGTCCGAGCGCAAGCAGTTGAAGCAGAGCTTGAGCTTCGCAGCCTGTGCCCATTTTTCCTCAGTTGACAGGCTGTTAAAAACCTTGCAATCGAAGATACGATGCTTTCCTTGGCACACGACGCACGGCCGCTGAGTTTTTTCATTCGCTGAAATTACAAAGGATTTGGTTTGAGGCGTTTCAATTTTAAATTGAGGCTTGGAGCATAGAGATTTGTCTCTTTTAGCTCTAAATAGTGCCTCCAAAACATCTGCACGAGATTGTAAGAATTTCTTAAATTCGTCTAATGTGGGTAGCTCGGTCAAACTATTACGATGTTCTTCCCATTTTGTACGAGTAGCTTGGTCTAACTTTGATGTGGTCATATGTATGATGATCGTGTCCCACTGATCAGTGGGCTGGCCGAGCGTCTTCAACGCCCGCAAGTTTTTAGTCACGTGATCACTGAGGTACCTCAGTGCCTTGTCTGATTCGCGTTGCAGTGGTTCAATGCTAAATAGGGAGTTAAGATGATTAGTTATAAGTTGACGACTATTATTATATCGCTCGCATAGAAGGTCCCACGCTTCAGTGTAGTTGCGCGACGAAACTTCTAAGTTTGAAATGACGCGCGCGGCTTCACCCTCAAGGTATGAACAGAGGTAATGAAACTTGTGTATCGATTGTATTCTATTGTTTCTATGAATAAGAGACTCGTAGGTATCACGGAATTCAAGCCATTTAAAGAAGGTTCCGTCAAATTTATGAATTTGAATTAATGGCAATTTAAAACCGAAATCATCAGGGCATCGTTGATTGCCAGAACAAGAGTGTGAAGATGAAGCCTTGCCGGCGTCATGAAAGGTCTCGTTAGGTGGTGATTTACAAACTTCCAGAATAGACTGGGCTGTGGCAATGGCAAGATGGAGACTTTCTTCTATAGTGTCCCTTTCGGCAAGTTCATTCACGAGGTTCCCTTCATTCAAGACCTCTATGCGAGTTTGCATGATCTCAAATTTACTACTCAGTTCAAGGAATTTATTCAACTTTAAAGTTAATTCATTGATTTGAATCGATGTCAACACGTCCTCGCTGTGAAATCCCTTTAAATAATTACTAAACCTTGTTATTTGTCCTTTGATGGAACTCCGCTTGACCTTGAGATCGGAACATGTTTCGTTTTCCACTAACGATGGTGCGGGCATTAACAAAGCGGGTAGTTTAGGTCCTGATTCGGAGGTAGGTGTTGTCATGATTAAAATGCAAACTAAGAATGCTAAATTACGTATAAAATCAATGAACTAACTACTTAGCACAACGAATAAACGTAAACAAGCAAGTTGAATAAATTACTGTAATGATAAATGAAGTTAAAGTATACTAATATTGCAAACGGCTTACGCTCCTTATCGCTGAGGAATGCGGCGAGTTGCTACGGGCCGGCCGGGAGCTGGAGCACTGCGCCGAAACGATTGCACCTCGCGGCGGGTAGAAGCGGTTAGACTCCGGGCACTTGTCACTGAAATATGTATGAAGAACGGTATGACAGTGCGAACGTAAGCAAGAGGTGGGGCGCGATGCCGGGCTTCGTGCAAATAAATTAATGTAAAAAGCGGAAAAGGGCCTTTCCCGTATACGGGGCGGAAAATCGTTTTATTAATTAAGAAAAAAGAAGAATAGGCTAGAGAACGGCGTAGAACTTGGCAGGCAGAAGAAGAATGTATGAAGCGTTTCAAATAAAAGATGTAAAAACGCTATTTGGGCAAAAAAATCAATAATTATCAGGCGTAAAACGATGTAAGATGCAATTAAATGGTCATTAAATATTAGAATGCTGTAAGAAAACACAGATTAATTAGGATGTAGCTACCTTTCAAAGATGAGCGGCCATTAAGCACATATTGGGGCGCAAAATAGCTTAGGAAGCAAGGTAGCAATTATAAGTGGAAATAATCTAAGTAAGAAGGAATTTAGGTAGAAAATTTTGATGCAATCAATAAAATGAAGATAAGATAGTTCCTTAGTAAGATGATCAGATATATGATGAAAGGTTCACACACGGTAAAATGAAGCGCTATCGCCTTTATATGCTCAAACTGAGGGGGATATAAGAAGGAAGTTGATAGGTTAGCTCACGGCACTCTCCTTGTTAATTATGATGTCCGAAGCGTGCGGCTGCGGCACATTGTCCTTGGTCCGTCCGGCGATGAACTTTGCACCTTGATGCTGCCAGCGAAACTCGTCGCTAATTCTTCAACAATTCCCGTCGGAATCGTGATCAGGGCAGTGGTGGCTACGCTCCAGCGCAGTAGGAGATGAAGCTGCTTGACTGGAGACCCAGTGTCGGCGGCACGGAAACGTGGCGCTGCGCAAATTTGCTTCACTTTTTCGGCTGTTAACCGAAAGGTTGGTGGTTCGTGTCCACCCGGGGGCGCCAAATTATGTACGGGCGTACATAAGGTTGTTATATAAGATGAACCAAGAATCAAGAAGTTGTAAAACTATTTAATGCGTATTTACAAGTTTGTATGGCAAATAAATGTATGTGACGCGTGTGCGCGGAACGCTGTCCGTAGGCGAATAGAATGAGCCGCTGCTCGCTGCTGCCGCGGGTGGGGTGCCCCGCGCTCGCCCGTATGACGTCACAGTTTCGTGGTAGGGGCGCGAACACATATATATGGTTGTTAAGACCAAAATTTATAGGTGAACTGATATAAAAAATATTTTAAATAAATAAAAATAAAATAAAAAACATTTATTTCAGACCATACAGATCCATAGTTTTGTTAGTAAAATCTTACGTGTTATGTTAGTATTGGGAACAAAAAATAAACCATAAATATTGTTTATATTATATGAGAGAAGAAAATTTAGTCTCATCCAAATGAAAGTTCGATATCTCACTCCGTTGAAGTGTGGGAAAAAAATTCTCTCATACGATCAGGTGCCGTAAAACTACACAACTATAGTCCACTACCCCAACTATGGTCCAAAAGTAAACTCATTCGTTTCTATCAATACCAATTTCGTAAATTAGTTATTTTATACGTTTTTATTTCAATTTGTGTTATTATATTGCCTGTCGTTTAAGTTCATCCATGAAAATAGTCACACCTGATCAAGTAATATGATAATTGATTTGGATAACAGTTGGGTGGTGACCAGTGGGTCGATCACGTAACTTTTCTTACGCGCGTCTGTAAGGTCTAAATGTCAATTTTATATGGAAAAATGACAGTTAGATTGTGATTTTACTGTCAGACGCGCGTACAATGCGTTACGTGATTACCCCTCTGGACTATAGTTGTGTAGTTTTACGTGCTTATTTCCGTTTCTCTCAAATTTGAAAAAACCAATTAGAAATGATGACTTTCGGACTGGATAATTTCTGGCGGTACCCCTAATTTGTTTAACAAGCAGAATAACAATCAGCTACGTAATTCGTAACTCCTATAATTACATATTATCTGTAATGACTAAATATCAATAAACGATAAATAGTTTCCGTACAGCACACTCTCTTTGAAATTATATCCACCTTTTTTTAAATTTGTAATAAAATCAAAGTACCTAATCCCAACACCGTTGCACGCGACCGTCCCCACACTGGCTACCCCAAAACGCAGTGTATGCTTGGTTAAGCCCGCGCCTCCCTCGGAAGAAAGGGGTAGTTAGCCTCTATTGTCTCGCCCCTGCGCCGCTGCCCTGTTCTAACACCGGGTACGTGACAATTGCCAAATCAAAACATTGCGCGAATTAACTATTGTGGAGTTTTTGTGCATAATGTATTTTTTTAGTGCGGCTGAAATGTGATAGCTTGTTTAGTAATGTGACTCTGCGTTAAATTGTCAAAGTGTGTACCATTTATTTTGTCATTACTCATTACTTAGTACTGAACCGCTTGATAGTATTTGGATGTTGCAGTTTAGTATTGTGTGTGTACATTTTTATCTCGAGACGATAATTATACTTAATGGACTTAAATGCAAAGAAAACATCCGAGATTCCGAAACAAATATATATGTCCATCACAAAAATATTTACCCTTCCCGGGATTGGAACCCAGGACCGTCCACTTCGTAGGCAGAACACCATTAGGCTAAACCGTTCGTCAAATGCTGTAAACAAAATTCACATACGTAATATTGGGCATCGTCAGACCCCGCGTGCTCCCCACAAAGACGCGGTGCACGGAAAACACTTAGCTCTGTTGACACTACACTTTACCACTGATTCTGGCTCGGGACACTTTGATTGCCAATTGTTGTTAAGAGGAGGAATATATCCCATGACATTCCATTTGAATACAATCTTAGTAAATTTATCCTCACCTTCACGGATATGCTTTCTCTCAAACTAGTATGGATAGTACAGAAAACACACTACGAGTTATAATAATAAAGTGTAATGAAATAAAAACATGGTCTGGATATTTACAAGATACATTTTAATAATGGTATCAGACTTTTCACGAGGACGAAGGCATTCCTAGTTTACATGTGACCAAATAAGTAAACTCATTTAGTTATTTTGGTCACTACTGGTTGTTTTGTTTGTTATTCCTGCGAATAGGTATATTAGGCTACTGTCAAGGGCAGATTACTATTACAGGATACCGTTGTGCAAGCTATGGGTTCACTAATGTTTCCCAACCTAACGTTTGGCAACCTGATTCATTTCGCATCTTTTCATTTCCCAACCTTTTAATATTACAGGATTTTTATAAACTAACCTAACCTACCTATAGGGTTCTACACGATGGCCCTGAAATAAATCCTGAAATATTTACAGTTTCACAGTTTGGGAAATGAAAAGTTGCGAAATGAATCAGTTTTCCAAACGTTAATTGCGAAAAGAAGGTGGTAAGCTATGATACTCATTAAAACCTTTAAATTGTTTCAGATTTGAGATAATTTTGGTTAGTTACGTAGAACTAAAAAAAAAACTTTAAACATAGTAGCAGATTGCATAATACAAGTATTTCTTAGTTTCCTAACTAAAGCCGTCAGTTACGACTTCCAACAAAATAATAACTAAATGATGTATACAAACTAAACCGATTGAAATATTTTTTTAGAACAAAAAAGACAACTTCAATGCATAAAGAAATCGGCAACAGGCAGCTGCTCTTTTCCCCGCTCCCGATCGCGTGCTTCATCTCATCTTACATAATCCAATATCAAATTGAAACTGTCACGAAACTAAAAACTTTAAACCAAACAGAAGCGTGAATGTAATGAATGGTCGCCTTCGTATTATAACCGGACTGCAAATCTAGTTTGGTAGGGGAGTGTGGCAAGTTCGGTGAGCCTCCATGGCCAGACGCTCACCACACTCCCGCGTGTACAGCTCCCGACTACCTTTAAACAAAAAGGATTCAACCAACAACAGAAACTCAACCGAATCTGCACTTTAGTAACAAGAGTTCACAGTTCAAATTAGTTTGACAGTTTCAAGGTGGTTCAGTCGTGTACTTCTGATGTTGTGCTGGAGATCGCTATAACGTGTTCTTTGTAGCTTTGGCCACGTCCCTCACACACAATGGCATACTTATTAGGGATTTAGTCCAGATATTAGTTGGGGATGTTGGCATTGTTTGGATTTTAATAGAAACCTGCGCCCCGGGTGGTTGGGTACACGTTGTTCGAGCAGTTGGTGCCGCGGCATATTGCGGAGTAATTACTGACGTCACGTTCAAAGCAAATTAAATAAGCTTTTGGCATTAACGCCCCTGAGATGAGATCAATTTGTCTTAACGAAATTGTTTAGGTTTATCATTATTTTTGGAATTGTTATCCTAAGTGCGTTGGGGACTCATCTTGCATCACTTTCTTCTAAGTTATCTTCAAATACTTAATAGTAGATACATATTCCAAACATAGATAACCGGTCGTAGGCTAGGGATAGGTTTTATTTTTCATAACAATGCGAAAATTACTTATTTGCTTTTAATGCATTAATGCCACGATCATAGCTTGGCACATAGTTAGGTGCCTACAACTCATAAAAGCAGATTCTAAGATTTATCTAGGGTTATCTAGGATAGTAGTAAGCTGCATGCAACGAAGTAAAACGCTTACAAGAAACAACTGGTTGGTTGGATTTTGCCATTTCTCGCTGAAGGATGCTGCTTAGCGTCTCAGCATCCTTCAGCGAGAAATGGCAAAATCCAACCAGTTATTTCTTGTAAGCGTTTTACTTTGTTTAAGTACATTTTAGCGACACAATATCTTTCTTCTTCTACCTCGCATCCTCATCATGAGTCATGACTGAGGGCCGTGAATACACGAGGTCGTTGCTTTGCGCACTATTGCCACCACTCAGTTCGCAGCCATTCAGATATACAGACATCTAAAGATTATTTATTCCCTGCTACGATTTTGGCTTCCATCGGATATTTATAGTTGGATGCACACCACAGACCGGGATGCACCGGAGACGTACCCCCGGGTAGTGCCCTTGCATGTGCCCCTGTAGTGTGGATCGATACCCCTCGATCGCACCCCTTATTGAAAATTATAACAATGGCACACCGCTCTCTGCCGCTCTCTTAACACTCACTGATTTCGGTAATGTACTATGGATACGACGGTACACATAACTGTTGCTAAAATAAGAAATATTTCTACTACTTATGTCAAGATGCTTATACATGTTGACGTGGATAAAAACGCGATAAAGAGCATAAATTATGATCGGATAAACTACTCATCTAAGTGGCGATTGCAGCTAAAGGTGATAGTTGTGAACACAGATGGCAAACGAGCTTAACGCCGTTCTCTTATTAAAGGATTCACCTACCTCAACAAGTTTTTGTACTATTGTGAGGTACGTACAGTCGCCATCACATTCTCGTACATCGGAGCAAACAAGCACGTCACAAACATCGGAACACACCTCTATTTTTAAAGTGTGCTGTTAAGTGCATGTGCCGATATTTTTGAACACCCATAGTGTACCTATGTATGTGATGGCTACTGTACCTAATGAACATGGAGATCCCATACACTTAGTGATGGTGAAATCCAGGTCACGAGGCCGTTCTCCAATGCGATGACGAGCTAAGTCAAATTATTTACGTGTGTTTCAATCATAGATAACCTCCTAGGAGGTTATCTATGGTTTCATTCAACCGTTGTCATCACTCACAAATGAATCGGAGGAAGAATATGCAACGTGCTAGCGTGATACTACCAAATTAACGAGTGAACACGATGATGTGCCATGGGCCATGAGCTTACGCCAAAGAAGAGCAAGAATTTAGTTTCGTTCACTTACGCGAAAAAAAACAAAATTTGTATTTGCAAGTGAATGAAGTCTTGAGTGGCCAAGATTTCGGTGCACCAAAAGATGCATCAATTGAAAGTATACTAAAACCAAAGCACGTATCCATAGTCAGCGGGCGGACGTGTTAATATATCGGCCGAGCGACCTCGGAGGGCGGGAGGGCTGCCGGGATTATAATGAGGCGCAGCCCCACTAAGTATTTTCGACATGCGTCGCTGTCACCCGACAAACATTCGGAGGCCCGGGTTAACGAGTGCAGCTCGGACTCATCACCAAACAACAACGTCACATGTAACTGTACCCTACCCTTACATATGTCGTTTTTCCACCAAGGGCGTAAAATTACGCCCGCCACCGTATTTTAATGTCCACATCACAAGCCGTGCGTCGATAAAAATGCCGCTTTAACGTTCGTGAAAATTTTGCAAGCAAATTATCGGTCTGACTGGTCGCTTCGGTCGTAATGATGGACGGGTATATTTATTCGTTTCAGCGTGGATAATTTTAGGGGAAAGGAAATATGAAACGCCTGGATTTAAAATATGTATTTGGAAAACTTAATCCGTACTGTTAATATGCGAAAACCGCCTCAAGACTCAAGGCAACCTAACAAATAACTTTAATTTAAAATGAAACTATTAGAAGTATTTTGAACGGGCAAAACAGATGTAGACTGCTTACGTCCTTTCTGCAGTCAGTCCTACATGCAGTTGTCTAACAGATCTTGAAGATGGTGTCACAAAATGCTCTTTATAGTTGTATCACTACAACGCGAATTTCAAAAGTTATAGGCAATTGCCCTTCAGGAGTTAAATCAGAAATAATACGTTTACGAAAACCGATAAATGGACACCAAAAGAAGCCAACAGGTAGTGTATTTAACGGGCACTATTATTATTATATATTTATTTAAAGACAACATAATGGTCCAAACACTAGGTATTAGTATTTACTTAATCTAATGTTAGTTCCTTAATAATTAATACAATAAATGGGAGCATTCGTGTACACAAACAAACAAACAGCCTCTCACCCTAAACGTATTTATATACCTTCTCTGTCGTGGGTAAATAAGAGATTTTGTGTCAACATAAATGACTACGAAAGCTCTGAGATACCAAAACGCCCTGCTCACATTTTTTACTAGAAGCTAATTAAGGCAGAATCAACCCTGGCACGCGTTGAGTTTTTTATCCAACCCAGTCTAGTTTCTCCCATTCGAAGAACTGAGACGTTTGCCAGGAATCACTGTTGCCAAAACAGTGGAACGAATGCCATTATGGTGTCGCGTGGGTGCCATAAACGAGCCACAAAGCGGCGATGTCGTTAGTCAAAGGCATCCGTCATTGTGTCACTTACTGAGAACATCTTAAAGAATTCGAGCCGTTGTCGCTATTGTGTTCATTTGTTTTTAGCTTTGTTCTGTTGTTTGATTGTTAGGAAGTTAAATGTAGTTAAGCGCTTTGTGTGTGTTGTTGCCGATTTCACGGTGCTGCGCGGCGGCTAGGCTTCCAATTAAATTGAAAACGATGTAAGAACGTATGAGCGTGGTACGACTTTAGTACCTTATCGCTTTGAGCATTGGAATAGCTTGTTGTCGCTGTCGTTGTCGCCGTATCGACTCGTTTATTAGGACGGCGGAACCTGTCGTGTTGAGGTGACTCTATTAGTCATCGCCATACATTATACTTCGTGCTGACACTGATTTGTGAGGCTCGTTAGAAAATAATGCTGCTGAATGCGGTCTGAGAAATTGGCTGTAAACAGACTGAGCACAGTATAAATGTATGCTTTTATGTAGTAAGTTTCGGATTGGGTGGCGAAAATTCAAACTGGATATTAAGCATACGAAAATCCTGGAAATAGCGGGGAGATTTGCGAACGAAAATCACATGTAGGTACTGCAAATCCGTATAGATCGCCTTACTTATAAAGTCATTCAGATATGTCATCATCATCGTCATCATCATCATATCAGTCGAAAGACTTTCACTGCTGGACATATGTAGCCCTCCCCCAAATAGTGCCAAACTGAACGGTCCTGCGCCACCCGCATCCAGCAGACTCCCATGACCTTTACCAGGTCATCAGTCCACCTTGCGGGGGGCCTACCCACGCCGCACCTTTCGGTACGTGGTCGCCACTCGAGAATCTTTCCGCCCCAACGGCCATCCGTTCTACGTGCAATGTATCCCCGCCCATTGCCACTTAAGTTTAGCAATTCGGTGTGCTATATCGGTTACCTTGGTTCTGCTGCGGATAGCAGATATTTATGACGAGTAAAGTAGCAAGCACTGTAGGTTGTATAAAATTAAACCTTCAGTATTTTGGCAATTTGCAACAAAGCCGAATAAAGTTTTCTTAACCCTTGCCGACTTCATTTGTTTCTCTGAAATGAACGCATGTAAAAACAATACCCCCCCAATCTGGTAATGGGCTCGAAACAAAGACTCAAAAATGGGTCATGTTTTTATCATCTAACAGAAGCCGGGTTGCCAATGTCACAAAGACACACAAACAAAAGGAAGTAACACCAGTGGCTGTCCTGGGCAATTAATATTTATGACAAAAGTGGCAATTTGTTGCACACAATTCCGAATGAAAAAAATACAATGGAAGTCTTTGCTACGCAGTGTAAACTCACAGAACTTTATCAGTATAGGTACCTAATTAATGTTTTCCTCAAGGTTCTCGGCAGACGATTAAAACGCACATACTAAACAATATTTTAGTAAGTACTTAATTACTACTGGTATTTTACTAGAAAAAAATATTAATTTATATCAAGTTTGCGTTTGTGAAGTTGCAAGGGACAGCCATTGCATCTATCAGGCACTCGGACGAAGAAAAGTCCATCTCTCCAGTTCCCACGAATTAAACAATGACTTTTACCTGATGTATAGCTTTCATATATCTATCCACGTATAACGCTCCCAACGTAGTCTCGTCTTGTATCAAGATTTTATATATCTTCTCCGATAATATTTAGATAGACCTTATAGAAAAGACAATATCAACCATTTCCTTGACGAACCGCTAAAGCCCTATATTTGGTTACTTCTCACGCATTCCTAACAATCAATTGCTTAGGTACCTACCTACTGTAAGTTTATTTTCTGTCTTTGGTATGGTCAACGGGAACTTTCTTCAACAGTACCTACTCCAATCAAACAGTCTCAAACCCGTTACCCGAATTGTCCACATTGTTTAATTTTACAATTTTATTGGTCCCAAACTCGAATCGGCATTAACGGCACCGATCTACGTCACGCGTCAGCCCGTCATCCCGTTATCTTCATAAACCGAATAACGGTCGGACTGCACCATTTTCGAGCAACCCTTTCAAATTATGAATACGTAATTACACAAGGAACCGTAAGCCATTATTGGTACAGTTATACAAAGAGTAACGTTAGCCGCCCTTGAAGGGAAGAAAGTAACAGGGCTCACAATGGACTTTCTCCGAGAAAGGCTGCACTAGTTGCACACAATCACTTCCTAGTTACCGTGACCAAGTTAACTGGACTTATTCATTTGGTGACAATGCTGGGTAACTGTAAGGAAAGTGTTGGGTGATTTCTGAACGTTAAAGATGTTTAGAAAGGGCTTTAGTTCGTATCGTGATACACATTCAACTACATACATAGCTATTATTGTGATAATGTCGTGACAAAACTATTGAAACACATCAGTTATTAAATGTATGTATCTGTCTGTGTTTTTGCAAAAAAACTGTCAGTTAGGCATAACAAATTCACGCAGCGTAATGATTGTATAACTTCTAGAACGACCGTTTTGACCTGCAAACAGTTTCCCTGATCAGCCAGGCTCTTGTCGGTGGAGCCTTTATTTTCCATTCGTCTTTATTCTCAGCTTTCTTCTTGACAGTTTACCTATTCGTTCGAAAATGTACGCGGTTCCCTACTGGTTCATAAGAATACGAAAAACAAACTTTTATCTCGTACTTCCCAAAGTTAAAGACAATGAAATTAATTTCATCTCTGACAGTAAAGTACCTATATCGGATAAAAACAACCCGGCGTAGTTTTGGCTTCGATCAAAATTTTGGGTGTCTAATGTTCCCAGCATGTCCTCATCAGGGACAAAAAATCAGTTAGCACGTAAATCTTTATCGTTTTATGTCCTCTTCCACATCAACCAAAAACTAAGAAATGTTATGCTCATCTCGCTGGCGTGAGATAGCACACGAACCGAGGTGACGTCACAAAAACAGACCAATACTCTGCAGTGCACATACTTTGGTGCACATCATTGGTCAAGCTTGTGCATAGGGCCTATCTATTGCCATACTAGATCACACGTCTGACACCACGATTAGCACAAACGCTGTGTTCACAGCTTGGCGCTAAGACGAGCGAGCCAAATATTGACAGTGCTGCATGCAATAGTGATAGAGCTGTATGTACTCGGCTTTAGGTAGTGATGGGATTAAGGCCTGGTATACAATTAGGTGTACCTTGCTTAGCTAACAGTCAACGTGCTTGTTCGTTCCATTATATCTCATCCCTCAATATTATAACAATATTGTTATAATATTGAGGGATGAGATATGATATGATATGAAAAAAAGTCGTCAGCATGATATTGATATTTATTTATCCATAATATAACATTACGGTCAGTCTTTGGATGGGTGACAGCCTGTTTGAGTGGTTACTATAAATGAGCGCTTCCGTGCTTTGGAAGGCACGCTAAGCAGTTGATACCAGCTGCTGTCTATGACAGTAGTCGTTTAGTCGAGCTAGAGGCCTTCGGGCGGCTTAAGAGCCTCTAACAGTCGAGTTGCCCACTCACTTTACAAAGTGACAACTGTTACTTGCGCCCGCAGGAGCTACCTACCACAACCCTGCACGTGTCCCCTGAGTGGTACTAAAGAGTGACAAACTCAAAGGCCAAATAATGTATGCCATGCGATTAAATAAATTGCATTATAAACAACATGTATAACGATAAGTTGATGACTACTTACTTATTTTAACTCAGTGTTACAAAGTTCATTTGTTTCTGTTAACATAAACGGAAGCTAATCGAATCTTCTTAACGTCGACTTTATAACCGCTGTCTGTACGGAGAAGATTACGGCAGAAAGAAATAAGGTAGGTAAACGCAGTAAGGCGTTTAATCTTACTCAATCTGCTCCCCAAATAGCTCCAACCCGTGTAAGGAGTTGCGCTTTTACATTGCCTCCGAATTTAGTTTATTAGATGACTACCCGCGCGGATTCGCCCCTTTATTGCAAAAAACACGGGCAAACCCGCGGGATCAAACATAGCCTACAACCAACAAGTCTGCGTGTAGAAAGTCCTTTCTACACGCAGGTGAAATAATTTTTGAAATCGGATAAGCGGTTCCGGAGATTGCCCATTAGTTATTACCTACATAAAAACTTACATTTTACAACGCTGCAATCTTACACTTTTCCTTTTTATAATATTAGTATAGATTACCGTCATTCCATGTGCAAGTTAAGGAATTTTTTCAAAAATATTGAAAATTTCACATTTTTATTCAAAACTAGTCAGGAATTTAAGTAGGTTTCCATTTTAGGAAATTCCAGTTAGGATGAACATTTTGAGAAATAAACAAGATCTTTCCCCTGGGAAAGTTTTGCAATTTTTGAAACTTGGTGAGTTGTTAAGGAGTTTGTTGTCTAGTCAGCCGAAATTTTCCTGGATTTTTTAGGTATTGTATTATTCTAAGACGGTGGCAAACAAGCTTACGGCTAGAATGATCCTAAGCAGACACCGTAGCCTATGGATTCAGCGCATATTCGGGACGTCTGGCGACACACAACACAACACCATATACAGGGTGTCCGGTAGTTAATGGTCAACCTTCTAACCACGAATAGGGCACCTTAGACTGGTTCAGAAAATCGACTTTAAGGTTTTGTAAAAGTCACCTGGTTTTCGAGATATTCGCATTTTTCGAAGAGCGAATTGTGCCAAAACAAGGTGTTCAAAAGTCAACATTTAAAGTAGGTATGTAACCAATTATTATTTTATTATGTTCGATGAATGTCCTATGAATTTATTTTATTTAATTTTTTATTTTCTGTATTTAATGATATTTTGTAATTGCCGTTATTCATTATTAATTATATACGCTTATAAATAAATAAATAATTCTTACCTAGTTTATAAGATACAATTGCTGTGCCCTAGCAGGGTTCATGTTGCGACCTGTATTCTCTTTTAAGACATATTGTAAAAGACATGAAGCAATAAATGAATATATACAAAAACACCTTGTTTTGGTACAATTCGCTCTTCGAAAAGTGCGAATATCTCGAATACCAGGGGACTTCAAACCTCAAAGTCGATTTTCTGAACCAGTCTAAGGTCCATCCATATTCGTGGTTAGAAGGTTGACCATTAATACGGGTCTAGACACTAAATAAAATAATCAATAATGTTGCATTTTCTCGAAAAAGGATTAAAATAGTAGTCAAATGGAGAAAAAAAGCAACGCAAGAGGTTAAATAATCACAAAGATATAAGCGTCCAAAGTTTTAAGAAGGGGTATGTTTTGTCCCTTTTCCGCAAAACGCACCTTCATATGAAACGATTGTCATTTACTATGACGCTAGACGATCATGACGTCACGATCCCGGAGCGTTTTCTCTCTCTAACAGGCCACATTGAGACGTTAAACGGTTGCAGCTTCGTAATTTTTTCAGATATTCGAATGGGATTTTCGTCATTAGGCATATTTATTTATTTGCCTTCTTTCTTTTGAAGTAATAATACATTTTGAGTCTACACCCCTATCACCGGACACCCTGTTTAGTTGAGATTAGTTATTTAATGTGGCCGACTATTTATAAAGCTAACATTTAAATTTATAATTTTACCTTGGACGGAAAAGTTGCTTTATTAGCGGGTGTGCTTCATTCCACCTTTATTTTTAATCCCAGGCAAATTGCATGAAACAAGCGTTGCCTTGAAATGCAATCTCTTCGTTTACATTTTTTCAAAACACAATTTGCTACTTGACAAACTATTTCGACGGTGGCATTCGAAACAATTTTCTGAGGGGATGAAATGTACATATGTAATTATTCTACAATTTATTTTTTATATTAAATTGTAAGAATTTTATTGGTATTTCAAATTTGCTCTAAGCCCATTAAAAAAAATTTGTTTTAGATTTTTCAGGTCTCATATATTTTTATGTTATGATTTTAATTACCTTTATTTTGTAACAATTTGATGGTTTACTATAAATTAAAAAAACTCTACGTTATAAGTACATTGTAACATCAGGAAAGTAACCAATTAGCCTGCATTCCATTTTCCATTCCGGAAGGAGTGTAAGCACAGTCGTAGGTCGGATTAAGGGCCGACTTTGTCTTACTCAACGGCGCATTAGGCCGAGCCGCGCGACCTTACGGCTTGTTCGCAAAGCCGATTATCCGACAGATTCTTTTATCCTCGATTAATCGGTGTCTTGTTCTGTTGCGACTAAATTTTGACGTGGATTTTTAAAAGTACCTACCAATTCATTTGATAGATTTTAAAAGATTCAGACGATTCAGAGATTTTATCAGACTGAAAAGAAAAATGTGTTTTTTGACAAACCCCAAAGATCGTAGAGAATGCTTACGGCATGAAGTGCGCTTTTGTACGATAACTTCTAATATTGGGTAAGAAAAATGAGGATCATCCCAAATAAAACTTAACCAAATAGCTATTTTGATATTTTTCAAGTGCTACGCCTCTAGATGATACAATACAGAAGAGAAAATCCCCTTAATCTCTGTCACATAAAATAGTACATCTCTGTAAGTACAACCCATCTTCCTGCTTTGAATACTTTTGTATTTTGTTTCCGAGTCTTGGATGTTTTCAAGTAGGTATTTAAATATTTACATCTATTAAATACATCGTCCAGGTCCAGGTTAAATAGGTCGTCGTCGTCGCAGGACCGGTCACTTTGGAAATCTTTGGGGGAGGCCTTTGTCCAGCAGTGAACGTCTTTCGGCTGATATGATGATGATGAAATATGTACATCGTCGTCCAAAACCCATAACACAAGCCTTATTTAGCTAAATATGGGCTAGTTTGATTTGTGCAAGAGTGTCCTTAATGTTTATTTATTTATTAAAACAAAACAAACACGCGATGGAACAATTTTTAAGTGTCCAGGTAATACTCATGAGAGTTGCACGTCAAAAGCCCATGCCTATTGAAATGTTCATGCTAATGATGTACATTTTCGAATCCAGCCATATTCCAATGCTAGCAGCGAGCACAGCCAGCGTTAATCCTAACCGAACTAGGGCGTTATTGGGTTGTTTTTTTCAACATGTCCGCGGCGGGAACAAATTGAAATTCATTAGCGCTCCATTGGGCGGTGTTAAGGAAAATTAACGAGGCGGGTATGAAATAACGCCACATGCTGGTTTGGCTTTCAGGGCGAAAATATCGTAAAAAAACACCAACAAACATCATCAGGCTTGTCAAAATTAGTCTCTTTTAGTTTTTGCCAATCGAGTCATCATCATCATCATCCTCCTAGCGTTATTCCCGGTTGTACCCAAGGAGCCCGGGGTTCACTTTGGCACCTTATCCCAAGATTTGGCATAGGCACTAGTTTTACGAAAGACTACGTCAATTAAATTAAAACATAAGTAATTGAAATTTGCCTAATTTGAAACCATTTTTTTTTTGTAATTTCTAATACAATCAAAATCCTCCTCGCTTTTTTCCCAGTTGTATCCCAATCTCTAATATAAAAACGGTGTTTCTTACCTATTTTACTTGTTTAAGATAGCTTCGGAGTACTGGCCACTGACCTTAAATATTTACCTCAGATGATTGTTTGATAATCAAAATATTTTTAAACCAAAAAGTGTTCATCCAAATGGAGAGATTTTAGACAATTTAAAAAAAATATGTAACTAAGTACTTACGTTACTCGTGACCGTTTTGAAGTGGATACTTCTTTGCTCGCGTTCTTGTATAGGGGCACAGTTCAAAATGTATCACGTGACTTCCGGAATAACTTTTTGCAGAGAAGCCTAATCTGATTTCAAATAATTGTTTGTTACATGTTTTAATTCTTCATTATTTGCCATTAGTTGTTAATCACAAAATGTTATTTAGTTTATGTGGCGGACATGAAAATAATGCTGACATGACCGCCATTTTCAATGTATCGTGAGTGAAATGAAATGAGCTACATCAGTCAATGTTGCCATATATACCGAGTTATCTGTACTTATACTTATACAGATTTTAGTGAATTAATTCAGATATATTAGGGTTCCATAGCCAACAAAGACGTAGGTATCCACTTAAACTTAATTAACGGTTGTATCTCCGACACAACCCGCTTCTTTTTAGGACTGTTTTTGTAGCAGCAACAACTGAATCGCAGTCCTATAAACCGGCATTAGGTGGCCGCGTCACCACACGCCGGTCATCGACGATTTTTCCATTTCGATAAAGTGTCGCGTATTGCTATCGATCGCGCGTCGTCTAGCTTGTCAGCTGTACGAGTGTTGGCGCGATTGACTTATTATTGAACTGATGTTAATGCGCAATTATTTGTGTATCGATGCGAAGGAAAGTACAGTACAATACCATTTCCTCGAAAGCTGCAACTTGGACTTCAAATTAGGCATGTCTACTACATTTATTTTATTTGTAACAGTCGCATAAACAAAAATATATGGGGTAATACATAGAGTACCAACATACATAACATAAGGCTAAAGACCTAGAGGTGCATTAATATATCATGTATGTATGTATTATGTAAATACTTTATTGTACACAAGACACAAAAATACAGACAAAAAAACAAATCAGGTAAAATCGGTACAAAGGCGAACTTATCCCTGTAATGGATACCCTGTATATTACGAGTATATTAACATAAAAATAACACACACACACAAATCAACACAAAACAAAACACAAATTAACATAAATCATTTGAATTTGAATCTGAATTTAAATAACAACCTATTATAAACTTAGGAGCTGGCTAAAACAAGAATGCTTATACTCTGTTGAAGAATATTTTGATTATTTTAAACATTGAGCTTGACATTTATTATTGTTACTAGATTTGTAATGTAATTATGACATATAAGGAATATAATTGTAATTGTGACGGTATTAAGTGTTCATATTGACATTGTTAACATTAGGATTTAAGTATTCTTAGTCGTGTTTCTCGATATTTAAGTCTTTTTTCCTATGTTAATTTTGCATGCCAGTTTCTGGTGGAATGTGTAAAACCTGATAATTTAATAACGACTTTTGCACCACATTTTTATGTAAAATAAAGATTTGGTTTTGTATTTTTGTATTTGTATAAATGTGAAAGTTTGAATGTTTGGATGTCTGGATGTCTGGATGTTTGTTACTCAATCACGCTTAAACGGCTGAACCGATTTGGATGAAATTTTGCACAAAGATAGTTTTTATTCTGGATTAAAATATTATAGGATAGTTCTTATCACGGGTTTACGTAGACGAAGTCACGGGTGGAAACTATAGTAGAAAATAAAAACTTGAAATATATATATATATATTTCTTTTCTTTAAGGCTTACAGCTAAATTTACATAGGTACAATTAATCTGCCAAACCACAATGCTGTTTATACCGGTTCTCGACGCAGTATCAGTGTATGACACATGCACAAGTTAATGTAATGACTATTAATGAGTTAGTACATGGGATTAATGTAGACATATTTCATTTAGAATTTCAGTAGATCTGAAAAATACCATTTACATTAGGTAATTGTTATTCTCATGGATGAGCTAAAAATAACTTACATTTTACTAACAATTTGATACTTAACAATGATTTGTGAAAATATCAATATTGATCAGATAGGTACCTATTTATTATAAAAACTAGGGACTCGTCATGAAAAAAGTATTCCGAAAATAAATATGAAATAAATATATCGAGGACGTAGGGGATGTATTGCGGGTATGCTCTTTTCTCCGGTTATGAAGGGAAGGAACGCTCGAAATAATTATCACAAATTACAATACCTGCTAAAGCGACAGAAGACTCAATTCGACATGTTTTAAGGACAGCGCATGGTTTTTGTACAGAATAGGCAAGTAAGTTTGTTGTTTGATATTGTACTTTTAAGCATGTTTTTTTAAATAACGCTACACCTGGTCAAGTACTCAGAGAACCAAATAAGTCAGCGCGTATCGTATGATGAAACATACTCGTAATTAATTCTAGATGATCTGAGAAATACTCTACAGCAAGCACTTTTTATGTTACGCGTTACGCTACTTTAAAAACATTGTAAGTACCAATTTTTTGTCAGAATTAGGAAAAAAACTTGAATCGAGGACCCCCGCGGTCCCCGGTTTTCACTTACCGCTCATTCATATTCGTCGCACCTGTGACCAAATTGAATAATGCGGGAGGCGGGGGAAGTTATGATAATGCTCGTCCAAAGTAGATGTTTGTGTAAATGTTGAGAGACCCGCGTTTCACTTCTTCGTTTTTTTAAAGGCAATAAGTCAAAGTCAAAAGTTCAAAAGAATCAAAGTTGACTTTATGTTGCTGAACTAACCAATTAAATAAATGCTGGTGTAATTAATGAAAGGGAATTTATCATCGTGTTCTGCAGAAGTGGTTGAAAATATTCACTATATTCTCTCTCTCTTCAGTCGTTCACTCTTGACACAGAACTCGTAGTTTCATGATGATATATGGATAAAGCAGCCTCTACTTGTTACGGTCTTCACTATATTACTCATGTTTAAATAAATATTAGTACCTAGGTGCTTTTTGACTCAGTACCTACTCTATGACTAGGTACGTTGACTAGACGATACCATAAATTGATAGTTATTTTAAATAACCCAAAATAGCTCAGTAAATATCATTATTTAAATTAAATCTACTTACATATAAAACACATAAAACACATAATATCTCCACTTATAATAAATCTCTAAATTAAAAAAAGAATCAGCCAGTTTGAAACTAAGCTTTGCGCGGTTCGAATGTTCTCAGCATCCCATGAACGGAAAAATATGAAACATTTTATATAGGTACATTATTATTCTAGCTGCAACTTAGGATAGTTTTTATCCGACTGCGACAGTTAATTAATTTTCCGAAATATACGACTTCATTTAATTTTTCATTTATTTTTATTGAAATCAAACGCTGCTCCAACTGTCAGCTATAAGAACCGTCAAATTTTCGTCAAAATGGCGGAATTGCTTTGCCTTTCACTTATTAATAATTTAAATCCCGTCTACGATAGACCTTTACGAGACAAATGCTAAAATATAAACCATAAAAAAATATTCGATTCTGATATGAGAACTTATATGCGCAAATGTCGTTTTATGTCGTAATTTCAATAAATGAAATCAACAAATTTGAACAATATAATTAACACGAATTTGTTTTTTTTGAATGACAATGGCACGCACTCGGCGCATTCAGCCAAAGTACCTGCGGCGCTACTACGAAAACCGATACTCAATGTTCATATATTTGCATCCCTGTCACTCGAGTATGGTTAGTGCGATAGAGATAGAGATACCCGAATATTTTCGAATTCCGAAGTTCGTGGTTATAGCTCAGGAATCGAAAATATGGTAAATAATCATAATGTATTTTCTCGAAAAAGAATTTAAAATAAATATAGTCAAATGGAGAAAAAAACAAAGCAAGAGGTTATATAGGTAATGATTAAGTTATAAGAGTCCAAAGTTTTAAGAGGGGGTATGTTCTGTCCCTTTTCCGCAAAACGCACCTTCATATGAAACGATTGTTTTTTTACTATGACGCTCGTATATATTGACGTCACAGTCCCTCATCGTTTTCTCACTCTAACAAGCGACATTAAAACGGATGTAGCTTCATAATTTTTTGAAATATTTGAATGGGAGTTCCATTATCTTCTATCTATTTATACATAATAAATGCCTATGTCCTGACTGACTTATTCACTCACTCACTCACTCACTCACTCATCAACGCACAGCCGAAACTAATAATCTTAGAGAGTTGATTTTTGCACAGTATGTTGCTTTTATAACGTGGGCTAGGGATAAAAAGGGATTTTTGAAAATTCTACCCCTAAGGGGGTAAAATAGGGGAGCAAAGTTTGTATGGGAGAACCTTTTTTTTTTGAGCTATAGACTTAAACTTTGTAGAAAAATTTGTTATTAGAATACAAATGAAACACTTTCAGCGTTTTGGAAAATTCCACCCCTACGGGGGTAAAATAGGGGTGCAAGGTTTGTATGGGGGAAACAATATTTTTTTTAAATAGAGACTTAAAACTTTGTAGAAAGATTAGTCATCAGAATACAAATTAAGTACATTCAGCGTTTTAGAAAATTCTACCCGTAAAAATAGGGGGCTAAAATAGGGGTGCAAAGTTTGTATGTGGGAAACAATTTTTTTTAGCTAGAGTCCTAAAACTTTGTAGAAAGATTATTTAAATACAAAGAAAGTACTTTCAGCGTTTTGGAAAATTTCACCCCTAAGGGGGTAAAATAGGGTGCAAAGTTTGTATGGGAAAAACATTTTTTTTTAATAGAGACTTAATATTTTGTCGAAAAATTACTTATTAGAACATGAAAAATACTACATTCGGCGTTTTACAAAAATCATTCCCTAAGGGGATTAAAAAAGGGTGCAAGGTTTGTATGGGGAACACTTTTTCTGAGCTAGATACTTAAAACTTTGTAGAAAGATTACTTATAAAAATACAAAAAAAATACTTTCAGCGTTTTGAAAAAATCTATCCCTAAGGGGGATAAAAAGGGGTGCAAAGTTTTTATCAGGGAAAGTTTATGTTTTTGAGTTAGAGACTTGAAACTTTGTAGAAAGATTACTTATTCAAATACAAAAAAAGAACACAAATCGTTTTGGAAAATTCCACCCCTAATAGCAGAGAGGTGGGACTCGGACATACTCCGCCGATACACCGACCTACACGTCCTAAAAAAAAAAAATTAAATTAAATTAATGCATGTGGCTATAATTTTACTAATATAGTTATATAGTTGTATAAGTGTTTTGTGTTTTTGTTTTGTGTTTTGTAATGCTATGGATCTAAGAAATCTGAAAATAAACCATTTTTATTTTATTTATAGGGTTAAAAAGGAGAGCAAGCTTTGCATGGGCAACACTTTTTTTGAGTTAGACTTAAAACTTTGCAAAAAGATTACTTATTAGAATACTAAAAAAGAACTTTCATCGTTTTAGAAAACTTCATCCCTAAGGGGATCCTTAAGATCCTTAAGAAGGGTAGCCAGTATTGTGTGGGAAAAACTTTTTTTTTTACTAGACTTAAAACTATTCGAAATGTTACTTATTAAAATTAATAATAAAGTACTTTCAGAGTTTTAGAAAATTCCACCCCTAAGGGGGTTAAGAAAGCTTTGTATGGGCAACACTTTTTTTGAGCTAGAGACTTAAACGTTTACGAAAAAAGTTCTTTCAGCGATTAGAAAAATTCAACCTCTAAGGGGGTTTAAAAGGGGGTTCAAATTTTAAATGGCGGGCAATAAAATTTTAAAGTGTGAGTAAGAGATTTTTAACTTCGGTCTTATTCTGTACGTTAAAAGACTACAAAACTGATTTCAGAGTTTTTCCAAATTCATCCCCTAAGAGTGTTAAAATTGGTTCAAAGTTTGAGTATTTTAAGGCATTTTTAAAGTATGAGATTTTTAACTTTGGTTTTAGACTGTTTGTTCACAAACTAGAAAATGAACATCAACGTTTTTTTTTAATTATCCCCTAAAAGAGGGCTCAAATTTTGTATTGAGAAAAATCATTTTCTAAGACGATAAAAAGTTCTACGCGGACGAAGTCGCGGGCAACAGCTAGTTTTAAAATAAGTACTTGGGTAGGTATACCTATTATTACCTATTTGGCAGTCTTCCCTTTACAAATTTCGCCCCTTAGAAGACAATTTAGGCCATCAAACATATATTCTTTCGTATCCGGTATCTTAACTATTTCCTCACCAAGGTCATCAAACATATATTCTTTTTTCTCTGGGATTTAAACTATTTCCTTACCAAATTTCACCTACATTAACCAACCTGAAATGATAACACACCCAGAGTTACTTTCGCAGTTACATTCGGCCGGGACGAATGAAAATGGGTACACTTCGTATCGAACATTCATACAAATTGACGCGTTTTCATTAACCGCAAGTTTACTCTATCAGTATAATCATACATGTTTAAAATGAGTGTGATAAAAGGTTTAGCAGCGACAGCTAACAACTTGGGCCTGCCACCGCGGCGGTTGCGGGCCGCCACACTTCGGCTTGTTCGATCAACATAGGTTGCGGATGCGTGCACATATTACTTCACAATATTTGTGTGGAGACTTAGAGTACGGTTTTGTTACGTTATTGGTCTCGTAAAAAAGTTAGTTAGTGCTCTTGGAGTGTTTTAGTTAATAGTTAATGCTCATAAATACTGTTGTGTGCAAGGTTACTTACTCATAGCCGATGTAGTTAGTTATCTTCAAGTTTGCATGTATGTATCTATTAATTAAATTTCCTAATCAATAAGTTTTTCACACTCCCACATAAAACACACTATAAATAAAACAAACAACTACACTTTTTTTCAATAAATTAAGTATTTACTGTTGTGTATCGCCATATTTGCAGTCTTATACTTTATTTATGGTTGCAGTGTTTCATAATGCGTTATAATTATTTGTTTCCTTTATCTTTCTTTGCAAATGTACCGTTCTATATCCCTGCAAGGGTCCCGTTACTTCAATTTTTTGTGTCCTCGTAATTTGTTTACTAGTTGCACAATTTACATATAACTGTGACCAGAGAAAGGTGCCGTTACTAAACAAAAACTGCATTACTTTTGGGTTCTACTTTTTAGTTTTTACCGATTTTACGGCTGCTCCTAAACAAATAAAGACATTTTTATATTGCTCTGGAGCAATTTTCATTAAAAATGGGGCACCGTTCAGCGTGGGTGCAAAATGATGCTGTTTAAAGTAAAACAAGGGCAAAGCTAGGCTTTGTTTGCTTTGGAAAGTAATTTGCAAACTGTTATACTGATTTGCAAAAGTAACTTATTTTCTATTGATTGTCATTTCTTCGTATTTTATGAGTCAGCCATCTAGTTTTTTCTTCACAAAAAATTATTAAAAGATTATGCATAAAAAGTTGTTACAAGATATTAATATAAGATATCGATTCTTCGTCAATTCATAATATGTAGGTAATTCTTCGGTTTGTGTTGATAATTTTTATTTTTAATTTAAATACTGCAACTCAATAATAAAACCGCCGTTTTTATAAGCAGGTCGCCCAATGATCTCATTTTCACTTAATGTAAGCATATCTTCATTAGTAGAGTTACCTGCTTCTTAAATATTATAATCAATTCGCATTACCTAAATAAAGCCTCACTCAAAATTCCAGCCTCTCAATTAACTAGATTTGCTCTCGAGCTAAAGCAAAGTCAATAAAATCCACCTTAACCCTATACAAACAGCGGCATTAGCCGTAAGTCCGCAAGGGTCGGCCCGACGTAAATCATAACAAACATCTTGCGTAACCCTTCGGCCGCCGTCCGCAAGTGCCGTTAATTGGTGACCCGGCCTAGGGAAATTGGTCCGCTGTACTTGCTTCCGTGACTTAATGACTAGCGGGCCAGTGGATGGACTACGGAACCCATTTAGGCGTGTGCAATTTGTGTATGCGACGGGGGTTAGCCGAGTGGATTTGGTGTGACTGATGTCTAGGTATATAAGGCTGACCGTCTGAGGCGACACGAAAACGTTACCTTAATTAAAATTTAACAACCTTCGTCTCGTTACCGAGTTTCTTAAATAAATTGGCAGTTGGCTTCCAGTAGAGATAGTAGAGATACCCGATATGTTAAGGGAAACATTTACAAGGGGAGCGAGGTCATAAAAATGTAAATATTTCAGTGTATTTTGGCGATAGTACGCCTTTATTTTGACGTGGAGATAAAACCGAAGGGAACACAATTTCATCGGCTTCTTTCATCTCGGACAGAGTTACATTTTGCACATGGTCAAGAAAAAAAACTGCATTACAAGGAAACGTTGAGGCAATAACTGGGGCAGGTACAAAATGTCGTCGAAAAAAGCGCACGGTAGCTTTCTTCTGGTGGATATTTTTATAGCTCGGGTCGCAGTCATATTCTAGAACAATGTTTTCGGGTGATTTTATGATTCTTATTGCGTCCCTTTAAGTTTTGCCGCCTTTTCTGTGTAAGTACCTACTTTCTTTTTGATCTTTCGGCCGCAATAAACAATTTCAATATGTTCAATAAGGTGCAGTGTTAGTTTGTTTTGATTTTCGTCTAGATATTTTGGTGCTGCGCTGCTAATTTTGCGTTTCCTATCGACGAAATATAAGAATATAGGAAAGGGTATACAGTGGAATGTCATCTTGCTAATATTTGGAGCAGCCCAACTGGGAAAGTACTTTCACTTTACAGTAAACCACAGCTACTACTAGATCTCTAGGCATTGTGTTCCTGAGGCCCTAGCACACTAGGTTTTATCGCCACGTTTTACGGCAAAAATGTACTGAAACGTCACGTAAAACGTGACTTAAAACCTATCGTGCTAGGGCCTCAGGGTGGTGAGTAAGGTTGCCAGTCCCGAGGATGTGTTAATTGAGTTGAAAGTGAGGCATTTGCATTTGTGTCTAGCTGACAACACAACGAAGCCTCAATACGGGTGTCTGTTTACTACTAGGGCCATATTTGCATCGAATTTGAAAGCCAGGCAATGCGGACTTTACCGTCCTTCCTAATTTCGAATTTTGTAAGCAGCCTTTTGTTTATTTTTATGTTCGCACATAACATATTAAATGCAAACATACTTTTATTTTTACACACGCATGCTCACAGATACACACTCATACACGCACTGTAATTATCGCGAGTATTGTACTCCTGTCATTGTTAGCCTGTATGTACACCTATTCTCAAACAGTTTATTTTAGTAATGTAAATACATAAATGATAAGCACTATAGTTTTTAGATATTATTTATTAACTGACCAAAGCATCATATATACCTACCTAACTCATGCGAGCACAGTTGTACCTAAATAAATAAATATTTGCGGACAATCTTACACCAATTGACCTAGTCCCAAACTAAGCAAAGCTTGTACTATGGGTAATAGACGAAGATAAACATATAAACATAAATAAATACATAGAAAACATCAATGACTCAGGAACAAATATTCGTGCTCATCACACAAATAAATGCCCTTACCGGGAATCGAACCCAGGACCTTTTGCTTCGTAGGGTCACTACCAACTAGGCTAAAGCGGTCGTCAAAAAAAGCGGGTAAAGTTTAATTCATCCGACTGTGTAGGTACTAGTATTTTTTTTGGGACCGGTCTGAATACCAGCCTTGTGCGTCTCTACCCAGCACACACTGAGACACACATGTCAATATATCGACTGTTTAGTTTTAACTGTATTTTTTTTATTATGTAATTTTTGTTTTTTTACTTTACTTTACCATCGTGTTTTATATGGCAATAAACTATTACTATTCTATTCTATTCTAAAAAAATATAAATTTAAAGCTAGAATTAGGCGTGTAGAGTCGTTCAGGTGAATGAGGAAGGGGCATATTAACCTGCCTGATTGAGGTAGTCAGCGGAGGCGTCGGCCCGAGATTAATCATGTTCGAGGCACCTCATAATATTTATTCGTTTCATCAGCCGAATTTCGCAGATTTTTAAATTTTTCTTGATTCGGACGAGGCATGGAATAAATATTAATAATAAAGGAGGGTTTGCCTTCCGAATTACCCCGAGGAGGCGTGTTGACGACTCCTAATTTGACGTAATTTGCATAGATTATGCCGGGTCGCTGAGTGCCAATCTTTTTAAGTGGCTTCTTGTACGCGGTGCAGGCCGCCGCGGCCCGATAATGTCTATTTATTATTTCAAGCAGATTTCCTGTTTTTTTATAATATTTTTCTTTAAGTACCTTCTTATTTGGAGGTAAATACTAGACTTGACGATTTGCTAAGCTTTTTGTTGGCACACATGTAAGTGCAGTCGGCGTCAAAGTTATGTTTACATTACCTACACTTTTGCACCTTATTCCATTATATTAAGGTAAACATGTGTCTCTGACGTCGATTACCCATGTATTATACTAATGTCTAAATTGCACCATGTTTCCAAAAGCAAATATGTACCTACGTCGATGCTTTTAGATAAGCTACGCAAATGACATTGTTACAAAATTCACCACTACCAATACCAGAGAACGTTTTCATAGTTTGTTTTTATGTCAACATTAAATATCTATTAGTAAATATCGAAGAAATTGTGTCAATAAAAGAAAAATGATAAACTCGAACGTTATTTTGACCTAAATTGAAACCAGTGTAGGGACTACAATCCTGAAAAATGCACAGCTTTAAGGATGCGTTATTTCATTAGACACTTTGGTTCCAATATTCTAGTATCACCTGATCTTAACCTGATCTGATCGTTATTAACGTAAATAATTCCTTCATTAGATACGTAAATTATACTTTCTAAACTCACACAAAATACCAACTGTCGGAATTCTTTTCATTACCGATGGGCGATGACTGACACGGGCCGTAATGAATCCTCGTAAGTAGCAAAGCCGAGCGGCGGCCACAGAGCAAATATCAACCATTACTTCCCCAATCTCTTATATCACACATTATTGTCAGTCAAAAAGCAACCTTGATTTCTACGAAGTAAACACTGTATATGAAGATTTGGTAGAAAATTAATGTGATGTTGCACAAGTAAAAAGTCGCAAATATTGCCTAATCCTACCCCACCCTGTAAACCCACCATTATCGTATGTTATTTTTTGATATTACCCCGTTTTACAAGGGCGGAGCAGTAAATCAAATTTATAGCCTTTTTATACAGGCATTACAATTTTATCAGGCTTCTTTGCATTGTCCAGTGGAGTCCGGCCCCCTTTTGACTTTGAGTGGGATGACGTGGGAGATTTATTGAGTTATGTGAAGCGAATGTGCGTGATAATAAAATTAATACAGTAAAACGCAGCATATTTACTCTTCAAGCTAATACCATCAGCGGATAAATGAAAAACAATGCTTATTTTACGTAAGTTAGCTGTAACTGTATAGCTGAATAACTGTTCCTTGTTAAATATGAATTAATTAATTTCGTTTCGGTACAGGTACAAAAAAAAAAACCGGCCAAGTGCGAGTCGGACTCGCGCACGAAGGGTTCCGTACCATTATCTATTAAAAACACTATTTTGTTCTGTGTTTTTAGTATTTGTTGTTATAGCGACAACAGAAATACATCATCTGTGAAAATTTCAGCTGGAACTATCACGGTATCAGTGAGATACAGCCTGGTGACAGACAGACGGACGGACGGACGGACAGGGTTGTCTCTATCCTTAGTTTGAATAAAGGGAACGTACCAAATAAGTTTTTTTACCAACTAGCATAAACTCTAACAGATCATTATATTATGAAGTTCACATGTAACATGTGTTAAGTAAATAGTTTAGAATTTTCATATATCGAAAATGCACCTCTGACGCGTCCATAGAAGCATCAAGCTATTTCATTTTCATTACCGTCCCCACCAATTAGTCCTAAAATTCCTACACGTATATTTAAATTGCGTACCAATGTCAGTATAGACATTTAGAGTGTCCATTTAGGTTTTTTCACCGCCGGAGGGGGGGGTGAGAGGTGAGGTGAGGTGACGGGGGAGGTCTTCCGCTGAAATGGCTGAAACAATAAAAGCACGTGGGCCGATCTTATCGATATGTGGTGTCGCGCTCGGGCCCGCGGCGAAACCGGAGTTAGGCCGGAGTCCCGATGGCGACACGGTTTTTATCTCATCGAGCATAATCATATCTATAAAACGTAAAGGGAAGTAAATTAAATGGATTGAAGAGTTTATATAAAAAAATACTTATTATAATTATAACTGCTTAATTTAACCAAAGCACTGAAAAAAGTAGGTACTTCAGTCTACTTGTGTTCGAGTTTGCGGTGTGTTTTTTATAGGTTAAGCGATCTAAAGCTATAATTCTTGAAGGGAAAATGTATTGTCCTCTCTCAGTGCATTAATTAGTTTGTTGGCAATTGGGACATTTATTAATTTATTTTTATTTTATTTATTATCCACACTTACAACTATTTTTACAGGCATCGAACTTAAGACAACAGTGTAACTATTTTATAAAATAACATTTTTTTTACGTAGTATAAGTACTCTTATATTATAACATATTACGAGCAATGCTGCATTTGTGAATTCATAAGAAAATGTTCATACCAAAATGAAAAAAAACGACAATACAGCAACTGAAGGGTCCACGGAAAGAACATGGTCTAAGTAGTCACTTTTTTTAAATGAGAGATTATTGTCGTCATTAGTTCATAACGAGCTCTATATGTTGAGATAAAAATCTCATTTTCAAAAAAAAAAAACAACAGTTTTTTCGACATGTTTCACCTTTCATTTTACGCCAGCCGCCGCGCCGTAACATTTCCGTCCCACATTCGACCCGAACGTTCGGTTCAAGGAGACCCGCGCTCGCCCGTAACAGCCCGAGGCGGGTTCTGCTCCGCGATAAAAAATCATTTGCTCCGGCCCGATCCTTTGTTCGACAATTTTCCTCGCGTCCATTCTAAAACATTTTCCACCTGTCACTGCCGCTGTAATGTGAATTAAGGTGCTTTTCGACAACGCTGTGCGTGTTAGAAAATACGAATATGCGGTTAGGTATTGGATGGACGAAAGGAAAACTGAACAGTAGTGGTGTTACAGACAAGATTTTTAAAATGGTGGCTAGATTAATATCAAGAGCAATGAATACAGGTACACGTATTGTCACACAAGTCATACTTCGTTAAGAGCAAGTTAAGAGATAATTTCTGTGTCCTAATGCGAGCTAAAGATGCTGATAATAAAGATGCCCGATATTTTTAAAAACGATAATAATAAGTAAATACTTAGTTATATTACTTAGCTCAAGCTTTTTATATTCCCTTATCTCCACTTATAATAAATCTCTAAATTAAAAAAAGAATCAGCCAGTTTGAAACTAAGCTTTGCGCGGTTCGAATGTTCTCAGCATCCCATGAACAGAAAAATATGAAACATTTTATATAGGTACATTATTATTCTAGCTGCAACTTAGGATAGTTTTTATCCGACTGCGACAGTTAATAAATTTTCCGAAATATACGACTTCATTTAATTTTTCATTTATTTTTATTGAAATCAAACGCTGCTCCAACTGTCAGCTATAAGAACCGTCAAATTTTCGTCAAAATGGCGGAATTGCTTTGCCTTTCACTTATTAATAATTTAAATCCCGTCTACGATAGACCTTTACGAGACAAATGCTAAAATATAAACCATAAAAAAATATTCGATTCTGATATGAGAACTTATATGCGCAAATGTCGTTTTATGTCGTAATTTCAATAAATGAAATCAACAAATTTGAACAATATAATTAACACGAATTTGTTTTTTTTGAATGACAATGGCACGCGCTCGGCGCATTCAGCCAAAAAACCTGCGGCGCTACCACGAAAACCAATACTTAATGTTCATATATTTGCATCCCTGTCACTCGAGTATAGTAAGTGCGATAGAGATAGAGATACCCGAATATTTTCGAATTCCGAAGTTCGTGGTTATAGCTCGGGAATCGAAAATATGGTAAATAATCATAATGTATTTTCTCGAAAAAGAATTTAAAATAAATATAGTCAAATGGAGAAAAAAACAAAGCAAGAGGTTATATAGGTAATGATTAAGTTATAAGAGTCCAAAGTTTTAAGAGGGGGTATGTTCTGTCCCTTTTCCGCAAAACGCACCTTCATATGAAACGATTGTTTTTTACTATGACGCTCGAGTATATTGACGTCACAGTCCCTCATCGTTTTCTCACTCTAACAAGCTTCATAATTTTTTGAGATATTTGAATGGGAGTTTCATTATCTTCTATCTATTTATCTCCACTTATAATAAATCTCTAAATTAAAAAAAGAATCAGCCAGTTTGAAACTAAGCTTTCTGTGGTACGAATGTTCTCAGCATCCCATGGACGGAAAAATATGAAACATTTTATATAGGTACATTATTATTCCAGCTGCAACTTAGGATATTTTTTCTCCGACTGCGACGATATTTTCCGTAATATACGACTTCATTTAATTTTTCATTTATTATTCTTAAAGTATACCCCCGCCACATCTGTCAGCTAAAATAAACGTCAAAATCACAGACTAATAAGGACTACGGACAAAATGGCGGAATTTCTTTGCCTTTCTTTCGCCTATTAATAATTTTAATCCCGTCTACGATATACATTGACGAGACACATAGGTATCAAAAGCAAATATAAAATTAATCGATTTTGATATGCGAACTTATATGCGCAAATGTCGAATTAAGGCGTAATCTCCACAAATGTAACAACAAATTCGAACAATATAAACTTGGTTTTTTTGAATGGCACGCGCGCGCGCTCTTTGCGTATTCAGTCAAACAGCGAAAACCGAAACTCGAAGTTCGTATATCTGCATTCCTGTCATTTGTTAGTGCGATAGAGATAGAGATACCCGAATATTTTCGAATTCCGAAGTTCGTGGTTTAAAAGAAAATACGGATGTCGGATAGATCTAAATTAATAGTTTATGTGTGAATATGGTTAAAATTATTTGGAAATACTATTGTTGTTATTGTTTTAGTATATTTGACTAGCTTTAAGTTTAATATTGTACGTCCGAAATGGGCAAGCTGTTGGACTTTATTTTACCCAAAACAACTAAATGTACACAGTTCTGACAATAAAGAAATCTTACTTTATCTTATCGAAAATAGGGATGTAGACACTAAACAAAATAATCATAATGTTGTATTATCTCGAAAAAAAAACAACGCAAGAGGCTATACTCGTATAGGTAATCACTAAGTTATAAGTGTATAAAGTTTGAAGAGGGGGTTTGTTGCGTCTCTTTTCCGCAAAACGCACCTTTATAATGAAACGATTGTTTTTTACTATGAAGCTCGAGGATCGTGACGTCACGGTCCCTGATCGTTTTCTCACTCTAACAAGCGACATTAAAACGGTTGTAGCTTCGTAATTTTTAGAGATATTTGAATGAGTTTTTCGTTTCTTCTTTCTTTTGAAGTGAGTCTACAGCTACACCTCTATTTGGAAGACAAGCGGAAAGAACCCATACTATCCATACTAATAATCCATACTTCCATATTAATATTATAAATGCGAAAGTGTGTCTGTCTGTCTGTTACCTCTTCACGCCTAAACCGCTGAACCGATTTAGATAAAATTTGGTATATAGATAGTTTGAGCTCCGGGGAAGGACAAAGGGTAGTTTTTATATCTGAGGGGCTGAAATTGGGGGTGGAAATTTGTATGGAGCTACTTAAACAGCTGCCCCGATTTAGATAAAATTTGGTATATAAATAGTTTGAGTCCCGGGGAAAGACATATAATAGGTTTTATCCCGGAAATCATCCCCTAAGGGGGTGAAAGGGGGGGGGGTTAAAATTTGGATGTAATCTATTTTGATGAGATTTGGTGTAGATATAGGTTAAGTCCAGGGAAAGGACATAGGATAGTTTTAATTCCGGAAATCACTCCCTAAGGGGGTAAAATGGGGGTAAAAATTTGGATGAATCCCGTTTAGATGAAATTTGGTATAAAGGTCGTTTGAGTCCCGAAGAATGATATTAGATAGTTTTTATCCCGAAAATCATTCCCTAAGGGTATGAAATAGGGGGTGAAAGTTTGGATAAAATCCATGTACCTAGATGAAATTTGGTATAGAGATAATTTGAGACCCTTCGAAGGATATAGAATAGTTTTTGCCTCGGAAATCATCCCTTCAGATGGTAAGTAGAAGTTTGTTTGCATTATATTTTCTAAGTATAAGTTCTACGCGGACGAAGTCGCGGGCAACAGCTAGTAACGAATAAGTGGGTATGACGTAAATATTGCAAGATGTTTCATCTCAGTGCCAATCACGTGACATGTTTTAAGATGATTGTGAACCTGTAAATTTTCATACAAAAAGCGATAACGTTTTTCACCCCGTAAACATCGTTCGATTTTTATAATTTTTGGACATGTAGATATAGTGAAATACTAGGTCTGTACGTTTTGATTTTTAAGAAATATTGCTTACATTAAAAGTTATTAGCATCTAAAAATCTATATTTTTGACTTAAAAACTTTGTCTATCTTTTTTTTTTTTATTAATCTAAGCTGATTAACTAAAAAAGGAAAACGTAGAAACATAGATTAAAGTGTACTTAATCCAATTATACCAAAGTTATTTAATTTCATTAAGGTTCAGGGGGGTAAAAACGTTATCACCCGAAACCATATTTCAACAAGAAAATGTAGGCAAATTACCTCCAGAACTTGCAATTCTCTGTATCGCACGAAACGGGTCGGGATGCAGAGCGACTCCGCTCTACACAGATAGTTTTTTTTTAAATACCTACTCGCACCGTGTATCGACACTTCACAATCCTCTTAAGAAAAATAACAATAAAATAATATACGAAAAGTGATGTAGGTGCAGTCAAGGAATTTAATTTCCAACCCACCTAAGGTTCAATATCGTATAGCCGACTGTCACTATAAGAGCTAGCTAGAGCAGTGCTAAAGCACGACGTTAAATACTTTGACATATTATATCGCATGCATTGTGTTATGTTATTAACTAGGTAACAGATTAACTACGTTGACATGGTGAACTGAACTTTTGAACGTGTTATCTCATGAATCCCTATTCCTTCCAGGCCCCGTAGCATGGATTCACATCACATGGACATTCTATCGAACGGTGTCAGCCAGGGACGGCAGCTCTATCCTATCACTTATCGCATGCGGTGTAACTCCACTATGTGAGCTCTTATTAATTCACGGTTAGCGGCAGCATTTTATATTTCAAATTAATAACGTGTTTTGTTTTACAATTTTCTCGATTGACACTGACGTATAATATGTATACGAAATATACGTATTGACATTTCAATACAATACTGAAATAGAATTTTCGACTATAATGCATTGCGAATGTCTAACGACATTTCAACGAAATAGGTAGGGAATTAAGTTCCTTGACTCCTACCTAAAACTTTTTCGTTTGAATCCCGGTAAGGGCATTTATTTGTGTGATGAGTGTGTACATTTGTTTCTGAGTCATGGATATTTATATATCGTCGCCTAGTACCTTCTCAAGTACTACAGCTTTGGTTAGTTTGGGGCTAGGTCGATTTGTGTAAGATGGTCCCCAAAATTATGTACGGGTAGGTATATGGATTTTAATATAGACTTTACCTACCACAATATTAATAATCATACCAACCGAGTTTTCATTCAAAAACGAGTAAGCTCGCCGACTAATTACAAGCGTGGAACAAAATATATTTCTGCATACGCCATTGAAGCCGAACGCCCCAACTAGCGTAATCAGTCATGCATTGAAACATTTGCTCAAACAAAATTTCAAATTCAAAATCGTCTGAGAACTCTTACATCCTCACTTTTTACCTTTTAGTTTTTTTTTTAATTTAAACCCTATTCCATTCTGATCAAGGTTGTTTTACCGATCGCACAATTAAACGAGTTACGAAGTTGGGAAGGTTAATAGACGTATACGTTCAGTGAGGCGCGGCAGCCCCGTCTGGCCACAAGTTTTTAATACGGCCAAATAGGGTGGTCATCCAACTAAGTAGGTACTAGGTAGGTATGGGCTGCGTTAAGAAATAGCAGTAATGTGTTATTAAAACACAGAGAACATCAAGATCCATCTCAATTACGAGATTTCATCGAGCTGTTTTATTAGAATTGCACAAAAAAAAATGTATTTTGATACCAGCAAAGAAATGAATAGAACAATAAAATGTTTGTAAGAATGATTGACTGCGTACCTACCTTTTGCAAATACAATGATGGTACCTACATGGTAATTTAACTTACACATTGTGGTTAAAAGTAACTAAGTAAGAGTAAGAGTGTAACACTTTCATTACTGAAGGAATTCTTTATTCACACCTTACTAGAAATTCAATTTTATAAATAGATTTAGTTCGAGTTCACCTCGCAAATCCGTGCGGGCAGCGAGGCCGTCGATATCGATATCGAGTCGTACATATGACTCAGAAAATGTCACACATCGTTAGTGGCAGATAGTTTAGAAAAAATAGAACAATAAATAAATAAAAATTGTGCAATATTAAATAGCCTTGTCTATGACCAAAGTTTCCTAGGTATTATGCATGTTTTTTACCAACTAACTTTGTACTCTCTGTTTGAAATTCAGACAGAGAGTACAAAGTTACCGTTTGCCGGTCGTCTCCGAACGTAGCCTCGTTATTTAGTCGCCCCAAAAAGTGAATCATGAGTGAGATGCGAATCAAAGGCGAGCATAATGAAGGACTCTATTCAGTGCTCTGTCCGTCGTGACACCTTGTATTCCTTTGACTGTTTAGTTACAGGATGTGCAGAGCAACAGTCCTTATTCTTGGGTAAGAAACGGAGATGATAGCTATTAATTAGCTGGTAATTTAAACTATGAGAAACGCATCGTGTCAACTCAATCTAATGATTAATGAAGTACATTATTATATTTGTTATTAATATCACAAGTACTTATAATTACGTAGAGGTAAGAATCAGCAGAGCGGAATGTCATCTCGCTCATATTTTGACCAGCCTAACTTGGGGAAGTACGGCCAGCCAATTTGATTCCTATATAAATAGAACCTTGCCGTTGTAAATTATATGTCAATACGGGTTACTAGGATTATTGCGTCGCTATGTAGCAGTTAAAATGACAGGGTTATACGGTGGCCTAGGAATAAAATTGGTTGACCCTCGAACGTTTGCCACCGTAAGTGTTTAAAAAAAATAGGTACTGTCTACGACTTTGTATTGTACGCGTATATTTGAATGACAGCCACAGGCCGATACTCTTAGATAAATTGTTCTAATGTATAAACTACAATTAGTATTGTAAAGTTTCAAAAAATCTATCCGGTAAGTAGTTTTTGCGTGTAAAGTAAAAGTGCAACAAACAATATCCAATGAACATTCCTCGCACAATTTCACGTTTATAAAAAGTAACAAAATTAAATAAGGCTGTTGTACCTACTCACGAGCTTAATTAAGTCTTAGAGTGTAAGTAGCTGATTCACAAGCTAAGTGCTGAAAAATGGTATTGATGATAATGTGAACTGAAAATAACCCAGCTGATTACCCGACTTAATTAAATCATAACCTCGCCAAACACTTCCAAACGTTCACCGGCTTCCATTCCCCGTCGGTTGACCGTCTCCGGGCTTGTTTGAGGAGAGACCGCGCGGGGGCTGCAATCAGCTAACCGGATCAGCTCGCAAACACAATTGATAGCGTGCCGGCGACGCATAAAACTGCACTGACAATTGGGATTGTTTTAGAGGCAAGTAGGTTGATGAGGCGGTTTGGGTTCATTGGTGATTTGTTTGATGTTAAATGTTGAAAAGACTCAAAAATAGGTCTAAACTAAAAGGAAGGTCTATCCAGAAAGCGGATTCGGAGCTCGTAGTGACCCGGATAAAATTTGAGTTACATACAGATATATATTATAAGTCGTCATACACACGTGGCATTCGTTCAAAAACATTATGTTTTATGTGGATCTGACGCACTACATGAACAAAAAGTAAAAAAAAACTGGGACGAAAAAAAAACATTCTGAAAAAATGTTATACTTAAAGTTCTCTTTTTTTGGAAAACACTCAGGTTCTAAATGTGCAACTATTAGGTTCACTTAGCATGTTTGCCTCTTGCAGGTATTAGATATATTAAGCATACTGTAAAGAATTCATTGTAATGCAGATTTCGATTGTAATTCTGATGAAGTCACAGACATTCTATATTCACAGTAAATGTATACTAACCAGAAACGTCCGCTAACGAAATTCTTCATTTTTTTTTTATTTATTCGCAAAATTATTTAATTATTTAAAAATAGTTTTTTCACTTTTCCACTTTGATCGAAATTCTATATGCGTTTGGACAGCAGCGCGGGATTATAAATAAATAAGCAGATAACTATTGGATTAGTACCTATTGATGCAAAGGAAACCCTTACATAAAGCAAGTGGTTAGTCTATATGTAGTCTTTACTAACGAGTACTTATGCATTATATGATTGTAACCTTGTATGTTTATCTGTTGAGGTAAACTCACAAACCACAAATTCAATAAAAAATATATTTGTTTGTAAAATGTGGCTCGGCCTGAGTTTTCTCTCTAACACACTGGCAAAGCCGCGCGGATAGCTAGTGAATAAAACTCCGTTGGTTTCATTCTGTCATGGTTTGACTATGAAGTATGCTCGTTTATAGAGTACCCGTCACCACAATATCCTTCACAGACATGTGCTTGGCAGATTGTGCGTGTTCGCCGCAAATATGGTACGAGTAGGTACGACCATGTCATACGTGTTTGTTTACTCTTAAACCAACTAACAATAACCATATGGCTTTGAAATAGAGAGACAAGAGGCAGATCAGATAATTGGTTCAGTTAAAAAGTTATTGCACGACTACGCCAGAGTCGAAAGGAAGGGATATGATTTTATCAGTCTATGTTTGTAACTATTAACGTGTGTTCCACCGTAGTGTTTAAGATATATACTGAACCGATTTTGATGATTGAGGAGTCAATAGATTAGAAATTATGCTTCAAGTGACATAGGCTACCTTTTGTATGAAAAACGAAAAGGTTTTTTTCTCTGTTTTCCGTAGTCGGGTTTCAGTTTTTTGTTTTTTTTTTTGTATTTTTTTATATTACCTACGTAGGTAACCGACATACAACCGAGCATACGGCCTGCCTAATTGGTAAGAAGAGACCGTAGCGCTTGCATGTTCAGAAAAATCACAAGCGCTTTATTGATTTGAGAGACTGCAGACCAAGTAGCACTTAATACAATAATAATGGGGTAAAATTAGGAGTGCAGTAAAACTTTGTTTGGATTTTTAGAATACTCTCTTTATCTCGATTTTCTAAATACATTTTTACAACTGGTACAATTACCCGACGGCGTTATGACTATATCTACACCGTGTTAAGATAATAAATATGTATGTTTAATTACACTATTTACAATGATACAAGTCTCTGTATTCTTAGATTACTTAATAGTAATCAGTCATTTTCAAAGAAAATCGTCAAATACATCTAAATATATATCTAAGTAGATTTAAAGGTCGCTATGAAGTACTACCTAATAAAATATTTAAAAATAAACAATACTTACTCCTAAATGTAGACAAGCTTGAACACATGTGCAATAATACTAGCCGTAGTTTACATTTATTCAAAGTACCTATAATTTCTATTTACAAGCATTGGTACAGCTAGAATGCTAAATCACAAATCGTACGTCACGCTAACAATAAATATCTCGTATAAATCAAATTTTAATCTTTACACCTATATTATGTACAAGCTCATTGGTTTATCACATTTTAACGGGCTCGGGGAAGAGCGGATACTAGAAATAAGATAACACTTGATCACTAAAATTGTCAATATGGTCGCCACACGGATTTGTGCGTTGGTATCGCCCCGTTGGAGATTTTAGTGGAAGTGGGGCTGTTTGAGACGATGCGTGTAGTGCGCTGCGTAGGCGCTTTGAGCTCGTTACGCATGCGCGGTCGGTCCGACACCGTCGAGTCCGCCGCCTGCACTTGTTTCATCTCTTGCAACTCAACGTTCGCAGGTCGAGTTGGGTGGAACGCCGACTTCACAACCTCTATTGGCTCTTCATCCGACTCGTCAGAGATCGTCGCTTCCGACTTCACTTCTGACTTAGAGTCCGCTTTCGACCTGTCTGGGCTAGCATTGATCATGCTGCGCGGGCTACCGCTCTGTCTGCTGCTCGTCGGAGACAGACGTGCACTAGAATTGTCCAATGACGACACGTTGCTTTGAAGCTGTCTCAAAGCGTCGTAAGGACTTATGCCGTTCTTCATCGTTAGCTCTGGAGGTAAAGTCTTCAATGCCAAATCGCCAGGATGTGGCCCGAATGGCAGGAGTCCATTGCCTGGCAGGAATGCACCGGGTGGTGGTATCAGGCCGCCTGCTCCCGGTGGCAGGTTACCCATCGCAGAAGGGAACGGGAAGAGCTCCGCTCCCGGTAAAGGTACTGGTGGCGGCAATGTTCCACCTGTTGACAAGGAAAAAACGAACGTTAACATCCATCAAACTCAATATTCAGGGTTTTACGACGGCTACTGTAGCCTGATTTGCCGACATGACGTAATATGAGATACGGCTCCCAGGGGGCGCCCGGAGCGCGCGGGCACTCCGCTGATTCCCTGAACAACGAGGGTGCATAATCGTACTAAGGATAATGTACAATCTGTAGGCGTTTAAAGGCGGCTTCACCGAAAGGGATGTTTTTTTAGCGCAATATCGGAGGGCGAGGGTGCAATATTTATTTATCCGAACGTCGTCTTTTACGGAGCAGACACGCCGGCGTAATTCGGCACGATACATCTCCTTTCTGTTGAGTAGCGAGTACATGTCGGGACATTAGCGATGCCGAGCACGCGCGAACACGTGTGCCACAGAGCTCCATCGCGATAAGGAGCGAGGTATCGCACAGAGCGGACAAAGAGGGCTCCGAAAACGTGAAATTTTCATTAGCAGCAGTGTTCAAAATGTTCTTGTATAGCGCCGGGCAAGCTTTGATTCTCGATAGCGTGTAAGAGAAGCTGGCGCATAAAAAGGACACGATGCCGGTGCAGATTGGGCCACAAAGGGCTCCGAGGTGGTAGCGAGTTCGCCTCTTTTGCACTTTTTCTGTTTGAAGCAGTAGCAGTGGTGCGCAGACCACTTTAAAGGCAGTGAGGGTGGGTGGGGCCGTAAGTAGGGGGTAATTTGGCGAGGTGGGGGCCAATATCGGCGTCGCGCCTGATTGAGGTGATCCCCGCTCGTTGGATTTGATTCTGTTTTTGCTTTGTCCGTTATTTATAATTAGGGTTCATCGCATTAACCATTGTGAAACAGGAATGGGAAAAAAATATTCATGACCTAACCGCATTCAAGTTATTTCGATACATTGAGGTCTACCAAATAAAACTACGCTTATATGATTTGAAAATACGTGCCTCATAGCAAAATTTTACGTTAGAGAAGTGGAAGACAAACCCCAACAACAGGGAAACAGTCGACGTACAAGTAAAGTAATAAAAATAAGGTGTCTATTCATTTCCCAACATTATTAACTCTGCTGTGCAAACGAAGCTAATGTAGGTTTAATAAAAGTCTGTAGGCGTTTGAGTACAACGCTCCTCGCGTTTCAGCTACGGAAACAAAAAGTGGCTGGTGGCGCGGCCGCCTACATTGGAATAAAATTGACTCCACACTCTCTCGAACGTGAAGGCGATGCTTTTTTACTTTTTTTCTATAGGTGCTCCCCACTTCCCCCTACGCGGACTTCAACGGGTGGTTTTGCTTCGGTCGGGGCGGTGTTGTTTTTCAGCGCTCAAGAGCTGCTTCTTTTATTTGAGCCGCTTTAGCATTGTACGGCCTTGAGGGGGTGCTGTTGCAAGCAACATGTTTTCGAGTGCTGTTTGCTAAATCGGGAATTTTTAAATTAACAAATGCCGGTAAAAAACGATGTATTGGAAGTTTTTGAGTGCTAAACACAGGGAGCTTTGTTTGATCCGCTTCGAGGGTTTTGCGAGTATCTTTTGTTAACAAGGAGGTCAAGCGATGAAAGGTTCCTTCTTGAGCTTCTTCCATCAATCACTAAATGGTCCTCTCTAACTAGCCTTTGAATACAATTTGAGATTTAAGAATACTAGCTACCCGCGCGGCTCCGCCGCCTATACAAAGGATCTAGGCATTTGACTATTTATACTGCTAAATAGTTTAATACTAATTTATGTTTTCCAGTATTTAAGTCATATCGGTTTGACAAATTACAATTTATATAATAATAATAATAAAATCATTATTTCGGAATACAAAAGACTCCATAGTTGTTAGTAACATAAAAAATCATACAAATTATATAAAACTATGTTAGTTTAAGTACAATACAAGGTAACTTAATTAAATTAAATACAAATACAAATTAAATACAAATTAAAATCTTTTTTAGTCGGGGTTTAGGGCTACCCCTTTAATAAGTCCTTTAAAAACTACCTGTAATCAAAATAGAATTATCTGAACCTGAAATAATTTGGATGGTATACGTGATGGTAAATAGTCAGGTCAACAAAGTCGCCAATGGGAGTCCCCGGCATCCGAAAAGAAAATTTTGTAATCGAGTTTTGTTTTTTACATCTTTATTACTGGAAATGAGGCGAGCCTAATCGGCGCATACGGCATTGTGCTAAGTAAGGTTAACAAAGCCGTCTATGGGGTCCATGACACTTAAAGGATCTACATTCTGGAAGTAGGTGTGTTCGTAAGGGAGCGCATGCACCTCTTCTGTCAAGTTAAAGATGCCCCAAATCGTAGAATGGTTACCCGCCATGAAAACAGACTTTGTTTGCCAATATCAAAGCTGGCGATGCACAGCAATAGTCCGTATGTTAGATTTATAAAAATCTACAACAAAATCCCCGACAAGGTAAAAGCTGAGGAAAAAGACCATGTATTCAAACTTAAGTTAAAAAAGCTACTTATAGGAAAAGCGTATTATACTGTTCACGAATTCTAAAATGATAAATATTTGACATGAATAACTTTAATTATTTATCAATTTTAATACATATGTTTTATGCCCTTTAATAATGTGTTTGTTGTGTAACTATGACCGTTGATGTTAAAATATTCTTTATATTATTTTAAATAATGAATTATTTTAAACTATGAATTATTTTAAATTATGAATTACTTTATATCATGAATTATTTTAAATTATGTATTATTTTAAATTGTGAATGACCTATGGTTTATTCTTTTAAGGCATGTATACCCAAATGGCATGTATATGAATAATCAAATTATCTGTTGTGACATTGCCATGCCCTACCGGGGCCCATATGAGACTCAATGTACCTAGTTATAAAGATCTGTACAAAACTATGGTTGCAATAAATGACTATGACTATGACTATGACTAGGATTTCCTCATTCTTCTCCCAACATTTCGAATATGGGAAAATAAGATAAGATAAGATAAGATTCATGTATTGTCCAAAACTGTGTAAAAATAGATCACACCTTAAATAAAAAGTCCAACAGTTTGCCCATTTCGGGCGTACAATAAATATTAAATTATCACATTTCAACATTCATTAACTTTCTTAATATCTATACAGGGTGTGGCCTGTAATAGGAGCAAAAAATTAAACGGTAGATTATTAAGCTTGTGAACAATTATTTCCACATGGTTAAACCTGAAAAAATAAACTTTTTTTTGAATTTTTTTTCTTTAAAATAAGTTTAGTTGTATTTTTTTACTCTTCCGGAGTGCTATCAGTAACTTTTTATTTTAAAGACACAAAAAAAATAAAATTAAAATCAAAAAATCACAAAAATATCTTTTGAACGCAAAAACTATTATGACTCGTTACATGATATTATCTCAAAATCCGCATTGACTGCTGTGCTATGATGTCGTGGTGCCAAGATACATTACTTGGAGGTTATAACTTTAGATCAAAATATCTCCAAATCCAAAAAAAAAAAAATTGTAGGACACAAGGGGTTACTACAAATGCTCTAAGGAAGCGTCCCTTTGAATATTTGCTCCTATTACAGGCCACCTGTACCTGTATAACTATCAATCTTAATATGTTAAATATTCATTAAAATTATAACAACATTTCATTAATAGCCATTCCTTGAGCTTATTTTTAAATTGGATCCCATCTTGCGACTTAATATTACCAGTTAGATGATTAAATTTTTTAATTCCATTGACATATGCGCTCTTGCGAAGTATAAAGCTCGAAGGTCTAACTGTACATATGTCATATTTATACTGTGAACGGATATTATTTTTAGATTCACTTATTTTTATAAAAATGTCAGTTCGCTCTTTAACAAATAAACAGATTTGTATATACTACAAGTCAGAGTACTAACTCTGACGTGTAGATACACGTCAGAGTTAGTATTCCATTCTCTTTGAAAACGTCCCTTAAGTATTCCATATTTCTAAGCTTAAACATAATTCGCAGACATTTTTTTTTAAATATAAATGTAGATTCAATGTTAACCGAATTTCCCCAAAAAATTATGCCATAGGTAAGGATGGTATAAACATTTGCATAGTACGCCTTCTTGACGACGTCGATTGAAGTTATTTTAGTCAATATAGACAGTGCATAGCAAGACTTGGCTAGCTTTTTATTAGTTTTTTCAATGTGAGCCTTCCAGTTAAAGTTTCCATCTATTGTGGCTCCTAAGAAGTTTGTATTATTTACTTGTTCAATTTGTGTGTTGTCTATAACTACATTGAGACTTTTTTGCATCTGCTTTAATAAATTGAACAATTTTAGTTATGTCCAGATTAACACTTAAATTTAACGTAGACAACCAATTTATTACAATTTGTAAAGTATTTTGTAATTTATTAGCTATGTCCGAATCTTTTTCTTCAGATACAAAAATGGTCGCATCATCGGCAAACATCACACACACGTGGTCAGTTATTAGGGGGAACTCATTCACATATATCAAAAACTATTAGCGGGCCCAAGACGCTTCCTTGGGGTACCCCTGGCAGATTCATACTATTTTTTGATTGACATCTTGTTATTGTTTTTGTGGTTTAGTCATATGTGTCTAATATAGTAGCTTGGGTTCTATTATTCAGATAAGTTTGAACTAATTTTAAGGCCACTCCTCGAATCCCGACATGCTCTAGTTGGTTCAGTAAAATCTTGTGCGACACACAGTCAAAGGCCTTTGACAGGTCTTTAAATGGTCCACCAGATATTTTTTTCTTATCCATATTTGTCCATATCTGGTGCATCTGATGCAATACTTTGAATATTGCTAATGACGTGTTTTTGCCCTTTTGAAATCCAAATTGATTGGCATTCAGTATTTGATATTTATCAAAAAACGACATCATGCGATTTGATATGACCTTCTCAAATATTTTTGAAAAATAAGGCAGCAATGCAATGGGTCTATAATTATTAATGTCCTGTTTTGACCCTTTCTTATGTAATGGCTTTATTAATGCCTTTTTTAGGTCGTCGGGAAAAATTCCAGTTTCCATGGTTAAATTTATAATATGGGTTAAAGGTCCTGCTATATACTCGATGCTTGATTTGATTAATTGCATAGGTATTTGATCATGACCAGTGCTTTTCTTGTTTTTTAATGCTTTAACAATTTTTAATATTTCTTCAGTAGTTACCGGGATCAGAAAGATGCTGGTTAAGATTGGTTGGGAAACTGATTTATATTGGGTATCGTTAACTGTACGATTACTATTTAATTTTATAAAGAAGTCATTCATGGTATTATTTATTGTCCAGTGAATTGTCCATGACAATATTATCTATTTTTATTAATTCTACTGTATCTTTAATTGTATTAGTTCGCATTGTGTTTTGTTTTATTATTTGCCACGTAGCTTTACTCTTGTTGGTGCTTTGGTTAATGTAGTTTCTATTTGTGTTGCGTTTTGATTGCATCGTCACTACTTTCATGATCCTACAATATTTTTTGTACTTATTTTTGACGGTTGCACTACTGGATTTTAGGGTTTGTAAATATAGTTGCCTTTTACGTTTACTAGCTATTACAATACCTTTAGTTTTCCAGTTTGGTTGCATTCTATGAGTTACTTTAATTTTTTTTATCGGTATGCAAAGGTCGAAAATAAGTCTGTAGATATCAATAAACATTTCATAAGCCTGATTCGAATCTGTCGAGCTATAAACATCTAAAAAGCTAATTTTTGAGATATATTTTGAGAAAACTTCTAAATACTTGTCTGGATTTCGGCTATATATGTACCAAAACTGTTCTTTAAATCCTAGATTGGTTGGCATTGAGATAATTTGACACGTATGGTCAGACAGGCCAAGATCCAATACCTCAACCTGACAGTGAGTTATATTTGTGAAAATGTTGTCTATGCATGTTGAGGAATGTGCCGTTATTCTTGTCGGTACTGATATTTTGGGGTGAAGTTTGTACATTCTGAAAGTATTTAGAAATAGCTCAGTTTTATTGTTTTATTCCAAAATATTTACATTAAAATCACCCAAAATAAATATGTTTTTGAAGCTGTTTCTTTGTCTAGTTACTAGCTTACTAAATTTACAAGAAAAATGTCCAGATTACTATTAGGTGTTCTATACACGCATATTACCAAGTAGTTAAGTCCACACACTGTGACACCACAACACTCAAAGTGACTTTCTACCGATGTCTTAGCTATATAAGTTAGTATGTAAACTTTTTGGAAGTAAAATAATACACAATGACAAATAATACTGACGTATCCACAGTTGACACAATACGTACGTCTGTCAGTTTTTGTAAATATTGCTTATAATATCGTTTATTTTCTATTTTCTTAATTTTCTTAGTGTTGTATCCATATGTGGTCGACTCAACATTTATAATTTCTTATGCTGAAGTACTTACTGCAGGTTTGAGTTAAATTATTGTATGTTTATTTGCATTATCATCTCAAGTCGAACCAGGAGAACTCACGTCACGTGATATGTCACGCAGCCTAAGTCACGTGGTCAGCGCACAGTAGTTTTTGTTAATTAAAATTTTAGTACCTCACCGATATAAAATGAAAATACGAAGACCTTATTGCAAATCTGCAGCATGAGAAGAATTGAATGACATGTCATTTATCAAAATCGGACCATAACTGTAGATCTGATGGCATGTACAAAAATCTGCCTCGCGTAATAGTATTATAGATAGATAGATAGATTAATTCATTGTAAGGTATGTAATAAAGCATTAAATGTACGTATATCTAGGAGTTTCTCTATACAAAATCAGCAAATACTTCCGCCTTTAATTTAAGTTGCCTTCTTGCACTCTGGCACAATGTAAGACTCAACATCAATTCATTGTCAAAGGTGGATTCGATGTATCTGAAAATCCCGTGGTTTAAGAAACACAGACCAAAGTAAATAAAAATACATACCTTTAACAAGTGCCTGGTCTCTCAGCTGCGGTGGCCTGAAGTAGTCGGCCCACGCGTAATTGAGGTACGCCGCGTCCAACCACCCGGGGTTTAGGAGGAACGGACTGAAGCCGCCGGGGTGCCCGTACCCGTAATCTGGAGCAAAAGAAAAACCTGTTTAGCGTATTGGTTTACGGACGTTAAATGAAGAAGTGCTGATTTACGGAAGAAAGATGCTTCTTACGTGTTATTTATGCGTAAAAGTTGGTGTTGCGGCGATTAGTTGGTTTCGATTTCAAGACGAATACACAAGGAAAATGGGTTGGTTTTCGACTGCATTACGTATAATTCATGGCTCAAATGTGGACTGTTTTCCACTACAAGCTTGGAATGAAACATGAAGATTGCGTAATAAGAAAGTTGTATTGAAGCTGGCAGATTTAATACGACTGGTTTCCTGTCTAGTTTCTCGCAGAATTCAAAAATGCCTCGGCTGTAACTGCTTACGTGTATTTTCCTTTAGTTTGAATGAAGGAACACGGATTACGAAATTAAAGTTAGTCTATTTCCTTAGTTTTGAATGAAAGGACGTGGATTGCGGAATGAAAATGTAACCTACAAATACGCTATTGAATCGAGACTTCCTATTTCGTATCAAATGTGATTGTTTGCCAGCATCACCACCGCCGTCTCAAGCCACGTCCGTAAGTCACAAAGGCTGGCAGTAAAGGCGGCGACACACGGTGGCGTCTGTTTACCAAGCTATAACAAGGGGCCTGTATACAAAACGAGCCGGTTTACTACTGCAGTTAGTCGGTTCCTCTGTGCCATACGTTTTTACGACCCTCCACCGTCACGTTGCCTATCGCCTTTCAGCTAGCGAAACGCGTTTTTATTTGTTTAATCAATAGCTTACTGAAGACACCACTGCCGACGTCTTTTTTTGTTTTACGGCATTTTTAATCCAGTGCCGATAGATCGATATAGATCAGGTGTACGCTTTTTATTACGGGATTAAACTGTTTACGAGCTCTTCATCTACTTTGTTATCGATGTAAACACAGCTTCTTAGCGACTCTTGAAGTTTATTGTACAAGTTGTGTAAATTCCCTAATTTTAAACTCTTTTAAACGTTGTCTGTTATCGAATTGACGATCGTTTGACGTTTTTATTGGCTAAAAGTGTTGATAATGTGCACTTTGTTTGAGTTAACGTAATCCTTTGTTGGATTAGCGAGCTCAGGCGTCGCTACTCGGATCGCGGATGCTTCGAGCGAACTTGATGGATGGGCCGCTGCTGTCGCGTTGATCGTGGAAAGGACTCGACTAAACAATAATAACTTAAACGTGGAACTCGGAAACGGCCCGCTCCATTTGTTAATGCCAGTATTCAATTATAGCCAGTTCCCCGACCCTTTACGAATGCGGGACTTCGAATTATTAACAAGGGTAACCAGAGTAATTCTTAATGCCCGCTCGTAATACTCGTACTTAGGATAAATATTTGGCCCGACTCTCGTTAAAGATGCTCCAGCTTTTTGTTTGAGCGTGGTTGATATCGTCGGTTTTACTGCCAGTTATTTCAGTTATTTGCGTCTTGAAAAACAAAAGAACATAAAGAGAGTCTCAAATCAAAAGCCATCGCGGCCAAATTGGTACCACCAGGACAATAAACGGACGAGATACGACTTAAGTGTCAAATAGGCATTAAATAACTCGAACGAGAAGCGAGTGTTGTGTGTGTTGTCACTCGTAAATTAATGGAAGTGACGGGCGTGCGTTAAATAAATGGAATCAGAGTGTTATGGCTCATAACTCGGCGGCAATGTCGGTATACTGTACACCGACTATTAGAATATTTGTCGCTATTTATATTAACAATGGTTTATGTAGACATTAAAATAATACTCGTTTGTCACCCAAAACTTTTAAAGAAGATTATCGCGACAGTCGTTTTTGCATCGTCGTTGTCACTTTTTTTTTTTAATTATTTATTTAACGTCGCTGAAACAGCTAAGGTCATTAGCGACCACTATAGGGATACACTATTAAATCAAGTTGTAGTAGTTGATAAGTTTGAGAAATTTTACAGAATTTTTCGAGTTATTAAAACGGATTGTTCAGATTATTAGGAAGATTAACAGTTAATCGCTCTGAGTTACACATTGGAAAATCAATAAACAAGTGTTTGACAGATAAATCACTACTACACCTTAGACATTTCTTCTTAGTTTTTATTTATATACGAGTATAAATATTTGTGTTGAAATGTCAATTATATTCGTTAATTAGAATTTAATAGCCAAGCACGTGCTGTTCTAATAAGGTCTCTCTTCTGTTAAGTTATGGCTACTCCGAGAACAGGGTAGCCATAACTTCTTCTTAACGTCCAGCATCTCGTAGGTTAACAACGGATAAATACCCGGTTTGCCGACTCGGGTTATGAGGGTCTCTGCGTGTGGGTATTTTAGCAGCTCAGGGACATAAAATCCATATTTTAGAGTCAGGGGAGCGGGGCCGGGGAGATCAAACGGAGTTTACGACGCGACCCGAGATTGTTTACATCTGCTACGCCCGTGGCCGTCCAAGAAACTTGGTAACCGCTGGAACTGCAAGTGCCGCATATTAAACACGATTATTGTGATGCGGAAACTTCTAGGCTCATATTAATTTTGAATTGGAAGGGTTGTGCGTATTGCGTTCGCTTGACGTATGGAACTTAATTAAACATATTGAATACATATTAATATAAAAATTATGTTCCTCTGTTAAATATATCAATGCATACTTTTGTACCTATACTTATAGTTAAATCAACTCAATTACGATTCGTGATTGAGACTACGAACGATCGTGTATAGAAAACAGTGAATATAGAATTTAAACGTTTCTCCCAATGCTTCAAATAAAGAATATTTATTTTCTCAAAGCCTTTACAGCAGTTAATTACGGCCGCTCTAAGCCGCGACACCATTGATAGCTTTATCAACTTCCTTTGATGTTTATCGCCCTAGGATGTTAGTTTTTCCGCATACTGTCTTTTTATGATTGACCGAAGTTTGGGCAGCGCCTGTTTATACAGACATCTCGGTGCGCCGTAACAACCGAAATAGATTTGTGGTGTCAAAACATGTGTAATTACATTTGATGTTTGGAATGCTGGCGCTTACACTAAAGAATAAGTCTTTGAAATACCGAATAACAGTTTAGCTTTAGTTATTGAATGTGATCTTTTCCTTGTTAACGATAAATTTATTTTAATCACCTTTATTTCATTGATCCAATTTTAATTCAATAATGCAGGAAAGCAAATGTTGCATTGTAAACGAACACTCTCAACAAAATGTTGATTGGAAATTGAATTTTAAATTAACCAATTCATTTAAGTAATTGGGTTTCGTCATCATTATTTTTATGCTGACTGCTTTTGTTTGTGTAGAATTAAGAATGTCTTAAGTTATGTTAACTATTCACTGTCAAAACAAAAGTGTTTCGAGCATTGTTTCAATTTAAAAGGTATGTTTACCATGTGATCATCAATAACCATTTAAGCCCCATGTCAAAACATTTAACTCTTAAACTGTAAAAGCAGGCAACAATCGGGTTATTTCTGGAGTGAGGATTAAACGAGGCAATCGAGAATGGCTTTAAGATGTTCTGTTTCTCACGTACATTGTTGAACAACTGTGCTAATGGTGGAATGAGTCTAATGCTAAAACGATTTATGAGGATGACTTTTATACGAATGTAGTTGAGCTGAACTCTGGCTGAACAAATACGTAGACTTACAGACACGTCTGTATACAATTTGGAATCTTCATTTCATGTAGGTATTGTTAATGCTGACTAGGTTACCTACATGGATTAATTATCATTACCGTTAAGGCACTTTATAAGAATATCGAGTCATGTGACTTCTTTGTAAATTTTAGTTTATTAAGTATCTATTGGAGATGTTAAGACCAAATTACACATGCAAGTTTCACTACATTGCGGATTACCGAGTATGCTGCGTTCAATTGATCTATCAAACCCCGCAATGTAGTTAAACTTGCCTGCAATTTCTTGCATGTGAAATTCGCGGTTTTAAGTAGGTCCTAATTAATTTCTAGCAGATTCTTGAAGAATATTTTAGCTTGTTTGTTTTACTTAAACCTGAGAATAGGTTTAAACACCAACATTTGTTCTTACTCGTAATTTAAAAAAAGAGTTAATTCTCTCTAATGTAAACTTTAGCAAACATTTGTTTCCCTGACTTTTATCCCTCGAGGTTTAGAGAGATGTACCTAACTGGATTAACTTTTATTTCCTACGTGGAAACGTAAAAAGTTTATTGGGATTAAATGGTTGATATCGGGTTGATACTATTTCGAATGCGGTGGGCCGCAGTGGCCGGGACTGGCGGTGAGCCAGCGTGCGCGCATCTGTCTGTAGTGATATCTACAGATTTGTATAATTGATACTTGGTCGATTTGATTAGGTATTTGATATTCTGTATCATAATAACGCATAATAAAAGTGTATACCTGTCTAATTATTGTAGCAAGTTTGTCAATTTGTTTACCTAATCGTGATTTGTGCGTGGTAAGTAGTAATAGCATGAAGTGATTCATTTTTAAGTACCTATTAAAAAAAAATGTATGGGCCACCATAGTGTTTAGGTATTTTAGTTTGTTTTTATTTTTTATTGCGCAAGCGCATTTAATTGGTATATTAACGTAGGTAATGTTTGTTACAATTGTATACTATGATGAAAATGTAGAATTTAATTTTAACTACCTATCTGTGACTGTGAGTTTAGATTTAGTAATAGGTACGATTATAGTACAAGGTAGCGATTTTTTTTCAACTGGATTGATCGTTCTAAGTTTATTAAAAGAATTGATTTTCGAAAGTTTATTGCGTCGCGTGAAAGTTACTCCGTATATTTGAACTTCTGTCAAAATTAGTTCAATATGTAGACGTCAACGGTTTCTGAAAAATGAAATAGAAAAAAAAAATGTTAACCAGGTACTCACTTAGCTTAGTCCTAGGTTCCCTCGGTCCGTCAACGGTGACTTTAATGGCCTTGGTGTAGGAGGCCACCTGGGACGGGAAGGTGCTGATGGTGATGGTGAGCGAGAAGCTCTTGCCGCGCCCGCTGCGCCCCACGAACCGCAGGTCGTTGAACTTCGCCACCTGGTTCTTCATCACCGCTGTGCAGTTCCTCAGCTCCGCCATCACGTTCTCATCATTCCCAGCCTTGATTGTCACCAAAGTTCCGTCCTGAACGTCATCCAAGGCGACCACTTTGAAAGCCACTGGCAGCGACTTGTTCGACCGCCAGTGGTTAGGCAGCGATGAACACAGGACAGCGGGAGATCCAGTCGGCACCAGCTCCCCGTGGCTCTGGCGGTAATACTCGTGGATATGGGAGTAGACCTCCGCCATGCTGGCCGCAGGAGGGCTCGCGTGTGGCAGGTGCATCGACTCCAGTCTACCCGAAAACCCTATCGTCACGCCACTCAATTCGCACGCCACTAAAGTTTATACTTAAAGACACTTGGAAAAAGTTTTCAAACACGCGATCAAATTCGAAACAAAGTCGCGCGCTCCGGAAAGTTGTGCTCACGCGGGTGCGAGAGTCCGTGTGAGCGACTACGCCACTTGTTGGGCGCGGAAGACGCCGGGCGGGGGACTCGAAAAATAAGCGGGCGGTGGGACTAGACCGCAGACCGAAGACGCACGACGCGCACCGAAGTCGCAGCGAAGGGGACGCGTGCTCGCGAGGACTCGGTTTCGACTGATGACTGCGATACGACGCGACTTTTTCCGATGGTCAATATTTTGCGTTCGCGCGGTCGCCGCCCCCCACCCGGGTGGCGGCCCCTACGTCTCGTAAAAAGCGGGAAGGAGACGAAGTGTGCGGGCGCCGCGGCACCGCAATGGGAACGAGCGGGACGGCCGCGGTCGGTCTCTGCGTTTTTATAAAAATGCTCAGCGGAGTGGGACACCGCGGCTCGCCGGTGTCGAGTGGGAGAGGGATGGGTGGATTTTTTTGAGGCACCGCGGTGACGTATCGCGAGGCGGCGGCAATTAGGGCGCGGGGCGGCGGGAAACCGCGGCCGGCGCGAAAACCTATCAACGAGCTCATGAAAAATTATGATTTTCATGTTTGGTGCCGGGAGCACTCGCGGGGTGGCACTTCATTAACGAAGCACGCGAGCTATTCCGGCGACAGGGGCTTTTGATTGACGCCTTTAATTGCAATATTTTAAGCGGATTACGAAGTTTAATAAATGCTTCAGATGCTTGGGAACTCAGTTTTCCTCACACACGAAATATGAATGTCTTGCTACGTACGTAACTTTTATGAAAACTAGTCTCTTACTGTTAACTTTTCAAACATTGTGGTTACCCTTAGTTTTTCTAGTTAGATTCATATACTTACGTAAGTAACGCAATAAAAACACCTCCTACACTCCTTAACAAATAAGAAAAAACCTAACCTCAAAAGCCAATATCTCGCGAAAGAAAACAAAGTATGCAACTAAGGAAAGAATTAGTCGGTTGCGGTTAGCCACGTGCGAGCGAGACGCGAGAGGGGCGGGGCGCGGGCGGGCCGCGACTTCGCGACTTTCCCGCGCTTTCCGCGGAAACTTCGGGAATGCATGGAAAAGTTTGTTTGACGATTGTTTTCGATTCGTTCACAATTGACGCGGGTTTTTTTTGATGAAATGCTACAATGTTTCAGTCGATATTGTTTGTAAAATAGGTAGCGCATTATTACCTACTGATAATAACAGGTTATTACTGTAACACTTTCTTACGAAAGATTGGTAGAGAATTAAATTTGTAGTTTGATAATTGTTTAGTTTATAGTTTAACTTTTATTATTGTTTTAAATATTATAAAATATGAACGACCCCAATCTTTAGGTTAGGTACTTAGGTAGGTACGTGTGTTCTAAAATTTCCAGGAGAGTCCTAATTAAATAAATAAAATATTTATAAATAAATAAAATATTTATAAATAAATATTTGCGGACGATCTTACACAAATCAACCTAGTCCCAAACTAAGCAAAGCTTGTACTATGGGTACTAGACGAGGATATAGATACTTATATAGAGAAATAAATACTTAAATACATAGAAAACATCCATGACTCAGGAACAAATATTCGTGCTCATCACACAAATAAATTCCCTTACCGGGATTCGAACCCAGGACCTCTTGCTTAGTAGGCAGGGTCACTACCAACTAGGCTAAAGCGGTCGTCGCAATAAACAAAAGATTATGTTTTTTTTAAAGTATTGAAAATAGTATTTACCCTTAGATATTGGAACGAGCGAGCGGACGAACGATGTTCTCCGTTTCAGCTTGGGCCTCTAGTTCTTTATGATTCAAGATGTTGAAACATGCAGGACCATTTAGTGGTTTATATCTATTTAAATTTTCTAGTGGCCAATGTGGTTTTTTGAGGAAAAAAAAATCCTTATCTTTTTTCGCTTCTGTTCTGTGCTTAGATTTAACCGATAAATAGGAAATATGTAGGTCGCGAGCACAGCGAAATGTCGTTTGACGACCGGTTAGCCTAGTGGGTAGTAACGCTGCCTACGAAGCTGAAGGTCTTGGGTTCGAATACCGGTAAGGGAAAATATTTGCTGCGCTTATCTGAGTGTGATTCAAATTAAAGCTTAATAATAAGTTTCTGTCAAAAATGTCATTTTAGGTACAATTTTTTATTGCCGACTGTACTTTTCTGCATACCACCATCAACTACTCATTGAGACGATTCTAACGAGTCCAAACTCAATGGGGTTGTGTCGTTTTATTGCGGAGTTCCTATGACCACCTTCCAGCTCCAGCATCAAATCGGCTCCAAGTCATCATAATATTGCATCGTCTTGCAATATACATTTTTTTTTTCCTTTTTGTATCTGCGATCAGTCATTTTGACTATGAGCAGGTTTGATGTAGTATTTGCTGATGGCGTTTGGAACGAGTCTCCTTTGACACGCTCCTATTAGAAAAGCTGCGTCTCCACACTGCTGTGTTCGAATATATCACGTCGTTTTAGTCTTTTGTTGTAATCTGGGACGGTCAGGTTCACTGCAAGTTGGTTTGGGTGGCTTATCAGGCGATTCTTGTAGTTTTTGATGCTCTGTTCGAACTCCTCCTTTACAGTGTTCAAGTTCAGATATACATATGCATGCAAGATTTCAGCTCAATTGGATAACGGGAAGTGACTGAAAAATCGATTGCAAATTGTGACGGACAAACTTAAATACATAAATACTTACATATTTACATACATACGAACAGTGCAAGTTAATATAAAGCTTGTAAAAATTATTAATATTACCCTTTCAACGTCAATTAGGTACAGACCGCGGGCCAGGCACAGACGATTTTCGATACAAATAGAGTTTAACTGCGGACTACGGCGTAGCGTAGTGCTACGAGCGTAGCGAGGTGGCAGTAATTAAGTGAACTATAGGATTATATTATTTTATTAGGCTCAAAGTCACCCCAAGGGCAATAGAGAGGGCTTGGGAGTTTCTCTGCGTGATCGCATCAGAAATGAGGCTATCCGCAGCAGAACCAAGTTAGTCGATATAGCCCTCCGAATCGCTAAACTTAAGCGGCAGTGGGCGGGGCACATTGCACGTAGAACTGATGGCCGTTGGGGCGGAAAGGTGCTCGAGTGGCGACCACGTACCGCGGTTCGTGGTTCCGCGGAAGGCGCGGCGTTGGTAGGCCTGCCACAAGGTGGACTGATGACCTGGTAAAGGTCGCGGGAGTCCGCTGGATGCGGGTGGCGCAGGACCGGTCACTTTGGAACTCTTTGGGGGAGGCCTATGTCCAGCAGTGGACGTCTTTCGGCTGATATGATGATGATGATGATGATGATAGGATTATGTTATGTTTGTTTTGAATTGATAGCTCTTAAAGTACTTTTTGATATCAGGAACATAGTTATCCACATTTGTCATGTAGGGGAGGTGCTCAGAGGTGGAATAACGAACACGTATCTACCTATGGACGTTTTAACAGGTTTATTCACACGGCTAAAAAGAGGTACCTACAGATGTAGTGCATAATGGTTTCCCATCGTTTTTTCATGGAAACGTATACGAACGTGTCTTGCTATTTCAGTCGGTCACGGTACAAAAAGTACTGAGGTTGACTGATGTAGGTACCATGACAAATACGAACATTTCCGAGAAAATACGATGGGAAATGATTATTCACTACATCTGTACTTATTATTACGCGAGTAGCCTGGCCCAGAAGCCAAAGCTTCGGGAGCGACTGCTTGACGTCTTAAAATTTTCTTGTATTTTATTTACAAACTTTTATTTACTTTCACCTGTCCCGTTGGCTGTAATCAAATCTTGCAAGTTAAATTTGACCCACTTCCCGGTTTCCGATTGAGCTGAAATTTTGCATGCATATGTAGGTATATTGCATGACAATGCAATATTATGATGACATGGAGCTGATCTGATGCTGGAGCTGGAAGGTGGCCATAGGAACTCCGCAATAAAATGACACAACCCCATCGAGTTTGGGCTCGTTAGAATTGTCTCAATAAGCAGTTGAAGATAGTATGCAGAAAAGTACAGTCGGCAATAATCACACAGACAAACTGTTCCGACAGTTTTGTGAGACCCAGTTAATGTACCCATGTTTATATACTTTGTTTATTAAATAAATGTAATAATAATAATAATTATAAATGGCGTAGGGATGTGACGGCCCCATCGCCCACCAGATTTCTGGTGCAATCAGTCAACGTAAGGCAGCTTGTGGCGGGCTGTTAGGGAGTAGCGACCCTACGTACCTGAGTGCTCCTGGGGGTGTCCTGTGGTCAGGCTGAGCCAATCGGGTGGATGGTTGGACAGGCCCCCCACCTCTGGCTTGCCTTAACTGGCTGTCCAGAGTGGAGTCGCAAGAGCTGTTGCTCGAGGGTAGATGTGGACACCTAAGTGGCGAGTTGGCTATATGTTTAAAGTCCAGTGCCACCTCTCTACCCCCCCAGCCTCTCTGACTGGTGTTGCCCTTAGGCCATTTTTTAATGTCGCTATTAATAGGGGCCCATCTAGCAGTTGGCGAGTCACCGTCTGCCAGAGATAAAAAATGAGACAGTTTATTAGGCAGGCGTCCGATGTTTCACCCAATAGCCCAGCCACTAGTCCATCATTTTCACCCAATAACCCGTTTTCTTTAGATTCCATCAACCAGCAATAGTCCCTATACACCTCAGCGGGTGCTGTCTCTGTGTGCGTCCCATGACACGGGCAGGGACATCATCCGCTCGGTGTACTCCTTGCATTTCATTAAATTGTCAAAAGGGCCTTTACGTGTTGGCTCAGTTGGTACTTTGTAGGTACCTAGCCCCACGCACGCCTCCCAAAGGTCCGGGACATCATTGTCCCGTGAGCGGGAAAGACATACATAATAATTAAAACTTGACCCAAAAATGAAATTGAACAACAAACTTGTACCTATAGACTTCCAGACAGCTTGATTTGAAATAAGAATGGTGCTGTACATTCAAACACTCACAGGTTGCATACACTACCCCTACATCAACAAACAAATGACATTCACATAACAACGGAATTTAAACTTTTAAACCATAAAATTGATGAAAACCAGAGATGTTTGAAGATGTGTGTTCATATACTTATGTGACACCTCGCATACTAGTCATCATCTTCGTTATCCTAATGCTTTTTGCGGTAATGCCCTAAACGAGCCGGTTTGTTATTTAGTATTAGTTGCATTTGAATTTCAGAGTCCATTTGTTTTTTAATTTTTTGTAGATACCAGTTTTTAGTCCTTAGCTTATAAGTAGGGTTAGGATTCTGGTGGCAGTTTAGCACAAGTAATGCAGTGGAGTCGTCATTGTATATTTTTTTATTTGAATAAATGAATAACTGAACGATAAATCTGTATTGCAGTGCCGGCCAATAATATATCACCTTTGCGTTTTATTGTATGAACGTGTATAGAGTAAACAATTTAGGTTTGTTGAAACATCGCATATTTTACTAGTTACACAAATTAACATAATTTTTGACGACAACTGCAATGCAATACGGTTTACAATGATGATTTTATACGATAACATTTAAATAAATTTACTTCTTTGCTAAACTGTTTAATGTATTCAAGAGCTTGAACAACTTGCAACTGGAATTAAATGTTTCAAAATCTTGCACATTATCTTTTTCTGATGTTAAACGGTTGTACATTATTGGTTTAACAACCATTTATTCATTCATTCATTCAATCAAAAAAATATATAACAAAGTCTCCTTTGTTCTTTGTTCACCTTTGCCACCAAACATCCTAACCCTTTATAAGTATGAAAGGTCCATACAAACTAGCTAGGTGCGTAAATATTTAAAAAGACATCTCCACGCATTTCTAGTGGATATTCACCCTAAGGCTTAGTTAAGGATTTTTGTGGACGTCATACTTCAGTTAATAATAACGCTACATGAACATAGGTACGGTAAAAACGTGGAGATATTACTTTGACTTCAATAACACGTTCACGGACACACACAAGAAAATAACACGACAGAACGTTTCCAACTGTAATAAACTATAGAGCCATTTAACCAGTTCTCTTATCTCAGAATAACACGCATAGAATTCTATAAACAATGAAAAATAAACGAATAAATATTTACAATAACTGTCGAAATGATAAGGGTTTGTGCATACCTAATATACCTATACGCGCGGCAAGGCCTGGCCTGAACTGTGACTACCTGGCTTAAGGTTGACCTAAATAACCACGTGGCGTCTTTCAAACTCCTTATCTCTGTTTTTAATTGCGATTGCCCATTGTTTGAAACAAGCTTAAGACACCTCAAAATATTTAAAACCGAAACACGCTTCTGAACAACGAATGAGACAATTGCCAGGGAAGTTAATAGCAATTTACTCTCTATATCTGGGAGGTTAAAGTTGAAACTTTGAGCTTCGTGATGTGTGAGTTAGTGCATTGTTTCTAAGGGCGCGTAAGTACAAACTGACCAGCATGTTTATGATTATGACTGATATTTGCAAATGGCTGAATTTCGGCTTGTACCTACTTTTACGATGGTAGTAGGGTTGTAACGATTATCTCTCTTGATAATATTGGCGTCATAAAACAGCTGTAGCTGTACCTATGTGATGACCGCTTTAGCCTAGTTGGTAGTGACCCTGCCTACGAAGCAAGAGGTCCTGGGTTCGAATCTCGGTAAGGGCATTTATTTGTGTGATGAGCATGAATATTTGTTCCTGAGTCATGGATGTTTTCTATGTATTTAAGTATATATTTATCTATATAAGTATCTATATCGTCGTCTAGTACCCATAGTACAAGCTTTGCTTAGTTTGGGACTAGGTTGCTTTGTGTAAGATTGTCCGCAAATATTTATTTATTTATTTACCTACGAGTAAATGAGTAATATTTAGCTACATTAAACAGATCGTTTTGCGTTATATTCTTCCAATATTTGATTCATAATAGGTACCTAAGCGTTGATTGTCAACATTGATTCACGAATACAAAGTTCCGCAAATATTTTATCTGTAGAGTACAATGTGGTTCAGGTAAAAATGTTGTAATTTTTTTAGTTGAGCAGCCACTTGTTAAAGTAGTTTATGATAGATAAATTCAAAACAAACATACATATTTTGTTATAAAATGAAGTACTCTAAAATGCATCGGAGCCGAGATATTTGCAATATTATATTTCCACAGTTCATATTGAAAAGTTATAAATAAAAGTTAAAACTGAAATATTCTCCGATTGTTTAACGCGATACATTTTATATATCTACGAGTATGCGTATTAAGGGGCTCACAGCTCCCAATGACCTTCGATCTGTTACCGTCCGTTTTTTCGTGTTTTTTTTGGCTTACCGTATTAACAACAACGAGGTTAACCGAAATAGTATCCCATATTTACTTCAAAACTCATAGTTTTTGAGATACATGGCACTAAACTTTAGCAATTTTAGGCCAAAAAAACAGTTTTTTGGACGTATCTTTTATAATAATGAGTTAAAAATAAAAAACTCTCTTGTGTTGTTAGAAACGTCATAAAGGAATAGTTACATGTAAATTTCATATATAAAAGTGCATAAACAACATACTAATATCGAAAACAGAGCTTTTTTGGACCATGTTTGAATAAATCATAGAAAAATAAATATACATTTTTTTCCAAAAAAACTCTCTTGCAAAAGTAGATCAAGTATTGAAGAACCGATTAACGTTTAGTGCATACATATATCTATTGTAGTAACTGAGGAATATCAACTCAAAACTCATCAAAACTAGTCAAAAAGCGCGTGGAGCCCCTTAAGAGGTCCTCTAAACGATTACACGAAGAAAAACATCCATGGCCGCTGCAAACAAAAAACCGACAATTTTTGTCATACAAAGTATTAGGTACAAAGTTGTCCAATGCCCTGTGAAAAGATAATAACGCCACTACTTGCTATATGTAGGTTTGTGGTGTTGAGTTCCTGGTGGTCGCCAGAGCTCCCGAGGATATGTTGTGTTGAGGATGAGGGACCTGCGTTCGGCTCTAGCTTTCAACGCTACGTAGGTTTGTGGTGTTGAGTTCCTGGTGGTCGCCAGAGCTCCCGAGGATATGTTGTGTTCAGGATGAGGGACCTGCGTTCGGCTCTAGCTTTCGACGCTACTTAGGTTTGTGGTGTTGAGTTCCTGGTGGTCGCCAGAGCTCCCGAGGATATGTTGTGTGAGGATGAGGGACCTGCGTTCGGCTCTAGCTTTCAACGCTACGTAGGTTTGTGGTGTTGAGTTCCTGGTGGTCGCCAGAGCTCCCGAGGATATGTTGTGTTGAGGATGAGGGACCTGCGTTCGGCTCTAGCTTTCAACGCTACGTAACCTACAAAGTTGTCCAATGCCCTGTGAAAAGATAATAACGCCACTACTTGCTATATGTAGGTTTGTGGTGTTGAGTTCCTGGTGGTCGCCAGAGCTCCCGAGGATATGTTGTGTTGAGGATGAGGGACCTGCGTTCGGCTCTAGCCTTAAACGCTACGTAGGTTTGTGGTGTTGAGTTCCTGGTGGTCGCCAGAGCTCCCGAGGATATGTTGTGTTGAGGATGAGGGACCTGCGTTCGGCTCTAGCTTTCAACGCTACGTAGGTTTGTGGTGTTGAGTTCCTGGTGGTCACCAGAGCTCCCGAGGATATGTTGTGTTCTTCTTCTTCTCGTGTCGATGGCTTCAAATCATGTTGTGTTGATGATAAGGGACCCGCGTTCGCCTCTAGCTTTCAACGCTACGTAGGTTTGTGGTGTTGAGTTCCTGGTGGTCGCCAGAGCTCCCAAGGATATGTTGTGTTGAGGATGAGGGACCTGCGTTCGGCTCTAGCTTTCAACGCTACGTAGGTTTGTGGTGTTGAGTTCCTGGTGGTCACCAGAGCTCCCGAGGATATGTTGTGTTCTTCTTCTTCTCGTGTCGATGGCTTCAAATCATGTTGTGTTGATGATAAGGGACCCGCGTTCGCCTCTAGCTTTCAACGCTACGTAGGTTTGTGGTGTTGAGTTCCTGGTGGTCACCAGAGCTCCCGAGGATATGTTGTGTTCTTCTTCTTCTCGTGTCGATGGCTTCGAATCATGTTGTGTTGATGATAAGGGACCCGCGTTCGCCTCTAGCTTTCAAAGCTACGTAGGTTTGTGGTGTTGAGTTCCTGGTGGTCGCCAGAGCTCCCATGGATATGTTGTGTTGAGGGTGAGGGACCCGCGTTCGGCTCTAGCTTTCAACGCTACGTAGGTTTGTGGTGTTGAGTTCCTGGTGGTCACCAGAGCTCCCGAGGATATGTGGTGTTGAGGATGAAGGACCCGCGTTCGCCTCTGGCTTTCAACGCTACGATTCCTCAAATCAATAAAGGGTCGGCGGTCGGGTGTTCCTTCTGGAATCGCAAGCGTCCATAGGTTACGGCACTTGCTTACCGTCAGGCAGACCATCGTTATGCTTGTTTGACACCATCGTAGTTTAAATAAAAGATAATACAATTAATAAATAAAGTAGGTTTTTAAATTTGGATAAATCCGAATGAGTAGGTAGACATAGGTGGCTAAAACTATACACATTTCAAAGGCATTTGATTGTGTACACCATGGTATATTAATCCGAAAGCTTAGTTTCTACGGGGTAAAGAACAATGCTCTATCTCTTATCACATCATACTTATCAAATAGAAAGCAACAAGTGGAGTTAATCAGAGTACAATCTTCCGGGTCTAACGTCATGATAGGAGTCCCTCAAGGCTCGATTCTTGGCCCGTTCCTATTCCTAGTCTATATTAATGACTTGCCCATCATATATATAAGCAAAAAACATGACATCATACTATTTGCTGATGGTGATGACACATCATTAATTTTTAAAGTGAGCCGAAAACAAAACAATTTAGATGAGGTGAATGCAGTATTAAGCTCAGTTGCTAACTGGTTCACAGCCAACAACCTACTTTTGAACAGCACAAAATAGATGTCTTAAATTCACGCTTCTTATTGTTAAGGTCTGTTGCAGTGACCGGCTGAAACTGAAGGACGAAACTCTTGAATTCGCCCGTAGTACGGTTTTTCTAGGTATAACCATTGATCATACATTGCAATGGGGTCCACATATAGTCATGTTATCAAATAGCCTCCTAGCGCCCATGGGCCTACTGGAAGGACATATTCTCTAAATAGTACATTGTTTAACAACGGGCGTATGAGGAATATTGCAAACGAGAGTCTATCAGAAGCCCGATGCCGTAAGGCGGAGGGCTTTTGATGACTCGAGTTTGCAATATTCTTACGCCCGTGTTATACAGAATGTTTTTCATCACATTTGTGAGGAAATAAATAACTACAAAAGACAGAAAAATCTATGTTTTATACAAGCGCACCAATCAATATGTTGACGAAATTGACAACTTCACTTCCAGATCAGTGCGAGTGGAGGGCGTAGCTTCAATATTTCAACTAATCACAGAGCCTGCTCGATTTTATTTTCAACCAATTACAGAGCAGAATTCTTGTCTATCACTTACTAAATTTAAGGAAATTATAAAAGACCGCTTAGTATGTAAGGCCTATTATAGTGTCAAGGAATTTGTAGAAGACAATAACTTCTTTTAAGCCAGTAAGTCATTGCTAAGTGAAATTCAATTTTATTCTAGTTTTTAATTTTTATAATTTTTAAGTGGCATTTTATTTATTTGACCGTATTCTTTTTTAACCGACTTCAAAAAAAGGAGGAGGTTCTCAATTCGGATGTATTATTTTTTATTTTTTTTTATTTTTAATGTTTGTTACCTCAGAACTCAGTCATTTATGAACCGATTCGTACAATTCTTTTTTTAACTGAAAGTATATGCTTCCAGATTGGTCCCATTGTTTCCAAAACCCCAGTTGGATGATGGGAATCATGAGGAATTGAGGGAACTCCTCAAATATATTAGGCACGCGTGTAGTTATTTCGGTATTTTCTATTATAACTCGTGTATTTACACCCGGAAATCATAAATTTGGTGAAGTGGAAGTGATGATGAAGACCACAGATGGCTTGTGGAACTTGATGATGTACTTCAAACTATATAAGTACGTCACAGATTCTGCTATTATTCCGTTGAAATAGCAAACAATGAAGTGCCAAAGGTAATTCTGAGATCCTTGAGGAATCGACGGAAGTCCTCAAATATTATCGGCCCACATACAGCGATTTGGTTTATTGGTCTAAAAATCAACGCTTTTGTACTCGAAAATCAGTTCATGTGGTAAATTGGAAAAAAAATGTGGAAATGTTAATGTGGCTTGGCGGAGTACTGAATTGAAGTCGGTTAAAACTTTGTTTTGAAAGTAAATTATTATGTGAACTGTTTGTGGTTCTAATTTTGTGTGGACTGTCAGCCGTTAAATTTTATTATCTCCACTTATAATAAATCTCTAAATTAAAAAAAGAATCAACCAGTTTGAAACTAAGCTTTGCGCGGTTCGAATGTTCTCAGCATCCCATGAACGGAAAAATATGAAACATTTTATATAGGTACATTATTATTCTAGCTGCAACTTAGGATAGTTTTTATCCGAATGCGACAGTTAATTAATTTTCCGAAATATACGACTTCATTTAATTTTTCATTTATTTTTATTGAAATCAAACGCTGCTCCAACTGTCAGCTATAAGAACCGTCAAATTTTCGTCAAAATGGCGGAATTGCTTTGCCTTTCACTTATTAATAATTTAAATCCCGTCTACGATAGACCTTTACGAGACAAATGCTAAAATATAAACCATAAAAAAATATTCGATTCTGATATGAGAACTTATATGCGCAAATGTCGTTTTATGTCGTTATTTCAATAAATGAAATCAACAAATTTGAACAATATAATTAACACGAATTGTTTTTTTTTTTAATGACAATGGCACGCGCTCGGCGCATTCAGCCAAAGTACCTGCGGCGCTACCACGAAAACCGATACTCAATGTTCATATATTTGCATCCCTGTCACTCGAGTATGGTTAGTGCGATAGAGATAGAGATACCCGAATATTTTCGAATTCCGAAGTTCGTGGTTATAGCTCAGGAATCGAAAATATGGTAAATAATCATAATGTATTTTCTCGAAAAAGAATTTAAAATAAATATAGTCAAATGGAGAAAAAAACAAAGCAAGAGGTTATATAGGTAATGATTAAGTTATAAGAGTCCAAAGTTTTAAGAGGGGGTATGTTCTGTCCCTTTTCCGCAAAACGCACCTTCATATAGGTTATAGGTTATAGGTTGTACGCGGGCTGGGTTTCCGCAACTCGACGTCATAAATGCGCCTATTTTGCGTAGGGGTTTTGGCACTACTGTTATTCGTGCCAACCCAGTTCCACCAGGAAGCCTAGCAGACCCTTTACGTTGCCGACGGCCTCCGGTAGTGACCCCGGTGTTCCGAGGTACTTTGCCCTGTAGTCCGCCACTCCAGGACATGTCAGGATGACGTGGGCGGCTGTCTCGTCCTCTTCCATGCAGGCTCTGCAGAGAGGACTGTCTGTAACACCTAAAGTAAAAAGGTGTTTGTTTAGTAGTGCATGACCAGTTATAGCTCCTGTCAGAAGACGGAGTGCCGGCCTCTTTAGCTGCTTTAGCTTCCTTGACAATCCGGGGTTGATTGTCGGGAGGGCCTCCCTGGTTTGCCTGCAGGTTCCTAGGGTGTTCCAATGTTTTTGGTGTTCTACCTTGGTGTTTAGTCGCAGTGTGCTCCGCAGCCATGCAGAGGGTAGAGGAATTGTGGGTTCCGGTCCTACAGCTCTTGACTCTGAACCCTCTCTAGCCAGTGCATCCGCTGCATCGTTACCGCGTGAATTACTGTGCCCTTTGATCCATTGCAGGGTTATGTCGCTGTTATTACATACCTCTGATAGGATTTTGTGGCACTCGTGTATCAGCCCAGAAGTTGTTGCGTGACCTTGCAGGGCTTGCAGTACGGATCGACTATCGGAAAGTATGCGGATGGGATATCCCCTTACCTCCCTGGAGGCGATTGCGTGAGCAGCCATTATTATGCCCATACACTCTGCCTGGAAGACGGTGTTGTGGGTCCCTAATGGTGTCGAAATGCGTATGTTTAGGTCCTCCGAGAATACTCCTGATCCGGTGCCTGACCTTGTCTTGGACCCGTCCGTGAAGATTCTTAGCTCTCTGGGGTTAAGTCCTTCCTGGGGGGTTTCGTATAGTTCAACTTTGTACTTTTTGTCAAAGACGAACTGTCTGGGAATGATGTCTGAAGTTGCCTCTATAAGGGGCTCCCTACCTACAGCCTCGTAGAGTATTTCGGTGTGTGGAACCCTGGGCGGTCTCCAGAGATGTTGTCTTTTGAGCCTTATGGCTGCTGCCAGAGCCTCTTGCCTGATGAAAATGTGAAGCGGCGGAATGTCCATGATGGCTTCCAGGGCTGCAGTCGGTGTAGTCCTCATGCAGCCACTAGCCGCCATGCAGGCCAGTCTCTGGAGGCGTTGTAGTTTAGCTTCGATCGTGGTTAGCGTGGTACGAGGCCACCACACTATGGCACCGTAGCTTACTATTGGTCGGATTACTGTCTGGTACAGCCATAGAGTGATCTTGGGGTTTAGTCCCCAGGTCCTACCTATCATTCTACGGCACTGCCAGAAGACGACTGTAGCTTTTTGGATTTTATTGTCTAGATGACTGCTCCAATTAAGTTTGGCATCGAGTATTACACCTCAGTACTTTACCTCTGTTGACAATTGGAGTTCTGTATTGAACAGTCTGGGCAGGCGGTAGGTCCCCAGATTCCGTTTGTTGGTGAACATTACCAGCTCGGTCTTCCTTGGGTTGACTGTTAGTTCATTGTCATTGCACCAGCGTTCCACTATGGCGAGTGCGGAGCGGGTGACATCGCACACTGTACCTGCACGTATGCCGCTGGTGAGTATCGTTATGTCGTCAGCATACCCGATGGTTTAGTGATGACTGTTGTTTAGCTTGGTGATTAGGTCGTTAACCACCATGTTCCAGAGTAGTGGTGAGAGGACGCCTCCCTGGGGGCATCCCTTCGCTACTTGTGCTTGTTTTGTTTGGTCTTCCCCGAGCCTAATGACCCTTTGACTTAACATGTTGTGTATCCATTTAATCATAACCGCACCTTCATATGAAACGATTGTTTTTTACTATGACGCTCGAGTATATTGACGTCACAGTCCCTCATCGTTTTCTCACTCTAACAAGCGACATTAAAACGGATGTAGCTTTATAATTTTTGGAGATATTTGAATGGGAGTTTCATTATCTTCTATCTATTTATCTCCACTTATAATAAATCTCTAAATTAAAAAAAGAATCAGCCAGTTTGAAACTAAGCTTTGCGTGGTACGAATGTTCTCAGCATCCCATGAACGGAAAAATATGAAACATTTTATATAGGTACATTGTTATTCTAGCTGCAACTTAGGATAGTTTTTATCCGACTGCGACAGTTAATTAATTTTCCGAAATATACGACTTCATTTAATTTTTCATTTATTTTTATTGAAATCAAACGCTGCTCCAACTGTCAGCTATAAGAACCGTAAAATTTTCGTCAAAATGGCGGAATTGCTTTGCCTTTCACTTATTAATAATTTAAATCCCGTCTACGATAGACCTTTACGAGACAAATGCTAAAATATAAACCATAAAAAAATATTCGATTCTGATATGAAAACTTATATGCGCAAATGTCGTTTTATGTCGTAATTTCAATAAATGAAATCAACAAATTTGAACAATATAATTAACACGAATTTGTTTTTTTTGAATGACAATGGCACGCGCTCGGCGCATTCAGCCAAAGTACCTGCGGCGCTACCACGAAAACCGATACTCAATGTTCATATATGTGCATCCCTGTCACTCGAGTGTGGTTAGTGCGATAGAGATAGAGATACCCGAATATTTTCGAATTCCGAAGTTCGTGGTTATAGCTCAGGAATCGAAAATATGGTAAATAATCATAATGTATTTTCTCGAAAAAGAATTTAAAATAAATATAGTCAAATGGAGAAAAAAACAAAGCAAGAGGTTATATAGGTAATGATTAAGTTAAAGAGTCCAAAGTTTTAAGAGGGGGTATGTTCTGTCCCTTTTCCGCAAAACGCACCTTCATATGAAACGATTGTTTTTTACTAAGACGCTCGAGTATATTGACGTCACAGTCCCTCATCGTTTTCTCACTCTAACAAGCGACATTAAAACGGATGTAGCTTCATAATTTTTTGAGATATTTGAATGGGAGTTTCATTATCTTCTATCTATTTATCTCCACTTATAATAAATCTCTAAATTAAAAAAAGAATCAGCCAGTTTGAAACTAAGCTTTGCGCGGTTCGAATGTTCTCAGCATCCCATGAACGGAAAAATATGAAACATTTTATATAGGTACATTATTATTCTAGCTGCAACTTAGGATAGTTTTTATCCGACTGCGACAGTTAATTAATTTTCCGAAATATACGACTTCATTTAATTTTTCATTTATTTTTATTGAAATCAAACGCTGCTCCAACTGTCAGCTATAAGAACCGTCAAATTTTCGTCAAAATGGCGAAATTGCTTTGCCTTTCACTTATTAATAATTTAAATCCCGTCTACGATAGACCTTTACGAGACAAATGCTAAAATATAAACCATAAAAAAATATTCGATTCTGATATGAGAACTTATATGCGCAAATGTCGTTTTATGTCGTAATTTCAGTAAATGAAATCAACAAATTTGAACAATATAATTAACACGAATTTGTTTTTTTTGAATGACAATGGACGCGCTCGGCGCATTCAGCCAAAGTACCTGCGGCGCTACCACGAAAACCGATACTCAATGTTCATATATTTGCATCCCTGTCACTCGAGTATGGTTAGTGCGATAGAGATAGAGATACCCGGATATTTTCGAATTCCGAAGTTCGTGGTTATAGCTCAGGAATCGAAAATATGGTAAATAATCATAACGTATTTTCTCGAAAAAGAATTTAAAATAAATATAGTCAAATGGAGAAAAAAACAAAGCAAGAGGTTATATAGGTAATGATTAAGTTATAAGAGTCCAAAGTTTTAAGAGGGGGTATGTTCTGTCCCTTTTCCGCAAAACGCACCTTCATATGAAACGATTGTTTTTTACTATGACGCTCGAGTATATTGACGTCACAGTCCCTCATCGTTTTCTCACTCTAACAAGCGACATTAAAACGGATGTAGCTTCATAATTTTTTGAGATATTTGAATGGGAGTTTCATTATCTTCTATCTATTTATACATAATAAATGCCTATGTCCTGACTGACTTATTCACTCACTCACTCACTCATCAACGCACAGCCGAAACTACTAATCTTAGAGAGTTGATTTTTGCACAGTATGTTGCTTTTATAACGTGGGCTAGGGATAAAAAGGGATTTTTGAAAATTCTACCCCTAAGGGGGTAAAATGGGGGTGCAAAGTTTGTATGGGAGAACCTTTTTTTTTTTGAGCTATAGACTTAAACTTTGTAGAAAAATTAGTTATTAGAATACAAATGAAACACTTTCAGCGTTTTGGAAAATTCCACCCCTACGGGGGTAAAATAGGGGTGCAAGGTTTGTATGGGGGAAACATTTTTTTTTTAAATAGAGACTTAAAACTTTGTAGAAAGATCAGTCATTAGAATACAAATAAAGGACTTTCAGGGTTTTAGAAAATTCTACCCCTAAAGGGGTAAAATAGAGTGCAAAGTTTGTATGGGAAAAACTACTTTTTTTTAAATAGAGACTTAAAACTTTGTAGAGAAATTATTCATTAGAATACAAATAAAGTACCTAGATTCAGTGTTTTAAAAAAATCTACCCCTAAGGGGGTAAAATAGGGGTGCAAATTTTGTATGGGGGAAACAATATTTTTTTTAAATAGAGACTTAAAACTTTGTAGAAAGTCTCGTCATCAGAATACAAATTAAGTACTTTCAGCGTTTTAGAAAATTCTACCCCTAAAAATAGGGGGCTAAAATAGGGGTGCAAAGTTTGTATGTGGGAAACTATTTTTTTTAGCTAGAGTCCTAAAACTTTGTAGAAAGATTATTTAAATACAAAGAAAGTACTTTCAGCGTTTTGGAAAATTTCACCCCTAAGGGGGTAAAATAGGGTGCAAAGTTTGTATGGGAAAAACATATATTTTTTTAATAGAGACTTAAAATTTTGACGAAAAATTACTTATTAGAACATGAAAAATACTACATTCGGCGTTTTACAAAAATCATTCCCTAAGGGGGTTAAAAAAGGGTGCAAGGTTTGTATGGGGAACACTTTTTCTGAGCTAGACACTTAAAACTTTGTAGAAAGATTACTTATAAAAATACAAAAAAAAAGACTTTCAGCGTTTTCAAAAATCTATCCCTAAGGGGGATAAAAAGGGGTGCAAAGTTTTTATCAGGGAAAGTTTATGTTTTTGAGTTAGAGACTTGAAACTTTGTAGAAAGATTACTTATTAAAATACAAAAAAAGAACACAAATCGTTTTAGAAAATTCCACCCCTAATAGGGTTAAAAAGGAGAGCAAGCTTTGCATGGGCAACACTTTTTTTTGAGTTAGACTTAAAACTTTGCAAAAAGATTACTTATTAGAATACTAAAAAAGAACTTTCAGCGTTTTAGAAAACTCCATCCCTAAGGGGATCCTTAAGAAGGGTAGCCAGTGTTGTGTGGGAAAAACTTTTTTTTTTACTAGACTTAAAACTATTCAAAATGTTACTTATTAAAATTAATAATAAAGTACTTTCAGAGTTTTAGAAAATTCCACCCCTAAGGGGGTTAAGAAAGCTTTGTATGGGCAACACTTTTTTTGAGCTAGAGACTTATAAGTTTACGAAAAAAGTTCTTTCAGCGATTAGAAAAATTCAACCTCTAAAGGGGTTTAAAAGGGGGTTCATATTTTAAATGGCGAGCAATAAAATTTTAAAGTGTGAGTAAGAGATTTTTAACTTCGGTGTTATTCTGTACGTTAAAAGACTACAAAACTGATTTCAGAGTTTTTCCAAATTCATCCCCTAAGAGTGTTAAAATTGGTTCAAAGTTTGAGTATTTCAAGGCATTTTTAAAGTATGAGATTTTTAACTTTGGTTTTAGACTGTTTGTTCACAAACTAGAAAATGAACATCAACTTTTTTTTTAATTATCCCCTAAAAGAGGGTTCAAATTTTGTATTGAGAGAAATCATTTTCTAAGACGATAAAAAGTTCTACGCGGACGAAGTCGCGGGCAACAGCTAGTGTATGTATAAATGTGATACTTATGATTGAAATTTTTGTATCTTATTGTAATCTTTTTCGTGTATTTAGTCAACTTTAACTTTCTTTTGTGACGTTTCTCAAGAACTCTTTGAGTCTATTTGAAATAAAATTATTTTGATTTTGATTTTTTGATTGCGTGTACAGCGCAGACTCGCGCCAATAGACTACTACTACTAATAATGGTATTAGTCAGTTGGATGCATTCAAAAGCATGCATTTGTAGTAGAAAAAAGTATTTAGTAGGTACAACCTGTTTTTAATCCTTATTATCCTAAAGGTTAAGTATATATTAATGCGAACGTGTTTGTTTGTTTCTGATTTGCCTTTAGGACAGTAACGGAGCAATTCAGAGCTCTACACCAGACAAGTAACAAGTCACCGTTCATCAAATTCAGACATGCCAACTACGTAACGTAAATGTTGCATTTTGGGGAAACAAATGCAAATGCAACGGAAAGTAAAAAAAAATAAAAAAATTTGATTCCCTTGAGAGTTTCGAAATATACTTACTATTTTTGCGGCATAAACGGCCGTATCTATTTTTACGTTAACTTCGATGTTTGATTTTTCACAGTTGCAAGGGACTGTAGACGACTATATATGGTTTTAATTTCAACTCGATACCTCCGCGCGTTCTCCGCGTTTTTTCCGTTTGAGGTACGAAACCCTAAAAATACCGAAAATTATTTATATTTATCAAATAGTTTTATGTTATTGTTGATGTTATAGTAGGTACTTATTCATTAAATCAGTCTTCTTAATATTGTGGTACGTACCAATTTTCAATTCACCGAATATGAAGTACAGAGAAGTGCAAATGATGTGTTTTCGAATTAAATAGAAAAAATACTATAAAATTATAGCATAGGTACTTTATTCACCCACTATTTGTTCAAAGTATTTCGGAGGAATTGCTCTCAGACTGTACGGAAGTACCTACACGTCACGTAATAATGAAATTTTATTTTAAATGTCATCCACAAAACGGGTTTAACATGAATAATGCATTAAGTAAACATTATTTTGATGTAACCAGTATTCATTCGATGAATTAAAAAGTCAGAAAGCCCAAACTTACGAACAAAGCTGGCGCTACCTCTCAAATATTAGCATTTATTTTTAAATTAGCATTGAGCTGCGCAGTCACTTTGCGCTCTGATGGCTCTATTCTATCGGATTGAGTTGAGAGCCACATTTTTTCCGACAAACCCAAAAGTCGGTAAATAGCTGACAAAGGGGGTCGACAATGCCCCAATACCGATGTTTGGGCCAAAATAAAAGGTCTTTGAAGAAATGCTGGTATTGTGCGTCTGCGCATTGTATAGTTTTACGGTGAGGGTTGCATAAGACCGCTCGGTAGCAATCGGCGTGTACTTCAAAGCGATCCCTGTTTACGTACAATATTATTTTTATTGCAGTAATTGAGTGAAAATTCTATGACTGCGCAGCGGCGGTGTTTGAGCTTTCTAATGCTTTGTTTATTTTTAATTGCGGCTATAAATGGGTGGCTGATAAACAGATAGCGTGGTAATTACTTTGAAATATTTGGTTGCCAATTTTACCTGGATTATATGGCCGCTGCCCTGGGGCGTAGATGAGCCCAGAGGTAGCTAATCCACTGAAAATCCCAACCTAGTAACTGAAATGTTTTTTTAGATTATTGCCCCTAATAAGTATGACGACGAGAGTGGTGTAGGCACGCGTAATGCAGAGTGTCAGTTGTTTGTACTCAGGCTACCCGCACGATTACTTAGCGACCGACTATATTTTTCCTAAAGATATAACTTGACTTATCAAAATGTAGTCTTTATAACAATGCAATAACATCTAAACTCGCATGTCAAGCTTTATTAATCTGGGCTGTTGAAAAGTGTTATAATTGTGTAAATTGTATCAGATATACTCCCTTACGGATGTAACGATTAATTCCGTAACGGAAATGCAAGCAGAACGCACGGCACTATCGACTTCAATAACATGTTCACAGTTTTGCACTCTATTCCGTTGTAATAAGGTGATACATGTTTACATATATTTGACATTAACTCTACAATTGCCCCAAGACCCAGGGGCTCAATCAAGCAATCAAACGTCGGTTAATTGCAGCCAAATGTCGGCAAACGCCGGCAAATGTCGGCGTAACCATTCGAAGGGTTAAGGTGAGATTAATACAAGATGTTCTTTATAGACCATTTAAATGATTTAAAGAATTAGAAGTGGTATAATTGAGTTGTATATTTTCATTACAGCTGTTATATGATAATTTGTAGGAGACGCGTTAAGTGTTGAAACATCTTTGGTGAAATTAATTTCATTTAATAAGGTTTAGTGCTGGATGCAGTAAAATATGAGTAGGTATGACTTTACTATGAGTTTATTTGTGAACCATTTCGTTAGTAGATCATTGTCGTTGAATTATACATATAATACCTACATAGGTAAGTTAACCTACAACAACTATTTGAGTATACCTACGCATGATTAAAGGGATTATTTTTAAGAAGCTTGCATTTATATATTGACGTTATGTTATCCTTATAATAGGCTGAGAAGTATCTCGTTTTGAGTGCGGTGAGACGAGAATATAGGCCTGCAAAGTGACTATCTTTTATTCTTATATCAGTCTATCTCTACTTTGTCGGCAATCTTCATTTTCGCCTCTACACAGTAATCTAAATACCATCAACAACTGGTAATTGCCTACTCTTGAACCTTATTGAAACTGAATAACGGTTTGTGATGGTCACTCCAGGTTGTTGCAGTTTGTACTAGCACAAAACGATTCGATAGCCATAGATACATTTTCCTGATCGAAAAAAAAACTGTTTACATAATTATCATTAAATTCTAGTTTCCCTTCCCACTAAAATTACCTACCTTTCAAATACAAATCAGGGGCTTTTAATGTACAATATTTTATGTTCCTTAATCCAAAAACGTTGCACAATCACAAACGCATTTCATAACGCATATTGCACATTCTAGAGCTTAACGCATTACTTATAAAACCAACGAATTCATACATCACCATCCTTATCCTAATGACAAAGCGTCTATAATTCCTCAACATAATTTGTATTATTTTTGTAAGTATGTATCCCCGCTGTCATGTTAAGGTACTCAGTCCAATGTTTAGCAACGCAACTGGGAACATAAAGCGGTGAAGTGGGTGAACTGGGAAGTGTTCAAGTGGGTAAGTATTATGTGGATATAATTGCCCACTTTTCTTTGGGCCGTTTCCGGGCGGATGTTACTGGCCAATTTGTTATTAGGTACGTTCAATTTGTGCATTGTACAATATGGTGCTTATACTTTGTAATTTTTAAATCGATAATGGTAGGATAATTGTAAGCTTTTAATTCCGAAGGCATTTTTCTACGGCACTTCCACATTACACTCGGCGTCAAAAGTATCGCACCTTTCCTAAAATTCGTTTCAAGCGATTATTACTCCTAAGATACTTACTGTACCCTGTCGATATTAGTATCATTTGAAAGGTAATAAAACCCTCTAGGCTTTAGCTTTCAAATGATACTAATATCGACAGGGTACAGTATCTTAGGAGTAATAATCGCTTGAAACGAATTTAAGGAAAGGTGCGATACTTTTGACGCCGAGTGTATGTGCATGTGCACACAGAAGAATGTACATACTTGATTCTAGGTAAATATTATTGAAACGCTAACACACATTGTAAACAGTTATTTTCAGTTATAAGTATGTGTGCAGCGCCATCAAACTGCTTACTATACAGTTTGGCGCAATTATTGTAAAATTAATATGATTGTTCCTTACCTTAAATGATATAAAAAAATATCAAAATATCCGATTATCTTGAAAGCAGTTAATTTCGGCAAGTTTTTGTTTTCTGACTTTGAGTGAATCATCATAATTCAAGATGATACTAGTAGGTAGATATATGCAGCTGTTTCATTCAAGAGTTGGGCGGTCTTTCTCTCTCTAATTTATCTCTTGATTCAAGTTTTCATCTATGTAAGTTATGTGTTTATACGAGAACTTTTATATATTTCATACGATTATCATAAATGCGCATTGCAAATATCAAAATGCCGAAAGCTCTTGTCAAATAGCCAGCAATTAATGCTTCTGTCTAGCGCAATGCTTGACTTGGTTCAGGATGCCCTAAGCCTTAGGGCAACCAGCCCATCCCAACCTTAAGGCCTAAATCATATTAAGTCCGCCATCTGTACATTAATGTAATGTCACGTAAAGTGCAATAGATTGGAAATAAGTAAATAAACTGTGGGGACATATCTGATTGGCAGTTGGCTCGCTCTTAAAACCTACATGAATATCAGTAAGATTGTGTCGAGCTACGTCAACAAGGAAAGCAAAAAAACATGTCATTTATATTGCTGCTTATCTCGGGACACGACAGTGCCCCCGCCAAGTCGAGCAAAACATAGAGGCACGGCTGTACAGTCGCCATCACATACATCGGAGCAAACAAGCAGCTCAAAAACATCGGAACACACCTCTATTTTCAAGGCATTAGGGTGAATGTGCCGATATTTTTGAACACCTATAGTGTACCTATGTACCTATCTGATGGTGACTATACTATGCAAATACTACGCAAGTACGGTTCTCCGTAGGACAACTCTCTCGCTAATCGCTTTAGCAACTAACAGTCCCAAGCAGCCCTAGTCAGAGTAGAAAAGTTATAATCTTTCTTTTTTGGGACCTATCTTACAAAAATCGACCTAGTCCCAAACTAAGCAAAGCTTGTACTATGGATACTAGACGACGATATAGATACTTATATAGATAAATGAAATATGTCCCTAAAAAATAAAGAAAAGTTATAATACCCGTTTTAATCGTGATTTCCTATTTTGCACAGGGGATCTATTGTATTTATCTGACTCAACATTATTGGTAAAATTATTGGCATTAGGTACAAAGTTGCACTTTATGCATGTAGGTATCATAATTAATCAACATGAACCATATCTATTGGTCCCGAAATCAAGTAGGTAATTATGCTGATTTCTTATACTGATATGAGACTGTTGCGATGTGTTTACGTTAGGCTGAACGCGTGGAAGCGTACGAGCGATTAATCACTTAACTATAAATACGAGTATGCAATGCCAATAAGTCGAGTACCTAAAACATGACAACTATGTGTAAACTAAAAATGTTCACGCACATACACATACTAGACGAGCCCTAAAAATATGATGCCATATTCAAATAATAACGGATTGAGGTATGTGTGAAATTCCATACGAGGGGAGCGCGGGGAGACGTGGAACTCATTACTGGCACGTGACACGCGCCCACTCTCCCCTACTACATTTTGGCAATGAGTTATTGAGTGCAGTGAAGGCTTGGGTGTGACTGTATTAATGTTTGGTTTGGATGAGAAAAAAGATTTTTAGTCAGATTTAAAATAATTCCTGTAAATATATATACTTAGGTACCTACTCTACGCTTTATGGTGCAGTTGGTATTCACACAATCGAGAGGAATCTAAGGACGGGTTCATGTCAAAAACCCTCAAGCCGTTTAGGGGTCATACACAGATTCACGGTGAGTTTTAATGTATTTGAATGTTTGCTGTTCCAAAGAAATTGACATTCTCATACACATAATATTATATATTTATCTACACATCATCATTTTCTCCCCTTCCCCCAGGTCGGCGCAGCATGTCCTTTTCTTCCATACCTCCATGTCACTCGTCATCTCGTCACTTACTTCCTTCCGCTTCATATCGTCTCTCACACAGTCCATCCACCTTTTCCTTGGTCTACCTCTTCTCTGCCATCCCTCCACGTTCATACCTTGTTAGGTTTCTCTTTTGGTCACATGACCGTCATCCCTCCGCATAAAATGCCCATACCACGCCCATAGCCCTTATGACTTTGCCTTAGGCTGGGTACAGTACAACACACATAAATTACCTACTAAACAAAGTACCTAATGGTCAATAAAAAACTTGAGGCACGTGAGCTTGGGTAATTTTTACACTATATGTTGAATGCTAGATATCAAGTCCTGACTTTGAAAAAATATATCATTCATTCATTCAAAAACAATTTGCATTGTGTGTGAAATACATGGAAATTATATAAAGCGGTTACATAGGTACAGAGTTAAAAATTAATATAGAGTAAGTATAGTTATTGAGTTATATTGCTGTCAGTACTATAACGATTCTCCATACAGGCGTCATAATTCCACTTGTAAAAAAAAACAATCACCTAAGGCGCGTGTAGAAGATTAAACGACAAAAAAAACATTACCTACGCAAATAAGCGGATTCGATTATTATAAGATGCTTAATGATAATTAAAAAGATAATCTGCGTAATCCTCAAAAATCCTGTTTACCCAAAAGATACTTAGGGGAGCTTAGCAACCATTTTTATCTCCATTTTTAACACAAAACCGACACTCAAACGCAATTTATCAACAAAACATCAACTCGCATTGTTAATTGCTGTTGATTGATGACGCAATTCCGGGCGTCAAATTACCCTACAAATGTAAGCGTAAATGACAAAATTTTACGCTCCCACCGTTTTACGCTCCCCGTATTTTTCTAATTGAATCATGTGTGATTTATTATTGGTCTGATGATGTATCATTCTTTCAGTAGCAGCCGCGCTCCCCACGAGGTATTGCCATGGCTACCAATATTCACATTGCGATTTTTAACCCCTATTTCCCCTTTGCGGGAACGATTTTTTATGGCGTACTACGCAAACTGACACCACATTTTTTTGAAATCAAAGTAAAATTACACTGGTACATACGAGCATGTTGTTATATTCCTGGGCTGTTATTCTTTTCGCGCTTATGCGTTTCACCTCACCCGTCTCGTCTAACGAAACTATATAGACCTCTACCTACGCTTAAATAGTTTTGTGATTAAGCGTTGAGATGATCTTAAAACAAGTTACAGAATACCGGGGCTGGTCATGAGTAGGTATATGGTAACCAGAGCTTCTGAAACATCGGATCCTGAAGTCTTCAAAGAAGCTGTGCGGTTCATGATAATATCGCATCGCATTAATTGTGATCATCATGAAATCGCACATCCTTCATTGTGAAAAAATCTTCTGAAAGAGAAAGAGAACATTTATTGTTTACCATGTTCAATTAGGTCTTAATGATAAATGTGTGAGTTACAATGGCAACCCTTTCGGGCATACAATATTAACTATAAAAGTTACATAGGTATATAATTATTCAGTTTAAAAACTCAAAGTATTCTTTTAATCATAAAATACATTTTCTGTCAACCATCGTTTTAATTGGCGCTTAAAATATGTTACTACCGCGTGATCACTACGGTTTTGTCCGAGAGAGTCAATAGCTCGATCTCGATACCATCAGTAATCTCCACTTATAATAAATCTCTAAATTAAAAAAAGAATCAGCCAGTTTGAAACTAAGCTTTGCGCGGTTCGAATGTTCTCAGCATCCCATGAACGGAAAAATATGAAACATTTTATATAGGTACATTATTATTCTAGCTGCAACTTAGGATAGTTTTTATCCGACTGCGACAGTTAATTAATTTTCCGAAATATACGACTTCATTTAATTTTTCATTTATTTTTATTGAAATCAAACGCTGCTCCAACTGTCAGCTATAAGAACCGTCAAATTTTCGTCAAAATGGCGGAATTGCTTTGCCTTTCACTTATTAATAATTTAAATCCCGTCTACGATAGACCTTTACAAGACAAATGCTAAAATATAAACCATAAAAAAATATTCGATTCTGATATGAGAACTTATATGCGCAAATGTCGTTTTATGTCGTAATTTCAATAAATGAAATCAACAAATTTGAACAATATAATTAACACGAATTTGTTTTTTTTTGAATGACAATGGCACGCGCTCGGCGCATTCAGCCAAAGTACCTGCGGCGCTACCACGAAAACCGATACTCAATGTTCATATATTTGCATCCCTGTCACTCGAGTATGGTTAGTGCGATAGAGATAGAGATACCCGAATATTTTCGAATTCCGAAGTTCGTGGTTATAGCTCAGGAATCGAAAATATGGTAAATATTTATTATTAATATTGGTATTTTCTCGAAAAAGAATTTAAAATAAATATAGTCAAATGGAGAAAAAAACAAAGCAAGAGGTTATATAAGTAATGATTAGAGTCCAAAGTTTTAAGAGGGGGTATGTTCTGTCCCTTTTCCGCAAAACGCACCTTCATATGAAACGATTGTTTTTTACTATGACGCTCGAGTATATTGACGTCACAGTCCCTCATCGTTTTCTCACTCTAACAAGCGACATTAAAACGGATGTAGCTTCATAATTTTTTGAGATATTTGAATGGGAGTTTCATTATCTTCTATCTATTTATACATAATAAATGCCTATGTCCTGACTGACTTATTCACTCACTCACTCACTCACTCACTCATCAACGCACAGCCGAAACTACTAATCTTAGAGAGTTGATTTTTGCACAGTAGGTATATTGCTTTTATAACGTGGGCTCGGGATAAAAAGGGATTTTTGAAAATTCTACCCCTAAGGGGGTAAAATAGGGGTGCAAAGTTTGTATGGGAGAACCTTTTTTTTTTTTGAGCTATAGACTTAAACTTTGTAGAAAAATTAGTTATTAGAATACAAATGAAATACTTTCAGCGTTTTGGAAAATTCTACCCCTAAAGGGGTAAAATAGAGTGCAAAGTTTGTATGGGAAAAACTACTTTTTTTAAATAGAGACTTAAAACTTTGTAGAGAAATTATTCATTAGAATACAAATAAAGTACCTAGATTCAGTGTTTTAAAAAAATCTACCCCTAAGGGGGTAAAATAGGGGTGCAAATTTTGTATGGGGGAAACAATATTTTTTTTAAATAGAGACTTAAAACTTTGTAGAAAGATTAGTCATCAGAATACAAATTAAGTACTTTCAGCGTTTTAGAAAATTCTACCCCTAAAAATAGGGGGCTAAAATAGGGGTGTTAAGTTTGTATGTGGGAAACTATTTTTTTTAGCTAGAGTCCTAAAACTTTGTAGAAAGATTATTTAAATACAAAGAAAGTACTTTCAGCGTTTTGGAAAATTTGACCCCTAAGGGGGTAAAATAGGGTGCAAAGTTTGTATGGGAAAAACATTTTTTTTTTAATAGAGACTTAAAATTTTGACGAAAAATTACTTATTAGAACATGAAATATACTACATTCGGCGTTTTACAAAAATCATTCCCTAAGGGGGTTAAAAAAGGGTGCAAGGTTTGTATGGGGAACACTTTTTCTGAGCTAGACACTTAAAACTTTGTAGAAAGATTACTTATAAAAATACAAAAAAAAGACTTTCAGCGTTTTGAAAAAATCTATCCCTAAGGGGGATAAAAAGGGGTGCAAAGTTTTTATCAGGGAAAGTTTATGTTTTTGAGTTAGAGACTTGAAACTTTGTAGAAAAATTACTTATTAAAATACAAAAAAAGAACACAAATCGTTTTAGAAAATTCCACCCCTAATAGGGTTAAAAAGGAGAGCAAGCTTTGCATGGGCAACACCTTTTTTTTGAGTTAGACTTAAAACTTTGCAAAAAGATTACTTATTAGAATACTAAAAAAGAACTTTCAGCGTTTTAGAAAACTCCATCCCTAAGGGGATCCTTAAGATCCTTAAGAAGGGTAGCCAGTGTTGTGTGGGAAAAACTTTTTTTTTTACTAGACTTAAAACTATTCAAAATGTTACTTATTAAAATTAATAATAAAGTACTTTCAGAGTTTTAGAAATTCCACCCCTAAGGGGGTTAAGAAAGCTTTGTATGGGCAACACTTTTTTTGAGCTAGAGACTTAAAAGTTTACGAAAAAAGTTCTTTCAGCGATTAGAAAAATTCAACCTCTAAGGGGGTTTAAAAGGGGGTTCAAATTTTAAATGGCGAGCAATAACATTTTAAAGTGTGAGTAAGAGATTTTTAACTTCGGTCTTATTCTGTACGTTAAAAGACTACAAAACTGATTTCAGAGTTTTTCCAAATTCATCCCCTAAGAGTGTTAAAATTGGTTCAAAGTTTGAGTATTTCAAGGCATTTTTAAAGTATGAGATTTTTAAGTTTGGTTTTAGACTGTTTGTTCACAAACTAGAAAATGAACATCAACTTTTTTTTAATTATCCCCTAAAAGAGGGTTCAAATTTTGTATTGAGAGAAATCATTTTCTAAGACGATAAAAAGTTCTACGCGGACGAAGTCGCGGGCAACAGCTAGTTGTCAATAATCTGGTCCTTATGACACAAATATTATAAGAATAGTTCAGCATACATGCACGTGTCACCGTAGCGAGCACTTTCATCAGAGTTCATCAGCTAAAGAGTCACCCGCCGTGCACATTGTGTGCCAAGTATTGTTGCCTAGGTCTCTGATGCGATGGTGCTGGCATGCAGACGCTGTATCAAAACCGAGAAAATGTCAGTCTATCTTCGTCTACAAATCTTGAAGAGCGCTGCAATGGCATCACGAAAGTAGGAATAATGTTTACGGATATCTTGGCAATGTTGTAAATCCATGTTCCAAATATTATAAATGCGAAAGTAACTCTCTCTCTCTTTTTGTCTGTGACCTTTTCGCGATTTACCTACTACGGAACCAATTAATTTCGGTATAGAGTTAGATTGGACTTTGGAGAAGGACATAGGTAGGTAGGTAGGCTACTTTTTGTCCCGGAAATAATCAAAATTTGAAATGGGAGTGGAAGTTTCTATGGCAGTGCAATTAATTAATGCTACGCCTATGCGACTCGAATGGCAAAAGTGTATAAGTCGTGTAAGTAGTCGATTTAACGAATTCAACGCGGGTGACATCGCGGGCAAAAGCTTGTGTTTATATTGTACGATGATTCTGACGAACTATGCACGCTAGCCGCGAACGTCAAACAACGAAGCTTTCATCGATAAATTAGGGTTACCTAACAACATTTTATTTTGGTTCAACAAAAATCAAATTTCAGTGATTTACATATTAATTGTGTTTTTTGGCAGACATTTTGTAATATTGTCTTCTGTTATCGCGATTATTATTTTTCTGATTCTTTTTCCTTTCTCAGACAAAATATTTTTTTCTCAGTTTACCCGACGCGCTGTATGCATAATAGGCTTGTTGCGTGGTGTTAAAATTGATAATGTCGTGTTGCTAAATGGATAGTAAATCATCAAAAGATTGTAATAAAGTATAAATTACAAAATATAATTCAAATCATAAAAAGATATGAACCTTGAAAGTTTAGAAAAATAAGTTTTTTTATTTATTGTTCAAGAGTAAATTTAAAGGTACCAATAGAATCCTTACGCTTTTATAGAAACAAATTTGTACGACAACTATGGACCTAAACGCAGTATTTCGCGACCGAAACAGCAATTTACTTCATTTTCCATGCAACGGTTAGTACAAATTGCACGGAGTGACGTCATACTTTAAAGCCAATCAGTATGAAGCGTTTCGACTGCTGTCAGCGAGGTCCGTCTTTAACTCGATTTTTTGGGTATTAATGTCCTTTAAATGTAGTTGCTTCCTTACAAACATTTGTTCATCTACAAAAACTGGTTCGAATGGCATCGTAAACAAATTTAAGGTCACAAGCCCATTGCAGGGCTCAAAACGTCGCTATGTACTTATTCTTATTCTTTTAAGAGAGGTAGGGCACAGCGGAATGTTATCTCGCTCGTATGTGGAGCAGTACCTAGCTGGGGAAGTACCTCCACCTTACAGAAGACCGCAGCCATAATAGCACCACTTCTTTGTAGTGTTACTATATTGTTGCATTCTATGAAGTATGTGGTGTTGTGTTCCTGGTGGCGAGTAAGGTCGCCAGAGCTCCCTAGGGTGCGCTGTGTTGGGACTGAGGGACCTGCATGTCTCTATCTGCCAACACAGCGAATCCTCAAGTGAATAAAGGGTCAGCAACGCGTTTGTGATTCTTCTGGAGACACAAGTGTCCATAGGTGACGGTACCAGCTTAACATCAGGCAGGCCGTAAGCCTATTGCCACCGTCGTTTTATATAAAAAAAAACCACAGTACGCGCGATACAATCCATTTGAATAATTTGTGGTTAATGAAAATTTAAAACATTTCCCACAAACAAAGTTTTCTTTCTTTTTACTTAAGGGGACGTAGGTTCGTGGTCTTCTCTCCCTCTCACTGAGCATAAGCGTGAGCGAGATGGAAGTGCGTGTTTGGAAGCGCGGGTATCATGTTTTTTAATTATATTTTTTTGTGCGTTTTAATAAATAAAAAAGTAATAGCTGATTTCCCTCAAACATGACATTGCCGATTTTTAAAACCAATTTTAATATGTTTAGCTGTTGTGCATAATTTGTTACGAATTTTAAGTGTATTTTAGACCTATATATATAATGTTCGTGATTTTTTTCTATCGAGCGAAAGTCAAAAACTCAGGATTCGAATAGCTGATTTCCCTCGAGAAAGGCCTCAAGATTGCTAATAAAATTTAAGGCAGCCGTTTTATAATCCAAACAAGAGCTACGATTTCTTAAAAATATGTTTTTGGAGCTCACGTCGCCTTAAATTTTATCATCTGCTATTTAGTTCCTGTAATCAAAATTGTTCAAATATAAAAGAAGTGAAACTTAGCTGGACACATAGGCAACTGTGTTTATAGATATCTCGTATATTAATAAACAGCAAGCATGTATTCACCCAAGTCAGATGTTAGCGGGCGCGGCGCGGTGCAATGTTCGCGCGCGTTTCCGCCTCGGCGACCACCGACAAAGCGTTGACACCCCTAACGTCGCTCCGTGTGAGCTCGAGCCACCTCGGGGCCTGCGTGTGTGGTGCTTGCATGGGGCGCTAGGGTTGCCACATAATGTTCTGGAATCTACATTTCATAAAAATATAATGAGGAGATTAGAAACAGACACAGAAAAAATACATTACGTACATCTTCTACTTATTTAAGAGCTAGGATCTTGTCGGTGGAGTAATTTCCAACTTGATCTACATTCTGCCTTTCTTTTTATTTCTCTATACGATTAAGTACATACTTGAATAAAAAAAAAGATTTGGAAGACTGCCAATATTAATGAAATAGAATTGTATCATCTTGAATTAAGACGATTCTCCCGAAACCATCAGAATTTTTTTTTGGATCAAGATGATTTCCCTTCATTCGAGATAATTTGACATCTTCCTTATTCATTTTCTTGGTAAATCCTTTTTTCCTCAAATTAACCTATGTTTTTTTCTGTGTCGATGTATTCATAATTATGAGGTACATCAAACCACCAAAAACCCCAGCACCAAGCGTACATCCCATCAAATATCCCCGTGTAGGTCCTTTATGAAAAATGATACGGAATGGTACCTACCGTTTTCCGTAGTAAGAATATCACCACGCTGGTAGATAATAAAAATCAGCACAGCTTTCACTAGTGTGACATGTGACAAAAGACACGAAACACGTACTAAAATATATATTTAGCATTCGTGAGTCGCATTTGTGTCGGACGTGCACTGCAATAAATTTTTAATAACTGGAATTATTTTCTACGTGGCAAAAAGGCCTGAAATACTTATGTATTGAAATATATATTTAGTTTTACTTTCTTGCATCGCACTTGTATTAGACATGCACTGTTAACTAATCCTCTCAGCATTTTTCCCAGTTGTGTACCTACCCTAAATGAGGCCAGGGTCCGCTATTTGGCACTTAATTCCAAGATTTGGTGTTAATTAACTTGGAATGAATTTGTACCTACTAAGCTTTGCTTTGCTTTGTAAGCGCAATAATTTTCTAGGTTGCGGCAACCCTGCCGTAGTGTGGCGGCTTGCTGCGAGCTCCGCGGGACCCGACGCCACCTTTGAACGCCTCTTATTTTGCACGACCCTTAATTATTGTGATTAACAACGAAATATGAATACGTAAACATGGAATATGATTTAATAAATGTGGTTCCAATTGAAACAACACATTTGACCTATGCAATGTTTTATTTTTTTCTTGAACAGTAATCTTCAAATAACTTTTAAAAAGTTCTTTATTTTTTATTTATTTTATTTATTAAGCAAACATATAACAAACTTATTCTGTTTAAACAGTTTGCCTGCAGGGTTTTGTGCTTATAATATTTAGGTACTTATACTTATTGTTTTTGTAGAGGTAACATCGTTTTTAATCCTATTTTATACTTCAATGCTAACATGTTATATAATTTCATGAGTGTGCTAACGCTTACTTGCAAAAAAAGCAAGCGTTACTTAACTGTTTGCAGTAGGTGTATTTTTAGTGCTTTTTTAAATTTATGTTTAGATATTTGGTTCATGTCGGATGTCTTCGGGTAAGGTATTTAAGAAGTACCTACACTACTTGGTACACTTGATTTTTGATCATTTTAATGTGTAACTGTGGAAGATTAAGTTTCCGACATTGTAAATAACTTAATGACAGACACAGATTACCTATGTCGAAACTAAAATATGACCTAAACTGGTCTATCGAACCCCACTTCTTTGAACGTGGAGTTCGATATACCGGCTCAGAATAACCGTGTCGAGTCGGTCGGCTATCATCCTCAGGATCCCTGTGCATGCAGTGGTTTTAAGCAATACCGCAAAAAAAATATCTACGTGCGCGTCTGCAAACATGCCAGAAGTACTACAGTATCGCACAATGCACACGACTTTCAATCAGGAGGTCGTGGGTTGGAAAAAAACTTTTGTACGAAATATCATTATTCATTAGATATTTATGAACGACTTTACGTTGAAGGACAACATAGTGAGGAAACTGGTCTAATCTCTACAAGGTCTAGTTTTCCCTGTTGTCAAATGATTCAGTCGCTTTCGTAAAACTAGTGGTTCCTGCAAATCTTGGGATTAGGTGCCAAAGTGGACTCCGGGTTCGTTTAGGGCGCTACCGAGAAAAACGCTAGGAGAACGATGTGTAGTCACAATAACTATCTATTTAAAACCCTCCTGACCTCCAAACTCTTGGTTACTTTCTCACATTGTAACCCTCCTCCTCTCACATAATAAAATCGATAACGATTGGTTGCTCTCACTCCACCAAAAAGAGAGCCACATGGCGACGCATTGCAAGAGTTGCGGTGATGCAAAAATCGGCCGTGACATGACAACGACCACTCTGTCAAGAGTGCACGACTAAGCAGAACCCTCCTCTAAATAAAAATGGTGGCAATTGCTGGTCATTTCGTGTAACCGACTCGCAGCCGTGGTGGGGTCGGTAGCACCGGACCGAGACCTCTGGGAAATGACAAATACCACCATCATCATCATTATTAGCCTGCCATCGCCCACTGCTAAGGATAGGCTTCGCTTCGGGAACGCCACTTAACCCGGTCCCGATAGTATATTTACTTATGCAAAAAAATTGTTCGCCTATACGGACTGCTACCATGCTCGTTGGTGATGTATAATCACAACACAACAATCTATTTTAAACCCTACTGACCTCCAAACTCTTGGCCACTTTCTCACATTGTAACCCTCCACTAGATATAAATGGTGGCAATTGCTAGTAATTTCGGGTAACCGACGCACGGCGGTGGTGGGGTCGGCGGCGCTGGAGCGAGACCTTTAGAAAGGACAAATACAACATACTTACATACTTATGCGAAAAATTGTTTGCGTATACTAAGTATATGAACGGCTACCATGCCAATTTTAAAGTGATGTGTATATTCACAATTACCTATATAACTCTTGGTTACTTTCTCACATTGTAATCCTCCACTAGATATAAATGGTGGCAATTGCTGGTAATTTCGTGTAACCGACGCACGGCGGTGGTGGGGTCGGCGGCGCTGGAGCGAGACCGCGGCTGCGCTCGGTTGCTCGGGGAATGTAGTTTTATATAAGATCATGTAAACATGCTTTATGTGTATACTTAGTTACTAGCTGTTGCTGGCAGGAACATATAAGTGAGTATGCACAGGGACAGTATTTTTTTGTTATTCGTATTTTTTCGCGCAAACATGACATCGAGAGTTTGACCAGCGAATCATGTCATAAAAGAAATGCAAATAGCACACAGCGGTGTAAAGCCTTAATCACACTGGCGTGGCTTGTGGTAATATTGTACCACATACCTAAATAATTTGATTAGTTAATATACCTACTTGTGACACGACTCGCTGGCAAAACTCTATTGGTATAGTACCTAATTAGATATACATAATTGGGATGATGACTAAGTATTTTTTACGATGTCATTCGTACCAGTTTTTGGAGAGGAACAAATGTTTGTATGGGAGCAACTACAATTAAAGAACATAAATACCCAAAAAATTGAGACAAAGATTGACCTCGCTGGCATCAAGTTAATTTCTGTTTCGCTCGCGAAATAATGCGTTTAGGTCCATAGTTGTTCTACAATTTTCTATTGGTAGCTTTAAATGTACTCTTGGACAATAAAAAAAATGCATATTTTTTCTAAACTTTCAAGGTTCTTTGGTTGATTTTCATTATATTTTATAATTTATACTTTATCACAATAATTTGATGGTATACTATTCATTTCGCAACACTACGTTATCAATTTTAACATTAGGCATCATGCCTTTTACTTATGATACATGACTACTTTTAACAAAATAACCGAATATAAACATAAGTAAGGAGGTAAGATATTCACAACGTGTAAAACTACTTTTTTATTCGTATTTATTATCGTTAAAAGTGGCCGCCATATACTTACCCGGAATAATGCAAGTCCTTGACATACGCAGATGCCAGCTATCTCTTCGGCATCGCCGTCAGTTGTTAGACCGATCATTGGCAGCTATAAACGACCAATAAAGACATAAACGGCGTCTCCTGCGGCTTACCTAATGACTCCATTCGTTCTAAACAAATAAAACGTTACGCTTTTTACGATTGTTCCGGGTCGGGATAACTGTAACAGGTGGAATATCGTTTATTGGGATCCGCAGGTCTGTGGCGCATTTTAATTGACCAGACCTTACGTTAGTAAAGATAATTGAACTAAATAATGTATATATATAGTAATGATGCTATCATCTTATCTAGTCAGTAGTACAAGAAGAGTCATCTGAAGATTGCTTGACACATTCACTGCGAACAATTTCGTAGCTGATAAAATGGGAAAAACCGTTTGTAGAGGAAGTCGCTTACGAGCAGTGGGCCCATTTAGCGGGTTCCTGGCACTGAAAGTGTGTGGGTGAACTTATACCTCAGCGTCTACAAATGGTTAACTTAATGATTCCCAGTGGCGCGATATCGTTTCAATTCAGTCTGGTATCCGTCAAGGGTCAGTCAAAGTCAAGTCAAGTCCACCAAGCTGGTCTCCGGGGCTGAAGAAGGCGCCGTGATTTTCCACGGATCGGTGCCGACAATGCGCGATCCGTCACAACCACAAATCTCATCTCCGGCACTGTTTTCACCAAATGTTCGACCCGGGCCTCGATACAGGCCTTCATATTTTTTTTTGAGTTTTTTTTATATTTTTTTTCCTTGTCGGTCGTCCCAAATATCGCTGGAAGGATATGGTGGAACCGGATCTGCGCGAACTCGGAGCCGGCGCTAGCTGGCAAGGCATTGCGCAGGTACGAGCAAAATGGCGTACTCTTGAGTCGGAGGCCAAGACTCATTTTGGGTTGTCGTGCCAGCCTGGTTAGTTAGTTAGTCATTTTATAAGATCTAGTAAAGGTCGCGGGAGTCCGCTGGATGCTGGTGGCGCAGCGCTAGTTATTGTGGCACTCTATGGGGGAGACCTATGTCCAGCAGTGGACGTATTTCGGCTGTTATAATGATTATGATGACCTATTAATGTTTTGTTACTCAAACATGTCCGTATTGTTATTCACGTGCTACTTAACCTAAGTATAATATGTACATCCATATATTTCAAAACACAAAGAATAAAAAAAACATGTCTGTGTTGAGGATCAATTTATGTACCTACTCAAAACCAAGTTTTAATTTTTGTGGTTACAACAACGTGTATGATACAAAACAGTTCAAACACGTATATTAAAAAAAAACGGAAAGAACCCTTTATGTTAATCACAGGTTCAGTATTAACCATTTTTTATACCTACGTGTCAGATGGGAAATTAGTTTTGTTTTAATTATTAACGACGTTTAACATTCAACCTGTTGCTATAATTATTAGACAGCAACTTACCAATATGTTGGATGCACTTGTGACTTATTATTTATAATATTTGATTATAGTTTTTTAAACATCTTATTGTGCACGAAAAAAGTACTGTTGTACCTACATACGTTGCTCACTCATATAGATATAAATTTCCACCCCTATTTCACCCCCTTAGAGTACGATATCCGGGATAATACGATCCTGGGCCGATATTCCAATCCGCGATATTTGACAGAAAGGGTCTTGTTCCCACTTTCATGTTTCTGTCTTTCAAAATCACACGTGGACATAAAAGTGAATATCTATATATATAAAAGTCTAGAGATGCGCCGAATATTCGGTAAACATTCGGTATTCTGCATATTCGGCACGTTTTTCAATGTTCGTTATTCGGCCGAATTATTCGGTTCAAATGCCGAATATTTACCGAATAATTTAGCAGGTTTTTTGTCTGCAAGTTGTAAGAATGTAACATAGTCATTGTCCTGTGAAGTTATTATTCTAAAACGGATTCTTATTGTTATTTAACTACCTTTAGTATAAATGTTTCACTTAAAAATCAACAAGATTTTTACCATTGAAAAATGAGTCTGTTTCGGAACGGCTGAGCAAGGCATAAGGCATTCCTTTGAACCGAATTATTCGGCGGAATATTCGGTTCGGCAAAAGCTGGACCGAAAATTCGGCCGAATATTCGTATTCGGTAAAACCCATATTCAGCGCATCTCTATATAAAACAAAGTCGTGTTAGTTACACCATTAATAAGAACGGCCCAACCGATTTTGGTGATGTTTGATTTGTTGTATTTGTCTTCACTCCGAATAGCAGAATAACTAATAATAAATGCAGAATGTAAAGTTTTTTTTTTTTTTTCATATATTTTGAATAGCAGTACAAAGTACGCGGGGTCAGCTAGTATTAACTATAATTAATATATTGGTGAGTTAGAATATGATCTTATTTCAAGTAACACTAACACTTCTAACCTATAACATAAGCTACGATCTTTTTCTTGCTAAGAATTTCCCAAACTCTTTTAGGGCATCCTATAAAGTCTTACTGTGAATCGAATCTTAAAGGAAAGTCATAAACCGATGCGGGCGACGCGGTCTCATCGCGGGCGCAGCGATACCCCACACCCCGACACAATTCTGCTGATTCTTATTACCATTGCATAAGCTTCAAATTCCAACAGCGAAATCTGCGAACGATTTCCCAAATACATTGCTCGGCCATATCACAATGCTATAAGCACCAAATTCCTAGAGAAAAATCGCGGGTAAGTTCATCCGCATTATATGTGATTCCTTATCTAATGCTGATACGCCGACATTGTCACGAAGAGTTCAATAAGCAGAGATACGTTACTGAGATTATTTGACACTGCGAATGTTTTCTAAAAGGTGTAGAATACGTTTTATTTTGGCGAAAAAAAAATTAACTTTTCGTATAGTAGGTAAATGGTTTTTTTCTTTTCTCTGATACTTCTCGTGGTTGATATTTATAATATAAACCAAACTGACCGTATTTTTTTGTGATTAACATATTTTCCAGACAATCATAAAAATATATCCTGTTTCAGAGAAAACTTCTATGAAACGAAAACTCTGTGAAATTAAACACTTTATTGTGTAACGATTGTCTACGATTTTTCTACCAGTAAGCACATCTTTAGTGAGAAAATATGAGTCGATAACCCTCATGATCCTCATAATGATGAGCCTCATGTCAACAAGCCAAGAGTCGATTTGTGTCGTTGAGCCAATTGAAGTTAGTTGCTTCAGAGCAAGCAAGCAATATCATACTGTGTTACTAACCGACTGACATTTAAACGTATTCAACTAATAGGTGTAAGTTTTAATTTCATGTTTTAAGCTGACAACCCGTCCTACACCCGCACAAGACGCCAATAAACTTTAAGTACATAGGTATTCATACGTTCTAACATCTCAAGGAATACAAACATTGGTCGGAAACAACGGCCGCTCAACCGACCGTGTAATTCTTCCTTTATGGCCCTATTAGGAGCAGCAGGCAGGCGAGTTCGAAGCTACAATTAACCGTGAAACGATAATCGATTCTGGAAGACGTGGATCGAGCTGTCAAGGGTTCATTTGGTTGATAAGTTAATAATCGAGTTGGAGCAATGGTTCTTTTGTTTCTTTCGATTCCAACGGGTTACGGATCAAATACATTTTAGTATGAGTTAGTGTTTGGCCTTCCCTGTGGAACCATCCAAAGTTATAATGCTTTAATTTTGACCCTGGAATAATAAAAGTATGTAAAATGCATTTGCGACTAAAACATAATTGAACCTAAACCGTTACCTAACTAATGTACTAGTATTGTCTACAGAGAGACGCCTAGTTTTTGTACCTGATTTTGATCCTTTCTGATATGTATTTGTGTAAAAGTTCATATAACGTTTTTCGTAAAAAAAGTGCTTCACTATTATCATTATGATCCAATGGAAGGACGAAAGCACAATAAGTCGATTCAAGTAGGTACCTCTGTGGAAATTGATGACAATCTACTTGGAGGATTTTGTTTTACTAAGTCAGCTAAGCTTAGTTATGAAACTGTGATACTTACTGATGATAGCAGCGCAGCTGACCTCCAGTGGAAAATCATGCTCAATGCTCAGTTGGCTACTGCACTGCATCACAGCTATAAAGTCACGCGCCATGGACGATTTCCTTTTTGTTTTTTATTCCAACCGCATGAAAATCCAGCCAGTTTGTAGTGCGATAAACATTAAAGAGAGAGTTGACGAAAATTTAAAGAGTTACGCATAGTTTAATCTCCACAGTACATACAAAGTACAATATAGGTAGCATTTTAACATATATCTACTGACATATTGAGTTAATTTCCGACACTTGAGTAGTCTAACTACGAAATGAAACGAACTTAAGAAAAGTATATGTACGAGTACAGGTATCTTCCCCATAAACAGAAACTGTTGTTACGAGTACTTCGCAGTCTGCGAATAGCAATATCGTGTATTAACTTTCGCAAGCTGCTACCTATTTCACCAATTCGCTTGCATAAGCGACTTTGTTTCAAATAACTAAAGTTGAAATTCCATGTAAGCATAGAGAGATCGGAAGAGCTTGGAAAAGGTGTATATAGAAATTCGTGCGTTCAGCGCAAACGTTCGATCACCCGATAGATAAGTCGCAGGCTGTGTCGCAAGGAAGTGTTTGGCACGGGCAATTGACGACGCTGATAGGATCGCGACTATCGCGCGCTGAGCTGGCAGATTGTGTGCTGGGAGCTGATCTTAGACTGGTCACTTTAATTTCAAAGTGAAAAATTGGGAGGGGAACCACTAGGGCGATTGTGCACTACAATGAATTTTACTGTCCAGCAGTCCGATTGTTTACGGTTCGATATTTTTGTATCCAACATATTATAATACAAAAATATCGAACCGTAAAAAATCGGACTGCCGGACAGTAAAATTCATTGTAGTGCACAACTCAAAATCGCCCTTAGTTCAGTTGGCAAGCAGTGCACGGAAAGCAATATTCGATATTTTAACCCCCGATGCAAATAAACCAATTTGAGTGCGCCTCTAAGCTAACAGTTCATCCTCGTATATAAATATTATCTCAAAACTCCTTATCTGTTCAACCTCCTGTCAAACTAAACTAAGTTCGCCATTGTATGACATGTACCTACTTATGTTTTAACTTGTTAATGTGTACAATAAAGGGCTTACACACATACATACTAAAACACGATCCCAATGTCTTTGCCTGCATTTCAAAGTTAAATATGGGCAATTCTCTGAGCCGAGCCGTTTTGCGTGACTTCGGTGAACATTTTTTTTTCATTATTTTGACTTGAGGCCTACATATTCATAAACAGGCTTAATTATAAAAAATAAAGGTGGTAAAGGCTTTCACATGGACCTTGTACTTCACGAGATAATCGAGTATTTACTTACACCGAAATCAACATAGTGACTTGTATCGAAATTGATGAAATAGTATCACCGAATTCAAAAATGATTCAATGAAACTGAAATGAAACAAGTAATTTATGTACCAAAAAACACTTATTTATAACTTGTAAATGTTTCAAAACTGAATGATGAATTGTTTTTACGTTTTAAGACTAATGAAAACTTATCATTATACATATTGACTTCGGTGATCGAAAAGTACAGTCGGCCCATGAAAATGATGAGCATACTTAGAATCTTATCGCATCAAATCGCAAGCAACTTTGTTGACACTGAAATGTCATATAGGTAGGTTCTATGTTTCTCCGAAGAGCATTCACCCAGGCACTTTCTAATTCACTTATAAATTAATTGTAGCGAATAGGAAATAGCGAGGATCGGCTGGTCGCACACCAGCGATGCTCGCGATACTAGTTTTATCTCCATTTTTTATCCGTTTCTTTTATCCCATTCACTACAATTGAAACCTCCTCCGACTCCTTAAGTATTAAAACTTCTACAAACGCCAGTGATAAATGTCATCGGTGACATTAAATTACCAAAATGATGAGTCTGTCAAGAGCTAAAATTATCAAAGAAATTGAAAGAAATGTTAATATTTAAACATATGATGAAACAAGATGCCTGCCATAATATCTGAAATGGAGTATTTAAATTGCGACTCAGTATCAAGAGGGCAACTGTATTTCCAAACTTAATAATATTATTCTGAGTCTTCCCGGTTGTTTCTTGTATGTTGTCTTAGTTTACAACGGTATCCATGTTATTGTATTCGAACAGTATACTGACGATTAATTATTCCCAGCGTAATACCGTGACTAAAGAACTGTGAATGAGTAAGAAGATATGCTGTCGAAGGAATAATTCGTAGCCAACGTACCTAATAGTCTAATAATCGTTGGCGGACAAGTCTTCTGTGGAATATGAATGAAGAAAACCGATTTTCCTACAACAAACATAGATGGTCATTTAAGGACTCGTCCCCGAGTGATAAGAAATTATTTGCTATCACTGGTTTGCACTACAGATTCTTCAATAACGCTAATTTTTATATTTTACTTTGTAATAAAGAAAATTCCTGGGATAAATCTCGGTTTTATTTCATCAGATCACGAATGACGATGATTTAGATGACATGATGGCAACCACGCAAGAAAACTCATTTAGTCTAAGATTAGTCATCATTATAATTGATTTGGATTTTTAATCAATAATCGAGCTCAGATTAAGGTTTAATCTACGGTCATAAAATTGGACTTTGGTGGATTTTTATTAATAAAGCAGTAGGTAAAGCTTGTAAGTTTGTATTCTTCTACATATATTTAATCTCCGAAACTGATAATCTGATTTCGTAAAACAATGCACGAACATTTAGTATTGCATAAATATGTGTTTCACCTTTTTCTTACACCAAACATTTGGTATGTTTGGTGTAAGAAAAAGGTGAAACACATATTACTAATTACTAAACTTCAATAAAAATACACAAAAAGACCGTCGTCGTATGAGATTAGAACCTGAGACCTCAATATTGGAAAGCAAGCAATTACTGACAACGCTACGAGGATTCATACTTTGTTATTCGAAATCAATCTCCTCATTTGTGCCTTGTAAGTTTGACATTGTGTCGTGAAACATCTATTCCTAATTTAGTTAACTGCAGTCTGTCAACATCGCAGAACAGAGACAGAGATATGCAATGACAAGTCTACACTTTTTTGCATGAATGTCATAACAATGGGTTCTAAATTTAAATGATTGACATCTAATCATCACGCGCGTCACTCTCCCTTATCGTGGTTTAATTTGACAAAGTCCTAAAGTGCTCAACATTTTCAAGGGCTGACGGTACACCGAAACCACGGTAATCAATCTCACCGAATTCAAAATTAGACGATATTTGGAAATTACAGAAAAAGTATAAATTGTAAAGGAAAGAGACTTTCAATACGGAATCACATACCTCTGGGCCCCAGAGGTATGTGGTTCCGTATTGAAAGTCATGAGTAAGCTGTCCCCAGAGTCTGGGGACAGCGTACTCGCTAATATTACAACCAAAACACAAACACTAAAGAATTTAACTGCTTCACCGAATTCCAAAGATCACGTAAGCAAAGCCATCGAACGACGAAGAAACATTTATACAATCTGCCTAAAGGCCGCTAGCCGACGTGCGCTCTCGTCGATAAACGCGGTGAGACTGAAACTACTTGTGTGTGCACCGCGAGGTTCCTGCCGGAATTATTTGTGATAATTCCAACGCGTTTTCCAAATGTCAATGTCACTGAGATCACGCGTTACCCTTGGATAGATAGATAGAAAGTTCTTTCTATCTATCTATCCAAGGGTAACGCGTGATCTCAGTGACATTGACATTTGGAAAACGCGTTGGAATTATCACAAATAATTCCGGCAGGAACCTCGCGGTGCACACACAAGTAGTTTCAGTCTCACCGCGTTACCCTTGGACGCGTCGAAAAAACGTTTTTATTCAGTGAGTTTATCTGATAAATTATTGTTATATGAATTAAATAGGGATCAATTTAATGTTGATTACGTGAACCGGTATAAAAATATAAACTAAAATTCCAATGTCAAGGTATAATTTTTTGTTTAAACCAACTTGGGTAGCAGACGCTCCCACTGAACGTCAATTTGGGCCCTATGATTTTTTTTCTTCAATCATATGAATATCTACAGAATATCTTAATAGCTGTCCAGGTATCAAAAATGCTGAAGTATATGTGTGATTTTATTCAAAAATTTCAAACAACTATTTGATGAAATGTTGACCCCGGACACGAAAAAGAGCCACTCCGGAGAATTGCCCATATATTTATGACCGGTTTACTCAACAGCCTTTAAAATAGTCCCAGCTATATATGCTCACACGGTACACTATCATATACAAATTAAAAAATATACTAATGGAATCTCTTTTTTTCTAAAGTTTTTACATCGCCCTTAAAGAGAACAACATATTTGCGCCGATCGACTGGACGAAGGAGACATTTGGTGCAAAATGTCGTCACAAGATTTTGAGTCGTTGCACCAGAAAATTTACTAAAACAAAAAACTTAGATATACTAAATCCTGCAAAGGAGTAGGCACGTGGCTTGTTAAAATCAAAAAGTATTTCCTGTCTACTTCACTAACGATATCCGGTTCTAGAGACCACATGTCATAACACTAGGAGTACACTAATACGAAGATCAGTGTGGGTTTTGATGGTCTACATACATACTGTATATTTGGCTTAATAGTCCAATATATAATCTAAAGTTTCTCTCTACAGGCTCCCGTCGTTTGGCGGTGGGCGGTGCGGTATAGGTTTCCCGCGACAACGCTTCCGATACTCCACGCGCGCTTTAGATAAAATAAATATTTAACCATATGTGATTGCTTAAAATACTCTTAACCTAAGCTGGTCTTTGTACGATACTACTTCGGCCAACTGGTATTAACAATATATATAGGTTTGCAGCTCACAAAGCCACTAGTGACTAGCGAGCCCGTTTTTTTTATTTTTTTTTTGTTTTTTATAATTTCTTAAAATAAAATCCAGCACCACGCTTTGTTAATTTTTCTCTTAATCATGTTAACATTCCATAACCTTATGTGACCCTCACTGTTGAGCTTAGTAGTTTAATGAAATTTCTACGTCACATTACAGTCGCGTGAATGTACCATATTTTTGTGACTTAGATACCTACAACATTCCATCCTCCTAGCGTTATTCCCGGTTATGTCCCTAAAGGAGCGCGGGGTCCGCTTTGACACCTAATCCCAAGATTTGGCATAGGCTCTAGTTTTACGAAAGCGACTGCCATCTGACCTTCCAACCCAGAGGGAAAACTAGACCTTATTGGGATTAGACCGGTTTCCTCAGGATGTTTTCCTTCACGGAAAAGCTAACGGTAAATATTCCGTACCTTATTAGGTATTCGTGAGTTCCGAAAAACTCATTGGTACGAGCCGGGATTCGAACCCACGACCACCGCTTGACAGCCGCATGCCAGAACCAATCGGCTACCGTAGCTTCCCTACTACTTAGGATACCTACTTACAACATTATGAAAAAAAACTAGTTTCGGTAAAATTTACGTATCAGTAACAATTGATTCGACGGCATTACCGCGTTTTTTCAGTCAAGTCAATATTCAATTGAAAAGATTACCATGGCATTCATATTTTTTCAATAGAAATCGTATTTTTCCCGCCAATCATATTACCGGACGCTAATACTGATACTAAGTATCTCCGCTTCGTTGACACGTCAACAATATATTTTTTTACTTCCTTTTGCTTGCTTGCCCATCGGCATATAAGCTATATTTCCTTGTTTAGTGTCGCAAATTTGGTTGTCATGTAGATGCTTTGCACGTCAACGCGGCTGCAAACAGCCTGGTTATTCACAATGCTTACTAACAAACCAGTATAAATAAATCTGACCTCATGCCAGGCCTAGCTCACTTGCCTTTTGGTGCGAAATTACATTTATAGCACCTACTTAACCAATGACTTATGAGTTAGGGTTGGGCCCCACCGATAATAAAATTTTGTTAATATGACGAAATAATAAAACCATTGATTTTTTTAACATTGTGCTTTTACATTATTTGGAAGTATCTTCCTCCTCTTAAATATTATCGTACTCTTGTTCTGCCTACGGGTGTCAAAATTACAAAAAATACCCTTACTTATTAACTTCTCACACACACAGTCATATGCATGTTCCACAGATGAAATGACAAATTTATAAGTCTTTATGACATACAAAGACTACGAGCTGTACGAACCTAGAGATCAACTTATAATGGGGCCCGTGGTGAAGTGAATCGTGAGGTTATGAATCGCACGGCATTGCACATCGGTGATATGCAATACGTCAGTGTTGACGAAGGTCACGGGTATGGCCGGGTTTTATTAAAAAGCCTGGTGTCTTTGGCGGGTTGACACGTGCCGATACACGCTCACATATGAATTTAGGTTTTTTCTGCCATAACGGACTTTTGCGAGAGTTTTATGTGGTAGTTTTAAGGAAAAAAAAAAGACAAATTGATCGACTTCCGAAGTAAGCTAAGCGTGTACTATGTGAAACAAACAAACATCGGATCAAATAGAGACAGGTGTTGAGTAAATCAATATTCACGTAAATATTTATAGGTATAAAAGATAGCCTGGAAAAGCTCATCGTTGTGGGGCATGTGTAAGGAAAAAGGAGCCGTGGAAGATCACCAACTCGTTGGACAGACGCAGTGAAGGACATCTGCAGACGTCTATCCAGATGGCTGAAAACCGATTGTCCCGGAGAGCAATAGTGTGCAAAGCCTCGTATAGTCACGACCCTCAGTTATGAGGATGCGACGAAGGAGAAGAAGACCTATAAAATAATTACCGGTTTATTTTATTTTATAAAAGACTGTCCAGTGATTGACCCTAGTCTCACCTGATGGTAAGTGACCACAGGGCCTAAGATTTGAATAGCCTTTTTCGATTCGACAAAACAGGAATATCTACACATTAACCCTCAAATCTTGACTTATCTGGGAATCTCAATTCTTATGGTTTTATTGACACTAAACTAAAAGCCGCATAATCAAGTTAATTCGGCTGCTCTTTAACGATTGCACGTTCTCCAGTGTTTCTGTTACCTTATCACAATCTAGTCGCTTTCCTTTCAATTCATCCTCTTACAGGATTTCGTCGTCCAATGCAGGCTATATATTTTCTAAGCTGCTAGACCCAAAGTCGTTCAGATTTTATTATGCACAAAATGAGGAATCACAATACTCCCTTCGAATCATATATTAGGAAGTTAATTTTTTTTTGATTATAAGCAAGTTTTTTTTGTAAGAGTTAATTTGTGCTTACTTAGGTACATTGTTGAAACGGAACACGCGCAGAGTCTGTTAGCTAGGTACTTTAAATTTTGATAGAATAACATTAAAATCAAACTATAAAATTGGTGGGTTGGGCGTCATTTCAATTGCCAAATTGACTGTTAGTAATACTACATTCTCTACGAGGAGTATAGTATATCCAAATTAAGTATTAGCTTCCAAATTCCTTAAAACTTGAACCTATTATTAAACCACGGCGCAAACATTCGCTTTCCTGCACTGGCCAGTTCGCCCATTGTTAACTAGACGTATCAGTTTTCTGCATGACATTTCAATGGTTGTCGATTTGCAAATCTCGAACAGATGTTTGTTCAGAGCATTCAAAAATTATCGCAACAAAATCTAAATCCATACACCATAACTAATTATATCCACCATGTAATACCGTGTCAGAGATGTTGTCGTACCTTGAAACCAAAATGTTGTAAGTGCAGCACGTTTAATCAACACATTCGTCATCTTGGGGTTTAAAGTACAGCATTGTTCAAATTCGGCTTTTGTTGGCCGTATTACTAACCTACTTTTGGGGATATTTAGCCAAAAAACTCTGAAGATATCACGCTTTTTTGGTTCCGAATGCGAGTTATGTTTTCTATTGTTGTCGGTGTATTAGGGAGCCGGGAGTCGAATTTGGTTTTGGTGGATTTCTGAGGCTCTGTTGTAACGCGTATTGATATCAATTTGACCAGAAATTGAGATGGGAAAAAATAAATTTCTGATGCAAAAAAACTGTACGCGAAATGATTTCTTTCAGATCATCGCAAACCGGTCAACGTGCTTGCAAATGCAAAAATTGAGAAGGGTCACTGTTTTTTACCAGTACCGATCTACCATAAGCTACACGAACCTTAATATTACAAGTATCATAAGTAATATTATGAATATATCCTAAAAGGAATTATGTGACCTTTTAGGAATCTCCCTATCATTAATTTAACTACAAACCACGATAGAGTTGTTCAGAATTCGATCCATTTTAAGAAACTGCTGAGATGCATTTCAATTACAATGCATTTTTATCGGCAATTATGGTCACCGACAGATAAGATGTCAGTACTATTGGTGGACTTTATGCTGTTGTAATAAGGTTCACAAATGGTCGGCTGAGTGTATCGTCGATGGTACACTAAGTTCAGTGTTAGTAAATTAAGTAGGTAATTTAGTAAGTAGGTAGTTATAACACAACAATGTTTAACTTTTAGAAAGGAGCGCACATTCGCCGACAAACTGTCCACAGTTTGGCGAAACAAGAAAATATGTACTTACCATTAAGTTGTTTTTTTGAGAATAAATAAAAAAAAAATCGTATCAGCTGTCTTTTCACTATCCACATTATATAACTCTTAGAACGCTTTTGTGTAAAGAATATTATTTAGTAAAATAACAGGTGATGTTAATATCTTTTTACCCACCGAAAACTCGTATGCTTGCTGCTTGCTTAAGTAGTCCACATTTCGAATGATAGAAATATTGTGATACAAAAACCCTAGAGTTGTATATAAGTTTAAAATCAACAACCGAAACCTATACATACGAGTAAACCCCGCCAAAAGAGGTTTGTTGATTAAAATAAAAAATGGAAAACAAATACGCAATTCTATTCGCACACCGTAGGCACAACTAACTGGACACGGACACACCGCAAACCCGAAAACCTACATCCGTCCGATATTGCGAAAATAAACAAACAGAAATTGAATGCACCGAGACCAATCGATACCGATCGACTCGCCGCCTAACTTTTGTAATACCGCGAGCTGACCGATTAGGTTTTTCTGAAAAAAAAACACGTGCGTATTATTCACTAGTTTCTGCTTGGAAATTTGTTTACGTATTATAATATTTATAATTTTGATGAGACTAGCACGGGACCGGGATAAGTGTCGTACTCGAAGAGCGATTACAAGCTGATGATGATGATAGTTATGTAAATTGGACAGTAAACTTTATAAAAAGTTGGTGTTTTATACCAATGTTTATTGTATAGATAGGCGAGTGAGTTCGTTACTTTTTGAGTAGCTATACATAGGTATAGTTGTTATTTTCTAAGCCGTCCGTTCTGCAGTGCGGCGTTCTTTAGTGCGGAACGGACGGCTTAGAAAATAACAACTATATGTAAGATGTCTGAAAATTTCAGTTAATTAGTTGATATAAGATCCTCACGAGGCATTGAAGACTAACTGTTCTGTCAGCTGAACATAACTTAAACATACACTTTGTTGTCTTAATCTCATATTCAAATCACACGTTTAGTAACATTTGCTTTCCATGAAAATTCTTAGGAATCTATATATAAATAAGTAGATATCCCAAAATGCTTGATGTATCTTTAAACTTTTACACTCTCTTCGACCTCGAAACAGAAAGTCTTACCTGTTTTCCAGATTCCTCTGAAATCGAAGTAGATACAATTAATAACATTCATTTATTATGTATGCTGGTAAGAAAAAATCACAATGTAGTTATCTCCATAAAAACAGTTTTATATGACCACACTCTTCTCGTCGGTCTTATTTAAGAGTCTTAGTTTTTCTCACCAACTATGATATGATCTGATGAGTTAAAAAAATTGAAGATACCATTGTAAAGGGTAATTAAAAACGTTATGAAGGCAATATGTTTTTGGTAGGAACAGTCGCCATCACATACATCGGAGCAAACAAGCAGCTCACAAACATCGGAACACACCTCTATTTTCAAGGCATTAGGGTGCATGTGCCGATATTTATAGACAATAAGCTTCACTTTAATGTGTCCAAATGCTCCATACTATCATTTAGCCGATCTCGCAACCCGATACATCATCGATACGTGGTAGAAGGGGTACCGATTGAGCGCGTCACGGAGGTGCGCGATCTGGGCGTGCATTTCACAGCTGACCTTTCATTCAGGGATCACATTGTTATGACTTGTAAAAAAGCATACAGAAACTTAGGGTTTGTATTGCGTCAGGCACAGGGTTTTTCCAACATAAGTGCTATCCGAGCACTGTATGAAGCTCTCGTAAAAAGCCACTTGGAGGTCAACTCGAGTGTTTGGAGCCCGCACGAAGCTAAGTACCAATTTATGCTGGAACGGATACAAAATAAATTCGTAAGGTTTTTATATCTAAAATGTTATGGCGTGTACCCATTTTACCCATTAATGCACCCTACGTTATTCGTGTTGGGCATGGTAGGGTACAATCGGTTAGAGGTTAGGAGGGAGTTGACTCTGGTGTCCTATGTATTTAAACTTTTACGCGGCAAGGTCAGTAACTCTGGGGTACTGGCTGAAGTGGGCCTGTGCGTGCCGTCGCGGTACGTGTGGCGCCGGCGCCGGCCGCCGCTGCTGGCCGTGCCGCCCGCGCGCACCGGCCTAATGCACGAGGCGCCCTGGACAAGGGCTCTGCGCACGCTCAATCTAGTTGCTACGAGGGTTGACGTATTCCACTGCTCTTTGAATGAATTCACCAAAGTTACTTTGTATGTGTTATGTTATTGTGAAACTTAGAATTATGTAATACCCTATAAATATATGTTATGTTAATAATTTGCTACGCTATCGCATTGGGAGACTGTAATGATAGACGTATAGTTAATATAAATAAAATAAAAAAATAAAACCTATGTATGTGATGGCGACTGTACCTACTCCAGTACCCGGTATCCAATACCATAAACCTAAACCCAGGTAAGTGGAACCAGGAAAAACGCTTGACTATGGAATACTATAAACCTCTTTGGAATCTAGGTAGGTACCTTTCCAAACACAGACAGTGTTGAACCGCGTTGATTTAATAGCCAACGTATAAATCTATTCATTTGCCTGCAAAAGCTTCGCAAACAAGCCTAATGAACGCTGGGCCGCGTAATTCTGTTACAGCGCGGCGTGGGTTACTCGGAAATTATTTTTAATAGCTTATTTTTACCCGGTATCGGATTATGGTATACGCGGGAAAGGGCTTTGTTTTTCTTTTTTATTGTGTAATGTCTGTAAATCAGAAATGGTAAATAAAAAGGAACTGTAATTTAGATAAGTATGTACGCATTTTGTGTTAATTAGTTTTTAAGTATTTTTGTTATTGCAATCTTTAATAGGAACTTCCCCAAAATCAATGAATTTAAATATTGCAAATCGAGTTTTACCACTTCCATTAGTAGGTAGTACAGGTTGGAAACTATGTCTATATGGACGTACAGATGAAAACACAATAATTTAGTCCATAAAGTTGATCTGATGATGGAAGCAGTAACTCGTCAATGGCTGATAAACTCTCGATAAAACCTCAAATGTGAGATGACGCACACTGTCAATTTTCGTTTTAACTATTAATTTTATTACTTGCCAACAAAGTTAGAAATCACTATTACCAAGGCTGGTATCTTTCTAATTAAACATTTAGAAGTTAAGTTATTGTCACGAATAAATATTTTCCTTCTATCTTTCTAATTTGTCTAGAATGCGGCCTCGATCTAGCAGAGTTGCGCAAATCAATAACTTATCTAACTTAAAGACGTAACTAATCTAATATCATCGTTAGCAATTTCATATAAATCGTTGATAATTAATAATGTCAGAGTAATCGCCCAATTATGCATTTAATAAAGACAATAAATACTGCGCTAACGAGTATGTACCTTACCTACCTATGTATATATGTAGAAATAGGGACAATGCATTACCCACGCATGAATAAGCAATACCTACATAATATCTGCATAAAACTGCAGTGTATAGAGGCATTCGTTGTAATTCACTGACAAACGCGAATAAAAGAGTCCGATGGAGCACAGAGACACCCGTGGAGTAGCGGTGAGGTTAAAATAAATCTTGAACACTATTGTTAAATCGTATCAGCATGTCAAAAAGAAAGCTGAGAATAGAGAGGAATGTAAATTGCTCCACCGACAAGATCTTTGCTCTTAAATATATGATGATGATGATATTATAGTTAAATAAATCATTTCTTTGTTTGCTACATACATAGAGGTTATTTACAAAAAGAAAAACTACAACAAACACAAAACCTCACACATGAGAAACATAACACATAAATAATACACACAGCAGACCGTTCTTATTGTAATCGTAACATAGAAATATACGAATGTGGTTCTCAAGTAACATATTAGCTGGTAGACACGCACAAAAAATACTTTAATACTTAGTGGTAGGTTACACCATTGATTACTCAAGAGCGACAAAAATACAATATTCGCACGGTGAACTAGTTATAAAAAAAAGGCATACCATAATGTTTATGAATTTAATAATAAAAAGCGGCCAAGTGCGAGTCGGACTCGCACATGAAGGGTTCCGTGAAATAAATTGCGGTTTACGATTTATGACGTATTAAAAAAAAACTACTTATTAGATCTCGTTTAAACCAATTTTCGGTGGAAGTTTACATGGTAATGTACATCATATATTTTTTTTAGTTTTATCATTCTCTTATTTTAGAAGTTACAGGGGGGGGGGGACACACATTTTACCACTTTGGAAGTGTCTCTCGCGCAAACTATTCAGTTTAGAAAAAAATGATGTTAGAAACCTCAATATCATTTTTGAAGACCTATCCATAAATACCCCACACGTATGGGTTTGATGAAAAAAAATTTTGGTGTTTCAGTTCTGAGTATGGGGACCCCTAAAACTTAATGTTTTTTTTCAATTTTTGTGTGAAAATCCTAATGCGGTTCACTGAATACATCTACTTACCAAGTTTCAACAGTATAGCTCTTATAGTTTCGGAAAAAAGTGGCTGTGACATACGGACGGACAGACAGACAGACAGACAGACGGACGGACATGACGAATCTATAAGGGTTCCGTTTTTTGCCATTTGGCTACGGAACCCTAAAAAAGGAAAATGTCATCCAAATTTAATTTCAACGAGTATTACTATTAACCACTTTAAACATATAGCTAAGTGGAAAATCAGGTGGGGTTTAGATGATACCTACTTTTTAATTAACCACCGTGACGAAACATAAACAAAATCTCTACTGACAAAGTTGACGGGACATTACCTACTTTTATTGAAACTTTGATGTGGGTAACAGCTGTTGGTTCTTTTTCACGTTCTAAGGTCCTAAATTGTACTGTTGTATGCACCAGTCTTCCACGAAAATAGAAGTAAGTAAAATTAATCTCTGACAGACCTCGTCAAAATACACACCTGTTCACTTACTGATCGCCTTCTATGTAACTGTAAGGACATTGAGAGGGCTAGTTCCACTAAATACCTTGGTGTCATCTTAGACCAGCGCCTATCTTGGCATCAGCATATTGAATTTGTAAATGGTAGAATTCGAAAATTGGTATGGATCTTTAAAATTCTTCGACATATTGCAAACAAGACACTTCTTAACCAACTATATGTATCGTTAGCGGAATCCATCATGACCTACTGTATCACCGTCTGGGGTGGAGCAACTAAATCCAAATTCTTGGAGGTTGAAAGAGGGCAACGGTGTCTGTTAAAGGTAATGTACTTGAGGCCATACAGATTTCTCACAAATTAAATGTATAAGATTAGTGACCAATTATCAATGCGAAAACTGTATATCCTCCATACAACATTAAAGTTACATAAAACACTAAAATTTAATCCAACGCTTCTAACTAGAAGACGTAAAAACACTGTTGCCCCACTTACAACATATAGATCTTTGTTTGCTAAAAGGCAGTATAAGACACGTGCAGCATACCTTTATAATAAAATAAATGTTTTTTTTTTTTTATACCGTGTTAAAAAGTCAAATAATTATTTTGTAAAAAACTATTTTGTAAATGTTAAAATTAATATCTATCAACAAAAGAAATATAATTGTAAGAGGTCTCTAACGGAATGGTTAAAGATGCTAAGTTATGAAGATACTGAACTGTTACTTAATCTTGTATTAATCTAAATTAAATTCTATAGTTAGTAAAACATAACAAAATGGGAAATGTTATAATATATCCCTACTTTATCAAACAACACACACGCACGCACGCACTAACACACGCACGCACACACTAACACACACACACACACACACGCGCCCACACACACACACACGCACACGCACACGCATACACACACACACACATACACACACACACTCAACTTTAGGGTCACGACACTGCCTGTGATACCTAATTCGTCTTTATTTTTATTTTAAGTTATAAGAAATTAACACTAACTGCTTTTTTATGGAGGAGTGGGTCTTCCTGACACAGGTATTTTTTACCTACTAGGAAGACCCAACCTTATTTTCAATGTAATCTAGCAATCTATGAAATAAAACATTTTCATTTTCATTTTCAAAGGACTGGCCAGATGAAGCATAGAACTGAGTGTAGTGGATAAAGAGAGGGAAGGCTTTTGCTCAGCAATAAATAAATAAATATTTGGGGAAAATCTTACACATATCGACCTAGTCCCAAACCAAGCAAAGCTTGTACTATGGGTACTAGACGATGATATACATACTTATATAAATAAATAAATACTTAAATACATAGAAAACATCCATGACTCAGGAAAAAATATTCGTGCTCATCACACAAATAAATGCCCTTACCGGGATTCGAACCCGGGACCTCCGGCTTCGTAGGCAGGGTCACTACCAACTAGGCTACAGAGGTCGTCAGAGGGAGCAATGGGACACATCAGGCTTTGGCTTTATATAATACACTATAATAATATTAAAATAATTATTTTCGGCCTAAATCGACTCCATCGGCGCCTCTGTCCACACACGGCTCCCGATCCGCGCGGGAGGTAATTATGCATGGCCGCTTTTTAGCGTCCGATGCCTACCCGATACCACTACCTACCATTCACTAGGTATTACTTATAGGCTATTTTACTTTAATAATTCGATATAATGTAAATATTTTATGTGAGTAGGTATCTAAGTACTATGTTTTTAGGATTTCGTTTGGATATCCGGATGTCCGGCTGTTCTCCTCTATAGGTCGCATCTATGCTATTGGGTATAAATAGGTATTTTTCATACAACCATCCCTAGTTTCTACGTTAGCTCCTAAGTAGCGCGGTTTTTCGAGTCTAGTACGCATACACTTTATAGAAATTAATTATAAATCGCCAGCACCATGGTGAGTTTGGACAATTTCGTGACGTGTTTTATTCAATGTTTGTCGTTTTGTGTGTGTCACGAATAAATGTTTTTCTATTCTATAAATATTATACTGCAAGATTCTATCTCTCTGGGATTGTTTAATCAATTAAGTTGCCGATACCGGTTTATATATAAATAAAACGTTCACAAATAATTTAATATTCACGTCCACGCACTAAATGATTATTCAGAGTCGCGCGTGACAAAATTGTTGTTTGATTTTCAGATGGATCAAGTCAGATTGATGAAAATAGTTAGTATTTTAAATGTTAATTTAAATAAATGTATGTTATTCGCATAAATAAACTGTAAGTAGAGTATGTACAGTCAACCAATTTAATTCCTAGGCCACCGTAGAACCCTGTCATTTTAAATGCTACATAGCGACGCAATAATCCTAGTAACCCGTATTGACATATCATTTACAACGGCAAGGTTCTACGATGGCCTAGTAATCAAATTGGTTGACTGTAGGTACGTCAACAACATGAAGTACCCAACATTTCACGTAAAATATTAATTAGCTTTTCCTATAATATATTTTCAGAATTATGATATTTCTACAACTTATTATTTTACCATAAGTACCATTAAGCTGTGATCTAAGATAACTAGGTACTTATAATTTGGGGTTTTAAAAGAGAGAATAAAACGATGACTACTTACACTTTAACACAGATTCTTTAGTTAATTTAAATAACTTGGATATGTGTGAAGTAAAATGTCAACAGCAACGGAAACTTATTCCCAAAACCAAAAACAATTGCAAATCTAACACCCGTTCTAAATTCAACGCCGAAGCCGTGTTTGTAATTGGATTAAAACAACGCCATCTGACGGCTAATCCGCGAACCACGTGGCTTAGCACCGCGAGCTCACTGAGTTTCCCACTTTTCCCGCGGCGAGGGGAGGGCGCGCGCGACCGTTTTTACCGAGTAACTTTTCAGCCGCTTCCGCCAGTGTGGAGGGTTACGTAGGCGGGATGCGTGGTGTGTGAGAATGTTCGCTTTTACGTAACGTATACGATTACGATTTTATAAACACTTTATAAGTGTGATATTTGATTTGCAGAGGCACAGGAATGTAGGTAATAGTTAATGCTACTGGTTTTTGGTTCAAATACGTGTGTGGTTTAATAATAAAATGACACGTGTGTTTTAAGGCTGAAGTACAGTAAAAGTTATGCGAGTATTATACATAACTTTATATAATATACATAATTTTTTACACATAATATAATCCCTACAAAACGATGTTATTTTAACGTCGCTGGCACTGCTGGGTTAAAAAAAGCGTAGACAAGACAAACCAAAGTGACCCTTACTTAACCCATTCGAGGTCACGCAACGCTACATGTGCTACGACTGCTACGACGTAGCGCGTAGCAACGTTTTTCCGCTCTGTAGCGGAAAACGCACGTAGAGACATGGCTCATACGTGAATCATTGGCCATGAATATGTTAAGGTTTAATCAAAATTGCTGGTCCTACGAACGCCGATATTCCGAATTCGAAAGTCATTACGTTGCTAATTGTCACCATATACCTAACGAAAAAACATATAATATGTAGGTACTAGGTACCTAATTGATGTACCTAATGCTGAGGGATGATTACGTTATTCTTCGAACGTACGTTAGGTCAATTCAACTGTCATTTTCCCACACAAACAGTGACATTTAGATCTACCTGGCGCGCGTACAATGCGTTACGTGATCGACGGTCATTATCGCCAATTTCTGAACTTATTTTAGCGGGTTTATGGATTATGTAGATAAAAAAAAACATTACTTACTTTTAATAAAACATGGAGATTGGAAAATATGCGAGTTCAGACTACTTCTGTCAAAATTTTGTAACCTAAAAGTTTTCAAACATAACTTACCTGACTTTACATGTAGGTTAGTTCTTTTATGGTCAGAAAACGAAAAATTATTAATAAAAGAGTATTTCAGCGCTTCATAACTCTTGCACAGTCCTTGCCGCTCAAAATCATCATCATCATCATATCAGCCGAAAGACGTGGCCATAGGCCTCCCCCAAAGAGTGCCAAGATGACCGGTCCTGCGCCACCCGCATCCAGCGGACTCCCGCGACCTTTACCAGGTCATCAGTCCACCTTCTGGAGGGCCTACCCACGCCACGCCTTCCGGTACGTTGTCGCCACTCGAGAACCTTTCCTCCCCAACGGCCATCGGTCCTACGTGCAATGTGGCCCATAATCATAGAGAAAACTAATTAGAATCTGTGTATCCCCGCTGCCAATCTAATCCATAATCACTAACTCCGTTCCGTCTTCGTTTTACGCCCATACTTATTTTATAACTTGTGATTATTTGGGTTGGCCGGATTGCATAAAAATAATCCATTCTAAAAGCAACTCTACCGGCCAATGTAAAAGATTCCAAGTCCTATGACACTTTTATAAAAAATCAGCCACTTTAAATATACACTATGTTTATTCACATGTCCAAAGCGGAAGTATAAAGCCGGAGCCACAAGGAAGGGCCGCCGGTGGTCGGTGTCGGGTTCCGTCCCGGTCGTGTGCCTGTTTTTATTGCTAGGATTATGCGTGGACCTACCTGGGAGTTGGGTGATTAATTAATGTTTCAGTTGAGTCACATGCAATATCATCTGACGGAATAGGGCGCTCGAAATTAATCGAAAGGACTCTTTGTCTATAGCAATTATAGCAAATAGGCTGGACTGTCCCATAATGAAGCACTGGGACCAACTCCATGTTATGTAAATTTTATACCTATACTAACATAAGTTTTTAAGTTACTTGAACTAACACATTAATGATTTTATTTTTTCTTGTAATGAATGGATCTTCGTTATCTGTAATAAATGATTGATTGATTGATTTGTAGAGCCGTTAAAATATACTACTTGCTCTTTAGGTATAATACGGTGGTGTGATGCTGGTAATGAGAGATTTTGTATAATTTTATACAACTTACGTTCGAAATTAATCAACGATTACCATCAAAATAATTGTTATAATTTTAGTAAGCATAATACTCAAATAACATTAAAATCATATATCATAAGAACTTTTGCTATGAACGTTTATGCAGCATAAAAACTAATATCATAATTTCACACAGAATGATGGTATTTGTTTTTATGCATCTGAATATTATGACAACTGATCATTGTGTTTTATAAGATTATGCTAAAGTGTTATTTATTATACAGTTTGTTTCTAGGCAACTTAATCACTTACAGAAGTTGTAATTATGAATATTATGATATTCGTTTTTATGGTAAGTATAATTATAGAAATAGTTTTTATACAAATCATAGGACGCCAGAGCTCCCGAAAATGGTTCTGAGCATTCTGCGCTCGGCGGGCTCCTGAGGACATCGCGAGGATGATTGAAGGATCTGAATTTGTCTCTGATAACTGCTGACTCAACGAATCCTAAAATCAACTAAGGGTGGGCAACGTACTTGTAACTCCTCTGTCTTCCAAGCGTCCATAGGATGCCGGTGGCGGTACTTAAAGTTAGATATGTTTGAGCTTTCTTGTGTCACATTAACAGATGAGGTTTTTTTTGTTCTCCAGATATCTGAAGCATATTGATACACATTAACAATTGTAGCCAATCGCCAAAATACATTTCACTAAATGCGAAGTTGTGACTGGTAAGTTCCATTGACTATTATTGACATACGTATTGTTCAAGTCCAAATTGACCGACATCTCCTTCAAACACGAAAACCCTGCTTGACTTTGTATGAATGATATCATATTTGCTGTTTAAAACAGCATCATTTTAAAACATGTACCCTTCAAAGTATGTAAATAAATTAACCCTTAAAAAGCCTCATATTCTTTCCATTCACACATTGTCACGGACCGCTGTCAAGGGTTAACTAAGCATGTCATTTAACCCGCCGAGTCACGTCTCTATTACTCACCTGGGATGTTATTCACAAGTCACAACGCCTCACCTAGTCACCTAACCTGTGCCAAAACAGTGAAAGACAGACCTCCGATTATGCTTTGTTATTACCAATCCAAGCGTCAAATTATACCACAGCCTTGGCCAAAAGTATTGATCACTCACGTTTTCCTTTGTTACTTATAAATAAAGTATTATTTTTCAATTTCAAAAATACACGAAGACGTAAAATATAATAAGTGTAATATTACATGTACAAATCATTAATAGATATCATTTTGTAATAGCTAGGTATTTGCGTGTGAAAACTGAAGCTAAAAAAGTCGGGTTTTACAATAAAGGATTAATAATTTAAAAAAAACACGGAATTTCCCTTATCATCAATAACTATGACTAGTTTCTCCGATGGTTATTTATACAATTTACTATGGTAAAATATATATAAGCATCTTTTTCAGTTTGTTTTTTGTATGAAAAACGCATGGGTGCTCAACACTTTTGGCGAAGGGTAATGTGTGAGGTGAGATGAGGTGAGATGAGGTGAAACGAGGAGTGAATAGCCGCGACCAAATCCCGGAATCATTTCATATTTTCGCGGGTCCATCTCTCTCGCTCAATTATTCACCGGGGAACCGTTCCCGCTAAAGTAATGGCCGGTGAGCGTTACACGTGCGTGCACGATTATAGGCTACACGGGTTCGCGGGTACACGGGTACAATGATGTTTACTCGTCGTTGAAGTGTTAGCTACAATCGTTTCGTTTAATGGCCAGTGTTTCGGGTTTGTTTTGTTATGGAATTGTTTTGCGGGTCGAGTTTAAAAAGTTGCTTGTTAGTTAAGCGTAATTGTTATTGGGTAATGTTATTGGTGCGTTTAATGTGTGTAAAATGGGGTGGTTTAGAGTGAGTGTGTACTTTCGACATGAGGTTGTTATATTCGAATAGGATTATCCACATGAAATTGTGCTAGGGCCATACACAAGCACGAAAACAAAGTCTGTTCTGTTCTGTTCCTGAAAGATAAATTAAGGATACTAGCCCCTTAATAAGTTCAACAACATTAACCACTCTCGATGTACAATGACATTGTACCAAAATGGTAATTACCTATTCTTCAACTTAACGTTTCCGCTTAATTATTATGTTTACCCCGAATTCTTCTTCCACTTGCATAATGGAAACACAAAGCCAATTAGAACCTAAATTAATTTATGAACGTTTAGCATTAAAGCTCTCTCGCAAGTTACAAGTAGCAACTAACGACAAAAAGGGTAGGATTAAGTGTCCAACTATGGATCTAAATCCCTCAAAAAGATATATTGCAACAATCAGGCCTATATATATATGTAGTTGCAACAATTTAAAGAAGAGTGTCTCCATGTATAATTTACACTCCACTACGAGTATTCCCGGACAAAGCTGCAACGTATCAATATCAACGTCCATAAAATATCACAACCACATTTCTTCAGATCATTAACATCTTACAGAAACCCGCCAAAAAAGGTCAAGCTACAGCAGACAGCGTGGCACCTGTTTTTTGCCCGGATCGGGACATGTGACCCATAAATCCGGTTGTCGGAAACGGTCGCGGCCGGCCGCCGGAAGAACTTGTTGACTTTGGGTAATGCCACTGTTATAAAACATATTAGGCAAAAACCGGCCGAAAGTTTATAAGAAGTTGTGAATTTAAGGGGCTAACCCGAGGTTTAATTGATTTTTGACTAGTTTTGAATCGATGAGCGTTTTTCAAAAAAAGTGTAGGTACAAAACAACTTTTTTTCAAAATTAATTTTTTTTTTGTTTTTCTTACTCAGAATCTTTGATACTATCGATCCTCATACAAGAAAAAAAGTGTCCTAAATATTCCATTCCAGATCGTCACATTTTTGTATGCACAGTCTTTTTTTATTTATATGATCGTGACGCACTGGAAGAAAAAAATTACATAGTAAAATCTGGGACACTTTTTTTCTTGTATGAGGATCGATAGTATCAACGATTTTGAGTAAGAAAAGCCAAAAAATTTCGAATTTTGAAACAAAAGATGTTTTGTACACTTTTTTTGAAAAACGCCCCGATTCGAATACTTTTACACTACAGGTAGATTATAAGGCAAACGGCTATCGATTCTTCAATCTTTAATCTCCATTTTTGTCTACCATATTTTGAAAGAAATGAGTTTTTTGGAACTTATGTACGGAATATTTACCGTTAGCTTTTCGGTGAAGGAAAACATCGTGAGGAAACCGGTCAAATCCCAATAAGGTCTTGTTTTCCCTCTGGGTTGGAAGGTCAGATGGCAGTCGCTTTCGTTAAACTAGTACCTATGCCAAATCTTGGGATAAGGTGTAAAAGCGGACCCCGGGCTCCTAACCGGGAATGACGATGAATTTGAAAGAAATGAATAGTTCTTTTTTAATGATTTTTTTAAACATTGTCTAAAAAAACACCTCTTTCGTATCAAGATTGATGTGAAAGATCTAACATATACGAAATCTACATATTTGGGTTCGTCTCTGATGTCTCTATAAACGTGTGTAGGGCTTTGATTTTAAACTAATTAGCACAAAAGATATGGCCCGAAAACCAGTTTTCTGGTCTAAAATAGTTCAACTTTGATGCCAAATGTCTCGAAGACAGTGATGTTTGAAGTAAATATGGGATACTATATTGCTTAAAGCTGTTGTTGTTAACATGATAAGCTGCAAAAAACATTAGAAAACTAAGGGATTCAGATCGAAGGTCATTGGGGCGTGGGATCCCCTTAACGATTTGGACCACACATGGAATGTTGTTCTACTTACGTGTGGCACGAGGGTCGGCAACGCGCATGTGAGTCCCCTGGAATTGCAAGCGTCCAGAGGCTACGGTGACAGCTTACCACCGGGTCGTGAGATTGTTTGACACCGACATGGTTGAAAAAATTGGTATAGTTTAGGATTAATCGATAACGTGAACTTTTTATACAAACGTTTTTCGAACAACATTGCTTAGTTAACTAGTTAACTAACGACGTTAATTATTCTTTTTTTTCTTTTTTGTTTCTATATGATCGCAATAAAAAATCTGAATCTGAATCTATCTCTAGGTTTTTGATAGGTATTATTATTGTTGTAACTATTACTTAGCAATCACGTTATTTGATTTTCGAACTTTAAGAAGATAAATACCTATAGTTTTATTCATAGGTAGATAATAAACATTAAACAAAGGATTTTTGAAGTTCTAGGTCTGTCTTCATAAAATAATAATAACTTTGTAATCATTGAGCAATATTTTCCGAAAAGCCTTAACTATACTGAAAGTATATGATTACCTAATTCATACAATTTTGACATTTAACTTCATAATAAGCCTTTATCTTTGTTTGATTAAAGCCGGCTTTTGGAATCTGAAGAACAATGACGATTTTCTTATTAAGGCTTATTATTGTTCTAAATGTAATTCCCTTAAAAATGTAGTGTTGATTAATTTATTGTAAATCCGCCAAATACATAATTTCTAATAAGTAACGCGTGCCTAAATTTTACCCTAATTCATGCACAGAATAAACCCTTTGTCTACTTCAAAAGTAGATCACCCATATCCCCACAGCTATCTGTGCCCCATCTATACCCCCTGTGTAGATGCTCATAACATTTGACGTATGCGTTAATGAAATTGAGTGTGTATTTATTGAGTTAATTAAACCCGTCTTGAGGCCCCGGGCGATAACTCCTTGCCGTTGCTTACAGCCTAGTACTTGTGTCTCAATGTCAACTACTTACCTGAACCAGCCAGTTGCGTTTTTTGCTTACCATACTTAAACGGTAATAATGTAGTCGCTTGTTGTATCGAATTTTAAGCCCAGACTGGAAAAAAATAAGGGTTATAATTGAAGAGCGTGCGGCAAAAGTGACTCTTTAAAGATAATCGGTTAAATTCTTGAATGGAGTGGGCGTTTCTTTTCTTGAGGATACGAAGAATTAATTGTAATAATCCTCTTTAGCTTTATGATACCCTGGTACTCGTAGTTCAATATCAACTATTTACTTCCATAGTTATAGCTAGAATAAAACGCCATGTTGTAGATATTTGTAGGATAAAAAATGTGTTCAGAATTTACTAGGTAAATTACCTAGAAACAAGTGACATTCAATGTAGATTATTTTAGTTTAATAACAGGTTGATAATAAGTATGTCGTGGGTACGTATACTGATATGATAATGTATAAAAATAGATATAATATACAAATGTATATCAAAGAGGCAGAATTGCATTATTTCCTATTTTCTAATTCCAATCTGTAGGTACGTATTCTATATTTTAATAAGAGCATTATTATTTTGTTTGAAGCACACGTGAGTCTTAATTTTAATAATTCATATCAATAATGAGATATTATTAGGGAAGAAACTCGTATTTAACGTTTGAAGAATCGACATACAGCGTCTAATGAAGCGAGATTAGGGTTGCAACTTCGTAACAAAACAACAATTAAATTTCTCCTCGGAACTTAATAAATTTTCATGTTTCTTTGGTACGTAACGGGCATAACACTTAAGTACATGTTGATGTACCTAATACTTACGTGTTTTTAAGTACATATTGTTAGTATACAGGCCGGAAAGATCGAATGCCACATGGCTGGCCTTAAATATTGTAATTAGCACATTCTGTGTAAAGGAGACTTGCCTTTGTTTTAAAAACAATAAATTTACCCTGAGAACTTTACGGTTTCGCTCTATGAAAACACAACATTATATCGATATCAGCCATATTTTTACACCAAAAAATAGGTTGGAGAATTTGACTACATATTCATTAATAATCCACCTAAATTTGATACCGATATGGTAAAAAATAATGAAAAGTAATCTTCATAAATTCCGTAAAAATCAGGCGAAAATGGTATAAATTTTCTTTACTTTATAATTGACTACGTCTATATACGTTCTTTGGGATACACGCATAATCCACTTATTTTTGTTAATGAATAAACCTTTCTATAGGCCAGATGAAATTCAATATTATCTCAAGGTCGTGAAATATTTAATTAGAATGCCGTTATTTCCTGATGCATATATTTCATTATAAAAATACTGATAGCATTTTTGCTTGTGGGTTAATTTTTTTTCTTAAGTTCCGGTCCATAGAATTATCGATTTCAATAGTAAAAGTTGTTTAAAATAACATATAAAAGCTGTATACAAATAATTAACCTGATATTGAATTACTTATATTTCCAAAAAAACAGTAATTTTCTCAGGGTAATTCTGCATTTATGGATTTATGATAAATCGCTTGATAGATCGCTTTCCGACTGAGGGAACTCGAACCTGTCAAATGTGACAAAAATAACGTGCCGTATTTTATAATGCAGATTGAAAGGGTTACTAATTAGGTTCATTTTATCTAAATAACAAATATAATTAAAATAACGGAAAGCCATGAAAACCATTAAATTTATGCATACGAGAAAACGGACCTCATTTTGAACAACTGCTCAGTTAGCAAGGTTTTAGTAAATTTATTAAATTAATATTGTTTTTTTGTGTGTTTTAATTATTGGTTTTAAATTTTCAAGGCCTTCCGTTACTTTAATTGTATTTGTTATTTAGAGACTACGTGTACGTGGGTGCAAACATGGCCGTGGGTGTTTTGCGCAGTGCATTATTTGGTAATTTATATCAAATGTTAGGCTACGTTTATAAAAAAATCGCGATGTATAGGAGCGTTTTACTTAACCGTTGTTATTACATAAATACGTATCACGTCCAACCCAACGCGGCGTTATTATTATTTTGTAATGACGAGATACATCATCCTGTTCTTGACTGGTTTTATTGTTATTTACCCTATACATCTCTGAAAATATTACTAATGTACTTACCTATTTTTGTGTTTTGACAATTAGAGACTATGTATACATCTCTAAGATCATTGCTTATAGAATAATATTAATGAATTGTATCTGGACGCTCAGACACCTTATACACCTCTCGGATATAAAATGATATCACAAACTTCTTGTTAATTCGGATAGAGACCATGACGTATCTAATGTGATGGATATTTTTATTGTAATATTGTTTTCATTTAGTGACATTTAGTTCTGTTAAACTGCAACTTCCAAATAATTGTTTTTGTAAGATTTTTTATTTATAATGTAAATTATTGATTGACATGTATAGTGCCCTATATGCAGAATAATTAATTGATTTAGATTTTTTGATTGATAATGGCATTGCACACAAAAAAAGAGTGAATATCATGTTTCATTTATAATTAGGTAACAGCTCAAAAATATTGTTTGTGACAGCCCTTGCCTTCGGAGCTCAATTCATTAGTGGAATATATGAGTGCGTGGTCGCGGAGATTAATTTCGAGAGAATTTTCTTCATTACCCGCTTTTGTGTTGTGAAGGAACTTTTGAGCTTGCAAACATTCACGAAATATGTCTTCCATGAAAATTTTGTTAAATTAATCGTGATACTTTTTTCAATTTATTGTTATAACTTGATCGTGTTCTATCCATATAATATATATAGGAAACTATTACCAGTTAATATAAAGTAAAAACCAAAAAAATAATAATGGGTGCTTATTTTTGTAGTTGACTTACAAAGCAAAGTAATATAAAAATATTTGGCAAAAATGTATAGCACAGACACAATTTACGAAAGTATTTAAATGCACCTACTGTATAAATAACTGCACCTACGTTTCGTGTTTATTTAGTCACCAACCTGCAATATTGATACAGCTTGGTAATTAAATAATAATCTTCGAGTTGTATAACCGTGTATATAGTCAACGTATTGGTACGTCACGTGTATTTATTATTTTTCTTTAACTCTGTGCGATCATCGACAAATATTACAAAGGTTATCAATTAAGTTACGCACTATAAACAAATCAACCATAGTAGTGCCACGGCTATTATCTCCACCGTCTACAAGTTGCTCAATCTCAATTCGGTCCAATATCAGTTATTCCATAGCTCGCCATACATCACTCTGACAGCCCCGGTAATGGAGACGTGCTACAAACTATAATTCCCTATCTAAATGCACCGTCGACAGGCATAAACAATTGAAATAATTATCAGGATAAGCCTCCCGGATCAGCGAAAGCCCTCGAGGATCTAACCCTTCTGAGAACAGCCTGACAGCGTCTTATGCAAATTCACAAAACTTAACTAACCTATCTTCCTCTTACACAACCCTATATACCAACCACTGCAAAGTCAACCTTAAATCTAATCCCTCAAAGTCATTATTGGCTTGCCCGCGCGTGTGATTTGTGGCGTTTTGTTTTGAGTTAGTATTTCTTGTTGCTCAATTGGCCCCACAGTATACGATATGGTAACTCGTGTTTCGTTTAGCCTCTTGAATACGGTGCGCTAAGTAAATCACTTGTAGCGACGGCTCGGGATCGACAGGAAGATGAATGACGTGCGATGTTCATTAGAACGCCGTTGATTGCGTTTCCAAAATGTAGTTATTGTATTTGTATTGTTTGTAAGAGCGTATCAATAGGGATTACTGCAATGTTCTGCCGCCAGAGTGCAGCACTAGCACAAACCGTAAACCAGTAGAGGAAGATAGGGACTCGCACACACATGCACAATTGATGGTCAAATGAGTGACAAGGATGCATGTGCATTGACAATACCGCAAGTATATAAATCTTGAAATTGTTTATATTGATAAGGACTAAACATATATACGTAAAAGTACTTTATAACGTTAAAAAAACATACAAAGTAAATAAATCACACTGTATAACTATTTAATGTTAATATAGCTAGGAGCTGAACTGATTGCAGGGGGCTCCTTAGTTAAGCAAAGTCTTAAAATGTAAAGATTAAATTTAGCTAAGAAAAGTTTGTAAACAATTATTATTTCAGAAAAATAAACAGTTATTTTTTTTTACTGGGAACGATATACTTACAATGCCAACTCTGCTAGTGTAAAACCCCCACGCGGAGTTTTGCGTAATGTTCCCTATTAAGACAATTAAGACGTTATATGTATTGATCATTAAACTAAATGAGTCTTAGTAAGGTCATGTTTACTCTACAGTGCGTAATTGACCGCTGGTCTACGACCATTGCGTTTACCACATAACATGACAATTGGGTCTTTTTACTAGCTTGGTAGAAAGTGACAGATGCCTTCTCCTGTTGTTTATCATTATCACATAATAACCGTATATTGTAGACCAATATTCATCAGGCTAGTTCGACGCTTAAGTCCGCCATTCGTACCTTCTTTGTGCAATAAAGAATAAATAAATAAACAAAAAAATATTATTTACACAAACATGGAAACTGTCTTATGTATCATGTTCAACTGACGCCAAAAAACTATGCTTATCGCATAAATAATCGCTAAAAAAACTTTCTAATACCGTTCTCACAGTGCCAGTGAATTTAACAATCTGACTCAAAAATAAAAATATACTTTATTTCCCAGCATTTTAGAAATAACATGCTTAATAAAAAAAAATATATAGGTAAATAGTTGATCATCCTATTTCATTCGTATGGTAAGTTAATACATGCACCTATCTAATCTTTATTTTAATAATTTTATATATTTATGTTAGCTTTTTTTAAATATTAATTTACATATTTTACAGGTTTTTTTATTATTATTTATCTTTGATCTTTGGTGTATCTATATATGTATTAGCAATTGGCATTGTATAAGTAAACTCATAGGTGCCTAATATTTGATTTTATTACATTATTAAGTATTGAGTAGGGCATGCTCCCGGGAATTCCCGGTACTTCTGGTACCGGGAAAACCCGGGAGCATGCCTTCCCAAAAACTCGGTACCGGTTCTGGTGGGTGAAATCCCGGTTCTTCGGTACTTTTCGGTACTGGGTATTTTTTGTACCTAAATGACAAATTCTTGAAATAAAACGCCAATTTTATTTTAGTTATATAATTCTGAATAAACACAATTGAGAAAAGGAACGGAATCAAGAAAAGACCACAATATATTTTGTTTAAGACCTAAAAATATCGAATTAGGTGCCAAATTTTGCTGAATAAGATAACTTGTTTGTTAGTATTGTTAGTTGTTATAAAATCTGTTCGTCATATCAGCTGAAAGACTTTCAGTGCTGGACATAGGCCTCCCCCAAAGAGTGTCACTATGACCGGTCCTGCGCCACCTTTACCAGGTCATCAGTCCACCTTGTGGGGGGCCCACCCACGCTGCGCCTTTCGGGACGCGGTCGCCACTCGAGAACCTTTCCACCCCAGCAGCCATCGGTTCTACGTGCAATGTGCCCCAGCCACTGCCATTTAAGTTTAGCGATTTGGACGGCTATATCGGTTACGGATAGCCTCATTTCTGATGCGATCGCGCAGAGAAATTCCCAGCATAGCCCTCTCCATTGTGCTTTGAGTGACTTTAGTAGTAAGAGTAGCCTTATTATGAGGCCCACAGCAAGCGACCACGTTTCCGTGCCATACGTCGTCACTGGCAAGTGGCAACACACACTGGTCAAGACTCTCATCTTGAGACACTGAGGAATATTGGACGAAAAGATGTGCCGTAGCTTCCCGAATGCTGCCCAGCCGAGTCGGATTCGACGATTGACCTCTCAAAGTTGGACCTACCTAACTGGACAGTCTGTCCTAGGCCTAGGCATATACAGGCCATATGTATAATTGTCTAAAACTTCGAGCTTAAAGTGTACGATTGAAATGGGAGTTGGTACTACATGGCCATTTGACATGATCTTCGTCTTATCCATGTTCATTATTAGACCAACTCGCTCGGAAGCTGTACTAAGGTCATCGAGCATCGCATTTAAGTCCTCCATGGTAGCCAAGACTACTATATCATCAGCAAACCGAAGGTGAGTGATCGCCGTTGATGTTGATGCCTACCCTTGCCTTCTCCAGTCCAGAGTCTTGAAAACATCCTCCAGTGCAGCGGTAAACAATTTTGGAGAAATAACATCTCCTAAAACGTCCGTAAAAACGCTCTATCTCACTCAAAAGCTCAGGTTTGGAAGAAACGACTCTCCCGTATTCAGTTTTCAACTTTGCGAGCTGGCTCTGCCCAATAGACAGATCTCGTGAGAACACTTTAGAGCCCTTATTTCGCTCGATGACCTCTTCAATACGGTTCGTATTGAATAGGCGCAGATCAAGGGTAAGGGACTTGAAGATCTGTTCATTGAGTTGCCGGTATAAAGTCGCATCGGCTGAAGACTGCAGAGTTATTTCACTCCTTTCCTTCATGAGCTTCCGAGTGGAGCTAGAGAGCCTTTTAGTTCTATTGGCCCGCTGGGGCTTGAAGAACTTAGACCCAGTGGCATGGACAGTTTCCACAAACCCGTCGTCGTTGTATTCGACCAGATCGCCACGTAGGCAATCGAAACGGTTTTGTAGTTCCACCTGACAGCTCTCGGGGGTTTGGATTTGTGTGGCTGCTGGATGGAGCGTAGACTTCATCAGCCGAGAGCGCTCTCGCTTGACGCATATATTCAATATGCCTCTTACCAGGCGGTGATCGCTCCCGGGTTTAAATGTATTGATCACAGAGACATCATTGAACATATGCTTCCTCGTCGACATGATGAAGTCAATCACGTTTCTAGTTACACCATCGGGACTCATCCAGGTCCACTTTCTGGTAGAGTCCCTCCTTCTCCAAGAAACCAGCCAGTAGTTGGCCCCGGTGGTTCCGACTTCCAACTTCAAACTGCCCCACTATCAGCTCTTCACCATCTTTTTAGCGTTGAAGTCCCCCATTACAACGGTGAAGTAGGTTTTGGAACTATGCATGGCCATAGATATATCTTCATACATAGCCTCCACCTCGTCGTCGGAATGTGTCGAGGTCAGCGCGTAAACCTTTATGACCTTCAACGAGTACCTCTCGGATACTCTGAGTATTAGGTACGCCACCCTAGTCGACACACTCTCGATCTTCACCACATTGTTCACGAGTGATTTGTGGACGATGAATCCGACACCTCCCTGGGACTTTTGATCGACCTCCCGGAAATAGAGCAAGTTGCCGGATTTAAGGGTTATCGCGTCCTCCCCCTCTCTTCGGACTTCAGAAAACCCTATGACGTGCCACCGCAACTTGCTTAATCCTTCCTGCAGTTCCGCTATGTTTTCGTCGGTCCGCAGTGTGCGTGTGTTGTATGTTGCCAGGGCCAGGGTTCGTTGGTGGTTGTAGCTGGATAGTTAGTAGATTAGTCGGGGTCATCTACGGAACCGTAATTTGGTTTACCTCCTAGTCCCCTAAATACAAACTTTTAAAGCTACAATCTTAGAGACTTTTCCTTTTCAAAATGTTAGTATACATAGAGTACCTATAGAAATAGATTAACCAATTGATGAGAACTATAATCGTGAGAACATTACACTCCTTTTACTACATGATTTTATAACTAAAAATAACAAATTTTGTACCTAATATGATATTTATAAAATGATGTCGCAGTCTTTTGCTTGTTTGAATTGTTTTCCCGGTTGTGTTTATTCAGAATTACATAACTTAATTAAAATTGGCGTTTTAATTCAAGAATTTATCTTTTAATTACAAAAAAAATTGTCAATACCGAAGTACCGGGAATTCCCGGTTCTATCTCAGTACCGGAAATCTCAGTCCCGGTTCTTGGAGTGGTACCGGTACTGCACCCCCTAGTATTAAGGTAGAGTCGTTACAGAATGTCTCGTAATTCATTAAGGGTTTTTTTTTACTACTAACAATAAAACATATTGTTAGTATATAGTAACAAGACTATGTCACAACAAATAACAAATTGCTACTTATAGAAAACAAAATATCGTTGTAGGTACCTACTGCGTAAAATGGTTAACGAGATCGCGGAGTTATGGCGTTGGTGGTGGTTCGCTTTTGGGGCCTTCACTCTTGAACTTTGAATTAGTTACTGGATTCAAGTTGTTATTTTGTCAATTGAAGGTACTTAGGTACAATTTAAACGTTCTGTTAAAAAAACTATAACATAATTTTGTAATGATCTGAAATTATATATTTTGAGTAGATAAAGTTATTGTAAGGCACCTACTTACATGATTAGTTTTAAAACATTATTTACGATCTCAAAACGTATATACCTACATTTTTTATAGTTTCGCTAATATTCTAACCACAATAATTCGGCTGCGGACGGCTAAATATTTGTTTGGCAGGTAATATCTAGGTACAATTTGGTCACATAACCGTTTAATATCGACGTAAGAAGTGTTAGAAATGAATACCTAATAAAAGTCTCTGTCAAGAAATTTAGTTTTTGGTATAAACTACTCATTGAGACAATTCTAATGAGCCGAAACTCAACGGGGTTCCATCGATTAATAACTTAATTCCCATGGCCACCTTGTATCTCCATCATCAGATCAGGTCGATTGCACCATAATATTGAATTGCCATCTTAAAACACAGCTCAATCGGTTGAGGTTAACTGGTTCAAAATTTAGTTCCAAGATTTGTCCCACACTAATTAACTAACGAACAGGTCAAGTTAAATAAAAGCTTGTAAAAAGAAGAGTAAGATATTACTCTTCTTTTTACAAGCGTACGCACTACGAAGATTAGTATGAGATACGAGTATCATACTAATCTTCGTAGTGCGTACGCTCGCTACAAACCTATCTAATTTGAGTTGTAGGAAGTGGTAACATCAAAAAGATACGTCCCGCCTTCACGGTGGGCTCGTAATTCCCGATATAAAGGAGTGATACCATGGACTCACCTTATACAAATATTCAAATGGGCTATAAAAAATACATACATAAGTTTTAGATTCGGATTGAATGGAATTCTTATACAAAATACTATTCCGTCAAGAAAATGGTGCTGCATGTTCATTCATTCAAATTTTTTTTTTCTGGATAGTAATATGTTTTAATTTTTTTTTTAATACAATTACAATATTTTATTTCAACATAAGTCAATTACACAGTTAGACAATAAATAAAAAGGTACAATGAGAGTTAATAATAAATTATTAACTTAGTCAAAAAGCCCGCCCCGAGCCACCCCCGGTGGAAAGGTGCCCATCACGCTCGCCGCGTTGCCGCGCTGAATCGCGATGGACAGACGTTGCACCAGGAATGACCCGGAACGGGGATCAAGACCCCTCTCCGCTAGACGGCGCCCGATCTCCTTGATGAATTTTTTGGCCTCCGAACCCCAACAACCGGTCGTTTCTACCGCAAGCGGGACAAATAAATAACCCTCCAAAGCAGAATATTTGTCCCGCTTCCTAAGAGCCGCCACCTCAGCAGCCGCTCCAGCCGTGCACGTGGTGCGACCGAGGTGCGAGGCCGCGAAAGTGCTGACGCATGTGGCGTCCCATAGAAGGCACTACCCTCTATGCCAAGGCACCAGGGTCAAACCATCAGGTCTTTTACCGTCCGTCCGACTAAGGCCTGAAGGCTCCAGCACACACGGAACATTTGCCGAGACTATAGCGCTCTCCGGACAATGTCATTGAGAGCGTGATGACGCGGGAATCGGCCGGCACATCGACCACAACTCAAGGCGTGGTGACCATTACTCTCCACCATGGTGCCGCAGATGCATAGATGACGTTCACAAACATCGCAGCCCAGGCGGAGAGCCACAGCCACAGCATGGAATCATCGTCGAGAAGAGTGCCCATGTGCGGAGAGGGCAGCGCCCGTAACCACGCTTCGGCTTCAGGTCTCGACACTGCCAACAGCCTAGCCCTGTCCACACCCATCGCCCTCCCCAGCAGGCCCTCAAACACCCTCTTGATTCCCACGTCATCCCACGCGCGTTGTCGGTCCGGTCTCTCAGGCACCTGCACACCCGGGTTGAGGGCCAACCAAGCCGCCATGGCATCAGACGCGTAGGGGATAGTTGCCCTGTCACCATTGTTAACTAAAATGTCAGTTCATTCTAATTCGATTTAAATCTAACCATTGGTATTTCCAATAAGTAAGTATAAAACAATCTTGTTTTGTTTATTTGGGTTATTATTGAATTTCATTACAGTACTTATTATATGGAAATTTAGTTTAAATTTCGTAGATGTTGTGTGCCGCGTGCATATCACGGTTATTCGCAAGTCTTTATATTGAGTAAATAATAAAGACCAATTGATAGTCTTTACTATCATATGTACAGTCAAGTGTAAAAATATGGGTGCATACTGTACTCATAAATATGTCCCATCGCTCTTATGTCAGCGAATTAAGGTTTCGGTACATATTTATGAGAGGATTAAATCGATACATAAGTTTGCAATTGACTGTACACTCGAAAAACTTTCTCCCCCCTCCTTCGGCAATCAAGTAACAAAACAACATCACTTCCCGACTCATTCACGCCATTCAAAAGTAATTTTGAACGAAACCAAAACAATAGAAGATCAAATAAACGCCCAACGTTCGAAACTCAAAAGTTTCACCAAAAGGTCCTAAAGGTTACGAAATAATTTCCTCCTGAATCAATCAAAGGGTTCCCAGCGATAACAATTATCTTGCCGACAAGAATTCTCGAAGACCCGAAATATCTAATTGGAATTTGCAATTAGAATAACTTGATCCTAATTAGTTCGCAGGGGCAAGTTGGCCGGTTACCCCAAGTATATCCATGTAATTCAGCGTGGTTTTACTTTTAACAACATGCTTTCAATAAAAGTTTTGGATTTATATTTTTTTATATTCAATGTTAACATACTAGTAACATAGTTGACACCAAAATAATCTCCTTTTATACTCAATAACAAATAAAAATTGCACACCTTGTGTGAAATGTTATACACCGTTTTCATAGTTTCTTAGGGTTCCGTACTCAAAGAGTAAAACCGGATCCTATTACTAAGACTTCGCTGTCCGTCCGTCTGTCTGTCACCAGGCTGTATCTCAAGAACCGTGATAGCTAGAGAGTTGAAACTTTCACAGATTATGTATTTATGTTGCCGCTATAACAACAAATACTAAAAACAAAATAAAATATTTTGTTAAGGGGGGCTCCCATACAATAAACGTGATTTTTTTGCCGTTTTTATAGATAATGGTACGGAACCCTTCGTGCGCGAGTCCAACTCGCACTTAGCCGGTTTTTTATTAGTATAATATCGAAGTTACTATCGAGAAATTAATACACCCTTTAAAATTATGAGCTCAACCGCAAGCCACGAGCAATTATTAAATAAGACTAATGTAGATGTTTGAATAATAGAACACTATTTATAATATAAATACGTAGAGGTGCGTGCAGAAACGTATTTTATACAGTTTATTAATTACCTACTTTACATGTTTTTAGCATTATTAATGTGCATGTTGTGTTGGCCTTTTATTGAATACACTCTGCCATGTTTTTTTTACAAATTATAGTTCGCAAGTTACATATTATGTAGTTATATTTGTTAGCCCACCTTAAATATTAGGTATGTATAAAATATATGTATATTCATCGTTTCGAAATAGACAGCTGTGGCTTGTTATCGGGGTCACATACTACTTACAATTAGTCCTACCAATAACGAAGCTAAGCCATTTATAATAGTGGAATTAAAGACCACTAACTTCTGCCCGCGACTGCGTCTGCGTGGAACTCGTTAATGTCGTAGCCCCGTATCAACTTTCGCCCCCCATTTTACCCCTTTAGGGAATGATTTTCGGGTTAAAATACTATCTAATATCCTTCCCTGGGATTCAAACTATTTCCATACCAAATTTTATCTCAATCGGTTGAGCGGTTTGAGCGTGATGAAAAGGTAACAGACAGACGGACAGACAGACACACTTTCGAATTTATCATATTGTTAAGTATGGACTTAGTATGGATAGTAAATGTTATATGGAAGTATGGATTTTCTAACATTCGTTTCATCTTATTTGAAATCCGAGCCTCAATTAGGAGAATCCCTCGTAGAAAACAACCCATACAAAAAACGCAATAAAATCATCTCGTAAAACACACCACCTGCCTGAATAACACAAAATTAGCGCAAAAACACATATAGAACATGAGTGGGGAACAATTTTCAAACCCTTTCACATAAATTGCAAGTGCGATTTCCATTTAAAGCATACGGGGTTCCATTAGGGTTCCTTAGATGAGAGGGTCCGCTTGACCGGCGGGTTCCGTGAAAGAAAGGGCTCATTTTCATTAGGCGAGGCATATTGTATCTAAATTTATATCGTGTGACGGCTGCGGTTCTCAACGTTTTATGAGAACATTGGAATATTCATGTTATTAGGTATGTACTGAAAAAAAAAATGGCATCAGTCTGTGAGCTCTTAGAATAAAAGAAAATAGTATTTGGGTTTTCGGGATCGACTGAAATCATTGTATTCTGGCGTTAGAAAGTGTAAGAGCAAGTAAGAGAGAAATATAGACCCGAATGCCATACCCATATGCTGTACCTACTCACATACAGATCTGTATTCGTCAATTTAATTGTCAATATTTGCTAAGTTCCCCTAAACATTTTATTTCGTTTTACTGATCACTACTATTTTTACCTATCGCTGTGGATAAGACGTCCGTCACGTTCTGACTAGTATGCGATTGCGAGAGTGACGGATGTCTTATTATTATTTATTTACATAATTGGCTTACATTACAAACAAAGCGCCTACAAAGTTAGGACTTAAAAATAAATATATTAGTACATGACACATGTCAGTTCTATACATTACTAGCGACCCGTCCCGGCTTTGCACGGGTTTATATGTATAATACATGCATGTTTTATACGTATAAACTTTCCTCTTGCATGACTCAATCTATTAAAAAAAACCGCATCATAATCCGTTGCGCAGTTTATAAGATCTATGCATACATAGGGACAGACAGACAGTGGGAAGCGACTTTGTTTTATACTACATATAATACACAGATCACTTATTTTAGTAAGCAGGCTCTGCCAACTGTCTGCAAAGTGCAAACACATCATCGGCATCCTGCCTCAGCACCAGGTCATTGAGCAGCGCCGACGCACGAATGCCAGGCGCGTTACTAGTTAACAGCGGGCGGCGGCGACGGCACCCCGCGCGTCCGTACTGCTCAGGGACGAATAGACAAATGCCTTCCAATGCCACTGGATTGTCGATTTTCCCCCTTTTGTTGTCTGAAATGGAGAGTCTCCAGTCCGACCATACCGGCTACAAAAAGAGACGGATACAAGAAAGGATAAGCCATTTTTGCCATTTTATCACTTATCCACAACGATAAGTGATATGGCAACCATGCTACGCCTGCTGCACGCAGTCGGTACACAGTTCCCATTAGACGTAGCAGTTGAAGTACTGTCTCGGCCCAAACTCGTCATTCAAAGTTAGCCCCTCGTTAACCCCGTAACGAACAGTTTGGGGTCCACTGGCGAGGGTCACCTTCGTTTGAAGCGTCCACTTTTTGCCTGCACCTACATTCCGCAAGGAGCGCGCCTGGCATCTTGCAAAGGATGCTTGGCATGTCTGTGCTAGTCTACGACGGATTTTAATATTCATTTACGTTGTAGACGCGTTAGGAAATAATATAACGTCTATTGAACATGTCGGTACAGTCAAGTGCAAAAATATGTATGGTTAATCCTCTCATAAATACATGTATGTACCGAAACCTTAATTTGCTGACATAAGAGCCATGGGAAATATTTATGAGTAAGTTGTATTTACCCATATTTTTACAATATTGTCCCAGCCATACTCGTTTTTTTTCTGTTTCTAAGGCCATTTAAAAAAAAAATGTACCCAATTTGCGTGAGTAGTTAAACAAAATTTAAATGTGAAACAAGTTCATTGTCACATAATTTGTATGCTTAATTTTCGTCACAAAACTGACACTGAGTTGATTTTTGTGACAAAACGGACACTGAATTGATTTTTGTTTAACAACTCACGCTAATTGTAATTAGGTACCAACATATTTTTTTTTGGAATTGGCCATAATTTGGTTACATGTCGAAGGGATATAGACATATTCCAGGTAGTGGTATAGGTACCTACCACTACTTGCTACTATACAGGGCGTCCCACGCCTATGCCACATGGAGGGAAAGTTCCTTAAATATTGTATATGAAAGATTTTACTAAAAGAAGACATTATTTTAATTTTAAAGACAATTTAAACTGCATTCATAGATTTAAAAAAATATACATGGTTGAACCGGGAATCTTTTTTTTTTTACCCTTTACCATACCGATCGAAAGGCTTCATCATAAGGATTATTTATTGCTAAAAACATAGTGTCAGAAATTTAAGGAAGACTATGAATTTTAACATTTTAATTCAAAATTAATCAATTTAACCTATCAAATGCTCAAAAAGAGTCCCATTATATAAAAAAAAACATTTAGGCACCTTTCGGCAGATTCAGGATACGGCAGAAACTTGATTGGATAGAAACTCGATTTGTTGCATACAACCAGGTACTAATTACGTATCTCTTTATAATTTTATCATGCACTTAAATTATAATAGGGAAATGATACGTACTTCTCAAGTGGGTACTGATTTATTAGTAATAGGTATTTTAGAATGATAATGTCAATTGTATTCCCTTACAGCAATGTCAACTTTTCATTTTTCTGAACAAAATTTCACATCAAATGTTAATGCATGGTCTTCCTTTTATTTCTGATGTTATTCAGCAAAACAATAATTCTTATGATAAAGCCTTTCGATTGGTATGATAAAGCTACAGGGTAATTTTTTTTCTCGTGTAGCGGGTTCTATTCCCGGTTCAACCATGTAATTATTTCAAAATCTATGAATGCACTTTAAATTGTTTTTTAAATTAAAATAATGTCTTCTTTCAGTAAAATGTTCCATCTACAATATTCAAGGTACTTTCCCTTCATGTGTCATAGGCGTGGGACGCCCTGTATAATACGGCCTCGTCTGAACGGAAAGTTTAGTCTCTCATGTCCCCCTGTATGATTCGGGATAAAAAAGTGTCCGGTCTATATCTAGGTATTTCGTAGTATTGTATTTATTTAAATAAATGTAGCAGGTAGATAAACAGAGTTACACTATTATAATGTTAATGAATAGTTCCAAAATATACGAAACAAGTTCTGTTAAGCACGGTTCCTTTGATTTTCTGAAGTAAGCACTCTAATGGAGAATGGATGAAAGTATTTGAAGTACCTGTTTTTTTTTGGTGATATGGACACCGTTCCTTGGCACCAGAAAAAACCTAAACCCAAAACCTAAGTGAGGAAACTGTTTATATTTTTCAAAAATAATTGACGCAGCTGAATAAGTCTGCAACTTTTTTCTGATACCAAGGAACGTTATTCCTATCACAAAAAAAAAATCAGGCACTTCTAAAATTTTCATCCATTCCCAATTATATTCATATTCATTTATTTCGTATTAATCATACATTGTCATTCATTCCATCAAAATATCATAATAAGGTCATTAAAAACAATGTCAACAGGCATATATATAAAAAGCAATACAGTCAAAGTTATTAAATATTCTAGGTACCTAATTAAAATTGTATAGATATGCAATTTGAAAAAGTACTGAAATTGATGTTTCAAACAAAGTATAATCTGCTCAAACTTATGTTTTCTTGTATCGCTGCGTGGTTCGAAAATATTTTTAATTTGTTTTATTAAAGGCATTCCTCGATCCACCAAAAAGGCTTAAACAAACGCCAGCCTCACTCGGCACTTAAGGACACACATGCCCCTGCCATTATCCCCCGACTTTTGTTTTAAAACGTCGAAATTAAAGTTTCTTTTTTCGTTTAACAATTCTAAACTCGAAAACAACTTCTATTTTAGCCCTCGCATGTTTGTAGAAGTTTAAAAAAGTTGGGAGCGGACTTCGGAGCGATTCGTTTCACTTCGTGCCCGCAAACGGTTCAATATTTTAATTGGTGTACGAGAAGGGAAACCGTTACAGACGAGTAAACAACTGGGGGATTTATGGCATTTCCATGGTGTTTACGTTTTGAGTGAGATTGCGTTATCGAATTGCAATGGAGAAATTATCCCTGTGCTAAAGTCTGTCATGTGTGCTTTTTTGCCTTATTAGGAATAAGTGCGAAAGTGTAAATGTAAACATATCTTTGGCATTTGGCCGTACATTACATATTTACAGGCCGGTAAAACAAAGAAACAAAACGAAAAGTCAGCAGCGTAGATGCTACACCGACGACAGAAGATAAATAGATACCTAAAGCCAACTCAGTCTTTCGTGTTTATCGCCTGCGTACTTTTTTGTACACACAGGGTACAAAATAAATAATGTTATGTTTTTGTACCTTAATAAACTTGTTCACTTTGAATAATAGTTGAAATTTTTTTTTGAATAGGTTTTTTTTTTCTTCATTAATAAACCTATAAACATGCTTAGTTATCCTACACCCGTTTTAGTTTAAAGAGAGTAATTATTAACAACTTAGAAAAGTAGAAAAACCCCCGATTTTTAATTTCAAAGCTCAATATCTTAAAGCGGTTTAACCGATTTTGTTGAAACGTAGCTATAACACAACCACCTCGATTACGCCAGCTTTCAGATTGAAAAAAATCGCGTTCAAATCAGTCCATTCGTTTAGGAGATACAATGCCACAGACAGACACACAGACACGTCAAACTTAGAACACCCCTCTTTTTGCATCGGGGGTTAAAAGACACCTACCTATGACTACTAATATTACATTTCCCGCATTATTACAAAACTCTACAAACTTAATCCGTTAAAGTTAAACATTATGGCCGCGTCTCAACCAAAATGGGGCAATACTACGGCTAATTCTGGCATTAGATTCAGCTTAGAAAGCCGGGAAGGTTTTGGGGATTTAAATGTGCAATAACGAAAGGGCAGCTGGGTAAGTGGTGGGGCAAGGGCAAAGCGGGGTACAGCGGGGTATTTAAGCAGGCATTTACCGCCAGATTGCAATAAACATAGCAGAGTGGACGCGTAGTCCAGTGCTACGTCGGACACAGCTTGGCTACGGGGCACAGAGGACGCGTAGAGCTGCTACAGAATTTGAACAATTATAACATTTGTAGACGTCGCACATATTGAAGTAGTTTTAATTGTAGAATGAATAAAATTAGAAATATGTTTACCGATGTGTATGTGACGTGACACAAGTTAATAAAATATGGATGTAAAGTACTTCTTATAGGATTAGATCTATATACATACGTATCTGATTTTGATATATGAGTTTTCGCGCCTATGAATCCATAATATATGCCTTATTAAACTTTTTCTCACCTTATTAGACTCTGTGGGATACTTTGCAAATGCCCCCAAATTGGGTCTACTCAAAAGCTCGCTCTTACGTTTTATGTACTGAATGAAGTGCAATGGTATTCTAATAAATTTTGTTTACTTCTCTGAGGTCACTCGACGTTTCGGATATGTCACAACATGCTTGGTTGCGAGCAGTCTACAATCTTAAAATGATAAATCAATGTATTTGCAATGGTAGTGCTCTAAATTTCTTTAGTTCGGGAAACCATTGCTAAAGCCCTTCTCCGCTGCGTGGCAAGGACATGGTATTGAAACAAAAGCTTATTAAGTATAGAAAAAGGTTCATTTATTTATTTACAAGGGGTTTTGAGATAACACCCCAAATAATTCACGTTTTTTTTCTCACTGCACCCACCAATTCGTATATCAAATATTTAATCATATTTCTTTGACGGAGGCTTATTCCAGTTATCCAATAATCTTGATTCAAGTTTTTATACTATTTGCGAAGCCATTTTTTAAATTAAATGTCATTCGTAAATTTGATAAAATTTTGTTGTTTCTAGCTTTGATGAAGTCTTCCAATTTATTTGATCAAAGGCACATTGGACAAACATCTTGGACAAGTGGAATACCACCCTTAGCAATTTTCTGTGTGGCCCTATGGTTCACTAGTAGAAAAGGCCTTGTGGCTTTAAGTCCGCCCTTTTATACTTATTTGGGGGTTGGTCTCAGACGGTCCTAAACGCAATTTGCCTAGTTGGAGTTTTGCCTGAAACGCAATATGACTACCGCGTAATACGTCTTAAACTGAAGGTGACTAAAACGCAAATTGACTAGTCAGTATATTGCCTAAGGTAACTGCAAAAGTTTTTTTCTCTACACGTAAACTAGCAACCCGCCCCGGCTTTGCACGAACTATTTTGTTAGGACTTAGTATAACAGCAGCGTGCAGTCAAGAATTTAAGTGTTAATAGGATAATGCGAATAATATTGATGAGTAATAAAACAATAAAAGGTAAAAGTACCAGACGATCATAACATTATTATTATATAGATTTTTCTTGTCGAGACCAACCCTATGAGTGGTAATTTTGCGTTCTAGACCCATTAAGTTTTCATAAATTATTTGATAAGTAATAATCCGTCTTCTTACTCTGTCGACTCCATACCCGCTGCTGTGGCGGCCCCAGTCGCCGTCCGTCGTCCTCGTTAGAGGAGCTCAAATTAATGCCGGCCATTCTCCTGCTGACGCCACCCAGTTGTTCTTAAATCTAATTATCATGGCCGCTGTCCCGTACCCGCTCTCGCTTCAGCTTCGCTCTTCGCTAATCGCTACCGTCTGTTACGTATACCACAAGATAGTTTATGAAAATTGACATTATTAACAGCTTCATTAGATGACGGCGTCTATGTGGCGTGGAATTGTTATGCATTATTTTTTATTTATCGTATGGCGGTTACACACTGGTACATATATGTATATTCGTATTGATGTCGCTGATAGAGTTCCAGTGTGCGCTGCGAGGTTCAGAAGGAACAGTGCAGCTGCCGAGTTTGTTGTTCTTTTAGCACCACCCGTCACGTGTAGGGTTTCTAGGGTTATTCCTACGGACGTAGAACAACAACGACCTCCAAATGCATTGCATTTGACCCATTTGCTCTTTATTTCTCCTGTAAATCACGATCATTATGGACTGCAAATCCTATAGATTCTATTAAACGAACAATATTTTTATATATATTTGCAATCACGTTCTCGGAAACGACTCTAACGATTTCGATGAAAGTTGGAATAAAATTAGGGGTTTATGGAGGCGGGAAATCGATCTAGAGTCTTGTGTCTGGGAAAATTCGTTTTCACCGTATTTATTAAGTTCCTATAAATTTGGCATCCATTTTTATTGAATGAGCTAGCGAAGCGAACGAAAATGTCCGTTGCAACTTACGCAAAAAATATTTCGTATAAGTACTCGTAAAGCGTCTGTCCGGCAGTTTTCCTCTACAGACCGCATTTCTCAACAGATTCTCATGACATTTTGTGAGCAAGTTCAATAATTATATAGATTTTTCTTGTTGATACAGTATTTCGACATATTTTTTTTTGTATTTTAGCTCCGAGGCCGCTCGTCATTTTCCGCTAGTCTATCGTGTCTGAAATGTATTTTCTTTCCTTATGCTAATTTTAGCGATTTCAGAAGACAATACAGTATAAGGTAGCTAGATAATTTACCGTAATTTTGAATAATTTGGTTCGTATTATGTTACAAACTTTTGCTACCGCGCCACTCCTCTCATAGTTACTTTAGTTCATTGAGCCGTTGGCATCAACCCGCTGGCGCTTGTAACTTGTAGACTGATTAATTGGTCTCCCTTTACGACGAATATCTAGAGGATTTAAGATATCAAATGGCAATTGAAACAGTGTGAATTATATTCTAGAATCAAATAAATTTATTTTGCAACTTATTTTAACTCTTTCATACCTAAGCCTAATTGCATATTTTTCCATAATGAATTAAAGATAAAACCAGTGTTACACTCACGTTATTCATCTATTCCGTAAAACAAGTAGCAAATAATGCTGTACAAATTCAAATTACACATACACAATAGGTACCAGTTTTTTTGTTTAATTATCACAACACACAGCCTTATTAATGAGTCTACCTTTACCGCCAGACAAATGACTGGAAATAAAATTCACCCTCCTTTTATTCCAAACAACCACACTACACCGACACATAAATATGTCTAGCACGGTCATTATCTACGAAATTTCTTCAACCCGCTCCTCAAAGGCCTATTCAAAACAACGAAAATGATCTCAAAGCATAATAAATTGTTCTAATAGCGAATCTGGTTATCCTCTGGTCATCTGGAAGGGTTGTTGACCTCGGGCCCCGCAAATGCCCCTTGTGTGCTTGGACTTAAATAAAAGGTTTGATTTTGTGTTGTAAGGGAGCCCGGTTCAATATTTGTCGAGTCCGACCGATCTGCATAGCTTTGAGTAGCGTTGGAAGCAAAAGTGAACCCTTTTTGGGTATCGAGGTGAATTGATTGGCGTGTGTGGCTCAGTGGATGTAACGAACTTAAGAACTAGATTGAATGTAGTTGAGGTAACGTTTTACTTTAAGTACATACCTGGTCTCTGTTTGAGGTCTTTAAAGTTTCATGGAAGTTTCTGTGTTCGTTTTCTTTTTCTCCACGTAATACTTATAATGGCGTTTATATTATGTTTGTAACATTAGCGGTTACTTCTTATTGTTGATAATTTTAACGAAATAAATATTGTAGAATAGTCTTATACTACTAAGCAGCATACCAGACAATGATCATTCTGACGGTACGTCTCGGGGTACAATGGACTAAAATATTCATAATATAAGTAACAAGATATTTGGGAACGGATACATGTTGGATGATGGGATTACAGACAACCGACCCTTCAGCTTATTCTAGTGTACTTATTATATTTAGACATTTAGAGTTGATTTTAAGCCCCCCCCCCCCCCCCCCCCCCACACTACCGGCGTCGTGTGAGCGTTCTCATACAAAATTGTGCGTTGCGTCGACGCCACGTCGAACGGGGGGGAACGGGGCCCTAAGTGTTAGTATCTGAATTGTAATTATAAAATACGAAAAAAAAGTTTATTGAATTGGGCTATTCGTTTGTCTTTTCTACAATACGCAGAAAATCTCTAGTAGTGAATCTTTGTTTAGGCGTGAAAATTATATTCTGGTGGGTTAGATAAAATATCTCTTCGAATCGCATTGTTTTATTAACAGAAACCATAATAACGATATAATTAACACATACATTATACAGTAGTGACGTGTACCTACACTTTTATTAGAGTCTGGCTGATGAAAGTTGAGCCTAGAAAAGAGCGGCAAATTAAAAAAAGCGGCCAAGTGCGAGTCGGACTCGCACATGAAGGGTTCCGTGAAATAAATTGCGGTTTACGATTTATGACGTATTAAAAAAAAACTACTTATTAGATCTCGTTCAAACCAATTTCCGGTGAAAGTTTACATGGTAATGTACATCATATTTTTTTTTTAGTTTTATCATTCTATTATTTTAGAAGTTACAGGGGGGCCACTTTGGAAGTGTCTCTCGCGCAAACTATTCAGTTTAGAAAAAAATGATGTTAGAAACCTCAATATCATTTTTAAAGACCTATCCATAGAAGACCCCACACGTATGGGTTTGATGAAAAAAAAATTTTTGAGTTTCAGTTCTGAGTATGGTGACCCCTAAAACTTAATGTTTTTTTTCGATTTTTGTGTGAAAATCTTAATGCGGTTCACAGAATACATCTACTTACCAAGTTTCAATAGTATAGCTCTTATAGTTTCGGAAAAAAGTGGCTGTGACATACGGACGGACAGACAGACAGACAGACGGACGGACATGACGAATCTATAAGGGTACCGTTTTTTGCCATTTGGCTACGGAACCCTAAAAAAACCGGCCATGTGCGAGTCGGACTCGCGCACGAAGGGTTCCGTACCATTATCTATAAAAAACTATTTTATTCTGTGTTTTTAGTATTTGTTGTTATAGCGGCAACAGAAATACATCATCTGTGAAAATTTCAGCTGGAACTATCACGGTATCAGTGCGATACAGCCTGGTGACAGACAGACGGACTGACGGACGGACAGCGAAGTCTTAGTAATAGGGTTCCGTTTTACTCTTTGAGTATGGAACCCTAAAAACAGCGTGTTGCAGCACTGTGTATAACGCGATAAAATAATATAATGATACTTGAACAATTATTATTTTTCTTCAATTCACACAATGCAACTGATCAAGCAGAAGGAAGTAATGTTATATGAAGTAAAAACTCTTAACTTCATTCTATTTTATATTTAAGGTGGTTCGATTGCCATACAAAGCGTTATTTGACATTTGCAGGCTAACGGCGTGATATTTTAAGAAACTTATGTAACAAACTTTCATCAATTGGCTTCCCATTTGCGCTAAATTCCCCCTTTCCTAGAATAAACTTGTACAAACTAGATTAATTTGAGAAAAATAGTTTTCCCAAAATATCACGTCCCAAACCAATTTCTTCAATTCAACATCTACATACAAATGCAATATCCCCCAGCAGCGATGCACTGCCGTTAACAGCACATAATTATCGTATTCTGGGGCCCAATTTTGAGGTACCAAGTCTGAAACAGTACTCCATAACCACGGGATAAAACGTACCTATTACTGAGGCTGGGAACTGACAGCTGGTGCAAGCGGCACTAATGGCCCTCCGTGGCTCCATAGCAGTAATTTAGGAACAAAAAGGAATCGTAATATGTTAACAATAAGATATGTAATCGGTTGGCAGATGGACAGTCTTGGAGTGGACGTGGAAATATCGTGCGAAATATAGTAGTTGGTTCTAAAGTGAAGGTCTGGTTCGTGTAAAAAATATTACAGGATAGTTACTAGGATATTTTTGTACGGAAAAATCTACGGAGAGTATTTGTGCAATTTTATTACCTAATTAATTATTTTTTATCATGCTATTCCAATTCTAACAAGCGACTTCTGTAGGTTATCGATTTCTCAATGTGTATACACGTGTTACTGTGTAACAACATCTTATAGACGGAGAGCTAGCGACCAAATCGGTCATGTGGCTTCAGCTGTATTGAAACTCCGTTAACTACTTCCCTGAACAACCTTTTCCTATAATCTTCGTGATGGCAGGCCGCGGGCGGTGGGTTTCCTATCATAGGGAAGTAGCTAACGGAGTTTCAATACAGCTGAAGCCACATGACCGATTTGGTCGCTAGCTCTTATACTATTAAGTAATCGAATATATTCTGGTGGCTCTGTGAACTCGCAAGTCTACTTTTTTGTATTTTTTTTAATTAAAAAGACTGAGTTGACACAAAAAGTACCTGCTCACAAAAATCCGACCTCTAGAGGAGAATAACCGGACAGCGCACGAAAAAAAGAAATGCAACACCCTTCGGGAATGGATTTTAGAACATGCATCGTTAAATACCTAACTTAGCGAAGTTTTATTCATATTTTATTAAACTGAAATTTTTTTTCAAACTCAAATGTAATAATGACTATTTCAAAATACAACATAAATTTAACATATTTAGATCGATCAACTATTTATTTTTATTATTCTGTCCCGTTAGCCAAGTGACACTATGACAGAGTTTCTTAGAAAAACTTTCTCTATAGGTACATGGACATCTAACAAGCTGAGAAGATGGCTCTTAAAAAAAACCGGTCAAGTACGAGTCAGACTCGCTCACCGAGGGTTCCGTACAAACTTTTATACACCATACCTGTCATGTCAGGACCCCATTCATTCTTGAACAATATTAAACAGCTCATAGTAGAAGTTACCGTTGCAAAGCGCCTTCTGCATTTTGGTACTAACAACTTACAACCTAGTATGTTTGTTTATCAGCGATAGCTTTTTATCACGCGTACCGATTTCGATTATTTATTTTTTATTTGAAAGAAGGGACTTGAACGATAATCTTATAGGAATTTGAAGGTATAAAAATTCATACAAAAGTAAGTAAATTACGAATTTAATTAAGAAATTATTTTTGATAAATAAAAATAAAATAAGCTAGATAGAGATATCGTTTTATTTTTCCTGTATTATTTATGATACTCTTAATCATATGTAATTATTTCAGAATTTTCGCTTTGTAAACTTCGGTGAAAAGAAGGGGGGGGGGTGGTATTTTTTCTACATTTTCCTTTAAAAATCAAAATTTAAGCACTGTAAAAAAAAAAAAATGTTTTAGAAAGTGCAACTCAAGCCCTTTCATATGATACCACACTTGATCAATTTACTAGACTTTGATTTTTTAACCCCCCTCATATTCGTCATTTACACAAAAAATTAAATATATATTTATTTTTTTCATTTTCCATACACGTGTCTTAACCGCTTTAACAGTTCTTCCAAATTTCAAATTGATAGCTTAAGTAGTTCCTGAGATATTTAACGTTGTGACAGACAGATGGACAGAGTCGCACCATAAGTTCCTTTTTTACCTTTTTGGTACAGAACCCTACAAAGGGGTCAAAAATTACAAGAACATTTCACATTCGGTGGATTATAACCCGCAAAATCGCAGTTTTAAAAAGTGACCCAGGATATGTAAAATGGCAACTAGTGACAGAAAAAAGTTGATCCACCTGTTTATGATTACCTATTGATGTTTTCTGTACTGTATTCTTGCATGAAATAAAAACTTATAATTACTGTAGATATCACACGACTGAGCATAAGCTGTGAGGAAAAACATGTCGCTGTACGCAAGACGAGGCGATGGTTGTGCCTGGGTTACTCGAATCGCGAATAATATTAGGTCCTTACCTATGAAATTGGCGGTGTGTATGGAGAATTTTATGAAAACTGTGATTTTCATACATTGAATTTAACGAATTATTCAGCAATGTCAAATTCAAAGCAAACTAAATTTTGGTAGGAATATAGAAAACTTTTAAGCTACTTTACACATATCTTCATTCCTTAAAAATAGTTCGCATCATAAAACTATACGTAATTGAAACACTTTAACCGGCAGCACATGAAAAGGGCGGTTTTCAAGCTTTAATTTGAAACACTAAATAAAAAATTCAAACCTATTTTTTTTATTTAAAACCTTTGTTACATAGTCTAATAATGAATTTAAAAAATAATTTGGAAGTTGCAATAGAAATGAATAAATTACGTACAAAATAATATCTGTGAAAAAACCGCCAATTTCATAGGTAAGGACCTAATAGTACGATCCTCCACAAACTCAGTCCATGTTGCGGGTCCGGCAGTTTACAATAAGTTACCAGAATCCATAACTACATCTGTGAGCCTTCCAGCATACGAGTATACAATTAAATTAAAAAAGTGGCTTATCCAGCAGTGTTTTTACAGCTTTAAAGAATTTATAGAATTCAAACATACGATAAAATAAAAATATGGATCTTAAATTAATATATGTATTATGCCAAATTATACATCAACCCAATGATATTATTGTTAATTTTTATATAATAATCTAACTATGCATTTTTTTAAATAGTGATTCATACGAGTATATGAAATATTTTGACCTGTAATGTTATTACCAATAAATTATGTCTATAAAACAGGCGTTTCGTTTAAAGGTGTCATATTAGTACATGTAACTATATATGCTTGAAGTAAATTTTACCTCTATCTAAGACTAAACTTAGGAAAAACGTACAAAGCAGTAATAAGAAAAGGACCGTAATTACACTGGAAATTGTTTTGCTGATATGATAACCCTCAAAGTCGCTAAGCTCATTACTATACCTTACTGGGGGCTAAACTAAGAACTATGTTTCGCATTCTAATTTGATTTGAATGTTTTCACACTAGTTTTCCACATGCGCTGTACTCGTACTCAAACGATAATCAATCGCGTGAATTACATTGAAATCAAATTTGAATGTGAAATGTTTGTCGCCGATTGACCCTCAGCTTCGTCGACAATCATCTACCCTTCCTTTAGCACAGAGTGCGTTAAGAGGTTTTCTACGCGTCCGTGTATAAAATGTAACGTCAATCGGTGACATGTCGGCCATGACACACGATTTACAATGTCCCAAGTCCCATGGAGACATTGAGACCAACTCGAGACTAGGGGTGTCCCCGGCATGTCATGAGGATATCTTCACATTCATGTCTTTTTCACATAACCTATATTTTTTTTAACCCTCGACAAAATCAGGTGTGTCTGCCTGTGGCATCGTAGCTCCGGACGAACCGATTAGAGAGCGGTTTTTTTTATTCAAAAGTCTGGTCTGTTAGCTTTTTTCCGTTATGTAGCGGAAATTGCTCTTAGAGGCATGACTCATATGCCATATGTAGCTTTGAATTTTAAGATGTCACTTTAAGGGGACGTAGGTTCGTGGTCTTCTCTCCCTCTCACTGAGCATAAGCGTGAGCGAGATGGAAGTGCGTGTTTGGAAGCGCGGATATCATGTTTTTTAATTTTATTTTTTTGTGCGTTTTAATAAATAAAAAAGTAATAGCTGATTTCCCTAAAACATGACATTGCTGATCTTTAGAACCAATTTTAATATGTTTAGATGTTGTGCATAATTTGATATGATTTTTTTAAGTGTATTTTATACCTATGTTCGTGATTTTTTTCTATCGAGCAAAAGTCAAAAACTCAGGATTCTAATAGCTGATTTTCCTCGAAAAAAACCTCAAGATTGCTAATTAAATTTAATACAGCCGTATTATAATCCCAACAAGAGCTACGATTTTTTAAAAATCAGTTTTTGGAGCTCACGTCGCCTTAATGCCCGAGATATGAAACCCCGCTGCCAGTAAAGACGCAGTAAAACTCCAAAATATCACTTGGAAACTACGAATAGCCCATAAACCTGATGAAAACACAATAGCCGTTGCAATGAGACAATTTTTTTTAATACACTTAATACAGATAAAGTATAGAAGGCACAAGTTATCAAGAGTTGTATACTAGATGGCGGTAGTAGTAATTGTAATGGATTACTTTGATATATATAGTTTAACAAAAGACATACTTCTATTCCAACTTAATTCTACTCCAACGTGACCCCCTGAGTCTCGTGAGCCCGTTAGCTGATTGACGCGAGATAACCTACTTCATTAAGGAGATCTTTCCTGCTAAGGACCTCTACTCGATTTGACGCTTTCAAATGTAGTTCACATTTCAATGTGTTTCGCCGATCTGATACGTTGACATAACGCGGGTCGAAATGAGTTGGAGACAAATAGGAAGATTAACTTAGGACCTAAGTATAATTTATATAACCTCGTAAGTCTCAGATAAATTTTTGCTATCTTGAATTTGGAACCTCTGGTTTGTACTTATACAAGTACGTAGGGACTTACGAGTATCCATTTTTATGACTTGTCGTATGATAACTATTGAATAACGCCTCTTGTAACAGTTGACAGACCCGCAACTCAGATTCAGTGCCGGGAACACGACTATCGTGTGCCTACGCCGTAGTCGCTTTCCGCTACATACGAGGAAAACCACAGGATCGGCTACGAGCGTAGCGCGTAGCGATTCGCGGCGGTGAATGTGTTAACACATTCACGGTCACGCTAATCTCGTAGCGCTAGTCCGTAGCAGGTTAAACCTCGTATGTAGCGAAAAGCGCTCGTAGCGCTCTGACGCATATGTGTCGTCATGGGCACTGAATGGGTTAACACTGTCATTGCCAGGAATCCACCTAGCGGGCGCCTACGCCGTTGTTCGCTTTCCGCTACGTACGAGGAAAACCACCACCTACAAGCGTAGCGCGTAGCGCGTATCGATTCTTGGCAGTGAATGTATTATGTAGTGAAATTATACGTGTACATTATTGTAGCGCTTGTACTTTACAAAAACAATCTTGAACCTACCTTAATTCCAAATTAGGGTACCCCCGAAGTATAGATATAGACAAAGTGATAAAAGCTTTTCCATGTCACATAGTCTGTCTGATGTCGACATAAGATTGAAATTACCATAGCAAGTGGAAACGGATTTTTCAATACACATACATGTATAATAATAGTTTCATCTAATTATCGTGACTCTCCATGAACCGGTAAACTGATTGACGCGAGATAGCCAACTTCATTAACGAAATCTTTCCTGCTATGATCGGCCACACATTTTCAACCGATTTATGTGTACCATATTATTTTTATAATAAACAAGCTTTTGCCCGCCGACTTCGTCCGCGCGGAACTCGTTTATATCACAATTTCCTCCCTCCGTTTCACCCCCTTACGTGATCAATTTCCAGATAAAAACTATCTTTTGTCCTTCCCCGGAATTCAAAGTATCTCTATACCAAATGTCACCTCAATCGGTTTAGCGGTTTAAGCATGAAAAGGTAACAGACAGACAGAGTTACTTTCGCATTTGTAATATTCGTATGGATTGTATAAAACGAAAAGGGTAATTATCACTGAATTAGGTACATGATTTTATAGATTAGCTTACCCCAAACGCCTTTTTTTTACAAAATAGACTGCGCCGCAAATTTGGTTTCTATGACTCATATTTTGCATATTTTCTTATCACACGGCCGTACGGTACCTTTTCTAATATACCGTAGGAATAAATTAACGGATTTGTTATTAACATATATTAAAAATAAAGCTACGTCAACAAAATGTTACATCTTATTTGGTTTTCAAAATACCGATTAAAAAACGTCTTTTTTGCCCCATTTTAGAAAGCATTCAATATCTTCGAAACTACCGCCATAAGGTAACTTTACCCGTAGAACGTCACATACTTATGTCCCTAACATATAATATTATTCTCTATGCTGTCAAGCCTTACAGTTCCTTTTCCTGTATTTATTCCTTCACTCCTGTATATAAAAGACTCATCCTTGTATATAAATTTAAAGCCTTATATTTATATTTTTTTATCTTGAAATAATATCAAACTTTAATTTATATTGTATTACCATTTCCTGGTCATTCCCTTGTCTTCCAAAATTTTCGATCTATCCGTATTTTCATTTAATCCCGTTCCTCGTACTTTGGCTGAATGCGCGAAGAGCGCGATGCCATTAAAAAAGAACAAATTCGTGTTTCATTGTTCGAATTTGCTGATACATTTATTGACATTACGCCTAAATACGAAATTTGCGCATATAACTTCCCATATCAGAATCGATTCTTTTTTTATGCTTTATCATTTGATATGCGTTTCGCGAAGGTCTATCGTAGACCGGATCATAATTATAAATAGGTAATAGACAAAGCAATTCCGCCATTATGACGTCACTGACAGCTGACAGCAATGGCGGCGATTTCCCTCAAAAGAGAGAAATTAAATATTCAATGAGGTCAAATGTCTCGAAAACTATCCTAAGTCGCAGCCAGGATAATAATCTACCTTTAAAAATGTTTCATGTTCTTCCGTTCCGTTGGGAAGCTGAGATCATTTGTGACAAAAAAATGTTTGAAATGTTACTGGCTGATTCTTTTTTTAATTCAGAGATTTATTATAAGTGTAGATAATATTCGGTGACAAGCTGATTTCGGGATCCATGAGAAATTTAAGGGGTCACTTAAGTAGGTATGTATAGCAATTTGAGTTTCTTTTTCTAATTAAATTATCCCTTTCTTTAGATCGAATATGCCAGCCACCAAGCATATTGCTTTTATAAATATGTTTTAATTTTACTTTTCCTCGATGTTTTTCAAATTTTACTTCTGACATTTTGTGGGGATTAATTTCAGAGAAACTATTGCACCATATTTTTTATATCTGTCATGTCGTTATCACGTTTTGTGTAGGTGAATGCAAATTTTACATATGTATGTTTTAATAGTCACATTTTGGCAAAAAATATTTGCTAAAACATTGCTTTTATGGAAAACAGACATGTAGATTTTATTAGTTCATACTAATGAGGCGGATTCCATCCTAAGTAAACGGCACTTGTTATTTCACTTTGCACACCGGGTAACTTTTCACCTAGGGTTCCTCAGGGGTGGTTTCTTAGCCAGAGACCCCGCAGCTTCGACGGCCACGGCGACGGCAGCCGGTCGGCGGCGAGCAGCGGGTGCTAAATGCCGCGGCGGCCGCACGCCGTCCCGCTCGCACCCGCGCCTTCCCCACACCTCTCGCTCGCGCCGGCGCGAACACGTGTTTATTTGTATGTTTTATCCTTCAGCGGCTTTAAACCCAACCCACCCCGACCGCAAAGTGCGCTCCGCGCCCGCCGCGCCCGCGCCGTCGCCGCCTCTCGCTCGCCACGAACCGACTCGCCCGCGAAACTTTGTCCGAAGTCGACGGGCGCGGACGTACGCGCGTATTAATAGCGACCGGACACCGCACCGACTCGCGGCACGAGCCGCCCCCACGAGTCGCTCAACGAACGCGCCGCACGACGCACGCATTTACACTCCCCTCAAAACACGACACACTACAAACACGCGACACGAACGTAATTAGAATAAAATTAAAAAACCGACGTCGAAAGCGAGAGCGACGTGCGTGACGGCGATCGCGTAAATACCGGGCGCAAAAAGTGCCGTCAGTGAAACTAGTGAAAAGTTTTTTCGCCGAGCGCGGGGGAGCCACCCCTCGGCGGCGGAAAAAATCGGCGCCTCGCGCCCCTCGTGCGCCCCCCGCCGAACTTTTCATTCACCGAGGAAAAAAGTGTGGCAAGGCCGCCCGTGACGTCACCGCGTCAAGTGGCCACGCGTGCGTTCCCTAGCAACTAGTTGTCTCCGTAGTTTGATGGAACTGTAACGTGCATAGTTAAGTGTGATGGCAGTGAGTGACGGTCGTCAACGGTGTGTGTTGACAGTGCGGAGTGGACAGTGACATGTAGGAGAAGCCAGCTAACTCTATGTGTAGCACGCAGAGGCGGGTGTCGAGGATGCACCTGACGGGTGCAAGCAGCGGCGCAGTGTCGCCGGATACGAGCTCCACGCTGCTGCACGAGACTTACACGAAGATGACGTCAGATATACTGGCGGAGCGTACCTTGGGGGACTTCTTGTCAGAGCACCCTGGGGAGTTAGTGAGGACAGGGAGCCCTCACTTCGTCTGCACAGTATTGCCACCGCACTGGCGGTCGAACAAGACCCTGCCAGTAGCCTTCAAGGTGGTAGCCCTGGGGGATGTGGGTGACGGCACTATGGTGACGGTGAGGGCGGGGAACGACGAGAACTGCTGCGCGGAGCTGCGGAACAGTTCCGCCGTGATGAAGAACCAGGTGGCCAAGTTCAACGACCTGAGGTTCGTCGGCCGCAGTGGTCGCGGTGAGTGCTGAAGGTGCAGTTTTGATACACAATGAATACTATTAATACTTGTTAATTACATTATCAAAGTCAAAGTTATTGTAAACATTTGTAACAGATTAACAGTCGTACAATTACCCTCATCTCCTTCGGCATTCGGGTAAAACATAATTCTACTTATAAAACCTACTTTAATTATGTCAGTATACTTGCTTGCGTCCGTCATGAAAACCAGCATTGAGCAAGGTAATGCAATTCATTCTATAGAAAATTTTAGAAAATAATTTTGTTTTCGTGTAACTAAAAGGTGTACACGACGAACTAACAAACTAGGATTAAATACATGAACATTTTATATTAACCCTTTTTACTTAAAAGAGGCAATTCAATTGCAAAATTTGATAAGTTGATTTTCATAAAATAAAATGCAGCGTTATAATTTAATTCGAATAAAAAAAAAATCACTTTGCGTTAGCGATGTAATGAAATTTAAATTGCCTTCAGTGCTTGTGCATTTTGCCCCGTAATTTAATACAGTGAGTTTACGGTAAGCTGCGATGAAATCTTACAACCAGATTATGACGATGACGATTATGCAAATTGATTTACATATAAATTTGGCCCTATATTTATTTTTCTCTAAACATTTGTAGATAGCCAAATGGCATTACTGATAAATCAATAATTTCTTAAATCCAAATCTAGTTATAAAAAAATGCATTTTTTTTTACTATTCCTTTTAAAAAAAATTAAAAAAAAAAAAAAAACAAAATCATTTATTTGTAAACATAGGTATATGGATGGTCAAAAAACTTAAAATTATGTACCACTATGTTTTGCCATATGGCATACAAATACTTATGAGAAGATGGAGCAGCATGCATCTAATTTAGAGTAAGTATTATATTATTATAGTTCACAATCCGTAAAATATTCATTCAGTGAATAATAGGCTTTTTTTACTAAAAGGGTAAACAGGCTTTTTTTGAATTCTATCAAATCTTCTACTTTGCATAGATTTTTTGGCAATTTGTTATAGATTTTCGGTGCCATTCCGAAAACACTTTTAGCAAGAAGACCCGTTTTTATTGATTCCGTAAATATTTTATGACATTGGCGAGTACTGTTAAAAACAGAAAACTGATGCATATTGTTTTTAACGTAAACTGCGGTCTCGAATATGTAGAGGCACGGTAGTGGAAGTATGCTAAGTCTGATAAAATGCGGTTTACAAGATTCCGTTGATGGTATTTTACATACTGATCGTAAACATCGTTTCTGTGCTTTAAAGGCCATCTCTCTGTCTGTGGAATTGCCCCAGAACATGACACCGTATCTTAAAGTCGAAGTAACATACGCGTGATAGGCGGTAAGAACAGCTGGTTGACTTACTATTTAACTAAGATTATATAATGCATATGAGAATTTGTAAAGTTTTTTACATATAATGTCAATCTGATCTTTCCATGTCAACTTATTATCTAAGCTTAATCCTAAAAACTTAGTAAGGTCTGATTCGTCAATTTAATTATTATTACATCAATTACCTATTTGTTGTTCTATAGGTTCGATGAATAGGTACTTAGTTAGCACATGCCTGTTAATACCGAAATTGAAAATACATATACTCATGATTAATATTCGTGAAAGCCGTCGCTTGAAATTGGGTTTTGAAATTTAATGCATCTTTGATTATTGGAACGTTATATTATACAAAATAATGAACTGATCTTTTATACAAAAGTATAAAAATTGTAGAGGCGATTTTTTTAATGAATTTGTGACAGTGCTTTTATGCTCAAAATTTGTATTTTTGGTGATTTTTTTTATCTCTTAGTAAATGATGGTTAAAACTTACAACCAAATCTAATTTCCAATTTATTGCATTAAACTTAAAATTTATCGTAAGTTAGTATGGATTTTAAAATGATAATAGAGTATAAAAAGGTTCATAGAATAAATTGATCGCAGTGTCATGTTATACAGGTGAACTTCGCGCGTTCTCATTTATTTAGTTTTCAATATTTCTACGGTTCCCTGATCACAGCAATTAACAGGGCAAATGCATATATGTAAATCATTCCATGAATTGCAATATTTTAAGGAAAGGGAAGTATTTTAAATTACTGGCAAGGCTAGGATTTTTGGCCTTACGGCAAGAAACGGGCCCGAGTAATATGAAACGTTTCTATATGAAGGATCCACGTAAAGAACATGTGTAGTAACTTTTTTTTTCAAAATGAGATTTTAATGTCACGTAATAGTTCATAAAGAGCTCAACATATTAACATTAAAATCTCATTTTGAAAAAAAAAGTGACTTGACATGTTCTTTCCGTGGACCCTTCATATACAAGTCCCAATATTTTAAGGCAATAAGTATCTAAGTATATTCATCGTGGGTTCAGTTAAGATAAGAGACAAAATGAGTTAAGTATACAGTTTTGTTCAAAATTTTCCCCTCTTTCGATGAGTATGACGCGTGTGGCTTCTTATATCCGCGAGTGCAGCTCCTTCCAGGTCACTAAGACCTACGGTGTCAAGGACTTTAAAGAAGACCTGAAGGTAGGCTATGCCAAAATTAGCATAAAAAAATGTCTTGAAAAAATGTCCCTTACACTACAGATTTTTGTGAGTCCCATAGCAAATTACTAGCACTAGAATTTAAGTAGGTACGTTTATTTAAACTTGGAGAAGTTTCATAAAAGTTACACAATGCTAGTTCATATATTTACTTGCAGTGCAAGTAGCAATACGACAACGGATAGTACTATAATCAAGGAGTAACAGGCCATAATATATATACCAATCATCTTAGTAAACTGGGTCAACCCTAACTCTCTAAAAACTCATAACAATAACATTAAGTCCCAACTGGGGTAAAGTCCGTGACATTGAAAACTTGGCCAAACTTTTTCGCGTAACTTGAGAAAGTTGAATGTCAAATAAGAGGGCGGGATATTTGGGCGGCCAATTCCGCCCTTCGGCCCGCCCTGTCTTCAGAAAGTTCACTTTTTGCTAAGGTGAATCGAAGAATTCAACGCGTTACTTTAACTTTCTTTTATGATAAGTTACTTGTATTTTTCACACTGGCTTTTGATAGACAATAAATATTAATACTATGTTGGAAGTGAAACATCTGAAGGCACATAATTGAATGTCCAATCATTATGGACTTAAAAGCAATCCAATGAATTGAAAATAGTAGTACAATATAGGTATTATTTAAGGTGTTATATATACATAAGATGCAGGCAGAGGCTTTATAACAGTGTTGGTCAAGAGTGATAGTAACACAATATACTAGAAGTGTTGAACAACAACGTTATAAAGGCAAAGCCTTTACAATATTTTTGACTAAAGGTGTTGTAACTCAATAAGCATAGATGACGCCTAAAACTTTAATGTAAGTTCGCCATTGTTTTGGTGAACTCTAACCTACAAATTGATTGGGTTATTCAATATTTTACATCAAAATACTTCATTGTTTATGTTACTCTTGCCATTCTATGGATGCCACTTAATTTAACATGCCACTGGCCAAGAAACAAGAAAAGAAAATGATAAAAACTTTAGGTGTCTGTTTTATTCTTCATAAGTTTTATTAGAAATCTTTAATAAATCCTGGGCGCGTTAAAATTGAGATGGGAAACACTTACCGTAAAATCACAAGAGCAGATTGTTTCCACTTAATATCACAAACACAAATCACTTTCAATTAGGTAGTAACTGCTGTCAAATATATTAATACTTATCTTCGCCATTTTGTATTTGACTATATTTGTAACATAATTTTATTGTAAGAAGTAAGATGCTCACTTGAAACTGGGTGAGAGCAAGAGTGTTATAACACTCAGCTAAGACCTTAGGTAACCGTTACTAATGTGTTTGTATAGGGTTGGTCAACACTATGCGTGTCAGATAACACTGCTCTACAGGCTTTCTAACACCTTTACCTGTAAAATGTGATATTTCGTGGTTATAAGGGTGTTAGAGCAGGCTCTAATACCTTTTTTACAGGCATTCTAACACCTTAACACGTGGCTGGAACCGATATAAGAATGATATAAGGGTTATTTTAACGCTAGTGTGGTAATGATTATGAGAAGTGAGGGGCATATACCCTCAATATGATTAGATATGTCTTAATACTTATTTTTTCCACGAATGCAACAGAACAAGCAAAAAAGTATTATAGCCTCTATATATAGCCTCTATATAATAGTATTATATAGAGGCTATTGTACTTTCTATACGAATGATTTCCTGCAGGTTGTATGATTATATATGGAGATTACAACAGGTGATTTCGTGGTTATATCTCGGGTTTGTGAATTTCGGGCAGTATTCTAAAAGGTGGTCGTATTGGTGGTGGTGGTGGTGGATGTATTGTGCGGTGCTTCCATCGCACGGGCAACGGTCATCGGTGGTTATCTTGAAGCGGTATAGGTAGGATTTGTGGTAGCCGTGTCCGGTGAGAATTTGGGTGAGATGGAATGAGGTCTTGTTTCGTAGATCTTGGATATGCTGCAAAGTCGGTAGCCAGTTTTTCAGGTGTGATCCAGTGGTAGACGTTTCGTAGAAGTTGCTGCTTAATTCCTGAGTATTCATTTTGCAAAGTCATTTTATGTAGGAAATGGGGTAAAGGTGAAAGTCGGGTGCTTTATGAAGGGTGGCTGCAATTTTGGCTTCTTTGTCCGCCTCCTCGTTTCCTGGTATTTCAACATGCGCTTTGATCCAGCAGAATTGGTATTGGTTCCATTTGTTTGAATGTTCTGAATTAAACGATGAATATTATTAATAGTGTAGTTGGAAAAACCTAGTGGTACGAGGTGGTGCGCACCCACGGGGGAACCCACGACGATTGAAATTCGCTTACTGCTCGGCTACAGAGGTTCTGGTAGGGCGGTGAGGTGAGGAGAAACAATTTGTGAATAGCTGGTCCGACGCTTCGAGTGTGAGCTTGTGGGTAGCTAAACAAGATCGTCAAGTGCGGACGCTCGCTCATATGCACGTTTTGGTCCAAATTGCAGTCAATATGCGTGTTTTCGTGTCGGGAGTCTGGTGCAAAGGAGAATTAGAGCAGCGTATATTTTTTAAGTGGATACTTGAAAGTGTTATTTTAAACGAACGCGTTTTTAATTATGTTTTGCTTTTTGTTAAATGGTTTTCTCTCTATTCAGCGTGACGAGTAGTGACTGAGGTTTGAGATCACAATTTCTTTTTAATTAGCCAATCTCCTGGAAATTAATTAATGTTAGAAGCACGAACCTATCAGTATTCCTACCATATATTGTATTATTATTATGCCTATTTATTGATTTAATATAATCAGTCAATAAAAAAAAAACATCATATTTACCAGGATATCCCAAAACTGACGAAACAGTTTGTCTGATCGTTGTGTACAAAGTTAGGCGAGCAATTAATGCACATTTTTTTATAAATGGGTGCTAGATAAGGCCCCTGATTCTCAAACACATTACAACATACATCTTAGCGTTAGTGACACGTTAACAAATAGGTTTATTCTAAAATATACATCATCAATGGACAAAACTGTCCGTCAAAGCCAACCCCGTTGAGCAGATAACCGTTTATTAGTTCTCCCGGCTCATTTGTGTACGTGATCGACGGATACGAGTGTTATCCGTGTGAATAACTGTGTATAGGCGAGCACAAAGCATCTCGAAAGTGTGTTTTGATGCAAGTTAAATGTCTCATAAGCTTATGGAAACTGACGTATCAATTAAAACGTTGCAACTTTTGAATATATTTTATGAAATTACTGAAAGAAAGAACTGTTTGAGACAAGAAATAAATTAAGAAGACCGGTAATCCAATATTTTTAATATCAATAAAAGACCGCCATTTTTACAAGCTGTATATTAACTTGACCTGTTCGTATATACATATATACATACGTATGTATAGGTAAATAAATATGTAAGTTGTCCGTCAAAAATTGCAATCCATTTTTCAGTCACTTGCCGTTATCCGATTGAGCTGAAATTTTGGGTATTAGTATAGTTTGGATGACAATTCAATATTATGGTACCACCGAGCTGATCAAATCTGGTAATGGAGACAGAAGATGGCCATGGGAATTCAGTATTTAACCGACGTAACCCCGTTGAGTTTGGGCTCGGTAGAATCGTCTCAATGAGTAGCTGATGATGGTATACAGAAAATACAGTCAGCAATAAAAGCTTGTAACAAAAATGAAATTTTTGACAGAAACTTATTGACATGATCCTCTCGAAGCCTCTCTCCTTGCTCAAGCACTTGGCTCAAGATAATTTCGCTTCATTCGAGATACTTTTAAATCTTCCTGGTAAATTTCATGATCGAGTCTTAATCAAGTTTTTTTTGTTATGTGGCGGAATGTTACTTTATGCATTCGAATTTGATTTCGACGTCCACTGAGCTAACATGTCAGACAGAAGGTGTAGCATGGTGGCCATTTTATCACTTATCGCTGTGGATAACACATCCGACACGTTCTGACGAGTACGTGAGTGCGAAAGAGACGGTTGGCTATAGAAATCAATTTAGAATGCAAAATGCACGTCGCACATCAATCCATACTCGAAATAAATTCGGGGAAACGGTCCACAATAATTACTGACAGATCCACCAGATGATTATTGGAACAGAGGCTGGCTGAAAGGGAAGTAAAGGGCATTCAAGGAAAGAAATAATCTAATGATCCCATACAAACGCATCAGCGTCATAAAATCAGGAACCGAACTCTTGTCGGTATAGACATTTCGATGCCATCCTTTTATAAACGTCACACAATACCACATACTAGGGTGTTATTCGGAACGCGCTAATGCGCCTCACCTCACGCGTCACGCCTAACGAACCTAGACCTCTAATTACGCTTAGTTTATGGGGAACTTTATATTTTGGGTATTTGTGGGGAACGGTGAAGTGTGGTTAAAACAATTTACCTACAGAATAGCGGGGCTGGTAATGTAGTGGTTTTCACAATTGCCTTCCGCACATCGCAGTGTAATACTGGTTTTACATACCCATTACGTGTTTGGCCAAAAGTCCTACCGGAACCTGTTTCCTTGACCTTCTGCCAAAGCTGAGGCAGATGCTGCCCTGTTTCAGCGGAATGCCTATAGGATGGCGGTATTTATTTACTCATGTCATGTCACAAGGTTGTCATAAGGCTAAGGTTCTGGATAACTGAAATACCCTTTTGTTTTTCTGACCGTAAATACATGTGCTCACGAAATTTTAAATAAGGTACCTGAGGGTAATATGGACACGTTAAGCTTTGACGCTCTGTAAAAAATAAAGTAAGGGCAGGTTCATCATCATCATCCTCCTAGCGTTATTATTCCCGGTTGTGCCCCTAAAGGAGCCCGGGGTCCGCTTTGACACCTAATCCCAAGTTTTGGCATAGGCACTAGTTTTACGAAAGCGACTGCCATCTGACCGGTTTCCTCACGATGTTTTCCTTCACCGAAAAGCTAACGGTAATTCCGTACATAAGTTCCGAAAAACTCATTGGTACGAGCCGGGATTCGAACCCACGACCGCCGCTTGACAGCCGCATGCCTGAACCACTAGGCTAATAGGGTTATTTAAATCAATATATTATGAAACATTAGAAAATAACTTTGGTAATAATTAAAAACTATACGACTTTAAAAAAAGTGGTAAATGACCATATTTCCGGCACGTGCGGTTATTATGGCCATTTTATCTTCTTGCTCCCACTTGAGGATTAGTTTTAGATCGAGATGAGCCTTCAGTTTGTTTTAATTGTAAATATATTTTAATAGTTTTCATTGAGACGTTGAATTTTGTCGAGGTGGTATTTATTTTTGATCTTTTTGCGATCGGACTTTTGAAGATACTACTTTTAAGGTGGTTCGATTGCCATACAAAACGTTATTTGACATTCGCAGCCTAACGGCGTGATATTTTAAGAAACTTATGTAACAAACTTTCTTCAATTGGCTTCCTATTTGCGCCAAATTCCCCCTTTCCTAGAATAAACTTGTATAAACTAGATTAATTTGAGAAAAATAGTTTTCCCAAAATATCACGTGACAAACTAATTTCTCAAATTAATCTAGTTTATACAAGTTTATTCTAGGAAAGGGGGAATTTGGCGCATATGGGAAGCCAATTGATGAAAGTTTGTTACATAAGTTTCTTAAAATATCACGCCGTTAGCCTGCGAATGTCAAATAACGTTTTGTATGGCAATCGAACCACCTTAACATCCTAGAACATTTAACATTAATTGGGTATTCCTTACGAAAACAACATAAAACATGCATACTGATTTCATACAGAACAGATGGATACTTGATGTCCATATTAACATGTGCGCACTTGTTTAACTTTTACAAAAAAACTTCCTTTATACCTCACCATGTGAATGAATACTACCACTTTAAACTTTTTCTGTTGACTCACTCAATAATTACATAGTTCCTACGTCTCTTTTCGGAATTAGCAGGCTTTTAATGTTTACAATTTTTTAGGAGACCGCGGTCAGTTGCGAATGTTTTTGAGCTGTCAAAATTGCGTCAGTAAAGCAGTCCCGATAAAACTTTGCAAGGTTTCAGTAGGCTAGGTACTGAACGCTTTTAATTATAGTGCCATCTATCCAGTTTGTGTTGTACTTTTTGAGATACTGCGAAGTGACCATATTAACTGGAGATATTATAATTAAAGCTAAACTAACTTCATAAGAAATAGTTTGAGCAACAGCTCGTAATCCCCCTAATAAAGCATAATTAGAATTTGAAGATCAACCTGACAATATTACCCTCAGGTAAGCTTTCGTTTATTTTTGTCTGTCACTTTAACATTTGTGCTCGTAAGAATGGGTCAAAACGCATAAAATTTATCAGAGGGTTTCTAAGTTTTATGAATAAGAGGGTCAATGGATACAAACAAACAGCTAGAAAATACAATGCCATTTCCAATATTCGAAGAAGTTAAGTAAGTAAATACAGAATTTAATAGATGTGTTGTTTCATACTTGCTTTTTCATGTACTTATTTAAATAGCCTTCTTAATAAATAAAAGCTAGCAGCCGATAAACCTCGGTAGCGCGCCATCCAAGCAAATATATGGAGGCGAAAGATTTACTGCATATTACTTAGACGTTCAACAAAAAACGCTGCCGGCGTAACCACAGCGCGAACTTCCGTGCTTTTAATCTGAGGCAATATTTTAGAGTTGTGTAAATGAAAAGTTACTCTAAGACTTGAAGAACCGCCTTCCCCGAGAACAGCCAATGGAGGCGGCTACAGCCCGTCTTGCGCGCGACCGGCCCCGCCTGCGGTCTTGAAGCCATTTCAATTTTTTCCTTTGAAGATTCTTTATTTGAATTTATATTGTGGTTTATCTCGAGTGCTTTGATATCAGCTTGGATGCTATTTTGTTTGATTCGCTTTTTTATGGAGTGGTAAAGTAATAATAAAACGTAGTGTAAAGTGTTGGGAAAATATGAAATACACAACGGTTTTTTGTTAATCTTTGATGAAATGATTAAGCATCCACAACTAAGTTAATTATAAAAAGCGGCCAAGTGCGAGTCGGACTCGCACATGAAGGGTTCCGTTAAATTGCAGTTTACGATTTATGACGTATTAAAAAAAAACTACTTACTAGATCTCGTTCAAACCAATTTTCGGTGGAAGTTTGCATGGTAATGTACATCATATATTTTTTTTAGTTGTATCATTCTCTTATTTTAGAAGTTACAGGGGGGGGGGACACACATTTTACCACTTTGGAAGTGTCTCTCGCACAAACTATTTAGTTAAGAAAAAAATGATGTTAGAAACATCAATGTTATTTTTGAAGACCTATCCATAGATACCACCCCACACGTATGGGTTTGATGAAAAAAAATTTTTTTAGTTTCAGTTCGATGTATGGGGAACCCCAAAAATTTATTGTTTTTTTTTTCTATTTTTGTGTGAAAATCTTCACTACATACATCTACTTACCAAGTTTCAACAGTATAGCTCTTATAGTTTTGTAAAAAAGTGGCTGTGACATACGGACGGACAGACAGACAGACAGACATGACGAATCTATAAGGGTTCCGTTTTTTGCCATTTGGCTACGGAACCCTAAAAATGGCATTATTAGAAAATAATATTGTTTTGTACTGAACACTAAGATATAATCAACATTCAGTATATTTGTTAGTTTCTCCCTAAACATGTAGCAGAAAATTAAGCTTACAATAAAAGTCACATCAAAACCAACACGTTATACGCAATTCGTAAACCATAAATACGCAATCGGCTGAGACACGCAAACGTCCTCAACGCACGTCTGAACATAACTTGTCGACCATAACGCGGCCACACCCGGGTACCCGGTTGCCGAGCGACCCGGTTAACCATACCGGTTAGCGGGCAGCCGCGGAAAACTACCGTTTCATTTATGGTTGATCCTTGGTTTCGGGGTAAGTAAGCCGCAAGCTGCGTAACTATGCCGGTTCACGGTCGAGTTGACGCGATATGAGTATCGATTCCGAGTGAGATTGTTTTGGGTTTGATAATTAGGTGCGCTAGTTTATCGACTTAGCGATTGAGCCGGTAGAGGCTTCATAGCAACGTTCAGCCCAATGTTAACTTGTGGGTATGTATATTAAAAAAGCGGCCAAGTGCGAGTCGGACTCGCACATGAAGGGTTCCGTTACATAAATTGCTTTTTACGATATATGACGTATTAAAAAAAAACTACTTACTAGATCTCGTTCAAACCAATTTTCGTTGGTAGTTTCCATGGTAATGTACATATTTTTTTCAGTTTTATCATTCTCTTATTTTAGAAGTTACAGGGGGGGGGGGGGGGGGACACTCATTTTTCTTACTTTGGAAGTGTCTCTCGCGCAAAATATTCAGTTTAGAAAAAAAATGATGTTAGAAACGTATGGGTTTGATGAAAAAAAAATTTTTGAGTTTCAGTTCTGAGTATGGGGACCCCTAAAACTTAACGTTTTTTTTTGATTATTGTGTGAAAATCTTAATGCGGTTCACAAAATACATCTACTTACCAAGTTTCAACAGTATAGCTCTTATAGTTTCGGAAAAAAGTGGCTGTGACATACGGACGGACAGACAGACAGACAGACAGACGGACGGACATGACGAATCTATAAGGGTTCCGTTTTTTGCCATTTGGCTACGGAACCCTAAAAACGCTAAGTAATAGGTATAATATAAGTGCATAAAAAAGCCTATTCATGAGAGGAGGCCTCTGTGCCCAGCAGTGGGACGTATATAGGCTGACGATGATAACAAAAAGGCTAGGAATGAATGAGATGGTTGCGTTTGCTTCAATGCAAGCTTAACTCATGCTTGAGAAGCTGATTAAATTTGAACTCTATTTTACACGTAGGTTCGTTCGTTCAACCTATAAGTAGGTGGGTACTTACGGAAAATACTAACTGTGACAGACACCTACAGACACCGATTGATCGCATAAGTGATCCGTTGGACCAATTTTGGCACGGGCGCACGGCACAATAAAAATCAAATTTTGATTGGTAACCTGTACAGTATCTACCTATTTATATAATAAAGCAAACAGAACAGCGAATATCTACAACAAAACATACGGAGAATGTAAACAAAATACGAAGAAACGGAACTTATATTTATCACACACACCGACACATACACTCACACATCCTCACAATAGCCTAAACAGGCAAACTTCCCTCTGTGGGAATAATTTGTGATTGCAGGATAAATGTAGTACTTATTAATTTATTTTTTACCTTAAACATCTTTGCATAAAAGAGCGAATACCTCATAACACAAGTGCCATAGTTAAAAGGAGGATTCGACCCCCATTTGCGTACCCGTTAAACAATGCTTATTGTTTTTTTTATTTAATGTACATTCCTACCATGGCATTTTGATTTACTAAGGGCATTATAAAAAAAAAACAACGTCTGATGAGCCCTATTAGAACTGGAAAGTTTCAACCGTTCAGTAGTTTTGCGATTAAGAGGAACAAACCTCGGCACAGACTTTAATTTAAATATAAGTATTACATATTATGAATTCATGTTAAATATCAATTTTCAAGCGTGTATGATCCAACATAATGTATAATCGATTTCAATTCGATTTAAAGATGAACGTGATAGATCACCTGTTTTTTTTCCAAGTCTTACCACCTAAGACTGATTACCCGTCCACCAGTCTTTGGGGTCAACCACAGGACAGTCCTTTATAAAAAAATACCCTATTTCATATAAGATTAGAAAATCGTTCGTTAATCTTCATGCGGTTTTAAGGAAAACCATTTTGAAACGCGAAAACATGTTACATGTATGTTATGTTTGAAAAGCACTTAATTATCGAAATAAATTAGTAAAACTTGTACGATATTTGCCTTTGATATCCGACATAAACGAATAAACTACGAGTATACGAGTATACGTAATGTCCGTTAAAATTCTGAAGTTGTATGGAATAAGGTGGACATAGACAGTCTTACTATTCAACATTTGTGGGTATGTTATGTACCGACTATTATCGCGTCGACACCTCGGCTTACATCAGCATATTAATTCGCACAATTAGCGCCGTATTAGCACATCGTCGCCCCGTAATCGCGCTGCTGCCATTGACACCTGTCAAATTGACTATCGACATGTTGTAACAACACTACAGATGGAAATATAAAGCCTGTCACAGACTGACGCGGCCTGCGGTGGCGGTCAGTAGTAAAATATACAATGATTGTATACGCCAGGCTGTAAAAGACTTAGAAGTAGCGTTCTGTACGTTGAAGTTGCTGTTTCATCAACCTTTGATATAAAAGCAGTATTCAATAATGGGGTCATACAGAGACTTAGGTTCGTCTCTTCCCTGTAAACATAACTAAAATTAAGGACTGTGACACCTAATTATTAATCGCAGCAATGTATTATTATAATTAATGCAAGCGTCTCCTTTTATGTAAACCTGTGATGAAATCATAATGTACACGTATAAAAGTTGTTCACTATTGATGAAATGAAAGACAGCTATTGTTGTTTTCACTTTGTTTGACCACTTAGAAATAAATAAGTAAACAAACAAATATTAATGGAAAATCTTACACAAATCGAACTATTAGCCCCACAGTAACCAATAAGGCTTAGTTTTGTGGGCACTAGATGACGATATGACTAGGTAGGACTAGATAAATGTTTTATTTTGCATCTTAAAGAGCATGTTTTGTAATATAGTTTGTAATTATTTTGAAACTTTCTAATAAAAGCCATCGATTTCGAAATGAGTTCGGACGAAAATTATATGGAATTGAACTGTACGCCTCCAGAATTGCGAGCAGAAGTAGCCATGAATAATTTACTGTCCCCGAAATCAAAAGTTAGGTACATGCCGGCGTATTTCATAAAAATTATAAGTGTTTTCTTTGTTCTAGTGCCTCATCTATATAGTTAGATATAAGTTCATGTAACTATAAACTAATACTTAATTCAGGGAATAAGCGGAATAATTATTTGTAAGAAATGTGGGACACAATTATAGGTTATGATGTGACAGCACTGACAGCTATCAAAAACGTATTATTTAGTTGTGTTAACCTACGAATAAAACAAATTGACTACTTTTTATTTCATTGCAAGTTTGAGAAAAGCACTATACAAATATCGGCGAGAAACGGGGTTGCCGGCCGCGTATCCCGATCCGGCCTCGCTACGCTCGGCTCTTTATCTACTTGGCCTGCAACCCTTAGTTTCCCGGCCTCTATAGTAATGTACTATTTCACCTTACTTGCTCGGAAAGGCCTTTTTGTATGTTTGATATCTATTGAGAAAATCGCTTTTTATCCACATGTAAAGAAAGTAGACGTTAAACGTTAAAAGTACTATGACGTAGAACGTTAAATGTTTACTTTTGGTTTTTTGTATACCTATTTTATGTGACATATTTATTTTTTACTTTTTTTTTCCTTTTGTTTTACCCTTCTTATTTAGATAGAGATGGGTAGGGGTGGGTAAATACCCGGTATTTACCCGGTATTTACCCAAAGCACCCGGTAAATACCCGTATCTACCCAAATTGGTGGGTATAAACTATTTCCAAAGGATTTTTTCTAAAAGTGACATTTTAGGGCTGATTTTTTTAATGAAATGTTTAATGCTTTTTAACAACTATTGTCATTATAAAATATTTATTATGAAGCATAGTTTATGAGAAAAAAATATTTTTTAATTTTTTTTTTTTTTTTTTTTTAATTATCAAATAGAAACGTGAGCCACTACCAGAATCCATACTTAATATTATACATGCGAAAGTGTGTCTGTCTGTCTGTATGTCTGTCTGTCTATCTGTCTGTCTGTCAGTCTGTTACCTCTTCACGCCTAAACCGCTGAACCGATTTAAATGAAATTTGGTATAGACATAGCTTGAGTCCCAGGAAAGGACAAAGGGTAGTTTTTATCCCGGAAATCAACCCCTAAGGGTATGAAATGGGAGGTGGAAATTTGTATGGAGCTACTTAAACCGCTGCACCGGTTTGGATGAAATTTGGAATATAAATAGTGAGTCCTGGGGAAGGACAAAGGTTAGGTTTATTCCGAAAATCATCCCCTAAGGGGGTGAAATTGGGGGGTGTAAATTTGGATGTAACCCATTTTGATGAAATTTTGTTTAGAGATAGTTTAAGTCCTGGGAAAAGACAAAGGATAGTTTTTTATCTCGGTTATCATCCCCTAAGGGAGTAAAATGGGGGGTGAAAATTCGGATGGAAACCATTTGAATGAAATGTGGTATAGGGATAGTTTGAGTCCTAGGAAAGGACATACGATACTTTTAATTCCGAAAATCATCCCCTAAGGAGTTGAAATTGGGGGATGAAATTTGGTTTAGAGATAGTTTAAGTCCTGATAAAAGACATAGAATAGTTTTCATTTCGGTAATAATCCCCTAAGGGGGTGAAAATTTGGATAAAAACCATTTAAATGATATTTGGTATAGAGATAGTTTGAGTCCTGGGAAAGGACATACGTTACTTTTAATTCCGGAAATCATCCCCTAAGGGGTGAAATGGAACCTATTGAGATGAAATGGTATAGAACTATAGTGATAATTGGAGTTCCGCGAAAGGAAAATGCATAGTTTTTATCACGAAAATCATCGCCTGAGGGGATGAAGATTTGGATGAAACCCATTTAGATAAAATCTAGTGCAGAGATAGTTTGAGTCCCAGGGAAAGTCATAGAATGTTTTTTTTATCCCAGAAATCAGCCTTTAAGGGAGGAAAACTAGGGGTGAACATTTGTAAATAACTACTAGAACCACTGCACCGATTAAGGTGCTATTTGGTATAGAGGCAGTTTGAGTCCCGACGACAAGACCTGGAAAAGAACATTAGATATATTTTATCCCGGAAATCATCCCCTAGGGATGATATTTTGGATGGAACCCATTAAAATAACGAAAATAAAACACTAACGAAAACTATAACGCATTTAGCAACACATTACGCAAAATTCTAGACCATTCAATACCCAAACAGAAAATCAAACTTAAACCTAAATTTAAACATAACTGGTTAACTAAAGGCATAAAAGTTTCATGTAAAAATAAAAGATTATTAAAAATATTTACTCTACAAACAAAAAATCAAACGATACACCAACACTATAGAAAATACGAAAAATTCCTTAAAAAGACAGTATCGACAGCAAAAAAAATGCAATACATTAATAGACTGAAAAAGTCTGGCAACAAAATAAAAACAATGTGGAGTATTATAAACGAAAGGACAAACAAAAAAACGAAATGTGAAAAACATAATGTACAACTACAGATCAATGAACAACTACTTAGCGAGCCAAAACTTGTAGCAAATACTTTCAACGACTTCTTCGCATCCATAGGAGAAAATAGAAATGCAAACGCAGCATTCGGCCGACCCGTGTTGAACCCCTCTGAAAACACTATGTTTCTAGCCCCTGTTCACTACCACGAAGTACACAAATTAATAAAAAACCTTAAAAACAAACACAGTCACGGTTTCGACGAACTACCGCCATCTCTAATAAGACAGTGCGCGGATCAATTAACTGTACGTCTTTGTTTTTTAATAAATCAGTCTTTTGCTGAAGGACGATTTCCTGATCTCTTAAAAAAGTCATTAGTCAGCCCAATCCACAACAAAAAACAGTAAAACAGATCCAAATAATTACCGACCTATCGCTCTACTGCCAACCGCGTCAAAAATATTTGAGAAAGCTATGTGCAACCGTATTAATAACTTTTGTGAAAAGTATAATATTTTCGATAGCGCACAAAATGGCTTTCGAAAAAAACGTTCAACGACTCTTGCGGTATATCAATACATACAACAAATCTTAAACATAGTCAACTCGAAACAATATGTTGTAGGAATATTACTCGACTTGACCAAAGCGTACGATAAAGTACAATACGATATCTTATTATCTAAATTGTACGGAATTGGGATTCGTGGGATAGCGCATAGATGGCTCACATCGTATTTACAAGATAGGGAACAATTTACAGAGCTAGAACACTACAATTTCAAAACTGGTGAAATAAAAAATATACAGTCTGACAAAAAAACCATTAACGCCTCAATCCCACAGGGAAGTGTAATTGGTTGTCTCTTATTTTTAATATATATTAACGAACTCCCAAAATTTATGAAGGAACCATGCGTATTGTTTGCTGACGACATATCCATCCTCACGACATGCCAAGACACTTACAACCTTAACGAACAAATAACTAGCATACTACAAAAAGTGTCAGACTGGTTAAGCGAACATAATCTCCAAATTAACTTCTCGAAAACAAAACTTATGTCATTCCACTCACAGCGAAAGAAACCTCTAAATATATCATATACTTATGACAATACCGAAATAGAAGTTGTTGACAATTGTACACTGCTTGGGATAGTAATAGATAAACACATTTGCTGGAAACCACACGTTAAAAATATACGAAACAAAATTTCTAAATTTGTATACGCTCTCAGAGAGATTAAAAAAAACGACTGACTTAAAAACTGCACTTCAGAAATATTACTCGTACGCATACAACTGGCTGAGCTACGGAGCTATTCTCTGGGCCAATAGCACACACGCACCAAGCCTGTTGATTTTACAAAAAAAACTCATTCGAATTCTAGCTAATATTAAACAGACTGAGTTAGTTGTAAACCTCATTTAAACAATACAACATACTTACACTCCCATGTATCTACATTCTTGAAATTTGTAAATTTGTCCGTAAATACCCGGAATTTTATACGAAACTGGAAGATGTAATCAAAAACCGTACGATGCGATATAAAGGCAAATTATTGCTACCACCATCACGACTAAACCTACATTCGTCAGGACCCTTTGTAATGTCGATAAAAATATATAATAAATTGCCGAAAGAATTGAAAGATGAAAATAAAGAGACAGTTTTCATACGCAAATTAAAACAAATGTTACTTTCGAAAACCTACTACTCTTTAAAGGAATATTTAGATGATAAGTTTGTTAATAGAATTAAGTAAAACTAAGATATATAATTAATTAATACTATTTTTTGTATGCTGAATTATATGTACCTAAGTGTCCACCTTCTTATTTGCTGCGCCCAACAGGGTACATGATGTGATACCATACTTTATTTTAAGACCACCTGTATAACCATTATGTGCAATAAATGATTGAGTATTGAGTATTGAAAAATAAAATTTGGTATAGAGATAGAATTTGTCCCCAAAATCATTCCCTTAGGGGGGTGAATAATTGGATGAAACCTATTTCGATGAATAAGATATCATTTTTAATTCCGGAAAAGAACAGGATAGTTTTTATCCCGGAAATCATCTCCTCCTCCATCTCGAAATGGGGGTGAACATTTGTATGGAGCTACTATATAATTTAAAATATGTTCAACATACGTATATTTCTACTTCTAAATTAAATAAATTAATAAAAAAATTGAGATTGCGCTAAGTAATTAGTAGAAATAATTTTTGTACCAATTAAATTACTAAAATAAAAATATTTAATTTAATATTTTTTTTAATTTCTATCTGTACTTAACTTAAAATATAAACCAATGTTATATTAAGTAACTTATTATGGGTTATGTACCACTTCTGTCCACGAATCCGTCCGCATACAACTCGTTTATATCGTAGCTCGATGCAAACTTTCAGCCTCCATTTCCCGTTTAGGAGTTGATTTCCGGTATAAAAACTAGCCTATGTCCTTACCCGAGACTCACACTATATCTATACCAAATTTCATCTAAATGGGTGTTTACCCAAATATATACCCCTCATTTCACCCCCTCAGGAAATGATGTTCGGGAAAAAAACTATGCGTTGTCCTTCCCTAGGATACCTACTGTCTTTATATCAAATTTCATCTAAATAGGTTTTATCCAAATTTTCACCCCCTATTTAGAGTCGATATTGCAATTATGTGAGCCAGTTCTTCGACCACTTTTCAGCTTGTCATTAAAAGAGTAAGTCTTCCCCGTACTTTTTAATGACATTGTAAACCGCTGAACGACTCACCTTCTCGAGTTCTGCGATCTTTCTCATGGACATACCCTTTTCTCGTATGTATTTGTCCACAATTCGTTTTCGTTGATCGGGTGTTAGGCCTCTCATTTTTGAAATTAAAAGTAATCTGAAAAAAATAATTAAGTAATTGAGTTCAATACCATAGCATCTATGAAATAAAGCGAAGTTCGTATTTTTAAAACAAATAAAACAAGAATGGCGGCCAGCTAAAGTTGTCCTTATACTTTTCGATACAGTCTTTAATAAACTAACGCTATTCACAATCTCATGTCATAATTAAAAGTAGGTAGGTACACGGTCGATGTCAAAGCATGATTATGCTTACACTGTGGCACCTTATTCTTTGGTAATACCTATGGCGAAAAAAGTATATTTATGTGCATATCATTCATGCAAAATCATTGTAAAATTATATTATTTGCAGATGATACATCATTGATCTTCAAAACACCTAGAAATACAAAGGACTATGATAGCATTAATAACATCCTTGCCAAAGTGATAAACTGGTTTACAGTTAATAACTTATTACTCAACTCTAATAAAACGAAATGTCTACGATTTATTTAACCTAATGTAAGAGCAAACAATGGCAATATATACTTAAATGGAGAATGCTTGGAAATCATAGACAAAACAACTTTTTTAGGTCTAACCTTGGACAAAAACTTACAGTGGAGTCCTCACATATCAAAGTTGGCTAGTAGGTTAAGTTCAGCTGCTTACGCTGTTAGAAAAATAAGGTATTTGACTGACATAGAGACAGCGCGATTGGTTTATTTTGGCTACTTTCATAGTATAATGACATATGGAATTTTACTGTGGGGAAAGGCAGCAGATATACATTCAATATTTGTCTTACAGAAAAGGGCTATTCGTTCAATTTATAAAATGGGGTCGCGAGAGTCACTAAGAGACCTGTTTAAAGAGGTAAATATACTGACAGTAGCCTCCCAGTATATTTACGAATGTATTATTTATGCGCTTAAAAATTTAGGATCGTTTAAAAAAATGAACAGTAGCAGATATAAACATAAAATTTCAATTACTAAGTTCCGTGTTCGCAAAGTATATAAATCATTTATGGGTCAATGTCAACTATTTTACAATAAATTACCTATTGAAGCACTTGAATTGCCATTACCTGCTTTGAAGAAATATCTAAAATCATCCTTGCTAAAAAAGGGATGACTACTTAATAGATAAAAATGCTTGGCCCAGCTTAGTAAAAAAATAATGAAAAGTTGCTAATTAAGTATTTATAACTGATTACCTTGACACTACTTATAATATATAAACTATGCCTATTTACTTAACGTAATAATTGTTAGTTTAACTATAGACGATGCACATACACGAAGCTGAATTTATTTCTCCATTTTATTATCTAAGGTATTTTAAAAAACAAATTGTATGTAAAAATCCCTTGACATGTTGTAATAATTTTAAGTCTTAAGTATATTTAATAGAACCTGAGTGTTTCTAGTGTTGTAGCTGATGACTGACGATGCAAAAGTGGTTCGATGAATCCTATTTGAATAAATAAATTATTTCTTCTTTCTTTCTTTCTTTCATCCACTATACGTGAGTGTATAGCTTTGAATACCGTTCTCTGGCGACAACCTGCAATGAAATAAAGCTGAGGCCAGAAAATATCAGTTTTCCAACGAACGGTGCCATAAAACGCCATAAAACGCGTTTTCACGTACACCAAACCGAATTCCACCGATAAATGTCGTGTCAAAACCGAGTTTATCTTCCAACAGTTACAATGGAACGCTTTCAACCCCGTCAGTCATTTCAGGGTACACCTGAAGCGAGGAAATTGTGAGCTCGTAAAAATTGGCTGGTTAGAGAATAAAGGGTATAGACATGCTAAACAATAGAGCCAGCCAATATATTATTATTATTATTATTTTTTTTTTTTATTGAGAAACAAACAGTCTTAAAAAACACATAAGTAACTTAGCTATGGCTATGTGAGTAATGCTATAATAGACCTATAGTTTCATAAATGTTTACAAAGTTACAAGTTATATTAAAAATTGGAAAATATGTTTAATATAAGACCAAATGTCATAAATATATAAATATATATATATACATATATGTGTTGTAAATACACTTATGACAGTTAAGTACATTTTACAACTTAGGTACACCATTATACAATGCAAAAAAAGAAATAAAAAGTTAATGAAAAGGTTAAGGTAACTGCGTTTTAACATTCTTAGATTAAAGAAAAAACTAATCTTTTAAATATACTATATATTATGAGTTGCCAAACATATCTGCGTCCATACATTTTTCATTATACAGTTTACATGCGCGCTTAATATATGAATGCTGTGCGTATTTAGTTCTGCTTCTTGCAATACTAAATAAGGCCTTCTTGCGACAACTTCGTTCTAATCTACGGGGAACATGAAAAAATATATTATGTAATAGTTCAGGGGCATCAACTAGATTATTCATAATTTTGAACGGATAAAGTAAATCGGTACAAGTGCGAGTGCGTATTATTATTTTGTAAAACAAAGTAATCTTGGAAGAAGATACGACCTTCTTCAATCTCTTGTTTTGGTGCTTACCTAACTAGCGTCACTTATGTAAACTCATTAAGTTTTCTAATACCTTGTTTCCTAATTATACGAGATTTCAGTGCATCTTGAATTGCTAGAACTCTAGTATACGTGTTGGAAATATGGTAAAACGAGTAATTTGGTACTTAAAAAATACAGTTTTACTAGCGGTTCAGAATATAAATTGAACTTTTTCATTATGGCATAGGATGGCTCGACCACAATACATGGTCGTCTAATTAATTTTCCTACTGTCTGTTTAATTTTAATTTTTTATGCATCCTACCGCAGTTTTAGATGGTTTTGTCTTTGAAGGTTTTATTTCCGAGATAATACTTAGTAGATATTTGTCTGCTACAGTGTCTACAAAGCTGGAGGTTCTGAATTCACATTCCAGTGAGAGTATTTATATATGTTATGAAGAGTCAAGCCAAGCCAAGAACCATAATTAAATTCCATCGAGTCTACCAAGAAATGTCACTGTCACAGTGAAACCTACCATTGTCAGTATGACGTTCCAGGTGTAACCAACCATGTTATGGTAATACGAAATATAATCGGCAGAATCAATGTAAGACTGATGGGAAACACATAGATGTTTGGTCGTCTGGTACCTATAGTTTGGGACTAGATCGATCAGTGTAAGATTTCCCCAAATATATTTTTTGTACGGTCTACGTGCACTTATTCTTAGTAATGGTGTCGTGATTCGCGGCATTAAGTAGGGGTTATTTATTTAGGCGCGGACGGTGGCAGGCCGCGGCTGGCACGGCATCACTTCGAAACCGTTCCGAGGAACAATTAGATTTGCTAGTATGGGATTACGCAAGAAGTTAACAGTTGAAAAGGTTCTGGGTGGCAGTGATATGATGGATTTTAGAATGAAAGCGCAATTGCGGGAAGTTTTGAAGAAAACAATTATCATTATAAATTATTAATCATTCCAAAATGAATGGCAAAATTTATGTTTGTAAATTATAAACTTGAGCATGTTAAGACTTTCACAATTAACTATGGCATAACTACCCAACGATGTATAAAGAAAACATAATAGACAAGAAAACAAATTGGTAAGATTACAATATTAAAATAAATCACTGAACAGAATAAAAATATCGCAGTAAGCGACCTTAAAGAAAATTGCGGAAAAAATATGAACAGATCTGAAAATTGGTTCAAAAATGATTAGGTACCTATCGCCAAGAAATAATATTTAATTCCACGCATCTTCGGTCATTTAGGCATGTATCGTTTAACGCATAATTCCCGCATAGCGTGAATCCATAATGATTATCAGTGGCCAGCAGACAGCGGTCCGCAAACAAGTGTCAACGGCTCCTCGCGTTAATAAACTCCGATAGGCCGCAACAACCCTGCAGCTTCCATTTTTAACGAGCCCACCGCCGGGCCCGCAGAAAGTAGCCTACACATGAAATCACGTATGAATGAGGCTTTTTTCAGTTTTTTCGCGTGTAGCCAGCGGCCGCCGGTTCAGTCCCCATTAAAGCTTACATGTCACTCTCCCGCCTCCCCACGTGGGGGACGGGAAAAATCACAAAATCGGTATTGGCTGCATCCCGCAGCGAGCGGCCGGCAAAGCGCTACAATACAGCTTTGACGGACGGTCATTTAATATTAACTGTGGTTTTTCCGCAGATGGAAATGTTTTTTTTATTGCCGGCGTTACGTTGTGATGAAGTGGTTGGACCGTTGTTTGTGACGCGTTCTGATGTGTTGTGGATGAGTTGCTCTTTTATCCAGTCCGAATGAGATTGTTTCACTTGAGTCTTTTTTTGTGTTCATCGGAATATTTTTATAAAAGGCACTTGGGCATTTTGTCGATACGTTGTTATTTAAACTAATTTCATTCGTTAGTGGATCGCAAATTAACAATGGGTCCGGTTTGAATTTCTTTTTGTAGCAAAACCAATTTCGCAATAAATTGAAAAGGGAAATATTTTTGGATGGCAATTATTTTTGTAGCCGTCGTAGATAGAACTGCATGTGTCCGAATAAATTTCATCGGACACACAAATTGAAAACAAACCGGCAATAATTTTTTAACTTTTCGAACAAGTGATCAAAATCGAACTACAAAAAGTGGAGCCGTGAAAGAGTGCCGACCACAGATTGAATTTATGGACGGTTCGAATGAGTTAAAAGTTTGCATTTAAATTTTAACTTGTCTGTAACTATTCATAACTTATTTGGTTATTGATGAAGGTGGTGTTTGAAAACGATAAAAGCAAAGTACGCTTTACTAGTGTGTGCGCAAATTAATATTATAGGAGGTCGCCAGAGCTCCCTAGGATACGCTATGTTGGGAGTGAGGGACCTATATCTGCCAACACAGCGAATCCTCAAGTGAATAAAGGGTCGGCAACGCGCTTGTGATTCTTCTGGAGTCACAAGTGTCCAAAGACTACGGTACCTGCTTGACGTCAGGCAGGCCGTAAGCTTGTTTGCCACCGTCGTTGTATAAAAAAAAAATACCTACATAGCAGGTGCATGACACATTAGTCTATTATTAAACTAAATTCACATCTAGTCCAGTCAATGAACTGACAACTTGTATGGAAAAAATTACATGGAAATCATTTTATAATGGCAGTCTTTTTCTATGTAACGGGTATATTACTATCATTTAAATAGTTACCTAGACGCAAAATCCAACAAAATATTAGACGTCAAAAATACTATAACTAAATTAGCTCCTGAAAAGTCATTTGAAATGAAATGAATGAATTTTAATTTTAATGTGTACTTTTTTTGTACTTTGTGCAATAAAGTTTAAATAAATAAATACTAAAAATTATAAATAATTACTTCCGGGTGGAAAGTTTGTTAGATTCCTGATTAAAGCAATAACGTTTTAAATAACCAAAAAATCGCTATTATAAATTATTGTTTTTCAAAAAATTTTGATAGAAACTTTTACTTTATTTTATTTTACTAATAAATTAATTATACCAACTAATTATTAAAATAATGTGTTTTACCAATAAATTTCTTACTCTAATTATTTTAGATAAAAGCAATCTTTTGTAGGTATACAAGACACAGGTAAAAATACAGACAAAAAAATAAGTTTAAGTCGGTACAAAGGCGAACTTAATCCTTACTTGTAATTACTCCTTTCTAGCTTGTATCTGTTTTGAACTGTACGAATATTCCATATTCAAAGGAAGTCGTGCCAATTTTTTTACCCGACTGCTTAACAAGGAGGGTTGTGTTTTGCGAGCGTATCTATGTAGGTGACGTTGAATTCCTCATAATCGTGGGAGTCAACATAGACCATAATATTTTTTTATCTACACCCATATCTAATCATAAATCCTCTATAATGTGTTCGGAAACCATATAAAATGACCACCATTATTGCAACCAGTAACGTAACATCAGCGTTGTATCCGTGTCAGTGTTATTATAATGTATGAAAAGTCATAATAACATCGATATCTAGTTGGTCATGATTTGGAATCTAGTCAGCCATGGCGTTGCAATGGCGGTTATTCTAATTAGGCCAAGAAAATTAGAATTCTTCGAAGAATTAATTCCCATAAAGCTGGAAATCGTTTTAATACCTTCATTTGGCCCTAAATGCATGTAATCCGAGTTTGCACCATCCCAAGAGGAGTGCTAAACTTTTGGGAGCCCAATAACCGCGACATCTTTGCTCTTTTTTTAGTTATTTGCATATATCACAAAAACGGTACGTCGGACGGAAAAAATATTTAAGTCAATATTAAAGAAGGTCAAATTTTGCGACAAATAAATATCTAAAACTTCAAATTTGGTGCAGTGGTATATTCGAAATCAAAGGTCTAATAAGGTAAGGAACTGGGAAAAGGGATCTAGCAGGCTAAGCTAGTGAGAGTGGCCTCCGACGAGGGATTTGATGATCCTTTCAGGGGGTGTACTGGCAGGTCCTAAGAACACTACATGCTTAATATCAGTCCACGATCTTCTTTTGTTTTCGAGTAATTTAGGATAGTATAAAAAAAACAAGTTGTCATTTAAAGTGTCATATTAGGTAAACTGTTCCAGATAGAGTAACCAAACAAAATGCTCATGAAAAAAATAGAATAGGCTATAAAGTGCAAATATTCAATCATCACAATGTCCTTAAACTTCCTTTGAAAAAATCTACTTTTAATTTTGTTTTATAATTTTTTGACATGTTTTGCACAGGTACACCTACAAGAAAAATATCGTGACAAGCCACTAATGCCCACTACAATATATAGATATAAAACATTTTCAAAATCTTCGTGCGTTATGTCAAAAAAAATACAATCGTCGAACAAGTAGATTCTAGCATATATTTTAAGTACCAGTGCAGTGTGTAGATAAGTCAGTACGGGTATGTAGGTATACCGGTATAGGAAAAAAACGTTATATACAACCACAGATGTATGAATATAAGGAGATCGGACATGGCGGCCGATTTGTATAGAGTGAGCCTGTCGCAACCCACACAACGCCCAAGTAATTGACAAGACAAAGCACGCACACATCTAAAACACACACACTTGTATACCTACACGCTTATTTGACAATAAACGCGCATCATATCAGGCATTTTGGGAAAAAACGTAATATTCTCTGCGATCAGCACGCGTGCACAGTATGGCAGTGTATGCCCATTGAGCATACAGCTGCGACACGGCCGCCGGCGGCTTGTCCTCTCTCTAGTATTCTATGCTCTGAGTATACAACCCTCAATTTCAAAATTCAGTAATTACGAAAGACTAAATTTGGCATTCATTCAAATCATTTTTTTTCTCAAGTCCTTCTAAGTTGCACACATTCTCCATAAATATGACGTGTGAAAACATTTTAATGTAAATTTCTTTCATCATCATCGCCAGATTTACCCAATCAGAAGACTAGTTATATAAATATTCACATCCTGAGTAGAGATTCAAAGTAGTAAGAATGAAAAACATTTTTAATTATAACAAAGTTGTATATTGCCACAATGATAAAATATGAATAAAAACATATTATAAAAATCATTGCAGAAAATAAGGGCGCTTTCGACAGACCGAACTTTAGCAGCATAAGACAAGCACTAGAGAGACACAAAACCGAACCGCTGCTCATAGGCCCGAAGCGTCCCATCAGAACGCGCCCGCGTAGCGGGCCGAAGGCTCGAAGGGCGAGCCTACGCGGACACTCACTACCCGAGAGTGTTTTACAAGCGAACCTGAGGGCCGAAGGCCCGAAGATGAGGTTCAAAGTCCGCGAAGGCCGAAGGCCGAGCTCTGCGTAGGGCCGAAGGCCCGAAGCGTCCGTCCAGAGCGCGCTCTCGGAAACCCTACCCCCGAGTGTCTTTGAGCGAACTTGAGGGCCGAAGGCCCGAAGCGTCCCTTCAGAGCTCGCTCTCTACGCGAGCCCGAGGACCGAGGGCCCCAAGGGCGAGTCCACGCGGACACACACCCCTCGCACTCTCTCACAAGCAAGTCGTAAGAGTGCAAACTCCGACTTACATAAATACCTTCCGCTTTTCGCTTCCCATGGCGGAATTTCACTTTCCTTTTCCTTGGAAATACTTACCCAATTCCAGTCTGATTTTGAATAAAAGTCCAACTAGAAAATGACACCGGTATAGGCAAAAAACTAGTTTTTTCAATACACTGGTATTTTAATTATATGCTAGTATCTACTTGTTCGACGATTGTATTTTTTTGACATAACGCACGAATATATTTGCAAATGTTTACGAATATATTTTTATGTAGTGGGCATTATTGGCTTGTCACGATATTTTTTTTGTAGGTGTACCTGTGCAAAAATTGTCAAAAAATAATAAAACAAAATTAAAAGTCGATTTTATTAAAGGAAGTTTAAGGACATGGTGTTGATTGAATATATGCACTTTATAGCCTATTTTATTTTTATTCATGAGGATTTTGTTTGGTTACTCCATTTTAAACAGTTTACCTATTATTATACTTTAAATGAAAACCAGTTTTTTTATATTATCCTAAATTACTCGAAAACAAAAGAAGATCGTGGACTAATATTAAGCATGGAGTGTTCTTAAGACCTGCCAGTACACCCCCTGAAAGAATTACCAAATCCCTCCTCGGGGGCCACTCTCACTAGCTTAGCCTGCTAGACCCCTTTTCCCAGTTCCTTACCTTATTAGACCTTTGATTTTGAGCATACCACTGAACCAAATTTGAAGTATTAGATATTCATTCGACGCAGAATGTGACCTTCTTTAAAATTGTTTCGAATGCATTTTCCATCCAACGTACCGTTTTTGTGATATATGCAAATAACTGAAAAAAGAGCAAACATTTCGCGGTTATTGGGCTCACAAAAGTTTAGCTCACCTCCGGGGATGGTGAAAACTCGGATAACATGCATTTAGGACCAAATGAAGGTATTAAAACGATTTCCAGTTTTATGGGAATTAATTCCTCAAAACTTCTTTTTTGGATGTAATTTTCTTGGCCTAAATGGTTCCCGAACACATTCATCGAGGATTCATAATATGTAGGTAGATAAAGTAGTGTATGTAGGTACCTAGTTAAATAGTGTATGTAGGTATATTATATAGTGTATGTAGGTTAATGCCTAATTATGTGCAGGTATAGGTATAACTGTACATAATTAGGCATTAAAACACTCGTGTGATCCTATTATGAAACTCGCTGACACTCGTTTCATAAACCCACACTCGTGTTTAATGTTTCTCCCTTCAGTCACATAAACTACAATAAAAAGCAGTTTTTTTTTTATTTTTTTGAGTTATCTTGTTTCTTTTGTGTTACAATGTGGACTCACCTGACGGTTCCATCGGAAGATCAGCGCACATTCTAACACCGCGAGTCTATACAAACCTCTACATAGAAACTACAGTGTAGCTGTAAAACTGTACTTTCAAAACAGTTTTCGTACAAATGACATAACTACATCGGCACTGCAAGCGGAAAATGCAGTTCCCTCGCTGTCGTCCAGTTATAACTGCACATTGACTGCATTCTAACTTCACGTGTGTGATGCAGTTTTAATCCAGTTGACATACTCGTAAATGGTTTGAAACTGCTGACCGCAACTTTATTGTAGTGCGGACAATGTTGTTACTAGATTACCTGTAGTACAAATTATGTGTATGCTACGTACGTGCACCTTTATAAGTTAATAGCTGCAAGCGTGACTCCGCCATAACTCGCACAGTTCAGGGGTCAATAAACCAGCTTCTCACACATACCACTCGATTGACAAGTCAACTAACATCATCTCTCATGAGGGGCCAAACGTATTTAACAAACTACCCGTGAATATAAAATCAAACATTTTTAAGAAAATTCAGATCGTGACTTGTCACCCACCCTTTTATGAAATTGAAGATTTTTATGAGTTACCTTAATAAGAATGAATGTTTACATGGGTACCTAGTATATAAATTTAATTTAATTTAAGAATGATGACATGTAATATTTTAATACAAATTACTTATGACTTATTGGAAAGACCGCTAAGCTAAGCCACGGGATAAAATATAGCCTATGTCCATCCCAATGGTTCATTAAATATAGCTACTACTTTCATAATATTAGTATTGATATCTTATTATACCTAATATTCGAAACGGTCGCGTAATTACTACAGACTCGTCGAGTGCTTGCGTTTTATCAGTAGGTATCCTTTGGCTGAACTGAAAGAAGTCAAACACAAGGGCTAGTACGATCAGTATTTTAGCAGGTAGGCACCTTGAACATAATGAACATAAATGATTATATGACAGATCGGCGATAAATGCCATCATATTATTACTCGAGCTGTGGCCCCCTCTCGATATGTGAATCTTCTTGGTTCATGCGTTCTCTTTTGATCACGCACAAAGCCATCAAGTGTGAGTAAGTGCGAAGCATTATTATTGAGACATAATTACAAAATGAAGGCCCTGGCATTATCCAGCGGACCATGGAGTTATTAATGATTTAATGAATACCGGAATAATATAAATCCCGAATATATATGTAGGTATAAGCTTACACGCTGGACCTATACAAAATGCGGCATATCAGTAATGAAATTGGCGTTCACATCAGCGCAGGCTGAAAGTAAGACAACCCTGTAAAATATCTGTATATGTGTATTAAAATCAAGTTTGTATTGTTGCAGGCAAATCCTTCACGCTGACGATCACGGTATCGACGTCACCGCCGCAGATCACCACGTACAACAAGGCCATCAAGGTGACGGTCGACGGGCCCAGGGAACCTCGCTCCAAAACCAGTTAGTATAACATGTATACAGTAGCGGGGCTGGCACAATTGGATCTTCATACTGTACTGCTGGCCAGTGCCAAACAAGCCAGTGCATTACTGCGCCCGGCGCGAGAAATGGCACGTCGAACGAAATTATAAATATGCGACTGCGTGTGCGATCACGTTGATTCGATTCACGATGATACGTTCACGTTTGTTAGCCGTATTTTAATGATATGTAGTGTATATTGGCGCGACCAGGAGTTACGCGGTGAGTTATGCCAGCCCCGCAGATAGGCCATAGCCAAAAACAGGAATCTGTAGTTTGCTTGCCTTTGGGATTGCACTATCATGGGCTTACCACAAGTCGACCATGCTTTAAGTTCATTAAAAAACTAAATAGTCATATGTATAATCCGGACACACCTGCACTTTACAACGACACAATAACAAATACACACACAGACACTATTTCATAGAAAATTCATTTAATACTTCTTATTACACGTACCGGAAGGCGCGGCGTGGGTAGGCACAATGTGGACTGATGACCTGGTAAAGGTCGCGGGAGTCCGCTGGATGCGGGTGGCGCAGGACCGGCCATTGTGGCACCCTTTGGGGGAGGCCTATGTCCAGCAGTGGACGTCTTTCGGCTGATATGATGATGATGACTTCTTATTTACCGCACAGTTAACAGACAAATGCGTGCGGGACGCCTATGTGGTAAAGGAAGAAATTATGAGCTTAACCCCAGATTAACTCATTTGGAAATCTCTCAACTTAATGTGTAACATGCCAAGGTTCCAGACAACTGCTGCGGAAATGGAACTATGCTTTTGTTTTAATAGAATCGCGCTCTTGGCGCATTCAGCCAAAAGGAACTATGCTTGTACATAGTTGTCTGTTCACTGACAGGAACAAATGACGGGTCCAAATCACACCTCGGTCGATCAATCCGGTTGAAGAAATTAAAATAATTGCGTGCGCCATGGGATAGTGCGGGCCGAAGGGTTGGTAGCGTCAGGGCGGCACGCGTCGGGATAATGAGCTCTTTAGATTTTCCAAAATTGTAGTATTTTTTACTTGCGAAAATTGTTCCATGTAATGTGGGAATACCACCCTTATTGGACCGTAGTAGTTTAGATATAGAAGCATACAAATTAAATAATATATTTTTGCGTTTAAAGTAACCTTACCCGTTTTAGGTTATATTTGTCGGGTGTATACCTATATTTCTATCTCATGAGTTATTTTGATGTGAACTGTTCTGCGTTGGTAGTTAAGCCAATCCTCTTACACAAACATCTTAAAGTACCTGTTTCTGAAAAGACAGTTACATTAAAACAATAAACAAGTTAGGAAAAAACTCGGTTACCTTTAGTATTATTTGTTAATTTTATACAAATACAATATGAGCATTTCTTACTTTTATACAATGATAGTTAAAACTATTATTATGTTACCTGTATATTTCTTAGTAAATTGTATTAATAAAAATGTATAAGTTAGAAAAAAAAATACGTAACTGTCATAGAACATAATTATATTGTTAGCTTTAAAATAAGCTAAAAATCGAATTAACTCATTGTCCTTCGTGTCCTTATAAAATTATAAAAAAGGTCGTTCCTTGAAAAATTCAACGTCTATTTTCCCAAATACATTTTTAAAGACATCTATGCTATCCGTACTCGCTAGACGAATGTGAGGGCACAAAGGAGGCTGATGTAATGAATCGGTTGTTTAATTAATTAGTCAAGAAAGGGCTAGGGGGTCGGGGGGTTGGGTGTCGACCCCCTTACCGCGTATGCATGTGCCCTGCATATTGATTTATTATGCCGCCTATGCGGAGGCGATAAATAATTAAATTCTAGAAAGTTCCGACTTATGTTTACATGGTCGGAGTAATAGATGCGAGTGTAGGATTGATTATCTGTTCGATTCGGGGGCCGCTAACACTGTTAACGTGTACATGCATAGTTTAATGTACATATGTAGATCTGAGTGTTTAAATAGTTATTTAAACGAACACGTTTTGTAGAAGCCGTATTATATTTTACATAACTATAAAGATTACATTATGTTGTAAATTAAGAAGCAATGCGATACATTGTATTTCTTCTCACATGCCATATTACATCGCAAGACAGAAGAGAGGAATACTTAATTCTGAATGGAGGTCAAATAATTTTCATAAGCTACGCTGGCTCAGTGCGGATTGGGGACTTCACATACGCCTTTGGGATTTCTTCGCAGATGTATGCCCGCTGCCCGTTCCCTCTCATCCATGAGCGGAGGCCTGTGCCCATCAGTAGGACGTTTCAGGCTGACTTATTATTATTATGATAATAAAAAAGTCCGATAATGGAACACACTTCAATCTGTAAATGAGTTGAATTTTCTTAAACAATATAAAGATGGGCTAAAACGATCTTAGACTATTGTTTTAGCTACACGCGGGTATAACCCTTTACCTAATTTTACAGCCGGGTGGGTGGCTCATTTTACAGCTCCGCGCAGTAGCTGCCTACAATTTAATAATCGGGTGTATTAACGATGTTTTTCTTAAAGCGGCCATTGGTGCTATTTTGGATGCGCGAGCGCACAGACCACCCGCGGGCGGCGCTACTGACTACGTTTTGTTTACGTTTACTATATTTGTTTTTTGTTTCGTTTGTGTATTGTTTTTGTTAAACGGTTTGGAGTAGCTGTGTTTGATGAGTTCATTATTCTATTGGAGAGGAAGCATGAGGGAGTGTAAGGGTTAATCTTAACTTACGCGTAGATGTGAAATCATGTTTGTAATAATTTTGTTATTATTTTCAAATATCGTTATACTGTCGCCGACACTAATATTTTGTCAAATGTTAATTGTTCAAAGAGCCCAAAATAAGTACCTTCATTTTCACATTTTATCGAACATAGCACGTCTGGTTCAATATATACCTAATACCATTTGACCTATTATCAAATCAAATATCAGTAACTAAGTACAAATATCCATAGTATATACAAGATGATAAAAAACATTAACTAAATTAAATCAAAGCAAGGTCAAATCTAAAAAAGGCAAGAGGCATTGTACCAAGTATGCTGGCGGCATTTTCTCGCTTAATTGCAATGCTGATGCGTCTTGCTCTTCGATCACCAGTTACATCAACTAGACGTTTTGCGATTTCTGCAAATAACTTAAGCGCTCTGGGAGCCCATGAACCGAGAGTCTTGACGCCAAAGGGTACAAAGTTGTACTCTCTACCGAGGCCTCTATATTTAATACGTTTCAGATTTTCGGCATTTTCTTCCGCTCCACCCGCTTTAGAAGTCGTCCGTCTGAGGTGGGATGGTGCCAGTGTGTCTTCACAGGTAGAGGTTCACACAAACATCCATCCCAAACTCCACGGAACCAAAGACTCACCACCAGGTCTTTTGCCATCGTCTCTGACAATGCCAGCGGCTCAAGAAGACCAGGCACATTGAAGGTGGCAAGAGAGCGGCGGATTATGTCATTAAGTGTCCAGTATATCCGTTGACATTACTTAGGTAACGATATAAAGTCAAACTGCTTGTTATAAAACCAGCCCTTAAGCAGCCGTAGAAAAACATCAATATAAAAAGTGACGTATTGAATGGATGTAACGGACAGTGATAATTCCTTTCCCCATGTTGTAGAATGTTGGAATGTTCGAACAATTTCTTCGAATATATCGGAGAGTTTCCAATCACGCTGGCTTTTATACTGAGAAAATAATTACCATCCCTTTCCAATACATATTACGGACACAAAGCGCTGGACCGAGGCTAACTAGTGGAAATACTTGCTATTATAAATCTAACTAGACTGGACGGCGCCCCTCCGTGTAATCCTTTAATCAGGTTCGCAGTAGCCCTTGCCTGCACCCTATTCCAACTACTACCTTCCTCAAACTCTTATCTCACAACTCTTCATCATTGTAAAACCAACCTTGCCTCTACAGAAATAAGTTTCGAGTTTAAAAGCGGGGAAGCGGCAGTTTATGAAATCGAGAGAGTAAGTGGCAGATTTTTCCCTCCCATTTGTATCCCCCCTTTTTGGTCCCTCGAACGGTGCAAATGACAGTTTCTAATTCCAACTTGCCATGAAAGTGTGTAATTGTTGGCCCGTTGATTTATACACTTGAAGCGCGGGAAAGCAGCATGTGTGCTGTATGTGTGCGTTTCCAATTGTGTGAGAATGTGTGCGGGCATTTATCAATTTTAATGCGATGTCTAAGTATAGGTAGGTGTGCTGCGCTGAGCTCTTTTCATATTTGAGAGGAAGAATATTGGTTTGGCTGCGCTATGCCGTATATTGACAATTTTAGGTACATTTAATACATGTCACAATCATTGACAACGCAGATTCGTAGATAGTAGGTAGGTATGTTAAATGTACATTTCTTTCGTATGTTAAATGTACATTGACAACGCAGATTCGTAGATAGTAGGTAGGTATGTTAAATGTACATTTCCTTCGTATGTAAAATGTACATTGACAACGCAGATTCGTAGATAGTAGGTAGGTATGTTAAATGTACATTTCATGATCGTTCTGAAGCAAATAAACACACCGGAAGAAGTGTGCGTGTCATAGATTCATATTCTTTACTTTTAGATAAGTTTATATCGATGACAATAATGTTTTAATTATAAAAAATTCGGAAGTTAGAAACATGTATATAGAGGTACAGTCACGAGCTTTAATTTAGGACCCATTTCCTTCAAATGTTGTTAGAACATTCACAATGCAATAAGGTCGAAAATTTCAGTTCAATAATAGCGGTGAAGTGTCAAGATATAAGACAATTAAATGTCTTATAGAATGGGCCCTTGAATTGATAACCTCTTTGCAAAAAGCTATCTTTACGGTTTTCTAATTACGAACATGTGTCAGTGTCAGACAAGAAAAATGAGAAAACTGACATTTTCACGAAATATAATATGCAAATAACAAATATGGCCGGAGAGGACGGGGCCAAAAAGACGAGTGACAATTAGTCGGGAAAAATCGAAAACGATCGTTTGACTCGTTGCGCCCGGTTGACGTCACTGAGCGGTTGCCCCTAGACACGTGTAAACGTAAGTTGTCAATGGCAAACTTTATGTTATGACACTACATTAAAATATTAGCTCTAAATGTCTTCAGTTTGCTAAACGATATTGCACCTTAGGTGGGTCCCAAATTAAAGCTCGTGACTGTACCTTAATCACAACCATCCACGCCATCCACGGGTTACCTAAAACTACACACTTAGTATTAGTGACATCTGCGATAAAATCAGTGTAGTAGTTTCTGAGTTTACCGCGAACATCATAATCAACGATACACAAATAAAAAAATGTAAAGCACCTCCGAAACCAAAACAAAGATATGAACATCTCTACAGACAATATTCATGATTAAAATAAAAACGGACGCAAATCGATTGAACCGTTTAGGCTGCAGTGCCACAAACAGACACACAGATACATCGCATAGGTATACGTCGGAGTTTAAAAATACTACGTAAATAAAATAATATAAGATTAGTATTAGAAATAAAGGCTTCACTGAAAATCAGCGTCACGGAGTCCTCTGGCTCGCTTCGTGACATCAAGAAGAGTACAAGCCCTTTAGTGCAAATTTCGTAATAATATAAAAAATGATATAATGTATTAAGTTAAGATTTGTTGCACTTTTATGTAAGTTTTTGCACTAATAAATTATTTTCTTCCTTTTTTTTCTAGAAATATATTATTTAGGTAAAGTAAACGTCCCAACCCCAATGCTTGACATACTAATGCCTAAAAACTGTTCACCTCCATTATTTAGCTATAAGATTGAAAGTGTCATGTATCAGGCCAGTGTCGGGCACTGGGACGTTTACCTTACGTGTAAATAAATTTCACTAGCTGCTTAAATTCCAACCCTTCCGCGCGATTTGATTACGTGTAGACAATGCGGGCTGTCGCGTGAATTATTGCGAACGCGCGATCGGCGCGACACGTCTATTAGCTCCTATTGATAGGTACAGACAATACTTAGGCACGCGAGGGTGGCCTAAACTGTGACATGCTTTTGTAGGTATTGCGGAAACGTTTGAGTGAAAATAAAATGTGTGAGTAGAAATAAAAAAACCGGCCAAGTGCGAGTCGGACTCGCGCACGAAGGGTTCCGTACCATTATCAATAAGTTTTTTTTTTTTTAGTATTTGTTGTTATAGCGGCAACAGAAATACATCATCTGTGAAAATTTCAACTGGAACTATCACGGTATCAGTGAGATACAGCCTGGTGATAGACAGACGGAAGGACGGACGGACGGACGGACAGCGGAGTCTAAGTAATAGGGTCCCGTTTTACTCTTTGAGTACGGTACCCTAAAAAGAACGTATTATCTAAAATAATTAATCTTACATGACGTTTGGCAGTTTTCTGTGGAGCGACAGCTACCGGCGCCATAACTAACGTTTACCAACACGTATAACACGCCCTAAGTCGTCATAATTATATACTCACTCTACCATGCTTATACATCTTAGAAATATGTAAAGTCCGAAAATACTCAGAATTCTATACCAAACGAGAAGACACACCTGTACCATCTGCATTAAGAAATAAAACCAGATTAATAGCACCACCCTCCCGATTAAATATCCACTCATCCGGCCCTTTAATAATGTCCATAAAATTATAAATAATAGACTACCAGAAAAAATTAAAAAAGAAAGCAAAGAAAATAAATTTAGAAGCCAAGTAAAACAAATTCTTCTAAATAAAGCGTATTATTCTATTAGTGAATACTTAGAAGACAAAGTACTTTAACAAAGGAAGTTCTTATATCACTACTAGTAACCTAACACAAACAAACATTAACTACAATTCGGCTCAAAGAGTTAGTTTTTAAGTTAGTATTTAATTTCAATACTTAAGTACGTTTTTGCGATGCCCTTGCAGGGCTGATGTTTGATACGTCCATATTGTAACAGAATCAGATTTTTTTTTATTTCTTAGTTAAATTTGTATAGGTACATAATGTACCTGGCTCCATTCGGATCTCAGGGGTGTAACTGCTCGCTTAAGTCTACGTGAAATCAGTGCAAGTGTGGTGTGTTCTGATTTAATGTTAGTTACTTTATATAAAGACAACTAATCATGTTTTGTTCCTAGTTGTCATATTGTAACACTTACCACCTTTATGTAACACCATGAATGCTAATAAATTACTTGATTACTTGATTAATTTTGTGTACTTAGCTACTAATTCGACTTTTATTTCATCCTGAAGTAACTCAAATTCCGATACCATTTTGCGTAGATTTAGACTAGTTTATCTGTCTATATTCTGAGTATCTTATTTTTATTTTTTAATTTTTTTTTTATTTGTGTAACATCTGTCTTTGAAAATTTAAATACCAGAGATTTGAAGTTAAGCGATATCTTAAGTGCAATTTACACATTCAAGAAATTGCAAGCAAGTTTATTTAGGCACATTGCGGGTAACCGGAATTTCGAGTTCTTCAATCGATCTATCAAACCCTGCAACTTGCATGTGTATTTTGCGCTTTAGGGACGTCACCTTCTGTGTGCTAGACCGCGCCCAGTTGTCCATTTCACGAAGCTACGTAACAGTTTCAAAGTCTCGACTGGCCAAACTAAGGCGCTTGACCAATAAAGACCGGCCTTTTAACTAGTTTTGCCAGTTCAAACTTGCCAAATTGTAACTACAAACAATTGTCAAAAAAGGTAAAAAATAGGCTATATTCGTGCAACCGAGCGACCCTGAACGGCGGCAAGGGTTAACCGTAGGTACGCTGCGTGATTAGCGATGTCGACCGGTCTGATGCGTGTTTACACGGAGCATTGACACTGACGCACATACGTATACACCCGTATATGTGCCGTTCCTCGAAATATTTCCGATTTGTATGAGGAATATTGCCAGCTCGGCATTTCCTAACTGGCTTCTGTCCGCGACTTTGCGTATATACTCCTTAATCGCATTAAGGGATTAATACTACGCCTGTACAATATCGAATATCTAACTATTAGACTTCCCACAAGCGCTTCATCAATTATTGCAGTCCCATATAATCTTCCACTCCCCTTTTCACTCCATTAACACTTTCACAACTAGGAACCCACCTAGCGGGTGCCTACGCCGTATAGTCGGGAAAACCACGAGCGTAGCAAATCTTGGCAGCGGATGTAGCCGAAAGGGGTTCCTGGCACTGAAAGTGTTAAGGAATGATTTTGTGAAACTATACTTCATCCGTCCCAGGGTCTCCAATTATCTGGGTCCGGTGAAAAGGTAACAGACCGACAGAGTATGGAAGTATGGATATCCCTCGTACAAATTGGGGACTTTCGGGAATATTACTAGGAACGGATTTATTTAATCGTATGGCATCCATTGGGCAGGACACCTTGCCAGGCAGAATGATGGTAGGTGGACCAAAAAGGTGTCAGATTGGTGGCCACTTCTAGGTAAAAGGAGCGTCGGCCGTCCACCAGCTCGATGCGTGGACGATATTAGGAAGATCGCGGGTCACTTCTGGATAAGATTAGCCCATGATAGGGACGGGTGGCGTACTCGAAGAGAGGTCTATGCTCAGTAGTGGGCGATTACGGGCTGACAATGATGAATGATGATGATGATGGCATCCATTATTTGGCCATTGAGTTTGTCACTTTTTAGGGTTCCGTACTCAAAGAGTAAAACGGGACCCTATTACTAAGACTCCGCTGTCCGTCCGTCCGTCTGTCTGTCACCAGGCTGTATCTCACTGATATCGTCATAGTTCCAGTTGAAATTTTCACAGATGATGTATTTCTGTTGCCGCTATAACAACAAATACTAAAAACAAAATAAAATTAATATTTTTATTGATAATGGTACGGAACCCTTCGTGCGCGAGTCCGACTCGCACTTGGCCGGTTTTAGTACCACCCAGGGCAGGATTGTGGGAGGTAGCTCCTGCGGACGCAAGTGACAGTTGTCCCCCCTTTGTCAAGTGAGTGGGCAACTCGACTGTTAGAGGTTCTTAAGCCGCCCGAAGGCCTCTAACTCGGCTTAACGACTACTGTCATAGATAGCAGCCGGGATCAACTGCTTAACGTGCCTTCCAAAGCACGGAATCGCTTATTTATAGTAACCACTATAAATGAGCTACCTATACTGACCGCTGCCATCTTTGCTTAACCTGCGTTATCGTTTCCGATTCGCAGGTGCCGCTGGGCTATGAACGATTCATCTAAGTAACTTGATCTGAGTAAGTTGCGTTAAATGTAATACAAAAATGTCGTCTACATCTTCATACCGTATGCATTCCTGTCAAGAATGCAACAAGAATGTAATTTAAACTCCAGACTTTTAAGACTGCAGCAAGTTTCACTTAGCCTCTTTGAGCTCACTCCAGACGGCTATCGATATCGATAGTGTATCGATAGTGATGTCGAGCTTATATCGACGTGTCGATACGACGGAATGTTCCCATGACAGGTGCGTGCCGCCTGGGACCGTGACTAATAAATAGTCCCTGTTTGCTCCGAGAAATGTAAATTAATCTTGAAAATCGTTGAGCTCGAATTTCACAATACATTTTTCAGGCCATTTTGTATACAATTTGTTTGAATGATACTTGTTGTTATTTGTACATTAACTGTACAAAGTCGATTCCTGCGAGTGCTATTTCAACCCATATATCGCCCCTTAATCTACTAAGTACATAATAATTATAATAAACAAAAGACGCATGCACCGCAGAGGTTGACGTGCTCGTCATTTACAATGCTAAACTTACGCAGAATTTTGAATATTATCATTTTGAATAATAAAAACCTGACCCACGTAATTTTACATTAAATTGTATTACGAGAGTCGAGAGAGGTTAATAACATTTTTTTTAATTTCTGTTTGACCTTAGCGGTTGACCAATAGAAAATGTACATATAGCGGCCTTAAGCCCGCCTTTTGAAATTAAGTTACTTTATATCATCATCATTCATCATTTCCTTGCCCTTATCCCATTTACTTGGGGTCGGCGCAGCATGTCTTTTTCTTCCATACTTCTCTGTCAGCCGTCATATCATCATTCACTTCTTTTCTCTTCATATCGTCTCTCACACAGTCCATCCACCTTTTTCTTGGCCTACCTCGTCTTTTACATCCATCCACATTCATACCTAATACTCTTTTGGTCACATGACTTTCATCCCTCCGCATTACGTGCCCATACCACGCAAGGCGATTGGCCCTCAATTTATCCGCGATAGGTGCTACTTTTAGGCTTCCCCTTACATACACATTTCTTATTCGGTCCATCCTCGTCACACCACACATCCATCTTAACATCCTCATCTCCGTTACATGCAATCTCTTTTCATCCGTCACCTTTAAGGCCCAACATTCCGATCCATACATGACGACAGGTCTCACAATGGTCTTATAGATTTTGCCCTTTAACCTAGGAGGCATTCTGCCATCGCATATTGTTCCGGAGACCTGTCGCCATTTCATCCACCCAGCGCTAATTCGGTTTTTGACATCACGGTCGATATCACCATCACACTGTACAAGCGAACCGAGGTACTTAAAATCGGAGCAGACTGGGAGCATAACGCCGTCTAGCTTTATGCCTGTAAAACTGGAGAGACCGCCGAAGTCACAAAACATATGCTCTGTTTTGGACCTACTGATCCTCAGGCCAACATTCTCCAGTTTTTGTCGCCACTTCTCCAATCTGCTCTGTACCTCGGATGCGTCTTCACCGACAAGAACAATATCATCCGCGAAGAGCATACACCAGGGTGCTTCTTCCTGTATGTCCGACGACAGAGCGTCCATAATCAGTACAAAGAGGTATGGACTTAAAGCTGATCCCTGGTGCAAGCCTACCGTTACACTGAACCTGTCTGTGGTGCCAGCCGCTGACCGGACGCGTGTACAACATCTGTCATACAAGTTAAGTTACTTTATAATCAAGGGTAAATAAATAAAAAAAATGGTTTTAATCGAAGTTAATAATGTTTATAACTAATCCAGTAAGTTAAAAAAATATATATATTTTGAAGGTAATTTGCATTGCAATTCTCATGGGTCCCAAGTGAAACACTCCACTCATCTCCAGAATACACCCCCTGATTTGTTCGGAGACAGTCAATAATTTACCGCCCGCCCGTGACACCTCCCTGTAATGCAGCATGTGTTCGAATTAGAATAAGCACCCACGTTAGTTCCCATCAACCTTTATTGGATTCGACTGTTTAAATTTATTAATTCAATTGTTTTAATTGTGTCGGGAAGTGTTCCAAAGTTTAAATGGAAATGTTTCAAGGTAGAGATGGCAATATCTATATGACGTATATTTTTTACATACTTTTATTCTAGGAACTTTAACAACGTTAAATTGGCTCATCATAGGCTACTTAAATATTCAAACTTCGAATGATCTATGCTATGCTCTATGTCTATAATGCCTTGACAAGTAATATGCGACCTTTAGATACATTACATGCAAAGGTTCTCAAGTTACATCTGAACATATTTAAATCTTTTTAATATTGACTGTACGAGTAATGGATGATTTCGATCAAAGAGGAAAATTGAAAAATTTCGTTAGCGGACGTTTCTGCTTAGTATAAATTTAATGGATGATTTTTGTTAAGAGTACCTAAGTGTAGGTTATGTTAATTAGGTACTTCATAACTAATTATGAAGTGTCCAGTATAAAGTGAGCTCTAAATGGCCCAACAAATAAAGTCCGTGACTGTACCTACCTACTATTCACAGGGTAGCAAGATAAAATTTCCTGTCTGAGAAACCTTCATATACTGCCTAGTAATTTATCCTGAACGCTTATTGTAAAGAGCAGCTATTATCATACTGACAGTGTTATCACTTCTATGGCAGCAGCAACAGCTTCCTCTTCAGATTCCCATGTACGTAGGTTCACCAGATACCACATATTCTCAAACTCACATAATTGCCGCATAAAGACAAAAGTGTGCTTGCTTTTGGCTCAACTATGACTCAGTGCTCCAATACTCAACCTTTTTGGAAGAGAATTTATGAGTTATTTGCCCTGAATGCTTATTGTCAAGAACAGTTCGTATGGTACTGATAGGGCTCTCACTTCTAGGGCAGCAATTTCACTTCAGATTCATACGATCACCACACATACACTATTTGCTGCAGAAACTTTCACTATAACGTGCATTCAATGCTCCAATACTCAACCTTTTGTAATAAAATGTAGGAGTAATTGACCTTAAATTCTTATTGTAACGAGCAGCTGGTATCATACTTATAGTGCTTTCGCTTCTAGAGCAGCAGCAACAGTTCCACTTAAACAACACTTCAGATTATTGCTGGTTATTGGGGAGTGGCCAATATTAGGCAATTTACCTTATTAAGTCTGACGTAGAATATATTATATTCTACTTCGGATTCTCATAGGAACACCAAACATGAACATGCACAATCTTATATAAATATTTGCCGCAGAAAGACAAGAGCAAGCGCACTCTTATCTTCTGGCTCAACTATCAAAACCTTTTAGGAACAGAATGAAGCAGTAATTTAACCTGAATGCTAGTTGTAAAGAGCAGCTAGTATCGTACTGATAGTGCTTTCGCTTCTAGGGCAGCAGCAGCAATTCCACTTCGCGTTCGGGCAGCGGCCGTTCCCGTTCCCGCCAGACCCGCTCGGCGGGTTCCGTATGCCGCCCATCACTACCTGCCAAAGTAAGTAATTGAACCCTAATTATCTTCCAGCCCTGTCTGCGGCTTTTGCGATATTGCATGTACTATCTAATTTGCGTAGAGCCTATGAAGTTAGGAAAATACCTAGTCACACAGCATTAGTTTGCCCACATTAGGTGATAAGACTGATAAGTATTTGATGTTGATGATGATGAATTGTAAAATAGTGCAAATAAGATAACTTTGCAATAAAAATAAAATGGCATTACGCGTACAAAGTACTAGTGTGTTGTACAAAAATTGGTTTAACGGAACCCCCGACGCAAAAAGAGGGATATATGTTATAAGTTTGACGTGTATGTGTATCTGTGAGTCTGTTTGTCACATCGTAGCTCCTAAACGAATGGACCGATTTTAATGTGGTTTTTTTCTCCAAAAGTTGACGTAATCGAGATGGTACTTAGCTACGTTTAACCAACATCTGTATTGCCGGTTTTGAGATATTGACCTTTAAAGTCAAAAAGTAGGGGGAATTTCAACTTTTATACGTTTTTAATTCGATCACTCGGAGTCTGTGCATCTTTCACAGCCAGTATTTTTACCAATATATTTAGTATATGACAAAATTGGAAAATCTAATGATAATTTGAAAGTTTTATGTATGTAATAATAGATAATATCCGAAAAGAGAGAATTCAATACAAGATAAAAAATATCTGGCCCCGTAGCATGGATGGCGTTATCACGCGATAAGTGATAGGATAAGCGCGTCGTCTCGTTCTATCGAACGGTGTCAGCCAGGGACGGATGCTCTATCCTGTCACTCCATCCATGCTACGGGGCCAGGTCGGAGGTTAGACAACACAAAGAGATAAACAAACATTGCAATTCTTTGACAGTTATACACGTCACGCGCATACCATACCTAAATGAAATTGCAATCTATCCTCAAACCTTATCGCTCTCAAAACTGAATGACCAGCCAAACCATATAAGCGCGATTCAATCAGCGCCGAAAAATCCACCAGTATAAACGCACGTACAAGCACCGGTAAGCCTCGGCCCCCAAAACAACTTAACTGGCGGTTCAAAACGGGTAAAAAACATTCACAAATCGACGCGGCCGGCGAGTATCGTATAAAAACCGAGTCCGCCGATCGCCAGCCAAAAACGGAACCGTGATACCGAAAAATAAAAGCCCGTAATGCTCCTGGAAAAATAAACTGAACGAGCGGGATATCTCTTTACGCGTATTGTTTCCGCTGGATTGTAAGTTGCGCGTTTTATTGCCGTGGAAGATTGGATTTTCAATTGTTTCTGTATATCATTGACGGTTAACCGTAGGTCCATTGATTATGCGTTATACATCTGATAGAGCGATGGAATAGGGTATTTTAGTGATGTCTTGTTATTTAGATCCATTTCAGTAGCAATACGTTGCAGACATTAGTAATTAATTTATATATAAGTAGTTTGCATTGTTTAGATTTGCTTCGTGTAAATATTGGTAGTTTTCAAGTTTTTTTTTTTTATACTATGAGGGTGGCAAACAAGCTTACGGCCGGCCTGATGTGAAGCTGGTACCGTCGCCTATGGACACTTGTGACTCCAGAAGAATCACAAGCGCGTTGCCGACCCTTTATTCACTTGAGGATTCGCTGTGTTGGCAGATAGAGACATGCAGGTCCCTCACTCTCAACACAGCGCACCCTAGGGAGCTCTGGCGACCTTACTCACCACCAGGAACACAACACCACATACTTGTAGTACAAGTCTTGTAGATTATCATAAACATCCTATAATAGCACTGGATTACAAGATACAAGATATTTATTCATAAAAGTCAATGTTTTACAAGTCAGGTATGTACATAATAAGTAGTATTATTTATTAATTACATCGGATGTCAAATAAGGTCGCATATATTATATTGATGATATTGATAAGCTCTGCTCATTTAATTAAGGTCCATTCGAAATGTACGGGGGTTTCTTTTCGCTAGGGTTGTGTATGCGAGATATGATTTAAATCGAATCTCAATATGATAGTAGCGCTATCCAGATTGGATCCCCAGATGGCAATGCAGTGATAAAGTGTGTACTCCTAACAAAAAATACGTTTTTACGTTCCTTCTTGTCACTGCTCTTTTTATGTGAGGTATAATGAAGTTGCGATGCGATATAGTGCAGCTATTGGATTGTGTAGCCATAAGCAATACTATCTCAGCCGCCATAATGCAGCATGACAAGCAATTGTATTGTATTTATCTAATATTTTGAATTATAAGCTAACTGTCTATTTTTCCAACAGACATGAGCCAATTCGGTCTCAGCTCGAGCAACTCCCACTGGGGCTACGGCGGCGCCAGCGCATACCCCGCGTACCTCTCCTCTTGTGCGGCGCCGTCGGCACCACAGTTCAACCCGCCGGCTCTAGGCTTCGGCGGGAGCGTGCCTGACCAAACGCCAACGCAGGACTTTGGCGCTAATAATACAGGTAATTAGATCGCTTTTTGCATACGCTTTTGACAGTACTCGTAGTGACACGGCGCATGAATTGTCTCATTCACTTAGCGGTGAGTAATGCAGGCAGTACTTAAGGGAAAAGGCCGTGCGTTGATCATGTCCTGTGCGGCGCTGACGGCACCGCAGTTCAACCCGCCGGCTCTAGGCTTCGGCGGGAGCGTGCATGACCAAACCCCTGGGCAGGACTTTGGCGGTAATAATACAGGCAGTTAGGTCGCTTTTTGAACAGACTTAGCAGCACTCAGCACTCAACTTATGACACTGGCAAGTGGCTGAAAAATTGTGTAAGTTCAATAAAAATTGTAAAATTCGGAAGAGACCGTCCACTTGATTGGACGTGTGGACATATCATGGTCGCTTCTATGACGTGCAACGACAAGAAAAAGCGAGCATGCATTTCTTTCTATCAAGTGATCTAAAAAATATATGGATATTTATATTGTCTTTATCGCATTTGGCACGATAATATAGCGACAAAGGATTTTCTGGTTTAAATTGGATGATAATAGTAAGAGACAGTATTTGGAAAAGATCTATGACCGAAATAAAAGCTGATTATTTAATACTTACCGGCAAATGGGGTAACTAGTGAGCACAAAGGTTTCTCAACCTTTTAATCCTATCAGACAATCACACAACTAGTTCTGTTCGTTAATGAGCTGCTACATACCAATGTCACTAAACCCTTTCCCCTAACTTATTTCTAAAGTTAGCCAATAATGATCGATTTATGAGGCAAGGTTAGGCGTAATTCATCCATAATAAACCAAAAGGGTGAAATAAAACGCACCAACATGTTTTACGAGCGACATCCTCCTTGATACACCCCTCCCTTCCCTCCACGCCGCGTCCTGGCCGCCAGCGCAGCGGACGTTAGGATCGGAACATACTGTCGACCTGTCGGATGGCACCATAGTGGGGTTCACCCACTGGTAGCCAAGACAACCAGTTCAAGCCGAAAGAATGCTAGAATCGCACAAGCCATACAAATCGACCCGTCGGGTGGTGCTATCCATCCACCCAGGGCTGCCAGGACTGCCAGCAAACAAACAAAATCGGCACATAACTAAACCTTCATTGAAAAATCAACGCAGACGCGTTTAAAAAAAGTGCAGGTAGGTACATTGAAATATTTGAAATGCAATAAAACTTGCTACGATAAAACGCGCAAAATTATCTGACCCGCTTTTACGGCTCTGCAAATAAGGTTGGATCAGATATTTTAGCCCGTTGCATGTTTTGTGTTCATATCATCATGTAAAATTTAAAAAAAGTTATAAAGTGGAAAATTATTTGGGTAACTTATTTTGCTTATCAAAAACAATAATGAATTAGGTATTCATAATTGTGTGTAAATAAATTTGTTCGTAATACCTAATCGGCCAGGCCTGCCAGGAACCAGCTTTTTACAAGCCACACGTCAACAATACAAATACTCTTTATTGCACACCTCACACAAACAAAGCAGTTACAAAGAGAGACAATATAAAACATGTACTATAACATATACAAATACATTATGTATGTACATTATGTTTTGTGTACTGTGTGTTTTTACTTATTATTTATTTCACATTTCTGAGAAAAAAGTTTAGGTAATTTACCTACTCATTTACCTAACTAAAAACGCTCGGGCTCGTCGAAGCGTTCAAACAGCACAATAATTCAAAAATACTTTGACCAACTGAGAAATTAGTGTGCTGATAACAATTAAGTAAACCAAAAACCAAACATTCCATGACGCTATTAGTCTGATATGACCAAATTGAGTTATATACAGGGTGTGGCCTGTAATAGGAGCAAAACATTAAACTGTAGATTATTAAGCTTGTGAAAAATTATTTCCACGTGGTTTTATTAAAAAAAAAATTTTTTTTCTCTTCAAAATATGTTTTTTTGTATTGTTTTACTCTTCTGGAATGCTATCAGTAACTTTTTATTGTAAAAAAACAAAAAAATGAAGTAACAATTAAAAAATTACAAAAATATATTAAAACAAAAATGCAAAAACTATTCTGACTCATTACATGATGTTACCTCTAAATCTGCATTGACTGTTGTGCTATTATGTCGTGGTGCCAAGATACATTACTTGGAGGTCATAACTTTAGATCAAATTTCTCCGAATCCAAAAAATAATAAAATTAATGGGACACAAAGGGTTACTGCAAATGCTTTAAGGAAGCGCCCTTTTGTATATTTGCTCCTATTACAGACCACACCCTGTATAAGTTGACTAATTAAAGACCATTGCAATTTATCTTATCTTATGTGGTTAAAGTGACATAATATGTTTCAGCGTTTTCATAACCGCTAGCGACCTGCAAGTGTGCTCCTCGCCTAAATCGGCTCTCATTATAATTTACAGCAGCTCGGACGCGCCCGATCGTCCGATGAATTTATCGCCGATGCGTGCCCGCTGCACGACGTGAAAAATATCACCATATTAAACGGTGCTAACAAAACATTCCGCTCGCCGTATTTTTGGAGTAGGAAGCCGAGAACAACAGATGTAGGTCTGCCGATTGTTGCTTGCGGAGATCATCTATAAATTAATGATTGATAATCAATCTCTGTCTATAAAAACTTCGATTGCAAAACATGATTTAATTTTATCATTTATAGCTCCAACACAATACAATATAAATGTTCTTCTGCAGGTCGATCACGTAACGCATTGTACGCGTGTCAGGTAGATCTAAATGTCACTTTTTATATGGAAAAATTACAGTTAAATTGTCCTAACGCGCGTTCGGAACGCTACGTGATTACCCTTCTGCAGACGTCACACAAACAAAGCAGTTAAAAAGAGAATTAAATCAATAACATTTAGGTAGAGGTAGGTTATTGAATTGAGCTATCAAGAAAAACAGCAAGCAAAACAATTGATTGACCGAACATACATATATTATGTAAACGTTTTTCTTAATATAAAATATACGAGGTCATAGTTGTCTGAAAAACTATATTGGGTTTATAATTCTCATGGCTGGTACGGGTACAAGGGGCTTAATACCTTTCGTACCGTGTCGCATTAAACGTCATGTTAACCTGCCATATGAAGTTGTCAAACGAGTGAAAACGACAAGGTACTTAGGTGTTCAGCAACTTATGACGCCGACTGTACTCGATCGATTGGGATTTAGTCGTCCCCGAGAAGTCTTGTACGAAATATGTACTCTATTTTAATTATTTACGGATATGTGCTGAATGTTTCCGTTAAATAAACTATTTGTATATTTCCTTGTGACGTGTGAGTAAGACCTCGTTATCTTGTCGCACTGTCATTGCTTTTCCGTAGAGCGTGAATGATTTTTTTATCGACGATTTTGATATCGATGTTTATATAATGCAACAATGCGATTGAATTTTCGCATTTTAAATCTTTGCTCAATCTCAATGAAAACTTCTTGATGAAAAATAAGTAAATAACCTCATTGGTGAAGCGATATAAATGATTTACCTATTTGCAACTGCAACGACGAAAAGTAACTCATCATTTCCAGTACATCGGGAACTTCAATATCGTAAGTGGTATTTATTTGCAAATGTTTTGAAGATTCCTTTGTTGAACGCTGATATATCTATGTAGATGGAATGTATAAAAGCAACCATTTTTGAATTACCAGTACCAGCAGCCTTAAAAAAGCATTTGTTTTTTGAAACTGTGTGGGGCTGGTCAGTGCGTCCTTCGCATGTATATGCAGCAGGATTTACAGTTGCCGCCCAATGTGAAACTTGTGATCACCAAACCCCCTTAGTAAAGTTACATTGACGATGTAGAGTGTAACAGTAATAAATAACAGTAACAAATAACAGTGTATTGTAATTATTGTGGAAAAACTATGATACTCCCGACCTACACCCGAGACTTTTATTTCTTATTTTTTTATCATATATTATATTTACACCCGATAGTACCTAGTCACTCCTTATCAGTTGACTAATTATCAGTGACATATAACTCTAAGTACACTATCGATATTTAGATAGTCGATAAAGAAAAATCACGCTCTACGGAAACGCAATGGCAGTGCGAAAAGATAACGAGGTCTGAGTAGTGTAATACTAACTGAACCTTTGTTTTGGCAGTGCTTCCCGACACGACGGCTGTCGACCTGGACCAGCAGCTATCCGGCCTCGTGGGGTCGTCGCCCTCGCACCACCCCAGCCTCCTCCCCCGCTACAACAACAACACCGACTACAGCCTCTCCACCGGCCCCCGCTCGCTCAGCGACAACAGCTCGCAACCCGAGAGCCCCATCCAGGACGATCTACTCACTTCAAACACCACGACGCATATCGCCAACCACGCAAACAGCTCAAACTTCCCATCACTAATGGGCACTCAGAACTCTTCCTACGGCAGCAGTAACTGCAACAACTCGTTATACCCCGTCCTACCAGCGAGCTTGCTTTACAGCCAGCTGTACACAGCAGCGAACCAGACGCACAACTTCCATCCTTTACACTCAAACTCGATACATTCTACGCAGAACCATCATAACGAGCTACAGACTATGATGGATCAGATATCGTCGACGACGAATAACCATAGACAGCACGGCCATGGGCAAGGCGAGTTGTTGCTTGGTGGAGGGAACTCTTGCGCTGCCGCCGCGGCGAGAGGGGAGGACGGTCGAGTGAACAACCTGGGGCAGCGCGGCAACCCGCAACCTGACAGCAACACCGTCTGGCGACCTTACTAAAGTCAATTTGACGCTACTTTCTTTGAAGCGACGTTCCCGTAAAGGACACTGAAGTGGTGTGTTGATACGATAAGATTTCTTTTTTAATAAGAAATATTGCAATTATATACACAGAACAATAATTGGTGGATATTTTTTATTAAATATAGCAAACGGTGAGTTTTTTTTCGAACTATGTCGACGAACAGAAGAAAGAAGTTGTCAATAAAATTAATAATACTATTGCAACGAAATAGAATTCGGATGTTAATTATTATGATATTATGTAATTAAGTGTAAAATGTAAAAAAACGTACGGGTAAAGTTTAGTAAAATTGTATGTTCTTTGAAATTCGCTCCCGTCCTAAAATTATACGACTTTAATTTCATTGATTCAAAGTAGAGTCGTGACTGTTTGAATTTTATTCAAAAATGTAATTTGTAAATAAGAACTTGTGAATACTTTGTTGTAAATGCGTAATGTTAAGTGCAATAGATGTGCAATTATAACGTTGAGTAGATGTATACAGATAGACTAAGACGATGTCTGTTGGGGATGTTACATAAATCCATAGCTGTAGATACAACTTTAGTTTGTGTAGGTATGTTTTTATTCGGTGTCATATTAATATGGTTTCAAGTTATCGCTTTTCAATCTCGTTATTTTTCTTTTAACAATAATAAACGGACTAAGTCTAACAAGTCGACATATATGAGATCATTCAGTTTTTCGACAATATCCTCCTAAGGCCCATGGGCCTAATGAAGGACTTATTCTCTTAAAGGAATATTAACCATTTTGGGTTGGAATAGAGTAGCATTTGTTTTGTTTTGGTCTTTTTTGAAACAAACGAAATTCAACTCTAGTTTTTAAATTAGTTGGTTCAAACTTCAATGTCATTTTTTGTCGTATGGTGGGCCTTAGGAGGTTAAGTGATTATTACAAGATAATTAGACAACAACAATTATATATTTGGGTGCGAGAGTGTTATTATGTCTTATCCACGGCGATACGTACAGAAAGTAAGCTCTTAAGGTGCTGATACAGAACATCAACTGAACAACAAACAAAGCCAAGCATAAAGCCTAACATCACTACGAACATCTTCACGATCATCCTAGCTTTTTGCTGAGCCGAGCAATATTGTTATACTAGTATTTCCACCGCCGCGCCGTCCCTTTCCGCCCGCCCCTCCTGCGCAGCATTTAGGTACAGCCAGCATCATATAGTTTGGTTTGTAGCAGCCAACGCAGCCAAATATATCGCAACACGTCTTTATCAACATAGGTGTAGGGCAGTCCTACGATATATTTGGGTACTTTCGCTGCTACTAACTATATGACGCTGACTGTACCTAAATGCTGTGCGGGCGGGGCGGTCGGGACGGCGCGGCGTTGGAACAATAACGAAATTGCTCGGCTCGGAAAAAAGCTCGAAGCAAAATGACTGTCATTTCGCTAGAATGCTCGCAAACAAGTGAAAGCTCAAGTGTATCAGCACCTTTAGGACAGTATTCGGGTTCAAGAGAAATCATTCATTTTGGCGTAAAAACATGTCATGCTCCCTGGCAACCCCACTTTCGATTTCAGGATTTCAGTATGTGAAAAAATTGTACCAAAATTGTACCGAATTAGTACTTACTTGAAAAAAATTGTACTTCAATATATTTTCGAGAGTACAATTATTTTAAATTGGGATTGCTGAGGAGCATCTCCCCAGCAAACCCAAACTTAAAAAGAAGGCATTAAGCATTTTGGATGAAAAAGGCCCAAAAAAATTGTACTCTCGTTTTTACCGTTGAACGAGATAGCTAGGCTAGTTAAATTACCAAATTTGCTCCAGAAAGTGAACGCCTGCTGGAGAGATGCTCCCCAGCAAACCCAATTTAAAATAATTGTACAGTCAAAGAATTTAATTTCCTACCCACTTTGGACTTTGTCAAAGTGACGTAATCAATCAAAACGTAAGAGACTTCTTATGATTTTATTTACAGTGTCACTTTGAAATAGTCCTAAATGGGTAGGAAATTAAATTCTTTGACTGTACTCACGAAACTATTGAAGTGCAGTTTTTTTCGAGTAAGTACTAATTCGGTACAATTTTGGTACAATTTTTCACATACCTACTCAGAAATCCCGAAATCAAAAGTGGGGTTGCCAGAGAGCATGATATGTAAAAACGTACGAAAGCAAGCGAGACATATAGACCCAAATCCTCTAAATGCTCACGGGCTGTACAGGTAACACAAACGCAACCATCATCGCTCATTGATACAAACGCGCGACTGTATCGCGACACTAGCGATAGAGGGTCACCAGGCCCCGTAGCATACATGGCCTTATCACGCGATAAGTGACAAGATAGAACATCCGTCCCTGGTAACACCGTTCGACAGAACGAGACGACGCTTTATCTTGTCACTTATGTATCGCATGCAACGGGGCCAGCCAGGGCTGTTATTCGGAACGCGCTGATGCGCGTCACGTCTAACGCATTTAGACCTCTGATTACGCTAAGTAACTGCGAAATGCGGCGCCAAGATATATTTGTTGGTGAGCGTGGAGGTGAGCTTAAAACAAGTTACAGAATAGCGGGGCTGCCCCTACATTCCGTAATTTGTTTGACAAATATAATGAATGAATGACGCCGCGATTCGCAGTAACTTAATCGTGCACCTAATCATAGCGTCAAGATTAATTGTGGGTGAACGGTGAGGTGCAGTTAAATCAAGTTACCGTATAGCGGGGCTGCATCGATACTGTATTGCGTTGGTAACGCTGCAAAAATTTGCTGTGTTAACCGCCCTTATTTATACGAAGTTCAATGAAAAATTAAGTACCCATCTAGTTACCTATACAAGAAACCAAAGTTATATTAATAATTTACAAAATTATGATTGTACCAGCATAGCCGGCACCATATATCATGTTAATTATATTAATTTAGCTAATCATTGATTAGATATATTTAGTGCAATATAACATAATATTTAATTTAGATACATTTTATCTGATTCATTAATATTTGATTACGTTGCAAAGCGCACAATGACTATTTATTCAGAAATATTTTAAAACTTTCACATAAGTTTGTTAATATATTTTCGAATGTGTTGTTGTTACATTCTGTTTACTGCAAGTAGCGGAATTTATTTGACATTAATAAATTTACAAGTACCTCATTCAGTGTTTTTGTCACCACAAGACACAACCTCAGACAAAGGAAGGAGGCTGGCGATGAATTTACCCCCGCGAGGCGACGCGAAACGACGACGCCGATAATATTTTCGTTTCGCTTCGCATCCTATACTATAGGGAACTTGTATGTTTTTATTTTATTACGAAAATCAAAAGTATAATCCAGCACTAAAATAACTGTAGCATTAAAACTTTCTTATGATTTATTTTTCTGATGTTATATGCATTTGAAATCTGCACGCGCCGGCACCCGCCGAAAACGCTCTATATTATACGGGCTTATGCTATAACGTCACACCGTATATTCTCGGCGCCTTTACTAGGGAGTAAGTAATTCATTTGCAATTATCTCCACAACATTTGCGTTTTAATATTCACTTGTCATACAAAATATCATTTCTAATTCAATATTCTGTGTAACTGTTATGTTATTTTATCGAAAAAAAATATTTTTTTTTCGTCTATTTACAAAGAGGCATCATCCTTGATACTGTTATTAAGTTTGTACCTAGTTTTTGAATAAATATTTTTGTATTTGTATTACGTGAGATAAATTTTTTATTTTTATTTTCTTTTGTATGATATCTCTACGTATATCCGCATCGATTGAGTGCAATTTATTCGAAATTGAAGTCCCATGCAAGTTCCCCACTGGGAGGAAGCTAAACTTATAAAGTTTGGTTCTCGACTAGTTCAACCTTTTTAAGCCAGTTTTCATATACAGAATGATGAAGAGTTTATCAGTGTCTTGTCTGTGCGAACGAACTTAGGAACAATTTTTTTTTCAATCTAAATAATGACAGTGAATAAATCTAAACGCTCGTTCGAAAAGGAACGCAAATACCCTACTGATCACTAAACTCAGTCATCATGCTTCTACTGGTCCCCTTCAGACTGGCTTACCACGAAGTCGTCGCTCGAATGTATGAACTACCCTGCACCTACTTCTGCGTGGATTTATATAGGTTACGAAATTGTCAGTGTTCGGTACCATTAGGCCAACGTAACCTTTATGCTCGATGTCTGTGTGTCACTCGCTGTCTGTTTTCTCAAAGCCCGTCTGTCATACAATACTGAAATTTCGAAATATATAGGAATTCACGGCCTGCAATAATCCTTTCGTGAGACAGGTCTAGAATACTACTAATAAAGCCACCGTTAAACCATAGTATAAACAGGGCAAAGTATGTTATCTTCATACAAACGCACCGCGCGCAGCTTGTACATGTGTGTGCGCTCGAGTACGCAAACAAAATCTCGACCCGTTTCTCAGTGAGAAACGGGGCGAGATTTTGTTTGAGTGTGCGTGCGACGACGTATAGATACCTTCTATAGCGCACACGTACAAGCCGCGCGCGGTGCGATTGTATGAAGATAACATACTTTGCCCTCTTTATACTATGGTTAAACTCACGTATTATATGTGTCAGTGTCGCTTGAAGCGACATTGCCGCGAAAACACTGATCCTGAAGAAGAATTCCGGAATAGTTCGAAACATGTCGCACGTAGTGACATTTAATATTTGAGTTTAACTGTGGTTTGATTAGTAGCAATTCGTGGCCTTATTCATTAGGAAAACCGATGGCGTGTCGTATCGTTTAACTCAGTAACGACACACGTCTCTCCAACGTTGAACGATGCATTTCCGAGCAATATTACCACGCTGCAAACACGCACCCGTCACCTAGCAACATATTACGTATCACATAATTACCTATATGGCTGAATTGATATTCTGATGGGTATCGCTGCTCTGAAATAAATATCCCTCCCTCATTAATTTGCGCCAATGCGAAACGATGGACATACGGTCGCACGCCCACCGAATGTAGAGACTCCAGGAATACTGGTGATAATAGGACTTGGCTTGGAGCAATTGGGTAGATTCCTCATTATAAAATGTATAATTAGGGTGGGTTGCACAAAACCGTCTGTAATCAATCAATCAAAATTTTATTTGTACAAACAAGAATCGTAAGCAGTGTTTGTTAAAATCTCTGAATGTACTTACGGAACATTTTACAAGTTTCTATGGATTGACAGCTGCCAGCGCCATATTTAATGTTGATCGGTCCGTAATCGTAAGATGGTGCAAACCGCCTTAAAACTTTGGTTAGCGTAAATTACAATCTATTTTTTTTTAAGATACGAGACTGCAAATTACATAGCCATAGCTACATTGTACAATGCCTTAGTGAGGAGTAAGCTAGAATGCAATGCGGAAATATGGGCTCCTGACGAAGCTAAAGTACCTACACTCTCATGTTGGAGCGAATACAAAATAAACATATTAGGTATAATGTACTTGAGAAAATACGGTATGTACCCACATTGTTTATTTTAGGTATGGCCGGATATAAGGAACTTAAAGTTGGAAGGGACCTCGCCCTCGCTACCTATATCTTTAAAATAATTCGAGGAACGGTATACAATGCGGAGATATTGGAGAGGGTAGGTATATGCTTTCCTCGCGCCGGCCGTCACTGCTGTCGGTACCGCATGCGCGCACGCAGCTGCTGCGTGAGGCGCCAATGACGCGCGCGCTGCGCACTCTGAACCTCATAGGGACTGACCTAGATCTGTTCTTCTGTATATACACTGGGTGAATTTACAAGGATGGCTTTGTTTAAAATTTGTTATCTACACTTATAATAAATCTCTAAATTAAAAAAAGAATCGGCCAGTAACATTTCAAACTTTTTTTGTCACGAATGATCTCAGCTTCCCATGAACGGAAGAACATGAAACATATTTTATAGTTAGATTATTATCCTGACTGCGACTTAGGATAGTTTTTATCCGACTGCGACAATTAATACATTTTTCGAAACATTTGACCTCATTGAATATTTAATTTCTTTTTCTTGAAGGAAATCGCCGCCACATCTGTCAGCTTTATGAACGTCAAAATGGCGGAATTGCTTTTCCTTAATTTCACCTATTAATAATTTAAATCCCGTCTACGATAGACCTTCACGTGACACATACCAATAATTAAAGCATAAGAAATTAATCGATTCTGATATGAGAACGTATATGCGCAAATGTCGTATTAAGGCGTAATTTCAATAAATGTTTCAACAAATTCGAACAATATACGTAACACCAATTTGATTTTGTTTATTTTTGAATAGCACTCGCGCGCGCTCTGCGCATTCAGCCAAACCATGAAAACCGAAACTCGAAGTTCGTATACTCGTATCTGCATTCTTCTCACTCTACTAATGTTAGTGCGATAGAGATAGAGATACACAAATATTTTCGAATTCTGAAGTTCGTGGTTTAAAAGAAAATACGGATGTCGGATGGATCGAAAATAGGGGTGTAGACACTAAATAAAATAATCATAATGTTGTATTTTCTCGAAAAGGGACTTAATCAAATGGAGAAAAAAAAACGCAAGAGGTTTTAATAGGTAATCAATAAGTTATAAGATGTGTCCAAAGTTTTAAGAGGGGGTATGTTCTGTCCCTTTTCCGCAAAACCCACCTTCATATGAAACGATTGCTTTTTATGGTCGCACCACACTCGTGGGTGTATGCCCAAATATTTGTGTTGCATATTTTACTGCGACCATTAGGTACTATGACGCTCGAGGATCGTGACGTCACGGTCCCCGATCGTTTTCTCAATCTAACAAGTGATATTAAAACGGTTGTAGCTTCGTAATTTTTTGAGATATTTTAATGGGTTTTTCGTTTCTTCTTTCTTTTGAAGTAATAATAAATTCTGAGTCTACTCCCCTACTTGGAAGACAAGCGGAAAGAGTAATCTACATATTAAAGATGAGTCATGTGAAGAAATATATACCTACAGGAAAAATAACTGTACGGATTGGCTGAAAAAAGTATACTAATTAACTATATTATGGAAACAAAAATATAAATGCCTATGTCCTGACTCACTCACTCACTCATCAACGCACAGCCGAAACTACTGGGGCTAGAACGTTGAAATTTACACCACAACTACCTTTTACAACGTAGGCAACGGCTAAGAAAGTATTTTCGGAAATTCCACCCCTAAAGGGGTTAAAAAGGGGTGCAAATTTTGTATGGGGGAAACTTAATATTTTTAGCAAGAGACTTAAAACTTTGTAGAAAGATTACTTATTAGAATACAAATAAAGCACTTTCAGCGTTTTGAAAAATTCCACCCCTAGGGGTGTTAAAAAGGGTTGCAAAATTTGTATGAGGGAAACTCCTTTTTGAGATAGAAGCTTAAAAGTTTTTAGAAAGATTACTTATTACGATACAAATAAAGTATTTTCAGCGTTTTGGAAAATTCCACCCCTAAGGGGATGAAAAAGCGGTGCAATGTTGGTAAAGGAGATCTTTTTGAGCTAGAATCTCAAAACTTTGTAGGAAGATTACATAATAAAATAAACATGAAATACTTTCTGCGTTTCAGAAAATTCTACCCCTTAGGGGTGTATGAGAGGGTGCAACGTTTGTATTAAGGAAATATTTTTTGTTTGCCAGCGACTTAAGGTAGAAACTTAAAACTCTGTAGAAAGTTTAAGTACTTTTCCACCCCTTAAGGGGCTAAAAAGGGGTGCAAGGTTCGTATGGGAAACATTTTTTTTTAGCTAGAGACTTGATAGTTTCCAGAAAAAATACTTACCTATTACAATAACAAAAAACTTGGTGTTTTATTTTTTTATTTTTCCCTGAAAAGCGTTATAAGGGGGTTCAAAGTTTGTATGGAGAGCAAGAAAATTTTAAAGATATGAGATTTGTAACTTCGATCATAGACTGTTTAGACTACCAAAATTATTTCAACTTATTTTTAAATTCATCCCCTAACGGGATTTCAAAATGTGTATGGAGAGCAAGACATTTTTAAAGTAAAGGATTTGTAACATCGGTTTTAGACAAAACAAAAATGCTAAAATACTACAAAACTTATTTCAGAGTTTTTTTTTTTTATTCATTCCTTAAACAATTATTTAGACGATAACATGTTACACGCGGACGAAGTCGCGGGCAACAGCTAAATGTAAATAATTAGTTATAAGGTGTTGTACAAAATTATTGCATTGGGTCTAGCCTGTAATGATATTAAAAAATAAAAAAACATTGATGGCGCATCAACTTTTAACATCTTTCAATCTCAAAGAGCCATAAAAAACTTTCTTCTAACTCACAATATGGGCCATTGATAAAGATGTAATAGTACATTATTGCCGTGTCCGGGAAGGAGGCAATTTCAGGCTGAGCGACGAGCTTGCTGAGACGAGCTTGCGAGTCCGTTTAATTATAATACGAAGCCTGCAATTGCCTTCCGGCTGAGGCTAATATATGTAGTGCTTTTCTCAAAAATGGGGGAATAAAAAAGACTAAATTGAAATCAAGCGTTATTATTAAATACAAATTGAGGATACTACAAATTACATAAAATTAATCATACGTCACGTCATAATTTTTTTTAAATAGAATCGCAAGTGTATTTTTCCACCGAAAAACGCAATCTTTTTATGACACATACAAAAATGTCGCGTTTGCAACAGAAAAATACGACTTGATTTTACGACCTGTGCCGTCTTTTATATGCCAGTTTCTACTTTTTTAAAAGTTTGGTACTCGACAAATAAAGGAATTTATATGTAACATTGCAGGCGGCCTGCAATGTTTTTTCTTTTTTAATTTTGATCTGGCCTTAAACTATACACTTTACCTTCCAATATGTAGCGAGTTATGTTCACTTTGCGGGCTATTTTTGAGAAAACGTTTTTTTTTGTTTTAAAGAATTAAAGTTCTGTTAACGTTTACTTGGAGGGTTATGGTCTTCATCTCCCAGAGGGACCAGCTCGGGCGGGAGACGGGTGAGGTTCTCATCGGTTGATTGCTAGGTTGTGTCTTGGTTTGGGAGTGTAGAGTTTTCGGTGCCGGATAGGCAGGTGGACTCGTTAGAGCTTATCGTAGTTGTAGAAAGAAGTTATTTTGTTCTTTTTCGAGTTAGGCAAAGTAGAATTTCTTTTATTTTTTTCTGTGTTATTTTTTTCCCCTTGTACACATCATCAGTTTCGGCGTGCGTGTATGGTTTTGTTGGTTTAGTGGGTCCAGGGGGTACAGAGACGTCGCTGACTTGTCTGGGCATATCTTTTTGATGTAGTAGTTCGTTCTGTCTAGATTTTTCTTGTTTCTTAAAATCAAGATTTTTTTCCGATGGTTGAAATTGTTATTTTCACAGGTCTCACCTTCCCGTTTTGTTTTTTGCCGATTCTTTGCACTGAAACGAAAAAAAACTTCCGCAGGGAAACGTACCAGAGGCAGGCCGCGCACGCGCTGGGCGGACGACTTGAGGGCTGTCGCCGGGGCGAAATGGATCTCTATAGCCGCCGACAGAGAGCTATGGAAAAGCTTGGAGGAAGCCTTTAACCTGTAAAGGGGTTCTCATCACCACAATCATTCTCTCTCTCTCTCTTCTCAGCTATATATCCCACATGGTGGTGGGGTCAGCTTTTCTCGTCTTACTTCTCCACTTCGCTCTGTCCTCGACATCGGTTTCGGATAACTTGCTCTCTCTTATATCTTTTAGCACTACATCCTTCCATCTTGTTCTGGGTCTGCCCCTGGATCTTCGACCAGAGACGGAAAGTTGTATTGCCAAATTACCAACATAGTTTGGTGGCCTCCTCTTCACATGACCATACCATCGCAGCCGGCTTTCTTGGATCTTATCGGCGATGTCACGGACGCCCAGGTTTCCTCGGACGTACTCGTTGCGGATTTTATCGAGCCTGGTAACGCCGCACATCCACCGTAACATCTTCATTTCGGCAACTTGGATGGTATGGACATGCTTTTGAGTCAACGCCCACGTCTCGCTGCCATACATGAGAACCGGCCTTATGATGCTCTTGTAGACCAAACCTTTAAGTTTAACCGGCATTCTCTTGTCACATGTAACACCAGTCACTTCTCGCCATTTTAACCATCCAGCGGCTATTCGGTGCTGAATGTTGCATTCTATGTTCCCTGAATTGTGCATCATACTACCCAGATATTTGTATTGATCGCACATGGTGAGTAATTGCCCATCGATGGGAATCGGACTCATCACCACTACATTATACAACAATTTTTCTTCTATCGCATACATACAGCACAAAACGCCGATCCATTCTTAGATTAATTTTAGAGTAAGTAATAATAATTTATATTTTGTTTAGTTAATTCATATATCCAGTTTACTTTATATTACTTTGTGTTATAGGTTGGTCTTTATTGCATGTGATCGAGAAATAAAAGGCTTTTTTATTTTTTATTTTATTTTATTTTTAACTTTTACTTTCTTCAACCTATAGATTCTGAAAACATTGTGAAATAATTAAAATAAACCGGCCAAGTGCGAGTCAGACTCGCGCACGAAGGGTTCAGTACCATTATCTATAACCTTTAATAAACCTTTTTTATTCTGTGTTTTTAGTATTTGTTGTTATAGCGGCCACCGAAATACATCATCTGTGAAAATTTCAGCTGGAACTATCACGGTATCAGTGAGATACAGCCTGGTGACAGACACACGGACGGACGGACGGACGGACAGCGGAGTCTTAGTAATAGGGTCCCGTTTTACTCTTTGAGTACGGAACCCTTAAAAGAGGTAACGAAATAGAAAAGGTAAATGCATGCTTTGACGTATATATACTAACGTATATAGGTCATCCTTTTACATTGTTAAATTCTTTGAAACCTCTTAAATAAATAAATATTAGGGAACTATTTTACACAAATCGAACTAGCACCCTATTAAGCTAAATATGGCTAGTTTGATGGATACCTACCAAACAAGCCATACTTTATATTTAATTTATGTATATAAATACATCCAAGATTCAAACACATGAAGAGGCTCATCACTCAAATAATTTCCCTTACCGGGTCTCATAGGCAGAATCACTATCCACTAAGCTATTAACCGGTCACCTCTTGATTAAAATCCCTCCACTAATCATTGTCACCCTACCAGGTACCGGTGATAATGTATGCGAATCGACTCATGCCATCTGCACCAAAAGGAAAAATCGATGCCAGACCGATTTGCCGGCAATAATGAGATTTAAAATTGCGAAGTAATTAATGAGGATTAGTGCTCGTGACGGATTGCCGGCCGGTTTACTTCTCGGACGGGTTTACTTTTGTATTGTAGCTGTTTCTTTTTAACCTATAATAAGAATATAATTATAGTGGGGCAGATTGCTAGGACAAATTGTCGTAAATGTGGACACGCTGGACAAAAGCACCAAATTTTTTCAGGTTTTTGTTAGGTCCATTTTTTGATAGGAACCAATTCCTCAGTCAGCCATCTTTAATTTTATGGTGGCCTTTTGAATAATATATACCTATATTATTAATATCTCGAGTTCTAAATCACTTAGAGTGATTCTAAGTCATTTAGAACTCGAAACTTGGTGTCTAAATTGGAGTTAAAATGTTCATTGGAATTTGTATTTTTATTGCTGCTCTAACATACATTCATAAAAATTAAAATAAATTAAAAATTAAACAGTGGCAATTTTTTACCTTTAGTTATTTGTAAGTTATTTTATTTTATAAGTAGTTTAGTTTTAGATTGGAGTTAAAATGTTCATTGGAATTTGTATTTTTATTGCTGCTCTAACATACATTCATAAAAATTAAAATAAATTAAAAATTAAACAGTGGCAATTTTTTACCTTTAGTTATTTGTAAGTTATTTTATTTTATAAGTAGTTTAGTTTTAGATATAGTTATAATAAGTTTTGTGTTATTTTTTCTATACCAGATGTAAATAAATAATAATAAAAAAAAGTGGTCTCACACATGAAACGTAATTTTATGGCGCAATAACAATCGGTCTATATCTGGAACCGTAATATGTAGACACTTGAAATTTCCGCAGATTATGTATTACTATAGCCTCTATAATAACAAATTATAAAAATATAACAAAGTTAATTATTGTTTTTTTTACATAGCTGTAACCGACTGTAATAGTGGGGCAAAATGACCGCCATAAAATTAAAGACGGCTGACGGAGAAGTAGTTCCTATCAAAAACTTAAAGCCTAACCTAACCTAACAAGTACCTGAAAAAAAATTGGTGCTTTTGTCCAGCGTGTATCACCTGAAACTGCCTCACTAACCTATTTACAGTGGAACATAAATAGTGGTTACGTCACTTTAGGAATTATATCTAATGAATAATGATTGACTGAAATGCTTCGAAAGCTGAAAAATATATAATAATTTTATTATATTATTTGACCAGATTATTATACTTGTATGATAGTACAGTCACCGGCATCAATACGAGTATATGATGGAACAAATGCCGCAAATATATCTGATGACAACTCTGTTCCTAGAGCCGTTAGAGCGTGTCAGATATTTTTGCGGCCTTTGATCCATCACATATTGATGGTTGTGACTGCAGTATGTACTCGTAGTAATCTGTTACCTAACTAAACAGTGGTAAGTATGTATGTGAGTTATGTTATATTTATACTATCCTCGCTAATACGAGTACACCTATCTACTCTAAGGCTCGGTTGTTTTAAATTATTGGTACCTAATTGTAAACTTGAGATTATTTGGGTTCACCGAATTGCTTCAAAGTAGTCCATTCAAATAGCAACTTTACCATTTAAGGTAGAAGATTGCAATTCCACAGTTAAATAAAAATCGGCCACATTAAATTATCTCATCTGAACCATAACCTCGTCAGGCCCATGGGCCTACTCGTAGGATTTATTCTCTTAAAGGAATTTATACCATTTTGGGTTGGAATAGAGTTGCATTTGTTTTGTTTTGGTCTTTTTTTGAAACAAATAAAATCCAATTCTATTTCTTGCATCAGTGTCGTTTGTTCAAATGTGTTTGTAAGGGAAGTTTGACAGTTCTCTATGAGATGAATGATGAATCACACCGGCGCGGCCTGCAGTGGCTGGCGTTCAATAGTAAACTTGACGGATAGAAATTGTCAAGTTTATTATTGACCGCCACCGCAGGTCGCATCAATCTGTGAAAGGCGTAACGTTTTCTGGTCAGTAAAGTGTGGTCGATGCAACCCGCTCTCAACAACCCATTATTAGCACAGTCTGTCAATTATTTAGTAGGTATCATAATCCATAAGTAAACAAGCATAGGTAAACATGTCTAATTAAAATCTTACAACTAGCTCAAAGGACAGACCTACAAAATGAGGCTCACAATTAAGGCGAGTACACACCGGCAGCACATTTGCTCGTGTCACGGCCCGGCCGCCTCGCACTTAATTTCGTAGGTAGGGGGTGTGGTGTGGTTTTAAATTACGCTGTCCCTCGCCGTTCGACAGCCTAGTTCGATAGTTGGAATTTTAAATTTGGAATGCTCGATGTAAGACGATCGTGTTTTGTCTAAAATTCTTAGCGACCAATAAATACGAAGACTTATTTATATTCGGAATGCCGATTTCCCATCATTTCAAATGGAAATCGTCGGGATAGGATCATGGTGTCTAATTAGCAACTCGTCTATGTCGCATTTGGTATAAATATCTGCTGGTATAAGAAGCAACTGGTCTACAACTTTTTTGGAGTAGCAACTGGCCTATTAAGTAGCGTCTGGTCTAAGTAGCAACTCGCCTAAGTAGCGTCTGGTCTAAGTAGCAACTCGCCTAAGTAGCATCTGACCTAAGTAGCCAGTCGTCTATTCTACATATTTTACTCTAAGGCAGGTTGGTGTAGGTATGACGACGAGCGAAGCGAGGAGGAGTGTTAGAAAGAACTGCGACCATACAGCGCGCGAGCCGAGCGTGCGAAGCGAGCGTGCCGCGGCAGCGGCCGGCGAAGCGCCAGAACCGACTTTATACGAACAAAATTGCTAATTAGTCCAGTTGCTACTTAGTCCAGTTGCTAATTAGTCCAGTTGCTACTTAGACCAGACGCTACTTAGGCCAGTTGCTACTCCAAAAAAACTGTAGACCAGTTGCTTTTTAGACCAGCAGATATTTAGACCAATTGCGACATAGACGAGTTGCTAATTAAACCCCATGATCCTATCCCAAATCGTCAACCAGAAATTACAAAAAATCTTTGAGTCTTCTGTATGTATTATTTTTTACTTAGATTATTATGGATCTTTAAATTGTTTCAGTCTATTTGGAAATGTTTTATGATATTTGATATTACATAATATCATCGACGAACCTGTGATTGGTAAAGCAAGTAACATATAAAAAGTAAGCCACACAGATACAACACACCTACTTTGAGTGTTCTTGGTTTTGTATATTTTAAGTACCTACCTAATTAGTTAATTATTCAGAACTAAGTACCTACAATCTTTATTAAAATCATCCGTCTTGTGAACATGTCTTATAAGTATACGACAAATGTAAATTTTAACCATACTGGCAATATCATCAATAAATACGAGCTCGAAACACTACACGCTCGACAAAACCGTTATGATTATTTTCACAAAACGAAGGAGACCGCATAAATAAAACATTATTTTCCATATAACTATCCGACGTTAAGCGATGCATAAATCTGGTAGCGAGCGGGCCAAAATCCACACACTATCCTCTCAAACTACCATCTATTCCGCTATTAACATTCAACTGTGAATCCTTCTGTGATGTGATAAGGTTAGATTTCCGATGAAGCGGACAAGTGAGATACGAGTTTGGGTCGGTAACTGTAGGAAATGTTGCCGTATTTAATGCTAAAAATCAATAATTAAGCGCTGTATGTAATTAATACGCTGTGTCCGCGGCTGCATAATGCAGCAGACTAAAATGCACGTCCTCTGCATTACTGAAATGACGCCACGATAAGCCGGGATAAACAATTGGATATCATATGAAATCGTCTGAATTTCGTTGAGCTAAGCCTTTGAGAGCTTGTAAAGCCTGATTAAAATTTTCGCTGGGACTTAAAGTGATTACTAGTCGCCTTTAGAAATTGCTAGCAAATTTGTACGCGTATAAACTATAGGTTATTCCTATTTAAATACTGTTTTTTCCGGGTCTAACGCGATATTTATTTACCTTTATTTCTGACGTTGTTAGTATTTAAATATGTGTACACAGCGCGAGAGTTTAAAGTGTTATATAGATTATTCCGTTAAAATAAATGACATTTTGATGTATAAGGCATATTTAGAGTCAGCAATGCCTACGTGGCACCCCTGGAGTAGCGGCCAAGCAACGATGACTGATGAGTGATGGGACATTTTGGCGTAAGTAAAAATAATAAAAATTGAAGCATTATAAATAATAAATAATAATAAATATTTGCGGACGATCTTACACATATCGACCTAGTCCCAAACTAAGTAAAGCTTGTACTATGGGTACGAGACGACGATATACATACTTAAATAGAGAAATAAATACTTAAATACATAGAAAACATCCATGACTCAGAAACAAATATTCGTGCTCATCACACAAATAAATGCCCTTACCGGGATTCGAACCCAGGACCTCTAGCTTCGTAGGCAGGGTCACTACCAACTAGGCTAAAGCGGTCGTCACGCCAATAATAAAAAATAATATAAATAGGTACGCCATAAAATGCCTATCAATTATTTTTAACCTCCGACGGAAAAAGAAGGGTGTTATAAGTTTGACGGGTCTGTGTCTGTCTGTCTCTATGTGTGTCTGTATGTGGCATCGTAGCTCCTAAACGAATGGACCGATTTGCGGAAACGAATGCGTTTTTTTTATCAGAAAGCTGACGTGATCGAGATGGTTCTTAGCTTCGTTTCAACCAAATCGGTTCAGCGTTTTTTGAAATATTGAACTTTGAAATGAAAATGTTGGGGGTTTTTCAACTTTTCTAAGTTTTAGATATATAGTCTCTTTCACATCTCTGTTTCAACTCTTGTCACATTTCAATATGAAGGCATAATATTTCCACAATTACGTACTCATACAGTGGGGACTCATACCATAGTCCCCCGCGGCTATGAAGCCAATCCTGAGACATGCCTCTAGGGTTGAATATGTATTTTTTTCCTATGGTTGACATTGGCATTATTCAGAAACTTCATAGTTGCGCAATGTGTCAGGATTGACTTCATCGCCGCGGGGGACTGTAGTCTCCACTGTATACGAAGGTATGAATATCTTCGTATCTAGTTAAGGGACAGTATGGATATCATGCTTGACAACTACTTATAGGTATCAACTACTTATGGCCTGTAATAGGAGCAAATAACCCCTTGTGTCCCCCACTCATTTTTTTTTGGATTCGGAGATATTTTGATCTAAAGTTATAACCTCCAAGTAATGTATCTTGGCACCACGACATCATAGCACAGCAGTCAATGCGGATTTTGAGGAAACATCATGTAACGAGTCATAATTTTTTTTTTTTTTGTATTTTGCATTTTTGTTTTCAAAAGATATTTTTGTGATTTTTTGATTTTTATTTAATTTTTTTTATTGTGTTTAAAATAAAAAGTTACTGATAGCACTCCAGAAGAGTAAAAAAATACAACTAAACTTATTTTGAAGAAAAAAAAATCAAAAAAAAATTCTTTTTTTCAAGTTTAACCATGTGATAATAATTGTTTACAAGCTTAATAATCTACCGTTTAATTTTTTGCTCCTATTACAGGCCACACCCTGTACCTACTTATATGAAAAAAAACAGATTCGCACATCTCTGGAGAGAGGGTTATCTTACCTAGTCTTAAGTAAATCGTTTTGTTTTCTCAGTAAGTTATATTGTATTTTATTTGGTCTAGGCTAGTGTAATAGGGAGTTGCTACTCAGCAGTTGATTTTATTAACCCTTTGACAAATAAAACATAAAATGTAAACCGTATAAAAAATCGTATAAATAAAAGATAAACTGTAAACCACCTTCGGGTAAGACATAGCGATACAAAGCTGCATTTTATAAGTTCTTAATAACCTGTGTTTTGACAAATAAATACTTTGAACTTTGTATGTGTACTTAGGTGTTCCGATCCCCTTAAAATTCCTAAGTAGGTCCTTAATTATTACTTATCATATAAAGCGTTAATCGGAACAAAAAGGTCACTCACCTAATTTCTATAAGTCATAATGAGCGTTTTAATATAAAGCTGTTATTTCTACAAATTTAATATCATTCGTCCGGATGAATGTTTGCAAAATCGATAATTTCGTGCTCCGCCGAGCGAAAACATCACAAACTGTTGGCTGTCTGATAACGGAATAATGCGCCTCACTATAATTGCCTACTTATCATGTATAGTATTGTATAGGTATATGAACGCTGTTGATGTTAAAATATGTTCCGTTGAGGTGTTCGTTATCCCTTTGAAATTGGCAGCGCATTTCTGTTTCAGAGTTCATAATCATAAGTCTAAAATTTCATTTACCGTCGGGAGTGGAGTCATTTTTCTTTACCATGCTGTAATTATGTTTTTTTGTGTGTTGTCCAGAATGACTTAGGTTGTAAGATATTATTTTACCGCAGCCTTAGTTACTCGCATAATAGTACATTATGATACAAGTGTGCTAAGTTGGTCATTACACTCGAGTCGGTTTTTAAGCCTGAGCCGAAGGCGAAGGCTTAATGGAGACGAGAAGTGTAATGACCAATGCTCACGTGTTTCATACGACGTTTTTCAACACATTTGCGAGGAAAAAAATAAATAAATAAAAAATGAAAATGTTAAAAGATATGTAATGAAAAGGCACTAGTGCGATAATGTAATGTAAAAGTCACGGCATGGGTAATATTCTGCATTATTTTGCTAATATTTAAAAAGATATGTAATGAAAAGGCACTAGTGCGATAATGTAATGTAAAAGGCACGGCATGGGTAATATTCTGCATTATCAGTGTAAATACGCTGTAATAAGACCTACTTTACGAGCAGGTGTGTTGAAAAATACTTTACGTCATACCTGGCCATAAAGTAGGAATTACCGCACGCTATGCGTGCGGAAAACCCCACTTCCTGGCCAGATAGAGACGTAAAATTTTGTACTTACCACGGGCGGTAATAAAGAAAGCCTCAGAGCGCATATTTATCGCCCTTGCCTTCGGCTCGGGCGTCTAATACCTGCGATCTGAGACATAAAATAATAGTAATGTACTATTACATACTTGTAAAACAGTGACTGTCTTCTATACAAACAAATATCTTGTACTTTTTGCTCATACATCAAGCCGTAGGTACAGTCAGTGGTACTCAAACTCAAACTCAAATCATTTATTGCACTCATGTTAGTATACAGTTCTTAAATTACATGTTACAGTTCTACAGTATGAACCCTGTAAGGGCACAGCAATGATATAAATTATAATTTAAATAATAATAATTGTTACACGCAAACTTCAGAAATGTAAAAAAAATGTAATTGACAAAATATTAAAAACATAAAACAAAATTGTTAAAAATTAAAACTTCACATAATAAATGTATAAATTAAATAACAAAAATTTAAATTTAAATAAAAAATTTAGTAGTATTAATATACTTACATAAATAAGGACATAAATATCAGTACAGGACTATATTGTCAATGGCATAAGAATTTAATTTCCGACCCACCTACACACCACTCCACAACCATCATCCTCATAGCGTTATTCCCGGTTGTGCCCTTAGGAACCCGGGGTCCGCTTTGACACCTAATCCCAAGATTTGGCATAGGCACTAGTTTTACGAAAGCGAGTGCCATCTGACCCACCTATACACAACCAACTAACAAAATTTTCTGTTTACGAGTTTACGACGGTTTCACCCTGTATACAGTCGTCGTCAAAGATAGGCATTCATTATATTTTTCGTTTAATTACAAAGGAATACGGTTCATAAGTCGACCGTACATAAACCGTACAATTTGTATCTACATAAACACACAGTCGTACTTCGTACTCATTAGTACCGTAACAAATTACCCAAAGACATGTATCGACACGCGTCTTTTCCCGCCTAATCACCATCCCCTGAACCCTTTTAATTACCTGCCTTTGTGAACGCCAATTATTGCAATAACGCCCTCATTCGTCTCCAGTGACAGTTCTTTGTTCTAATGAACATAATTAGGATGTTGAAGAATGGAGTCATTATTTGTACAGGTGTATAAAGTGCCGATGTCATAATTAAAATAGGCCAGGCAGTATTCTGAATTCGTTGAAACGCCCGCGTAATGCACTGAGACTTGCTATAAATTGAATTTTAGTTGGAACATGTTTTCGTTTCTTGTCATGTACTCAGGTATGTGCTCAGTGGCGTGTGATTGGTAATCTTTGTGCACATGCTAGTTTTTTAGTTATCTCCACTCAATTGCTCAAAGTTGGAAGAGATCCCTTTTAGGGATAAGCTAACCTTTGTACCGACTTCACTTATTTTATCTGTGTTTTTTATACACTATTAACACACATACATGCGTAATTGGAGAGGTCTATGTCTAGCAATGGAATATATCTAAGAGGCCGATGATGATGAAAAAAAAATATTTGTTAGCACCTGCTCGTTCGCCTTTTGCACGTTATTTTCGTGGCACCACGCTGGCCGTGTGACCATGAGTGTCACTGTCAGCCGAGATCAACTGGTTGGTTACGTAACGGATTGTACCTACGCGCGTCAGGCATATCTAAATGTAAATTTTTGTATGGCTAAAAGGGGAGTGGTTGTCCTAGCGCTCGTTCGAAACGTTACGTGTTTACCCCTCAGGTGAATTGCCACGTCGGAGGTGCAGTAGAGCCGTGTTTAGCCGAAGCAGCAAGTAGGACACGCCTGGCACTGCAGTAAGTAGGACGGAGCCAATAACATGTCAATTCCCATACCTATAGGACAGCCTAGCGCCTGGCGATGGCGGGCTCCTGGTAACTTTCAGGCGGCATCTCTATACTGAGTATCGTGTGTTTGCTGTGGTTAAGTAATGTGTGTTGCGAAGTTGGCAAATCCCTAGACGAAATATTAATTATCCGTCAAGGTAAGTGTATGTACGCGTAAAAGGAAAAGCCAACGAAGAATATTCCCCCTTTAGCCTTCGGGAACGTGACTGAAGGTGTTTCCACGATTCGTCGAAACTGGTGAAGAACAAAAGATCTTTTTTGTACGCGTCGATTAAAATCTGTGTATTAAAAGGCTATAGCCGTGTTTCTATACAAAATTTGCCTTTCTGTCAAATGTTCTAGTAATTTCATTTTTAGATTCTCCTTGTAGGCAAAGGTCTGTTCCCCAAAGAAGAGCCATGTACACTTGTCAGTTTTCGTAATATGGCAGTTTGTTTTTTTTTCACTCTTTAATTTTTTTCTTGATTTCGGTCTTTGCGATTAATTTGATTTTTTTGTAAACTATACTACATAATAAAACCCATCACTACAAAAAATATTGCCTGAAACTTTAGTACAAATATATATCAAAATAATGCAAACTATAATTTGATATTTTTTTTTGGTGTTCTGGTGTAGCGGCACCTACAGTTTTTATTTCATAAATTGCCCATCTATAGACCTACTACATATATTAAATTCAAATTATTAGCTTTGGTACTTCAGGCCAAAAACTAACTACAAATAAAATTATTCCTTTTTATTTTTTAGATAATGTTTAAATAAATGTCAAAAACGAAACAAACTTCCAAAAATGACAAAATACAAAAATAGGATGTAGTACGATTTCATTCATACAAGTAATTAAAGCAATCCTGTAAAAACATTGAAACAAGGAAGGAATAATTTTATTTGTAGTTAGTTTTTGGCCTGAAGTACCAAAGCTAATAATTTGAATTTAATATATGTAGTAGGTCTATAGATGGGCAATTTATGAAATAAAAACTGTAGGTGCCGCTCTGCCGTGCCGCTACACCAGAACACCAAAGTTTCCATTATTTTGACATATATTTGTACTAAAGTTTCAGGCAATATTTTTTGTAGTGATGGGTTTTATTATGTAGTATAGTTTACCAAAAAAATCAAATTAATCGCAAAAACCGAATTCAAGAAATAAATTAAAAAGTTAAAAAAAACCAACCGCCATATTACGAAAACTGACAAGTGTACATGGCTCTTCTTTGGGGAACAGACCTTTGCCTACAAGGAGTATCTAAAATGAAATTACTAGAACATTTGACAGAAAGGCAAATTTTGTATAGAAACACGGCTATAGCCTTTAAGATTTCATAGAGAATACTGCAACTGTGCAGGACGGCATAGAATAAACCCGTTATAAACATAAATTGTCAGTCGCGACCTAACTTGTAATAATCTAGCTTATAAACCTTCTTATAACATAGGCATTGCGCTACTATTGCCTTATGTAATTGGCACCTGAAATAAAGAGTAATAGGCCTCACATTTCATTCCTACATAGTAAAAAAGGGTAATATACCGCTGGTTTCCTAAATAACGAGTGGATAACACTAAGTTTCCACTAAGAAATATAGACAGACTAAAGGAAACCTAGAGATCCTACTCGCGCGCCAGTCAGGCAACGACTGATGGGCGAGCGAGGGGGGAAACCCGGTATTTATACCTCAGGTGGGGAACGAGGTACGTATATACGGGCGGACACGGAATCCCCGCGTTTCAGATGCATTTTTACGCCGAACGAGCGGGATCTCGTGCAATAATGTATTATAAATAGCATAGAAATAGGTATAAGCACTGTAAATAATGTATTAGAGTAAGATTGAACTATAATAAATGAACATGTCATTTCGCGCCAAAATTTCCCGCGCAAATCGCTTTCCCGCCAAATATACGGGGCGAAGGGGCGTCCGGCCGAGGTAACTTAATAGTATAAATTGGGCGGCCAGGCCCCATGAAATTCAGTACCTACAGTAGCAGCGAAGTGACATTACTTGAAAAAGTAAACAAGCCTTTCAATTCAGAACCCCGACCCGACCAAGTTCCTGCTAAGCCGTAACGACCAACGCCGAAGGTGCAGGATTTCCCTTCAAATTCTACTCAGCCCAGAGCCAGTCATAGGTGCGTCTCGCACATGCTGGTCCTTCGAGCCGGATTCTACATAGAGGATGCCCCTTACAAGATCGAAAGCAGGAAAACGCACGTTCGGTCAACTTATCGCAGCGAACATCAGAGAAGCCATGCTGGAAGAAGCAACCACGTCCACGTCGGGAACTGCTACTACTCAAGAAGGTTCGAGGCCCTCGCAGGAGACTTCGCGAACAAGCACTCCTGCGACGCCGGCGCCTCGGCCAGACCTGCAGCCAAGGTCACCCATAGGGCAGCAACCTCATGATGCCGCGCAGTGGAGAACACTGCCTCATGAAACCCCACAGTCAACGCTGCCACCCATAGTGCCGTCAAGAACTACGTGTCAAGACGGCTCGAGGCCCTCGCAGGAAACCCCACAGACAAGCACTCCTGCGACGCCGGCGCCTCGTCCAGACCCACAGCCGAGGTCACCCATAGGGCAGCATCATGATGCCGCGCAGTCACAAACACTGCCTCATGAAACCCCACAGTCAACGCTGCCACCCATAGTCCCGCTGCTGCAGGAGAGCCTACACCCTGCAGCAACACTGCGGCAGGAAACCCCACAGTCAAGCCAGCATCCTGCCGCACGGCCGCCGTCAAAATCAGTGAGAACAACGTCGAGTCATCGCGTCCGCCGTCTCGCACAAGCGCGAGAAGAAGCCCTCCGAATCAAATTGGAGCTCGCGCAAGCGCGCATAGCCGCCATAGAAGCCGAAGACAGCGACGATGACACCGGCACAATATCTACAGTCCAACAAGAACGCCGCATAGATGAATGGCTCGAGACCAGCCAGAGACATGTCCTCGCCATCTCCAATGCACCTTACATCGAAGAACCCGAGCCTGCAACCCCACAGTACGCCGAGCAGGCTCGGGAGAGGAGCCCCGCCGAGGGCGCGGGACAGGGCGCCGCTGCCGTGCGCCCCGCCGTCCCCGCCCCTCCCCCCGCCGGGGGAACCCACGCTCCCGTTTTCGCGCCAACGCCGCCGCGCCCACGCGAAACAGACGCATATCCGCCGCCGTTAATGTATTCACAAGCGAATACGCAAGAAGATAGCGCCATAGTAATGAAGAATCAACAAAGTGTGAACCTGAGTGAGCTCGCCTCTGCCATCGCCATCGCCGCGCGTGCCGGCCCGAGAGAGTCATCACGCTACCACGCCGAGTTGCCGCCATTCAGCGGCTCGCATCAAGAATGGCTATCATTTAAAGCCGCCTACAACGGAACCACCGCAAATTATAGTGAAGTGGATAATATAGCAAGATTAAGAAGATGCCTCAAAGGGAGGGCCAAAGAAGCCGTCGAGAGCCTCCTCATTTACAACGCTCGCGCAGACGAAGTAATGAGAAGCCTGGAAGCCCGCTTCGGCCGCCCGGACGCCATTGCCCTCGCCGAGCTCGAGCGTTTACGCGCCCTACCGCGCCTTAACGACGGGCCGCTCGACATCTGCGTCTTCGCCAGCCGTGTAGCCAACGTCATAGCCACACTCAAGGCTCTTGACCGCGCTCACTATCTACACAGCCCGGAGACGACAAGGGCAATGATGGAGAAATTTACGCCCGCCCTACGCTACAGATGGTTCGACTACGCGAATACGCAGAAAAACGACGAGCCTGAGCTAATAAAGATATCAGCCTTCCTGCAACGCGAGGCGGACTACTGCGCGCTCTACGCGCAGCCCGAGAACGTCGACGGTGCAAATCCTCATCCTGCAAAGAGGACACACCGAGCCTTCGCGACCACAGACAAGCCTTCACCTAAGTGCGCCGCCTGCAACAACACCGGTCACCCAATAGATAAATGCACTAAGTTTATCGAAAAAGCCGTTGAAGACCGGTGGAAACTAGCCAAAGATCAACGGCTATGTTTCCGATGCCTGCGCTACAAGAACAGGATGCACTCATGCAAGCGCACGAAGTGCGAGCGAGACGGCTGCGAATACTTCCACCACAACTTGCTACATTATCAACGAATCGAAGAAAGAAACGAGGCCGTCACATCGACACGCGCCTCCCGAGAAGCGAGAGCTTATCTAAAAATTATCCCGGTCACAGTCTCTGGACCGGCGGGAGCCGTCGAGACCTACGCCCTCCTCGACGACGGCTCCACGATAACACTTGTACAAGAAGAGCTCGCGAACGACTTAGGCCTGGACGGCCCGACAGTGCCGCTACAAATAGAAGCTATAACGAAAGAAAAAATCGACGCATCGAGATCACGCCGTGTTACGCTCAGCATCCGCGGCACCGACCAACCTTATAGGGTCGGTGCGCATACCATAGACGATCTGAGCCTATCACCACAGTCCGTTAAGAAGGAGGATCTCCGCGAGTGCGCACACTTATGCGACATAGAAGATAGCCTGCGGTACGAGTCAGCGAGACCCAGAGTGTTAATCGGACAAGATAACTGGCATTTACTCGTCAGTAATGAAACACGCCGCGGCCAGCGGCATCAGCCAGCGGCATCCCTAACGCCGCTAGGCTGGGTGCTACACGGTGCACACACACGCATCACAGGCAAACAAGTACATGCGACGCATCGCCTGACCACTATTGAAGAAGCCGAGAAAAATGAAGATTTGAATTTACAACTCAGTGAATATTTCGCGCTCGAAAACCTACTTATCGAGCCGAAGTTACCCCAGTCAAGCCCGGAAGAGCGGGCGCGTATCATGCTAGCCCAGTCAATAACGACTACAGCCGACGGCCATTATGAAGCACCGCTATTATGGAAACAACCCGACAGCCGCTTGCCTGACAACTACGAAAATACACTGAGAAGACTTCATAACATAGAAAAGAAGCTCGACAAAAATAAAGAGCTTAAAAGCAAATATAGTGAAGAAATGGACGCCCTTGTCTCGAAGGGCTACGCCGAGCCTGCGCCGCCCACCAAGTCATCAAGAGTGTGGTACCTCCCCCATTTCCCGGTGCTGAATCCTAGCAAGCCCGGGAAAGTCCGAATTGTCCACGACGCCGCCGCGCCTACAAGGGGCGTGTCGCTCAATGACCGCCTACTGACAGGCCCGGCCCTCCTACAGTCGCTGCCAGGCGTCCTTATGCGTTTCCGGCAACACCCAGTCGCCGTGGGGGCGGATATTAAAGAAATGTTCATGCAAGTGAAAGTCAAGTCTGAAGACAGAGACGCCCTGCGCTATCTATGGCGGGGCGACCGGCGGGGCGACGACGCGCCGCAAGAATATCGCATGACTTCACTCATTTTTGGCGCTACTTGTTCACCGTCAATAGCAATATATGTGAAGAATGTCAACGCCCAGAAACACGAAGAAACGCATCCAGAGGCCGTCAGAGCAATAATAAGACATCACTACGTCGATGACTACCTACACAGCTTCAAAACAGAAGAAGACGCGATTCGAGTGTCAAGTGATGTACGCGATATACATAGAGAGGCCCATTACGAACTACGCCAATGGACCTCTAACTCCACGCGGGTCCTCCGAGCCCTCACTTCGGAGGACGCCACGTCCGCGCCCGTCGAACTGAATAAAAGCGAAATGAAAAATGAACGAATCCTGGGACAAATATGGAAACCCGCGAGCGACGAACTCGCCTTCAACTTGGACCTCAGCCGCCTACCTCCCGGAGCCCTGGACGACATCGAGCCTACCAAGAGGCAAATATTGAAAATAACAATGTCGATCTTCGACCCTCTCGGGCTAGCGGCGCCGGTAACCATCATAGCAAAGAAAATCCTACAAGAGGTGTGGCGGCGCGGAACTGGCTGGGATGACAAGCTGGATGCAGACTTAGCGCGCCAATGGACGGAGTGGACGCTACACCTAAGGGCATTGCGAGACCTCGCGATTCCGCGCGCCTACCCCTACTACGGTGACGCGACCAAGCGTGAGATGCACATCTTCGTCGATGCTAGCGAATCTGCATATACAAGCGCGCTATACTGGCGCATAACTACGGGCGACGGGCGAGTGCACGTGTCCTTGATAGCTGCGAAGGCTAAGGTCGCGCCCCTGAAGGTGATATCAGTCCCACGCCTAGAGGTGCAGGCCGCGGCGATGGGGAGTCGAATGGCGGCCGCAGTAATAGAAGAGCACGACTTCAAACCAGACACGAAGACATTCTGGACCGACAGCCGCACAGTACTCGCGTGGCTGAGGACCGGGGCGCGCACGTACCGGCCCTTTGTCGCGCACCGCATTGCCGCCATAGAGGAGTACACGGCTGTCAGAGAATGGCGCTGGGTACCTACCAAGCTCAACGTCGCTGACGAAGCCACGCGCACAGTCCCGCTCGAGTTCAACACTGATCATCGGTGGTTCCAGGGCCCGGCCTTCCTGCGTGATGACCCGGAGACGTGGCCCACAGAGCCATCACAACCGCACGAGTCCGAAATGAGTGAAGAAAAGGTGCACACAATATCAGTCGTAAAGGGAAAACCCGGCCCGCTCGCCTGGCTACCAGACCCGGCCCGATTCTCGAGGTGGGAACGCTTGCTGCGAACTATAGGCAGAGTATTACAGTTCATCGACCTATGCCGAACCCGCAAGGCGCGCGCACATTACAAGCGCACCATGCGTAACAAACAGGCCGATCCAGACTGGAATAAACGAAGCAAGCCCGCCCCGCCGCAGCCGCCGTCTAAAAGGCTACAAAATAATAGAAAGTATAAAATACTCGATGCCACATACCTACGTGAAGCGGAACGCTTAGTGATACGCGCCAGTCAGCTGGAGTCATTCTACGACGACTTCAGTGACCTCAGAAATAATAAGCCACCGGGCTCACATAGCCGCCTACGACACATGGCGGTCGAACTAGTGAACGACGTTATTGTTATCAAGACGCGTATCAACGCAGCAGTGGACATCACCGAACTACAAAGACGGCCACCCGTGCTCGATGGAAATCATCCGGCAGTGAAGCTATATATAGACTTTATACACAGGCAAATGCAACACAACGGCGCCGAGGCTACTATAAACGAGTGTAAACAATACTATAGTATTCTACGCCTGCGACCCGTGACGAAAATGATAGTGCATCGATGCCTGCCGTGCCGGATAAAGAAAGCAATGCCGTCAGTGCCGCCCACCGGCGACCACCCGCGGTGCCGGCTCGCCCACCACCAGCGAGCGTTTACCTACACGGGCCTCGATCTGTTTGGCCCGATAACAGTAACCGTCGGTAGAGGGACTCAGAAGAGGTACGTGGCACTCTTCACGTGCCTCACCGTGCGCGCAGTACATCTGGAAGTAATACCAAGTCTCGGCGGGGACTCCGCGGTCATGGCGCTCCGACGCATGATCGCGCGCCGCGGCTGCCCGACCGAGATCTGGACCGACAACGGAAGTAACTTCCACGCTGCCGACAAAGAGCTCCGCGTGGCCTACGGCGACGCCCTCGAATCCGACGCCGCGCAACGCGGTATCAGCTGGCGCTTCATACCGGCGGGAGCCCCATTTATGGGCGGGGCATGGGAGAGGATGGTACGAGCCGTCAAGAGAGCCCTACACGCCGTGCTCAACGAGCGCCGTCCCAGCGAGGAGACCCTGACTACTCTGCTCGCCGAGGCCGAATATACAGTGAACAGCCGCCCCCTCACTCACGTGGCGGTTGATCCTGACGAGCCAGAAGCCATCACGCCGAACCACTTCCTCCTCGGTGGCTCAGCCCGGGCCCCCAACCCCGGGACATTCGACGACACCGCACTCATCGGCCGCGCGACTTGGCGGACGAGCCAACGCCTGGCCGAGCACTTCTGGGCCCGCTGGCTCCGGGAGTACCTGCCCTCACTCCAGTACCGGCGGGAGCCCTACGGTCATGGGCGGCCTATCAACGTCGGCGACATCGTGCTAGTGGCCGACGGGAATCTACCTCGCAACACATGGCCACGAGGCCGGGTTACAGCTATTTACCCGGGCCCCGACGGCGTGACACGAGCAGTGGACGTGACCACCAAGGGCGGAGTCTTCAGAAGACCGACCAAGAAGCTGGTGATCCTGCCAACGGAGCCTGAGAACCTGCACGCAAAAGAAGATCCAACGTTCACCCGAACGATGGTCGGCGGGAGAGATGTGCAGGACGGCATAGAATAAACCCGTTATAAACATAAATTGTCAGTCGCGACCTAACTTGTAATAATCTAGCTTATAAACCTTCTTATAACATAGGCATTGCGCTACTATTGCCTTATGTAATTGGCACCTGAAATAAAGAGTAATAGGCCTCACATTTCATTCCTACATAGTAAAAAAGGGTAATATACCGCTGGTTTCCTAAATAACGAGTGGATAACACTAAGTTTCCACTAAGAAATATAGACAGACTAAAGGAAACCTAGAGATCCTACTCGCGCGCCAGTCAGGCAACGACTGATGGGCGAGCGAGGGGGGAAACCCGGTATTTATACCTCAGGTGGGGAACGAGGTACGTATATACGGGCGGACACGGAATCCCCGCGTTTCAGATGCATTTTTACGCCGAACGAGCGGGATCTCGTGCAATAATGTATTATAAATAGCATAGAAATAGGTATAAGCACTGTAAATAATGTATTAGAGTAAGATTGAACTATAATAAATGAACATGTCATTTTGCGCCAAAATTTCCCGCGCAAATCGCTTTCCCGCCAAATATACGGGGCGAAGGGGCGTCCGGCCGAGGTAACTTAATAGTATAAATTGGGCGGCCAGGCCCCATGAAATTCAGTACCTACAGTAGCAGCGAAGTGACATTACTTGAAAAAGTAAACAAGCCTTTCAATTCAGAACCCCGACCCGACCAAGTTCCTGCTAAGCCGTAACGACCAACGCCGAAGGTGCAGGATTTCCCTTCAAATTCTACTCAGCCCAGAGCCAGTCATAGGTGCGTCTCGCACAGCAACGTCACTCTTTTCATAGTTGTAGTCCATGTTACTGTCGAAACAATCGAAATAAATGTTTCGATACGCTCCAGACAACCGAAACTAATTTGGACCAATAGAATCGCTTTGATTATTGAGTTTACTCGTTGATGTCGTACGCTCGTTGATGTCTTTTAAGATATCAACGAGCGTACGAGCTGCACTTCGTTTCAACAGTATCGAGTTTGTTTAATTAGTTCAGTTGACTCGTAGAAAATTTATTTTAATGAACTCGTACAAAAAGTATTGTTCACAATAGTGTTATAATCAAGCTTTTTAATCTCGTACCTTACTTAGGCCACTCAGCAAGCTTCGTGGCCTAAACACGGTACTCGACTAAAAAGCTCTCTATTATAACACGATTGTGAAAAATACTATTGAGTACCTAGGCAGCTATTTATATTGTGGTAGTAAATGTTTTTTTTTATTATAGGACTAAAATTTCATTTCGAAAATAAGTCAGGGATACTTCCAATTATTGAATTTCAGTACATATATTATATTTACCCGACTGCCCCAGAAGGAGGGGTATGTATTTCGAGCGTCGGTAAGTATACGTACCTAAACCTTTTTATGCGTCGTCATATAAAGAGGTAAGTAATGTCTGAAAACTGAGTTTGTTGCTTTGTAAGTTCTCCGAAACTCCTCATCCGAACTGGAAATTCTTTATTAACCAGTCTTTAAAATGTACCTTCAGAATAGGTTATGTTTTATCCCGTGACTTGGTATTGGGTTCTCTGTATAGTATAGTACGCGCGACAGCTAGTAGACTGTTATAAAACTAGATGTACATATCAATGCCACATCTCTAATTTTACAGTCTCCTTTGTAACAAAATTCTGTCAAAAATTTCATTTATTGACTGTACTTTTCTGTATACCGTCATCAACTGCTAATTGAGACTATTCTAACGAGCCCAAACTCAACGGGGTTACGTCGGTTAAGTACTGAATTCTCATGGCCACCTTCTGTCTCCATCGTCAGATCAGCTCGATGGTACCATAATATTGATTATCATCCAAACTATACCTTTACCCAAACTTTCAGCTTGAAGTTGAAGGTTGAATACCTATATCTGCTTCAAAATTGAGTTGTAAGATTCCACCCGAACAAACATAGTTACATACCACATAGTTACATAGTTGGTTAGGTACATACATTGCAAGTTAATAGACACCTTGTAAAAAAACAAACAAAATCTTCGCCAATCTTTCGGCGGGCATGAATGAAATAATTTAATGAATTAAGATTAGGAACGTTTTAATCAAGCGAGCGGTGAGCAGTAAACAGTTTGAATGGGAATATTTAATTATCACCAGCCCTGTAAATTTCCCACGACTGCTATAAAGAATAAACGACTGTCTTAAGCCCCCTGCTAAAAATTACGGAGACTAGGGTTGCCACTAACCTAACCGCTTTTAAGTTTTTTTTTCGTCTGTTGAAAATAAATCACATGGACACGCAATTGTTTATTTTTACCCCACTGTCCCAGAAGGAGGGTTATGTTTTTCGAGCGTATTTATGTAGGTAGACAAGTAATTCCTCCCTCAAAACGGCTTGATGGATTTAGGTGATATGAGGTGTTGTTGGATTCATGTTAATCGTGGAAGTGACATAAACTATATTTGTACAAAAGCAGTTGAGATTTTCGAAAAATCTTTGGAATTCACTTGTTATGCTTTGTTTACGTTTACGAGTTGGTTTGTATTAATCTGAAGTTTATTGCATTACTTAAAAGCAATAAAGATTTAGAATAGAAAATATTAAAGAAGCAGATTAATTGCAAAGCAAAAAAACACCATATCACAATTTCGTTCCTAGTGAAAACAACATATAATAAGCTTAATTTAATCTTTAAACTACTACTACTCGGTGTGAATGATGTTTTTCACCTTAAAAAGGTAAATTTTTATAAATGATACATTGTATGGTTAAATTCACAGAAGCTGGCGCCTATAGAATCAACGAAACTAATAAAACTTTTCGGGTCATAGGTACCTAATAAAGTCTTCATTATTCTGCATATTTTTCGAAAGGAATAAAGAACCGCAGCACATAATCGAAGTTTTTCAAAAGCCAACTCTGCAAACGTTTGGCGCAGCCCTAGCCCTTGTCTCAAGGCGCGGGTCCCGCGGGCCCGCTCCGCGGTCGCCGCCTGATTACCGCCCTGATTCAACCCTTCACTAGCCTCCCACCCGCCAAGGCAGTGTATCTGAACGTTTACACTTCAATAATGCAAAACCTGGCGGTCCATTTGAGACGTTCGTTTGACATTCAATTTTTGAGCCATTCTCATTTTTGTGCACTGCACCCTTAGCGTGGGATTGAAGTGAGTCGCGTTTACTTCAGACGCTACCGCCTATCGTCAAGATTTAGTATGAAAAGTCTATACACTGCCCCTGGTGGTCACTCATAGAACTAAAAATCCAAACTGTAACGTGAGTCACTTATACATTACTTAACTCGCGATCGACTTCACGTTCGTTCGTATAGTTTAATCAATTTTCCAATATTCAACCTTATATCACTAGTATTTATCGTTTTAATTTAAATGTTTGTCGGTTATGACATTACAGAATACGCGCATCGCGACGTCGACAGTGTCGACTGTCGATACAATATGGCGGCGCGTGGGCCATTTACTTGCATTTTAAATACAAAATACGCGACAATCCGAATTTTGCGGATATATGTTATGTCAATTCAAAACCCTTATAAATAATAATAAAATAATAAAATTCGTTTATTTAAAAGAAACAAAAATACAACATACGTTAACCCATGGTCCCACACTAGGCTAAGCCTGTATCGTGGTGACCGTTTGAAAAACATTAATAGTAAAAGTTTGTTCGGGTAGGTAATCTCTATTTATTATTATAAAACAAATGGCAATGTGTGCATGTATATATGTGTGTGTGTGTGTGTTTGAGTGTGTGCGCGCTACCAACTTATAAATAAATAAATGCTAAGCTAAACAACATTTTTGATAATTTGTTCAGTTTCAAGATAATTAAGGCTGTTTAACCAGACGAATAGATTACGCTTGGCTTCTGGAAGGGATGCATTCTTAATATCACATAGTTGGTTAACTTTGTTATATAGGTATGGATGAAAATAACTAGGAAAGCGTTTAAAGAAAGACGTGTTACAGTGCGGCATTGAAATCTTGTACACCCTTTTGCGCAGTAGCTGTGGATATATTTCCAAAGAAATGGTCTTACGATGAACCAAAAGGACGACTCTCAGATACATTAACTGCCTAACAGTGAGAACGGCCCATTCTTTATATAGTGTTGTAGTGGAGAATAACCGAGGCTTCCTGAGCATGACTTTTAAGATGAGTCGTTGTGTTCTTTCTAAACTTATAAGGTGCGAGCTGGCGGCACCACCCCAAACCGTAATGCAATAAAAGAATATTGGTTGGCAAATTGAAATGTACACTAATTTTAAGATGTCTTTATCAGCGGAATTTCTAAGTAATTTTACTACATATACAAGTTTTCTAATCCTAGAGGATACAGATTCTATATGGGCCTTGAAGTTCAGTTTTTCATCAAGTACAATTCCTAGGTATTTAATCGAGCGACAGTTAGTTATGGAATCATCAGTCCTTGAGTTACTTAATGTTGCGTTTGAGGCTATTACAAGATCTGGGCGATAAGCTGGAGCTGAAGCGGCCGTCTTGTGAAAACAAAGGTATTTCGTTTTGGGAATATTCAACGTAAGTAAATTCCTTGCTAGCCATTTAGATACTTCAGCCAGGCCGTTTACAGTCGCTGAGAAACATGATTCCCAAGATGATTCATGGAAAACGATTGCAGTGTCATCTGCATAACAGACAACTTCGGCGCAATTCATGCAGATAGAAGGCAAGTCATTTATATAAATCAGGAATAAAGTAGGACCAAGAATGCTTCCCTGGGGAACTCCGAAGGTCACTTCCCTTCGGGAGCTGACCAAAGCGCCCAATTTCAAGCATTGACTTCGATTTGACAGATAGCTATGGAACCATTGTAATGCAATGCCTCGAACACCCGACTCCTCTAGCTTTCTGAGCAAAATTGGAATCGATACTGTATCGAACGCCTTAGCCAGATCCAAAAAAACACCAGTGCAAACATCGCCCTTGTCAAGGTAAGAAGAGATGAGACGAGTAATTAATGAGACAGCATCCTCAGTTGACTTGCCTCGTCGAAATCCGAATTGTCTCGGCGAAAGCAAATGTTCAGATTCTAGAAATGTTACTAACTTGTTGTTAACAATTTTTTCCAGAATTTTTGAAAGACTTCCCAGAAGACTAATTGGGCGATAATTACCAGGGCAGTCTTTAGAGCCGCCCTTGTGGATAGGAACGACTGCCCCTACCTTCCAGTCGTCAGGGAATGAGCCTGTAGAAATACTCAAATTGCAAATATGTGTCAGAGGTGGAGTAATAAGATCTTTAATGTATTTGAGAAGGTGATTGTTAATCCCGTCAAGGCCAGGGGCGCTATCTATTTTGAGATTTGAAATCAGGTCTCGTACTTCAGCTTCATCAGTAGGACCCATAAAGAATGAGTAAAGAGGAGTATTTGTAACCTTCACCTCTGACGCCAGTGCATGTTCTGTGGTGTTATCTCGAGTTAGGATTTTGTTAGCCAGGTTCTGTCCTACTGATGTAAAGAATTGGTTCGTAAAGTTGAGAGAATCCTGAACATTGGGTTTAATAGAAGCGAGTTCTGGTGGCCGTTCATTATTTTGTTGACTGGTATGTGTAATATCTTTTATAGTGCTCCACAGTTTCTTCGGGTTGTTCTTATGTTCAACAATGCGCTTGCTGTCATATTCATCCTTGATTTTACGTATTAAATCTACATAAAAATTCCTGTATCGTGTGTATGATATTTTGGCCACGTCATTGTTTGGGTTTCTACGGTATTGAGAATGCAATTTATCTTTATGTTTTGAGCATCGGATTAAGCCTGGAGTCATCCAAGGCTTTAAACAATGCAGAGAGCGACGTATGATTTTACTAGTAGTATGCTTCTTGATCACCGCGATTAGTTTTCCTGAAAAAGTGTTCGCTGCTTCCGTTGCCGAGGTTTTGGAAAAAACATCTAGCCAACTTTCGTTACTAAGCTCCGTTGTTATAGCTTCATAATTTAGTTTAGTGCATATTCTAGAAGGTTTAGATTTACTTATTTTCTTGGAAGAAGAAATAGCTACCATAACTAAGTCGTGATCAGTGATATCAGTCGTACAAATTACCGATACTGAATCATTATTCGATCTTATAAATACGTGGTCTATACACGAGTTATTCCTGGTAGGTTTGTCTATTGCCGCAGTTAGACCAAGGCTAGCCATGACATTAAGATAATCGGAAACGCTGGGTTCATCAGTATTGATAATATTAATGTTTATGTCACCAGCAACAATTAGGCATTTAGGTTTTTTAATACCTGATATCAGACTTTCCAAAGAGTTCAAAAACGGGTTAATATTATGTATCGAGGGGGACCTGTAAATTCCTAACAAAGTAAAATAATCTTTAACTTTAATGAAAAGACAGTCACAGTCTTGTAAAAGTGGTTCGGAAACAGTGGCATTTAATTCGTTGTTGACGTATGCGACAACCCCACTTGCCTGTGTTGTTTATAACTTCTTTAATTTGAGATAAAGTTCGATCGGATCTACGGTAACTCTTGACGGAATAATAACATTTCACGGGCCATTTTGCAAGTGAAATAGTAAACTACAGTCGCGACGGTATTCTTCGATTCGAAATGTCTCACACTACCGATTGGTAATACGAATCGAACGTTAAATTACGCATCGAAAACTAAACGCAAAGTGCCTAACGTTTTGCAGTTTGATTCGTAGTACAACGGCAGTGTGAGTTACAAGTTTGACGGGTCGAATCGAAGAATACCGAAGCGAGATCGAAACCTATTCGAAGCGCGTTTATTCGGTCTCGTATCTATCGTAAGGTTACGATTGAAACTCACGTTAGCCGTACAGGCACAGCCGTGGTGGTCACTGCCACGTGTGAAATTTGACGCTTTATTTAAAATCTTACACTTCTTCAAAATAAATTCATAATTAGGTAAATTAGCGTTTTATAATTGCATTGTAGTTACATATACGGCTGTGAGAATTGTGCACAAATAGTAGATTGTATAAATAGGCCATATTGAGATTGAGATGGTTATTTTCCCGTACGAAGTGAGGGAAAATTGTTCGAGGGGTGATATGGCTTTGAGACCAGAGTTATACACTCTACTTTTCCTTTCGATTGCGAGAAAAGAATACACCCACAATTAATAATAAATTCTACGCAGAAAATATTGTTGAATTCGGCGGTATGATTCTTTTTAAAACGTAGATAGAGGATATATAGATGACGTCCTAGCGTATACCCAAAAGGGACGATGGTAAATTAACCATACTAAATTAAGAAGTATCAGAAGCTAATACATTCTTGACGTCTAATGTCTTTTATTATTTAGTCGTATTATATCGGTGACGTCATGGTGGTGTCAGTTTCAGTACAAATTTTGACAGGTGTGGTGGCAAACAAGCTGGTGGCAAATAAAAAATCCGTATACGCGATGAGGGACAGAAAATATGACACTTGCGGTATTGCCTATTTCGATCCCACTTGCGGTATTGCCTATGCCTAATATGCATACATCTTTGTCACTCATGTGTGTATGTGTGGGTGACTCCCTCTATCTATTCTACCTCTATGTTTTATAAACTGCTTTGACACAGATACAAATTTAACAAATTATTTAAGGCGCATCCAAACGTTCGAGAGCGGCGGACTGCATACGTCCCATAAGATGATGAGCGAGACATTCTGTTATCTCTCTCGCTTTATCTTATAGGTCCTAATGCAGGCCCGTAGCATGTTTGGCGTTATCCCGCGATAAGTGACAAGATAGAGCATCCGTCACTGGCTGACACCGTTCGATAGAACGAGACGACGCTCTTATCTTGTCACTTATCGCGTAATAAGGCCAACCATGCTACGGGGCTAGTTCGCCGCGCTCGGAGGTTTGGACGCGCCTTTAATATTAATTGTGATGTAAATTGACTTTAGATGTGTGTTGTGACTGGTGGACTGGTGGATTTTTAATATGACTCACGGGTACGTGCGAAGATTAGGCAAACATTGACAAATCAATAATGGTTTGACTGGTGGGATTGGAAATCTAGCCACAATGCTGGTCACGTAATTCGTTATTTTCTTATTAAAAGCCAACTGTTAATAACTTTTCTTATTGCAAATTTGAAATAATAACCATTTAACAACTATCACCATGAACAGGCGCCATCACATACATCGGAGCAAACAAGCAGCTCACAAACATCGGAACACACCTCTATTTTCAAGGCATTAGGGTGCATGTGCCGATATTTTTGAACACCTATAGTGTACACCTATGTATGTGATGGCGACTGTACATAGGTACATACGGTAAAGTGCAATACAGTTCGATCAAGAAGCCAAATCAAATTAAAACAGTGTACCTACCACATTCTACTAACTCTCTAACTTTAATTTAAATACGTTCTCGTCTCATTACTGATTTAACCCTTTCCTAGCCGAGACTTCCGCTCGCCGCACAAAGCAACGATGTATGAAAATATTACCGACCCACATTACCGTCAAAGCATTCCCTGTGTCTATTGCGGGCATACCTATACATATACAATATAATAACTCATATTAAAACTTAAACATTAATAATTCTTATTAATACTTCTAATCTTATTAACCAATATTAGGTAGGTACAGCTACATTGTGAAATCAATCTTTTAAGTCAAATCAATCAAAAGATGGCCGATTATATTTTAATAATCGTGCCGCAAAGGAATCTAAAACCTATAGGGTATTGGTAGGTACCCCTAAATAATAAATTTAAAGTTGCTGTACTTAAATACAAAACCTACATGGTTGTAATGAATTGTGAGTATATAGTAGCACGTAGCAGTGTAAATAATAAAATATAAATATATCTACTCCGAATATTTTGGACAATGTAGGTCCAAATTATTCAGCATTTAATTTTCAAAAATTACCGTCCATTGCAAATACCTTTTTTAATTGATAATACAATTGTTTTAATAATTATGCAATTCAAATTAAAGTGTTATAAATATTATATCCAAATCGTAGCACTAATGACCTACTTGAAAAACTTAAATAGATTAAAAACCGCACATTACACTATCATTTTTAGGGTTCCGTACTCAAAGAGTAAAACGGGACCCTATTACTAAGACTTCGCTGTCCGTCCGTCCGTCCGTCTGTCTGTCACCAGGCTGTATCTCAAGAACCGTGATAGCTAGAGAGTTGAAATTTTCACAGATTATGTATTTCTGTTGCCGCTATAACAACAAATACTAAAAACAAAATAAAATAATTTGTTAAGGGGGGCTCCCATACAACAAACGTGATTTTTTTTCCGTTTTTATTGATAACGGTACGGAACCCTACGTGCGCGAGTCCAACCCGCACTTGGCCGGTTTCTTTAATTCTTTATATGGGAACAACTTAACCTATGAAATAAGCTGTTAGTAATAAGTACCAACTATGCCATTGTGCATATTCGTGTTACCAGCGCGCCGTTTTTTCTAAAAAAAATACAAAACTACTGAGGCACTCGCAAATATTATTAACACATTCAGTGCCGCGAATCGCTATGCACGTAGCCAATCCCGTGGTTTTCCTCGTATGTAGCGGAAAGCGCCTATGGCGTTGGGACTCGATATCGGGTTCCCAGCACTAACAGTAAGGGTAAAGTAAGGTAATTGGTAGGGTAAACGGTGCCAAGTGGAAATTGCACGCCGGATCGACTTACGTCGCGCAGCGCGCGGTTGCACCCAATGGTGCACACAACTTTTGTTAAGCAAAACCTAATTCCTAACTATTATTAATCGTATGGCAAAATATACAACGCGGTTATTGTAACGCGGGTATTGCCAAGAATCGCTATGCGCTACGCTCGTATCCGATCCTGTGGTTTTCCACGTATGTAGCGGAAAGCAACTACGGCGTAGGCACCCGTTAGTCGAGGTCCCGGCACTGAATGTGTTAACACATCAGTGCCGGGAACCCAAAGTGCCCCTACGCCGTAGTTTCCGCTACATAAGAGGAAAACCACGGTATCGGCTACGAGCGTAGCGCATAGCGATTTGCGGTACTGAATGTGTTAAATAAACATTTTCTTAAATCATTTAACACCTGCTTACGCTTGTATCAGATCCCGTGGTTTGCCCGTATAGTAGGGTAGACTGGGTACGATTGAAACATTTTTTTTTATATCGTCCGTAACTTTGCTTTTTATCATCTGAGAGATGGAGGAAAATATATCAAATGAAAGAACGTGTTTTTAGCTACTAAACGGCACTAGAATTTTGAACCCAGGTGTGTCAGTTTTAGTAGTAGATCAAACTGAAAAAAAAAACGATTTGTTTCAACTGTCCCCATCCCAGGGGCGGTCGAAACAGTGACAAATTAATAATAATTTTATGTGTTTTATTTATTATTTTTATGAAATTACGTATAATTTAGGTACTGTTTGTAAACAGCTAGCGTTTTTGCGCATACAAGTTTAACTCTACTTTATATTTATATCAGTTATTTGTCAGCTTATAAATTTCTAAAAATAACCGTAAATTAACTAAAAAGTAAACTGTTTGCATTTAAAATGTAACAAGATTAATTAAAAACATTGACTTTCGTAATTCAATGTCAAACAAATACAAGCAAATCACTCTGTTTCAACCGTCCCCACTTCCCACTTTCGGATAAAAGCCGTTGTAGTAATAATGAGAATATTGATACAGTAAAACTAGATACGCTGACATGATCCACAAGCTTCACTTCAAACATAATCACACACTCAATACTGTGACTTAAATAGAAACCAGAATAATTAAAAAACTCTACGAGTGAAAATACTTACTTTTGGGGATCAAAACACAATAGGGTCTTCTACAAACAAACTACACGCGCGGGAAGCAACGTCACGATGTTTTTCGTATACAAACCGATCGTCCGCGTCTTTCCCCCCTTGGACCCCTCGCCGTCCCGCCAACGGTTTGCGAGATATTTGCGTTGTTTCAACCGACCTGTGTTTCAACCGTACCCAGCCTACCCTAGTGGAAAGCGCCTACGGCGTAGGCGCTCGCTGGGCAGGGTCCTGGTAGTGAATGTGTTCAGCAGTATTATATGTATCTGGAAGTAGGTACTATAAATGCGTGCGAAGTGTGAATAGCTATTTTTTTCCAGAGAAGCCTCCATAAAAAAACTTTTGTCGGACCAGAGGTACACAAAAAAAAAACTACGCTTTGACGGCGTTAAAGATTTATAATATACCTACCCATGACGAATTGCAGCTTTCTAGTAATAAGGGTTACTGAGCTAAGCCGCAGAAAATCATGACGCGGCAATGAATGGCAATCGCGGACAGCCGGACATGGCGAAACTATAAGCGACCCTAAAAAAAGAATAATACTGTTTTAAAAATCTTAGACTTGTGGATACATTAAATTAAATAAACGTGTCCATTATTTGCTTCAGTAAAGCAAATACTGAAAACTTTTTAGAACATAATTAATCACGTCTTACAATGTATCCTTTAAACTCTCTAGATTTGCGTGGATCCAGAATAACAAAGAGCTCCAGACAAAGGCTTTAATGAGGGTTCGGCACTAAAACATGCGAGTCGCGATTTAATGTGACCAGCGCGGATAAATAGTCCAGAAAATTACTTGTTCGGTGGCGGCTGGTGCGTTCTGTACGGCTCCGGGCCTTTTTACCGTTAAACGTTTCTGTTTTAACGCTTAGAGACAGTATACATCTCTATAAGAACATTAGAATAATTATTAATTGTATTTGGATGCTCAGAGACATTATACATCTCTGGGGTACTAAATTAATATCATAAACTTATTGTTAATTCTGATACAGACCTTATATCGAATGTATTTGATAATATTTTACAATTTTGGATTTTTTTAGTTTTCATTTAGTGACATTTAGTTTGTTAACCATTTAGGTACTAATTGGTTAAAATCTGCAATTTTAAAGTGTTTATTGTGTAAGATTGTTAATATTATATTGTAGAATACCATTTGACATGTAAAAGTGCCCTTGTTATTTGCAGAATAAATAATTGATTTTGATTTTGATTTTTCAAACCGAGGTTAAACACATCGAGCGATTTTAACACACGTGTGAACTAACTTTTTTTACAGAACTCACATATGTATACTGACTGAACCTCTGATACATAAAATGTTTTTTTTCGCTTTCTGACAAACACAATGGTGACATACAGACAAACGAATTTTAACGGCATTTTAGCTAAAATATTAGGATAATTTAAATTTAATTTAAACACTTCATAAAAAATAAAAAGTTACCAAATCTGCAACTAAGGACATAACACACTCACGGCCACGCTAATCTCGTAGCGCTCCGCCGTAGTCCGTAGCAGGTTAAACCTCGTATGTAGCGAAAAGCGCTCGTAGCGGTCTGACGCATATGTGTCGTCATGGACAAGCGCTTCGGAAATAAATGGGAACATTGGTGTACACAAACAAACAAACAGCCTCTCACCCTAAACGCATATACCTTCTCCGTTCCGTCGTGGGTAAAAAAGACATCTGAAGAGAATACACATTGCCAAAACATAAGAGTGCGATTTCAAGCAACCAGTGCCAACTAGCCCAGAAAATTATCGTTCACTCGTGTCTGGCGTGCTCTATTCAGCTCCCAGGCATTAGACACGTCTTGGAAAAAGCACGGCGTATGAGATTTTTTTAGTAAAAAAAAACAATTTTTAATAATTTATAAATGTATGTTGCACACAATTTCTGATGGGTCGTGGTTTAAGGACACTTTCCGAGATTAAATAAAATAAGTAATAACTAATAAGTAGTCTGCAAACACTCCAAAAGAGCCTTTCATAAATTTAACTGTACCATCAGCCAAAAAAGCGGTCTACCACTTTTGGACCTTATTTTGTATGCAATAAAGTCGAAAAGTGGTAGACCACTTTCTTGGCTGACTGTACCTACTTATACTATTTTCAACGATACTTATGCAAGCAACCGCCATTATCCACTGCCTACTGTTTCTGTACGGTGTATAAAGTTATAAATTTGACTGAAATGACTGTTGTCCAACGCAGCAAGCCTTAGTAGAAGTAGCGGACCTTTTACAACTTCAAGGAACCGACGCGAATAAAGTCAGACTTACGCTAGAACGGGCCGTGTCCGGCCCGGGCCGTTTTATAAGAAAAACGACGGCGTTTGTCTTAGACGGCCTTGTCAACACCGAGCCGCTTCCGAGCCTTTGGGTATGGCTAAGTCGCGCAAAAACGCCGTCGTTTTTCATAGAAAACGGCCTGGGCCGGACAAGGCCCGTTCTAGCGTGAGTCATCCTTAAATAGTCCAGAATATTACTTTTAGACGCCTAACGACTGGCTACCCAGTCGTTAGTGGTGATGATGACTGTGTCTACACACAGTCATCACCACCAAATAGTTTGGTGGTTCCTAGCGGAGTAAACCCCGCCCGTAGCCCACCGATGTTATACTAAGTGCCTTTTATACTCGGATCCCATATCCCACGCGTCGTTATACTTCCAACTATCTATACCTTGGGGCTGTAACTATCATGTCTAGTTAAAAGCTAACGTTATGAGGTACCTATCTATTTATTTTCGTTCATTGAGATGAGTCTTTGAAGGCTATGTATAAGCGCAACAAAAAATAGATATAGTTGTAGGTATATGTAGGTAAAAGTACCCAACAATTAATCTTCTGTAGGAAAGTTCCATAACCTATAAAGTAAGTACTTAACCTTTATTTAAATTGGATTATGTCAATCGTCCAAGACTCTGTAACATATCGATATTAGTAGTTAGGTACCACTACCACTACTAATTGTACGTAGATACCCTTTATTCTAGGTGACGCGAATTGGTTAAAGGGAAAAGTCACGACACATCCATGCTGTGCAGGCCACGTAGCATCACGCGATAAGTGATAGGATAGAGCATCCGTCCCTGGCTGACACCGTTCGATAGAATGAGACGACGCGCTTATCCTATCACTTATCGCTTGATTACACCATCCATGCTACGGGGCCTGTTGGGAGTGAGGGACCTGCATGTCTCTATCTGCCAACACAGCGAATCCTGAAGTGAATAAAGGGTCGGCAACGTGCTTGTGATTCTTCTGGAGTCACAAGTGTCCATAGGCGACGGTACCAGCTTTACATCAGGCAGGCCGTAAGCTTGTTTGCCACCTTCGTTGTATAAAAAAAAATCAGAAAGACGCATTGTCTAAGTAAGTTATTGTATAGCAATAAAGTTTCTAAACAAATTAAAAATAGGTAAGTAGGTACCTACATTAATTCGATAGGTACTAGGTAACCACTTGACTACTTTTCTACTAATTGTTACTAACTATTTTCATCACTAAATACACAGCAGCAACCGACTCTTACTGAATTCATACTTACAGTAATTCGAAAAGCTACCCAATATCTGTAGACGGGCCGACCGCGGCGACCACAAAGGACCCGTGACGCCATCTACCGGTTTCACGCAGAACCGCCAACACACTAGCGCCACCGCACCCCACTCTTTCAAACCCCTGTACGTACGCTCACCCACACTAGCGTAGGGCGAAAGAAGCCAAAAATGTGACTGGCCGCTTTTCAGCGCAATTTCCATTCAGAGACACGGGAATTTCAACTTAGTTTTCTATGAATCAGGGTTGAAATTTGAATAGAACGTTTATAGAAATAGTGTTGATTGGAGTGAGCTCGAGGCAAGGAAAAGTATTGATGAAAACTGAAACAGCGTAAGTTGGCGTTCTATATTCAAAAGCGAAACGTTTATAAATGGAACGCTTTAAAACGAACGTCTTAGAATCAAGACGACTTACGATTAAGAAGGTGAGTTGTAGAAAGGGGCTGTTTAGATTTGAAGCAGCCTTCCCCTTAGTGGCAAAGTCAATGTGTGCATTTTAGGGTGGTTGGCGAGCGGACTTTCTTACAAGACGTTTGGGTTCTTAAGAACGCGAAGAAAGCGGAAAGGTTCGCACTTGAGGGAGTTTTGTTAAAAATAGTAACTTGAGAGTTCGTGCCGCTGCCGAGAGAGGGCGCATTTTATGTTTTTTAACCAAACTACATATTTATTGCAATTTTATTTTAGATAAAGTGAGGGTGAAATGATAATTTATGTGAGTGCAACTTTTTGACCAATGACAATGAAGGGGTCTTGGTGAGAGTCGATTAGCTAACAAAACCGCGAATCAACACCTCCCTTTTGGCAGCAACGCAATCGTCGCGCCTCAAACAACCCGCGACGATCCTCCCAATAAGCCCACACAACCCATTATTATCTTAACGAATCGCGTTCCGCGGTTAACCGCAAAATTATCGGCCGTCCAATCGCAGCCCTCCTAACCATATATTTTCCTCTATCTATTTTTCCAAGGGTGAAAATCTTAGAAACCGCAGGGCTAACCACAAAGGTCAGGTGATCGACCAATCGGCGGTCGTAAATAAAACCGCAGACCACGCCCTCCTAACCGCAAACCAACCACAACGCGAGACGTTAGCTTCTCGTTATCGATTGAAGTCAGCGGCTGTTCTTTTTTCGAAATACGAGTCGCGGTTGGTTATTTATGGGCTCGTTCTTTTTCGTTTATTTAGTATGGCATTTCTGTCAACCGGCCAGTGAATTAGAAACTATTCCAAATTAAAAAAGTTTGCATTCAAACTAATTTAAACAACGCCGTAACTTTTAATAAGCAGATAACATCTGAACCGAAACTGGACATCGTCCTTCATCACAAAGATGGAATATTGATTCAGCTTTGAGAAAAGCCCCACGCACACATAGAAGCCACCACGTGTAGACGCACGGACACAACCGTGACCGCATTATATTCATAATGAATACAGCTATCCCACTCGGTCGTCTTTGGCTTTGTATAAATATATTTTGTCTCATTCGCGCGGGACTTGAGGGGTGGATTGCGGCGGGTGGGAGAGGGACGGGAGAGGGTTAGGAGCTTCTTCGAGTGATTTCTATTTCATTAAGTGGAGCTGTGACCGCAGCGGATCGATGGTGGCTGAAAAATCCCTAGTGCTTAGCATAGCGCACCTGGGACTAGCCTAGGTTGTATGAAGTTTCGCAATAACCGTCGTCCAAAAGTTACAAAAACCGAAAGCCTGCCGCGAAGCAAATAAACCTATGTAAAAACATGTTTAAGCGACTTAGCATTTTGTACTTTTTTATGAACGTGTTTAAATATTAACCCGTAACGTAGGTACCTATAGGTTATCCTTTTGAACGTAGGTATGTTAAATAAGTACCTGTCTACACAAGGGCTGTGAATCCATTTGTCTTAATGACAGAAGGGAGCATCCCTAGGATATAATTTTGTCGTTCTATAGCTTTTAAAGACAGAGACATGAAAGTAGAGATTCTCTATGACATGCCGGGGACGTCATATCATTTTGTCATTTCAGCCGTTATTTCACTAACAATAGGTATTTTCTTACTAGTATATATTACATCAAAATAAGATACATGAAAAAGGTAGGTATAGCTGGGATACATCATATTTGTCGTCGTGATACAAGCGAAAACCTCTTTTCAACTCCTTTTATTAGAAAGAGACTTTCGCTTGTACATATCACAAATTAAAAGGCGTGCTCGTATTAAAAATTAACATGCAAAGGGCACGCATGCAGATTTGAAAAAATGCGGAAATTTAAATCTAACCAGAACGATTACACACCTAAAAATATTGATTGTATTATATCATAAAGCCACTCCGGGTTTTCACTTACAAGGCACTCACGTATTAATGGGAACTGTAGCGATAAAAGTTTCAGGGTCTTCTATTCATGATTACTTGTAACGTTAGAGCGGGCCACGGAGCATTGAAACGGCGGAGTGGCAATAATAAAAAAATAAAAAAAAACATTTAATATACCTTCACACACATTCGCTGCCAAGAATCGCTACGCACTACGCTCGTAGCCGATCCCGTGGTTTCCCCTGCATGTAGCGGAAAGCGACTACGGCGTAGGCGCCCGCTAAGCGGATTGATGCATGGCTGTGAAAGTGTTAATGGTTGGTAATGCGCCGCCGTTGCCAATATTCTTATTCTCAGGAATGCTATATTGCTGGTAAAAATTAACGATGTTAATAACCATTGATCCTGAATTAACTGTATTTTTTTTTTCATTATTTAAATGCTAATCTGAACATCGTAACCTAATTGTTTCAATTCTGACCACTGTGGCCAAAAATGTGTAATTCAAAGTATAGTTGAAAGTAAACCACAATGTATAACCTTCAGACCAGTTACTGATATCAAAATAGCTAAGTTTAAAAATGAAATTGAACACAACTTACCCCTAGAAACTTTTTCCGAAAATGATATAAAGTACTGTTTGATACAATTATTACGGAATTTAATAATATTTTTAAGTTAAAAACTACTAAAGCGAACCAATCTCTGAAGAAGTTCAGCAATTGGGCTACCGTGGGCATACACAAAAGTAGGAATAAGATGTACAAACTTTACAGTATGAGGGAATTGAATAAAGATGAAAGCTTTATTGAATATGTTAAAAACTACTCAAAGATTTTCAAAAATAGCAGCGAAATCAAATTATTTTAAAACTAAGCTTTTAAGATCTGACAATAGAACCAAAACTACTTGGGAAATCATTAACCGTGAGAGTGGCAAATGTAAACCTAAAAGTTGTGCGATTCCTAACATATTGAAAATGAAAATGAAAATGAAAATGTTTTATTTCAACATTATTGCACCTTACTTAACTGACATTTTTAATTGCTGCGTTAAAGAGGGAGTGTTCCCTGACCTTCTGAAACTAAGCAAAGTTGTACCTTTGCATAAGTCAGGTGACAAAAATGATATCACGAATTTTCGTCCTATTTCTATTTTACCAGTTTTAAGTAAAGTTTTTGAAAAATATATGTTAGATCAGTTGCAGATGTATTTTATAAATAATAACCTTCTCCACTGCCAACAATATGGGTTTAGAAAAGGACGTTCCACAACTGATGCCGCTTCTGAATTAATAAAATGTATATATGAGACATGGGAAGATTCTTGTGACGCAATAGGCATTTTGTGACCTTTCGAAAGCGTTCGACTGCGTTGATCATGTAACTCTTTTACGAAAATTTAAACACTATGGGCTATCTACAAAAGCCCTAAATCAACTCTCACCTTATCTAAGCTACAGAATGCAGTATTTTTTTATAAATAGAACACAATCAAGCGGATACTGTCAAACAAGGGCTCTATTTTAAGACCTTTTCTTTTTTTAGTATACGTAAACGATCTGCCATTCCTTATGCAAAATCATTGTAAAATTATATAATTTGCAGATAATACATCCTTAATCTTCAAAACATCTCGAAATACAAAGGACTATGATAACATTAATAACATCCTTGCCAAAGTGTTAAACTGGTTTACAGTCAATAACTTATTACTCAACTCTAATAAAACGAAATGTCTAAGATTTACTTTACCTAATGTAAGAGCTAACAACGACATTATATATTTAAATAGAGAATGCTTGGAAATCATAGACAAAACAACTTTTTTATGTCTAACTGAGATGTATTGAATGTGGGTAGATTAAGCTTGATGAATCTACCGACCAAGAAGAAATAAACCAGTCTTGAATATACTCGCGTGCTGTGTTATTTGTCTCCCGATTAACATACCTAGTACAGTAGGTACATTTGGCGAACGAGGATGTCGAAAATATTACCTTTAAACGTTAAGGAGTTTAATCCACGCTCGGAAAAGTGGAATACCTATATAAGTCAGCTAACTGCGTGGTTTGATATAAGTGGCATTAAACCGGACGCCCGAGCGAAGTACCTCATCGCAGTGGTCGGAACCGAGACTTTAGACTTAATTATAGATTTGTGCTATCCATCGGAGCCGGATGAAGTGAGTTACGATGATATAGTGTCAAAAGTGCGTGAACATTTGTCACCTAAGCGGTCGGAGTTGGCGGAGCGTATGTGTTTTCGGGCGTGCAAGCAAACGACGGACCAGTCAATTAGCGAATACGTGGCGCAGCTCAAACAACACGCGCAACGATGTAACTTCACGGGTACTACATACCTAGAAGAGAACTTGCGCGACCAGCTGGCATACGGGATGAGAAGTGAGGCGATTCGTTTTAGACTGCTAACGGAGACTAAACTAACGTTTAGCCGCGCGGTAGAAATAGCAACGTCGCTCGAGGCGGCGGATCGAGACTCAAAAGCGAGTGGACCCGGCAGCAGCGCCGGAGCCATGACATCGACGGCGATGTCGGTGAAGGACGAGGGCGTGCACGCGGTGCGCGCCGGCGGCAGCGGCGGCGGCGGCGCGCGCGCGCCCCCGCGTCGCAGGGGACCCAGGACGGCGCCGCGCGCGCGCTGCCCACGGTGTTTGGGACCTCATCCTCCTCAGCGCTGTATGACGGCGTTAGGTATCGAGTGTAACGCTAAACCGGTATATAGCACTCAATGCGAGCGCGAGGGCGTGGGGACTCAGCTTGCGCGAACATTTCCGCAGGTGTTCGCGCCAGGAACTGGCAAATTCACAGGCAAACCCATCCAGCTGAGCGTAGCACGCGATGCGCGGCCCGTGCTGTGCAAGCCGCGACCCGTGCCGCACGCGCTGCGCGCCACCGTCGAGGCCGAGCTACGGCGCCTGCAGGCCGACGGAGTCATCTCCCCGGTCGAGACCAGCGAGTGGGGGACGCCCGTCGTGCCCGTCATAAAGCAGTCTGGTGAGGTAAGGCTATGCGGAGATTTCAAAATAACGCTAAACCCGGTGCTGGAGGACGATAAATACCCGATACCACGTATAGACGAAATCTTCTCAAATTTGCAGGGAGGTCAGCTTTTTAGCAAAATAGACTTGAGTCACGCTTACCAGCAGTTACCACTTACGGAAGAATCGAAGCAGCTATGTGTGATAGCCACGCATAAGGGTAGTTTTTGCTACAATAGATTGCCTTTTGGTATTAAGTGTGCGATGAGTAAATTTCAACGTGTGCCTATTTAAGAATATGAACTTTATTGCGGTGTATTGCGATGACATTTTGGTAACGGGAACCGACCATGCCGACCATTATAACCGATTGCTGTCGGTATTTAAAATCTTGTCAGAAGCAGGGTTGAGAGTAGCAGAAAAAAAGTGCAGTTTTTTTCAGAAGTCGGTCTCGTACTTAGGGTATGTCATCGATGCGAAAGGCCTTAGTACACAGCCGTGCAAAATTAATGCAGTGCAGACCGCCCCAGTGCCGGACACCGTTTCCCGCCTAAAAGCATTTTTAGGGCTAGTCAATTATTATGCTAAGTTCATACCCAATATAAGTACAGTCTTGAATCCATTATACGAGTTGCTTAAAAAGCAAAACAAATTTGTCTGGACTAGGGAATGCAATGAAGCGTTCAACAAGGTCAAAGCGTTGTTAGCAGCAAAGACGGTGCTGGCCCATTATGACCCGGAAGCGCCTCTACGGGTATATTGTGACGCGTCTCCGTACGGGGTGGGCGCGGCGCTGATGCAGCCGGGCGCGGAGCGCGAGCGGCCTGTAGCGCACGCGTCGCGCGCGCTGTCCACACCCGAGCGGAATTATGCGCAAATATGCCGTGAAGGGTTGGCTATCATTTTCGCCGTTAAAAAATTCCACCATTATTTATTCGGTAGGCAGTTCACCTTAGTGACAGATTGTAAACCGTTGTCCCATATTTTTAGTCAGAATAAAAGCATTCCTCAAATGGTGGCCGGGCGTTTGCAGAGGTGGGCCGTTATTCTAAGCGGGTACGACTATGAGATACATTGTGTCAAAGCCGACCAGAACTGTTTTGCTGATCATTTATCGCGCCTTCCTTTAGACGTTATTAAGGATGAGCGAAAGGGCAAGGAGTCGTGCGAATTTTTGAACTTTATTGAGGACGGTATATCGCTTAATCATAAAGATATAGCTAAAGCGACGCAGGAGGACCCCATAATGAGTAAAGTGTTTAACCAGTTAGGTAGGGGCTGGGAGTATTGCGGAGACGAAGATGTCAAGCCATATTGGCGAGTGCGCGAGGCATTAAGTCGCGAGCAGGGTTGTATCATGTTCGGATACCGTGTAGTAGTGCCGGAAGCGCTACGCGGGCGCGTGCTCCGCGAGCTGCACGCGGCACACAGCGGCGCTGTGCGGACGAAAGCACTAGGGCGCGCCTATATGTGTGGTGGCCCGGACTGGGCGCGGACGTCGAGCGCATAACGGCCGCGTGCGCCGTGTGCGCGGCGGAGCGCCCGATGCCGGCGCGGGCGCCGACGCACCCGTGGGAGTGGCCGCAGGACAGGTGGTACCGGGTACACGTGGACTTCCTCACGCCGTCAGCTGGTACGTATTACTTTGTCCTGATCGATGCCTACTCTAAATGGATCGAAGCAAGCAAAATAAAGGGGACACGCGCCGCAGATACCATAGCCAAGTTGCGCGAAATATTTGCTCGCTTCGGAAATCCATACGAGTTGGTGTCGGACAACGGGCCTCCGTATACGAGTGGTCAGTTTGAGTCATATTTGAAGAAAGAAGGCATTCGTCACGTTTGCATTTCTCCGTACAAGCCAAGCAGCAATGGGGCGGCTGAAAAGACAGTTGGATTAATAAAAAAGTGTCTAAAAAAGGCAGAGCGAGATAATGTGGACGTAGACGAGGCCTTGCAAATCTATTTGCTAAATCATCGATGCACGCCACACTCCACAACGGGTAAGTCACCGGCAGAGTTAATGTTGAAACACAACATACGTAATCGCCTCGACCTTCTGCGGCCAGACCCGCGAGAGTATGTGCGAGAAGCTCAAAAAAAACAAATGAGTAAGGAGACGTCGACTCGGGAATTTCAGGTGGGTAAAGCAATTATGTATCGCGTATATCGACAAAACAAGCAGTTTTGGGCCACAGGTTCAATTATGGAGCGTGTAGGGCCACTAACATACCGTATACGTGGGGCTGATGGGAGTGAACACAAAAGGCACGTAGATCAATTATTGACGAATCGTAGTAGCGAGGATGATACCGGTAAGAAAATTATAACACAGTGTGATGCCGACGGATCGAACCAGGCGACAGCGCTAGGCCGGGCGGCCCGCGCCACCGCTGAGTCACCACGTGCGGGCGATTCGGGTAATACAAGCCCACCTTCAGAACCTATACCGATAACTATAGGTAAACGCGTTCGTCGTCCACCGATAAGGTACGGGTTCGAATAGATAAGACTCCCATAACTAATAAATGTTATAATCTTAATCATGTCATTTACTTTGTGTACCTACGCGTAGCAGGAATAACTCTTAAGGCTTCAACTTTGTATTTATCACCATGGGGTTCATAAGTACAATGTAGGTACTAGTTACTTATAATTACCAATGTATAAGAAGCAGATTACCAGTGCGCAGCGCAGGATTTAGTTTAAAGTACCTACTCCTAAATATGGTTTGTAAAACGCAAATTAATTATACCGGGTTAGTAGGTACACACCGCTAACTATAAGTACCTAAGTATACTTACCTATGTGTAATAAACTTAAGTAGGTAATAAGGACTGATTTTTGATATCGTAGAATAACAACTCATTCCAAGATTAGGTAAATATCGTGATGATTATGACTAATCTCGGAATGAGAGCTATTACGGGTTAGTCGAATTGATATTGTAAAAAAAAATGTTAGATTTAAGTTGATACGTAAGCTAATTTAAGGGAGGAAGGATGAGCTGTATTGAATTTGGGTAGATTAAGCTTGATGAATCTACCGACCAAGAAGAAATAAACCAGTCTTGAATATACTCGCGTGCTGTGTTATTTGTCTCCCGATTAACATACCTAGTACAGTACACTAACCTTGGACAAAAACTTACAGTGGAGTCCTCACATATCAAAGTTGGCTAGTAGGTTAAGTTCAGCTGCTTACGCTGTCAGAAAAATAAGGTATTTGACTGACATCGAGACGGCGCGATTGGTTTATTTTGGCTACTTTCATAATATAATGACATATGGAATTTTACTGTGGGGAAAGGCAGCAGATAGGTATACATTCAATATTTGTCTTACACAAAAGGGCTATTCGTTCAAATTATAAGATGGGCTCGCGAGAGTCACTAAGAGACCTGTTTAAAGAGGTAAATATACTGACAGTAGCCTCCCAGTATATTTACGAATGTATTATTTATGCGCTTAAAAATATAGGATCGTTTAAAAAAATTAACAGTAGCAGATATAAACATATAATTTCAATTTCTTAGTTCCGTGTTCGTAAAGTATAATATACTATATAAATCATTTATGGGTCAATGTCAACTATTTTACAATAAATTACCTATTGAAGCACTTGAATTGCCATTACCTGCTTTGAAGAAATATTTAAAATCATCCTTGCTAAAAAAGGGATACTATACTGTCGAGGACTACTTAATAGATAAAAATGCTTGGCCCAGTCAGCTTAGTAAATAAAAAAAATATGAAAAGTTGCTAATTATTTATAACTGATTACCTTGACATTACTTATAATATATGAACTATGGCTATTTACTTAATGTATTAATTGTTAGTTTAACTATAGACGATGCACATACACGTAGCTGAATTTAATTTCTCCATTTTATTATCTAAGGTATTTTAAAAACTAATTTTATGTGAAAATCCCCGTGACATGTTGTAATAATTTTAAGTCTTAAGTATATTTAATAGAACCTGAGTGTTTCTAGTGTTGTAGCTGATGACGGACGATGCAAAAGTGGTTCGATGAATCCTATTTGAATAAATAAATTCTTTATTTCTTCTTCTTTCTATGGACGCCTAGCTGCAACTCCAGAGGAGTAATATATCTACGTGTAAGTAGTCGACCTGATATTGATTCCTTCCTCGTATTATTGAAATATTTAAGAACTACTACCTAAATGGATTTGGATGAGATTTGGCACACAGATAGAGATACCATAATTATAGGATTACCTATATAGGAACGCATAGGTACCTACCCAAGGAAATTTTGGGAGTTCATGAACATGTTTTTTTTTTACAAATACAGACTAACATACATAACAATATACCTACTACTTATACTTATAACTTAATAATAGCACGTTAACGCAGCGACGCGCGACATGTTCATGCCTCGAAATCGCCGCTGTGTACGACTATGGCGACGCAATGCTGCTATGTTGACCATGCAGACGAATATGAAAAATTTCTTTTAAATTACGTCAAAGCATACCTACCAACGGTCTGCCTGATGATAAATATAGGTTACACTAGAGTCGCAAGCGCTCATAGCCCGTGGGCACTTGCGAGTCTAGAAGAATTACAAGCGCGTATGTTCGCTGTGTTCACTCATTCTCATCATAGCGTATCCTCGGGATTCCTAGCTCGCACGTGTAGAGGTCGTCTGTGCAAACTCTACAGTACTGGCTGTACAGCACTATTCTCATTTCAAATCCAGCTGTCTAGAAGTCTATTAATAATACAAGAAGATTTAAAGACATCTAGGAGTCGCCCACGAGGTTATGGCCTCTGTGCCACGAAGCTCATACCTCTCGCAACGTCCGTCACGTTACCTCGTCCTCTATCTCTCTCCTATCTTGTGTCAGCCTACGAGACAGGCCTAGGAGACAGGGCTAGTAGGGGTCACATAAAAATGTATTTAATTAACTTTGTGTCATGCAGTGTGTGTAACATTTTTTAGGTAATGATAGTTTGATAATCATCTTATAGCTCTGTGTATAAATAATTTTTTTTTTTTTTTTTTGTAACGTATACTTTAATAAACGCTTTCGTTCATAGCCCTTGGATGGGTGACCGCCTGTTTGAGTGGTTACTATAAATCAGCGCTTCCGTGCTTTGGAAGGCACGGTAAGCAGCTGATCCCGGCTGCTGTCTACGACAGTAGTCGTTAAGCAGAGTTAGGAGGCCTTCAAGCGGCTTAAGAACCTCTAACAGTCGAGTTGCCCACTCACTTGACAAAGGGGGGACAACTGTCACTTGCGTCCGCAAGAGCCACCTACCACAACCCTGCACGTGTCCCCTGGGTGGTAACTAAAAAGTGACAAACTCAATGTATGCCACACGATTAAATAAATAAACGCTTTAAAAATCTATTGTGTCTTTCTCTACTTCTGAGCACCTTCCTTACACTACATAGGTAGGTATCTCCACTCGTCTCTTCGCCCTGGGCAAGCAAGCCCGGGTGTGAATAATGAATGGTCAGTCACCGGGGACTGCTCAAACATATGTAAATCCCCTCCGCATTTGTTGCTTTGACCGGCGCTTGAGTGCTTGTTTTGGACGTTATAGGACCATCGATTCAACTCAACCATATAGCGTCACTAGCGTCAGCAATATAAAATTATTTAAGTAGGCACTAGGCATCTACTTGATTTTTACCCCTAATGTCATAACTCATCACGGAAAACATTTAGGCACCACCAAGGCATTATAATTTCGTATATTTTTTTCTAATGACTTAGGTAGTAGGTAATATACCCATATTGAGGCAAAACTGTTCGAACTTTTTGACATAAGTACAGAACATAAGCAAAGCTTTTTTTTTGTGATTTATTAGTTAGTAAAATTCGCATACGGCTTGATTTTAGCGGATTCGTCCAGATAACGTTTGGAAGTAATAGTAGTGCAACTTATTTTTAGGGTTCCGTACCAAAAAGGTAAAAAAGGAACCCTCACGGTGCGACTCTGTCCGGCGTCTCGCCGTCTGTCATAATGATAAATATCTCAGGAACTACTTATGTTATCAAATTGAAATTCGGAATAGTTGTAAACAAAACTAATTCACGTGTATGGAAAGCTTGCACCCCATTATGAACCGTGAATATGTTACCCTTACGGACCCAGGAAATACGATTGTGCAAGTGCAGGTCAAGTACATTTTTTTAAAGCTATTTTATACATAAACACATATTTTTTTCTAAATCTTTATGATGACACCATGTGTGCTGTGATATATTTATACTACAATCCGTTTAGATGTTTTCACAATATAAATTGAGAATTGTAATTAGGTATGTTTTTTTATTATATATATTTATATAGATGTTTTATTGACTCACTTTTCTTTCAACGGCTAGCTTATTGAGCGCCAATTTTAAAGTTAAATCTCCATGAAGATAACTTCACCCAAACTTATAACAACGGCATATCATTAAAATAAATCAACAAAATGCGAGTCGTAAACCTGGCAACACATCCCTAACCGGGGAACCCTTATATTAATTAGCGAATATTTGGGGGTTATTTGCTTAATAAAGCCTTATTTAGAGCCCCCTGAGTGAAATATGAGCCATTGAGGAGAATTAGTACTTAGCACTTCTGGAGATGTTCCCTTTGTGTCATAAACCAAAGTTGACCGATGATGCGTTTCGAGAATCCAAATCTTAAAAAAATACAGCTATAATTAGTAACGGCTGGTCTCTCCTAATAAGTATACGTAATTTATTCATGATATGACTTCCTTATGGGACTATAACCTACACAAGTCCCAGCCTAAAAACAATGTCAATATTCACTAAGAGTCCGGTGAAACGGCATTTGGACATGTAGGTACTTAAAATGTATTCTTGCACGTTCGTTAGCAAGATCATTTTATTTCGAACATGATACGGTAGATGTCACGTTACGTTCAATTTAGGTACCTTGTCAATAAAACATGATGAGCATATAAGTACGAGTACCAACCACTTACAAAACGAGCCTTAGACTATATATATGTACATGTTCATCCCCTTGTACCCTGATCAAAACTAATTCGTAGCGCAAAAAGTGCGCACGCGTTATTTAAATACAATGGCGTTCGTTAGGTCGGCGGCAGGCCTCAGGAGTTCGATGCAAGATTTAATTAAATCGCCTCCCCCCAGCGCGTAGGAGCACTAGGAAAACAGCAGGCTTACTTAATCAACTGCATAAAAAAGAGATGCAAACGAGTCCCCAAAACTTGTCATCACGCGAAACTACTTCGCCTATACACTAGTCCAGCCGTAGTTAACCTAAAAGGACTGCCACAGGATCGTTTTCTGATCGAAGCACACGCAAATCTAAGCCAAGTCTGCTCATGTCAACATAACATAGTTCCAATCTTCACCACATATTGGTTCTTGCATCTATACCAGTACGTTATACGCGCCGAATTTTTTGCCGCTCGCTGTCACTGAGTTCAAGATGAGAACCACAGTAAATATATATATGTACAAACCGTTTGTAACAGACGTCCGATGTGACGTAGACACGCGTCGCTACAATAAACGTGAGTGCCAGTTGGGGTATAGTCGGCGATGCATCAGTGGTCCGCTTGGGGCGCATTTATGCTTAGATTACATAGAACCGATTGTGAATGGAGCATAGGTGTAAAAAGGCTTTGAGAGTTACTACTTGAGAGACTGAGTTAGTTAATATATTTACTGTTTTAGAACCATCAAGCTTACCTACTGTATTGTGTCCACATCGCCCCTCGATCGTCGCTTCTCGGAGCTGATTTATCGCGCCGCCGCGAGGTGCCGCCTCAGCCTCCGAGTAAAGGATTGCAGTAGTTAGCCTATTATTAATCGGACGCATTTGCTGTCATATTTTCGTGACGCTAGCGGTGAAGCTATTAGGGAGTCAAGTCAAAGTTAAGGAATATAAAGGTTGTAATTAATTTTACGAATTTCTGGTATAAAATTATTTTGATATTTAGTATCATGAAGGCACTCAGAATCAATATGGAACAAATGAAGCTTGGAATTCTGCTTGTTACGCTGATTGGCAGATTTGATACAATTTTAAGAAAAAAACTAACCTAAGTATTTAATTAAACGATACATATTATACCTATCAACTAATTCTGAAACTGTCTGTTTTGGCTAGTATCATTTTGTAATGCTTTGCTATTGACTATATCTCAACTTGCCTCGGTCTCCCCTTCACATTGTCTTACGCAAATTATATGAAACTTACGCTATAGATATTTTAATTTTTTTAACACCTTCACTTAAATAAAACTGTTTATAAACAGTTTTATAAATCCGCAGGTCATCGTTGAATATTTACTTGCGTTAACATTTGATGATGGATTATTGGATGAAACATACATTATCGGATGCCGACCAGGCTCAACATCAAAGAGTTTCAAATTTAGTTTCGATGCACTATTCTGGCCAACTACCAACGTGCTCTTTCGATGCGAAGCACAAAGGCGAGCTACGTGACTGGCTGATTGGAACAACTGACTTTCAAAAATTACGGACAAAAGATAAAAGTTTTCTATTTACTCGGCAGTAGTGGTTTTCTAACATGTACAGTAAAGTGTAAAAATATGGATCGTGCATACATCGTACAGTCAGCATCAAAAGTAGCTACGCAAATGAAGACGTCAAAAGTCTTTATTAAAAGGGAATAAGAACTTTTGACATCTTCGATTACGTAGCTACTTTTGATGCTGACTGTACATCTAAATATGTCCCATTATCGCTCTTATGTCAGCGGATTAACGTTTCGGTACATATTTATGAGAGGACTAAATAAATACATATTTTTGCACTTGACTGTACCTGCTCAGATAATTAATGATTGAAAAGCGTGGGCTTTTAGTATGCTGAAAGTATAATTAATCATTTTACTAAGCACACGAGTAGGTAAGTGATATATTGTAACATATTCTAATACAAAGAATATTGGCATTGACCCGTTTCATTATAATATATGTTAATATATCTGAGACTCACGGGATTAATATGTCTATATATATATATATATATATATATAAAATAATTGCATTATCACTAACATTTGATTCTGATTATCACGTATAGTCAGGATTAAATATTAGCTAATCATCTTGTAGGATTTACCTACTTCTTAGGTACGTCGGAATAATCCGGACTCGCCTCCTACTCTTAGTCCTTAGTTGGTAAGTCTTGTTAGGGATCACAAAATCCAGTCTGCAAATATATTTACAAAGAGATACCTACTCCTAAATAGTACTGTGTTCTTGCTGCTGAGAGATAATTAAAGCCGTGATATTGTTACATCTTCAGGGTCTTATTAACAATATTACGGTAAGTATAAAATTAAATTAATCAGGCAGGCCGTAAGCTTGTTTGCCACCGTCGTAGTATAAAAAAAATTAACATTTTTGGTAACGTAATACTTGCTGTATATTTAATTTGACATGAAGCGGTTTTCCCTGAAGTAAAGATTCAGTGTTTTGAACAGACTGTAAATGCATATAATATTTTAACCAGCCATAGTTTTCAACCGTACAAATGATATGAGAAAGTAATTTAGTTAAATATCTTAATTAATAAGGAGTTTATTTTTTTTAAGTACGACCGAGCAGCGATGTTTTAAGTTCAATAAGATTTTACTGACCAAAACTTTTGACATCTATGAATGTCATCACGGTATCGTAAACAAAATTATTATTTGTTTAAAAAAAATTGAAACGGTTCCTAAACGAAAACGTAGGACCGCCAGTAATCGTCATCAAAATATTCGCCCGTATCAATTCTACTCGCTGTACAATGTAGAACTAATTAAGTTTTAAGTTAAGCGCGAATATATGCCTGAGTGTTGGATTTTTTCTATGTATTACAGTATTTATTTATCTACAAATAAATGATTTGAAGTTGAAGTTGAAGTACATTTTTATTATTATTACATTTATTTAATAAACAGAGTATATAAACATGGGTACATTAGCTGGGTCTCACAAAACTGTCGGAACAGTTTGTCTGTGTGATTATAAACATAATAATACAGAGTTAATAATTAATTAATTAGGTACTAATTTATAAATAGGTTTAGGTTAGACACATGTTTAACCTAACCTAAACCATGCATACAGTTACTTATGTGTTATGATACTTAAATAATGTCGTTTAGTACATCGTCTAGTACCTTCTTTGTTTGGTTTGAAACTAGGTTAAATATCTTCAGGTTGTCCCAAATATTAATTTATAAGACTTTACTATCCCATCTCCATCAATATGTTCAACACCCCAACTTCAACCTTTACTTGCATATTTATTTACACGTATACCCGAAACAGAACGAACTAAGTTGCAAGGCGGACACTAAAAGTGTATTTCCTTGTCCGGCACGGATCGGGTTACTTTTTCCCAGTATATTAAGTTAGGGTCCCCCAGGGTGAGGGCGGTATGATTTATTCTCTTCCTCGACTATACGTCTTAATCAATTGGCAACACAGCAAACTTATAGGTTATCTTCTCAATTAATCTCTTATTCAAATCTCGGACGCTGTCGGACATAAATAACTCGGTCGGAGAAATATTGTATTTTGTTGATATTTTTCTGTAGAATATTGTTTGTGGGAGTTTTGTGTTGGTCAAGCAGTCTATTTTCTTGGCGTATTTATTTTTAATCTACGTTTTCCCTGTCTATGCAAACTTGTACTATGGGTACTAGACGATGATATATATACTTATACATATAATTAAATATTTAAATACATCCTTGGCTCAGGAACAACATATTCTTGCTCATCACACAACAACTAAAGGCCTTTATCGGGGTTCGAACCCGTGACCTCCGGCTTTGTAGGCAGAGTCACTACCAACTAGGCTGCAGAGGTCGACAGTTATTATTCCTGTATAATTACTTAAAGTGGAATTGGCCCAAAAAAAAAAATTGCTTCTGTATTCAAAAGTTAAAGGATACTGAATCACAATATTCGGCATATACCTACCTATACACTGAGCATAATTTTGGCTTTTTTTTATGATCATTGTTTTTAGCCATTAGGAACAGGGTATTTCCTGTTCTAAAACCTGACCATAACAACACGTTGAATGACTAAAGAGCTATTTCAATCTCAAAACGATTAGAATTGCTCTTTGAATATTGATTTAAAATCATTTACTTATAAAAATTAAGACCTTGTATAAAAGAGTACCGATGCATATAAACTATAGGGAAATTTGTTTCAATTTTGTTGTTTTTCGGTTTGTTTACGCGTAAAGTCTTGCCAAGTCTCGTCTAATCACGCGCCCCTCGACCCATCAAACGGCCAAGTTTCACTTAAAAAGACGTTTTGTACCAAACTTGGCTTATTAAAGGGAAGTTGGCGGAAGCTACGTTTCATATCAGCCCCTAATTAATCAGGTAGGGAAACGAATAACAAAGTATTAAATTACGAACTCAACATTTTCTAATAGCTTTAATTAATAGAAACAGAGTTGTACGGGTCGTCAAGTTTAATATAGGTACTTTTGGTTATTTATGAAAACATATCTGTGTCAAAAGGAATATATTCAAAATTTATTCAAATTTTGCATGCTTAATAACATGTTTCGTTTATTAGAATTTGGACTGGAAGACAATTTATTTATAATCATGCGCAAAATGTTTACTTACCTAATTAAGTCCTGGATATCTACTCCAAAATTGAATAATTCCGAATCAACCAAACCAAGGGCTCCATTCTGATACTGACATAGGTATTGGGATTAGATTTGTATGACACTTGTACACATATTTATTTTAAATACTTACGTCAGTTAGCAAGACAGGCTTGAACGCCAGTTTTTTCTAAAGTTTTCCGAAATTTTGCAGGGCTTATGCGACTTACAAAACGTGAGATGTCTCCGAATGCCATGGCTGTGAATGTGTCTTACACATTCACTGCCAAGAATCACTACGGGTTACGCCAGTTGGCGGTCCCGTGGTTCTTCTACTAAGTACTGTAGTAGTTGTAGGCACCCGCCAGGCGAGTTCCTGGACTTCCTGGCAGTAAAAGTGTTAAAAGCAGAATCGCAGCGATATGAAACAAAACTAGTGCCTATGCCAAATCTTGGGATTAGGTGTCAAAGTGGAGCCCGGGGCCCTTTGGGGCAAAGTTCAAAGTTCAAAGTTCAAAGTTCAAAGTATTTATTTGTCAAAACACAGGTTATAAAGATGTTATAAATGCAGCTTGGTATCGCTATGTCTTACCCGAAGGTGTAACAAAATATAGGCTTCAATTAATGGTCAATATAAACATAAACATAAATTTTCATGCAGCGTGCTTTTTTTAATACATAAATATGCGAGTTCAAAATGTATCTTTTCTATATACAACGGGAATAACGCTAGGAGGATGATGGGAGATATCAAACAAAACCAATATCTTAGGAATGTCCTTTTCTGTTACTTAAGAGGAATGCCTATCTGCGATTTTCCCATACAAACGCTCTCGACCGTTTCTCCCTGGTTTTTGAACCTAGAGCAATTTTTTTTTTAAATAAGCTCAATATCATCAATGTATATGCCGCTATGTTTCGCTTTTTTGGATCTTTTTATTTTAAAGAAACTTACAGCGCCTCAAAAATCGCAATAACGGCTTAATAGAAATGGCTGCTAAAAAAGCGCAGTATACAAATATAACAACAAATATCCAAAAAAAATCAAAACGTAAAGGCGTAGATTATTTCTTCTTCTTGCAATTTCCGAAATTGTATGATGATGCGTTGCATTTTGGAGGAGGAAACCGTCGAGAGCGAAACCTCGATTTTTGAGTTTTTTTCGTGGGAGTTTTAGTTCGAGCTGCAGTTGTCCTTATCGCATAGACAGCTCCCGCCGCCCACAACAGCGCGACAGAAACATTGCGTCAAAAATTTGAGATTTCAAAAGTTGGTAAGCTAGGCATTGCTCTTATGGCGGGCCGTGCAAGCCAGACTTCAAACAAAAGACGATGCCTAATCTAGATATATCTCCACCATCTGATCCCTAAATGAATATGCAAGTCCATTCATTAATAATTAAAAGCCCAACTAAGAGGATAAGTGGCACATGAGCTTTCTTACTTACGGCTCTTACCGTCCATTGAAGGCGAGCTTTGCTTCACTATTTACAAGCTCTGAAAGCTTTTCGGTAACTCTGGCATCGAATGTACCTATACGTTAGTCGCTGGAATTAACCTAGCTATTGACCTAGCTCCTAGCTTAGTCTTTATTGGCAAAACTGGAAGAAACTGAGAAGGAAATCTAGTCGGTAAACCAAACTTATACTTACGCAAAAAACACATTATAATGATTTCGTTTGCAGATACCTCATTCCAAATAACATTAGAATTGTATCGGACAACTGCGTCTACGTTTCAATGTTTATATAGGGTATAAAAGGGAAACATTGGATTAGCTTTACTTATTTAGATCATTAAGTGATTATCAATCACAATAATATACTTATTTTATTGCGTTTTAATATGCTTTTCCTGGAGACCGCATGACGATTAAGGCACGATTTTTCTAATCTTATCAGTAAGTAGTTAATAGGATATAATCATCATGTCATTTTAAATTAAATTAATTTAATCAATCATTACATAACACTTTATTTTGTTACGTCATTACAATATCACCATGTGCCTTGTGGGAGTTGTCTTACTGAATCTTGTTCCGTAACAGAAATTACATATCCATCATAAAATCAGCTCTTAGGCCCAATTTCGCTAAATTTTAATTTCGAACTTGTGTCGTGGCAGAGAGATGGGACAGCGCCCTAATCAGGCACTGGACCTCTCAGCACTTAAGTTTAGGTACTAACATAGTTATTTAAGTTGATTGTAATACTAACATCTATGGATTATTTTGTCCGAAATAAATGCTTTTTATTTTTATTTTTATTTTATTTTTTATTTTATTTACTCTGAGGGTAAACATCAAAGTTGGACTGAATTTGGAGTACATTATATATTTAGAATTATTTATAGCTTTAACCTGAACAGACAACACTATGTTTCTTTAAAATAACTGAACGTGCTAATTGCGACCAGATTAAATAAAAAAAAAAATAAAAAAAATTTGAACTGTTTATTTTCAGATCTATCAGTTTATTTATTTAGTCCAATCTTTAATATTTAAGATTAGTGCACACAAACAAAACCAAACTGAAACACGTGTAAAAACAGTTTGAATAGAGTTTTTTTTTACATTGTGTACCTAGAAGTATATAGGTAAATACTTCTAGGTACTTTACGTGTTACTATACAGCAACAAAGGTCTAAGTAGTGTTGAGTGCAAAAAACACGATTCAGAGAGGTTCCTTTATCCCATAAGAACTCTGCGAGACCAAATAAAAAAGCTAAGCTCGCTGCAAAGCTATGCAAATGTACAAAGGTCTTGAGGGTCGCCCGCCGGAGGCCAGGACCGGCTTAAGGCTTGTCCATAATGCTTTGTTGCAGTAGTCATTAATCATTTATTTATCTGCTTTATACCTGCATTGTTAAGATTTGGTAATCAAGACTTAGTTCATTTACCGTAAAATGGGGTGAGTAGGGTTCGCGGGGAGAGTTGGGTTATGAATGGGAAGAGAAGGGTTGAAAGGGGGGTGAGATGGGATTTTAAGGCTACTGCTACAAAAATAATGTATTCAAATTTAAAATGGAGCTATAGAATACTCATAATAATAAAAAAACTGGCCAAGTGCGAGTCGGACTCGCGCACGAAGGGTTCCGTACCATTATCAATAAAAACAATAATTGTATTTCTTTTTTAATATTTGTTGTTATAGCGGCTACAGAAATACATAATCTGTGAAAATTTCAACTCTCTAGCTATCACGGTTCTTGAGATACAGCCTGGTGACAGACAGACGGACGGACGGACGGACGGACAGCGAAGTCTTAGAATAGGGTCCCGTTTTACTCTTTGAGTACGGACGGAACCCCTAAAAACGATCCAACATTCTTCCAAAATCACCTTTGTATGAAAACCCATCTCACCCCAATTACGAGGGACTACGGACGGGATGAGGTAGGTTTTCCTGTTTATCGTCAAAGTTATAAAATAGAACTACCCAAAATAGAATTAAAACTAAAATACAAACGTCCGGAACACTTATTATATACACCAGTTAAGAAATATGACCTGTACCTAGAGGAGAACAGTGGGACAGCGGGACATCGGACATCCAGACAAACGAACGAATTTCGGCCCAAATTGAAGCATAGAACATCGTTCGCTACGCTCGCTCTTTTAACTTTGTAATTACATACCAAAGTTTGCCAGGCAATTTTAATTGAATCAAAATATTACACTGGGACCATTATTTATGCTGGGACTATAGAGAAATAGACTTTATTTATACTGGGACATAATTTTAAATATAATATTTAAATAACAATATTTGAGGACCATAGTTCACAAATCGAACTAGCCCCAAAGTAAGTTATGGGTAGCTACTAGACGACGATATATTTAAAAGATACAAATAACAAACAAAGAAAACATCCAAGACTAAGAAATAAATATTCATGGTTTTTTTTTTAAAGAAGCCTACCCTTGTAGTGTCCCACTGCTGGGCAAAGGCGTCCCCTCTTGATTTCCACTCGTCCCGATTCTGAGAAATCTCTGGACAATCGTTGTGAAATACGTCCAGGGGGCCGATTTTTGACTTTCGAGCGCTCGAAAATTAAATAAAAGTAAATACTATTAAAGTCTCAAAATTGCAGTCACTTACTTTCTTCCGATATAATTGAATACGCGTGGTAAATACCACTCGTTTTTAAATTTTCTATCGCTGTTTCAAAATAGCATTTCATCATTTTTGAAAGTTTTCGAGTGAAAGAGTAGAGCGCTTGAAAGTCAAAAATCGGTCCCCAGGTTATTCCGCCATCTCCTTCTCGGCCTGCCACGCCGTCGCCTCCCACCATGCGGCACCCACTCCGTATCACACAAAATATTTGGCCTTACCGGGATTCGAACCCAGGACCTCCAGCCTCGTAGGCAGCGTACCCACCAGACTAACGGGCCGTTGTTTAGTTCATCATTTTCGCATCGCATTCAGATTTCAATGTCTTGTCACCTTTAATTACTTAAATGTGGTCTACTGCTCGATTGCGTTTCACGTAAGATAGATTTAAATGCATATTTTAGAAAAAAAAATGTTTAACTGTCCTAAAGCTCGTTCGAAAAGTTACCCGTCAGATTGTAGCTTTATAACGTAAACTATCGCATCACCCCATCACCCCAACGTATCAAATAACTTTATACCTTACTCTGCCATTGTGGACACCTCCTCACGGCTGCGAGGGACTGGCCAGCCGGCCGGAGGGGCTCAAAATACCCTCGCTTTGTTGCCCGCGCTAATCCTTTAATAGCAATCGAGCTGCGCCAGCTTCTTACCAGATTACGCTGAATAACAGCATTTTGGGAGAAGCCTATTGACTAGGTTGTTGTAGAATCGCAGGAACTAAGTAGGAACTAAAAAAGACGTTTAAATCTACCTAACGTATGTACGTAACAGTACCTACGCAATCGACCAGCTGATGGAAACAAATCACTAAAAGTAGATATTATCATATACACTCGCGGTCAATGAATACGGGTCACCCTAAATTAAATCACCGCAATAGGTTTTTTTTTTAAATTTTACACTAGTTATTAACTTTTTTTTTTTTTTTTTTTTTTTCTAAACCAAATCTTGCGATCAGCCCTGTTGGCTATAAGCAGATTCGATGACGCTGATTTTCGAGGCGGGTGATACCCCCAGCGGGGTACATCCCATTTATCCATGTAGTCAGTCTATAAGCTGACTAATGGTCAAAGATGTCTCGCCTCTTTTTAAGCCGACGAGTGATTTTTGGGATTGTTAGTTGCCCCGCAAGTTGGTTTGGATGCTTTTGTAGTCTTGCTTTGTATTTGTCACCATACAAAGCAATTTCTTGTTTGACGGTAAGTTATTAACTTAGTATAGTATTCTTTTTAATACCCAACTGTATTAGCAATTTCCGGGATCCTATTATAAAAATATCAACGTCCAAAAATGACGATTTTTGCTAGTATTGAGTTAAAGTCAATTCAATTACCCAGTTTCCTCTTGTTAAATTGTAAGTAGCTGCCTACTTAAATAACATGGTGTCGCTATATTGATAACAAATCATCAAGTTATTGTGAACTAAATAATAAGTTACAAAATCTCTAAAAAGTACCTACCTACACTAGAAAATTAAAAAAAACTCTGTAGTCCTATAAAAATAAATTGCAAAGCAACTAGGTACCTAAATGCAGTCAATCAATTAGTATGAGTCTTTTTCGCGGTCTTAACTCTTGTCCTTGTTGTGTTAAGTATATTGAACATCTTGTTCGCTCAGATTTATTTGGTGGCGAAGCGATTGTAAGCGAAAACAATCTAGGTTTCTTGTATACCTATGAACAGTTAAAAAACACTTATGGCTCCTGTATATGTTAGAGGTCAATAAAATTTATACATACTATTTATGTATGAACTGTTAAATTACTTAACCGGTGTCCGAAAAAATACTGATGTCCAGCGTAAAATTGTATGTGTGTCTAATAATAATTTCATCACCCCGCCCCTTTGGCGGTAAATCATCCGAAGCACACGCACTCCTATTTATCATTTCTTTGTCCACCAAGATTTATAGGTCTCCGCGGACGGAGATGCTATGGCGATCAACATCGATGCTGAGAAATAAATATGAATGGGCCGAAACAAACTAACTATAGAAATAACACGATTAGTCATGATATGACTATTTACCTACTTTATTAGTTACCTATCTTTTCTCTTTGTGAGGAGATCATCCAGATTGACATTTCTTATATTCAATTCAATTCAATTCAATCATTTATTTGCTCTAAAACACATTTCTCGATGCATGAAAATATAATTATAACATACAAATAAAATTAACAAGTACAAAATTTAATTTAAACAAATATTATTAACTTACATTAAATGTCACAACAAAATAATATTCATTTTATAATTTAAATAATAATAATAATGCAATTAAGAGGTCAGTACAAATAAAGAAAAAAATAAAATTAAAAATAACTGAATAAATAAATGTCAAGACAATTTGTCGAAAATTCTTGCATAATATTCTTTAATTGAATATAATGGACGGGTCAAAAAATATTCCTTTACTTTTTTGTCAAAGGATCTTAGCTCTTGAATATTTTTTAGGTCGTCAGGAAGTAAGTTGTACACTCTAATGGCAGTATTATTTAAACTTTTGTCAAAATGGGCATAATGCACAACATTTAAATGCAGTCTATTTCTTTTCCTAAGATTATTATTCGTAGTCTGGCCTTGCCGGACATACATGTTCATATTGTTAAAAACATAAATACATAAACGGTACAAATAGAGAGAAATTACAGTCAAAATGTTATTGTCAACAAATATACTACGGTGAGAGTCAGGCACATTTTTCTATTAATCTCAGAGCTTTTTTTTGTTTGAGGAGCACTAAGTTAATGTTAGTTCCATTTCCCCAAACCTCGACACAATATCTAATTATGCTTTCAAAATATGAAAAATACGTGGTCAATAATACATCTTTGCTGACTATGTTCATCAGTGATTTCATTGCATAGCAAGCACTAGCTAGTTTCTTATTAACCTTATCGATCTGGTCATTCCACCTCAAGTATGGGTCAAGATCTACACCTAGAAATGTTGTACATTTAGCTTTACATATTGGTATATTACAATCAAAGTCAGGACTAGATGTACTTCTACGAAATGTCATGTAAAAGCTTTTGCTACAATTCATATTTAACACCCAAAGTAGCAATTTTTTCAACCCCCGATGCAAACCGGGGGTGTTACAAGTTTTACACTTGTACCAATGTGCATATTTGTGTTTGTCTGTGGTATCTTAGCTCCTAAACGGATAAACCAATTTGAGTGCGGGATTTGTTTTCAGAGGAAATTCTGGTGTACCAGTAACAACAGTACGTGACGATTTCGTACGTTGCATAGTGTATGTACAAGCAGTATGTCAAAACCTAGAAAGATCAAGCAATCAAAATGCCCCATTAACTTGGCAGGCATAGGCTGTGTTACAATTACAATAACGATCATGGAATATAATGGGTGTATAACAAAACTACCAAAATTCAACTTCTAATGCATGCGCACCTAGCCCGAAATTCACGCCTAATCCCAATATTGGCACATAAAAACTTAGCCTATTTTAATGTATTTGATGGGATATTAAACAGTCAGAAAGTATTCCTATCTTAGCCGACTACGACTGCAGCTCTGTACGGTGCCTACACCTAGGCATCGACGTGCCGGTAGGTACCTACATTCCTAGATCGCAGCCGTCCGCATATCTTAAATAGCGCCGTCGCGGTGGCACGATTGGCATGCGCAAATTCTACCGCCTCGTGGTACTCCAGCCATCCGCATAATTATTGACTATTGGTCTACTTATGTTGACGGAAAATACCGTCATCTCTTACGCAGCGGGGGGGTTAAACGAGATCCTGCCTCTACATGAAGATAAATACCTACATATATAATTATGATTTGCTTTCATTAAAATTGCTATATAAGTATGTTGCCTTGAGACATTATTAGAAATCTTCACATCTGACATTGTTTGTGTTTACTTACTTGATTCTAGCGCTATGGACATATATGCCATTCGAATCCTAAGCTTTAGGTTAAGTTAAACTTATTTAATGAACTCGCAGATATATTATAGTAAATATAGATATTGTACACGCCTCTCGGAAAATGTCTGTCGGTATTTGTACTAGTATATCATGTCATTATTTTGTTTTGTGATATGACTAGTTGATGCCATTTTAAATGATATTTTTCTGGTTAGTTTCTAGCGGTGGTTAATCTTATTAAATATCTTATTTTAGGAAGTGCTTGTAGAACAACCAACTGCTAAAAATATCGCAGAGCCCTATTCACACAATTAATATTCGAATTCCGAAGTTCGAGTGGTCCTCTGATGCTATAGCTGCCTTGTTCGTAACTGTTTGTCATCTCACCTGGCATGGCTTACAAATTACAATCACCTCAGTTTATGGCAACCTCTTGATTACACAAAGGCCGTTTACGCTTCTCAATCAAAGTCAACACTGCACCGAAGCTGTAAATCAAGCAATAATCGTCTTAGCCTAATTAATGCCGTATTTACCTAGCATCAACAAGCATTACGTGTTGTCACCAATGATTGTCACTGCCATCCGCAGTTTACCTCGGCGCCAAACGTTTTGAATTCAACTTTGAATCAAAGATATAAAACTCATATTTGAATGTTTGGGGGTCTTAGAAGATATGCTACGCGTAAATTACCTATCTGAATACAATACAATTCTGATTAATGATAACTATGTTAGCTTGAGTACTGTGGGCGCATTGTTGCGTGTACGAGTACGTCTGGTTGTATTTACATACATATGTGTACATTACAGATTGGTACGCATGGTGCGTAACATAGTTCTCGTAGAATGATCTTGATCGCAAGCAAAAAATATGTACCTATCTATGGCCGATTTTTTTTTCATTTTATTTACGTTTTGTGACTTTGTTACACACCATAATTGACAACATTTCTAACTATATAAAGATGCCTAATTCGAAAACCATTTCGGTAATTATTTTACCTGAACGTAATATAGTACATTACATCAGAGGCCGGAAATCCGTTTTCACGCCGAAGCATGTATAGTGCTTTACTCAAACATGCAATGAAATAAATAAATAAAATTCCTCAAATCAAACTAATTTTCATGCTGTGCCTGAAAAGTTGTATGAAATCCCATTTCAGGCCGCCTCGAGATGCTGCGCCCGAAAAAGGATACTTCCGAGTCTATTATAAGGAACGCAAAGAGAATATTTCATTGCATGTTTGAGAAAACGTAGTTTTCAGATTTCATTACTCACCCGTTTTTAAGAAAATCGTGAAATTGTATACTTTAATGTGGTTTAAGCCGTGTGTGACGTCAATACCCTTGCCAGACAAAGAATGAACTACTTTGGTAACGGCTACCCGCAACCAAAGGAATTCAAGGTGCTCCCGGTGAACTGCATCATCCGCTTTGTGGAAATGATGGAGCAAGCCTGAGAGCAGGTATAAAGGAGAGGGCAAATGCACAAAAGATTCCACTGGGTCGAAGTACATCACCTAGATAAGATAAGATAAGATAAGACGTCAATACTACGACTGTCATATGAAAGGTGTGCAAGCTGCCATACAGAGCCCTAACGTTGACGTCATAATTTAGTTACGACCTTCTGGAATTCGCTACTTTTCATTTTGATATTTCTGAATGAAAATTACAATTTAGGGAGAAATTAGAAAAACACGAGCCGCTTAAAAATCATTTTCTAGCGAAATAAATCATAAAATGGCCCACTTAAAAAAAAAAATGTTGTCAATTACGTACCCCAGAAACGGACGTGGGTAAGGATGGACTGACATTTTTGAAAGTGCGTGTAGTACTTTACTTTAGGTAAGATACAATAAGAATAACAAGACAAAACACACACACACTGACACACACACACAGATACAGTAAGACTTACAATAGATTAATAATATTATAACTTATCTATTTAATTAATGAAATCGCTTAATATTCATGGAAAAATCTCCACGAATTGGCACACAAATCAAATTCTCAAATTGTTTCGAAGTCATATTTTATTAGATTACCATAATTATAACAAATCAAAAAAATGTGCTTATATTTAATGCATGGAGGTGATCAGTTACAAAGAGCTAGAGTTATGCCCCTATAATGAGGGATAACAAGAATACATCATCATCATATTCAATGCAATATCTCTTAGCTTAGGTACTCTTCAACTCCTATTCTTATGCTTCTTCTTAAAGAACAGGCATACATCTGTTATCATCGGTTCGTTTGTGGCCAGCTTGGCACCCCCCTCTCAAAGTCTCCCTCCCTTCCTGAGTAGTTGTTGAATATGAAACCGTAGAAGAAGCTACTTCTTCATGTTTATTGTAGTCTGGTGCCGCCGTAGAAGTAAGTGTCATGGAAGTTGATGTTATTGCGTTTCCATCAGAATTTTCTTTTACTGTCGCATCTTCTTTAACTGAATTTGGAAAACTTACTGCCGCATCACCTCCATTGGTCACACCTTTGTTAACCCGCTCTGTCTTGTTGTTGAAACTGTCGATTCCCCAAATTTGATTCACATCTAACTTGACAATGTCTGCTGTTTCTTTCACTTTTCCATACAAATCTCTGACAGCTCCGCCTTCAACTGAGTAACTTATTGTTAAGCACACGAGAAATATAGTTAACTGCATTATACAATTCTTGTTGTAGCGACGTGTAAGTAAAAACTGGACTGTGTACATTATCTAAAGAACGCTTGCTTATATAGATAACACCTTGACCTGATCAAGTTATCTGTTACGCGATTCAGAAAACAACGAGTATCTGAACTCACCTCTCCACTCATTTCAAGTTTAACTTGATCTCGAAAATTGTAACAACTACGCGAAATCAGGGGTCAAACTTATACTGGTTGTTCTCAGGTTAGTTGTCATTTAGAATACAAGCTGGTATGTGGTCATCGTATTCTTGTAGTCAAAATAATAAAGTCAATGTTTTTAGTTCATTAATCGGCTGCCCTTGTCTACGGTTCGTTTTCACGACTAACAACATTCTCGTCACAGCTCTATAGGATCAGTCAAAGTGTGTTATGTAAAGAAGTCCTAGAAAGCGCACGGGAGTTCCAAGTGTCCATAGATTAATGTGTACTTACCATCACCATCGGGGCATCGAAAAATAAAAAAATATATAGGAGACAGTGGTAAATTGATGCCATCAAGATGATACCTACAAAATGACAAAATGGCTGTTTAGATGTAAATTACCGGTAATGCCCCGTTGGGCCACTTGCTGTTATTTCATGATTCGCCAACATAGTGATGATAAGTAGCACGATACTTGTTATGAAATCGTTTAATTGTACGTCATATAAGTGTTTACGTTTGTGGAACTGGAAATCAAATATTTTTTTCCTTATTGGCAATAAATAGGATTGCCTTTGTACATTAAGAGTACGAGGTCATTATATGAGCCAAATAATCGTACAGAAAAAGCGACTTTCAGCTGATAACAAAGGGTAACAAACAGAATCCTTAACCGAAGATAATTAACTAAACTTCATAAAAATATACTTAGTACCTACACTTTAGAAAGAGTTCTTGAAATTCATGACGATATTTTCTGTACCTGTTTACGTGATATGTTGGTCAGTCTTCTTTTAAATCTTCTGGCTAAATACCCATTGTCCCAAAACATTGAGATATAGATACTTTTAAGTAAGCGAGCGTACTCTGTCAGACGAACAGGGGGGCAATTTTCGACTTTCGAGCGCTCGAAACTTAAATTTCTACCGATATTGAATTGAATACAGTCAATACTACTCATTTTTACATTTTCTATCGCTATTTCAAAACAGCATTTCGTCATTTTTGACCGTTTTTGAGTGAATAAGTCGAGCGATCGAAAGTCAAAACTCGGTTTTGGTATAAGGCCGCACTGATGATCGGGCGATGGGCGGACTGCGTTTTCGGTACAACTCGGGCGACTTGATGTACCTACCTAATGAAGATCACCGTCGCGTCGCTAATCAGTTAATCACTCTACCAGTGCGGCCTCAGCTTGAAACTATGCACGTGTTAGAATATCGATTCTCCATTTGGGGCAGGGTCATGAAATCGACACGAGTCAATTCAATAGGTACCTACACGCGCGAAGGGCGCGCGAGGAATGCGTAACGCTCACCTGCGGTGAATGATGATGTTCCTATGTGTCACTATATTATGGCATTTTCGACGATCCCGGGAACAAGGGGGTTGTAACGATCTGTCACGAGCAGGGTAACCTAGACGATGTGGGAATGTTTGTCTCTAAAATAACAAAAACGTTTAAGAAAGATGTAACGTTTAATAAAGTGTATATGCATGGAATCTGAAAAATCGCATCGAGGAGTTGTTATAACTTATAAGAACATGGGTACTACTGGCTAGCGATTTTATTTATTTTAGTATTTTATCAAGTAAATGCATTTTTGTGGATATTATCCGTCAGACCTGGCATACATATAGGCAAGTATGTTAAGTATAACGAAGTCTAGCAATTACATTGGAATTATTAAAGACGTAGTTAAAAAGGTGTTTTCGTATTACTCATTTGTATATTGTTTTTCACGAATCTAACGCGATATTTATTTACCTTTATTTCTCAAGCGCGAGAGTTTAAAGTGTTTTATTACTCATTTGTATTGGTAGCCATAGAGTAGAGCGTGTCAAATAGCTATGTTAAGATACCATTGCGATCCAGTTATTAGGCTATAACTGACGGAAATACTGTTGCTTTGTAAATTACGATTTGTAGACATGTTAGGATTACATTAAACACATAGTGTATATCGTATAAATAATCACATTCATTATTCGACTGAGCAGTCTCGCCGTCGCCAAAGTTTGCCCGCCCGTCCCACGTGTCAACCTCGTGATCACGCCAATATTACCAACCTCCCTCCCTTGCACACAAAATATCCAAAACTGAACCATATCTACTTATAATACGATACTGTTTACGTGAATATTAGCGGTGGTCGTTGTAAGAAAAACGAGTCTCATTTCAAAGGGTCATCGTGGACAGGGTAAAGTCTGTGCTTGCAGTTTTCGCGTGAGGTTACAAAAGTAATGTAATGTCATAATGTGTAACAGTTTGATAGTTTTAATCGCACAATACATTCCTCAGATTTTGCAATGACTCCATATAAAATGTTCGTAAACGGTAGTGTTAATTAGACCCAACCGCAGACATAAAATTTGAGAATAGCCGCCATGTACATTTCTATGTAGGGGGTAATCCTAATCCAGAACTACTCTTCCGAATTCGAAAATGTTTTCACCTTCATAATGGTCGCCAAGTGTCCTTCATGATGGACATAAGCTACATTTATACATATACTCGTATTTCGTCCCTTGACTCCACCTAGGGTATCTGTGATACGGGTGACTTTATTTTTGTAACCATACCATGAATTGCTACATTATAATATACAAACGGTCATTGAGAAAACTGCCTGTGACAGACGAACAGACACTGAGTGATAACACCCACAATTTATCTGCTTTGCCTTAACGTTGAGTTCGCCTTTTGTAAGTAGGTACTATAAGTTCTTCTTTTGTGCAATAAAGATTGAATAAATAAATATCATAAGTGTTCCGTTGGACCAATTGTTATGGTAGTCCATGGGCGGCCGAGCTCTGCTCGGGTGAAAATGGAGAAAATACGGAGAGAACAAAATTTCCCGGACATGAGACCTATCTACATCGATTTCTCGCCCCGTAAACCCCTGTATTCCAAATTTCATCGAAGTCGTTAGAGCCGTTTCCGAGAAGGTGATTGCAAATAAGTATATATATATATATATACCTATACAAATATTGCTCGTTTAATAGTATAGGATGTAATAAAATTCTAATACTAGTCACATTTAGCATATTTTTTTTGAAGCCGGTTTAAAATCTGATAGCTCGGCGTGGTCGTTAATTCGGAGCGCGCCGAAGTCCGTACTAATTTCACACAAGAGCGCTGCGATGGCCGAAACTTATTCAATCAGAGTAAGCAGCGCAAGATTTTTCTCCCTAGACCAGGAATAGGTGTTGTTTTGAATGCGGCATTTGAACATGTGACTTAATATTCTCTTTATAAAGGATATTATTGCAAAGATTAGTTTCTGTGGAGTAATACTTAACAGCAGGAAATAATTGACTGTGTTGATGTTGAAACAGAATCGGTAAAAAAATACTTTTATACAATTTTGTACGGAATACTTAGGTACTTAGGTATTCTTCAAATCCATAATAAACGAGTACATCATGGATAGGGATATTTGGAAGTGATAAAGTCCTGCCCTAGAAATCTATAGCAAAATGAATGAATTGGCTTTCTACTGTAGCAATGTAATTTTATAATACTGTGATACTCAAATTATATATTGTGTACCTACTGTTTTGAAAACATGATACCTCGTCGAATTTTTTGCGCCGGTTCTTCTCGAGGCAGATATACGATATACGTACGCTAGCATTTTTTGCCAGCTATATGCGAGATAGGCGGCAGTACGTGGATTGCGCTAGTTACAAGTCGAAGCCCTACTGTACGCGATCTGGGGTCATTCAAGGCAGTAATTTGGGACCTTTGAAGTTTGTGCTGATGATTAATGATCTCCCTGGTGTGATAAGAGACTCGAAATGCTTGTTGTTTGCCGACGACTTAAAGCTGTTGTTATGACTTGTAAAAAAGCATACAGAATTGTTATGACTTGTAAAAAAGCATACAGAAACTTAGGGTTTGTATTGCGTCAGGCACAGGGTTTTTCCAACATAAGTGCTATCCGAGCACTGTATGAAGCTCTCGTAAAAAGCCACCTGGAGGTCAACTCGAGTGTCTGGAGCCCGCACGAAGCTAAGTACCAATTTATGCTGGAACGGATACAAAATAAATTCGTAAGGTTTTTATATCTAAAATGTTATGGCGTGTACCCATTTTACCCATTAATGTACCCTAAGTTATTCGTGTTGGGCATGGTAGGGTACAATCGGTTAGAGGTTAGGAGGGAGTTGACTCTGGTGTCCTATGTATTTAAACTTGTACGCGGTAAGGTCAGTAACTCTGGGGTACTGGCTGAAGTGGGCATGTGCGTGCCGTCGCGGTACGTGTGGCGCCGGCGCCGGCCGCCGCTGCTGGCCGTGCCGCCCGCGCGCACCGGCCTATTGCACGAGGCGTCCTGGACAAGGGCTCTGCGCACGCTCAATCTAGTTGCTACGAGGGTTGATGTATTCCACTGCTCTTTGAATGAATTCACCAAAGTTACTTTGTATGTGTTATGTTATTGTAAAACTTAGAATTATGTAATACCCTATATATGTTATGTTAATAATTTGCTACGCTATCGCATTGGGAGACTGTAATGATAGACGTATAGTTAATATAAATAAAATAAAATATAAAAAAATATTTTCTCTCCGAACTGGTGGTAGTTTATCGACATTCATAGGTGCATGTAATATGCGTAAAGAAATTGAAGAATAAATTCAATACAATATAGTTGCGTATATGGTTGCGTTTGTCACGTGATAAACATAAATTGCCACTCCATCAGAAAGTGGCAAACGTTTTGAATTTTCCATATTTAAAAAAAAATACATTATAATTATTAACATCTTGTCAAATCTTTAGGTACTTGGAAGTTAGAATGCCTTATCCAAATTTTCTCAATTCGACAAAGCTCTTACTGAATGAAATGCTTACTGATATACGACATCAGAAACAAAAGAACATCGAATTAGCAACAACAAGCAAAATATATTAATATGATACGGGATAATATTAGACAAGAACAATTAATAGAAACGAATGTAATAATAGTCGAGAATTATTTTAATATTAGTTGGTCGTTTTGGCTTTTATTCAGAAACATTTTGTTTTCTATCGCATATTACATATTGTTGACTAGAATTTTTACGATTTTAACACATTACATTAGGTACTTACTTAGGTATAATAAACTAAGGTAAAGTTAATCACGTAGGTAATTACATTAATTTATTGACATCGATGTTTTGGAATATCCTTGGTCGAGTGAAGACACTCACACGAAGAAAATAAGCAACTACTTAATAAATAAATCTAAATACCCCCTAAGCCCTGTTTAAGCCCTGTTTAGTAAAAAAACATATCGCTTATTCTATGAAAAAATAAATGAATGAATGAAGTTTGTTCCACAAAAACATGTGTACATAAAAAAGATCTTATAAAATAGTAACATTTGATTCTTAATATGTTAAGGACCGTATATTTGCTAGATACCTAATATTTTTTTTTAATGTTAATACCGGTAGACTTTACGAGTTACTTTAGGAAAAAATGGGGCTACTTTGATCATTTAGAATGTAGTATAAAAGCAAAACTATTTGAAATGAAGAAGATTTAATCGAGTATACAGCAAGATAGATAACTAATATATTCACTACCACAGTTCACCCACAAGTAAAAACAATGATTTGGGAGAAAAACCTATTTGATCAAAGTCGCCCCGCGAATCAAAGTAACCCTAGTTGACGGTACTCAATGGATGATGTGTCTGGGAATAACTAAATAAAAAAAATAGTGGGGCAGTTTCACGTGATAATGTGGACACGCCGGACAAAAGCACCAAATATTTTTGAGATACTAGTTAGGTAACATAGCATTAAGCTTTTCAGGTAGAGTACTTATCTATTATTAGGAACTTACATCGCAGCTAGTGCCATAGTATAAAGGGGGCAAAGTATGTTATCTTCATACAAACGCTCGCGGCTTGTATGTGTGCGCCGTTACTTTGCCCTCTTTATACTATGCTAGTGCTACCAATACCATATGCTACAGGAGAGGAGAACACCGTGAGTGCGGACTTCTGACCGAATGGTGTTGTGATTCGGCGATTCCGGGGAGACCTACCGAACCCTACATCGGAGCTGACGACGCCGTTTTGTCGTCTAAATGAAGCTATTTAGATTCGTTTTATAATTGTTCGTTAGACTTTAAGATTGTGTCTCAAAGGAGCAAAATTATATGTTTACGGTGAGGGCGGTATATTGAATCTGAGCGCAACGAGGAATTCAACTGTTTACGCCCAAGACGGAAATTATATTGCTACCGAGTGAAACATACTGCTTTTTTAAGGGTAACAATGAAGCTTTTCTGAATAGAAGGTGTAATAAAGGGATTTACTCCAGGCAAAATACGGTTTTGAAAAACATTAATTTATAATAGCGTTTTTTTTCTTTATATCATTTTAAAACATTGATCTCAGATGCTTTATTCAAGAATCCAACAAACTTTCCATCCGGAAGTATTTATATAGATTTAAAAAAAGAATGAATTGTTTTTTTTTTATTATTTATCTTGAATATTATAGAGCAAATATAAATGAACCAAAATAAATATAAAACCATTTATTCAAAATTTTCTGACTTTTCAGAAGCTAGTTAAGTTATCATTTTTTTGATGTCTGAAATTTTGTTGGATTTTGTCACTAAGTAACTATTTAACTGATAATATATCCATTACATAAAAAAAATCTGGTATTATAAATTATCTCCAAATTTGACATATTTTCCATACAAGCTGTCAGTTCATTGCCTGGACTAATTGTTATATGATGCCTCAAAGAAATGGATTATTATAATACCTGTAACGCCCTCAAACCCTACAAACACTCATCACAAATGCGACAAGCCTCAACTATCTCGAACACGAGTTAGCAACTCGGATATATTGGGAATATAAATATCCTGCCCCACGCCCTTTGGCTCACTTAAGACATCCGCCTCGGACCCTTCTTGTGAGGAAACATCTATTTTGAGTTACAACTCTTTGATACCCAACTTCCCGAACCTTCTATGACCCGTGTTCATTTCATTACAATTGAAACTCTAAGGAGTTCGACTAAGATTGGTTTCAGCTTGTCGTAGTTGAGTTGATAAGAGGTTGTGGTAGTTTAGTAAAGTCCTGTCCCCATGGGAACTAATGCAAGTTTGAAAACTTCGGTGATGCGTGCTGGGATGAAGGATCGTATGCAGATATGTGTACTTGTGTTAGGGGAAGTGGACTTTTGGTTTCCATTTGTCTTAGGATTAAACTTTTGCATTGTATAATGTTACAGTCTTCACTCTTGGATCCTTTAATATTTATTGAATGAGCGAGCGAAGCGAAGGCAGTTTTCCGTTTCAGCTTTGGCCAAAATCCTTTCGCATGTCTGGATGTCCCGCTGTCCGTCTGTTCTCATCTACAGGTCGCATTTCTCAACCGATTCTAGTGAACATATGTGGGCGGTTTCAATTTTCGAAATTAAAAAAGACAGTGTCGCTCGTTCTACATCTCATGGAGCCACTAGTTTATACTTAGCTCCGGAAAACGTTGTATTGAGTAGCTATGTTATAGTGAAAGAGTCAGTGTGGCGTCTTTAGGCAACGGTATCAGTTTACCATTAAGCAGGCTGTATGCTTGTTTGCAACTGTCGTACTATAAAGTGTAATAATTAACAACACCATTTCAAAGTTCAATATCTCAAAACTGGCTGAACTGATTTAGTTGAACCATCAGTTTCGGACAAAAAAAATCGCATTAAAATTAGTCCATTCGTTAATGCCACAAACCCTATACAGACAAACAGATCTGCCTGTGCAGACAAACAGATACACTGACGTCAAACTTATAACACCCTTCTTTTTGCGTCGGGGAATAAAAAATTATAAAAGTGGCGTAGGGAATAGCCTTCCTCAAGTTAGACCGATGACCAGCAGGGTGTGGCCCCTCCTTGTTCCGTTATTTCCTTCACGCGCTAGCTATGCACGCTTCACACCGTTACCTACCCATAGTGCCGATATCCTCCTAGCGCCCATGGGCCTACTGGAAGGACATATTCTCTTAAAGGAATTTAAACAATTTTGGGTTGAAATAGAGTTGCATTTGTTTTGTTTTGGTCTTCTCTTGAAACAAAAGAAATTCAACTCTATTTCTTTTATTAGTTTGATTCAAATTTCAATGTCATTTTGTGTTGTATGGTGGGCGCCACGAGGATAAGACATCACGTGGATCACATACAATCAAAGATAATTTCCTCCGCTACTCAAGTGAGCGCTAATTTACGATCGCTAATCCAACAATTACATCAATGGCCAATAACATTAATAAACTAACCTACTACATAGCGTCCTCCTTTTCTTCCCTCATAAATCTAACTACTCTCATCCCATTCGCGCATCATTGCGTGGTCAAGGCCCGGTAGCAATGTCCACGTAGTTCAAAACGTTTTATGTGTCGTTGTAAATCGCACACATACCACTGTTTTCACTTGGGGTGACCATATATTTTACTGCACACTTTTATGATAGGGATTAACGGACTGGACTGTCCGTATGACAAGGCTTCTGATTTAGTTTTTAGGGACGGCCTTAAAAGGGTAACGGTGCGAGATGTATCACATATTTTTGGGCCAAACAAGGGCGAAAGGTTTTGTTAATTAAATAAGAATAACATTCGTCTGTACTAACGGTGCAACATTATTGCTTTGTCCTAGTATCTCGTATCCAGATCCGTTGAGAAATCTTAAACTACTTAAAACCTTAGAATAATAACGCCTAGAAACGCAGTTCACGCGCAACGGTGAGGCCACTAAAACTCGGCCATAAATGGCCCAGTACGCCGATCGGTGGAACAAAATTGGTGCGTTTGTGTGCGTATTGGCGCGTGTGAATACGAGTTGATCACGACTACATGAATCCATTTTATGCCTCACGCTTGGCGCGTCGGCCGTATGAAACTATCCTTCTATGCGTTATTATTCTAAGCTAAAACAAAAAACACATAAGGTCCTAGTCATTGTACTCGACGTTGCACTATATGTCAAAGTGACATAGCTTAAATTCGAATGAAGAATAATCCTCTTAATTTGAGAGTAGGTCTATGCCTGCTACTCAAAGCCTGCAGAACCAAAAAAAAGACATCACATTTACTTCAAAGTTTGCTTACACAATGACGTATCTAACTGCAATTATTATAGTCCGAGTCCCTTTTCTAGAACGGATCTTATTTTAAAACCAATCGGTACAACAATACCATTGTTTAGCCACGTGCCAAAAACGCTTGTAAATGAAAATTCCATGATTAATAAATACTTTACTCGAATTGTGACTGTTGTGTTGTTAAAGTAGCAAGGTTCAAATTAAAACGAAAGATATATCGGTATTAACAACTTTTTATTAGTAGTTGCATTGCAGCATACTACTTAGTACCTACAACGTAAATAATTAGCGGTTACACTTAACAATGAAAGTCAATGTCTAGTACAAAGGGAAGTGAATTCGTTCTATTAGAAAAGGGATTTGTACTATCCCTGCAAAGTGATTTCTACAGAAATTCCACCGTCATTATCACCACCTTGCACTTTTAAAATCCATTTCCCTCAGTCATGCCTTCGATCAGCGTTAACAATGAGATTTAATTCCGACAAGGCTCGATCCGTCAAAGGTTTGCCGTGCAGGACGGTGATGGAACGCCTCTAGGGCATAGCGTGACTTGGAATTTTGTAATTATGTGCTAACATTCAGTGCCAATGGTTACGTAGCGGATAACATGTGAAAACCCGTTTGTAGAGGAAAGCGCCTGCAAACAGAGCCATCTAGCGGGTTCGTAGCCTTTCACTGATAATGGTCTACTTGGAAATTTGATAGTGAATCGTAAAAAAATTCGTGATCGTATTTTGTGTTCACTCAGGAAACATTTTCCGGAACATATTATTAACGTGGATTCACATTTTTCATTGACTCTTTGACATCGAGCGGTAGAAACTTTGATTCCGTAAATCACAAACTTTCGGACGCGCTAGTACTCCGAATTTTTTGAAGGGAAATTAGATTAATAGATTAACGTTCAATTATTTAAATGGACCGCGCGTGATCCGTCGGTAAGTGACACGATTCAAGAATCAGGTTTCGGCTTCTTTCTTCTAGAAGTTGCAAGTTAAAATCTTTAGAACTTACCAAATCCACGAAACGAATAAAAATAGCTTACCGACTATACGTCATCAAATTAGAACAATTTGAAACACCCTTGACATTATTATTTCAAACTTCAATATTTCAAAACTGATCCCATTTTTTAGAAACGTAGCTAAGAACCATCTCGATCACGTCAGGTTTAGATCACGTTTAGGAGCTACGCTGCCACAGACAGACACACAGACACACAGACATGTCAAACCTATAACACCTCTCTTTTTGCGTCGGGGTTGAAAAATATGTATGTAAGAGTATTATCGCTGTATCAACTGTAGCACATACAATATTTATACCTCGAATGATCTACGCCTACATTCCACTTCTAGAGAGACCTATGAACACACTGTAATATTCAGCAACGGAGGTTACGTAAATACGTACTCCTTGTTTGCTCAGTACATTCTCATTTAGCGAGTTAGACGTGGACAAAGCCCTTCAGTCTCATTTGTGCAGTCCCGTCTCGTGTGTATAAAGCCTTATGTCTCATTTAGATAATGGCACGCAAACATGGACCCAGTTTAGACTAAATTAGTAATGTATTTGCTAGTTTATATTGGCATTTAGCCATTTTGTAAATAGACTTAAAACGGGTAATTTTTGAAATTGGAAGTTAAACTATCAACGATATAGGTACGTAGTTTTTTTTTATCAGTAGGAGGATAGTTTTTTCTTATGTTAAGTAACTGAGTTTTACGTTCATTAGCCACTTGGAAATTAGTATAATGTGAACTAGTTATGTCCTTGTAGGTATGGTCGTTTTAAAGTCAGCGATTTGTAATTGATTACTTACAGGCTAGTAGCTAGGTAGGTAGGTAAGACGACTGCCAAATATGGATTTTTTTTTCAAAGCAACCATCTTTCTTATTTAGATTTTACTTCACCGCACTCTCTTGTATATCTCAATCTTAATTGCTTTCATTACTATTTACCAGTTTCTACATTACTCTTGACGGTATTTTCGTCGCTACACTCATAACAAGCGAGGGCCTTAATATCTGGACCGTTACTCACAATACCTTCCTAACGCGTCGCCACGGGGGAACCAGCGTAAATCTAACTTCCAAATACGCATAATAGATGTTATAAGTCGGGGTCAGCTTATACTAGGGTTGGGCTCACAAATGAGTCGAAACCGTGAGTGAATAGATACTGGCATCCGTAGCGACGGCCACTGGCGCGTCGCCGGCTCGCGACAATAAAATTTCACGCGACATAAAGCAAAAACACACCCCTGCGTATTACCACTGAAACATCTCGTGACAACCCTAACTAGACCCCTGTGTTCTATACAAACATACACAGAACCGAAGACAGCAGACATATCAATGGGTCCTCCTAGCTGGTGCATAAAACACATCTTGTTATGTTAGTGCGGATATCGGCAAAGTTCCCGGATGCCGAGATAACTAGTATGAAAAGTTTAACTATAACAAGAGTCGTTTTAGGTTTGATGAATATTGGTACGGATGACAATTATATTAGTTGGTAGTTTTATGGGGACATTCAAGTTGTTCGGATTAAGTAGATCTGAGAATGTAAGGAATTAAGTGTGCTCCTTGAAGTGAAACGATGCATGGATGGCTGGTATTAAACCATCCATGCTTTCTACCTTCAAATTTATATAAGTATAGGAATCGCAGTGATTCAAATTCATAATCATTTGATTACATTATTTTGAGTAAACGAGACTTAATCGCCTATTATTAAAGTCGTCCGGCGACCAAGGATGTTATGTCACATCCTAAACATCGGGAAGCCTCAAAGATATAACTAAACTAAATAAGTTAATTACTTATATTAATATTATTCATATTCATTTATTCATAATATCGTTAGTATATTATATGTAAATTTATTACAATTTAAATAAAACATTAAATATAAAGTAAAACCAATTGGTTAGTAGGTAATAAATTCGTAATAAATTCAGTACATCATGAAATTTCAATTAAAAGTAATTTTAACTATAATTTAATGTTTAAAAATTCGTCAAAACTATACAGTGTGTGCTCGAGAAGCCAAGCCTTTAGTTTTTTTTTGAAACATTGCAGTGAGGGGGCTGAGGTGACTTCTACCGGTAACTTATTATATATAGTCGGTCCCATTATGTGAGTCACCTTTTCGGACTTTGCCAGCCGTCGCTCCACCGGGAGGAGTCTATTCGGGTGTAGCAGCGAGCGGTTCGAGTCTGCGCGTTTATTGTAGTCGCATAAATGTGTGTGTGTGTAAACTGCAATCTGTGCAATGACTATTGCTGGCAGAGTTAATATGCCTAATTCTTTGAAATAAGGTCGCACGGAGGTATCTTGGGCTACCTGTACCACAGACCGCACGGCTCTTTTTTTTAACCGGAAGGCACGTTGCCAGTCTGCGGCCCGTCCCCACATCTCAGCACCGTACTGTAAGATCGAGTGTACGGTCGCAAAGTAGCTAGTTCTGACAACATGCCGCGGCACGACTCGAGCCAGATGGCGGAGCGCAAAGCATGCACTACCGACTTTGCCACATAGCTGGTCTATATGGGTTGCCCATGTCAGTTTGCGGTCTATTTTTAAGCCTAAGAAAGTAGTGGCTTCCACTTGTTCCAAACCAGCTCCTCCAGCTTTAATAGTATACGCGTTTAAGTCGCGTTAAGTCAAAATAATGTGTGAATTTAAATCAATGTTGCATTTGATTACGTTTTTGTATTTCTATAATTTCTGCGAATATTCATTAGGTCCTACATAGAGCGGACCTCAGGTTATTTTATGCTACAACCGGAAAACAATAGGACGATGATAATTATTCATTACAGTATTAACATAACTCACTTATGAATCAAGAAAGGTAACCACTTTAAAATCACCTCTTTCAGTTCTCTTCCTCCTTGCATAGATAAAAGATGTTAATACATATATCACAATAACAAAATCACGAGAATATATGCGGGTGAATATCCGGCAGTTTGAAACGCTCGTTTCTAAAATAATTATCCTTTCACGATTATCCTTTAGCGAATCCTCAAGTGAATAAAGGGCCGGCAACGCACTTGTGATTCTTCTGGAGTCACAAGTGTCCATAGGCTACGGCACCTACTTAACATCAGGCAGGCCGTAAACTTGTTTGCCACCGTCGTTGTATAAAAAAAATCTTCCCAAAATTAGGAAAACCTGCGATAACTTTGATAAAATAAAACCCAGTAAGTACCGGTATTGTTATACGTTTAAAAAAAGCTCTGATGATCATCACCTACTTTTAACTATAGTTACAAACTTGCTGAGATGATAATAGGGAAAACCGCAAAAACACTGAATATTTACTCTAACAATAAAGAACTTAGTAAATATCAAAATAGGGTACGTACCTTACCTAAACTTCATGATCCCGAAGAGTTAATTTTCTGAAATAATACATTGTCCGAATTTCATAATTCCGAAAGTCATGTTCTGCTGAAGGAGCTTTTTGATTTTTCAGGATAAACTAACCTAACCTGGCCCCGTAGCATGGATGGCGTTATCACGCGATAAGTGATAGGATAAGCGCGTCGTCTCGTTCTATCGAACGGTGTCAGCCAGGGACGGATGCTCTATCCTGTCACTTATCGCGTGATGCGTGACGCGATGACTTATCCATGCTACGGGGCCTGTTTATATATACTTACCTATTCCATTAAATCATCTATGCCCAAATTTTCTGGCGGGGCGGTCAATAGTAAACTTGTCATTCCTTCAACTTTACTATTGACCGCCACCGCAGGCCGCGCCAGTGTGTTGCAGGCCTTAGCGGAAAATAGCGTTTGGATTTTTTTTTATTTTGAAATCATCAGGTTTCGGACAAATTACTCTTCGGATTTTTTGTGTTCCCATCAAAAAAGTTACAAATGGTATGCTAATTAAAGTCATCCAATGAAGACTTAAAATACGCTTACATATATTTGACAAATCCGTATCTATCTCAATATCAGACATGAAGCGCTCGCAATCTCAACGTAAAGCTAAGGACACAATATTGTGAATCCAGGCGCTCCGTGCTAGGTGCCTGTCGCATAGCAACGCCCATGAGGCGACGCGCGAAGCGTGAACGACACCTGCCTGCCTTATTACCGCGCCGACCGTACCTGTGTGCCTACGCCTTATATACTTGGTTATAGATGTAGGAAGCTTGGATGGCGCAATTTGGTACTAGAAATATCTAGAGGATGTTGACCGATGGTACCTAAACTCGACAACATGATATGAAATGTTAAAATTGCTCTGCTGGTATGTTAAGGTAATAGAAACAAATGACGTCACAATCTTCTAAGGTCAAACAGCATAATTTTTTTTAACCTTAATGATAACTAAAATCTATAAAATAGCAAAAATAAGATGAAGCCGCCTGATCTTTGCCAAGTTTTATTTTCGTTTTCGTTTATTGGTAAAGTAAGTTTTTTTTGCTGTTGGCATCTGCACATATTTTTGAAGTCTGTTTTATAATTAATAAAACGTAACGCAGGCAAACTGAACGGCGGCGGATGACCGATATAGTTGAAGCGCTTGTACTCGTAACAGCTAATCCCAATCGAAATATTTAGAATAACATACAAAGCTTTCACTCCCACCCAATTATTTTCAAAGAAGGCCATAAACAACAGTACAAGATTTAAAAAAACTAAAGATAATATTACTTACAGTATTATAATATTACTAACTACAAAAAATACCTGGGGTGTAAACACGTAACGTTTCGAACTAGCGTTAGGACAATTCAACTGTCATTTTCCTGTATCTGTACAAAAATTGACATTTAAATCTACCTGACGCACGTATAATGCGTTACGTAATCGACCAGCTGATCACGGAACCAAGATGTAAAAAGGCTACCGTAAAATGGGGTGAGTAGGGTCAAAACTGACATTCAAACCTCGATAACATTTTATTTGTACATATGCAAACTGAATGGTGTATATAATAAGTGTTCCGGACCGGTTTGATGATAAACAGGAAAACCCACCTCACCTCGTAGTCCCTCGTAATTGGGGTGAGATGGGTTTTCATACAAAGGTGATTTTGGAAGATTGTTGGATCGATATTTTTTTTTATGAGTATTACTATAGCTCCATTTTAAAATGGAATACATTATTTTTGTAGCAGTAGCCTAAAAATCCCATCTCACCCCCCCTTTCAACCCTTCTCTCCCCATTCATAACCCAACTCTCCCCGCGAACCCTATTCACCCCATTTTACGGTACCATACTGTTTACATTTACCTACGATTAGTGCGTACAACAGTGTTCACGTGACCATGGATGTTGCGAGTGTTGCGACACAACCGAAACGTCGGGAGATCTCAGAGAATAAATAAGTTAACTATACTATACGTGATTAAGTTTAGTAAAAATAATGTGTGAGTAAGTATCGTGAAAGTTTAAATCAATATAAAAACAGCACAGTCTCTGGTAACGGCAATTTTGAACAAAAAGCCCACTTACAATCTCGGTTTTCTCTTAAATTCCCAAAGCCTCGAATAGATTAATGATTTCCGTTTTTCACGCATATCTGTGCGCATCAAAGGCACCAAAGGGCGGAAGATCGCGTTCAGAGAAGAATGACCCGGAAGAGGGACCGGCTCCAATGTAAATAGGTCAGGTGGGGTAGTGTACAATTGGCTTTAGCTGAGCTGTGGTGAGAAAACCGGTGTATTTAAAAATATTGTTTAGAGAAGTATATCTATTCCTGTTTATATCTAGTATTTTTCATATATATATAAATGTAGTGTATAATAAATTTGTCTTTTTAGGATTCCGTACCAAAAAAGTAAAAAAAGAACCCTCATGTTGTGACTCTGTCCGTCTGTCGGTCTGTCCGTCTGTCCGTCTGTCCGTCTGTCCGTCCGTCCGTCTGTCACAACGTTAAATATCTCAGGAACTACTTAAGCTATCAATTTGAAATTTGGAACAACTGTTATAGTAGTTTATGTGACTGTACATAATGCCTAATTATGTAGAGTTACATACACAGCTTTATCTATCCACATATCTAAGCCATAGATCAAGTGGGGTATTGGGTATTATATGAAAGGGCTTGAGTTGCACTTTCTTAAACCGTTTTTTTTTCTACAGTGGTTTAATTTTGATTTATTAGGGAAAAGGAAGAAAAAAATACCACCCCCCCCCCCCCCCACTTATCTCCGAAGTTTACGAAGCGAAAATTCTGAAATAATTACATATAATGAAGAGTAACATAAATAATACAGGAAAAATAAAACGATATCTCTATCTAGCTTATTTTATTTTATTTATCAAAAATAATTTCTTAATTAAATTTGTAATCTACTTACTTTTGTATAAAATTTTATATCTTCAAATTCCTATCAGATTATCGTTAAAGTCCCTTCTTTCAAATAAAAATTAAATAATCGAATCGGTACGCGTGATAAAAAGCTATCGCTGATAAACAAACATACTAGGTTGTAAGTTGTTAGTACCAAAATGCAGAAGGCGCTTTGCAACGGTAACTTCTACTATGAGCTGTTTAAGATTGTTCAAGAATAAATGGGGTCCTGACATGACGAGTATGGTGTATGAAAGTTTGTACGGAACCCTCGGTGCGCGAGTCAGACTCGTACTTGACCGGTTTTTTTTTCTTCATGTTCTCTTAACCTCCTGCCTACCAGAGGTACTTTTTTTGGAATATCCTATTGAAACTTTCGAATTATGTTACTTTTAGGACCTAAAATGGCTACGAAAAATAAAGAAAAAAATCCCTTGTTTTGCTTTGTAGTTTTTCACTATGTTCTTTACAAAGTACATCGGCGCATTATTGAGTTGTCCTTTTCAAAGTACATATAACATTATATCTCAGTAAAATTAAAATAATCGAATTAGAACGATAATGGAGACAATAATATCTTCAGCAACGTTGACCGTTTATTAAATGAAAGTACAACTCGTAGGTTTTATTTAAGTTATTATAAAATCTGATTTTACTCTACCTTCTTGCCTGCAATTGTCCTTTGTGAAGGACATACGAGAGACATCCACCTAAATCTACTCTGCATTCTATAAATCTGCTAAATAATTTGGCCGAATGCCACCCTGCAATGTTTCTGTGTTGAAATACATCAATATTATTTTAATATAAACTGAAAATTGTTGTGAGTTCACGCAAAGTTGACGTTTTTTAATAATATTTAATGACTTTATACGCCACCACATTTCACACTTATTGAAAAACAATTGTGTTTAACCAACTACAGTTGATATTATGTGTTCAAATCCTGACTTTATTAACATTTTCATGACATCTCATGTCTAAATAACTCTTTACAAATCTTCTCAAAGTCTAGTAATGGCCAAGGTGTAGTATACTCGGCAGTTTGAAGTTTTCCGTCATTACTGGTGAAATATACTTTAAAGAGTAGTCAGAATCATCTCTCAAGAATCATTTAGGATTTTTGCTATGTTTGTGTAAGTTTTTGTTAAAGTCATTACACAAAAACTAAAAATATAAGCATATTCTCCTATGTCTTTTGCACAGTACTTATGTAGTATAGCAAAAATAAACCAATTCTAACATTTTTGGACTTAGTTACCTACATTTGTCCTTTGCAGAGGACATAATACATCGTGGCGTAATATTTCGAAAATATTGGTTTACTTTCAGTAAATAGGTGTCTGGTATGTAAAAGTAATTATTTATTTGTGTGAAACTAGACAAAATGAATGTTAACTAACCTTGAATAAAAAGTTTACATGTGATCAAAATTACCATTGCAACAGGGCTTTGACAACAAATTTTATTTTCCGGCGCCATTTTTCAAAAATGGCTGATTGCTATTGACGTTTCTAATTTCTGACGAAGTTTGAAATTTAAATAACAAGTTGCAGTAGAAACAATGGGGTTGCTATTGAAGAAAAATGTTGTTTCTTATGTCCAACCCAAAGTACAAATGTAGGCAGGAGGTTAACAGACATTATCATACTTTTTTCTTTGCACCTTTTATAAAACTCTGTTTAGCCCAATGGTTAGCTGATAAGGGGCATTAAGTTCGCCATTTGTACATGTCTGTGTCTTGTGCAATACATAAATATTATAATTATTGCTACTTACTTACATATAAATCATATAATAGAGCTAACCTCAATCCGTCCTTCACAAAGGACATCGTTAATTTCCTTCGGCGGCGAGGTAGCCTCCGTCTGCAAAAATAACCGATCAATAGCGATTGTCTGAATACGTATACTCTAACAAGTGCATCTTAAGTGTTTTTTGTTAATTTATTTTTAGAGGGTTTTCATACAGTCTAAAAAAGTCTTTAGGTAAATAACACAAAAATACGCACTTAATGCAGATGACATTAAATAAATATTAAATATTATGGGACAATAATAAATAAATATTATGGGACAATCTTACACAAATCAACCTAGGCCCACGGTAAGCTCAGTAAGGCTTGTGTTGTGGGTACTAGGCGATGATATATATAATAGATACATACATATAGATACTTATATACATATATAACATCCATAACTCAGGAACAAATATTTCGTGATAAACACACAAATAAATGCCCTGACCGGGATTCGAACCCGGGACCTCCAGCTTCGTAGGCAGAGTCACTACCCACTGGGCTACGGAGGCCGTTCTAGATGACATTAAAGCCTTGTCTTTTAGAATGTATCCATATTTCTATGTTGACTGTATCAAAGTAAACATTGATGTAAACGTTCACGACTTACCTACATTATTGTCACAAACAGGGACTAGATACCTAGCTATTTATTTTAAACGATCAAGTCCGTTTTGATATAATAGGATTTGATTTGATAACATATTTCATTACACATGTGTAAGATGAAAGAAAAAGTCTGTGAGTTGTTTCTTTATTTCTTTATTGGTATGGTATCTAATGCGTGAACAATTACAACTGGCAATAATAAATAATAATAAAAAAAAACAAAAGGCCTAATTATCTATTTTCAGGTAATTACTATTTATAACTTTAATCGGTACTTTCTTAGATAGCCATTTCAATAATTAGGTTCATTATAAAGCAGCCAAAACATCCAACAACAAACACCGACAAACCGCCGGTACCGCCCTACACTCTCCTTCAAATAATTATTCTCCGAAAAAACATCTCTGAATTCTTGCGGAGTTCGTTAGAATCTTATGGGATCCCTCCCTAAGTAGAATTAATGATTCCCTTTATTGAAAGTTCAATTTTTTGATTAGGAGCCCGAGGGGCCGTGTACAATGTTTAAACACCGGATAACAGGGCATTTATTTGCATTCGGTCAATACTGATTTAAAAAACTGTCTGACAACCTTTGAGGCCCTGGTACTTTTCTATTTATATTGTAGAGGAGTTTTTATTCTAAATTGCTGTGAAACCAATGTTTCTTTGCGAAAAAGAGCTGTTTTATTAGCGGCAAATTTAGGAAGGCGTTTTTGACTACTTGGTTATATGAAAATATGTTACCACATAGCCAAGTGTGTGTGAGCGCGACGTACGATAGTGAAATAGTATTAGAATGAAATGATCAGATGCAAAATGGTGGCCCAGAGTTGCACATCAGCACAGCGGCGTCTATGAATGTATGTAAGTGTAAATACGAATAAAATTTACTTTTTATAGGCAAAGTTTTAACGCCATGCCCCATTTAAAAGTAAGTATGTCTTTTATGTCTATACTGACATTAAGATGTGGGTATTCTACGACGATATTACTATCATAGGCATAGTATTTAGTGTAGAGGATTTATAGGCTAATCTGTCTGGCCATTTACGTACCTACAATCATGACAGCTTAGTGTATACGTTTAAATAAGGTTTAAATTCAAATCATGTAGGAACAACTGTTAGAGAAACAAGTATTAACGAGCCTTACAAAGCTTAGTAGGATATACTTAAATAATATTTTGTTACCAATATATATCCTGAGATTATTTATTAGTGACAAAGTGAAACGTGACATCAACTTGTTTACTCTATGCTTCAAAACACCTTCTGTTCTCAGACGAATAACGGTCGTAAACAGAGTCTAAAAACAAAAACCTCTCAAGAATGTTCGTAAATTCAATTTCCATCCCCAATTTAGTGCTGCACCGCGTCAATAACTTGGTACAAACTGCTCCCAATTTAGTGTTGTACCGTCGATAAGTCCAAACAGTTACCAAGTGGCGCGACGTCTGTCCGGCGAGAATCTAATTTGGTTCGCAGCCGTCCCTCATTTGTTCGCATTACCCAGACAATGCTACTTGCCCAATTTAAAAAGTCTTATGTGCATCAAATCAAAGGAGACTTACGCTGGTTTTCTCATAGCGCACTGGCATGGGGCTAGGAGTGATTGGACGATGGTGAAAAATATTTCGCTGAGAAGGGGAGATTGGTTTCGTGGGTCATTTTTAAGTGTCAAGCGGCGTCGTTAAGTTTTATAAGTGGACATTGATAGTAAACTGAGGGAAACGTCTAACCGTCTTGGATCTTAGAAACCATACCTACACTCTTTATATTCAGATCTAATTGCGACACACTTGCTCAGCGGGCTAGGGGCGCTTTTCGCTACATATATTTATCATCCTCCTAGCGTTATTCCCGGTTGTGCCCTAAAGGAGCTCGGGGTCCGCTTTGGCACCTAATCCTAGGATTTGGCATAGGCACTAGACCTAGATCTTGACTAGTCCTTATTGGGATTAGACCGGTTTCCTCACGATGTTTTCCTTCATCGAAATGCCACTGTTAAATATCAAATGATATTTCGTACATACAGGGTGACTGGTAATTCGACGTATTCCTTGAAAGGGGTTATACTAGAGCTAATTTGCAACAATTTACGTCCAGTCAACCAGGGGTCGAGACTCGCTGGTTTCCAAGTTATTCGAGTTTTTAGTTTGTATGAAAAAAATCCCCCTTGCAGACTTATTAAGTTGATGATTGTGACAAAAGTACTTCCATTTGGATGGTAAAAAACATTTTTGTCACAATCACCAGTTTAAGGCTGCAAGGCGTTTTTTTTTCAAACTAATAAAAACTCTAAAAATTAAAAAAAAAACTAGTTTTGACCCGTGGTTGACTGGACGTAAATTGTTGCAAATTAGCTCTAGTATAACCCCTTTCAAGGAATACGTCGAATTACCAGTCACCCTGTATAAGTGTTTTGAAAAAACCCAGTGGTACGAGCTGGGGTTCGAGCGCATGACCTACAGGTTGAAAGTTGCGTGCCTTACCGCTACATTCATCATCATCATCATCATTTCAGCCGAAAGACGTCCACTGCTGGACATAGGCCTCCCCCAAAGAGTGCCAAAATTACCGGTCCTGCGCCACCCGCATCCAGCGGACTCCCGCAACCTTTACCAGGTCATCAGTCACAGTATATTATGAAGATTAAACTGCTACTACTACGGCGTCGCGCTAAGAGCGTAGGTTGGCAATGAATGAGTTAACTCATTCAGGCCACGCTACGAGCGTAGCGCTACGCCATAGTCCGTAGTAGCGTAAACTCCGTATGTAGCGAAAAGCGCTCGTAGCGCTCTGACACATGTGGGTCTTCATGGGCGCTGAATGGGTTAATACCATCTAAGAACTTAAAAAAGCTGTCGCAACCGATGGCCGTTGGGGCCGAAAGGTTCTCGAGTGGGGACTACGTACCGGAAGGCGCACCGTGGTACCCAAGAAGTTGGGCTGATGACCTGGTAAAGGTCGCGGGAGTCCGCTGGATGCGGGTGGTGCAGGTCCGGTCGTTTTGGCACTCTTTGGGGGAGGCCTATGTTCAGCAGTGGACGTCTTTCGGGTGATATAATGATAAAAACAAGTTGAAGTGCCTAAATTATTTATCATATCACTCTTTTTTTACCACTTGTTGGAGCCTAATTCAAAATACATAAGTCATGAATTCCATACTCAGATCACGGAAACATTGTTTTTATGTTATGAGACTCCACACAGAATATTTAGTAGGTTAGTATTTATCAAGTGAAGCCTTTCTGCTACTCATATTGCCTGCATGATGAGGGGTAATAGTTTATCTTTTCCAACGAGCGTAAAGATCTCGTCATTTTACCATACACAACAATAAGATTTCGGACTACTTAACGTACCTTTTTTTCTTAGAGAATACCTGCGAACCAAGTAGCCAGCTCTCGGGGGAGGTCTGGGTTATGTTTTTTTTTTTATTTGGAATAAAAATAAAAATACAATTTTATTAACTTAACCTGAAGATTCGCCAAACTGCGAAGCAGTTTGTTGGCAATGCGCTCACTTACTTAAAAAAAAAAGATAATAATAATTAACGCGGTACACCAAAACACTAAACTACCACCCCACCAAAAAGCCGCAAGTGCCTACGGAGTTCGTACGAAGTTACGATGTTGGCGGCACGGATGTCCAGTGCTTTACTTTTAACCTACTATTGTAATGTGGTATTTCTACACACTAAAAACTCCACGTCAACCGCCATCTGCGCTAAGTATTGCGGGCTCGTTCTGGGCATCTTCGTCGCCTTCTCTGGGGTACATAGCCGAGTGCTGTGGCCCCCGCCACAAAAACCACTGGTGACCCCGTTGCCCCCCCCCCCCCCCCCCTTCAGTCACCTTTAACGACAGGCGGGGGAGACCGTAAACCTATTCTTGCCTGAGTCTACACGGTTTGCGCCTTATGTACAAAACATAAGCAATCGACCAGCCAGATTACCATGTTCAGAAAACAAGTGAAATCATAAAAAAAACCTAATACTGCTTTATTATGTTAATAATCCACCGACACCTCATATGCCAAGATCCATCAAACCTTTTGGAATGTAGCCCTGAAAATGGAATTTTCATGTCCACATACTTACATACATACATACGCTCGGAAAACATAACCCTCCTTCTGGGACAGTCGGGTAATTAGAGCAGCAAACGACGTCCAGTAGCAGGGCACAGCGCACGTCAATCGCGTCACAAACAGCAAAGCACAACACTATTGTAATGAAGGTAAGTCCACGTCCATCAAAATTCCCAATCTACACATCGGACTGCCAAACCGCAACCTAATGACAAAGTCACCTCTTTGAACAATTACGAACACAATTTGTGTTTGTGTTCATTTGTGTCTGTTCAACGTAGTCGAGCGATTCAACCGCTGTCTTTTAGTAAATTTAGATCTAGATGTCTATAGAAAATCTTTGCTGAGCGTTTTCAAGAAAAGTTGTCGAATCACGTATTATTTTAAATCTGGATAAAATTCAGAATTTGAAGCCCTTTCGATTTTAATAGAAAAAAAAATGTCTTGCGTTATTCATTCAATTTTGTGTTTTCCATTACGCTATCGTCCTACAAGCTTCTATGAATACGGTAACGTAACAGAACGAAAAAACTTAAGACAGTTTTTTCTGCTATTAGAAACAAAAGTATTTCCGATTCTGAGTAGAATAAAACTATTTTTATCCAGATATAAAATAATACGCGATTCGACAACGTTTCTTGAAAACGTCCTACAACGAAAGTTGGAGGTAGACTATCATAAATTATTATAAGCAATCAGTTAAGCTTTAAATGCTCATATTGTTTGTCCTTGCGAGATTTTTTCCTATGCTGGAAGTATAAGGATAGGTTCCGTAGGAATAATATAGTTGTAGGTACAGATACTCCGGTATCATTCGTACTATCCTAATACATATATTTAACCAAAAGCATTTGATCTTATTTCTTGTTTTAAAGTAACTTATCTAACAAGAACCCTACTCGTATTACATGTTACTCTGTATCTATTTTTGTTGTATATATACTGAGGAATATTTAAGTTGCGTAAATAACAAGGTTTAAAATTACTACAATTACAATTACCGCATAATTACTAAGTTAAAACTTGAAAATACGAAAATCCTACCATAAAAAGTCCTAACCACTTTGATAGGCATGTTAGATCAACTAAAATACAGATGTATTGCATAATTGTTTTCCATCGTATTTTCACGGAAACGTGTCGTCTTGCTATTTAAAGTACTGACGTTGACTGAAGTAGCATGACAAATACGAACGTTTCCGAGAAAATACGATGGAAAACAATTATGCACTACATCCTGTACTTACTTACTTTACCCTACGGCTGCTATGCCCAACATTTAATTCAATATTAGCTACGGCAAAATCGGAAACGCTGGTCTGCGTTAGCCATTTCATTTGAGTTTGTATCTGTATTGGTAGCACACGCGGCCACGTTGCGGGATCAGACCAATTAACCGAGTCTCAATCCGTCAGTCTGCTGATAATGTGCAGGAAATGTTCTAGGTCACGTCTAAGGCTACGTTTGACTCTAATTGTTAGCACATTCTCTGCCAAGAATCGCACGCTACATGTTAGGCTTCTAGCAAATTCCATCGTCTTCCTCGTATGTAACGAAAAGCGACTTAGGCGTGCCCGCCCACTAGCAAAGTTCCTGGCAGTGAAAGTGTTGTTAGGACATTCACCGCCAGGAATCGCTACGCGCTACGTTCGTAGCCAATCCCGTGATTTTCCTCGTATGTAGCGGAAAGCAACTACGGCGTAGGCACCCGCTAGGCGGGTTCCTGGCAGTGAAAGTGTTGTTAGCACACTCACCGCCAGGAATCGCTACGCGCTACGTTCGTAGCCGATCCCGTGGTTTTCCTCGTATGTAGCGGAAAGCAACTACGGCGTAGGCACCCGCTAGGCGGGTTCCTGGCAGTGAAAGTGTTGTTAGCACACTCACCGCCAGGAATCGCTACGCGCTACGTTCGTAGCCGATCCCGTGGTTTTCCACGTATGTAGCGGAAAGCAACTACGGCGTAGGCACCCGCTAGGCGGGTTCCTGGCAGTGAAAGTGTTGTTAGCACACTCACCGCCAGGAATCGCTACGCGCTACGTTCGTAGCCGATCCCGTGGTTTTCCTCGTATGTAGCGGAAAGCAACTACGGCATAGGCACCCGCTAGGCGGGTTCCTGGCAGTGAAAGTGTTGTTAGCACACTCACCGCCAGGAATCGCTACGCGCTACGTTCGTAGCCGAACCCGTGGTTTTCCTCGTATGTAGCGGAAAGCAACTACGGCGTAGGCACCCGCTAGGCGGGTTCCTGGCAGTGAAAGTGTTGTTAGCACACTCACCGCCAGGAATCGCTACGCGCTACGTTCGTAGCCGAACCCGTGGTTTTCCTCGTATGTAGCGGAAAGCAACTACGGCGTAGGCACCCGCTAGGTGGGTTCCTGGCAGTGAAAGTGTTGTTAGCACACTCACCGCCAGGAATCGCTACGCGCTACGTTCGTAGCCGCTCCCGTGGTTTTCCTCGTATGTAGCGGAAAGCGACTACGGCTTAGGCGGTACTGCCTAAGATTGTATGTAACTTGAATTTATATTATTTATGTTGATTGTTAGAAGCCAAAACCCGATTGCTGAAAAAAACATATAGTGGAACATATAACCTCCTCCTTTTTTGAAGTCGGTTAAAAAAAAGGTTCATTTTGTATTTGACGCAGTATGTATTTGATGTACTTTCATAATCATTACTTTTTAAGAGCTTTAATTTTCGGAAGAACTTAGTCAAACAAAGAAGCGTTCTACAAAATCGGAGAGACCAGAACGATCTGAAATCTGCAGTCAAAGTTAGTAGGCAAGTTATTTACGACGCAGCCAGCACCATAAACAGGAAGCCGAGACACCCTACATTTCAATTAGGGCGGGTTCGCACTATCTTCGTAATCGCGTTAATTATCGCGCCGTGACGATAATCGAAGCCACTACCCTTCGCCTTAGGGTGGCTTGCGAACTGGCTGCAGGTCTATTTTTAACCGACTGCCTCAGGGGTCAGGGTTATGTTTGTCCAGCGTATGTATGTGCTTACGTATGTGAACAAGCTTGGCGAGTGACACCATGTGAGGTATCGTTGGATTCGTCTTAATCGTGGGAGCATAGGCTATATTTGTAATTAAAAACCAGTAGGGTTTCTTGGAAAATGTTAAAACATTTCACTTTTTCTTCATCGCTCCGCGTTTCAAAGAAATGCAAAAGATTGAAACACGATTGGGATGTGAAAGAGATGAACCAGATTGAAATCGTGATGTGGTAGGTCTAGGGTAAAACCCGTGAAGTTTAATAGAGGGAAAATGTACTTTTTTCTACTGATGGTAGTTGGTTAAGTATATAAGGTAACATGAAATCTGAGGTACATTTTCCATATATATTCTTATAGTCAGGTAAAATGTAAGGTGGTAAGTATGCCAGTTTTCTTAGTTTATCACTACGTGTTCTCATTCATTTACGTGTTCTTTAATTCAGTACTTCGCCAAGCCACATTTTCCTTTCCAATTTACCACACGAACTGCTTTCCAACGGAATCTTGTCAGAATCTTTGACGTAATTTACATCTTTGAGGAGTTCCATAAGTCATCTGTGATCTTCATCATCAGTTCCACTTAACCAAAATTGCGATTTCCGAGGGGTAAATACACGAGTTATAATAGAAAACACCAAATTTACTACACGCGTGCCTATAAAATTTGAGGGTTGCGCTCAATTTCAGATCCCATCATCAGATCCTGACTTGGATTCAGGACTCTTTCGATGAAATTAACTTATTGTTAATTCTGATACAGACTTACGAGTATATCGAATGTAATAATGGATAATATTTAATAATATTGTTTTTTTTGTTTTCATTTAGTGATATTTAGTTTGTTAACCGTTTAGGTACTTATTGGTTAAAATCTGCAATTTTTAAATGATTATTGTGTAAGATTATTAATATTATATTGTAAAATACCATTTGACACGTAAAAGTGCCGACCTATTTGTAGAATAAATAATTGATTTTGAGTTAAAAAAAAAATTGTTTTGGAAATCGGGGTCCACAATTGCCGGAGAAATCGGTGAACATACTCGTACATAAAAAAAAACATACAGTGGAATATATCGTCGGGTGACAAGCAAAAGTCACTACCAAAACTGTCACTGCACTTCAAAACCTCGTATCTCGGTACGTAGTCGATATCGAGATACGACCTTTGATTTAAGTAGGTATTTGTTATTTTGCTTGTCACCCGACGATTTAACCTCCTCCATTTTTGAAGTTAGTTAAAAATAAAAGACATGTTAATGTTACAAGTTTTCAAGATCATAATCATTATCAATTATATTGATTTGCTCTAAGCCCATAACAATGCATGCAAATCCATTTTAAATATTTATAACTAGAGATAAAAAGAAAATCACATTTATAAATTGTACATGAAATTAAAAAAAAGAAGTCAGATACAACATCAAAATAATCATACAAAAAAAAAAGTGTTCCGTAGGACCAATTTTGGTACGGAACACTAAAAAGAAGAGTCAATAGCAGCAAATGAGAGCACGTAATGCTTTTTCTCGCCGAACAAGTCGCTTTAATCTTTGCTAATTATCAATGTCCAGTGGCTTGAATATGTCATGCTCGCTTAAAGGGCTTTGCTTACGGTGGCGTCGTTGATCGGGTCGCCACCTTCCCTAACATATGGTTGAGGGAGGCGATGGCTGAGATATGATACTCGTGATCGGGTGCTGTTTGTGGAGTCCGGTCTGTTCATGCTTGCAAGGGCATAGTAACTACCTAAATACTAGTGTTATTATCATTATTTGACGAGAGACATCATTCTGTTCTTGACACGTTTTATTGTTATTGACCCTGTACATCTCTGACAATATTACATTAATGATCCTTTTTTTCTGTTTTAACGCTTAAAGACCGTATATTTACATCTCTATAAGAACATTAGAATAATTATTAATTGTATTTGGACGCTCAGAGACCTTATACATCTCTGGGGTACTAAATTAATATCATAAACTTATTGTTAATTCTGATACAGACCTTATATCGAATGTTATTGATAATATTTTACAATTTTGGATTTTTTTAGTTTTCATTTTTAGTGACATTTAGTTTGTTAACCGTTTAGGTACTAATTGGTTAAAATCTGCAATTTTTTAATGATTATTGTGTAACATTATTATTATTATATTGTAGAATACCATTTGACATGTAAAAGTGCCCTTGTGGCCTATTTGCAGAATAAATAATTGATTTTGATTTTTGATTTTGAAAGCATAGTCAAAATAAATTATCAAATAACATTATTAAAATAAAAGTCAATGGTATCAGGATCATTAGTCAAACTTTTTTAGATAAAATTCCTTAATAGAGTAAAATGGACAGGCTACAAAATATTCTTTTACTTTCATGTCAAAATCAATATCATCGCTATTTTTATGTCATTTGTAAGAAGATTATAATACCCAGGCAGTGGTATTTAAGCTCTTGTCAAAATGAGCATAATGAACATCATTAAGAACGAACCCACTTCTCTGACGGAGATTGTGGATGTTAGCCTCGCTTTTCTGTAATAACTGCGATACTAAAAAAACGGCCAAGTGCGAGTTGGACTCGCGCACGAAGGGTTCCGTACCATTATCTATAAAATCGGCAAAAAAATCACGTTTGTTGTATGGGAGCCCCCCTTAAAAAAATATTTTATATTGTTTTTAGTATGTGTTGTTATAGCGGCAATAGAATTACATAATCTGTGAAAATGTCAACTCTCTAGCTATCACGGTTCTTGAGATACAGCCTGGTGACAGACGGACGGACGGGCAGCGAAGTCTTAGTAATAGGGTCCCGTTTTACTCTTTGAGTACGGAACCCTAAAAAGTAGGTAGGTATGTACCTAAGGATAGTATCATTCGGTGATCTTCGGTTTATGCCTACCCCCATGACATAGATATGGGAGTGAGCATATATTGCGTATGTATATAATATATATATGTAATATGTACACGTCTAGACGTATCCCACAATGGCCGCTGCCTTTTATCTCCGCAAATTGCCAGAAAACCGCGCCAAAGCGAAACATTTCACTTCCATTTCTTCGCCACTTTTCCCGTGTCAAATTAAGAAGATTAGATGAGTAAACAGCGGACAAACGGACAGACATGGCCGTCCGTATCAATCTCATTTGTCTGCAATTAGTGTCCGGCAGCTGTATGCTTTAGAAAATGGCGACTCAAAGTCGAGCGTGGAAGTTTGGACGTATTATTCTGATGCAACATATGCCACAATATACATTATGAATATTATGATACAAGTGAGGTATGTTGATCGTGACATCAGAGGCGGAATTGTCACGCGAACCGCAGGTGAGCGTGATAATAGAGCCGAGGATGTAATTATCAAAGCTCACGAGTGTCATACGACGTTTTTCAACAAATTTGCGAGGAAAAAATCCTTTTCATAAAATGAACATGTTGCAGGCTCCTAAGTTGTTTCCTTTAGTTATTGATGACAACAGGTTTTTACTCACATATTTGTATATCTCCAAGAATGTACAGTGGCGTCAATTCTATTTATCACTTTTCTATTAACTACGAGTCAACATTTTTAACAATAACCAAACACGCATCATCAATGGTGCTATTTGGGATCCCTACGAGAATAAATACTCTCTGTTGGCGGAAAGAGTACAGCGTAAATTCGGCCGCTGGTTGTACCGCAAATCCTACGGGTATTACCCATACATGTACCCTTCATTGTTTGTCTCCGGGATGGTCGGGCTAGACACGCTTCGGATGAGGCGGAAGTTGTTGTTGTTAGTCCACTATCTGTCTGTTGTCCATCACAGAGTGGACAGCCCGGCTGTGCTCGAGAGGATCGGGTTGGTGGTTCCGAGGATCCTCCAGAATTTTGATAGCGTGGCGGTAGCGCCTCGCCGCCGGCCGCACCTGCTGCAGCATGTGTCCGCTCGCACGTGCTACGCTCGACACGCTCCTACCACGCGCGCAATATCCTTGTTACACCAAATGCTCGTTACGATGTGTTGAAAAATAGTTTAAGTAATTTTCGGGTTGCTTGGGGTTTTGCGAGGCAAATGGAAATATTTAGGTTATGAATTGTAATCGTTGGTTGCAAGCATGAAATTCTTTTTTTAAGTGAGGGTCCTGCAAAATAGTATGCACCACCTTGTACTAAGTAGGTATAATACCAGGGGTGGGTCACTCCGTGATTTGGTCGCGCCGCTACAAGTACATGCCGGCTTACCGGCCCCAGGAGGTACGAGTATGTTAGCGCTGCTATGGCACGCACGCGTTCTATCGCAGCACGTTGCATGCGATAGAAAGGGATGGCCACGTTTAGGCTCGTTCGGCATACCTAAACAGGGGATTTGTTAACAGAGAACCTTCTGTACGTAGTACTATTATTTATTATGTGACAATACTATAAATAAAATGTTAGAATATACGATATTTTTAGTCATATAGGTATTAAGACCACATTTGCTACCAACTTACCTGATCTATTTTAGAAGCTGCGGGGACAATCACAGGATGGCAATATAATGACCCAATCATATATCTTCATCAACAGAATAAATTTTCGTCGAAAACAATCGCTGAAAGAAGAGTAATCATTAAATACATACATACATACATACCATCAAGCCTTTATCCCTAAAAGGGGTAGGCAGAGCACATGAAACTTGTGTTCCAGTGCCACTTTTAGCATAAATGTGGGTATAAAAGATCGACAAAATGTGATGTTGCAGTGATAGGTTGCTAGCCCATCGCCCACAACACACTTCAACCCTGTTACCTTAGTCGACTCTTACGACACCCACGGGAAGACAGGGGGTGGTGCTATTCTAACCCGACACCACACCATCATTAAATAAACATTTCTAAATGCAAAGTCATTGTTTAAAGATATAAAGAGTTCTGTTATTCATTACATGAATATAATAACTACTACAAGATAATACCCAATGAAAATGAAGTACTTAAACCTACATACCTTTTCTGCAAAGAAATAAAGTGAAGCATTCACAACGACGCCCGGAGATGCCTACATTGTCACCTTCTGTGGCTTGTGTATTCGTTTACTTCATATATTTGCTGTATTCCATGTATCTAAAATTACTTAGTACTCGTAAAATGAACTTGCATAGAATCGAGATCGTTGTCCAGAATCGCGTGATCGAAACGCGAGCTCGCGCGCGACGGGTCGCTGCCAAGCGGTTAGCCCGCGGTTATCTAATCTCGATACAAGTTTCGAGTCGACACTAGGCTTGTTTTTTGGGACGTAAAAATTTGCAGCTCTGGGGCAATCGTCAATTACTGTGCTAATTTAGTATTTCAGTTTATTTGATTATTTAGAGTAGATTTGTGAGAGTGTAGCTTAAAAGTTTGTGTGTAGGGGCAATCTCCGGCTCTAATACCACGATAAAAAAAAACACCAGTAGGTATATAGAATGAAAAAAGGCCATATTATGTTCCGAAGCTTTGTTTGCGTTCTGTGAAATAACCAGGCGGAGGAACGCGGCGGGTTGCCAGTAAGTGATGGGTACTTGAGGTAGATTCATAAAAGCTAGGTAGAATTAAAACATAGTCTTCTCTTCTTCTACCGGCCTTCTTCCCATATTTAATTGGGCTCGGCTCTCCTAATCATTTTTCTCCAGAGCTGGCGGTTCTGGGTCGTCTTTGGGCCAATATAATTTCTCTTAAGGTCGTTATCCACCTTCTTTATCCATGTGAGTCTGGGTCTCCCACGTTTCTTCGGCGCTGACTCAAGCTCGAGAATTTTTCTGGTCATGTGGTCCGCTGGTCTCCTCATGACGTGGCCATACCATTGCAGTCGTGTTTCTGCTAGCTTGTCTTCAATAGGTCTAACTTTAAAAGTTCCTCTTATGTAAGGTTAGGCACCTTGTCTAGAAGTGTGACACCCGCGGATCCTTTGAGCATTCTCATTTTTGTGACGTGGAGTTTGTCGGCTTGTTTCTGTTTAAGGCATTCTGAACTGTATGTTATTGTGGGTCTTACGGCAGTTTTGTAAACTTTTCTCTTGGTTCGTATGGTGTCGCGGACGCCCTCTCGTTATATAGGAAAGAAACTGGTACAAATACAGTTAGACTGCGCAAAATTAGAGGGTGCCGCGAAAGGTTCAAATATGATCTAAGGAGGGATAATTTGAATCCTACCTTAATCATCCAACGCAGTCCACGGATATCTGCTTCGCTTTCTGACACGACACACGACACGATGGTGCTCGCGTGCCCACACGATGACGCTCGCCTGTACCACCTGTGGTTATAAGTTATAAATATAACCATGACACACCTGTCACTTAAATATGCCCCAGAACTCTTAGCACATACAAGTTCTACCTACTAAGCAAAATTACATGGTGCACCTTGCACTATAGGAGGTTAGCCACACACTATATGTGCGCTGTATACTTTCTCATGTTCTCGCCTACCGGCCGAGCAACTATGAACCTCCTCTTATACTTAACTCGCTCTCACAAACAAAGGAGTAGTCTCAAGTAGCAGTCTCAGATGATTTCATATTAGCAACTAATATATATTGCGTCATCACATTAAAGAGGTCATCCTATACGGGCTTTACAGGTATAGTCAGTCAGTCTCGTTATGAGGTATTACATAGCCCGCCTAGTTCATCAAGCGATTCGACACGAACGCAATAAAGAATATGAATATGAATCTATCGGTGCCCGTCAAGGCTGCCTTACATTCGAGTTGTCCTCCTTCACAACCTATGAGGCACCTTGGCGTGGCCGGCGAAGACGACCAACAACTGGCGAGCGAACACTTACTCGCAGAGACAGCAGCCGCCGCACAACAACAATATGCGACGCCACAACGACCGTGCACCGCCGCCATCGAGGACAGCGGGCGGTCATCACCGGAAATAGTTGATCAGCATTCTAGCATCGCAAAGGACTCCGGTGAGCTCTCTCCATTTTTGCCAACCTACGTCTCTGCGGTGTTCAATAATACGTGTGTGTGGATAACACGCTGCCTAGGTACTTGAAGCTTGAGACAGTCTTAAGAGCAGTAGATTGCAGGTAGATAGTGTGTGTGGTGACCGCTGGAATCGGCAAACTTGCAGTGCATGTATTCTGTTTTTTCTCTGCTGATTTTGAGTCCTGCCGTTTCCAGTGCCACTCGCCATGAAGCTTGGAGACCCTTGGGGTCAGAGTCGATCAGCACAACATCATCAGCGTACAGAATGTTCCAGGGTGTAGGTTGCTGGGCTTTGGAGGTCAGGTAGTCCATTACGAGGTTAAACAGTAGAGAGCTGAGGGCCGATCCTTGATGAACTCCTACTTCTACTTGGAACTCGTCGCCCACTCCAACTGGACATCGTACTCTAGTTGTGACTCCGCTGTACATAAGTATCGACTATTACTCGGATGTAACATTCAGGAACATTCTGTGATCGTAAAGCTTGCCAAATCAGTGGTCTGGGTTAAATAATTAAAACATAGTGGTTATATTTATTATCTTTGGCTAGAATCACAAAGCACTTTTTATAGGTATGTTAAAATGTCAAATTAGCATAAGGACGTTATTATGACAGTACCGCAGTCACACACTCATAGTGTTTATATTCTCTTTGATAGTTGTCATTCGTTTACATCGTTGGATGGTCTCAATCAATCCATTTTCGTCAGTTTTCTTGATTTACTACCTATGGATAAATTTAATATCAATACTACTTTATCTTATATTTGCCATTATATTAAAATAACCAAGGCATATAGATATTATGGTAATCATAGTCCTATTTTTTTTATAAAAAATAATATTCACTATGGCGATCAATGACGATGTCAGTGTAATGTAATATAATATGTCAGTGTCATGTCACGTATTTCGAAATAATAACAACTAAATTTCATCCAAATTTTAGTTATAATTATACGCACTGCACATTAATTTACGATGATATAGCTTGTAACAACAAATGCATCAAGTATTTGAAAATGTTCTAATGTATCCAATGGTAACTATTGCACAAATTATACCCAAATTATACCTCACATCACACATTCAATGCCAAGCTTTTTAATTGTAATGTAATTTTCTACGTGTAACATGGTTTTTCCGCTTCCTAGCGGAAAATGGCTACGAACAGGTCTTTTAGGAAGTTTTTGGCAGTTCTTTTTCAGCAATATAAAACATGCTGAATAAAGCATGTGTATAATACACATTCATCATCATCATCATATCAGCCGAAAGACCCCCAAAGAGCTAGTGCCACAATGACCGGTCCTGCGCCATTCGCTGACTACAAAACTCGGTTTATTATATCGATCTAAGCGAATAGGAATGATGAATATTACTACGGATAGGTACTCGTGTCTCCATTGTTACTTACAAGTTATTAGTCATTGAGGTATAATGTACTAACGTACTAGAGAAGACAACGCGAACATTATGCCGACCGGCAGCGCGGGGCGCATGCGGGGGGAGGGTAACTTGTCATAGAATAGAAAAATAATACACTGAGACGGTGCAGCCCATGGACCGCAACGCGTAGCGCAAACTTCTTGTTCGGCGTGTCATCTCTAGTACGTTAGTACATTATACCTCAATGTTATTAGTAATAACTTTGTAGGTAGTCCAAGAATGAAAAAGTTTGCTGTTTTTCTTAGACTTTATTTCAATGTCCAAAAGCAACAAACCTTTGCATTCCACCCCGCGACTGTACATCGATTACATTATGCTCATTTTTGCTCACATTTCAGCTCAGAACAGCACACATAGAGTCCAAACTGCTGAAATGAATATTAACCTCAGAGAGCCCGGTTTACAACAACGGTCGTCTTTTATAAAGAGGCTCGAAAGAGGCGCTAGTAATGAGGGATTATCGATATCAACACTCACGAGCTTTGCAGCTGATAATGGAACACAGACTCGCAAGACAGGTAGGAGGAATAGTACATTTACTTTCCTAGGGCGGTAAAACAGAGAACTTCACAGATCGCAGGTATTCGACGCTGGCGCCGAAGGCAAGGCCGATAACTATACGATTTGAGGCTTTATTTTCTTTATAATTATGTTTTACTAGCTTTTGCAGGCCACTGAATAAATAAAAAATAAAAAAATCGTGAAATAAATTAATCTAATCTAATCAAATCTTCGTGCGCGTGGAACTCGTTTATATCGTACCTCCATACAAATTTCCGCCCTTTTCGCCCCTTATGTCAACCCCGTATATTTTAAATTTCAGACAAAAATAAACACACAGACATGACAGACAGTTACTTCTGCATTTATAGTATTAGCATGAATTATTACCGTAATGTGTGACTGTGTGTACCTAACTTAATTTAATTTAATTGTGTTTTAAAAATTATGACTTGTAAAATGTACTTTTACCAATAAATATCTGTATTCTGTATCGTCGAGTACCTGGCCTGATGATGGAGACAGAAGGTGCCCACGGGTACTCATCAATTTAACGTAATAAGTTTGAGGGCTCGTTAAAAGAATCAACGAAATGAGTAGTCTCTAACTGTGCAAAAAAGTGCAGTCGGTAATAAAAACTTGTCTTTATTATATTTTATTTTACACTCATTTAAACATCTATTTTTTGCAGCTAGCAGTCGACCAATTTCCTGTCCAAAGAACATAAAACAACTTATCCCACGTCAAAAGATCAAACGGAAAAGAAGTACGGAAAATTACGTTACTATGTGTTTGTCTCGCGTTGCAATTGATTTCAATCAATACTTAAAAATTATATTTTTTAGTTAAATGCATGGATTGGAAGAGGTACCACAAGTTAAGCGTCATATACTCATTTATTGATGAATTAGAAAGAGACTATCCAGCAATATGCACGGTATATGTCATTGGAAAAACAATCGAAGGACGAGATATAAAGGTATAGAGTAACACCAAAACATTTATTTTCAAATCTTATTGTAAACTATAGCTAGCCGCGCGGCTTCGCCTGCATATTGCAAAGAAGGCAGGCAAACCTGCGGGAAAAAATATAGGGCTGAACTGAAAGTCCGCTCTACATGCAAGTGAAAGAATTTTTGAAATCGGATAAGCTATTCCTGCTGATATTACCGATTACATACAAACTTACAAAGCTACTATCTCACAGACTTTTCCTCTTTATAATATTTGTACCTATAAAGTATATATAGATGTAGTAACTCATTTTTTTTTAAATGGCCCGCAAAGTGAACATAACTCGCTACATATTGGAAGGCAAAGTGTATAGTTTAAGGCCAGATCAAAATTAAAAAATAAAAAACATTGCAGGCCGCCTGGAATGTTACATATTAAACCTTTATTTGTCGAGTGCCAAACTTTTTAAAAAGTAGAATCTGGCATATAAAAGACGGCACAGGCCGTATTCAGCCAAATCAAGTCGTATTTTTCTTTTCCAAACGCTATATTTTTGTACGAGTCTCAAATAGTTTGCGTTTTTCGGTGGAAAAATACACTTGCGATTCTGTTTAAAAAAATATATTATGACGTTTTTTGTATGTAATTTGTAGTATACTCAATTTGTATTTAATAGTAAAGCTTGATTTCAATTTAGTCTTTTTTATTCCCCCATTTTTGAGAAAAGCACTATATTAGCCTCAGCCGGAATGGCAATTGCAGGCTTCGTATTATAATTAAACGGACTCGCAAGCTCGTCCGTTTAAACAAATAATCCAATGGGATCTCAGAAGACATCTGGATGGCTTGTTTAGGGGGAACTTTCTAACTATACAGACAGACTATAGCATTAAAGATTTCCATATTAACAAATTTCCAATTGTTGTTGTCATGTCTACTTATTTGTACAGAATTAAATGTTCGCAGGTTTTAGCATCTTTCTGTTTCATAGATTTAATAAATTCCGTTTCGTAAAAATGTAGGTAATGTAAAAATATCAGGACTCCGTTGACGTGGGTATCTGTCAAATTAAGAATTCAGGAACGGTAATCTGCAGATAAGTAAATCAGTTAAAATAGGGATATATAAACCTAGGAATTGTCTCAGGGGATGTCAGTAGATGCAGCGCTTAATTTTACGCCATTTGTTTCATAAGATGTTAAAGATATCGAACAGTGACGCCAACAATTCCTCCGTGTGGCTGGACGGCTCAATACATCCCCGCGAGTGGATCACTGTTGCTGTCGTCACATTCATTGCTGAGTGCATTGCGAAATCATTCAACAATCTGTCCAAGTCCATAACTAATAAAGACTGGTGAGTAGCACTTAGGTCTAGTTTCTTTGAATGACATGTAAAATTACCTTTTTATCAATAAATGATTGTATTGTAGCAAAGTTTCCCGTCCGGGTAAAGTCAGGCAGTAAAAATCCACAGTAACTAGGTAGTGCCAATGGCAATTCTTCGGATAAGGTAGCTGAGTGGACGCTGGGCCCGTTAATATGCAACCAAAGTAAGGCTAAAATGAGCAATGCAGCACCAGAATAGGGGTGAATAATGCAATGGTCTGCCGCCAGAGTCCAGCACTAGCACAAACCGTAAACTAGTAGACGAAGATAGGGATTCACACACACCTGCACAATTGGTTGTCAATGAGATACAATGTTAACTCTGTTAGTGTCGCCACCTACGCAGAGTTGTGCGTAATGTTCCCTATTGATAATTTCTAAGATTGTAATAAGTATTTCGGAAACTATGAACCCAGTAGGATAATAACACATACCTTGATATAATAAATAATATTTAAGGAGATGCTATTTTTAGAACAAGCATCGTCAAGTTACCAAGCAATTGAAAGTTGGACAGAGTTTTTTACTATTGTTGCATTCCAGGCACATTGTCCCCGTGTTAAACCCTGATGGTTATGAGTACTCGCATACCAGTGACAGAATGTGGCGAAAAAACAGATCTTCTTATGGTGGTGACTGCGTGGGAGTAGACTTGAACAGAAATTTTAGGTAAGGTGTTTAGTATACATTTTGTAAGAGCATTGTTTGAATTTGAGTAGGAATAAGAGGCTATAAATGATTACTGATGTTCGACAGCTATGGTTGGGGTCATAACGGAGAAGAAGGATCTTCCGACATACCTCATAACATATTTTATAGAGGACCTGTGCCTTTCTCAGAACCGGAATCAGCCGCTGTCAGGGTAGGTTCAATTTGTGTTAGTTTTTTTCATATGTAACAAATATTGATTAATAGGCCTAACTCAATTTCATATTTTTCTTCAGGATTATATCCTAGGATCACCAAACAACTTCAAAGTATTCCTATCATTTCATAGCTACTTTGAAATGATAATATTTCCTTGGGGTTTCAAAAAGGATCCTAGCCCGGACTATCTGAATCAAATGGAAGCGGGCATGCGAATGGCAAAGGTAAGAAGCTAATTAAATTTAAATTTTGCATATAATGTATATGTATCGCAGCGAATCTTGATCCCTATGACTCTGTCATCTCAGTACAATTTTACGGTTAAACATTATAAATTGTACGGAGATGACAGCTGTCATATGGATCAAGGTTCGCCGACGTACGTGTAAGTCAGCTGAAAATCATCATTATCATCATATCAACCGAAATACGTCCACTGCTGGACATAGGCCTCCCCCAAAGAGTGCCACAATGGCCGGTCCTGCGCCACCGGCATCCAGATGACTCCCGCGACCTTTACCAGGTCATCAGTCCATGCACCTTGTGGGGGGCCTACCCACGCCGCGCCTTCCGGGACATGGTCGCTAATCGAGAACCTTTCCGCCCCAACGGCCATCGGTTCTACGTGCAATGTGCCGTCAAACGCGCCCGCAATGCAGCTGACAATGCGAAAGTATAACAACAAACTGGTCGAATGGTGGAGATAGAAGCTGATCATAGGAATGAACTATTCATATATCAATCGAAAGACGTCCGCTGCTACCCAAAATGAACTAGGTAAGGAATAAAAACTTTTCTTGGGAATTTTTGACTAAACTTTATTTTATTTTAGGCTATCTTCGACTACAGTGGGATGACATATAAGGTCGGCTGCACAAAAGACTTGACTTACTACGCGTGTGGCACGTCAATAGACTGGAGCTACGCGGTAGCGAAAATCCCGTACTCTTACATGATTGAGCTAAGAAGCAAGAAATATAAGTTCAGGCTGCCGAAAGACCAGATAATGGAAACGTGTATGGAGAGCTGGAGTGCAGTCAAGAGTCTGATGGAATATGTAGATGACCCTTTATATGAACTAAAAAAGCCAATGAAACCTTTATTCGAAAGAAGAAAAATTCCTAAGTGACGAACATCTTATCATTTAGCAACATTTTATTGAAGTGTCTAAAAATATTTGATGAATTCAAATATTAGTAAATTGACGCCGAAATGAAGACTGTAGCTACTAAAGCTCGCAATTATATTTAAGATTCAAGTTTGTACTATTGTATACTGTAAATTAAGTGACGTGTATTAAATTTGGTCTCGTATATTTGATTTTATGATTATCGTTATCACAAATAAGCATCTAAATGTAGTCAGTAAATATTTATTTTCAATAGTCTCACTGTTGTCAATTGTTTACAAGAGTTGTTATCGAAAATGAGTTTCATGCGAGTGTCACTTTTGGTATGGGATTCTCGCTTTTCAATGCGATAATGCCCCAATTTAAACAAGGCCTCAATCGATGCACGCTGTTCCATACACAAGGTTACTGTGTAGATACTAGTTAGTACATTACTATTTACAGATACTCATAAATTTAAAACTATACACGTATATTCTTTACATACATAGACGTAGTCACTGTAAGCGAACAAAAATAGTATCCACTGTAATCTTTTAGGGACAAACAGTTCGTTTCACTTCTTTCTGTCAACAAATTCGGCAAGAGCCATCACACCGTTCAAAGATTCTTTACAACAATCTATAATTTGTTCTTTTGGTAGCAGAAATTTGTGTTCTTTACTCCTTAACTCCACGAGGTATGAAAAAGGTATGTTTGCTACTCCATAACTCCAGTCGATGCTTGTCCCCTCGGCGTGGTACATCAGATCTCTAAAGTTTCCAACTTTATACAGGCGCCCAGTGGTTTCGTGAATGGCCTTGAAATAATTAAAGCAATCATTAGTACGATTAAATAAATTAGTTCATATTTTGGACTCAATGATGAAAAAGATGATGTTAATAATTACCTTTGCGATGGTGGTCGCCCCTTCAAGTAAAGTCACATAGTCTTGGCAGGGTACGTTTGTAAAGCACCAAGGAAAAGATATTAGCTCACTGTAGGCGTGGAATGTGATAAATATCTTGAACCGTAACCCGGAATACAATATCAGGTCCTGGAACATTCACACAGATGTTAGAAAAAATATTTTGATTTCTTTATTTTTTGACTCATAATAGTTTTTAAATGTTAACCTTAACGGCTGCAGTTTCTGGTTCACAAAACGGTTGTGTTCCTGGATAATTTTGATGGGACGGCTCACAAATGTGAGTTTCATATGTCCACATATGTCTGAAAAAAAATGTAGATTTATTCTTCATTTCTGTATTAAGAGTCCCCAGGAAGTTTGATACAAGTCCATAAAACTTTTTACAATACATAACGGGATCCACCATATCCAAGTCGGAAATTAGTTTTGGGAAGAAATTAAAAAAGAAAGAAAATTGAGTGAAAAGTTTAGATTGATAAACTTCTTTTGTTTCCATTGTGTATATATACAAAGTTTCATGTTAATCCAGCATGAACTGTTTGAAATGAGATCCAAACTACTTGTGTATGGAGAGTCGAGCTTCCTAGGGACTCTTAAGTGAATTTAGACATCATAAATGTTAACTGTAGTTACTTACCCAAAATTCCTGTTCAGATCAACTCCAACAATTTTGGACCCTAATTTACTTCTGTTTTTACGCCACATGCGATCTGTAGTGTGAGAATATTCGTAGCCATCCGGATTGAGAACGGGAGCAAAAAACCTGCAAAACAGGAACATCATTATTAATCGAACTAAAAAATAATAACCCCTCGCATGCATCAAAATACGGGCTTCAATTATCATGTGTCGTCGGGTCTTCCCCGCCTCTCGTCAAAGGCAACTAAAGGGGGTTCATTTTATTTCATTTCATTTATTTATTGCATCATGGTGTTACAAAGGTGTTATCAATACATTCTTTCATCGTGATTAACACTGCTCTCTTTTGCTGGTGACGGATCTGAGACCTGGCTGACTATTCCAGAGAAGGTGGCAATGTAATTCACGGACATGACTGTAGAGTGCGAATGCACTAAAGAGTGCGTTCAACCTTATCCTGGAGATAGCTCAAATTTTCCCTCAAAGCTGCTGGCTGCTGGCCGGCTGGTTTTTTCCACGGAAAAATTGATAAAAACAAATAAACCCAACTGCTTTTTTCAAATATTATAGCTTGTGTGACGATTATGAGGGGTCCAATGACACCTCATATATTATGTGAAAATCCTTCAAGCCGTTTGGATTGGACTGTAGCCCGTGAAATAGACTATTTTATTTTATTTTTTAACATACATACTGTCAAGGTGTAAAAATATGGGTGCATACAAATTACTCATAAATATGTCCCATCGCTCTTATATCAGTGGATTAAGGTTGTGGTACATATTTATGAGAGGATTAAATCGATACATATTTTTGCACTTGACTGTATGTACATACTCTCGAAAAACATATATATGTACATAGTAAAAAAACCGGCCAAGTGCGAGTCGGACACGCGCACGAAGGGTTCCGTTCCATTATCTATAAAAACTGCAAAACATCACGTTTGTTGTATGGGAGCCCCCTGTAGCCTAGTTGGTAGTGACCCTGCCTACGAAGCTGGAGGGCCCGGGTTCGAATCCCGGTAAGGTCATTTATTTGTGTGATGAGCACAAATATTTGTTCGTGAGTCATGGATGTTTTCTATGTATATAAGTATGTATTTATCTATATAAGTATGTTGTTAGGGTCTGCTAGGCTTTCTGGTGGAACTGGGTTGGCACGAATAACAGTAGTGCCAAAACCCCTACGCAAAATAGGCGCATTCAATTCAATTCAATTCAATTTATTTTACATAAAAACATGGTGTACATAAGGGTATTACAATTAAAACAAAGTATCACATGTTTTGCTGCTAGTGCAACACGTAAAATGCTAGGTGCCTAATATTAACAGGATTTGTCACACTTCATGCTAAGCAATAAATAAAAGATACAATTCTATATTTAATAAGTATTACTTACACTGAATAGTTAAAGTAAAATTAGACAGGTATGTCAAATCAATTGTCAAATAATTGTAGTAATAAAATAATCGTCTTGTAGTAATAAAATAATTTTGGAATACATTGCTATCACATCCTTTATCATAAAATGTCATGATTTAAATATTCATTGACCGAGTAGAAGCATTTTTGCACAAGCCATCTTGTAAGTTGCCTTCTAAACATATAAAGGGGCATTTTTTTTAAATCTTCTGGTAACTTATTGTAGATGGTACCTAATAGTAATAATATGGTACAGAATGCACGTCTGCTGTAAAGTTTAGTCTTCCTAAATGGCACTACAAGACGATCTGGATACCTTGTGCGAAGGTTACATGCATCCCTACATGTTTTAAAGAATTCTGGATGATTCTTCACGAACAAGGATACTTCATACAAATACATTTTTATTTTATTTTTTATTTAATACAATTATGTTTACATAGTTACTGTGTTACACATAAAGCCACTATTTAAAACCTGGAAGGTTTAGGCAATAGTTGGCGAGATCGCGCGGTACATCCCGCGTTCCATAATTTAGTTAAGTATAATATAATATAATATAACAAATTGCTAATATGGACTCCAATTTACTACTTACCTTCATCTAAACTTAGGTAGTACTTTTTAAGTAGCTTCTTACATTTTTCATGACTACTAATGGTATCGGTGAGGTCATGTAATAATTTCTTGGGCAGGTTATTTAAGATAGATGGAAGTAAGTGATCAATAGTTATGTTACCATAAGTGTTAATGTTGCGTGGCAATAGGTATGGTGGCAAGTAATCTAACGTACGTAAATTATTAGGGCGTGTTTTTTTTTCTAATGAGGGTATTATTTCACATTCCTCAGTTAGTAAGGACAAACAAAATCTATTGAACACGTTAATGATCTTGCAGTGTTTGAATAGGCCTGTTTTATTATCACGGTATTTTGTTTTAACTGTATTAGGTACAATTGTTTTTAACAGTGCAAGTTGCAAATTATATATTTGCGTTAAGTAGGTTTTGTATGTCCTCCCGTAACTTGTAATACCATAGCATATAATTGAATCTGCAAGTGATAGGTAAAGCATTCGTAGTATACTATATGGTAGTTTATACATAGATGGCACAGTCAACATGTTTAAGTTTTTGAACAAGGGACGACAGGAAGTCATAACATCTACATTGCAGACACTGTTTCTGTGCTATGAGAACTCGATTCACATGATGAGAATTTCCCCATAGGAGAATGCCATATCTGAGAAGGGAAGATATATAACCGTGGTATGCTTGGATCGCAGCAGCTTTGGAGCAGGTTTTTGTAAGTCGCCATAATGCATAGACAAATGAGTTGACTTTGCTACATAATGCGTCTATGTGATCCTTCCAAGAAAATTTATCATCTACAGTGATGCCAAGAAATTTAGTGTGAGCCGATTCTTTTATAACTTGACTTTCTAATGTTACTACCAGTTTGTGTTTTTTAGCATTTCTGTTAACAAATTGTATCACTGTGGTCTTACTAATATTAATATTTAAGTTGTTAATGTTCATCCAAGCTACTATTTTAGAAACCGTGTTATTTATGTTCTCATTGTATAAATTAGGATGCCGACCTGGTACAACAATTGATAGGTCATCGGCAAATAGTGTACAGTCTAATTCCGTGGCGTCTGGAAGGTCATTAATATAAATTAAAAAGAGTAAGGGCTCCAGGATACTACCCTGCGGCACCCCCACTCCATTTACCCTAATTGCAGACTTATGTGCAATTAATGTGTTTCTGGAATCTATTTTATTTATTTCTACATATTGTGTTCTTGCATGTAGATACTCTCTTAGCCATCCATTTACTAGGCCTCGCAAACCATAAAGTTCGCATTTGGTTAGGAGTATGTCATGGGACACAAAGTCAAACGCCCTGGTCATGTCAAAGAAGATTGCAGAAACCGGTATGCTCTTATCTAAGTACTTAAAGATATTATTCATTAGTGAAAAAGCAGCCAATGATGTCGATTTGCCTTTGAAGAAGCCGTGTTCTGGTTTAATTATGGCAAAATTGTTTAAAAAACTCGTAATGCGTTTACATTGCCTTTTCAAATATCTTTGAAATAGTTGGTATCAGCGAAATTGGCCTATAGTTGTCAACGAGATTTTTTGATCCCTTTTTATGAATACTCTTAACCACACATTTATGACGTCGAGTTGCGGAAACCCAGCCTGCGTACAACAAGTATGTTTATCGTCGTCTAGTACCCATAGTACAAGCTTTGCTTAGTTTGGGACTAGGTCGATTTGTGTAAGATTGTAAAAGCAAAAAAAAGAAAGAAATAAAAATATATTTATTCTGTTTTTAGGGTTCCGTACACAAAGAGTAATACGGGACCCTATTACTAAGACTCCGCTGTCCGTCCGTCCGTCCGGCTGTCTGTCAACCCTTCGTGCGCGTGTCCGACTCGCACTTGGCCGGTTTTATTTAGTATTTGTTGTTATAGCGGCAACAGAAATAGGGTAAGTGCACCAGTGAATGAACGCCTAAGGATATTTTTGACTTCAAAAATTGTTTTATACTTATAGCTATACTTATCATGGCCATGACTGTTTGTACAGCTCAAACAAGTATTCTAGTTAGCTAAAATTACTTTGCTTTTGCAATAAGTTTCCATAATTTTAAGTTATATGACCTTTTAGGTAGAAAAATGGAAAATCACCAGTCAATGAACCCGGTTTTCTAGTAAATGAACAACTAAACACCAGTGAATGAACTACATTTATAGTTATGGTTTATTGGTTTAAATTGCTGTTAAGCGATATTTTTTGGAGTATCTCGATATACCAACACACGGGATAGTAGTCAATTGTTTACTTTTTCTAAAACAATTAAAAAAACTGTAACAAATGTTCGTTCATTAACTGGCTCCTAAAACCAATCAATGAACTAGGTAATTATCGGTCGATGTTCATTCACTGGACATCTATACACCAGTGAATGAACTACCTTTATGTTCGAAAATGAGGTTTGTTCGAACACTGGACCAACGATGGACAAACCATTGGTGGTTATGTTACTAAAAACTAAATCTTATTACAATTACTGGAACATAAGATTTTGCAAAAACATTAAAACAGGCGTTGCCAGTGAATGAACACTCCAGTGCATTCACTGGATTTAGGTGGTTTTTAATTCTAGTTGTAGAACACCTTCTAAAAAACGAGAATCTAACCCTAAAAAACTTAAAACGATGTTTGAATAGCACAATTTCGCTCTTATGATTTCCAAAAACCACACACCATAAGTTTCAAGTTTATAAAACTAGTACAATGGCACATCAAATAAAAGGTGACAATCTTGTCCCCTTATTACCGGCTCATACAAAAAATCCACGCCCATAGCCCGTCAACTTTAAGCGTCGCTCATTTAGTAACTGTTGCGACTGAGTTGATATAAATGTTACAAAACCCTTACAGTGAATGCTTCTAATCGAGAAATAAATACCCGGTATGCTATAAATATACAGAACTCTTAATTTAAGCAAATAAGCAGGATTTCGTTCATTCACTGGTGCACTCACCCTACATCATCTGTGAAAATTTCAAGTGCCTAACTATCACGGTTCATGAGATACAGCCTGGTGACAGACGGGCAGACAGACAGACAGACGGACAGCGGAATCTTAGTAATAGGGTCCCGTTTTACTCTTTGAGTACGGAACCCTAAAAAGTTGAATAAAATCACCAAAATGTAGATTTGCCTGCTTACCAGTCCTTGTTAGTGATGTTCCTACAACGTTTCCCGAAGTTTCTAGCAACATGGTTGGCGATGTAGGTGACAACCGACGTACTGATCCACTCCCGCGCATGAATGCCGCCATCTATCCAGACGCCTGAGTTACCAGCATCACTGTTGGATATCTTAAGCACCTGAGGAATGACGTTATTTTATTAGTAATAGACGTATGTGGCGTATGATGGATTCTATAGAAGCAGTAATCTACCAACCGACCAACGCGCTGGCATCTAGTTGTTGCCCAACTACTTCCAAGTTAGCAAATTTCTACTTCTATGGCCAGCTTTACGAAGCTACAAGTTAAATTTTTAAAAGTTTAAACCGGCAATACAGAGGTCGTTGACCAATAACGACTGGCTATTGGACCTGTGTTATCTAAACATAATTGTAAAATTGTAACTCGTAGCTTCGTCAAACGAGCTACGGCGGAGGTACAAGTCGCACATTGTAAAATTCTCCACACAAATGTTTGATATTTGTATCAATAGGCAAATGACAAGTTAGGCAGTTAGATGGTTTGTTGGTGATCAGATCAGAGTTCTGGCTGTAAATCCTTACGTTTTGAATATGCTTTAGGTGTCACCTTCCACAGACAGTAGACATTCACTGGCAATTCTCGCTACCCGTTACGCTCTTAGCCGATCCCGTCGTTTTCCCGCTAAGTAGCGGAAAGCACTTACTATGCGACCTCATTGCATCAATTGACTGTTTCATTGCTTCTTTCTCATAATCGATATCGTAATCTTGTGCAAATGTTAATAGAACCAACCTTTATGTCTCTCCCTTCCACAGTTTTGCCTATTGTCATAACAGTGCAAGTGGACGGATATAGCTTTTCCAAATCCGACATAAAATCGTTAATGAAATGCAGCGGATAGTAATCCTTCCAATCCAAGACACGTTCTGGAATGTAACAATATACAAATATTATTTTGATACGATATGGCTCATATCGGATATGAGCAAGTCCACCCTTTAAGGCGCTGTATGCAGCTGCGCATCGAAAAAGTGCCTTTTCCAAACCGATTATTAGTATACTTGTACTATTGCTAGAGATCCAAATTTTTGATATGTATATCTTCAGTTCATTGGCTATGTTCATGCTTCGTAAAATCACGATTGCTTACAAAAACCTCGATAGATTTTGCCTTTCAAAACAGTGCTTTTTGACCACCAAACTCTAAATATCTCAAAAGTTATTTGGAACATTACAATGAAATTTGTTGTGATAGGTAGCTTTTTGGTAGATCTATCTACCGGCTTCTTAGAATTTCAATATGTTTGATAATTCAATACATTTGGTCATTTGTTTGAAAATCCGGGTGTCCGCGTCGTGCATGCGCGGTGGCGAGTACAATTTAGTACGCCCGTGGCCACTGCCGACGACGGACCTGTGAATGTTTACCTGGCACGCAAATACGCCTTTTTGCAGCAATTATTTCGAGTTATCAAGGTAAATAAAAATACTTAAAGGAATAGGAAACGCTAATACATGCTGGAGAACACATTCGAAATTATAAAATAACAAATATAAGGTATGCGATATTTACTACATTAAAGCGTTTCTACATCCGCACCTAAAACGTATTAATAGGTAGCTGGAGCATATTGACAAGATGTCAATAAAAATCTTCAGTTATCCTGAATACGTATTTAGAACTGTTAGGTAGTAAGTAGTCGGGTGTAAATCGGATTCGGACACGAGCACATGGTTGGGGGGGTAATGGTACCAATTATGGACTGTACGAATAATAGATTTATTTATTCATACAGAAATATATCAAAAGCATTCAGGGCTATTGCGTCGGATAGCGACCTAGTCTAAAGTCCTAAACGAGTTGGTGAACTGAAGTATATTTACTTGCTGTTTAGTAGATTCTATTAAAAACGAGTGCGGAAAAAGATCCTGCCACTCCACCAGCAGCAGGTCACGGCCCTTCCTCATCTTCGTCATTGACATACATGCATACATACGCTACGGCACATCTTTTCGTCCAATATTCCGCCGTGTCTCAAGACGAGAGTATTTGACCAGTGTGTGTTGCCAGTGATGACATATGGAACGGAAACGTGGTCGCTTACTATAGGCCTCATAAAAATGCTCAAAGTCACTCAAAGGGCGATGGAGAGGGCTATGCTGGGAGTTTATCTGCGCGATCGCATCAGAAATGAGGCTATCCGCAGCAGAACCACGGTAACCGATATATCCCTCCGAATCGCTAAACTTAAGTATCAGTAACATTGCACATAGAACCGATGGCCGTTGGGGCGGAAAGGTTCTCGAGTGGCAACCACGTACCGGAAGGCGCGGCGTGGTTAGGCCCCCCACAAGGTGGACTAATGACCTGGTAAAGGTCGCGGGAGTCCGCTGGATGCAGGTGGCGCAGGACCGGCTATTGTGGCACTCTTTGGGGGAAACCTATGTCCAGCAGTGGACGTTTTTCGGCTGATATGATGATTATGATGATACATACGCTCGAAAAACATAAACTTCCTTCTGAGGCAGTCGGGTACAAAGTACTACAGGGTGTTCCCCTATACAGCTGCAAAACTTTGCCAGCTGTTTGTGCACATGATACTCATCACAAAACACTAAAGTATGCTGTGTCACATCTCGCACTCACTCTGCCGCCGCTGCTTCTCTAAATAACTACCAAGAAAGCCTCCCCCGCCACGCCCCTTTAAAAATAAGCCCACTAAAGCAAATAAATGTGACGTTATCTAAGTGAAAATACCTTTTGTCGGTATGGAGTTATTGATATGATTCACTCACTCACTTACTCATCAACGCACAGCCGAAACTACTAAGACTAGAGAGTTGAAATTTTCACCAGAACTACCTTTTACAACGTAGGCAACGCTAAGAAGGATTTTTGGAAATTCCACCCCTAAAGGGGGTAAATAGGGGTGCAAAGTTTGTATGGGGGAAACTTTATTTTTAGAGCTAGAGACTTAAATTTTTGCATAAAGATTACTTATTAGAATACAAATTAAGTACTTTCAATTCAATTCAATTTATTTTGTTAAACATAGGTTACAACTTTTACAAGTATTGTTGGTATACAAAATATAAGACCTCTGTGCATTACCCACAATGTAGGTTTACAAAATATTTCAGCCAGCTAATATATTTATAAAAATTAAAAAAAAATGTCAATACAGTGATTGGTGTTAAATACTTCAAACACATGTCAAAAACTCTCAAAAATACTATAACTAAAGAATACTATAACTAAGGAATGTCTGTAATGGAACCATGTTATGTCGTAGGGTCGTTTAAGTAATCTTTAATGGTATAATAACACTTTTCCATCAAATATTGATCTATTGATTGAAATGATTGATCCAATAATGTCATGGAAAGATCACATAGATACATTATGCAGTAAGTGAGCAAGAGGGATCTATGATCTACGACAGTTAAGACCACTTGTGTCAGGAAGTTGCTTAAAAGAGCTGTATTATGCGTACATATACTCTCAACTTTCATACGGGATAATGCTTTGGGGCAACAGTACGGATTATGAGCGCATCCTAAAGATCCAGAAACGTGCAATTAGAGTACTTGCGTATGCAAAGTACAGATACACGTGTCGCGAACATTTAAGAAAACTTAGTATCTTAACATCAGTTTCAACTTATATATTGGAAGTTTTGATGTATGTTAAACGTTATCCAAATGAATTTCAAAGGAGAGGTGAAAATAGTTCGAGATCAATGAGAAATGCGAATAGCTTAAAAAGAAGCGGGTTGTGTCCGAGATGCAACCGTTAATTAAGTTTAAGTGGATACTTCTTTGTTGGCTGTCCCCGTAAAATATATATCTGCATTCATTCACTAAAATCTGTATAAGCACAGATAAATCGGTATATATAGCAACATTGACTGACGTAGCTCGTTTGACTCGCGAGGCATTGAAAATGGCGGTCATTTCAGCATAGTTTTCATTCCCGTCACATAAACTAAATAACATTTTGTGATTAACAACTAATGGCAAATAAATAAGGATTAAAACATGTAACAAACAATTATTTGAAATCAGATTAGGCTTCTCTACAAAAAGTTATTCCGGAAGTCATGTGATACATTTTGAACTGTACCCCTATACAAGAACGCGAGCAAAGAAGGATCCACTTCAAAACAACCTCGCCCAGACTTAGAATAGGCACAAAACTTCCGAAGTTAATAGGACAAAGACTTTTTAACCGGCTACCTTCAAACCTTAAAACCATAACGAACGACAACTCTTTTCGCTTCCATGTAAAACAACTATTGCTTAATACAACACTGTATAGTTTACAAGAATTTCTTCCAAATTACTAAATAACAAGATCTTAAAAGCTTGACGTTAATATTTGTATTATGTTTTCTTTCTCTATTTTATGTAATAGCATTATGCTATGAGTATGAGTATTATTAAACTATTTACAAATAATAACAATTATGTACACAACTGTACACATCTATTGTATTTTATTGTAACTGACAAGTCATAATTTTAACACATTTTTATCTGTATATTCATTATTCATTGTACTATGATTTCAATTGTAAAATTATGATAATAAACAAATCTGAATCTGAATCTGAATATGAAGTCAATTGTCTTTTAAATTTATTAATATCCAGTGTTTAATTCGGTCTGGAATTTTATTGAAAATGTTTGGTGCCATTCCCAAGATTCCACCTCTGATTAGCGCTGTGTTGTTGCTACCCTGCAAAGTTTTCAATTTATGTTTGTATTGTTTACGTGTCGGAAATCTGCGGCCTTCTGAAACGTTACTGAACATGCTTGGATTGGTCTTGACAAAAATACCTACTTCTAGGATATACAGTTATTCTAGTTTGTATGGAGAGCAAGACATTTTTAAAGTAAGGGATTTGTAACTTCGGTTTTAGAATGTTTGCTAAAATACTACAAAACTTATTTCAGCGTTTTTTTAAATTATTAATCACTTAAGAAGGTTAAAAGGGGGTTCGAATTCTGTATAGAGAGCAAGACATTTTTAAAGTAAGAAATTTGTAACTTCGGTTTCAGACTATTTACTATGATAGTTCAAAGAGGGTTCTAAGTTTGTATAGACAGCAAGACATTTTGAAATAAAGAGAGATTTGTTTCTTCGGTTTTAGACTGTTTACTAAAAGACTAGGTACAGTCAGCGTCATATAGTTAGTAGCAGCCAAAGTAGCCAAATATATCGTAACACATCCTTACTCCTATAGTAATAAAGACGTGTTGCGATATATTTGGTTACCTAGGCTGCTACTAACTATCTGATGCTGACTGTACAAAACTAATTTCAATGTTTTTTTTTATGAAACAAACATTAAAATTTCTTAAACAAACATTTAGACGATAACATGTTATACGTGGACGAAGTCGCGGGCAACAGCTAGTTTATATATATATATATATATATATATATTTTTTTTTTTTTTGTAGCCTATATTGTGTCCCACTGCTGGGCAAAGGCCTCCCCTTTTTTCCGCCACTTGTCTCGGTCCAGTGCTAGTGTTCGCCAATCTGTACAAAATGTGTCAAGGTCGTCCCGCCATCGCCTTTTCGGTCTGCCTCTACTTCGAAAGCCATCTTGTGGGGTCCATTCGGTGGCTAATTTGGCCCATCGTTCTGCGTGCATTCGGCAGACATGTCCAGTCCAGTCCCACTTAAGCTTCGCGGTCTTGGCACCCACATCTACGATGCCAGTTTTGGTACGCAGCTCCGTGTTCCTGATCCGATCGATCCTACGAACTCCGAGTATGCTGCGTTCCATTGCTCGCTGGCAAATCTTGAGTCGGGACTTTTGGGCTTCTGTTAGTGACCAAGTTTGGGCGCCATAGGTTAGGATAGGCAGGATACACATATCGAACAGCTTGCGCTTCAGTGCCAAAGGAAGGTTACCCTTCATTAGCGCCTTCATATATATATTTATTTAAGCTTTATTTATTCCATATTGTTTTTGTTAGTACATATTTACTAAATCTAAAAGATTTATGCCATTTTTTCTTTCTTGTATGGACCCCATTCGGGTAAAAGCCATATATCGCCAGATATTAGGAGAAAAGATGAGCACTGGAAGCAACAAACTGGTCAGGGCCGAAAGGCAAAAGAAGGAAAGGTAGACGACGAAGACGTTGGACCAATGACATAACTGAGGTCGCTGGACCTAGCTGGATGCAGTTGGCTAAAGACCGAGAAAAATGGCATGAGATCGAGGAGGCTTTTACCTCAATTTACATTTGCTTTAAAAAAATCAATATAAATCAAACAAATAAAGACAATTAAAGCTTAATTTAAATTTATATAATTACTTCCGGTTGGAAAATTTGTTGGATTCTTGTGTAAAGCATCTTAGAATAACGATTAAAAATGAAATATACAAAAAAACGCTTTTATAATTTAATGATTTTCGAAACCGTATTTTGCCTGGAGTATAGAGCCAAGTATAAGTCCAATCTTGTTGGCTTGTTGAGAGTATCAAGGTCCATCGCGGTGTGGCCGCTGGTCGAGGTAGCATGGTAGGCAGCACGCGCCGCGCGAGCGCAGTGACATAACACGTTTAGGTATTTAAGAGACAAATTGAATTTGTTCTTTTTATATGATGTTTGGTCAAATTACATTTTTTAATAGACATAGTCATGTACTGAAGAACTTGCTGGTCTTAAAATAACCACCCTGTATAATAAAATGCTCTTCTGACTAACAGTGGTCTAATTATCCAGTTTTTGATCAGTCAGTCATACTTATGTAACAAAGGTAATAATTATGGTAATAATATAATTTGCCAGGAGATAAATAGATGAACATAGCTATTTGTTTATTATTTTTGATGGTTTCTTAAGCGGGCGTTAACCGGCGCTATAACTTTACCTAGAAGTAATCGATTTTATTTCGGTTTAAAAAAAACCTAAATATATTATTACAATTCATATTTGGTGACGTTCACCCTTAGGAAGTGAAGATGTACTATTATTTTATCAGTTCTACGTATTTGGAAAACGGAAGCACCCACATAGGAACTGGGAAAACGATAGGTGGATTGATGATGAAGAAATCTGTACTAACATATCTTTGGAAAGTGAGTGTCCATAATTGATGTCATCATACTACGATGTACTTAAGAACTGTAACGACCTATTATTCCTTATTTTCTAAAAAAAAAGATTTAAATAAATAAATAAACAATAAATATTTGGGGACAATCTTACACAAATCAACCAAGATTTGAAAAATAAAACAATTATTCAAGAAGACAAACATTTGATCGTATGATCCGCAAAAACGAGCCGAATACGGATGCCAACAGAATAAGGCCGTTAGCGGGGTGCGCGGGACGCGCGTCTCCCGCTCCGTCTGCCTCACCTCCGCAAATACCTAAAGATCGTCTAATAAGAGCGCCTTAACAGTTAATATAGGCACGGCAGAACTGAGTTACAAAACAACCAAGTGCAAGTCGGACTCACGCACGAAATCATAAAAACGGCAAAAAAAATCACGTTTGTTGTATTAAATATTTTTTCACTTCTCATGCTCGCAAAGTTCGCTTTTTTGCTGGATGTATGCTGCACAAAATGCTACTTTGTTCTAAAGACTAAGATAATCTGGCCTAACAGCCACACACACAATAAAACTTCGTAGAATACACTTGTCATTTGATTTAATTTGCTTTAATAAATTTCACATCCGTATTTTCCATTACTTTATTAATAAAACCAGATAAAAAAGGAGTCAATTATTATTTTAAAACGCATTGAACCATCAAATGACTTGGCAGTATGAAGTACCTAAGTCTAAAATCACGTGTCGAAAAATAAACATAAAAACTTTAAAAGGTTAAGTGACGGGACTGAGGTATTATTTAATTTAATTTTGCATTTATTTGTTATTTTCTCGCAATCGAAGTGAAAATCAGTGTGTATAACTCGCGCATAAATTAGCCATTTAACCCCTCGACTTAACTATCCACCCTCTCCGGTGGCTCGGGTGGATATACACGTCTCAGGTTAAATGGCTCGTTTTATGCGCTTGTTGTACAATCTACTATTTATTCAGATTTTTTGTAATTGTTGTTATAGCGGCAACAGAAATACATCATCTGTGAATTTTTCAACTGTGTAACTATCACGGTTCATGAGATACAGCCTGGTGACAGACGGACGGACAGCAGAGTCTTAGTAATAGTGTCCCGTTTTACCGTTTTTGGGTACGGAACCCTAAAATAACATAAGGCAGTTCATTTGACGTCAAAGACATGTTTAAACATTTGCTTATTCCATTCTTAATAATAAGGCGAGAAATGTATACATAAATATCTAACATCCGTTTAGACGCTTTATACCAGAAAGGCAAAATGTCAGATTAGTGAAATGTCAGATAAGCAGGATGTCAGATTCACAAAAAGCCAGATTAGCAAAAAGCCAGATTCGCAAAAAGCCGTTCCGCAAAAAGCCAGATTAGCAGAATGCCAGATTTGATTTCACATTACACATCACATTGACCTACACACCGACATATTGACTGACTGGCTGACAGATTGACTGACAAGCATAATAAAACGCATATGATTTCACTTATCTGATTATTTATTATTTTCATCTTATTCGATATTAGCAGTTAGTAATGTTCTTAGAGACAACATATTACGACTTCTTCTTGGCACTGTAGTCGAGTACCCAATCGTAAAAGTCTACAAATAACAATTTATCATGCGACTAATAGTTCCGTCATACAGATAATATATTTTATGTTTGGGATTTTTTGAATTTGTAAAATAAATGATGATGCCATATTTCCGAAGTGACAACTCATACATACTCCGCCATACGATTTGACTACTACATAATAACATACATACTACATACTAACATCATCCTCCCAGCGTTTTCCTGGTAGTGCCCTACATGAGCCCGGGGTCCGCTTTGGCACCTAATCTCAATATTTGACATTGGCACTATAGTTTTAAGAAAGCGACTGCCATCTGACCTTCCAACCCAAAGGGAAAACTACACCTTATTGGGATTATAACGTTTTCCTCACGATGTTTTCATATGCATATCTCTAACGTCGACTGTTCATTCTTGTCTAACCATTCTTGACGACAAGCAATCGCGTGGTCTCCTAGCTCATAGACAGACTTGAGATCATGGTCTAAGACCACTTAGCTAGTATCAAGTTTGTCAATTACGACTGAAAAAATTCAAGTGGTTGGATGTAACTGGTGGTTGAAGCCTAAAAGGTTCAAGACGGACACGACCTGAATCAATTAAGAGCATGTGTTTATAATATCAATAAACACTGTTTAATGATATTATCCAAAATACCTAAAATGAACTACTTGTTTATTTTTTATTTTTAAACTATTACTTAAAAAAAGGCCAGGTCAAAAGTACCCTAAACCGCCGAGCATGTATGAGAAATGTTATGAAAGTGAGTGAAGCGAGTGGTTTGTAAGGATCGTAGCAAATGGACATCCGTGATATCTGCCTACCCCTGTGGGATAGAGGCGTGATCATATGTAATTACGTATGTACTACATAAAATATATAACTATAATTATATCAATACGCATTAGTTAAACCATAAATAATCAAACGTATACTTACTGTTAAAGCTGCTAGAGTCGTAAGAAATCCTGCTGTAAGGCGATATGGGCCTCTTCTTTGGGCTGTTCTTCCGAGAATTAGGCTTCAGTGCGGGAGGGTAGTAGGGCGGAGGTGTGCGGTCGTTGGACACCACGAAGGTGATACTCCGTGAGTCCAACATTTTCCCCACCTGCACCTTACGGTTTCCATCTATCATCAATTCCATGGTATCTCCTTTCTCCCGGATAATGTTTATGGCTGTGTAACAGTAACATTGTATTAGTTATATTACCTATGTCAGTTTTGTATCAGAAGTGTGTTCATTTGCTTAGAACATTATTTGATAATGCGTTGGTTCCGAACCTGGGGTAACATCTGGCCTATTCATCAAATAGACTAAGGGTATAGGGGTAAAATCAGTGTCTCTAGTAGGCCACACAGGATATTGAAAAGGTTACGAACCACTGTGATAATGGTTGTTATTACTCTAGCCAATGACCACGCTAGTAAAACACAATCTGAAAACATATACTGATCCTTTTCTTCTGTGTCATAGTGCTAAGAAGGAGATGGCATCAGTCTCTAAGCTAAAACGAATTGACCAGACTATATTTGTGGCTCTATCACTCCATAGCATGTATGAATGTATGCACTTTATTGTACACAATAACATGTTTAAGCAAATATATGTCACAAAAGATCAAAGTACAAAGGTGAACTTATCCCTATAAGGGATCTCTTCCAGCTAATCTTTGAACAATCGAGATGAAGGTAGGTAGACAAAAAGGTAAATACATAAATATTTAAGTATAACCAGAACAAATAAAAACATGCAAATATACATAAACATTAAACATACATAAAATGCATGACTCTCTTTGTTCCACTAATGTTTGCACTGTGGTGGATGGAATTGAATGAGACAATGTTTGACTTAACCATCATCATCATTGTCAGCCCGTAATCGCCCACTGCTGAGCAAAGGCCATTTGAATTAATAGCTATCGCAATTTATTTATTAAAACGCCCAAGGGTTAGGCAAGGATACAGACTTCAAAGAATGAGATACGAATTGTATTGCATTTATACAAATGTCTTATTCTCAACGAAATATGTCATCCCTCTACCTTAGACTTGTGGCAGCCAATTATCTCTTAGCATAAGTATAGTACTCACCACCTTTGGCCTCTAAATTTTTTAAAAAGGCCCTTTGTCCTTCTTTCATCGGTTTTACGTCCCATATTTGATGAGTTCCGACTCTTTTGTCCACTTTGAATAAATTTTAAGTATAGTTCGTATAAAACATGTGGTTAGTGTAAGGTTTTAAATTTTATAAAATCTTTTTTATTCTTTTTTATAACATGTTTTTTTTCGTTTTCACATACAAATGTCAATGTCGTGGCTTACTAAAACTTTCAAAAATATATAAATCGTGCATAGACAACGCTTATTGAGGTTTTATTATTCAAAGGTAAAAAAAGGTTCAACATCATATATTTAAGAGTCAGGCTCTTGTCGGTGGAACAATTTCCATTCGTATCTATTCTCAGCTTTCTTCTTGACATCTTGATACGACACGCTGTCTACATTTTCCTTGATTAGGTCCGTAAAAGATGTTCTTGGTCTCCCTCTCTTTCTATTTCCTTCTATTTTCCCTCTTCTCTATGTTTTTTAACAACGTCCTTTTTTCTTTCACCCTTTCAAGCACCTCCACGTTCGTCTTTTTCTGCGTCCAACTAATCCTCTCCATCCGCCTCCAGCACCACATTTCAAAGACTTGCAACCGTTCTCTATTTATCACGCTAAGTCATTGTTCACGTTTTTCTTCCATACAATGCTATGCTCCAAATGTACACTTTTATAAGCCTAAAAAAAAAAGGTTAAGTACCTACTGAATATTATAATATTAAGAAAAAAAACATTTATTTTCGAAAGTAACTACAAAATGAAAATTAACAATAACTAATTTAAAATAAAACTAGGTAAAATCTAAAAAAAGCCCTCGAGGCATTGTACCGAGGATGCTGGCGGCATTTCATCGCTGAATAGGGAACATTACTGCAATGTTCTGCCGCTAGAATGCAGCACTATCACAATTAGTAAACAGTTTTTTTGACAACTTTGACAAGTCCTTCAAAGCTCTGGATCAAATAGGGAAGAAAATATTTCAATAAATAAAATGCATCAGTGCTGCGTAATTGGATGCAAGAATGAAGGGCATCATTCATTTCCTAAGGAAACGATGATACGAAAACTATGGGAAACGGCAATACGTCGTAAAGCAAAAAAAAGCCCTCATCCACCTTTAAATAGCTAGAGGATGCCATTTTAATATCACAGTACAGGTATTTTACACACGAATGATAATAAAACGATTGTAGTTTAACGCGTTTTCATCAATTATTTTGTTATTGTTTGTTAGGTAAATAAATATGACATTGTACGTCATGGCGGTTTGTTTACGGGTTGTGTTAGTGTCGCCCCTTACGCAGAGCTTTGCGTAATGTTCCCTATTGCAATGCTGCATGGCTATCACAAGACGGCGCGCGAGCTCTCTCGATTTTTCTCGAACTACGTCTCAAGTTTTATAATAAGAGAGAGACGGATAGTGCGAGAAAAATCGAGAGAAAGACATTTTCAGTAGACGCGTTTGCGTCGCATTATGAACCCCCTCTAATGAAAAGGGGCAAAAAAAATTACTTTTGTTGGAAAACTTAAAAAATACTGGATACTCAATCTAGAGGCACTGCAAAGTCAAAGTATTTATTTGTTAAACACAGGTTATACAACAATACCATATTAACAAGAAACGAGTGAAGGGCCATTTTGACGAATTATCAGGTTTTGTATCAATTTAACGATCTAATAGAATTTACTGAGGTGCATGAACCTTTTTTTTTTACATTAGGTATATTTTCATTCTTATTGAATACAGAAAATATGACAGTTTAACTACAATTTGGATCATCACCTTTATCATCATATCAGCCGAAAGACGTCCACTGCTGGACGAAGACCTCCCCCAAAGAGTGCCACCATGACCGGTTCTGCGCCACCCGCATCCAGCGAACAATTTGGATAGGTGGATACCGATAAACAAAATGTAATTTCATAGTGCTCGACAAAAGGAACTAAACTGATGATATGATAAAATAACTTAGAGAATAGCAACTCATACAAAAGTTGAGTTTAAATATAACTAAACCATTGGAGATGTCAAGCTCCCTGGCAACCCCACTTTCGATTTAAAAAATTATATCAAAATTGTACTGAATTAGTACTGACTTGAAAAAATGGTATCTCAATAGTTTCGAGAGTACAATTATTTTAAATTGGGGTTGCTGGGGAGCAACTTTCCAGCAACCCCAAACTTAAAAGAAAGGATTTTCGAGTAGAATATAAGTTTTTTGGGTAAAATTAGGCTCAAAAAAATTGTACTCTCGTTTTTTACTGTTGAACGAAATAGCTAGGCTAGTTAAATTACCAAATTTGCGACAGAAAGTGAACGCCTGCCTGCGTGACTCAGCAATTCGGAATACACATGTAGCCTATAGTTTGCTAATATTTATTGGAGAGATGCTCCCCAGCAACCCCAATTTAAAATAATTGTATTCTCTAAACTATTGAGACACATTTTTTTCAAGTAAGTAGGTACTAATTCGGTACAATTTTGGTACAATTTTTTCACAAACTCAGAAATCCCGAAATCGAAAGTGGGGTTGCCAGGGAGCATGACATGATTGGAGCTGCCTAATTGGTCGTGTTAGCATCTAACATTTTTTCTACTCGTAATTTCACAAAGACAGCGATATTCAACAAGTCATTCCTGTCTTGTTACTTTTCATTCATTAAAGTAGAGTACGTGGGCAAAAGTTTAACCTTGTTTTGGCCACTGTTTGACAACTCCTGCTTGTATAATCTGAACCGAAGCATCATAAAACAAAATTTACGCTAAGAATGCGCAATGTACAAAACCAGCAATGCATCTCATATCACACTTATTCGGTGGGGATAAAGATTAAAATACGTTAGTTTTGCTTATAGCTAGTAAGTTGTAGACGCGTGGGGTCAGGGGTGGCAAACCCCTGCTTTGTTTTTCATTAGGCGCTTATAGCTTGTCGCGTTGCATAGTCGAGAGCCTAAGTGCCGACTTAATAGCATTCTTGGCGTTAACACAAAACCGTAGTTTAAAACGTAAGACTTGAACACATTATAGTAGATAGGGCTACAATCTGATTAAAAAAATTGGTTTCTTAGATAGGTGTTAATTTGTAGGTATAGTACCGGTTTTAAGTAGTAGTGTTAAGTAGGTACTAAGTACTTATTACAATTTCAATTTATAGACTTGAAATGAAGTGTTACGTACGATTATTTTCCGCACTGATCAATCTTTAGTCAATCGCCAATAAGAAAGTCTCCTTCCCTGTTTAAATTTAAAAATAAGCTTAAACTCCACCTACTACAGCAACAATTTTTTTTGGCCTAGCTGATCTGCGTTTCAATCTGCGTCTCGATCTGCGTCTGTGCTAAGAATATTATTTTGAGTAGGATATTATTATAGTACGTGCAACTCAGGTTTTGTTTTGGTTTTCGCTGGACATTGCGTGGACTATCTCTGTATACCGTACAGTATGTATATTCTTAGGTTAATATCTCTTATATAGGTTAATAAGTTAGTTTTAGTTTAACAGATCCACTGAAAATCAGCGTCGTTGCACTGTGTGTCTCGACTCATGCTGAGTGGACTCCTTTTTTGAAGCAACACTAGATTCCTTCTTTAGATCTAAGCCTTATATGATGTATATGCCTGTTGTTGTTCGAAAATAAACTTTTTCTTATTCTTATTCTTAATCGATTTGCCTTGTCAATTTACCACATAGCTACTTACATATAATAAATTTTATTATCACTGTTTACGGCCCAAATGTACTGAAAGTTCACGTAATACATAACGATAAAACATATCATGATACTAGGCGAGGTCTTAGTGTAAAGCCCGGTCCGCTGCACCAATGTTTTCGTGGTTTTTTACGTCAAACATGTTTTGCCAATCAAAACAATATCCTATTTGTTTGCCGAAACTGACGGAAAACATGTTAGGTGTTTAAAAACATGGAAAACATTGGTGCAGCGGACCCGGCTTAAGTTATACTTTCTTTGTTACCTACTAATCTATGGTCTAGATTTAACAAACATCCTTTAAACATAACTAACATTGACAATCGAAGTCGATATTTGTCAACGTCATTTCCATGACCTCGTTACGTCAAACTTCTAATAAATTATGGTGTGAAAATACGCAAAATATATACCTTAGTATACGACATGGACAATACCGTCCACCTCACGTTCACAACAATATGAAATGACGAAAGTACAAAGTAACTTAACATGAACCAAAACCAACGGAATAAATAGTATTATGTTAAGTTATGGAGTACTAAAAATATTTGAAAAGAGTTAACATGCAATAGGCACCCGAAAAGTAATCAATTCAATAGTAATCAATCTTCTTCACTGTATCGTCAATAATATAAAAAACACAAAATGGAGATCCAAAACGAATATTCAAATGAAGACTTGTTGTCTTTACATCAAAAGTATACTAGATGCAGTGAAATAGAAGATAGAAATGAAACTTCTGAAGAATTAAAAGAAATATTTTCCTTATATAGAAACAATAACAAGCCTCCCCAGTCCTGTTTATTCACAAGCGACAATTCACCTGGTCGCTACTGCGAGCACATGGACAGGCGATCAAGACTTTGCAATTACATCATGGATGAACCCTGCCCAACCTGCAAATTGCCAACTCAATCTAACTATGATGAAGCTTTAGAAAAGCCTGCAGTGAAATCTCGGTACATGGATTTTTACTATAAACAACTAGAAGAAAAGGCACGGGCAAATCGCTCACGTGATTCATCACCCGAGCAAAGATCATCATCAAGGGAAACCGTACAAGCATATAAATTCAATGATGAGCCATCCCCAACACATCACGCGATTGTCCCCGGAAGTCCATTTGTAACGAAGTCCCGATATTTGGATTACCTTAAGGATTTACCACAGCCACAGGTTGATGAAACTAATAAATTTAAAAAAGGTAAGATAGTCTTCTTCGTCTTCGTGTCGAGGTTCCTCAAATAAGAGATGCCGATTGGGCAGCGGTGTGGACAGCTCTGGCAGTCGCGTCTCTCAGGTCGTGTTCCGAGCAGGAGTGTGGGCATGTAAGGTAAGATATTATAGTAGTTTATGTGACTGTACATACTTAATGAAGGGCATTAAACACGAGTGTTTTAATGCCTAATTTTGTACAGTTACATACACTACTTTATCTATCCACATATCATAACCCTCCATGATGCATTCAGGAACCGCATATTATGACCGGCATCGCGGCGTGTTGTTTTCTGGCAGCTGTCTTCGTTTTTAGGGTTCCGTAGCCAAATGGCAAAAAACGGAACCCTTATAGATTCGTCATGTCTGTCTGTCTGTCTGTCCGTCCGTATGTCACAGCCACTTTTTTCCGAAACTATAAGAGCTCTACTGTTGAAACTTGGTAAGTAGATGTATTCTGTGAACCGCATTAAGATTTTCACACAAAAATCGAAAAAAACATTAAGTTTTAGGGGTCCCCATACTCAGAACTGAAACACAAAAAATTTTTTTTCATCAAACCCAAATTCTATGGATAGGTCTTCAAAAATTATATTGAGGTTTTTAATATATTTTTTTTCTAAACTGAACAGTTTGCGCGAGAGACACTTCCAAAGTGGTAAAATGCGTGCCCCCCACCCCCCCTGTAACTTCTAAATTAAGAGAATGATAAAACTAAAAAAATATATATGATGTACATTACCATGCAAACTTCCACCGAAAATTGGTTTGAACGAGATCTAGTAAGTAGTTTTTTTTTAATACGTCATAAATCGTAAATCGCAATTTATTTCACGGAACCCTTCATGTGCGACTCCGACTCGCAATTGGCCGCTTTTTTTTTTATTCAGAGACAAACTAGAGTCAGATCCAACCATCATATCTTTCGATATCTTACTAAAAGTACGTGCGAGATTTGTCAAATAAATATGTATGCAAATTGACAATTCATTTCGAACTAAACGTCATCTCGACTGATATTAGAATAGAGTTAAATAAAATTTCTTTGTTTTTCAGAGACGTTCGAAATTTGAATTAAATAATATTATCGAAATCGATGTTATTATTTAGCAATAATAACATTTTCACAGATAATAAATGTGTTCTAACAAAACAGTCTATTTTTATGGTGGTCATAGTGTGCGGTTCTTGAACGCATCATGAAGGGTTTATAATATTTGGGTAGATAAAATAGTTTACAGATGTTGTGAGCTATCATTTCCTATCGTATTTTCTCGGAAATGTTCGTATTTGTCATGCTACATCAGTCAACCTCAGTAGTTTTTGTACCGTGACCGACTACTGAAATAGCAAGACACGTTCGTACGTTTCCGTGAAAAAACGATGGGAAACCATTATGCACTACTTCTGTACACATTTTTTAATGATAGTTATCGGATAGCATCTAGGCGACCTAGACAAGAAAAATCAAATTCCCAATAGCAATAAAAAAATTGTGAAATTAGTTTGCATCCATATATTTTTTGCACCATACAGAAACCCAGGTATTGTAAAGATAAAAATACGATTACAAACAATTACTAGTTGGCGACTTCACCAGACACGCTTCAAAATGAAACCTATTCACATAAAAGTAAATAATATTTGTGTCTCTGTTTCATAGGTCTCTCTATCTGGACTCTTTAGGGCGTTAATTTTGTACGAAGTGCACCAATAAAATAATGTTTTTTATTCTAGAGTCTATCAAAACCTCTCAAATGGACTGGAAGGATTATCACCGGTTACTCACGATACATAAGTTTTTGGATGATCTGCAATATAATCACCCGTCACTTTGCACAACTGGTGCCATTGGATCGTCACTTGAAAACCGTGAACTTAAAGTATTCTTTATTATGTTTTTACTATTAACTTTACTTAATGCTATGCCAATAGAATTGCACTTTCTTGCTAATAGGGAAAAATGTTTTATTAAATTTACTAGTAGTTATAATAGAAAACCTCAGGTCTAACCTGAGGATCCCTTTAAATGAAAAGCCACTTAGGGTGGGTTGCACCAAACCGTCTGTACCTGTAGCGGTGTTCGTTAAAATCGGAATGAATGGAAAGTTTGACCAAGTTTATATGGGATGACAGCTGCCGGCGCCATATTTAACGTTGATCAGTCTGTAATCGTAAGCTGCTGCAACTGGCCCTTAGCTAACATAACTAAAAGATAACGGTTAAAAGTTATTTCGTTTTCAGGCTTACAAGACAGTATTTTCAATATGAATTTAATTTTTAACGGCCCGTCCTCATTGTTGACTAGCTTTGGAGTTTTCTATGTGGTGACAGCTTCTGCCGTCACATTTAACCGTTAAGGTGGTTGGTTCCCTAAAATTGTTAATGAACTCCGCGGGTATGATTTAGAAATAAGACACAAAATCGCATCCATATCAAGCCTGGATTGTAGAAAGCCGTTCTTCCAGGTTCTCAAGGTGTCGAACAGTAAATGCGGGAACGCTAGCGTGTGGATCGACGGAGGCATTCATGCGCGTGAGTGGATCGCGCCTGCTGTAAACACCTACCTCGCCAACTACATCGTGAAGAACTTTGATGAGCTGCCTGCCTGCGTAACCAATAAAGACTGGCGAGTATATGCATTTTGTTATTGCTATCGTTGTCGACGAAGATCAATGCAAGAAGCACAAATATAAAATCGAATTGGTTGGTGTGGCGTATATATATATAAGGGTCCATTTATGTGCTTGGTAGCCAGGTGCTGAATTTCTTGCGTTATGTATTAAAATTATGAAGCATTCAACTTTCACAAATGTAGGCAAGTTTTTCACTGCAGTGTGATTCTATTAATACTTGTACCAGTTACTCGCTTAGCTGATACAGCGTCTACGATCTATGTTCGCTACGACGTTGCGTTGTTTAGCAAAAGCGTTAAGACTGTGGTTAAGACCATGTGCGGGCTAGCGCGCAGCCCATACAAAAACTTGAATTTCGAGCCACCGTAGTCCCCTATTTCCTCCGCCAAATCAACATCTATTCATAACATAAATAAAAAAAGATTCAGTAAGAGTTCCACAATGTCCCTATGTTCTGATTTATTTGATAACTGATTTTGTGAATGGACTAGAGCCGCTTGTAAAATGCAAAAAAAATACTAATTTTACCATCGCCTACACACGTCAAATGTACAAAATGTTTAAAAAACTAAACATAGAGACATAGTACAACTCAATTAATTTTGTTTTTTTTTAAGTAGTAACGCTGCTAGCTAAATTCATAAATTTCAAATTAAAGGAAAAGTTGAAAAAAAATAAAAATTTTCCTTTAATTTGAAATTTATAGTACAACTCTTTGTTAATCTATGTTACCGTATTTATTTACATAGGTCTAAATTTGACGCAGAAAATAGGGGACTACGGCGACTTGAATTGCAAGTTTTTGTATGGCGCCCATCAACCCGCATTTCCTCTTAACTAGATAAGATCACTGTCGTGTTTCTTTTAGGTATTTTCTCCCAGTAATGAATCCGGATGGCTACGAATACTCTCACACTAACTACCGAATGTGGCGCAAAAACAAAGCGTACCACGGAAGAGAATGTATCGGCGTTGATCTAAACAGGAATTTTAGGTAAATATAACGTCTCCTGATATTACTTCATTAGAGCTGAAAGTAGTAAGGACTCGTGCGTTCTGGCTTGACCTTTTTTTTAGCTCATCAACTTTACTTTCAGTAGGTTAGGTTCAGTTATGTCGGTTCTGGTGCTTCGGCCGCTACCGCGGCACGCTCGCGCGCTGTAGGTGTAGGGTCGCAGTTGTACCTAACACTCCTCCTCGCTTCGCTCGTCGTCGTACATAACTGGGCTCTTCCCTAAGGTACAATAGGTAGCTAACCACAGCGAATTAAAAATAAATAGTAATAATTCAAATGTTATTATACCAAACACCCTCACAAACATCATCGTCAATAATATTACATTTTAGTTATTTAATATTTATTGCAAACCATGTACCTACTTACCTATAGTACAAAAGCCGGACTTAATGCCACAAGGCATTATCTGCCAGTTAACGTTAGGGCAAAGCAGAATATTTGGTGTGAAGTAGAATTATCTTGAAAGTAATTAAGCTTACTTGTTCTAACATAGAGTAGAAACACTTCATGACTCTCATCTCAGTTTTGAAATCGCTGGAAACAGTTTCCCTATATCTTTACATTACATAAGAGTCTATTTACGAAGTTTTAAGACAGCTAGTTGCATTTGAAATAATTATTATTTATTTTTTATGTGCTGTGGTTAGCTACCTATTGTACCTTAGGGAAGAGCCCAGTTAGGTACAGTCAAAGAATTTAATTTCCTACCCATTTAGGACTATTTCAAAGTGACACTGTAAATAAGATCATAAGAAGTCTCTTACGTTTTGATTGATTACGTCACTTTGACAAAGTCCAAAGTGGGTAGGAAATTAAATTCTTTGACTGTACGACGACTGTGCCGCGTTGCGAGTGTGCCGCGGTAGCGGCCGGCGAAGTCCCAGAACGGACTTTTTTTAGGTCCCGAGCGAAGCACCAGAACCGACCTAACCGAAACTATAAGTTAATGGAAGAGCTAAAAAAAAAAGTTAACACCCTTGAAGAGTGAGCCAGAATGGACGAATCCCTACTACTGCTGAATCTGAGCAAGTGCAATACGATTAAAACCAGCTAACGATTCTGAAGTTAGCCTCGAGTCGCCTCCCGCATACCCACCTGACCTCTCTGACACCTTTGCGGCGCTACTAGTAGCTAACATCAGAATCGTTAACTGATTTTAATTGTATTGTACATCGTTTTTAGGGTTCCGTACTCAAAGAGTCCGTCCGTCCGTCTGTCTGTCACCAGGCTGTATCTCAAGAACCGTGATAGCTAGAGAGTTGAAATTTTCACAGATTATGTATTTCTGTTGCCGCTATAACAACAAATACTAAAAACAAAATAAAACATTTTTTTAAGGGGGGCTCCCATACAACAAACGTGATTTTTTTGCCGTTTTTATAGATATTGATAAGGAACCCTTCGTGCGCGAGTCCAACTCGCACTTGGCCGGTTTTTAACATATTTCAATCACACAAGAATAAACGGAATTATAATACCGAAGGAAAATAAATTATTGCAAGAAAATATTCAGAGAAAAATCCCCGGGTTATAGGGCCTACTTATTTCGAGCACCTACCCGCCGATATAAGAAACGAACCTTGTGACGAAACTTTTAGGCGTAGACTGAGAAATCTTTTGTTGGATAACCCTCTGTACTCTGTTCATGAGTTCATGGAAATGGTTTTTTAAGAGTTTATTTGATTTATTGACAGTTATAATTTGATATGATTTCTTGTGTAACATTTATATTCTATATTCAACTTTTAAATCGTACCTAATGCATAAATTGACATTGTTTATCTCTGTTTAATAGTATGAGTCTATTAGTTGTTAAATGACAATCCGTAATTGGAGCTACAATTTCCACTTTGTGTATTACATTTTAAATATTTTTAAATTTTATTTCTGATAATTGACGATCGTGATAAGGATTCTTATAATTTTGACATTGTATGCAAACCTATATTGTAATTTTTATCTCGAAATAAATAAATCTAAATCTAAATCTAAATCTATGTACAAAGCCAAATTATTTTACCAGCCATTATTCAAACTTCACTGAAAACCGCCACATACTCACTTGAGATTGAGATCCATGCGCATGCGCACTGAATAGCGTGACATAAAGATCCCGCGCGATAGATGCGATTCCCATGTCAAACTATTCTGAAATATACGCCTAGATGTGGTTGATATTTGTCTTAATTTTCAGTTGTGGTTGGGGAGGTCCAGGCTCATCCGAGGATCCAAAGAGTCCTTTCTTCCGCGGGCCCCATCCGTTTTCGGAGCCCGAGTCCCGGGCAGTCAGAGTAAGTCTTGTATCACTTCGAAATGCATGGCCGCTGCAGCAATCTATTGCTAGATTGGTACTCTTACTGGTACCTATAGGCTGTTCCTGGCGTTTGCTAAATGAAGTTGCTGTTATTTTTTTTTTATATATTTTTTTTTAAAAACATTTCACAAACTATTTCGATCAAAATAATCTACATAATTATCGAACATACTCATAAAAATTTACGAGAATCGGTTCAGAAATGTGACCTGTAGAGAACAGCCGGACAACGGGACAACAAGACACCCGAACATACGAAAGAATTTTGGCTCAAGCTGAAACAGAGAACTTCATTCGCTCGTTCAACTACAAGGCACAAAAGGAGAATAGGATAAATAAAGGTAGACATCTAATTAAAAAAGGGAACCGCCTTCAAATGTATACCAAAACCTTCTCCGGAATGTGACGATTTTTTCTGAAAACCGCATCAATATCGGTTCTGCCAAACGCGAGATAATCGCGGACAAGCATACATACAAACAAGCGGGTCAAACTGAGAACCTCCTTTTTTTAATTCGGTAAAAAATACTTTTATCCAATTGTTAACTCCCGTGATATATAAATCGTTGTATAGTAGTTTTATGAACAAGTTCAGGTACCGATCTCATTCGACCGTCCAATCACGCAGTAACATATTAGTAGGTAAATAGGCATCAGGACATTATATTGTAAGGTGGACATTCACCGATACTGGATCGTGTCATTCGTGTCGACGCAGGGTGGTGCGAAGATTATACGACAAACAGGACTATCGCTGCACCGGATTTATTACTAAGTATTACATTATTGAATGTTTCATAGCCCTGAGCTTTCCATATTGCAACTATAACATTTAAATTCAGTTACATGTATGTTTTAATTTCAATTCACGAGAAAGCCATCCCCATTCGTCATTGTAGATACCTACTTATTTTAGCGATGTTACGAATCGATTTTTTCCAACTCTGATAACTCGAGTTGATTCGGCCGCTAACTCGAATCAAACAAAACTCGAGTTAACTCGACTCGCATCAATTTCAATTCAATTCATTTATTTGTCTGTAAAACATAGGTACAAATACATTGGTGTTAAAAGAATCATCCGGATGGGATCCGCTAATAGTCGAGTTCAGTCGAGTCAGTTCACTTGTCATCCGATCCGTATCAAATCTAGACTTAGGTATGCGAGTCAAACCGGCAGTGGAGTCAGCGAGTTGATTCGAGTTGAGAAGGAACTTGATTCGAATCAACTCTTTTAGACTCTGATTGGAGTTATCCGAATCAGACAACTTGAATCACTCATCGCTAACTTATTTGTGATTTCTGGTCATGGCGTAGTTATGAGTAAGGCGTTACATTGACCGGTCGACGTCAAAGTGTACTTACATACACTCTTGCCTTATACCTTTGTAAAAAAGGCGAAGAATGTATACATAATTTTATTTCGACTGTACAGCTATTTGTGGAAAATGCATTTCAACAGAAGCAGTGCGTCACTGTTACACAGGTCTGTCTATAAACATCAGATGCGGTCGGTTACGGATACGATTATATCATTTAGATTTGCCAGCAACACTTTCCGAAATTAGACACCTGCATATTTAATAGAACGTGAAATCATGATCTCGTCCCTTAGGTATCCCATTCTCTGTGTCAGGAACTTTTCCCTACATGCCTGTTTTACCTCGTTCGGACTTACTACTACTTCCAACTGTAGGTACCAATTAAATGCCATGTTGGCTCCACCAGCCGTAGTGCATATTTATTCACTACAAGGTAAAAACAAGTTTCTGTCGATAATTCAATTTTAGGTACAAGCTTTTATGGCCGACTGTACTTTTCTGCAAACCATCATCAACTACTCATTGAGACGCTTCTAACGAGCCCAACTCGATGGGGTTGTGTCGTTTTATTGCGGAATTCCTATGGCCACCTTCCAGCTCCAGATCATCATCGGATCAGCTCCATGTCATCATAATATTGCTTTATCATGCGATATACATATGCATGCTAAATTTCAGCTCAATCGGAAACCGGGAAGTGGGTCAAATTTAACTTGCAAGATTTGATTACAGACACCGGGACAGGTGAAAGTAAATAAAAGCTTGTAAAAACATAATTTCCTACTCCATCTCTTTCTTTTCTTACCTAAATAAAATAAAAATATCCACAAAATAATAAATAATATTGCGAAAAAGTTTTGCATCCCTGCAGAGACGTATCGGCCTTAGCCCCAACAGCCTCCTGGAGACAGTGGCAGAGAGGAACGATGGCCCATTTCTGTATCACTGGAATAAATTGCTTGTGATATCCTGCCTTGTAGCCAGGCATGCCTCTTAGTTTGTCATATATGTACTTATTAATATTTAATATAAGTGGATAATTTTGTAAAGTGTGCTAACAATACATTTAAGTTATTTATTGTAATTAACCAAATATAGATTTATTCCGAAATAAAATTACTGATTGATTGAATAACATTTTCGCATAGCTATTTGAATGATGTCTTTCGCAATTTCAGGATATGTTGAAATGGTCCGGGAATAATTTTCAAGTGTATATCACTCTGCACAGTTTCGGTGAAGTGATCCTGTTTCCTTACGCCTATCGGGACAAGCTCTGCCCTGACTACATACGACTTCTAGAAGGAGCCACCGTTATGTCCAAGGTATTCAAAATATTTCTTTTAACCATCTGCCTCCTAGCATTTTCCCAGTTGTATCAGGAGCAGGGGTACACTTACCGAAGCAAAATCGTGGGATACCTAGTCCCATGATTTGGTGTATGCGCTAGTTTTACGATGGGGGGCGTCTGCGACCCATAAGAAACAGGTCCTCGAGTTAGAGAGCGTGCCAGGTGTTCGGGCACGCGCCTTACGATGGTTTCTGTGGGGACAGGGTACCTACTTACCTCTCCCCCCCGTGATGGGTCCCACACGGAGATAGCTGCAGGCGGAGTAGCGGAAGTGGGCGCAAGCGTTCCCGTGACTCCGCCAAAGGGCAGCGCGTAGAACACCGTGCAGGGTTTTAGACGGTAGTCCGGTTGGTTCCCGGGAGTGCGTCATATTCGTCCTGAGCTATAACAACGAACTTCGAATATCTCAGTCTCTATCGCACTTATGGTTTATGGTACTCGAGCGACAGAGACGGAGATATACGAAGTTCGAAGTTCGTGGTAGCGCCGCTGGTTCCGCAGCAAAGTGACTGCCATCTGACCTTCCAACGCAGAGGGAAAACTAGATTTGGCTGGGATTAAATTGGTTTCCTCTGGATGTTTTTCTATACTGGAAAGCTACTGTCAATCTTATAATGTACTTGAATCATTATTAACAATGTGTTTATTATTTTCACGATACAAAATAGGTTAGTCTATTACGCATATTTGGTACGCATGTTTACTATATTAACACATTCACTGCCAGGAATCGCTACGCGCTACGCTTGTGCGCTTGTACGCCCGTGGTTTTCCCGCTGACTAGCGGAAAGCGGCTGCGGCTTAGGCGCAGTAAAAGTGTTAAAGTATATAGCGAGGGCAACAACCTTATGAAAATAATTTTACCTAAAACTACATATTTAAAAAGATCGCCAAGTAGTACCCAAGTGCGCCCTATCCCGGCTGTAGCCAAATCAATGATGTACGTTCACAGGCAATCTACAACACGAGTGGAAATACCTACAAAGTAGGACTCTCCCGAGATGTCATGTACGGCGCCGCCGGGACGAGCTGTGATTGGAGCTACGGGGAAGCGAAGATCCCGTTCTGCTACCTTCTAGAACTACGGAGCAAGAAACACAAGTTCAGATTGCCACAAATAGAGATAGAGGAGACAGGGAAAGAGATTGTGGGTTGTATTATGGCTTTGATGGAGTTTGTGGATAATTATAATCTCGAGAACTCCGCAAGACCTGAAAAACCCGACTTGGATATGAATGATTTGGTCGCATACAGGCCGTCGTACGTTGAGTAAGTTAATTATAATTATTTTTAACCCCCGACGAAAACCAATGGGTGTGTGTCTGTCTTCCTATGGCATCGTAGTTCCCAAATGGATGAACCATTTGAGTACGGTTTCTTTTTAAACGAAAGTCTTGTCTGTCGATATGGTCCTTAGCTATAGCCATCTCGACAGATTAGACTTTAGATTTAAGCCTCTTACCGGATGGCGTGGCCTGGCCGCGGTGGTCTATTGTAAACTTCTCATTAGCTGTCAAATTTATTATTGACCGCCACCGCAGGCCGCGCCAGTGTGATTAAGCCCGTAAAAAGCCGCAGTCTAATCGGTTCACCCGTTTAGGTTTGGTGGCGGGATGTTTTTTCAGTGTATGAAAATTGTACGGACCAAATTTGCATTCCACCGGCTTCCAGGAGTTCCTGGTCATAATTAATTACCACGGGCAAGTGGAGGATTTTACAACTTTTACCGAAGATTCAGTAGCTTACTTGAAAACTTTAAATCTTTGACGTAGAGAATAGTAGTTTATGTGACTGTACATAATGTAGGGCATTAAACACGAGTGTGGGTTTATGAAACAAGCCGAAGGCGAGTTTCATAATAACATCACACGAGTGTCTTAATGCCTAACTATGTACAGTTACATACACTAATTTATCTATCCACATATCATAAGCCTCCATGATGCATTCAGGAGCCCGGCCATATTATGAGTATTATGACCGGCATCGCGGCGTTGTTTTCTGGCAGCTGTCATAGATTTTTCTTAATTCACAGACAAACTAGAGACAAATCCAACTATCATTGTCACATTTGTCAAATTAGTATGCAAATTGACAATTCATTTCGAACTAAACGTCATCTCGACTGATATTAGAATAGAGGTCAAATCAAATTTCTTTGATTTCAGAGATGTTCGAAATTTGAATGAAATAATATTATCGAAATCGATGTTATTATTTAGCAATAATAACATTAATAACATTTTCACAGATAAGAAATTTGTTCTAACAAAACAGTCTATTTTTATGGTGGTCATAATGTGCGGTTCTTGAACGCATCATGGAGGGTTTATGGTATTTGGATAGATAAACATAATTAGCCATACGATAAATAAATAATTAATTTTTATTACCTATATTCACGTTCAAACCTCAAAAGAGTTCTCAATCTACAAATTTGAAGTTAGGTACGGTAACTCAAGACATCTGTCATTATTAAAAACGTCTGTCATTATTAAAACCAATTTGGAAATCACGAAAATTTAATCGCTCATTTAGGCTCAAAATTACATGTGAGAAATATAAAAATTGTAAAACTACCCGTTCTTGGGCTCCATCAAAGTGGCGCCGGTATTACCACAAGTATGGGCAGTGAGGTTTACTGACGAAGGTCAAAAATGTTTTGTAAGGTCACTTGACACATGTGGAGGTACGTAAATAATTTGTTATTGGTCTTATTTGTTAAATAGCTGCCCGCGCGGATAAAACCAGGCCGATAGTCCATTTTATACACTAATGAAAAATTATTCGAAGTCGGTTGAGTAGTGCTTAGGTAAAACTCACACATCTCACACTCACTTACAAACGCTCGCGTATTAAGCCTCTCACAGACTAGCGCGGCCTGCGGTGGCGGTCAATAGCAAATTTGAAAATAGCTGTCAAGTTTACTATTGACCGCGACCGCAGACCGCACCAGTGTAATTCAGGCCTTACAAAGAACGCAAGCGAAGCCGTGAGATAAAATATAGCCTTCTAGTTTCTGCTCGCAACTCCGTCCGCGTGGAACTCGTTCATATCGTTGCTCCATACAAACTTTCACCTCCCTCCCATGAGATGAAAACTCAGATTTTCGCCGGAGATTTTTCGCACCCCTGACCCCGCTGGTATACTGGCCGCTACCACAACCAGGGTACCGGGGGTCGCCGGAACCTCGGGGCCGTGTTTTTTTTTTGTACTTATCATTAGGGGGTATATGCCATAATCGCCACGCTTGGCATGCGGGTTGGCGATCGCAGTATTTCCACCGCACTCCAAGGATGCTGCTGCCCATCCCCCGGTGGTCTTGGCCGTTGTTTTAGGACGTACCCGGGTCCTTCATACCATGGTCGTGACAATTGGAAACGTGTTCGATATAACCTGAAAGCTTGCCATGATATCGCAAATATTAAGTAAGCACCTTAAACTACACTGTATGAGGTTAGTGTTGTGGATAACGCTCATTTCGAGGCTTGTAGACCCGAGCCTTAAAGACTCCCGAGGCTTAAAGACTCGATGCTATTTAAGAACCGTGTTGGTTTATTTTACGCATATGAATGCAAAATATTTACTTTTCGTCACTTGAGTCTTTAAGCCTCGGGAGTCTTTAGGGTTCGAGTATTTAAGCCTCAAAATGAGCGTTATCCACAACACTATATGAGGTACATATTATGTTTCAAACAATAGCGTGACACGTTCAAAACTCGTTCTCGTTGACGTGTTAAGGTTGTTCCTTTTTTCAATTAAATGAGAAGATTTATTTTTTATTTGTTGGTTTTGCGAGGCACACACTAACGTTCAGCCATTTGAAAATCTAACAAGAAGACAATGTTGCTGTTCTAAAAAAACTTAGGAATGGTTGCCAACATCAATAGTACATTGTGATACAAGTGAGCTATGTTGATCATTATATCAGAGGCGGAATTATCACGCGAACCGCAGGTGAGCGTGATAATAGAGCCGAGGATGTAATTATCAAAGCTCACGCGTGTCATACGACGTTTTTCAACACATTTGCGAGGAAAAAATCCTTTTCATAAAATTAAAATGTTACAGGCTCCTAAGTTATTTCCTTTAGTTATTGATGACAACAGGTTTTTTTTTACTCACATACATTTGTACATCTCCTAGAATGTACAATTCTATTTATCACTTTTCTATTCACCACGAGTCAGCATTTTTAATAATAGCCAAACACGCATCATCAATGCTTACAAATATTTCTGAAATTACTTATAATGGCGCGCAACAATTTTTTTTTCGTGAAGTTCGCGCAGTGCGCCCGCAACGAGGCTTATTAGATGAAATCTCCAGACAGCCAATACACAAAATAAAATAAATATTTTCTTATTCAATATAAATTCATGTAAAGTGTTATCAAAAGTAAATAGTTTTACTAAATGAAACGTTTCTATACCATATCCAAGAAGAAATAATCAATTAATTCACAAGAAGGATTTAATTTGTGTAGTCGAGTAAGAATCCATTTGCCGAGAATTAAAAACAAACCTGTATAACCCGGTCAATTTAAGAATGCGCCGAGTCCATACATACACTTTGCTGCAAGGTGCCAACGTATCTTAATCGGGATATAAACATAACTACACGAGTGTTACGACACTCGTGTAGTTATGTTTATGTTATTAAACACGCGTGTTTAATACCCAGGATTATGAGCCCAAAAGCGGCACAATAAGAGGCACGTTACGAGCAAATGTGTTGAAAAGATAGTTTTCTACCGAGTACAGTATTTTTATATTATCATACATGGTCGTGACACAAAAACTACACACAAACTTTATGATGTTCAGAATCATAAATAGTAATTATTATTTATATCTATTTTTAAACAGTCTTATAGAACTTCCCCGGGACTCAAACTATCTGTCTACGAAATTTCATCTAAATCGGTTCAGTGGTTAAAGCGTGAAGAGGTAACAGACAGATAGACAGACACACTTTCGTATTTATAATATTAGTATGGATGGATGTCCGTCCCGAAGGTTCGTACTCTAAAAATATTTGCTAAGGTACGTTGTTTTATTGGTTTAAAATTATAATATAACTTGATCCTTTAGTTCCTATGGTATAGTATTTCGTTAATGATAATGAGTCTAATCTCTCTAAGTAAAGGTAGCTTAAACCATTAAGACGATCTAAGATTCTCTGCCCTAATGACGTCTAATCTGTTTAATCTTTTGCTCAGGTATGTATACTCTGCTTCTTTTCGCTTTAAAAATAAAAAGCTTTTACCTAATACAATTTTGGCAGGTACCAACAACACATTGGTTGGGAAGTCTGCCCACGATGCGTCAGTTGGGGCTGGTTCTCAGAGCATAGAATACTAGAGAGTGGACAAGCCGCCGGCGGCCGCGTCGCAGGTGTTAGCTCAATGGGCATACTCTGCCATACTGTACACGCGTGCTGATCGCAGAGAATATTACGTTTCTTCCCAAAATGCCTGATATGATGAGCGTGTATTGTCCAATAAGAGCGTAGGTATACAAGTGTGTGTGTTGAAGATGTGTGCGTGCTTTGTCTTGTCAATTACTTGGGCTTTGTGTGGGTTAATGTACTTGCGACAGGCGTACTCAATACAAATCAGCCGGCATGTCCGATCTCCTTATATTCATACATCTGATGTGGGCTGGTTGCAGCGACCATACTTTACTGTCCGTTAATCGTTAAATATAGTAACATCACAACATAAACATCCCATACAAAAAAAAAACGGACGTAGCTTACGATTAGCGACGGTTTGAAACAACCAAGCCTTACTTAAGGCCTCCACACATCGGTCGCGGGTGCGGGTCGGGCGCGGGCCCGCGCAATTTGTAAAACATTGAAACTACATTTCAAACACACATCGAACGCGGGCCCGCGTTGCTACCGCGACGGGCCCGCGGCGGGCCCGCGTTACTACACGCCGCCGCCGCCTGCTTGCGGTGTGAATATACCGCTTCAACCGCGCCCGACCCGCGCCGCGCCCGACCCACGCCGCGCCCGACCCGCGCCGCGCCCGACCCGCGCCGCGCACGACCCGCGTTCGGTGTGTGGAGGCCTTTATAGTGCGGTTCATAGTTCATACTTACTGCAGTCCGTCAAATTTGTTCCTGCGGTCTCAAGTGGTGTATCGTGGTTCCCTAATAGAGATTTATTAAGACTGTTGAACGAACTTGTGGTAGTCAAAGATATGCATAAATTTTTGGCTTTGCAAAAGTGTAAACATGTAATTGACGTCGACCGTAAAGGCAGGCCTATACCACACCCATTTTATCCTATTCCGCACTTATATCGTAGATTACCTTTTCACGTAAGTAGGTTTAATTTGTCAGGTTTATTGCCGCACTTTATATCATGCACGTATAAAGATATTTTCAATAATATTATCTACAATAAAAAAAAACATTGGATGTTTATTGGATTTACCCACAACCCTTTCTTTCCTCATCTTACTCGTAGGTAAATTTGACAGCTAACTTATTACTAAGGGAGTGAACCTTTTGTACCTTATATTCTATTCCACATAAGATTATAAAAATCGTGCGTTAAATGTCATGCAATTTCAAGGAAAACCATTTTGAAACGCAAATTGTTATGTTTGAAAAACGCCTAATGATCGAAATTAATAAAACTTGTACAATATTTTCCTTTGATATCCTAGTTAAACGAAGAAACGTTGACGAATTTATCAGTAAATAATCGAATGTTGTATGAATGAGGTATAGTAGGTACTTTTACTTATTCTGTGGTAGATTCAGCATCAGAAGTAGCTAAGCAAAAAACACTCTATAATGACCTACACTGATCCTTATTCCCGTGACATTAGAGTCCGTGTGTAGATCATTTTGAGCACTAAGACCGCTTAGCAACTTCTGCTGCTGACTGTACGACCAGAATCGAGATAAAGGAAGCTAGTTTACTAAGGGCGGGTTGCAGCAACTTACGATAACAGACCAATCAACGTTAAATATGGCGCCGGCCGCTGTCATCCTATAGAGACTTGTCAAACTTTCCATACATTCAGATTTTAACAAACACCGCTTATGATTGGGCGTTTTTCAAAAAGAGTGTACAATTTTTTTTTTCTGTTTTTTTTTTTTTGTTTATCTTACTCAGAATCGTTGATACTATCGATCCTCATACAAAAAAAAGTGTCCCAGATTTTACTATGTAAGTTTTTAATATAATATAAATAAAAAACCGGCCAAGTGCGAGTTGGACTCGCGCACGAATGGTTCCGTACCATTATCTATAAAGAACTATTTTATTCTGTGTTTTTAGTATTTGTTGTTATAGTGGCAACAGAAATACATCATCTGTGAAAATTTCAGCTGGAACTATCACGGTATCAGTGAGATACAGCCTGGTGATAGACAGACGGACGGACGGACAGACGGACAGCGGAATCTTAGTAATAGGGTCCCGTTTTACTCTTTGAGTAAGGAACCCTAAAAAAGACTGCATACAAAAATGTGACGATCTGGAATGGAATTTTTAGGACACTTTTTTCTTGTAATAAATTCTAAGTAAGAAAAACAAAAAAAATACTAATTCTGAAAAAAAAAAGTTTCGTACACTTTTTTTTTAAAAACGTTCGATTAAAAAATGATTCGTGTAACTCAACGTTAACCTAGCATGGCTGTGAAGAATAGCATAAAATCTACTTAAATTCTTCAATGGCCGCTGTGATTTTACGTTTCAGCGATTAACATATGGAAAGAAGAGCGCAGCACGATGGATTTCTTCGTGGACGTGCCGCGAGTGGCACAAGTAGCGGCGATGCTGCACGAGAGGGGTATACCCTTCTCTGTCTCCATCAGGGACGTTGAAGCCCTGCAGAGAAAAGAACAGGGATCCACTATAACTGTTAATGTCAGTGCGGCGAATTCACTCAATCAACCGATCAATCCGTCACCTTGTAAGTATTCGTAAAGTATACAACACACTTAAATTAAATATAAAGTTAAACCTTAACAAAGTAACCAGCCGTAACAAATCCAAAGTCATTACGGTCATGTCAACAAAGTTGGCTGCGAGAATGTGCAGCAACAACCAAGGAGACCAAGAGGTAACAAAGCAATCCGTACCCTTCTATCATCATCATCACGATGTTTTCCTTCACCGAAAGGCTACTTATCAATATCAAATGTTTATTTTTTCAAAGAGTTTTATTCTTAAACCCAGTGCGATGAGCCGAAGCTCGAACCCACGACCATAAGATGAAAAGCCGCGTGCCTTACCGCTTGGCTACAGTGCCTACAGAGTGGCTCTAATATTAAAGGCCTCCACACACCGGTTGCGGGCGCGGGCCCGCGCCCGACGCGCGCCCGCGACTGGTGTGTGGAGGCCTTTAGATTCTAAATCAATAACCGTACGGGCAATCTGTACACTTCAATATGATTCAATAACATGTGTGTGTATGTGTGTATTTTAATCCATGCTCATAGTTAGTTAATGACTCAACTATTCATATTTATAGAATTATCACAGGGTTATTCCTAATTAAAGGAAAAAATTGCAGGTAATAAGTTTCGGTCATTCATTAGTCATACTTTCAAGACTATTTAAACAAAACAATTATTGATTAGTCATTTCTACTATGACTATACCAGAGTTAGGTCACATGTCCTCTTTTGATTATTTTAAGTTGTCTAATTTTAAATAATTTAAATTAAATATTTTGTGCCAGTGGTTCAGTGTTGTTTACCAGTCAAAATGGGACTTGCAGGCGAATGTATGAACTGGAGTACGTATCACAGCCTACGCACGATATACGGATTTATGGATAAACTGGCGGCGTCGTATCCCTATCTGTGCCATACATACTCTATCGGACAGACTTGTGAAGGAAGAGATATAAAGGTTTGTCAAACTTTGCTGTAGGTATTATTAATTAACTCGGTTTTCATGTCCACATTCGTGTTTATGGCCTTGGTGTAGCAACATAGAGACTGGGGACCGTATAAATAGATAACTACTTTGATTGGTTACTGAGCGCTCTGTAAACTTTTACAGTTAATGACGAGTCGTGTGTTTGAATTACTTTGGGAGATTTTCAATTTTATTCAATGCAAATCTTTATTTCGGATATTAAATTCATATTTTGTTAATGAGACTTAAGAGCTACTAGTTGCTTGCATGATGCCGTGATATAACAACGTCCAGTATAACAACGCTTTCAGGATGCTGTTGGGGCTGCCGAAACATTGCAGCGCGTCAGGAATGTTCGCGGAGGCGCGCACATGGATTTCACGCAATATTGCGAAAACGTGTTGCATCTCTGCAGAGACGTATCGGCCTTAGCCCCAACAGCCTCCTGGAGACAGTGACAGAAAGGAACGATGGCCCATTTCTGTATCACTGGAATAAATTGCATGTAATATCCTTGTAGCCAAGCATGCCTTTTAGTTTGTCATACAATATGTATTGATGTTTAATATAAGTGGATAATTTTGTAAAGTGTACTAACATTACATTTAAGTTATTTATTGTAATTAACCAAATATGGATTTATTCCGAAATAAAATTATTGATTGATTGATTGATTGATAACCTGGTCAATTAACCAGTAAATGTGTCGAATTGAATTAAGCACCACTTCAAGACAAATCATTTATTCGTCTGGGCCCAAACCCACTACCATTACTACCAATCATATATTTTGCAAGTTATAGTTTGATCTAGCATGTTTCATTAAAAAATAAAAAGGTCCATTAAGCACCTCCGTACTTTTAGAAGGCGCCTTGGTTACTAGTCAAATCATAGGCTTTTGGGTAACTTAACACGTTGATGGGTTGATGCACAGTAGACGCCTCTAAGCGTAATTATATTGTGTCTGTTACTAGTGTCCATCAACGTGTTAAGAACAAAGTAAGTACGGTAGAATGGGGTAACTTTGATTCGCGGGGCGACTTTGATCAAATAGGTTTTACTCCGAAATCATTGTTTTTACTTGTGGGTGAACTGTGGCAGTGAATATATTAGTTATCTATCTTGCTGTATACTCGATTAAATCTTCTTAATTTCAAATAGTTTTGCTTTTATACTACATTCTAAATGATCAAAGTAGCCCCATTTATTCCTAAAGTAACCCCATTCCACGGTAGTGCAAAGATTTATATCAAACAATCCTAGTCTGTATCCACCCACTGTTGAGTATAGGCCTCTTCATGATCACGTTACTTTGCCATGTTCTGAGCTAGACTCATCCACCACTATCCCGCTGTCTGCCAAATGTCGCTGGACCAATGAGCTGGTGATCTACCTAACCTTGACAGATCTAGGATCAAATCTTGGCCACCACCTTGTGACCGCTTTTGACCATCCGTCGTCGTATCGTCTTGCCAAGTTAGTGTCCTAAAACACGATAAAATGTTGCAGTGTTAAAATCACCCACGTGCTAGAGCAAGCTAAAATTGCCCACGTGATCCAATGTTATTTAAAACCGTTCGCGTGGTCGTGCCTGAGGTTTCCCCTGGATACTCCCCAGACGACTCTCCCGCCATGTATTCCGATCGATGTATCGCGATATCGGTATGTCTGTGTGTTTTTGATAGCGAAATTGAATTGTACAACTAGTGGAAAATATTGCAGATCCTCAAGATTTCAAATGGCAACCCTGACAACGCGGGCGTGTGGCTGGACGGCGACATCCACGCCCGCGAGTGGGTGAGCGTGGCTGTCGTCACGTACATAGCCAACGAGATCGTGCAGAACTTCCACAAGCAGCCCGACAGCGTCACCAATAAGGACTGGTTAGTACAGTCGCCATCACATACATAGGTACACTATAGGTGTTCAAAAATATCGGCACATGCACCCTAATGCCTTGGAAATAGAGGTGTGTTCCGATGTTTGTGAGCTGCTTGTTTGCTCCGTTGTATGTGATGGCGACTGTACATATGTTTCGTATTTTGGTATAACCAAAATCAACATGCCGATGTGGAGTCGTCAATCATAACACCAGACCTCTCGCTTGCACTTCGTAGTGCGTCGCGATTGCTTAGTAATGTATGACTCCATCGGCATATTGAGAGGCCGATGGCTTGGTAGAGGTAAATACATCTCTGTGTACACGTGTTAGTCTATCTTTTAATTCCTGATCTCGTCTCAATTGATCAAAGGTTAACTGGAAGAGATCCCTTACAGGGATAAGTTCGCCCTTGTACCATCTTAGAGTACGCGGCACAAACGTTTGCGTGTCTGAAGTTAGCCTCGAGTCGCCTCCCGCATACCCGCCGACCTCTGACACCTTTGCGGCGCTACTAGTAGCTAACATCAGAATCGTTAACTGATTTTAATCGTATTGTAACCTGTTTTGTCTATATTTTTACCAAAGTACGTAACTTGACAGTTGATATTATAATGTGCTGAAATTCATTGGATTAACACTTTCAGTCTTTCGCCTAGGCGCACAGCTCATAGCGCTATGAAATCGTTGGTACTGAATGTGTTAAAAGTTTTGTCAACGAGAGCTAGTGCCACAGTCATTAATCTAGAAATCACTAGATAAGAACTCTCATCAGACGGCTAGATTAAATACAGTAAATTTCATTTATTTACAGGTACATACTTCCTGTGATGAATCCTGACGGGTACACGTATACTCATACCGAAGATCGAATGTGGCGCAAGAACAGAGCGAGATACGGTCAATGTGTGGGGGTCGATCTCAATAGGAACTTCAGGTGCGTACATTCAATTCCGTTTAGGTCTTGTTTGCTCTGAGACCCCTCGTTTTCCCTTCCGGGTCATGGCAATTCGTATGACTGAATGTCCAAATGGTTCGATTACCTATGTGCTAAATAATATGAGAGTCAAAATGCACAACAGACATAATATAATACGATTGTTTGAAAGATCGCTTGTTATATACATTAATAGTCATAAAGATAATTTGTCAGAACGAATCTAATATACTAATTGTTTCAAAGTGCAAGTGTTAGAACGATCGAGTGTCAGAATGTATACAATCATAATGACATCTTTGATATGCCTAATGAGAGTCGAAATGTACAGTTTGTATCAGTGTCATAATGACTAATACTAATGATGTATTGTTTGTTATCATGGAGTTAGTTATTATTTACTTTATCGACTTTCATCTGTTCTTGCTGTTTTGCAGTCAAGTGTTGTGTGTGACTCAAGTCAGTAGCTAGTCATCATGTACTTCACTACAAAATGCTACTTAAGGAGAAAAAAAAAATCTGATTGGCAATCGGATGATTGTTTTCTTAAGTTGGCCTATATTTTACGATTTTAACAAAATAATGGGGTCTTTTTATTATTTATAGTATATATCCCAATTATTCATAGGTAGGTACATAGATTTTTGCCATTATAAGAATCAGTTATTTTGTCAATTACATGATTAGTCATTAAAATGTTGTAACATTTATATATTTTATCTCTGACATAATTTGACGTAAACACATTGTAAAATGTTAACATTCTGACACAAGCATGATGTAACATTAATACAATGTGAACTTCTGTCATTTTGTCACCGCAACATTTTAACCAATAAACTTTGTACATTTTGACACCTACACATTCGAACCATTTGGTCATTCAGTCATACGAACAGCCATCACCCGGAAGGAAGGTCTTGGGTTCGAATCCCGGTAAGGGCAAATATTTGTGTGATGAGCATGAATATTTGTTTCTGAGTATTGGATGTTTTCTAACTCGTATGCATAAATATATCGTCGTCTAGTTTCCATAAACCCAAAACGTAAGTGAGAAAACTGTTTATATTTTTCAAAAATAATTGACGCAGCTGAAAAGTCTGTAACTTTTTCTGGTGCTAAGGAAGGTTATTCCTATCACCAAAAAAAAATCAGGCACTTCTAAAATTTTCATCCATTCCCAATTGTGTAAGGTTGTCCCCTACTATTAATTAAATAATTATTTATTAAGATATGACATCAACACCAATAATCGAATAGGGGTGTAGGTAGACACTTCAGAGCATAGAATACTAGACACCAAATAACCAATAATGATGAATTTTCTCGAAAAAGGTTTATAGTACATTGTTTAACAAGGGGCGTAAGAGGAACGATGGCTCGCTTTGATGACTCGAGTTTGCAATATTTTTACGCCCGTGTTATACACAATGTTTTTCATCACATTTGCGAGGAAATAAATAACCACAAGAGACAGAAAAACCTATGTTTTATACAAGCGCATCAATCAAATGTTGACGAAATTGACAACTTCACTCTTAGATCAGTGCGAGTGGAGGGCGGAGCTTCAATATTTCAACCAATCACAGAGCCTGGAGCATGTGGTTCTTGCAGGGCATGGCCAGCTCGATTTTATTTTCCAACCAATCACAGAGCAGAATTCTTGCCGTCCAGATTTGCTTAACCAATCAGATCACACACAAGCTCATTACTCCCTTGGGACCATTATTTCTTGCGGGAACAATTTAGGCCATTGTCCTTCTGTATACAGGCAAGGAATAACACCATTTATGAGCAAGTGTGATGAAAAAAATATTGTCAAATGCAGAAAAAAGTAAAGCAATTAAATGGTAAGTTATAAGTGTCCAAAGTTTTAAGAGGGGGTATATTCTGTCTCTTTTCCGCAAATCGCACCTTCATATGAAACGATTGTCATTTACTATGACAAGCGACGTCTCTCTCTAACAAGCATTATTAAAACGGTTGTAGCTTCCTAATTTTTTGAGACATCAGAATGGGATTTTCGTCACTGGGCATATTTTTTGCCTACTTTCTTTTGGAGTAAGTAAATAAATGATTCTATCCCCCTTATTGTAATTCCTTTAGCTACGGTTGGGGCGAAGCAGGGGAAGACGGCTCGTCTGAAGACCCCGGCAGCATCTTCTATCGCGGTCCGAAGCCATTCTCGGAACCTGAGACTGCTGCAGTCAAGGTAATACAATTTATTTAATCGTATGGCGTTTTCTTGAAGTAGGAATATAGATTATTTATAAAAATAGTAGCTTACACATCAACATCCAGATTGCACAACCAATCCACAGCTTCTGGTGCTAAATTATAGAGGTACCCCGGGTCGCCCTGATAACATCTTTCAGGACATCGCTTAACGATATGGTCTATGGTGTGATCTTCAATGCCACTGTCACACAATGGGCTCCAACCCCATTTGTGCTTTAGGTAATTGCACCTGGCGTGCCCAGTGCGGATAATACAATAATGTTTCTTTTTATATTCTTGAGATTATTTGAGTTGGCCGAATTGCATCAAAGAATTGCATTCAAAAAGAAACTCTAACATCGAGGGTACAAGATTCCAATCCCAATGACAGTTTTATGAAAAGTCGCCCACATAAATAGAAATATAAATATTTATTCGGCAAAAATATGGTACACAGGGATACAAGTAATTGGGTCCCGAGCTAGGATTCCCTGTGTTACGGGGCCCAGTAGAGCAGGCTCTCAGTGGAGTTTCGTTTGCAAAAATAGCGCACCGCAATCTGACTTCTGAAATATATTATATGGATTCCAGACATCCAATAAATGGATGTTGCCAACTAGTTTTTGTGGTCCAGTCTCCCTGTGTACCATATTTTCATTGCGTTGCTACAATGCCATTTTGACACGAGTTTTGTTTTCACCCGTTTTCAACTGAAACTAAAGTCATTCGATAGAAAATAAAATTATCTTTCAGACGATACCCCATTTTCCACATTTCCTTCGCCAGTTTTTCCGTAAAATGGAAATTGGTAAAAAATGTAAGGTGGCTCGATTTCTTTGCTCCCAAGTGTATATCAGAAGTCAGATTGCGGTGAGCTATTTTTGCAAACGAAACTCCACTGAGAGCCCGGTCTATCAGTAGAACAGCAAGCATACGATATTAAATAACATGTCTTCGTACAGGGTAAACAAACAAGTATACAATAGAAGTTTACAATAATGTTAGTTCTGTCAGTGTAATGTGTGAGCGTGAGTGTGTGTGAGAGTGCGTGTGTGAGCATGAATATTTTGAAGTGAAGGTATAAATAAGTAAAGTAAGTGAATTAAATAAGTAAATTAACAATTGAATACTGGTGAGATTAATAATATAATACATTTTTGAATTGTTGTTGCTAACAGAGAACTAACAGTTAATAAACAAGTTTACGGTCCGATGGTAAGCACACGCCGTAACCTATGGACGCTTTCGACTCGAGAAGAACCACAAACGCGCCTTTATTGATTCGAGGAAATGATGAAATGCTTCGGGATATACAGTAGCAAAAGTAGCAACGCGAACCGAGGTCGAAATGATTAACACACGTCTTTATTGGAAGGGAATAAGAGCTTGTTTACATTATTTTTTTGCTATTTTTCCTGTGGTATGTACGATATGGAAGGGCGCTGGCTCTCTATGAAGATTTAATAGCTTGGCTTTGGCAGCTTGGGAAAAAAATATTTTGTATGTCCGGCTGTTCTCTTCTTCAGATTCTCGTGAAATTATGTGAGCCGGTTCGATAATTATATGTTTTTTTTGTCAATTAGATTTTTTGAAAAAAAACAGTCTGGCGAGGTCTACAGCCCACAGTAAAAACCGTTCAATAACTAGCCACCTCATACTAAAAATGAACTCTATCATAATAGAGTTTTAATTACGGGCCATCCTTCAATAACTGGCCACGTTATACTAAATTGAATGATATTATAGGTGAACAGAGTTCATTTTTAGTAAGAGCTGGCCAGTTACTGGCGATTTACCCTATATTGTTTTGATAGGTACCAGTTTAGCCTAGTAGGTCCGAATGTAAGTGCAAATATTTGTGTGATTGGCATAAATATTTGTTTCTACGTCTTGGATGTATGTACGAGTATTTCAATCTTTATATGTATTAAATATATCGTCGTCTAGTAGGTACTTACAGTCAGTAGCTGAAGTAGCTAAGCGGGCCGGGTGTTCAAAATGACCTACGCACGCTCTTAATTTTTTTAAGAATAAATTCGTGTACAGGTAATTTTGAACGCCCGGTCCGCTTAGCTACTTCTGCTGCTGACTGTACCTACCCATTACACAAACCTTAGTTCCTCAATATTGTTTAAGGGTTTATAACAAAAAGAGAACCTTTGTTTACTACGTGTGTTGTCCCGCTCTAACGTACATACCTATGTCACAATTGTCACTCCGTAACGTTCACAAGGGAAACAACGCTCGGTATTTACCAAACAGTTGCCGCTCACATTTTATTAAACTTAAACTGCTAACCCTGCCTTGTATTCACATACTGCAAGCCGCTCTTTTTGTAAAATTCACATTTATTCCAAATTGAAAATTGTTTGATTGATTGATTGTTTTTGAAAGAAAGACAAGGAAAACACCAGGGAGCAGTACAGGAATAAATTATTAATACCAAAGAGGAACCTAGAGATGCGTAAAAAAAGCCCCCAATAAAAATCAGTCTAATCACGAATAAAATTCCAAATTCAATAAAATTGGGATCCCGAAATTTATTATTTAAGCGCAAATTAGAAATGTTAGTAATTGATAAATGTTATTACTCAGTTAAGGAGTTTATAGTTTATAACATGTAAATTGTTCTAATGTAATTAAATGTTTAGTTTCTAAGTATTATTGTGTGCCCTTACAGGGTCTCATGGTCTGACTTGTAAATATTTTAACATCTTAAGTACATGACTATAATATTATTAAATACTAGCTGTTGCCCGCGACTTCGTCTGCGTATAACATGTTATCGTCTAAATATTTGTTGAAGGAATGAATTTAAAAAAAACATTGGAATTAATTTTGTACCTAGTTTTTTAGAAAACAATCCGAAATTACAAATCTCTTACTTTCAAAATGTCTTGCTCTCTATACAAACTAAGAACCCTCTCTGAACCCTCATAGTAAACAGTCTGAAACCGTAGTTACATTTTTTTTACTTTAAAAATGTCTTGCTCTCTATACAAAGTTCGAACCCCCTTATAATCCCCTTTAGGGGATATATTTAAAAAAATGCTACTCGAAATTACAAATATCATACTTTAAAATTTTCTTGCTCTCCATACAAACTTTGAACGCTTTTCAGGGAAAAATTAAAAATAAAACACTTGGTTTTTTATTGTAATAGGTAAGTATTTTTTCTACAAACTATCAAGTCTCTAGCTAAAAAAAAGTGTTTCCCATACGAACCTTGCACCCCTTTTTAACCCCTTAAGGGGTGAAATTTTCCAAAACGTTGGCAGTAGGTATTTTTTTGTAGTTTTATAAGTAGGTACTTAATCTTTCTACAGAGTTTTAAGTTTCTACCCAAAAAAAGTTTTCCTATACAAACATTGCACCTCTTTACCCTCTTAGCGGGTGGAAATTTTCAAACCACTGAAAGTAATTTACCTATATATTTGTATTCTAATAAATAATCTTTCTACACAATTTCAAGTCTATAGCTCAAAAAAAAAGTTTCCTCGATACAAATTTTCACCCGTTTTAATCACCCTTAGGGGTGGAATTTTCCAAAACGCTGAAAGTTTTATTGTAATAAGTAATCTTTCAACAAAGATTTGTCGCTTGCTAAAAAAAAATATTTTATACACCCCTAAGGGGTGGAATTTTCTAAAACGCTGAATGTAATTTTTTATTTTTTTTTATTATGTAATCTTTTTAAAAAGGTTTGAGATTCTAGCTCAAAAAAATCCCCTTTACCAACATTGTACCCCATTTCATACCATTTTCCAAAACGCTGTTTTTTTTATTTGTATTGTTATAAGTAATCTTTCTACAAACTTTTAAGCTTCTATCTCAAAAAGAAGTTTCGCTCATACAAACTTTGCAAACCTTTTTAACCCCCTAAGAGGCTGAATTTTCCAAAACCCGGACAGTACTTTATTTGTATTCTAATAAGTAAGCTTTCTACAACGTATTGAGTTTCTTGCTAAAATATTAAAGTTACCCTAATACAAAATTTGCACCCCTATTTGACCCCTTTAGGGGAAGAATTTCCAAAAATTACGTTGTAAAAGGTAGTTCTGGTGTAAATTTCAACTCTCTAGCCCCAGTAGTTTCGGCTGTGCATTGATGAGTGAGTGGGTGAGTCAGTCAGGACATAGGCATTTATATGTAGGTATAGATAGATAGAAGATGACGAAAATCCCATTCAAATATCTCAAAACCATTTTAATGTCGCTTGTTAGAGTGAGAAAACGATCGGGGACTGTGACGTCAAGATCCTCGAGCGTCATAGTAAAAAACAATCGTTTCATATGAAGGTGCGTTTTGTGGAAAAGGGACAGAACATAAAACTTTGGAACTTAGTGATTACTGTAGTGTATCTGTGCTTATCTAGTGCGCATACGTCACGATGACGGCAGTCATGGCCCGACCGTTGCTGGGAGTGGTAGCCTGTGATGATGCGTTGGCTAGCCAAGCTATACAGATATACCCTTAGAATCGGCAAATAAGTGAATACTACAATTACCTATACATATAACCTCTTCCGTTGATTTTTTCTCTATTATCCTTTTTTCGAGAAAATACATTATGATTATTTTATTTAGTGTCTACCTACAGCCGGGTCCGCTGCACCAATGTTTTCCATGTTTTTAAACATCTAACATGTTTTCCGTCAGGTTCGGCAAACAAATAGGGTTTTGTGTTGATTGGCAAAACATGTTTGACGGTTAAAAACCACGAAAACATGGCGCAGCGGACGCGGCTAACGGGGTGTAGTTTCGATTCCTGAGCTATAACCACGAACTTCGGAATTCGAAAATATTCGGGTATCTCTATCTCTATCGCACTAACTATACTCGAGTCACAGGGATGCAGTTATACTAACTTCGAGTTTCGGTTTCGGTAGCGCCGCAGGCACTTTGGCAGAATGCGCAAAGAGATTGCCATTAAAAAAAACAAATTCATGTTAATTATATTGTTCAAATTTGTTGATACATTTATTCAAATCACGCCATAATGCGACATTTGCGCATATAAGTTCTCATATCACAATCGAATATTTTTTTATGTTTTAACTTTTAGCATGTGTATCGTAAAGGTCTATCGTAGACTGGATTTAAATTATTAATAAGTGAAAGGCAAAGCAATTCCGCCATTTCGACGAAAATTTGACGTTTCTTATTAGCTGACAGTTGGAGCAGCGTTTGATTTCAATAAAAATAAATGAAAAATTAAATGATGTCGTATATTTTGGAAAATTAATTAATTGTCGCAGTCGGATAAAAACTATCCTAAGTTGCAGTTAGAATAATAATGTACCTATATAAAATGTTTCATATTTTTCCGTTCATGGGATGCTGAGAACATTCGTACCACACAAAGCTTAGTTTCAAACTGGCTGATTCTTTTTTTAATTTAGAGATTTATTATAAGTGGAGATACAAATATTTTATATTAATATATTTATTACAAATATTACTATGGGGCTAGTTTAATTGGTGTAGATTTGTCTCCAGATATATTGTGGTGTTCTTATTTTCAGAAGGCGATCCTGGAGTCAGAGACAGAGTTCAAGGTGTTCCTCTCATTCCACAGCTACGGTGAAGTGATCATTTTCCCCTGGGGATACACTGGCGACCCCTGTCCGTCCTATGTAGAACTACTTGAGGGAGGCACTGTTATGTCCCGGGTATGTTTACTTTCACAAACCATTAACCCTTTTTCAGGCAGAGGTGTTATATTGGTCAAATTCCGCCTGTCAGACTTGTAGCTTAACTTCTGATCAGTAAGATTCACATTCCTCTCCTCCTCTATCAATAAGAATTAGTACATTAGACATTACTATAGAGGCCGGGAAACGAAGGGTCGCAGGCCAAGTAGATATAGACTAGATAGGGATACGCGGCCGGCAACCCCGTTTCTCGCCGAGATTTGTATAGTGCTTTTCTCAAACTTGCAATGAAATAAAAAGTGGTCAATTTGTTTTATTCGTACAACTAAATAATAAGTTTCTGATAGCTGTCAGTGCTGTCACATCATAACCTATAATTGTGTCCCACATTTCTTAATAAATATTCCGCTTATTCCCTAAATTAAGTATTAGTTTAAAGTTACATGAACTTATATCTAACTATATAGACGAGACACTACATCAAAGAAAACACTTATAATCTTTATGAAATTTTCATACGCCGTCATGTACCTAACTTTTGATTTCGGGGGCAGTAAATTATTCATGGCTACTTCTGCTCGCAATTCCGGAGTACAGTTCAATTCCATATCATTTTCGTCCGAACTCATTACTAAATCGATGGATTTTATTAGAAAGTTTCAAAATAATTACGAACTACGAATTATTATTGACAAATCCGGCCAACAAGAAAAGAAAACTTTTTTAAATTTTCTTGCCAAATTTTTTTTTAACCTGTTTGAAGCAACGTTTTACCCGGTGACATTAACATTAGTCCTAATCTTTTTTTTTTTGGTGATTGAATGCCAAGACGTTCTGTCACAATTTGACGTTTATAAACAAAAGACGGTTGCTTTGCAGGCCTAGGTGTGTAAGGTTGTATGAAATTCCTTTACATATCATCTTTACTAGTCGCACCGGATACGTAGTATTTCCGGACCTAATTTGAAGTAAGTCATGTCAACATTTCATTGCAAGTTTGAGAAACTATATTTTATTATAGTTATTATTGTTATCCTGAGGGGTAATCACGTAACGTTCCAAACGCGCGTTGGGACAATCCAACTGTAATTTTTCCATATAAAATTTTTAGATCTACCTAACGAGCGTACAATTCGTTACATGATCGACCAGCTGTTTTAATCTAGTGTCCTTAAATTATGTATTTGGTTGATGTTGGTTTACTGTTGTCCTCAGGCAATACACGCCGTAAACGGTCGCACATACAAGGTGGGAAGCACGAAGGACATAATGTACTACGCTGCTGGCACGAGTATCGACTGGAGCTACGCGGTCGCCAACATCCCCTTCTCCTACATGATAGAGCTTCCTAGCAAAAAAAACCGGTTTCTCATGCCCAAGGAAGAGATTTTGGGCACAGCTACAGAAGTATTTAATGGAGTTATAGAACTAATGGAATTCGTTGACAAGAGAAGTAAAGGGACTTCTTCTACCCGTACGTCTGTGGCTTCCAAATTATAACGACTCTTTTAACTTCTCGTTTACCATCAGGTTCCTATTTCGGTAACTTGACAATTTACATCTGTCGATGACAATTTGACGAACATTACTAGGTCGACGAGTAAAGGTCGTCAATGGAGAACATCGTTGTTATTTGGTGAAATAGGGGCCCGGAACCAATTTTGTCAACATATTGTGGTTTTTATTGGATGGCTTACGGGTTTTCTATGCGAAGGCCTCACGTTTAGCGAGTGCGTATATATCCTATCGCTCATTTGTTTCGCATGGTTGCGTCACTTTTTGGATACACTTGCGACAGAGTTAGTCTAGGAACATCAACAAAGTGGTAGTAAAGTTCTAATGAAGTTCTGGTCGAGGTCATAGGCATAGCTATGGACATGTTCAAATGTAAGAGTTGTTACTGTGTGCTTGTACATAACCTAATGATTTGATTTAAAGTATTGATTTAAGTACCCGAAAATATGTAAAATTTTAAATATTCAATCAGTAAGTTTCAAAACTTTTTTATAAATATTTACTTATAATGTATTAAGATTAAAAACACGGAAATAAACAAATTAATCAATGATTTCACGTATTATTTCGCCTGTCAAGCATGTATGGTGTATTCAGTGGTAATCCACCACAATACCTATTCTCGATGATATATTATTCAGAGTCTGGCTAACCAAATTTTACCCAACTATTTGACGGGAAATTCAAAAAATCTTGGGTTGGACACACTTTGTAATAGGAACCCCATAAAAAAAGAAGCGGGTTGTGTCAGATATAACTGTTAATTAAGTTTAAATAAGTGGATATAGACTAAGCTCCCGTAGCACGAAACCCTACCTCACAAGGTGGCAGATCAGAAATGTAATATAGGTAGTGATAGATACCTACTACTTAGGAACACTGGATTTTAGTGGGTTGCCATAGCATATCCTGGAAGAACTTTAATTTTTTTTCATCATCGTATCGCTATTTTTATCGAAAATTACATCATAAGGTGGCAGATCGAAACGTTTACTCATCGAAAGAGACACATTTGGAGATAACAACCCGCATTGGTTGCCAGCCCAAAGCCTGGCAGGTTTCAAGGTCAGCCTTGTTTTATGAGCCCCAAAAATGGGGTCAATTACCTCATCAGGTGGCACGATGATACTGATGCAGATCGATTGCCCTAGACGTGCCGTTCACGAATATACTCGTACAGGGTTGCCTGACTTCAGTTTGGCAGTTTTTCTGGTCAGCCACCTCGAACAATACATGTGAAAATCTTGGAATAACGAGAAATTCTTGTATATATGCTATGATTCAGGATATAATTGAATAAAAACTGGAGAGCAGTATACTAGGTGTCAAAAGGACGGATCGGGTCCGAAACACTACACTGCGCTCAAAACACGCATAGCTGATGTGGGTGTAAAAACTGCCAGGCTCAAGTGGGACTGGGCCGGCCACGTCTGTCGCATGCATCCAGCTATGCTATGCATGGGCTAGTATAAGTAACTAACAAGTGGGGTGCCACATGACGGGCGACGCAGACGGGGCCGACCTAGACGGAGATGGCGGGACGACCTGGATGTAGGTATTCCTCAGCAATTGGGCGGAAGAGGCATCTATTTAGTAGGGACGCATGGAGATCACGGGGAGAGGACTTTGTCCAGCAGTGGCACACAATAGGCTCATATTTAAAAATATTTTCTAAAACTTCCAATGTTTCTTTACACATTCCTGTTATGCGATTTAGGTATTAATGTTCACATCATTCCTCGAGGACGTCCCCTAGCTAATCATTATTTGTAAGTATCAGAGACAGAATGAAGAAAATAGGAGTAAACAATATTTATTACATATTCTGCATAAAATGTGTAATCCGATAGCAAAACGACGCAACGTATTCCTGTTGCGGTCGGAATAATAATGGCTCCGATCCAAACCTGTATATATATCGCGCCGACATCGAAATGAGCTGCAATTATTTATCAAAAATCCAATTACTCCCGTTAATTAAGTAAACAGTTAAAATTTCAATAACTTTATTTACACATTTTTGCATTATCTTATAATACAGTCAACAATTTCGTTAAACATTACAATTGAAGTTCACATTCATTTATCTAACGTAAAACACCTTCTATCGACAGTAATTGCTATATTAAACCACCGTTATGTTTATCATAACACATTGTCCACGCTTCAAACACTTATCACTCCGGACGGATCCGAACACTAAAGTCTTCCTGTATTTGTCACGAGTCCTTAGAAAAGTCTAATACGGACGCCACACATCGACCGGTCTCCGTTCAGAAGTAGTCAATGCTTTGCTCCGCGTTCTGACTCCTTGTTCCGTCCACTCCGGCGACGCAGGTCTCTTTTTGCCACTTGAAGGGCTCGTGTTTGCTTCTTCTTCTCTGTCTGGACTAGAGTTGGAGTCTTCCTGAGGGGGTGGTGGTCGGAGCCACCAGTCGTATCCTCCGTACAGTTGTGAATACAGCCAGGCTGGTGGAGTGGGTAGAAGTGGGGAATTAAGGAATAGCTGGGCGGCTAGTGCGCTGTGGAATAGGCTGGATTGTGCTGCTGGGAGGGGTTGGAGGGGTTTCCTGGTTCTGGTGACGGAAGTGAAGGCTCCTGGACGGTCGTCGGGTGGCGGGCTGCTGGAGGCAGTAACGGAGATGTCATCGCTCTGCGGGGAGCTCGGCCGCGAGTTGGCGGGGCTCGTCGTGCTGTGCGCGTGCATAGTTGTGGGGTTTTCTGATGTAACATCTGCGAAACAAAATTCAATTACTCTCAATCAAAAACTGACCACCAATATTGGAAGATTCACCTATCAAATCGGTCCATTAACTCCCGGTTTTATCTAAAGATCCATTACATCTTATAAAACCGGGATCGTAAATAATGTCAAAAATTTACCGAGCTACTAAGATTTGATCTAACGCGTTTTATAAGGATAAAACCGGATCTTAATCGAAGCGGAGGCGAAATGTGGATTTCAACCAATTTGAATTTGCCAAGCTCTCATTAGTGCGAAACGAAATAGGTACTCACCAGTTTCATGCGCCGGTGGCGGATGACCCGGTGCGTGTGGCGGCAATACGTGCGGCGTGAAGTGCGCGTGCGGGGGGAGCAGAGGTGGGGGGTAGTGCCGCGCCAGCGCACCCCACTCGCCGTTTGGCAGACCGGCCAGCTGATGCGCTATACCTGGGGACAAAGTTACACGTTATAGAAAAACTCATTAGTATACTAAAGTATTAACACCAAGGAAGGGGTGAAAGGCAGGGGAAGACCAAGCTGCAGTTATACGAGTATGGACCAAATAAAAGGAAAAACTAGTGTCGTGTCATATCAAGAAATCAAAAGGCTGGCGTACGAGGGAGATAAATGTAAGGATAACTCTTAAATGTATGATGATGATGACATTGATGACTTTATTTCTGTATTGTTCTCATATCCCGCACCAGTTCTGTTTAGCCTAAATGCTGACTGGTCAGGAATGCATTAAGTTCGCCTTTTGTATTTGTGACTTGTTACTGTGCAATAAACACTTCACGCAAATTGCTGTGGACAGAACCCATGGAAATGTTAAAATAATTCGAATGAAGCTTGGACAATGAATGATACAGCAAATTGCCTACGAAGTGGTCATTCAACTGTTCAGCATCTCTTTACTACGTGACGCTGCGCTGTAGGTACTTGGTGGCAACACCTGTGTTCCTACATTGTCTGAGATCCAAAATAGTACAATTGTTTTTATACAACGACGTAAGAAGAATCACAAGCACGTTGCCGACTCTTTATTCACTTTATTTCCGTAAACCAAACAAACAAGAGTCAAGTTCATAACTCTAATCACTTCCGCACATGTAAGGTCTTAAGGAATGTGAACTCAAACCTACCCGGTCTTCAGATATATTATCCCTGATAATTTCTTTCAGATGTATTACCTGTTAGTGGTTTTTAAATAAATAACATAATAACTTGAGAATAATTACGTACACAAATTCACGTTTTTCTACTGGATGCTATGAGAGAGCGTAGTCAAAGCTCGTAGAATTTTCTTTAGCCTATTACTTAGAAGCTTCCAGAGATGTCAACAAACCTGGCTGTGATATTACCTTTGATGAGAAACATTCTCAAATGCTTTTAACAACTCAATCAACGCAACAATAGCCTCGCCTCACTAACGCTTAACGCGATACTTAACGCAGCCAGCATACACCTCCTATCTTCCAAAACTTTACATCTGTCTTTCCAAGAGTTTGAAACGAAAACCTTAAATCTGTTGGCTAAGGTTATCTTTACATTAACATTATCAGCAAGATACGAGGTTGAGAAGGTAACGGTGGATATTTAAATAATGAGTGAGACGATTCTCTCGTTCCCCCACAAGCTTGTTTCAATTCTCGCCTTATCTCCGCCGTGGCACTCCTCAATTGTTAGCTCTGACAAGTTTGAAATACGCGGATCGGGAATCAAAATAAGACGGTTTTAAGTAGGTAAGCATTTATGCCTATGTTTGTGTGGAGTGTATTTTGAGCGTTAAGAGAAACGTTTGACAATATTTTTGTTTAACACATTCGGTGCGCGGGTTGTCTGTTTGTAGGCAGTTTCGCTACAGAGCAAACTATTAGGTACTACTTCAGTCAGGTCAATAATTTAAATTAACCCACTTAAAGAAGAAAAAAATCCTTCAGTGGTAAATAACAGAGGACAAGACAAGGACTACAGTCTAATTTTTGGTTTTGAAGTAAGTATATCTTCATCTTATTACGCTACCGACGTAGGTATGTACCATAACTGCACGCCGAGACGCTATTACTGATGGATCCCCTCAAACCATACGAACAACAACTAATTATAAAAACACGCTGAGTGGTAACTAGTATTTAATTTTAAACTTCGTCTATTCCGATATAAAATAGAAACGCAATAATCACAAAGCATTTATACATAGGAAATTTGTTTTGGCGTCATAATTCACAGTTGACATTTTTAAGCGCATAAATTAACAAAGTTGCCGGCGCGACCCCGTACATTCGGCTTAACCCTTTAGCACCCACCTTGGGTAATTCCCACCCTTCCCAACCCTTTCAGCAATAGAATAAATTACAGGCCGCTTTATGTCACAGATACCGACGCTGCGAAAATGTAAAACGCATTATTTTGAATCCGGTCGCTTACTCTTTAATACTCTTTATAGTTCTCGTGAGGTGCAATTAGACAAGAGCCTTTTTAGGATTATGCGAACGCTTACGACCGGATTTGAGCCATGCATCTGCGAACAGTTTATTGTCTTACTTGACTCGTTAAACTTGGTAGTAACTTCCATATTTTTACAACTCGAAAAACGAATAATTCCAGCGGAAATTTACCCTCATTGTTAGGGAGAAAAATTAAAGAAGTTTACCGTTGACAATTTAACTAATGGCTCGGTGTCAGGAAAGTCTGAAGATTAAGTTGTTTCTCAGTAATAGACCATCAATATGGGATTAAAATGTCAATCTAACCCTTTGCTGATTAATCGTTTTATTTTTATTAGCGTCTAATTTAGCACTTACATGTTTTAAATTTTTAATCCTTGAATTCTAGAATTCTTGAATTCTGAATTCATATTCTAGGGGAGACGGATCTGCCAAGGTAAGCAAAAACAATTCCATTGAGACGAAACAGAGCTACAAATCCTACACACATTTTATCAGCGAGCTGCGCCTCACGAACTACACAATTTTTCAATTCATCGCTTTATCACTAATAGCTGTGCAACTCGTGAAAATATACAGTCAACAAAGTTGAAAATGAAAAATGAAAATGAAAAATTGTTTATTTCCTTTTTAAAAACACGTTACAGTGCCTGCAGTGATTGGGACTTCCTTTTAGGTAAGTATACCTGTGTTAGGATGCCCCGCTCTCCATAGCTGGTAAGTAGGTAGGAAACTTGTGTATGTGTGTGTGTGTGTGTGTGAGTGTGGGTGATTTGAGTTCAGTCAATAATTAGTACGATACAGTAGAGACTCCGTATCATCATAGCTTAGTTGCTTTAGCCATGCAGTTAGTTCAGTCTTACATTTATTTAATAATAGTTGATGTATGTTGATTATATTATGCACCTTATCTCCACTTATAATATCTCCACTTATAATAAATCTCTAAATTAAAAAAAGAATCAGCCAGTTTGAAACTAAGCTTTGCGCGGTTCGAATGTTCTCAGCATCCCATGAACGGAAAAATATGAAACATTTTATATAGGTACATTATTATTCTAGCTGCAACTTAGGATAGTTTTTATCCGACTGCGACAGTTAATTAATTTTCCGAAATATACGACTTCATTTAATTTTTCATTTATTTTTATTGAAATCAAACGCTGCTCCAACTGTCAGCTATAAGAACCGTCAAATTTTCGTCAAAATGGCGGAATTGCTTTGCCTTTCACTTATTAATAATTTAAATCCCGGCTACGATAGACCTTTACGAGACAAATGCTAAAATATAAACCATAAAAAAATATTCGATTCTGATATGAGAACTTATATGCGCAAATGTCGTTTTATGTCGTAATTTCAATAAATGAAATCAACAAATTTGAACAATATAATTAACACGAATTTGTTTTTTTTGAATGACAATGGCACGCGCTCGGCGCATTCAGCCAAAGTACCTGCGGCGCTACCACGAAAACCGATACTCAATGTTCATATATTTGCATCCCTGTCACTCGAGTATGGTTAGTGCGATAGAGATAGAGATACCCGAATATTTTCGAATTCCGAAGTTCGTGGTTATAGCTCAGGAATCGAAAATATGGTAAATAATCATAATGTAGTTTCTCGAAAAAGAATTTAAAATAAATATAGTCAAATGGAGAAAAAAACAAAGCAAGAGGTTATATAGGTAATGATTAAGTTATAAGAGTCCAAAGTTTTAAGAGGGGGTATGTTCTGTCCCTTTTCCGCAAAACGCACCTTCATATGAAACGATTGTTTTTTACTATGACGCTCGAGTATATTGACGTCACAGTCCCTCATCGTTTTCTCACTCTAACAAACGACATTAAAACGGATGTAGCTTCATAATTTTTTGAGATATTTGAATGGGAGTTTCATTATCTTCTACCTATTTATACATAATAAATGCCTATGTCCTGACTGACTTATTCACTCACTCACTCACTCAATCACTCATCAACGCACAGCCGAAACTACTAATCTTAGAGAGTTGATTTTTGCACAGTATGTTGCTTTTATGACGTGGGCTAGGGATAAAAAGGGATTTTTGAAAATTCTACCCCTAAGGGGGTAAAATGGGGGTGCAAAGTTTGTATGGGAGAACCTTTTTTTTTTGAGCTATAGACTTAAACTTTGTAGAAAAAATAGTTATTAGAATACAAATGAAACACTTTCAGCGTTTTGGAAAATTCCACCCCTACGGGGGTAAAATAGGGGTGCAAGGTTTGTATGGGGGAAACATTTTTTTTTTAAATAGAGACTTAAAACTTTGTAGAAAGATCAGTCATTAGAATACAAATAAAGAACTTTCAGGGTTTTAGAAAATTCTACCCCTAAAGGGGTAAAATAGAGTGCAAAGTTTGTATGGGAAAAACTACTTTTTTTTAAATAGAGACTTAAAACTTTGTAGAGAAATTATTCATTAGAATACAAATAAAGTACCTAGATTCAGTGTTTTAAAAAAATCTACCCCTAAGGGGGTAAAATAGGGGTGCAAATTTTGTACGGGGGAAACAATTTTTTTTTTAAATAGAGACTTAAAACTTTGTAGAAAGGTTAGTCATCAGAATACAAATTAAGTACTTTCAGCGTTTTAGAAAATTCTACCCCTAAAAATAGGGGGCTAAAATAGGGGTGCAAAGTTTGTATGTGGGAAACTATTTTTTTTAGCTAGAGTCCTAAAACTTTGTAGAAAGATTATTTAAATACAAAGAAAGTACTTTCAGCGTTTTGGAAAATTTCACCCCTAAGGGGGTAAAATAGGGTGCAAAGTTTGTATGGGAAAAACATATTTTTTTTTAATAGAGACTTAAAATTTTGACGAAAAATTACCTATTAGAACATGAAAAATACTACATTCGGCGTTTTACAAAATTCATTCCCTAAGGGGGTTAAAAAAGGGTGCAAGGTTTGTATGGGGAACACTTTTTCTGAGCTAGACACTTAAAACTTTGTAGAAAGATTACTTATAAAAATACAAAAAAAAGACTTTCAGCGTTTTGAAAAAATCTATCCCTAAGGGGGATAAAAAGGGGTGCAAAGTTTTTATCAGGGAAAGTTTATGTTTTTGAGTTAGAGACTTGAAACTTTGTAGAAAGATTACTTATTAAAATACAAAAAAAGAACACAAATCGTTTTAGAAAATTCCACCCCTAATAGGGTTAAAAAGGAGAGCAAGCTTTGCATGGGCAACATTTTTTTTGAGTTAGACTTAAAACTTTGCAAAAAGATTACTTATTAGAATACTAAAAAAGAACTTTCAGCGTTTTAGAAAACTCCATCCCTAAGGGGATCCTTAAGATCCTTTAGAAGGGTAGCCAGTGTTGTGTGGGAAAAACTTTTTTTTTTACTAGACTTAAAACTATTCAAAATGTTACTTATTAAAATTAATAATAAAGTACTTTCAGAGTTTTAGAAAATTCCACCCCTAAGGGGGTTAAGAAAGCTTTGTATGGGCAACACTTTTTTTGAGCTAGAGACTTAAAAGTTTACGAAAAAAGTTCTTTCAGCGATTAGAAAAATTCAACCTCTAAGGGGGTTTAAAAGGGGGTTCAAATTTTAAATGGCGAGCAATAAAATTTTAAAGTGTGAGTAAGAGATTTTTAACTTCGGTCTTATTCTGTACGTTAAAAGACTACAAAACTGATTTCAGAGTTTTTCCAAATTCATCCCCTAAGAGTGTTAAAATTGGTTCAAAGTTTGAGTATTTCAAGGCATTTTTAAAGTATGAGATTTTTAACTTTGGTTTTAGACTGTTTGTTCACAAACTAGAAAATGAACATCAACTTTTTTTTTAATTATCCCCTATTCAAATTTTGTATTGAGAGAAATCATTTTCTAAGACGATAAAAAGTTCTACGCGGACGAAGTCGCGGGCAACAGCTAGTTGTAGATATATGCCGATTGCGCTTTATACTGCCTTTTAGCAAACATGGATTTACAGTTATATTCGGGGGAAAGTTGTCCGGTTAGAAATATGTATATCACCTTAGCAGCTACTGTAGTACATGCATATTGTGTGATAATAACGCCAAGTGCTCCCAAGCTTGTGTACACAAAGCCAATATGCTAAGAACCTATGAACGAGCATCTCAATGGGCTGACGTGAGTTAAATAGGGAAATATTGTTGCTCCATAGTGAACATAATACTGTCAATGTTTCTATTAAAATCAAGACCCAAATCATGAGCCATCTTTAATGCAGCCACACGAAATATAGGTTTAATGTAGCACAGACTGTGCAAGAATTTCTATTGCATTTTAATAAGTGTAGCCAGGGCGGGCGGTCGCTATTCAGAGCGGCCTTTCTTCTGCTAAGAGTATTCAGGGCGGCACAGCATGCGCCGTTCAAACAGTATACCATATCGACGGTGGAAAGGCAAAATCACTGAAGCGACATTTTTTGAATTTTACAGGAGAGCATTTTAAAGTTTTATTTTTGATAAAAAAATGGTATCTTTATTTCTTGTTAACTTAGAGTGTTAACGAGAATTACATATTTGCGGCGTTTGCCGTGGAGACCTTGGGTCCTTGGGGACCGGATGCAATTAACCTTTTTAAAAAGCTAAGTCACATGCTCATCCGGTCCTCTGGTGACAACAGGGCTGGCTCGTTCCTCGCACAGCGAATTGGCATTGCCATTCAACGGGGCAACGCAGCCAGCCTTATGGGTACTCTGCCTAGTGGCAGCGATTTGGGGGAAATATGTGTATATAGTAGTTTAGGTTCACATAGTTTAGGTTAGGTTTAGTTAGTTTTTAACTTTCTGTTTCATGTTTTTTTAATTTAAAAATTGAATATACATATACTTAGAGTGTTGAGTTATATGCACGTGTTATTTCAAATTATAATAGCTATTTAATAAAAATAATGTTATTCTCCTAAACAAGGCGGGTTCGAAAATAAATGTCGCTTAAGGTGGTTCGATTGCCATACAAAACGTTATTTGACATTCGCAGGCTAACGACGTGATATTTTAAGAAACTTATGTAACAAACTTTCTAACATAAGTTTCTTAAAATATCACACCGTTAGCCTGCGAATGTCAAATAACGCTTTGTATGGTAATCCAACCACCATAAGTGAAAAAGCCCCCAAAAAAATCCCGGAAGAACCATTGAAGCGACACCATCATGCGACAACAGTTATTTTCAACATGTCCGAAGAAACACTTAAGTACAGTCGCCATCACATACATCGGAGCAAACAAGCACGTCACAAACATCGGAACACACGTCTATTTTCAAGGCATTAGGGTGTATGTGCCGATATTTTTGAACACCTAGAGTGTACCTATGTATGTGATGGCGACTGTACCTTATCTTATGAAATATGTACCTGGAAGAAACACTTTAAGTGACATGACATCGAAAATGAACGATTTTTAAAAATACTGTACCTATGCGACCATGGTTATGATTGAGTGTACGGTTAAGTGACACAGGTAAGCTTTTACTCAAAAAGTGTGTGGCTCAATCGACGCAGAAAAAAACGCTGATTTCAACGATATATATAACTCTATTTTGACCAAAATGTCGCTTCTGTGGTTTTGCCTTTCCACCGTCGATATAATAACGGTCACATTGCATCATATTCTTTCCAAAAATCCTAATGCCATACTGGAACAAATCGTTAAAAAAAAAAACATTACTCCTTTGCGGTATGGCGGCCACTTGGAACCGTTGGAAATATATGGCATGGTGATTTTCGTGAATGGCTACTCAATGATGATTAGCTGTGCAAAAATTAGCCTGCCTGGCTCAAATAAATGGTTTACTGGGTTTATTTTTAATTAATGTGTTTTCATCGGTATGGCGGGCTCTAAGCCACACCGGAGAAGTATGGCATTACGCTATCGGTTACTTTTTTTATCGACTATCGGAAAATACAAGAATTTTTGTGTTCGTTCAACTTTCGTAATTTATCCGACACGTTCGACTAACGCCCACGCGTTTGAGCCGCCGGAACCAGCGCTATGACCATCATTTTCCTTTTCTTCAATACGTAATTAGACCCCTGAAGGGTCGTCATACTTGGTACAAATGCCTTAAAAAATTGTGTCAGCATCTCCCGGTCTATATTGTAACTGTAAAATGCCGTTACATTCGTTTGTTTATAGTTTTCATTAAGGGGCTTCATTATATTGGACACCTAGGTGCGTGCCATTGCGAGGTATCAAATATTTGTCGAATCTCTTTGCACATATCTAGGTTCATTAAAAATAGAGCTGGCAAACATACCTATCTCGTATGGCACGCTAACAGGGGCATGATAAGTTGTATGAATAAGTGGTTACTGTGTAAAATAAATACACTGTGTCAGACAATATCCGCAACGCTCCGCAGACGCGAGACGCAAAAAATACCGTCAGAATTCAAGATTACCCGGGCTTTGTTTCTCTCTCGCGAAGTGCAACGGTACAGTCAGCCACAGAAGTGGCTTCGTTTGAATATTCAGTTAAGAGACAAACGTAAGTAGTTAAAATATTACTATACATGGCTTTAAAGCGATATTTAATTTGTTTATTTTTTCTGACGTTTCGACACGATTTTCACCGCCCCGCCCTTCGTGTAACCATACCACAACCACATCAGTTCAGACTACGGCCGGGCGGTGCAACCCGGGTGTAAAATAATATTTTAATATTTGCAAACCTAAGTGAGCCCAAGTCCTTGTAATCTACATAAACAAGGCCTGATACTAAGGGTTCAAGTTTATTTGTTTGGAAAGTTTGAAAGTTTTCTATGGGATTACAGCTGTTTTCGCCATATTTAATGTGAACCCATAAAATAAACTGACTCAACCTAAGATTAATTTATTTCGTACAAAAACCTTGCCAATGCGCATAATTATGCATGCACATGTAGAGAATAAAATCGAAAGGGCATTGGGCCACTTTGTATGACAAAAATTGTCGTTTTTTTGCAGCGGCCAAGGATGTTTTTTTAATAATCGTTTAGTGGACCTCTTAATACGCATAGATATATAAAATTAAACACGTTAAACAATATCGGAGCCGAGATATTTAAGGTTTAAGTTTTGTGAATAAATTTCCAATATGACCTGAGGAAATATATATTGCAAATATCTCGGCTCCGATGCATTTTATACTATTACATTTTATAACAAAATATGGTTGTTTTGAACAGATCTATCATAATCTAGCACTTTTACGAGCGGCCGCTCACTTATTTTCAACTTGATATCTCAACTCCTCAATGCGTTCCTGAGAATAAGGGTCATTGTTAGACCGAAAGACGGACAACGAAGTGGTCCATAAAGGTCCCTTTTTTCCTTTTGAGATACGAGAATCCTAAAAATTTAATTATGAAGCTTCATCAAGTCTTCATCTTAAATATTGATGAATTCAAGACCACAGACGTTTGAAACGTCGAGGCAAATAAAAAATAAGTACAAGGGAGACCGTAGTTTGCCCGGCGCCGTGGGTGAAAATCCCAAGAAAACTAGGTCGAATATTCACCTCCGTACCTACGTCCCTGTAGATACCGTAATCGTTACAGTAATTTTGTTGACTGTAGTATACGATTCGACGCTTTTATATTCCGAATAATTTAATTACATTGTGTAGTTTTATTAGGTAGGTACTTTAAATCCTAGTCTATAAAGTTCGGTTCCCATGTATAGGTAGAGGTAATCAAAAAGTGTTTGTCAAAGGCAATTATTTAGTCGAATCGTACGTGGTAATAATTAAGGAAATGAACTAGTTCAAACGCACGAAGTCTTTTTAACTCACCCATTCAAAACTTCCGATATACCAGATCAAGTTTCACAGTGCTCGTCACAAGAAAAACGAGGAGGCAGTCTCGTTTCGTATTCCTTGATCAAAGTTGCAAAAGAAAGGGCAGCTACAGACGATTTGCATTCGTTAAAAATGTGGAATACTTCGTGTTTGTGTGCACTGTGTGGAATCGCCGCGGTGGTCGGTCTTGATCCATTTTAGATGTAAATTTATTATAGTAGTTTATGTGACTGTACATAATGAAGGGCATTAAACATGAGTGTGTGCGGCTCGTTTCATAATAACATCACACGAGTGTTTTAATGCCTAATTATGTACAGTTACATACACTACTTTATCTATCCACATATCACAAGCCTCCATGATGCATTCAGGAGCCGCATATTATGACCGGCATCGCGGCGTTGTTTTCTGGCAGCTGTCATAGTATTTTTTTTAATTCAGAGACAAACTAGAGTCGGCGCCAACTGTCATATCGTTCGACATCTTACTTACGTGCGACATTTGTCAAATTTGTATGCAAATTGACAATTCATTTCGAACTAATCGTCATCTCGACTGGTATTAGAATAGAGGTCAAATCAAATTGCTTTGCTTTTCAGAGGTGTTCAATTTGAATGTAATAATAGCATCGAAATCGATGTTATTATTTAGCAATAATAACATTTTCACAGATAAGAAATTTGTTCTTACAAAACAGTCTGTTTTTATGGTGGTCAAAATGTGCTGTTCTTGAACGCATCATGGAGGGTTTATGATATTTGGATAGATAAAATTATTATATTATCAACTAGCTGTTGCCCGCGACTTCGTCCGCGTAGAACTTTTTATCGTCTTAGAAAATGATTTCTCTCAATACAAAATTTGAACCCTCTTTTAGGGGATAATTAAAAAAAAAGTTGATGTTCATTTTCTAGTTTGTAAACAAACAGTCTAAAACCAAAGTTAAAAATCTCATACTTTAAAAATGCCTTGAAATACTCAAACTTTGAACCAATTTTAACACTCTTAGGGGATGAATTTGGAAAAACTCTGAAATCAGTTTTGTAGTATTTTAACGTACAGAATAAGACCGAAGTTAAGAATCTCTTACTCACACTTTAAAATTTTATTGCTCGCCATTTAAAATTTGAACCCCCTTTTAAACCCCCTTAGAGGTTGAATTTTTCTAATCGCTGAAAGAACTTTTTTCGTAAACTTTTAAGTCTCTAGCTCAAAAAAAGTGTTGCCCATACAAAGCTTTCTTAACCCCCTTAGGGGTGGAATTTTCTAAAACTCTGAAAGTACTTTATTATTAATTTTAATAAGTAACATTTTGAATAGTTTTAAGTCTAGTAAAAAAAAAAGTTTTTCCCACACAACACTGGCTACCCTTCTTAAGGATCTTAAGGATCCCCTTAGGGATGGAGTTTTCTAAAACGCTGAAAGTTCTTTTTTAGTATTCTAATAAGTAATCTTTTTGCAAAGTTTTAAGTCTAACTCAAAAAAAAGTGTTGCCCATGCAAAGCTTGCTCTCCTTTTTAACCCTATTAGGGGTGGAATTTTCTAAAACGATTTGTGTTCTTTTTTTGTATTTTAATAAGTAATCTTTCTACAAAGTTTCAAGTCTCGAACTCAAAAACATAAACTTTCGCTGATAAAAACTTTGCACCCCTTTTTATCCCCCTTAGGGATAGATTTTTTCAAAACGCTGAAAGTCTTTTTTTTTGTATTTTTATAAGTAATCATTCTACAAAGTTTTAAGTGTCTAGCTCAGAAAAAGTGTTCCCCATACAAACCTTGCACCCTTTTTTAACCCCCTTAGGGAATGATTTTTGTAAAACGCCGAATGTAGTATTTTTCATGTTCTAATAAGTAATTTTTCGTCAAAATTTTAAGTCTCTATTAAAAAAAAAATGTTTTTCCCATACAAACTTTGCACCCTATTTTACCCCCTTAGGGGTGAAATTTTCCAAAACGCTGAAAGTACTTTCTTTGTATTTAAATAATCTTTCTACAAAGTTTTAGGACTCTAGCATAAAAAAATAGTTTCCCACATACAAACTTTGCACCCCTATTTTAGCCCCCTATTTTTAGGGGTAGATTTTTTTAAAACCCTGAAAGTTCTTTATTTGTATTCTAATGACTGATCTTTCTACAAAGTTTTAAGTCTCTATTTAAAAAAAAAATGTTTCCCCCATACAAACCTTGCACCCCTATTTTACCCCCGTAGGGGTGGAATTTTCCAAAACGCTGAAAGTGTTTCATTTGTATTCTAATAACTAATTTTTCTACAAAGTTTAAGTCTATAGCTCAAAAAAAAAAGGTTCTCCCATACAAACTTTGCACCCCCATTTTACCCCCTTAGGGGTAGAATTTTCAAAAATCCCTTTTTATCCCTAGCCCACGTTATAAAAGCAACCTACTCTGCAAAAATCAACTCTCTAAGATTAGTAGTTTCGGCTGTGCGTTGATTAGTGAGTGAGTGATTGAGTGAATAAGTCAGTCAGGACATAAGTAGGCATTTATTATGTATAAATAGATAGAAGATAATGAAACTCCCATTCAAATATCTCAAAAAATTATGAAGCTACATCCATTTTAATGTCGCTTGTTAGAGTGAGAAAACGATGAGGGACTGTGACGTCAATATACTCGAGCGTCATAGTAAAAAACAATCGTTTCATATGAAGGTGCGTTTTGCGGAAAAGGGACAGAACATACCCCCTCTTAAAACTTTGGACTCTTATAACTTAATCATTACCTATATAACCTCTTGCTTTGTTTTTTTCTCCATTTGACTATATTTATTTTAAATTCTTTTTCGTGAAAATACATTATGATTATTTACCATATTTTCGATTCCTGAGCTATAACCACGAACTTCGGAATTCGAAAATATTCGGGTATCTCTATCTCTATCGCACTAACCATACTCGAGTGACAGGGATGCAAATATATGAACATTGAGTATCGGTTTTCGTGGTAGCGTCGCAGGTACTTTGGCTGAATGCGCCGAGCGCGTGCCATTGTCATTCAAAAAAAAACAAATTCGTGTTAATTATATTGTTCAAATTTGTTGATTTCATTTATTGAAATTACGACATAAAACGACATTTGCGCATATAAGTTCTCGTATCAGAATCGAATATTTTTTTATGGTTTATATTTTAGCATTTGTCTCGTAAAGGTCTATCGTAGACGGGATTTAAATTATTAATAAGTGAAAGGCAAAGCAATTCCGCCATTTTGACGAAAATTTGACGGTTCTTATAGCTGACAGTTGGAGCAGCGTTTGATTTCAATAAAAATAAATGAAAAATTAAATGAAGTCGTATATTTCGGAAAATTAATTAACTGTCGCAGTCGGATAAAAACTATCCTAAGTTGCAGCTAGAATAATAATGTACCTATATAAAATGTTTCATATTTTTCCGTTCATGGGATGCTGAGAACATTCGAACCGCGCAAAGCTTAGTTTCAAACTGGCTGATTCTTTTTTTAATTTAGAGATTTATTATAAGTGGAGATTAATGTTTTGTTGAAAAAATATTTCTGCTTGAAAAAAGTATTCTGATACAGACCTTATATCGAATGTAATGGATATTTTTTGCAATTTTGTTTTGATTTCATTTAGTGACATTAAGTTTGTTAACCGTTTATCGGTCGTTAAACTGCAATTTTTAAATGATTATTGTGTAGGATTATTATTATTGTTGTTTTATTGTAATTATCTGTTTTACATGTAAAAGTGCGCTTGTGGTCTATTTACAGAATAAATAATTGATTTAGATTTTGGCACTTTTTGGGGGAGGCCTATGTCCAGCAGTGGACGTCTTTCGGCTGATATGATGATTATGAGATACCTAAAAGTCATTTTTAATTTGTTAAAACTAATTACTTTCCACTGTCACCAGGATCACGTAGATTACTGAAAATCTAATTGTTCGATTATTTAGTGAGTGATCTCGCGTAAATCTTTTGGGTCGTGAGACATTGATATGGTTGGTCTGACGAAGCCTACGTTATGGATTATGATTTCAGCTTTAGTATGTATAACGATTTTTATTCTGGAATTAAATTATAGTTAATATTAATAGTAGGTATACAATTTTCGTTCTCGCTTGAGTATCTAAACTTTTTGCGTTTTTATACCGAAGTTAAGAAAATTATGTGATTCTGTTTAATTCCTGTGAACTCAATCTTGGAAAAACGACTATGCATTGGGATGAAATTTGCACATAGATAGCTAGTTTATAACTAAGATCAAAGAGATTAGATGAAATATTACTTCTTCGGACGAAATCACAGGCAAAATCAGAATCAAGTATCAAGAGCGTCTCGTCGACAGTAGTGTTCGGCCGCATCCGAAGACGTGCCCGTCCGCTACATTGCCTCAGACGAAGGGGTTTTTTCCGACTTTGAAAAATCGCGCCGCCGCGAGAGGGTTGAACCCAAACATTGTAATGCCATTTGCTAGATTGCGTCTTGCATTTTTCTTTCCCCGCTACAGCGCTAATCCGCGAAGAACCCGGATTACGGGGATAAAAGTATTTACGTTTTTAGTGTGATTCCGATGTCCCAGATTAGGGAGGAATTTTTTAACGGCTCTCCGAACCCTCGCGGTGATTAGAGAAAGGGTTGTAAGCACTTTCGAGTAATTATTTTACATTTCTTCGAACATCATTGAAGTGCTAACGGGCCAGTGATTTCCCTTTTCACGGCTTGAAAAGGCTCAGTCCTTAGAACGTATATATTAATCGCCGCTTAATGAAAACTGGTGTACACCAAAGCAGCTAAGTTTACAATATTTAGCAAATATTTACTCTGAAAAGACGAGCTGACTCGAGCGCGCTAGTTGCTAAAGTGTTAACATTTAATTATTTCTCAACGTAAGTTTATAAGTTTAATTAATTTTCGTAAAGTTCCACCTCAGGCGTCACGCGTGGCAATTACACCATTCATTGGAAGTAACGGAGTAATGGCGGAAACTTATGAGAAATGATAGTCGTCACATGTTTCTTGACAAGAGCTTGATTTGACGGTCGTACGTAACAGACGCCACCTTTGCCGATTATAAATTGAAAGTAATCTAGACACGCGGCAGCGTGTCAAGCCAAGTTCAAGCAAAGGAACTGGCTAGCCAGCGCCGAGTGTAATATTACACGAACCACTTGGTGCCACTTTTGACCCTGCTATAACTCAAAACCTCTTTAACGTACATACATAAAACTACGTGTGTTTAATTATATCTATAAGGACATCTAGAAGCCCAAATTTCATGAAGCTAGCTCAAACGGTTATAATGATATGAAGGTCAAAAAGTCTTAAATTTTAGCACTGACTGACTGACTGACATAAGTAGGTATGTATGTAGTACCTAAACCTAACTTACTTCCAGATGACCTAGAAGGATGAAATTTGGAATCCAGCTCGGTAATGATATGTAAGTGTAGGAAAAAGTCTAAAAATAAAAAAAAGTTAAAAAATAGGGGGGACCCCATACTTTTTTTTATTTTATTGTAGCGTTGGAACCGTTACAAGCAGATATTTGAAACTATCCCAATATATGTATGTATTATTATATTTGCTATATAAAAGAAATATAAATATAAAGTTAAGTCAAAAAATAACGGGAGTCTCCATACAAAAAACTTGTAATACGCGCTAAACAACCGGCCAACGCGGTGTGTCGTCGGCGGCGCGCGGCACCTCATAATTATACACAGAACAGAAGTAAATCTCAATACCTGCCTAGTTTTCTTTACAAAAAGTAATGATATCCCACCAAAAACATAAATGTAAAAAAGGCGAGCCAATACAAAAATTATGCTTGGCTGTGGGCTTCGCCGCAAAAAGAATGGAGATCTAAATGAGTGCCGAGTTGTATGCAAAATCCAAATATGTATTTATAGGAACAAAATAACATTATAAAAAAGTATTAAACTCTTTGTCTTTGCTTTATTGGATACCTATAACAATTGCTGTTATTTAAAAATGTGAGATCTTAAAGTAGGTTAGATTTGATTTGGCCAGTTTTCATTACATCAGTCATTTTATAAAGTTATTCAACATATACATTTTTTTAATTCTGATAAAAACTGGCCAAGTCAAATCTAACTTACTTTAAGATCTCACATTTTTAAATAACAGCAATTGTTATAGGTATCCAATAAAGCAAAGACATGGAGTTTAATACTAGTTTATAATGTTATTTTGTTCCTATAAATACATATTTGGATTTTGCATACAACTTGGCACTCATTTAGATCTCCACTCTTTTTGCGGCGAAGCCCACAGCCAAGCATAATTTTTGTATTGAACTTGGCTCGCCTTTTTTACATTTATGTTTTTGGTGGGATCCTTCAGTTACCCCGGTAGAAGCCTGGAGATCTATCTGACTTGACGTGTTGATATTATATTGATATGACATTTAACGTTTCCACACGCGCCAAGCATAAGGCTTTGTTTATGCTTATGGACAGGCGACGCGGGCGGCGGTGGACTGTGAAAACGCTCATTCATGTCCATAAACAAATTAAAAAACAAAATTGTGTTTGGGCGACGCCGACGACGGACCCGCGACTCTTGTCCACAAGTACGCGCAACAAATCTCAATTTCATTACGTCTTGTCAGATAGGCCCACCGTGCCTACACAAGGGCCATTTACATGGTGCCACAACTGGTATGCGATTTTCATTACATTGCGGGCTGCAGGCTACCAAAATACGACGAATTCAATCAAACTCTGCAATGTAATCATCGCATGCAAGATGTTGCACCATGTAAATGACCCTGGCTAATTCTCAGTACTGTCGCGATGAATTCCGATTGTGCCTTGGAATCCATTAACTCTGGTCTTATCCGTAGGTCCCAACGAGTTTAATGCATTTTAAGATTAAGTTCGGAGTCTATGATCATAGGAATGGAGCTTATAAACTTATTTAACAATTATTTCACCGTGAACTGAGCAATGGAATTAGGTTCAGATGAATACTAGTGAGAATTTAAGCTGATCCTGTTTAACGAGAACCTGCGTTAAGGCACATGAACTATCACTTTTTTAATTTTAAAAATATCTTAACTCTTAATGCGCATTCGAAAACTTAGACAATTACCCTACCTACTGGGACAGAAGGAGACATATTTACCGCCTTTTTATAAATCCATTAAATAGCAATTTTAACAAATTTTCTCATACACAAATTTCCATATGTTTCTCAACTAGTTAGTTATTTAAAAATGTGTCTAGTGTTTTTTTTAGTTTGGTGTTTTGGAGTTAATTGTTTATAAATGTATTTTTTGCATTTTCTACTATATATCTTTCCTCTATCGGCAGTTTTTGGTGCACGCTAGAAATGTCAGAATTTAGACACTCTTTTATTTTTTATGTGCTCTAATTTTAGTAGACTCCTCGTACGCGGATACCAAAATTGTCCAATCAAATTATGACTTTGAGATATAAAAAAAAATATTCAACTCTTTGGCACGGTACCTAAGCATACGAGGGGTAACAGACATTTGATTTTTTCCAAAAACTGGTTCAAATGGTATCATAAAAAAAATTGCTTATTGTATACCTACCTACCTAGTTCAAAACCCAGGAACTAGCCAGGGAGACTAAAACTAAAGAAATATCCACGGCAGATTCAGCCAACGCTAACCAATCACAATAAACTGATTTGTTATATTCCGGTTAGTCACAGCATGGGTTAGCAAGACAGATATCCCCCGTACATCATAAGGTTAATAAGAGGGCTTGCGAACTAACGACTGCGCTTTGTCAACGCGCCTTAACCCGCCCGCCGCCATCTTTGGCAGCCATGTTGGATTTCAATCTACTTAGCGCTTAATGAATTTGTGTCTATTGATTTTGCTTAACCCCTTTTTGTTTTGCTTAATTAACCTTTGGTTTTGAAACAAGGGAGGTTGAAGGTTGACTTGATATTTTCCTTATATATACTTAGTTGTTTATTTTTATAAGCTCTAAGACTTTTACTGTCCACGAGATGAATTAGGTAAACCTGAATTTGGATCTAATCCGTCTGTTCGCGTAAACGGTTTATGTGTGTCTGATTTAGTGAGGGCTATGCAAATGGTTAATTCATTTAGTAATTTCTCTTGAGTAAACCAATTAACTTGATCCGGTTGTAAATCTAAATAAATGGCCGTACTTTAGTAAAATGTAAATATTTTGAATAAAAAAATATAATATTAAACATTAAATGTTTTCTAACTCATGCAGAATACAGCGTGGTGCTTAATGATATCGTCAGTAGGAAAAATTTTATTACAATTGCGAAACTTCTGTCTTTAGTCTTTCTATCTGCTGGCGCTTTTAAGCCGCTGAACCGATTGTGAAAATTTCGGTAAAAAGATAGATCGAATCCCGGGAAATTATATATGCTGATGTTTAACCCAGAAATGAGCCCCTCGGGGGTGAAAGTTAGTATGATGGTCTTTTCTTATAGGTAACAAATCGATTTTCACCTCAACATAACATTCGATCTGATTTTAACACATTCTTATCAGATATAACAAGATTTGAATCAATGATACGCCTGTTAATGAAAGGATTAACAGACCAAGTGCACACATAAATACATATACCTATTAGGTACACTTATGAAAATTACTCGCATTACCAGTTAATGGGCTCGCGTCATCATCTCAAATTTATTCGAATGCGCAGTAAAAGCTCGAATCACGCCATACAAAAGACTGTATGAGGTGGGTGGAACATTTAAAATTTACAAATGCGTAATTATGCACCCGCATTGTCGCGAGCGGGCGGCGGAAGGGTTACGTCCCCCTTAACCTTTCTTCCCCCCTTCCCCCACGACCCGGCTTCCGGGTCTAATGCTATATTTAATTTTCTCTAAGGCTCCCTCATTAATAATGCGAGCTGCGACTTAAAGTGGTGCTCATACGGCGTTGAAGAAAGGTACCGCGGAATACTGAGTGACATGCATTAATTTGGATATAAATAGGTAATTGAGGTTATTTTGGTAGTGCTGCCGCTGGGCTGTTTATTTCGTTTAATCGTTTTATTTCTAATTTAAAGAACAAGAAGTGTATGTGCTCAAATCGAGTTGAACTTTTTTACACTCATTGAATCCTGATGCCAGTGCAATATTATGGTACCATTGACCTGGTCTAATGAGGGATATAGTAAGTAGGTAGCCATAGGTGTATCCTGGTGTATCGTGATGCTTAAGGTACTGTGAGGTGATGGAAAGATGTAATTCTTCTGTCATATATTAAAATGTAGTATATATCTCATTTGTAATACACAGTGACTCAGTTTTTAACTGTTATGCTGTGTAAATATTTTAAATAAATAAAATAAAATAAAAATAAAATAGGAATGCCTAAAAAATAACAAAATGGTAATCTCAAAAAATACAGTCGGCATTAAAAGACAGTCTCAAAATAGAATTTTTGACTCAAACTTGTTTAATTAGTTTAGTTTCATTACTTTAACTAAACACGACTTTACTCATACAGGTTCATTGACGTCGATTTACATAATGTATTTAGATACATTTTGAAGATAAGTATACGGTTTAATAGTGGACTCTGGAACCATCGGGTTAATGATTATTACTATCCCGACGGGTGCAGAGGTAAATGTTTTGAAGTCAGTAAAATTTTATAACCAAATAGGTTTGCATCAACCATTTTGAAGTGTTCGTCAATTAGCAAAGCAATTACGATGCGCGATGCCTCATCCACATCTTCCCGTGTCGAAGTTGCACGAATGTGGATAATTTATCATGATTTCGCGTTATTGGTGCTTCACTACCACTTTATTCTCAAAGGTCGTAAGTGTATTCAGTGCTCAACGACTCATAGAACCTTTTCAGAATTATAAGGTTATACTACAGTTAAGAGGGCAGAGACGGTGCTTGGGAATTTACATATTGAAGTGGGCTAAATTGTTTCTCAGGAACAAAGTGAATGAGAGCGTTGAAAGAAGACGCGCTCGGGGGTAGTGCTACTTGTATCTTGTTGGCTGGTAACTGTTGATGGAAGAGATTTTCACAAATAAACGTAAGGAACGCCACGGAAACTATAGCTGGAAACACATAATGAGTCTAAAAAGCATCTAACTATACTCTGTAAATTAATGGAAACTACTTAACCGCCTCAGGCCTGTCAGCATTACTGACTTATAAAATAAATAGATAATTATCTATTTATTTTATAAGTAGTAGTAGATTAGATAGATAATTTCCATCCATTTCATTCCATCCATTTCATTCCATCATTTCCCATTTACTTGGGGTCAGCGCAACATGTCTTTTTCTTCCATACTTATCTGTCAAGTCAACCGAACTCACTACTTTTCTCTTCATGTCGTGTCTCACACAGTCAATCCACCTTTTCCTTTGCCAACCACTACGTCTCTTATTTACATCCGTCCACATTCATACCCAATACTCTTTTGGTTACATAACTTTCATCTCTCCGCATTACGTGCCCATACCCACGCAAGGCGATTGGCTCTCAATTTATCCGCGATTGCTACTTTCACGCTTTCCCTTACATACCTACGCATTTCTTATTCGGTCCATCCTCGTCACACCACACGTCCATCTTAACATTACACAATGAAGACTAAATAGATAATGGATTTATATCAGTCGTTGCTTAATTTACATAGGTACTTAAATCAACATTGCAATTAATTAATTTCGTGTAATGTGATGTTGAATAAAGCTTTTCTATTCTATTCTATTCAATAGTTCTACAACAATTTAGGCAAAAGCAGTTATTTTTCCTTAAAATCAATTAATTTACATTGAGCCATTTAAGATTATACTGTGAAATAAAAAATAAAGCGCTGTTTACCGTTGAATTGTCTGTCAACCAAACTGTAAACAATCCATAAAGTATCTCCCGCGTACCTTGTGAAGTAGCGAACGACTCATTTACTTCTTTCCAACTATAACAAAATTAACGCCTCGCCGAAACCCTTCGAAACAAAACTCTAAACTCAATATACGTCCAGCTTAAAAGCCAAAGTATATTAGCATACATTAATTCCGTCGTCTTGGGCGCAAGAGCGCGAGGTGTGTAATTAGGTTAGGGCCCTTTGACACCCGCCTTAACGAGGTTTGCGCCGCCGCTTGGAGTCCGATACAAAGGGAACTGTAGTTTGACTACGGCTTGTGTGGCTCCGGCTTAAGACCGATGCTTAATGGACAGGACTTCTGTTTGATGCATATCTTATATGCAAAACAGCTAAGTATACATTGTGTATTAATTGTTAACAACACAAAAGCGCTTATTTACCATTGAAGATTAGGTCGAAACAAAAGTTGAGGGCAATACAGCTAAAAACTCAAACGATAGCATGGTTAAGAAGATTTAAGAGTAATATAATTACGTTCACTGCTCCAACTCTAATATGACTGCCACGACATGACAGATCTCAGATCCACGACTTATCATAAATTGTCCAAGTCATACCGTTCTCTCATGGATAAAGCCCAAACGCTACAATAATGGTTTTGTCCAACATACGACTTAATTTTTTTGAACTCTCTGTAAAACAATTCGCTAATACATTAATCTCAACGAATATGCACTGAAAGTAACTAAAACATAATTCTTATAGGTCTGTACTCCATAGTAGGTACGTAGTAATACGAGACGACTCCGGGCGAAAAAGCAGGTGCCTAGCGACGCCCTCGACGCGTCGGCGTTGCCACTTATTACGCCGATTAATTGAGAGAGATTTTCGGCTAGCAAATATAGCTACGAGTGTACACTAATCCCTATAGGTAGATTATATAGTCCACAGTTACATACTATAGACTACACTCGAGAGCAAATAAACGGAATCACTCTGCACGTTTGGCTTTTCCGCCCAATAACTTTTTCAATTTTCATGCAATCCTGAACAAATTGGTACCAAATGATAGCTGAGAGTGTAGCCTACATGAAAATGCATAAATTTTCCTTGATATTGGGGTCAATGACCGAGGAAACCCCTTATTTCCTAAGATTGGGCAAAAACGCCTGGAATAATCGTAATACAAAAAATGTAAGACAGACAATTTTCTTAATAAAAAAAATTATTTAACAAATTCAATACTTTGTGTTCCCACCCCTAGCCATTTCTACACATGTTAAACGATTTTTCATCGACCTAATCAATTTCTGCACGTAGCATTGCGGAATCGCCGCCCACTCCTCCTGTAACGCCGTTTTCAGCTCCTCAATGTCGGATGGTGCAGGATCTCGCTTCCGAACATTCCTCTTCAGGTAGTCCCACATGTGTTCGATTGGGTTGAGGTCCGGTCTAAGACCACATGCTGCACTTCCAGGACTTCGGTGATGTACCTCAAAGCAGTTTGTAAACTGAAAAATCCTGAACCGATTTTCATCATTATTAATTTATTTTAAAGCTAAATGTTCAGGAAATATATTTCCATCATTAGAATTCCGAGGAAAAAGCTTAAATTTCAAGATACGACGGAAAAACTGAAAAATGCGAAGTGATTCCGTTTATTTGCTCTCGAGTGTATATAATACAGTACATCTGTATCTTCTTAAGTGACAATGCGATTTAACAAGAAAATAGTGCATTGATTACGTACTATCGAACCAACTGAGCCATGACCCACCATGGAACCTTGTCACAATTACCTGACGAATTAACGTCATATGATCGTGCGTATGTTCGTTAACTGTAACAAAGTTCTATGGTGGGTCATGATTCAGTTGGTTCGATAGTACATCAAACTTAGATTCACCCTTTAATCTATAATCATCTGATATACCATTATAAGTGATAGTGTAAACGATACCCACTATTATTATGACAGAGTTGAAAATTGCGCGTAGGTAACTTATTTCACGTTCGGTGGTTAAAGGGTTAAGTTCAGTTCAGTTTTCAGTCTTATTTTCCACGTCGCCATCCGTGGGTGTTAAGTTAATACTGTTCGTGAAAAAACTGATGTTGTGCGCCGGCAAATATTTATTACATTTTCGCTGCAATGAAAATATGACAACACATTATAAATTCTCTTTATAGCACACTTCAATGAAAGTACAAAAACAGTAGGTACCTCCTATAAGTACTTAAGTACACGTATCACTGTATTAAACGTTTCATTGTAACAGCGCGAGCGTTTAACTGAAACAAACCCTGACCAGGACAGCCTTTGTCCAATCCAACCTTACCTATAGCTAGAACTTCTTCTTCTTCTTTGTCCTCGCCTTTTCCCGTTACACGGGGTCGGCTTTCTTTATCATGCGGCGCCATGTAGTCCGCTGGATGGTATCCTCTTCTTTAAGCCCGAGGCTATTCATGTCTCTGTGGACATTCGTCAACCAGGTCATTTGAGGTCTTCCCCTTCCCCTTTTTTTGGTAGCCATAGAAAGGCATTTCTTCACAACATAATTGTCGGGTCTTCTCATCACGTGACCATACCATCTGAGCCTTGCTTCACATATTTTGTCACTTATGGGTGCAACCTTAAAGCTTCCTCTTATGTGTTCGTTACGTATTCTATCCTTAAGTGTCACTCCACCCGCCCATCTCAGCATACGCATTTCAGTGGTGTGCAGCTTCTGCTCGTGTGTCTTTTTAGCTGCCCAGACTTCGCTGCCGTACAATAGAGCTGGTCTCACTGCAGTTTTGTATACCTTGCCTTTAGTTCTTATGTGCATTTTTGCGTCACACAGCACCCCTGTGAGCGTACGCCACTTCACCCATCCTGATGTTGTACCTATAGCTAGAACTTCGCAAAGGTAAAATAATGAGGCAGTCTGGTGTCAAAAGAAGGGTTCCAAATTGATAATTAATTGTTTCGCAAAACTTCTGGAGCAAATTAAATCCCTTTTGAGGCGTCGGACGCCGCGGACTGACAAAGGTCCACGGTGACAATTTAATATCTACCGGATAGAAACGTCGACCCTGCCTCGACCTCCTCTCGCCGGTCCACTGAAAAAAATGGTTTGTTGGATTTACCAAATTAGCTAAGGTTGGCTGAATTACATGGAAACTAAGATAAATATAACAAAACCTCGCTATTGGACTTACAAAACTAAAAAGGTTGAAGTCGCTACCAGACTTCTGGTGTAAATCAACAAAGAGTATTTTACATTTTACAAAACAAATCTCAACAATTTGGTTTGGTTGATTATATCATAAAAATATAATAAATATAACAAGACCTCGCGGTTGAACTTACAAAACTAAAAAGGTTGACGTCAAAATATAGTCCTTACCAGAGTTCATGGTGTATATTAACAAAGAATCTTGTACATTTTACCAAACAAATCTCTACAATTGGGTTTGGTAGATTTTATTATAAAAATATGATAAATATAACAAGACATCGCGGTTGAACTTACAAAACTAAAAAAGGTTGAGGCCAAAATATAGTCCCTACCAAAGTTCATGGTGTATATTAATAAAGAATATTGTAAGTTTTACCAAACAAATCTCTACAAGTCGGTTTGGTAGATTTTATAAATAAAATATGATAAATATAACAAGACGTCGCGGTTGAACTTACAAAACTAAAAAAGGTTGAGGTCAAAATATAGTCACTACCAGAGTTCATTGTGTTAATTAACAAAGAATATTGTACATTTTACCAAACAAATCCCTACAAATCGGTTTGGTAGATTTTATAAATAAAATATGATAAATATAACAAGACGTCGCGGTTGAACTTACAAAACTAAAAAAGGTTGAGTTCAAAATATAGTCACTACCAGAGTTCATTGTGTTAATTAACAAATAATATTGTACATTTTACCAAACAAATCCCTACAAATCGGTTTGGTAGATTTTATAAATAAAAATATGATAAATGTAACAAGACATCGCGGTTGAACCTACAAAACTAAAAAAGGTAGAGGCCAAAATATAGTCCGTACCAGAGTTCATGGTGTATATTAATAAAGAATATTGTAAGTTTTACCAAACAAATCTCTACAAGTCGGTTTGGTAGATTTTATAAATAAAATATAATAAATATAACAAGACATCGCGGTTGAACTAACAAAACTAAAAAAGGTTGAGGCCAAAATATAGTCCCTACCAGAGTTCATGGTGTATATTAATAAAGAATATTGTAAGTTTTACCAAAACAAATCTCTACAATTTGGTTTGGTTGATTTTATCATAAAAGTATGTTAACTATAACAAGACCTCGCGGTTAAACTTACAAAACTAAAAAGGTTGACCTCAAAATATAGTCCCTACCAGAGTTCATGCTGTTAATTAACAAGAATATTGTACATTTTACCAAACTAATTTCTACAATTTGATTTGGTTTATTTTATAATTAAAATATGATATTTATAACAAGACCTCGCGGTTGAAATTACAAAACTAAAATGGTTAAGGTCAAAATATAGTCCCTACCAGAGTTCATGGTGTAAATTAACAAAGGACATTGTACATTTTTACCAAACAAATGTCAAGAATTTGGTTCGGTTGATTTTATGATAAACATATGATTAATATAACATGGCCCCGTGGTTGAACTTACAAAACTGAAAAGGTTGAGGTCAAAATATAGTCCCTACCCAGAGTTCCTGGTGTAAATTAACGAAAAAAAATTAACATTTTACCAAACACGTCTCAACAATTTGGTTAGGTTCTATCAAAAAACTGGTCAAGTGCAAGTCGGACTCGCGCACGAAGGGTTCCGTACCATTATCTATAAATATATTTATTTTATTCTGTTTTTAGTATTTGTTGTTATAGCGAAAACAATTATTAGTAATAATATTAATATTAAAGACAGACGGACAGCGGAGTCTTAGTAATAGGGCCCCGTTTTACTCTTTGAGTACGGAACCCTAAAAACGAGTCATTTAGGGATTACGCGCTATTTTCAATTTTTGGTAAAGTGACGTTCGACGCTCGAGATCACAAACTTGTATTATTCATTGCGCCAACTTCATAAACAAGTCTGCAAAAATCAGAACTACCAACCCCGCCAACTACCCCGTACTTTCAGGCGACATAGTTACTTATTAAGAAAAGTCAGATCATTTTTAATAACCGCGATGAGTACGAAGAAGGCAAAGCCCATGGTTGTAGGTATATGTTTCAGTTTAAGTTCTAGTGACATTGTTACAAGGTTTATTATTCCAGTTTAACAAGGTTTTACAAAATAAATATCACGGAACAATATACTTAACACAAATATAATGCGGATTTCAGTAGCGTTGATATCTTTAGATATTATAAGGCATCTTTTAAAATGCAAGTTATTAATAGTGTTAATAATAAGCAGCATAAATAGTATTAGAAATAGTTAGTCTTCTTATCATGTTTAAAAATGTTGTAGTATTATACTTAAGTTACTTAATCTATTTGATTCACTCTAAATATGGGATTGATACAATAATATTGTCATTAGGATATACTATAGCAATATAGTTTCTTATTTGCGGTAACCTATATAGATTTACATGCTTAGTTATGCTTTCATCTTCAAAACAAAAAAAAAACAATTACTTAAACTTAATTAAAAATAAATCATCTCTCTTTCACAAATGTTGTGATAGTCCGTTCAATTGTTTACATATCAAGTTATCTGGGTAAACCTGTAATTGGCCATACTACTGTGTATGATAGTATAAGTTACGTACTTTGTATCGCTGTTGGTTTTCTGAATAAATAATAATAATAAGTAATGCACTTGCTAGTTAGAGCAACAAAGAGAGAGATAAACGAACTTAGTTTGTTTTCGTTTCGCGGTAGCTCCTCAAACTACACTACGCTAAATGGAATAAGTAGGTACATATTAGGTATATTGTGTAAATACGTAAATATGAAGTAAATCGAGTTTTCTTTCGATTTAAATTATATACATGTATATAAAAGATACTCTTGGTTTTATTAGTATATAGGTATAATAGTTAATGTAGTTAACACAATTATTAGAATTACGTACGACTTAGTTTTGCTTCAATCATTATTAAAACGACATTACTTAAGTATCATAACCCATAAGGCATAGGTAACTGTATGCAATTGTATGTAACATGTATTTAACCTTAACCTATTTACAAATTAGTAATTAATTAATTATTAACTCAGTACTTATTATGATGTTTATAATCACACAGACAAACTGTTCCGACAGTTTTGCGAGACCATGTTAGTTATTATGTTTATATACTCTGTGTATTAAATAAAATTAAATAATAATCTAGGCCGCCTTTCACGTTGTATGTAGGTACCTACCTAGCTAGACTATACCCAAATTAATAATTTGCAGAGCCATACCACAGATTGCCATACCTATTCCCAGACAAAAAAAGTAAAGTTGCGTAGGTACTTACTTAATGATTATCTATGTAGTAATTAGGCTTAAACGACGTTCAAGTTTTCGTGGCTTTTCCTTAATACGAGTAAGTAATGTCCTTCCTTATCCTTACTAATAGTATGAATGTGAAAGTGTGTTAATTGGTTGGTCCTTCCTTGGTGTTTGTTTGGACGTCTTCATAAATAAGCAAAATACTTACGTTTGTCACGCGGGCCAAGCCGCTGACAAAACTAGTAAGTAGATACTACATGGTGTACCCATGTAGGTACAGTCAGCAGCAGAAGTAGCAACACAAAATAACCCGCTCGAAATTATCTAGAAAGTCCGTATCCTCTTGACATAAGAGCCATGTGTGGGTCATTTTGAGCACTTTGACCCGCGTAGCTACTTTTGCTGCTGGATGTACCTTTAACTTTATCATTGATTAATTGACGTCTTAAAATATACAATTGGTACATTACCTAAATACCTAATCATTACATAGTATACAACAAAGTCGCTTACGTTTCTTTCAATAGATAGAGTGATTCAAGAGGAAGGTTTATATGTATAATTCATGCATGTATTATACGTATAAATCCGTGCGAAGCCGGGGCGGGTCGCTAGTTATAAGTATATAATCAAGTAATAAATCGTTTTGTCTTTACTTGTTGGTCGTAGGAATGAGATCCTATTTCTTTGTTATTTTGCAACCTTTGACGCCACACAAAATAGTATTAAGTACTTACCTAGTCTATTTTTTCCAACAACATTAACACGAAACATTTGGCGTTTAGTAGGTACATAGGTAACTATACTACCTTCTGAGAAAGCGCTGCAGTCACTACCAGACGTATACCTTGTTAAAATTACCAAAGAGTTTGGTATTTTTAACTAGGTAAAAGTCTGGTACATTTTACAAAACAATACCGCTGCATGCATAGTCCCATCCTACTCAATTTATAAACATAAGAGTGAGATGTGACTATTCCTCTCCCCGACTGCCCTTCCCCCGGCTATAGCATCTTGCGATGCGCGCGCGGCGCGGCAGGCTTCATTGCGTTGAGGTAGTTCATTGTATATAGTCACTTTGTTTTGTTTGCGTTTTAATGAAATTTTCTTGGTGCGCCATTTCATTTCGGCTGGTGCGTAGTGGATTTAGTTTGCAAAATGTAACCAACTATGGATAGTGATCTCGACGATGACTTAAGTGTGGGGGTGACTGAATATTTGAAGGAATGGGGATTATCTCAATCTACCATAACAAGTTTTGTGAAGGTAAGCATTAGAACGATATTACACTAAAAGTGCTAAATTGGCAACACTGATACCTTACTAATTAATTGGGAATAAGAATGATATTGTATGTGAATAACGTACTTATTCCATTGTTAGTTCTTTTTTGTCTGAAACACAGGGTAACCTATAGTTGACACCGTATATGGATTCCCCACCCATACCTCCTTATTATTAATTATTAAATATAATAATTTTGTGATTATAGTTTAATATGAATAGGAAGCTTAACTCAGGCTTAGATATTGACCTAGAAATATTGGTTACGTTTTACCTACCTAATTACTTTGATTAATTTACAAAACGAATTTCAGTAAAATTTACCAAATCGGTTTGGTTGGCCATCGTTGCGTTTGTATTTTGTCTGTATGTAACAAACTGAACATTAAATAATGAGTTTAAAGACTGATGAATTAAATATATGTGTTATTTTTTAGAAAATCAGATTTCGTTAAATTTGCTTGACTCTATTCAAGAAATGAACTGAAGGAGCTGATTCCCAGTTTAAAGGAAATAATATTATTCAAGCGGGGGTTGAACAAACTCCAAAACATTATTCATGTAAGTATTCCTGTCTGTTTAACATTTATTATCCATACTACATTTAAATGCGAAAGTGTGTCAGTCTGTCTGTTGCCTCTTAACGCTTAAACCGCTGACCGCTGAATTTGGGATGTAGATATTTAGCTTGAGTCCCGGCAAAGGACGTAGGATACTTTCATCCCGGAAATCAGTCTGCGAGTCTGACTCTTGACCGCTTTTTAATGTATGGTAGCACCCCCTGATAAATAATTTACATACTTGAATTTCTTATTATTCAATATTTGTTTTTGGCTGACCAAAGCCTGCATCTCGACAAAACGTGATGGATGAAGAACAAGATACCTAGGCATTTCGCACATTAAGTCAAATACATAAAATCGTTTTTTTTTTCAGATTGAATTGGATTTTGAAACCAAGTTTAAAGGATCAGAGCTCCTACTATTCAAGAAATGGCCCAACTTCTTAGAGAATGCGTTTAATCATTTGAAAACGATTAAAGCTGCTTCGGTCTACATTAAATTGATCGAAGAAAATCCAAGCGAAGGTTGGTTATCAAAATATTTTAAAAAAAATCACGAATATCACCCCAAAATCGAAACGTCGAGGAAATGGCAATTCGTGGATTCGTATTTACTGACGGATTAAGCTACGCTTCGTCCGTCAAACTCTACCCATCCACGAATTGCTTTTTTCCGGCCTCTGCAATAATGTACTTTTACGTGATTGGTTATCATTATTCTGATGTTTAATTAGTGTTGAATAGGGTGTTGGCACCAAATTAAATAACCAATATTGTATAAACATAATGTTTGATCTAATTAAGTCAACAAATATGCATCATACATAACTAAATATTTATTTTTCTTTTCCAGATATAAAATATAATAATAATTGGATATAAAATAGTTCCACCTGTGAGATTACACTACAAAGATACAGATGGTAAAAAAAAACCGTAAAGCCAAGCATTCAAGAAGCTATGACCAGTTTCATTCTTCATGCAAAGGTATAATTTCATTTTTAACACTATTGTGTGATGACGACTTTCCATACAAACGGCCATAAGGATTTAATATAAACTCCAATACAAATGTTCACTACCCATTTTACTTCCTTAGGGGATGATTTCCAGGATAAAACTATCCTAGTCAGTTCTATCGGAAGACCAGCGCTGGCAGCAATGCCAGCATTATGCTGAGATAGAACCGTTTCGTGACAAACGCTGTGTGTTGTTTGTCTCGACTAAATGTTTCTTTCTTTCTTTCTATCTCCTTCCTCGGGACTCCAATTATCTCGATACCTACTAAATTCCATCTCTTTCAGCTCAGCGGGTTAAGCGTGAAGAGGTAACATACAGATATACAGACAGACACACTTTCGTATTTTTAATACTAAAAGGTACGAAATTTGAAATAAATTATAGCCTGTCATATTCTGATATATACTCGTAAGGTACATAACTGGAAAGTTTCTTAAAAATTCGTCCAGTAGTTTTTGAGATTAATTGAAACGTACATTCATCCATACATCCAAACTTTCGCATTTATAATATTAGTAGGATTAGTATGGATACGGTTAAAAGTAAACAATATATTTTAATTTCCAGAACGAAAGCGAAGTCTTCACCCAGCTGGACTGTTGGATAAAAGCCCAAATGGCTAAGGGACTGCGGTGCCAACCCATCATCATTGCTGTCGGACCGACCATCGATGCCACAAAGGACTTTTATGTTGCTTATTACGACATCCTTTATAATATGGACTCATTCCTGAAAGCGCTGGACGTATGCTTCAAAACTTTTCACTGCCTGGACGCAGAATATGGTTGGCAACATATTATAAACTTCAAATTTCAAGTTGATAAAATTGCAACATGGAACCTTATAATATTGGGGCAGTGAATTCTGTTGATTGTATGTCTGGAATCTACACAAAGACGTCAGAATACGGTGCGCTATTTTTGCAAACGATACTCCACTGAGAGCCCAGTCTATAAGACTACTCAGCAAATTTTATCATGACTTGTAAGTCAGCCTATAAGATTCACACTTACTACGTATACCGTGAACAGGGTATCTATCTCGCAAACTTAAAGTTAAGATATGTACAGCCAAGGAATTTGATTCACGTACGGTCAGCCGCAGAGAAAGAATGTGGGCCGCAACCTGGCAGCCTTTTGACTTTTATTATAAGAAAGGTTTTGTTCCCTACTGAGTCACTGACATAATTTTAAAATAAGTGATCTACAGTGTATTGTATCGATTCGTAAAATAAATTTTATTACATGTACCAAAATTTGGACTATTTTTCTTTAAACCACCGTATTTATATAGCCCTTATAATATTAAATAAGGTTACTGGTAAATCGACGTTATTCCTTTTAACAGTGTTATCTATTTAAAAAAGGCAATTTGTAAATGTTCACTCTCTAGGAACTGCTGATTTTCGCATAGCCTTCATGACCTTTTTAATTGCAAATGAGCTTTACTATATCTCCCTAAAAAGAAATACGTTGGTTACCAATAAGCCTGCATATTTTTGAAGTGTTTGTCTTAAGGTCTTAAAACATAATTTTTTTCAGTTCCTGTTAGCTTTTTTTCATCTACAATATTTTTAGGATGTGGCTACGAATAATCTTCAATCTACATAGAAAACTACGTAGTTTGAAAATCTAAACTGCAATATAATTTTACTCTCATACCATGTCAGCAATATTGCAAGTTTCTAATTTTCAATGATACCACACCCTATTTATACTCTGGAAATCAAAAATGTGTTTGGTGATATCTACCTAAAAAGATGTGTACATTTTACTAGTGTTAGTTTGATAAATTAACCAAACTAACACCATTAAACTGTACACTACTTATTTGGTACGTTTTACTAAACTAAGACCGGTACAATTAGCTGAACAAGCACTGATAAAATCTTGGTAGATAGTACTAGTAAACATTTGGTAAAAACCACAGTACAAATCTGTTAGATATTACCAAACCAATTTTAGGAAAAAATACGAAACACATGATCGATAATACTTAATTATATTTGATAAAATCTGCAATCCACTTATAGTAGATAATACAATATTATCTTTGATATAAAGCACGATCCAATCTGATAGATGATACTAGACTAACTTTGATGAAAACTGCGTTACATATCTGGTAGATATATCAAACACCTTTAGTAGTAACTAAAATATAAATCTGGTAAATATTACCAAACTAAAGCTGACAAAATACACCGAACGTGATTAGTAAATACTACTTAACTTTGTTTGTTAGAGTTCACCAAATAAATTACATTATACTTACAAGTTAAGTTCAGCTCTTTCAATCAAAATGATTTAATACATTGTACCAATAGAAAGTGCTATATCTACCAAATTGTGTTGTAGATTTTACCAAATCACTTTAGCATTTTCTACTGACTAACTTCGGTAATTTGTACCAAAAAATAGTAACAGTAGAACATGCCAAAGGTATTTGGTAAAAAAAGACGAGTATGTTTGGTAAAATGAAAAATATCCGTTTGGTAGATTACACCAAACTACATTGAAAAAAAATATACTTAACTACTTTGATAAAAAGGTTACTAAAGTACTTTGTTTAAAAATGTACTAAAGTTCTTTGGTGAGAAACGTTACTAAAGTACTTTGGTAAAAAATATACTAAAGTACTTTGATGAGAAATGTTACTAAAGTACTTTGGTAAACAATTTTACTATTTACTACAAAATATAGGTGTAATCTACCAAATAAATTTGGTACAACACCAACTTATTTAGTTTGATAGAATCAACCAAAATTCGTGATAGGACCGAAATCAACCGCTAACTTTGGTAACATTTACACGGAATCTGGTAAATCCAACCTAACATTTTTTTCAGTGTCTAAGGGATACGCGACAGCGGGTTCTAATATTTACTTACTATACATACATACATCTAATATAACAGGAATTACAGGACCTAACTGATACCATTATTAGTCATGACAAATGTAAGAAGGTACTTAAAAAGTACTACCTAAGTTTAGATGAAGGTAAGGAATAAAATTGTAGTCAATATTAGCAATTTGTTATATTATACTAACTAACTTAAGGAACGCGGGATGTACCGCGCGATCTCGCCAACTATTGCCTAAACCTTCCAGGGGGGCGATTTTTGACTTTCGAGCGCTCGAAAATTAAACAAAAGTAAATACGATTGTAGCGATAAAATTGCAGGCACTTATTTTCTACCGATAGAATTAAATACGAGTGGTCAATGCCACTCGTTTTTAAATTTTCTATCACTATTTAAAAAAGCATTTCATAATTTTTTACTGTTTTCGAGTGAAAAAGTCGAGCGCTCGAAAGTCAAAAATCGGTCCCCAGGTTTTAAATAGTGGCTTTACGTGTAACACGGTAACTATGTAAAAAATATTGTATTAAATAAATAAATATAATATATATCTAAAAAAATATAAGCTGTTATTTCAGAAGACAGTATTCGGAAACTTTTCTATTAGGTTCTAATAGATGGAGTAATCAAAAACCGGACAAGTGCGAGTCGGACTCGCCCACCGAGGGTTCCGTACAAAATTACAAATGTATAGTTTTCAGATTTTTCCCTGTATTTGTAGTATAAGACGATATTATTTCCCAAATTTCATAGTCAACGGGAAGTACCCTATAAATTTTGATTCCCTTGAGAGTGTCGAAATATACCTTTTCACTTCTCATGCTCGCAAAGTTCGCCTTTGTGCTGGATGTATGCTGCACAAAATGCCACTTTCATGCTCTAGTGCACAAAGTAAAATTGATTTAAAGACTAAGATAATCGGGCCTAACAGCCACACACACAATAAAACTTCGTAGAATAAACTTGTCATTTGATTTGATTTGCTTTAATAAATTTCACATTTGTGTTTTTCATTACTAAATTAATAAAACCAAATAAAATAGGAGTCAATTATTATTTTAAAACGTATTGAACCATTAAAATGACTTGGCAGTATGAAGTACCTAAGTCTAATATCACGTGTCGAAAATTAAACATAAAAACTTTAAAAAGTTAAGTGACGGGAATGAGCTAGGTATTATTTAATTAAATTTTGCAATTATTAGTTATTTTCTCGCAATTGAAGTGAAAAGCAGTGTGTATAACTCGGGCATAAATTTGCCATTTAACCCCTCGACTTAACTATCCCCCTCGCCGGTGGCTCGGGTGGATATAAACGTCTCGGGTTAAATGGCTCGTTTTATGCGCTTGTAGTACAATCTACTATTTTTTTCGGCTTAAACGGCTGTATCTTTTTTTTTCGTTAACATAGAAGTTTGATTTTTTCACATCAGCTTTAAGAAATTGTAGACTTGAGTATATGGTTTTAATTTCAACTTGATACCTCCACGCGTTCCCGAGATAAAGGGTCTTGACAGACAGACAGACGGACTACTACAAAGTGATCCTATAAGGGTTACGTTTTTTCCTTTTGAGGTATGGAACCCCAAAAAAGGACTTAAATACCTATAACTAAATATGGCTTGGCTGGTGCACTAAATATTGAATTCTTACATTTAATTTAAGAAGCTGTTGGCTGTATATTTAGTAGGCAGGTAGGTGAATGCGTTTATGTTTTCCCCATTTCCCTTTATTATGCACCTTGCTATGCACGTAGACGCAAAAAAGTTGATTAAGTTAATAGTTAGGTGTGCTCTAGAAAGGTTCCAAAATGAGTTCTGTCTTAACTGACTTGACCCAACTATTTTCATCGATCTGACTTAAACAGTCTCCATTGATGATGGGTAATTGCGTGTACCGTATTGCGTTCATAACTGCCATAATTTATGATGGGGTCCCCACTTTTCAAGATTAGGTAAGCATCTGTCATGACTCATATTTTCATAATTACATAGACTGGTTTTGGATGAAGAGGATTAGTTGGACAGAGAAAAAGACAAGCGTGGAGGTGCTTGAAAGGGTGAAAGAAAAAAGACGTTGTTTAAAACCATAGAGAACAGAAGAGACAAGATGCTTGGACACTTGTTACGACACGATGATTACATGAAAACTATAATAGAAGGGAAGATAGAGAGAAAGAGGAAGAGAAGGAGACCAAGAAGATTTTTTTACGGACCAAAAAGGAAAAAGTAGACAGCGTGTCGTATCAAGATGTCAAGAAGAAAGCTAAGAATAGAGACAAATGGAAATTGCTCCACCGACAAGAGCCTGGCTCTTAAATATAAGATGATGACATAGACTGGTTAATTACACAAGCCACGTCAGTAACAAGGTTAAATCACTTTTAAATCTTTCAAAGCGCTTCAGATCCACATTGTGCAAGGTACAGGGTATATAAAAGCAGTTCTAGTTTTGTTCTGCAAATATTACAACTTTGTCAAAAAACGTTCGTCGCTCGTCGCTCGCACGTCATTTCCGAAGCGACGCAACGGGGAGCCGTCTACGTGACTAACTTCGCGCCAGATATCGTTACACGAAGACACGGCTGCAACGTCACACACCTATTCGCACGACTGTAACCGTAAATGTGTGCTGTAGTATCGAACAAAGTGTTAACTGGAAGTACAGCAACCATTGCAACGAAATAAGGTTCACTAATGTTAGTAAAGTGTGTCTTTGTAACTGTGATGCTTCAGATCGCGTTTGATACGGGCAACGTATTTTTATCTCAGTCAATCCCTTTGAGCGTTGGCAGTAGAACCAGAACTTCAAGCTGAAAGCACATAAGAACGTCCCTTGTAAAACTAACTACTGCTGTTCATTTGATCCTACTTTATCCAGTCAGCGACAGAACTAGCCAATTTAAACGGGCCGGGGCACATCATACGATTTCCAACGGTTTGAAACAAAGGGTCCTTCTCCGAGAGACCATGTTATATATTGTAATGTACCACAAAGGTGCCTAAAATGACGATTAGAATGTCTAATTTAGGGATCTAGCCACCGCGTGGAAAGCCAGACCTGTCAAGGTGGTCTAAGTAAGGTAGTAGTAGTAAACACTTGCACAAAAAAAAAACAAGTACAGCAGAAGCAGAAGCAGAGAAAATAAAAAAACATTAAGAAGTCATTAGACATTTCTAAGATCTAAGTTATCAAACATTTCGATGTACAGTCAAGGTCACCAATATGTATCTTACCTTACTTCCGTAGTAATAAGGTCTGTATACATATTTCTGTAACTTTGTGGTATAATACATATTGGTGACCTTGACTGTACTTAGGAACTTAGAAAATAGAAGAGGGAAGATGATAGGGCACCTCTTACGACATGACAACTTCGTACTTAACATAATTGAAGGGGAGGCGAGGAAGAGGAAGACCTAGAATAGACTACATGGAGCAAGTCAAAAAGAGAGTTGATGTTGGGTCATATCGTGAGGTCAAAGAGATTGCGTGGGATCGGAGTAGATGGAGGGCCTACTTTGAGCTACACCGACAAGAGCCTAGCTCTTAAGTAAGAGAAGAAGAAGAAGAAGAAGACTGTACTCAATGAGTAATTGCAAGAAAAACAAACGAAGGTCTACTTTACCTGATAGTTTGAACGGCAGTGAACCCATCAGAGGATCGGGGGCGAACCGCGGCCCGAAGTGGAAGGGATGGAAGCCGTGGTGGCGAGTCTTGGAGCGAGGCTCACGAGGCCCGTCGACCGTTACCTTGATGGCTTTCTGGTACGACACGACTTGCGGCGGGGACGTGGCCAGCATTATCGTCAGGGAGAAGGATTTGCCTGTGAAAATAAAGATTACATTTAAATCTGTTTTTAACCGTCGAAGCAGATGAGGGGTGTTAGAACTGTTAGAAGTGTAATATGTGTATCATGGTGTATTTGTGGCATCGTAGCTTCGAAACGGAAAAACCACTTTGAGTGCGTTTTTTTTTTACCGAAAATGGTTTTTAATTTGTTGGCTCGGGGGTGTTTACAACCTTTAAGTTATGATTTTCTTCCTATTTCACAAGCTTTCTGTTAACTTGCAATGTAGGTATGTACCTAACTATGTAACTGCATTTGTTCGGGTGGAATCTTGCAACTCAACTTTGAAGCAGATATCTTAAAGCGATTGAGCTGAAGTTTTGGGTAAAGGTATAAGTAGTTTGGATTACAATTTAATATTATAGTACCATCGAGCTGATCTGATGATATGGAGACAGAAGGTGGTCATGCATGGGAATTCAGTTCTTAACCGACATAACCCCGTTGAGTTCGTTAGAATCGTCTCAATGAGTAGTTAATGACGGTATACAGAAAAGTACAGTCGGCAATAAACGCTTGTACCAAAAAATTTACTTTTCACGGAAACTTATTTAGGTCTTAGGCCGAAATCAGACCATAATATCAACACGGCAAAATATGCAGTTTTTATCATTATTTTATCTATCCAAATATCATAAACGAGGGTTTATGATATTTGGATAGATAAAATAATGATAAAAACTGCATATTTTATGATGCGTTCAAGAATCGCACATTATGACCACCATAAAAATAGACTGTTTTGTTTGAACAAATTTCTTATCTGTGAAAATGTTATTATTGCTAAATAATAACATCGATTTCGATAATATTATTTCATTCAAATTTCGAACGTCTCTGAAAAACAAAGAAATTTGATTTAACCTCTATTCTAATATCAGTCGAGATGACGTTTAGTTCGAAATGAATTGTCAATTTGCATACTTATACATATTTGACAAATGTCGCACGTAAGTATCGAACGATATGATGGTTGAATTGGACTCTAGTTTGTCTCTGTATACCAAGTTGTGAACTGCAAAGTATGCTACAAGTATTTCAAAGCCATCTTAAGGTAACCGGACTTACAATCAACAACGGAAAAACTAAAGTAATGGCAAACAGACCTCACGCACCAGTATCAATTAACAGCATAGAACTTCGTTAGAACTATTATATAATCTGTGATAGAACTTGAATCAGTGGAAGAATATGTGTACCTTGGACAAATATTTTCGTTTAATAATAAGATGAACAAAGAAGTAGACAGAAGGGTTGCTCTAGGCTGGAGAAGATACTGGAGCCTAAAACATATATTTAAGGGAGACTTTAGCATTACGTTAAAACGTAGGTAAGGTTTTCAACACGGTTATAATACCTACGCTCACATATGGCTCACAGACATGGAACTGAAAAACTAAAAACCAAATTGAGAACCTGTGAACGCTCTATGGAAAGAAGCATGCTCAACACGAAATTAAAAGATAAAAACAAATGCACAGACATATGTAAGGAAAAAAACTGGTGTTATGGACATACACGAAGTTATTTACCAAAATAAGTGGCAATGGGCTGGTCACATTATGTGTCTAAATGACAACAGATGGACACTAAGGACGACCGAGTAGACACCACGAGACGGGCGCCGCGGAGTGGGGCGATCCCGCGTACGCTGGGACGACGAGCTGCGTGCGCGCTGTCCGCTCTGGCAGCGCGCAGCCCGCGACCGCGACGGTTGGAGGGACCTACACTGGCACGACCGAGTGGACACCACGAGACGGGCGCCGCGGAGTGGGGCGACCCCGCGTACGCTGGGACGACGAGCTGCGTGCGCGCTGTCCGCTCTGGCAGCGCGCAGCCCGCGACCGCGAAGGTTGAAGGGACCTACACTGGCACGACCACACCGCCGGATCAAATGATCTACCATCCCAAACTTAACCTGCATGATAAATATATATTATTTTTTAAATAAATGAATACTACGAAAAAAACACTAACTCATTTGATAATGTTGAAGTTATAATAATACTACTTGTGTCTACCATATAAATACTATAAATATAATAAATACTAATCTAATATGTAATGAATGTGAGTGTTAGTAAACTTATATGCGCGTTTCATACTATCTTACTATAATAACTAAGGTATAATATAATAAAATAATATAATATAATGATGTATACGAATCATAACTGAATAACAATAATTAGGTAAATTAAATTCAATTTAGTAAAACAATATGTATTAAATAATTATATTTATATATTCTCCTAGCAGGGCTGGTAACCCATGGAGTCTTACTACCGTCCCTCCCTCTTCACTGAAGGAGAGGTCATTTAAATTAATGTAAATTAATAATTATTATAAAAATAAATAAATAAATAATTGTATAAGTCAATCATTGTAAGTTTTAAAAACATGTTAAAAACTATATTTTCATGTAATAATGTTTTATAACCAATAAATATGGCTATTCTAATTCTAATTATCTCTGAATTAAAAAAAAACGATGACAGCTGCCAGAAAACACCGCCGCGATGCCGGTCATAATATGCGGTTCCTTAATGCATCATGGAGGCTTATGATATGTGGATAGATAAAGTAGTGTATGTAACTGTACATAATTAGGCATTAAAACACGCGTGTGATGTTATTATGAAACTCGCCTTCGGCTCGTTTCATAAACCCACACTCATGTTTAATGCCCTTCATTATGTACAGTCACATAAACTACTATAACTTGCTGCTAGTGCTCGTAAGTCGTAACTAAGGAGAGTATGAAAAAACGAGTTGATTTTTTGCTGTTTACAGACTCTTTTTCACTCAACAATTCCGCTGTACAGTCGACGTTAAAAATATGTTTTATTTAACATTTTGGCCTTATTAGTAATAAGTATGTTATAAAAGTGTGAACATATTTGTTCACCTCACCGTACTATCGGCCGATAGAATTGAACCCTTTCCCACTATGAAACCGTGACAAATTACTAGTGACTTCTTACATTACTGTATCAGGTTCAGAGAGAAAACAGCGCTTCATGAAGCCATCAAAAGATGAAGACCGTTTATCCTTATGTTTTTATCCGACTCTTATACTTTGTATCAGTAGCTATATTATCTCCGTAAAATGCGTTTTGTTCACGTGGTACCTATCTATAACCGTGATCGTGTCGGCACGCGCACCACAAATCAGCCGCCGTCGACAGCCGCATTCCGCGCGACTGTCCCGAGACGTGTCCTGGCAGCGCCCGAAATCTACGCGACGTGACCTCTTGTGGAGCGGCGAGGGGATTTTTTACAGATACAGGAATGCTGACAACTCGTTCTTTTGGTGGAATAAAGAGTTGTCTTCGTGTAAGGCTTTTTTTTCACAAACGCTTGGGACCGCACATTTTTCATTGAATCAGGAAATCGATGTAGTTCAATATGCTTATAAAAAATGTGGAAGTGACCTTAGTCCATTCTTTATAGATTCCGAGAAAAAAAATTATAAAGTTATCATTTTTTTTTACTTCAGAGGTTGTCTCCAAATCAGGATCTGATGATGGGATCCCAGGGAAATTGAGGGCAACCCTCAAATTTTATGGACATGTAGTGATTTCGGTATTTTCTATTATAATTCGTGTATTTACCTTCGGAAATCGCAATTTTGGTGAAGTGGAACTGATACTGGAACTCCTCAAAGATGTAAAGTTCGTCAAAGATTCTGACATGATTCCGTGGAAGTAGCAACTCATGACGTGGTAATTCTCAGATCCTTTAGGAATCGACGGAACTTTTCTGTATAATCAACGCATTTGCTCTCGGAAAGCAGTGCATGTGGTAAATTGGAAAGGAAATGTGGAAATGTTCATATACATATGTGGCTTGGCGAAGTACTGAATTGAAGTCGGTTTAAACTTTGTTTTTAAAGTAAATTATGCATATTCTGTTGGGATAGTAAAGATGGCGTATTAGTTTAATAGAAGCTGTTCTTTTAACCCGCCTTACACACAAAGAATGACGTTACGTTTGCAGGTGCCAATAAAAACTTTAGTCACTGCACTTATAAATTCCTCCTTTAAATCTCAATTCCTCTTATCAATGAGAGGAACGCTGTGCTTAGCAGTGGGGCGTATATAGGCTAATGAAGTATAGTTAAATCTCAATATAGTAATAAATATGTTCATGCTCTTTGCAAGAAAGATGTAAGAGTTGAAATTAATGAAAAGCTAGCTTTGGCAAAAGGCAACAAACCGAGCTATGGGCGCCGCGGGCTCTGAGGGAGACCGCGCGCCCGCACCAACCACACCCGCGGCGTGTCTTGTCCGCAAACACTGATATCATGTCACATCATTACCGAGAAGTAGATGTTATGTAGGTACAAATTCAAAGTATATTTAATTTTCCTGTGCCTTTACCACTAATTCCAAAGATGTAAGAGTTGAAATAAAGTATCTATAGGTAGCTGTGGCAAAAGGCAGAAAACCGCGCAACGTGTGCGGCGGGCGCTGAGGCAGACCGCGGCTTCACCGAACCACTCCCGCGGCGTGTCTTGTCCGCAAACACTGATATCATGTTATATCATTACCGAGATGTGTAAAAGTTAAAATATTATATATACCTACATATAAAGTTTCATGGGAATGTTATCTAAATTAAAGCGCATTAATGCTCTAAGCGTTTTAACTTGTATTATTTTATGCACCAACTACCTATGAAATTAATAAAGCTACTGTTTACTGATGACTTTGATATGACTCCCAGTATCTAAATCATCACACAAGAAATTCATTCCGATTCTCACCGATTCTCAGTGTAAAGTCAAAAATCATACTAAGGCAGTCGAATAAAAATAAGAACAGCCATTACTATATAGTTAAATTGATACACAGTTCTGCGAATTCGCAATTTCATAATTCAATAGTAACACATCATTTAGCCGTCGGACACATTTGAATCCTAATTACTAAACGAAACGCAAGATAAAAACTCCCTAAAGCGTTCAAAACAAAGGAGGGTGTTACATTCCCAGCGGCTGGCTGTACGCCAGCAGCCGTGGTCCTTCGGGCCATGAAAACGACATAAACACCCCGCCTCTGGCCGCACCCGACCCCCCTTTCGACCCGAAATGAGCGGCCTCCCACTTATTTTCATAAAACCCACATAAACTGAACGCGAACTTAAGAGAGACCAAGAAATTGTATTTCAGCTCCAATTTTCGCCAAAATAAGCAATTTCATGAGTCGCGACGGAATAAGCGGAGACGGCGTTACGCCTGTTTATTTTGTCTCCATTTGCATTCGCCCGTACAACATATTATACATTTACAGACATAGGTAGGTACTTAACTATGTCATATGTTAATTATAAATAGAGTCGGTTAGGTACTTCTAAAATTCGTCTGTGTATTTTTTTATGTTCCTTTACAAAATTAGAAAAACGGAACACTTATGGAATCAGTTCGTCTATTTACCGCAGATATTTTTCTCAAAAACCGTTTGATACAGGACAGGAAGCAGAATAATGATAGGTAACAATTTTATTTATTTGTTTTATCAGTTATCACCAAAGTTTGTCAATTATTAATCATTCCACTGGTGCCTTTATGTAAGGGATCAACATCATGTTGTTTAATAAATAGTATTTATTTTAACTTATTAAGTGGCCTAAACTTCTCTAGAAGACAACAAAGAGGCTATGAAGGTTAACACAATGTACCTAAGCATTATTTTCAATCCTCACAATAAAGATATCGAAACGATACCTACCTGAAAGCAATATACCTAATACATAATATGCTCTACCAACCCATACATGTCAAAGGGAACGTTAAGGGAAAAAAATGAAGGCATTCGCCGCGTTCTACATAAATCACTGAGTTATTCATAAAAAGGCTTTCGTCTGCCCCCTTGCGAACATATTGCAGTTTGCACGTGCGACATACTTCATAAACTGCTGATATTGATCCCCCAGGGGGCGCCACAATGTACCTACACGAGCTCATACAAATATTGTGTCTGAATAAATAACTTGCAGTTATATTATTGCTTAGTTCCAGCGCTCGCTCTTTGAGCGTGGAGTTTTGCTCATTATAGGACCCGTAGCGCCATCTAGCGAGCACTGGTTGAATTAATAAGTTTTAAGGAGTTTTAGGAGGGATGATGGTTTCGTTTTAAACGTTTTGTACTTAGGTAGGTAGTGTTTTATAAGGGTAGTTGCATGACCGACCGGTTAGCCTAGTGGGTAGTGAGTGTGGTGAAGCTGCCTACGAACCTGAAGGTCCTGGGTTCGAATCCCGGTAAGGGCAAATATTTGTGTGTTGAGCATGAATATTTGTTTCTGAGTCTTGGATGTTTTCTATGTGTTTAAGTATTTATATATATACTAAACATATCTTCGTCTAGTACCCATAACACAAGCCTTATTGAGCTTAATAGTTCGATTTGTGTAAAATAGTCCCCTAATATTTTTTTATTTATTTAATGAGGTAATTCAATTTAATAGGCAAAAATGCTGTAAAAAAGTTGTACGGGGACGGCAAGTGACAGTAATTATTCGTGAATTTTAAATAATTAGTAACTTGATATCCAAATGTTGTCTCAAAAGGTCTTAAATGAAGTACACCGCTTGAAAGAATAACTAAGTATTTTTGCAATTTAAGTACCTAATATGGAAACAATCACATTTTCAACGGCAGGAAATATGCAAAATTTCTAAAAGCAAATAATTACCTACGCCAGTGAAAAGAAAACGCATTATTCTCTGGGGTTTCCGGGTGGGTGCGTCAGATTAAAAATCAGCTTTATGCCATCATAAAGCAGGAGGAGCGTTAAGATAAGAGTTCCGTCCGCTAAATAAAAAATGAGCCGCAATCGTAATGGCTGCCAGCTCCTTTGATCTCGGTTTCACGGGCTTACTGCGGATTTGCGCTGGAGAGCGCCAATTTGGATATAAAACAGCTAATGCGGCCCGATACGCATTAGGGATATTAGCCAATTGAATACACAGTTACACACATCCCACTCTCACACACATGCATACCATGTTGTCGTTTGACACTCCACAATAAAACTTAGTCGATAGGCGTCGTAAAATCCGAGTTTATTGAAGCGACAAAAGAACAAGAAAGTCAAAAGCGGGCGCAATTAATAACATCTCCAGGGACGCACCTCAAGCCAAGCGGTCAATATTACCAAGACCCTCAATTTTCGCCACTCTCCCCAGCGCTAATAACAATAATTAGGAATGAGTGGTTCAATAATTAAAAACGGAAAGAGAACAACCCGAAAAAGACGGGCCAAACTGTGAAGAAAGTGCGTCCGTCCCTTTCAGATGTTAACTAAGTGGGAGTTGCTGTTTCGCTCATCTCAATTTGCTTTATGATTTTTTTGCACCCCATAGTTCCTCTTTTAAATTTATTAAAATTTTAATGAATTTTTTTGCCTGCCTTCCTTTTCCACGATGAATGAGAAAAACACTTTGCTATCTGTAAATACAGGGTGACTGGTAATTCGACCTATTCCTTGAAAGGGGTTATACTAGAGCTAATTTGCAACAATTTATGTCCAGTCAACCAGGGGTCAAAATCATTTTTTTTTATTTTCGAGTTTTTAGTTTGTTTGAAAAAAAATCGCCTTGCAGCCTTAAAGTGCTGATTGTGACAAAAATGTTTTTTTACCATCCAAATGGAAGTACTTTTGTCACAATCACCAGCTTAAGGCTGCAAGGAGATTTTTTTTCATACAAACTAAAAACTCGAATATCTCGGAAACCAGCGAGTTTCGACCCCTGGTTGACTGGACATAAATTGTTGCAAATTAGCTCTAGTATAACCCCTTTCAAGGAATAGGTCGAATTACCAGTCACCCTGTATACAGTTAGACTTACACTAAACACAGCAAGCAGTCTCACCTATTTCGAGTAAGTTTATTTCAATTACATACATAGTCCCTGGGCGACCGAGCTCTGCTCGGATGAAAATAGAGAAAATACGGAGAAAACTATTTTTTCCGGACATGAGATCTAGATCGATTTCTCGCCCCCGTAAACCCCCGTATTCCAAATTTCATCGAAATCGTTACAGCCGTTTCCGAGAACGTGCTTGCAAATATATATATATATACAAATATTACTCGTTTAATAGTACAGGATTATGTACAAACATACTGTCTACGAGTAAAATTTTCGAACTATAGGCAGATTAGAGGTTTGTTTCTTTACATTAAATACAATTTTTATTATTATCAATATTATCATACAATATTTATGCCTCATCTATAAATAAATAATAGGTAATTGATTGTGATAGAGCATTTTGGAGTAATAATGTAACTCAGTATGTAATATGGGTGGTAGGTATCTATTAGTTGACTCCCTAAAAATAATTATTTGCTATTTTCTCGAGATAAATGCTGATAGCGTTCTATATATAATTAGAGAAACAACTAGTATCGTACAACTGTAATAATACTAATAATAATATAATTCCTTAATATCTGTAGGTACTTAATTATGTAACTTTTCTTAATGACTCATAATAATATAAGTATTCTTGTTTACACGTAACATGTCGGAGAATTCATTTATTATTAGAGAGTTATTAAAACGCTATTATTCTATACTTATATTATTATATTTTTTCCCGATCTACAAGCCTTCTAAAGTACAAAAACACCCCACAACATATCCGAGGAGATGTTTTGAAATAACAAGGCTAATTTAAAATCATTAGTTCTGCAAAGGGCCGAGTGAACTGTATCAAAGGGGCTCGAGTTAATAACGAAAGGTGAGGCGGAGATCTTTTTCGCCGCGGCTTTTACAAAAATAATTTCACCTACAGGGGTGGATACAGACACAGGTGCAACTTGTACTTAGGTTAAAGAGTTTTGAACTTTATTGCTTTAGAAATAAGCCGAGGCAGATGCATGATGAAGTTGGTTGGAGTCTTCATATTCCGGTGAAAAGACGGTAAGGCTATTCTGCAGGTTGCAGACGATGCGTGTAAAATGTAGTGAAGAATTCCTTATAAGGGTTTCGTACCTCAAAAGACATTCTCCAGAATAAAGTTTAATTATCGGAGCATCATCCCAATATGGTATGATATGCTCGTGCGCGAGTTCGGCTCGCACTAGGCCGGTTATCTTTAATTTGTATTTAACTGTAGAAGAAAAACGCTAGTTTGTTGTTGTTGGATTATTTTATGTATTTTATGTACCTAAGGGCGTAGCGGAATGTGCCAAAGCTAAATAAAAATGCATATTTTTTGACATATAAAGTTATTACATACTTATATTCCTTATTAATGTGATGGATGCCGTTTCAGGAGTTAATAACAATGGCAGAGATGGCGATTACCCCACCGACAAGAGCTTATTGGCTCTTACGTTTATGATGATGATTCCTTATTAGCTGCTAGAATTTTAAATTTACCCTACCTACCCACCTGAATACCCTATTTACCTTTAGGTCTCACAGCAAAATTACTAGAGTGGCATTTGTGCTTGTTGATTATCTCCCAGTTGTAAAAACCTAATCTCCATAGTATTCACAATCTAAAAGTATGTTGGCAAGCTTTAAAAAATTCTTTTAAATATTAGCCAATTAAAGACACGCGTGGGGGCAGGGGACACGCGGGGTGTATTTTTTATCGCCGCCTCGAAGGCGGGGGTCAATCAATCGATTAGCAGATGTCACTCCTTGACTACTGGTGCGGTAAATTGGGCTCTTACTGCACGAGGGCATAATAAGGCAGGACGAATCGTTAGTTGAATGCGAAATTAAATTTCAGCGTTTGATTTAAATTGTGCGCGGGGTTCTTTATGAGGTTGTGCGGATAAAAATGCAATAACGTTGACGTATTATTCATTAGCGAATATATCTAAGTAGTATATTTGTATATTTATTAACAACTTAAAGACGATTATATAATTACGTACTATTAATGCAAAAAGGAAAATCCATATACCTATATAAAAAGACCGTGATGCGCGTCCTAAATTTTATCTAGAGCCTTAACTGAACTTACCCTATTATTTTTAATTATCAATTCGTTTTGGTAAGAATCGAAACTTTCCTCTAATTAATAATTCCAAGCTAAATGAAAGTGAAAGCTGTCCGCGCCCCCCGCTGACACGGCAAACCGAAGCAAAAAACGTAGGGTCCCTCATTAAATTTTTCGCTTATTAAAAATTCCCCGCGCCCCGTCCATCGGCATCAGATAGCCAACTTTTTATCCCGGAACGAAACAAAAGTTATGTTCGCGGGGCACCGATCTCCCCCTTTGTCTTTTCACTCGATAATTTGAGTGAGATTTTCTCGCAATTTAAGATAAACAAAGAGCGCGCTTACCCTTAATTGGAAAGCAGAGCGTTATTCAGGAAGAAACGTGACAAATAGACACCTCTTAACTTCTTTTCCACTTTAGCCGCTCTGGGCTATATTGGTTTTTTCCGTGTGCTACCAGAAAGCTTTTGTTTGTTTAAGGAAATGTTAATGAGCATTTTTATTGTGTTGCTTGGGGCTCGTGTTTTTTCTGGCACGTGTCGATCAATTACAATTAAACATGTTTGAGCTATATCGGGAGGTAAAACGGAATTAAGCTTATTACTTTTAATTACTTATAAATTTTGAGATGCGATAGCATATTAAATCTAAGAAAACATATGTGTGTCTAATTATGGCTGATGTGATGTGCATCCGACTTAAAATTCCCCGTACCTACTCAATATACATCATCTTATGCGCGTTTAATACCTAATTGATTTTTTCTTTGATAATTTGAATTATAGTAGTTTTTGCATTTTTGTTATAAAAATATATTTTTGTACTCGACGATTAAAATATGTGTATTAAGATTTCATAGAGAATACTGCAACGTCACTCTTTTCATAGTTGTAGTCCATGTTACTGTCGAAACAATCGAAATAACTACTTTTCGATACGCTCCAGACAACTAAAATAAATTCAACCAATCACGTGGCTGCTTTACTGAACTGTAATGAATTGGACCAATAGAATCGCTTTGATGTCGTACGCTCGTTGATGTCTTTTAAGATATCAACAAGCGTACGAGCGATGAGCTGCACTTCGTTTCAACAGTATCGAGTTTGTTTAATTAGTTCAGTTGACTCGTAGAAAATTAATTTTAATGAACTCGTACAAAAATTATTGTTCACAATAGTGTTATAATCAAGCTTTTTAATCTCGTACCTTACTTAGGCCACTCAGCAAGCTTCGTGGCCTAAACACGGTACTCGACTAAAAAGCTCTCTATTATAACACGATTGTGAAAAATACTATTTTGTACTCGTCGATTAAAATCTGTGTATTAAGATTTCATACAGAATACTGCAACGTCACTCTTTTCATCGTTGAATAGTCTGTTACTTCCGAAACAACCAAAATAATTGTTTCGATACGCTCTAGACAACCGAAAAAAAATTGAAAATAGAACTTCGTATTTTAATAATATGTGTCCTTGTTTAAGGAGACTCGATCCGTTACAAAATTGCCAATTTATGGCGTTTCGGAACGTAGCAGCGTCGCGTCATCTGTCAAAAATCTACTTAAACTTGCTGCTGTATCCAGGGCACAAAAGAAATAAAAATATTAAGCTTTGTGATTGGCTAGTATGCCAATCACAGCACAGTCCTGCAACATTACGGACGCCGGTGGTGTGATATAGTACTTACGATTTTTAGTTTTCTTATATACTCGTATTAATGATTTAAATTATTAATTTTAATGAACTCGTACAAAAAGTATTGTTCACAATAGTGTCATAATCAAGCTTTTTAATCTCGTACCTTAATTAAGGCCACTCAGCAAGCTTCGTAGCCTAAACACGGTACTCGACTAAAAAGCTCTCTATTATAGCACGATTGTGAAAAATACTATTTTGTGATTGTTTGATTTTCATTGACTTTTTTTTAGTGTCTTTCAAATAAAAAGTTACTTATAGCACTCCAGAAGAGTAAAAAAATACAACTAAACTTATTTTGAAGAAAAAAAAAAAAAAAAAAATTTTTTTTTCATGTTTTACTAAGTATTTGCAAACAATTGTTCACAAGCTTAATAATCTACCGTTTAATTTTTGCTCCTATTACAGGCCACACCCTGTATATAGTTATTACTATATTTAGCGTTGATTTGATTGAACTTACTTTATTATCTCAATAAACACAGCAATCGCTCACACAAGTGTACTCGCCAGTTAAGATTACAACTGAAACTGGCACAAGATCCCTAATTGTGATAGCACGCCTAAACTAACTGCCCTCATCGCAGTTATTTCTTGCAAGCCCCTTCGTTAGCTGCACTATTTGAATATGAGTTCCGCTGTTTGCGACCCTGAAGTTTGTGCTCAGTTTGTGCTCCGTTGTTCTGGAATGATCGATGGAGTAGGTGAAACAACTTAGACATTGTGCGCTGAAAAGCGCGCAGAATTCGTATATTCTATCCGAAATTGTAAGAGTAAATTCTGTCAAACGAACGCAAGGAAAGACTCTGTGCTCTGATTATGAGATAGTATTTTGCTTGCGTTTTTTTGACTGGATTTACAATAACAGTTTCGGATAGAGTATACGAGTTGACCTAGTAATATGGAGACTGGAGTGCATAATGTATACGTAGAGGTAACATTAAATAAATAAATAAATATTTGCGGACAATCTTACACAAATCAACCTAGCCCCAAACTAAGCAAAGCTTGTACTATGGGTACTAGACGACGATATAGATACTTATATAAAGAAATAAATACTTAAATACATAGAAAACATCCATGACTCAGGAACAAATATTCGTGCTCATCACACAAATAAATGCCCTTACCGGGATTCGAACCCAGGACCTTTTGCTTCGTAGGCAGGGTCACTACCAACTAGGCTTAAGCGGTCGTCAAGCACTCCATATTTCTAGGTCAACGGAAACAGTTTAGGTTTTCACTCAAAAACCTATAGAGTAGTTCCCGTTGAACTAGAATCATGAAATTTGGCAAGAAGCGACGTCTTAAGGTGGTTCGATTTCCATACTAAACGTCATTTGACATTCGCAGGCTAACGGCGTGATAATTTAAGAAACTTATGTAACAAACTTTCATAAATTGGCTTACCATTTCCCCCTTTCCAAAAATAAATTTGATAAAAGTTGTTTGGGACGTGATACTTTGGGAATGTTTTTTGCCCATACATTAGTAATCCGAAATAGTTAATTCTAGGAATGGGGGAATTTTGCGTAAATGAAAATAAACTTATGTAGTTTCTTAAAATATGTTGCCGTTAGCATGCGGATGTCAAATGAAGTTTTGAATGGAAATCGAACCACCTTAAATTATAAGTAAAGGAATCATTCCGAAAATTATGAATTTGTATCAAAATGTTATAGGTATTTTGAAATCAAGATTATATATTTTTAATTGCGTTAACTTAGATGTTTATTATTTCATAACTCCAAAGGACAGCAGACCTGAGCATTTGATATTAATTTCAAATTGATAACTTGAGAAAACGGGTCTTGATGTCATATAAGGGATTCATACTTTTGAGGTACGGAATCCTAAAAAATATATGTACGTGTTTTGTATAAAAAGGGTTGCAAAAGTAGGTAAGTACCAACAGTTAAACCGATAGTGAAACATCACAAGTGCAGCCGGAGGGACTTGACCGCACTTCACTCGGCTTAACCGATTATACAAATTGCACAACGATTATTATCAGCATTATACGAATGTCAGCGATTGTTTTATATATGATCAGGTAATATACGAGCACACACACTGGCACAAGGCAGGGGTCCATGAACCAGCTTCTCACACATACCACTCGACTGACCAAGTAAAATCATCTCTCATGTGGGGCCAAAAGTATTTAACAAACTACCCGTAAATGTAAAATAAATCGTGGCTTCTCACCCACTCTGTTTATGACATTAAAGATTTTGATGAGTTACCACAACAAGAATAAATGTTTACATAGGATAAATCCCCAGTAACTGGCCACCGTTCAATAACTGGCCACCTCATACTAAAAATTATATCTATTCAGGTGAATAGAGTTCTATTATAGGTATAATATATATAATTAATTTTAGTATAAAGCTTTAATTACTGGCCACCCTTCAATAACTGGCCACGTTATACTAAACTGAATTCTGTTATAGGTCAATAGAGTTCATTTTTAGTATGAGGTGGCCAATTATTGAACGTGACTTCATCATGCTCCTAGCGTTATTCCCGGTTGTGCCCTAAAGGAGTCCGGGGTCCGCTTTGACACCTAATCCCAAGATTTGGCATAGGCGCTAGTTTTACGAAAGCGACTGCCATCTGACCTTCCAACCCAGAGGGAAAACTAGACCTTATTGAGATTAGACCGGTTTCCTCACGATGTTTTCCTTCACCGAAAAGCTAACGGTAAATATTCCGTACATAAGTTCCGAAAAACTCATTGGTACGAGCCGGGATTCGAACCCACGACCGCCGCTTGACAGCCGCATGCCTGAACTACTAGGCTACCGTAGCTTAATTATTGAACGTGACTTAACGACCAATTATTGAACGTGACGAAAATGACTTATCATATATGTTGAAAACGGTCTCTGAAGCTCACGTAAAAGACATAATTGTCTTAGTCTGTGTGTCATTGTACCCTAAAGGAGCGGGGTCCGCTTTGGCAAGAAGTACAATCACCATCACATACAAGCACTTCACAAACATCGGAACACACCTCTATTTTCAAGGCATTAGGGTGCATGTGCCGATATTTTTAACACCTATAGTGATACCTATGTATGTGATGGCGACTGTACTAGGATTAAGCGTAGGCACTAGTTTTCCAAAAGCGATTGGTGTTATATCTGACCTTTCTATCCTAGAGGAAAATCGACCTTGTTGTTTGGGATTAGACTAGTTTTCACAATGCTTTCCGTCACTAAGTTATTTTTAAAAACCCAGTGGTAAGAGCCGGGGTTCGAAACGACGACCTTATTGCTACATACGCTACAGTCCGTGTACGAGCACGCGATACAGATTGTGATTAGGAACACTGACAACGGATAGAAATACATTCATATCCAGAGAGCTGGTCGAAATAATATATAGAAAAGGATTAGCCTGTATTCCCGGAAAGTAGGCAGAGCACGTGAAGTTTAACATTCAGTGCTACTTCTGGCAATTATTGGTTTAAACACAGCGAAATTGAAAGAGGTGAGGGTATTTAAATACGAGTTAAGCTAATTGCCGTCGGGAATCAGTAGAAGTGATGCGACACAACGGGTGAGGCGGTTGACCGCGCACTAACCCTATGGCATTACGTCACATCAGTATACCTACGAGTACTATTTATACTTAAGTAAGTATATGCGATGCGTAAACGATGTGCATTGTGCATCCTTGACGCGCGGAGTTCGTGATAGTGCCAACAGCATCCTGAGCATGGTCGCGAATAGGCTGGACTGTCCGTACTTGAACCATTTCTGTCAGCTTCACATGCGGAGTAAGTCTAAATAGGACTATGGACCCATACTTAGTTGAGAAAATCTTGTAACTAACACTAATATAAGTTTCAAATTGTCTACTAACACAATAATCCGAGTTGGTCGAAAAATAAACAATTATTAATATTATATACTTTCAACACAGTTTCAGATAGTAGCGTCTTTGAAAAATCGCCATTGGGCCAGGTCTTCGTTTCGCGTATGGTGGAAATTTTTACAACATGCTACCACTCTACTTTGGTATCCGACTTCATAGTGATTTCCTGTAGCAGTCCCTATAAATACAGCATCGAGTTAATTGTCTAACTTTTTGAAAGAGCGTTAGATCATAATATTCCCCTGCAAAAAATTACAGTTGATTCCTATGTCCTTGAATGCACTTGAAAAGTCGCTCAATTGACTTGCAGGTTGACATAACGCTTAATCGACCTCAAGCAAACCAGTATAGTGTAACCTCCAAATACGCATAAGCAGTTATTACAAATCACCGGGTCAAGTTATACGGGCTTCTACTTTTCCCTACGACATATATCACCAAACAAAATACTAGATCTTAGTCTTTGGAGGTGAGGAAAAACATCTAAAGCTGGACATGGAAGAGCGACGTAAAACCCAAGGCGACTCTACTGCGTCTTAAAACTGTATCCATTTCCTCCTTGTATTCGCGTTATCCCGGGTTCCTGAAGGAGCCTGCCTAAAATTGTATTCTATATATAAGTAAACAAATATGAATGTTTACGATAATGCAGACATGTACTCGTAAAAAACCTCCCCTAAGTAAGCACTCAAAACAAAGCCCCGAGCGCCAGGCTTGGTGAATATTTGAACAGGTTCCCTTTGTACGATATTAAGTCAATGAGGTAATTGATCTGAGATAAATCTGTAAAGAGCTTACTGGATGAGGTTGCCAGTTCAAAGAATAAGTGGGTAATTATGGAGACAGGAATAGCTACATCATACCTTACTTCGGTTTCAGAATTCTGGATTAAACGGTCATTACCACTACGCGGTTTAGCAATTCAAATTCTTTTTCAAATAGAAACTCTCATGACAAATTTGAATATTGCTAAAATAATTAATAGGTGTCTCAATAAAAGTGCACTATTTCATTGCAAAATAACCCTTAAATTAAGTATCATTATTACGAAGGTCAAACGCAATCTCAATTTTAATAAAAAAAAGGGTAATTCATAGTGCACTCTTATTGAGACATGGTTAGAACAGAATGTAATTAAAGCAACAGTCATGTTGAAACAGTATTGCTCAGGTAGATTATTTAATGAAGCATGGACAAATACTTTAACGGTAGGTACCATTTAAAATATGAATTCATAACTTTTTTGTCTCGGGTTGCACATCGAAAATATTCACGCGCTACCACTGATAGTTAGGTAATTGCAAGTTAATAGAAAGCTTGTAATAAGTTTCTTTCAAAATTTTATTTTAATTTTTGGTAGGTACAAGCTTTTATTGCCGACTGTACTTTTCTGCATACCATCATCAACTATATACTCATTGAGACGATTCTAACGAGCCCAAACTCGATGGGGTTGTGCCGTTTTATTGCGGAGTTCCTATGGCCACCTTCCTGCTCCAGTATCAGATCAGCTCCAAGTCATCATAATATTGCATTGTCATGCGATATACATATGCATGCAACATTTCAGCTCAAAACGAACGGGAAGTGAATGAAAAATGGATTACAAATTTTGAAGGACAACTTACTTACATATACTTACATATTTACATACATACGAACAGTGCAAGTTAATAGAAAGCTTGTAAAAAGGGGTTCAATCTCGGAGCACACCGGTAACGTACCTAATAGAAAGAATGCCGCGATGGACGGCAATACTGATGCGCTGAGCATGTACCTAGCTGCTTTTCTTCATATCTTAATGGCCCTATTCATAGACGTCCATGCAATCTAAATTAGCTAAAATGCCGTTAAAATTAATTTGTCTTTATCTATCGCTTTGATATTATCATGTTTGTGATTGTGAGAAAGGGATATAAAAAATGATTTTCAGAGGTCTGTTAAGTTAAATCCCACTCACCTCTCCCGCTCCTCCCGACGAACCTCAAGTCATTAAACTTAGCGACCTGGTTCTTCATCACAGCGGTGCAGTTCCTCAGCTCAGCGGAGCAGTTCTCGTCGTTCCCCGCCCTCACCGTCACCAGTGTGCCATCTCCCACGTCACCCAGGGCTACCACCTTGAAGGCCACTGGGAGGGTCTTGTTGGACCGCCAGTGAGGTGGTAGGACTGTGCAGACCTGGAGAGATATGGACGTAAGTTACGTGCACCACAAACAATCGAGGTTATTGGAAATGTGTCTTAGATTTCTAAGTTCGATCATATCCTGTAGCCATATACTTACCAAATAAGAAAAATTACAGTGAGATTTGCATCAAATTTAAAAGAAAATAGGGAAGAGTTTGTTTTGTTATACTCTCAAACAAAACAAAATGAATGGACATCTATTCCAATTTGATAGTATACATTCCATTAAAGAGGATGCCTTTTAATAGGCCTCTGGGCGGCTATGAATGTTTTTTTTTATAAAATAAAAATTACTCTACAAAGCCACTTTAGTTAAATGCATATTACAATTTTTTTGTGTCCAAGTGAACTTAAATGCAACCAGTTTTCCCACAAGTTTCCATAGGCGACGGTACCAGCTTAACATCAGGCAGGCCGTAAGCTTGTTTGCCACCGTCATTGTATAAAAAAAAAAAAGAGTTCGACAAGGAACTCGATCTTCAACGACTCGACTACACATAAGTATACAAACGTATGATGGCGCCTCGTATCTGTGTTATTCACATGGACATGAACACACATTATTAGTAGCGTGCGCTCGGACAGCAACTCAGCCGTCAACAGCTGGCTCGGCAATGCGCCATAGCCCAGCATAACCTATGTTTGTTGTCCACGAGTTATGACTCGTGGACAACAACACTATACACTACACCCCAGTTCACATTTTGAAGTCACTTCACTCGAATCTTTAATATTTCTATACTTTTTAGGGTTCCGTACTCAAAGAGTAAAACGAGACCCTATTACTAAGACTCCGCTGTCCGTCTGTCTGTCTGTCTGTCTGTCTGTCTGTCTGTCTGTCTGTCACCAGGCTGTATCTCACTGATACCGTGATAGTTCCAGTTGAAATTTTCACAGATGATGTATTTCTGTTGCCGCTATAACAACAAATACTAAAAACATAATAAAATAAATATTTTTATAGATAATGGTACGGAACCCTTCGTGCGCGAGTCCGACTCGAACTTGGCCGGTTTTTTGAAATACAAAAGACAAGACTCACCACATGCGGGCTACCGGTTTTCACCAGCTCGCCCGGATGATCAGCCAGCAAGCCTTCCAGCGTCCGCTCGGCCAGCAACTCGGCCGTCAGCGGCTGACTCGGCAGTGCCCCGTAACTCGACGAAGGCGCTTCGTGCCCCAGCCCGCTCGTCGTCGACGTCACTTCACTCGATAGATGCATCGTCTATACACTTTATTCTACACATTCACTTGTCTATGAACACATAGTCTGTCACATGGCTGGGGTGTAGAATTTCGTGTTCGAATCGGCCGCGATTCGATGGTGTAGTAACGACGTTGCAGACATTTTGAATGGCCAGACCTGCAATAAATAGTTTTGTATTAACATATAATATAGTCTCATTACTCTAACACAGATACTCTCATCATACCATCTGATCAAATCACATATACGAAGCAAGGTTAAAACACTATAGTAGTTGACGTAGTTGTATTTTTAAACACATGTGAAATATTTTTGTGACAAAATAAATATATTTCTTTCTTCTTTCTTTCTTTGTTAGAAAGAAAGAAGAACAATTATTTTAAAATTAGAACGATGCCCTCAAAAATAAACCTCAGTAAAAAAAGGTGTTAAAAAACGCTAGTCTTCTCGGCCGTGCATTCGTCCCTAACTATCCCATTTTTCACAGACTCCGCATGAAAAGGGAAAACATGAAAGTGAACGTGTTTTGAAGCGCAATTTGCTTTGACAATCGAATGTAGTGAAGCCGACTTCCGTGCGGGATAGTGCGTCCCATATTCGGCTACGCAATATACGCAATATTTGCTTACTTCCTATATGAAAATAAAGTCGAGAAGCAATTTGCTCATAAAACGCTAAGTTTTTGTCAAAGTGCCTAAACACGTAACGATACCGCACCCAGCTTAAAATTACTTATATCAGTATTATTCCTTTCGAATCATATAAAGTGACAAGAAATTTCCCTTCGTCGGTAGCTTACTGTCAGGGTGAGTATCCACCACAGATATGCTTAGCAGTTTTTCCATTCAAATCACACCTAGCTGGCAAGCACGCGAGGAGTCAACTATACGACAAGAGCATTTGTACCTATTCAAATAATCTTTAAAGCTTATCGTATACTACACCTAAACACTACTCCTCTTATAATTATTTAGTTACTTATTTTATTTCATAATAGGTTGATCGCAATGACGATTTTAATGCAATGTCACAAAAAACAAAACAACAACACCATTGTGTGTAAGTTATGCATCAAATGTACAACCTTTTCGGGCCATTTGTACTTGCTGAACGCAGTTCAAAGTCGTTTATGGAAATAAGTAGTGCGCCCTCCGGCACGGTTGGTTACGCCACGGTTTATTTCATACGCCTCTTTGATGTATGTCTGTCTCAAGACAATTTCAAGATTATGGGTCATACGAGATTTTGGTTCACGTCCTTCCTCTGAACATGGCCAAAGTTAAGGAACGTCTAATTTTTGGTTGGAATCATAATCATCATTAAATCATATTTAACATTTACAAAAGCTGGTAAAAATTGACCACAGGAAAGACAGCCTTTATTTTATTTTCACTCTGTATGACCCTGCGACGAAAATATAAGTTATGCATCAAATGTAAATACAACCTTTTCGGGCCATTTGTACTTGCTGAACGCAGTTCAAAGTCGTTTATGGAAATAAGTAGTGCGCCCTCTGGCACGGTTGGTTACGCCACGGTTTATTTCATACGCCTCTTTGATGTCTGTCTGTCTCAAGACAATTTCAAGATTATGGGTCATACGAGATTTTGGTTCACGTCCTTCCTCTGAACATGGCCAAAGTTAAGGCCTATAACGTCTAATTTTTGGTTGGAATCATAATCATAATTAAATCATATTTAACATTTACAAAAGCTGGTAAATATTGACCACAGGAAAGACAGCCTTTATTTTATTTTCACTCTGTATGACCCTGCGACGAAAATATCTAGACTAATATAATGAAGCGAAATGTACAAAACAACATACATAGGTAAGTGGATAATAAAATCATCTACAAACAAAAGTCTTCAAAGCTCCCGAATGAAGAACACTGAACTCTAATTTTTGACTTTAGAATTGTAGACGATGTAAGTAAGTAGGTACAATCTGTAAGTAGGTATGTAATTTGTCAAGTGGTAAATATACCTTAAATGACAATTGAGTAGTGTTGTGTACCGCAAAAACGATTTCTACTTGTCTATGAAATAAGCGCCGCACGTATATTTTCCTCTTAATGTCACAATACAAAATGGATATACCTAATACCACGTATTTCTTGAGACTACCGTTAACACACCGGCAATAATACTTTCACCCCTTGCCCGGAACGCAAATAGGCCGTTACTACCCTGCACCTTCTTTATCTAAAACGTCTTATCTCCCCGCAATCCACTTTATAGACATTTCCTATTACAAATGCAGTTGTCGATAACTATTCTTGTTTTGAAAAGGGCGTAAGTTCCTACGAAGTAGTTAGTAGATAAGATCTTTTTATAGTGCGGGTGACGATATGTCGATCGGGATGTTAAACCTAATTCCGGTAGGGTAACATGTCCTCACCGTGTTTACTCTTTGTCGTAAAGGTTGTTTAGACAATTTGTCTATAATGCTGAAGGTTTTATCGAATATGTGAAGGGAAGTTTTGTGCTTAGCTTTAGACGGTTGGTTATTTTATATTGCAAGACGTACCTATATTAATGTATATTTTTTAACGTAGGTATGTTGTAATAATGTAAATGAATGAAAGACATTAAATGGTCATAATAAATTATATTTGATACCTAGGAATATCCCCATAACTATTTAGTCCTCTTGCACATGTACAATTATCTAATAATGTTATGAAATAAATCATTTCAAACATAAATTTAAATTATCGTGAACAGTCTTCGAATTCCAAATTACTAGTTATAAGCACTTTACCTATCATTGATTGTGAAAACTACATTTGAGATATTTAGGTTTGCGTCTTTTGACAAACATAAGCGCTAGGAATTTTAATATTCGGTTTTACTCATATTCCGCATAAACAGCGTCTCCTCTTATATAACTCTTTGTAATACATAGCTCACATGCATATAAGGCACGTAAGTTAACAATTGACCACAGGAAACATAGCTCTGTATGGCCTTTTAAACTGATGCGAGCATCTACCACATCTCATGTAATGTTCTCTGAGTCTGAAAGAACAACAAATAATATTTCCTTAGCATCTCTCCAGCGTTTAACGAAATCAAAACAAAACACAGTCGTGATTCCGGTGCGGATTTGGCTCATGAATACGATCGCAATAAAATCTTAGCGTAAAACATATAAAGGGCTCAGTCGTAAATAATAAAGCTTGTAGGGTTGCAGGGCTATAGATCGTACAAGTGGGTGCTCGTTACTGCGCCCTTTACGGGCTGGATACATGTGTGTATCAATCCTCACAACCGATTAGATACGAATTTTAGTATTTACTGTCCTACGGCACAAATGGAAAATCGTCTACAAGAAATATCATTTTGTAATTGGACCTAAAGAACCCAAAGTGAACTTATTGAAAAAGTTATTGTGCCTTAAACATATTTATTTATAATCTATTTCTATCTTTAAAACGCACGAAGTCCAAATGGAATTTTGTCCAGAATGAAATAGATCCATATTCAAATACGTGCAATTCGAATGTTGTATTAGTATGAAATAGAATATTACGTAGACAGTCAAAGAATTTAATTTCCTACCCATTTAGGACTATTTCAAAGTGACACTGTAAATAAAATCATAAGAAGTCTCTTACGTTTTGATTGATTACGTCACTTTGACAAAGTCCAAAGTGGGTAGGAAATTAAATTCTTTGACCGTACCTATGTATTTCCAATTGGTCATATTTGTAGTGCAGGTACATAAATATAAATGGACGTATTTCGTTCGACTTACATCCACTCGTCATTAAGCATTATTAAGGCTAGACGATTTTCTAAATCGAGTTTTTTCAAATTAAACTAACAATTCCGAGTTTTCGATTTTCCATTTGTGCAGAATAACAAAGTATTGGCGAACTTAGTTTTAGTCTGGAGTCTGGGCCAATATCGATGATATCTTCAGTGGACCATATAGAAAAGTAAGTACCGGGTTTCATGAGCTAGTATTAGTTTCTAAGCACATGTGAGAATGTGTTGAGTATACTAGAAACTCGCCTAGCGGACGCTCTGTTATCGACGCACGGGCATAACGCATAGAATCGGTTGGCAGTGAATGTGTTAAAAGATTTTTGATAAGATATGCAATTAAAAAGGTCAAATTCAAATCCTGAACGCAGCCGTTACAAACACCAGAACAATATCACAGCATAAAAGCCTCCATTTAGTCAATCACACATTCGCGTCACATCTGCGCGACTAATAAAAAATTCCGACCCGCCGTTTCCAATAACATCGATTATCGGACCAATTTTAAAGAGGGAATCAATGGTGCAAAGGGACAAATTCCTAAGGGCGGCGTCCCCAAGGGCCTAGGGATACACGGATAATGATCGTACGGCCAGTGACGGTTACAAATGGGTTAGCAAATGTAATATCCGACTGTGTCCAACCCTAGGTGATATTCAAATGGCGTCTTGGACGCAAGACGGACGGCGGATATCCTGATTGTGGACTCGCTCTGAATTCGGAGTGTGATTGACGCGGCAGAAACGGTGTTGGGCCTGAAGATGTCATTGTCTGGGAAATGACAAATTAACTATGCTTAGAGTAAACTACACTATCTATTTGATGTTTGTTTACTGAAGTGTTAAAGACATAGAGCATCTTGTTAGATCGTGTCGTGTCAAATGATTATGCTAAACCTGGTACCTACTTGATAAGTAAGTTTTTTGTACCACGAATGGTAAGGGCCATTGCATATGAACGCCTTGTTGCAGGGATATCACAAATTGCGACTATAGCCAAACACATAGTAGCGATGCCGTGCGCAAGCACACAAGATTGGCGAGACGGGCTTGAACGATTGGAAAATTGATAATTGTTTCTATTGGCATAATACTTGCGATATGAAGAGAAAAGAAGTGAGTGATGAGATTACGGCTGACAGAGAAGTATGGAAGGAAAAGACATGCTGCGCCGAAAACATAACTAATACTACACTAATAAATACTCGTACTATATGCTGCGTAAATGGGATAAGGGCAAGATGAATACCTGCAAAATTGAAGTTCTCAACCTAAATAAGCATCTAGCACTATATATAGTTTGTGAGATCTTACTTCCATTGCCTATCCAGAGGTTTGTATTTTTTTTATTATTTGTAATCAAAAAAATACAATTTCAGTAACTCAACCTAAAGATTCGCCAAACTGCGAAGCAGTTTGTTGGCGATGCGCTCACTTAAATAAAAAAAGCGGCCAAGTGCGAGTCGGACTCGCACATAAAGGGTTCCGTAAAATAAATTGCGGTTTACGATTTATGACGTATAAAAAAAAACTACGTACTAGATCTCTTTCAAACCAATTTTCGGTGGAAGTTTGCATGGTAATTTTTTTTTAGTTTTATCATTCTCTTATTTTAGAAGTTACAGGGGGGGGACATATTTTAGCACTTTGGAAGTGTCTCTCGTGCAAACTATTCAGTTTCGAAAAAACTGATATTAGAAAACTCCATATCATTTTTGAAGACCTATCCATAGATATCCACACATACCCCACACGTATGGGTTTGATGAAAAATTTTTTTTTGAGTTTCAGTTCTTAGTATGGGGAACTCCTAAAATTTAATGTCTTTTTTCGGTTTTTGTGTGAAAATCTTGATGCGGTTCACAGAATACATCTACTTACCAAGTTTCAACAGGCTCTTATAGTTTCGGAAAAAAGTGTCTGTGACATACGGACGGACAGACAGACAGACAGACAGACAGACATGACGAATCTATAAGGGTTCCGTTTTTTGCCATTTGGCTACGGAACCCTAAAAAGATAATATTATCGCGGTACACCGAAACACTACACTACCGCCCCAGCCAAATGGCCGTATGTCCCTACAGAGTTCATACGAAATTACGACCTGTTGGCGGAGCGACTTTGACATTTCACCATAGTAAGGTTTTGTGTTGTGCAGATAGCCGGGAAGATCGCCATCCAATGAGCTTAGTCCATTCGTTTTGTAGTTTTATACATATTTTATGAAAAATTATGTTCAGGTCAGAATTAACAAGGTTATAAATTCGACTGCTTATAATTTGACTGTATTTATTTTTGCAGGGCTCGGTTGTCCATAACGGTAAAACCTCAAATCCATTCCAAATGTGTAGAGGAGTGCGGCAAGGTTGCGTATTGGCGCCCACATTGTTTGGTATATTCTTCTCCATACTCCTAAAAGTTGCTTTCGGCGATACCACTCAAGGCATACACCTCCATACCAGAGCTGACGGTAAACTTTTCAACATTACACTCTTAAAATCTCAAAAATATCGTAAGGATTTTCACGTTGATAGTTTGCTGTTCGCCGATGATGCCGCTTTTGTTGCAACATCGCCGGAGGAGCTACAGAGAGTTGTGGACAAGTTTAATGCAGCATGTAAGCTATTTTCCATGTCAATTAACGCCAAGAAGACCGTTGTAATGGCTCAAGGCCTGAACCTACACCCAACAATACTGTTAGATAATATGCCTCTGGAAGTTGTAGAAAATTTCTGCTACCTTGGGTCCACCGTGTCAAACAACCTCTCACTGGACGTAGAGATCAACGTCCGCATTGGCAAAGCATCCACGATGTTTGGGAAACTCAGTACAAGGGTATGGGATAACAAACACCTAACTGTAAATACGAAGATGATCGTGTACCAGACATGCATCTTGTCCATACTCTTGTACGGTGCTGAAACTTGGACATCGTATGCTAAACAGGAGCGGAAATTGAACAACTTCCATATGCGATGTCTTCGGCGTATTCTAGGGATCTCATGGAAGGATCGAGTTACAAACGAGAGGGTGCTTAGCATCGCACGTTTACCCAGCATTATTGCTATCTTGAAGCAAAGACGTCTTCGCTGGCTGGGGCACGTGCAAAGGATGGAGCCCTCTCGTTTGCCACGTATAACTCTCCTGAGCGAAATAGCCCATGCGAAACGACCAGTAGGGCGACCAATGCTTCGTTTTAAGGACAGCGCAAAACGAGACATGTTGTCCTTTAAGATTGACCCAACCAAATGGGAACTGGAATCTGGGGACCGAAACCACTGGAGGAAGACCCTGGGCGAAGGTATGGTTGCGCATGATGCAGCTTGGTTCGATCTTCTGTCGTTCCGACGAGAACAGAGACACCAGCTTGCTGCTGTCCTCCCTATATCATCGTGCACAACTTTTACTTGTCAATTATGCGGTCGGGCCTGTCGCTCCCGTATCGGCCTTACGAGTCATGTGCGTAAATGCCGCACCACCTTGACATAGACGCTGTTTAAATCATCTTATCATAGATGTACAAGGCCAATGATGATGATGATGATTTATGTTCGTACAAGTGATTATCCGAGCACACATTTTCGCAATTTTTCATGACCCCCTGATGCTTAAATTGTAAATACAATTTCCAGTATTAGATACTTATCGACCAAAAAAACAAAAGGGCACATCCCTAACCATAGATTAAAACTTTTTAATCTTAAAGTAACACCCCGACGACATAAACAAGATCGCACAATCAGCCAGTTAAATAAGAATGCGAGGAATGCCGGCGGCGTCATTTATTAGAAGCTACCCCTGCTAGTGGTTTTACATTTCAGGAGGTATTTGGGCTGCGTGATGGGAGACTTGTCCCAGTTGTCTGTTGTGTGAGGGACTTGAATCACTTTTGGATCAAAATTATGTTAGGGTAAGGGGTAAGAGGAACACTGCGGAAAGACGAAAGCTTAACACATTCACTGCCAGGAACCCGAATTTCGCTTTCCACTAATTAGCGGGAAAACCATGGGACCGGATACGAGCGTAGCGATTCTTTGCTGTGAATATGTGGGATATTGGACTAAAAGGATATTATTTCTCTTACCCCCACCTCAAACTCTTTTTCCCGTTCATGCTTGCCAATAAACAAACGCAAGTTCTTGATAAAGTATAAAGTTTTTTTTTATAAATTTGTTAATCCAGCTATATTTTTGTTTGAGTCAGTTCATAGAATGCACCACTATAATCCCTATAGTTTAAGCTATTTATGTGAATGGTAGCAATTAGCCAATTAAATAAAAACACAAGCTATCAACATAATTAAAGTAGAGATATAAAACCATATCCAGGCTCCCCTAACCCTTCTACTGCTGCTACAAGCCCGTAAAGCGCATCTTCATAATGCGCATAAATCTGCTAACGCGCAACGACATCAATATATGTACATTTAAAGACAACAAGTTTATACTAGTGGGCTACAACACCTATGTAGTGCCCCCAGCATAGTGACGCATACAAACTTTGTATTGCAGGGGGGGTAACTTTTCTATGCAGTTGACTGTACATCATTGGCCTGGTCTGTCGCATAATGATAGGCCAACGCTGATACGATGTAATGTGAATGGAATAATCTATGGTCGCGTATTATTTATGTATTTACCTATTGTATGGCGGTATACTTTGTAATATTAATATTCTTAATATGCCGATCGTAAACTTAACATTAACTAATCATGAGTAATTACTAATTAAAAATAGAAAGATCCATTAAAAACATATAAGTTAAACATAAAGTTGTTCCGTTCCAGATGTGACGCACTAAATCCTGAATTGTAGGCGTAAAAAAGTTGAAAATAATAAGTGTCCGTTTCCAAAAATCCTGTGACAATATTTGAACGCAAATACTAAAACGAATCTACATCCATCTCATATTACAATGCTTAAAAGATATAAGCATAAGTAAGCATTGTGATATGAGATGCCTTTTATCAAATATTTATTTACTTACATTTTTTTATACTTTTTAGGGTTCCGTAGCCAAATGGCAAAAAACGGAACACTTATAGATTCGTCATGTCTGTCTGTCTGTCTGACTGTCTGTCCGTCCGTATGTCACAGCCACTTTTTTCCGAAACTATAAGAGCTATACTGTTGAAACTCGGTAGGTAGGTAGATGTATTATGTGAACCGCATTACGATTTTCGCACAAAAATCGAAAAAAAACAGAAAATTTTGGGGGTCCCCATACTCAGAACTGAAACTCAAAAAATTTTTTTTCATCAAACCCTCGTGTTGGGTATGTATGGATAGGTCTTTAAAAATAATATTTAGGTTTCTATTATAATTTTTTTCTAAACTGAATAGTTTGCGCGAGAGGCACTTCCAAAGTGGTAAAATGTGTGTCGTCGCCCCCCCTGTAACTTCTAAAATAAGAGGATGATAAAACTAAAAAAAATATATGTTGTACATTACTATGCAAACATCCACCGAAAATTGGTTTGAACGAGATCTAGTAAGTAGTTTTTTTTTTAATACGTCATAAATCGTAAACCGCAATTTATTTTACGGAACCCTTCATGTGCGAGTCCGACTCGCACTTGGCCGCTTTTTTGCTCTTGTTTCAACATAATATAAAGTCAAACACTCACATTACTAGTCTAATACGTCGAGTTCTTTGCATTTGAGTTTAATAATTAATAACACTGCATTAGGGCAAAGTACTCTTTAAATAAACGCGCGCGTCTGTATGTAGGTATGTGTGATGAAGGGTTATTATTTAACAATTTGCTTTTTAAATATTTTATATGACTTTCGGTAATATGACAGTATTTTAGTAGAAATTGTGTTTTTAAAACATGTTAGGTAAGAAACCATACCAAATACCAAGAATAAACAAAATATGACCATTAAAAAAAAATACTGAATAGGGTAAGTTCACCGGTTAGTGACCACCTAATTATGTGAGCCGGTTTGCGACCACTCAGGTGAATTGGTGAACTGAAAGGATAATCTCACGTTTTTTCAATAGACTCCTGTTTAATAACTACTTAAAAGATTGCATACGGCTCACGATTTGTTTACAGTCTATTGAAATGATTAAACCTTGTATCTTGGAATCCTAATTGTTTTTGACATTTGTATTTCCCGAATGAATAATGTGTAGGTATTGTTAATTATTGTGCATATAATCTTAATTCTTTAATTAGCTTTCAGTCAACCCTGTAATTATTTTTTGTACCATAACTAAGAACTGAAACTGAAATGTTATTAATTTTTATAGTAAAAACCTTGTCCATTATTTCTTTAATAGGGAACATTACTGCAATGTTCTGCCACCAGATGCAGCACTACCACTAATAGTAAACCAGTATAGGAATATAGGGATTCACACACACATGCACAATTGTTTGTCAAATGAGTGACAAGGATGCTTGCATAGACAATACCGCAAGTGGGAACGAGATACAATGTCAACGCTGCTAGTGTCGCCACCTACGAAGAGCTTTGCGTAATGTTCCCTATTAGCTTTTGTTTTCAATTGCTAGCCTTGTCAGACCTGTAACTTTTTTTTGTACCAGCTAAGAACTGAAACTGAAATGTTATTATCTTTTATAGATTAAACCTTGTCCTTCAGGTGGTCGCTAACTGAAGCTGATCGCTTAACTGAAGTAATGAAATGACCCATAAAATTGTTGAATCATACTAGCCAAGTTTGCTTGGACCTTGTTTATGCCTCTTCAGCCGTTTTTCCACCCCCAATGGAACGAGAATTGAATCAAAATTTCATACCATCGGCGATAAAACAAATGACCGATTTAATTTATTGTCTGAGATAATAACTCAGCCGCGCCTAGGCTGTAGGTAATTAAATTTAGAACTTGTGTGTGTTTTTCGTCCTCTTATAAAGCTGGATACACACCAGCGCCGTTCTTTATTTGTCTTAAATGCAACCGGCTTCCAAATTCAAAACACTGAATGTTCGAAATTCAAACGTCGCAAACAAGTGGGGTGAACAATGCCAACCCGTCGAAGGAATTATGTTATACACCCCTCCCTCGTAATCAAGGCGAGAATTAAAATTAAATCGCGACTTATTGATTTTAGATTGAAATTGACGTTTTGGTGTTTGTTGTTGGTTTTCAACTACATGTTTATGGAAGTATATGTCAGCGTTTTCTTATTATTTTTACTTGCAAAAGATAATATTATAGCTAAAACTAAAAAAAGTCACAAAAAGAATGTAATCGCAGCCATTAGATTTCTAAAATTAAGGTAAGATAAACGATTTAGCTCTTGTTCACTGTGTCTGTTATCAACTGTATCTGCATGACTATAGTCTATAACTTATGAGCAAATAAAGAACTGAAACTGATTACTTTAATACCAAGATCACCAAGAATACATATATGAAAACCGAAAAGTTGGGTATACACAATACCGCAACACCTGATATTTTTTGTATCAGTAACTTTAATTTTATTTTTGGTAAGAACATATTCAAAAAAATGTTTACTATATATAATGACAACTCATACAAATTTCCACTAGAAATGTTTTGTTATTTTATTAATGTCGTGTAATAACGTGTATGTAATTGTATATTTCCGTCCCGGTCTGAAAGTCCCAAGTGAAGTAGAAGTAACAAACGTTTCACAGGCCGACAATTACAGGTAAAGTTGGCGGCTCTAATGGGAGTTTCCTCGCTTTTTAACAAGTTTCCGCGTCAAGGTTAACTCTATGAAGGTATAGCCTTATTGTATTGACTTGTTACGATTGGTTGTAGATTTTACTAATCATTGCTGACTTATTTCTTGACTTATTTTTTCCGGAAACTTTATAAAAATACCTATCTTCTTAGACGTTATTGTGTTACTAGTTAAATTCATTTCAGGATATTGCAATGTTTAATTTGATTGTTATACATAGTAGTTTTATTTTTATATTTGTGCGTCCTGTTTCCTAAGTAGTAAATACGGTTTTATATTTTGAAGTCGAAAAAAATCATTTTTTTTATTTTGATGGATGATGCAAAATTTCTGATCAAAAACTTGGCATGAAAATTGAGTATTAGTAACTAAAAATCTTATATGTTTTTTTTATAACTACCATGTGTCCAGTCCTAATTTCATTTAATTTAACACAAAAGTCTACCAAATACTCTCTATATTTACCAAAAACTTCCCAATTAAAATAACCTAAATTACTAATTACAGTTGTAATTAGTTAGAGATAGCGGTTTATCACGTGTGCCTTTATCTGCGAAGTTTAATCGGCGCGGCAGTGTGCGCCCCGGCTAATGAGCCTGCGGTCGCCACCTTACCCAACTCCCAACACTTGCAAACTTTACTCCCTTTCAGTACCCAAACGTCTACAAAATCTTTAAAAAACTTTTTTTCAGGTACCTTGATTGTTCCTTAAAAAAATCCTTAGCCACAAACACAACACTATCAAGTAGCAACCGCGAAGGCGCGCGTCCGCCGCCGAAACGTGGTCGACATTAAAACCTTAGCGGGAAAGAAACGGTCCCCTTATTACGTCTCGAAAGAAATTCGCACACAGCTGCACCCCGAAAGAAGTCCACCCACACAGACGCGACGTCCCTACACGCTACGACGGGGGGACGGTATCTTTGTGTGGGTGGGGAGAAATAAGTATTAAAAGAGATAGTTGGGCAAGTACCTTGCACATGACGCCGCACGTACGTGGCTCGGCTCAAAGGAACACTCTAATATTAAAGTTCGTAGCTCTTTTGTTTAAAAGTGGAGATATTCATTTGTTTTTGAATTTTCGACGAACGTACCCCACAGGATTGAGCCGGGATGAGACCAATGGTAGTCTCAAAAAAGTCGTACATTAGCTAAATAAACCAATTGTTTTATTTTTTTCACACCTTTCATTCAGAAAAGTAAGTTTTGGTCCACGACGAGAGGGAGCAAAATGCTACTTTTCTGTTCAAGCTAATTTTTTAATTTATTCATTGGCATGTAGCATTTACGCAATGTGCCAATTGAACACAGATCTTAATAAAATAATCGATTGTTATTTCATTGTAATCGATTAAAAACGAACATTTTTTTTTGTTTTTTTTTTTTGCAATTTTTTTCCTAGTTTTTCCATGCATGTGTCACTCAGGAGCCAAATTATCTTCGTCTTGGAAAATTATCTACGTTCAGGATTCAATACTCCGCCCTAGCCATAAATATACCATTTTGCTCCCTTGTGACACAAATAAATATTTTACCTCTAGTTACTATTCATAAGTCGATAATGGAGTCGATCATGTTTTACAGACTTGGTGAAAAAACCTTTTTACACAGGACAGGTAAGAAATTCAATCTTATGATAAACTCATAAAGATATTGACAAGGAAATGTTTTTCTCACCATACTTGTACTGTTAAACACACTTAAACTATACTTATGTTAAAGAGGTCAAAGGCAGTCAGACGGGTGCAATTATGTAACGTAAATCATAATGAACTGTTCTTCGCAATTGTAGATTTTTTCATCATTACCTACGTGCAACAACTTGCAAATAACCAATATTAAAAAATCACTTGTCAAAACCAAAGTCAAGGAAAAGAACCTCGCAATCAGATATTACTGCGCCGTTTAGCCACCATTGCCACATTGCCAGATCGCGGTAGAAGGCGGCTTCCCAAGAAAGGCAAGAAATACTGGCTTGACGCAGGTATTGCTATATGTGCCAACGGTCTTACCCTATATAGATGAGGGCCCTTTCGGATACACTTCAACCCAGTGGGATCTTTTGTGCATTTGCCCCCTCCTTTATGGCTACTCCCAAGCTCCACCATTACCACAAACCGGATGACGCAGCTCAGCGGGAGTACCTTGAATTGCGGCTGGAACGCGTGATTGGTGGCTGGATTCTTTGGGTAGTGGTTTCTTTACTAGGACAAAACTGAGGCAAGCTAGGACAAGTAGGAGATCCATTATAAGTCGATTTAGCCGGCGCCAAGGGTTGTACACCGTTGTGAGCCTCTTTGTTGGCCCGAAATTCGTTGCCAACCTCAATAAAAGCCGGTTTTACGCGGTCGACGCTCACTAAAATTCTTCTGCCCTTGATGTTAAGGGTCAATGTTTTTCCATCGTCAGAACGAGATAAAATCTCATAAGGACCTGAGTAAGGTGGTTGTAGGGGGCGTCGAACTGTGTCATCGCGCAGGAAAACGTGGGATGCTGATGCTAAAGCCTTCGAAATGAAAATGGTTGGCTTCGAATGACGCGAAGCTGGGATGGGTCGGAGAGCCGCCATTCGTCGGCGAAACTGAGTGACGTAATCGGCTGGGTCCTCTCTTTGGCCTGAAATAGGTGCGAGCATCTCTCCTGGTAAACGTAAGCATTCACCGTAGAGCATTTCTGCTGCCGTAGCTTTGAGGTCATCCTTAAAAGCTGTTCGTATGCCAAGCAGGACTAAAGGAAGGGTCTTTATCCAAGAGTCGGTATGGCACATGAAGGCCGCTTTTAGCTGGCGGTGTACTCGTTCAACCATGCCGTTAGAACACGGGTGATAAGCAGTCATCCTGATGCGTTTTGAAGACAATGTCTGTGTGAGTCGTCGGAACAGATCAGACTCAAATTGAGATCCTTGATCTGTTGTTATTATTGACGGTACGCCAAAACGAGATACCCACTCTCTAATTAAAGTGTCAGCCACTTCTTCGGCCGTAATCGAACGCATGGGCCAGACCTCCGACCACCTCGAAACTATGACAGTTAGGCAATGATGAAATTCGTTGCAAATCGGCAGCGGGCCGATGATGTCGATGTGAATATGCTGGAAACGACCAGACGGCTGTGTAATATGACCAAGGGGTGCAGAAATAAAAATAAAAATAAAAAAATAAATATTACGGGACAATCTTACACAAATCAACCTAGGCCCACGGTAAGCTCAGTTAGGCTTGTGTTGTGGGTACTAGGCGATGATATATATAATAGATACAAACATATAGGTACTTATACATACATAACATCCATAACTCAGGAACAAATATTCGTGATAAATACACAAATAAATGCCCTGACCGGGATTCGAACCCGGGACCTCCAGCTTCGTAGGCAGAGTCACTACCCACTGGGCTACGGAGGCCGTATATGTCTCGAAACCTTAGCTCGTTGACACTCTAGGCATGACTGAGCCCACCTTTGTGAATCGTTACTAATAGAGGGCCACACATATCGACTGACCAGCAGTCTCGTGGTAGCTCGGACTCCAGGGTGGCTTAGATTGTGCAACTTAGAGAAAGCAGCTCGGCGAAACGAAGGTGTTAAGTAGGGACGAGGTTTTCCGGTTGAGACGTCGCATTCAATAGAAATATCAGTACGAGGAATATTGAGCTTGGTAAGTTTAAGACCACTATTTGCTTCGCGTAGGTCTGTGAGCTCCTGATCAATATCTTGCGACTTCGAAAGTGCCTCGTAAACGTCTTCTAAAGAAATGGCTTCAATACGAGACATCGCGTCCGCAACGACGATGTCTTCGCCCTTGATATATTGTATATCAGTTGTAAATTGTCCAATAAATGATAACTGGTTTAATTGTGAGGGCGGAAGCTGGAGAGGGCAAATGCACAAAATATCCCACTGGGTCGAAGTGCATCCGAAAGGGCCCTCACCTAGATAAGATAAGATAAGATAAGAGGGCGGAAGCTTTTCTCGGCGCTGAACGAAAGCGTCCAGCAATGGCTTGTGGTCTGTATAGATATTAACATGGACCTCTAGTATATAGCGTCCCCATCCTGCGTTTGTTGGCTGGGGGGTTTAACTGCCCATATTTGAGGCACTGCGATGACATGCATGTTTCTAGAAGTACATACTATGTCTGACCTAAACTTTAACACAGCTATAAGTACACACTAATCATAAATATAAGATATATGAGTCTAAGTTACTTGAAATAAATACATAAATAAATAAATAAATAGCGAAAGTGTTGTACACTTTCGTACACGGCTAACAACGCGCCACTGTGACTGTTGTGGAGTCCGCTTCCTGCTAAAGAATGCCAGCGGGCACCATTGACCATTGACAAGCTGCTGCAGGCAAGACCCGATGTGGACGCTAGATGCGTCTGTAAACAACCCAAGAGGTGCGTTGTCAATCGGGTGCTGTAAGAGAGTAGCCCTTGAAAGACTCGACTTACAAGTTTCGAAATGCTCTAGTTGTTCAGGTGTCCATATGAATGGCTTAGCACCTTTACCGTTAATAGCAGTTACAGCGTCAATCAAGGGTGCTTGAAAACATGCGGCATGAGGTATAAATCGGCGATAATAATTTATCATACCGAGAAACCGACGCACACCCTGTACGGTCTTTGGAGGGGGAAAATCTACTAGGGCCTGAATACGATCCTGGGGAGGCCGAATCCCTTCTGAGCTGATGTGGCAACTCAAAAACACAACCTATCGGGCACCGAAAACGCATTTAGATGTGTTGACTACAACGCCATAGTCCTGCAGGCGTTTGAACAAAATTCTTAGGTGTTGTTCGTGAAGAATGTCGCTTGATGAAAATACCAAAATATCGTCGACATAAGGAAAAACGAAATCGAGGCCTCGTGTAACCTCGTCGATAAACCTTTGAAACGTTTGGCCAGCATTCCTTAGGCCGAAGGTCATGAAAGGATATTCAAAGAGACCAAATGGCGTCAATCGCTGTTTTCGGGATATCCTCCTCAGCAACAGGTATTTGATGGTATGCCTTCACAAGATCGATAGTTGTAAAAATTTTTGCTCCAGCCAAGTTGTTGGCAAAATCGTTAATGTACCGAACGGGGTAACGATCTGGTATAGTTCTTGCATTTAAAGCCCGGTAATCACCACACGGACGCCATGAATTGTCTTTTTTAATGACCATGTGTAACGGCGATGACCAAGCGCTTTGTGAAGGTCGCGCGATTCCGGCTCGTACCAAATCTTCAAATTCTTTCTTGGCAGCTGTTAGTTTTTGAGGAGCCAATCGACGCGGACGACAAGACAGAGGTGGTCCAGGAGTTGTCCGAATTTAGTGTACTGTATTGTGCTTTACCATGCGAGGTAGTCCAGGTGGTTTGACGACGTCCGGAAACTCAGTAAGCATTTGTGCGAATACCGATGAACTCCGGATACCAATAGGTCGATGTTGAGAATATAAAACTCATGCGTATAGTTCAGTATTTATTATCGAAGGTAACAATAACGGACAATACCGATAACGACAAGACTAGGTAATTATAATATACTTATTATTCTCGGGCAATAGCAAACAGGACAAGTCTGTCTTTTGTCCGCCACTGACAGCCACAGAAGATCGCCGTCTGTCAATACAAAAAAGGTGGCTTACAAGCTCTACAAGGAGGTCGCCACAGGCTGTCAGTGCGCTGCGAGTCCAATACAACAACATTTTTAGGATGTTGATGCAGCTGCCCCGCTTTTGTAGCGCGTCGGGAATGTTTGCGGAGGAGCGCACGGATGGGTTCCACGCGATCATCCGCAAGAAAGTGGCCTCCCTGCTCTGGCGCACTCGGAGCAGCAGCAACAGTATCCTGATAATGTTGTCAAAGAAATTTGACTGCTCCATATAAATTTAATTCCATTTTATTTAATATAATTTAATGTATAATACCGATTCTAATGTAATAATTCATACTAACATAGTTTTATGATAAGTAGTTGTACTGTACTAACAACTTTACGGGCTCCTGGCCTGAAATAAATAAACAATAATAAAAAGTAAAAATAAATAATTATCTGGTCCTCTTCACCACACATTCTACAGTCTAAACTATCCAATAGTCCCTAGTAATCATGGCTAAGAGATCCTTGACTCCGAAGTGACCTGTGAACACCCTAGATATGATTCTGAGTTGCTTCCTGCTGGATTTTTTAAAGTTTTTTGGTCCAACCCGAGTTCACTTATTCTATGAGTGCCTTAAACCAGCCTCATTCCTCCACTTGTGTTGGTGTTTAGCTTTGGCGTAGGCTTTTAATGCCGATGTTTTGATTCCCTGCGAGCGTCCCACAAATGGTTCTGGACCTACAAAATGCGGAAAACTATGCAAAATGGAGGAAAAAAAGCCGGAAAGCGGATCCTGGGATCAACGCTCATGTGGCAGAGACTTCGTCGCTCAACCGTGACATAACATTTGCAGTAAAACAAAACTACAGTCCGTGAGCTCCTAGATAAGTCTTCCGGTTTGAGTAAAATTGTTTATTTTGACGTAAGCATATGTAAGATGTATAATAAAACCTAGCAAGAGAGAGAAATACGAGCCCGAATACTGCTTTAACCCATTCAAGGCTCATGAGCTCATGACCCACCGATAAGCCATTCCTCTATCAGTGATTTGCAAATGAAACGAGTGATTTCCAAACGAAACCATTGCTTTGGCTTTAAAATTCACCAACTCATATAAACTCAATTTCTTCGGGTGTAGCTCAAAATCGTAGCAAGGTCCTAGCTTGCTAACCCACATGACTACGAAACTTTTGACTCTGGGACTTTTTCTTATTCAAGCCCTCGCGTTGCTAAGTTAAGCTCGTAGCGCTACGTCGTAGTCCGTAGCAACTTAACACATTCACTGCCAAGAACCGCTACGCGCTACGCTCTGTATATAAGCTCTGACTAAAACGTGTTTTGTTTCTTTCTTACAAACAGAAATGTCGAAGTGAGAGAGAGATAGGTTTAATGAACGTTTATAAGTAAGGGCATAAATGTTGTATACTGTATAGTAAATTTTAGATCTAACAAATATGTCCAACTATTGTCAAGCCAGAAGGGTACAACTTAATAGAGTAAATTAATTACAAATGAATAGAATGCACCTAAAATAAAAAAATATATAAAAAGTTATATAACAAAAATTAAATTGTATACATATAAGTCGTATAGAGTGACAAGTAAAATGAAAGCGCGAAAGAGTCATATGGAAATTGTTTTCAAAACCTTCCGTTGCTTTAATATTATGTTATATAACATTTATCCTTCCTTACAAATTTTATTACATTTTCACAATACAATAATTTTAGATACTATCGCCTCCAAATGTATAATAAATTACTCTATTTCTAAAACAACAGACAATTTATAAAAATTGTGATTTGAATTTGGTCGGCGTAGCTCTCGTAGCGAGTTCGGAGCGCTACGCGGCTACGAGCCCGACCTTTGCGGTTACGCTCACGCACAACCGGTTAACCAGACGTTGATTATCTTTTCAACCGGTTACCAATTACTAATCCTTTTCTTTGACTGTGTCATTAAAACGTTAGAATTCTACCAATAAAGATTAGAAAATGAGTATGTACATGAGATACACAGATGTATTTATTTCAAAGTAAGATTTCATATTAATGGAATTAATTTGTCTACGCTTTAATTCAATTTAGTGAGCCACGAAAGCCGCTCTTAATAATTGTCGTCGCCCAATCGTGTTCAATTAGGTCCTTAACTAGTTTTTTTTTTTCAATTCGCGCTCCTTTACTATTGTTTGACAACCTTTCAAAAATCAGTATGAAACTTTTGTTATAATATTGATTTTATTAATGCAATAAGTGTAGCTTCGAGTCCTGGGTTCGAATCCCGTTAAGGGTAATTATTTATGTGACAAGCAAGAATAGTTGTTCCTGAGTCATGGATATATTCTAATGGCTGTATTCATAAACATTCAACAAACTTAGTTTAGCTAAAATGTCATTAAAATTCGTTCATCTTTATCTGACAATATTAGTGCTCGTGAGAAAATGACAAAACACATGTTATTTATCAGACTCATTTTAAGTTTTATAAATAAATAAGGGGTATCTATTTATTTAGTATGGATTTCGTCGTCTAGTATAAACCCATACTCGTGTTACAAACTTGCTTAGTTGGGGCCTAAGTCGATTTGTGTAAAATTGTCCTCAAATACGTTTTTAATTGGGCGTGGGTAGGTCCCCCACAAGGTGGACTGATAAAGGTCGCGGGAGTCTGCTGGATGTAGATGGCGCTGGACCGGTCACTTTGGCACTCTTTGGGGGAGGCCTAGGTCCAGCAGTGGACGTCTTTCGGCTGATATGATGATGATGATGACGTATTTATTTACATTCACATATATGTACATAGTATCATCCACTTTACGTTTAATTACATAGTTAACTTGATACCTCTTCGTCATAATAACACTCAGGAAAAGTATCCAATAAAGTTATTTTCGGAACAAAATCCAAAGTTCACGACTTTAAAACGTCAAGACACCAAATAAAATTAGCAATTTCTTTTAATAACACGGACTGAATATGCTTTAGATGTAAATAGCTAAATTTGTATGTACCTAGTCAACAACATTTAAAACAACTCAGAAATATCTAAACATTACTATCTCAAGGTTTTTTTTTACTACAACGGTGATAAGCCTGCATAAAGCCTGTATAATAAGTACCCTAAGCTACCCACGCCGCGCCTTCCGGTACGTGGTCACCACTCGAGAGCATTTCCCTTGAAGATTCTTACTACGAACGAATACTTATCCGTTTCGTTTGTTTGTATGTAAAAAAGTAGTTAAAAATGGACGTTCTCTGTTTAAATGTGTCTTAATCCATTCAAGGCCAATGATTTACATGTGAGTCGTGGCTCTACGAGTGATTTCCGCTACAAAGCAAAAAAATGGGTTAGGTTAGGCTTTGGCCTCAAATGAGTTAAACCTCATCCTAACTTTTTACCAAGGTCAGGCTCAAACCAATTATAAATAAAACCTATCGTGTTATTGTCCCCCATGTTTGTTTAATTGCACGTCAGAAACGCTGGAACATTGCAAGCAATGTCCCCGTGCGAATAAAATCCGTGGACATAAGCCATTTAAAATTTAAAACTCCCAAGTGTTTCCACGTTATGAAAAACTTTACAGCCCCTAAAAACAGCCGAAAATGGAAATTTTATATCGCCATAAAATTTAAGTGCGCTCTTTAATAACTAAAGCCAGAAGCCGATAGCGTATCGTTGACAAACGGATGAGGCCACCTCACCCACACCTCCCGCCGCAAATGATTACGACATTACACACACAGACACACCGACCACACGCCCACCCGCCAAACACGCCCAACGTCTTGGGTTTTCTTATAAACCACGTTGTGTTCGACGTCCCGCTCTAGCCTGCTGACGCATACGGAGCCGTCTCTGTCGCGCAATGACGAGCCTCGCATAAAGCGGAGCCACATTCCCGCCTTTTTTCCCACTCCATTTTGACAGCTCGCGGCTCCATATCTGGCCGGAAGGTAAGACAGCGTTCACAGGTACCGTTCATAACGTGAAACGTAATTTATTGCCAATCACACCCAAAGCATTTCCAAGAAATACTAAAGAAAATATTCAAATATTTCTTTCATGTTAATGACATTTCATATTACGCGATATACAGGAAAAAATACTCATGCATCAAATCGATGCTAAATTACAATCGGCACTTTCAGTTCATGTGTTTTAAAATCTCAAAACTTCATACCAAACCGCAAACTACAACCTTTAAACCAAGCAAACGAACATTAACGCATGCATGATCTGTATTTTTTTATTCAGAAGAATCAATCGTAAGCGCAATAATGCAAGCATTCATTCAATAACATTCCTACAAATTCCCCAACGTAAAACAAAAGCAAGTCGCTCGTCGCAGCGCAGTGTGCGCGTCGTCTTAGCGACTAAGTGGCTGAAGACGCGTTAGAGGCTGGGCGGGGCTGGGTTGCGGCGCTCCGATATCGGCACACCAAAACACACATTTTTGCCGCCGCAAACCTCGCGCCGAGGGTTAGCCGCGGCCCGCAGACCTGGAACGAGAGAACAGATACCACTACCCCCGTGTAAGAACGGGAGGGTGGTGTCTCGCGCATGCGCGCGCAGGGAGGCTTCGGCGCGCCAAGTTTGACAGTTGTGGAGGAAAGTTTCGGCGGGTGGTCGTCTCGCCGAGGCTTTCCGTGGGCATAAAACGAATTAAGGAAAATGAAGAATGGATTATGAAGAGATTTTATTTTTTAAGTTGTGCATTCTTAGCGACTCTATTCTTCACATGCTAATTTTCAAGTAGATTCCTCATAATTTTGCATTTCATAAGAGGAAAATGACAGCTTGGTTTGTGAGGAAAATGTATTGTATGGGAAGCCACACACACACACAACTCACCGTCAATCTTAAAAGATGGCTGTATTATCACGAAATTTGCCATATGTACGGTTTAAGATTATTTATTCTCATTAAGAATTTTACAAATCACTTGTATGAGAACATAAAACAACCTACTTAGGGTAATTTCGCCGGTTACGCGACCACCTTCGGTTAGCGACCACTTGAAGAACATGGTTTTTTTAATTGAAGATAACATCAACTCTACAGAGCCTATTGAAACAGTCAGCCGTATGCCTTATTGTTCGTAGTTATGGAATAGGAATTTACAAAAAAACGAGAAAATATTCTTTCAGTTCACCAAGTCAGCTAAGTGGTCGCTAACCGGCACATGAAATTAGGTGGTCGCCAACCGGCGAAATGACCCTACATATTTCCACTTTATAAAATATCATTTGACAATAATATCAGCTACCTACATGTTTAACTTATCATGGGCGGAGGTTTGATCTCTGCCTATTATTAAAAACCTATAATTAAGAATAGCTACTTCACTTTATTTGTATATTTGTTCTCAATACACAAATACTGACTGTACTTGAATGTCAAAACGGACGGGGATCATTGGACGTGCGGACTTGACATTAGGCGTTCGTTCACCGAGCGTGGGACAAAAGTGAAATTGATGAACCAATGTCAAGTCGAAAATAAATGGACGCGCGCCGAACCTTACAGCCAGCGTACAGTCGACGTTAAGATGTTTTACAATTTTGGATCTTATCCATTTGTAATAAGGCGAAACATATACGTTTTTGACGTTGGCTGTGCTTGCTAAAGTGTATAATTTCCATTCACAGTAGCAACTGACTAAAAACTCAATATTGACAGCTGTCAGCAATGTCAGCATGTAGATACTAAACAAATGCATGGCAGGCAGGGTATCCAAATTGATCAAGCTCCTAAGCTCTCTACTCTAGGTTTTTAACATGAGTTTCAGTAGGTACCTGGGTATTTTAAGATGTACGGTACGGTAGATTACTAGTAACCTGTCAGTTTTGTGACGAAACGTAGGTATGCGTTTGATATTGGCCGTCAGTTTTATGATGACCTCGCTCGACATTCGTTAGCAACAAAACAAACAGACAATGTTGTACAATGTAACAGATGAACATAATGTTCTGTGAAAAATTTAATTTTTGATACAATATGACTGCCGACTGCACTTTTTTGTTGTTTTAATTACTCATCGATAATTCTATCGGGCTATTTACAGTTTACACGGGTTTTATAACGTTTAATTTAAGAGTTCAACGTTGCAACTTTACAATTACCTGTCAATGAGTATGGACCGTTTTTCACCGGCGAGGTCTAGTTTTGACTTTCATTTTTCAAAACTAATTCGAATGGCATCGTGGCTACGAAACTAGAATATTGTCTGTAGACCCTTCGTGACTTGTGTGATAATTACCTCCAGCCAGTGTGACCCGTAACATGATTGGTTTATTACAGCGGTCGCCAATTCTGGCCGCGACCACGATTAGCTCGCCCATTTTGTTCCGATATGCCGCCCGCCGCGAACTAGGGGCGCCAGGAGCTGTGAAAATGACGGATAAATTATACGGGTGATGTTGGGTCCAGAGGGTGATGTAAGTGTACCTATAAGTAGACACTAGACAGCTATACAAAGTATAGTATGTTAGGGCGAATCGTCTCGGAATTATTTAATACAAGTTGTCATGTCACTTAATTACTCTTCATTATTTAAGTCAAAGCCTTCATGGATCTATGACGCCTCTTATGTATCGTCGAAATCATTTAATAGTTTTTGCAATCATTTGTTATGCAAATACAGCACAACTAATTACGCCCTACGTACACTTTAAAAAAAAAAAAAATAATAACCATTTATTTCAGGCATCTAAGGCCCATAGTAACAAATACCTTAAAGACTAACATACATACAATAGTACATTACTTACCTAGGGCGGTTAAACAAAGAATGTCTCAGATCGCAGGTATTTGACGCCCGAGCCGAAGGCAAGGGCGATAAACATGCGCTCTGAGGCTTTCTTTATTACCGCCCGTGGTGAGTACAAAATTTTACGTCTCTATCTGACCAGGAAGCGGGGTTTTCCGCACGCATAGCGTGCGGTAATTCCTACTTTATGGCCAGGTATGACGTAAAAATATTATAAAATTAAAAACTAATTATTGAGGCGACATAACAGCGTGGCTCCGTTGTGTCGTCAAGTCCGGTGTAGCATTCGGTAAGTTGCCCCGGAACCGCCGAAACACGACACCCTTCGGCCAGAAGTCAGCACACGCGATGGTCTCCTGCAGCGGCCGCGGCACGCGCACCACAAACGAGCTGAAGTGCACGTAGTGGCGCGAACGCAGCTGGAAAACCCTCAGCGAGTACCCAGTCTTCTGGTGAATATACTCCACCATGTCAGCAGTCGTGGCGGAGTAATGCAGGCGCGACACGTACAGCGCCTTTTACATGCATAAGGGCCCATTTACGATAAAAAATACAAGTTTTTTTTTTAATTAAGGACTGACCAGTACCTGATCCCAGTCTCATCTTATGGTAGGTGACGACAGCCTAAGATGAAGCTCAGACTGGTTCAGTAATAGCCTATTTATTCTTATAAATAAACAATTGCGGAAATTACCTTAATTACTAACACAATGGTGTCCCTACACGTCCCGCACTGTGGCCACACGCCACGTAAGTTTCGGGCCGCGTTACGACCAATTTGAGGTCGCCCCTGGTACCCAACCGCGCGTCAACCGACTAGTTCATACAACTTGGTCACACGAGTTATGTTACATTTACATTTACTTATGATTAAGTCACATCATATTTGAGAATGGATGACAAATCTTAATTTTAATTTATTTATTAATATTTGTTGCACTAAAGAAGAACTTATATTATCTACTTACAAAAGCTCGACAGTCAAGCCTAAGGCAAAGCAGTTACATTGATTAGTTTTGTGCCTTGTTAACAGAATTGGGTACTTTCCTGGGTGAAAAAAATATGATTCTGTTTAGTCCGTCAGATAAATTATCAAAAAATATTGGACATGTATTATTTATTTTGTCAATCAAACAAAAAGTGATAAGATATAGGGGTGGATTGTAAAAAAAATTACATAAGTAATTAAGGGCCTTAATTTAATCTATGCTTTGACTTTTTTCCATTGTGTAACGAAAGTTACCCATATAAAATGTATGGGTAATTGCCGTTACACAATGGAAAAAAGTTAAAGTGTAGATTAGATTAAGGCTCTTAACTATGTACAATTTTTTTGCAATCCATCCGTTAGCCCGTTAAATTTCACATTATGCTAAAAAGTGTAGGTACCATAATGACGTCAACGCGGAAGTTTCGCCACGCACAACGCTAATATTTTTCTCTCTGACGGACAACATTTTTTTTAGGAAAGTAGCCAATTTTGCCCAGCAGTGGGACTCTTAAGGCTAATAAATAAAACAAATAAATTGCCAATTATCAATTTAAGTTTATTGTAATTTGTAGGTAACATTAGGCCTAGAAATCGATTAGGTAACAAAATATTCGAGCTCGCATGACTATGCCTTTATATGCCTCTCTCATCATCCTCCTATCGTTTTCCCCGGTTGTGCCCTAAAGGAGCCAGAGGGCCTACCGCGAAAGGCTTTCGAAGTTTCCCCTCTCTGTCATACTTACGAGTTCGTACATAAGTGCGACAGAGAGGGAAAACTTCGAATGCCGTTCGCGGTAGGCCCTCAGCATCCGCTTTGGAGCCTTTATATCGCTCCTTATCGAAATTATATCGAGAATAACAATCAACTTTCGAGTCGTATTGCATGTTCGCTGAAAAACAAGTACAATATAGTCATCTTTATATTGAACTAGCTGCCCGCGCGGCTTGGCCCGCGGATTCCAAAGAACGCAGGAAGACCCGCGGGATAAAAAATAGTCTATGTCCTTTCAGAAACTCCATTCTATACGCAGGTGAAACAATTTTTGAAATCGGATTAGTATTTCCGTAGATTACCCATTACATACAAACAAACAAACTTACGAACTTACAAAGCTACAATCTCACAGACACCTCTTTATATGTAATATTAGTATAAGTATATAAAACCATAGGCTTAAACGGCGCAAGTATGCAAACATTAACAGTGGTTGCATATTTGAGCCGTTTGGGGTTGAGACCTTAGGACCCTGGGGGGAAAGTGCCCACAGGGTCTTTAAAGAGTGCTCGAAGCGACTCGCCGAAATAACGGGTGACCGGAGGGCTGGCTCATACCTCGCACAGAGGATAAGCATTGCCATCCAACGTGGCAATGCTGCCAGCCTTCTGGGCACGTTGCCCAGTGACGGCGAACTGGGGCAAATATTTTATTTGTAAGTTATTTTATTTTATAAGTAGTTTAGTTTTAGATATTAAGTTATTTTATTTTATAAGTAGTTTAGTTTTAGAGAGGTATAGTTAAAATTACATTATTTACAGAATAAACCATAGGTATTTTAATAGAGTATAAGGAATACGTCATCGGAATTCTACATGTAGAACAGATTTATTCGATCGCCTGCAACCCGCTAAAATAAAATCAAAAACGTGTGAGGTGCAAACACTTTCACCAATCAATAAATTGTCACCTTTACTACCTTCACATAAAGTCTATAATAACCTCACCGGCATCAGCCACGCACTAAACACCGTCGTCACTGAATAAATAACTTGACACTTGTTCGCAAATAAACAATTTAAAATGTCAAGAATAGGGAAAGGGTTGGGTTTTCCCTTCAAGTTTCCTTCTGACATTATGTTTTCTGACAACCAATTTTAGAGCCGTTTGCGTTAACGTGTGAAGGGTTAAACGCGCTTTGTATTTGCGTGATACTTGCTTAAGTATTTTAATCATTTATAGTATCTATTGGTGTAGGTTAATGTAGAATAGGGAGACGACATATTGCCTAATGTCTAACAAATATCATAAATTCGGGAGCCTTGTCTCGCTTTAAATTATTAATTCTATTAATTTTGAATTTGAATCATTACAAGTACGGATTTGGTAAGGCAAGACTTGTTTTTATAAATTTAATAATCCTAGAAAGTTTATAGTCGGATACATGAAATATACTTATTTTTATCTATATAGTGGTTTCAAGCCGATTAAAAATTGTAGTATACCTATAATTTGTCCCATTTTGATACAATCCACGCACACGGGGGTGCCTTTCCAATCACAAAATCAATAAAATAAAAATCTGATATCATGCTTTATGCGTTCATATATTGCTTCACCTAGCTATACCAAAACGGCTTATATTTGTTCCTCGGTCCAACGCTTATACGACTTTTTAAAATAGTAAATACAGCATTGAACAAAGTATCGATATAAATAAGGGAAGTGTCGCGGGCCGATTGGCTCGATTATGGCTCCACGGAGACTAATATCCCTTTCTTTCGTAAATGTTTTTGGGGATGTTATTTTTTGGCGTCGGTCGCATCTGGCGGCCGGGGGCGAATGGAAAGGAGCTGAACTGTCTTGGGCCACGCACTTGGGTCCAGGCAACGAGGTGGAACGTATGGACTAGTGTGGACTAATTACCTTATTTTGCCGAAGGATTTTTTATTGCACCTTAATCTACACTCTCACTACAGCTGGTCGATCACGTAACGCATTGTACGAATGTTAGGTAGGGCTAAATGTTAAATTTTATATGGAAAAATGACAGTTGGATTGTCCTAACGCGCGTTCGGAACGGTACGTGATTACCCCTCGGAGATCACATATAAAGTAACAGTAGACACGAATTAACAACTGCCAATAATAAACAAAACCCGGCCAATTGCGAGTTGGACTCGCGCACGAAGAGTTCCGTACCATTATCTATAAAAACGGCAAAAAAAAATATTCTATAATATTTTTTTTTCTTACTCAACAAAAATTACGATAAACTTAGTCTTAATCTTCGCCAAACTGCATAACAGTATTTATATTTCATATTTCTTAAATAATTATTTTATTCTGTTTTTTAGTATTTGTTGTTATAGCGGCAACAGAAATACATAATCTGTGAAATTTTCAACTGTCTAACTATCACGGTTCATGAGATACAGCATGGTGACAGACGGACAGACAGACAGATAGACGGGCGGACAGCGGAGTCTTAGTAATGGGGTCCCGTTTTACCCTTTGGGTACGGAACCCTAAAAACTACTTTACCTACACGCGTATGGTAAAAAACCTTTCACAAACGACGTAAAATTCATTCTTATGTCGGTCATTTAACAATTTTATCAATTAATCTGTTCGTTACCTTGATAATCTTCTCCTTGATAATCTGGAAGTTGGTTAAAAAGGCATTCAAATCACGGAGCTTGACATGCATTAATTTAACGTGTCACAAAAAAGCGGCTAAGTAATTTGAAAATCCCCCTTGTTCCTCGTAGATAACCAAGTTTGATAACACGAAATTGAATTGACTTGATAGTTCGTGGCACCTACGTGACTCTTCAAGTGCAAAAATATGGGTGCATACTTACTCAAAAATATTTCCCATGGCTCATATGTCGGCGAATTAAGGGTTCGGTACAAAATGAGAGGATTTTTGTAACCAATGTAACCAGACCTTATGTTTTACCAATAAACACCTTTGACTTGACTTGATTAATTCAATACATATGTTTGCACTTCCCTGTACTTATAATTGACATGTTATTTTAATGAGTAAAATTGTCGCCATATAAAGAATATTGCCTTGCAAAATATATACACGTACATATATGGTAAAAGAACGTGAGATTATATGTTGCCCGATATATTTACCACCAGATCAGGGGAACGATTTTTGACTTTCGAGCGCTCGAAAATGAAACAATAATACATTGGTTAACAAGGGGCGTATGAGGAATATTGCAAACGAGAGTCTATCAGAAGCCCGACGCCGTAAGGCGGAGGGCTTTTGATGACTCGAGTTTGCAATATTCTTACGCCCGTGTTAATACACAATGTTTTTCATCACATTTGCGAGGAAATAAACAACCACAAAAGACAGAAAAACCTATGTTTTATACAAGCGCATCAATGAAATGTTGACGAAATTGACAACTTCACTTCTAGATCAGTGCGAGTGGAGGGCGTAGCTTCAATATTTCAACCAATCACAGAGCATGGAGCATGTGGTTCTTGCAGGGCATGGCCTGCTCGATTTTATTTTCCAACCAATCACAGAGCAGAATTCTTGTCGTACGCGGCCGTCCAGATTTGCTTAACCAATCAGATCACACACAAGCTCATTACTCCCTTGGGACCATTATTTCCCGCGGGAACAATTTAGGCCATTGTCCTTCTGTATACAGGCAAGGAATAACACCATTTATGAGCAAGTGTGATGAAAAAGTATATACGAGTACGATTGTAGTGTCAAAATTGCAAGCACTTACTCTTTACCGATAGAATTGAATACGAGTGGTCAATACAACTCGTTTTTCAGTTGTCTGTCGCTATTTCAAAATAGCATTTCATAATTTTTGTCAGTTTTCGAGTGAAAGAGTCGAGCGCTCGAAAGTCAAAAATCGGTCCCATGTACATAAATATCCAAGATTTGTACACAAAAGTCCTGCAAAATGGCATTAAGAACGTAGTCGGTCTGCGACAAAATTGAGAAATAGGTATTTGTACAAACTATTGCCGTCGCGTTGCGCCCAAGCGACCGCGTGCGATGCGCGATAGGGACAACCGCAGCTCAGACCGATTTTCACTACAAAATCTTGACAAGATCGATGCTTTGTATTCCCCTGTTTTCTCCGCCAAACCTGCGCCGATTCAATTATGTTTGGTGTTGAAATTTAGAGAAAGAGTAGATCTATGTTCCTATTATTTTGTTTTAACGTAAAAACTTTTCATATTTGTCTGGTAGTCATCTGAATATGACAGTAAAAATGGGGCATTTTTTAGGTTTTCAAAAATTCGTATCTGTTTTGGTAATTATTTTTTGGGAAAAAGTAAATGACAACATACAGTGCACCTAGATTTTATAAAAAAAAACGAGTCCTCTAGAAGGATACACCAGGAAGGAAATAGGGGAATACGTTTGTATGGAAAAATGCTGCTAGGATACCCTCTTAATGTTTTTTTTTTTTTATAACGGGAACGGACGACAACGACTTATTGTGATTACTGGAGTGATCGAAGTAAGCTACTCACCTTGTTTAATTAGCTACCAGTATTCAAATAATGTTGCAAGCGCAGCAATACATTCGCGCCACACATCTTTTTTTTGTAATAAGAATTTAAAAACCGGTTAAGTACAAATTTTCATACACCATACCCGTAATGTCAGGACCCCAGTCATTCTTGAACAATCTTAAACAGCTCATAGTATAACTGTGTATAAGTTACCGTTGCACAGCGCCATCTGCATTTTGGTACTAACAACTTACAACATAGTATGTTGGTTTATCAGCGATAGCTTTTTATCACGCGTACCGATTTCGATTATTTATTTTTTATTTGAAAGAAAGGACTTCAAAGATAATCTCATAGGAATTTTTAAAACATAAATTATTTTTGATTAATAAATAAAAATACGCTAGATAGAGATATCGTTTTATTTTTTCTGTATTATTTATGTTGCTTTTAATCATATGTAATTATTTCATAATTTTTGCTTGGCAAACTTCGGAGATAAGGGGGTGGGGGAGGTTGATATTTTTTTCTACATTTTCCTTAATAAATCAAAATTTTACTACTGTAGAAAAAAAAACGGTTTTAGAAAGTGCAACTCAAGCCCTTATATATAATACCCCACTTGATCTATTTACTAGACTGAATTTTGAACCCCCATACTCGTATATGTTCAAATTAGGAACACCTGTTAAGAAGACACGTGTATGGAAAATTAAGAATTTAAATATACATTTTATTTTCTGTTACAGTTAGTGTTTTTATTACAGTTGTTCCAAATTTGAATTTGATAGCTTAAGCAGTTCTTGAGATATTTAACGTTGTGACAGACGGACAGGCGGACAGACAGACAGACGGACAGAGTCGTTCCCTTTTTACCTTTTTGGTACAGTCTCCATCACATACATAGGTACACTATAGGTGTTCAAAAATATCGGCACATGCACCCTAATGCCTTGAAAATAGAGGTGTGTTCCGTTGTTTGTGAGCTGCTTGTTTGCTCCGAGGTATGTGATGGCGACTGTACGGAACCCTAAAAATAAAAAATTGCCTTTTACTCTCTGGTCAGACTACTGGTCACTCTCATGTCCATACAATGCCAGTCGCCGCGGCCAGGTCACTTAGGTTAAGTAGCCTCTTAGCTGGGCACGTGTCTCTGGGTATATACCCTTGCCGTTACAGCAGGTGTTCTCAACTCCGGCTCATTGTGATTGAAATTGCGCCGTTTTTTCGAGGGGACTTTTATTGGCTATTTTGTAATGTAATTTTTCCGGGTTATTGCGAGCCGGGAATCGAGGCGTGCGGGAATTTTTGTGATTCGGCTGTCTAGCTTAATCGTTGGAACGGGTGAGTACGTAGGTACTTTATTTCGCTTCTAGACCGGGAAGAATGAGTCTTGAAATGCGTTCGAGAGCAATTAAAAAAATAGCTCGATGAACTCATTAAATTTTAATTATAAATTCTTAACAAGCTCCAAACAAATACGGCTATTTTAATGTACTTGGTTTCATTGACTCGAATCCCAGTAAGGGCAAATTTTTGTGAGATAAGCCTAAATATTTAGCTATTAAACTATATGAGTATATCGTTATCCAGTATGTATATGTATACAATCATTGCTTAGTTTGATAGTAAAACTATGTGTAGGTAGGTACAGATTGTAATACAAAAGTATTTATTACTTACTTTTATTAAGAGAACCTAAAACTTTTGCTGGTTCATTAATTTTTAGGGTTCCGTAGCTAAATGGCAAAAAACGGAACCCTTATGGATTCGTCATGTCTGTCTGTCTGTCCGTCCGTATGTCACAGCCACTTTTTTCCGAAACTATAAGAACTATACCTACTGTTGAAACTTGGTAAGAAGATATATTCTATGAACCGCATTAAGATTTTTAATACAAAAATAGAAAAAAACTATAAATTTTGGGGGTCCCCCCATGCTTAGACTTAGAACTCAAATATTTTTTTTTTTCATCACACCCATACTTGTGGGGTATCTATGGATAGGTCTTCAAAAATGATATTGAGGTTTTTAATATATATTTTTTCGTAACTGATTAGTTTGCGCGAGAGACACTTCCAAAGTGGTAAAATGTGTGTCCCCACCCCTGTAACTTCTAAAATAATAGAATGATAAGAGTAAAAAAAAATATGATTTGAGGGCATATTCATTATTTTTGCACCCTTAAACGGATAGTTAAGGATAGTCAATGTCAATCGCCTACGTTTAGTAACAAAACCGACAGGTTAGACGGACGTGACTTAAACATCACTTTAATCTGCCATTTTTTTTTTAATTTCCCCATTACCATGCAAACTTCCACCGAAAATTGGTTTGAACGAGATCTAGTACCTAAGTAGTTTTTTTTAATACGTCATAATTCGTAAACCGCAATTTATGTTACGGAACCCTTCATGGGCGAGTCCGACTCGCACTTGGCCGCTTTTTTTTATTATTATTCAGTCCTTTAAAATTAAAAGTTTTATTTCCAATGTCATACATAAATTTTTCTCAATACTAGGATGCTAGGTAAGGTCAGGGACGCTGAAGACCATTTCCATACATTCTCTTACATGTTCGAGTATGTCTTATAAAATAACCCTAGCTCAAGCTCACGTAGCACAGTTTCTAATATAAGAACCGGCAGCAAAAAGCAAACAAGCCCGCGCAGATATTAAAGGCATATCTCTCTATTATGAGCGGGAAGTTCTGTAATTTAAGGGCGGCGGCGGCATATGGCGGGCGATAGAGATGGGCACCATGTATGACGATAGTTGGTATCGATATCGATATGTTAATTGGTAACAATGACTTCTTTAACCAGTGGCATCGTATAGTCGGGTCATACAGCTTAAAACAGCAGCGTAAAACAAAAGTAGTATCCACTGAGGTCAATAGTTAAGGGCTTCCGTGCATATAAAAAATGATATATTTGCATGAAATCATATAAGAGGAGACGCAGTTTATGTGGATTAAGAGTTTAACTAAAAATTAGACGATGCAGCCCTTAACTTTGGCAATGTCCACAGAAGAGACGCGGACGTAAATTTCTGTCCCAGTCACAAAGTAGAGAGAGAAAATACCACGGCTGCGCCCGCGTCGTGCGCAGGATTTAGGCGGAGCTGTGGGATAGAATATAGCCCATGTCCATCCCGAAGATTAATTCAACATACTGGTGAAACATTTTTATGAGGTCAGATGAATTCGGAGACGATTCATAAGTACACAAAGTTACAAACTGACGAACTTTACTTCTTTATTATAATAATAGTATAGAAAATTACACTGAATCCTTTTGAGAAACATTACGGAATGAAATAGTATAAAAAAAACCTCGGTGTCCGTTTGTATGTGGTTTTTCCATCATCCTATACGATTAACTAGTAATGCGAATGTGTGACAGCGTATTTCTTACCTTTTCACCCTCTAACCTCTAAACCTTGTTATATTTCCGAAAAGATTCCTCTTTAACGATAGTCTCGTCTCACCTTTATAGTTTGAGTATGAGTAAAATTAGTGAGTCCTAGGTAACCTACCTACCCTATATTATATAATCTACTGTACACAAAACAAATTAAGATTGAATACGAATTTTAATACGTATACAAATAACGCCTGACGCCTGACCAAGGGTGTAAGACCGGGGCTCACTTATAAACAGATCTAACATTAATTAAAAATTAAATAATGAAATATAATTATACCCAGCATCATGATGATAGAAGTTTTGTTAACTCCATCTCTGTCACTTGATCGAAATAAAAGATGGATATAAGTATTTAATTTCATTTAGTATCCGTAACACTAAATTCGAACAACGCAGTACGAACAATACATTACATATACTATTTATTGCACACCTACCATAAATCTGGTACAAAATAATGCACAGATATACAGAGCGAAGAGGTAAATGCGGTCTTATCGCTAAAATTTAGATTTCAAATCGATAGTTTATCGATAGAATCCCGGGGCCTCCCTAGCGCGCTCGTTCCTCAGACACAGCTGCACTCCGCGATTATAACTAGCTTAGCGAACTCACCAGCTCACGGCTTATTATTACTTTATTAAATAAATAGAACAATGACATCATTAACATTAGGAACAAATTATTAACGACAAAAACAAATAGTATACCGAAACATACCCAGAACAAGCGCCGCGCGTCGCCGTCCATTTTTAACGTGTTAATTGTGTTTTAAGTTTATATCGATATGTATGTTAGTCAGTAAGGTATTTGTAAATAGAAGCCTTGTTGCCTGAGACAAATAAATAAATAATCCACTGCCAACAGTTCCGTAGGCGTAGCGCTACGGTCGTAGCAGATAACATGCCAATAATCGTATGTAGAGGAAAGCCTCTACGAGCAGAGAGCCTACCTAGCGCGCTCCTCGCACTCGAGAGCAAATAAACGGAATCACGTTTGGCTTTTCCGCCCAATAACTTTTTCAATTTTCATGCAATCCTGAACAAATTGGTACCAAATGATAGCTAAAAATTTTCCTTGATATCGGGGTCAATGACCGAGGAAAACCCTTATTTCCTAAGATTGGGCAAAAACGCCTTACAAAAATGTAAGACAGACAATTTTCTTAATAAAAAAAATTATTTAACAAATTCAATACTTTGTGTTCCTAGCCCTTTCTACACATGTTAAACGATTTTTCATCGACCGTATCAATTTCTGCACGTAGCATTGCGGAATCGCCGCCCACTCCTCCTGTAACGCCGTTTTCAGCTCCTCAATGTCGGATGGTGCAGGATCTCGCTTCCGAACATTCCTCTTCAGGTAGTCCCACATGTATTCGATTGGTTTGAGGTCCGGGCTAAGAGCTGGCCAGTCCATGACGGGGATAAGCGACTGATAGCTCTCCCCTCCCCTACACCCTTTTTATACCCTTTAATTGGTGTTCAATTAGTGACCTCAGCAACGCGTAAATTTCGACCAATCGGGAAAACGTTTGTAAACTGAAAAATCCTGAACCGATTTTCATCATTTTAAAGCTAAATGTTCAGGAAATATATTTCCAACAGTAGAATTCTGAGAAAAAACTTAAATTTCAAGATACGACGGAAAAACTGAAAAATGCGAAGAGATTCCGTTTATTTGCTCTCGAGTGTATGTATTGACACATTCCCTGCCAAGAATCGCTACGCGCTACGCTCGTAGCCGTTCCCGCAGTTTTCCTCATATTTAGCGGAAAGCGCCTACGGCGTAGACACCCGATAGTCTGGTTCCTGTCCATGTGTTAAAAGCTGCAATGTGTAAGTCATTCAAGCTCCTAGCGACTGGAATGCGTCAAAGGGGAAGCAGCTAGGGTGTTATGAAAAAAATGCGACTGGTGCTACGTGTACGGCGCGCGGCGTAGCGTTGCTAGTCAAGGAATAGGTTGAGTATCGTACGGCTTCAAGCGATTTTGGCCGTCATACTTTTGTTCTTACTCTTTTGTTTGAAAGAAAATGGCACAGTGGAAAGTCATCTCGCACATATTTGGAGCAGCCCAACTGGGGAATTACCTCCTAGAACTTAAAGAAGGCCGCAGGCGGCAGCCTATCGTACATCTTCATCACGTACTACATACGTGACATACATCTACCTACCAGTAATGAAAAATTCCAGATGTATAGCGTAGACTCTAAGCGTAACATTTATAGACAAAATATAATTTCACATTCATAACTACGTCATTTTCGGATTTGTATCCCTTTAGTCTCAGGGAAGGATAAGTCATCCCATGGTAATTATTAAAGCAAGAATTTAATCATTTCTACTTGTTTTATTTTTTCACTTTCCACTTTCTGCGGAAAACGAAATTGCGGGCTGAAGATGGTCTTATTATTAAGGGGAGCCTGCGACAATAGGAACCTTTTCCCGTTTGTACCGATTATCAAACACGAGGCCTCAAGAGTGTAGGTGAGAAAACGCCAACACAAACAACTGTTGCAATCACCAATGCAAATGTTTACGAACTGCCTGTAGTAATAGTGTGCCTACTTGCACTCGGAAATCAACGGTTTGTGTCAACCTTATACATCTCTTTTGCACGACATTGAAATTTCAACTCTTAATCTCATGAACTAAGGTTGCTTTTGTAGTGATGGTTCTGAGATAGATACGAGGTTGATGAGATGAATTGAGAATTCGCGACGGAAATAGGGACGCGTGATTCAGCGGATCCGCTGGAGATGAGTTGATCAGGAACAAGTGAACGATTGTACTGTTCATACTTTGACACTGTACACAGGAGGTTTGATCGTAACACGTTCCGATTTATCCCCTGTGATTAAAATAACCACATTTTTGAATTTGGAATATGTACAAAGTTTAAGATTGTGTTAAGCCTTTATGAAGTAATGAAAGTCAAGTAAGGTCAGGTGGGGCAAGAGGAACATTGGGGAAGGACGAACACTGAAGAGATTTTGGACTTAAGGGGCAGTGAGCGAGATACATTACATAGGATATCATTCACTAATTTGACATCAAACATACTTAACTATTTAACAGCGGGACAGTCCAGCATTCGGCTTTTAACATAACTTAATTAAAGTGACGATACTTTATCTCAGTGATTACTAACCTTTTCAATATCGTTACCCCCGTGGTAACGGGTAACCCCGTCAGGAAAACTGATTTTACCTCCAATTTAAATAACCGCTAATATCGCCTACATATTTATTCATTTTAGATACCAACTCTGCTACCCCCAAAGCATACCTGTTTTACCCACACGGGGTTAAGGCGACGTGAGCTCCAAAAACTCATTTTTTAAAAATCGTAGCTCTTGTTTGGATTATAATACGGCTGCCCTAAATTTAGTTAGCAATCTTGAGGTCTTTTTCGAGGGAAATCAGCTATTCGAATCCTGAGTTTTTGACTTTCGCTCGATTGAAAAAAATCACGAACAAAGGTCTGAAATACACTTAAAAAACTCATAACAAATTATGCAGTTCTAAAAATCGGCAATGTCATGTTTGAGGGAAATCGGCTATTACTTTTTTATTTATTAAAACGCACAAAAAATGAATATTAAAAAACATGATATCCGCGCTTCCAAACACGCACTTCCATCTCGCTCACGCTTATGCTCAGTGAGAGTGAGAGAAGACCACGAACCTACGTCCCCTTAAGAGGAATGCCTATCTGCGATTTTCCCATACAAACGCTCTCGACTGTTTCCTCCCTGGTTTTTGAAACTAGAGCAATGATTTTTTCAAATAAGATCAATATCATCAATATCTATGCCGCTACGTTTTGCTTTTTTGGATATTTTTATTTTAAAGAATCTTACAGCGCCTCGAAAATCGCAAAAACGGCTTTATTGAATTCGGTACAAAAAAAGGCGCAGTATACAAATATGACAACAAATATGCAAAAATTCAAAACGTAGCGGCATAGATTATTTCTTCCTCTTGCAGTTTCCAAAATTTATATCACGGTTATCACAAGACGGCGCGAGCTGTGTCGCGGCCAAATAGACTATCGGTCTCTCTTTATGTGGTCTAATTAGAAAAAAGACAAAAATGCTGACTCACCGCGACACGCTCGCGCGCCATTTTGTGACAACCGTGCAGGTTCGTTAGTGCTTTTTCTTGTCGTTTATCATATTATAAACTGACAATGATACGCAAGGCGATTTTTAAGACAGTTTACGGTAAAATTTGCTTTCACGTGGAACATTCGACACCGTGCCCGTTAGGTACAGGTCTCGTATAGGTCTATTTGCCTCGACACAGATCTCGACAAAGGACGAAGACGTTAATTATTCACTAGCCGACACATCGGCGTGCTGGTTGTTAGTCTCGAGTTCTAGTTAAATAAAGGGGAACCGACGGAGGATTTTTGTTACCAGCTGTACGTGTGTTGGTTTCTTAGTGGAATTTTGACAAAATGTACTGTAGAGTGCGCAATAAACAAGTCCAGTTGGTTTCATTCTTGCATACTGCACATAGTTTACAGTCCTACAGTAAACAAATTTGATTTTATTAACAGCCTAAGTTTTGGTGTTGTTTTATGATTTTTCAGTATAGCTATGACTTTTTTAATAAAAAATAAATAAATACTGCGGGACAATGTCACACATTTCCGTTAAGGGGGCGCCATGGGATCGCGAACATTTCACCACGACGCCCTCCGGCGGCCCTGGATAGCCAGGACACCCGCGCAAAAGAAAGGGGAGGGCCAGGACGCTTGACCCTCCCACTCCACAATGTAGAGCCGTGCAGTGTGGGTCCCCTACCCACTGGCTCTACTGGGGGAGGACGCGACCAGCGGCCGCAAACTGAAGAATAGATAGAAGACGCTTCTACCCCGCCGTCTGCGCTGGAGCGGGAGCGCGTCCGCACTGTCTTCGCGCTCCCTCTCCGCGGCTTCCTTCTGCCAGATGACTGTTTCGTAAAAGGAGGCCACCACTTCCCACGATCTCTCGCTGCCCAGCATGGCCGCCACGACACTGTGCGGCGAGAGATCATCCACATTGAGGGCTGTTACCATAGTGCGGCGCTCCTCGGCCCACCTGCTGCACTCATGGCAGGCAAGGCTTCCCTCTCTTTCAATTCTGTGCAGGTAATGACCGAAACAGCCATGTCCGGTCATCACCTGCGTCATTCGGAACCCCACCTTGCCATGGGCCCTCTCTACCCAGGCGTCAAACGACCCGAGGAGCGCTTCTATGGTGCGCAGTCCATATCGCGACTCCTCCAGATCTATGTTCCACCTGTCCCTCAATCGCCGCTACGTTTGCCTGCGAGCGGCCCTCACCTCTTCAGGAGCGGGAGATTCTCCCGAAGCTGCGCGCCTCGGCTAGCATCTCCGCGTCCAGCTCCCACGGAGGAGTGCCCGCCAAGGCGCACGCCGCCGCACACGCCACCGTTACGTAGGCCCTGCAGATACGGTTGGCCACCACCCTTTGTGGCCTCCTAAGCAGGGCCTTATTTGCCGCATTTAGCCGGTCCACCCAAATCAGGGCCTCGTAAAGGGCCATGCTCCGGGCGACCCCACACAAATCGACCTAGTACATACCAAACTAAGGAAGGCTTACCTTATGGGTAGATTAGATACTTGACGATGATCTAAATACTTATGTTTATGATTATGTTTATTTAATGCAGAAACCATGGTTACAAAGGATAACTTTGATAAAGGAACTTAGATAAATAGATGTTTAATACCTATACAGAAAACAATCAAGACTCAGGAACAAATATTCATAGGTGCTCATTACAAAAATATTTATTAAACTAGCTGTTGCCCGCGACTTCGTCCGCGTAGAACTTTTTATCGTCTTAGAAAATGATTTCTCTCAATACAAAATTTGAACCCTCTTTTAGGGGATGATTAAAAAAAACGTTGATGTTCATTTTCTAGTTTGTGAACAAACAGTCTAAAACCAAAGTTAAAAATCTCATACTTTAAAAATGCCTTGAAATACTCAAACTTTGAACCAATTTTAACACTCTTAGGGGATGAATTTGGAAAAACTCTGAAATCAGTTTTGTAGTCTTTTAACGTACAGAATAAGACCGAAGTTAAAAATCTCTTACTCACACTTTAACATTTTATTGCTCGCCATTTAAAATTTGAACCCCCTTTTAAACCCCCTTAAAGGTTGAATTTTTCTAATCGCTGAAAGAACTTTTTTCGTAAACTTTTAAGTCTCTAGCTCAAAAAAAGTGTTGCCCATACAAAGCTTTCTTAACCCCCTTAGGGGTGGAATTTTCTAAAACGCTGAAAGTACTTTATTATTAATTTTAATAAGTAACATTTTGAATAGTTTTAAGTCTAGTAAAAAAAAAAGTTTTTCCCACACAACACTGGATTACCCTTCTTAAGGATCTTAAGGATCCCCTTAGGGATGGAGTTTTCTAAAACGCTGAAAGTTCTTTTTTAGTATTCTAATAAGTAATCTTTTTGCAAAGTTTTAAGTCTAACTCAAAAAAAAGTGTTGCCCATGCAAAGCTTGCTCTCCTTTTTAACCCTATTAGGGGTGGAATTTTCTAAAACGATTTGTGTACTTTTTTTGTATTTTAATAAGTAATCTTTCTACAAAGTTTCAAGTCTCTAACTCAAAAACATAAACTTTCCCTGATAAAAACTTTGCACCCCTTTTTATCCCCCTTAGGGATAGATTTTTTCAAAACGCTGAAAGTCTTTTTTTTTGTATTTTTATAAGTAATCTTTCTACAAAGTTTTAAGTGTCTAGCTCAGAAAAAGTGTTCCCCATACAAACCTTGCACCCTTTTTTAACCCCCTTAGGGAATGATTTTTGTAAAACGCCGAATGTAGTATTTTTCATGTTCTAATAAGTAATTTTTCGTCAAAGTTTTAAGTCTCTATTAAAAAAAAATATGTTTTTCCCATACAAACTTTGTACCCTATTTTACCCCCTTAGGGGTGAAATTTTCCAAAACGCTGAAAGTACTTTCTTTGTATTTAAATAATCTTTCTACAAAGTTTTAGGACTCTAGCTAAAAAAAATAGTTTCCCACATACAAACTTTGCACCCCTATTTTAGCCCCCTATTTTTAGGGGTAGAATTTTCTAAAACGCTGAAAGTACTTAATTTGTATTCTGATGACTAATCTTTCTACAAAGTTTTAAGTCTCTATTTAAAAAAAATATTGTTTCCCCCATACAAAATTTGCACCCCTATTTTACCCCCTTAGGGGTAGATTTTTAAAACACTGAATCTAGGTACTTTATTTGTATTCTAATGAATAATTTCTCTACAAAGTTTTAAGTCTCTATTTAAAAAAAAATAGTTTTTCCCATACAAACTTTGCACTCTATTTTACCCCTTTAGGGGTAGAATTTTCTAAAACACTGAAAGTTCTTTATTTGTATTCTAATGACTGATCTTTCTACAAAGTTTTAAGTCTCTATTTAAAAAAAAAATGTTTCCCCCATACAAACCTTGCACCCCTATTTTACCCCCGTAGGGGTGGAATTTTCCAAAACGCTGAAAGTGTTTCATTTGTATTCTAATAACTAATTTTTCTACAAAGTTTAAGTCTATAGCTCAAAAAAAAAAGGTTCTCCCATACAAACTTTGCACCCCCATTTTACCCCCTTAGGGGTAGAATTTTCAAAAATCCCTTTTTATCCCTAGCCCACGTTATAAAAGCAACATACTGTGCAAAAATCAACTCTCTAAGATTAGTAGTTTCGGCTGTGCGTTGATGAGTGAGTGAGTGAGTGATTGAGTGAATAAGTCAGTCAGGACATAGGCATTTATTATGTATAAATAGATAGAAGATAATGAAACTCCCATTCAAATATCTCAAAAAATTATGAAGCTACATCCGTTTTAATGTCACTTGTTAGAGTGAGAAAACGATGAGGGACTGTGACGTCAATATACTCGAGCGTCATAGTAAAAAACAATCGTTTCATATGAAGGTGCGTTTTGCGGAAAAGGGACAGAACATATCCCCTCTTAAAACTTTGGACTCTTATAACTTAATCATTACCTATATAACCTCTTGCTTTGTTTTTTTCTCCATTTGACTATATTTATTTTAAATTCTTTTTCGAGAAAATACATTATGATTATTTACCATATTTTCGATTCCTGAGCTATAACCACGAATTTCGGAATTCGAAAATATTCGGGTATCTCTATCTCTATCGCACTAACCATACTCGAGTGACAGGGATGCAAATATATGAACATTGAGTATCGGTTTTCGTGGTAGCGCCGCAGGTACTTTGGCTGAATGCGCCGAGCGCGTGCCATTGTCATTCAAAAAAAACAAATTCGTGTTAATTATATTGTTCAAATTTGTTGATTTCATTTATTGAAATTACGACATAAAACGACATTTGCGCATATAAGTTCTCATATCAGAATCGAATATTTTTTTATGGTTTATATTTTAGCATTTGTCTCGTAAAGGTCTATCGTAGACTGGATTTAAATTATTAATAAGTGAAAGGCAAAGCAATTCCGCCATTTTGACGAAGATTTGACGGTTCTTATAGCTGACAGTTGGAGCAGCGTTTGATTTCAATAAAAATAAATGAAAAATTAAATGAAGTCGTATATTTCGGAAATATAATTAACTGTCGCAGTCGGATAAAAACTATCCTAAGTTGCAGCTAGAATAATAATGTACCTATATAAAATGTTTCATATTTTTCCGTTCATGGGATGCTGAGAACATTCGAACCGCGCAAAACTTAGTTTCAAACTGGCTGATTCTTTTTTTAATTTAGAGATTTATTATAAGTGGAGATAATTGCCTTTTTATTAAATTATTTTTTAAGAAAGTGTCGCACCCTTTTCATCTTTGTCCTTGTTTATGCTTCTACGAGCGGGTGTCACGCGACTATGAAAACGGTCACGCTTGCACACAAACACTCCTAAGGAACGCTATATTTTTATGTTTGGGGCTAGCGCACGCGTCGCCTCTACATAAACGCTGCTTTAAGGCAGTTTCAGGTCCAGTGTAAGGAAGAACAGATGATTGGACCAACACATCTAAGGAATTACACAACAAATTTTAATGAATTCTTGTTGTGTTTTTCTTGTTTTCTTTTGATGTGTAGGGACCACGCAATCACGACCAAACACTAAATATCAATAATAATAATCAATGGAGAGCGAAAGTATTTCGTCGGGTGACAACCCAACTTTACACGTAGGTAATAGGTAAAGGAAAAGTCAAAGTCAACCTAATTACTTTTGTAACGCAGTTGATATATCTTAATTTATTTTTCTACCCAACGATTTATTACATAAAATCTGCAAACATTTCTACGACACCCTCAAACCTTATGTTAGTCAAATATCGCGCATATAATAAACAATCTACATGAAAAAGCCATCAAATCGTACCGACCGTCAGACCAAGGCGGGATATCACGGGATGTATTTTTAAGTAGGCGGCGAAGGGCCGGGGTGACGTTCGTATTTCCATACAAATGTTGCATAATTTAAAAACAAGTCTGATGTGAAGTATAAAAGTCGTATTCTGCTCATGGCGTGAGGCCGTTCAATTAATTCGGGGCGCCGTCGAACGAGAAGTGATGTTTGAGCATTATTTTATGCATTAGGATTTTAATAACATAATACGCACTATGTTATAACTTCTGTTAAAGGGATAGAGAAATGCCGCAAGTAATGTAGATGATGAGCTTTATAGTTTTGTTCGTTCCGGTTTTCTGGAACTATAAACTTCTAAAACTTAGGTACCTAATTATAGCAAATCTGCGTGAGTGAGTAAGTATCGTATTTTGGCGTTCACTTGCGGTGCTTTATATTCCCTACCTTCAATAATCATAATGGCTCGTGATACTTTTCAATATGGGCGGATAAATAAAATAATGCGCACCTAAGTGTAGATAAATTAATTACATTACTGAACTACCCATTTTATGACAGTTTGGTTTAAATCAATGTTACCTTGCCTAAGATCCCATTCACCAAGATATGAAGGCAAATTGAGCTGGAAATGTATGTTGAAAGATACCCTATTTGACAAAACGATCTCCATGCTCGTACGTACATATTGATTTTGGCCACGTATTCGTTCGTATGAAAAGAGAACAAACCCAAGCCGGGATTAAATTTCCGCTCGAATTAACTTCTGTAGATTGAAGCTATCATTTCAGAATCAAAACAAACCAATAAGCAGCCCCCACTAGATTTAATCTGTTTAGTCGCAAAGCGTCGGTCATAAAACAAAGTGTGAAGCGAGCAAAAATCCTTGTCCTATCACCGTTGCAAGATTACACATAAAAATGTTAAATGTTCCCGAACGCGTATTGAAAAAATCCAAGGGAAATGGCGGGAGAAATTGGCTGGAGTCGAGAGGGTGCGAAGGGGCGATATTATTTCATACGACATTATGATACGTCGCATTGGATGAGTGATCAAAGTCGATCGGAAAGAAGTAAAAGTAAATAAGTAAATATTTGTCTATTTTACGTACAGATTTCATCTACCAACATATGTGACATTTAAACAATTTGGAAAAGTAAGGTAAATTAAGAGTGAAAAACATAAAGACGCCGACGTTAGAAGATATTGTTATTTTATTACACTTATTACCTAATGAAGTTTTCACAGACATATTTATGTATCTTCATTTCAGTCACCTAGATGAAACCTGAACTTAAAACAGACATAGCCTCTATAGAACTCGAAGATTAAACGGGTGTAATTCGGCTCACCTGCTAAAACACCTACATTTTCTAAAGTCGATGCCGCAATAAAGTCCCTATCCAAATTACCGATTGTATTTAAATTAAAAAGTCGACGAAGCTTACAGCACAGTTTACGCCAGTCAACAAGGGTGACTGGCATATTGATGTTTACTCGACGAACGCGTGAGGCGAGGCAGTAACTGGTCGTACAGTCGGCCAAAAATGTGGTCTACCACCCTACAGTCGAGGTTGATTTGAACGTTATGAAACAACAAGGACGATTTCAACTTGCAATAATATTATGACAGCGACAATTAGATCTCACAGATTTTTTTGTCAAAACTGGTAGACCACTTTCTTGGCCGACTGTACATTCAGTAACAGACATGAGTAATAGTTATACATGAGAGGCTTGATAGCTATCTTGTAAAACCGTATGCAGATTATTATGAGGATTAGTATGTACCATTGAACTGATACACAATTCAAAACTCGAAGACAAAATTGAACCTTTAGAAGAAGATACTGAATCGAGGGCTGAATCTATATATCTGGTTTACCGGGCTAACGAGTTAACCACCATACCAATCAGACCATCCAAATGCCAGATAACGTTTCCATATTTTCTTCTTCAATGCAATGGTTCAGTAAAGACCGTGAGTATCGTGAATTCCTGATGTGTCCACGTTGAAAATAGCTTTTCGTTGGTCTAAAATTATAATCATAAATTTACCTACACTACCCAGAAATGGAGCAACCAACCATACTTAATATTTTTGATACAAAACTGTAAGTAGCATTTAGCATAGTTCCTGAGACAATAGTGGGTACCTAGATTATGTCTCACGCAAGGGAGCAAACTAGCTACACCTAATTCAGCGCTAGAAATTATCATTTCAAGCCCTTAGGGCATGTCAATAAAAATTTATAATAAAATCCCCAATAACATTAAAGACATTGAAAATTATAAAATGTTTAAAAATACAATAAAATTATACCTTATAGAGAAAGCTTATTAAACACTAGCTGTTGCCCGCGACTTCGTCCGCGTATAACATATTATCGTCTAAATGTTTGTTGAAGGAATGAATAAAACAAAAACATTGAAATTAATTTTCTACCTAGTCTTTTAGAAAACAATCTAAAACCGAAGTTGCAAATCTCTTACTTTTAAAATCTCTTGCTCTCTATACAAACTAAGAACCCTCTCTGAACCCACATAGTAAACAGTCTGAAACCGTAGTTACAAATTTCTTACTTTAAAAATGTCTTGCTCTCTATACAAAGTTCGAACCCCCTTTTTAACCTTCTTAGGCGATGAATAAAAAAAACGCTGAAATAAGTTTTGTAGTATTTTATCAAACAGTCTAAAACCAAAGTTACAAATCCCTTACTTTAAAAATATCTTGCTTTCCATACAAACTTTGAACACCCTTATAATCCCCTTTAGCGGATATATTTCAAAAAATGCTAAATTAAGTTTTTCAGTCTAAACAGGCTAAGATCGAAGTTACAAATATATCATACTTTAAAAATTTCTTGCTCTCCATACAAACTTTGAACGCTTTTCAGGGAAAAATTAAAAATAAAACACTCGTTTTTTTTTATTGTAATAGGTAAGTATTTTTTCCACAAACTATCTAGTCTCTAGCTAAAAAAAAGTGTTTCGTATACGAACCTTGCACCCTTTTTTAACCCCTTAAGGGGTGAAATCTTCCAAAACGCTGGCAGTAGGTATTTTTTTGTATTTTAATAAGTAGGTACTTAATCTTCCTACAGAGTTTTAAGTTTTTACCTAAAAAAAAGTTTTCCTTTACAAACATTGCACCTCTTTATCCCCCTTTTAGCAGGTGGAAATTTTCAAACCACTGAAAGTAATTTACCTATATATTTGTATTCTAATAAATAATCTTTCTACACAATTTCAAGTCTCTAGCTCAAAAAAAAAAGTTTCCTCCATACAAGTTTTTAACCTGTTTTAATCACCCATAGGGGTGGAAGTTTCCAAAACGCTGAAAGTTCTTTATTTGTATTGTAATAAGCAATCTTGCAACAAAGATTTGTCGCTTGCTATATAAATATATTTACCAACGTTGCACCCTTATACACCCCGAAGGGGTGAAATTGTCTAAAACGCTGAAAGTATTTTATTTTATTTTATTATGTAATCTTTTTGAAAAGGTTTGAGATTCTAGCTCAAAAAAATCCCCTTTACCAACATTGTACCACTTTTTCATACCCTTAGGGGAGGAATTTTCCAAAACGCTGTTTTTTATTTGTATTGTAATAAGTAATCTTTACACAAATTTTTAAGCTTATCTCAAAAAGAAGTTTCGCTCATGCAAACTTTGCAACCCTTTTTAACCCCCTAAGAGGCTGAATTTTCCAAAACGCTGACAATACTTTATTTGTATTCTAATAAGTAAGCTTTCTACAACATATTGAGTCTCTTGCTAAAATAATAAAGTTTCCCCGATACAAAATTTGCACCCCTTGTTTACCCCCTTAGGGGCAGAATTTTCCTTTACGTTGAAAGTATTTTATTTGTATTCTAATAAGTAATATTTATACAAAATGTTAAGTCTCTAGCACAAAAAATTAAGTTTCCCCATACAAACTTTGCACCCCTATTTGACCCCTTTAGGGGTAGAATTTCCAAAGATCCCTTCTTATCCGTTGCCTACGTTCTAAAAGGTAGTTCTGGTGTAAATTTCAACTCTCTAGCCCCAGTAGTTTCGGCTGTGCGTTGATGAGTGAGTGGGTGAGTCAGTCAGGGCATTTATATGTAGGTATAGATAGATAGAAGATGACGAAAATCCCATTCAAATATCTCAAAACCGTTTTAATGTCGCTTGTTAGAGTGAGAAAACGATCGGGGACTGTGACGTCAAGATCCTCGAGCGTCATAGTAAAAAACAATCGTTTCATATGAAGGTACGTTTGGTGGAAAAGGGACAGAATATAAAACTTTGGAACTTAGGTATTACCTATACATATAACCTCTTGCGTTGTTTTTTTCTCTATTATCCTTTTTTCGAGAAAATACATTATGATTATTTTATTTAGTGTCTACCTACAGCCGGGTCCGCTGCACAAATGTTTTCCATGTTTTTAAACATCTAACATGTTTTCCGTCAGGTTCGGCAAACAAATAGGGTTTTGTTTTGATTGGCAAAACATGTTTGACGTTTAAAAACCACGAAAACATGACGCAGCGGACGCGGCTTATGGGGTGTTAGTTTCGATTCCTGAGCTATAACCACGAACTTCGGAATTCGAAAATATTCGGGTATCTCTATCTCTATCGCACTAACGCTACTCGAGTGACAGGGATGCAGTTATACGAACTTCGAGTTTCGGTTTTCGTGGTAGCGCCGCAGGCACTTTGGCAGAATGCGCAAAGAGCGCGTCCCATTGCCATTCAAAAATAACAAATTCGTGTTAATTATATTGTCCAAATTTGTTAATACATTTTTTGAAATTACGCCATAATGCGACATTTGCGCATATAAGTTCTCATATCACAATCGAATATTTTTTTATGGTTTAATTTTTGGCATGTGTATCGTAAAGGTCTATCGTAGACTGGATTTAAATTATTAATAAGTGAAAGGCAAAGCAATTCCGCCATTTTGACGAAAATTTGACGTTTCTTATAGCTGACAGTTGGAGCAACGTTTGATTTCAATAAAAATAAATGAAAAATTAAATGAAGTCGTATATTTCGGAAAATTAATTAATTGTCGCAGTCGGATAAAAACTATCCTAAGTTGCAGCTAGAATAATAATGTACCTATATAAAATGTTTCATATTTTTCCGTTCATGGGATGCTGAGAACATTCGTACCACACAAAGCTTAGTTTCAAACTGGCTGATTCTTTTTTTAATTTAGAGATTTATTATAAGTGGAGATGGAGATGGAGATTACTTAGACGATAAAATGTTTAATAATTTAATTTAAAAACAAAGGTTTAACCAACTCCAATTCAGTACTCAGCCAAGCCACATGAACATTTCCACATTTAATTTCCAATTTACCACATGAACTGATTTCCGAGAGCAAATACGTTGATTATTAGAGAAAAAAACCAAATGGTGGTGAATGAATGCCATTAAGAAGTAACGACGATAACTGACATAACCGTCAATCATACTAACATTATACGTAACGATGTATTTTGCTGAATAAAGCCTAGTTATTTCAGGCATTGTCTACTTACTATCTCAATTTATTCAGCAAAAAAAAATATGGATAAATATTTACGTCCCGAGCGGTTCGACGCGGATCCATTGTCAAACATCGACAATACAATAACTTGGTCTCATTGGAAAAATACATTTCAAAGTTTTCTGGCTTCGATAGAGCCGTCTGACAAAAAGTGCAGCAATGAAATGAAATACCAATTGCTGGTCAACCATCTATCACCAAACGTGTACTGCTACATACAAGACGTGAAAATTTACGACGACGCCATTACAAAACTTGACACCATCTTCGTTAAACCGGCCAACGAAGTTTATTCTCGATTTAGACTGGCCAAAAGGAAACAGCAACCTGGCGAAAACATAGACAGATACATTCAAGAACTAAAATTACTAGCTAAAGACTGTGCCTTCAAATCGGTGTCCGCCGAATTAAATGAAAGTGAGTATGTCAGGGATGCATTTATAGCCGGCCTATCTTCGGCCGCCATACGGCAGAGGCTTTTAGAAAATACCTCTATGAGCCTAGACGATGCCCACCGACAGGCGCGCTCACTTGAAACGGCGAATCAAATTAACAACGAATACTTTGAACAACCAACTACCAGCACGTTCGTTAATGCAACCGCTGCACCTAAACCAGCTTCGCAGTACGACACCTGCTACTTCTGTGGATCAAAAAGACATTTGCGCCGAGCATGCCCGGCATTCAACGCCACCTGTTTAACATGCGGCAAAAAGGGCCATTTTGCGAAGGTATGTAAAAGCAAATCTCAACAACAAAACGCATCTGTAGCCTGCTGCAACGAAACACAAGATTTTGTTTCGGATGCCCCACCCGCTTCACTATCATGTCTCAGCGCGGCCACCAACGATCTTAGTAAAGCAACCATCGCTATCACCATTAATGGTAATATCAGTGCTAAAGCTCTCATCGACACGGGCAGCTCCGCAAGTTTCATTAACAGTCGGCTCGTCGAGGAACAAAAATTAAACCAGATTGCTTGTAAACAAAACGTTACTATGGCAGCCACACACATGGTCTCTGCTGTGGATGGATTTTGTGTATTAAATATTGATATATTGGGACAAAGCATCGAGGCTAAATTTTTAGTACTGCAGGGGCTATGCGCTAACGTCATAATTGGACATGACATTTTGCAGAAACATAATGCACTCGAAATGCACTTTGGTGGACCACTCGCGCCATTGAAACTCTATTCTCTACCACGAGCGAATATTGAGCCCGTCCGTCTCTTCCCGAACCTTCTGCCCGACTGCAAACCAGTAGCCATCAAGTCAAGAAAGCACTCACCAGATGATGCTGCTTTCATCAGCGCGGAGGTCAAGAAACTCCTGGACGACAATATTATCGAACCGAGCCAATCACCATGGCGAGCTCAGGTTCTAGTGACGTCAACCGAGAACCACAAGAAAAGGATGTGTATTGATTATTCACTCACAATCAACAAATACACTCAACTGGATGCATATCCCTTACCCAGTATTGAGGACATCGTCACCAAGGTATCCAAGTATAGAGTGTTTAGCAAGATTGATTTACGGAGTGCCTATCATCAGATACCAATACTGGAACATGAAAAACCCTACACGGCATTAGAAGCTGATGGCAACTTATATCAGTTCTGTTCCATTCCGTTTGGGGTTACGAACGGGGTTGCTGCCTTCCAACGAGCTATCAATACGATCCTGGTTAAAGAAGAAACTCAAGGGATTTATGCTTACCTCGACGATATTACTGTATGCGGACGCGATCAGGATGACCACAACGAGAAATTGAAACACTTCCTAGACGTCGCTACCCGCTACAACTTGACATTAAATTTAGAGAAAAGTGAATTTTCGAAGCAAGAAATTAACATCCTGGGCTATAACATTCACGACGGCGTCATAAAGCCTGACCCCGAGCGACTACGCCCACTTTTAGAACTCCCCATTCCAGAAAATACGGCATCACTAAGACGAACTCTAGGCCTTTTTGCACATTATGCAAAATGGGTTCCTAACTTTTCAAAGAAAATCCATCCACTTGTTGCGCATGAAACTTTTCCGTTGTCACTGGAAGCCACGAACGCTTTTCAACAAATTAAAAAAGAAATTGCAAATTCGACTCTGCACGCAATTTGAAACATTCTTCACAAATATTCCCTTAGAAACAACGAGATCCTTAAATTCGTCTCCTGACTTATCCGAATCACTTTTAAGGAGCTGTTTAAATGAAAGTGACAATATATTTAAATTTACTCATGTTACTCCAAGTCAAATAATTAAGAAGTTTAATTTACTTAATGTTAAAAAAACTGAAGATCTGTGGGGTCTTTCCGTTAAGGTTTTGAAATCAGTCATTGTCATAATTGCACCATATCTAGCTGTGATATTTAACGCCTGCGTTGATGATGGAATATTCCCAGACTGGATGAAACTCAGCAAAATAATACCATTATTCAAATCGGGGTCAAGAACAGACCCGACTAATTTTAGACCAATCTCTATACTTCCAGCACTAAGTAAAATTTTTGAAAAAATATTGTTGGGTCAACTCTTGTCCCATTTTAATTTAAATAAACTTCTTCATGAAAATCAATTTGGGTTCACTAAAGGCCGATCTACAACAGATGCTGGAGTAACACTATTACGAGCCATCTTTAATGCATGGGAGATGTCAATGGATGCCTTTGGTATTTTTTGTGATCTATCAAAGGCATTTGATTGTGTACACCATGGTATATTAATCCGAAAACTTAGTTTCTACGGGGTAAAGAACAATGCTCTATCTCTTATCACATCATACTTGTCAAATAGAAAACAACAAGTGGAGGTAAACAGAGTACAATCATCTGGGTCTAACGTCATGATAGGAGTCCCTCAAGGCTCGATACTCGGCCCATTCCTATTCTTAGTCTATATTAATGACTTGCCCTATCATATAAGCAAAAAACATGACATCATACTATTTGCTGATGACACATCATTAATTTTTAAAGTGAGCCGAAAACAAAACAATTTAGATGAGGTGAATTCAGTATTAAGCTCAGTTGCTAACTGGTTCACAGCCAACAACCTACTTTTGAACAGCAAAAAAACTAAATGTATTAAATTCACGCTTCCTAATGTTAAGGTCTGTTGCAGTGACCGGGTGAAGCTGAAGGACGAAACGCTTGAATTCGCCCGTAGTACGGTTTTTCTAGGTATAACCATAGATCATAAATTGCAATGGGGTCCACATATAGTTAAGTTATCAAATAGGCTTAGCTCGGCAGCATACGCGGTTAAACGAATGAGGCAACTCACCGATGTTGAGACGGCCAGGCTTGTATATTTTTCCTACTTCCATAGTGTAATGTCATATGGCATATTGCTCTGGGGAAAAGCCGCTGACATTGAAACCATATTTATCCTACAAAAGAGGGCAGTAAGATCAATTTATCAGTTAGGATCGCGTGTCTCCCTAAGAGAAAAGTTTAAACACATTAATATTCTCACAGTTGCGTCCCAGTACATTCTTGAAAATATCATGTATGTCAAAAGAAATCAGCACCTATTTAAATTAAATCGCGATGTGCACTCTTTTAATACAAGAGGTAAGGACAAACTTGTTGTGCCTCGGTTCCGTCTCCATAAAGTTAGTTCGTCTTTTATGGGAAATTTTGTACGTTTCTACAATAAAATCCCTAAAGATGTTTTGAGTCTGTCACTTACTAAATTTAAGAAAATTGTAAAAGACCGCTTAGTATGTAAGGCCTATTATAGTGTTAAGGAATTTGTAGAAGACAATAACTTCTTTTAAGCCAATAAGTCATTGCTCAGTGAAATTCAATTTTATTCTAGTTTTTAATTTTTATAATTTTTAAGTGACATTTTATTTATTTGACCTTGTTATTTTTGATGTGAACTGTTTTTGGTTCTAATTTTGTGTGGACTGTCAGCCGTTAAATTTTAAAATGATTTTTTTTTTGATGCTTATGATTAACTTTTTTGTATCTTATCGTAATCTTTTCCGTGTCTTGTCAACTTTAACTTTTTTTTTGTGACGTTTCTTAAGCACTCTTTGAGTCTATTTGAAATAAAATTATTTTGATTTTGATTTTTTGATTTTGATTGACGACAAGATTCCATTTACCGTAGAAACGGATGCGTCAGACTATGCTATCGCTGGAACCTTATCACAAGAAGGTAGACCAGTCGCTTTTTTTTCACGGACACTTTCCCCATGTGAGCGAAATTATCCTGCGGTTGAAAAAGAAGCAACGGCCATAGTCGAATCAATTATGAAATGGCGTCAGTTTCTTTGTGGAAGAGTCTTCCTACTCATAACGGATCAGAAGTCGGTAGCATATATGTTCGACCAGACACACTCATCCAAAATAAAGAATGACAAAATACAACGATGGAGATTGGACCTGGGTATATTTAAATATGACATCGTGTACCGTCCAGGTAAAGAGAATCTAGCCGCTGACGCCCTATCTCGTGCAAATGTGATAGCTTCATCCACGACAAAAAATGACCTGCGGACACTTCATGACAACCTCTGTCACCCAGGAGTCACTAGGATGAGTCATTGGGTGCGAAATAAAAATCTACCATACTCAATTGAAGAAGTTAAACAAATGACATCTACGTGTCGCGTATGTTGCGAATTGAAACCCCGATTCCACAAAAATTGTGGGACCCTCATTAAGGCAACCTCACCGTTTGAAAGACTTTCTATCGATTTTAAAGGGCCATTACCAACTGAAGGCTCCAAAAACCGTTATATTTTAACTATAATCGACGAATATTCACGCTTTCCATTTGCATACCCTTGCCCAGATCTTACCTCAGAAACGGTAAAAACAAAGTTAACTGAACTATTTGCAACGTTTGGGATGCCGAGCTACATACACAGTGATCGTGGGACAACCTTCTTATCTGACGATTTAAAACACTTTTTACATGAGAAATCAATAGCTACAAGTTATACGACACCCTACAACCCTCGCGGAAATGGCCAAACAGAACGGTACAATGGGATCATCTGGAAGACTATAGAATTGGCCCTGAAGACACAGAACTTACCTAAAACCAAGTGGGAGCACGTGCTGACAGGTGCACTCCACGCTATTCGATCTCTGCTATGCACAGTGACGGACTGTACCCCCCACGAGCGAATGTTTCTACACCCGAGGCGTTCAGCAACTGGCCAATCCATGCCCTCGTGGCTAAGCAGTCCTGGGCGGATCTTGCTAAGGAATCACCATAGAAGGAGCAAATATGACCCGATTGTGGAAGAAGTAGAGCTGCTTGAGGCAAACCCGCAACATTCCCGAATTCGTTTCTCAAATGGGAGGGATTCTGTTGTGTCTAATCGACACCTAGCTCCCGATGGTAGCAGTCTCCCAGAACAAGATGATGAAGATGAAGAAGAATGGGAGGAGGCCCAAGAGCAACCGAGCATGAACGAAAGACAAGCTGAGCCGAGACCGGAGAGCCCTGAACTACGCCGCTCCACCAGGCAGCGCCGTCCCCCTCCTCACCTGGATGACTTCGTCTGTAATATGACGCCGGGGAGAATGTGGTGAATGAATGCCATTAAGAAGTAACGACGATAACTGACATAACCGTCAATCATACTAACATTATACGTAACGATGTATTTTGCTGAATAAAGCCTAGTTATTTCGGGCATTGTCTACTTACTATCTCATCGATGTATATGGGCCGATAAGCTCAAGCACTTTGGCACTTCTTTGTTTGCTATTTCAACTAAATGATATCAGAATCGGTGGCGTACTTTTATAGTTTGAAGTACATCATTGACAAGTTCCACAAGCCATCTGTGGTCTTCATCATCACTTCCACTTCACCAAATTTATGATTTCCGGATGTAAATACACGAGTTATAGGTAATAGAAAACACCGAAATTACTACACGCGTGCCTTATATATTTGAGGAGTTCCCTCACTTCCTCATGGTTCCCATCATTCAACTGGAGTTTTGAAAACAATGGGACCAACCTGGAAGCATATACTTTCAATTAAAAAAAGAATGGTACGAATCGGTTCATAAATGACGGAGTTCTGAGGTATCACACATTAAAAAAAATAAAAAACATACAACCGAATTGAGAACCTCCTCCTTTTTTTTGAAGTCGGTTAAAATACAATAAAATTATACCTTATAGAGAAAGCTTATTATACATTAGACGATTTTTTTAATGATCAGGAGTGGACTTATTTAATTGTAGGCAATTGTAATAGAACGATAGAGTTATTATTAATTAATTATTGTGACATTTTTAATTTAAATTTAAATTTTTGTTTTTTAATTATACATTTATTATGTGAAATTTTATCTTTTAATAATTTTGTTTTATATTTATAATATTTTGTCAATTACATTTTGGTACATTTCTGAAGTTTGCGTGTAACAATTATTATTATTTAAATTATAATTTATATCATTGCTGTGCCCTTACAGGGTTCATGTAAATAGAACTGTAACATGGAATTTAAGAACTGTATACTAACATTAGTGTGCAATAAATGATTTGAGTTTTAGCAGAATGACATATTTACAGCAGAGAGCGGTATATTGAATCCTCAGTGAAGCGAAAGATTCTACAATAGAATCCTGAGCGTAACGAGAGATTCAAGTGTTTACGCCCAAGATGGAAATAACTTGGTACCGAATGGCACATAGGTACTGCTTTTCACACCTTCTGCTCAACATTTGGTAATTTCTGAATAACTGGTCTGAAAAGTTCCTTTTTCGTACGGAACCTTAAATAATAGTATTCGGAAGGCAGACTACAAGTAAAAAGGGGGAGTGACTGACATATTTGATGTTTACACAACGAGTGCGTGCAAGTTTGTAATGTAGCGATTTGTATAGCTAGTACTTATTCATATAATACATATTTATCTACAGGTAGGTACGCCTACATACATACATACCATCACGCCTTTATCCCTAAAAGGGGTAGGCAGAGCACATGAAACTTGTGTTCCAGTGCCACTTTTAGCATAAATGTGGGTATAAAAAATCGATAGAATGTGATGTTGCAGTGATAGGTTGCTAGCCCATCGCCCACAACACACTTCAATCCTGTTCCCTTAGTCGACTCTTACGACACCCACGGGAAGACAAGGGGTGGTGCTATTCTAAGCCGACACCACACGGGAGCCTATCTAGGCTATGTATAAGTACTACATATACAAATTGCTATAGTCCTTGTAGGATATAGATATATCCTACAAGGACAGCCCAAACACAATACATTGTATTTGAATGGTTGTTGGGTTTGGGTCAAACCGCCTCAAGTCAAGCTGATCTTAAGACATTCAGATATGCTCTCGCAGCACCTAATGATTGCAAATATTCCAACTGGGACACCTTCTTTTCGCAACTAACGTTTGGCAAACTGATTCATTTCGCAACTTGTCATTTCCCAAACTCTGAAACTGTAAATATTTCTGGATTTATTTCAGGGCCATCGTGTAGAACCCTATGGGTTAGGTTAGGTTAGTTTATAAAAATCCTGAATTATTTAACAGTTTCAGAAATATTAAGAGGTTTGGAAATGAAAAGATGCGAAATGAATCAGGTTGCCAAACGTTAGGTTGGGAAACATTAGTGAACCATTACAACTATATAGGTTTGTAACTATGTAAGTTACTCCACCAGTTATAGACACATTGTTAATGTCAGATCAGGCATTTCTCTTTACAAAGTCTCATTATTTAGTGTCTGAAGTACCTACTTAAATAAATCAATAAATAAATATTACGGGACAATCTTACACAAATCAACCTAGGCCCACGGTAAGCTCAATAAGGCTTGTGTTGTGGGTACTAGGCGACGATATATATATAATAGATAAATACATATAGATACTTGTATATATATATATAACATCCATAACTCAGGAACAAATATTCGTGATAAACACACAAATAAATGCCCTGACCGGGATTCGAACCCGGGACCTTCAGCTTCGTAGGCAGAGTCACTACCAACTGGGCTACGGAGGCCGTTAAACTACTTAGTTATATACAGATTTATTTGTTACTAGACACAATTAATTCAGTCCACAATGTACAATAATATCCACTCTGATAACTCGACCCTCGAAGTTCAAAAGTCAAACAGACCTACAGCTATAAAAAAATGAACAGCGATCGTTTAGCACAAGGGTCGTGCCACGTGCCACCTTGTTTATATCATATTTTCCATCCGCCAACGGATCCTATGCGATTCACAAGTTCCAAATCACCTCACTACTATACCTAGTATAACTTGACCTGGAGGTTCTTAACAACTATACCTAGTCGCAGATCAGCTTTACACTGGTTGGCCTGAGACATAAGGGTTGCGAATACTGGCCCTGTTTTATTATCTTGATGCGAAACCTCATCGGTGCCGACTCTGTCCAGAGAGAACAATTTCAAACCGCTTCAACGTCAAACGAAAAAAACCAAAGCTAACTTTGACTATATAACTTTAGGGTTCATTTTCCACTGAGCGGTATGCAATTTCACGTTACACCTTCATTTATGCTAGGCTAACCTTATATTCTTCGAAGAATGGTTGGTAAATTTTCAATACTCACTTTATTAGGGTGGCGGAAGGAGGGTGAAACGGTCTTTATTAGATTTGCTAGAAAACGAGCGCGGCGGATAGCACGGTCTGCGTCCGACACCTCGATATTGAAAATCAGAGTGGGAGAATATGTAGGTACCTTCACAGGTCAATGTGAGACATGTATTCTGCATTCCAGTTTGTCTACAATGTGTTTGGCGCAGTCGTTGCGACTCGTGGTGGTGGCTAAAGGTGAGTATCCAGCAGAGATGTGCGAAGCTGTGTTTTGTTTTTATATATATTAAGCGTTATCTTTATCTCTATCATGTCAATTAAGCATGTCAGGTGTCAAATAATTAAATTATACTAGTGGCTCCATCTAATAAAATTATACGAGAGTCTTTGAGCATTATGTGTTGCCAGTGACGACGTATGGCAGGGAAACGTGGTCGCTTACTATGGGCCACATAAGAAGGCTCAAAGTCACTCAAAGGGCAATGGAGAGGATGAGGCTATCCGCAGCAGAACCAAGGTAACCGATATAGCCCTCCGAATCGCTAAACTTAAGCGGCAGTGGGCGGGGCACATTGTACGTAGAACCGGTGGCCGTTGGGGCGGAAAGGTTCTCGAGTGGCAACCACGTACCGGAAGGCGCGGTGTGGGTAGGCCCCCCCACAAGGTGGACTGATGACCTGGTAAAGGTCGCGGGAGTCCGCTGGATGCGGGTGGCGCAGGACCGGCCATTGTGGCACTCTTTGGGGGAGGCCTATGTCCAGCAGTGGACGTCTTTCGGCTGATATGATGATGATCAATATCAATATCAATATAATTTATTTTATTTATTGCATCCATAGTTGTACAGATCTTATAATAGGTACATGAGTTCCATATGAGTGTGTCTGAAGAGATTTGTTAACCGACTCAGTGGGTCCCAAGATACAGGCTCAGCCTAGTTTGGAACCCCACGGATAATGTCTGTATAATCTGTAATCATGTGCTTGTCCAATAATAAATTATTCTTATTCTTATATGGGCCCTGATAGGGCGTAGCAATTTATATTTAGTTTTATTTAATTACATGATGATGATGAGATTCTCTCTATTAGCTCTTTTTTTTTCCAAAAACTGAATCGACAAAAGAAAGCATAATAATCATTGAACCTGTTCACATAATCGGTTGTGAAATGCGACCTACAGAGGAAAACGGTTGGACATCCGGAGACTGTTCGCTGTCACTTCTGTATGCCAGGCTGTCTGGCTGTCTACAAAAGCATTTTTGCCCAATCAAACGAAGAACTTCGTTCGCTTCGCTCGCTCGTGCAATAAAAAGAAAACACGTCATCGCACACCTCTCAATCACCCTAAAATTGGAAATTGGAATTGAAATTGCAATCTATATATTTTATATCTTCATCATCATCATCATCATATCAGCCGAAAGACGTCCACTGCTGGACATAGGCCTCCCCCAAAGAGTGCCACAATGGCCGGTTCTGCGCCACCCGCATCCAGCGGACTCCCTTTTTTATATCTTAGGATGTCTCAAATTGACCCTCACTAACATTACTGCAATGTTCTGCCGCCAGAGGCAGCACTACCACTAATAGTAAACCAGTATAGAAATATAGGGATTCACAAACACATGCACAATTGATTGTCAAATGAGTGACAAGGATGCTTGCATAGACAATACCGCAAGTGCGAACGAGATACAATGTCAACGCTGCTAGTGTCGCCACCTACGAAGAGTTTTGCGTAATGTTCCCTATTGTTAACTTGCGTTTAGGTATTTGTAGTATTAAGTCCCAAAATGTTGATTGGCTATAAAATTTGCAGACTTCGATGAAATGAAGAATTACTTTCCCTCCTTAGACACTCAACTTGGGCTTCTGTCTGAAACACGCTTTTAACGTATTGAAATTACATTGGCGGAGAGAGAAATTTCTTTTTAGGCAAGCCTATAGTTATTGTTATTATACCCTAAACTCATTCATAACTTTTTTTGTTCGGGGTTGCCCATCGAAAATTTTAACCTATCTATATGCAAATAATCGTGACAAGAGCAAGTCTAATACTTAGGTGCCTATGTTTAAGCGCACCTCACTATTGATCAGATTAGATTTGAATGTTTTCGTTGGAAAATGTGTTAAATAAATAATCTAGACATATAATAAAGCTGAAGAGGGTCGAAAGTCTGTACATGGAAGATATTCGAAAAAAAATTGGCTAGGGATACTTAGAATCGATAACAGAACACGTTCCAACAGTTTTTAGAATTTTTGTCTATTTGTCTGTTTATCTGTTTGTCTGTTTATCTGTTTATCTGTTTATCTGTTTGTCTGTTTATCTGTTTGTCTGTTTATGTGACCGCGCATCACATGAAAACGGCTGTACCAATTAAGATGAAATTTAGTATATAGATAGTTTAGGTCCTAGGGAAGGACTTAGGGTAGTCTTTATCCTGAAAATCAACCCCTAAGAGGATGAAATGGGGGGTGGAAATTTGTATGGAGCTACTTAAACCGCTGCACCGATTTGGATGAAATTTGGTATATAATTAGTTTGACTCACAGAAAAGGTTAAAGAATAGGTTTTATCACTTTTATCCCGAAAATCTTCCCTTTAGGGGGTAAAATTATAAACTTTCTTTTTTTATAACACAACTTCTCTCTTGTGGCTCATTACTCATTATAATTATAGATAACAGATGTAACTGATAACTCCATGAGTTCCAAGATACAGGCTCAGCCTAGTTTGGGACTCACCAGATATCGCTTTCCTATTATGTAACAGTGTCTTTTTGTGTAATAAAGTTATTCTTATTAGTTCTTATTAGTTAAAATGGGGGGGTGAAAACTGAAAAATGGGGTTGGATGTAACCCATTTTGATAAAATTTGGTTTAGAGGTAGTTTAAGTTCTGGGGAAGGACATTGGATAGTTTTTATTCCAGAAATCTTTCCCTGAGGGGGTGAAATGGGAGGTGAAATTTTGGATGGACTCCATTTAGATCAAATTTGGTATAGATATAGTTTGAGTCCCGGAGAATGACAATGGATAGTTTGAATCCCGAAAATCATCCCCCAAGGGGATGAAGTAGGGATGAAAATGTGGATAAATCCCATTTAGTTAAAATTTGGTATAGAGATAGAAAGAGTCCCAGGGAAGGACAATGCATAGTTTTTATCCTAAATCATCTCTTGATGGGGTGAAATGAGGGGTGAAAATTTGGATAGAACCGATTTAGATAAATTTTGGTATGGAGATAGTTCAGAGTCCTGGGGAAGGACTTAAAATAATTTTTAGTCCAGAAATCATCTCCTAAGGGGGTGAAATGGGGTATGAAAATTTGGATGGAACCCATTTACGGTATAGCGAGTTGGAGTCTTGGGGAAGGACATAGGATAGTTTACTCCTGAAAATCATCCCATAAGGGGGTGTAATTGGGGGTGAAAATTTGTTTGTGACCCATTTTGATGAAATTTGGTTGAAAGATAGTTTGAGTCCCGGAGTATGACAACGGATAGGATATAATTTTAATCCCGAAAATCATCCCCTCAGGGATAAAATAGGGGGTGAAAGTTTGGATAAAACCCATTTATTTAGATGAAATTTGATAAATAGATAGAAGGAGTCATAGAGAAGGACAATGCATAGTTTTTATCCCGAAAAATCATTTCCTGAGGTGGTGAAATGAGGGTTGAAGATTTGGATAGAATCCATTTAGATTAAATTTGGTATAGAGAGAGGTAGAGTCCTAGGAAAGAACATAGAATATTTTTTATTCCGGAACACATAAAAGGAGGAAATCATCCCCTAAGGGGGTGAGAAATGGTGGATGAACATTTGGATTGAACCCATTTACGGTATATCGATAGTTAAGGAAGGACATAGGATAGTTTTATCCCGAAAATTATCCCCTAAGGGGGTGTAATTGGGGGTGGAAATTTGTGTGTGACACATTTTGATAAAATTTGGTTGAAAGATAGTTTGAGTCCTGGAAACGGACACATAATAGTTTCTATTCCAGAAATCATCCCCTAAGGGGGTGAAATGGAGGTGAAAATTTGGATTTAGCCCATTTAGATGAAATTCGGTTTAGAGATAGTTTGAGTCCTGGAAAATGAAAACGGATAGTTTTTATCCCGAGAATCATCCTCTAAGGAGGTGAAATAGGGGGTGAAAATTTGAATGGAACCCATTTACGGTATAGCGGTAGTTGGGAGTCCTGGGGAATAGGAACATTACATAAGTAAATATATGTATGTGACGTTCCAAGGGTAAAGGTACCTTAAGGCGGTCTTAGTTTTGAAGATGTTTTCTAAAACGGGGTAAAAAGGACGTTTTATTATGGCTATTTTGAAAACTATTAGATGTAACATTTTGTTGAAGTATTTTTATTTTTAATATAAAATGTTTAAATTACAAGTCAGTTAATTTAATCCTACGGTTTAGTAGAAAAGGTCCTTACGTGTGATATGAAAATATGCAAAATTATACTGAAAAAAGCCTCATGCATCTATACCCTTTCCTTCATACAATCCATACTAATATTACACATGCGAAAGTAACACTGTCTGTATTACCTTTTCATGCTTAAACCGCTGAACCGTATGAGATGAAATTTGGTATAAAGATACTTTGAATTCCGGGGCCTTCCCAAAAAGTCCTTACTAAAGATAGTTTTTATCTGGAAATTCATCACCTAAGGGGGTGAAAAGGGGGGAGAAAGTTACGATATAAACGAGTTCCGCGCGGACGAAGTCGCGGGCAAAAGCTAGTATATAAATAATTTTAAAAAATCTGTGATGCGGCATTTTTCTGAGCAGGTTTTGGAAATAGGCTTGTTTAGCAATGTGTGCTTTGCCTCAATCTATGAAAAAACCTAGCAATAAGTCTCGTTTACCGTCTAAATGGTATACCTATCTACATTTTACTGACAACGAATAAAGTTCGAACAAAAGTAGAATAAACAAGTTTCTGTCATAAATTTCATTTTTGGTAAAATATGTTTACAGTTTTCGCCTTATTACAATGGAATAAGGTGCAAAAGTGTAAACATATTTTTGGCGTCGACTGTACAAGCTTTTAATGCCGACTGTACTTTTCTGTATACTACTCATTGAGATGATTCTAACGAGCCCAAACTCAACGGGGTTACGTCGGTTAAGCACTGAATTCCCATGGTGGCCACCTTCTGTCTCCATCATCAGATCAGATCAGCTCCATGGTACCATAATATTGAATTGTCATACAAAATATACCTTTACCCAAAATGTCAGCTCAATCGGTTGAATATATCTGCTTAAAAATTGAGTTGCAAGATTCCACCCGAACAAACATAGTTACCTATATACCTCATACTTACCTACATACATAGCTAGGTACCTACAGTCAAGTGTAAAAATATAGGTGCATAGAGTCTGACAAGCGAATTTAAAAAAAACGCATGCTGGTAACACGAAATGTATGGAGCCGTCATAGGTACTTATAACTGACAGTTTATTTCATAGGTAAAATTGTTGCCATATAAAGAATTTGATAAAAATGCTTTTGTCACGACTCGCTGGCCAGACTCTACGACTTGCTCATAAATATGTCCCATCGCTCTTATGTCAGTGGATTAAGGTTTCAGTAGGTATATATTAGTGAGAGGATTAGATCGATACATATTTTTGCACTTGACTGTAGGTACATACATACATTGCAAGTTAATAGAAAGCTTCTTGTAGAAATTGTTTTGGGCTGTTGTCATACCTAATATCAATTTCGTAAAGTTTATATTTTCTTCAGTCATGAAGGTGAACAAGCGACTGACAAGTATAGGTAGTATAGGTAGGTATAGGTAAGTGAATACCGTAGCCTATGGCCGCCTGCAGGTCCAGCCAGAGGCATCACATGCGTCCCATGAGCGTTCTGTTGCACTCCGCCTGAGACATGTACTTAGATAAAAGTTTTTACGTCATACCTGGCCATAAAGTAGGAATTACCGCATACTACGCGTGCGGAAAATCTCACTTCCTGGCCAGGGAGAGACGTACAATTTTGTAGTCACCACGGGCGGTAATAAAGAAAGCCTCCGCTCGCATATTTATCGCCCTTGCCTTCGGCTCGGGCGTCAAATACCTGCGATCTGAGACATTTTTTGTTTTACCGTTCTAGGTAAGTAATGTACTATTTATTTTATTCATAATGTTTTGGGGGATTAGGTGTCAATGTCAAAGCGGACCCCGGGCTCCTTTAGGGCACAACCGGGATACCGCTAGGAGGATGACAAAAATGTATTATTGATTCATACGACATCTGTAAATATTTTTGCAACTACAACGTTCTTACTAGCTCGTAATCTTGGGCTGCTTGGGCTTAAAAGTAAGAGTTCCTGTAATATGTGCTAGATGGCGCTGTTATTCGAATTCACGCTACGTTCTACGTAAGTAATTTTTGAAATTAGAATGCGAATATACAATATAAATACTGACTTGTTTATTAGAAATCGTAATAAAGTATCAAAAAGTAATTCTTACTATATTCAAGTTATTTTTTCTCAAAAATGATGTGCAATGCAAGTTTATAAATCGGAACGCAACGTGAAAATATCACGGGCAACGTACGCAACGAAATCCAAAATGCAACTATAGTCCTTATCATTATGTCGGTAAGGTCTATTCGCTTTGACAATCTGTAAATGATTAGTGACGCCACCAGCGCCACCTACCTAACGTAACGTAAATTGAAATCGAAAATTGAGGTTATGTTTCATTATTGTGATGTGTCAGTATAAAGTATAAAGAAATATTTTAATTAAATTCTGACTATTGTTGTGCCAAATACTTAATAAACTATGTCTGTTGTGATAGAGACTACTCTCGGGGATATTACAGTGGACCTTTTCTTAGAACAACGCCCAATAACATGTTTGAATTTCCTAAAGCTATGCAAGATGAAATACTACAATTTCAACCTGTTTCACTCGATTCGAAACGGTTTTATTGCTCAAACTGGAGACCCAACTGGGGAAGGATCGGGCGGCGAGTCCATATGGGGACTCTTGAATGGTCCGGAGAAAAGATTCTTTTCTGGAGAGAAAATGCCGAAAATACGTCACACAGACGCTGGCCTGCTTTCCATGGTTTGCACCGGCGAAATGATGGTTGGCTCGCAGTTTTTCTTCTCACTTGGTCCCGATTTGGACTCCCTAGACGGCGTCCATTGTGTCATAGGGGAAGTGACTGAAGGACATGAAATTCTACGAAAACTTAATGATGTCATTTGTGATGAGACGCACCGTCCCTATCAAGACGTACGTATCACACACACTGTTGTTCTCGAGGATCCCTTTAGTGACCCTCCGGGGTTACGAGCACCTTCAAGGTCTCCTTCACCGAGTGCTGAGCGATTGAAGGGTGGTAGGATTGCTCCTGATGAAGAGTTAGATGAAGCTCAAGGAAAATCTGCTGCTGAAATACAAGAAATGATTGAAGAAAAGGAAGCCAAAGCCAGGGCTACCATACTTGAGATAGTTGGAGACTTGCCTGATGCTGACATAGCTCCACCAGAAAATGTATTATTTGTTTGCAAATTAAACCCTGTCACAACTGATGAAGACTTGGAAATCATATTTAGCCGCTTTGGCAAAATTGTTAACTGTGAAGTCATACGAGACAAAAAGACTGGTGATTCTTTACAATATGCTTTTATTGAATTCGATGATAAAAAACCCTGTGAAGATGCTTATTTTAAGATGGACAATGTTTTGATTGATGATAGACGCATCCATGTTGACTTTTCACAGTCCGTATCCAAAATGAGATGGCTTGGTAAAGGTAGAGGAGTACAACATTTTAATGATGATGGTAGTAAAGTGTCTGATGTTAAAAGGGATAGATCTAAGCGCTCTAAGAGTCAGGAACATCATAATCAAAGACAGCATTACAGTAGAGATAAACATGCTGACAGTAGGAGAAATGATGAAAGAACTGATAAAAATGTCACAAATAAAAGAAGCCATAGAGAAAGAAGCAGGAGTAGATCTAAGACTGGCAATCAGGTAGATTCAAAGGATTATCATGATTCTAGAGAGAGACAAAGCTCGCTAAAAAGCAATGAATATGCTAAGACAGATAAAAGGAGGGAAAGAAGTTCTTCACAATCAAAGTCATCAAATCATAAGACTAAATCTAATGTTAGTGATAAAAGAGACAGATCAAGACACAGATATGAAGAAAACATCAAAAGTAAATATGATGATCAAACTGAAAACAGGAGTCAGGAGAAATCACATCATAGAAATGATCAGCCTGAAAGCAGAAGAGATAACAAAAGGAGTAGTAAGCAACATGAGAATGAGACAAGAAAAGAAGATATGCAAAGTGATAGAGGTGATGAGAGGAAATCAAGAAATGAAGATCAACATAGAAGCAGAGTTGAGTCTAAAAGAGATTTTGATAAAAAAGACACTGGTAAATATGAACAACATTCTAGTAAAAAATATGAAGATAAACTAGATAAACAAACTGAACAGAAACAAAGAAATCAGAGAGAAGATTTATCTGTTACTGCAAATGACTCAAGAAAGAATATTGAAGATAATAAATCAAGACGAAGGAATGAACAACAACCTGAATCTGACAATGAGATTTTGGAACGACAACATAAAACAAACTTAGATAATAGTTATAAAGAGAAGCAAACCAGTAGTAGTAGAAGTGAAGAAAATAAAAAGCAAGCTAAGAAAGAGAAAAATAGACATGACAAAGAAAAAAAAAATCAAACCAAATCAAGAAACAAATCTGATGACAGGTCAAATGATTTTCATCACACTGTAAAAGAGCAAGGTCATGATAACAAAGAAAGTACAAGTTACAATGAAAATATAAGCATTAGAAACAAAGACCAACAAATTCATAGATATGAAAAAAGGCATGATACAAATAATACCAGGTATGAAAAACATGGTAGAAGAAATGAAAGTGTTGATGAAGATGATCTTCAACATAAAAAGAATCGTCAGCAAAGAAATGAGTATGAAGCTAGAAATGATGGAAGAAGCAGCAAGAAACATACAGAGCATGATAGAAGAGCTGACAGCCACGGACGTCAATCACATGTGAGACAAGAAAGGAAGGAGAAAGAAGGATTGGATAAACACAGAACTGGAGATAAAGATGTAAAACAAAAGAAAACCATTGAATCTGAATCACACAACATGGAAAAGTCTGATCTTGACAAAGAAACATTCCAAAGAACTGAAAAGTTGAAGCGAAAAAAAGGGGAGGTGAAAGGAAAAGATTTGAAAAAGAAAGTTATTGATAAGAAGAAGTCTTCCAGTAAGAAGGAAAATCGGAAGAGGAAGCGCAAACAGTCAACTTCTTCAGATTCTGATAGTGATTCATCCGATTCAAGCTCTTCTAGTGACACTAGTAGTTCGTCGAGCAGTGACTCTGACCACAAGAGGAAAAAAAAGAGAAAGAAATACTCTTCCTCTAGCAGTAGCAGTTCGAGTACTTCTAGCAGCTCGGAGTCATCCAGCACATCAAGCTCCAGCTCCGATACTGATGCCAAGAAAAAGAAAATTAAGAAGAAACACTCTATGACTAAATCTAAAAGAAAATAAGTTATTTTTAATTATTGTTTTTGCTATACAATTATTATGCATTTTGTGTTGAGTACAATTCAGCAATAAATTAAGATTATCATGTATTTTGTCATGCATTCTTTTAATATGAATCCTAGTTACTTGAACTACGACTTTGACTGCTATTGAAATAATTCTAAAGCCACTGCTAGACGGTCGCCAACACGCGCCTGCGGCCGAGCGACCTTGGTCCGCACACTCCGCACCGACAGTGTAGACAGTTGTTTGGAGTAAAATTTCATACTACAGCGGCCGGTGCCGACCAAGGTCGCTCGGTCAAAGGGGCGTGTTGGCGACAATGGCGACCGTTTAGCAGGGGCTTAATATTCATTTTCGAACCGACCGTACGAACTCAAAAAGGATCAAATTATAGTCAAGTCTCCAAAATTTCGTTTATTTTTAGTAATATCAAACATACCGACACAGCTATCATCAGTCAAGCTGGCGTGCAAGCTGTATCGCAGCGAGATACATCCATCTCTTTCTAATTAGAACATTTAGACAGAGACGGATTAGAAGAGTGTTGTGATAAGTTAATACTTTAATACAGTAGACGGCAAACTTCGTGCGCAAATGAGGGGAAGTGGGGGGGCAGCTTGCACGTACAATTCGCCTTTGCGCAGGCAAGGTCATTTGCGCACGAAGTTTGCCGTCTACTGTACCGTGCAGTACTTTAATTTAGTCCTACTCCTACTATATTATGCCTGATATGCTATTCCGAACTTGTTATCACCTCACCACTTGGCCCTGCGATTCGTAGTAACTAAGAGGAGGTCAGAGGGCCTACCACCAACGTCATTCGAAGTTTTCCCTCTGTCGCACTTGCGAGTTCGTACGTAAGTGCTACAGAGAGGGAAAACTTCGAAAGGGCCTACCGCGAAAGGCATTCGAAGTTTTCCCTCTCTGTCATAACTGTGAGTTCGTACTTAAGTGCGACAGAGAGGGAAAAATTCGAATACCGTTCGCGGTAGGCCCTCTGGGGCTCTGGGTTTACACTGGCTTCGTTTGAGGTGAGGTGAAGAGAAGCGTTCAGAATAACAGCTAACTATGTTCTGTGACCGCGCGCCCCGAACCCATCGCACACTCCTCATCGCGTGAATCGCGTCTGTCACGCAGCTGACAGCTGTGTGGTGAGGTGGTGACCAATTCAATTCTTTATAATAATCAATACTCTTTGATAATAATTACGATTGTAAAAATTACCAGAACAGTCATCTCATCATCTGACAGAGATGCAGCTATAGTTAGAATGAAACGTAAGTATTGCTGTCTCATTCTTCCTATAAATTGCTCCATTAGTAACGGCCTTAAATTAAAACTCCTCTATTTTACTCGAGCGAGAGCGAGATTTTGGTTTGGTGCCAATGTGGTGCCAATTTTTTTGACACCTGTCAATTGAAGTTTGTAGTGATGCGGCGAAGACGTACCGTTTATCATATTTAGCGATTATTAAGGAATGATAAATGGTTAATCGAATCGATTCTAAATCCGATTTAATAAATGTTCTAATATTGGGCCCAAGAATTTTATATAATTCAGGGCGTCCGCTCTACCTAATTTATTGGTACGTACCTATGTTTGAATTATTTTATCACTATCCTGCTTTATTTTGGTTATAAATTCATCTGTTTTCATGGTGGTATAGCCATGGTAGAATAGAACAAGGTAAGTAATTCCCGACGATGTATCATAAGGAGACGCTACACGACACGAGCAAAATGTTCGACAAAAGCGTCCTGCAGCGTGATTCGGCACGTGTGGATACGTTTTCTTGCTTGGCCGTCCGACAAAATCGGCCCGTGGAGCGTCTCTTTACGTACGTCGCGTACGTCACACATATGTTGCCATTGTGCAAAGTTAGCACACAAATGTTGCCATTGACTGACATCTTCCATACAAAAAAGAACTATTTATATGGGGTGAAATGACAGTGGGAACTTGCATGGGACTTCAATTTCGAATAAATTGCACCCAATCGATGCGGATATACGTAGAAATATCATACAAAAGAAAAACGATTGTATTAATTATATCTCACGTTAAAATTACAAAAAATATATACATTATTTTTCGATAAAATAACATAGGTAACAGTTAGACAGAATATTGAATTAGAAATTATATTTTGTTTAACAAACGCAAATTTTGTAGAGATAATTGCAAATTAATGACTTACTCCATAGTAAACGCGCCGAGAATATAAGTGACGTCATAGGATAATCCCGTTTAATATAGAGCGTTTTCGGTGGGTCGTGCAGATTTCAATTTGATTTGAAAGTTTTAATGCTACAGTTAATATTCCTCTGGATTATACTTTTGTAATAAAATAAAAAGATGCAAGTTCCCTATTGTACCATTAAGTAGTTCAACGTAAGCGCATACCTAAGTGAAGTAATGCACATAGCTCGGAAAGGGTGAGCTGTTTTGAGAGTGTGCATACCTGTCATTTAGTTCTAAGTATTTGTCCAATGCATTACTAATGAAATTCATTTGTTTATGCTGCCTTTCTGCTACGAGCGTTACGTCACCGTTAAAATTGAACACAAGTGAATTAGAATCTATAGAATGTGATAGTTCTTTATTACAATTACAGTTAAACTGAACTAAAAAAAAACTAAGAAAGCTAATATTAATAACTCTTTTTGCAATGCATTATCATTAATATACTTACCTAGTTTAATTTAAAATTTATATTCCCGGAGTTTCCATATTAACACATGACATTAATGACATAAGAATAGCTCAACCTTTCCGAGCTCTTGTAATGCAATGTATTCGGGTAATTTACTTTCACACAGTGGCAAGTTGGCAACACACTTTCAGTTTGCCATTTTTAGGATGCTGAGGGCCTACCGCGAACGGCATTCGAAGTTTTCCCTCTCTGTCGCACTTACGTTAGAACTCGTAAGTATGACAGAGAGGGAAACTTCGAATGCCTTTCGCGGTAGGCCCTCTGATATCGAAAGATACGCTGACGTCACGGGAATGACTTACCAGCTTGATTTATTTTAATGACTTAGCCAGAAAAGGGCTATCTAGCCCTTTTCATTTTCTTAAAACTACGACATGATTACATGCCAAAAATTATGAGTGGGTAATATGTATGACTTTTAGTTGTAGCTTTAATTTTAAAGGAATACTTGCTGTGCCCTAACAGGGTTCATGTGCTAACCAACCCTAATGTAACACCTATTTTATAACACATGATAAATATGCAATAAATGAATTATGAATAAAAATATTGCACCAAAATCTGAAATTTACGCCATGCTATATCGCGATAATATCGAACTTTCGCGATTTGTGTCATAGATATTGATTTATTTATATTTTTGTAGTAGATACCATCAGAGAAGTTTATAATACGAAATGTTGTCAATAGGGAACATTACTGCAGTGTTCTGCCGCCAGAGGCAGCACTACCACTAATAGTAAACCAGTATAGGAATATAGGGATTCACACACACATGCACAATTGATTGTCAAATGAGGGACAAGGATGCTTGCATAGACAATACCACAAGTGGGAACGAGATACAATGTCAACGCTGCTAGTGTCGCCACCTACTAAGAGTTTTGCGTAATGTTTCCTATTCAGTTAAATTTCGAAAAATGTTATTGTGATTCAAAGTAAAAAATAAATACACAATTGAAATAATTAGTAAAGGTGTTGTTTTAGCTTATTTTTATAGCAAGTCTTTGCTTGGTAATTTGTGCTCCATCTAGTTTACTGAAACTAAGGTGACACTGATTGTTATCTACCATGATTATAACAAAATACCTACTCCAGGTTTAACGAAGATAAAAAAAAAATTAACGTGTTATGCAGCACACAGAGCCAATAGTAGATGGGCATTTTTTTTCAAAGTGTACCATTTTATTTGAATAGGCGTCCTTCCATTACTTAAGAGGGTTACTTTACCATACAAATAGTAACGGAATAGACGTGACGGAACGAATACTTCGCAGATTAAAAAACCTGTTTAATATACTGTTTTTAACAATTGTAATAGTATTTTACTGAAATCATGTTCAATGATAATGACAGATTACGATAATTTAGTCGCATTAGCAGAAAAATAATAGGAACCTTCGTAATCTTGTAACGGAACCCGGACTCTATTTTTTGGGACCACCACTCGGCACACCTAATTTGGTAATAAAAATACCTCGTTCCTACAAAATCATCGTAACGGAATGTGGACATGTCCACTTTTCGAAAATCACTGGACAAGATTAATTTCAGTTTATTATGTAAAAAAATGCCCATATAATACTGTTCTATTAAATCTTCACTGATCTGAACACTAAACTGTTAATTACCTAAAGTAGACTAGTGAAAATTGCAAAAACCGTAAAAACAATTTGGATTCCGGCTACCTGGGATTTTTCGCAGTTGGTACTGATGGTCATTTTCTTAGATTTATCAAATAAATACCTTATTACCTATATAATCGAACGAGCGAGCGAAGTGACACTTGACCAAAATAAAAATAAAAATAGTTATTTGTTTTTTTTTTTATACAAGGGTGCTAATTTAATATTTATATTAAATAAAGTTGTTTTGCATGTTGCACTTTCCTCGCTACAGTGAGGTGAAAAGTTTTGTGTTATACACGGGTGCAAATGTATTTTACTTCTCGTGTATTGAAACACTCGCTACGCTCAGGATTCTATTTTAGAACCACTCCCTTGGCTCGTGGTTCAACTATATAATCCTTTCGCTTGCTCGTGTTTCAATTCCACACTCGCGGGTAAAATACAACTTTGCACCCTTGTATAACAAATAACTAATAATACGCAGGCGAATTAGAGCCGGGAGTCGAGCTCTTGCTTTGTCCTTTAAGTGTGTGATGATGATTTAAGTACTAATAGGATGAAAGAAATAATTCCTGATTCCGTAATAATATTGTAGGGTACTTTGCAACGGGTGGATATCAGCCTAGGTAGGATAGGTACCTACCTCCCGTCAGGCATTTGCAAATTAGTTCCATGGTTTCTCGTAGCAAACTTCTCTATTAATCTTAAAAAAATGTAGTACTACATAAATACGTGTTTATAAATATTTTATTTCTAATCCTTCGCTCGGGATTTAACACAAAAGGTAGACCATTTTATTCTAGTAAAAGTACAACAATAATTATTAATAGGAGCGAACCTTGTAGTTTTGCAGTGTTTTTAGTGTTTTGTGTGTACAATAATATATCGCAACTAATAAATTATGACGAACTGTTTAATGTACCTTATGCTGATTTTATTTTAAAAAGTTATAAAACCGGTATTTTTATAAAAAAACGGTAAACAGTGGTTTTTGAATTCCCTACAAAACGTAAGATCTCAGTGGGAATGGACCTATAGGGGATCCCCTTCGTTGGCATAATTTTTTTTAGACTATTATAACTAGTTTCGCATAATTGATTTGGCATAATTTGTATTGGCATAATAGTACAGTCGCATAGTAATTTACTTTGGCCTACTACTTCGTTTGGCCTATTAACTACGCTTTTAGAATAATTTTAGTTGGACTAATTTTTATTCGACTAATACGTAATACCTCGCCTTTGTTCCTCCTTGTATTGTTCCAAGTCCAACTATTGTCCTAAAAAATTGTCATTTGTACATGACTATTTTTTAGGACAATACTTTTATGCCTGTTGTAATGTGCTAAGTAATTATTATGACTTTTTGTATTTATGCTATCTGATGGTAGTCTTTGTGATGATTATGCTTTCTATGTTTATGCTTTTTAATGTTATGCCTAAAAATGTAGGTAAGTTTGCCATAACATGATTAGGCTTAACGCTAATTCGGGTAAAAAAATATGCGTAACATAATAATACTACCTATATGTACTCTAAGCTCAGAACATAAAAATAGGTTCCTTTTTAGTTCCTTTTGGATAGTTCCTTTTTATGATCTGAGACTCTAAGTCTAAGGTGCAGGGTGAGGTGACTCACTGACCTATCTATACCTTTTTATCTATTTAAAATTTCCATAATTATAAACATACTTACGAAGGTACATCGTAGGAATAACAAGTTTTAATCAAGCACTACTCTGGTCATATGGAGTAAAGAATGTTATATGTTATATATGTTATATATAAGTGGACATGTCCACTTTTCGAAAATCACTGGACAAGATTAATTTCAGTTTATTATGTAAAAAAATGCCCATATAATACTGTTCTATTAAATCTTCACTGATCTGAACACTAAACTGTTAATTACCTAAAGTAGACTAGTGAAAATTGCAAAAACCGTAAAAACAATTTGGATTCCGGCTACCCGGGATTTTTCGCAGTTGGTACTGATGGTCAAATTCTTAGATTTATCAAATAAATACCTTATTACCTATATAATCGAACGAGCGAGCGAAGCGACACTTGACCAAAATAAAAATAAAAATAGTTATTTGTAATTTTTTTTTATACAAGGGTGCTAATTTAACATTTATATTAAATAAAGTTGTTTTGCATGTTGCACTTTCCTCGCTACAGTGAGGTGAAAAGTTTTGTGTTATACACGGGTGCAAATGTATTTTACTTCTCGTGTATTGAAACACTCGCTACGCTCAGGATTCTATTTTAGAACCACTCCCTTGGCTCGTGGTTCAACTATATAATCCTTTCGCTTGCTCGTGTTTCAATTCCACACTCGCGGGTAAAATACAACTTTGCACCCTTGTATAACAAATAACTAATAATACGCAGGCGAATTAGAGCCGGGAGTCGAGCTCTTGCTTTGTCCTTTAAGTGTCTGAACGAGAAGATGATAGTTGTTAAAATCTCGGCATTCTTTAAATGGCATCTGTGTAGTTGGAATAGTAATGTACTTAGGTCTTTTTGAACTGGTATGCCTGACATTGTTGTTGGGGCCAATCAGTTTTCGTGGTAGGGACATTCTATTTGTATACTTACTGCTGAACAGAGTTAATGTTTGGCCAATACGTTTAGTTTAGCGACCATTTATGATAGGATACCCTTCCCATTATTTCTTTTGATCTGATATTTACTATTTCAGGATTTGAAGGCTATGCGAAACCAATGTGAGGTTTGTATCAGAATATTTCGAATTCAGCGTGTTATAGTTATCCCGGGTCAGTCCAGAATATGCCTGGGGACCGCTTAAATTGCTACCTACCTAGTTCAAAGAATTGGCTTAGGAACTGGTTTTGTCTTTTGCCCTTCCATCTGACCCAGAAGGCAAACTAACACCTCGTTAGGATTAGGCTTAGGTAAGTATTTAGGTCTTGACAGAGGTTCTCAAGCCGCCTGAAGGCCTCCCACTCAACTTGAATTCCTGCTGCTTTTGTAAAAATCAAAACGGTTGTACCTTGTTTTACCGACAAATATTCCATCCAATATATGTATCGCAGCATTTTCATTTCATCGAAAAGCATTTTTTTCATAATCAGGTAACTTTTCAGGATTGTTATAAAACAAACCTAACCTTATGGGTTCTACAGAATGACCTTTTGGCAGTAGGTCCCGCTCACAAATATCACAGCACACCTCTATTTTCAAGGCATTAGGGTGCATGTGCCAATACTTTTGAATACCTATAGTGTACCTATGTATGTGATGGCGACTGTACCTAAAAAGTTAACGGTTTTCTGAGTAATAAAAATTCGATGAAATGAAAATTCGGCGAAACAATGCATTCGGTGAAATAAGGGGAAACCTATCAAAACTCCTACTCCAAAGTTCTACATTAAATAGATGCCGGTGATATGAGTACTATTTGGCTCGGATTAAGTGCATCCGGATTCCTTGCCCCTCCGTTCCGGGATCCGGGTGATGGTACGGAGTTCATGCCTTAAAAATAATCAAGTTTCCCCGTTTAATATTGTAGGTAGGTAGGTATGCCCTAGATCAGTAAAAATGAGCCCCATCTCGTTACCTAGGGCGCAAAGTAATTTACGAGGAAAACTCATTTCCAGTTCGTCAGACTCAGTTACATAATATTTAATGTACCGAGATTAATAAGCAACGACGCCGCCCGTCTCGGCGGGGCGCTTAATTCGTCTTTTATATAGTTCTAGCACTCCGTTTAGCCTGGGTCTGATATATGTCGGGTACCAGGGATGAACTGGGAATGTGTTACTTTACCACGTACCTAAGTAAAAAACTTAAGGATTTTTTTATGTTATTGTGTTTAGTAAACGTACATACACAAACTGTAAGGGTTCCTGTTCACTAAGGAACGTTAAAAACGAATATAATCAATTCATTGCCATGACAATAAATTTTTTAAGCAATCCATACTATCCACCCATACCAAATCCATATCCAAATATTATTAAGTAATGCGAAAGTACAATTTGAGGTAACTGTCTGTATGTCTGTTACCTTAAGTTTAAAATGAGGTACGGTCGGAGATAGTTTAAGACCCTGGGAAAGACATAGTATAGTTTTTATCCCGGAAATTATCCCCTAAAGGGGAGAAATGCGGGGCGAAAGTTTGTATGGAGGGACAATACAAACGAGTTCTACCTACCTACGCGAAAGAAGTTGCGGGCAGAAGCTACTAAATGATTACTTCTTGTCGTAGATATGTGGTGGTTATACATAATGACTATTTAATTTTACAAAATTAAAATATGAAATGTCTGTTCGACCACATCATTATAGTATCACTACTACATGCAAAAAAGTGGTTAAGTATGTTCTTTACACTCCTAGTTTGACCTAATTAAAAAAAAATCTTAAAAATATTTTTTGCTAAATTTAACCTAGGTAGTCTAGGTACAGTCACCGGTATCAATATAATATGATGAATCAAAGGCCGCAAAAATATCTGATACGCTCTTTCGGCTCTAGGAATAGATCATCAGATATTTTTGCGGCCTTTGTTCCATCATATATTTATGCCTGTAAATGTACATAACATATAACATTCTTTACTCCTTATGACCAGAGGAGTGCTTGATTAAAACTTGTCATTCCTACGATGTACCTTCGTAAGTATGTTTATAATTATGGAAATTTTAAATAGATAAAAAGGTATAGATAGGTCAGTGAGTCACCTCACCCTGTACCTTAGACTTAGAGTCTCAGATCATAAAAAGGAACTATCCTAAAGGAACTAAAAAGGAACCTATTTTTATGTTCTGAGCTTAGAGTACATATAGGTAGTATTATTATGTTACGCATATTTTTTTACCCGAATTAGCGTTAAGCCTAATCATGTTATGGCAAACTTACCTACATTTTTAGGCATAACATTAAAAAGCATAAACATAGAAAGCATAATCATCGCAAAGACTACCATCAGATAGCATAAATACAAAAAGTCATAATAATTACTTAGCACATTACAACAGGCATAAAAGTATTGTCCTAAAAAATAGTCATGTACAAATGACAATTTTTTAGGACAATAGTTGGACTTGGAACAATACAAGGAGGAACAAAGGCGAGGTATTACGTATTAGTCGAATAAAAATTAGTCCAACTAAAATTATTCTAAAAGCGTAGTTAATAGGCCAAACGAAGTAGTAGGCCAAAGTAAATTACTATGCGACTGTACTATTATGCCAATACAAATTATGCCAAATCAATTATGCGAAACTAGTTATAATAGTCTAAAAAAAATTATGCCAACGAAGGGGATCCCCTATAGGTCCATTCCCACTGAGATCTTACGTTTTGTAGGGAATTCAAAAACCACTGTTTACCGTTTTTTTATAAAAATACCGGTTTTATAACTTTTTAAAATAAAATCAGCATAAGGTACATTAAACAGTTCGTCATAATTTATTAGTTGCGATATATTATTGTACACACAAAACACTAAAAACACTGCAAAACTACAAGGTTCGCTCCTATTAATAATTATTGTTGTACTTTTACTAGAATAAAATGGTCTACCTTTTGTGTTAAATCCCGAGCGAAGGATTAGAAATAAAATATTTATAAACACGTATTTATGTAGTACTACATTTTTTTAAGATTAATAGAGAAGTTTGCTACGAGAAACCATGGAACTAATTTGCAAATGCCTGACGGGAGGTAGGTACCTATCCTACCTAGGCTGATATCCACCCGTTGCAAAGTACCCTACAGTATTATTACGGAATCAGGAATTATTTCTTTCATCCTATTAGTACTTAAATCATCATCAACGTATCTTCGAACCAACATTTTTTTCTATTCATTCTGTAGATAAATAAAACCGGCCAAGTGCAAGTCGGACTCGCGCACGAAGTGTTCCGTACCATTATCTATAAAAATGTTTAATTTATTTTTCACCTCAGCAGCTCGAACAAGCATATTTTGCTGCGTGAAAACAGTGAGCAAAATGCGATTTTGCTCACTCCGTGAATCAAAGTAGCTTTTTAATTTTGATATCGAGCACTGACATTTCATAGTGTGGGGTCTATTACAAATTCAGAAATAACCCTCCTCTCCTTCCGTAAAAGCCTAACGATATATTTTTTAACGTGACGATGTTCTCACTGCTGAGGTGAAAAGTTGTATGTATCACACGAGAGCAAAGGTATTTGCATCTCGTGCCTTTGAGTCCCTCACTACGCTCAAGATTCTAATTTTGAATCACTCGTTACGCTCGTGATTCAAATATAGAATCTTTCGCTTGCTCGGGACTCAACATCAACACTCGCAGCAAAAATCTACTATCGCGGTTCATGAAATACAGCCTGGTGACAGACAGACAGACAGACGGACAGCGGAGTCTTAGTAATAGGGTCCCGTTTTACTCTTTGAGTACGGAGCCCTAACAACGTAGGCGCTGCAAAATTGGTTCATCTACTCATACATAAATAAAGTCCCTCGTCCCACTCACATGAATGATTCCTATTGTACCTATGTTACAAGGGTATAATAGGCAATCAAGTATTTTTATTTATATTCCCTCTCGTCCAAGTAAGTAGCAAGTTTATTACAGGCATTAACATCAGGGTAAGGTCAGGACCCGAGGCTCGTCTACGTCATCGCCAGAGGCTGTTTTGCTCGTTAGTCCGTCTCTGTGCGGTTGCTCCTTACTGCGCATGTTACGAATTTATCGACAACAGCACCGGGTTTTCTCTCCAGTGAGCTCTGATAGGCGACACTCGTGCCCCGCAAGTGGTCACCTAACAATCGCATCCGGTCCTGTCTTTGCAACCTTTAAATTGTTAGCTCATATTGGATCTAGTACTGGCGTGAACATGTTATTTATATCGTTGACCGCGCTGTTCGCGGTTTTTCTCGCAGTCCACGCTGTACCAACCCCTACGAACAACAAGGGTATGTTGAATCAGACTACTTATACAGTTATATTCATGCACCATTAAAGCATATTATTTTGTTTCTTTTCTTCACGTTTCTGGCTGCTCTACTAGTATATCTCAATATATTTTTAGGTACTCATTGTTTTTTTTTGTATAAATGTATGTAAGTAGATTGTTTTGTTATCATGTATTGATCAGCCGGTGCCCGCTGCGCTCTAAATTTAGCAACAGGTGTCTGCGTGGTTCCGGTACTGCGTAGTTCTTTTCAGAGACATCAACCACCTCTCACATAAGTATGAGTATGTCACCTATTGACTAGTACCTATTTGTATTTTTAGACTATTGATCTGGGAATTCTGATTAAGATTAAGTTCATATTTCGAAAAGCCAATCCAATGTAGGTAGATATACAAATAGGCATCCTCTTTACTCCTTTATGTCGATAAAAGTTATCCCGAATGGTATGAAAGAAAAGGACATGCTTGCTGCGCCGACCCCAAAAAATGGGATAAGGGCAAGAAAATGAAAAGTTATCCCGAATACCTATTAACGCAAAAAAGTTTTTCATGCTATGTTGCACGAGAATTATGTATTCGACTGGTCTTGCTTGAATATTCTCCTTTTACCCATCTATTAGCTTGATTTCATAGAATACTTCAAACATGTTTGCATGTAATGTAACTCTACAATAGGTATCTAAATATTATATGTAAAAAGTAATTTTCTCAGCTCGCTTCGGTATGAGCCTTTAATATATATAGGTAGTAGGTACTATATTTTTTTGTCAATTAGATCCAAAAATATAATTGTATTTTAGATGCCGGTCCAATTGGTGAACTACCACCAAATTGGGACCAAACAAAAGACGACAAAGCGTCTTATTACTTCCTCAACAAGAGCGACAAAAATGATTTGGGACCGTATACACTCGCGCTCAGCGAAGAAGGTAACAATGGCTACACCAAAGCGAGCCTCACTCACGTCCAATCTTCTTAATGGGACAGTTCCTGATGCCTGTCATGCTTATTGTCCGTCTTCAACAAATACTACTGCGTGACTCTCAGCCAATGGAATGCTCTTTTAACAACTAATATATTGAGTACCTACCTATTCAAATCCAAGTTAACTTTTGAGTATCTATTTTTTTCACTAATATTATCTTTGTTTCCATCTCTTTTCACTTGAAAGGCTTCCCTTAATTGTAACTTATATTTTAGGGAACTCTGAGGGATATGAACAGGGAGTAGCGCAGCGTTACGATGTGGCGCCATCGTTGGGCGATGCTGATAGTGATAACCTTATCATGAGGCCTTTGGTGTATGGGCCTCCGATGGAGAGCTTGTCCTCCGAATACGACACCCGCAGGCGTAAGCGAGGGAGCGGGACTAAGGTTGGAGGAGCCGGGGCTGCCACCAAGGTAGCCACCAAAAACGGTTCGGGCAAGAAGAACCTCAAGTAAGTGAAACTTACAAACATTACCATTACATTCAGACTTTTGCCGAAATCTAATAAACTTTGTATCGATTACCAGGCCCGAGGAACACGGCGCTCTATCGCCAGTTGATTCGGCGTCCCACGACCACAACGCTCACCGCAACAAACGTGGTAGTGGTACGAAAGTAGGAGGTGCTGCAGCATCAGCCAAAACCGCTACGAAGAACTCTAGTGGCAATAAGAAAAATTTCAGGTAAGTTAAAATTCTCAATAATAATTTTCTGGGGCAGTCGGATAAAAAATGAGTCTTTCACAGTTGTTTCTTTTTCAAGGCCCATTTCTGAACGCCGAAAGAGAGACTCTGGCCTCAGTGCTGCCGATGTAAGAGCTCTTTTGAATCTGTGGGAAGCTCAAGAGCGCAGGAAGCAAGAACAGCAGTGGACCCCCAATCAATGGCCAGCAGACCGTTTCTATGGACGTGTGAACTCAATCGACGAAGAACAACCAGAGGTCGACGACAACGGTGACGTTTGGTACAATGAACCCGTGGTTCTCAACCCTCATGAACGCGAATATCCCAATCATCCTTCGTACTTTTCCGAACAGAACCGCATGGCCCTGGCTCGTGGCTACCCTGACGTGTACCCGGTAGACCCAGCTGAACTCGCTCAGCGGTATGAGGAGGCCCGACGCAAGAGACAATATGCCAACAAGATGAAGAGGTTCATGGTGGCAAGGAAGCGCTCAGATGGCATGATGCACCAGCCTAATAACTACAGGCCCAGGGATGACCTCTACACTCTCGCTGAGCTGCTCCGCTCCGCACCCCGCGTGCAGGAACAAGACATCCCAGTCTATCGGCGACTGATACTTTAAGTCCATCCTCATCATTCGGTGTCCATTCGTAACATCGCCGCAACACCTCGGAAATGAAGTTGTATTACTTCTACGGACGCATTGACGTAGGTCAGCACAATAAACTAGTCGGATGGACGCCTCTTTGGCAAGTTGGGGCGAGAGATTGTCGCGCATTTTATTCGCAGTTTGTAGCGGATACCAGTTTAGGAATAAGAAAAATAGTATTAGTAACAAAATGACACTTCTTAGTATAATATACTATATATTACAAGACATTCATTCTTAATAAATGGAAAAAATAAAAGGCCTAGAAAATTAAATTACTTTAATTATCTATACTATAGAAACTAAATATCAACAAGTATTAAGACAATCTTTGTTTAGAGATGGTTACGAGTTTACTTTGTTTCCTTAAAGTCTAGTCTAGTATGAAATACCTATGCCTATAATTTGTGGGACTAGCTAAACCACCCCTACCTCGTTTCCTGCATATCTGTTCTGCACAAGTACGAATTAATATAATATTCATCATCTATTAATGAAATACCTACGTTATATTAATGTCCAAAATTAAAACCCGGGATATCTAAATATATTAATAGCAGTGAAGTGTAACTTCACATTTTATTATAATAAACTATACCTAGATTGGATTCGTAGGTATGTGTAAATTATAAACTTGCTGTATTAAAATAGTATTAATTAAATAAATGTTGTTTAATTTGGCTTTTTCATATTTTAAATCCTCCTTCTTAGTTACCCAATAAAAAAATTATACAGGATGTTTGTCCCATCGTTTGCCAAATGCCCCCCCCCCCCCCTCCCCACACACATCTAGCGTCTCCCACCGGCGTCGTGTGAGCGTTCTCATACAAAATTGTGCGTTGTGTCAACGCGACGTCGACGCAACGCACAATTTTGTATGAACACGCTCACACGACGCCAGTGGGAGACGCTAGATGTGGGGGGCCCTAAAAACAGCAGGAAGTTTGGGTCATTAGATATCATAGTCGGCATTCAAAAAAAATTGTGCCTGCGGGTTTTTTTTTAATAATATATTTTTTTATAAATTTAGTTAAATCATAAGGGCCTACGCGTTTCAACTTGAATTTAAAAGAATTAGTACGTCTCTATCAAAATCAAAACTAAAACTATTTGCAAGTAACATCTACTTATTTTTTTTACCCTTAAAAAAAATCTAGATGCAATGCAAGATTTTCGTGTTGTGTAAATTTGATCTAAAATTAAAAAAAAACTAAATGAGGACAATGATGATATCCTTACATTATTTTTTCAATTTCTCTAGTCTATCCTCTTTCCAATCATGTGCAATAATGCAAAAAAAACCATTGAGGAACTTTATTAATTTGTCAATTTTGTGTAAGTCCCGCACTAGGCTCGTAATCGGCATGCGATAAAAACATGTGCTAAGTACGAGTAGTACGCAAAGTCGCAAACAAGACTTGCAGATTGACTACAACCATTACGAACGCACGCGTAGCATTAGGTAGGGATGTGAAAAATTTATCGATTATTAGTATCACAAAAATCTATTTAATAATATTCCGATTTTAAAATAAATCGAGTTTTGTTTATCGATTTAATTTAAAGCGATTTATATCTCACTCCTTCTTGCACGATGCCAATACACACAGTCCCGACTATTCATGACGTACACGTATTATTGCCATATGTAAGCTGTTTGTAGCGACACTATATCAGGGCTAAATATCAAAGCAAAGGTAAGTAAAACCTTCCTGATCGTAACGGCATAAGCCTACTGTTTTAATTTAAAAACTATGCGTACATAAACATCGAAATCCTACATCATTTGTCAAAGAGAATATAAACACTACGTTTTATAAGCCAAAGAGAATATAACCACTACGTTTAAGCAATTTGTAAGCAATTTGTCAGTCTGCTTTCGTACCTACCTATGGTTTTCGTGTTTAGCTATTAGGTAAATGTAACTTAGTTTAAGATAAACTAGTGTTAGCTTTATTTAACACGCCTAGGTATATTATGACCGAAGAAAGTAATAAACCAGACCTAGTTACGAAGACTCAACTGGACGGTGTTACATCCGATAGAATAGACTCTTACATTCAAGCAGTCCTCAGAAACTCCCATACAAAGAGCAAAATGTATGCCGCGAGAGCGGGTTTTGCCAACCTACTAGACAAATATATTGGTTGGCAACACTCATGCGTTGTCAAATTGACAATATATATCTTTCTTTTTTATATTTGACTTCCTTTCCTTCAAAGACTTCAAATTCTAACGTCTGTCATCGTGTTTTCTCCATGTTTTAGTGAAAATTATATTTATAAATTCAGGATTTCTGAAAGTTTCATGGCGATCGGGGAGATGAATTGAGCAAAAAACTCCCCTGCTCGCGCTAGCGCGTGTATACGTAATATTTTTGAGAAAGAGACTTGTGCTTGGTGACTCAGAAATTGTCGGTAAAACTAGACGCTGTGAAATGTGTGGCGTCCGAGAAAGCCTCAGGGGAGGTTTCTTTGCCAGTTTTCCCAAAGATGATCTCCGGTAAGTCTAAAACATAACCTAGCTACAGCGCTACAGGTACACATTTACCGGTAGATTTTTTCAGTTGACGTTTTTAGGGTTCCGTAGTCAACAAGGAACCCTTAAAGTTTCGCCATGTCCGTCTGTCCATCTGTCCGTCAGTCCGTCTGTGGCTGAGCTATGGTGCCATTTGTAATTTATTTACTTACTTCCTTAAAGACTAACATACATATTATCAATATAAACTAAAAATTTAATTATAACTATGAAAACACTGTCACACTTCCTTGTCAAATTATTGATGGTTGAATTAGCTGAATGAAAACATGATTCATGAACAATTTTTTAAGTCTCTCAATGTATTTCAGTTACGCCTGCAGTGAACTTGATTGTTCCCATGGAGTCTCAACTTGTGCCTTCAAGATCAGTGCTTAAAAATATGAATGGTAGGTAATAAGAATTTTTAAGTATCATTTGCGCTTGTGATTCTGTATGGTCTGTGTCACCCCGCTGGAAAATAGTTTTGGGTACTATGTCAGTGATTAGTGTGAAGTGGACGTGACTTTAACATGTCGTAGCAATGTGTGTAACCCAACATTGAACAAGAAGAAGAAGAATCTTAAACGCATTGGCAACCCTTTATTGATTTGTTTTTTTTTTTTAACTTCAACGGTGGCAAAGAGGCATACGATCTGCGTGATGGTAAGCAGACACCGCAGCCTATGCCAATTTTTTTATTTTAACTTCGACGCCCACAAACAGGCATACGATCTGCGTGATGTCAAGCAGACGCTGTAGCCTGTGGACGCTTACTATTCCAGAAGAATCTTAAACACATTGGCAACCCTTTATTGATTTATGTTTTTTTTTAACTTCGATGGTGTCAAACAGGCATACAATCTGCGTGATGGTAAGCAGACAGCGCAGCCTATGCGGACGCTTACTATTCCAGAAGAATCTTAAACGCATTGGCAACCCTTTATTGATTTGTGTTTTTTTAACTTCGACGGTGGCAAATAGGCATACAATCTGCGTGATGGTAAGCAGACACCGCAGCCTATGGATGCCTACGATTCCCGAAGAATTAGAAATTCATTGGCAACCCTTTATTGATCTGAGGATTCGTTGTGTTGATGCATAGACACAAAAGCGGCTCCCTCACTCGGGACCTCTGGCGACCTTACTCACCCAGGATCACAACACCACAGAGCAAGGTTATTCTGGTTGCTTTGTTTTATAAGGTGGTAGGTACTTCCACAGTTGTGCTGGTCTAAATACTCTAAATGTGAGCGAAATGACATTCCGCTGTGTTAGATTTAGATGAGAGTAATGTGAAGGTAGACCTCTTTTAAATCCTTACGTTTGAATTAAGTGTATGGCCACTTTATCAGGACTTTATTCTACAATACATTACAAGAATCAGTAATATTAATATTTTGTTTAACGCTTATAAATATCATTATCAATATTGTTAGACACAGGACTATATTACTTATTATTATAACGTAACTCTATACTATAATATTACAAAGGTGTAATGTGTGTCGCTTTACTACTTTGTATGTAGCGGGTAATCTCCGGAACTACTCATCCGATTATAAAGATTCTTTCACCAATATATAGAGAAGACCTTTGGAATGGACGCGCTATCTTTTATACCGCGGCTTCGCTTGCGTTCTGTGTACCACGAGAATCTAAAATATAAGTTTATCTGGGAACATCTCTTGGGCTTTTGTTTTTTTTTCAGATGGGTCTATGCGGTTTTGGCTGGTGGCAGCAAAAAACTGATAGAACATGTTGGTACCTACTCTTAAATGTAAGAAACGAACACTCGATCGCGATACAGGTGTGTACCTACATCTTTTAATTTTGCTTGTGTCTTGCACCTGTGTGTAGTTTTTCTAGCTAACCTAAGGGCAGCAGGGATTTTCACTAGATCAAATACAGATTTATCTACTAACTAGGCAATCACTAGCGTGATAGTATGGGTCCCGTAGGACATTATAGGCCAGTCATATTTGACCAAAAAAATCGCTAAAATCGCAAGCTAACGGCTAGTTCTGCTTTTTGAATATGTTGTTAGGACCACTACCAGTCCCGTATATCCAAGTTTGCAGCTTCAAAAACCTGTGCTAACTTTGCGGCACTCGAAAAACCACGAAATTTTCGCACTTTTTTTGGTATTGCCAATATAAGTCCTAAACTCTGCGGTCTTTAAATAAAGATTTACTTTCGGCTGATATGATGATGATGATGATGAGATTTTATTTCCGCTATCCTAAGGTTGTCAGGAAGAGATCACTCTGTAACGAGAAGACCGCCTGTAGTTTGCCTCTAATTATGTTGATTATGTTCTAACGAGTTGATTTTTTGGTTTTGTTCACAGATTGCGATATGAAAAGGAATGAAATCTAAAAGGAGATTTACCAGACAAGTGCTATAAGTCTGAACAATACGCAACGGTTAGGGGAATAAAATGTAATGCGCAAACGCAAAACACACGGCGGACCCATCCGGCTACTGAGCGGGCCGGGTCAGGAGTACGGCGCGCGGCGGCGGCGCGTGGCGGGCCTATTCGTCTAGCTCTCTATGAACAACATCGCTCAAGCGGCCGAGCGAGTAACAAGCGGGCGGGGCGGGCGGCGTCGTCGTTTCATTGGTCGTTATACCTGTGTTATGCTACAAGCAGAAATGTATTTAACGAATCTATTTACACACTTAACTAATGAAACGTCGTCGCCTAAGAATTATTGTGTATAATATTTATCGCCGAAATGGTTATGCGTAAGACAATATTTCGGCGAAAAATACGACCTTATTACCTATAATATAATCAGGACAATAGTGTTCTGATAATAATATTAATGTTGTTTGGACTAACAGTTCATTATTTCTCTCAGATACTTATTACTAGTTATTACTAGTTTTTTTTCATTTTGAACTGATAATGAATGGTAGGAGATAACAAAGGAGACAATAAGCATTGTCGTAAAGATAAGCTGTTTATGGCATTGAGGTAATATGTACTAACGTACTAGAGAAGACAACCCGAACATTATTTGTGCGCCAGCCGGCAAGGCGGGGGGTATGCGGGGGGAGGGTAGCTTGTCATAGAACTGACTGAGACGGTGCGGCCCATGGACCGCAACGCGTAGCGCAAACTTCTTGTTCGGTGTGTCTTCTCTAGTACGTTAGAACATTATACCTCAATGGTTTATGGTCATTCGGACATCTTAAAACCAACTCGCTATACTCTATTCTATTGCATGGGTAGCAGTAGACTTGGCCAGACGTGTTATATGTATATGTCACCGTTAGATTGTGAACGCCGTCAGTTTATAATCTTACTCGCAATATTATAAACTGTCGATAAATTGTGAACTGTCAAAACAACTATCAATGTCGAATCGTCAAATTGTGAACTGAGATCCAATCAACTTGCTACGGAACGTACACAAATACTAGGTTGGTTAGGTTAGTTAGGTATCTTCAGTTGCCCGAAGGGCAAACCGCCCAGAAATAGGAGCCCCACGCAGCGTAAACGCCTGTAAGTATCTTTTGATTGCGTTGACTTAGAAGTTTGATTTTTGTACAGCTCCAAGGGACAGTAGACTTAAGTATTTGATATAAGTTTCAGCTTGATACCTCCACGCGTTCCTGACAAAAAGGGTCTTGACAGACGAACGGATGGACAACAAAGTGATAAACTAAAAAATATGGACATTAATTAATGCAAGGATTAAATAGGGTAACAGTGAAGTTGCAAAGAAAAATATTTATTGGAATATTATATTTTGTTTGCAGTCGGGGGACCTATACACTTTAGGTTTTGTATGTAATAGGTCCCTACAACTTAGCTGCAAACAAAATATAGGTAATATTCCAAAAAGAGATAGTGTCCAGGTACTAATATATAAGTTTACATAATTGAAACAATATCAGCGCGCAGCGGGGCTCCGTCGATACTACCGGATGACGAAATGAATGGAATAAAATTGCTGGATAAAAAAACTATCATGTTCTGACGTAGGTACGTGGAAGCTGATGCAAGTGGAATACTTTGTTCAACCAATCAGCACACGGTGTGCGGTCCGCGTCGTGCCAATTTGATTCAGTTCACAATTTGACGATTTCACATTGATATATTAAACATTTACCGAAAAATTATGTTGTTAATTTTTCGACAGTTTATAATATCGCGAGTAAGATTATAAACTGACGGTGTTCATAATCTGACGGTAACATCTACAGGTAGGAGGGTTTAGGCCTCTCTTTCTAGTATTTGAAATCATGTTTGGCCTAATCCATAATATGTTATTGTTGCCGTAATCGAATTAGATGGCATCTACGACTCGCCATCAAGTCGACGACTTTTCGCTCTGAGGGTACGCTACGAAGAAACCTAGGTAGGGTCGCTTCGCCGGTTAGCGACCACTTAGCCGAGTTGCTCACTTTAGATTAGTAAATGTATACCTGATTTTTAAATTTACACGCATAATAGATGGTATTCGGATAGGCCCTGAGTATAATAAAGTTTTGAAACTAATAATAAAATATAGCACTTTAATCCATAGATTAGAAAAACATATAGGAAATGTTTCAAAATGGCGAATTCGCTAGATACTCTAGATAGCGACCGCTTTAGTCGGTTTGCGACCACCCTGTTAGCTAGTTGGCGACCACCCTTGCAAAAGTTGCAAATAGTTAGTGTTTAAGTAGTTAAAAAAATGATTCATCATCATCATATCAGTCGAAAGACGTCCACTGTTGGACATAGGCCTCCCCCAAAGAGTGCCACAATGACCGGTTCTGGCGCTGTTTTTTTACCTAGCCGTCAACCACTCTTTAAGAGTTTATCTTGTTTAATTATGGAGATGCTATGGCCACCTTCCATCTTTATCTTCAGACCAGTTTTATGGTACCATAGGATGGCATTGCCATCCGACTTACACTTACTAAATTAGAACTTGGAACTTGACTTGGAATATTTGACCCGCACATACTAATGCTAACGATCAAACGAACTAACAAGGCGAGTATTATTAAGCTTGTAAAAATAACCAGATCAAAATTCATCTGGCAGATACTTGGATATACCTCGTGCTGACCAGACGCTAGACATTTATTAAATTGTATTTAGCATATGTGACATTTTAGTAAATAAATCCTTGTTGTATCAGTGATAATGTAAGTGGTGGTGATTATGCCGGTTACGCGACCAGGTTCAGGCTGGCCTCACACAACGGAACTCAGTCACGGAATCATAATCTGAATCCTCAAGAGCAAATAAAACGGCACACTTTATGCAGAATCTCTACAAAAACCTCCTTTTTTTTTAAAGTTTAAAGTGTTTATTTCCAGGAGATAGTTATAAAACAGATCTGACTGTAATAAAGTATAAAGTAGTTTACTTATGTTAGTACTTATGTTGGACCAGCATTGGGCATGCAATATTCATGTCATGCTCCCCGGCAACCCCACTTTCGATTTCGGGATTTCTGAGTATGTGAAAAAATTGTACCAAAATTGTACCGAATTAGTACTAACTTGAAAAAAATTGTACTTCAATAGTTTCGAGAGTACAATTATTTTAAATTAGGGTTGCTGGGGAGCATCTCTCCTGCAACCCCAATCTTAAAAAGAAGTAATTTCGCGTAGAATCTAAGTTTTTTGGGTAAAATAAGGCCCAAAAAAAATTGTACTCTCGTTTTTCCCGTTGAACGAGATAGCTAGGCTAGTTAAATTACCAAACTTGCGCCAGAAAGTGAACACCTGCGTGACACAGCAATACGGAAAACACATGTACTCCATATTTTGCTAATATTTTTCATCAGGCGCAAAAAATTTAAAAATAATAAGTAAAACTACGAGTACCTGGCCATAAACTGACTCATTCAACGGTAAAAACCAATGAGTACAATATTTCCAGCCTAATGCATGCTACTGGTGGCAGTCATATGCTACTTGTAAAGTTTTTGTTGGTTAGGCTGAGTTCCTCCGGCCCGGCAAACTAAGATAAACTTTTCGGCATTGATGGCGCTTTCAGAACGCTGGCTGCTGGCTGGCTGGTCGAATGAGGCATTTGCCCAAATGTTACAGCAGTCTATTGCTGTGCAATGCAATGATTTTTTGCGCCTTATGAAAAATATTTGCAAAATATGGAATACATGTGTTTTTCGTATTGCCGTGTAACGCAGGCGTTCGCTTTCTGGCGCAGGTGATTTAACTAGCCTAGCTATCTCGTTCGACGGTAAACACGAGAGTACAACTTTTTTTGGGCCTTATTTTACTCAAAAAACTTAGATTCTACGTGAAATTCCTTCTTTTTAAGATTGGGTTTCCTGGAGAGATGCTCCCCAGCAACCCCAATTTAAAATAATTGTACTCTCGAAACTATTGAGATGCAATTTTTTTTAAGTAAGTACTAATTCGGTACAATTTTGGAACAATTTTTTCACATGCACAGAAATCCCGAAATCGAAAGTGGGGTTGCCGGGGAGCATGACATGAATATTTTAAATATTTTAATAACTAAAATACAATCTTTCTCTTGAGTGGACCAGATTCTGTTTTCTGTGCATGATCTCAGACTGTGTGAGCCCAGCCTCGACGAACACCTGACAAAGTTATTTTTAAAATTAAAGATATTGCGTATCTTTATTAAATATCTCTTTCTACTATGAAAACGATATAATATCCTTGCAGTTCAGCACGGCTATCACAAGACGGCCGCGACATACTCTCGAGCTCTCTCGCACTATCCGTCTCTCTCTTATTAGACCACTTAGAAAGAGATGGATAGTGCGACAGAGCTCGAGAGTATGTCGCGGCCGTCTTGTGCTAGCCGTGCTGGTCGTCTAAATTGAAGTGGTCGCAAAGTTCAGGTCGTCTCAATCGAAGTGGTCGCAAATCAGCGTACTAAATTAGGTTTCAGTGTATTCGGAGGGGCTACCGCGATACGAACACAAGCTTTGTTTGTGTATCTCCCTCTCAGTCGCACTTGTAAGTTCGAGCGACAGAAAGATGTTCGTTTTTCTTTCGCGGTAGGCCCTCTGGCAGTTTAAAATTATGCTTTACCTATTTGGCAATCTTAATGTATAATCTGAAGGAATAAATAAGGGTTGCACCTTAACTCTATATTGTTTCATTTATAAGGGACAAATACGACGACGCAAATCCAAAAATAGAAATGCTTTTAGCAATAATTATTGGTTCTTGAAATCACTATTATCGGTTCTTGAAATCACTATAATCGGTTCTTGACATCACTATTATCGGTTCTTGAAATTACTATTACCGGTTTTTGCAGCACTAAATTTGGTAAATTAAGCGTATTATACACCTATCCATCTGTCACAACCAGCTGCCTAAAAGTGAATGAATTGAATGTTTTTTGTCTCTTTCCATCTTGTAGGTGTATAATGGCCCTTATGAGTAGATACAGCAACATTCGATATTTCTTATGTTGGTAAGATGTATACCCGATCGAGCTTTCAGTGAGGTGAAGTACTATGAAGTTCCGTCTCTTAAACGTAGTGGTTATATTCTCTTTGCATTCAAGATGGCCTACGACCGAAGTGGTCAACGTATGAATTATTTTGTTTGGTGATTAGCTATTTATTAATGTACATGAAACGTCTCTGTAAAGATATATTTCAATCACTTGTTGCTAAATTTTATTCCGATCTGCTGTTTCCTGACCATATAGCAGAACTTATAAGATTTCACAAAATGTTCCGTTTAGAACGTGGGCTGAATTTAGTAACTTACAATACCGAGTTCCATTTTGTGAGATGCTCGTTTGAAACATCGAGTAAACCGATCAACTTCACAGGCCGCTCCAAATTCGAACAACCAATAATTTCCTGAGAGTTTGATAATGATAATGACACAATGAAGATGACCACTTTGTGTCATGTTCGGTGGTGCAAACTCCTCAGCGTTCAGCAAAATACCGATGTTGGGCCTATCCAAGAACAATAGTAAAGAGAATATTTCATAAAATTGCATTGTTATCATAAAATATTGTTTTTATACATTTCATACATGTTTAAAATAAAAGGAAATGTTACAAATGTTCCTAGGGTTTAATTTAGTTTTCGTCCCAATCAAAACATATATCTTTAGGTAGGTAATAGGTACCTAACTTCTTTTATTTTCGGGAGATCGGATTTATTAGACGAGCAACATCTATTCGTTTGTAAATGGGTTCGACGAAAGGCGATATCGATAATTTTTACAAACTAGGTAGGCGTTTACTAGGCGTTATTACGGGGTGGAGAACTATCACGTTGCTGGAAAAAGTGTTTGCTATGGGTCTTCTTTTGCGACGCCGAGCAGAGCCTGGTCTTCCGGTTACTACCTAGTTGGCAAATCGAGCCTTCCACGTGATGGAAATTCATCAAAAGCTAACAAAAGTCAAGTAAGGAAGGCTGGGGTAAGACGGTACTAAAACAAACGGCTTTTTAAACAATATTAAATTAAAAGTCAAAGAAGATTAATAGGTAGAGTTTAATAAACTTACCTAAATAATTGATTATGCTCTAACAATTTTATTGTAAAGGCGTTAGTAATTCCGATCCCTAAAAATTACCAGGATTCAATGAAGTGATCACCATATTGTAAGCCTCATATCCTTATTTTCATGGTCATTCAACTATTTTGATACTGTATTTGTATTTCTAGTTTCAGAAGAGCCATCGGATAGTGCCTTGGATGCACTAATACCCTCGTTCCCTGGTTCACCGAGGCTTCTTAGCTGGCGCTCGCTCCGCACGGCTAGCTCCGACGCAAGTATCACCACGGTTAGGAGGCATAATCGCGCTCATTCAGTGGCCTTAGAAGAAGAAACAGACCCAGAAATAACAAGAGCTATCGATTTTCTCCATCACGATAACGATTTAATTCTTGCTTGTGAGCTTGGTGACAATGATCAAATTGCAGGATTAATCAGGTCTGGTACCGTTTTATTTGCTTATTTCTTATTTTTTTTACCTTTTGTACCTATATCTACCCCTGACCAACATTGCAAAAGCGTTATCCTCGTTTTTCGACATTTTCGGTAGCAATCTCATCAAACGAATGACGCTGATCGCTAATTCAAGTTTTTTTTGATAATTCTCGCTATTAATGTCCACGTCTGGTCCAGCAAATAACCTGATAGATACCTATACCTACTTTTAACATTGTTTATTTTTAAGTATGTTTTATATTTCTCTTTGATTATTTTTAGAAAGGGCGCGAACGTGAATCTTAGGGATCCAATCGGTAGAACGGCACTTCATTTTGCAGTTCACGATGGGAACATAACAGCAGTAAATATGCTTCTTAAAGCAGGAGCATCTCCAAATGTAACGGATAGCGTTGGTCTCACCCCACTGTCAATATGTCTAATGAGGAAGTTAGTTTTTTTTATTTTCTATAATGAATTGGGCCTTAAGGTGGTTCGATTGCCATACAAAGCGTTATTTGGCATTCGCAGGCTAACGGCGTGATATTTTAAGAAACTTATGTAACAAACTTTCATCAATTGGCTTCCCATTTGCGCCAAATTCCCCCTTTCCTAGAATAAACTTACATAAACTAGATTAATTTGAGAAAAATTGTTTTCCCAAAATATCACGTGACAAACCAATTTCTCAAATTAATCTAGTTTATGTAAGTTTATTCTAGGAAAGGGGGAATTTGGCGCAAATGGGAAGCCAATTTATGAAAGTTTGTTACATAAGTTTCTTAAAATATCACGCCGTTAGCCTACGAATGTCAAATAACGTTTTGTATGGCAATCGAACCCCCTTAATTTTTGCCCTAACCAAAAAGGAAGGTACCTACCTAAAGAGTCCGTCCCACCCACTATAGTCTAGTAGCCATGGTATTCAAGACTGGTAGGATAGGATTGCTTGTATTGAGAGTGAAGGACGTGCATTTGGCCTTATGCTGTCAACACGGGTCGATAACGCGCTTATCACTCCTCTGGTCACTCATCTGGGCTGTTATTCTGTACGCGCTAATGCGCCTCACTCCACGTCACGCCTAACGAAACTAGACCTCTACCTTCGCTTAGTTACTACGAACCGTGACGTCAAGAATATTTGTGGGTTAGCGTTGAGCTGAGCTTAAAACAATTTGGCTGCTGGGGCTGGAGATGCATGTGTCAATAAGTTAAAATGTCCAAGCGGCCGGGGGTAAGCACCATGAAGCAGGCCATATGCTTATTTGCCACCATCGTTGCATATAATATATAAAAAACCGGTCAAGTGCGAGGCTCCGAGGGTTCCGTACAAACGTTCATACACCATACCCGTCACGTCGCGACCCCATTCATTCTCGAACAATCTTAACAGCTCATAGAAGTTATCGTTGTACCAGCGCCATCTGCATTTTGGTACTATACTCCAGGCAAAATACGGTTTTGAAAAATATTAATTTATAATAGCGTTTTTTTTGTTTATTTCATTTTAAAACATTATTCTAAGATGCTTTATTCAAGAATCCAACAAACTTTCTATCCGGAAGTATTTATGTAGATTTAAATAAAGCATGAATTGTTTTTTTTTTATTATTTATATTGAATATTATAGAGCAAATGTAAATGAACCAAAATAAAGATAAAACTATTTATTTATATTTTTGCTGACTTTTCAGAAGTAAGTTAAGTTATAATTTTTTTGATGTCTGAAATTTTGTTGGATTTTGTCGCTAGGTAACTATTTAATTGATAATATATCCATTACATAGAAAAAATCTGCTATTATAATTATTTCCAAATTTGACATTTTTTCCATACAAGCTGTCAGTTCATTGCCTGGACTACTAATAACTTGCAACCTGGGATGTTTGTTTATCAGCGATATTTTTTTATTACGCGTACCGATTTCTATTATTTTTACTATAATCTCATCAAACATAATTAAGAAATGATTTTTGATAATTAATAAAAAATACGCTAGATAGAGGTATCGTATTATTTTTCCTGTATTACCTATTTATGTTACTTACTTTTAATCTTATGAAATAATTTCAGAATTTTCGCTCGGTAAACTTCGGAGATAAGGGGGGGGGATGGTTTTTTTTTTGCAACATATTCCTTAAGCAATCAAAATTTAACCAGTGTAGAAAAAAATACTGATTTAGAAAGCGCAAATCAAGTCCTTTCTTATGATACCCCACTTGGTGTATTTAACTAGATTTTGAATTTTTAACCCCCTTTATATTCGTCATTTACACGGAAAATTAAAATGTATATTTAATTTTTTTAAATCACATGTAGCCGCCCTTCCCATCATTTACTTTAAACACGTCAAAACAAAGTGTTAACCAACTTCAATTCAGTAGGTACTTCGCCTTATTTGAAGAGTTTCCTCGACGTCTCCAGGATCCCATCTGAGAAAGATACTCTTTCAAACAAAAAAATAAATTTGCCAAATCGGTCCAGGCGTCTTCGAGTAATCGGGAATATACATTTAAAAAAATCCGACGAATTGAAACCCTCTCCTTATTGAAGTCGGTTAAAATTACAAATTGCGGTAGACAACACCACTTAACACTTTTGTTCAGAACAAACAGCCTGTTAATTTTTAAATAGTACTATTTACTCATGCATATGCAACGAGGACCAATTGACTCTCTATTGGTAATATAATTAATTTCAGGCCATCGGTGACAGTTGCTAGACTGTTATTTGATTTCGGAGCGGCCATTTCGTCTGTTTCGCCGGATAAACCTCTCAGTACAGGATTATTTTTACGTAAGGATCATTATCATACTTTTCTTTTATTGTTTTACCTACCATATTTGTAAAATCTAATACTCCAGGCAAAATACGGTTTTGAAGTTGTTTTTTGTTTATTTCATTTTAAAACGTTATTCTAAGATGCTTTATGCAAGAATCCAACAAACTTTCCATCCGGAAGTAATTATATAGATTTAAATAAAGCATGAATTGTTTTTTTTTATTATATATCTTGAATATTATAGAGCAAATGTAAATGAACCAAAATAAAAATAAAACCATTTATTAATATTATTTCTGACTTTGCAGAAGCTTGTTAAGTTATAATTTTTTTGATATCTGAAATTTTGTTGGATTTGGTCGCTAGTTAACTATTTCATTAATAATATATCCATTACATAGAAAAAATCTGCGGTTATAAATTATTTCCAAATTTGTAATTTTTTCCATACAAGTTGTCAGTTCATTGCCTGCGGCGCTACCACGAACTTCGAATCTCGAACTTCGTATATATCCGTCTCTGTCGCTCAAGTACCATAAACCATAAGTGCGATAGAGACGGAGATATACGAAGTTCGAGATTCGAAGTTCGTGGTTATAGCTCATGAGCAGAGATCGGACAAATTTGCGACATTGCTCGCAATAATGTGGACATGTCTCCAAAATTAATCAAAATGTTATTCAATAAATTAATTTCTTACATGACATATAATTTTATTCCTAGTCAATAAATACAAAAGTTTGTTAAAGTATACATTTATAAAAGAAAACAATCAGTATTTTTTCCAAATTTTCTGCAGTAACTATATTTATTTTTATATAAAATACAAATACAAATAGAAATCGATACAATCAATACTAATTTACATGCATAGTTCTTAGTGCATTTAACCATCTACTTACTTAGTAATGTAGAAAGATTACCTTGATTATCGTTGCATTGAAATGTACGAATAAGAGCGATTACCATTTCCCAACATTAATCAAATTTTGATTAATCGATTTGTTTCAAGATAAACTTCCAACACCTTTCCTTAAAGTTTAAATAACATCGTTTTTAAACTGGCGATATTCAGTACCCATCAGTAAAGAACGTGCCATTATTTAATTTTGCTGCCGTTTAGGTACGGTACGTACCTACGTAAGTAATTTAGGTACGGCAATTACGACTGTAATTTGGCAACTATCAATGTCAAAATATATACAGGGTGACTGGTAATTCGACCTATTCCTTGAAAGGGGTTATACTAGAGCTAATTTGCAACAATTTATGTCCAGTCAACCAGGGGTCGAAACTCGCTGGTTTCCGAGATATTCGAGTTTTTAGTTTGTATGAAAAAAAAGTTCTCCTTGCAGCCTTAAGCTGGTGATTGTGACAAAAGTACTTCCATTTGGATGGTAAAAAACATTTTTGTCACAATCAGCATTTTAAGGCTGCAAGGCGATTTTTTTTTCAAACAAACTAAAAACTCGAAAAATTAAAAAAAAATGTGTTTTGACCCCTGGTTGACTGGACATAAATTGTTGCAAATTAGCTCTAGTATAACCCCTTTCAAGGAATAGGTCGAATTACCAGTCACCCTGTATATTAAGAAAAAGTAAATCCACGGAGGTTTTATATCTATTGAACTAAAAAGGATATTTACCATGTAGTAGTTGTTGGGTATTATTTCTAGTGAAAATAATCGTGTCAGTTTAAAATCGTAACTTCATTTCATTATTATATAAAAATATTTACGAAAATGATAACCACTTTAAATAACATTTTCCTAATAGTTATAAGCACGTATAAACTATTATTATCTCCGGAAGTTAAAATTTTATTTCAAGAATTTCATTGATTAACATTTTGATTAATTTTGGAGTCATGTCCACATTATTGCGAGCAATGTCGCAAATTTGTCCGATCTCTGATCATGAGTCATGACTATATTATTTTTATTATTATTATTAATAATTTATTTCGGACATCAACGATCCATAGAGTGTTAGTTACAAATTCCTTATCACTGTTAGTTAACTTTATTTAGTTACCATGTTAGTTAACTTTATTTAGGACATGTATATAAATGCACGTGAGTTGATACCCAGTGTAGGTAAAAAGGACTATCAAGCCTCTCCCCTATCTCGACAAGAAAACTGTTGGAGCTGTCTCTCACTCGGCACATCTGGGAAAAGATGCCTTTTCGCATTATTGCATTAAAATCGTCCATGCGAGCCTCCGCAAACATCCCAGATTCACTGCAAAACCGAGGTAGCCCCATCAGCATTCTGTAACCCGTTATTAAACTGGACACGCAAGGCACTGTTAGCTCGTTTCGTATATTCTATAACGGTACTCGATTCTGGTACACGATTAACACGTTTAGCGGTGATGCTCATGGCAGCCAAAGTGTTAAATTAGCATCTTAATTTCAGAATTTACTATGATGTGTGATCCAACACCGGAAGAGACTGAACTTCTTGCTCTACTTATTGAAAAAGGGGCTATGATAAACGATCCTAATGTGCCAGGTGGACGTTCGGCGTTACATTTTGCTGCCATGACCAACAATTGTAAGCTCCTCGGTGTTTTGATCGGCCTAGGAGCTGATGTTTTCGCCATTAACCACCGGGGTGAAACCCCTTTCGATGTCGCAGTAACTTTCCAATGTAAAAAAGCTGTAGAATGTTTGAGGGACTACATGATGAATTCTAATCAGAATAAGGCGGCGCAGCGCAGCTTATGAATAAACAACAAATGAGTAAATTGAAATAAAGTTCTTGTTAGGTTTTCCGTACATAAATAGTGTTCGTTGATTAGTAATTGGTATATTAGTTGACATTATTTTTTTATAAAAAAATTGTAAACTTTGTGAGAGTTCGACCTAACAAGAAAAATGCCCTTTATTGCTGTAGTACCATTGGATAGTACCATCAATGGAACTGGTGACACACTTGTATATCGCTAGTTCCATCGATGGTACTAGAGACACAGTTTTTAGTACCATTGTCCGATAATAATAACAGTAGGTACTAGTGACACACTGTTGTTTTCAAGTACCACTAGGAAAAAAACTGGCCACTTCATTGTTTTAGATATTATCATAGTCTATGCTATGATAATTATAAGCAATCCACTTTCATTGACTTTGAAAAGTGTCAACTTCCAGATAGGTAGGTATTACTGGCAGAAATTGTGCGTAAATAAAATGTATTAAACCGGTGAAATAATGAATGATTCTGTTGTAAGTGTTATAGTGCGAGGGCGCGGAAAAGTATTGTTGTACAATGGGTATGAGTTTTATTTTCACACCAAGTACAATAGTACATTACTTACCTAGGGCGGTTAAACAAAGAATGTCTCAGATCGCAGGTATTTGACGCCCGAGCCGAAGGCAAGGGCGATAAATATGCGCTCTGAGGCTTTCTTTATTACCGCCCGTGGTGAGTACAAAATTTTACGTCTCTATCTGGCCAGGAAGTGGGGTTTTCCGCACGCATAGCGTGCGGTAATTCCTACTTTATGGCCAGGTATGACGTAAAAATAATAACTGCATTTGGAGGTGTCGGAATTATAAAACTTTTAAATGTCCAGGAAGTTTTTTTCCCAAAGGTACTTGAAAACAGTGTGTCACTAAGTAGTACCTACTGTTATTATTATCGGACAATGGTACTAAGAACTGTGGTCTTTAGTACCATCGATGGAACTAGCGATATACAAGTGGGTCACTAGTTCCATTGATGGTACTATCCAATGGTACTACAGCAATAAAGGGGAAAAATGGTAGATTGTATGACAAGGGTCTAAAATAACCCATTACCACGAGATGGTTATTTCCCCGAACGATGTGAGGCGAAGTGAGTTATTTTCTTTACTTACTATTTATATATTTACTATTTTCTCGCAGTCGAAGTGAAAAGTAGAGTACTTTTCACTTCGACTGCGAGAAAATAGTAAAAACAAAGATTATTCATCCACTATCAATAATAAATTCCACGGCGAATAGATTGTCCAATTTGGCGGCATGTTAGTTTTTATTTAACTGCTTTGACACAGAGGGCCTACTGCGAAAGGCATTCGAAGTTTCCCCTCTCTGTCATACTTACGAGTTCGTACGTAAGTGCGACAGGGAGGGAAAACTTCGAATGCCTTTCGCGGTAGGCCCTCAGATTTGTGAGTTAGGGAATAAAAAACGCCTGATATTTGAAATCAATTATGTTTCCTGATTCATTCCTGAGTCGATAGCAAATACAAATGTTTTTTAAAGTGTTGTGATTGGTGGATTTAATACGGTGATTGGTCAAATTAAAATGTATTAAAATCGTAAATATGTATACATATTCTCCCTAGGGGCTAAATCATAGAGGTAGAATAGATAGAGGGAGTCACCCACACATACACACATGAGTGACAAAGATGTATGCATCGGCAATACCGCAAGTGGGAACGAGATACAGTGTCATATTTTCTGTCCCTCATCGCGTATACGGATTTTTTGTTTGCCACCACACCTGTCAAAATTTGTACTGAAACTGACACCACCATGACGTCACCGATATAACACGACTAAATTATAAATGACATTAGACGTCAAGAGTGTATTAGCTTCTGATACTTCTTAATTTAGTATGGTTAATTTACCATCGTCCCTTTTGAATGTACGCTAGGACGCCATCTATATATCCTCTATCTACGGGCTAAATGTTCCCACTTGCTAAGCCTAATATGACACACTTTTCGAGCATGAGAAGTGAAATAGTACATTTCGATGCTAGTGCAGAAAGTATGTCATTACATCACGAGTACCGAGATAGTATATATCTTACTATATAAATAGGCAAGACTCGGGACGAGTGAAGAATGACATTTCCGCGCGTGTATCGAACGACGTTTTTTAATGCAGTTGCGAAAAAATAAGAAAAACAATAAGTAAGGAAGAACTGTATTAAAAAACAAAATTTGAACAATGTCATTATTTTTCAACTGTATTACAATGATGTTACATAATTAATAATATAAAAGTTTCGAATTCCTTACTTGTTGTTTTTCTTATTTTGTCGCATCTCTATTAAAAAACGTCGTTCGATATACGTGGAAAAGTAAAAAGCACTAGTTCGCGAAAACCAACTTTCCGCACTTATTTTTTTACATTTATTTGCGCCTGCTGAAAAATATTAGCAAAATATGGAGTACATGTGTTTTCCGTATTGCCGTGTCACGCAGGCGTTCGCTTTCTGGCGCAAGTAATTCAACTAGCCTACTAAACTACTATCTCGTTCAACGGTAAGCACGAGAGTACATTTTTTTATAGGCCTTATTTTACCCAAAAAATTTAAATTCTACGCGAAACTCCTCCTTTTTATGTTTGGGGTTGCTGGACAGATGCTCCCGAGGGGGGCTAGCACATTAGGCTTTATGTCGCGTTTTACGTGACGTTTCAGTACATTTTCGCCGACATACTCGTAAAACCTAGTGTGCTAGCTAGGCATCAACACCAATTTAAAATAATTGTACTCTATCTATACTATTGAGGTACAATTTTTTTCAAGTATGTACTAATTCGGTACAATTTTGTCACAAACTCAGAAATCACGAAATCGAAAGTGGGGTTGCCAGAGGGCCTACCGCGAAAGGGATTCGAAGTTTCCCTTTCTGTCATACTTACGAGTTCGTACGTAAGTATGATAGAGAGGGGAAACAACGAATCCCTTTCGCGGTAGGCCCTCAGGGAGCATAACATTAGAATAGAGGTTAAGTCAAATTGCTTTGTTTTCAGAGACATTCGAAATTTGAATGAAATAATATCATCGAAATTCGATGTTATTATTTAGCAATAATAACATTTTCACAGGTAAGAAATTTGTTCTAACAAAACAGTCTATTTTTATGGTGGTCATAATGTGCGGTTCTTGAACGTATCATGGAGGGTTTATGATATTTGGATAGATAATAGTTATTTATGATACACGTGCGGAAAGTAGGTAATTCCAAACGAGTGGTGATGACCAAAAACACGACCGTCAGGGAGTGTTTTTGTTCGACACGAGTTGGGAATTACCTATCCGCACGTGTATCATACAACATTTTACAATGCATCATGGGAGGAAATAAAAAAATATGCATAAAAGGTGAAATTTTACGAACATTACGCCAAACTCTTCGTAGGTGGCGACACTAGCAGCGTTGACATAGTATCTCGTTCCCACTTGCGGTATTGTCTATGCAAGCATCCTTGTCACTCATTTGCCAATTAATTGTGCATGTGTTTGTGAATCCCTATATTCCTATACTGGTTTACTAGTGTTACTTATTGGTAGTGCTGCCTCTGGCGGCAGAACATTGCAGTAATGTTCCTTATTGGCACGAAATCTTATAAAACGCATTATCGCACAGTATGCGGGAATTTTGGCCTGAAATCCATTCCCGCACGGGCAGGTCCTGCCTTGCGCCGCCGTGCTGGCATCGACCACTTCCCGTGTTTATGTTGAACCATATAAAGGGGCTATTTCGGAGCAAGTGCATTGTAAAATATATTCTAGGATTAGTCCATATAAATTTCGATTCCGATTTGGTCGAATCCAGCCTATATTAATACTATAACCGATTTTTTTTGTATTAAGACCCTGCTAGACGGTTGCCAACACGCCCCTCCAACCGGGCGACCTTGGTCCGCACCGACCTTTTGGACATAGGATACTCTGGACAGGCTATGGTAATTATAATACCACGAGCGAGCGCGACAGTGCTATACCAAATGCAATAAGTGTGTCAGAAAGAGATATATCATTCGTCGTCCTTGTCATAGTTCCACTTTTTTTTGTTGGGCACAACTGATTAAGTATTTAGTTGTGCCCAACAAACCATTACCCGTCCAAATTAAGTAGGTTGTTTATGGTAAGCCATTTTAAGACCAGTTTTTAATTTAGCTGCATATGAGCCTTCCCGTCCCATATAGCCTGTCCAGAGTATCCTATGTCCATGGAGCTAAATTTCATACTAGCATACTACAGCGGTCGGTGCCAACCAAGGTCGCTCGGGTGGAGGCGCGGGAGGACCGTCTAGCAGGGGCTTTACCTTTATAAACCGGTCATCCGTATTGACGATTCAAGAACAACACTATCCGTGTGTGTGACATTTGTTCTTCAGTTTCAAATATGGCGGCCTTGTCGCAGTTGCTATTCTTTGCCAAACAATACTGAGAAAATTGATATAACCAACTATTTTTACCTAATGTAATTGTAAATAAATCTTTTTAATTATCAATATTTATAAGAGCTAGTCAATTTGATAATGTGATATTTAGTGTACCCATGGCTTCCAATCTGCAAGATTCGCCTGTCGTACAGCAGACGTTAACATTTGTCGAAGAGATAAATTACAGTGATATACAAGAATTACAGGTAAGTTTAGCTAAACATATACATTTGTGTATTGTTTTTGTTGTATATGATCAGGTGATATAATCGGGTTGTCAACAGGTCGTTGGGAAGGGGGCGTTTGGTGTTGTGTGGAAGGGTCTATGGAGGAACACATTTGTGGCCGTTAAGCATATCAATTCAGAGGCTGAAAAACGTGAGTTCGCTATAGAAGTGCGGCAGCTCTCGCGCGTGTCACATCCTAACATCGTGCGGCTGTATGGCGCGTGCACACAAGGCACAAATGTATGTCTGGTTATGGAGTATGCAGAGGGTGGCTCCCTTTACAACGTCCTACACAACCGTCCGAAGCCTAAATACAATGCTGCTCATGCTATGAGTTGGGCTCGGCAGTGTGCAGAGGTAAGTATCTGCCATTCTTATGCAGTCTATCACATTATAGATATTTACTGACAAATAATTCCGTTAATTCCAGGGCGTCGCTTATCTACATTCAATGAAGCCCAAGCCATTAATACACAGAGATTTGAAGCCCCCCAACTTGCTGCTGGTTAGTGGTGGGCAGTGCCTGAAGATTTGTGATTTTGGGACGGCTGCAGATAAGGCTACATACATGACAAATAACAAAGGCAGTGCTGCATGGATGGCTCCTGAAGTAAGTGCATATCTTTGCTATTTTTTATATTTATAAATATAAAAATATTATGAAATTGAATGGTGAGAAAGATGTATCAGGGTATTCAGGGTTTCGGCAAGTGGAAATCAATGACCTCTACCTAATGTCACAGAGAAAGTTGTGTTATTATCTTTGTGTGTGGGTTTCCAACACCAAGTCATCTGTAATGTGTTAGGGTGAGTGCCCACCAGAGCTGTGCAAGGTAGCGGAGTGGTGTGCAAAGAAATAATCCACCAATAGCATTCCTAGCCTCAGCACATCACTTTCTATTCACATATTTTTTCCTCACACATTGCTTCGCTACCTCACTCAGTTCTAGTGAATACTCACCCTTAAGGTGAGGCTCATCAGAAATTAAAGAGTTATCCTCTTGTTGGTGGAGTACTCTCCATTTCTCTGTCGTATGGCCAGGCCTTTGATTTGCTACAGCACAGGCATTTGATGACCCCATCAACTTTTTCTTGTTGTTATTCTGTCCCTGTAAGCCAAGAGACAACAGTAACAGACTTTCTAAGAAAAAATACTATAAACTGGACTCCTATCATGCTAAGGAGATGCCCCACCATGGAATGGGTTTACCAATATGACAAAAACACGTGTTTAGTGGATCTAAACCCCATAAAATAATAGTTTTAAAGGGTGACCCAGGAGACGTAACCATGGCAAGGAGCAACAAGAAAAGCTTTTTTCTTTATTTGGCCCATATAACTGCGCCGCGGTCTTCCCCTCTCCCTCTCCTTCCTACTATAAATAATAAATAAATAAATAAAAGCATTTATTCAGTATCTTAAAATATTTACATAGTCTGGAGTTGGTGCCTCTTTTTAAGCATTAAAATATGCTTGTGTTAAGAGACCCCACTCTTCCACATGTTAATCTTAATAATTTAATTTTAGGTGTACACATATTATACAAACTTACTTAGCTTAACCTAAAATCTAAAATCTTTATATTTACTTTACTTTACTTAATAAATAATAGGAGAGGATAGTCCCGCGTAACGCGGGCCTTATGTATGTGTGTGTGTGTGTGTGTGTGTGTGTGTGTACGTGTGTGTAAGTGTGCGTGTGTGTGTGTGTGTGTGTGTGATAGAGAGAGTATGTGTGTGTGTGTGTGTGTGTATATTTGTGTATAGAGAGTGTGTGAGTGAATGTAAATAAGAAATAGTATGTGAGTTGTGGATTAAGTGTTCTGAAATAGTAGATTTTCAATATCATGGTAGTTTTTTGTTTTTAACCATTCAGTTAATTTAGTTTTGCATTCGTAGAGTGTATTAGGGTAAATATTTATGACTTTATTTATAGCATTATAAAGTTTTGCCGATCGTGATCTTTGCTGTCTCCTGGCGTAAGCAGTTTTCAACATCGGAGTATTAATTATTTTAGTCTGTTTCCTTCGACGAGTAGATGCAGGTGCTGGTGTATACACGGATGTTTTGTGTGTTTTTAGGATAGTATTTAATATGTATAGTTTCCTGACAGACAATACATCAGCAGTAGTATATAGTTTACTTGTAGGGAATCTATACGGTTTGAGGTGCATGACTTTGAGCAGTGGTGGAGCAAGTTATTAAAAACATGAATAATATACTATAACCAGCTTTTGCTTGTCCACGTTAACTCCAGAATAAATTATCATCCCCAATTTCTTTCCTTGGGGGTTGAAATTCTGAGTAAAGAGTATCATGGTTTTATCTAGGATATAAATTATGTGTATAGCAAATTTCTATCCGTTCACCCGTTTTTGTGTGTCTCAGTAACATATATCTAAAGATATAATATCACTCCCACACAGAAAGCACTTGGCGAACGTTTTCCGATCAAATATGAGCAAATTCTAAGGAAAATCCAGGTCAAGAGTGCCTTTAATCGTCAATCATGAATGAAGAAATGCCGATTCAGTTGAGCAAATTCGTAGTTTGAAATCAGACAAATTCGATCGCAAAATAACTATTTCAAACATTACGAGACTCATTCGTCCAATTGCGTTTAATATTATTTTTTACTGATAATTGGACATGACTGGCTCATTGGCGTTTACTAACATACCGCAAACCGAATTCGTTATAATACTCAGTGGCATAACGTTACATTATCAGAAATCTGCATTCGAAATTCAGTCTTAAAATAACTCTGCTACAATTGATTATAAATATTGACATATTTGATAATCATATTAACAAGAGTTAATGCAAATCTCGCTTGCTTTAAAGTTTAATTTAATTAGTGGTTATGGTTGATAACCTGCAATTGGCAGAATGACAGGTAAAACCGCGCATGTTTACTATGTCAGATTTTCTATAGATGTAAAGATGTAATCACGCAGTAGTACCTATACTTATAACATGGATGTAAAACCCCTTTATTGAGTATGGTTTCTTTTAAGGGTTCCGTACTCAAAGAGTAAAACGGGACCCTATTACTAAGACTCCGATGTCCGTCCGTCCGTATGTCTGTCACCAGGCTGTATCTCACTGATACCGTGATAGTTCCAGCTGAAATTTTCACTGATGATATATTTCTGTTGCCGCTATAACAACAAATACTACTAAACTAAACTATCTTTCCTTCCATGATGGTTTTAAAGAAGTTTTTGAGCTATATCAAATGACATGAATTTTTCCCCTTCTAGTGCTGATGGTGTTCAAGATCGCTCTCTTCTCTTTCTTCGCATCTTCTCTTATCAAGTCTTCATTTGTTATTCTCTCAGTCCAGCTTATGCCTTCCATCTGTCTCCAACACAACATTTCAAATGCAGCCAGTCTTTCTCGGTCCCTTTGTGTCATTGTCCACGTTTCGCTGCCATAAAGGGCAATACTCCGAATGTATACAAAATGTTTTACAAGGCGGAGCCATCTTTATGTCAGTTTTATTATTGTTACTAGTTTAAGTTATTACCAAACTGGCCAAAACCATCAAATGGTTAGGTACGGAGTTACATATAGTTTGCTTGAAAGAATTTCCAACCAAAAAAAACATAATTCGATTTTGGGCATACCTTGCCCTAAAATGACTGGTTATGCAGCTATAATAATTGTAGTCGACACTCAATTTTAAATGTAACAAGTTAGTTTGATAGTCTATAATGTCTATATATCCTTGTGAAAATTTGATAATATTACAAAAGTTATCAAACAAACTTAGTAGATGGGTAATGTTAATGATGATGGTTTCTAAATGGCTCAGAATTGCAGAACGAGACCAATGCTATTCAGAGTTACACCTTCTCACTTTGATAGAAATTTAATATAATAAAATAGATTCGCCATTTTCCAAAAAAAGGGTCCTTAAAAAAATTATTGTCTATTTCTATGGAGAGCCTATTCTCAGCCCATAGTGTACCTACTGAAAGTTCCGCATTGCTAAATAAGGAGATTTTTTAAAGGCATATGTAATGATGAATGTATGAGGTTGGGGTCTCCTTTTAAGTAAACAATAATAATAGGCAATGATGATGCCTCATGTTAAAATTGATAACGTAGTGTTGCTAAATGGATAGTAAACCATCAAAGTGTTGTAATAAAGTATAAATTATAAAAACATATGGATGTTGAAAGTTTAGAAAAAAAATGCATTTTTTTAATTCTCCAAGAGTAAATTTAAAGCTACCAATTGAATCCTTACGCTTTTATAGAAACAAGATTGGAGTGATTCCCATTTGTTCTATGGGACAGTGACGTCATAGTACAAAATAATATATTAATTTCCTAATTATTCCAGCGGACCAAGCCCAAATGTCCAAACGCCGCAAGTACGCATTTCTCACCAATGAATATGAATTCGCGGCACTTGCGGTGGAGACTCTGTGCCCTTGGTCGTCCGACACCAAAATATTTATGAAAGAATGTGGTCCGACTCATTGGCGTTTCAGGCGACCACAGGGCTGGTTCCTTCTTTGCCCAGCGTCTGAGCCTAGCGGTGCAAAGGGGCAATTCAGCCAGCGTCCTAGGGACCATGCCTCAAGCGGGTGAACTGGGTGGGGTATTTTATAGTTTATTTATAAGTCTAGTATGTAGTCCTATTTTAGTTGTAATTTGAATATATAAATACAGATCGAATAATCGCGGATACATTATTCCATAGAACATTTAGGAACAAAATGATATGGCAGTATTGCATCTTGTTCTATAGAATATATGGGATTTTTATATGCTCCATGGAACTGACATTTACAACTAATAAGCAAGATGTCACCAATTTGACGTCCGCGAAGAATTCTTTTTTCTATTTAAAATACGAAACTACATATAAGTTTTTATTCAGACAAGAGACAGATCGAGAGCGTGAAATAAATTTAGTGATGCATACCTAGGGTTAAAGTTTGCATACCTGAACTTTCGCTTGCTGAAGTGAACCTTAACATAATGTAAAGCAATAAATCAGCGAAACGGTACGCGAATCAAATTCCTTGACTGTACCTATTAATGGGTCAAGCTGCCACCTGGTAAGCCAGTCCTGTCTAGCTGGTCTAAATAGACAGGCATTCAGATGTACTCTATGAGTAATGATTGCAAGGACGTACAATTCAAAAAAGTATATATTGACATGCTTATGTGCTTAATTTGAAACTTTATCAGGCATGTCAAATGTCATCAAAACACAGACATTTAATACGGTTATTGATTGACAGTTCAGATATAGCCGAAACCCCGATTTGTCCTGATGGTAACGAATTATGCACTACATCTGTAAAATAGATACTTTTTTTTTTTTTTACTACGACGGTGGCAAACAAGCTTACTGCCTGCCTGATGTTAAGCTTGTACCGTCGCCTATGGACACTTGAGACTCCAGAAGAATCACAAGCGCGTTGCCGACCCTTTAGTCACTTGAGGATTCGCTGTGTTGGCAGATAGAGACATGCACGTCCCTCACTCACAACACAGCGCATCCTAGGGAGCTCTGGCGACCTTACTCACCACCAGGAACACAACACCACATGCATGCATACTTCACTTGGGGTTGCCTGCAAAGGAGTGAAGTCGGGTAAAATAAAAGTATGTAGTTCTATAGAACAACTTGGGAATATAATTACTATTTTGTTTCATTATGGAACAGTATGGGAAAAGAGTAGTCTTATTTTGTTCTAGTGCGTCACTGGCAAGTAAGCTTGGGTGAAACGTTAGTACGTAGTTCTATAGAACAGTTTGGGAAAATAAGAATATATAGAACAAATGGGAATCACTCCAAAATTGTATGACAACTATGTACCTAACTGCAGTATGTCGCGACCGAAACAGCAATTTACTTGATTTTCCATACAACGATTAGGATAAATACCAGTAGTGACGTCATATCTATGTGTCAATTAGTATGAAGCGTTTCGGCTGCCGCCAGCGAGGTCAATCTTTGTCTTATATTTTTGGGTCTTTATTTTCTTTGTAGGTGCTCCTATACAAACATTTGTTCGTCTCCAAAAACTGGTTCGAATGACATTGTATATAAATCTTAGTACACAAGTCTATTGTGAACCACATTTTAAGCAAAATAAAGATATTTGTATTTGTGTCTGGAGATCCCGCTCTTCCAAACACGAGGTGTTAGGTATTATTTAATAACATTTTCTCAAACATGCTATGAAATGTCGTCTTTATGTGCGTTACAGCAGGCTTCAAAGTATCACGTTTCGGGCGGAACAACTCGAGAGAACTGTAAAGGAATTTCATACGACATTGAAGGCTTAATATTTTTTTTCCACAATTTGTGGCACAGCATCACGGCGTTCAGCCATGAAAATTAGTTTGATTTCTTGGAGTTTATATATTTATTTCATTGCATGTTTGAGAAAAGCACTATACATGCCTGGCCGTGAAAAGGGCTTGCCGGCTTCATATCACTATCCGGCCTCCCTCCCTACGGTCGGCCGTCTATACCTACTCACCCGGCAAGCCCTTCTTTCCCGGCGTCTGCAGTAATGTACTATTGCTCCCCATTAGAAAGAGAGAAGAATGTGGCAAAATAAGTAAATTGCTGTTTCGGTCGCGAAATACTGCGTTTAGGTACATAGTTGTCAATTTGTCATACAATTTTGTTTCTAGAAAAGCGTAAGGGTTCGATTGGTAGTTTTAAATTTACTCTTGGACAAAAAAATGCATGTCTTTTCTAAACTTTCAAGGTCCATATCTTTTTATGATTTGAATTATAATTTATATGTTATTGCAATAATTTGATTTAGCAACACTACATTATCAATTTTAACATAAGGCATCATTCCTATTATTGAAATAAACGTAAATATTTATAAACATGGTTACAAACATACAGCACAGCCATAGTTATAATTTTTTACCTGAACATAAAAGTTTATAATATTATCTTTGCTTCTTTTTTAGGTGTTCGAAGGCTCGTCATACACAGAAAAATGTGACGTGTTCTCCTGGGGCATTATTCTATGGGAGGTGCTGTCTAGAAGAAAGCCCTTCGAAGAAGGTGGTTCAGCATTTCAGATTATGTGGGCAGTACATTTAGGTAAGAATTCGTTAAGTTTTTGTGAACATGTACCGTGATTGAAATTTATGATAAATGACTATAGATTAGATTAGATTCATTTATTGCTGATTGAAAATTGACATAATATTTTACAAATTCTCTTTGTACATAAATATAATGAATTCACAGAAAGCTCGTCAGGTAAATACAACAATTTTTTTACAATAATTTCAAGCAATAATAATTAATTAATATATAATTACTTAGTTACAAATTTAAAACAATATTGATCATATGTAATAATGTCAAAAAATATAATATAATGTCTAAACTAGAAAAACAAAAATAAAATATACGTACGTATGTCAAAACATATCAATTTCATGTCAAATAAATGTACAAAAAATATACTTAAATCAGAAATTACAGGCATAATAACAACACAATAAATAATTTATCTCTAGGACATCCTAGATTACGAGAATGATAGTCAGAAAAAAAAAATACAAAATAATAATAATATTAATTTTATAGTCTGTAATAGACTGGGGTTGTGTGTGAGTCAGGGTTGTCAATTCAACTAAATTAGAAAAGACTTTATTCCTAGATTAGAGTTAATTTTGAAGTTTAATCTCAGTTTAAGTCCATATTCCTGCTTTGTCGAAGCTGGCCTAAATCTCTGTTTACAACGCACTTGCTCTGAAAGTGAAGTTATAATATAAGGGTCAACTTAAACACGGGAAATCGTCTATGCTCGCACGGCGGGCTGGACGGGTTGGCGCCGTGCGGGAATGGAATTCGGGCGAATACACGTGCGGGAATGAGATGTCATGACAATAAAATAATTACTTTCTTATAAATCGATGAACACCGGCAGCACGCACGAAAAATTATGACTCATTGTCCCGTTCCACCTGAGCCGAGCGTTCGGCTTTATCACGTTATATAGGTTGTATGCGGGCTGGGTTTCCGCAACTTGACGTCATCACTACATATTATAAAACAAAGTCGCTTCCCGCTGTCTGTCTGTCTGTCCCTATGTATGCTTAGATCTTTAAAACTACGCAACAGATTTCGATGCGGTTTTTTTTAATAGATAGAGTGATTCAATATGAAGTTTATATGTATAATACAATACAATCGTGCATGTATTATACATATAAACCCGTGCGAAGCCGGGGCGGGTCGTTAGTAGATTATATTTTGCGTGTGGGACGTTATCACGTAAAATTATCGTCCGTGAACCGACTTTATTTATAGACAACCAATTTTTATGTATATTTTTTTTATATCCTCGCATGATCATTGTAAAATGTTGTATGATACACGTATTACAATGATCATGCGAGTAAATAAAAAACTCGCTGACGCTCGAGTTTTTGGCCACCGTCACTCGTTGGAAATTACCTACTTTCCGCACTTGTAACATAAATAACTATTTTAATCCTAGAGACTGAAATGACAGATCGAACTATCAAATGTAAAAATATTGTGAAATGATGAATAATGAATATTCTGAAGTAAAATAATGCTGACTAAGATATAATTGTTATTATTGATTACACTTTTACATTACAAAATTCATTCACTATATCCTCCTAAATATGATATGCTGTAAAGTTAATAATCCTGGCAATCTGATAGTAAGTATTGGTTGTAGCACATCCCTATATACCCTGAGAACTTTACGGTTTCGCTCTATGAAAACACAACAATATATCGATATCAGCCATATTTTTACACCATATAATAGGTTGGGTAATTTGACTAAATATTAATTAATAATCCACCTAAATTTAATACCGCAACGGTAAAAAATAATTAAAAGTGATCTTTATAAATTCCGTAAAAATCAGGCGAAAATGGTATAAACTTTCTTTACTTTATAATTGACTACGTCTATATACGTTCATTGGGATACGCGCATAATCCACTTATTTTTTTTCCTAACTTCCGGTCCATAGAATTATTGACTTCAATAGTAAAAGTTTTATTAAAATAACATATAAAAGCCGTATACAAATAATTAGCCTGATTTTGAGTTATTTCCAAAAAAACCTTAATTTTCTCAGGGTAATAAGAAATTGTAAAGAGCAGGTTACACATATATTTACATTTTATTATACTTGAGCTTACACTAGTGTTCTGCAGTTATAACGAGAGTTGAACTCTTATTGGAAACTGCAAACAAATAACATTATTTTTGGTCGATTCACTTTTTCGAAATTAAAAAAAATATATTTTTTGAATAAAGGTCAGGCTTGCGTTTTCTACGAGTACAGCTCACAGAACCACTAGTTTAAAATTTTGTAGCCGCTTTATTTAACCCCTAATACTATAACTATTCATCCATATAAGATACCAACTTTGTTATCCCCAGAGAATAGATGTTTTACCCTTATAACCCCCGACGGAAGAAGAGGGGTGTTATAAGTGTGTCTGTGTGTCTGTCTGTCTGTCTGTGTGTGTGTGTGTGTGTGTGTGTGTCTGTCTGTGGCATCGTAGCTCCTAAACGAATGGACTGATTTGAATGCGGTTTTTTTTTATCCCAAAGCTGACGTGATCGAGATGGTTCTTAGCTACGTTCTAACAAAATCGGTTCAGCCGTTTTTGAGATATTGAACTTTGAAATGAAAATTTCGGGAGTTTTTCAACTTTTCTAAGTTGTAGCTATTCCAACATGCTATAGAGAAAAGAGTCATTGTTGCCCTCAAATGAGGGATTCCAATTTTCCTCATAGAAAGTGAAAATCTGTATGTGCCACTTGGTAGCAAAATTATTTCCGTCTTGGGCGTAAACACTTGAATCCCTCGTTACGCGCAAGTTTCTACTTTAGAATACCTCGCTACGCTCGGGATTCTATTGTAGCACCTTTCGCTTCACTCAGGATTCAATATATCGCCCTTTTGTAAATATATATATATCATTTTACTCCCATGAGACACAACCTACGATTTGTTGAGCTTCGGAGGTATGACGATTATAATATTTATTGTACTCAATAGGTGCGTCCACACCAAACGCACGCTCACCCTAGCGGCTCGCCCGAGCCCTCCGCACGCTCACCCGAGCGGTTGCCCGAGCCCTCCGCACGCTCACCCGTGTCGCTCAGGTGAGCGTGCGGAGGGCTCGGGCGAGCCGCTAGGGTGAGCGTGCGTTCAGTGTGGACGCACACCGCGCGGCATGTCCGAGCCAAATGCGCTCCGCCGAATTTACCTACGGGCTTTTAGTTGAGCTCGCGAGTCGCGATCGTCATGGAGCCGCACGTGCGCACAGCTGTCGCTGCTACGACATTAATATTGCTTCTGCATCTAGCTCAGAAGCGGAGGAAAGGCATTAAAAAAAACCTAGACGCATGTGGATGCAAAAAATTGTAAAATTTGAAACCACCATACGATAAATAAATAAATAAGTACATTGCCAGTAGCATGGCGCCGCGGCCCCTTTGATTTCGCCCAAAAAGCCGACAACGCTCGGGTGAACGTGCGGCCACACAAAACAATCGTCCACACCGGCTCGGCTCGGGTGAGCCGCTCGCCCGAGCGGCTCAGGTGCGCCGTTGCTCGCCGATCACCGTCCACACTTAGCGCGCACGCTAGGGCGAGCCGCGCTCGGGTGAGCGTGCGTTTGGTGTGGACGCACCTAATCAATAGATTTTTCATTAGCCCTTTATTGGATTATGTATATCACAGTATACGCATTTTTTGATGTGCTTTTTGTATTTTTTTTATGCACATTTTTTTTGTTCTAAAAGGCGCAAACGAGGCTTGAAATCACGTTTTTTTTTAATTTGCTAAATAAAGGGTTAATAGTCACATTCACGAGTCAAAAATGTAGCTCCTAGCGATGAAATACCACTTTCATTCAACTCCAAAAGATGTTATAATTTTCTGATACCTTAACAGATTCAGATTCATTTATTCACAATATACGATTACATTATAAATTACATGTCAATTTACAAGAATCCCTATTGTAATCGTCAAGAACATTCAATAAAAATTGAAGAATAATAACAATCTAAATAAATCTAACTATGTCCACTAATGTCCACTTAATTTAAATTTATATACCTATAACAATTGTACTACTATTTTCAGGGCAAAGGCCAAATCTAATTCAGGGTTGCCCTGAACCTATTGAGCAGCTAATGACACAGTGTTGGCATAAAAAACCAGCGGAGAGACCCAGCATGGCTAAGGTAAATCAACATCATCATTACTTAAGAGCCTTGCTCTTGTCGGTGGAGTAACCGCCGCCGCTCTGTCCATTGCCAGCCTCTAGACTTCCTCATATAACTCGACATCAGCTTTATCTACACCGTGGCCGTTAATAACCCGAAAGATTTTAACCACGCATTCCGGAGGTCATTAGGAGTAAAAAATGTTATATGAATCCAATCCAAATTAAGCAAAAAAAAATTTTTTTTTCTGTATTTTTTTTTGGTTTTTGTAAATAAAATTTGGATAAGTATCGCTTCCTGGATGGAAATCATCCCTTTTAATAAAATGGTAACAATTATTTCTCAAAAAAAAAATGAATTTAGTGAGTGGTAGTTGTCACTTAGATGTATGTCAATAACGACTCGAAACTTGGCAACATCGGTAGCAACGTCTCCATCAAAAGAGCTTAATGCACTTTACTAATTAATCACAATAAATAGTTTACATGAAAATGATAATATCTTCAAAACTAAGCAGGATTTGACTGGGGTTCAAATAACATTTTTTGCGCCTAATGACCTAAGGAATGCGTGGTTAAAATATTTCGGGTTATTAACGCCCACGGTGTATGCATATAAACTTTTTTTTTCATACAAAAGGTAGCATGTCACCCGGAGCATAATTTCGAATTGGTTGATAGCTCATTTATCAAAATCAGTTCAGTATCATAAACGCTACGGTGGATCAGTCGGCCTCAAGTTGCTGAACACCTAAGTACAGTCAGCGTCATAAGTTGCTGAACACCTAAGTACCTTGTCGTTTTCACTCGTTTGACAACTTCATATGGCAGTTTAACATAACGTTTAATGCGACACGGTACAAAGGGGTTAAGCCCCTTGCGAGGCTGATTGAACAGGTGGCATAATAATCATTGATCGTGATGAATAGGAATGTTAACGGAAAAAAAAGAAACACGACATGTATATATGCTTTCTGATGCCCTTGTTGTCAAACAGATTATCAGATTTCTTATGACAACCGGTTTAGTCTAGTTGGTAGTCCCTGCCAACGAAGCTAGAGGTCCTGGTTTCGAATCCCGGTAAGGGCATTTATTTCAAGTATTTTATTGCATTCATGTTGTTATAGTATAGTACATAGTTGACACATGTTACAGTAAGTCTTAAACATGAACCCTGTAAGGGCATCGCAATACATTTTATTTACATTCGCAATACAATTTATTTGTGTGATGAGCACGAATATTTGTTTCTGAGTCATGGATGTTTTCTATGTATTTTAGTATTTATATATTATATAATATATCGTCGTCTAGTACCCATAACACAAGCCTTATTAAGCTTACATAGGGCTAGTTCGATTTGTGTAAGTTTGTCCCTCAATATTTATTTTTATTTATTTATGTAGCAAGCTACATAAATAAAAATCTTGATTATCAGAAAAAATGTTTTCATGTCATTCACTCATATAACATAATATATTCGAATAACTTAATAATACTTTGCATATTTTAGGTTGTAGAAATAATGGCGGCGTTATGCGAATTGTTTCCCGGCGCGGACACGCCCATCAACTACGAAGACTGCGAGGACGACGACTCCGAGAGCATAGACGAGGAGTACATCTACAACGACACCATGGACAGTCTAGACCGCGACCAACTCTCCATCCCCACCGACTACCCCGTCCAGACTCACTCCAACCCCGTCCTGTTCCGGACACAACCGTCCACTTCCCCCCGACCCCGCAGCTTTGTCGAAACCCAAGTCTCCAAGCTCCAACACCTCATGGCTGCCGAATCACAACCCAAAACCACCGCCTTGGTCAGGGAGGAACCCGATATCCACAACAGGATAGGGCCCGTTAACATCCCGCAGCAATTCAGAAAACCCGAGCATATAGGGTCCCCGGTCATACAGACCACTTCCAGTTCACCTGTCCCCGGAAGAGTTATCAGCGAAGGCAGCCCCCAGGACACATTAAGGGTTATTATGAGTCCCAATATCTTCAGCGAGACCTCCACGCCTCGAGGAGTCTCCCCCATAGTGAATTACAACATCGGCAACATGAACCCTAGACATATAGACATGGAGCAGTATTGGAATAGGGAGAACGACAAATTATCGCCCGCCAGAAGTCCGTTGGCCAGTAATACGAGTAATTCAGTCGGACGGGAAGACTACAATCAGAACTATTGTGACAGACTAAGCGCAGGAAATAGCCCAATGATGCCAATGAAGGAGTGGAAATGTAACAATATTCACAATGGAAACGTACCGAGATTAGTGGACACGAAATATACGCCGTTACAGATAGAAGTAGATCCCGTGAGTAATATTATATTAAAAATAATGTCGTATTTCCGTGATAAACAACAATATGATCAGACATGGAATGTTTAGGGCAAAATAAGCATGTTTATGGACCTTTTAAGGAGGATATTAGATTATTTCATTTACAACTCTTTACTAGTAATACTGGTCAAATGGCCCTTTATTATTGGTCGAGAGCCTCAGTGAAATGGGCTACAAGTGACCACCCCATTTATTAAATTCTAGTATGTTTTATCAAAGTTTTAACATGACAGTCAAATCTACACCAATACTGGTGCCACCAAGCGGGATACATTTCCGAATGTCCTAAGAAACATTAATTATTACATGCAATGGACCCGGAGACTATACATCTCTCGGCTAATGTGTGTCCAGGTATTGTCTTTGTTTTTCATTGTTGTTATGTGTTCAATTCAAATCATTTAATGTTAATTAATCGTATTTGTAAGCTCTGACATGTGAAAGAGCCCTTGAGTGAGGCCTACTTACAGAATAAATATTTGAATGTTGTATTTGTAATAGAATAGACTTACTTTAGTCAAAAACATTTTTGGTCTATACAATATTCCTAATGTTTATTTTATGTCGCTGGTTAGCTAGAAACCCCTTGTAAGATCGTACCCCGGATTTAAGCAATGACCATTTCATATATACTCAATTACGACGTGGCCTATAAGCATCACATTTTTGCCCTAAAAATCCGATCAGTGTAAGGTTTGCAATGAGAATGAGATACTGCAACTTTTATTGCTTATATGCAGATACTTACTTTAGTCAAAAACATTTTTAGTCTAGACAATATTCCTAATAATGTGTATTTTATGTCAGTGGTTAGCTAAAAACCCCTTGTAAGATCGTACCCCGGATTTCAGTAATGACCATTTCATAATATGTATACTCAATTACGACGTGGCCTATAACATCACATTTTTGCCCTAAAAATCCGATCAGTGTAAGGTTTTGCAATGAGAATAAGATTACCTACTGCAACTTTTATTGCTTATATGCAGTAGTACACATTTTCGTTTCAAGGTTATTTATTATATCGTATTTCATTTTGGTCACAGTTATAATTATATTATGTACAGTCGGCCAAAAATGTGGTCTACCACCCTACGGTCGAGGTTCATTTGAACGTCATGAAACAACAAGGTCTATTTCCACTTGCAATAATATTATGACAATAACCTTAGCGACAATGAGATCTCATAGAAACTTGTCAAAACTGGTGTCTACCAGTTTTCTTGGCCGACCGTACGTCGTCATCAATAATACCGTATCAAACTAAGCGATCAGAAACAACTGATCACTGTCTTATTTTTATGATGATAAAGCTTGCTTAGATTTTTTGAGCACCATTTAGTGTTGTGGATAACGCTCATTTTGAGGCTTATAGACTCGATCCTTAAAGACTCCCGAGGCTAAAGACTCGATGCTGTTTAAGAAATGTGTTGGTTTATTTTACGCATATGAATGCAAAATATTGACTTTTCGTCACTTGAGTCTTTAAGCCTCGGGAGTCTTTAGGGTTCGAGTCTTTAAGCCTCAAAATGAGCGTTATCCACAACACTAGCACCATTGCATGTTACTATTTACTCTCAAAACTAGTATATGTAGCATTAACTAAAATTTGAATTCAGAAATTTGTGTTTGTGTACTTTAAAATATTGTACACGTTAAAATCTGGGCATATCTGTTCTGGTATATTTTTCTACCAACTGCGTATTAAGGCAGCGCTTTTTTTAATAATTCATAGATGTAACACTATAAAATAAAAGTACAATCATATTAAAATGTGTGAGGTTTTCCGTTATATATTCCAACATACTTATTATTTTTTGTACAGCAAATTCTGACAGTCTGGTAGTTTTCTGCCTCTAAATTATTGATATATTAGGCTTTTGTAAGTGTTCGACAAGCTATTCTATGCTTTATTAAATTGTCTTTTCACAATAACTATATTGTTTTTAAATTGACTTCTGTTTGGGGCAGTTAGGAGATATTGCCAGTTTAGTCCATTTTCTTTTTGGCTGATATTTGTTAAATAATTGCCTTCCATACAAACACCACTTTCAGTGCTTGCAGCGGACAGTCTTGCTGGTTACCCCAAGCAGAAACCAGTCAACTAATGTAACTTTTTGGTTAAATTATTTGCTAAGAAGTGTAAAACACCTTGTTAAAATGTAAATACGATCATGGTATTGTCATGATCATGTTTTTTTTTACTAACAACTATGGAGTCTTTTGTATTCCGAAATAAAGATTTAATTATTTATTATTATTATTTTAGTAGAAAGTGAATGACCATTGTCACATACTGTTGTACAAAAAATTATAGAATAAGAATAAGAATATTTTATTGTATAACTGTGTAAGTACATAAGTTGGGCGTGACAGGATTTGTTTCAACAGTTACCCGACATCGGGCATACAACAATTCGTATGACTTAAACACACTAACTTACAGCTAAGATGCAAAATATTCACTAAGGTTATAGAATACTCTCTGAATCAGCCAGTTTCTAAGTTGGTTTTTAAATTTATTCCCTTCTAAAGCCTTTAGTTCGGCCGGTAACTTATTAAATACTTTTATAGCACTTATGAAAGCACTCTTTTCATATCATTATAAGTATGTTTCAAATCATTATAAGTATGTTGGAACGTATAACGTAAAACAAGCTCATACATTTTGATATGATTGTATTTTTATTTTATAGTATTATATCTATGGATTATTATAAATCGTGCTGTTTCTTAGTAAGCAGTGGGTAGAAAAATATACTAGATCAGGTATGCCCAGATTTTATCGTGAGCAAAAAATTAAAAAAAATCAAGGCATAATTCCGAATACTTCCAAAAATGCCTCGGCGTTATTCTGATATGGTTCAAGGCATACGTATGGGGCTTTTTTTTATTATAGCCTTTTATTTCAGACACACTTTCTTAATTACTCTATTGGTCTAACTTTCTTATCTTCTGTGTGTCAGTTTGCCAATCGGCAAAGGTCTCCTCCAACCTTCTCCATTCCTTCCTATCTTGTGCTACTCTGCTCCATGTTACTCCAGCAACCTGGGTTATGTCGTCATCCCATCTTTTTAATGGTCGGCCTTTCTTCCTTTTGTTTCCTCTGGGGTACCATTGAGTAACATGGGATACGTATGCGGCTTACATTAGCTTATTTAATTAAACAGTGAAAACAGGGTTTAATGCTAAAAGCTGCGGATCCACAAATACTAAATCGTCTTTATTCGTCGTAAAATCGTGTATGACGTTGACCTCGTTTTTGTTATAAGCAGAGTGCTTATTTTCAGAACGCGTGGGATCTCAACCAAGATGACCCAGCTCTGTATGATTACGTGGAAGTCAAGAACATGGCTGGCTTCGACAAATTCTTCACAATGGGTAAGTGATGTTTTCCAAACATTTGGAATGCTGGAACGTGGATCCGTGGAATCTCGTTATACTGCCTTAACGCGGATCTGCATTCAAACGTCCCCTCGCGATTTGGTTCGTTTTTCTAGGTTTAATAGCATGGATCCACGGAATCCCGTTATACTGCCGGAACGTGGATTGGCGCTCCAAACGACCCCACACGATTAGTTCGTTTTTCTATAGTTTTTATAGGTTAGTAGCGTCGAGAATACAAGAACGCAGATCCGCGTCGGCACACAGCCATATTGTAACTCCAGCAGCCTCGGCATTTAACGACGAGGGAACATCTGGAAAATCTGTTAATTTCTTGTAACCCTTTACGGAGCTCTAAAAATATGGTTTGGCATACCGACTTCAGGGCCAGGGGAAGGCGTGAAAATTATTGCGAACCACGGGCGGTAATTATCTCTAATCGGTGATCGCATATTTATCGTACTCGCGTTCGGCTCGAAACGAAACCTGCTGAAAAGTTATTTTTTTACTTCATTGGTTATCAGTGTTATGTTTATGTATGATGTTATCACATTTTTATAGCAAGTGAAACAAAGATCATAATCGCTACAAAATACAAGTATTGCCAGATTTTATCGAAACGTAAATTGGTATTATTTCGTTTAAACCGTTTTTCCAAGAATACATATTAGGGGACAATCTTACACAAATATACTATTCCTATAATACAATAAACACAATTGTTATGTATGATGTTATCACATTTTTATAGCAAGTGAAACAAAGATCATAATCGCTACAAAATACCAGTATTGCCAGATTTTATCGAAACGTAAATTGGTATTATTTCGTTTAAACCGTTTTTTCCAAGAATAAATATTAGGGGACAATCTTACACAAATATACTATTCCTATAATACAAAAAACTCAATAAGGCTTGTTTGTTAAAACAAAATACTCAAATCTAAGATAAGGAATTCATTCGCTATTTTGGGCGGCAAGAGGTACAAAGTTTTAATGCAACCTCTTTGAGAGCGACCCTGATAAAAAGTTCATAAAAAGCAGATCATCCATAACTCTCAGTAGAAGAAACAAATCGTTTCGTAATTTGTAATAGCAGTTCGTACAAGTCCCGTTAGATGGCGCTAGTTGCTGCCGCACGTATTTATAGATTTGCTATTTACAAATACAAGGATGAATATCAATTAGAATTGGTTTCCGCAAAATGTAATGCCATTGAGCGTAAATAACAAAATCGCTATGACTTTATAGGTTCAAAAGCGATATTCATAATATCTCTTTCATTTTGTAGTATTTTTTGACGCACTTTGTGAGTGTGCGTATTTAATTATGAAATTATTCCTTGTTGGGTATACTGTATGTAACACTAGTAATAGTACATTGTTTAACAAGGGGCGTATGAGGAATATTGCAAACGAGAGTCTATCAGAAGCCCGACGCCGTAAGGCGGAGGGCTTTTGATGACTCGAGTTTGCAATATTCTTACGCCCGTGTTATACACAATGTTTTTCATCACATTTGCGAGGAATTAAATAACTACAAAAGACAGAAAAATCTATGTTTTATACAAGGGCACCAATCAAATGTTGACGAAATTGACAACTTCACTTCCAGATCAGTGCGTAGCTTCAATATTTCAACCAATCACAGAGCATGGAGCATGTGGTTCTTGCAGGGCATGGCCTGCTCGATTTTATTTTCCAACCAATCACAGAGCCAGAATTCTTGTCGTACGCGGCCGTCCAGATTTGCTTAACCAATCAGATCACACACAAGCTCATTACTCCCTTGGGACCATTATTTCCCGCGGGAACAATTTAGTCCATTGTCCTTCTGTATACAGGCATGGAATAACACCATTTATGAGCAAGTGTGATGAAAAAGCAAATATTATTACATCGCTAAAAAATTGTTAATTGATTTTGTTGCGGTACGCATTTAAGGGTTGAGTACTCGCCAGAACTTAGCGATGCAGCGGAGCGGTGTGCAAAGAAAAAAAACCGGCCAAGTGCGAGTCGGACTCGCGCACGAAGGGTTCTGTACCATTATCTATAAATAGTATTTTTCACAATCGTGTCATAATAGAGAGCTTTTTAGTCGAGTACCGTGTTTAGGCCACGAAGCTTGCTGAGTGGCCTAAGTAAGGTACGAGATTAAAAAAACTTGATTATAACACTATTGTGAACAATACTTTTTGTACGAGTTCATTAAAATTAATTTTCTACGAGTCAACTGAACTAATTAAACAAACTCGATACTGTTGAAACGAAGTGCAGCTCATCGCTCGTACGCTTGTTGATATCTTAAAATACATCAACGAGCGTACGACATCAAAGCGATTCTATTGGTCCAATTCATTACAGTTCAGTAAAGCAGCCACGTGATTGGTCGAATTTATTTTAGTTGTCTGGAGCGTATCGAAAAGTAGTTATTTCGATTGTTTCGACAGTAACATGGACTACAACTATGAAAAGAGTGACGTTGCAGTATTCTCTATGAAATCTTAATACACATATTTTAATCGTCGAGTACAAAAAAACTATTTTATTCTGTGTTTTTAGTATTTGTTGTTATAGCGGCAACCGAAATACATCATCTGTGAAAATTTCAGCTGGAACTATCACGGTATCAGTGAGATACAGCCTGGTGACAGACAGACGGACGGACAGCGGAGTCTTAGTAATAGGGTCCCGTTTTACTCTTTGAGTACGGAACCCTAAAAAACAGCAATAGAAAGGGATGCGTCATCATCATCATCATCATATCAGCCGAAATACGTCCACTGCTGGACATAGGCCTCCCCCAAAGAGTGCCTAAATGACTGGTCCTGCGCCACCCGCATCCAGCGGACTCCCGCGACCTTTACCAGGTCATCAGTCCACCTTGTGGGGGGCCTACCCACACCGCGCCTTCCGGTACGTGGTCGCCACTCGACAATGTGCCCGCACACAGCCACTTAAGTTTAGCAATTCGAAGGGCAATATCGGTTACCTTGGTTCTAAGGGTGGTTTTTGCGTGCAATGCTATTGGTGGTTTTTAGGGTTCCGTAGCCAACAAGGAACCCTTATAGTTTCGTCCGTTTGCGGCTTAGCTCAGTGACCGTTCCTACTAGAAAGCTGTTATTCGGCATGGTTATATTCAGATTCAGATGATTTATTTGCTATTCATACAAGTACATGCAAATACAATTTCAGGTACACTCAATAATACAATTATAGTTACGATAATACATTTTAAAATTAATTACTTATTCTAGGTGCACATTAATAAAAGTACACATTACATTGGATTTTATTGGTTACATTATTTAATAGATGTTATTTGTGATGTCAAGGGCATTGGCGAAAATTTGTTTGATTGTATAAAATGGTATATTAATGAGATATTCTTTTATAAATTTTATAAATCATCCACGCCGACAAAATGGTAAATTATTCTGGGTACGTGAAAAAACTCTTTGGGGGAGGGAGGCCTATGTCCAGCAGTGGACGTCTTTCAGCTGATATGGTGATGATCTGAAAAAAAAATTGGTTGTCTATAAAGTCGGTTTACGGACGATAATTTTACGTGATAATTGAACGTCATAAAGCCGAACGCTCGGCTCAGGTGAAACGGGACAGTGAGTCATACTTTTTCGTGCGTGCTGCCGGTGTTCATCGATTTATAAGACGTTATCAAGTCAAAATCGTGGCAGTAGTACATAACTACTGTAACTAATCTCATAAGAAAAAGTAGTAGAGTAGCCATCCTAGACGTCGCTAACTGTTAAGCGCAATTTACACATGCAAGAAATTGCATGCAAGTTTAACTACATTGCGGGGTTTGATAGATCAATTGAACTCAGCATCCTCGGGAACCCGCAATGTAATGAAACTTGCATGCAATTTCTTGCATGTGTAAAGCGCGAATTACACATGCTAGAAATTGCATGCAAGTTTCATTACATTACTGAGTTGGATCTATCAAACCCCGCAATGTAGTTAAACGTGCATGCAATTTCTTGCATGTGTAATTCGTGCTTAAGGGGACTCTTTACAATATAGCTTGTTAGAAGCTTTGACGGGCTTCTAGTATATTTATCTCCTTACTAATAATAATGATAGACACATTTATTCTTATTATCAGATAGATAAATGCATAAATATTTTCCTTAGTGTTCCCTACTGCCTCGTGACAGTTTATTTCGGGTGACACTCTAATTCTCGTTTCTAGTTATAAAAGATGATCCTCACCTGATCCGGCTAATGACATTGTATATCCACATAATCCGCACTCCTGACATGTTGTCAATGAAAATAGCAAACGTATCAGACCTATTTTTATTTTGCAATAGTTAAGTGTGAGGAACATAAACTGATCATATTCGTAAATTACAATCTTTCAGAGAGATGACGATCGGTTTTGGATTTCGCGAATTACCAGTTCACGCAGAAAGTGAAAGACTTTAGAATCAATCAATGTACACTCAGCGTCATATACTCTGTAGCAGTCAAAGCGGCCAAATTGTTCGGTACGAGGGTCAAACTGAAAGTTCTTAGAAAATCAAAAACTGAGCAATCAAGCAACTTATTACTTTTATTATATCTTTTCAAAATAGCCTCCCTTCACATCAATACATCGCTGCATTCGATAGAACCACTGAGAAAAGCACTTTGCCCACTCGTCCTTAGGGGTCTCTTCGACGGCCTTTTGAAACGCAGCCACTGCTTCGTCGGCGTCCATAAAACGTTTTCCTCGAAGTTTTTCTTTAATTTTTGGGAATAAATAAAAATCACAAGGTGCAAGGTCGGGGCTATAAGGTGGGTGACCCAGTAATTCCACGTTTGCCGTCGCCAAATAGTCGATCGTTTGCTTGGCGGTGTGCGATGAGGCGTTGTCGTGGTGAAGCAGGATCCTACTGCGAGGCCGTTTTTCTCGAACTTTTTCCAAGACAAGTGGTAAACAATTGTTAGTGTACCACTTCGCAGTAACTGTTTTTTGATCCTCTAAAATAATTGTTGCGTAATGACCAGTCCTTCCGAAGAACGAGGCCACCATCTTTTTTCCCACACTTCGACCTCTCTTCACTTTAGTAGGCAACTCCTCGGAAGGAAACACCCACTCAGCAGACTGTCTTTTAGTTTCAGGATCATAACAGTAAATCCAGCTTTCGTCACCCGTAACTACGTCGAACACAGCATTTGAGTCACCTCCGTTGAATCTTTGACCCATTTCACGGCACCAATCAACACGACGGACTTTTTGGGCTTCTGTCAAATTATGAGGTATCCACCGGGCACAAAGCTTCCTCACCGCTAAATGTTCATGGAGGATTTTGTGGACTTGACTCATACCAATGGCTAAGCTTGTACGAATCTGCTGATAGGTTACTCTTTTGTCAGTCTCTATCATACGCCGCACAACACTGATGTTATCTTCAGTAGTCGCCGTAGAAGGCCGGCCCTCACGCAGATCATCAGTGAGATCAGTGCGGCCACGTTTAAATTCATTAAACCAGTTGTAAATAGTAGCACGAGATGGGGCTTCATCGTGAAAGGCCAATCGAAGTCTATCATAACTTTCTTGTTGACTTAAATTACATCGAAAGTCGTAAAAAATCATTGCTCGAAAATTTTCTCGCGTTAAATTCATGCTCACGTAGTACACACAATTTTCAATTTGCCGCCAAATCGTAAAACAAATGACAATCGAGTGGAATTCGTACACAAAAATATTAAGAAAGAGTTCCATTTTCAAATTTTGAACTTATTTTTTTATTATATTTATTACAAGTGGCCAGTTCTAAAGACTTTCAGTGTCGCCCTCGTACACCATACTAAATATATGGTGTACCCGAACTATTTGACTACTTTGGTTGCTACAAAGTATTTGACGCTGAGTGTACGGTCAAGTCCAAAATTATGTATAAGATTTTCAATCCTATTCACCAGGAATAACTTCGAAACCCTTTACATGATATTAGACATGAATGTTCCGCCGACGACTACTAAAACAGGCGTAAAATTGTGATATGATTGTCTGTAAAATTGTTAATTTGCATGAACCAACTTAGTACATTAAGAGCATATTGCTGTCATCGCTGAAATGCTCCTACTTTGCAAATATTGCAATATAATGACGCAGTGTACCATTGCCTTTCTCGCCTTTAGGCGCGTGACGCGCGTCAGTCAAGAGCGTCTTTTTACCATGTCTGCTTATCGCTACACTATCTATTTTTTACCCATCATTGCTACAAGAATCCCAATAATTTCCGTATCGCTGCATTTCCGATTATACACATTGTTTTAATATAGCTTTATTGCAACTGATGGCACCAGTACGAGCTCGGGGCAATGCATCATTGCGCATGAGTAACCGGTCCGAAATAGCCAAGTCCTTTGCCAGGACATGCCGAGGTGACTCAGCTCTGCTAGCATCAGTTGTGCTCTGGGGAACTAGACCCTAATGCACTTTGCGATAAAGCCCTTTTTCCCACCGCTTCGAAAGATGCACTAAGACCCTTTTTGACGGAGATGACACATTTGTCGTTCGCGGAACAGATAGCTGGTGTTCCTGTGTTTTATGCCTAGCTAAATGGGTCTATGGATAATCGTTGTGCCAATGTTTTTACGCCTCTTTGGGTTCGAGCAGCAAATGTATGCTTTTGTTTTTGTTGTGCTGGTATTTTAATGATCTTGGGTCGTTGTTGTAGTTAAAATGTTATTTACAGAAAATTTAATAAGTAGGTACGAAAATTTTATCAACAATTGAACGGAGAGTTTGGGTTTAGGGATTATAGAGTGTACTGGTATTTGAAGGGACATGTTAACACTGGGGTTTATACTAAAATAAGTATACATACCTAAAACAAACAGACTACCGTAATAATATTTAAAAAATGCTGTCAGTTCACATCAAACCGTTCATCATAGTTTTTTTTTACTCACAGTCTCCGCATTTTATATTCCTAACGTCGGTTGCAAATTTTGTTTTAAAATCTTAATAGCCTGGCCAGTACTCGTAAAACGCCCGTGTATACATAGTACTTCCTAGAAACTTCAGGCAAGCCATCTGACAGCAGAATTCTTAAAACCGATAGGGCCTCATCTGTGTTAGATGCCGGTTGCCTTACGGCATTCTGTTTCTGGTTTGCAAAAATACCAACACTCAAATATCAAGCTTAGTCACCGCCACTACAAAACACCAGGTTCCTATATCTTTTTGAAATGGAACGCACGGTTCTATATAAACACCTCAAATAGGTCTCGTGTCGTGTTTGTTTACGTTCCTTCACGAAGTTTTTGGTATAGTTTTGGTAAATAGGTAATGTATGTTTAAGTGTGCTAATAGGTAAATAAGTTTCTGTCAAAATTTTCATTTTTGGTACAAGCTTTTATTGCCGACTGTACTTTTCTGTAAACCATCATCAACTACTCATTGAGACGATTCTAACAAGCCCAAACTCCAGGGGATTGCGTCGTTTTATTGCGGAGTTCCTATGGCCACCTTCCAGCTCCAGCATCAAATCAGCTCCATGTTATCTTAATATTGCATTGTCATGCGATATACATATGCATGCAAAATTTCAGCTCAATTGGAAACCGGGAAGTGGGTCAAATTTAACTTGCAAGATTGGACAGGTGAAACTAAATAAAAGCTTGTAAAAATACCTATATTAAAGTTTAAACCGTCCACAGACACGATAATGCGCCAAAATTCTACGCGAGATCTGTCGCTACAAAATGGGAAATAGGTACTTGGCGTAGTTACTCGTTACAGAATCATTAAATTGTTGTTATTACAAGCTTTATATTAACTTGACCTGTTCGTATGTAAGTATAGGGTGTTTTTCCATACATAATGTATGGAAAATCTTGCGTTCTTTTTGGGACAGCCTTTATATACAGTCATGGCTAGATAATTAAGAACAAGATTTTTACCCCCATACAACTGCATACAAATATGACTTCAAATTTAATGATGATTTAAAATATGTTTGGCCAATTTTATTTCTGAGTATATGGAGGTATCTGTAAATAAATAAGATTGAATTTAGTTTATATAATAGTTATGTAAAAGTTGTGCTTAAGAAATACGGATGGTCAAATGGACAGTTTTTACGAGTTCATACTGTAATTAGAAACAATGTAAGAACTTATAAAAAGTGTTGATTTGATCGCCTGTATTTTTTAAAGTCTAAATTTTACAGAAGCTCTTTTGCACTATTTAAAAAAATGTTTAAACACGGTTACATCCGTATAATCAGAAACAAAATTAATCAAACACAATATAAATTATCATCAAATTTGAAAAGTCATATTTGTATGCAACTGTATGGGGAAGAAAATCATGTTCTTAATTATCTGGCCATGACTGTAAGTATGTAAGTTCGTCAAAATTTGCAATCCATTTTTCAGTCCTTTGCCGTTATCCGATTGAGCTGAAATTTTGGGTATTAGTATAGTTTGGATGACAATTCTATATTATGGTACTATCGAGCTGATCTGATGATGGAGACAGAAGGTGGCCATGGGAATTCAGGACTTAACAGACGTAACCCCGTTGAGTTTGAGCTCGTTAGAATCGTCTCAATGAGTAGTTGATGATGGTATACAGAAAAGTAAAGTCGGCAATAAAAGCTTGTACCAAATATGACATTTTTGACTGAAACTTATTTTTACTGTTTAATTATGAAAAGTTTTATACAAGTTAAAATGACCCAACGTTATTCGATATTTTACGTAAAAACTCAGTCGAAGTCTTATTACTAACCATTGACGAATCATGGAGGAATTAATATTTTCCGTGTAAAACTCATCAATTTTATTGTTTTACTTTAATATTGCTGTGTAGATAGTGGAATAAGTACCTGTATAACAGCAAGCAATAACTCTTATTCTTGAATTGAATCAATTGAGGGACTGCATTATTCTTCAGGACAACAGCGGCGCTACTTTTTATGTAAAATTATTTGCATACGAAATTAGCTATGCTACCACATGTTTTTAATTTTTTGCCTGCTGTAAATGTAAACGTACACAACTACAGTTCACATACCCGCTGAAAATTATAATATCTCTTTTATTACTTTGCTGTGTGAAAGAGATTCCTAAAAATCATCCTGGTAGGTATTGAAAATGGCGGTGGAAATCCATATGACGCGTTTTGTAACAAACAGGAAAGTCTGCAAATACATTATTTTTGTGATTTACACATTTACAGTTCGTTGAAATGCTTATATCCCGGTTTTATCTTGAATTCTTCTATCATGAACAATTTTCCCGGTAGCATAGGATTTCACAAAAGAATATATGTAGGCACCACTGAACCACTAATACTGGTCGTTGCTATGGCAAGAAACACTCATATTTTCCGAGAAAGAAGCATTTATTTAACCTGTCATTGGGCGTTGCTATCTTGGGTATTGACACACGTAAAAAGAAGTGTCGGAAAATTATTAAAAAATTTCTAACATATTTTTACGTGTGTATTTTAATATCGTATACCAAGCTATAAGTGCAGTAAGATGTGGTCGAAGAGTGTTCAAACTATACCTACGCCAACATGAGCGTTTGTACATAACTATGTATGTTTAACTATACCTGCATATTTTTAACCGACTTCAAAAAAAAGCAGGAGGTTCTCAATTCAAATGTATTTTTTTTTTACTCCGTTATAAATTTATGAACCGATTCGTACAATTCTTTTTTTTATTTGAAAGTATATGCTTCCAGATTGGTCCCATTGTTTTCATGAGGAATTGAGGGAACTCCTCAATTATATTAGGCACGCGTGTAGAAATTTCGGTATTTTCTATATAACTCGTGTATATACACCCGGAAATCATAAATTTGGTGATGGTGGAAGTGATGATGAAGACCACTGATGGCTTGTGGAACTTCTCAATGATGTACCTACTTCAAACTATAAAAGTACGTCACAGATATAATTGCGTTGAAATAGCAAACAATGAAGTGCCAAGGGTAATTCTGAGATCCTTGAGGAATCGACGGAAGACCTCAAATATTATCGGCTCACATACATTGATTTGGTTTTTTTCTCTGATTATCAACGCATTTGCTCTCGGAAATCAGTTCACGTGGTAAATTGCAAAAGAAATGTGGCTAATAATGTTCACGGCTTGGCGGAGTACTGAATTGAAGTCGGTTAAAACTTTGTTTTTAAAGTAAATTATAATCATATCATTGGCCAATAGCTAAATCAAATTACAATAGGAATGTTTACTGATCTGATGGTCCAATCAGCTCTTTTCATGAAACGTCAAAAATTTTAGGGAAATAGGAACAAAGCAACGTGATTTTTTATAATATTTCGTCTGTTAAATAGCGTCTTTTTGATCTTTTTGTTTTTAAAAACCTTTAAAAGTTTAAAGTATCATTAATAAGTTGAAGCGTTATGTTTTTATGTAACCATGTTCGGGTGGAATCTTGCAAATCAATTTTGAAGGACATATCTTCACCCGATTAAGCTGAAATTTTGGGTTTGAATGACAATTCAATATTTTGGTACCATCGAGCTGATCTGATGCTGAACCGACGTAACCCCGTTGAGTTTGGGCTCGTTAGAATCGTCTCAATGAGTAGTTGATCCACGCTATACAGAAAAGTACAGTCGGCAATAAAAACTTGTACCAAAAATGAAATGTTTGACAGAAACTTATTTAATAATTTAATTTGATTTTTGTCAACTACCGTTAAACCACGATCAACAAAATCTTCCCTTTTTCGACGCAATAGAAACGTCCATCGCGCATGCATTTCAATAGTAGATGCATTCCCGAAGCAACAGGCACGGTCCAGATGCGGTGCGGACGGTCCCGCATGACTCACCCCTCGGAAGAGGCCGACTATTTTAAACTGTGTCCGCTTACCTTCTAGGAAACGCCGCGGGACCAACGACCGAGTATTGTTAGACCAGGAACGGGGTTGGTGGTTAACATCGGTTCCTTATTTTATTCTCGGTAAACCGCGAGCTAGCGTCCAGGAAGCACTCGCGAGTTGTCCCGTGATTTAGTTGCTAATCGAATGTGATACGTACTTTATTTTTGAGGCGTGGCTTACCTTTATGTAACAGCGGACTGAAAGAAACATAAAATTTTCTGCAAATATAATGTTTCGGTTTGTTAACCTTTGTTTGCCTATATAGCTTTTTAATACCTTGCCTTGCATATAGCGCTACTTCGTACACATGTCTTTTTGTCGTGAAAAATTACCCCGTTTTTCACGAAACTTAACAAACTTCTGTTTACTAAGATGTGTTTTGTCCATGTCACACAATTACAATAGGCTTGTTGCGTGGTATTAAAATTAATAACGTCGTGTTGCTAAATGGAGAGTAAACCATCAAATGATTGTAATAAAGTATAAATTACAAAATATAATTCAAATCATAAAAAGATATGACCCTTGAAAATTTAGAAAAAAAACTTTTTTTATTAATTGTCCAAGAGTAAATTTAAAGGTACCAATGGAATCCTTACGCTTTTATAGAAACAAATTTGTACAACAACTATGGACCTAAACGCAGTATTTCGCGACCGAAACAGCAATTTACTTCATTTTCCATGCAACGGTTAGTACAAATTGCACGGAGTGACGTCATACTTTAAAGCCAATCAGTATGAAGCGTTTTGGCTGCTGTCAGCCAGGTCCGTCTTTAACTCGATTTTTTGGGTATTAATGTCCTTTAAATGTAGTTGCTTCCATACAAACATTTGTTCATCTACTAAAACTGGTTCGAATGGCATCGTAAACAAATTTAAGGTCACAAGCCCATTGTGAAAATGACTGATAAATACAACCGACTTTTAGCTAAAATAGGTTCGATGAACGTTTAAGAATAAGGGCGACAGTTTTAATGGAGTACGGATGTTACCGTATAATCTACAAGTGCTCTTCACATTTGTTACTAGTGGTTTTTCACTGTAGTGTAATGATACAAATAAACGAGTGATTTATCTCCTTACCCGATGCTTCACAGCCCTCAAATCTTCCACAACACCGCGTTAAATTTCAGCGTCAAAAACAAGTGCCATAGTTATTTCAGTGTTCATAACATAACACAAACAGGCAATACGATAAAAGCACATGTCGCGTCAATATTGATCGTCGCAGATGGCTAGACGGATCGTCTTCTGTTTACCCGCCGTATCCGGCGCGGGCGCAGACATATTTCGCACATTGTGAGGAAAATTACGCATTACCTATGGAATTAGCCGATGAGGCCAAAAATAATATTTTGTAGGTAGAATATATAATAATTGCGGAATCGTAATCTTTATTTTATTCCTTCGGCCATCCCGGCTTTTTAATCCGCATTATTTGCAGCTATTGAAGTGTTTTAGCAGAAGAACTGTAAAATTGAAAATAGGTACTGAAGAGTTGTAACTTTAAAAAATCGAGTGCCTATTATGTTTGTCTATATGCCCCTCGTATACCTAGCACTGAATTAGATCAAATTTTATCTCTGGCAGTATTAAACAATCCAAACCCTTTTCTCAAAACATCGTACTCGACGTATATGCATGGTCAATCATTGTCATCATCTTTGCTTAGTTTGGGACTATCGATTTGTGTAAGTAGATTGTGTTATTCTTATACGTATTAATCAGATCTGAAAAAATTTTGCTATTGCAATACTTCTTTACTACAGGGACTTTGAACGCTACGGTATACAGTGACGAGTGCTTACATAAAATATTACTACCACTAATAAAGAAGCACAGGAGTAGCACTTTATTTTGGCCATACTTGGCTTCTTGTCATTACTCTAACTAAAACAACGAAGAAATGGTATAAAGCCGATAAGGTAGAAGTAGTGGATAAGGAGATGATTGCTCCCAATTGCCCAGAAGTTCACCCAATTGAGCGATATTGGTCTATCATGAAACGACACCTCTAAAAAAACGTCAAAGCTGCCACCTCAGTTGAAAACTTTTAAAAAAAGTGGAACAGGGCATCATCAAATGTGTCAAAAGTGATCGTCCAGAATTGAATGAGACACATCAAAAAGAAAGTTAGGTTGCAGGCAAAATATATAAAATACGACGAATTCATTCAAAACAGTTCTTTATAAAGACCTTATTTTTCAGTTTCTTTTTGTTTCATTATCAGTTTTCACACAGAATAAAAATAATACCATTTTGAAGTTGTCTACTTTCTTTCCGGTACGGTCCTTAAGAACATTTTTAGTCGGAAAAAATTATGTCATCACCTGCGTGCCAAGCTAGTAGCTCCCTGCATTTTTTCACTCTTGCTTTTTGTAGAGCGGCAGTCAGTCCATGATTTTTTGTTATTTGTAGGTTTTGAACCCAAGATCGTCACAGAAGATGCGGCTCATGGATCGCGTAGATATTTTCATATCTTTTGCGAGTTTGCAAGTACTCTGAGCCGGATTTCGTCGAATTCGCTCACGAACACACTTTATTTTCCTGTTTCTTTGCATCGTTTTATGGTCCACGATATGAGTTTAATATTGATACTCAAGTGTTTCAGCTTCTTTAATATCTCACACGGTTTGAAATTTTGTGGATGTAATTTCACTACGAGTTCTTGTTTTGCTTTCATTGTTGTAAAATACATAAAACATAAGATACGAAGCTGTGACCCGACATGCATAGACACTAAATACAAACTCATCTTAATTACATAATGTCAACTAAAAAGTCGGCATATTATAAATGAAAAGTCAAGAGATAAAACTAGGACACTTAATCTGCCCAACCCTGTACAAAGGAAAAAACAGCATGGGCTTGTTTGGCTGTAATCCAGTTTGAGACGAAACAACATTGCCCACAATTTGTTTTCAAACATTTGGCGGTCACGGTCTTCGTATATGGTGTTGTTGATTCCACTTTGAAGTAGTTTTGAAAGGACTATAAATGTTTCATGCCAATTTAGATTTATAATGATGACGCTATGGTCTGTCATGTAAAGTAATAATGAATTCGTAATAAAAACATGTAAGTTTTATATTTAGTATTTTTTTTACTTATCTGACCACACTACACAGACATTTTCTCGAAGTGATGTAAGAATTTTGCAAACCTTCGGGTGGATGAACATAAATTTTCGGGAGAAATTAAAATATGCGTCGATTTCGTAACTGACGCACTTAATCGTACATTTAACTTGAGTTTAATAATTTCAGACACTGAACATCTTGTTTACTACATTAGCTTCACCGGTCATTGAGCTAATCCCTAAAATACAGTCCTAGTCTGAAAAACAACTTGAGAGAGAGGAATTTTGTCGCGTGCGTAATTCGTCCTCCAGTAATTTCCCGCATAGTTTCCCGGCTGCCGGTTGCCTTGCTGAGTCAGGCAGACACTAATGTGGTAGCAGCGTTAAAGTAAATAAAATTCGTAATATTTTCATGTGTGCCGTCGGACGCAAGCTTTTCGACCGTTATGCGCAGATCAAATAAACAAATGTGTTGATTTTTATACAGTAACGGCCTTTGATCGGCGAACTATCCAGTATCTATCGATTCCAGTTACCGATTATCGTTTGCAACTTTTTTAGATTCTGCTTTTATAAAATTTGCAATAGACAGCTATATACAAGATGCTGAAATGCGGGATGAATTATCGAAAAATTCATTGAGATGAACGGCAGAACGAATGTTTTTCTCACGTGTCAAATTAAGCTGGCTCATTATTCTGGTGTCACGAACATTGCGATGCGCGGCAGGCATGAATCAGCCAGATACAATTAATCTAATTTAAGGTTATTGGGGAGGTTTCGAACGGGCCGGGCGACGTCGCACCGTCTCGCGTCTCAGTGCACGATTGCACTCTGATGCAACAACCACGCGGCTCGCCTCGGTGGGCGACTCCACAACAAAACAGTGTAGTACTACTTGAGGGGCTCGCCGATCCCCATGTTATTGTAATCCAGTGAAATGCCTAAAACAGACTGTTCTGTTCAAGTTTCTATAACAGTGCAACAAGACAAATTGGAATTGTTTCTTGACGTTTTCATGAGTGAGTATTGTTTGAGTTTGTTTTTTCTAATACCCTACACTACTAATTATATATAGAAATCATTCTGATCTATCCGAAAGCAAGCCTTACTTTAAAAAGGCATTCGCTTACATTTTATTGGCCCAAAAGCGGACGATATTCCTCACTTCCATTGACCACAGTAAGAGTCACCAGATTAATATATGTATCTAATTTAACATAGAATATTCTAATTCGATATCACACAATAGGTTAAGTCAAAAGGTTACTAACCGATATGGAACTTGTTCTGAAATAAATATTTTCATTCATTCATTCATTCATAACACATTTTATAATTTCTTTATAAGGCATAAGTCATTTTATGTGCTTCCTACAAAAATCGAGTTGCAGAATCCTCATCACAGAGAATTTCTTACCTGAAGTTTATATATTAATTTATTTAATCAATCATAGATATTTTTACAACTAGCAAAAATCGTGATATGGTATAAATAAATAAATAAATATTACGGGACAATATTACACAAATCATCCTAGGTATTAACATTAACTGAAGTTTTAGATGATTTTACAAATTCTTTTTAATGACGTGAATATTATCCTTGCAAAGTTTCAAATCGATACGAATAATGGCTAATAAAACTATATATATGTCACCGTTAGATTGTGAAAACCGTCAGTTTATAATCTTACCCGTTATATTGTAAACTGACGGAATATTGTGAACTGCCAAAATAATTCATAATTTTACGCATTCATTTTCGTTAGTTTATAAACTAACAATGTCATATCGTCAAATTGTGAACTGAATCAAATTTGCCTGATTCGGAACGCAACCCGTGCGCTGTTTGGTTGAGCGAATTATTCCACTCGCATCACTTTCCACTTACGTCAGAACATGATTGTTTTTTTTTTGTTATTCAGACATTTTATTCCATTTATTTCGGCATCCAGCAGTGTCGACGGAGCCCCGCTGTGCGGGGCTCCTATTTCTGGGCGCTTTGCCCTTCGGGCAACTGAAGATACCTAACTAACCTGACCTACCTAGTCTTTGTGTACGTTCCGTAGCAAGCCGATTTGATCTCAGTTCACAATTTGACGATTCGACATTGATAGTTTATAAACTACAGTCAAACAGGCCTACTTTGCCACCAGGGGGAACTTTGCCCAAGAGGAAAATTTTTAAATTTGCTTCTTGGGCAAAGTTCCCCCTGGTGGCAAAGTAGGCCTGTTTGACGGTAACGAAAAATAATGCGTTAAATTGTGAACGGTTTTGACAGTTCACAATTTTTCGTCAGTTTATAATATCGCGAGTTAGATTATAAACTGACGGTGTTCACAATCTAACGGTGACATATATAAAACAAAGTCGTGTTAGTTACACCATGTATACTCAAGAACGGCCCAACCGATTTTGGTGATGTTTGGTTTGTTGTATTTGCCTTCACTCCGAATAGCAGAATAACTAAAGTAATAAATGCAAAATGTAAAGTTCCATTTTTCATACATTTTGTATGGCGGTACGAAGTACGCGGAGTCAGCTAGTATTAAATAAATAAATAAATATTAGGAGACAATCTTACACAAATCGAACTAGTCCTATAGTAAGCTGAATAAGGCTTCTGTTATAAGTAGTTACTAGACGACGATACATACTTAAATAAATAGAAAACATCATAGACTCGGATACAAATATTCATCACATGCTCATCACACAAATATTTGCCATTACCGGGATTCGAACCCAGGACCTTCAACTTCGTAGGCAGAACCCAGTACATAGGCTAACTAACCGGTATTCAATGGATGTGAATGAAAATCGACTGGCAATATTGTAATACATTACTTAGCTAATGGTGAAGTACTGGTATTGGTGGTTGATACTAAGCTTAATAAAGAATAAGAATTAATAAAGCAAAATATTCAACACGTCCCTGGGACCCTAGTGTAGATACATATTTGTGGCAATTGACTTCGAGGCAGTTAAGCAATAATATATATTTATTCAAATATTAAAAAACCGGTCAAGTGCGAGTCTGACTCGCGCATCGAGGGTTCCATACAAACGTTCATACACCATATCCGTCACGTCACGACCCCATTTATTCTTGAACAATCTTAACAGCTCATAGTAGAAGTTACCGTTGCGTTGTAAAGCGCCACCTGCATTTTGGTAGGTACTAATAACTTGCAACCTATATTAGTTTGTTTATCAAGGATATTTTTTTTATCAAGCGTACCGATTTTGTTATTTTTTTTGAAAGACGGGAATTTAACGATAATCTCATAGGAATTTGAAGACATAAGATTTCATAAAAAAAGTAATAAAATAACAACATAAGTTCAGAAATAATTTTTGATAACTGTTTTAGGAAGCGCAACTTAAGCTCTTTCATATGATACCCCACTTGATCTATTAACTAGACTGAATTTTTAACCCCCCTCATATTCGTCATTTACACAGAAAATAAAAATGTTTATTTAAAATTTTTATTTTCCATACGCGTGTTTGAGCCTTCTTAACAGTTGTTCCAGCGTAAAATACCAAATATCGTCTCGTCTATAAAACGAAGGGTACAAAGGACCAACCAATTTCTTTTGTATAGATTCGACGAGACTTTTGAGTTTTCGTGTTCTTTCTCATTTCATTTTGAATTTGAACAGGTTAAGGCGACGCATTGTTAAACAATAATTTCTAAAACCGGGCACGCGCGCCCCGCAACCCGCACACACCCCGATAAGTAATGTAAGTATTTCAAGACGCGGCGGAACATAGACGCCTTGGAGTTGTCTTTACATTTTATACCTATATTTTTTCATTATGTTTTTTTTATGATATATTACATTTTTTACTTAGTTAAATATTTAACACAATGATTAGTTTTTTTAATTATTTATTTTTATACTGAACATAATTTTTATTTTACATTGATATTATATACATAAAACACTTATACAGCGTGTGTCTTAATACTGTGCACATAGCAAAATGGGTGAAACTACGCCCAATTTTATCAACGCAAAAAATGTAAAAAAAAATCTTTTGGCTATTTTGATTTTTTTATGATTTTTTAAATTTTTTATTTCGCAATTCTCTACTATTATAAATAAAAAGTTACTGCACAAACAGCAGCACCTATCGACAGAAAACAAAAACAAAAATGATCATTAATAACAGGCTAAGGCATTAAAATGATAATTGTAGAAAAAAATCACGACCCCAATTTATTATTACGTGGTATTTCATAAAATTATGTTTACTTTTCCTACTTTTTTTAAAAAAAATTAAAATAACTCATTTAAATGTCCCATTTACCTAACTTTTTTATTATTTCATATTATTTTAAACCGTATTAGCTTTCTAACAGTAAAATTACCACGTTTATGACTTAGATACAACTTTTGTTATCAGCGGTCAAACAAACTTCCCACTCCCAAACCGTCGTAGCACTTACAGTAACTGGCAAAATACGGTCTCTACCTGCGACATAGTAGCACATGCGTAGTGCACAAGGCCATTGTTTGACCGCTGATAAAAAAAGTTGTATCTCAGTCATACACGTAGTAATTTTACTCTTAGAAAGCTAATACGGTGTAGAGTAACATGAAATAATAAAATAATTAGGTAAATGGGACAGTTTATTGAGTTATTTTACATTTTTTGAAAAAAAAATAGGAAAAATAAACACAATTTTATGAAAAACCTTGGAATAATGAATTGAAGGCATTTTTTTTTTCGACAATTATCATTTTAGTGCCTAAGCCTATTATAAATGATTATTTTTGTTTTTGTTTCGTGTCGATAGGCGGTGTAGTTTAAGAGCAGTAACGTTTTATTTACAATAGTAGGCAATTGCGAAATAAAAAACTAAAAAACATCATACAAAATTCAAAATAGCCAAAAGATTTTTTAAACATTTTTTACGTCGATAAAATTGGGCGCAGTTTCTCCCATTTTGCTCATAATAAAGAATCACACTGTATAGGTAATCATTATCGAGTTTATATTTTGAATATTATACAATTATTTACACAATACTTACAACTAACCCTTTATTTGGCAAATAAAAAAAAAATCGTGAGTTCAAGTGCATTAAAAAAATACAAAAAGCACATCAAAAAATGTGTATACTGTGTCATACATCATCAAATAAAGGGTTTAAATATGATACAATTAAAAAAAGGGAAATGCTTAAAAATATATCTATATGATACAATAAAATGATCTATTTACATTTATACCTCTTATACAATTTTAATTTAATTTATTTAACTAAGCGAAGCTCGTTGTCGCTTAGTCTTACTAAAGTAATTAAAATTCTGAAAATGAAACAACCTGGCTGAAATTTTTTATATTATTATCAACCACAAATGCAATGTTTGCATCTGATTGTTCGTAGCAAGTTGAATCTGGCACAGTATTTTCCTTGTTTTGGATTTTTTTCGAGATAGTTGGATTGTCTAGTTGCTCGTTGCAAGTATCTGGCACAGTCTTTTTATTGTTATGAACAATCACGTAACCCGGATTACGAATTGGCTTATTCCTGGTGTGCCTTGGGTCAACAAGTTCAGGAAGAAGACAGTCGTCATAGAATCTTAATAACTTTGGTTCCATCTCTTTTTCCCAGAATGCATCATCCTTTTCAATAAGCTCAGTTTTTATTTTATTATTGCCATACCATATACCCAACAAACAGCAATTTTTTTTGCAGATATGAAGTTGACCTTGTATCTGGAAATACCAATCGGATTTTTGGTTAATAAACACCTCACCATTTTTGTTTTTATAAAAATGCATTTTATTATTTTGTATCGCGTCTTCTATGCCATTTTTGAATGGTGCAATAGGACATTTGATTTCCACAATCATATCACTTGTGGTGATACCATCAGGTGTAGCACCCAAAAATGGATATTTTTCGTCTATAAACAAGCCGCAATTTTTAATTTTGATTTTATGCATTGAAGACAGTTGCTCGAGTGCTATTTTCTCATATTTTTTTCCATGACTAATAGATTGAACATGGTCGATGCTGGGTTTATAAAGCATATTTTTTACTATATTTTGGCAAGAGTTCGTCTGCTTTCTCTTTATAACCTTGCCAAAATTTGATGCGGTTAACATGTTGCGACGTAGCTCAAGCCATTCCCCAGATTCACTTTGTAGGATGGTCCTTTTTTCGATTTCTTTCCGTTCTTCATCTGTTTTTGATAGATTTTGTACAAAAGTCTTTTTTGATTTTTCGAAAGTATCTTTGTCCAAGTCCGGTTTATCTACTACTTCGCCATAATCCAAATTTAGCATTCTTGGTACCAAAGAACGATTTTTTTTTCTAGTGTTGAGTTTAGCCTTGAGTCGTTTTTTATTTATTGCATTTTCATGTTTTTTTATGGACAGTCTGGGACTTGTCCCATAAATATTTCGCTGAACAGTTGATAATAATTTGCCAGTATTGAATGAAATCAAAGCTCCTGAGCATCTTGCTTGATAGGAACGTCTTTGAGCATAATTTACTCGTTTACCCCCGACCAGTTTTGCTATTACTCCATTAAATCTTTCCACAACGTTGCTGTCTACGTCTTCAATTAAACTGTGTGCTTTATCAGCTAATTGTGCAACAACTGTTTTAATTTTTTGCCAAAGAAGACTGCCAAAAAATGGGTTTGGGGCATCTAGATCTGGACCCATATGTTTGCATAATTGCCGATTACAATTTGCATGAATATTAAAAGCATGGAAAACAGACGTATTGATGTCTTTGTATAAACCATCTTCATTTTTTGTTTCTTTGTGAAGTTTTATAGCATCACAAATATATTTTCTTGACCGCAGTATCTTTTGTTGTGTTAAATTTTTCCTGTCTGCTGCAATATATTGCGTATTGGAGGCCAGTTGTTGCAGTTTATTACAGTAGTTTCTCAGCAAATGATTGCGACAGTAAATTTTTGCAACTGTGATGCCTTGATATGGGCGAGCATTTATTATTTTTGAATATGTACTACTGTCGCCATCAGCGATAAACCTTGAATAAATCAATCCATGCATGTCAATTGATTGTTTGAATCCCTCGGTTATTATTGTGGACTCCATGGCAGTAGACGCACCATTGAAATTTTTGTAACAAGTGTGCTCTTTTGGCGTTTCTTTTTTTTTCTCAGCTCGAGCGCAAATGCAACAATATTTATTTTTAACGCACATATATAGCACTTGGCCGAAACGTCTACCAATTATGGCTGCAGCCCCGGACAATGCCGCATAATTAGTCCTGTAAGATCGCTTACACCAGCAGCCATCTACAATGACATCTACTAGCGGTATACCGTCTTTATTGACGCTCCCTTCCTTTATTGCAGCTTCTTTTTCTCTTTCGCCAGCTTTTTTCATTTCATCCCATGCAGTCTCTTCCCAGTCATCACAGATATCGTTTTGCATTTTATTGTATGTGAAATCAGACATATTGGGCAAACCTACTCCAGCCAAAAATTGGTTGAGCTGTGCTTCACCACAACCAGCAGCCATAACTCCCGCAACGGCGTCTTTGTTTACATCAGCCAATGACGATTTTATTTTATTTTTGTAACCACACAATAAACAAACATATGTAAATTCAGATTGCAAGCCTACATGATGTTCAGACTCTAATTTCAATGTAGCTAGTCCACAATCAAACAAAGACTTGTGTTCTGAGAATTTAACAAGCTCTGTTACAAAATGGCTGACATCTATTATTCTATGCCCTATATCTTGTACATCCGGCTCAATCTGAAACAAATATAAAAAATACGTATCAGTGCATGGAATGTGATGGCGGGAGAGTCTATTGGTCATGAAGGGAAATGTGAAGGAATGGCACTCCAGCAGCTGTCTTCAATGCATTGAATCAAAGTTGAGAATTGCGGCTTGTTTATTGACGAAAGGTGTTCTTTTTTGGGTTCTGCACCCGATGGGGTCACCAAAAGTGACATGCAAAAATCGCGTAAGTTTAAGCCGTTTTAAATAGTATTTATTTTATAATATAGCAGGCAGAAGCCGGAAGGCGAGGCATGGGTAGGCCCCCCACAAGGTGGGCTGATGACCTGGTAAATGTCGCGGGAGTCCGCTGGATGCGGGTAGCGCAGGACCGGTCATTTTGGCACTCTTTGGGGGAGGCCTATGTCTAGCAGTGGACGTCTTTCGGCTGATATGATGATGATGATGAGGCAGAAGCCTAGTTGAAAATATAGTATTATAAGTACTCACTTTTCTCTCAGATGTAACTTCGAGAGTTTTTCCTGGAGAAGTGCAATCAAATAAAGACTTGGGCTGAGAAATGTTCAACTGTCTGTCGGTCTGAAAATAAAATAAAAAATATATATTTTTATTTAGAGCCTAGTACTTCAGAGATAAGTTAACAAAACTTAATACTAGTGCCTCGGTTATGTATGAAGAAGCACTAATTTTTTCACAATGTTTATCTGTCTGAAACAAAGATATATATGAATATCTGCATAAAATTGAGCTATCCAGCAAATTTTAAGTTAGTCTTTTAAAAGTTACAAAAAATAAATAATACTTCTTTTTTTTGTGTAACAAACAAAAATGGTCAATATTATACTTACTTTAGCTACAGGAATGCCTTCGTTGTGTGAGATATTGTTGTTATCCGTATCAGCAGTCCTAAAATAAAATTGTTCTTTTAAGTTTTAATTGCAAAGTCATTATAATATATTAATTTGTACCGGATAATCAATAATGCAAAATACATAGTAAAAACACTTACGCGGGCAATACGTTTTGTAATTCTGCATAAATCGGTAACGTGTTGTCTTGATTTCTAGAAGATACAAAATAAAGTGTTTCAGTGATATAATATAACTTTTACAAACCGTCATATTATTGAAATATGTAGGTTTAGGAATTTTTCATACATACCTTTCTAAAAAGCTTGCCGACATTTCTTGATTTTTATTGCAATCCGATGACGACTCTATTGTTTTGTTCTCCGAACATTGTTCCAACGATTGTTTCCTATAATATAACTAATATTTTAGTACCACTAAACACTTATCAGAAGATATTGTGACACAAAAGGTGTAAAACAAGATATATTTTTTTTAATATCAAAAATAAATATTGTGATGTAAACTTACCTCTTTTTCGTCATATTTGCACATTTTTCTAACAGACAAGCTCTTCTTTTCCTTTTGGAACGTCTTTCTTTCGTTTTTCCCATTTTTATTTAATATAAAACCGCCAAATAAATGTCAATGTCGTCCGCAAGCCGACTAGCACAGACCCGTTGCTGACAATGGTCAAGAGGGGACTGAGCGCCTGAGTGGGGCGAGGATTTCATAGGATTGCCTCCGCGCGCTGGCTTATAACCAAAGGACGTAAACGACAAAATGGTTTTAGTTGTTTAATTTACTTAGAAACGATAATTTGAGAAATTCCTGCTTAAATTTTAAAGAATATGTATAGACTCAACTACGGAGAAAGTTAAGAGGCTTAAATCGGTCCCGTTTGCCCATAAGATGTGAAAATATTTTTAAAAAGAGGTATGTTTGATATTATTTTCTCTGTTACAAAAGTTATCTAATCATGTATTGAAAACTAACAAAACAAGGTTTTTATCATGAATTATCAGGTCACCAACTTATAATTTTCATTCGTTATGTAATTACTGAAAAACATTGAGATCATTGACTCCAAAATTACCAATGCGTCCTCTTAAGGTGATCTGCGTTCAAAAAATCATTTTATAATTTGGTGACCTTGCAGAACATTTACAATTCGAGTAGATATCCCGACACTAACCGAAGTTCATCGTCGTCCTACAGCGTTCTTGTTAGAAAAAACTTTCCATTATACACTATCTGTGATTATTTTGTCGATGATAAACTGTCTGTGATATTAAACTTTGTATAAAAATGAAAAGAGAAATGCCTAATTTATGTTAAAATATGTATGTGGAAGTTAAGTAGTAGCTATCATCTAGGCGTATCTAGTTTTGTTGAAGTGCTGAGTCTTTTGGCTGCTCAAATGACATCATACATCGTGTATAGTGTATATTCCATTAGAAGAAGGTTGAAAAAAAAAGAAAAATCGTGTCTTACGAGGCTGATAGGGGCCCCAAATTGACTATTGATCCACAGTGCTCTTCTTATTGAGAGTGATTAGTGTTTATTGGTCACAGGGGCCAACATCAAATCACGTTTTCAATATGTATGTACGTATATTAATATCCTAAATGGACCTTTTGTAAAAAAAAATATAAATACTGTTTTATATTCATACTCACCAACATATTATAATATTTTACTATAAGATTCTCAAATAAATAAAAATAAGAGATCAATGTTTCATTCACATCAATTGGGAATGGATGAACATTTTAGAAGTGCCTGATTATTTTTATGGTGGTACGAATAGCCTTTCTTAGCACAAGAAAAAAGTTGCTGACTTTTCAGGTGGATGAATTATTTTTGATAAACATAAACAGTTTCCTCACTTACGTTTTGGGTTTAGGAAAGCGAATAAGACACTTTGCTTGATCCGTCTCATATTACACAAAAATACCTTAAAATTCCGTGGTAAACTGACACTAGCAATGATATTGACAGTTGCAGCAGCTATATTTGTCATTGCCGGGTCAGATATTTAAAATATTTTTTTGTAATATGAGACGGATCAAGGAAATTGTCTCATTCGCCGTCCTAAACCCATAACGTAAATGAGGAAACTTTATATCCTCCTAAGGCCCATGGGCCTACTGGAAGGACTTATTCTCTTAAAGGAATTTTAACCATTTTGGGTTGGAATAGAGTTGCATTTGTTTTGTTTTGGTCTTTTTTTGAAACAAACGATATTCAACTGTTTTTCTTACGTTAGATGATTCAAATTTCAATGTCATTTTGTGTTGTATGGTGGGCCTTAGGAGGGTATATTAAAAAAACATAAAAGACGCAGCTTTTTTCTGGTGCTAAAGAAGGTTATTCCTATCACCAAAAAAAATCAGGCACTTTTAAAATGTTCATCCATTCCCCATTGAACATTTCATTTCATGACGCATATATTCGCTTCTCTACATTTTACAATTCAACACCTCACTCAGGCTGCCAGTAATACGCAGTAATATTTGTACTTCTATTGTGAGGCGATATCTACATTTCTTTTGTTCGGTATTAAATCACAAATCTTGGGAGTTGGGAAAGACCCGTATACGCGTACCGCTAGCTAGCATACATGCGATAAAGGTCTTTCCCTATACATGTATATAATTATCGATCAATATGCAATATGCCCATAAGTTTTAACGGCTAAAGGTCTTCTGAATACACCGTGTAGGTAACGTGAAGAGGTTTTGACCTTGCTGTAAATAGGTGTAAAGTATTGGCAACAAAAAGTTATTGACTTACTTATCGCTTAGTAATTGTAGCACCCGTATATCAGCTATAGGGATTCGTTGTTTATCATTTTGAGAATTCTTCATATCTGAGGTTTCGAAGATGTAGGTTACGCCGCGTAAACTTTGAATTTAAACTCATGGGAGTAGACAAATTGTTTTACTTTTGTCGCTGTGTGAGTTTAGCATTACTTGTGGTGTTTATTAAATTGTATAAAGTTCCAGCAAAAATCTACGAGCATTCAGGCCCAAGTGACAATACTGTCCACTTCTCCCTGTTTCAAGACTGGGCTTTTCCTGTTTTTTATTAGTTACATTGATCTGATCGTCGAACTAACTACCCGAGACAGATAATGCTCGACGCCCAACTCACCACTGCACCGTAAAGATCACTAACGATCGTCGACAGCGAAATAATCGGCTGTCAAACGGCAATGCCAAAAGCCCGCGCCTAGCACTGCCACACTACCGCACGCCTCTCAGTGCCCGATGAATCACCACTAATCATTTTATGATGCGATGCCCGTACACCGCAGATGTAAACAATTAAGTAAACGAGCTGATTTAATCCCGGCCACCTCTGTGTATGGGCACGCCGACACCCTCGCTCGGTCGCTCGCTCTCAACCGAGTTTTCGGACGCTGTCCAATATTACGACCGCACTAAGTTTATTCCCATTGTTATCCTCTTTTATCGTAGCGACATCTCAAAGCGACGCTAATAAAACAACCCTCTTTGAAGATACAAAAATAATCCTGTTTACGTAACGTCACGTATCGCGTACCGAGCTCGTACTGCTATTTCAAGGGGACCCTTAAAGAACTGTTTGTTGAAATGTATCAGCGGCCGAGCACGTGCGCTCGAGTTTATTCGTAGTGAGCGTAGGCTGCAGTGATAATGTGGATTATTTCTGTTAAGCAATTATAGCAAATTACCGCAGCTTTTTAGTCGCCTACGTCCTCCAGCGTGGCATTGCGATTTTATTACGCGAAAGCCCACTCGAATGCGAAATTAAGTGGGATTATGAGATAAGTGGATTGTGTTGTTGTCACAATAAACATTAGGAGGTACGTCGTAAATGATTGGTGTGGAGACATTTTGCAGACGGCGCCTAGTCCGCCCTGTGATTCAGCGGCAGGTCTGGAACGCTTTGCCTTTATAGCTGCTGCGGTTGCTTCAGGCGCGGCCGGGCCGTTGGCATCGGCACCGCGACATGACTAACCGCCCGCTCTAGATACAATCAAAATATGTGACAAGTTTATTTCTATTCGGAACAACACATTCTGCCCCGCTCGATATATCCCGCCTCAAAGTTGAACATCTGCTGATTTTTTCGACGACACAAGTAGGTCGGGGCTCGCGCCTGCGTCACGCCGCGGCCCCGGCGCCGCTGCCGCGGCTTACGTTTACGCTAACTCGTGTTATATCGGTTCTGCGTTACGTTACCCCCGCGTAATCGCTTACAGCGGTCCTTGTCAGTCATACGAATGCTTTACATAAGTACTTACGTCTTGACGGCTGCCAGCTTTGCCATCGCGCGTCGTTTTTAGGGTTCCGTACCAAAAACTTAAAAAATCGTCTGTCCGTCCGTCTGTCTGTCACAACGTTAAATATCTCAGGAACTACTTCAGCTATCAATTTGAAATTTGGAATAACTACTATGAAGGTTAAGACACGTGTATGGAAAATGAAAATTATTAATATACATTTACGCCAGTCCGTAGAGGTTCAAAGCAGGGGGAGGTACGTTGCAAAAGGTGGTGTAGATTTTTTTTTTTAAATATTGTTTACATCGATATAACCGAGCAAGTATCAAAAATGGTTACACCAGATTTCTTGGGACAACTTTTGTCAGCCACAAATACTCGAAATTTTGGGACTTTTTTTGGTTTCTCACTTGTAGCTTCTATACGGTGCATCCTAGCGAAAAGTTACTTACTAATAGGAAATTAAAGAACATGGAATTATGCATCTAATGAGTACCAAAACATATTCATTCGGTTTAGCGACATAGTAGAAAACCATGGTTGAAAACGAGGCTTTCCTCAAGTTTGTAAGTTATTTCAAGATAGTGGTTTTTAAGCTTCTGCGTTTCAATTTTGAATTTAACTATAGGTTTTAGCTCCTCAATTGAAAAAAATTACAGAATCGACAGTAATTTCAGCATTAGTATCATCATAACTGGTAATCGAAGAGCTGGCAGTTTTCTCGTGCAACGCATCAGCATTGCAGTTCAGTGAGGAAATACCGCCAGCATACTCGGTACAATGCCTAGAGGGCCTTTTTAGGGTTCCGTAGCCAAAATGGCAAAAACGGAACCCTTATAGTTTCGTCATGAATGCCCGTCAATCCGTCTGTCCGTATGTCACAGGCATTTTACTCGAAAACTATAAGGTGTATTTGAATACAATTTAGAGGATAGGTGTATTTTATTAGCCGCTACATAATTCTAAAATGAAATGACAAAAAAATATTCTTTTACACTCCATACATATAACTGCAAGTCGTGTATGAGCTTTTGCACGAAACCCTCGGTGGAAAATGTGTAGGAAAGTCAAAAATAGACACTATCAAATCAATGTACAGGTGGATGCCACAAGCAGATGTGGAGTATTATGAAACTGTTTTTAACGAATAGTATGTCTAATACCATGTTCATTTTTAGTGTTCCGAAGCCAAAACGGAACTCATTAAATATAAAACTATATTGATAAGATCTAAATGAGCCACACCTGCTCCCTCTATATATTCCGCATTAAATGAATAATTTTAGTACTAAATACTACGCTAGAGACAAACCAAGTCCTATGTTTCTCAACAGAATGTTTACCTAACGGGTCCAAAGTACTATGTAAAAAACAAATTTAATAATAAATAAATATTTGCGGACTTATAATTGTTTATATTTAATAAATAATTAAATGATTAAGGCGTATTTTTGGCATAAGTATTACACGAACCACTTGGTGCCACTTTTGACCCTTCTATAACTCAAAACCTCTTTAACGTAAACCCATAAAACTACGTGTGTATAATTATATCCCTAAGGACATCTAGAAGCCCAAATTTCATGAAGCTAGCTCAAACGATTATAGATATGATGGTCAAAAAGTCGTAAATTTTAGCACTGACTGACTGACATATAGTACCTAAACCTAACCTACTTCCAGGTGACTTAGAAGGATGACATTTGGAATCCAGCTCGGTAATTGTGTGTAAGCGTAGGAACAAATCTAAAAACAAAAAAAAGATAAAAAATAGGGGGGGTCCCCATACATTTTTTTTAATTGTAGCATTGGAACCGTTACAAGCAGATATTTGAAACTATCACAATATATGTATTATTATATTTGCTATATAACAGAAATATAAAAATAAAGTTAAGTCAAAAAATAAGTGGTGTATCCATACAAAAAACTTGTAATACGCGCTAAACAACCGGCCAACGGTGTGTCGTCGGCGGCGCGCGGCAGCACATAATTATACACAGAACACAAGTAAATCTCTATACCTGCCTAGTTTTCTTTACAAAAAGTAATTATATCCCACCAAAAACATAAATGTAAAAAAGGAGAGCCAAGTTCAATACAAAAATTATGCTTGGCTGTGGGCTTCGCCGCAAAAAAGAATGGAGATCTAAATGAGTACCAAGTTCTATGCAAAATCCAAATATGTATTTATAGGAACAAAATAACATTATGAACAAGTATTAAACTCTGTCTTTGCTTTATTGGATACCTTATTATAAATTATTTTCGTATTCTGTTATATTAAGGCGAGTCTAGGAAATGTATGTAAAGATATCTCTATGTTCTCCCTCAGAAAAAAAATTGAAAAAAATACATGTTGTAGTTTATTAGTGGGTGTACTATTGGTGAAAAAACTAGAGCGGTCTCTAACCTTTAAGTAATTAAAAAAAAAATTAAAAAGTTTAGTCAGCTTTTTTTTTTTTTTTTGCTATGACATAATGAAAATATTATTATGTCATACAATGATCTTGACTCAATGTACAACATATGTGAATAATACTAAAATCGGTTAACTAGAAAGAAAGTTATCAAAGAACAATGATTTTCAATTTCAACTCGCTTACACATGCTGCGAGGGATCTCGACTATCTCATCGCGGATGTTTTGCATGATTTTGAATATTGTCTTCGGTTTTTTAAAATAAATATCCCCGCACGAATAAATCGGCGGGAGTGAGATCCGGGCTTCCTCCTAAATAGGCGGCAAACGGTTACATACAAAATGTTGCTTTTATAAAACCGTTTTACACAAAAAGCTCGTCGTTGATCAGTAAAACGCTTTTATTGCAAATAAAACTGCATAAAGTAATGTCAAATTTCCCTCCACTCAAAAACTATTTAATTTATTATTATACAAGATATTCAGTGTTGCCATTTGCAAAAATGTATGGCCCAACCTGTATAAAATTCCATTCCAATGTATATTCTATAACTCTCCAATCAGCCACGGACTATAAGTTTTTCATCATCCTATTATTCCGTTATAATATGTCCTGAATGTTCACAAATATTACTACATTAACCAGCTACAATTTATCAAGTATTTAATTGATTATTTTAATATCGTGTAGCCGTTATATCCGAAGGGGCTGTTCGCTCGCCGCGCGGCTAAATACGTGCGTGACTCAGCCGCGCTATTTCACAACGCTACCTTTGCCAATAACTTTGTATTACTTCCTATCTCCGAGAGGGCTCTTATACTAAAGACCATTACCTCTTTTTCGGGAATGCCTTTTGACTCCTATCTTTACTTGGCAGTAAAGTAAGTTGACACCGTTGAAAAAAGCTCCTAACATGAACATGAACATAGGTACCGCACCCAGCCAGGAAGCAAGCCTGACCCGGACGAGCCGGATATACCAGGGGGCACAAGTTTATTAGGAGTGACACGCTCTGGGATGGGAGGGGAAGACCGACCAGCCGCAACCAGTCGGCCACAATCAACCGGCTATGCAGCCTTTAGCCAATATTGGAAAAGAGGAGAGAAAGGATACTTCGTCGGGGGATGAGCGTTGGTGAAATGATGCACGTTGCTTCGTATAAAGTCTTCTCATGTTGAAGGTGTCCTTGGGGATCAGGTCCAGCTCGCTATTTCGAGATCATTCAACCTGTAGCCAATATTGGAAATGAGGAGAGGCTGGAGATGTTGTTAAAAGATGAGCGTTGGTGTACGTTGCTGTAAGCTCCTTCTTCTTGTGTTGGAGGTGGCTTTTCTAGGAGGCTGTTACGTCAGACTCGTTATTTCGGAATGATTCCTCCTCCTCTTCTGATTCGCTATCAGTCTCTTGCATCTCGTAAATACCGCGGGCAGCTTTATTGATTGTATCCTTGTCCGATGCCATGTTAGGCCATTCGTTGGGGCTAATGGGGTAGTACATCATGTCCTGTGTCAGGGAATCTTCCCATGTAAATATGGGTCGACCTACCTTTAGTTTCTTTGCCTTGTATCTGTATGCTGCATTTAAGAGGTGTGCATTAGGGCGTCTGAGGATGTGTCCAAAATAGCACATTCGAAGGCATTTTATCCTCTTAGTTATCGTTTTTCCGTCCAATATGTCGTGTATTTTGCCAGGGCTGGGTGATGTGCCTGAGTTGTTGATCATGTCTCTCAGTATTATTCGCTCGTACCTCCTCAGTTTTCGTCTGTTGACCTTGGTGAGGGCTGCGCATTTAAGCCCGTACGTCAGTACGTACCAACCAGGTTCTATAACCATTTTGTATAGTAACCTTGTGATTTGCCACTGCATACGTGATTCTTTAATAAAGTTCGTAAGTGATTTTGCATTTTTAACACCCTGTTTGCAACGCGAATTTACGGTGTCTGTTCTGCTTAGTGAGGAGGTAATATACGTTCCTAAGTATTTGATTTCAGTGGTAGGGATAACCGTTGTGCCATCGAGTGTAATGAAGTTCCTATGACTCTTATGTATTGGGTCGCGAACTAATACTTTAGTCTTCGTTTCATTAACTTTTAGTCCTACAGTGGCGAATAAGGCGTTGGCCTTTGAGTAAATTGCGTTCATCTGTTGAAGGCAGTTGGACACTATAATTACGTCGTCCGCAAAGGTCAAAATTAGTGGTAGTTGTATTTGGTCATCCTGCTTTAGTTTAACAAAAGGAAGTTCATCCTCGAGGGTTTGAAAAACATCGTCCATCAGTATGGTGAACAGTCGTGGTGAAAGTGGGCAGCCCTGTTTGACTCCTTTGCCTTTTTTAATCAATTTTGTTTGTTGCCCCCACCATTTAATACAGGTAGATTCGTTCATTGTGGCTTTGACTATCCGATTCGTCATAGCTCTGTTAGTTCTCGATAGTATTATATCTCTCAGGGCATTTAGGTCCACCGTGTCAAAGGCTTTTTCTAAGTCCACTGCTAGGACATATGTTTTCTCGCCCGCTCTCCATCGCTCGTCAAGAATTCGTCGCAGGGTAAACATATGGTCATCCGTCGACCGGTTTTGTAGGAATGCTGCCTGGTAGTTTCCTAATTCTTCGGTCATTTCGTCCAGCCTAAGGAGGAGGAAGTTGGCATATATTCGGGTCATTGTCAGATTTAGGTTCGCGTCTCTTCGGTGGATATTGCCAAAGTTACGAGCTATAAAGCCTAATTTTTGGTTGATCACTGAATCCGCATAAACGGCGTTACCCCTTCTATAATTCTATGTGATAAAAACATATTATATGTGAGCGTAAGCCCTTAACTATTGACCACCGGAAAGATAATTTTTGTTTTTGTGACTGACAATGACCCACTCGGTAAGCTGTGCTGCATATAGAGATGCGTCTGTAATCGTTGACACCCTTCGGATTAGCCGTTTTTGGCAGAGGTACTTGGATTGATTGTGTCCAGTTGGGCGGTAAAATATTTTTTGTCCAGGCTTTTCTCATATGTTCAAGAATTTCGGCTTTTAATTCTTGCGTGTTGGCTTTGTAAAGCTCCGTGACGACTTAATCTATTCCAGGCGCCGTGCCGTTGCGCATTTGACTCGTGATTTTCTCGATGTCGTCCATTGAAGGAGGCTGTCCCAGCTTGCTCGGGTCCTCATCACTTAATATATCGACCCAAGGCCCTTCTGTTTTGTCCAATTCTTCTTCCCATTTAGACATGGGGATAAAGGTGTTTTTGATCCGTCGCCTTTCCTTTTGCCTGTGTCTTCTGTAAAAGTCGTAGGTAATCTTCATTCTCATTGACGGATAGGTTTTTGCTAGGCCTCTAAAAAAGGCGCGGCATTCTTGTTGGTCCTCCGCTGATTCGAGATTGTGTAAAAGGCGTCTGCATTCCTTTAACTTGTTTTTGGTAGATTGGTCTAGCGGTCGGCGTTTCTGTTGGAATTTTGCTTTTTGCAGGTTCGCTAATGCAATTCTCCGTTCCTTGGAGTAATTCGGCTGATACTTGAGCACTTTGTGGGCCGCATTTTTCATAATACCTGTTATCGTTTCCCATGGCAATGGCATTTTTTCGTTCTCTGGTTTTCTGTTCTCTCTGATCAGTTCACTTAAAGACTTTCGGTATTCTTTTACTGTGGTGGTGTTTTGCAGTTGTTCGTAGTTTAGAGTTGTGTAGTTAAATGAGTGTGTTGTTTTGTTTTTGTTTTTAAGTGATCGAGTGGGGACCGTCTTATTAGATATGGTTTCTAGGGGTTTTAGTTTGCCCCATACGAGTTTGTGATCTGACAGGTTTGAGTGTTCGCCTTTGATGTAATTGAATAGTGGTTTGCCATTAGCCTGTGTCATAAAGTGGTCAATCTGGGAGGTTTTATTGCCAGCTCTCCAGGTGACTTTGCAACTTCTTCGGCCGTGCGACGTTTCTAATCGGAGTTTTTCTCTTGAAATCAGATCTAATACGATTTCTCCATTATAGTTGGTTTTTGGGTGGAAAAGATTGTTACCTATTTGGTTTTTCTGATGGCTCTTGCCCGATTCTTTGTAGCCAATGTGCGCATTGAAATCTCCTAAAATTATTGTAGCGGACTTCTTTGGCTTCTCTTTTAATAGTTGTAGCAAGCGCGTTACGTCGTTTGTTGCTGCTGACGCAGTGTTGGACCAGTGAGTTGTGATAACGAATATGTCTATTTTCTCGCCTATTTCAATAGAGGCTGCCATATTATTTGTGTTTGCCTTTGTCCAGTTTAGCGTGAGTCCGCTGTTTTTTCTTATAAGGATGGCTAGACCTCTTCTGCTGTTATTTCCACTTAGATTCCATGTGTAGTGTTTGGATTCGTACGTTCCGGTTTTTAAGTGAGTTTCTTGTAAACATGCAATGTGTATTGATTTCGATTCTAGATATAAATCAATGTCGTTTTTTTTTCCCCTGTGTGGCGGCGCCTCTAATGTTCCATGTGGCAATATTGATATTATTTGTATTGATATTTTGTTCAGTGAGATGTGGCCTTGGTATGGTTAGTCTATATCCCGTATCGTCTGGTAGCTCTTCTGGGCTGCCTGCACTCATGTTCGTTTCGTCTTGGGTGGCATTTGTCGTGAGTGTTCCCAAATGGGTTTCGAAACAATCGTAGTGGTTTATGCTGAAAATGAGGCCTATACAGCCCACCGCGTCGCTGGGTACCATAGGGGTAAAACATGCTGTTTCTCGTAAAGGGGCTCTTTGGAATACTTTTACATTAATGCCATAATATTCCGCCGCCGCTATCAGAATGTCGGTGCCGCCCCATGTACCGTAATGGTATTGTGATTGTATGTAATTTTGGATTTCGATGTCTTGGGCTATCACGTCAAGGTTACTTTTAATAGCAAGGCGCATATTCTTGTCGTTTTGGTTTTCGTCAACGTAACGGGCAAGGTCCCGACGGATTGCATGGTGGTCAAACGTAAGATCATATAAGTCGTTAATTTGATACGCTATCGCGCGGTATAGACAGTTTCCATCTCCTGGTATCTTGACGATAGGGTTGTCGCTATCCATGTTTAGTCCTTTGTTGAGTATTGGTGGTGGGCTGTGGAAAGGGCTTACAATCTATTGTTATATTAGCGACTAATCTAAGTTGGCCTGTAATTGGCCTTAGTAGACGATTGGTCCGATACGGGGCGATTGGGTGTAGGTGAGATAGTAATTAACTCGTTGACCAAGCTGTATTAGGGACGCGTGGGGACCGACTTGACTTGGCTCAATCGTTTCTGACAATGGTGTATGCTAGGTTATGTCGTTTTCGGCGTTTGATATTTAACTAAATTCTAAAGTAACTACAGTTGTCGGCTCTGACTAAGTGTAAGTAACTATGCGTGGTGACGTCCTGCCGTGGGAACCCTCGTCCAACTATAATGATTGTTGTCGGGGGCCGACTAAGACGTTGCGCTAGCAATGTACTTTATCTCTTAGCAAGGGTGGTCTAGATAAAAGTGAAAACGCCTTAAATTGGGTATGAATAGTTTGGGCTACAACTCTTTCAGGCCGACTGTCGCTAGAGGAGGCGGTGTTAGACTCTTGAGCGGTAATTAATTAGTGGTGCCTTATAACATTAATGTGGTAGGCCCCCGGGACCCTAATAATCAGTTGAACTAGGCTAAGGCTTCTGTGTTAGTAAAATAGCACATAGGTGCGTCCACAATCGTTCGCTGGCAATGCGGGACAACGGAATTATTGTGGGCCCCTATACACGAGCCCTGCCGCACTTGGCTGTGCCAGGCCAGAAGGGCCTTATTTTTAAGTCTAAGCTAAGTAAGCCTAAGTTTTGAGGTAAGGATATGCGTGCGGCACTATTGTTACGGCATGATCTATTGTAGGTAGGCCGTGGCTAACTATGCGGGGTTTCTAAATTGCGTTGTGAGGGTGGGTAATGGCCAGCCAGATGTTGGGCCACTGGAACTCTTACGTATTGTGTGAGATTTATTTTAGTTGGTTTGTCGAATTTAAAACACAAGATTTTATGATGGGGGTTTTGACGCCATTTGATTTTTTTAAACCAAGGACAATGCCTTTATTTTGTTTTATGGTGTCTATTCCGGACAAACCTGAAAGCTTTGGGTAGGTACCATATGGCTGACGCGTGACTCGTTCGAGGTAAGGAGTTTCCGAGAAGTTATTTTTTATCTGCCCGGAATTGATTTAGGTTGTTTGATTGTTACTTAGTTTAGGAGCTAAAGTAATGCAATCGTTTTGGTTGCTCGTGATATGTTCTATGAGATGAATTTGATTTGGGGTTTTTCTGTATGATGACGGCTTTTGGTTAACAGTTTGTTTATACCTGTTTTGTGAGAGCCGTAGATTGGGGAGGTATCGCGCTATTGATTTCAGAGTTTTAGGGGCTTGGTAATTTTGAGGTTTTGTTCGTTACTTCGGTCAATACCTAACCTAGGGATAGGGCCGTTATATAGCAATATTTTAGTGATTTCCTTGATGAGCCGTTTGGAAACAGTATCGCGACGGAGCTTGAACCTCGCTCTTTTTGCTTATGAGGGCTTATCACTAATTATGGTGGTAGCCGGATAGAATTATATATATATTAAAGTTGGTAGGACATAAATAAATATGAGTCGATTATTTAGCGAGGAACTACGTACAGGACGTGTGCGCGTGCAGTGGTCACATATCACAGTTCCCAGAGGTGTTGTGTCACTTGAGGATCAGGCCTTGTCCTACAGGTGCAGAATATTTGGCGAAGGTGGACAAAGCTAGCTGGCCTAGTATAGTTAAGTCGGCGTAAGAGATAAGAGTGGATGGTCTAGACGGGCTGGGGGATTCCCGAGACTGTGAGGCTAGTTGTAGTACTTGCTGTTTGATTGGGTATAATGTGGGTTAAGGGTTAGATATAGGTCTCGTATTTGTAGCCCTTAGAGTAAGGGCCTAGAGAATTACAACTTGAGCCCCCACAATAAAAATGGAATAATCTCACCGGCTTCGCCTCGACGACGGTTGCGGGCTGCGGGCGGTTGCCGCCACGCGTAAGGTGTGGTCGTAACCGCGGTTGGCGGGGTTTCGGATTGCCCGACACTGATTGCACTCACTATTAGGACCTTATGATATGTGAACACACTGCACGTTTCTATAAACCGGCACTTATGAAACGATGGAATATGCAATAAACATATATGAATATGGCTAAACCGGCACTTCGCGAGCTCAGACGGGGTGAATAGCTCGGACTACGGGGCGCGGCGCTCGCACATCTGTGCTGTTTGCTATTGTTTTGGGAGACTTATTGTGTAGTTTTATGGTGTAACGAGAGGTCGGGTAATGCTCAAAGAACGACGTCCGCTCGCAACGGCTGTTCGAACAGAACTCCACACCGTTGAAAAAAGCTCCTAATACGATAAATTAAGCTGATTGAGGCTTACTGTAAACGCAGCGGTTAGATGTTAGCCCATGCGTAGTGGATCCTGATTATTACCTACTTATTATTACTGATTCATCATTATCATATTAGCCGAAATACGTACACTGCTGGACATAGGCTTCCCCCAAAGAGTGCCAAAATTACCGGTCCTGCGCCACCCGCGACCTTTACCAGGTCATCAGTCCACCTTGTAGGGGGCCTACCCACGCCGCGCCTTCCGGTACGTCAGGGTTTCTTAAAGTGTGGTCCATGTACCCCTTAGGGGTCCGTGACATGATTGCTAGGGGTCCACGGCCTCTTCGTTCACTTTTTAACCGTGTACGAGGGTTGCCTTTTAAGTTGTGCGAGCTCGCATTATCGTGGTGCAGTCTTATACGACGTCTTGGGTTATTTTTTCGAAACTTGCCGATGACTTCTGGTAAACAGACAGTGGTATAAGTACCAGTCAGCATTAACCGTTTTACGATCCTCGAGCACGATGGTGGCAACGTGGCCACTTTTCGCCACAAACGTGGCGACCATTTTTATCGAAGTGCTCCGTGAGCGTATTACTTTGGTCGGTTTTGGCTCATCTTGGAACACCCAAACAGTCGACTGCTGTTTAGAATCGGGATCGTAGGCATATATCCAAGATTCGTCACCACTGATAATGTCGTAAACATGTTTCGAGTTTCCTCGGTTGAATTGCCGCAGAGTTTTTCGACACCATCGAACGCGAGCCGTTTTTTGGTTTTTACTGAGTAAATGTGGTATCCAGCGTGAGATCAACTTTTTTACGCCTATTTATTTATTATTATTTTGTTTGTGGGCCTTAATATGCCGCTTCGACCAGCAAGTGATCTATTGTGGCAGCCCGATGTTTTAGAGTTCACCGTTAAGTCCCGTTGCCTCCAGGAAATTCCAGATTCTTTGGGCGGTGATATGTTGTACTTCTTGTGGGTGCATTATGTGCCGCCCTAGGTAGGTACTTCTTTTATGCATGAGTGGTCCGCAGGAGCAGAGAATGTGCATTGCAGTCTCCTCTGTCTCCTGGCAGAACCTGCAAGTTGTGTCCTGCTTCATACCGCATTTGAAACAGGTGTTTGTTCAATTTGCAATGTCCTGTCAGGATTCTTGTCACTGCGCAGGTTTTGTGCCTTTTGAATTGTAATAACTCTTTAGACAGCTTACTATTGAACCCTTCGATCAGGGCTTTAGCTTGTTTTTGTCCTTTGGTGAACTTCCACAGCTTGATTGCCTCTGATTTTTCCGCGTTGTTTAGCAGAGAATATGCTTTCCGTTTTGTGATGCCACAGAACGGTTCCGGGCCGACCAGGGCCGTGTCTGCGCCCTAAGTGATCATGCAAAATACTGTGAACACTGGTCCCTGAAATACTTAAGGAAGCTTCTATCTCACGGTATGTCGCATGGCGATCTTCGACGATCAGTTGCCGTACAGCATCAATGTTCTCCTGGGTTACAGCTGTTTTTGGTCGACCTTCACGATGTCTATCACCAAGACCAGAGCAACCACGTTGAAATTCTAAATACCAGCGTTCCACAGTCCGGAGGCATGGTGCTTTATCATTGAAAACCGTAGTCAACCCTTCGAAGCACTGAAGTCGCGTTAAGCCCCTTTTGAAGTTGTAAAAAATTATCGCACGTAAATTTTGCTTCAAAATTTCCATTTTCACAACTGACTTGTCAACTTTGAACGAACGCTGTACTAAAACGGTTGGGCCGATTTCGAGTCATTCTTTTGTTTTCGAATTCTAAATTCAAATATTTTAAGATGACACTAGTTCTTTTTTATGCAATCACGGGAGGTTTGCAAACGACAGAACTTAAAGGCAGCCCTCGTAGGTAGGTCACATGAGTTTTTTCCTCATTTTGTTCAACAGGAGTCCGTGGTATTTTAACGATGGGCTATATCGGTAACCTTGTTTCTGCTGCGGATAGCCTCATTTCTAATGCGATCACGCAGAGAAACTCCCAACATAGTCCTCTCCTTTGCCCTTTGGGTGACTTTGAGCCTTCTTATGAGGCCCATTGTAAGCCTACCTTTTTATTTACGTAATTTTGGGCCTTGATATTCTTATACGTATTAATTCGATCTGAAAAAAAGGAGGTCTTGGGATTGGATCTATAGTTGGAGCTTCTCGCTCGAAGAAATTGGTATTTGACAACAGTGAAAATAAATTGTTTTTTCATTAGAAACAGATAAAACAAAAATACTCGGAAAGTATCAAGCTTTCATGTATGTTTGCAATTTTAAGATTTTTAAATTCATAAAAACTAACTATGGCCTTTGTTTGATTGTGACGTCACAACATATGGATCCCTTACGAATTCCTTTCTAACGGAGCGTTTTTGACGTTTCATAAAAAGAAGCTGATTTGACTTTTGTTAAATACCCAATTATTCATAAGACACAACAAGAAACAAGTCAGTATTCAGTACATTTTCTTTGCAGAGACTGGACGAGACTTCTGCATGCATCTAAACTTGAAAAAAGAATCAACTGTCTTTATTATTTTTTATTTTGGTTTCATGGTGTATATAAAAAAGTTCTTGATAATTTATAATCGTAACTGACGCCGTAGGGCGGAGCTAGTTGTCACACTTGAAGGTAACTCATCCCAAATGATGTACGATGAGCCAAAACCCGGAGTATTCAATGATGTATTATAAGCTGAATAATAGTTGTATTATGTCATCCTCAGCAATAAACTGCCCTACTAACGACGCCACGGGCTATAATTCGCATCTAATCCACTTCCGACTCGCTCCGACGCCCACTCGCTGTAGTATATGAAGCTAAACAATCTTCGAATCGTGTAAGAAATGTTACGCAAACGGCAACTCCATCGAATGTATCAGGTTTTTGGAACTTTAAGAGTAGCAATAAAATGCCGGTTGCGATGGTCTTAATCTTAGTTTGCCGTCGCCGGCTGTCGTGCCGATGCTGCTGCGTTGTATCTTTCAAACAATTCTTTGATGTGATCTGGAAACAATCACGTAAAATAGCACATTAATGGTGACTGGCCCAGTTCTAGTTTCACCGTAAATTTGGCACGCTATTGTAAACTGCCCTCTTTACTAGGCGCAAATTTACCCAAATAATGCTCCTCTCGATATAGACACTATCCCACCCTCGGTGAAAACATCTTACTCGTCTCGGCGAGTCATTGAAGTTGACATTGTACAGATTTACGCATGTATTATTGTCCTTATTTACTTTTAAAACTGGACGCAAGGACGCCTAATTTCGCGTCGGAGATATTTCCGTGGCGAATAAAAGTGTCTCCGGTGAATCAGACTCTTTCGAAGGCTGGATGTGCGACGTAACACGCTATCACTCGCCAAACGTGATCCCAACATTAAAAGTTTGGACATTCAGAAGATGTTTTGGCAATCAACGCTGAAGTAAGTGCAGGCATTTCAATGGATATATGTATTTGTATTTTTGCCTACCACTTTGGATCGTTGTTTTTGTGCAGGGGTATGACTAAGACGAGAAAGTTATGTTTATTTACAGTATGAGTTAAGTATAGATCTTAGTATATTTAGATGAAAACTCCTTCAAACAAAACACCGATCAAACGTGCCAACAACCCTCTTCAAGAATAAATCAAATCTAGCTTTGTTCTTTTTTTACGTTTGCTTTTGTTTTGTGGGATATTGATTTGGGTTTTGGCTAGACATCACATGAGACAGCATAGCAACGGCTTTTTGGAGCGAGTGAATCAGTTTAAATACATACTAAACTTGCAACTCATCAACGTCGCGAGGCGTTAACCGACTTAGTAGACAGTTCCCTGATCGGCGACTGTAACTATAAATCAGGTTGCTTATAGAATTTGTTGTCGGTCTGTGGACAGCTTCCACGAGATGTCAGCCCGACTGACGCAACCAGGCCGGTCTGCCGGCCGTCCCGACGCCAAATCGAAAACATATTAACGCCACCGATCAAAGAGAACTTTCCTTAATGCCCAGTTTTATTGAATTATCCACCGAACTGATCCGCACCACATGCCTCTCGGCGAGACAGACCAGTAAGGTTTTTCGACTCGCACTAAATCAAGCCGTCTCAATAACCCATAAAATTGTCGATCTTTACGCAACCCATCCTACCGAATACTACATATATATTTACAGAACAATCGCACAGATTAGATACCTACGCGTGTTTTGTTTGGCCATGTCTGCAACAACAGCCGTCACTTATCATCTAAGTCCATTAATGTCCGTTGCGAAGTATTTGCATCCACTAACGATACGATTGCTCGGGTGCGATCGCGCCGATAAGAAGATTGCCAACACAGATCCATTGTCATGTTTCAGCTCTTGATCCCTAAACGACGGAGGGCCTGACACCTGAGCTGATTCGTCAAACCCGACGCGCACCGCTTTGTGACGCTCGTTATATTTCAATTATGTCACTAACATTAGGTACCATCTATCAAACGACACATCTCTTTCTAAATTTATTTCTATTTGTCTCTTAATCACGCATCTCGTTGCCTCGCCGTCCCAAGTATGGGCTGTGCCAGAATAAAATACGCGTAAAATTTCCTGTTCCCGGTTTAAATTTTATGGTTCATCGATGTTAGGAATCGTAAACTGCGCGTATTAGTCATATCCAGCGGGTGTTGAGAGGCCGGGGCTATCCGTCAGCGGCCCTCCGCTCGCGCCGCGTCCTGTCTTCGCCTGCTACTCGTTAATTACCCTCCGAAACGCCACATTTGAGCTAATTGCTAATTATAAATACATAACTAAACGTACTCAAATATTTTTAGCGATTGCACATTATTTGAATAGCGCTTCCGCATGTTGTCGTTGGACTGTCATAGCGCGTCGACTTGTTTAAAAATCGGTCTGTTTGCGGAAAAGTAAAACAAATAACTCGTGTTCCACTTCCGCTGTTCGGTGTGATTTATGAGTTGAATTATTTAGAGCAGTGTTTAAGACTGCGTTAGTTATACGGTTGTAATGAGCTATTAAAGCGCGAGTTGGCACGGGGCGCCATCATGTATTATTTTGTAAGGGCACGTGCTAGACGTCTGATGACACGTTGTAGGTACTACGCTTTTGTTGACTCAAGTTTGTGCATTATATTTTTCAGAAACCCTGAAATCCTTCTCATATATTCGTGTTGACAATTTCATCATCGAAAAGTCAAGGCTATTCTTTTATAGCCCTTATAGACTACTTGTTCTCTTAGTGTGATATAACTTCCCGTTGAATTCAAGCATTTAAAAATGTCAAGCCTGTATAGTCGACGGTCTGTCGGCGAATTGAGTTTCGACAACAGTCTAGTTTAAAATCAAATAAGTAAGTGCACATTTAGTGGTGACAAATTGGCTTCTCATCAACGAGTTCTAGGCAACGATTAGGCATTCAAAAAATGTATTGGCGATTACTAGTAGTAGATGCTACTTACAAGACGTATATTTATTATTAGGTATCTCGTAGGTATATTTTTAATCCGGTACATGTTCTTGATCCAAAATAAATAATGATACCTAGGGTCCGATTTGACCAAACTAGAAGTTTATTTAATCTCAAATTTAACGAAACGTGTCCCGCAGTCAAGCTGGGCACCGACATACTTCCTCAATCGACTTGTGTCAAATACCTAGGATTCCACCTGGACCAAAGAATGACATGGAAGAATCATATAAAGAAAAAGAGAGACGAAATGAATCATCGGTTCAGAAATCTCCTCTGGATTCTCGGCAGACAGTAGGCCTTATCTCTACCCAATAAGCTGAAAGTTTACTGCGCAATAGTGACACCAATATGGACATATGGCATCCAACTGTGGTCATCGGCCAGCAAATCCAATATACTGTCTCTCCAGAGAGCTCAAAACAATATCTTAAGGGTCTTGTCATCAGCGCCCTGGTACGCTCGCAACTCAGAAATCCACGAGTATCTGGAAATCCCAACCATACTCGAAGAGGCAAAACGCTACACAGCTAACTACAAGGACCGACTAGCAACTCATCACAGTTGCTTCTAAAGCCAAACCCAATGAAGAGACTCAAGAGAGCCAATGTGCTGTCTGACTAGGGGAAGCTGGGGCAATGGCCCTACCTTGCCAATCGCCAACCTCTCTCAACTCATCTGCTCAAAGTTGTTGTGACAGATTATCAGAATTTAAAAAAAAATATCTCAAATTAAACGCCAAAAACATATGAACTTATCTAGGAATATAGGTACTCTATTCTAGATTGGTCAAATTGACACCATAAAGGAGCATCGTGTAGGTAAATCTGTGTATCCTAATCATGGCTTGAATAATGAAAAGTATTAGTCATGATTCTGCAATACATCTTGTGATTGCCAGTTTTCCTAACCAATCATTTGCGCACTGCACCTTTCGATGAGCGTGCAATCGTTCTATGAATAAGGACCGATGCCGCAATCGGCCGAGCCCTGATTAGACCCTGCGCGTGCGGCTACGTCACCGTAAACATGTTGACACTGCTTCAAAGCACATCCCTTTATCGGTCCTGACATTTATAATAATTTTGCGTCATAACATAACCGTAATAAATTATGTCACGAATGTTGGCTTCGTGTAGCATTGTTTGACGCGTTGATGTTGTCTAAAACGCTACCCGTCTTGTACATTTGTTTCTTGCCGCGTGTTTGTAGAGTTTCACGCCTTCAAGGACACATATGTCAGTCGAGTGAAAGACGGATTGCGTAATTGGACTGCAACGGCATCTATCTCGTAGGGCGTGAGGCAAATTGGAATGTTTACGATCAGTGTTACGGTTCCGGGTAATTCCGCGGAACGGAGGGACAATCAAGCACGGGCCCCGGTGCCGGGTGCAGCCGCGGCGTGGGCGCGGGTCGTCGACCGGCTGCAAAGCGCGCCCTGCCAGCGAAAACGGCAGAAAACCTCACGAAGGGCGGGCAGCACACGGCGTCCGCATTTAGCTCGGGCTGACGTCGCTGACTCACCGCACCGCGAATAGCGGCGGTTTGTTTGTTGCACCGCCCGCTCCCGGCTCTCCCGCCGAGTATTTCGAGCGGGCGGGCGTGCAGTGCTCGGCGCACTATCTCCGCGAGAGCACGCGCCATGACCCCGCTGCCCGCGCCCCCCCGCCTGCGCCGCCGCGAGCGCCACGAGCGGCTCGACGCGTGTGACGCCTCCGCCGGCATCGTCACCACCATCAGGGACACGGTCAGCTGTAGTTGGATATTTTACAGTGAGTGTCGACTGCCGCCCGCCCCGCGGCGATACGCGGAATCTACCGCGCGTGCGTCCGCCCGGCCGTCTTTCCGTCGGCAGCGACGCCGACCGACCCGTTTACCACCTGCGTACCTCTTTGTGAACCATTGATGAAAATAATTCAATGAGAAGCATTTTCGGCGTCGCCTTTGTTAGTTACTCAGTGATTTGCTATTGTTGTTTGCATGCACTATCATTGTGGTTATTGTTCTTATGTAAAGGAAAGTTCTTAAAAATCCGGAAACGATAAGAAAATCTGTTGTCGCCTTGTTTAGTTCGCTGTTGCCATCTATTTGTGGGGAAAAGAATCATACGCCGAAAGCAGAAATCTAGGTGAAGCGTCTGACATCAGCAACTCGAAGTAAATTTAACTCTTGACGTATTTAACCCTGCCGTGGAAGTGCGACTGATTCCTCTAAACACACGGATTGTTCTCGTATTGCCTGCTTATAGTCGCCAATTGTTATAATTACGTCTCACTGATTCACCGCAGCACGTGAGGCTAACGGCGAGAATATTTATACATTTTGCTCTCTGGTCATATGTAAGCACATCGAAAGCTCTTAAAATTGTTGTGTCAAATAGTGATTCTGGATCTATAGAATAGTGTTTCTTGAACAAGTGGGGGCTTAACTTTTCGTGTTGATTTCAATGTTAATCACTACATGCGATCGCGTATACATTTGGCTAGTAATTATGACGCATTCCATACACACAAGTCTGTTAAATCAGTTAGGTAAAAATGGTAGTAATAAAATATATTTGCATTGTTGGTGTGCCTAAGGGGCGAATTACACTATTTAGCCCATACACATAATCACCACAATGACGACATTAGAAAACAAAATTGACATTCATAGTGCATTATTTTTTTAGCTTCTAGGTACATTGTTAATGAATGTTTGCACATATATTATCGATCACTATGTATCTGTGATCGTTGTCCAGTCCAATTAAACTACGAGTAATTAACTGAGTAATAAGGCGAATCATAATCGCATAACTACAGGATGAAACTAGCTTTACCACACACACTGTAAATTTCCTGGGCCACTTAGCAACACATACCGTGAAACAAACATTTTTTGATTACTTACATTTATCACCTACATTAAAACTGAAAGGAAAATCAAATAAACGCCCCATTACCGCGACACATTTTCAGTCGGACGGACGCGACTTCAACGCCGATTTGATAAGTTACAAAGGAATCATTTTTTTTTAATGGATAAACCATTAATACCTAATAATACGGTAATAGTCTCCAAGGATCAATAAGATTACATAAATATTGCATAGAATACGAAACCTCTTACGTTAAAATCCTTGAGGTTCCAGAGGCTCTAAGCACACTAGGTTTTATGTCGGCGAAAATGTACTGAAACGTCACGTAAAACGCGACATAAAACCTAGTGTGCTAGGGCCTCAGAGCGGGGCAAAAAATATACCATGCAGTCGAAAAATTTTACCTGCTATCGGACGATACAAGTGGTTAAAATCGTAAATTACCTTTAGTTCATACTAGCTGTCCGCGCGGTTTCGCCCGCGTATTACAGAGAACCCAGGCAGACCCACATGATAAAATATAGCCTATGTCCATACCAAAGATCCATCCTATAAACTGGTGAAAGAATTTTAGAAATCGGAGGGTTTTCCTCTTTATGAAGTTGGTTTAGATGAGTGAATGTTTGTTGTTTGTTGCAGGCAACAGTAGCGGCTCGCCCTCGGGCGGCACCGCGGCCCCGGCCGAGCCCGACCCGGCGCTCGACTCCATGCACATGATGCTGGACCCGCACCTGCGGCCCATCTCGCCCGATCTCAACAACGACGAGTCCAAGCGCATCTTCGACGAGCACAAGCAACTAGCGCAGGAGTACCTCAAGGTAAACATTCATACTCCATGCACATGATGCTGGACCCGCACCTGCGGCCCATCTCGCCCGATCTCAACAACGACGAGTCCAAGCGCATCTTCGACGAGCACAAGCAACTAGCGCAGGAGTACCTCAAGGTAAACATTCATACTCCATGCACATGATGCTGGACCCGCACCTGCGGCCCATCTCGCCCGATCTCAACAACGACGAGTCCAAGCGCATCTTCGACGAGCACAAGCAACTAGCGCAGGAGTACCTCAAGGTAAACATTCATACTCCATGCACATGATGCTGGACCCGCACCTGCGGCCCATCTCGCCCGATCTCAACAACGACGAGTCCAAGCGCATCTTCGACGAGCACAAGCAACTAGCGCAGGAGTACCTCAAGGTAAACATTCATACTCCATGCACATGATGCTGGACCCGCACCTGCGGCCCATCTCGCCCGATCTCAACAACGACGAGTCCAAGCGCATCTTCGACGAGCACAAGCAACTAGCGCAGGAGTACCTCAAGGTAAACATTCATACTCCATGCACATGATGCTGGACCCGCACCTGCGGCCCATCTCGCCCGATCTCAACAACGACGAGTCCAAGCGCATCTTCGACGAGCACAAGCAACTAGCGCAGGAGTACCTCAAGGTAAACATTCATACTCCATGCACATGATGCTGGACCCGCACCTGCGGCCCATCTCGCCCGATCTCAACAACGACGAGTCCAAGCGCATCTTCGACGAGCACAAGCAACTAGCGCAGGAGTACCTCAAGGTAAACATTCATACTCCATGCACATGATGCTGGACCCGCACCTGCGGCCCATCTCGCCCGATCTCAACAACGACGAGTCCAAGCGCATCTTCGACGAGCACAAGCAACTAGCGCAGGAGTACCTCAAGGTAAACATTCATACTCCATGCACATGATGCTGGACCCGCACCTGCGGCCCATCTCGCCCGATCTCAACAACGACGAGTCCAAGCGCATCTTCGACGAGCACAAGCAACTAGCGCAGGAGTACCTCAAGGTAAACATTCATACTCCATGCACATGATGCTGGACCCGCACCTGCGGCCCATCTCGCCCGATCTCAACAACGACGAGTCCAAGCGCATCTTCGACGAGCACAAGCAACTAGCGCAGGAGTACCTCAAGGTAAACATTCATACTCCATGCACATGATGCTGGACCCGCACCTGCGGCCCATCTCGCCCGATCTCAACAACGACGAGTCCAAGCGCATCTTCGACGAGCACAAGCAACTAGCGCAGGAGTACCTCAAGGTAAACATTCATACTCCATGCACATGATGCTGGACCCGCACCTGCGGCCCATCTCGCCCGATCTCAACAACGACGAGTCCAAGCGCATCTTCGACGAGCACAAGCAACTAGCGCAGGAGTACCTCAAGGTAAACATTCATACTCCATGCACATGATGCTGGACCCGCACCTGCGGCCCATCTCGCCCGATCTCAACAACGACGAGTCCAAGCGCATCTTCGACGAGCACAAGCAACTAGCGCAGGAGTACCTCAAGGTAAACATTCATACTCCATGCACATGATGCTGGACCCGCACCTGCGGCCCATCTCGCCCGATCTCAACAACGACGAGTCCAAGCGCATCTTCGACGAGCACAAGCAACTAGCGCAGGAGTACCTCAAGGTAAACATTCATACTCCATGCACATGATGCTGGACCCGCACCTGCGGCCCATCTCGCCCGATCTCAACAACGACGAGTCCAAGCGCATCTTCGACGAGCACAAGCAACTAGCGCAGGAGTACCTCAAGGTAAACATTCATACTCCATGCACATGATGCTGGACCCGCACCTGCGGCCCATCTCGCCCGATCTCAACAACGACGAGTCCAAGCGCATCTTCGACGAGCACAAGCAACTAGCGCAGGAGTACCTCAAGGTAAACATTCATACTCCATGCACATGATGCTGGACCCGCACCTGCGGCCCATCTCGCCCGATCTCAACAACGACGAGTCCAAGCGCATCTTCGACGAGCACAAGCAACTAGCGCAGGAGTACCTCAAGGTAAACATTCATACTCCATGCACATGATGCTGGACCCGCACCTGCGGCCCATCTCGCCCGATCTCAACAACGACGAGTCCAAGCGCATCTTCGACGAGCACAAGCAACTAGCGCAGGAGTACCTCAAGGTAAACATTCATATTAAATACATGCCGTTAGGGAGCTGTTACGTCGCGCCGATATCAACAAACCATGCAACAACCATCATCGATAAGCACAAACTATTAGCACAGGAGTACCTCAAGGTAAATAATACAACTGGACTCCATATAGACGTATCTGAACCGGTCCCCGAGTGTCTGGACGCTTTGGTTGCAGTTTCCCCTGACAAACCACGATTAACGCCGGTTGACCCTCATTTCATCAATGCGGAGACATCCAAATGTTGAACATAAGAGCTCCACGATCGGTTTCACATAAGTTTAGGAGTCCAAGCGCATCTTTGACGATCAGACGCATCTGGCAGAATAGTACCTCGAGGTAAACATTGAATACATGCCTTTAGGGCTGGAGTTGAAGGTCTTCTATTTCGGAATAGACGTTGCCACGTTTTATTAGACTATCAGTGGCCTATTTCTCAAAAGCTTGTAATACAAGCGGAAGTCACTTTCTAATGAGAGAAGTAACAAGCTTTTGAGAAACGGGCCCCTGGCCTAGCTTCGGTCATATGTTATAGCATGATCGCGTTTATGTCGGCCATAAACCATTCCTCATTCTCGCCCTTACATATGCTAGTAATGGACAAATGCTTTATATCCGGCATAAAAGCACTCATGGTAGCTTAACTGCCAGACTAAGAAACCATACAATTGTGTAGCACTATCTGACAGACCGTCCCACTCCCACTTACCCTAAAAAAAACATTATAACACGTCGTGTTACGATGCCAACGACCTATAGTCTTGGGACCAAACGCTACAGACATACAGTACCTATACCTTCTCATGGGCTATTTGTGTACTCTGAAGATCCTTTTGCAACACACAGGCATTTGAAAGTCAGATCCAATATCGCGCATGGACTGGACAGTTTGACTTTCAGACCGCTTGCTCAATGTATTCACGTGACTTTTATTATTTCAGATTCAAACGGAGTTGGCGTATCTCAGCCAGCACAAGAATGAGCTCGAGGAACAAATGGACCACAACGAGCTACAGCAGAAGAGGGAAGTCATACAGTTAGAAAATGAGAAGGTGAGCTGTCAGATCCAACGGCCAACCATACAAAGTAGACTATGGGGCGTAATTTATTGAATAGGATCCAAACCTTGAAAATCATCCTTGCAATTAGGTTGACTCATCGTTTATTTGTATGTCGTGGATTCTTTATTGCACTACGTCTAATTATTCGTTTTCATAATTTTCTCTGTAACTCTCTAAGTTCGCTTAGGCGATTAATTAATCTACTTGATCCTTACGTGGAATATCCTAACTGTTAATATATCTGTAACTGTTCTGATAAAACAGTTCGCAATTTTACATGAATGTCAAAAGGTAGATCGAAAAGGTGATATCTCACTTACAGTTACGTACTTTCGGCCGAGTATTCTGTAGGCATAAACTCATCATTAAGTGCTTGACATCTTAATCAATCTGAAATTAAAAAACATTGTCACTCGGCCGAGATAGCAAATAGGTCTCTGATCTTGTTACTTAAAATAGTGCTGTCTCAAGACTATAGTATTTATGTGCTTCACGATTAAAACGAGCGAGAATAGTTAAACCACTTGATCTTCTAGAATTGACGCATATTATCGATCGCCTGACAGCTCAACGGTCAGTTTCAGAAACGGCATGATCTCATTTACCTATAATTTGGCGCAAAACATTAGCTTAAGTATTTCGTTTGTTATTCCAGGAATCCTTGATCAAGCTATTCTGCAGCCTCAACCAGCAGTTGGCGCGAGTGGACAACGACAGCTGGTTGCTGCCGGAAGACATGCCCCGCGAGTGACCCGCGACACCCCGCGAGTGACCCGCGACACCCCGCGAGTGACCCGCGACACCCCGCGAGTGACCCGCGACACCCCGCGAGTGACCCGCGACACCCCGCGAGTGACCCGCGACACCCCGCGAGTGACCCGCGACACCCCGCGAGTGACCCGCGACACCCCGCGAGTGACCCGCGACACCCCGCGAGTGACCCGCGACACCCCGCGAGTGACCCGCGACACCCCGCGAGTGACCCGCGACACCCCGCGGGTGACCCGCGACACCCCGCGAGTGACCCGCGACACCCCGCGAGTGACCCGCGACACCCCGCGAGAGACTCGCGGACACCTCAGGGACCACGCTGTACGTCGCTTGCCACGGAGCCAACGACACTTAGAAGTAGTGATGTGCAAATTGCGGAAATTTTCCAAAAAGTTGTAAAATTTCACGGAAATTTCTAGAAAGTTTCTGAAGGAAATTTACGTACCTGAGAAGCATAAAACTGTAACTCTTATACATGGTGTATTTAAGAGTTACAATTGTGTGCTTCTCAGGTACGGAATTTCCATGTTGGAAATGGAAAACTCCCATTCAAAGATGAGAGAAATTTCCAAAATGTTCAATGTTAAATCGCAGAAAAATTTCGCAACATAGGAAACTTTCCGTCAGCACATCAGTACTTAGAAGGCATCCGTAGATACATTCTTGTATATTGATCTCAAGAAGCCTTCATCATGCCTCCCCTCCAAAACACTGAACGCACGTTTCGTGCCCACAAGTCATCTAGTTGTTTTGCAGTGTATAATGCTTTAACTATAATCTAGATGGTGTTTAAACCTAACAAAATCAGTCAAAATGTATATTGATTTTCTTGTTATCTATAGGGTACGGCCGCCAACTCTCATGAATTGTTTATATCTTGTATCGTAGGGTGACAAGCAAGTCTCTACCAAAGCTGCAACTGCTCTTCAAAACCTCGTATCTCGGTACGTAGTCGATATCGAGATACGACCTTTGATTAAATTACGTATTTGTTACTCAGTGAGTTTTGCTTGTCAACCGACGATATGTTGGCATTTCGTCTCACCTAACTAATGACATTGTATTTTATGTACTTAAAAACTATGAGAAGTAATTTTGTATATTCATTCTATGTTACTTGTGTAATGTTTGAAGCACGTTTTAGTGCTACATTGTGCAATACGAGTGCTTGTCTGTTTTTCTATATGACATAGGGTAAACCTGCCAATTGTCGGCACCCCTCTAATGTTGAACCTTATTTCTAGGCAATAGTGCTGCCAATTGCACAAACTGGGTGCCACCGTCTGGTGTTTTGGGTGCCAATAAATGACCATTTTACCCTATATGCAGAAATCAGTAAGTCTCACTTTAAAACAGGTCACACCAACACAGGTTTTATTATATTTCGTTATTATAATTGAGTGTTTGGAATTGTTCTGATTGTATAAATGTAAGATAGAATTTAGGATTAAGTTTAAAATAACGTATAATAAATAAATGATTATAATGTTTATTTTATTTGCTAGACTATTGCGTGTTCTACTATTTTTAGCGAGACTTGATGCAAATAATGACAGCTGTTTTTATAACTACGCCTCCATAAGGCCTGAATCACACTGGCGCAGCCTGCGGTGGCGGTCAATACTAAATTTGACAGTGATTGTCAAATTTAGTACTGACCGCCCGCCACCACAAGCCGCGCCGGTCTGTGAGAGGCTTGACGCAACTGCATCTCGTGTTACCAGCATGCGTTTTATCAAGTACGCCGCACTTTTGTTGTTACACGACTCGCTGGCCCTTGTAACCCATGGTCCCTCTCGTAGTCCCTTGAAGGGACTATGGGGAATGAAAATTCCCATGGTCCCTCCGAGCAATATTATGCCGAATCACGAGGTTGTGTTGTTAGTCTAAGACCTGCCTTAGTAGGTGTAGGTACGACGACGAGCGAAGCGAGGAGGAGTGTTAAGAAGAACTGCAACCCTAGAACACGCAAGCCAAGCGAGCGAAACAAGCGTGCCCCGGCAGCTGCCGGCGAAGCGCCAGAACCGACTATATACGAAAAAAATCGTCGTCTTACAACCTACACCGACCTGCCTTAGAGTAGAATATAATAATAATAATATAATATAATCTTTATTTCATTACAACAATAGAATAGGTAGGTAATCAGATGTCCAGGTGTGCTACCTAATCTATTCCATACTGGGTCCAGAGTGGCAGTACCTACTACTGATCAAATTTGTGATTTTTCCAACCTCGTGATTCGGCAGCATAATATTGCTCGGAGGAACCACGGGGATTTTTATTTAAGAGATTACGAGAGGGACATGGGTAACAAGGGCTCGCCGGTCAGACTCCAAACGCAACTAATGTCATGCCACAGTCAGACGCCAGAACGGTAAAGAACCAGGGTTTCTGTGAAGTTCGGATATGCCCATTATTTATTATCTATCTCTTTCGCTTCAACATTCGAATCCTTTGTTTCGCGATGTTAGCCGTGCCCCACATGCAAAGGGTAAAATTTGCTCCCGAAGTCCACGTCAATATTTAGTGATCTCTATTTTCAGCAATAGGCATGATGCCTCATGTTAAAATTGATAACTTAGTGTTGCTAAATGGATAGTAAACCATCAAATTATTGTAATAAAGTATAAATTATAATTAAAATCATAGAAAGATATGGACCTCGAAAGTTTAGAAAAAAAAAGTATTTTTTGTCCACAAGTAAATTTAAAGCTACCAATAGATTTTTTTATAGAAACAAAATTGTATGACAACTATTGCCAATTAGTATGGAGCGTTTATGGCTGCCGCCAGCGAGGTCAATCTTTGACTCAATTTTTGGGTACTTATGTTCTTTAATTGTAGTTCCTCCCGTACAAACATTTGTTCCTCTCCAAAAACTGGTATGAATGGCATCGTAAAAAATTTTAGTCCTCATCCCTATTCTGATGTTTTTGTGCTTTTTTTACATGTATCCAATGGGATACCTTGGTAACTCCTGGGTAAACACAGTTTTTGTATCCAAATGGATACACAGGAAGGGATTAAGTTTAAGTCACTGTAGTACCCAGGTAGAGTCAGATCCTGTATTAAAACAATGTATAAAAAAATATAAATGAAAGACAGTATAAAATTCAGTCCAAATATTTTAATGTTCAATAGTCACAATATAGGTTGAGTTAACATCAGTTGGAATGGTGTTCGCGGGTTATACATAATATTATAATTAAAGAAACGGCGAATTTGGCACTTGACAATATCATTTCATCTGAATTAAGCAGTGAGATTCCGTTTTAAGATGAAACGACGGCATTTTATGTCATAGGGTCACTTCATGAGCACTTTCAACCTTGTGTTCAGGAAATAGAGTTGATAATCCTGCACAAAATGAATATGCCTATGGTCGTTATGATGGCCATAAAGGCCCGGTTTTCACGGAAATACTTATTTACGTAAATTCAGATCAGCTCTATTGATTCACAGAAAACAAACTTCTCTACAACCATTATTCAGCCGAAAAATCACTATTCCAAAACCCATTGGTGAGGATGGAGCCGATAGTCGAAAATATAGGCAGGCTAGGTTAGGGCTGATTTTATTTAGAAAATAATAGTTATGTTATGACATGAAATAAATACACATAAACTGATTGGAAAGGCAGATAATCGTTAAATGTCTTCAATAAATTCCAGTCTTCACCCACGACAAATAAATGCTTTCCCATTTTAGGCGTCAACCGCTTTAAACGAGTGAATTGTTTTAACTGGACGAATCCACGCACAACAAATTATTTACAGAAAAAAATACAATCTCGACCACATAATATCTAAATAATATTTATGCTTAAAAACAACACAAGACATGAATAACATATTGACAACTCCGCCATGTATGTATACGATAAAATAATTAAAATGAATATGTTAATTCTATAAATTAAATATGTTTGTAAGGAATCTCAAATAGCAGTCGCAAAGTAGTTAAGGTGCAATGCAGAATATCGGTCGGGATGCCCCATATAGATAGGTATCAGGCCATCTGTCAACCATGACTGCCAGTTAAGTTCATCCCAAAAAGTATCTCTTTGAACGCCAATAGCGCGTCATGTTGTCATGCCTACAGGCGCTAAGAACAACTATGGTCATTTTGTAGTGGCTGTCAAAATATGGTTAATATTCTCTTTCTCGCAGTAAAGACATTATAGCGTAATATATGGCAAGTTTTGTAAGTTTAATTTTGTCGTACAAAGGTTTAAAAAGTAGATTTAAAATGCTACTTCTTGAGACATTTACAAAATAAGATTTATTTATTTATATGGTAGAACTAAATTACAGAAATACAATTCTCGCAGTTTAAAAATTATTCAATGCATGTTTGCTGCATAATTGCCACCATAAAATTAGCATAATTAAGTAATTGCATATACAAATATTGATGAAAAAACTATCATGCTACGCGAGCATTTACATTCAAACTGCACATTCCTTCCGACAAATTTAACCAATCCAAAAAATATACAAAGAATATACTGTAGATATGTCCAATCTCATCTAATTTTACTACTAATTAAAATTTACTAGCGGTTGTTTATAACATATTATTGATAATCAATCAACAAGCAAAACATACACGCGTGTTACCGTGTTTCTTACTTCATCTATACCAATTCGTGTTACTGAGCAATTTCTAAAACGTGGCGAATTCATCGCAAGATTAATACGAGTACATACATACTCTGTGATGCTACACACTAAGAAATAAATATAATGTTATGGACAAATAAAATGCACAATATTTCATATAATTCGGCAAAGAGAGGACAAAAATGGCCCTCGATTGGCCGTTTCTTACGCTAATTTTAAAAGCGAAATGGAACAATTAGATTTATTTTACTATGCCTAATATAATACAATCAATAAAAAAGTTATTTTACTTTCGTTGTTAGGGGCCGATTTTGATAAAATATTAGTATTACACAGGGTAAATATGGAGTACAATCTACGTTTACGCTACGCTAAGATAGAAATGTGTACTTTAAGAAAAATATAACGAAGGCAATCCCTTGAAGCCCTTTTGCTCTACATACGATATGATTTAAAATATATATACAAACTTCGATATCCGATAACGTGAATTTATTTGAGACCTAATAAAACAAGGCAACAGTTAAATTATTAACCGAACTTAATCACATCACACGTGCTTTTTCTTGCTTTCCCAAAATACGAATTTACTATTTTGACCCTTACATAATAGTTATAAGAATTAAAATACGTAAACCACGTTGGGAAACTTAGTTGTAATGCACGGTAATATAGTTCAATATTTCCCTTACTTAGAATAATCTCACACTTTGAAGACCTACGAATGGAAACTAGCACTCCGTGAGGCGTGATATCACAACACACTCGAGTATAAAGTGACAGTGTATTACAAAATAACTTATTCGACGCAGACTTCCCAATTTTAAAGGGCATGGCAGTAGTGATTCTAACATACAAACGTGTTTCAATTCTTCATTGTGACAAACATTCATAATAAAATACAGGTAATATTACCATATAACATTCTCAGAAAGAAAGTAGCATGGTCAGAAAAAACCTTGAATCACTGTTAAATGGAATAAGAGCATAATAAAGTCTTCACTATTCAGAATTACGAGGGTCAAAAGACAATTTATAAGTCATGTAAGACTTTGAAAACGCATATATTTTTCTAAAAGGATAATTTGTGGCAAATCTACGGCTGTCTGGCATTGGATATGGCACAAAATGCGTGCCGGTAGCCTTCCTTACCATAAATAAAAATTAGATTAGTTTATACTTAGTGGCAAAGTCGTTAGCACCGCTCTAAGAAAACAATTGATACACAAAAATAAGTCTAACACAGCGAATATTTGCGACAATTCACAACAGAAGGCGAAGGCTGTTGTTCAACCACCGCTACGTTTCCATACAACTTAGTTCGCAGATTTGTTTAAAACAACTTTGGTGGTAAGGCAAGTTTAGTGGTCACGTTTCAAGTAAACGAAAGATAAAATGTCAGACTTTTTCTACCTACTGACAAATAATGTCAGACGTGAAAAATCTATAGCCGTTATCACGCGATAAATGTGACCATCGAAAGCCTGAAAACTGGCGCTTACACTAAGTAGGATGGATTTTATCACTAGAAGACACACGATGTTTTTAAGCAGTGAATCTATATTGCACCTTTTGTTATGGTTTGTCACATAGTACACAATGTATTAGCCCGCGCTAAATATATTACTAGCTCATAATATTTAATCATATTTTATATCCAAAACTCAGTTTGAGTACCACTGTTTAACAACGCTACACTAATAATAAACATTGCCGACTAAACACAATTGTTACTAATATAAGTGTATAACTTTAAAGTCCATTAAAATACTAGATTGTGAGCTCGCGAACTTGTTGGTCATGGGAGAGAGTATCGTTCAAATGCAAAGATAATTTCAATGTTTATAATACTTAACCCATCGTGCTTAGCTTGTTTTGACATCCATGCGGATGTCAAAAAAAGGTAATCAAAAGATGACCTTGAGATATAAAACTAGGCTCAAATGCTTACGGATCCATGCCTAAGCATACGATGGGTTAAGGAACGTTCAGAAACGATAAGACGACTTCAAATGACGCAATCCTCGTATAATCTCTACAAGCGGGCAAGGCAATGACATAAGTGCAGTCGGTATCGGTAATATTCGCTTTTGAACGCTTCCTTTCTATATAAAACAACTTCCCATTCCAACAGAGGTTGCGCAAATAAAATTTAAACATCTCTGTTACAAAGGTCATATAAAAATTCAAACAATAAAAAATAACTCACTCTACAACACACCAAACAAATACATAAGTTTGAGCAATATTTATAGGGAATACAACTTATTACAGCATACTTTATGTATTGTCAACAATTCACAGGACTTCACAAATGTCAATACGTCTAATAGATATAACATTTCAGATATAGGAATAAGGAATAAAATCTGATATCTAACGAGAGGGGAAGACTGTTATGGTCTATCGTTGTTGAGTCTGCAACAAACAAACAAATGCTGGTTTAAGTTATGTTATTAAAAAGTGTTGGGCCACTAATGGTTCCCAACGGCATGCACATTGTTTTGTCTCACTAAAGCAAGGTTGATTAGACTTGTGAGGCTGTGAATGATTATAGATTAACAATTTCTGGGTCAATGGGTCACCCTGAGAGCCGGCTGCATCTACCACACTTCACTGACTGGTAAAAATTCAATATGGCGCCGGCAGCTGTCACCTCAAGAAAAACTGTCATACTTACTTAACGTAGTACGTGAAGTAGTGTCATAAGGTACAAATTTTGGTATCGGATCAATTCACTTGGCACAGATGTAATATACGTAAAGCTAAGCTAATTTAGCCCGGTAGCCATCCGCCACCCCCTGGAGGGTAGGTAGGGGAGGCATTCAAAGTTACACACCGCCGCGCTTCAGAAAAAAAATCATATCAGCTTCTATTTTTACGTAACACCTCGAGTGTGGTATCATTTTCTGATAAATCGGGCATGAGGAATTCATTTTTGAGACATTCAATGTATAGATTCATAGAAAAAAAGGAAAAAATTGACGAACATATCAAAATCAGTTTGCAAATATCTAAGGACTTTCCGACTTTGCGGCAAAACTAGAAAAGATACACGAAAGTAATGTATGACACAAATGATGTAGCATTTCAGCTTAACATTTTAGTTTTTTATTTTAAGACAAGAGCAAAATTGGGAAAATTGTGCTCAAAAAACCAACAAAGTGAAAAGCTCCCACTGTTTGAAATGTCTAAATTAACCCCAAACTATGTACTATCCGAATGCAATGTGATATCATATGAAAGCTAATAAAATATGCTATAACTCGTTCAAACATTGTAATCCAATATATTGATATGTTTCAGAGCAATTTCAATTCCAGAAAATCGAATGTTAGCAGGCTTTTCTTCTCTACTATTTAGCAAATACCTCTCTTAAATTTATGGATATATGGAATCACAATGGTGGCAAGAATTATGGCATATTTGTTTAGCTTTTACATGATACGAGTATAACACACATTTATATATATTACATGGTACAGATAATATACCCACTTTTCAAAAAGCCTCCGTGGCAATGCAGATTATGTCATTACTGATGAACTAGACACTTTAGAGACTGTCTCTCTGCAGTTTTGCGGTGCACATAATATGTTTAACAACATACATTTTGCTCTTGTCTTAAAATAAAAAAACTAAAATGTTAAGTTGAAATGCTAGATATCATTTGTGTCATGTCATATACATTACTTTCGTGTATCTTTTCTAGTTTTGCCGCAAAGTCGGAAAGTCCTTAGATTTTTGCAAACTGATTTTGATATGTTCATCAATATTTTCTTTTTTTAGGGTTTGGTACTCAAAGAGTAAAACGGGACCCTATTACTAAGACTTCACTGTCCGTCCGTCCGTCTGTCTGTCACCAGGCTGTATCTCAAGAACCGTGATAGCTAAAGAGTTGAAATTTTCACAGATTATATATTTCTGTGGCCGCTATAACAACAAACACTAAAAACAAAAAAAAAAAATTAAGGGGGGCTCCCATACAACAAACGTGTTTTTTTTTGCCGTTTTTATAGACAATGGTACGGAACCCTTCGTGCGCGAGTCCAACTCGCACTTGGCCGGTTTTTTTTCTATGAAACTATACATTGAATGCCTCAAAAATGGATTCCTTATGCCCGATTTATCAGAAAATTATACCACACTTGAGGTGTTACGTAAATAGAAGCTGATATGATTTTTTTTCTGAAGCGTTGCGGCGTGTAACTTTGAATGCCCCCCCTGCCTACCCTCCAGGGGGTGGCGGATGGCTACCGGGCTAAATTAGCTTAGATTTACGTATATGACATCTGCGCCAAGTGAATTCATCCGATACCAAAATTTGCACCTCACATGCATTGGGTGACACTACTTCCCGTACTAACGGGCGTAACTAACAGTTACTGACGATTTGATACACGAACAACCGAGCCTTAGTGCTGAGTTTACGAGAAATTCTGTACGTGCTGTTTATGGACAACCCTCTTTCGTGAAATAAAGCGGCACACAGCAAGATACATCTGCCTCGGTCTCACCTGGCGGGTGCGGGACTAGCTGTCCTGGTCCCTCGCGTTGCGACGAGCCTGCCACTTGAAGTCAACCTGCATGAGCCACTGCTGGCCGCGCGAGCGTGCACTATATATCTGCCTCGGTCTCACCTGGCGGGTGCGGGACTAGCTGTCCTGGTCCCTCGCGTTGCGACGAGCCTGCCACTTGAAGTCAACCTGCATGAGCCACTGCTGGCCGCGCGAGCGTGCACTATATATCTGCCTCGGTCTCACCTGGCGGGTGCGGGACTAGCTGTCCTGGTCCCTCGCGTTGCGACGAGCCTGCCACTTGAAGTCAACCTGCATGAGCCACTGCTGGCCGCGCGAGCGTGCACTATATATCTGCCTCGGTCTCACCTGGCGGGTGCGGGACTAGCTGTCCTGGTCCCTCGCGTTGCGACGAGCCTGCCACTTGAAGTCAACCTGCATGATCCACTGCTGGCCGCGCGAGCGTGCACTATATATCTGCCTCGGTCTCACCTGGCGGGTGCGGGACTAGCTGTCCTGGTCCCTCGCGTTGCGACGAGCCTGCCACTTGAAGTCAACCTGCATGATCCACTGCTGGCCGCGCGAGCGTGCACTATATATCTGCCTCGGTCTCACCTGGCGGGTGCGGGACTAGCTGTCCTGGTCCCTCGCGTTGCGACGAGCCTGCCACTTGAAGTCAACCTGCATGAGCCACTGCTGGCCGCGCGAGCGTGCACTATATATCTGCCTCGGTCTCACCTGGCGGGTGCGGGACTAGCTGTCCTGGTCCCTCGCGTTGCGACGAGCCTGCCACTTGAAGTCAACCTGCATGAGCCACTGCTGGCCGCGCGAGCGTGCACTATATATCTGCCTCGGTCTCACCTGGCGGGTGCGGGACTAGCTGTCCTGGTCCCTCGCGTTGCGACGAGCCTGCCACTTGAAGTCAACCTGCATGAGCCACTGCTGGCCGCGCGAGCGTGCACTATATATCTGCCTCGGTCTCACCTGGCGGGTGCGGGACTAGCTGTCCTGGTCCCTCGCGTTGCGACGAGCCTGCCACTTGAAGTCAACCTGCATGAGCCACTGCTGGCCGCGCGAGCGTGCACTATATATCTGCCTCGGTCTCACCTGGCGGGTGCGGGACTAGCTGTCCTGGTCCCTCGCGTTGCGACGAGCCTGCCACTTGAAGTCAACCTGCATGATCCACTGCTGGCCGCGCGAGCGTGCACTATATATCTGCCTCGGTCTCACCTGGCGGGTGCGGGACTAGCTGTCCTGGTCCCTCGCGTTGCGACGAGCCTGCCACTTGAAGTCAACCTGCATGATCCACTGCTGGCCGCGCGAGCGTGCACTATATATCTGCCTCGGTCTCACCTGGCGGGTGCGGGACTAGCTGTCCTGGTCCCTCGCGTTGCGACGAGCCTGCCACTTGAAGTCAACCTGCATGAGCCACTGCTGGCCGCGCGAGCGTGCACTATATATCTGCCTCGGTCTCACCTGGCGGGTGCGGGACTAGCTGTCCTGGTCCCTCGCGTTGCGACGAGCCTGCCACTTGAAGTCAACCTGCATGATCCACTGCTGGCCGCGCGAGCGTGCACTATATATCTGCCTCGGTCTCACCTGGCGGGTGCGGGACTAGCTGTCCTGGTCCCTCGCGTTGCGACGAGCCTGCCACTTGAAGTCAACCTGCATGAGCCACTGCTGGCCGCGCGAGCGTGCACTATATATCTGCCTCGGTCTCACCTGGCGGGTGCGGGACTAGCTGTCCTGGTCCCTCGCGTTGCGACGAGCCTGCCACTTGAAGTCAACCTGCATGAGCCACTGCTGGCCGCGCGAGCGTGCACTATATATCTGCCTCGGTCTCACCTGGCGGGTGCGGGACTAGCTGTCCTGGTCCCTCGCGTTGCGACGAGCCTGCCACTTGAAGTCAACCTGCATGAGCCACTGCTGGCCGCGCGAGCGTGCACTATATATCTGCCTCGGTCTCACCTGGCGGGTGCGGGACTAGCTGTCCTGGTCCCTCGCGTTGCGACGAGCCTGCCACTTGAAGTCAACCTGCATGAGCCACTGCTGGCCGCGCGAGCGTGCACTATATATCTGCCTCGGTCTCACCTGGCGGGTGCGGGACTAGCTGTCCTGGTCCCTCGCGTTGCGACGAGCCTGCCACTTGAAGTCAACCTGCATGAGCCACTGCTGGCCGCGCGAGCGTGCACTATATATCTGCCTCGGTCTCACCTGGCGGGTGCGGGACTAGCTGTCCTGGTCCCTCGCGTTGCGACGAGCCTGCCACTTGAAGTCAACCTGCATGAGCCACTGCTGGCCGCGCGAGCGTGCACTATATATCTGCCTCGGTCTCACCTGGCGGGTGCGGGACTAGCTGCCCTGGTCCCTCGCGTTGCGACGAGCCTGCCACTTGAAGTCAACCTGCATGAGCCACTGCTGGCCGCGCGAGCGTGCACTATATATCTGCCTCGGTCTCACCTGGCGGGTGCGGGACTAGCTGTCCTGGTCCCTCGCGTTGCGACGAGCCTGCCACTTGAAGTCAACCTGCATGAGCCACTGCTGGCCGCGCGAGCGTGCACTATATATCTGCCTCGGTCTCACCTGGCGGGTGCGGGACTAGCTGTCCTGGTCCCTCGCGTTGCGACGAGCCTGCCACTTGAAGTCAACCTGCATGAGCCACTGCTGGCCGCGCGAGCGTGCACTATATATCTGCCTCGGTCTCACCTGGCGGGTGCGGGACTAGCTGTCCTGGTCCCTCGCGTTGCGACGAGCCTGCCACTTGAAGTCAACCTGCATGAGCCACTGCTGGCCGCGCGAGCGTGCACTATATATCTGCCTCGGTCTCACCTGGCGGGTGCGGGACTAGCTGTCCTGGTCCCTCGCGTTGCGACGAGCCTGCCACTTGAAGTCAACCTGCATGAGCCACTGCTGGCCGCGCGAGCGTGCACTATATATCTGCCTCGGTCTCACCTGGCGGGTGCGGGACTAGCTGTCCTGGTCCCTCGCGTTGCGACGAGCCTGCCACTTGAAGTCAACCTGCATGAGCCACTGCTGGCCGCGCGAGCGTGCACTATATATCTGCCTCGGTCTCACCTGGCGGGTGCGGGACTAGCTGTCCTGGTCCCTCGCGTTGCGACGAGCCTGCCACTTGAAGTCAACCTGCATGAGCCACTGCTGGCCGCGCGAGCGTGCACTATATATCTGCCTCGGTCTCACCTGGCGGGTGCGGGACTAGCTGCCCTGGTCCCTCGCGTTGCGACGAGCCTGCCACTTGAAGTCAACCTGCATGAGCCACTGCTGGCCGCGCGAGCGTGCACTATATATCTGCCTCGGTCTCACCTGGCGGGTGCGGGACTAGCTGTCCTGGTCCCTCGCGTTGCGACGAGCCTGCCACTTGAAGTCAACCTGCATGAGCCACTGCTGGCCGCGCGAGCGTGCACTATATATCTGCCTCGGTCTCACCTGGCGGGTGCGGGACTAGCTGTCCTGGTCCCTCGCGTTGCGACGAGCCTGCCACTTGAAGTCAACCTGCATGAGCCACTGCTGGCCGCGCGAGCGTGCACTATATATCTGCCTCGGTCTCACCTGGCGGGTGCGGGACTAGCTGTCCTGGTCCCTCGCGTTGCGACGAGCCTGCCACTTGAAGTCAACCTGCATGAGCCACTGCTGGCCGCGCGAGCGTGCACTATATATCTGCCTCGGTCTCACCTGGCGGGTGCGGGACTAGCTGCCCTGGTCCCTCGCGTTGCGACGAGCCTGCCACTTGAAGTCAACCTGCATGAGCCACTGCTGGCCGCGCGAGCGTGCACTATATATCTGCCTCGGTCTCACCTGGCGGGTGCGGGACTAGCTGTCCTGGTCCCTCGCGTTGCGACGAGCCTGCCACTTGAAGTCAACCTGCATGAGCCACTGCTGGCCGCGCGAGCGTGCACTATATATCTGCCTCGGTCTCACCTGGCGGGTGCGGGACTAGCTGCCCTGGTCCCTCGCGTTGCGACGAGCCTGCCACTTGAAGTCAACCTGCATGAGCCACTGCTGGCCGCGCGAGCGTGCACTATATATCTGCCTCGGTCTCACCTGGCGGGTGCGGGACTAGCTGCCCTGGTCCCTCGCGTTGCGACGAGCCTGCCACTTGAAGTCAACCTGCATGAGCCACTGCTGGCCGCGCGAGTGGTTGCACGGCCGCAGCACCGGTTTCCACACGTCCGCGGACTCGGGCTTGTCGAGGCACATGCCCGTGTTCGTGTGCTGTATCGTCCGCGTCTGTGGATACAAGAAGAATGGGTTTAATGGAAGTGTAAGTAAATGATGTTTGATGTAGCATTTTCAGCATGGTGATGTTATTCGATCCATACATTTTTGTATACCAATTCCTTTATCAACACTATCATCATATCAGCCGAAAGACGTCCGCTGCTGGACATAGGCCTCCCCCAAAGAGTGCCACAATGGCCGGTCCAGCGCCACCCGCATCCAGCGGACTCCCGCGACCTTTACCAGGTCATCAGTCCACCTTGTGGGGGGCCTACCCACGCCGCGCCTTCCGGTACGTGGTCGCCACTCGAGAACCTTTCCGCCCCAACGGCCATCGGTTCTACGTGCAATCTGCCCCGCCCACTGCCCACACATCTCAACACTATGCTGCACCGAAAATGCTACAAAATGTACGATGTCTGGTAATGATGGCGACCGGCAGTGGAAGTAGCAAGTAGCTGTTGGGCCACTGGCTGCCGCTCGCTTGAACAGCGCGGATGCTAGAATGCTGTTATATATTTTTAGAATCTGTAGATGTGTACCTTGGAGTCGTAGGTCCACTCCTGGTTGCCGCGCATGCCGTGGCAGCGGATCAGCTTGATGGGTCCGCGCGGGTGCGCCGCGTCCAGGCAGTTGTCGTCTGACATCACCTGCTTTCGCTTCGTATACGCGAACACCTGGAAAATTGGGTATTTGACCACAGTTAAAATATTTTTTTTTTTTATTTGCAACTGATAAATATTTTTTACTCGGAAAATAGTCAGAATAAGGTCGTAACATTAAGGACGTCGTTTTATTGTGACGTCACAAACATGAGATCCCTACAAATGGGGTTGGCCGGTGAAAGCTAATTGTAGATGGCGCTCTTCTAGATTTTTTTTTAATACTACGACGGTGGCAAACAAGCTTACGGCCGGCCTGTTCCATACGATGAGAGACAGAGACAAAGGATCGATGGTCCCTAACTTTGTACGGAAACCATATACAGTTCTTAGGCAAAAATCTTCCCCATGGCTTTAATCCACAACCTTTTAGTTTTGGACTTTTTAGGAAAATGGTGGATTCCCATTTCGGAGCAATTCGGGACGAAACATAAAGTATTTTTTGCAAAAATAAATAAAAACTACTTCCCGCCATACAAATTTAGCTTTTTTAAGGACCATTATTGGTGCTGTTTGACAGTTGCCAGCCTCAGTCTTTACTAACCGAGCGTTTTTGACGTTTCACAAAAAGAAGCTGATTTGACTTGTTGCAATTAGGTAATAAAATCAGAGGGTAAGATAATAATGGCACATTTGAATTTGGTAGACTCCGAATTGTCACCTTGTGGATGCGGCTTATATAACGCGCTGGCACCTATACGCCTATATCCCGAACAAGCTGTTTGCACCTCGCTCAGTGTAACTTATTCGAGGCGATGTGCAAATTTAGCTCGGTCGGGTTGTACAGTCACCAGCATTAGTTATATTTCAAAGATTTTTTATTGAATATAAGGACCGTATCGGAAAGAAAGTAGACAACTTTAGGCATCTCTAAAAACTGGTACGTACATAAAATCGGCATAATTATTTTTTAAATAACGAACTATATCCTTTTCTTTTAATTGCAACAAAAAGCTATTACTACTTTTGTCAAACTGTCAACCTTCTAGGTTAGCACCACAGATGTATGAATATAAGGAGATCGGACATGGCGGCCGATTTGTATAGAGTGAGCCTGTCGCAAGTACATTAACCCACACAACGCCCAAGTAATTGACAAGACAAAGCACGCACACATCTAAAACACACACACTTGTATACATACACGCTTATTTGACAATAAACGCACATCATATCAGGCATTTTGGGAAAAAACGTAATATTCTCTGCGATCAGCACGCGTGCACAGTATGGCAGTGTATGCCCATTGAGCATACAGCTGCGACACGGCCGCCGGCGGCTTGTCCTCTCTCTAGTATTCTATGCTCTGAGGTTAGCACCATGCTGAGTCGGGGCCTTTTCGTGGACCCTGCTATTTTTACGTTCTGTGTTTTGTTTTTTACACCCATTGTTTTGTCCACGAATAAATGTTTTCTTTCTTTCTTTCAACATGGGGCGAATTAGCTTACACGTTCGTAAAAATATTTTGGACGATTGGTGCAAAATAAAAGGTATGACGATTAGAAAACTGGTTAAAAAGTACGAGTTGAGTCCCGCGGGCGTGCACAAGATAATAAATAAATTTGGTGACTTCTGTACTCTCCAAGTTTTGCCTAAATCTGGAAGAAGACCGGGGACAACCGACTTGGCATGAGAAAAGAAAGTCGTAAGAATGTTTAAACAAAATCCGCCCTTTCAATTCGAGATGCGGCAAAAAGATCCAAAACTTCTTCGGCTATGATACAAAGAATCAAACTAAGATGCAACCTAAAGACCTATAAAAAACTAAAACAACCAAACGAAATGAAAATCAAACAATAGCTGTCAGAAAACTGGCAAGGAAATACACCAAGAAAAATCAGTGCATTATAATGGATGACGAGACCTATTGCAAATTGGACTTTAAAGCCTTACCAGGACGGTATTACGGTGTGGGCTTATAGAAGGTTACTCGAAAACATAAGGCCATCAACATCGAGAAATTTGGCAAAAAAGTATTAGTGTGGCAAGCGATTTTTCAATGCGGTATGCTATTGCAATACTTCACTACAGGGACTTTGAACGCTACGGTATACAGTGACGAGTGCTTAAAGAAAAGATTACTACCACTAATAAAGAAGCACAGGAGTAGCACTCTAAAACAACGAAGGAATGGTATAAAGCCGATAAGGTAGAAGTAGTGGATAAGGAGATGATTCCTCCCAATTGCCCAGAAGTTCACCCAATTGAGCGATATTGGTCTATCATGAAACGACACCTCTAAAAAAACGTCAAAGCTGCCACCTCAGTTGAAAACTTTAAGAGGATTGTGAACCTGTAATTTTTCATACAAAAAGCGATAACGTTTTTCACCCCGTAAACATTGTTCGATTTTTATAATTTTTGAACATGTTGTAGATATAATGAAAAACTAGGTCTGTACGTTTTGGTTTTTAAGGAATATTGCTTGCGTTAAAAGTTATTAGCATCTAAAATCGATATTTTTGACTTAAAAACGTTGCCTATCGTTTTTTTTTTTTATTAATCTTAACTGATTTACTGAAAAAGGAAAACGTGCGGACATAGAAGAAAGTGTACTGAATCCAATAATGCCAAATTTATTTCACTTAATAAAGGTTTAGGAGGGTAAAAACGTTATCACCCGAAACAATATTTCAACAAGGAAATATAGGTAATTGCCTCCAGGACTTGCTACTCTCTCTATCGCACGATACGGGTGAGGCACAGAGCGGTGTGAAACAGATATATTTTTTTTAAATACCTATTTGCGCCGCGTATCGGCACTTCACAATCCTCTTAAAAAAAAGTGGAACAAGGCATCATCAAATGTGTCAAAAGTGATCGTCCAGAATTGAATGAGACACATCAAAAAGAAAGTTAGGTTGCAGGCAAAATATATAAAATACGACTAATTCATTCAAAACAGTTCTTTATAAAGACCTTATTTTTCAGTTTCTTTTTGTTTCATTATCAGTTTTCACACAGAATAAAAATAATACCATTTTGAAGTTGTCTACTTTCTTTCCGGTACGGTCCTTAATAAACAGGTATGCGAGATAACAAAACTTTCGTAATCGGCTGCAGTAGTCAGAGACTGAGTCGCAGCGATTACGCCCACCTCAGGACACAAAGGACTTAAGTTCTAAAACATTCATCGTGTGGTTCTTATACATAATAACTAAATTAGAAACATATTTAGACTAGTATGCCATAACAAAAGCAGCAAAAATATATGACACGTCCTAACGGCCCTAGAAATAAAGTCGTGTCAGATATTTATGCGCGCTTTGTTATGGCAGATATTAATGTTGGTGACTGTATATTTTGACAGGTGTCTGGCTGACGCGTGAGTCCTACCACCAAGTGTGCGTTATTTCAGAATCCCTTGAAGTGTACATTACATATACGGAATACTAGGCCGTTTTACAGGTAAAATATTGTTTCCCTCTTCATATTTGTATACTAGTAGACATCTTGTTAGTTTATGAAGTCAAAAATATATTGATGGATAACTTTCAAAAGATAACCATCTTTTACCCACGATCTTGTCAGCGTAAACTCCCGTGACAATTGCATCTTTTGGGATAATTTTAACGTTAAAAAGGCTCGTTAATTTTAAGAGTCCTTACTCCTAAAATAAACGAGCCTTCCTTTCCTACAGAGGACAGTATTTTGCAAAATGCTTCCTTTTTCATTCAAGATTACGACGTAACTATTAGTATTTATTCAAAAACTGATAACGTACTAATCATTTCTTAAACTAGGGGCTAAAAAAGTTCAAATTTTCATTTTATCTTTCTAAAAAATCAAATGAGTAAATGAGTTTTATTGGGAGTCTTTTTAAAATTTTGCAGTGAGAAGTGTCGTTTCGGTTCTCAATTTTGCTGTAAACAAGAGAAGTAGAGCGCAATGTTGACTGATGACCTGGTAAAGGTCGCGGGAGTCCGCTGGATGCGGGAGTCCGCTGGATGCGGGTGGCGCAGAACCGGTCATTGTGTCACTCTTTGGGAGAGGCCTATGTCCAGCGGTGGACATCTTTCGGCTGATATGATATAGGGTTTTACCTGGTTGCCACCCATTCCGTGGCAGTAGCCCATGCCGAGCGGTTGCCCCGCCTTCCCTCCGAGCGTGTCCAGACAGTTGGACGTCTCCGCATTGCGTATCTGAAAACAATGTAAACCATTATACTATTGTCCTCCGATATGAATGAATCAGGTATTCATTCACTTAGTAATGTTGTTTGTTTATTTATAATACACATTCTTCATGTGCAACTGTGTATATTATTGAATTATTTTGTGCCGTAATTGTTATTTGTGAGCCTTACAATAGCAGAGGTTAGAACTCTTGACTACAAAAGATTATCTCGGAACTTGTGTATGTAATGTAATTTCTTCGGAGATAGTAATAGATTTTCTATTAGTAGAAAGAAACATCGGAATCAACTATATAGTAGAAAGATCCAAAACAAACGTAGGTATAGCCAAGGAGAGTGGGTGCCAAGGCTGCCAGGGAGGTCGTCCTCAGACAAATTTGTTACTAGCCGCGTTGCAGGCCAAACAAGGCAAAAAAACATCCTCTTGAAAAATCTGCGTAAAAGATCAGAAGTGCGTGCTTCTGTACTGGGACTACGTGTCTACAGCTCATTCTTTTCAACATGACCAATCCTGTGCCTGGCACTGGGATGTATGTAGGGGAAATACGTACAAAATGACATATATGTACAAAACGACACAGGCGGGTTATTTTGAATTTGACGGACTTTAACGCGAAACTGACAGTGACACCACGGGGCCAGAACGACCTTGTAGAATCTGTCATGTTTTGAACGCAACCATTTCATTCGGCTCGGTGTCATAGCCGATGACAGGTATTCACACGTTACGAGTTTTTTTCATACCGAGAAAGTTTTGGTTTAAATGGTAAGTTTTTTGCCATCTTACCTTATATTTATATAGCATTTGTTTAATTCATTAAACATTTATCTGCGAATTAAATAACTTATTTTTAGAAAAAGACAAGTCCCTGTTATATTTATTTTCATATTTTACTTTCTAAAACGATGTACGGCCAAAACGACATACATATATAACGGACAAAATGACATAGGTCAATAGCTTTTGACATTCATCTTGATCATTCAACGGACAAACCGACATAAGGTCAATAGCTTTTGACATTCATCTTGATCATTCAACGGACAAAATGACATCTTAGGTCAATAGCTTTTGACATTCATCTTGATCATTCAACGGACAAAATGACATAGGTATGTCATTTTATCCATAGCTTTTGACATTTTGGTTGCAGTGCGTAAAATGTTAGCATTGGGCTCACGCTTCTTGCGCAGATATTCCAAGAAGAACTAAGCGTTTCATTTGCGAACTATGCCTATAATTATATAGATTTTATGTATATGTTATATTGTCCATTAGCAATATGTCATTTTGTCCGAAGCATATGGACAAAATGGATTATGGGTGATCTCAGTTATTTAATTTTTGTTTTTATTTCTGTTGATTTTTTGTTAAAAATGTTTATTCGTTTCGATAATCTAAGGACCAAAGATGATTGATGTAAACTATAGCTGAGTTGTGTACAATGAATAAAAAGTTATGATACAGAAACAAAACTATTTGTCATTTTGTACGTACTTCCCCTATATTTTGTTACTCTGCGAAAAGAGACCTTGATATACTACAATAAGGTATCTTTTCCCGACACATATAGCCAAACAAAAATAAACGTAACCCACCTCTCCAAGGTAATAATAGTCTAGCGGCATCTGGCTCTCCGGGTAGATGTGCTCGAGGTACCAGCGGAAGCTCTTGCACTTGAGTTTCTCTCGTAACGCCTTCCGCTCGCTCACATCTCCGACTGGCACGTTCAGCGCGCCTGGACCGACAGAACGTGTCACAAATATGTGGAGAATTCAGCGTTAAATCCCGGTAGATGGAGCTGTTCGTCTCTTTAAACATTATGACATTTATTAGCGTTGCAACTACCCCACAATAAGGTTTAATAGATAATGAAATGCTAATACCGTGTCATAACCATGCGGGGAATCATCATTTGGTTCGGGAAAGTCTCGGCATATGGCATTGCTCGCCTTTTTCAAAATGCAGATGTCTGCTAACGTGATGCGTTTGCCAATCGACTTATTGGGATGCAAAATCGCGTTAGAGTCGGCTTGAATGATATAGCGTTTTTCAGCCAGAATAAAAAGATACCAGATGATTGGTGGCATGGCAAATCACAATCAAGCTAACAACACATGAATATTCGTATGCCAGGAGATTTGTTTTTACTTTAGTAATCTCTGCGTATTCTTATGAAGCATGTAGCTCATGATAAGCAAATAATATAAACATAAACAAATTACGTAGGTACACAAAAAGCGAACATGGATGAAGATGCTATCACAATGTTAATATGGGTTAATATTGTTAATGATTTTAATGTTGTTTTCAAGCAATGAACTAAAGGGTATCCGATGCTCACTTGAGTTAATGAACGAATATTATTTATAATAAATATTATTACCCTAACTAAAACGTATAAGACATTCTATTCTTGCATTTTGTAGTCCGATTCCCACCTTCTCACATAAAGTAGCTACGTAACTTGCATTCGCTAATCACCGAAAGTGAAATCAATAGGACAACAGAACGCAAGCATTCCTTTTAAACATAATAAAAAACTTACCTACGACCGATCAAGGCACGGTATCATTTCTTCATGTATTCAACTGGCATGTGCCGACCAGCAACCTATATTGAACTCATATACTAGAACCACTATCAATATCATGCAAACAAAAATGACAGCGTGCAATTTATTCGAATTCTTGTACTTCGCCTCGCAAGTGTCATTGCGCCAAGCTAGACTGATGATGTAGTAAAAATGCCTCCATTACCTCAACTATTTGAGCCAATGTCAAGCTTCGGCCGTGGTCACGGGAACGAGAGAGCCTTACCAACCTGGATTAATATTGTAGTAGATATGCTTCCAGTCATCGACCCCTAGAAGACTTCTCCTGAGCGTGCGGTCATGTGGTGAAATAATCATCATCTTCTAACATCGCACAACTAAGTAGCGGTGCAAGTGTCAGCGTTAACATCATAGTAGACGTGCCAATGTCAAGCTTCGGCCGTGGTCGCGTCGAGAGAGCCTTGCCAACTTGGATTAATGTTGTAGTAGAAATACTTCCAGTCATCCAACCAGACTTCGGCAAGGTGCACGTTGTTGTGGCGACATGTATTCTAACATCGCAAAACTAAGTAGCGGTGCAACTGTCAGCGCTCGTCTTCATCCAAGCGGCAACGAGAGAGCCTGTGCCAACCTGGATTAATGTTGTAGTAGTAATGCTTGCAGTCATCCAGCCAGACTTCACCTAAGCACGCGTTTCGGTGGTGACATATATTCTAACATCGCAAAACTAGGCAGCAGTGCAAGTGTCGAGCCAATGTCAAGCTTCGGCCGTAGTCGCGTCGAGAGAGCCTTGCCAACCTGGATTAATGTTGTAGTAGAAATGCTTCCAGTCATCCAGCCAGACTTCGGCCAGACGCGCATTGTTGTGGTTGACCACGCGGCCCGTGCCGCCCGGGAACGAGTAGGGCGTGGTCTTGCGGAACACGTGACCGACGTGCGAGCACGGGGCGATCTCCAGCGTGCCACCGCACATCCACACCTAGCCGTGTTAGTCAATGTTCAACGAACTATGGGACCGCCACAATGCACAAAACAGTACAAGTACGGTGATACCAAGCTGCCCGCCAGTCTCGAAAAAAAGCTATTCTGGAATGATTATCGCGGGATCTTCGAGGATCTATATTCTAGTGTTCGCGAGCGACTTAGTTGCGCTGGGGGAAAATTAATTTCGTCTCTTGTTGTGTGTAAATAACGTTCACTTTTGCTTATAAGGGACAAACCGGTATTGTTTTATAGAGTAAGTAATAATTCTTTCCAACATATTGATTTCGTAATCTGCAACATCTTATTTAAGAAAATAATAATGAATCATTAATTCAGTGTTTGACCACTTAGGAGAAAAGCTATAAAATTTTGCTCACATTATATCTCACGAAAACCGATAAAGGAGACAGGAGGAGTATAGGAGGAGATGTTAAGTAAACGGCCCGTAACATAGAGGCACATTTTTACCCTACGATGGCTACCCAAAAATGGCTACTCTCTGCAACGGTATTTTGAACAAATGACTAACATCGATTACGTATCGAACAATGAATAATAAATAACATAAACGTAATCTTGAGACCAGTGTAATCGATACGTTTATGGGTCGTATCGGTGGCCGTAGCAAATGAAGTTAAATTACTATGAAATTCTTTGGCTAATATAAAACAAAAGAAGAAATAAAAAGAAAATCGCAATATACATCGATGAGAATAGCGAGAACTTGATAAATCCGATAATTGTCGAAATATGTAGTAGGCATGTTTAGTACCGAATACATTTAAACTACCTATTTTACTTATATTGTGTATGTTTTTATGTGGCGTAATATTAACACATACCTCGTTGAACATTGTTTGACCCAAAAGGCATTTGTTAAATCTTTTGTGTAATGACTTATGTCCCAAAGGCGCGACGTTGAAGTATCATGTAATATGGTTGAAATGGTGAGAAATGATTGAAAACTGTAAAGAACGTCAATACAATTTGAACCTTCCCGTCGAGAGCATGAGGTCTATATTTGAACGGCTTAGTTTGTCACAAATGTTTGTTACATAAATAATTTCAACTGTATCACACTCTTTGCAGTTGTACAAACAATCATTTCATTAAATCATTTACCAGTTACGTCAATTACTATCTTTTGTTATATAAATGTAAATAATGTAAATGCCTAGTAATAAATGTACGTCAACATCGAACCAGTTGTGTTAAACATATTAGTAATACTTATATAAAACCAAAAAATATGTTGTAGACTTTATATTAGTGACAGAGTACTTTTAAATCTTACAGGAACTATTTCTAAAAACAATATCGAGATATTATAATAATTAGCTATTGTTTATAAATAAGTAGTTGATGACTTTAAGCCTATAAGGCATGTTATGACATATTTGCGGTACAATAATACATATAATTCTATTAAGCCATGATTTATGACTAAGAACCGTAACGCTTCAATGGTAGGTACTGGATATGGGTTTTTACGAAAGCAATTGACGCTGTCTGAGAATCATTTTTTCCGTTTTTTTTTTCAGTAGGATAGTCGGAAACGTAACTAAATACAATGGTGGTCACCCTATCATATTTTACGCATACATATTGTGTCGTTGTCTATTTGATCAGGGTGAACCAGTTGTAATTATATTTTAATAATGTAGTGATGAATATCTTGAGCTAGAACATATTTAGGTTCCCTTTTGATACTTAAACATGTCTTATCATTTCTGAGCCTGTATGAGCGTTGCATTACAGCCACTAACGCCTACTTGGCACATGAAGCCACTAGTCAACGCCACTAGACACCGGCCACTAGCAGCGAGCGAACTAGTCCGTAAGCCCACTCCCAATACGTCTATTGCTTATGTAAACACGATAAAATGCATGGCAGCAGGTCGAGAAAGTTGTGCTGAGCTAGAATCAGAAGGTTATCGCGCCTAAAATTGGCCGAAAGTTTGAAAATTCCTTCACTTCCAATCAAAATTGTAAGGGTGTACATTTACTTCATGTGATAACAGTACGAGACATGTAGCATCATTTAGCGCTTTAACCGTAGAGAGAGTAAACCTTAGTATGTCAGTCCTGAAATGGCTGGAAGTACTTGGCAGACGGTACCAAAGTTGGCACCTTTTCAAAGTTTCGGCCAATTTTAGGTGCGATTACCTTCTGATTCTTGCTCAGCACAACTTTCTCGACCTGCTGCCATACATTTTATCGTGTTGTCATGAGACGTAGGCGTATTGGGAGTGGGCCAGCAGCTTGTGGCTCGGACGCGACTACTAAAGGCCGAGCCACACCTAGTGCGTTGTGCAGCACGTACACCGCTGCGTTGTAAAGTATGAATCCCCATACGACATGTCACACCGGATGCGTCTGCGTTGCGTGTGCGTGCACGTCTACAAAGACGCATCCGGTGTGACATGTCGTATGGGAATTCATACTTTACAACGCAGCGGTGTACGTGCTGCACACGCAGTCGGTGTGGCTCGGCCTTAAACGCTCGGTGTGCGCCATGAAACAACTCGCAGCTTCTGGCGGCCACGTGGCTCAATGTACGGCGACTACAAAAGTAAAAGCTTTACAGTTCTTAGTCAAAAGAATTGGTGTGGTAATTGACGCAATATTTCAGATCAACAAACCCCGTAGCTTACTCATTCATTGCTTCTGCATTGATAAGAAGCAGAAGATAGGAGCAAATCATAGTAAAAAATGCTACTAGTAGGTAGAAATATAGGAAAAAGGTCTAAAGTAGAAACGAAAGACAAACGTATAAATGTCGCTTCCACGCAAAAGCACCGTTCAGTCGGTAGTCAATAAGGCACTATTCGCATAGCGATGCGATTAAAAATGGACCTTATTAACAGCCAACACAGGGGTCACTTTTGCATGTTAACGACACAAATGAAGTAAAAAACAAACAAACATGCGAAATGGATGAATAATGCAGCTGCAATGGTTATTATGAAGCTGTTAAGATTATTAAAACTGTTAATATCGAAGGCGATGTTAGTCTAACCCAAGCCACAACAAAACTTTGTATTATTTTAAGTCGACTGCTATCACTTTGCACGGAAAATTACAGTTAAATCGGTTAATTGGGTAATTAATGTTGTTATTTCAATATTCATTTAAGTTAATTATTGAGTTCAGACAGTTAAAAACCGCTAGATGAGTTCATTTGTAGATATTCAAAGTGTTCTAGATTGGCACTTGCAAGTAAGTCAACGGTATCTGCTAGATGGACTCACTTAGGCTACATATGCTCTGACAGGTGGCTTGTTTAGCGCATAGAGCTTAGCGAGTAGCGAACTCAAACGAACGCTATAATAGGCGCCCAGCAATCCACCTGCGAGTGCGTATGTAGCCTGTAGCTTAGCCACAACTTCTATATCGGCCATACATGGGCGCGAGAGATCGGAGCTGGCCTCTCGCTCTAACGTATACCACGTCGCTGTCGTGTCCGAACACTTAGTATGATAATCTACATCGATACACTGAATAGGTAATATATATTTTACTTTTTATTTATTTATTCGTATGGCATGGGTACAGTTCTTTACAAATTTAATATTAAAACCACCGTGGGTTAGAGCTGTATGTTGCTGCGAGGCTATTAGTATAAGCAGTACTTTAAAAACAAAGTTTAAACCGACTTTAATTCAGTATTTCGCCAAGCCACATAGGTTACATGAAAATGTCCACATTACCTTTCGAATTTACCACATGCACTGCTTTCCGATAACAAATGCGTTGTTTATTACAGAAAAAACCCAAGTCGTTATCTGTGAGCTGATAATATTTGAGAAGTTCCGTCGATTCCTCAAGGATCTCAGAATTAACAGTATTAACACTTCATTAGTTGCTACTTCAACGGAATCATGTCAGAATCTTTGAAGTCATCTGTGGTCTTCATCAACAGTTCCACTTCACCAAAATTGCAATTTCCGAGGCTACACGAGTTATAACAGAAAATACCGAAATCGCTACACGCGTGCCTATAAAGTTTGAGGGTTAATTTAATTGTTACCTAGCAAGTCATCTAGCGGTTATTTTCTGTACTAAAATCAATCGGGTTAGATGTTAGATTCGAACACGAAGCGTAAAGGCACACTTATCAACCCGGCACCGAAACCATAACGCCTGGCCAAACTAGTTGCCATGGCAACTCGGTTGATGTTTCCACTGGGGCAAATAGGCGAAGCGAATGAGAAACTTCCCACTATCGTCGATTAAATACTGATATGTTTTATCGCTGATTGTAGTACATTTCGAGTTTTTCAGAATACATTATGTCACCAGCACCAGTGTCAATATCCACCAATCCTGTTTAAAATAATAATCATTAATGTCATTGGTGGATTTTGACAGCAAGGCCTCTCACCAGAACGCTGCTGGTGATTTTCAATACCGAAAAAACCAATGAAATAATGAATGGATATTCAACAACACCTGGCAACACCGTGGAGAAATCAACAAATCATGTTTAATCATCATCAATTTCACTGGTGGAAAAAGACCGCCAGTGCTGCCAGCTAGTGACATAATTCATCATCATCATATCAGCCGAAAGACGTCCACTGCTGGACATAGGCCTCCCCCAAAGAGTGCCACAATGGCCGGTCCTGCGCCACCCGCATCCAGCGGACTCCCGCGACCTTTACCACCTGGTAAAGGTGATGACCTCATCAGTCCACCTTGCAGGGGGCCTACCCACGCCGCGCCTTCCGGTACGTGGTCGCCACTCGAGAACCTTTCCGCCCCAACGGCCATCGGTTCTACGTGCAATGTGACATAATTGCATTCTGGAAACCTTCATTTAATGCTTGCCTCATCGGTGGAAACACACACTAACCCCTTGTATGCTCAGGTACTGATCCGTGACAAACATTTGAACCCATTGTTTTACATATCAAAGCCCTCATTGATTAGACAATTATTATACGTATCGCGGCGAATCTTGATCCCTATGACAGTTGTCATCTCCGTACAATGTATAACCTTAAAACGTCTCAATCCTCAAGCGCTCTTTTACCCACTTTTACTTATCACTTACTGTATGATTATTAGTCCCTTGGGAAATACTATTAGGTGCACTCCACAGAACCGTAAATTGATTTGAGATTGGCCTAAGCAGCAAAAAGCTACAATACGAAGAAAAAATAACCTTAAAACGTAAAATAGTACAGAGATGACAGCTGTCACACGGATCGAGATTCGCCGCTATACGTATTAATCCGCATACGAGTCGTCAAGCCGGTGCCGAGTTAGTAAGCACGCGAACTGTCCCCAGCACAATGGTAGCATCGACACTCCGAACCTGGATTCATGGCGTAATAGAACTCCCCCCACTCGTCCATCCAGACTTCCGCGACGCGCGCCGCGTTGTGCAGCACCACGTTCTGCACGCCGCCCGGGAACGAGTAAGGGCTCTTGTCGCGGAACACGTGCCCGACGTGGGAACACGGCTCGATCTCCAGCCGCCCGCCGCATTGCCACACCTTTCGGTATAATTTACTTACAAACTTGCCCATTCCTGTCACACTTAGTGCTCGGTCTTATTGCATTAGAGAGAGACAGAGAGAGAGAGAGAGAGAGAGAGAGAGAGAGAGACTATTGCCTTTCGGTATAATCATGTAAAAAAATAAGTTTAATCCCGTCCCGGTTAATCATATCTTTACATTGTGACGTCAATCAGATATGTGTTTCTTCAAGATAGTGATTCACACGGACGGTACCAGAGATCATTTGGCATAATATGACATTATATATAAGATATATGACTTTGAAGAAGCAGGATAACCAACTGAATCAACGTATCAAAATGCGAAAAGACCAGTTTTATTACTATGAATGACATATTTACTCAGTTTTCCAAGATAAGCTGTTTTATCTTAGACGTTTGCAATAAGTAACTGGCTTTCATTAGCATGACAGATGTAATTTAAATTAGCCTTATTCATGAATAGCAAACCAGAGTACTCGTATAAGCCTAAGACTTACTTAGACAAATTCAACCGTACTACCTTGAAAACAAAACATTCAAACGATTTTGACTTTGATAAAGATTATGGCAACTAGAACCAATGCACAATTGCAACTGGCTGTGACAGACGGACAGACTCCGAGTGATCGCATAAGTGTTCAGTTGGAGTCCCATTTTGGTACGGAACCCTAATTAATATAATTTACTTTAAAAACAAAGTTTTAACCGACGAAAAATCAATCATCCCCTATTTTCCTACCCTTAGGGTTGGTTTTTTTTTTCCAAATTTATATGGGACCAACTTTGGGGTATACTCTTTCCAATTAAAAAAGAATTATCCAAATCGAACTACTCTGTAAAAAGTTATGCGTGGTCATACATAAAAAAAAAATATATACGCGTCGACTTGAGAACCTCCTCCGTTTTTTTCGTCGGTTGAAAAATATCACAAATTGTAAACTAATATTCCTATTATGTTACGCTGCTAATACTCGTACGCATAATCATGAAAATAAATAGACAAAACTGTGACGTTTGTGTGTCGAAATAACTGTAATATAACATGTGAGAACATACATAAAAAGAACAGCGTACACAAGTGCCCAATAAAAGTGTCGTACACGCCCCTTCGGATGTATCGTTTGCGGGTCACTATTGTGTCTCATAATTTCATATGCCATACGATTACAATAATTATATTTTTTGCTGAATCAGCCCTCGTAACATATAACTTGTCACCGAGATAAAGGATGCTGCATTTGTTGCATTTACCTCTATTTTGGTGAAGAATTGTGTCTTGCTTGCCCTATTCTATTACATTAGAAAACTATTCAGTATTTTTACATACTAAAAAGTTTTCAGTTAATGATCTTGATCTAGTTTAATTGAAAATAAACGATAATAATGGATAGACCAACACATTGTGACATATAATATGAACACAGGTGTTACAACAAGAGTTGAGGACACGCACGCATTCATTACGTGACCAATGAAACTTTGGAATTTAAATTATATTTCATTCAGATGGATCAACAGCCGTCAATTAGATTATATATATCTATTAGTGCGTTTACTTTCATTTTCGCTCTGTAAGGGTTTTCGCACACTTATCAACTGGCACAGCGACAGCGCCTCGCTATAAATTATCATTGCCATGGCAACTTGCAGTCGCCGTTCAGGTTGAAGTGTTGACGAATTGATAAGTGTGCGTTTACTTTAATTTACCTCAACTCTCGTTACGACACCAGCGGGGCTAAAGCCGGGGTTATATTAGAGCCACGCCGCGTGTCGCAACGCGTACTTTGTATTGAACGTGGCGACACGCGGGACTGAGCTAATGTAACCACGTTCATACAAAATGTATGTAACCGATTGCGTTGCGACACGCGGCGTGGCTCTAATATAACCCCGGCTTAACACAACTGACGCAGCGAGGCGATGCGAGTAGAATTCTACCTTTCTCTTTCTAATTAGCAGTGCGAGTGAGAGCAGTGCAAGTTGTGCTCATATAGCACAAATCACCGATGTCTTCTCGCAATATACCAAGAAAGAGTAGGGTTGGACCTCTCTCGAACTGACGAGTTACGCTATCCCCGCTGTAATACAAAACTCGAAGACATTCGCAAACTCCACAAACCCAGCCCAGTTAAACAAATCCAATACGATACCCGGAAGCTCATCTCCAAATTCTCTCCGCCCCAGATGTCCATGCCCTGGTCGTAGGAGCCGATCTTGTAGAAGTAGTCGCGGTCAATGGCGAACAGTCCGCCGGCCATTGTGGGCGTGCGGAGGGGGGCGGTGCGGTCGCCGCCGCGGCGTTGCATCTCGCGTTCAGGGACGCGGTACCTTGAACAGAAATTCAGTATTTGACAAAAGTCAAACCAGCTTCTTTTTATGAAACGTCAAAAACGCTCCGTAATGCCATCACACGTACCGAGCAAACGGGCGAGACAGTGCTCTCGGCCGAGTACTCGGTGCGTATCAACAGTCACTCGCTATGTTATACGCACCGAGTACTCGGCCGATTAGTATGCAATTTGTAAGGATTACTATGTTGTGACGTCGCAATCAAACAACGTCCTTATTGTTAGTTTTTATGAATTTAAAAATCTTAATATAGCAAACATAAATGATAAATAAATAAATGATGTTATATATGTATATAAGTATCTATATGTATGTATCTAATATATATATCATCGCCTAGTACCCACAACACAAGCCTTACTGAGCTTACCGTGGGCCTAGGTTGATTTGTGTAAGATTGTCCCGTAATATTTATTTTTATTTTATAGCTTGATACTTTCCGATTATTTTCGTAATGTTTATCTGTTGCTAAATAATCCCCAATTAATCAAATACCCAATTACAACGATATATGTGTCGTTACTTAATAATACTGGGCGTTTTCCGCAAGTCGACATCCATTGTGCCTATTTTGCTTGATATATGTGTCGTTTTAAATCATTTGATATTTAACAGTGACTTTTCGGTGATCCGGAAAACCTCGTGAGGAAACCGGTCTAATCCTAATAACAACTAGTTTTCCCTCCGGGTTGGAAGGTCAGATGGCAGTCGCATTCGTAAAAAGTAGTCTACGCCAAATCTTGGGAATAGGTAGGTAGGCCAAAGCGGACCCCGGCCGGGCTCCTTTAGATTATTATGATTATGATTGAGAACGCTCGGAGGAAGATGAAATGTGTATTTTTTTTAAACAAGTAGCTTCGTGTCGCAGATACTTATGATATTCTTAATTATACTTCAATATGTCTAATATATGCGACCCTTGCATAAGGTGCATATAGTAAGGTCAGTCTCTTTATTACACTGGAGTGAATTTTATAAAAAAAAAGCGGCCAAGTGCGAGTCGGACTCGCACATGAAGGGTTCCGTTAAATAAATTGCAGTTTACGATTTATGACAGACGTCGGGGTTTTCGGAGCGGGAATGATTTGAGAAAGAGTAGAGATAAACAGATATGTTAGTCTAAGAAAATATCTTATTATGCCTAATGAATAACTACCTCTCTGTGAGTTGTATACAATCTGTGACAAAGTTTTATTTTAATTTCCGTAAAAGTCTTATAACTTATAAGGTAACAATAAAAATAACTTTAATTAATTACCTGCTGTAAATTGAATAGTTGACACGATTTTCAGAGTAAACTATTAATATTTTTTCTATATTTGGGACAGTTAATCTACGGCGTCTTGCTGTAAATATCCATTTCAAGGAGCTAAATGATCTTTCCACGTCGACAGTTGTAATAGGTGCGTGCATATTTAAATTTTTTGTAGGAATCAATTGATGCACGAGAAGTTTGAGATTGAAGTTCTATTTCTTTGCCTTGTACCAACTCATTTATAATTTTTAGTGTGCTATAGCCAGAATTCTTCTTTAACACCAACTTCAGTTTATCATAAATCTGTTTTCCTTTTACGCTCATGTTTAATTTGGAAACATCTCTATAGGTTTCATGAACTATTTTTAAACTATCGCTGATGGACAGCTTCGCATCCTGTAGTTTTTTAATAGCATTTGGGATAGTCATCAAATGATTTGCTATGAAATTTAAGTCGCTTTTTATATTTGCATTTCCAAACGCTCTTTTTGCCTTTCTAATACTCTGGGCTTCGGTGGGACTGAATGTATTTAGAACACGTTTCACTTCATCGTAATGTTTGCTGTAATACGTTGCAGCTTCTATCCAGGTTCCCCACCGAATAATTGTTGGTCGAGGTGGTAAAGGCACTCCGGGGAGCATTTCTTTAAACTTTTGTATTCTTTAAGGAGATTTCAAAAATGTCTTCTTAACATTTGCGATTAAATCATTCACATCTGGATAAAGTTTTCTTACTAGTTCAGCCACTCTATTTAAACCATGAGCCAAACATGTGACGTGCAAAAGATTGAGAAAAATACATTTTAAATTTCTTCCAGCCTTTAGCATGTAGCCCACACCGTCAGTTAAAAGTAAAAGTACTTTATTGTGATTATTATGGTTAGCACCCCATAATTCATCAAGAGCACTTGTGACCGTATTGGATATTGATACATTTTTCGTGCTGTCTAACCATTTACTGGATATCAAGTGTGTAATGCTCCCACTATTACGTTAGCTATTTGACGACCATAATCATCCGTGGTTTCGTCAACACTCACATATATATATTCATTTTTTAGCTCGCTCCGTATTTTATTCATTTTTTCATCGTAAGCTTTATTTAAATATTCCCGTCGCAGTTGACATTCCGAAGGAACTTTTGCTGTTTTTCCAAATTTACCAGTAACACAATTTTCGATAAAATCTTTAAATATCGGATTGTTTACCTGCGTCCATGGTATATTACAGCCCACATTAAATTTCAAGAGCTCACTATTGAAATCATATTTCATACCTGTATGTTTATTAGATGCGACATGTCGCGTTACACTAGATTTCGTTTGAGCGAAGCTCACATTGCACTTGGTGCAAAATAATAAAGAATCTCGAACCTCTATCTCTGGATTATTTTCTATCCACGAACGCATAAACTCGTAACGAGTTTTTTTTCTCGGAGGCATATTTGTGTTGTCTGATTATTTACAGTTTTTTAAAATACAATTGCATATAAGTTTATCTACTAGACAAGCAAGGGTAACGGTTGACAATAGGTGTCTAATACAATGTCAATCTTGACGCTCGATATCTATGAAGCATTTTCTTATAAATGAATAGACTTAACTGAAGAGGTTGATAATGAATGACCAATATAAAATATGTACCTATATGTATGATTAATCTTTATTTATTTTTCAATCAATTATTCATTCGGTAGAAACCTACTAGGGTACGATCTGTTTTTAAGTAAATACCTACTCTTTGGCTAATGTCAAACGTTCCCGCTCCGAAAACCCCGATGTTTGTTTATGACGTATTAAAAAAAACTACTTACCAGATCTCGTTCAAACCAATTTTCGGTGGAAGTTTGCATGGTAATGTACATCATATATTTTTTTGAGTTTTATCATTCTCTTATTTAAGAAGTTACAGGGGGGGGGACACACACATTTTACCACTTTGGAAGTGTCTCTCGCGCAAACTATTCAGTTTAGAAAAAAATGATCTTAGAAACCTTAATATCATTTTTGAAGACCTATCCAATGATACCCCACACGTATGGGTTTGATGAAAAAAAAATTTTTGAGTTTCAGTTTTGTGTATGGGGTCCCCTAAAACTAAATGTTTTTTTTCGATTTTTGTGTAAAAATCTTAATGCGGTTCACAAAAAACATCTACATACCAAGTTTCAACAGTATAGCTCTTATGGTTTCGGAAAAAAATGGCTGTGACATACGGACGGACAGACAGACAGACGGACATGACGAATCTATAAGGGTTCCGTTTTTTGCCATTTGGCTACGGAACCCTAAAAATGCACGTAATATTGACAAGTAATAACCAGGTCGTCAAGTCGCTATATGTGCACTTACAAAATTTAGGGAGTTCCTTCAAATTGCCACGAATATTGAGCAAACTTATATGTATGTGAACACCCCATAAATTTCATGACATTGAAGGCCCATACTGAATATTCTGTACACATACAAGAATTCATGTCGATTCATTTACAAAAGATATAAAAAGCTGGTTTCGTATTCAATTTATTAAACTTACTATAAACGTGGAACCTTCGGCACTACCACGAACTTCGAATCTCGAACTTCGTATAACTCCGTCTCTGACTCTCGAGTATCATAAACCATAAGTGCGATAGAGACGGAGATATACGAAGTTCGAGATTCGAAGTTCGTGGTTATAGCTCTTATCTAAAAGTACCAATTAAAACCCTTGCGCTAAAATATTCATTGTTTCAGTCTCATTGAGTTTTACTGCGGCACGGTTGGTTATTAACATAATTACTTTACCATGGCAAAGCATCGTTACTCTGCACAAAATTCATCTGTGTGCATTACGCAATTTGCTTTGGCAAATCTTATCGGAGGAAGTGTGGTAATGAATGCAGATTTGTTGTAGTGAGTCGGGTTAGCATGAGTTCCTAATGACTTATACGGTTGTAATTGTTTGTAACTAAACTAGCTAACAGACGTTCGGGCCGGAAAACGGTTTGATTTAGCGAATACAGACTAGGCGATTGATACGTAGCAGCTATTTGGGTTATACAGAGATTTAGATTCGCATGTATCCTGCGGATATAGTCAGAAGTAACTGCAACGCCTAATTTTTGGTTGGACTCACATAATGTACATCATCCTAGCGTTATTCCCGGTTGTGCCCCTAAAAGAGCCCGGGGCCCGCTTTGACACCTAATCCCAAGATTTGGCATAGGCACTAGTTTTACGAAAGCGACTGCCATCTGACCTTCCAACCCAGAGGGAAAACTAGACCTTATAGGTAGGACCGGTTTCCTCACCGAAAAGCTAGAAATAGAAATATTTTATTTGCAATAAATGTGGTACATAATGGTGTTACAATTGTTGTGAGGCCATACATTTAAATTCAAATTCAAATTCAAATATTTATTCGTGACACACAATTTACACATACAAAAGAAATAATAAAATACATATTTTGTCACGAAATGGACCCTGCTCAGCATATTGCTAGCTTTGCAGCCAGCGCTGGTCTTCCGCAGGGTCCATTCGGTGAGAGCATGGCTAGGCTTAGGCTTTAGGCTTTAAGAAAGTCATGCAGAATTGAATTCCTCACACATAAATCGCACTTTAGTAGCACAAAAACAGTGTATCCGGGCAATAGCCAATATCTCACGAAGAACATCTTGTAAAGACACTTTTATGAAATTGAAGTTGTTAACGGTACCCTCTTTATACAGGGTGGAAATATAAGTCGGGCCCTGGAGGGAAACTACTTTAAATCATTAATCTGGCTCATTTTACTTAAAGGAGACATTCCTTTATTTTTAAAAAGAAACAAAACTGCATTCAAAGATTTTCAAAAAAGCCTTACACAGGGCCAGGAATCGAACCCAGTCGAATCTGTCTAAAAATCTGAGTTCGTTTTTTTTGCGTAAATTAATAGTTCTAGGTGTAAGGAACTATTGTTGCTAAGGAACTCTGTATCTGCAATCACAGGAAAATGATGAATTTCATAGTTTAATGTACGGAAATGGACCTCTCCATATTTACTAACCCGCTTAGTATGTATGTATGTAAGTATGGGGAGATGTGACATCTGAAACTAGAAGAAATTGGTAAATTCGAAGTTTTATTTATTTTAAGTTTCGATCAAAGAGGAAAATTGAAAAATTATTCGCCACGGGCGGGATTTGAACCCACGACCTCTGGAATCCGTCCATTGCTCTTATCCAACTGAGCTACCGTGGGTCCACAACAGGGTTCCTTAACAACAAGTGTTCCATACATCCAGAACTATTTATTTACGCAAAAAAATGAACTCAGATTTTTAGACAAATTCGACCGGTTTCGATTCCCGGCCGTATGTGAGGCTATTTTGAAAATCTTTGAATGCAGTTTTGTTTCTTATTAAAAATAAATGAATGTCTCCTTTAAGTAAAATGAGCCAGCTTAAGGATTTAAGGTAGTTTCCCTCCAGGGCCCGACTTATCTCACTTATTTCAAAAGCTATAAATAAACCGGTCAAAAAGGAATGTATTTAACTCTAAAAATAAATAAAAATGAATAGATAAATGCATTTGTAAAATATACCATATCTTGTGCCATAACCCTATGCTGACAATTTAATAACGTATGAAAGTAACGAATGCCAATTTAAACAAAGTTCTATTTCACTAACATGATAATTTTAGGGTCAATAAGATACTTAAACGATTATATCATGGATATTTGGCAGTGATAAAGCCCTTGCACTAGAAATCTATCGCAAAATAAATAAATTAAGTTTCTACTGTAGCAATGTAATTTCATAATACTCTGATACTGAAATTATATATTATATACTGTTTTGTAAAAAATATACCTCGCCGAGTTTTTTACGCCGGTCCTTTTCGAGGCAGAGGTTTTCTTTCCGAACCGGAGGTGGTAGTTTATCGACATTTATAGGTGCATGTAATATGCCTAAATTGAAGAATAAAATCACTTTGATTTTAAGACTATACCCATAACGAAAACCTTATTGAATATACTATTAGGCTAGTTCGATTTGTGAAAGATTGTCCCTAATATTTATTTATTTATTTATCATGATCATGATTGTACAAAAGCTGTTAACTAATAATTAACGATATGTAATTGACGACAGGAAAAAACACTTTTTTTTTACTTTGTACAACCCATATGTCTGTGCGTGAGACAGTAATTTTCATCTATTCTGACAGACTACATGCGTAGGTATGGTGTGCGTGGTCTGTCTGTATTGTTTACTCACCGTCAAGATTTGTTTATGTATATATAATATATATATATATATATATATATATATAACAATAACTATCGTCAGCAGACTACTTTGAAGCGATAATACAAACATAATACGAACGCAGCTATGAGCTGTATAAATATGTATGCCTCTTTCATTCTAATCTAATAGGTAGGTGCATAGCAGTTTCCATGTCAGTCCGGAAGATAATAACGTTTGGTTGACAGCTAGATCCATTCATGCTGTTTTCGTGAATTCATATCATCATCGTCATCATATCATTCGAAAGACTTCCACTGCTGGACATAGGCCCAGAGTGCCACAATGACCGGTTCATATACGTATGAAAATGAAAATATTTTTATTGTAAAATCAGTACATCAGTTTCATCATCATCATTGTCAGCCCGTAATCGCCCACTGCTGAGCATAGGCCTCTCTTCGAGTACGCCACCCGTCCCTATCCTGGGCTAATCTTATCCAGAAGTGACCCGCGATCTTCCTAATATCGTCCACCCATCGAGCTGGTGGACGGCCGACGCTCCTTTTACCTAGAAGTGGCCACCAATCTGACACCTTTTTGCTCCACCTACCATCATTCTGCCTGGCAAGGTGTCCTGCCCAGCTCCACTTGAGTTTAGTAATGGTATCTCCAACGTCGCGCACCTTAGTGCGACGTCGGATCTCAACATTCCTCACTCGGTCTTGTAGTTTAATGCCGTACATCAGTTTAGTTAATACAACAGATAGAGTGCACTTTTTTTAGATAAGCCTACGAACGGTGTCCTGTCCTGAACTAGGTAAACCTGTCTTATAGTTGGTGATGTATAGACTATGTCTAAAGCTTAGGTTATTGGGTCTATCTGTAGGTACTATTAGTATGCGGTGTATGCTAGGCTCGTGTAATGAAGAACAATAGAACTGCGGAGGGCAGTAAGACAATGGCTACGGATGGTCGCTTCCGCAGGTCACTCGCAGTTGAGATTTAATAGGTAGTGAACAATTGAACATCTCGAAGCCGCCAGAAGAACTATGACGGTGGTTTATGGCGTCTAGCAAATTATTACAGAGGACAAAACATGACGTCAACTTTGCACTAGTTTGTGTGAGCGTAAAGGATGTTTTATACAGGGTGTATCTGTATTATTCAAACGGGGCAGTGGAGGAAGATCCGAAACTACAAGCGACACCGAAATTTGCTCTTTTATCCCTTTCTGAAACTAAAACTATAAACTGAAATACGGCATTTTCCTGTGAGGGTTTCTTAGCAACAATAGGCTTGTTGCGTGTTGTTAAAATTGATAACGTCGTGTTGCTAAATGGATAGTAAACTATCAAATGATTGTAATAAAGAATAAATTACAAAATATAATTCAAATCATAAGAAGATATGATCCTTGAAATTCTAGAAAAAAAAGTTTATTTATTTATTGTCCAAGAGTAAATTTAAAGGTACCAATAGAATCCTTACGCTTTTATAGAAACAAATTTGTATGACAACTATGTACCTAAACGCAGTATTTCGCGACCGAAACAGCAATTTACTTCATTTTCCATGCAACGGTTAGTACAAATTGCACGGTGTGACGTCATACTTTAAAGCCATCAGTATGAAGCGTTTCGGCTGCTGTTAGCGAGGTCCTTCTTTAACTCGATTTTTTGGGTATTAATGTTCTTTAAATGTAGTTGCTTCCATACAAACATTTGTTCCTCTACAAAAACTGGTTGGAGGTCACAAGCCCATTGGGTACTTTCCTGGGCAAAAAATATATAATTCTATTTGGCCCGTATATATTTTTTTGTTTGATTGACAAAATAAAAAATACGTCTCCAATTTTTTTTCAATTGGCTACTTTTTTAGGAAAGTAGCCAATTGTGCCTGACATCCGGCACTATAACTTTACGCAACAAAACTAACACCGATTTTAGGCAAATTTTCGGCCGTGCATCAGGCTTTTTTGAAAATCTTTGAATGCAGTTTTTATTTTTTCTAAAATCGGTCTCGTGACTCCTACAGCAAGTTTCCTTATCTCTTGCAGTTTCCGATTTTCCCTCACTGCTCGTGCAAGTTTAATTCGAGATGCTCAATACAATTAGTCTTTACAATATCACTGAACTATCTCATCATCTCTTCCATAATGACATGAATCGCTCTCCTTTGTCATTGTAATCATATTTCACGAATCAATGAACTCGATCAGCATTATAAACACAAGTTTCCTTTGCCTTTTATAATTGTTATTTTTAAAGATCGGCAGCGTTGGATTGATTTACACCAAACATTTCCAAACACGCTTTTCCGTTTCCGACAACAGTTTGTTCAAATGCCTTTTGAATCCATTTATACTTTGATGTAAACTAAATCGATTCTTACTAAATGGCATAAAATAGAACTTATTCGTGTGTACAAAATATAACTCTGATAAATAAAAACTTGTCAATAGAATCAAGCCACCCACACAACTAAGCCAAAGAAAACAGTCTATACAAACACTAGAGACTTGATTAAATTTTTACTCGAAACAGTAAAGATACCGGCCCTCCCACGCGACTCTTCGGTCCAATTCACAAATACCATAACTAGAACGAAAAAGTCGAAGCAAATCTGATTAAAATGGTAATATGATTGACAAGGACTCCATACTTTTACCTAATCTGCATAACTGATTATAATAACAAGCATAAAAAGTTTAAAAAGCTATATCCCAACTACGGAAAAGTAACTACGAATAATATTTTTATACATTTGAACTCGAAAATTTCTCCTCTTTCATTTGATACTCAACACGCTATGATAGGAAAAGATTTGTTTCAAAGTTAGTCACTTATTTGTGAGTGACAGCCGCCATGTTTTTATTTTTCATACAAAAGGTAGCCTTTAATAATCAATAGACACCCCATTTATCAAAATCGGTTCAGTAGTTTAAGCGCTACAGTGGAACATAAACAAATACAAACATCATCATCATCATATACAGCCGAAAGACGTCCACTGCTGGACATAGACCTCCCCCAAAGAGTTCCAAAGTGACCGGTCCTGTGCCACCCGCATCCAGGTTTACCAGGTCATCAGTCCACCTTGTGGGAGGCCTCTACCAACGCCGCGCGTTCCGGTACGTGGTCGCCACTCGAAATACAAACATACACTGCTAAAAACATATCCCTTCCTTACGCCTCTGTCGTCGTCGGGCAAAAAAAAAAACTGTAGCAAACAAGTTTATACAAAATGCAATTTTATTACTTACCACCTAAAGTTGAGTTTCCAGTTGAATCCTCCCCAGGTCATGTCGGAGGCTTGGATGTATTCGAAGGTGGTGTCTGAGATGACGTCTATGATGGGGCACACGACGGTGCTCCTATCTTCTACGATCCGTGCAAGTAAAGGCTCGAGCCATCCCTCTAAAACATAAATAAATAATTAATAGTTGCAAATAGGAAAATGTATAGTTGCGTATTTGGTCGTATCACAATCAAGCCATCCGGTATGGTAAATTGGCTGAATATAGCGCTATATCGCAAGTTGTATTAAGCAACTAGCAAAAGGTACACAATTTATTTAATCGTATGGCATTTTGGCCTTTGAGTTTGTCACTCTTTAGTACCCAGGGGACACGTGCAGGGTTGTTGTAGGTAGCTTCTGCGGACGCAAGTGACAGTTGTCGCCCCTTCAAGTCAAGTGAGTGGGCAACTCGACTGTTAGAGGTTCTTAAGCCGCCCGAAGGCCTCTAAACTCGGCCTAACGACTATTGTCCTAGACAGCAGCCGGGATTGCTGCTTAGCGTGCCTTCCAAAGCACGGAAGCGCTCATTTATAGTAACCACTCAAACAGGCGGTCACCCATCCAAAGACTGACCACTGCCATCTTTGCTTAACCTACGTTATCGTTTCCGACTCCCAGGCGCCGCTGGGCTATGAACGCTTCAGGTACACAATGACTTAACCTCTTGACAAAACAACTCGCGATTTTCAAAGTCTGTCGCAAAGCGTAAAGGTGTACTTTACAGTATGTTGTGCCTAGCCTTAAAAATGCAATTAGATATACGTCGACAGTAATATCGTCCGGGATAGTGCAATACCGCGAATAGTCCATTTCAAATACGAAGGCCTACTTGAAACTTAACAATAGGGCTCATAATGTTTGCCTTTGAGTATCTTTTGTTATCACTAATCCTATTGTTAACGCCCATTGACCGTCTCAAGTGCATCGGGCCTTCGTATTTGAAATACACTATAACTAGCACTAGTAAATAGTGCGTATCTACACAACAGCTATAGGGCAAATCCGCGTAACTGGCATTGGTTAATACCGCGTATCTAACAAATGTAGCCAAAATAATATTTCCCGCCAACGTAAAATCCTGATTAGAGTATACCTCGTGATTCAATATTTTATGTGTAGAAAAACAATCTTTGAAAATAATAAAGATACAACGTTTTAAGGTTATCCTGTAATGATGTAGATGGGCCAATCAACTTTTGGACCCACAGTATTTTGTCCGGTAACGCAAGATCACGCAACTGTCATGTTTGTTAGAGAAACTGATATAAACCAGGTACCCAATTATGTATAACGATGGTTTGCACCAGCAGTTACGATATGCCACAGATTTTAATTGGATTGATAGACACAGGTTTGAAATAGATTGATTAGAAAGTTTGTAAAAAGTAACACAGGAGACGGAAAAAGTGTGGGTGAAAAAGTTGATTGACCCAGATACGCAGTATTTACCAGTGCTAGTTACGCGGTGTGCACTAGTAGCCTAAGAAAGATACGGTCGGCAGATATCAGCATTTTTTTCACATCAAAAATTGGTAAGGGAATTTGGCTAAGTATTCTTGAATAATCCACTTACATTTAATATCGGGACGGTAAAAAATAATCTACATCAATTCTGTAAAAATCAGGTGAAAATGGTATAAACTATATTTACTTATAATTTACAAGGTACTTCTATTCTATATAAGTTCTTTGGGATACGCGCATAATCCATTTAATTTTGTTAATGAAACAAACTTTTCCATAGGCCAGGTGAAATTCAATATTATCTCAAGGTCATAAGTATTTGATTAAAATGCTGTTATTTCCTGATGCACATTTTTTTGGATTCAGGTCGTAAGTCTCATAACTAGGATATTCAAACATATTTTCATCATAAAAATACTGATAGCATTTTTGCTTGCGTGTTCATTTTTTTTCCTAACTTCCCAACATATATTTAGTGATTTCAATTATATAAGCTTTTAAAATAACATACACCTAAGAGATGTGCACAAAAAACTAGCCTGATATTGAATTCTTTCCAAAAAAAACGTATTTTTCTTAGGCTATACCAGTTCATAAAATTTATGAACTCTACTGCTCTTTTACATACGCTTTTATAATCATCAAGCGCTTCAAAATACTTAGCTGCAATTTAAGGCAAGGCCAGTTCACGATCAGACGAAAATATTGATTTTTGAGCTTCCAGTGTGAAGAAATAATGAAGAATTCTACTACAGAAAAATTACTGTAGACTGAAAAAGAAACAAAGAAAGACAATAACCGAACACAACATTAAAAAACTGCTTGGTAACTCTGTAAAAAAATCTTAAATATTACCATAAAAATAAACTTTAATGTTCGAGATCTCGTAATTTTCAACGACAATCTGTTTTTTTTTTTATAAAACAATAGTTTTTTTATTATTCTAAAATAATAACCGGATAGATTTTTAATAATATATCCAGTATTCCAAAAATCAATTAATATGTACTAAAAAGTGATGTTACACACTTCCGGACACGCACTTCCATCTCACTCACGCTTATGCTCAGTGAGAGGGAGAGAAGGTCGTGAACCGGCCTCGCCTTAGGAGCGTTCCTATGTGTCACAATAAATCGACGAAACAGCACAATCAAGCCAAATTTTGAATTGAAATTCCAAATTTCGATTCAATGAAATTACAAGAAGTATGCCAACGGACACGCAATATTGCCCTAAAGGATCTTTCTGTTAATGAACAGTAGGTTCACCACTTTAAACTCAAATGCAAGACATTCCCGTGGCTTTAATTGGCTCGTATCGTTGACCTGTTTTATCAAGAGTCGTAGAGAATCCACGTGGCTGTAGGTATGGCATATATTTACGTTTTTACGACTGTCGAATATGTTACTCCATACTAATATTATAAATACGAAAGTGTGTATGTCTGTCTGTCTGTCTGATACCTCTTCACGCTTAAACCGCTGAATCGATTGAGATGAAATTTGGTATGGAGATCGGTTGAATCCCGTGGAAGGACAGAGGATAGTTTTTATCCCGGAATTCATCCCCTAAATTCGTATGGAGCTTCGATATAAACGAGTTCCACGCGGACGGAGTCCCGGGCAGTAGCTAGTTTATTAAATAAAATTTATAAGATAACGGGGTCGTTCATTATCTATGAGCTTTTAGGAACGTGAGATGGTGACGTCACATCTCCACTTGTGGAATAGTGATCGGTATAAAGATTGTTTTATGCGTATTGTCTATTAGTCATTTGTGAGTCAAGAGCACTTTACATGCTTACGGCATTAAGTCCGCCTTTTGTACGATAAGTTCGGATGAAGATTAAATCAATAAATACATTGATTTTTAAGAACACTCGCCTGGCCAGCCAATCGTATGTAGTTAGAACAAATAAGATTTTTAAGATCTTAAACTCTGCAACGAGCTTTAATGAACATCAAAATAATTACATATGTTGATATTTTCATTTCAAACTCTTTCATCATGTCGTGTCATGTATATTCTAAATGTAAACAAGAGATACGTGGGTTTCTCCAGATCCGTACATCCATATATGTTAGTAACAACATATAAGTTAGTTGTTATTTCTCCTACGTCCGATACCCGGCGCGGGTACACGTAATTTGTAACCTAGTCACTGAAAATTTAAGACTAAATACAAGAGTTTTGGTTTAGCCCCCTCTTTCACTGCCGTGTGATGGCCGGACTTTACTCAACAAAAACCTTGTATCGAATGGACCTACAATCGGCTTCTTAATCATCCCTGTTTGCGTTCCCAGGTCGGTCGCAGCAAGGAGAACATGCTGAAGTGGGGCGCCCTGAGCAGCTCAGACGCCCAATGTCCGTGTGGTTGCGGTTCCACAAATGATGGAGCACATGTTGTCTTGCGCAGCGTGCCCGCACGCCTGCTCCAAGCAAGACCTTCGAGACGCGAAAGACAGGGCGATAAGCGTCGCCACCTTCTGGTCCCGCACAGTTTGAAGCCATCGACACGAGAAGAAGAAGAATCATCCCTGTCATCATCATATCAGCCGAAAGACGTCCACTGCTGGAAATAGGCCTCCCCCAAAGAGTGCCAAAATGACCGGGCCTGCGCCACCCGCATCCAGCGCAGTCCCGCGACTTCTACCAGGTCATCAGTCCACCTTGTGGGGAGCCTTACCCACGCCGCGCCTTCCGGCACGTGGTCGCCACTCGAGAACCTTTCCGCCCCAACGGCCATCGGTTCTACGTGCAATGTACCCCGCCCACTGCCACTGCCCTGCATCATCCATGTAATGGAAAACAATAAAACCCTTACCCGTGCATTCACAGTGAGCATCTAGGAAGGTGATGACGTCACCCTTGACGTGTTTCGCGCCGAGCAGCCGCGCTCGTATCAGACCAGAGCGTTTCTCTGTTCTGAACAGGTGGGTCGGCACTGGCAGCGTCTTTATGTAGTCTTCCAGCTTCTTGCCGAGGTGGTCTGTGCGTGAGAACTATTATGAGAACACCTTTCATACAACTGGATGTTATGATTTGTGAGAATAATCATATGTACACAATGAAGTTTCCAGGAAAGTGAATCTTACAAGGTCTGTAAGATAACTCTAATTTAAGGACCGTACCGGAAAGAAAGTAGACAACTTCAAAATGGTATTATTTTTATTCCGTGTGAAAACTGATAATGAAACAAATAGAAACTGAAAAATAAGGTCTTTATAAAGAACTGTTTTGAATGAATTCGTCGTATTTTATATATTTTGCCTGCAACCTAACTTTCTTTTTCATGTGTCTTATTCAATTCTGGACGATCACTTTTGACACAATTGATGATGCCCTGTTCCACTTTTTATTTAAGTTTTCAACTGAGGTGGCAGCTTTGACGTTTTTTTAGAGGTGTCGTTTCATGATAGACCAATATCGCTCAATTAGGTGAACTTCTGAGCAATTGGAAGGAATCATCTCCTTATCCACTACTTCTACCTCATCGGCTTTATACCATTCCTTCGTTGTTTTAGATTAATGACAAGAAGCCAAGTATGGCCAAAATAAAGTGCTACTCCTGTGCTTTTTTATTAGTGGTAGTAATCTTTTCTGTAAGCACTCGTCACTGTATACCGTAGCGTTCAAAGTCCCTGTAGTAAAGAAGTATTGCGATCGCATACCGCATTGAAAAATCGCTTGCCACACTAATACTTTTTTGCCAAATTTCTCGATGTTGATGGCCTTATGTTTTCGAGTAACCTTCTATAAGCCGGCACCGTAATAAATTGAGGTCCTGGTAAGGCTTTAAATTCCAATTTGCAATAGGTCTCGTCATCCATTATAATGCACTGATTTTTCTTGGTCAATATACGGTCGTATAATTTCTTTGCCAGTTTTCTGACAGCTATTGTTTGATTTTCATCTCGTTTTGGTTGTTTTAGTTTTTTATAGGTCTTTAGGTTGCATCTTAGTTTGATTCTTTGTATCATAGCCGAAGAAGTTTTGGCTCTTTTTGCCGGATCTCGAATTGAAAGGGCGGATTTTGTTTAAACATTCTTACGACTTTCTTTTCTCATGCCAAGTCGTTTGTCCCCGGTTTTCTTCCAGATTTAGGCAAATCTTGGAGAGTACAGAAGTCACCAAATTTATTTATTATCTTGTACACGCCCGCGGGACTCAACTCGTACTTTTTAACCAGTTTTCTAATCGTCATACCTTTTATTTTGCACCAATCGTCCAAATTATTTTTACGAGCGTGTAAGCTAATTCTCCCAATGTTGACAGTTTGACAAAAGTAGTAATTGCTTTTTGTTGCAATTAAAAGAAAAGGATATAGTTCGTTATTAAAAAAAAAATATGCCGATTTTATGTACGTACCAGTTTTTAGAGATGCCTAAAGTTGTCTACTTTCTTTCCGATACGGTTCTTAATTAAAGCAAGCTGGGACCGGTGTGTATAAACGGGCATTGTATCGCAAGTCTAATAAAATTGTTGGCTATTTGTGGAATGATAAGTAGGTATCAGATAACAATAAATTTATAATACCACAGGTATAATGCCACTTTCCGCAATTATTCATGGAATCTTACTGTCATAATAAACTATAAAAGAGATAATGAAAAAGAAACCCAAGCCATCAACCATAACCATAACATGTAAATTACGGTCAGCCTCACAAGGGGCCTTTGTACCGTGTCACATTAAACGTCATGTTAAACTGCCATATGAAGTTGTCAAACGAGTGAAAACGACAAGGTACTTAGGTGTTCAGCAACTTATGAGGCTGACTGCACACAGCGTAGTGCAAGTAAAATATACCTTTTTCGCTAGAGTCATCCACCAGTATAATTTCCCTGAGCAGCGGACGCGGCGAGCGGTTTATCGTACTCCAAATGGTTCTGAGGAGCGTCGTCCAAGCTTCGTTGTGGAACACAATGACAACGCTGGTGCTTGGAAGGCGGCCTGGGTAGCTCTTGTTTTTGCATCTAAACAAGAATTGATAAGGTCAGCTGGGAGAGACGGACAGACAGGATAATCTGATATAGGACATCTTTAGATAAACTTTGAGTGATGGCAGAAACCGAACGTTGTTATTAAATATCATGTCGTTTGTCAGTGATAAATGAGATCACCATCCACCATCATCTCACGGTCTTCTCTCCCTCCCACTGAGCATAAGCGTGAGCGAGATGGAATTGCGTGTTCGGAAGCGCGGATATCATGTTCTTTAATTTTAATTTTATATGCGTTTATAAAAATAAAAAAGTAATAGCTAAGTTCCCTCAAATGCCCATTTTAGAACGTTTTAATTTGTTACGAATTTTTAAAGTGTTTTTAGACCTTTGTTCGTGGTTTTTTTTTCTATCGAGCGAAAGTCAAAAACTCAGGATTCGAATAGTTATAAGTAGTCCCCCGAGAAAGGCCTCAAGATTGCTAATTAAATTTAGGGCAGCTGTATTATGATCCAAACAAGCGCTACGACTTTTTAAAATCCGTTTTCTGAGCCTAACGTATGCGGAGTGAAATTTGCACAAAGTTCAATGTCGTATTAAATAAAAAAACACATGGTTATTTTTATAAATGTTAATGTTTTTTAATAGTGTATTTCACATTGAACGGCAAAAAAAGTTTACTCCAATTCGAAATGATTTACGGCAGTTATGTGGTACTTTGTCCATCGCTTTCGAAAATACAGATATAAGCATTTTTTTTAGGTGCAATTTTATCCTTCTTAAGAAAACTTTTTTAGGAAACTTCGTATGCTCGACATATTTCACGTTGTCGTCCGTTGGACTATTGGTGTTCTCAAGATAAAAGTTACCTTGCCACGAATTTCTATTTTAAGTGACTTATGATTCGTCACCCATAAATCTCATAACGTAAAAACTAGCTTTTACATGTTTTGACCAAATGACGTAGCCGCATTTTCCGAGTAAGTTTATGATTTTTGGAGACGGCGAGCTTGACTTTTCTTGAACGATTGAAGATGCCCATGTCTTTAAAATATGTTTTTACAGTTTTGCTGTCATATTTGATTTTCCTCTGAGCTCTCTGTAAGATTTTGCAACTCGGTTGGCCGTATTTTTCTTTAATCGAGCCCCCTCAGAAAACTGGCTAAAGCTGGAATGTTTCCCTGAACCAGTCCTTCCAGTAGTACTTTTTCTCAAAGAAAAGGACACAAAAATAATATAAACAGAGCTTCGGCTCTCACCCATTTGCACAAAATGTTTCACTATCTTCAGTTTCGGCCGTATGGAATGTGTACTGTAGAAATTACAAATAGTTTCGCGACGTCGTTCTTTTCGATTTGCCATAATTTCAAGAGAAAAAATCCAATGTCCTTGAAACTTACCAGATTGATTGACAGATATGTAGTCTTTAAATTAACCGTAAGATGCAATTGCTGTCTCGATTTTTTTTTACATTGTACATATTTAAAACTTTGTGCAAATTTCATTCCGCATACGTTACGTCGCCTTAAAAGGTGCTATATACTTGAGCATGATTATAATGAGCATTCTAGCGAATGTAACATTACAGGTAAACGCTTAAAAAAACAACAGGAGCGTTTTAGCTAGCATTCTAGCGCAACGACAGTAAATTAGCTACGAGTTTTCTGCCGAGCCGAGCAATTTTGTTATCGTTCCGCAGGCGTCCCTATCGTACCCTACACCTGCCCCCCAGCATTTATTAGAGCGTTCGCTAGAATGTTCGTGAAAACCGTGGCGATGTTTGGCTCTATTGCCTAAGCATAGATCGTCGCGTCGTTGTTCAGTTCCTTTCGACCAATTTAAAAACGGCGAATGCTCGATGTTCTGTTAACTGGAAGAGATCCCTTACAGGGATAAGTTCGCCTTTGTACCAACTTAATTTACCTCTTGTGTACAATAAAGTATTTACATACAAACATACAATATAAAAATTAGCAAAAGCTTGGTTACCCTAACATAACACAAATAGCAACTGTTATCGCACGATCAATTTATTTTTATATTCTTGTTACTTTCGTAAGGTTTCGAGGGGAATTCTGCGTGTTAAAAATTCACGACGTTGTTCGGAACAAGGAAGTTTGCAGAGTAATTTTTCATTAACGAAATTAGTTTGTGAAATTACACGGAGTTCCTAACACAAGTTTAATGAAGTTAAGAAGTCGTTAACACTTCATTGTGCAAAGTAAAGGACTCGTGTTTTAGTAGGAAATGCGGAAGCCGAGTGTAACCCTTTCAACGCCATGCTATTTCTGACACTGTGCGCACTAATTATGTGATAATATCGTCGCCTTTCGCGGCTTTCGCCTTCGCGTTCTTACGAAATCATTTTCTCGGATAAAATCTATCGAAAATTTATTTCAGGCACGGAACTGTTTAATATGATGAAACAAAGACCTTAAAGTAAACGTATATAGAAAGAGACGACTCATTTTTATTATGTGTAGGAAATAATGGCTTCTCGTATGCGGTAAACGACGTATTTATGTTAAGATGGGGGAAATGAACCGCGATGCAAATATCCTTCTTGGACGTGAGTCGAATCGACCATGTGTGTGCTCAGGGCCGGATCTAGGAGAACTGAACTCGGTTTAGAAATGAAAGGACAAAAAGCAGATATCTATGTGTGCAATCTTGTGTTTGTAATCGAAATTTATGTCATCCTTATAACTGCCTAGATCCGGCTCTGAGCTCGGAACTAGAGCGGTGCAGATTGTAGTAAAAACATTACTAAGAGAATGGCCAACGCATTAATCCGAAATCAAATGTGACTTTTTCTCTGGAAAGTGTAAAGTCGTTAAACTATTTTAATTAAATGAGTTAACAATTTCTTAATTAAAGCTGCAAGTCGTTGCATAATTAAATGATGAACTAAAATATACACAGTCCAAATCAGGACTAAAACTTATTTCAATTCCCCTGTTAAATCGGAAAATAGTAAGAAACTACATATCGTTTTATCAGCAAACCGATTTAACCTACTTCGCTCCGAGAAAAACATTACACGTGAATCGTGATTTGCGTGAGCCGATACAAATACGTGGAGTCAAATACAAATCATGTGTTTACCATAAAACATCAATTAGTCATACGGGCTTAACGTCAAGCGACTTGATTTGTGCCTCTCCAACGTTGCCACGGTTATTAACTACCTTCGAATGATTTAATTGGAGAAAATACAGACGTTAGAAAATGCTTTTAATTTGAGGGTATTGACAAATAAATACTTACCTACCAGCTGCGTCATCGTGTAATAAAGATCTCTGTTAGAACAGCTAATGTCTTAAGAACCGTTTCTAGCTTGAGCGGCTTAAGATATTGTGGCCTACACCTAAACTAACAACTCACGAAAGATGCTTCTACAATATTATTAATTATTATATTTAGTTCAGATAAGGCTTTATTTTGGCACTCTTTGGGGGAGGCCTATGTCCAGCAGTGGACGTCTTTCGGCTGATATGATGATGATGATGAAGGCTTTATAAACATTAGTGAAAATTATATTACAAGAAATCGTGTAATTTCACCTTAAATCTCATGCAACTGAAAGCAACATGAAAGCAATCGTCAGTACTACGATTGCGAGTATATGATTTAAATAAATTCACGATCAAACTCGGCCAAAAACACATGTCAAATACGACCTTGTATGGAACAGTCTATTGTATGAATATCAAATGGTAATGATTGAAACCGTTGAGTACTCAATTCTTAAAACGTACTTCGGTAAGCGAGCAGTTGAGCGAGCGGTTGAGCGAAATCGTATACTTATATCGCTGGCGAGCAAGTTGAACTGGTTCTCTTGAAACTTCTCCAGCATGAGCTTCTCCTGCTCTATGGGGATTTTTACTGATTTGTCTGTAACAACGTGGCCATGATAGATACTTACTTCTCGAACCTGACGTCGGTGAGCGAGCGGTTGAGCGAGATCATGTCGCTGGCGAGTAAGTTGAACTGATTCTCTTGAAACTTCTCCAACATGAGCTTCTCCTGCTCTATGGGGATGTTGACTGCTTTGCCTGCAACAAAATATCTGAGGTAAGATGCGTTTCAAAGGTGACGAGAGTTCTAAATTGTCACCAAGAAAGTAAGACTGTAGGATTTCCGAGTATCGCTGTAGAGACCTACAAAGCTTGATAATTTCAAAGACAAATGGCCGTTAGGTATCAGTAGATGGAAGTTGTCGTAGTGAATGTATTATTTGACGCTGAGATTGTCCTCCCCAGGACGGCTCAGAGTCCATGCTTACTTAGCCTCTCATTTACCCTCTAATAATTCCTTTTATTATACTTGGAAATCTTTTATATCTAAACCTACTTACGTAAACTACTAATAACTAGTTCACATAATGTGTATGATCAACTGTCAGATCTGACGTGTACTGCGTCGCGCTAACGAAAGTTCTAAAATCAGTTGCAAAAATATTCAGGCAACTAATTTTACTTCCTTCCTGTCTCCTATGTGTATTGTACATAAGCTGTGCACACAAAATTTGCTTGTGCATAGGGTGCATATTTTCAAACACTGTATACCTAAATATGCTGCAAATTTTTTTTTACCTAAACGGGACTTAATTGCTTATAATTACATTTATTGATTTACCTCTCTTTGATAACTTATTTTTTGTCTTATTGATTGAGTAAAAAGCGTGAAAGTTTAAATCAAATTATTGTTATAAATTATACGAAATACAATTCCGCCTTCACATTTCTCACATCGTTAAGGCATAAAACAAATCGAAACGAAACGATTACAATCTGCAGTATGTAAACGCGAGCGAGTCCAATGAATATGGATATTTACTCAATAAACGATAAGCGGCACTATTTGCCTTAACTTACTAAATAGGAATCGGGTTTATAATTCTCACCCGCGAGTTTCCACGCACGACAAACCTTATGGTCTGTTTATCTAATAGATTATAACATATCGTTTAACTGAGTCAGTTTCTGCAGTAGTTGCGCAGTGCGAGAATGACAGCGCCAGCGAAACAGACTAAATTGATATCTATCTTCACCGTAATTTAGTAAAGTGTGTAATTGACTAATTGTTAAACCGATGTACCTATTTAATTATTTAATGAATGAATTTGCATGCGTAGTTTCAAGTAACTTCAATAATTTTGCATGCCGATATTGTTGGCGAGATATTATGGGCCGTTATTATTGTCAAATTATTCTACCACCATATGTAACCATATCTCTAGCGAAATAGTCCAGGCAATGAACTGACAGCTTGTATGGAAAATATGTCAAATTTGGAAATAATTTATAATAGCAGATTTTTTTTATGTAATGGATATATTATCAATTAAATAGTTACTTAGTGTCAAAATCCAACAAAATTTCAGACATCAAAAAAATGATAACTTAACTAACTTCTGAAAAGTCAGAAAAAATATTAATAAATGGTTTTATCTTTATTTTGGTTCATTTACATTTGCTCTATAATATTCAAGATAAATAATTTAAAAAAAACAATTAGTTTTTTTTTTAATTCTATATAAATACTTCCGGATGGAAAGTTTGTTGGATTCTTGAATAAAGCATCATAGATTAATGTTTTAAAATGACATAAAGAAAAAAAACGCTATTATGAATTAATGTTTGTCAAAACCGTATTTTGCCTGGAGTAAAATAAACGATTTCATTTCATTTCATTTCACCCAAACACTCCCCTCCAGCACCGCGCAGGTACCGCAGGAATCGCAGCAATAGACTCCATTTAACGTAAGACTATAGTGATAAGTAGGAAACCATACACTTAAGGCTTGTTTACACTGATAATGATACTGATTAGTGCGTCCATACAAAAAAGCTAAATGCAGGAACACGCTCCTACCTAAGGTATAAACTCGCACTAATCAAACTGTCATACAGGCAATTACTTCAAATACGACTAGAAATTGTATGGACTTCCACTAATCAAAGTGTAAACTGGCTTACGTGTCAGAACGAACGCTTTAGCGATTTAATTTGACATAAAATACTGAATTAAAATAAAGTTGGAATGTATTCCAACTTGATTTTAATTCAGTATTTTAAGTCAAATAATTCTCTCACCCCTTGTTGAAGTTAAGTGCCGTGAAGCGTGATTCTTCTTGTAGGTGCCAATTAGCAAAACAGTAAACATATATTATATTCATGAGAATCATGAGTTTTCCCAGGTGGGCTGGCCATTATTCAATTAAACATAAGTGTATTGTAAAAAGTGAGAGTTTGATGTGACAGACATTTAAAAACGTTTACGCAAAGGAATGATATATTGATAGTAAACCATTAAATTATTCAAATAAAAGTCAAAGCGAGTCAGGCTCAAAGTCACCCAAAAGGCAATGGAGAGGGCTATGTTCGGAGTTTATCTGCGTGATCGTATCAGAAATGAGGCTATCCGCAGCAGAACCAAGGTAACCGATATAGCCCTCCGAATCGCTAAACTTAAGTGGCAGTGGGCGGGGCACATTGAGCGAAAAACGGATGGCCGTTGGGGCGGAAAGGTTCTCGAGTTGCGACCACGTACCGGAAGGCGCGGCGTTGGTAGGCCTCCCACAAGGTGGACTGATGACCTGGTAAAGGTCGCGGGAGTCCGCTGGATGCGGGTGCCGCAGGATCGGTCATTTTGGCACTCTTTGGGGGAGGCCTATGTCCAGCAGTGGACGTCTTTCGGCTGATATGATGATGATGATGAAGGTGTAACTAACATAGATATTAGTTCCTAATATAGTAACGAAGATATACATAAACACCTCGAAGTACCGACAATCCAAGAAGAAATAGAAAGGCATAGAAAAAAATATGCAGAACGCCTGACTATGCACCCTAATCCCCTGGCAATGCAACTCCTACAGCCTGTTCTTACTCAGATGCGACTAAAGAGAAATGTGTGTTTGTGAAAGGACAGTAGAGGCACTGGCCACTACGCTTACAAGTCACTAAATCACTTGTTGTCAACAAATCAGCTTATAGTCTCGCGACTGATCGCCGATTAACCAAGAAAAAAAAAATTTGTTCCTAATGTAACAAACTCGGTATGGATATTTAAAAAAAAAACGAAATAAAGTACCTAACGTATGCGGAATGAAATTTGCACAAAGTTCAATGTCGTATTAAATAAAAAAATACATGGTTATTTTTATAAATATTAATGTTTTTTAATAGTGTATTTCACGACGTTCAATGCAAAAAAAGTTTAGGTACTCCAATGCGAAATGATCTACGGCAGTTTTGTGGTACTTTATCCATCGCTGTCGAAAAAAAAGATGTTAGCATTTTTTAGGTGCATTTTTATCCTCCTTTAGAAAACTTTTTTAGGAAACTTCGTATTATGCTCGACATATTTCACGATCTCGTATGTTGGGCCATTGGTGTTCTTAAAATAAAAGTTACCTTGCCACGTATTTCCATTTTAAGTGACATATGATTCGTCACCCATAAATCCCATAACGCAAAAACCGATAAAAAAAAAAAAAAAATTTGAACTGTTTATTTTCAGATCTGTGACTGAACTGTGTATCAGTTACATTTAGTACAATCTTTAATATTTAAGATTATTTACTAAACCTTTTTATATTTTTTGATAGTTTTTACATTTTTTGACCAAATGACGTAGCCGCATTTTCCGAGTTAGTATATGATTTTCAGAGACGGCGGGCTTAACTTTTTTTGAACGGTTGAAGATGCCCATGTCTTTAAGATATGTTTTTACAGTTTTGCCGTCATATTTGATTTTCCTCTGAGCTCTCTGTAAGATTTTGCGACTCGGCCGGCCATATTTTTCTTTAATCGAGCCCCCGCAGAAAACTGGCTTAAGCTGGAATGTTTCCCTGAACCAGTCCTTCTACTAGTACTTTTTCTCAAAGAAAAGGACACAAAAATAATATAAACAGAGCTTCGGCTCTCACCCATTTGCACAAAATGTTTCACTAATATCTTCAGTTTCGGCCGTTAGTATTAGGGAATGTGTACTGTAGAAATTACAAATAGTTTCGCAACGTCGTTCTTCTCGATGTCATAATTTCAAGAGAAAACATCCAATGCCCATGAAACTTACCAGATTGATAGACTTTAAATTAAGGGGACGTAGGTTCGTGGTCTTCTCTCCCTTTCACTGAGCATAAGCGTGAGCGAGATGGAAGTGCGTGTTTGGAAGCGCGATAACATGTTTTTTAATTTTATTTCTTTGTGCGTTTTAATAAATAAAAAAGTAATAGCTGATTTCCCTCAAACATGAAATTGCCGATTTTAGAACCAATTGTAATATGTTTAGCTGTTGTGCATAATTTGTAAAGTGTATTTTAGACCTATGTTTGTGAATTTTTTCTATCAAGCGAAAGTCAAAAACTCAGGATTCGAATCGATTTCCCTCGAGAAAGGCCTCAAGATTGCTAATTAAATTTAGGGCAGCCGTATTATAATCCAAACAAGAATAGGATTTTTTAAAAAATTGTTTTCGGAGCTTACGTCGCCTTAACCGTAAGATGCAATTGCTCTCTCGATTTTATTAAAAATTGTACATATTTAAAACTTTGTGCAAATTTCATTCCGCATACGTTATTTGAATTGAATTGAATAGCAGCCTATGGAGAAGTCTGGTCATCAAGAATAGGACATGATGTCACGATTCTAAGCATTCAGGGAACGACTGATGATGAGTTAATTTGCTGATCTAAAAGGTTCAGTTATTGTCCAACTTTGGTTCCGAGTCGGTTATCAAATCGGGTATTGGTAGAGATTTTAAATATGCCAATGCAATACCGGGAGTGATAACCTGATAATGATAACTGTTTGTGCTTATTAGCAAAACAGTAAGATCGTAATCGTTTTACTATTCCGCATGCTATTTTACCGTACTGATGTCCGAGATGCGATCTATACGATACGATCTATTTCTAGGAGGCATGAACGTTACTTGCAGTGAAATTGGTACGGCGTTTTATTCAATCATTGACATTAAGATACACGTTTGACAGTCTGTATGTGGTCGATATAACGCCTCTGCCTAGAAAAGGGTTAAGAGGGCGCTCGTTTTTTGGTCAGGAATAAGCGAGAATGACGGATTTTTGACGTTGTAATTCTAAGAAACGGAGAGCTTTTTCTAGATCCTGATTACTTATTTGCATAGGTAAACTCCTCATATTGGTCCTAGCCGCCTCCAATTTACGAAGAACTGAATACTTTAACCGAAAATACCCGATTACCGACAGTAGTTTTCTGAAGAGAGCGCAGAGTCATAAGTTTGAGCCCCTAATACTCCATGATGTTATATGAGAACCTACTTGTTTTTTTCTATTTTCACTAGCGTAATATGTTGCCATTGCGCCTAGCCGCCTCGAATTTTCCTTATTCTGCACGTATATATATGTAAACTGTTCTCAATTACACCATATTTGTCAACAAAATCGTACTGAAAACTCAAGGATTTTCTCATTATTGTTGAATAATTTTTGTATTGAATCTTACACAACATTAAAGTTCATGCTTGTACCAACAAGATCCAGTCCAAAAAATATAACTTTTGTCAAAATTTATATTTATAAATAATTATTCAAAACTAGTATAAATTTACCGTCGCGCGGGAATATATCTCAGTACCGGCTGAATAGCCCTCCGAGACAGACGTGTAGTGTGTTTATTTGTGGCTATTCACGAAGCTAACCGGCCACTCTTCAGATAAAATAATATTATTTTGATCTCCGACTAGGCATAGTTGTTACCAACCTCGGGGTCAAACTATACTGGGGATACATTCGTGAGGCTAATCGAGACAAGTTATGAATTGCATAGCTGCCATATATGACGTAGTGTAGCGAAAAGGCTCAAACCCACCGGATACGTAACATTTAAAATTGAACCTTCTACCTAAAACAAAAGTCATACATTTCAATGGTGATGTCTTGTGGGTTGGATCCTTTTGTCTAAACTACGCGTTCTATAGTCAATTATTATTGTACGAGTGATCGTGATACTTGATAGATTTAATTTATTTACTTGTTACTATCAGTCCACCTTGTTAGTATGTATGGGAGTTTGGGTGAAATCTTCAAATTAGGTACAATTGCGTATCTTCGGTGACATAATATCATAGAGCTGGTCTGATGATGGAGTCGGAAGGTGGCCATAGCAACTCCTAAACTCAACAAGATAAAGCCATCGAATTTGGGCTCATTTATTTGGTCATGGCACGGCAAGACTTTGGTGCTGGATGATTTCCAGAGTCTGATGATGGAGCTATAAGGTGGTCATGGAACTCCTAAACTAAACTAGATAAATCCATCTAGTTTGAGCTTATCTGTTTTGTCTTGGTAAACACTTTGGTGATGGATGATTTCCAGGATCTGATGATGGAAGGTGGTCATGGGAACTCCTTAACTAAAATAGATAGACCTATCTTGTTTGGGTTTGTGTGATTTGTCTGTACAAGTACCCACGAACCAGCGACATAATATGCAGGGTTATTGAAAATAACAAGATGAATAAAAAACTTTTTAAAAAACAAGCTTATATGGCGTTTGTTAAGTACAGCACGATCCTACCTTGCATTTAGTAATTATTTTCGTTTATATATAATAATAACACACACCGGGGGTTTACACTGGAAAGGAAGATTTTTACGTGGTTTTATTACATTTCCGAGTCATCATCATCATCATCATCATCATATCAGCCGAAAGACGTTCACTGCTGGACATACGCCTCCCCCAAAGAGTGCCACAATGGCCGGTCCTGCGCCACCCTCATCCAGCGGACTCCCGCGACCTTTACCAGGTCATCAGTCAACCTTGCGGGGGGCCTACCCACGCTGTGCCTTCCGGTACGTGGTTGCCACTCGAGAACCTTTCCGCCCCAACGGCCATCGGTTCTACGTGCAATGTGCCCCGCCCACTGCCACTTAAGTTAAGCAATTCGGAGGGCTTTATCAGTTACCTTGGTTCTGCTGCGGATAGCCTCATTTCTGATGCGATCGCGCAGAGAAACTCCCAGCATAGCATAGCATAGGCTCAAAGTCACTCAAAGGGCAATGGAGAGCCATTGCCCTTTGAGTGACTTTGAGCCTTCTTATGAGGCCTTTAGTAAGCGACCACGTTTCCGTGCCATATGTCATCACTGGCAACACACACTGGTCAAAGACTCTCGTCTTGAGACACTGCGGAATATTGGACGAAAAGATGTGCCGTAGCTTCCCGAATGCTGCCCAGCCGAGTCGGATTCGACGATTGACCTTCCCTTCGACATGAGTATCACTCTTTATTTCGAAATAAAAGTTTAAAAAACCGGCCAAGTGCGAGTCGGACTCGCGCACGAAGGATACCGTACCATTATCTACATCTTTAAACGGCAAAAAAATTGTTGTATAGGAACCCCCTGTAGCCTAGTTAGTAACTTAGTGGTGACTCTGCCTACGAAGCTGGAGGTCCCGGGTTTGAATCCCGGTAAGGGCATTTATTTGTGTGATGAGCACAAATATTTGTTCCTGAGTCATGGATGTTTTCTATGTATTTAAGTATTTATTTATCTATGTAAGTATGTTTATCGTTGTCTAGTACCCATAGTACAAGCTTTGCTTAGTTTGGGGCAAGGTCGATTTGTGTAAGATTGTAAAAGAAAAAGAAACCGATAAAAACTAAAATAAAATAGTACATTACTTACCTAGGGCGGTTAAACAAAGAATGTCTCAGATCGCAGGCATTTGACGCCCGAGCCGAAGGCAAGGGCGATAAATATGCGCTCTGAGGCTTTCTTTATTACCGCCCGTGGTGAGTACAAAATTTTACGTCTCTATCTGGCCAGGAAGTGGGGTTTTCCGCACGCATAGCGTGCGGTAATTCCTACTTTATGGCCAGGTATGACGTAAATAAAATTATGTATTCTGTTTTTTAGTATTTTTTGTTATAAATAGCGACAACAGAAATACATCACATTTCAAATCTCTATCTATCACGGTTCATAAGATACAGCCTGGTGACAGACGGACAGACAGACGGACAGCGGAGTCTTAGTAATAGGGTCCCGTTTTACTCTTTGAGTACGGAATCCTAAAAAGTGACATAGGTTTTATGCTCAGAACATAAAAAAAGGGAGAAGTGCCGTACTGCTTAATTTCAACCAAAACCGATGTCCCCAGTTTTCTCCCACCGCAGCGCCCACAGGCACACACATTGAACCGTGTAAAAACAAAGACTCGGGCGTTGCCAGTGAGTCTACGGCAACATGCAAACAAGGGCTGTGATTGGCTTAAACGCACTACACTAGGGGGGCGACAAACGATAAAATTATGTTTTATCGACATTGATATTAAAATTAATATTATGTTAAGATATTGATGGGTAACAACTTCAACGACATGGTAAGTTTATGTGGTGGTATTTAAACTTCTAGCTACAAGTTTAAATAACACGGGTTGTTAACTTACCATAAATCGCAAAAGTAAAAAATATTGACGAATACCTACAGAGTAACATAAACGGCTTTTTATAAGTTCGTGTTCACATACATTTAAAACTCTGGTCACATCGATATTTTTGACCTGTAGGTACCAGACCGATCCGACTCGCATTTTGGCGCGAAATAATATGTCCATTACTCATATTACGAGATTTACGGCTAAGGGCGAGTATCCACCAAAGATGTGCGAAGATGTGTTACCATACATTTTACACCTAGGTTTCAAGCAAGCGAGGTGTCAAATATTCGAAAAGTGTACGGCTCTTATTAAGTGGTTGGAAACATTTTTCTTGAAAATGTTACGAACACATTAACTCTTCTCTGTACAGGAAACCAGTTAGGACCTCTGCCAGTAGCATCTATCCATTTTTTTAGTACCTACTCGGATTCTTTGGAAAACTGTAATAAGAAACCGAGATTTCTTCTTCAATTATCACATTTCAAATGAAAGTAAAAAATACTCATTTAAAATAAATTATTGGTAATAATATCACATTTAAAGTTGTTCTGAAGCCATTTGCAACTAAATTATATACTTGTACATACAATTTTAATATGTCTATTTACCGTTCATACTGCAACTTAGTGAAAATCTTATTAGTAGGTACCGTAAACATTTTGTAACTTTTAATCTTATTAGTATGTTATTAGTTACCTTTAAGATAGGCACCCAACCAAAACAAGTAATTAAATAAAATAAAACAGCGAAAGTAGTCGAAATAAAATAACTAGTATGATATCGTACTTCTATTTTATCGATTACACGTAAATTGTAACTGCACTTTGGCACTGCTCTAGTTTGCGACGCCAAGCAGCGGCCGTACCACTAAAAAAATCAAGCATCGTCCATATCCATAGTGGTTTAATACATTGCGCCGTGGTTTACTGTATTGAACGTTCAATGTACAACGCATAGAACAAAAATATGCTTTTTCGTTCGATATGTTAGTTCGATCCCGAGAAATGATGCGGCGTTGCGTTTATTTATTAAAATATTAGTTTTTACTGACTTAAGTGAAAATACTAATACTCACATGTGGTGCGTGACTCCACCATTCATGTAGGTTTTAGTTTCATTCCTATTTTTGCATGTAACCACGCTACAATTCGGCATTTTGAGTAAACGTGGAAAAACATTTCAGATTCACGGCAAATTGCGACTAACATGCGGTGGGCAGTGACATGCCCATTTGGCCATGTCGCACCGACACGCGCCAAGCCCCCGTTTCATATCTATTCCTTTTTATCATCTGAGGTTTTAGGCTTTTGAATAAAATCACGCATTAATTAATTGTATTCTAGATAAAAAGCTGTGTTTGTATAATTTATAATTTTCAGTTCCTTTGGTAAGAAACGGACATAGCAATTTCTATGAAGGGCAGTTTTTTTTTACTGTCCATAACAAAAAAAATTTTCTTCAAGAAATGAATACGTAAGTACCCAGTAATTTCCTAGTAGTGGGTCTACTGGTATAATTTCACTACATTACTATATATAAATAAGACTCAGATAACATGCAAACTATTAATATCCGTAAAACAAATTATTATTCTTATTACTGACAACTTTAAAACTCGTTAGTTTATTTTATACTAAAAAAACGAAACTAAATATACTTTTTCATATCATAGTATTTTAATACAAATAGAAAACTTGTGCTCAAAAATCAAATACTTACTTTATTCAAGTTATCTAACTTCGCTAACATGATGTTCTAGAACATCATGTTAGCGAAGTAATACTTACCACTTTTTAGTGCAAGTATCAATATCGGTCACGGAGTGAATTCCAACGGTGCGCTATACAGATATTTGCATCGGCAAGCTCCGCGGTTAGTTCTATCCCGATCGCACTTACATATAGCTAGAAAGGGACGGCACCCGCGGCTGGTGCGATCTCGCTGTGCATGTGGGGGTTAGGTACGTGTGTGTGGGTGGTAGTAGTATTTACACACACAAACGCACTACGCGTGTCAAAATACCGAATTCTGAGCGAGCGCTTTTTTGAAGAGCACTCTTAACAGCAAACGGACGGATCTCGACTCGTTTTCTTCAAAATATTGATTTAAACGCTCGTTACGCTTTCATTAGGTCCTATTTACCAAATTAGCGTATATACTTGAGATTATTTGAGTTGGCCGAATTGCATAAATGTAGTGCATTCAAAAAGCAACTCTACTGTCCAAGGCAGTAGTTTCCAATTACAATGACTTAAAAATCGGCCACATGAAATAATCGCAACCAGCCAGTGAAATATGTTTCAAGACATCACCAGAGCCAGCAGAGCAATTCTGTTATTAACTTATTAGCTACCGTGTTAGTTTTTTTAATTTTGTACAGTCGCCATCAGACAAATCGGTGCGGCCAGTGTTCACAAATATCTGAACACGTCTATATTTTCGAGGCATTATATATTTGTGAGCACTTTGGCCGCTCGTATGTATCTGATGGCGACTGTACGTATTACCTACCCTAAATAAATAAATGTCATCCCATCTCGCTCATATTTGGAGCAGTAGATACATCAGTCAGCAGTAGAAGTTTCTTCAAGTCTCGAAACTCTTTCACAGTAAAAAGTGGTGAGATATTTCATAGAGACAAGTCAAGCATTCTTATTAATCTTTATTTGCTTGCTAAATAAAATTCTGCAACTTGGGAATCACACAACTTTACTGCATTTACTAATTTTTGCATAGGTACTTACCTAAAACTATATAAGTGTGATTGCCAAGTCACAAAATTTTATTTAGCAAGCAAATAAAGATTAATAAGAATGCCTGACTTGGCTCCACGAAATATCTCACCACTTTTTACTGTGAACGAGTTTCGAGACTTGGCCTATTTTTTACATGGAATGTTTTTTATGGGATCTCATTTCTTTTTGTAGACTTTGTATGGGAATGTTATTTTACCAACCGCAAATAACGTTAGTATAGTTTTGCAGGAAGGAACTGCAAAAGTAACTTTGTAGTCGCATGTATTTGTATAGGATTACAAACTTACTTATGTAGTTTGTACATCTCTGAAACGTGACTGAAATTGCAATATTTTTAGGTTTTTTATGAATGAATAGACTAAAAACTAATTACGTTTGAAATTTGGAGCTTGTGGGTCTGCTAGAAGTACCTTAGAATTAGAGTTATCAGTTTATGGGCTGGTCACGTCTACCGCATGCCGAATGAGCTGTGGCCCAAAGGGACCACGGAGTGGAAGCCCCAACACTCAAAACGGAGACGCGGTAGACCTCGTCGGCGATGGCGGGATAACTTGGACTCCTTTTTAAAAGACTGGCCAGTTATTGCTCAAGACCGCGATAAATGGAAGGGGAGAGGGGAGGCCTTTGCTCAGCAGTGGGACATAACGGGCTCGATATAATAATAATTATCAGTATATAAGTGAGTCAGTGACAAAACTAACGAACTTTGACGGACAATAGTTGAATGCATTGATATTATATGCACAAATTGAATGTTATTGATATTATATGTTAGCCATATTATGCCCTACACATGTTCATGAAAATTCAGGGTTCTAGCTTTAGCCAGCACAAAATTACAGGATGTTGAAAATGGCCTGAATGGCTTCGAGAAAAGGATGGTACGGCCGTGCCTTTGTTTTGCTCGACTTGGCGGGGGCACTGCCGTGCCCCCAGATAAACGTCGCCATCAGAGCTCCCGAGGATTTGCTGCGTTTAGTGAGGAACTTACATTTGTTTCTAGCTTTCCAGACAACGAATCCTCATTACAAGAAAGGTTCGGTATCGCACTTGTGACTCCCCCTTCAGTTGAAAGCGTCCATAGGCTATGGTGTATGCTTCAAAGCAGTATGCTTGTTTCCACCGTCATAGTATTTAGCATTAAAATTCTTGACGCGGTGAAATATTTTCAACTATATACTTGTGATTATTTCAGTTGGCCGAATTGCCTCAAAGTAGTCCATTCAAAAAGCAACTCTACCGTCCTAGGTAGAAGGTTCCAATTCTTATGACAGTTTTATAAAAAGTCCGGCCACATTAAATAATTTCAACGTTTGTCTAATAAAATGAGGGTGACGCTTGACATCCACTGTAAAGCGAATAACCAGTCTGTCGCGCGACGATATTGAGATAAGTGCCATTTGAAAGATGTAAAAGCGTTCATAAAAACTGTGGGAATGTCTAATCTTCAAAATGGGTCTAACTTGATGAATAGAAAGTTTATTGTTAGACATAATTAGTCACCTACATTTACGCTACGAAAAGTTTTATAAGTAACATGTGATGGCTGGCTGGAGGAGGGCTGGCGGGCCATACTCCCGCATTGGTATCTATTAGGTCATTCTCAGAGTTTCAACCGACGTCAAAACCATGTCAGAATTTTTGACGAAGTCCCTGTAGATTTTCTCAACATTTTTAGCTATTTGGTAGCTTGGTAGGGACCACTATTGAACAAGCTAAAATGTAACCAAAATCTGCTGGAACTTAGTCAAAAATTCTGAGATGGTTGTGACGGCGGTTGAAACGGTCCGAGAATTCATCTAGCTATAAACACATAAATATTCAAATCAGGAAAGAGTCTATAACAAGCATTACGATTCCTCTGGAGTCTCAAAGCCGGACTAGGCTGGGGGTCAGATTACCAGCAGAAGGAATACTTGAATGCTCATATATAATATTAAAAAAAACTTGACCCCAAAACCCTAGATTTGTATAAAATCCCTTTTGACTTTATTTATGTAACTAAACTAGAATGATGACCTGGTAAAGGTCGCGGGAGTCCGCTGGATGCGGTGGCGCAGGACCGGTCACTTTGGCACTCTTTGGGGGAGGCCTAGGTCGAGCATTGGACGTCTTTCAGCTGGTATGATGATGATAATGATCATGCAACTACTAGATTTCTATATCTTTTATCTATATTAAAAAAAATTAGCTTCGTATGACAAATGGTATTTGAAAAAACTGTCTGTGATAGACGGACAGACACTGAGTGATCGCAAAGTGTTCCGTTGGGTTAATTTTGTTACAGAAAACAACTCTTTTTGTAATAAATAGCAAATGGCTTGGGCGGTAAAATAAATTGCACAATAACATCACTGCATTATTTAGGTACCTATTACATACATACAAAATTGCAACGAAGCTCTGTCGACGCTACGCTATTTTAACTTAAGGGGATCCCATACGCCAATGACCTTCAATCTGAATCCCTCAGTTTTCTAATGTTTTTTGTACCTTATCATATTAACAACAACAGTTTTAAGCAATATATTATCCCATATTCACTTCAAACATCACTGTCTTCGAGATATTTGGCATCAAAGTAAGACAATTTTAGACCAAAAAACAGGTTTTCTGGCCATAACTTTTGTCTTAATTAGTTTAAAATCAAAACCCTACACACGTTAATAGAGACACCAGAGACGAACTCAAATATGTAGACTCCGTATATGTTAGATCTTTCACAACAATCTTATAACAAAGAATGTGTTTTTTTAGACAATGTTTAAAAAAATCATAAAAAAAGAACTATTCGTTTCTTTCAAAATATGGTACACAAAAATGGAGATTAAGTAAAGATTGAAGAATCGATAACCGTTTACCTTATAATTCTATCTGTAGTGCAAAAGTACTTGTATCGATTCAAAACTAGTCAAAAATCGATGAAAACCTCGGGTAGCCCCTTAACTTAGTGTAGCGGCATTTTAAGGCATATTTGAAAACCCGAAGGTCTTCAACAGCTCACGGCACGGAATGTAGGTATGTGTATTACTTATGCATATCTGAACGCAAAAGACGCCAAGCCGTCGCGAGTTATGGTGCCCACGGCGCCAAAAACTAAAACGACTTTAGTTGTCACGGCGTGGGCAGTAAAAACAATATATCGTTATCGTTAACAATATCGAGAGGTACACTGACAAAAAATTGAATGCCTCGTCTTAATGCTCTTCAGTAACGTTTATATTCGTTCACTTGTGTTGTACAGTAAAGATGTTGAAGTGAGGTGTGAATTTGATATTATGTGACGAACGCATAGAGTCGTCTAAGTCCGCAGATTGGGCAACGCATTTTGCAATTTGATGATTGCACTGGAATACACTTTCCATCAGGTCATCAGGCGTGCTAGTTTGTCTATTCCCAAACAAAAAAAAACCGGTCAAAAGGGACCCAATTAAACTGCAGTGTGCAAATTAGCGGTGTTATTACACGTTAAAACACCGTGTCAACGTCCTCCGTTGTAGAGGTTGCGAAGTGTTGATGCGATGCGTCATCCATTACGTTAAAAGCGAGGTTATAGATCTATGCAAAAAATACACGGCACGTTCGTGGGTCGAATCTAGAAAGGTAAAAGTTAATGCCTAAAAAAATCTGTGTGAAACACGTTTTTTAACGTTCCGTAACAAAATGGCATTAACGCTGTATTTATAGTTTCGTCATGATCTGTTCGTCCGTGGTTTGACCGTAATAAGTATGTCACATGCATTTAGCTCGGAAAGTTTGGCATATAATTATGAATGTGGAAGACTTTAAGTAGCATGCTTTTTTTGTCACTTAACTACTTTTCGTATTCTTTTGTAAATGTTTATAATCGTGTTAAACCCAAAGTTGTGGTTATGAATGAAGTGTTTATCTATATTCGAACATCGTCGTTTTCGTCTTTATTCAATAACGAAAACGACAAGCTCTGAAAGTATAGTCACTAAATTCGATATTTTAAAACGTTTACTATACAGGAAAATTGGTGGATGAACAAATAGCATACAAATATTATGAATCACAAAAATACATAGCGACTAAAGTGACATTGCAACAGTGGAACTGGCCATACCCGTTATTTGCGAAGGCATATAATCAAACAACTACAATAGAGACAACACAACACACATTCCATTGACAATTCTATCGATATTGTAAACAAATGAGCTAGCAATTAGTGGTCAATCGCTGTAAATAATTACAGTGATGAAGCGAATGTAGTGGTTAGTCATGCCTAAAGCGGCAGATGCTTTCATTCCATTACTGATTCTGTCTGGATTGTGTTGGACAGTTAGCGTCCCATTCATTGTATGCACTGTCATTAGAGTAATGTCATAGTGTGGTGAATGTTTCTATTAAAGGTTAAGTGCTAGGCACACTGGTGGGACGGAAGCGTGGCGCTTCCTTTTTATTGCGAAACACATTTGGAGAGAAGGTTACGTGATATTTCCATACGTAAAAACTCCACGCAACTCCGCTGTGCAAAGGTATTCAGAATCTCACTTTGAACGCACTGATGCCCTCCGCGTCTTGTCGCTGTCGGCTTTTTCTAATGTGACAGTCATCGCAGTCTTCCCTGAGGTGATTAGCTAAGTGCCGAGGTAAGGGGTACTACCACAGAGATCACTGTCGAGCGACCCGATTACCTCTTTTAATCGTTTTTTTACAACAGATGGGGAAGACTATTATATCGGGAAGGAAAGCGGAACTCTCTTAAAATTGCTTCTGGAATGGTGCTAGGACTCAGTACAGATCGTCGAATCAATGCCCATTATTATTGTTACGGACATGTCTTGTAACAAATAAATGGCATTCTGCGAATCTGGCATTTGTGCGAATCTGGCATTCTGCAAATCTAAGGTTGTGCGAAAATGGCATTCTGCTAATTTGGGAATCTGGCATAGTGCGAATCTGGTATTGTAAGAATCCTGCGAATCTGGGATTTTGTCGATCTGGCCCAAAGCGTCAAAGTCGCTACATGTATAGCGATATCCATAGCGTGGCGGTTGCGATGTGTGTTAATTGGCTACTTTTCAAAAAGTAGTCCGTCAGTTATATTATCACATGGGCCGTAAGCTTGTTTGCCACCGACAAGGACCAAAAAAAAAACCTAAAAATATTGGACACGTATCTTTTAAATTGTCAATCAAACAAAAAATTATGATGATATAGCCCATTAAAGTTCCGCGTGACGTGAGTATGGTACGTATGTATGGTACACTTTTTAGGGTTCCGTAGCCAAATGGCAAAAAACGGAACCCTTATAGATTCGTCATGTCTGTCTGTCTGTCTGTCTGTCCGTCCGTATGTCACAGCCACTTTTTTCCGAAACTATAAGAGCTATACTGTTGAAACTTGGTAAGTAGATGTATTCTGTAAACCGCATTAAGATTTTCACACCAAAATAGAAAAAAAAAACAATAAATTTTGGGGTTCCCCATACTAAGAACTGAAACTCAAAAATTTTTTTTTTTTCAAAAAAATATATATGATGTACATTACCATGCAAATTTCCAAGGAAAATTGGTTTGAACGAGGTCTAGTAAGTAGTTTTTTTTTATACGTCATAAATCGTAAAAAGCAATTTATTTAACGGAACCCTTCATGTGCGAGTCGGACTCGCACTTGGCCGCTTTTAGCATAATGTGACGTCACGCGGAACTTTAACTTTGATTGATTGAATGATTGACAATATAGAAAATACTTGCCCAATATTTTTAGATAATCTAACTGACGGACTAAACAGAATTCTATTTTTTTTTACCCAATTATGAAATTACTGACTGCGAAAACACAACAGTCAATACATCTATTGTACAACGCGATGTGCTTATGTACACACAATTTAACTTGATGCGTAAGCGTAAGGCTGACAAGTTTGTTGAAATTGATATAATTTAAGCAGTAGTACACGAAAAACTAAAATTTGTTCTAGCACATCAAAAAAAATATAAGTTAATATTCATCATATTTCCAAGACCGTAGACGGACTCGAAACATAATTGGATGAAATCGGCTCGATAGAAAATAATTGCAAAGATTGGTCTTAAAATCATCTTAAACGGTTCTATGTCCTTATTTTTAGGGTTCCGTACTCAAAGAGTAAAACGGGACCCTATTACTAAGACTTCGCTGTCCGTCCGTCCGTCCGTCCATCCGTCCGTCCGTCTGTCTGTCACCAGGCTGTATCTCAAGAACCGTGATAGCTAGAGAGTTGAAGTTTTCACAGATTATGTATTTCTGTTGTCGCTATAACAACAAATACTAAAAACAAAATTATATTTTAAGGGGGGCTCTTATACAACAAACGTGATTTTTTTGCAGTTTTTATAGATAATGGTACGGAACCCTTCGTGCGCGAGTCCAACTCGCACTTGGCCGGTTTTTTTGACGTATGGGTCTGCAATTAAAAACATGAAGTCCACATATTCATACCTAAACCGCTGACGAGCCATATTTCACAATTTATTCATTATTTTCGTCTAAAACCTGGCCGCTCAAGTAACACTCGCTCTCGTTTACTCCGATACAAATAGACAGTATGCGCGTTTTTGGTGTTGACAGCGCCTTAACTGTCTGAAAGTAGCATTTATTGATTCTGGTTTACTATCGTAAGAAGTGCAATAAAGAGTATATCATTGAATTGTTTAGTCGTCTTTTTTGGGTGTCATGATTTATCGTCGGCAATAAAGACACCACAACTCTGATCTGCAGGTAAAATCCATGCAACTGTTAACAATGTTTTATAATCACATTGTATTATGTTAAGACTATAAACAAGACGTAGAAATACAAACAAAGAGAACTATTGTTATCTGGGTCACCACATGATTAAGCAACGACTTGTAGACGAATTATCGGTGCTACCGAGCCGATTGTGTATAATGTCAAGTTCATCAAAACCCCTAACTAAAGCTTGTCCCAGAAAAAAATGTCGCTCATTATTATATGGGGTGGTATATCAGGATAAAATCTCAAGAGGTTTGATAACTATACTCTCCGTTAGGATGGTCATTCATGTAAAAATTAAAATTAAAAAAAATGCTGTCAGTACTAGATGTTCAACGATGTCGTCGGTGCAAGAAAAGTTACACGAAAAATGTTTGTACAAATATGTTCAATATGGAGGCATCTCTGCGAAAAAAGTGGCAACGGAGCTAAAAACGTCTACAAAAACCGTTCAAAGGGTTTTAAAACGGTTATGGGAGACTGGTGGTATACGGCGACGGCCTGGAAGTGGACGTAAACCAGGGTTTGTAAACAAGAATATCGAGAAGAAGATTATAACAGCTTTACAAAAAAAACCTACCGTCTCTGTACGAGACTTGGGCAAAAAGTTTAAAATGTCGAAATCTACAGTGCAACGAGTGAAGAGAAATAATTCTATAAAAACGTTTTAACAAACTAAAGTGCTCAATAGAAATGCAAAACAGTCAAAAGAGTCTAAAACCAGAGCTAGAAAGCTGTATTCAAAAATGACGAAGAAAAATTATTGTACTGTTATGGACGACGAAACTTACTGCAAAGTTGGATTCAAATCACTTCCAGGACACCACTATTATCCTGGGACCGACAGAAAAGCAGTAAGTGAAGAGCATAAAAGGTCATCAAAATTGATAAACTTGCAAATAAAGTTCTCGCGTGGCAGGCAATCTGTACATGTGGCAAACGCAGTAAACCATATTTTGCTAATGGAACCATAAATGGTGATATGTACCTGAATGAGTGCCTTAAAAACGATTGTTGCCATTCATTAAGAGGCATACTTCACCTGTACTGTTCTGGCCTGATTTGGCCACGTGTCACTACACGAAGAAAGCAATAGAGTGGTACAAAGCAAATAATGTCGATTTTGTTGAAAAACACCTCAATCCTCCCAACTGCCCGGAGCTACGACCCATTGAGAAATATTGGGCTCGCGTGAAACAGAAGCTTTTAAAACCTAAAAGTAATGCCCTTTCAGTCGAAAACTTCAAACGGAAGTGGAATGAAGCATCCAAACTAATCGCCGATGACGATGTACAAACCTTGATGGCAGGGGTCAAGGGAAAATTAAGAAGTTTCTGGGTGAACCAATCTTAAACTGATCTTTATGTGTAAATAATAATATTGAAAGGAATATCAAATAAACCTGTATTGGAAAATTTGTTGAATTTTAATATTTAATATGGAGTTTTTACTAATTTATAAGCGACATTTTTTTCTGGGACAAGCTTTATGTTTGCAATGAGACCAACTACACTCTTCCTCTCAACTGCTTCCAAATTAACTTAACTTACTTCATCTATTAGAGTCCCCCTTCCTTAGACATTTTCCTTGTCAATGTTAAAGCATATCGACATTACAATTTGATTCTAGTGAACCCTTTATCAGGCAGAGGCTATTATTTTACGTTTATTTAACCCCGAGTGCATGTTGTTACGGGAAAATACCTCACTATCGGATACAGCATGATTTTAGTTTCGCACACCAAATCCGACAGCTGAGACACGTTTACACGTTTCCATTGACGACTCGATACTGAGGCAAGTTGTGTCAATTGACTCAATTTAAGTGTGCCACTTTAGGAGCGCTTATACCCTATCTACCTCTTTTTAAAATTATTACATCATTGGTCACTTTGATCTGATAGATAAGAATGGGTAAAAGCGCCAATATATATGATTGCTAAATGGAGAAAACCTCAGTGTCAAACGAAACATTTACTTCGAGTTATGGGACCATGCGACATTCTCAATGCACGTAGATACATTTCCTTCATCAATACAAGAAAACGCGAGCATGTCGGCATCAACTGTACAGTCACCATCATAAACATGTATACACTTTTGGTGGTCCTAGGACCTTATCGCTAAGAGATAAGGCCCAGCAGAACGGCAAGAGGAAACAAACAGTTTTGCGGTACAAAGGTGTGCTGAAACGTCACATGAAGAGGACTAATATGAAGCCGTCCGAATGGGAAGCATTGGCTAAGGGCCGATCCCAGTGGAGGCAAATTGTGTTCACACAGTTAAACGGTTTCGACGTCAGGCGGCGCGCAGAGTTCGACACAAAGCGCGATGAGGTAAAGGCAAGACCACCTGCGGCCATTCAGTACAACAGTTCAATTATGTCGGAGGGGTGCTGATGTGTGGCGAATGTGATCTGAGGGCGCATCAGCGACGCTCACAGCAGTGATTAGCAGTCGCTGAGGCCGAATACGACTAGGAGAAGATGATAATTAAAATCTATAACAATAAACAGCAGCAGCTGCAGTGTACCTAAACTAAGACATACTTACCTACCTAACCTGCTGTAATATAATATAAGACATACTTTTTCACCTTAATGTGATAGTATTATGTATAATGTTATTTAACATCTATAAATTGACATGTAAAACTACGTTTTATAAAGGAATAAATGAAATGAAACCACAATATATTCGAAATGAAGCAATATACAATATCTTTGGGCTTTTATCTTGTAACGGAATGCCCAATATTCTCTACAAGAGTTCATGGGTTATTTTATTAGTCATATATGTGTCGATGTATGTATTCAAATAGATATCTGTTGGATAAAAAATATGTTGTTGTCTTATAATGTGTAAGTATTAGATGTTATATATTTTATTTTTTACGCTTAGGTTTAAATTAAACATGTTGTTACACCCTAGTAGGGTCCATGTTCGTAGTTCGTTAGACTTTAAGAACACCTTGTAAATACCATGATTCATCATCATCATCATCATCATCATCATATTAGCCGAAAGACGTCCACTGCTGGACATAGGCCTCTCCTAAGGAGTGCCAAAGTGATCGGTCCTGCGCCACCCGCATCCAGCGTACTCCCGCGACCTTAACCAGGTCATCAGTACACCTTGTGCGGGCCTACCCCCGCCGCGCCTTCCGGTACGTGGTCGCCATTCGAGAACCTTTCCGCCCCAACGGCCATCGGTTCTACGTGCAATGCACCCCGCCCACTCTCTCTAGTCCCCGTCTACTCCATCCATGGTTGCAACTAATAAAATATGATTATGCTTACCCATCTCTCCAGGCGAGTCCACACCAACCGGCATGACCATGGGGGCTTTCTCCCACCGCTTGAGTCTCGACTTGGAATACGGCGGCAGGAGCAAGCCCTCTTCTCCTACGTCTTCCACGTCACGCTCTATTACGTTGGATTCTTCTATCTCATCCTCTGCTTGTTGCAACGCTGCCGCTATCGCGGCCTTTTTACCTCTATACTCTTGTTTGTGTATGTTGTCCTGGTAACAAAAATTCTCATTGTTGACTTCATTCAAATACTAAGAGTTATTTTCGGGACTTTCATGCTGATTGGTTATCGAGAGAGCTCCCGACCCGACAAAAACTTGAACTTTTCAATAAACACTTACAGTAAAACTTTTATGACGCGGGAAATCGTATTAAACGTAATCGTAGTTCGTTTTAAGCGGATAGTGCAGTCAGCATCATAAGTAGATACGTGAATGGTCATGATTCACGATAGTATTTACATTGGTGTTTATAATTATGTCTCAAACAGCCGATTTATCTTATGTAGCAACACCTACAAGGAATCATTTTTATAACAAGGTTGACGGGTAGGCGGGCTGTCAGAGTTCCGAACGGCTATATTGGGAACGAACAGTTAAGTGCGGTTTGTAGTGGTTGATTTGGAGGAAAACCAGGGTGAGCTCTTTCCATAATCACTTTCGATGCGTCCTATGATATTGTAACGATTGGGTATCATTTACGATTACGATGATTGTTTATGATGCGATGTATTTATGTGCGTCCACAGGTCTCATTCTCTTTGGGAGGCGTATTGGTATATCTTGTAGATGTAGATGAATAAGGTTTTCCTACAGGTCGCGCATGTACGTGACCTGTAGGACACACATCACAGTTCTTAGTTGTGGAGTTCTTTAGTGTTAGAGGATTAGTTACAAGTGTAACAACAGCGTAGTTCGGTAGTCTCGGCTTCAGGCCATATCATCATCAGTCAAGGGTGCACCCGGGTAACTGGAACAATAGCGTGTGAATTGGGACAGTATCAATGGTGGTAAGGGATGTCTAGAAGGGGAGGTTGGAGGACATTCTTGGGGACGAAAGTCCCCACACGTCATAGGGAGCTGGCACGCACGAGGCGGCAGCCCCTATGTCAGATATATAAAGGATTCCGCAAGTTGTAAGGGTACGTTTATAGTTGCATATATGCTAATACGGGTCTTAGCTTAAGTGCTATAGGTTCTCATTCGCGGCCATGAGAGTGACCAGAAGTGGCTTCGCGACAGAAGACGTCAAAAGTCCCTATCAAAAGGGAATAAGAACTTTTAACGTCTTCGATTGCGTAGCTACTTTTGATGCTGACTGTACATTTCGGAAATATTAATGACATAAGGGCTCATAGGGAAAGTACTAGTGATGCAACGGATAGTGTTTTGGCCGGATACCGGATATGCGCTATCCGGCCGAAAGTAACATGCTTAAAATAAAGTAAATTCGACCGCGCGTTTGCGCGATTCTCTGTGCAAGTTGTTACTCGCAGGTTTTGATAGAAAACTCGCAAATTTTAGTTTCTATTCTAATATCATTTTGCCATTGACACTCATAAAATTTTTGCTTTATCTTTTCATACGAGGGCGAATATTCAGCGTTTTTAAGGCGTTTTTTTTTCGTCATTGTCGTCTCTAGGAAATACTTTTAAAAGAGACGAATATCAGAGTCCACTTTTGATGAAGACGTAAGCCAATACCGGTGCTGAGTCTTTTTTGATTTAAGTTTCCGCGGTATGTTTTACCTCTGCTGAAATAATCTTGAGCCGACAATGACTTTAGAACCGAGCGGTTCAAACGCTCGGAGATTGACCCACGAACATTAATTTGACCTTACATAATAGGGGTGTAAACTCAAAATTTATTACTACTTCAAAAGAAAGAAGGCAAAAAAGTATGCCTAATGACGAAAATCTCATTCGAATATCTCAAAAAATTGCGATTACTGTTAGATAGAGAAAACGCTCCGGGATCGTGACGTCACGATCGTCTAGCGTCATAGTAAATGACAATCGTTTCATATGAAGGTGCGTTTTGCGGAAAAGGGACAGAACATACCCCTTCTTAAAACTTTGGACGCTTTTAACTTTGTGATTATTTAACCTCTTGCGTTGCTTTTTTATCCATTTGGCTACATTTTTAATACTTTTTCGAGAAAATGCAACATTATTGATTATTTTATTTAGTGTCTACACCCCTATTGATTGCTTTGTACTTTGTTGTTTATTCACCCTTCTTTTTACTCTTATTCTCTCCTTATTCTGTGTTAAAATACTATCCGGTAGGCATCCGACCGGATACCTCGGCAGTCTCGGCACTATTCGGTATTCGGTCGAGATGTAAAATGGTGGCCGGATACCGGATAGTGGCCGGATATATGTTGCATCTCTAGAAATCACGTGATCCCAAATCCCTCCAGCATCCTCAAGTGGGTATATTAAAGAGGCAGTATTTATTTATAGGTTGAACACCTGTGTAATTTTATAGCCTTGTTATCTTTACAAGCTTTTAAATTGCTATTTTAAGTGTAACAGTGTACCATTATTTCTTATTTATTACTTTATGCTGCACTGTTAAAATTTTATGGATAAATTAATAATTTTGTCATTACTAAGTCGAAATAATGTTTCCTCAAAATAATGTAATGACACATCGTTTGTTTGTTTGTGTGCCCTAAGGTGCCAATGGCAAAAACGGAACCCTTAAATATTTTCGTCATGTCTGTCAGTCTGTCCCTGTATTGTCACAGGTGTTCTGCTATAATATTCATTGACTTAATTATTTATGTTTTATTTCATTTTGAAAAAACAGTTTAAGAATGGTTATTATTCGTGATAAAGTCGTTCATGAAAAAGTTTTTCGTGATTTAGTACTGACAGTAGGTGTGTGCCAAGCGGCTCCCCAAGCCGTCCACAAGCTCGCCCGAGCGGCTCGGAATTTGCTCGCCGAGCGACGTCCACACTGAGTGCACACGCTAAGGTGAGCCAAGCTCGGCTGAGCATGCGTCCAGTGTGGACAGGCCTATTTAAAAGCTAAGCTCTTGTCGGTGTAGCTCCGAGTAGGTCCTCCATCTATTCCGATTCTCAATCTCTATGACATCTCGATACAACCTAACATCAACTCTCTTTTTGAGTTGCTCTATGTAGTTTATTCTAGGTCTTCCTCTTCCTCGCTTCCCCTCTATCTTTCCTTCAATGATGTTAAATATGAAGTTATCATGTTGTTTGAGGTGCCCTATCATATATTTATCTATCCAAACATTACAGCTATATCAAATTAAATTGTGGAAAATAAGTGATACTGATACCCGTCATCAAACAATACAAAAAATTAAATATAACAAATTTTAACACAAAACCATGAACTCTCATATAAATTTCTGTCCACAATAATAACCCTTGATAAATAAAAATGTTTTATTACATTATGATATATGTTATAGTTCAGATTATATGAAGTGGGCTCATGAATGGTTCTTTGTTAGCCAGGTACACAATGCCCTTATCTGCTTTAGATTCAAAATCGACTAAAAGATAAAAAAAACCCACTCCCAGCAAGCAGCAAGGCGATGTGTGTGGTATCGTAGCTAATTTGGAATCTATTGTATAAGAAGATAGTTCATTATTCAATGAACATTTTATATGGCGCTAACCTTTTTCTTGCAAAAAATGGCAGGCATTCGCAAACAAAAGCAGATAAGGGCATTGTGTACCTGGCTAACAAAGAACCATTCATGAGCACACTTCATATAATCTAAACTATACTAATAATTTATTTCCATAAGTCTATCCACACTACAGTAAATGTGTCTTTATTATGATGCTCACCTCTGCCTCCTATAACCATGTGCAGTGTAATAATGCATGAAGTTAACAAAGGACTTGCAGTGTTAAATTTCTCTTTCATTATCACAATAATTGGCATTATATAAAATACAGTTGGGCAAATCATTTTATTTTGAAGCTGCTTCCGAACAATAGAAGAACTAATGATGTGTAATGATTTTCATAGGCTGATTTTAATTTTCGTCTGTATTGGATAAAACTGGGCAGGTTGGAATAGCTTATGATTCTGTGCAATATTTACACAATTTCCTAAGGCACCCTACAATTTTATTACCTATATTTTTTATTATTGAGTTACGAAACAAGGATTCTTGTTCTACTGTCACATTTGGCATGATCCCCCTTCCCCTTGTTGCTGTGACGTAATCACTCTCATCATCAGCCTCATATCTTATTTAAAAATTAGCCCTAATATCCTATTTAATAGATGATATTTTTTCCATAACAATAGAAATCATATTGAGTTAGACAATGTCTCACAGTACAGTCTGTGTCACTAATAATCTCATTAGAACCAGTCAAACTCCCTTTCACTAGGCAATTTGCTGCAAATGTCCTAATACATTACCTCAAATTCCACATGGCAACATTAGCAAGCAAGAAATATTAATTAACAAAAACGCAATTATAGATGGTGTCTAATTGTAATTAATCATGGAATAAAATCAATGGCTTGTTTAAGTGACATTTGTTATCAATATTGAAATTTGGATGTAGATTAATTAAACAATGATGAACAGTGTTATTGTCAAGAAAGATAATAACAGGAAATGTTACATTGCAATGTTTACATTCAGTCAATATGTTTGTTCATGGTTATCTTAATTTCATGCACTAACATATTCAGTTATCTTTTTTTAATTTTAATTAGTCTGTTTCTTTTATTCCATGTATTGTCCTAGTAGGACACAATACATGCCTATTTAAATTGTTTAGAATTCCAGAAAAGTCATTTTGATAAAACAAATATATTATTCAAGATTAGTTGTAATTGTGAATATTTACATTCATTCACCATATAAGTATCAGAGGTGAAAAAGAAGCCAAAGATAGAAAAAGAAACTCAACAAGTTAAGTTATTAGCATCCTCTTCATTTAATAATCAGATACTACAGGTATGTATACAAGGGGGCAATGTCCTATAGGCCCTTAGAGTTTTGGAGACTTATTCCAACAATGTATTTATATACTCACCGGTGCAGCGAAATCTGCATTTTTATTTTTATTACAATCCCAGCCATCACCAATGCAGTCCGAATATAAAGTCAGTAGGGCTACATCCACTAGTAACCACACTAACGAAGTCAGTAAGATAATTCTGCATGTGTGAATCCTTATCTTGCTTCTAAACATGTTTACTACTTCACTTCACTGCCACATATCAATTTGTACACGCTGGTTTCTTTAAGGTCGTCCCGCGGACTAAGTGATCGGAAATTTAACTTGCTACAAAATCATGCACTGATCCCAACGAACGGCATTAAACTGATATCTACGGCAATTATCACAGGAGAACAGCACAATTAATACACGGATAAAAGTTGCGAATAACTACTGGAAGTAGGTTTCCGGATCCAAAATGTGGATATCGCACCGATGTTTTTTATAACTTTTATATCAAACACATCTTATGCACTTAAGCTGTACAACCGTATTTATTCGTAACCAGACACGTTTCTTTTTTATGGTTTATTGATTCTTAGTAAAATCCACTACACTCGGTGAATAAATTAAATGAGTTGGAAGGAGTGCATATCGGCTGTCTAGCGGTAATGAGCGGTCGACAATCGAAAACGTAGACGTCACGTCAAAAGTCAAACTTTCTACCTCGCGTCATCGCTTCATATGTTGGTGGCCGTGCACGAATATACCAACTGCATAAATAAAAAGGTCAGTAGTGACAGATGACAAAATAAATATTTTGTTAAGTGTTATTTTAATTTAATGATTTTTTCGTTGATAGCGATAGTTAATTATGATTACAAAAATTTATATTCTTTTACTTGGCTGAACACAATGCAGAATAAATGTCGAAAAAAAAACAAAGGTTCATTCTGATACTAGGTTAGAACTTTGATAAAAACTTTTCAATAAACATAATTGTTATTTGTACGATTAGGAGACCAATAGTTACTTTTTGTACTCGACGATTAAAATGTGTATTAAGATTTCATAGAGAATACTGCAACGTCACTCTTTTCATAGTTGTAGTCCATGTTACTGTCGAAACAATCGAAATAACTACTTTTCGATACGCTCCAGACAACTAAAATAAATTCGACCAATCACGTGGCTGCTTTACTGAACTGTAATGAATTGGACCAATAGAATCGCTTTGAAGTCGTACGCTCGTTGATGTCTTTTAAGATATCAACAAGCGTACGAGCGATGAGCTGCACTTCGTTTCAACAGTATCGAGTTTGTTTAATTAGTTCAGTTGACTCGTAAAAAAATAATTTTAATGAACTCGTACAAAAAGTATTGTTCACAATAGTGTTATATTCAAGCTTTTTAATCTCGTACCTTACTTAGGCCACTCAGCAAGCTTCGTGGCCTAAACACGATACTCGACTAAAAAGCTCTCTGTTATAACACGATTGTGAAAAATACTATTTTCTACCCGTCGACTTTAATCTTTGAATTAAGATTTCGTACACGAAACTAAGATCACATACTTTTTAATCCTGGAGCTCCACGAGCTCGTCACGGAGCTCGTATGGTTTCATAAGATAACCGCCACCAGTCAGGAGCTGTATAAGATAACTGTGAAGCCATCAACGCGCAAAATTACTAGGCTGCTGCGCTTCATTTCAGCAGGGCGATTTTCAATAGATACCAAGTTTGTTTAATAAATTATTATTTCCGTTGACTCGTAGAAAAAGTATTGTATACAATAGTTATATAATTAGCTTTTTAAGTCTCGTACCTTAATTAGGCCACGAAGCTACTCGACTTAAAAAGCATCCATTATATAACGATTGCATAAACAACTATATTAAAATTTCCTTTATTTATTTATGTTATTTATTATTTAAAAAGAAGATTATTTTACATTGGTTCCTATTCCAATTTAAATCCCTTCCTACTCTTCTTGGAGTAATAATCTTTTATTTCGGAACGTACATTTGTGTTTGTCAAATTGTCAATGTCAATGTCAGAGCGAGCGAGAGCTTTGTTTTGTCCATGGACGTAGATCGTCTCGATTATACGTCTAATTTTATTATTTAAATTGAAATATTTATAAATTTATTGTTCAGTAGTTCAGTAATCGATAGCCAAGTACAATACAAGGCTGTTTCCCGGTGCCACGTGACGGTCCTGAAATAGTATGTGCTCAACTGTTGTACATTTCGTAACGTAACTTTGTTACCGAGATCAAAATTATTGTCATTGCAAATGTTTACGTGTCTTATTAGACCGGTATAATTGATAAGCCCTTTTGTAACCATGAACAGAAGCAAGAACAGTAATTCTAAAATGACAAGAACTGAGTCAAATGAAGAAACCAATGGGTACAGTCTGCTCAACAGTGACAATAAGCCTCCTGATATCAAGTATGGAAAAGAGAATTCCTGGGTGGCCGGGGTGCAGATGTTTGTGTCGTTCTTGCTCGCCGGCTTTGGGATGGTGGCTGCAAGTCTCGTACTGGACGTGGTACAGCATTGGACGGTGTTTGAACAAGTATCTGAGGTGTACATACTGGTGCCAGCCCTTCTGGGCCTTAAAGGAAACTTAGAAATGACTTTGGCGGCGCGTTTGTCCACTCACGCCCATCTAGGCCATTTAGATACCAACTTGGGAGCATTGGTGGTAGGAAATTTGTGTTTGATACAATGTCAAGCTGTTCTTGTAGGTTTCTTGGCAGCAATGGCCGCTATAGCCATGGGCTGGATACCAGATGGGCAGTTTGATATTCACCATGCATTACTGCTTGCTGCCTCAAGTGTTCTGACTGCTTCATTTGCCAGTTTTATCCTGGGACTGATCATGATTGGTGTAGTTGTTATTTCAAAAAAATTAAGCATCAATCCTGATAATATTGCCACACCAATTGCTGCAAGTCTAGGTGACCTTACAACATTGGCACTGTTGTCAAGGATTGCATCACTACTCTATGCCAATATTGGCACAAGTGTTGTGCTCCCATCTATTATTATCACTGCTGGTGCAATTGTTGTGCCAGTCTGTGGTTACATTGCCTGGGATAATAAGTTCACTAAACAAGCTTTAGATGAGGGGTGGGTGCCTGTTGTGTCCGCCATGGTTATTAGTAGTGCTGGTGGTCTAATTTTAGACTACACGGTTGTCAACTATGAGGGTATAGCAGTATTCCAACTGGTTATCAATGGTATAGGAGGCAATATGGTAGCGGTTCACGCTTCTAGAATGTCTACTATGTTACATACAGGGGAAAAACCGGGTCCCCTTGTAGGGAAAACAACTAAATTATTACTATTAATGGTTATACCAGGACAATTAATATTCATTTACACAATAGGCTATTTGAAAGCTGGGCACACATCCATGACACCTATATTTATCCTTATATATATGTCTGCGGCTATGCTGCAAGTTTTCCTTCTGTTGGCTATAAGCCACCATATGGTTATATGGATGTGGAAGATGGGTATGGATCCCGACAACTCTGCCATACCATACCTAACTGCGCTGGGAGATCTGCTTGGCACAGCTTTATTAGGTGTTGCTTTCCATATTCTATATGCCATAGGAGATAAAGACAGAGACTTGGGAGATTAAAGTGGTTTAAAGTTAAAGTATTTTCAAAGATTTATAATCTATTTCACCAAGGTATTGTATTTTAGAATAGACTGGTGCCATTCAAAATCTATCAAATGCCACTCTTTATGACTAATCACATATCTTTCGAATATAAATTTAATATATAGAGTTTAATTTAGATTTTGTTATGCAGATTTTATTTTATAAGACTTAATTGTACAATAGTACATTATGATACAAGTGTGCTAAGTTGGTCATTACACTCGAGTCGGTTTTTAAGCCTGAGCCGAAGGCGAAGGCTTAATGGAGACGAGAAGTGTAATGACCAATGCTCACGTGTTTCATACGACGTTTTTCAACACATTTGCGAGGAAAAAAATAAAAAATGAAAATGTTAAAAGATATGTAATGAAAAGGCACTAGTGCGATAATGTAATGTAAAAGTCACGGCATGGGTAATATTCTGCATTATTTTGTTAATATTTAAAAAGATATGTAATGAAAAGGCACTAGTGCGATAATGTAATGTAAAAGGCACGGCATGGGTAATATTCTGCATTATCAGTGTAAATACGCTGTAATAAGACCTACTTTACGAGCAGGTGTGTTGAAAAAATCTTTTTGTTCTGCATACTCATGTTGCATGATTAAATTGATCATTACTTATTTGTGTTCCAGTTTGTACTAAAAATTACCTACTTATTCCACAATGAGATGAATTTTTACACACTATGATAACAACATTCAGATAAGCTTTGTTATTGGCAGAGTTACTGTTACTTAAGTTATTGTTATAATATTACGAGTATGTTCTTACACACTTAATTCAGTACTTACTTATTAATTTGCCCGTAATTTTCTTTTTTGCCACCATTTTGCTGCCATTTTATGCAAACATGACACTTATACGCCAACCTTTGCTACAAGACTAAATTAAACCATTCTTTAAATTTTTTGATGGCTTTTTCGACAGGGTATGCTATAATTACTATAGTATTGTTTTCAGTGTTAGTTGGCTCAGTGTTACTTACGACAACTTATGGGGTCTTTGGCATTGAAAGGGTTAACATATCACTTAAATTTATTGTACAGGTATTCAGAGGACTGTGAAAAAGTATTGCTAATGTCTATTTAATTTGCTGATGTAATTTATGAAATTCTTGTGTTCATTATCAAGTCAAAAATTGTGATTGTTATTCCTACGTATATTAATGTTTTAGGTACTTATTAATGCGAGATTGTGAGGCTATTCACTCTGATTAACGTAAGGAAAATAATAATGTAAATTGGTGCTACTGCCTGTTACTGGCTAAGTTTACATTTTTCAATGTTTTTAAAACTTATTTTGAATTGCCAAATTATTTTTATATAATGTATAAGGTAATTATTATAATAGCAATATATCACAGAAAACCATATATTTTACAATATATTTAATATTGAAATAAGCTTGTGTTTTTGTTTGTGTTCTCCACTCCATTTCCAAGATAATTATGTCAAAGATAGCCAAGTCAAAGTGAAATCAATAGCGCAAACAAGTAATATCTCATGACAATGATTGTTTGTAAACATGATTGCCTTCGGAAACTATATTTGGTTGGAAATTCTACTTTTCTACATTCCTTACAAAATATACAGTAATATAATAAACTTTATTTAGTAACTCTAGTCCAATCTCAAGCAAGATTTATAAAATTTCAAAGTCATTTTTGTAGTATATGTAACTTAGCGGTAGGTAGTCGAATACTTAGAATAATAACGCATAGAAGGATAGTTTCATACGGCCGACGCGCCAAGCGTGAGGCATAAAATGGATTCATGTAGTTGTGATCAACTCGTATTCACACGCGCCAATACGCACACAAACGCACCAATTTTGTTCCACCGATCCGATCGGCGTACTGGGCCATTTATGGCCGAGTTTTGGTGCCCTCACCGTTGCGCGTGAACTGCGTTTCTAGGCGTTATTATTTTAAGTGTTTACATCGATACAACCGAGCAAATATCAAAAATGATTACTCGAGATATCTTGGGACAACTTTTGGCAGCCACAAATCCTCGAAATGTTTTGGTTTCTCACTCGTAGCTTCTATACAGTGCAAATGTACAAAATTGAAACGTATGGTGCATCCTAGCGAAAAGTTACTCACTAGGAAATTAAAGAACATGAAATTATGCGTCTAATGAGTACCAAAACATATTAATTCGGTTTAGCGACATAGTAGAAAACCATGGTTGAAAACGAGGCTTTCCTCAAGTTTGTAAGTTATTTAAAGATAGTGGTTTTTAAGCTTCTGCGTTTAAATTTTGTACATTTGCACCGTATAGAAGCTACGAGTGAGAAACCAAAAAAAGTCCCAAAATTTCGAGGGTTTGTGGCTGCCAAAAGTTGTCCAAGAAATATGGTGGAACCATTTTTGATATTTGCTCGGTTATATCGATGTTGACAATATAAAAAAAAAAAATTTCTACACCACCTTTTGCAACGTACCTCCTGCTTTGAACCTCTACAGACTGGCGTATTTACTTTACCGTACGTTGCACACGTTGACACTTTTCTGAATGTTTCAATTTAGATGACATCGGGACGGGAGACTGACTCTCAGACTCCCGCCAGTACGGACAGATGGGTACCTATCAACATAGGTAGGTAGGTAATAAAAGATTGCGCTACTTTCTGAAAGCGAAGTTATTATACTTATTTTCGACGGAAATACATAGGTAGATAAGGCAATAAGACTAATGGTGAATTCAGAATTGGAATCCGGTACGTCGGGAATCTCGGAAGGTTATGTCGGCAACGAGAGCAATGACAATTTAAGTAGTGGTTCTAGCCACAGTCGTCGGTTTACGAAGGTGTTCTCCATACAAAAACATCAACTCATTTCATACATTTATTAAATAAAACACATCACGTTTTTCACATTAAAATAGTTAAAAGGTTGTTGTAAAAGGTACAGTTAAAATGTTATTTGACTTCACAATATTTAATACAGATTTTAATTATTACATTATTTAAAATTCATCATCATACTACAATATATAGGCAGCATTTACCTGAACAGGTCACAAATAAAATTATGTGAATTAATTAAAATTAAAATGTAAAATTAAAATTAGAATTAAAATTTCATAACATTAAAACAGTCATTCAACTTGATGACAACAGATAAAAATAAAACCTATTTTACTAATATTTACTAAATTGATTTTGTTTGTATAAAGTAAAAGTTGTAGACTAGTTTTGGTTAATAAAAGCAAAGTACATACTTAGTCAAAGTTATTTTCTGCATGGAATACACATTGCACTCAACACTTAAACAGTTTGAGCAACATCACTTAATGGTTAAGGGGGAACCGGCGTATGGGGAGCAGAGACCCAAACATGACATGCTGCACCACAGGGAACTTGCTGAGTACTTCTTTTTTATACATTTTAATTAGACCTTGATTGATCTTTGCCCATGAACTCACAGAACTAATACTCCAGAGCTGATTAGAATGCTCTGCAAATGGGCCTTTCTTTACTTCCTTAATGTACTTTATACAGGACAGGAACATGTATTCATCTGCATATTTATCCATGATCTCGTCCTCCAGAAACTTTACAGGAGGATATATCTTTGGGTGATCAATGAGCTGAGCACTTCCCCAAATAAACGGCACAAACTGATAATCATCCAGGCTCCACACACCATGGCTCCCTGCAGGCTCCATCCTGTATGTTTTCTGCAGCCTTCTTACTATATTTAGGTACTTATTAAATATCAGAAATACAGTTGGGACGTTGTCTTCTGTTTGAAGGTAACCTATTTTATATAAACAACAGAGAAACATAACAAATGCCATTTCATGACCTGTGCCATAATCAATCCTGGTAGCATTGCCAAAACTCTCCACCAGGTAAGCTTTTATTTCTGAAATGGCCAGGTGGAGTGACTCATCCATTACTTTTTGTAGAAATATTGTTGACTTGGATTTTACTTTGTCAAGCCAGTCTCTGAAAGCTACGTTGCCAAATCTTTGTGGCTGTTCGACAGGTGGAAACTCATTTATCATTTTATCTATCTCTTCCAAGACTTGCAATAGCATTGTGACATTGTCATTCACCTTGCAGTCAACAGATAGAGGTTTGCCTTTAATATATTCATTGATAGTAGCAATAAATCCAGTATATTCCATGTATGCTTCGGATTTCTCCCAAACTACCATGTCAGTGATAGTTTTAACAGCCTTCTCTGGCTCACGGAAGCGATGGTTTGGAGGCACAGATGAAACTGTGGTACTCCCTTTCTTTTGTCCATCACCAATTACACAGTCCGCATTCATCTGAAATATATTCATAAAAATGTGGGTGATATTTAAATACTAGTCTCAACTAATGGATCCAGGGGCGCAAGCCCTCTTGTCAGAGTCCTTACTATACTAAATTCGAATCCCCCCTCCCAAACAAAAATCCTAGATCCACCACTGAAGTCAAAGGCATACATCTGAATGAATAGAATAAATGGATGGTTTGCTTAGGCTTGACAAAAATCGTGTACCTACTATGTGTGTGATACAGCAAGACATCACTATTAGCTTGGACTTGACACTGATGTGATAGTGATGACCAATATTATGATATGGTTTGATACTGATAATTAAGATCAATTAATTCGTTATTTCATTTCATGACCAGTATAAATGGCCGCCAAGGGCATTAATTATGAAAATATAATAAATAACATATTATATAAGTAATTAATATTACAGCTAATTGTAGATAATACAATTCGAGCTACAGACGTTTTCTCGTGCGCTCTACTTAATTGTAACCTACAATACCGATTCGCCGCCGCGGCCACTCAGCTTAGCTACGTCGCGATAAGCTCGCTAACGAAGGTCGTCTATGTCAATCTGACCCTAGCACAAGTAGTACAACCCGTCCATAACTAAGTTTAATGAATTGCAAACGTAGTCTAAGCAATAGTTTAATGTGTGTGTTAAAAAATAATTAGTCAAAATGGATAGAATTCTTCGCGGTATCATGCGATATCGTGTATTGGACCGATCTAGCATGGTCAAACAGTTTCAACAAGTCAAAGACAACCCAGTGGTAAGATAAATAGTAATTGACTAACCTTGTACAAAAAGATCTAACAGAATTTCCCAGCAATTTTTTTTAACTGTGTTCCTGCAACTTTGTGAAAGGCTTTTAATTCCAAACAATCCTTTGTTAAATAGCAAAGAATGTTCTCAACTGTAATAAAAATTGCATTTCCATATATTGACATTGACAATAAATATAAAATGCCAATTGACATCGGTAGCCGGTTGGCGGTTGGGCACAATGACCAAAACATGCTATTGCGAACTTAGAACTTAATGCAAATCCAGTTTCTTATTGAAAAAAGTGCCACCTTCTTGATAGCTGGCGAACTCTCTGAAGCTCTAGCGATTGCTAGGCTAGGCTGTCAAGGTATTTCAAAATTCGCCGTATTGTCACAAGGCATCAGTAGCCTAGGGGTACAGACGGTGGTATTTGGAGTCGATGATCCGGGGTTCAATCCCTACGACCGACGCACTTTTTGTATGTTTTGTACATTCAAAGAAAAGTTGTAACTACCGCAGAAGAGATGGCGCCTGTATACGCAAGCATTAAATGCCTTCTCAATATGGTCGAGTTGCCTGTCTATCTCAGTATGTATATTGTAGTCTTTGGACCAAAGAAACTAACAAAATGAGCGTGCCAAGTATACTGTCATATTGGCGCATAACATGGCGGATGTCGTGCTGTTCTGCTATCGATAAAACAGGGAACATGTTTATCGATAATATACGAGTAGACAGATCTCAGAACGTACTGGTTTCCTGTAATTAAGTATTATTAAGTTATTAAGTAGGTACATTATTTAAGATGATCTAAATGACACTGTATTTTTACAATAATTGTTGTATCAGGCATTACTAAGCGGAATTCCATGATTTAAGTTACTAGAAAAATAGTTATTTGCTAGCATAGTGTGTGTGACGTTAAATAAATGTATTTTCTTTCTTCTTTCATTTTTTCTATGGCATCAAACATGGGCAAAAAAAGAATGGCTCAGTAATTTTTTCTAAGCAGCAAACAGTGTCTTCATCTAAATAAATTTCTAATAATTTCCATTCCAGCTTCTGTGATACCTACACTACAGACTGACAGGCAGGCAAACAAACGTAAAATTATTGTATAGTGTCAGTATACCCTACAAATACAAAGTTAACTACTCAAAAAAACGACAAGATACCAATATATATTTTGATGGCAGTGCACCATCTCGTAGTCTAATAACATTTAGGTTCTTGTTGAAGCATTTCTGACCAAAATGTAGAGAGCAAATGTAGGTATATTTTTTTTACATTTTGCCTTATATTTTAAGGTCCAATTGCCTCCAACCTTTTTTTCTTAGCACAATCGCTTTGTCGCGACATCTGGCAGTTGATATCGCGAAGACTTTAACTCGTGGTCGGAACGTGTAGTGACGCCTTAAGATTATTTGCACTGGCAAGGTTATGATATAGTTGTGACTATGGGTAGACTAAAGTGGGAGTTTTGGAGCATTTAATCGTTTGTTCCGTGGAAAAAGCCTCATTTTATCATGGAGCGGCAGCGAAGTTCGAAGAAGTCTACGGAGTTCTCGCCAAGGAGCCGGGGGCTACGCAGGTGGTCTCTGAAAGCTAAGTGTCTTAGTTTCTTAGTACTTTATTTGTTCTATGAAGATTTATTTGCTCTGATATAATTGTGTGCTATAATCTACATATTCTAAAGGTTTTATACTAGAACTATTTCCTGAATCCTGTGGTACTTAATGACAATTAACCATCGCGATAACATGCTACAGTAGCCTGAGAACATAGTTACTTCTGATAGATAATATGCCCTAGTCATGATGACAGTATATAGGGGAGGTACCTCCATAGTTTCTCGGTCGAAGGGCGAGAACTAGATACAGTAATATAGTATACACACCTTATGTGGCTAACCCTAGTGAAGGAACGACTATTCGTATATTTAGGAGAAGACGTGGTACAACTCCAGTTGTTCAGTAGGTAGAACTTATATGTGCTAAGTTTCTAAGGCCTACGTGACAGGTGTGTCATGGTTATCTTTATAACCACAGATGGTAGACGCGAGCGTCACCGTGCGAGTGCCGCGAGCGTCATCGTCTAGAAAAGCGAAGCAGATATCCGTGGACTGCAGAGATGATTCAAGGTAGGATTCAGATTATCCTTCCTATGTCCACATATAAACCCTTTCGCGGCGCCCTCTAATATTGCGCAGTCTAACTGTATTTGTACCGGTTACATTCCTATATAAAGAGAGGGCGTTCGCGACATGGTGAATGGTGCTGGGATATTTGAATCCGTGCCTATATCGGTTATATTGAGCTGGTAGGCAGTCGGATTAGCCAGTTTGTTTCAGGCAGTTTTATCTTAACCCTTGGTTTGGCGATTTAGTGTTGTGGTGGAGTATGGTGTAGCATACTTCAATTATTTATCGATGCACATACAATTCCTTGATTGACTGAAACACGCTAACAGCGGTATGATTTTATTTGTCCCAATTTTACATTTGTTTGAGAATAATGTAAATTTAAGCTAAATTATACATGGTATAGAATGTATTACATACAATACCAGTTGAATAATGATACAATAAATTAGAGCTTCTATGGAACACTAATGGTGATGTCAATTCAGCCGAGGGCCCCGGCTAGTTGCTTCTCGATCAGTGCTTCAATGTTGTAATGAAGATTCCTTTTATAGTTCTTCCATGTTTTCAATAAAATTAATGTTGGTACGTTGCTATTTTGAACATTTTGAGAACACGTACAGTTTACAGAAGCTAAGAAACAGTTACCGTATAAAATAAGACGGAAAAGCAACGGATTAACTGTTTTCATCATAAATTTGCGTATCATATTGCATCACAGATTTTTTCAGTCTAATATGATATAAAAGCGGAAGATTGAAAAGCTGTTCTATATTATGTCGGATACCATATTTTAATGAGTATCAAGGATTTGTGCTTGCATTGCATTCAGATATTGGTGGAAGTACTTCTACTTCTAATTATATAATAAAAAAAAAAAAAAAAAAAAAGAGGTTAGTTGAGAAGAGTCGTGGCGATGAGACGAAATATTTCTACAAAGTGAGTCGAGTTAAGAGGGTAGCCTAGCAGCATTTTTCCATACAAAGCATCGATCTTGTCAAGAATTTGTTGTGAAAATCGGTCTAAGCTGCGGTTGTCCCTATCGCGCATCGCACGCGGTCGCTTGGGGCAACGCGACGGCAATAGTTTGTACAAATACCTATTTCTCAATTTTGTCGCAGACCGACTACGCTCTTAAGTGTTGGAAAGGATTTAGATAATCGTGATTTGGAAAGAACCGTTAATTTGAGAGAGATACAGCGCATTACCTTTGGATAGTTAACGGTAAGAAAGTTAGCTTAAATAAATACGAGGATCTCGGGGTTAGATTCAGTTTGAGAGGATTATCTTGAAGTTTGGAATCGATTGTTTCCTTCAACAATGTTTGTAACAGCAGTGGTACGAGATATGACCGCATATGTACCTACATACTGTTTTTGTGAAATGCATGAACATTTCTTTCCAGGATGTGATTCCTACAGGACCTGCGAAAGTAACCAGTAGCACTACGTCGTAGCGCGTTGCAGCTTGATTTATATACGAGGTGAAGTTCGTTAGTTTTTGCTGCCAACGCATATATGAGTGTCGTCATAATTGTTCCTAAATTATTTTACATTTCAATTTGATGCTAATGTTTTGATCTAGCTTGTGAGCTCCAATTATTGTTAGCCGTGGTGATGTTAAGGTACAGCAGTATTTATTGTCCCCGAGCGATTACAAACGTGCATATGTGAATCGATTTTAGGGTATTTGAGTATAAAGAAAGGTGCTACTTGTGAGTACGTAATTTTAGCTAATACACGAAAATAGCTCTTTGATTGTAAATCGACAAATTGACTTCCAGTAGTTGTGGTGTTAAAAGAGAAATTATTACCTATTTATCGTGTCTAGGTAGTTCCTAGTGCCGTCAAATTTTATTTGTTGTAGGTACTTATTGCAACTATATAGCCGTGTAAAATATTAAAGGCGTGAGGTTAGACGCAGCATTTATTTACAGACATAAAAACATAACCCTCTCTCCTTCGGCAGTCGGGTAAAAACAACAAAACGCAAGGGAAGTGAATTTAACTAGGTCACACAACTTCAGTTTCATACGTACATTATTACTATTCCAGGAGTGATTGACTTGCTGCCTATTGCGTAATTATGTTGTAATGTCGTTTCAGTTATGTACGAGTCCTTACAGTTAACGTTTATGGCAAGTATCCATAACATATTTACATTCAACGGTAATATTTGCAGTTACTCAGTGCATTGTATACTCGTGTCCAGCATTTCAGTGCAATAAAGAGATTTCAATGAACTTAATGAGTCAGAAGAAGTATTTTTGGGAAGGTTAGAGGTAGCACTAGCATATTTACATAAAACGTAACATGTTATGGAACAAATTAATTTACCAGTATTTTTCTTGGACTATATTAACTTGGTAATGAGTATGAGATCTCGTAGGATTAACCAGTATTCTATTCTAATAATCATGCGTACGAACGACTATACATAGGTGTATAGTAGGAGTATTTATGTATGTATGTTGGGTATAAGTAAAAGCAAAAGAACTTGCCAGACTTTTGAGTCAGAGTGGTCAATCATATTTTGTGGTAAAGCAATAGCTTTTGTGAAAATCATATCAGTCGATATTTTATTTCATGCGCAATTATAGCGGGATTCTCATGGATCATTTACAATTATGGATTTCGTTTCCAATGTCGGCCTAGTATTTTTTATACATCATCATCAGATCATCATCAAATAGCAATAGAAAGTAAAAATACGTGTGAAAATTGAAAGAATCACTATAGTTATGCATATAGGGTACGTTTAATCATGGAAATAATCAGACGGAGAGCGGATGAGTATGGATTTAAAACGGAAAAATCATTTTTGTCTTTACAATTAAATTCAATGCGACTTTGACTTATTGCTTTCATCTTATTTTAGAGTCATATTATTTAAATACCTACTAATGTGATAATTGACTATTGCTATTTATAGTGCCAAATTATGTGGATTAAAATATTAAAGTAAGTAAACTTGGTTAAAGGAAGAACTTAGAATCAATGTACCTAGTGCACAGACTAGCATAGTAGTAATGATTACATAGATTAATTAGGAATAGATATATATTATTCCGGTACCCAATAGTACATACATTTTGACGCAGATTAATAACGGTCGTACATATTAAGCTTGAACAAGCTATGATGCATAGTATGCCTATCTAGTATTAATTATTTTTCAGTGCGTATACGTTCGAGATATTTATCCAGTTTCATGTTTTACTTCAGAAGCATAGGTACATGCGAGTAACAGTATTGTTAAGGGAAGGTTTCATACAACTTCGAAATATAAGACCGCGTTTTATGAGTATGTGTCCAGCCTATATACAGATCATAGAAATGTTTCGGTCTACAAATTCCATTGCAGGATGGGCGTGTTGTTGGAACTACTTGGAACAGTGTACGTACCTATCACTCGTGCCTTCGTGAACGATTCTAGTAATGATTTACGTTCTAATCGAGCAGTTTATTTCACGCCGTTGGATTCCACTCTTGTTGTTAAAGTTTCTATTACTTAGTGCCGTCTCTTTGGTTCGTCGTGTGCGTACATATAAGAAGAAGAAAATAATTTATTTCAGTGTAAGTGTATAAGGAGATGAAATGCCGAAAAATAAATTTCATGATACCTATTGTATATAATAATTCTGATAGTGAGCAACCGAAGACGGCTCAAAAATTTGTTTCAGATTTCTGAGAACGACTGCTGCCTTCTGAGTGAAAATAATGTGATTTTCCAACATGACGTGATAGTTTCTTCTAAGTAGGTACTTAATAATAATCGGGTTAAAAGTTTTCTGATACACTAGCGAAACAGTTTTCAATGTAGTGATTTATAGACGAATGAGATAATGATTGGGTAGTATAATATGTCTACGTACGAGATCAATCAAATGTTTTTCTTTTTAACAGAGTTCTTCGTCTATAATCTCATTTCTCGTTGCAGCGTGATTGTAGTGGTGTTGATACAACTGTTGATTAATTGTTTATGGCATAGTTACGTACTATGGTACTCGATTATTTTCATAGACAGATGGGAATACGTAGGGTATGTAGTTACTAACCTACATGTAATATATAGGCAGGTGAATAATGGTGTAAAAGTTACTGAGTTATTCATTGAACATACTTCAATATGTAGGCGTTAAAATTAATTAATAGTCTTTGGTTACGTTTGTCAGTCTAGGACGTACCTAACCAACTCATGATGTAGTCACGTGAAGTTAATGTGGTTTTCACATATGTGTACCTAGTTATATCATCGGGATAGATTTGAGCATTTCAAGTATGAATTGGTAGGTATTGTGTGCATAACCGTGTGTAGTTGTGTGAAGTTTTGTGAGTCTTAAGCTCAATACCTACTCGACTAGTTATTTCAAATAATAAGCCTTACCACTGTTATTGTAATAGTTATGTATACTATACCGGATACGACTGGGAAGACATCATCATCATGTACTGTATTGATCGTAATATCTACGCGAACTGTAGGTACAGTAAAATGTTATTAAATGTTTTCATCTTCTTACTTAATGGAATAGTCTAAATTTATTGATTATGGCAATTATTTGAATAATAACAGAAAGCTAGTGTGTCGTTAGCTACGTTTGATCACAACCAGTTGAAGTACCTAAATGAGTAATTGATATTCTATATGAATAGGTTCAGTACTGAAAATGAAAGGATTCGTCATCATCATCATATCAGCCGAGGGGCGTACACTGCTGAACATGGGCCTCCCCCAAAGAGTGCCGGAGTGGCCGGTCCTGCGCCACCCGCATCCAACGAAAAGGAATAAAAAGAAATGTGGGAAAGGATGAAAGAATTGTTCGAATCAATTTAGATGTTACACGCGAAATGGAAATAATTCTATAACCCCTGAATATTAGACATAGGTAGTATATATCAATAGAGATTTGTATATACATTCAAGTACTTAGGTACTACGAGTTCGTTTAACTTGTCAATGACGTTTAATGCATAATATCACAGATTATCTTAAATCGTGCTCATCATCATCATACCAGCCGAAAGACGTCCAGTACTGGACATGGCCATAGGCCTCAGATCGTGCTCAATACATAAGTATCCAAAGTATGGACATGAATGACTAAATAGTTTCAATTTAACATATAGGTAATGACGGCTCATTACTTAAGTAATACTTGTAGATGTAGACGGTACCATCACTTACATACATTTTCCTATTTTGGTTAATACGAGTATTTATTAAATATTTTTTCTTGTTGAAGTTTACTATACAGTCAAGGATTTGAGCCAGCATTGATAAAGTCTAAAGATTATAATATGACTTAATATGAATATTTGAATGAATTGACAGTTAAGTATTACTTGTTTGCAAGATTTAGATGTAAAGCTTACATTAATCTAGAATTTTCTCTGAGAGACATTGTATTGAAATTTGAAACGTCTGGTAACTAACAATACAAATAAAGATACAGTTACCTTATTGAGAAAAATATTTTGGTCGCTGAAATAAGTAGTAGTAAGTAGATACCTACATGGTATCTAGTATTATATATCGAAATCTTGATTTGACCCTTGGTTGTTTAGCCAGTAGCTATGGTGAAGCTATTAGTGTAGTTATGTAATTATTTATGTGAGTCTTATCCAATACTTAGGTATTATACTTCGAATGATGTTCAGACATAGGAACTTAGTCGGAAGTCGGCTTTTGCAGTAGAATTCACTCACGATCGGAGAAATGGTTCCATAGATAGTTGTTTCTAAGTAGAAGATTAGTAACACTATTTATCCTTGTAGGAGGCCCGATGATCTTTCTACCAATTTCTGTCGCTAATGATATTGTATGAATTAGGTGCTCGATAGCATCATTGCTTGTTAATTTCAGCTACACATTCGAAGTCAATACTCATGGATTCTGATTTAGAACGTTAGAGAAACATAGCCGATATAGTTAATCATTCGACATTTGGAGTGTAGGAGATAAGTCTACATCCTGGTTACGCTTATGCTACTAATGAACAGCATCTGGTGACATGCTGTTTTATGAGATATGTATTGAATTGTTGATAATGTGGTACCGGGTATAAGTAGCGAGAAGGTGGAGTCGGTGACTTGTTCGATAACTAACGAGTAATTAGGTGGTTTCGAATTCGAATAAAAGTTGACGTATCAGTATATCGTAACGTACCTAGTAAGAGTTGAAGTTTTGGTATGTCGGGGTATGTGGAAGTTAAGGTTGTTTAACATTTGCAAAAGCTTAGAAAGAATCGGAGAGTCGTCCTCAGCGTTCGAATAACCTCTGATCTAATCTAAAGAGAGATACGTGGGAATACTGGTCGTCAGTTGTACTAGACGGAGTGATGGAAGGAGATTATTGTTTCAGGGTAGACAAGTCAACCTCCGTCGTAAAAGAATAAGCGATGCTGAAGGTACATAGTTTAATAGTTTCTTGAAATTGTTACATTACACGTGTCGTGTCTTATATTACACGAAAATTTTTTCAGGGGATGTAACTCAACTGATCAAAGTGTCTTAAGTATTTGGTAACAATAGATAGAAACAGAAGGAGGAAGGTTCGATAGATACCTACCGCTCAAAATTGTTGATGTCTATAAGACCGTATCAGTTTGGACAGAAATGAGAGATCGATAGCTGGTATAACCATCCTAACCTGTTGTAGTTATCGTCGGAAAAGGCAGTTTTTCTTTTGGTTGGGGAGGGTCTATCGAATATGTTGAGCCTGTCATTTCATTACCAGAGATCCGACAGTGAGGGTGTTAAGATTGTGAAAGTAAACTACATACTTAGCATTGATTTTGGGAATACTAGAAAGGCACAGAAATAGCCTTGGTTCCCTTTAAGTAATAAATTAATTTCTTTTGGTCTGTTTGTTCGGAGGTACTGAATTTGAACACCTTAATTATAATGTATGTACATGACTTAACAGCGAATGAAATAAATGAACGAGATTTGATTTGTTGATTTGGACTTCGAGAAGTGAGAATAATTATTGATGTTGCGAAGGGATATAATTTGAGATGAAGCTTCGTAATGATATGGATGACGTCATTGACAATGAATGACTGTAACAATGAGTTAAGAGAGAGTTTGCCATGATGGCCTGCAATTATACAGAAACATCGAAAGCTAAGTATATTTATAGATCTTAGTAAAGCTTACAATGGGTTTATGGATTTCTCTAGACAATTAATGTATATACATATAGGGATTGCCACGTGATATACGTGATGAGATCCATGTTGTGAATGTAAAATCTGAGCTCATCTTAGGTAAGGCGGAAATGGTACATCTTATCGAGGTGCGGCGGCTGCGGCTGCCGTGATCTCCCGTTCAGTTGCGAGACCCTGCTCGCTTATCGAAGTGCGGCTGGCTTCGGCCTCCGTGTACTTCACCATCTTTTCGGGACCCTGCCCGCATAGTATAAGCTTATCGAGGTGCAGCGGCGTTGGCCGCTGTGATCTCCCGTTCAGTTGCGAGACCCTGCTCGCTTATCGAAGTGCGGCTGGCTTCGGCCTCCGTGTACTTCACCATCTTTTCGGGACCCTGCCCGCATAGCGATGTTTACTTGTGTCTACCTTAGGTGGGATGAGGCCGGGTATGTCTGGGCTCATCTTGGATAAGGCTGACAAGGTACATCTTGTCGAGGTGCGGCGGCTTCGGCTGCCGTGATCTCCCGTTCAGTTGCGAGACCCTGCTCGCTTATCGAAGTGCGGCTGGTTTCGACCTCCGTGTACTTCACCATCTTTTCGGGACCCTGCCCGCATAGTAAAGCTTACCGAGGTGCTGCAGCTTTGGCTGTGGTGATCTCACGTTCTGTTGCGAGACCCTGCTCGCTTATCGAAGTGCGGTTGGTTTCGGCCTCCGTGTACTTCACCATCTTTTCGGGACCCTGCCCGCATAGTGCAGCTTAGCGAAGTGCGGATGGCTTTTGGCCTCCGGGTACTTCACCTCTCTCTTTTCGGGACTCTGCCCGCATAGTGATGTTTACCTTTGTCCGGCCGAGTAAGATGATGCTCCTCTCGATAGTAGAGAAATAATGAGATTGTTTGGAGAGTACTATACTTATGAAGATTGCTAGCACAGACCTAGGTGATGCTCCTCTCGATAGTAGAGAAATAATGAGATTGTTTGGAGAGTACTATACTTATGAAGATTGCTAGCACAGACCTAGGTGATGCTCCTCTCGATAGTAGAGAAATAATGAGATTGTTTGGAGAGTACTATACTTATGAAGATTGCTAGCACAGACCTAGGTGATGCTCCTCTCGATAGTAGAGAAATAATGAGATTGTCGGGAGAGTACCATGCTTATAGAGCTTTCTAGCACAGACCTAGGTGATGCTCCTCTCGATAGTAGAGAACTCTTGATAGTAAAGAACTCTCGATAGTACAGAACTCTTGATAGTAAAGAACTCTCGATAGCAGAGAACTCTTGATAGTAGAGAAAGTAAGTAGATGGAAGAGTTGATTGTCGGGGAAATATTTACTTAACTAAATGACATGTAAACAGGATTTATGAATAAATTGAATGAATATATGAATATGAATGCCATACTTGTAGAGCTTGTTACGAAAATGGCGCAGTCGGTAAGGTGATTAAAACATGAACAAACAAAATTTAAGACAATTGAATATATTTGGATATAGATATAATAAGATAAGAAAAAATAAGAATATAATTGGAGTTAAAAAATAATGGAGTCCGTGCTTACACCTCCGTTGTGAAAATGTGACGAATATGACGTTGGGTGATTTGTGTGAATCCTGAGAGAAGTGGAAAAGGGGGTTCAGAATATATTCCAAGGCCTGTGAACTGAATAAGAAACCCGAAGAGATACAGATGAATATATTTACATGTAGTGGGAGAACAGTGCCGTGAGATTGTCAACAAAGTCCTACTAAGTGCTTGACGTTGGATCTCTGTGTTTAATTGATGCGCTCCCCGTGCTTTTGAGAAGCTTTCTTGTACAGACCTAAGAGAGGCTCAGTTTCAGTACCTACCGTAATAAGCGAGACCCACGCTAATAAGCTAGTATCGGAATAAGTTTATTTGCCACATAAGCTAATAGCGTGCAAGTTTGAAGTTTTTTATCCGTAACTTAGTAAATGAATTGAAAGAAAACCTTGTAGTGAGTGGGAAAAATAAGGTCAAGGAATGGGAAATGAGTGTTCTAGATCTAAGCACAACTGTGCCAACTTGGGAAGTTGTTTGCCTAGTCTTATCTCTAATGGTCGTCAGGAGGGTCTTAAAGGATGACGTCCTGTGACGTAGCTTCTTTTGGCTTTCCAGTGTTGCGGCCAACCACTTCGAGATGACTTCACTTCTTTTGGAGTGGGGAGTGTCGCGACATCTGGCAGTTGATATCGCGAAGACTTTAACTCGTGGTCGGAACGTGTAGTGACGCCTTAAGATTATTTGCACTGGCAAGGTTATGATATAGTTGTGACTATGGGTAGACTAAAGTGGGAGTTTTGGAGCATTTAATCGTTTGTTCCGTGGAAAAAGCCTCATTTTATCATGGAGCGGCAGCGAAGTTCGAAGAAGTCTACGGAGTTCTCGCCAAGGAGCCGGGGGCTACGCAGGTGGTCTCTGAAAGCTAAGTGTCTTAGTTTCTTAGTACTTTATTTGTTCTATGAAGATTTATTTGCTCTGATATAATTGTGTGCTATAATCTACATATTCTAAAGGTTTTATACTAGAACTATTTCCTGAATCCTGTGGTACTTAATGACAATTAACCATCGCGATAACATGCTACAGTAGCCTGAGAACATAGTTACTTCTGATAGATAATATGCCCTAGTCATGATGACAGTATATAGGGGAGGTACCTCCATAGTTTCTCGGTCGAAGGGCGAGAACTAGATACAGTAATATAGTATACACACCTTATGTGGCTAACCCTAGTGAAGGAACGACTATTCGTATATTTAGGAGAAGACGTGGTACAACTCCAGTTGTTCAGTAGGTAGAACTTATATGTGCTAAGTTTCTAAGGCCTACGTGACAGGTGTGTCATGGTTATCTTTATAACCACAGATGGTAGACGCGAGCGTCACCGTGCGAGTGCCGCGAGCGTCATCGTCTAGAAAAGCGAAGCAGATATCCGTGGACTGCAGAGATGATTCAAGGTAGGATTCAGATTATCCTTCCTATGTCCACATATAAACCCTTTCGCGGCGCCCTCTAATATTGCGCAGTCTAACTGTATTTGTACCGGTTACATTCCTATATAAAGAGAGGGCGTTCGCGACACGCTTCTTGATAACCTTTATAAATAGCTATATTAGCGATCAATGAAGCCTGTTTAGTTCCAAGGTAGTACCTGCCTACTATACAATTTTACCAATCTTGACAACCCAGACGGTTTTTCAGGTTTTTTTTTAATGCAAGATACTGTCTCGAGATCTCACTGGTTATATAAATAGAAAATTCGATGATGCGAATGACGTCATCGCCATTCAGTATCGATATTTTCAAGAACAACCCTAACTGCCACTCAAACGTAACTTTAAGTACAAAAATATCGAAAATAAAGCTAAATCCTATTACAACACATAACTAATTTTAATCTGTGTACTCATTACAACATAATGCAAATGCTCAGCTCTCGATAATGCTTAAACTATCCAATATTTCAATAAAAATACATTACATACCGGTGCAAGGATAAACTTTCCTGATTTGGGCCTTTTCTTAAGCCACATCCGATTATGCTGCACCTGGGCATGGTCACCACATTCCACTAATTGTGCTCTTTGGGCTTTATGCAGTTTATAATGTTCAATTAATAGTTATTTTATTATTTTGGTATGTTTACATCAGTCGTTGACATATGAAGTACCCACTAAACTGACGGGAACTGACATTTCGTGTCGCGTAAAATGGCGATTTTAGGCCACACTTGACATTTGATCATCAACTTTCGGTTCTGACTGTTATACTACCATCTCTTTTTTGGTAGCCAAATGGTGCTTGGTTAAAATGAGACAGAGTTATTTTTGAGAATTTTATGTCTAAACAAATGATATTTGAAAAATACACCCTGTCCATAGGTTTTCCTATGTCCATGGTTGGGCACAGCTATATTTTTTTCTTTTTAAAGGCCTTTAGACACCTTACAATTTGTCACAATACAACCTGCCAGTAAATTCCTTGGAAAAAAAAAATCTTATTCATTATCAGCGGTGCTACCAAAGAGAATATAAATCGAACTTCGTATATCACTTCGGTTCGGTTCGGTTGATTTGTGTAAGATTGTCCCATAATATTATTATTATTATTCCCTTTATTTAAATGTCATCTTAAGTTAGGTTTTTACAATAATCATATAAAAAGTAAAATATAAAACAATACATACAAAACATAAAATCATTATAAAAACCTAACCTAGGGTGCCGCCGGCAGCGAGGCGGGGCCTAAGCTACCGGTGGTCAGGGCGACAGAGACAGGAATCTCCTGACTATCCGCGCAGTATCCAGGAGTACCGCCTTCTGTATCTGACCCTTGATCCAGCCATCTAGCGAGAGTCTCTTAAGGTGGCGGTCGAGACTCTTCGCTATTAAACCATTCGCCGAAACGACTATCGGGACGATGATCGTCGAATCAACATCCCACATGGCGGTTACCTCGTGAGCCAGGTCTAGGTACTTACTGGCTTTGTCCTTCTCGGCCTTCACGAGGTTCTCGTCATGGGGGATGGTGATGTCGACGAGCACTGCCTGGCGTTTCGATCGATCTGTCAGCACGATATCAGGCCTATTGGCAAGAATAGTCCTGTCCGTGATGACAGATCGATCCCAATAGAGCGTGGCACGACCATTTTCCAGAACTGGCGCAGGTGTGTACTTATAGTAAGGCACTTCGGAGACCACAAGACCATATAGCAGAGCAAGTTGCTGGTGAATAATTCTGGCTACAAGGTTATGTCTGTGCAAGTACTCGCCGTTAGCAAGATGACCACAACCGGAGATTATATGCCTGAGTGACTCCCCGGGACGGCGGCATGCCCGACAAATGTCGACCGTACCGTCCTTCAGGATATACCTCCGGTAATTGTTCGTCATGATAACCTCGTCCGCAATTGCACATACAAAACCTTCGGTTTCCCCGAAGAGATCCCCGAAACGTAGCCAGTTCACCGACGCGAGCAGATCCACATCGGGCCCTGTGAGGGCCTTGCAGAACCGCCCGTGAAGCTCCTTGCTCCTCCATACCGCCCTGCGGTCTTCGGCGCTCATCACTTTAAGTCTGCGCCAGTTCTCGTTTGCCAAGGAGAGCGGGGTGAAGTTTCCGTCCACTGCCACTACGTCGCGATGCATCCCACACTCGTTGTTTAGGAAATAATCCCTGAGACTGCACACCTCGCGGTTGTGAAGGTCTTTGGCATTTAAAAAGCCGCAACCTCCACACTTCCGCGAGATGTACAGTCTCATAACAGACGAGCGTGGGTGTAGCATGCGATGCGCAGTAAGCAGTACACGAACTCTTCGGTCCAGGGCATCCAGCTCAGTCTGAGTCCATCTTAGTACGCCAAAGGAGTAAGTGAGCAAGGGCATCACCCAGGCGTTGAAGGCGCGCACCTTGTTGCCGCCCGGCAAAAGACTATTAAGTACTTTTGTCAAACGACAAAAGAAGCGTTCCTTCACCGCCCGCTTTACGCTCTCACCCTCAATACCCAATGACTGTGACATACCAAGATACTTATAGGTTTCTGCTTCGGAGATAGATTTGAGGGACATTGTCTCAGAAAGTTGTAAATTTGTTGAATTTACAACTCTACCCCGCTGTACATGCATAACCGCACACTTATCGACACCAAATTCCATTTTGGTGGCGCTACTGAAGACTTCTGTTGTTTTCAGTAGTTCCAACAGGTCATGTCTATTCGGTGCAAATAGCTTGAGGTCATCCATATAGAGCAGATGAGAAATTACCTCACCCCCTCTCCGAAGCCGGCAACCTAGCCCTGAATCCTTCAGCAAGGTGCTGAGTGGATTCAGCGCTAGGCAGAACCACAGAGGACTCAGGCTATCACCCTGGAAGATCCCACGTTCAATCCTTATATAGTCCTGCGAGCCAGAGGGGCCATCTCCTCCCCCCGGTTGACGAAGAACCGTGGTCCACTGCCCCATGCAAGCGCCTAAGAAGGATCTCAGAACTGCATCAACTTTATACAGCTCTAAGATCCTCCTCAGCCATGAATGAGGCACCGAATCATAGGCCTTCTTGTAGTCAATCCAGGCGGCCGAGAGGGCACCTCTGTTCCGCCGGACTCGTTGGCAAATGGTCATGTCTATGAGGAGGAGCTCTTTAGTACCACGAGACCCAACACTACATCCATTTTGAGCAGGGGCCAAAACGTTGTTCGCAACGATGTGTGCGTTAATTTTTGCTCTCAAAATGGATGTTAGGAGCTTGTACAGCGTAGGCAAGCACGTGATGGGTCTGTAGTTTTTCGCTTCCGTGGTACTACCGGACTTATAGAGCAGGGAGGTAATACCAGTTGTAAAGAAAGATGGCAGGGAACCGAGCTCAAGGGATTGCTGGAACTGTGTTGCCAAACGTAGGTGTGAGCATCGAAACCATTTCACCCAGAAGTTGTGCAATCCATCCGGCCCAGGACTTTTCCAATTCGGGGTCAAACGGATGGCACAACTAACGTCTTCGGGGCTGATCGTAACAGTCCCCATGGGTTCGATGAACTCACACTCACGTTCGACAACACCCATCCACTCGCCTTCGGCGTGCTCGACTGGCACTGACCAGATACTACGCCAGAAGTCAACCATGGCAGTAGCATCCGGCTGCTGCGCGTCGGACACACGAAGATCGGTTCCCTCCCACTTTCGGTATACCTTCCTTTGGTCACTCTGGAAAAGGCGATTCTGCTGGTATCGGTCCACACGCTCTCTGTAGCGGCGAATACGGCTTGCCCATGCATAGACTTTCTGCTTCAGAAAGTCAATGCGCTCCGTGACACAGGTCATGTAGTCGAGGGGCCTGATATCAGTTCCCGCAAAGGCCTGGTTCACAAAGCGCATGACTCGGGGGCGGTTGTTGCCCCCCCTGAAGCAGATCAGCTTTGCAATGAGAGTCCTAAACGTATTGATACGCCGCTCAATCCGTACTTGCCATGTAGGGACACCGCCGGCGGTCCTAGGTGCACGGTCAGCGTCCGGAAACTTGACGCAAGCAACACGGCACGCCGCGACTGCCCCGCAGTACATGATTGAGTGTGTATCAACTAAGTCTTCACTAGCCCGTAGATACGGATCTAGCAGACCGTTCAGGGCTCCCATTAGCGCTAGATTGCGTCTATTCACAGGCAAGCGTGGTAATCGTGGCCTAGAGTTGTTTGTGGGGCAATACTGCGTAATCGCTTCTTCCAGAGCCCTCCTCAGTTGCTCATGGGCCTGATTGCTTACACTCTGATCCGCATAGTCCTCCTCGTCGACACTGGGATCAGCCCGCGGCGCCCCCGGTGCCAGGTCGGGTGCAAGCACCGGAGCCGGCGCCGTGGCAGGCGGGTCCCGCGTCGAGGTGGAGGCCGCACGGGCAGAGAGGGCTATCGAGTATCGAGTCATCCAACCGCTTATGCCGTTGGATGACCCGCACCTGATCCGATAATCGTTGCGCGGTCACGTTGATGGCGGGTTCAAGGGCCTGAAACAGAGGAAGCATCCGGACACGGTACGCGGACAAGTTGGTTCCCCCCTCTGTAGCCCCAAAGTACGCTCGCATGCAGTTCACATTAATGTCATGAGTCCATCGCATGCGGCGCACTATACCACCGGCAGCGGGAGCCATAAGCGGGGCGGGGTGCCCCGTAGGCCTCAAGCGTGCCGGCAGCGGTGGTCGTCCTCGTCGCGCAGGTGGTCGCGGCGGCGGGGACGGCGGCCCGCGCTCGTCGCTCGACTCGCTGGTGTCGGGCGCTGTGGCGAATTCATCGCCCGACGACGATGGCGAGGAGCTGGACGGTGCGGGTGGAGGTGGTGGGCGTGCGCGTTGTGCCGCTCGTGAGCGTGTCCTCGTTATCATATTTGTATTCGTATTTCAGTTTTCTTTGATTTGTTTAGCCTTTGACAGCTGCTTGTCAGTTCCCTTGATATTGATTCTGCTGCGTAGCAAAAGCGGTGCCGTGTTGTAAATATGTTGTACATTGTGGGAAAACTATTATGTACAAATTGTAATGTATTAAATGCTTACAAAGGCACAGAAAACATTAAAAACGAATTTATAAAATATAGATAAAAATTGAAACGTCTGTCGTGAAAGCGGTTTTTTTTTTTTTTTTTTTTTTTTATTATTATTATCTCCGTCTCTGTCGCTCGAGTACTATAAACCATAAGTGCGATAGAGACGGAGATATACGAAGTTCGAGATTCGAAGTTCGTGGTTATAGCTCTGGTACCTCTTTTTAAGCATCCCACCAAAAACATAAATGTAAAAAAGGAGAGCCAAGTTCAATACAAAAATTATGCTTGGCTGTGGGCTTCGCCGCAAAAAGAGTGCCAAGTTCTATGCAAAATCCAAATATGTATTTATAAGAACAAAATAACATTATGAACAAGTATTAAACTCTGTCTTTGCTTTATTGCTGTTATTTAAAAATGTGAGATCTTAAAGTAGGTTTGATTTGACTTGGGCAGCAAAAACCGTAGCCCTCTGCTGTCTCATTCCAACTATAGGCGCGTCCGGCAAAATCAAGATCACTTTGCACTAGGTAGATTGGCTGGCTTCGTCTAAAGCATGTCTAAAGCTAACATTGGCCAAGCACACTCGCATTTGACCTTCCTCGGCAGTCCGACGAGCTCGCTCGTCTGGCGTGGGCTTTACATGAAACCTGTAATTTGGCTTTTTTTTTCTCGTTAACCACAAGTTAACCCCATGGTGTGGGATGTCGTTGGATAGCTCGTTAATAGTAGATTATACTACAAGTGCATTAGTAGCCATTTTACCTGAGATGTTTATATCCACCCGAGCCACCGGCGAGCGAGATAGCTTAACTCCTCTCCCTCAGTTACAGCGCTAAATTTAATTTCCTTTAGAGTCATTTGTCCTAGTGCGTGTTGTTAGGGGATTCTGTCGAACAAATAAGTACTTCACTTTCGGATACCGGCGCCATTATTTTAGGCTTGTGCCTGCTCGTTCTTTTACGGGAGCGCTCCGTCCTCGTTCAATCGGTTTGAGGAACTAGTTCGGTCTTTTAGGTCAGTGTGGGAGCAGCCGTTAGTTAAGATTGGTTCATGACCTTTAACTGTCAAATAGCGCAGTGGCTTTGAGTATTACGTTTTACGAACCAAACTAAACCGACGACGCGCGACGGAGCAACGTACAGCCGTTTATCTCACTCGCACCTGTGCGCGCGCCATTGACGGGCTTCGCATAGTTCGCATTCGTTCGTTTCGTTCACGTTCCGTTTTTGACGCATCTCGTTCCGTACCACTCTCGCTCTGCTGCTGAACTAAAGACCGATGACGGATTAAGATGGTGATTGAGGAACTAGTTCGTTTCGTTCAGAGATGGGAATTCATTCCTAATAGTTCCTAGTTCCTGACCGACACAAGCCTACATTATTTTAGTATGTTGTTAGGCATGAGCATGACCCATGTCAAAAGTATAAATTACACCTAAACCATGAAACTTACATGTGGGGTACCAAATGAAAGATGAATAAATTGTCAATAATTCATTAATACATTATATTTCAATAGATACGCTAGTTTATGTACTATTAGCAAAAGGTAAAAAAAACAAAGAAAAACATAAGGACTTTCAGACTTTGTGGCAAAACTAGAAAGTTTTACATTTTAGTTTTTTATTTTATGAGAAGAACAAAATTGGGAAAATTGTGCTCTAAAAACCAACAACGCAAAGCGACTTTTCCCTACAAGATTAATTTTATCGAAATTACAATTTTCCAGTAACCAGCACCAACTTTTAGTATGTTGTTAGACATGTTATGTGCACCGCAAAACTGCAGAGAGACAGTCTCTAAAGTGTCTAGTTTATCAGTACTGACACAATCTTCATTGCCACGGAGGCTTTTAGAAAAGTGGAAATTTTACCTGAATATATATAAACGTGTGTTATAAGATGTGCTATAATTCTTGCCACCATTGTGATATCCATACATTTAAGAGGTATTTGCAAAATTGTAGAGAAGAAAAGTGAAAAGTCTGCCAACATTAGATTTCCGGGTATTGAAATTGCTCTGAAACGTATCAATATATTTCAAGGTTAGATGAACGAGTTATAGCATATTTTATTAGCTTTCATATAATATCACATTTTAACAAAAATAGAATGACCTACAATAAAAAATACAAAAAAACAAATATCGAAAAGGTTGCATCGGGTTGGGGATGTTTTTAGGGTTCCGTACTCAAAGAGTAAAACGGGACCCTATTACTAAGACTCCGCTGTCCGTCCGTCCGTCCGTCCGTCCGTCTGTCTGTCACCAGGCTGTATCTCACTGATACCGTGATAGTTCCAGCTGAAATTTTCACAGATGATGTATTTCTGTTGCCGCTCTATAACAACAAATACTAAAAACACAGAATAAAACAGTTTTTTATAGATAATGGCACGGAACCATTCGTGCGCGAGTCCGACTCGCACTTGGCCGTTTTTTTTTAATTTATTTAGTTACGTAGGTTGGAGCGTGATGTTACATCTTATTTGATATGTGTTTTAGCCAAAGGCAGTATTCTACACATGCATGGACAGTAGAATGATTCCTACTAGATTTACGGAAACCAGCGTAGGCGACATGTTTGTTGGTTCGTACAAATATGATTTCATATTCTGGTTAATGTGATATGTCACGCACGTATATGTTTTGTTTACTGAAACTATAATGCTTTTTTTTGCAGTCAGAAACGCGGGAAATTTGATTCCACACTCTCAACACTTCATAGATGAGATGAGTAGCTGTGAACCAGCTGCGCTGGAACTTGGCTGCATAGGGTCGTTTCGCCGGTAACGCGACCACCTTCGGTTGGCGACCACTTGACGGACTAGGCTGCTTCAATTAAAGATATTAACATTTCTACAAACCCAACAGAAAACTAATTAGTTATTAACTATTCTTGAATAGTGTCAGAATAAGAATAAATACACTTTAAAACCCAAAGCTTAATCCAAAGCAAGAAAAAATAACCTCAATTCACACATTTCACACATTGCTTCCAAAAAGTGTTGACGTGCAGTGAATCTGTAAAAAAAATAACGCGACAGTTGGCGCGAAAACTTAAGTTACGTCACTTAATTTTATTATTATGCTGAAATTAGTTACTTGATTGCTTAAATGATTTAGCTATTGTAATAATTTCGTTGAAATTCGGCATATTATAAAAATAGATTTAAATAAAATGGGGTGGTCGCGTACCCAAAAAAATTATTACCAAAGAAGTCAGATAGCGACCACATCGTTTTTCTTTTTCTTTCCTTATGGATTCTTGCGGCACCCGCGATATTTAGCTTGGCAAGCCAATTGTGTCGGTAGGTATTTAAGCCGCGCCAATCCATGCTATGTCTATAGTAGGTATATGTAATATAATAATAATATACATATAATTATAAAATGAATAATTCATATGATTATATGATATGGTTATATTACAAATGCGATAGTGTGTCTGTCTGTCTGTTACCTCTTCACGCTTAAACCGATGGACCGATTTTGATGAAATTTGGTATGGAGATAGTTTGAGTCCCGGGAAAAGACGTAGGATAGTTTTTATCCCCGAAATAATCCCCTAAGAGGCTGAAATAGGGGTTGAAATTTTGTATGGAGCTACGATATAAACGAGACACACGGACGGAGTCGTGGGCAGAAGCTAGTGTAGGTAAGTATAATTTAATCTAAAAAGTTACATAAAAGCTTGTAAAATGGTGGCGTTTAGATACCTACTATGAACGACATGTGTGACTGTAATAGCAATATATATAATAGCACTATGGTGTGAGCGAGATGGCGCGCCGTTTTCGATTCTATTTTGCATTGACAAGCAATGTAAAGTAGATTTAGAAGAGTAACAATTTGTAGTAGTATAAGGGCAGTCAGGTCAGGTAGGTCCAACTTTGAGAAAGAGGTCAATCGTCGAATCCGACTCGGCTGGGCAGCGTTCGGGAAGCTACGCTATGGCACAGCTTTTCGTCTAATATTCCGCAGTGTCTGAAGACGAGAGTCTTTGACCAGTGCGTGTTGCCAGTGATCACGTGTGGCACCGAAACGTGGTCGCTTCAGAAATCATAAGAAGGCTCAAAGTCACCCAAAGGGCAATGGAGAGAGGGCTATGCTCGGAGTTTCTCTGCGTGATCGCATCAGAAATGAGGCTAATATCCGCAGCATAACCAAGGTAATCGATATAGCCCTAAGCCGCTAAAGTTAAGTGGCAGTGGGCGGGGCACATTGCACGTAGAACCGATGGCCGTTGAGGCGGAAAGGTTCTCGAGTGGCGACCACGTACCGGAAGGCGCGGCGTGGGTAGGCCCCCCACAAGTTGACTGATGGCCTGGTAACGATCGCAGGAATCCGATGGATGCGGGTGGCGCAGAACCGGTCATTATGGCACTCTTTGGGGGAGGCCTATGTCCAGCGATGGACGTCTTGCGACTGATATGATGATGATGATGATGCATCGTTTTATTAACTACTTAAACACTATTTGCAAGAGTGGTCGCCAACTAGCTAACAGGTGGTCGCAAACCGACTAAAGCGGTCGCTATCCAGCGAATTCGCTATTTTGAAACCTTTTCCATATTTTTTCCTAATCTATGGATGAAAGTGCTATATTTTATTGTAGGTTTCAAAACTTGACTATACTCAGAACCTATACGAATACCATCTATTATGTGTGTACATTGAATAGGTATACATTTACTAATCTAAAGTGAGCAACTCGGCTAAGTGGTCGCTAACCGGCGAAACGACCCTAATTAACGATATAAGGCACATCATTGTGTGCGGACATAGTGATTGTAAAGCTATGAATCTCTTATATAAATTAAAAAGCAAAGAAGAATCAAGCACGGTTAGTAAAATAGCCAAATAGCGGTTAGTGTGGATACGTGTCAGAAGCACGGCGCGCCGTGGCCAGCCCAATCAAGGTCACTCTGTACTAGATTTTCTGTGACTGTGGCAGTCCTGCCAATTTTGCTCATGTAGCGTGTCATTTAGAGAGGTTTTCCTGTAAAGGAGACGCTACACGAGTTAAATCGGCAGTCCTGCAGCGTGATTCGGCACGTGTTGATACGTACCTATCGGAAGCACGCTTTCCAACCAAAACAAGGTCGCTCCATTCTAGATTTTCTGTGACCTTGCTTGGCCGTCCGACAAAATCAGCCCGTGGAGCGTCTCCTTAAGTACTTATAGTAGCGAACACGTTCGCTCCAAACCGAGACCTTGGTGTTGGTGCAGCTCCGACTCCGACCACGTTCGATCGAGTGTTACGAGGTTCGAAAACCAAACCAACTAAGTAATCTCCACTTATAATAAATCTCTAAATTAAAAATAGAATCAGCCAGTTTGAAACTAAGCTTTCTGTGGTACGAATGTTCTCAGCATCCCATGGACGGAAAAATATGAAACATTTTATATAGGTACATTATTATTCCAGCTGCAACTTAGGATAGTTTTTATCCGACTGCGACGATTAATTTATTTTCCGTAATATACGACTTCATTTAATTTTTCATTTATTATTCTTAAAGTATATCGCCGCCACATCTGTCAGCTAAAACAAACGTCAAAATCACAGACTAATAAGAAATACTACGGACAAAATGGCGGAATTTCTTTGCCTTTCTTTCGCCTATTAATAATTTTAATCCCGTCTACGATATACATTGACGAGACACATAGGTACCAAAAGCAAATATAAAATTAATCGATTTTGATATGCGAACTTATATGCGCAAATGTCGAACTAAGGCGTAATTTGTACAAATGTTACAACAAATTCGAACAATATAAACTTGGTTTTTTTGAATGGCACGCGCGCGCGCTCTTTGCGTATTCAGCCAAACCACGAAAAACCGAAACTCGAAGTTCGTATATCTGCATTCCTGTCATTTGTTAGTGCGATAGAGATAGAGATACCCGAATATTTTCGAATTCCGAAGTTCGTGATTTAAAAGAAAATACGGATGTCGGATAGATCTAAATTAATATTTTATGTGTGAATATGGTTAAAATTATTTGGAAATACTATTGTTGTTATTGTTTTAGTATATTTGACTAGCTTTAAGTTTAATATTGTACGTCCGAAATGGGCAAGCTGTTGGACTTTATTTTACCCAAAACAACTAAATGTAGGGTCGTTTCGCCGGTAACGCGACCACCTTCAGTTGGCGACCACTTGACGGACTAGGCTGCTTCAATTAAAGATATTAACATTTCTACAAACCCAACAGAAAACTAATTAGTTATTAACTATTCTTGAATAGTGTCAGAATAAGAATAAATACACTTTAAAACCCAAAGCTTAATCCAAAGCAAGAAAAAATAACCTCAATTCATACATTTCACACATTGCTTCCGAAAAGTGTTGACATGCAGTGAATCTGTAAAAAAAATAACGCGACAGTTGGCGCGAAAACTTTAGTTACGTCACTTAATTTTATTTTTATGCTGAAATTAGTTAGTTGATTGCTTAAATGATTTAGCTATTGTAATAATTTCGTTGAAATTCGGCATATTATAAAAATAGATTTAAATAAAATGGGGTGGTCGCGTACCCAAAAAAAATATTACCAAAGAAGTCGGATAGCGACCACATCGTTTTTCTTTTTCTTTCCTTATGGATTCTTGCGGCACCCGCGATATTTAGCTTGGCAAGCCAATTGTGTCGGTAGGTATTTAAGCCGCGCCAATCCATGCTATGTCTATAGTAGGTATATGTAATATAATAATAATATATAATTATAAAATGAATAATTCATATGATTATATGATATGGTTATATTACAAATGCGAAAGTGTGTCTTGTCTGTTACCTCTTCACGCTTAAACCGATGGACCGATTTTGATGAAATTTGGTATGGAGATAGTTTGAGTCCCGGGAAAAGACGTAGGATAGTTTTTATCCCCGAAATAATCCCCTAAAAGGCTGAAATAGGGGTTGAAATTTTGTATGGAGCTACGATATAAACGAGACACACGGACGGAGTCGTGGGCAGAAGCTAGTGTAGGTAAGTAGAATTGAATCTAAAAGTTACATAAAAGCTTGTAAAATGGTGGCATTTAGATACCTACTATGAACGACATGTGTGACTGTAATAGCAATATATATAATAGCACTATGGTGTTAGCGAGATGTCGCGCCGTTTTCGATTCTATTTTGCATTGACAAGAAATGTAAAGTAGATTTAGAAGAGTAACAATTTGTAGTAGTATAAGGGCAGTCAGGTCAGGTAGGTCCAACTTTGAGAAAGAGGTCAATCGTCGAATCCGACTCGGCTGGGCAGCGTTCGGGAAGCTACGCTATGGCACATCTTTTCGTCTAATATTCCGCAGTGTCTGAAGACGAGAGTCTTTGACCAGTGCGTGTTGCCAGTGATCACGTGTGGCACCGAAACGTGGTCGCTTCAGAAATCATAAGAAGCATCATAAGAAGGCTCAAAGTCACCCAAAGGGCAATGGAGAGAGGGCTATGCTCGGAGTTTCTCTGCGTGATCGCATCAGAAATGAGGCTATCCGCAGCATAACCAAGGTAATCGATATAGCCCTAAGCCGCTAAAGTTAAGTGGCAGTGGGCGGGGCACATTGCACGTAGAACCGATGGCCGTTGAGGCGGAAAGGTTCTCGAGTGGCGACCACGTACCGGAAGGCGCGGCGTGGGTAGGCCCCCCACAAGTTGACTGATGGCCTGGTAACGATCGCAGGAATCCGATGAATGCGTGTGGCGCAGAACCGGTCATTATGGCACTCTTTGGGGGAGGCCTTTGTCCAGCAATGGACGTCTTTCGACTGATATGATGATGATGATGATGCATCGTTTTATTAACTACTTAAACACTATTTGCATGAGTGGTCGCCAACTAGCTAACAGGTGGTCGCAAACCGACTAAAGCGGTCGCTATCCAGCGAATTCGCTATTTTGAAACCTTTTCCATATTTTTTCCTAATCTATGGATGAAAGTGCTATATTTTATTGTAGGTTTCAAAACTTGACTATACTCAGAACCTATACGAATACCATCTATTATGTGTATACATTGAATAGGTATACATTTACTAATCTAAAGTGAGCAACTCGGCTAAGTGGTCGCTAACCGGCGAAACGACCCTACTTTCTGGATTCGCTACATTACTAGTTTTTTGAATCAAAATCCGTTGAGTAGTTCTATTCACGTTAGTTTGGGCTACCCTTTATATTATGCCAAAAGACGCAAAATTTTCCATTCTATCCCAATTTGACGATACTAAATTTTCACTGATTGATTGATTGATGAACTGATAAGCAACTTCTGATCAAAAAACTTTTCAATAATGGTCAGCAGTTCTAATAACCTAGCCCACTTTTCTGTAGCAGTTCCATTCAATGAGAACGCAGTTCTAACCTAATCAAAAACAGTGCGTTTTATGAAATACCTATTGCGGTTCAATCAATTATTTTGCTGGTCTACAATTTATAAGGCGGACTAATATTGGTTACATAGTTGATCGTTTGGAACATTCTTTGCAAATCAAGAGTTGCAGCCTGATTTTATCTATACTAATATTATAAACAGGAAAAGTCTGAGATTAGTAAGTTTGAAAAAAATATATTTTACCTGCGTATAGAATGAGCTTTCTGAAAGGACATAGGCTATGATTATAATAAATTCAATCTTGTACTCGTATGCTGGTCAAATAATTTGACGAAAACCTTATTTTTGTTGCGAGCCAATTAATAACAACAGCGAACCATCCTTAACAAACCGTTACAACAGAGTTACAATTTTCTTACTAAGGCAAGTTTTGTTACAAAGTTTGAGCCCCCATTTTAAGTTATCTAGACTTCAGTTAGTAATTCGCCAGGCCACATAGATGCACCTTTCCACGTCACCACATGAACTACGGTACGCACTTGACTTGTTTTCCATACACACATTTATACCTTTTTTAAACCCACTTAAAGGTTGAAGTATGTAGGTAAAAACCCTTGCTCGTGCACAAATCACGCGAGGTTTTTTCGGCTACTTTTTAACCCCCCCTCCCCCTCCTCCTTGGTTAGGATCTTGGCTACCATAAGGTACGCCATTAAATGTACAGTCGCCATCACATACATCGGAGCAAACAAGCACGTCACAAACATATATCGGAACACACCTCTATTTTCAAGGCGTTAGGGTGCATGTGCCGATATTTTTGAACACCTATAGTGTACCTATGTATGTGATGGCGACGGTACATAGTAGTGTATGCACTATACGTGATTTTACCGTCAAACATTCAATACAAAAAACGGACCGTTAAAAATCGGACAGCCGGACAGTAATAGTAGTTTATGCTACTGATACATAATGAGAGAGGCCTTAAAATACGAGTGTGGTTTTATGAAACGAGCGTCAGCGAGTTTCATAATAGGATCACACGAGTGTTTTAAGGCCTAATTATGTACAGTTGCATACACTACTTTATCTAAGCACATATCATAAGTACTCTAAGATGGGTTCAGAAGCCGTAGGAAAATGACCTGCATTGCTACGAGTGCTACCTGTAAAGTAATATTAAAAAAAAAATTGAAAAAAGAGTAAAAAAAAGTTAGAAAAAGTAAAAAAAATTGAAAAAAGTAAAAAACAGCAAAAAAAATGAAAAAAAAAGTAAAAAAAGGTTAAGAAAAGGTAAAAAAGGAATAAAAGTGACAAAAATTAAAAAAAATATAAATAAATTTTAGAAAAAGTAAAAAAAAAAACAGCAAAAAAAATAAAAAAAAAAGTGAAAAAAGGTAAAAAGGAAAAAAAAGTGACAAAAAGTAAAAAAAAAGTGCAAAAAATAATAAAAAAGTGCAAAAAAGTTAAAAAAAGCAAAAAAAAGTTAAAAAGCGTATAAAAAAATTCGGGAAGTAAAAAAAAAGTGAAAAAGGTAAAAAAAAAGTGACAAAAAGTAAAAAAAAAAGTTTAAAAAGTCAAAAAAGTAAAAATGAAAAAAATGTTAAAAAAGTAAAATGAATAAACATAATAAATTGACGTTTCATATTGATTACTGTTTTAAGGTGGTTCGATTGCCATACAAAGCGTTATTTGACATTCGCAGGCTAACGGCGTGATATTTTAAGAAACTTATGTAACAAACTTTCATCAATTGGCTTCCCATTTGCGCCAAATTTTCCCTTTCCTAGAATAAACTTGTATAAACTAGATTAATTTGAGAAAAATAGTTTTCCCAGAATATCACGTCCCAAACCAAATCTTTGAACAGTGCTTTGTGGAGTTCCTTAACAATTGATTTAATAAGAAATAATTGTATATTTAGGTATAGGAGTCCCTTAAAATCGCAATAAATGGACTCACGAACTAGCAGTCATTATATTTTTCATGTGGCCCCTATTTCGTGTTACTACCGAATCAAGGACTTTCTAGACACATCCTTGTATCTTTTGTATTTAAATAATACTTGAGAAATTGTAAATGTAAATCTAAAAAAACAGATAATGTATTTAATGAGGTTTTCTATGAGCTAAATTCGGTATATGTTTTGTTCACTAGAATTCTCGTAAAACGAGGTTGAACGTGACCTACATTTACAATTTTAATGTGAATTCGCATATTTACTTGCAGCATATTTTTTTTTATTGCTCGATTTCTGTCCGGTATATTTATGTTTATATATTACATGTAGGATAGTTAATGGTTATTGAACATAATTTAAATGTGATCTAAATTATTAATTGCGGGAATATCCAAGAACTAGTAACACGAAACAAGGGACTACCACTTTTAATACTTTTTCCCAAGTTCGTGACAGAGAAATCTAGGTAATTCGACCTATTCCTTGAAAGGGGTTATACTAGAGCTAATTTGCAACAATTTATGTCCGGTCAACCAGGGATCGAAACTCGCTGGTTTCCGAGATATTCGAATTTTTAGTTTGTATGAAAAAAAATCTCCTTACAGCCTAAAGCTGGTGATTGTGACAAAAGTACTTCCATTTGGATGGTAAAAAAACATTTTTGTCACAATCAGCACTTTAAGGCTGCAAGGCGAATTTTTTTCAAATAAACGAAAAACTCGAAAAATTTAAAAAAAAATCGTGTTTTGACCCCTGGTTGACTGGACATAAATTGTTGCAAATTAGCTCTAGTATAACCCCTTGCAAGGAATAGGTCGAATTACCAGTCACCCTGTATAGTGGTAGGGTGGTAGGTAAACACAGATCAATCCTAGTAGTAGATAAGGTATGGGAAATGTGTACCCTCGTCTGCTATTTGATATTCTTCTTGAAGAGGTAACATGTACATCGATAAAATGGAATATTGTTGCCTGGCTACTGGGTATTAATTATTTTTGCGGGATTTTTTTTTATGAAATGGAAGGTTACTATAAATAAAACAGTATAAGATTGTTCTTTAAAAAGTGTGACCCATACAACCTTGACCAGATATATGATGATTTTCAGGTAAATCAATCTTATATAATCAATACATCTAACTAGGTAGATACATTTTACAATTATTAAAGACATTTTTTATTTTAAACCTTTAAAATCCCGAGACTTACTACTCCCGGAACTTTCTTTATTTTTAAGGGTTTTTTTTAAGAAGTGAAAGGTAACTTTATACTCTATTAAACAGGAGAGCGTTTACAGATATGTGTCACTTCCCAAAGGTTGTGTAGATATTTATCTCAAGTTAAACAGTTTTGGTTAATATAAATAGATAACCTATGTGTGACATACTTTCGAAAGGGTGACCCTGTACTATTGGACAAGTTATTTAACCTTACATTTCATAATAAAATCCTGGAAAAACAACAAAAATCACGGTATTTTAAATTTACCAGAGTTTTATCCAGGCCTTCTATTGAATTTTGTCAATATTCATGATATTACCTACCTCTTCAATAATCTTGTTCAATACCAAATGAGGGTGTATATGCATAAATAAAACGTATCTCCTACTATCAGGTACTCGAAAACTTTATGCCGAAACAGGGGCCACGAACTCACAAACTTAGGAGCAGAGCCAAATTTTATCACGAAATGGGGTTCAAATAAGAGGTTTACAAATAAATTTATAAAAAATAGATATTGAAACTAAAACTATATAATTCTTTCATTAAATAATAGCCAAGATATCAATATTCATCACACAAAAAATTTCGAAGCGATATCATGTTCAGTAAAGTCTTAAAAAAAATACGAATTCATAAGAGGCTTAACATGCCGAAACAGTGGACGTTTACCTTAACGGTCTAATTTTATATATGTACCTAATAGATAGATAGATAAGTAAATCAGTGTTACTGTACCTTTTATCATTACAGATTATTTTTCGACAGTTTAAAAAAAAATAATCAGTGTTCGTCTAAAAGAAATATATATATATATATAATAAACTTTATTTGTATTTCGTTACAACAGTTATTTGTTCATAACAAGAGAAATTGTAGTTGAACACAGTTATCTAGTTGTAATTTACATTTATTAGTGCAGAATGAAGTCGTTATACATAGTAATGTATTTTATAAACCTCTGTTAAGGCCATATTATGGTTAACTGGTAGAGAATGCCATTAGGCATTGAGCGCGCCATACATTTCTGTACTTATATTGTGCAATAGTTTAAATAAATAGATTAAAGTAATATTTGTACCTACACACCTGCCTAGATGGGTGATACGCGAATTCATACTCGAAGGCACGCACTGTTTGATAAGCAGTTCACCTGTGTTTATGAGTAAATGACTGTCAGACTGGACACATTTCGATAGATTATTTTGATAGGACTATAATATATACGCTGTGTGCTTACGCTAATATATATATATATATATATATATATATATATCCCACTAAGACATTAGGCAGTGCAAGTATTGTAGAATTTGTAGATTTAGTCCTATCAAAATAATCTATCGAAATGTGTCGTAAATCGAATTACTTTTAATCTCAGTCATGGCCAGATAATTAAGAACATGATTTTTTCCCCATACAGTTGCATACAAATATGACCATAGATTTATAAAGTAAAGATACGCCCGTCCGAACAATTCCCTTGACATCTATCCTTATTACAAATGAGTGGCGCCATCTGTTGTACGGACTGCGTACCACACGTTCGGGTGGCCGGAGTAACCTTGTAAGGGGTTTTTGTCAATATTAATGAAGTTTGGCAGTGGTTGAAATAAACATCACATAGAGATAGTGGTACCTATGTAATAATAAATGTGAAAGTGAGTTTGTATATGTACCTATTTACTTTTACGGCTCAAAGACTACTGAACGGTTTGTCACGAAATTTTGCCAGGGATGCGGTAGAGGATTTTTCGTCACAAATGTAAGATTTTAATACACATAAACACTACTTTCTCCAAATGATAAAAAAACCACACGGACGAAATCTCGGGCGCAATTTAGTGACTTAGGCCACAAAGGCTCACAATAATTACAACACAAATATTTATTCTTAGTTGCACACTACTTTACAATGTGGCAAATGATAGAATAAGAGCCAAATAACATAGTAATAGTAATAAAAGTAATAAAAGTTTTATTTGGCATATTTTCTTACATTAATTTCCAGAGGTCTCCGCACTAGGCTTCGCCTGTGTCGCGGGGAACCAGTTAAAAATAACATTTTGGAATTATGTTACAAGGTACTTACATTCAAAGTATAAACTATAGGAACTTAAAAAGGGACTTAAACCTTAAAAAATAAAAAATTACATTGCACTTTTAGAAAATTACTGAACTGTAAACTTAAGCTAAAGTATAATGTCTAAAATAGCTTCTGTCTCGGCATAAGTTAACGAGTGAAGAAGATTAGAAGTTAGTTTTTTTGCCTCATTTATAGTACGACCCTTAAGGTTACAATGCTTTTGAATCTCGTTATAAGTGGATACCCTTATATAATCTCCGAAACGCTTACCAAATGATGAAAGTACTCTGGGAACTGGTAAGGCAAATACGCGTTTTTTAAGTAGAATGTTATAGCATGTTAACGTTTTGAGAGATCTATGAGTAAGTAAAGACATTTTGAGTAAGAACAGTTTACGGACGGATAGAACATGAGCTTCGGCATAGAGAGCTGTGGTTGGGTAACGGAAAGGTTTTTTAAGCATTACTTTTAAGACAGAACGTTGCGCTCTCTCTATTTCTAACATAGAGGTCTTCGCCGCGCTACCCCAAACTGTAATGCAGTAACTGATTACTGATTGGCACAGCGCGACGTAAACCAATATTAACAAAGATTTCTCAGCAGAGTGCCGAAGTTTTTTGAAAATTAATATGGATTTTCTGATTCGCGCGGAGAGCTTATGAATATGGGATTTGAAGTTAAATTTTTCATCTACATACAGACCAAGGTACTTAATGACATCAGTGCGTTGAATTGAGTTACAGTTACAAGTGTTGTTTGGAAAATAATTACATGTGTGGATTTTTATTACAGGATTAGAAGGTGGTTTTGATGAGTCAGTCTTATAAAAGCATAGAAATTTCGTTTTACTGTTATTGAGGGTCAAGAGATTATTGCAAAACCAATCTGCTGCGATTCTCATACCTCTTTCTGCAGCATTAACTGTGTTCTGCCAGTTTTTATCATTCATATAGATAATGAATAGAGTGGGGCCAAGGATGCTTCCTTGCGGTACGCCAAAATTAATTTGCTCCATGGCACTTCTGAAGGAACCTACTTTAACGAGTTGTCTCCTTCCAGACAAATAACTCTCGAACCAGGATAACGGCACACCGCGTATGCCTAGATTTTGGAGTTTTCGGAGCAAAATCGGAAATGACACCGTATCAAAGGCTTTAGCCAGATCCAGGAAGACGCCGATGCATTTTGAGTTATTATCTAAATAAGAGCAAACGAGATTAACAAGAAGTGAGGTGGCGTCTTCCGTAGATCGGTTTTGCCTAAAACCGAACCGCCTATCAGATAAGAGACCAAACCTTTCGAGATAATTGACTAATCGTGTGTTAACAAGTTTTTCCAAGATTTTAGAGAATGAGCTAAGTAAAGAAATTGGTCTATAGTTACCGGGATTGTCTTTTGGTCCATCTTTATGGATAGGAGTGACGGATGCTAATTTCCACAGGTCAGGAAAGCAGCCAGAACTAAGACTAAGATTGCAAATGTGGGTAATAGGCTGGATAATACTGTTTCTAACCAATTTTATAAGTTTATTGCTAATTCCATCCAAACCTGGTGCACTGTCATCTTTTAATTGTGTAATGATAGTTTCGATTTCCCTAGAATCAGTCGGTTGCATAAAGAATGTTTTGTCCGTACAGCTGTTGGATTGATAGTTGTTTGCTAGATTTTGCTCTGATTCTCCCGTTTGTGAAATGATATTACCGGCTAGTTTTTGACCTATGGATGAAAAGAATCGATTACAGTTGTTTAGGGAGTCTATGGGATCAGAGGTGGCAATGAGATCGACTGGGTGTGTATTTTTCTTATTAATGTTACATATATTTTTAATTACGTTCCACAATTTTTTTGTATTATGATTATTAGCATAGAGTTCTCGTTTTTCGTGTTCTTCTTTAAGTTTTCGCATAAGATTATTACAAAAGTTTTTATATCTATTGTATGTTAATTGTAGTACTGCGTCGTTTGGGTATTGTTTGGACTTTAAATGTAATCTATCGCGATGTTGGGCACAGCGTAAAAGACCGGGAGTCATCCATGGTTTCAGAGTGAATTTTGAACGAGGAATCTTTATTTCTTTCGAATTTGACTTTAAGACATTCTTCACGGTTGTCATAAAAGTATTTGCTGCTATATTTACATCAGATTCATCCAAAACGATACACCAGTCAGTGGAAGAAAGCTCCATTGCAACGGCTTCATAATCAATTGTGGTTTTAATCCTATTTGGCTTTGAGGGGTTCGGTGGATGGGATGAGATTTCAATCGCGGAAGCTTTGTGATCAGTTATATTAAAGTCGCACACTAGACCTGTGACTAAACGGTTTGTTCTTATAAATATATGATCTAAACAGGCTCTTTCGCGCGTAGGTAAGGTAATCGCGGCTAAAAGGCCATATTCACGAATCGACTCGTTAAAGTTGAAAATATTAAAGTAGGGTCGTTTCGCCGCCGGTTAGCGGACCACTTAGCCGAGTTGCTCACTTTAGATTAGTAAATGTATATCTATTCAATTTACACACATACTAGATGGTATTCGTATAGGCTCTGTGTATAGTGAAGTTTTGAAACCTGCAATAAAATATAGCACTTTCAGCCATAGATTAGGAAAAAATATAGAAAAGGTTTCAAAATAGCGAATTCGCTAGATAGCGACCGCTTTAGTCGGTTTGCGACCACCCTGTTAGCTAGTTGGCGACCACTCTTGCAAATAGTGTTTAAGTAGTTAATAAAACAATTTATCATCATCATCATCATATCAGTCGAAAGACGTCCACTGCTGCACATAGGCCTCCCCCAAAGAGTGCCACAATGACCGGTTCTGCGCCACCCGCATCCAGCGGATTCCTGCGATCTTTACCAGGTCATCAATCCACCTTGTCTACCCACGCTGCGCCTTCCGGTACGTGGTCGCCACTCAAGAACCTTTCCACCCCAATGGCCATCGGTTCTATGTACAATGTGCCCCGCCCACTGCCACTTAACTTTAGCGATTCGGAGGTCTAGTTATATCGGCGTTACCTACCTTGGTTATGTTAGGTAGCTCCATACAATCTTTCACCCCCTTAAGGGATTATTTCGGGGATAAAAACTATCCTATGTCTTTTCCCGCGACTCAAACTATATCTCCATACTTACCAAATTTCATCAAAATCGGTCCATCGGTTGAAGCGTGAAGATGTAACAGACAGACAGACACACTTTCGCATCTATAATAATAATATAACCATATCATATAAATTATATATTATTCTATATATAATTATATATGTATACTATGGACATAGCATGTATCGGCGCGGCTTAAATACCGACTCAATTGGCTGGCCAAGCTAAATATCGCGGGTGCCGCAAGCATCCATAAGGAAAGAAAAAGAAAAACGACGCGGTCGCTATCTGACTTCTTTGGTAATTATTTATTTGGTTACGCGACCACCCCATTTTATTTAATTCTACTTTTATAATATGCCGAATCTCAACGAAATTATTACAACAGCTAAATCATTTAATCAATCAAGTAACTAATTTCAGCATAATAATAAAATTAAGTGACGTAATTAAAGTTTTCGCGCCAACTGTCGCGTTATTTTTTTTACAAATTCACTACACGTCAACACTCTACGGAAGCAATGTGTGAATTGAGGTTATTTTTTCTTGCTTTGGATTAAGCTTTCGGTTATAAATTGTATATATTTTGATTCTGATACTATTGAAGAATAGTTAACACTTTGTTCTTATTCTGTTGGGTTTGTAGAAATGTTAATATCTTTAATTGAAGCAGCCTAGTTCGTCAAGTGGTCGGTAACCGAAGGTGGTCGCGTTACCGGCTAAACGACCCTAAGTGTTCAAATAAATACATTTCAAACGGCTTTCTTTTGTACATTATTCTTACGCATCTACTTACCTACATTAGTAGAAGATACCTATAAGAAACAATAACAATCAAATGTATAGCTATATATTATCAAACAATGTCCATAGCATAGGTAGTCAATGGTTCATAGTGTTCATACACCAGTATAAAAATGACGCCCTTACAAGGTTACTTTTGATTGACTAGCCGTTGCGAACTAACAAAACGTAATGGCGCTAGGTAACCAAATAATTATTTTGAAAATGTGTTACTAAGCGATAAAAAAGAAACTGACGATACTTACCGATGATACGATATCCCATGTATTTTTTTACTTTTATTTCTGAGTATATCGAGGTATCTGTGTATAAATAAGATTTAGGTAATTTAGTTTATACAAAAGTTCTGTAAAATTTGTGCTTAAAAAAATACGGATGGTCAAATGGACAGTTTTTACGAGTTCATACTTACTGTAATTAGGAACAATGTATGAACTTATAAAAAGTGATGATTTCATCGCCTGTATTTTTTAAAGTCTAAATTTTACAGAAGCTCTTTTGCACTATATTAAATACTGTTTAAACACGGTTACATCCGTATAATCAGAAACAAAATTAATCAAACACATTATAAATTATCATCAAATTAGAAAAGTCATATTTGTATGCAACTGTATGGGGAAAAAAATCATGTTCTTAATTATCTGGCCATGACTGTATATAGTTGAGAGTTTCTCAACTGGACTGATATTCTTATCTGAAGAACAATAGCATTCAAGCCTAACAATACGACTGTGTGGTCGGACGCGTGCCATTTTTTACAAGAAAAAGCTTAACGCCACATAAAATGTTCATTGTAAAATGAACTCTATCGTCTTAATCAATAGATTCAAAATGGACTAAAATATATAAAAAAAACCGCTCCCAGCGACCCAGGTATAAGCCGCTTTTTTTGCAAAGTTTGGATCGTGCGAGAGAGAACATTAGCTATTCATAAGCTCAGAAAAATGCCCCAATCATGAGTTCATTTCAAATTTGTTAAAGTATAGGTACTTACCTGTTTACCTGCCCTGCCATGAAGCTACTTACCTATATTCTCTACAACTAAGTAATGTACAACAGTTTCACCGTTTGAGCTTGGATACTAAATACCAGTTTCTTGAAATTCTGATGTGATGTATATTAGTGCCTCAATCTATCTAAAGCAATAATTGCCAGAGGCTGTAGGTATAATACCTGGGTTACACTATGCCGAAGTGAGCAGGACGGGCGTAATATCGCATTTTACGCCCGTCCTGTCGACTTCGGCATAGTGTAACCCAGGTATAGTCTGGAACTTCTGAGGTAAATTTTTCGTTCCGACCCATAATCTTTCAAACAATGCCCATTGTCTCTATTATCGCATAGCCGCTAGCTACCGAGTAAGCACGTGCTACTACAAGATTCATGTTGAAAAACAAACGGTATCGCCATAGTCTTAAGGTTCAAATTTAATGTTACTGATATACTAGATACTACGTTTTGGTAGTGTAGGACGATAGACTGCCCTGAAGCAATACAGCACTCACATTATTTGATATTCTGCACCTAACAGCTTGTTCACACCAAGCCGTAACTATCAGTGTCTGATCCAACACAACAGTCTTTGTTTGGAACATGCTCCGATGTCGGACTGGGCGGTGTGAACTGAGGGCCTACCGCGAACGGCATTCGAAGTTTTCCCTCTCTGTCGCACTTACGTACGAACATATAAGTATGACAGAGAGGAGAAACTTCGAATGCCTTTCGCGGTAGGCCCTCTGAGCTATATAAAACCACTTACTTCGAAGTTGGGGTATCTCCATCTCTGTCGCACTTACAGTACTCTTAGTGACAGTGATGTATACGAACTTCGATTTGCGTGGTAGCGCCGCTGTGAGCGTGTTTTTCATAAATTTATTTGCCCCCCGATATCGTTACTGGATACGACACCGATAGTTACGGATAGGTGTGAACAGCATGGCTATTACACGGATGGCCCGCAAGTTATGTCACGGCGAGATATACTATTAGTCTCTTTCTAATTAGAACGCTTAGAAAGAGACGGATAGCCTTATATCGCCGTGACAGCTCGCGCGCCATCTTGTGATAGCCATGCAGGCTGCTATGATGTTAGAAATTATATTATGATGAAAGTACCTGAGGTGCTCATAGTGACCGCATACTAAAATGTGAGGCTATAATTGACATTTGATAGCCACCTGAATGGTGTATAAAATACCTTGTAATGGACTTATTCATATTATTATTATTATTCTGGTAGTGGCTTTTGGGCTGTCAAAGCCCTTATATCACTGATCTATTGTGATCGCCACTTACTACAATTCTTGGTCAAGTCCTGCAAACTCGAAGAATTGCAGGATTTTGTTGAACTCAAGAAATTTGATCTCCTCCAAGCACATGATGTGTTTGCCCAGGAAGGAGTTACGACTGCGCATGAGGCAAGGGCAATCGGTTAGGATGTGTGTAGGCGTCTCCTCTGCTTCAAAGCAGAATCTGCACTGCCTTGTGTCACACAGTCCTATAAATTGTTTGCATGTGCTTATTTAGGCGGCAGTGCCCAGTAAGCACCCTGACCAGCATGCGTAGGCGGTTCCTACTTAGCGCCAAGGCGTCAGAAGACGCCTTTTTGCTAAAGGCTCTAATAAGTGCCTTGGAATGTTTCAGTCCTGGGTTAGCTCTCCAGGCTAGAATGGTCTTGTAGAAACAATAGGCTTTTAGAGTGAGCTTGGTTAGACTTTTAGGGATACCACAGAACGGCTCTGGTCCGCAGTGTGTTCCCTTCGCCCCCGCTTGTGCAAGCTCAGACTTATTCATAACAATCAACAAACCCAATATGCGAAATCGCCGTTAAATTTCGTTTCTTGACATTTGTGTTTAAGAAACGGACAAAACACATTTTATCAGATAAACTTTATGGGGTATTTCTATTTTTTGATTTCAGTTAAGTATTTAAATACTTAGGTTACTAGCTATTGTGTTCTTAGGCTTAGTTTCGGAACAATTTCGTCAATATTCTGTAATACAATTCCATTTTTAATGACACAATGATTTCAAAATCTATAAGTCACTAATTTGCTTGCCACAAAGCAAAGAATTTGTTGAACTGGTGTGACATCTGTGGTTTACATTCATCAACATAATTTAAATTAGAATGGCAGCAAATTATTTAAGTGGTCAGTGATTGGTCATTTACCCTGCTTGTATCACTAGTCGGCACTACTAGGCACTATTTACTGAAGATCCAACTAAGGAAGTTATGAAATGAAAGATTGAATGTTGATTTTACTTTTATTGGCTTATGCTAGTATCTGTTTACTTGACTTCGCGCAATCTTCGGACAGCCGATCGGCAGGAGGAAGCAGCGGTGGTTGAGAACACCCAGGCACCTCCGGCTACGGTCCTCTTGCAGCGCTTGCATGACCAGATACCAACGCAGGAACGCTTCATGGCATCCTGGAATGTGTAAAAGATCTTGTGAGCAACAGAAGTGAATACTCAACACATACACAATCTCCACTGTAACTTCAACTGCATAGAACTTCTTTCATGTCATACAAATTTCCACATGCAATTTACAAGTAAGAATGTAAACACTGGCATTTGTTTGAGTAACAAAAGCGATACTAGGGCCTATAAGCGGGTGAAAGAAGATCAATTCTAACATGTCGGACTCAACATTGATCAGTTTAGTAACCTGGTAACATACGAAGGAAACCATACCATTTTATTATTCTGGTAGTGGCTTTCCGGCTGTCAAAGCCCTTATATCACTGCGACCATCGCTGATTTATTGTGATCGCCATACCATACCATACTTTCGAATCGATAACATTATTTACCTTGCTAATACGATAAATAGTCAATTTCGGAACATAATTAAGACTGAGAAGAGACCCCAGGTCAATGGTAGTTGGGTCTAGACAGCCGGGATAACAAATACAATCATAACCAAAAAACGTAACTAACCTTTCCACAGAAGGAGCAAGTGTATTTGGCGTGCTGTGTCACTTCCATCTTCTTGACCATCTTACGAAGGGAGGCACCATAACGTGTGCCATATTTGCCAGTGATTCCGACCTTTTTCGTGCGTTTGGCCTGAAAACATCGAGAAGAGCGGTATAACAAACGACTTCACTTGGCACCATTGCAAAGTCCTAAACGTAAGTGGAACTGATGAAATAGCCTCATCACTATTTGGAGCACTGTATCGCCACGTATTTTAGATAGTGAAACTCAGAATTTACTCAAAGATTACTGTAATATTTGTGAATTTAATTTCTCACCATTTTTGATAACCTGTCTAACACAACAGTTGACAGAAGAGAAAAAGACGGGGAATTGTTTGTGGTAATTAAAAAATATACAACAACTCTGGATTCTATATTTTTAGCCACTTCAATACAAAATATGTACGTAAAATTATGAAATGATAAAGTAGAAACGGGTTAAAATATTCGTGTAAATAGGCTATTTTGCCATCGTTATTGTATTAATTTCAGTATTTCAAAGAAGGTAAAAAAAACATTTTCAATTGTCGAAAAATATGGGATTTGTCTATTGATAGATGTCACGGTGACATTGACATTTGTCTTGTCTACCTCCTTCCAACGACCTACAAAACGGAAAAGGTCGATCCTACGGTTAAACATAAAACCGTCCAGATCATCAGGACGGCATAGATTTAGCTTCATCCAGAATCAAACATGTTGCGAACGATTGTATTACGAAACCAGTTACTAAACAATAGCCTAAATAAAGTTGTGAGGAGCAACATCACGAGATGTGTAAGCACCGAATTGGCTCGACGAAAGCACCCTAGCAAGTGAGTTTCAGTATAATTGTTTATTAAAAGTATGAAAAGAATTGTAGATATTAATAATTTCAACAGCGAAGCTGAAGTTTTGCCTTCTTAAGTAAGAAGGTTATTTCATATTTGCGTAAAGTTTCCAGTTGGTTTAGTTAGCGGTAACAATTGCATAACCGAAACGTCAATGGTCTTCACCTTGCGAATTGTCATCAGACAAGAGCATGACCAGGACCGGTCGAGCATCGGCAGTCCACGTGTAAACAAAGGTGTTGTGATAATCTAGTGACTACTGTGTTTCTTATTGCAATCCAATTGGCAATAATGTACTAACAGTATTACCCTATGGGAGAGAAAGTGGAGGGCTAGTTGGTTATAGGCCTCCCGGTCGTGTAACAAGCTTGCAAAATTAAAGATACGAAATATGTATGTATTTTCATTAATGGAGATTGGGTTTATTCTCTGTCATATCTCTCTGTTGTGTTAGAAATTAACAAAACAACATTAAAAAAAATATATCTTCTAATATTTTTGTTATCTTGTATTATAAAAAAAAAAAAACTGACTGAATTATGTATATGGATTACTAGTAATAAGCCTCTAATATTGGTTATATTCATTCCATAACCAGCATGGTTGAAAATTATTGAGAAATCCTCACTTTTATGTAGTACCTAGTTAATGGATATAACCACATAGGTACATTTGATATTTTAGTTTTACAAGCTTTTATTTAGCTTGCACTGTTCATATGTAAGTATGTAAGTTGCCCTTCAAAATTTGCAAAACATTTTCAGCCACTTGCCAGTGTCCAATTTAGCTGAAATAGGCATACTTATGTTAATTCAGTGACAATGCTATGCTTTGGCACCACCAACCACAAGCTGATCTTATGAACGAGACAGAAGATGGCCATTACAACTCCTTAACACACAACACAAGATAAACCTGTGGTCTTTGGGACCCTCTCAACAAGTAGTTGATTACAGTGCAAAGTAAAAGTTGTATCAAAAATATCTTTATTGATCCACCCCTCATCCTCCATCCCTTAGATCAATAACCTCAAGTATATAATGTAATAAATAATTTTGTATTTGTATCGACAAAAACTCATTTTTTATTAGGATAAAAATTATACATTTTAAATAAATAAATAAATAACTGTATGTTAAAAGAGTTAAGTCTTCTAAATGTTGTACCTGAAATTAAAAAAATATACAAAATTGAGAGTTATTAAACTCACAGTGGCAGTACCAGAAAACATTGTGTCTGTTTAAAATGTTCATCCAATTGTCTATGACAATAGTTTTTATCCTGAACAACCTCAACATCCTAGACTTGAGCTCAAACAGACTGAAGTCGTATCATATAAGATTGCCTTCAGTTTGATAAGAGGCTTATTTGTCATTGCCCTGACATTGTAAGCTTGAACATGAACATGAACAAAGGCACCACACCCAGCCAGGAAGCAAGCCTGACCCGGACAAGCCGGATATACCAGGGGGCGCAATTTTGTGGGGAGTGACACACTCTGGGATGGGAAGGGAAGACCGACCAGCCGCAACCAGTCGGCCACAATCAACAGGCTATGCAGCCTTTAGCCAATATTGGAAAAGAGGAGAGAAAGGATACTTCGTCGGGGGATGAGCGTTGGTGAAATTATGCACGTTGCTTCATATAAAGTCTTCTCATGTTCAAGGTGTTTTCGGAGATCCGTTACAGCTCGCTATTTCGAGATCATTCTACCTGTTCCTCTGATTAGCAATCAGTTTCTTCCATTGCGTTGATTTCTCGTGCAGTGTTGTAGAAGTTCTCTTTAATTGTGTGCCTCTGGGGTGGTTGTTGTATGTCATGAGGTCATAATATGACTCGCAATTGCCCTGACATTGTAAGCTTCTATATAAAATAATACTCATCTATTAATGACTGCTTCAGTCCCTGAAGTCACTTCAGTCTCAATAAAATTATCTTATTTATAATTTTCGGGTTGTTAGCGTAATGATATGAGAGATAAGAAATAAATCATTAATCAGTGATTTATCCTCCTCTGCTACCAGTCTTTATTACCAGTTTTTAGATATTGATATCTGCAGTTATTACCACGAAACCACGTACCGGAAGGCGAGGCGTGGGTAGGCCCCCACAAGGTGGACTGATGACTTGGTAAAGGTCGCGGGAGTCCGCTGGATGCGGGTGGCGCAGTACCGGTCATTTTGGCACTCTTTGGGGGAGGCCTATGTCCAGCAGTGGACGTCTTTCGGCTGATATGATGATGATGATGATTATCACAAAAATAGAAGTAGTGTGATGTCTGATTGGCCATGTCTTAGAGAAAATAAAATGAAGGAAGTATCAGTTTTACCAATTGGTTTACAAGGGCTATATGATATTGTTTTGATATCATTATGTATTTGAACCATTGAAGTATCAATCATCCTCCAAGTTGTCTTGAATTTTCCATGACAATCAATACTTTTCAGTTTGATTGGAAATTTGATCCTGCCCAACTAACTCCTATATTAAGAGGATTGTGAAGTGCCGATACGCGGCGCGAGTAGGTATTAAAATAAATGCTATCTGTTTCACACTGCTCTGCCTCCCGACCCGTATCATGCGATAGAGAGAATTGCAAGTCCAGGCCCCGTAGCATGGATGACCTTTATCACGCGACAAGTGACATGATAGAGCATCCGTCCCTGGCTGACACCGTTCGACAGAACGAGACGACGCTGTTATCTTGTCACTTGTCGCGTGATAAGGCCATCCATGCTATGGGGCCTGGAGGCAATTGCCTACATTTCCTTGTAGAAATATTGTTTCGGATGATAACGTGTTTTCCCCCTAGATCTTTATGAAATGAAACTATTATTGGATTTACTACACTTTAATCTATGTCTGTAAGTTTTCCTTTTTTAACCGACTTCAAAAAGGGAGGAGGTTTATGTGTGTTTGTTAGGCGATAACTCGGTAATTTATATACTGATTTGATTTTTTTTTGTTTGGAAGCATATACTTCCAGATTGCTCCCGTTGTCACCAAAATCCAGTTCTGATGATGAGATCCTTGAAAAATCGAGGGAACTCTTCAAATTTTATAGGCAAATTTGAAGCAATTTGGCTACTGATTTGAAGTTGGTTAAAACTTTGTTTTGAGAAGTAAATTATTAGTAAATCAGTAGAATAATTAGAAAAAAACGATAGACAAAGTTTTTAAGTAAAAAACATAGATTTGTAGATGCTAATAATTTTTAACGTAAGCAATATTTCTTAAAAATCAAAATGTCAGACCTAGTTTTTCATTATATCTACGACATATCCAAATTTTTTTTAAATCGAACTATGTTTACGGGGTGAAAAACGTTATCGCTTATTGTATGAAAATTTACAGGTTCACAATCCTCTTAACTTAGTCATATCATAGAGAAAATACTTTATTTATGGTCAGATCATATGCTGGTGTAATTGTCATAAAGTGCAGTAAATAAATATTAATATAGATATACACAGTAAGACTTAGTGCAATGATAATAACACTGCATTTACACAATTTTACTTGTAAGTAAGTAAGTAAATATTTATTTGTGACTACTAAAAGGTGTACAAATGTTGAGCCTTACAAACTAAAAACTACAACTAATACAAAATTTTTTTGAGGATTAAATTTACTTAAACCTTTTGAAATTACATATTATATAGAAGAACATTTTTATATTTACTACATATTTTACTTATTTAGGAAACCTCTATCTAAAAAAAACTTGTCAATGGTGTAATATGCTCTCTCTAAAAGTTTTAATTTCATATATTTATGTGAATTTCAGATTACTCTCATCCTCGCACATCAAGAGAGTGCTAGCGGCCCCACAATGGACTCCCCAGTTGAGACACTACTCCGACCTCCCCACACACACGAGGGTGAATCTCCCCGCCCTGTCTCCTACCATGGAGAACGGCTCCATCATCAGCTGGGAGAAGAAGGAGGGGGATAAGCTCGGTGAAGGTAATTAATACTTAAACTTCTAGGGTTATTATTATTCTCTTTATTCATACTTCTTCTAAGGCTAGGTTTGTACAATAATTATATAAAAAGTAAAATATAAAACTATACACCGTGTTTTTTTGATTTCCGTTAACTTTAAGGGAAGAATCCTCAGGTTAAATGGAACTAATTTCTCTAAGAAACTAGTGTCTTAACTCTTACTATTTTTCATATATTCAATAAATCAATTTAATGACCGAATCAGTGTGAAGGGTCCTTTATTTTATTTACTTTTTAATTTTCGTTGGGATTTGAACCTGGGACCCCTCACTCCATAAGCAAACTATTTACCACTGAGCCATGTGTTGACAAGTGCTGTCGTAGGTGAAAATTAACTTTGTGTTAATTGAGATTAAGTGTTAGAGCCCTCCCACACTGTAATATTGATTTAGTTTGTATGAAAAATGAAAAAAAAAATGTTTTTCGAATTTAACAAAAAGCAACATACCAGGTAGCTTCTGTTAATGAACCGAACATCGTGTCGAAATTAACGGAAATCAAAAAATACACGGTGTACATACAAAACATAAAATCATTATAAAAACCTAACCTAGGGTGCCGCCGGCAGAGAGGCGGGGCCTAAGCTACCGGTGGTGAGGGCGACAGAGACAGGAAGCTCCTGACTATCCGCGCAGCATCCAGGAGTACCGCCTTCTGTATCTGCCCCTTGATCCAGCCATCTAGCGAGAGTCTCTTGAAGGGTATACTCTTGCTTGCCAGAATTTCATTTGCCCGAATGTTATTTGCCGTAATATTCAACTGCCATAATATTGTTTTCTATAATTTCGTATGCCATACTCATTGTTTATCATATTAATTATATGCCAGAATCTTTGTTTTCCGTAATATCAATATCACTAATCTCATTTACCATAATCTTTTAATCCATAACTATCACATGCCATAATGTCATTTGCCATCCATCTCAACATATGTAATAAAGTAGGTATGTATTGCAGTGTCTAAAATTAAAAAAAATACCTCGAACCTATAGTTAAAATCCTGGATATAGGTAGGTGTTTATTAGGTATTTCATCTATCATATTCTCACCGCCTTCGGTCCAACTCAAATTTAAGGCAAGTCGGTGTAGGTACGACGACGATGAGTGTTAGGTAGAACCGCCACCTTACATTCGCAACATTCGAAATGTAGTAAATGTAGTTTTTATGGCAAATGAATATTATGGAAAATGAAACATTAAGGAATATGAAATTCGGGAATATGAAAGTTTATGGCATATGAATGATTCGGGCATACCATAATGTTGGAAAATTACAGTATGTCAAATGAATATTATGGAAAACTAAACATTCGGGCAAATGAAATTCGGGCAGACGAAGTTCGGGCAAATGAGTATTATAGAATATGACCGTCGGGCAAACATTAGACAACCCTCTTGAAGTGATGGTCGAGACTCTGCGCTATTATTATTATTACCTATTTAAATTTGTTTTAATTAATATGATTTGACATTATAGTACATTACTTACCTAGGGCGGTTAAACAAAGAATGTCTCAGATCGCAGGTATTTGACGCCCGAGCCGATGGCAAGGGCGATAAATATGCGCTCTGAGACTTTCTTTATTACCGCCCGTGGTGAGTACAAAATTTTGGGTGCGTAACGATGGCTATAAATATTTTTGATATAATATTACTCGCAATAACGCTCATCTGATATAATTCTCGAGTTGTATAACAACACTTAATATATTTTCATATGGTATAATTATCATTTTATATAACGATCATTTGATATAATAATATTTAGTATAACATACATTAAATATAATGCATATTTGCTATATTGAACATTGGATATAATGCTCATTCCGTCTAATGTACAGTTGATATAATCAAGCCAGGGTGGCCAGAAAAGGGGGGGACGGGGGGGGGCGAAGCCCCCCACAAGGGGGCTCGGGGGGCGAAGCCCCCCGCAGTAAAAAAACCAACACGCAATAATTGTACTATTGGTGGGTTAGGTTAGGGTTCACTTGTGTTCCTTAGAGCGGAAATAGGCACCCCGCGAAGCGGGGTGACGTCGATACGCTGGCGGTTGGGTTAGGTTTACGTTAGGTTAGAACGGAAAAATAGTAGGTTAGCTAACGTTAAACGCAATTTGCACATAAAAATTATACCGCTTGATCATTATACAATATGAGATGTATATCAAATAAGAATTATACTCTATGATGGTTATAGGAAATAAGCGTTATACCGAATGATAGTTATACTAAATAAAAATATATATTTTGATATTATACCAAACGTTTATTATATACTATGAATGATTCTACCCTTTGAAATTATATCAAAAATGGTTATACCCAATGAAATTATATTATTTGTTTTCATACCGATCATTATACACCCCAAAATTTTACGTCTCTATCTGGCCAGGAAGTGGGGTTTTCCGCACGCATAGCGTGCGGTAATTCCTACTTTATGGCCAGGTATGACGTAAAATGTATAATATCACGTATTTTCTGTGATAGCGATACCTAGTGGTACACATAGTTGTTCTTTTGATTTTGTTTTATTTTTCTATTTACTCGTTATTGTGTACATTTGTTGACATTGTCTTAATTTAATATTATATCTTTGTTTTTCTTTGTTCTTGACGATCATGATAAAAAATCTTATTTTTTTGACATGTAAGTATGCAAATTTGTAATGTAATGTTTTTCACCCGAACAAACATAGTTATAGTTACATAAATACATACAACCCTATTGTTACTAACACTATTATAAATCCCGGTCTGAAATAAAAAAAATTTTTTTTTTTTACTTTGGTTCTATCGAACCAACCGAAACATGTCCCACCATGGAACCTTGTCACAATTAACTAACGTATTAACGTCATATGATCGTGCGTATGTTCGTTAACTGTAACAAGGTTTGTTCCACTCCGCTCCTAGTGTGAGCGAGCCAAACCGCCACGCGATACGCGGGTCATATGGTATCCACTTACATGACCACCGGCGACACGATATGGTAGAGTCTGTCTAGTTAGCCGTCAAAGGTCATCATGTCAAGTTACAAGTCTGTTGTGGTCGCTGATGGGGCTCCGCGGGCTGTTGCCAACAAGGCGCGGCTCCAATCCCAGGCGCCAAATCCCCCGTCACCTTTGTTCACCAAATGTTCTTTTTCCACTTAAACGACTCGGGCCTTCAGGCCACCAACACGAGTCTCGAAACACTTCACCAAATATCCCAACAAAACACTCGGACCTTGTCCACAAAACGAGCGATTACAACCCAAAAAACAAAGCACGTTGTTCCACCGAACTCTGACGTGTTACGTGTGAAAATTTATGACAAGTCAAGTGTCACTGTCAAAAGCAAAGAGGCGCGTTCACGGAGCCGCTTACAGAATAAACGGTCGGGTAATCGCGCGGCCCGAACAAACACCCGCCTCGGAACGGCCTCTAAGCCGGTCCGCTATACTAAGGGAAGTCGCGATAGGGTTGCTACCGCTCGCTTCAGAACCGAGTCCCCAACCATGACCTCGGCAAACCGAGGGGTCCCGTCTTTACCGGGAAACAAATTAACAATGCGCCCCCGGCGCCATCGCAGTGGCGGAAGGTTAGCATCCTTAACTAGCACAAGGTCTCCAACTCTGGGGGGACTGGTTTTGTCAGTCCACTTGAGGCGCTGCTGCAAAACATGCAAATACTCTAATGACCATCTGGTCCAAAAGTTCTGAGCCATTTGTTGCAGCATCTGGTAGCGCGACAAACGACCGGAGGGTACGTCCCGGAGGGGGTGCTCCGGCAACGCTGCAAGTGGCTGACCAATCAAGAAATGGCCTGGAGAGAGCGCTTCCAGGTCATTTGGGTCGGAGCTGAGCGGACACAACGGACGGGAATTGAGGACGGCCTCAATTCTACAAAACAACGTCGCGAGCTCCTCAAAAGTCAATACAGTTTGACCTACTACCCGATACATATGGGCTTTTGCTTGCTTCACGCAAGCCTCCCAGATTCCACCCCAGTGGGGGCAGCCTGACGGGAGAGGTCTGTTCCAATATCAATCTTATTTTCAAATAAAAATTTTACAACATCTTGTAAATAACGGTCGGCACCCTTGTAATTGGTTCCACAATCTGACCGGATCAGAGATGGGAGTCCCCTACGGGATACAAATCTATCCAAGGCCGCAATAAAAGCCTCCGTCGTAAGAGCACCTACGAGTTCAAGATGAGCAGCCTTGGTCGACAGGCATACGAAAACGCACAAATACGCTTTTACAACCTTCGCATTTCGAAGTCGCGACGTTTTCACTAAAAAAGGTCCGGCAAAATCGGTCCCAACCCTAGAGAAGGTCCTAGCCTCGTTGACCCGATCAGGAGGAAGGTCCCCCATCTGGGGCTGCATCGTGGCTGCCTTGAGCCGAAAGCAAGGCAAGCACCGAAACACGATGCTCCGAATAACCCGTCGGCTGTTCAATATCCAAAAGTCTCGCTGCAAAATGCCCAAGAGTGCATTGCAGCTGGCATGCGAGTTCTTTATGTGGCGGTCAATCACCAACAATTCCACCAGATGCCCCTTCTTAGGCAGCAAAATGGGGTGGCGCACCGAGTACGGCAAGCTAGCGTTGCGGAGCCGTCCTCCAACCCGGAGTGTGCCCGACTCGTCAATGAACGGGTTGAGGCGTGCTATCGCCTTCGGTAGCTTAGGACGTCCCTGCCGCAGGGGCTTCAATACGTCCCCAAAGTGTTCTTCCTGCACAACCCTAATCCAATGATGTAGGGCGGCATTCCGCTCTTCAGTGGCGAGAACACTAACGCGTGACCGGTTGTCAGGGTGGCGACAATTGTGTATAAATCGCTTGACCCAGGCGGTCACTCCAACAAGCTTGTCGAGAGAGCTATACCGTTCTAGCAACCAAGCAGTGTCTGACACTGGAGCGGTCTCGACAAGGTGGACACTCAAGCCAGAGGATGGGGTCCCAATCACACCACTGGCAGGCCAGAGTGTCTCCGGTTCCAACAACCAATCTGGTCTCCACCACAGTGAGTGGGCAACAAGCTCAGGTGCCGTGCAACCCCTGGACGCCACGTCCGCTGGGTTCAGTTCACCTGGCACGTGTCTCCAAACCAAAGCAGTCTCAGAGTTCTGGATCTGCGAGACCCGGTTGGCCACAAAGACCTCCAAAGTATGGACTGACGACTTCAGCCAACACAATACAATTTGGCTATCAGTCCATGCGTAGACACTCTCCTCAAGGTTCACGGTGTCCTTCAAGGTAGAGGCCACGTGGTTCAGTAGGCGTACAAGAAGAGCCGCTCCTGATAATTCCGATTTTGGGATGGTCAAACGCGTGCGAAGGGGAGCCACCTTGCTCTTCGCCATTACCAAGTGCAAATCGACCGATCCGGCGGAGCTGACCGTCCTCAAGTAGACGGCAGCTGCATACCCTCGCTCGGAGGCGTCGCAAAACCCGTGTAGGGTTACTCGGCATTTCCCTGCCGGCAACAGCTTACGCGGCAGTTCGACCTGATTTATCTCCGGGAGCGTGGAGAAGAAAACCTCCCAATCGCTTAACAAAATTCCGGATAGCGGATCATCCCAACCTAGTTGGACCATCCACAGGCGCTGCATAAATGCCTTCGCCGTGAAGATGACCGGCGCGATCCATCCATTCGGATCGTACGTCCTGGCCACCGTGGACAGCACAAGCCGCTTCGTCCAGACCCTCGGGGAATCCAGTTCCACCCGATAGGTGAACACATCTTGGACTGGTCGATACTGCACGCCTAGGACTGATAACATGTGCGGGCTCTCGACATTTTCGAAGAGGTGCGGATCCTGCTGGTGATCCTCGGGGAGGCCGGCCACCACGGCCGGTGAGTTAGACATCCATTTGCGCAACTCATATCCACCCGTCCGCAAGAGCTCAACCAGCTCATCCCGCAAAACCAAAGCCTCTTCGACACTGTTTGCCCCGGTGCACACGTCATCGACAAATAAGTCCCGTTCCAAAATGGCGGACGCTCGAGGGAACCTCAGTCTCTCTCGAGTCGCCAATTCCAACAAAGTTCGAATTGAAATGTACGGGCTGCTCTTCAAGCCGTATGTATTCGTATTCAACTCGTACACCAACATCGGTTCATCAGGGCTCTCGCGCCACAAGATCAGCTGATACCGACGATCATCAGGATGGATCACTGTCTGCCGAAACATCATCCGGATGTCGGCGACGAACACCACCTGATGTTTCCTAAAATTTGTGAGGATATCCGTGATATCCTTGTGCAGCTTAGGACCTGCATGCAAATACTGGTTCAATGACACCCCAGTCGAGGTGGCCGCGGACCCATCAAAGACCACGCGAATCTTGGACTCCGGGGATTTTAGGACCGCGTGATGCGGCAGGAAGCAGTGCTCCACTGTTCTCCAATCCATCCGAGCCACCGACATGTGTCCCAAACCCTCGTACTCCCTCATGAAGTCCACATACTTCTGCCGGAAGAGCGCATCTCTTCTCATTCGGCGTTCCATCGAAACCAGCCGCTTCTCAGCCATCTCACGTGACGCTCCGAGAGGAGGTCGGTGGATGAGCAGAGGAAGTCGTGTTATGAACCGACCAGAGCAGAGGCGCCCAGTATTATTCTGGTAAAACCGTTCGCACTCTTCCTGCTCGGGGCTCATACGCGACGCGGTAGGTGGTTCCTCAATCTCCCAGAACCGTTGCACGGCTTCTGAAAGAGCAGTTCCAACCAGACAGCCCTCCTCAGTAGGAGGCGGTGGAGCCGCTAACACCAAACCCATTACAGCATGGCCAAACACCGTTTCCAGTGTAACCAGTCCGCCAGGCTGTAAGGTACGGTTGCCGCTCAACAGCACCCGCCCAAGAACGTCTGCACCCAGCAACACGTCAATCGGACCAGGTCTGTCAAATCCAACATCCGCCAGAACTAATCCAGCTGTCAAACTCCGAACCTCTGGAGGCAGCTTCACCTGGGGGAGTCTCCCCACCACTTCATCCAATACTAACGCGGGAGCAGTAATCCTCGCGCGTGAAGTGGGATCCGGTCCAAAGGTGAGTAAGGTCTGCCCTACCAGGTTTGACACTGTCACATTGCCTACCCCACGTATACTTTCCGGGTGGGGTTTCACAACCAATCCCAACTGTCGCACCAACCTGCTGGATACCATGCAGCCTTGCGCTCCCGTGTCAAGAAGAGAGCGCACGCAGGCTGATCCTCCGCCAGGGCCCCAAACACAAACCGAAGCCGTGGGCAATAACACGGTCTCCGAGGGCGTGGCGGTTGCTGGTGCGTGGGCGGCGTATCCCTAGCAGGGATAACGCGTTGCGTCCTGTTCCGCATGGGAGGGCCGCTCGTACCGCTCGAGCGGGTCCCACTCCGGCTGGTACTGCCGTCGCGCCATGCGTGCCGCCTGCGGCCCCTGGTATGTCCTACTCCGGCCGTACACCGGAGGTCCCGACGCCAAGCGGGGTCGCTCCACAAGCGGCGGCGACATCCGTGGCGCCTGTCGGGGTGGCGGCGTTTGCGGGCACCCGCCCGTAAGGGCCCCCCGTTGCGGCACGGGTGCGTGCGAAGTAGTCGCGTAGTTTTGGAGGGGAGGGGAAGGGGGTGTTACCCGACGTCCCCACTCCTCCTCAGCCATGGGCCCCTGGTCAGCCCGCTGCTGACTCCGAACAGGGGAGCATGACCCTTGCGCAGGGGGGGGTGTACCCCCACTGCGGTTCATGCACAAAATGGGGTGGTGCTTCCCACCACAGGAACTGCACGCCTGCGGGTGGGCACAATCTCTCACAAAATGTGGGCCCAAGCAAACAAAGCACCATTGCCGCTGCTTAGCAATGTTGCGGCGTCCCACAACCCGCTGCGCAAGAAACTTCGGACACGCTGGCACCCGATGGCCAGGGTTCTTGCAGCATAGGCAGACTTCAGGGTCCAATGCACTTATATTATATTGGTGAGGACCCGCTGGTTGTGGGGCCGATTTGCCCCACCCTCCCCTTTGAGGTGCAACTCTCCCCTGGGCCCGCTGGGCCCCAGGAGGCCTCGGGGGTGGAGGTAAATCCGAGGTGTCGGCCCGTCGACACTCAAGTTCCAATTGGTCGATAAGATTGGTGAAGGTCGGCAGATGCTGAGCACTTTCACCACCATACCGGTGCTCAAACCTGGCCCTTACATCAGCCGGCAGCCGGTTCAACAAAAAATTCAACAATATGTAGGACCACTGGTCCACCGGCAAACCAAGGTTCTCTAAACCCTTGGTCGCTGTCAAAACAGGATTCAGCATTTTCAGCCGGATGTCTGAAGCCTGAGCGATCCGAGGGATATTCCAGATCTTAGTCATAAGAGTATCCGCAAGTCGCCGCACGTTCTGGTATCGGTCCTTCAGCAACGTGCGCGCGATTTCATAATTGTCGTCGGTGACCGACAAATGCGCGATCAAGTCGCGCGGCTCCCCAACGAGAGCAGACATCAGCTGCGCCAACTTCAACGCCGCTGGCAGGTCCATCCGGGCATGCACCAAACTATCAAAGAGGTCGATGAAGCTGGTCCACTCGTCCAGGTCTCCTCGGAAGACCGGCATCTGTATGGCTGGCAAGCGCGCTGCCAACCCCGGGTTATTGATAACTGCGTGTTTCACATCATCCTGGGCCGCACCATTCCGAACCCGCAGTATCTCAGAAGCCCTCTCGACAATCCTGTCGCCAAAATCCATACATTGCTCGAAGTCCCGCTCCGCCTGCTCGGCCTCCGGGCTCGTCCGGCTGGGCTCCGCTAGGTAGAGTTCAACCTGGAACTCCACATCCTTGAGACGGTCCGGTATCTACTCGTACCGGGCCAACAAAGCCTCTTTCCGGTCATTTCTGTCAACCAAAGCTGCTGCAGATGAAAACCAACGCAGTGCAGACCGGATCTTAGACATAGGTGTAGATCCCATTTTAAATTATTTTCCAAACAATACCAAAGAAAATTAAAATTAATTTAATTAATGTGGAAATTCCAATCTCTTGGTCACCCTAGTGAATCAAAACCAAATATCAACTCAATTACAGAAATGCCTTACAATAACAACCAATATAGATTCTCAAAACGCAGTGGAAGCTCAAATCTATAATCTATAATTGGCTAGTTACATAATTCTTACAACAATTAAGCTTACAAATATATATTTAGCAAAATGCTGCTTATAGCAGCTTGAACAAAACAAATGCCTTATTACCAAACAACAAACTATGAATGGCCTTTCCAATGACAATCAATCAGATATGTGGCTTAGATTAGCCTTCAATTACATTTCAAATTGAATTGTACCAAACATTAAGAAAACTCCTTCCCGGAGGCTGTAATCTTTATAATTTTCACTACAAGGACAATAACTTCTCGAGATACACTGTACAAAACGCTTGCAGTGCCACCAAATAGCGGTTTTCAATAATTGTAAGCTAGTTACTGATTTGAACAAATGTAACTTCAAAATACCCTTTTTACCAAAAAAAAAAAAACGATCAAAATTCGCGTTTTTTTTTCTTTTGTGGTAAACCACGCTCTGCGTACCAAAAAATTGTTCCACTCCGCTCCTAGTGTGAGCGAGCCAAACCGCCACGCGATACGCGGGTCATATGGTATCCACTTACATGACCACCGGCGACACGATATGGTAGAGTCTGTCTAGTTAGCCGTCAAAGGTCATCATGTCAAGTTACAAGTCTGTTGTGGTCGCTGATGGGGCTCCGCGGGCTGTTGCCAACAAGGCGCGGCTCCAATCCCAGGCGCCAAATCCCCCGTCACCTTTGTTCACCAAATGTTCTTTTTCCACTTAAACGACTCGGGCCTTCAGGCCACCAACACGAGTCTCGAAACACTTCACCAAATATCCCAACAAAACACTCGGACCTTGTCCACAAAACGAGCGATTACAACCCAAAAAACAAAGCACGTTGTTCCACCGAACTCTGACGTGTTACGTGTGAAAATTTATGACAAGTCAAGTGTCACTGTCAAAAGCAAAGAGGCGCGTTCACGGAGCCGCTTACAGAACAAACGGTCGGGTAATCGCGCGGCCCGAACAAGGTTCTATGGTGGGTCATCTCATGATCATGATTCAGTTGGTTCGATAGTACACGGGTCATTGTCAGATTTAGGTTCGCGTCTCTTCGGTGGACATTGCCAAAGTTAAGGGCTATAAAGCCTAATTTTTGTTTGATCTCTGAATCCGCATAAACGGCGTTGCCCCTTCTATAATTCTATGTGATAAATAGTAGATTGTACAACAAGTGCATAAAACGCACCATTTTACTCGAGACGTTTATCCATCCGAGCGAGCTTGCGAGCGAGGATAGATATAAAGTCGAGTGTAAAATGGGTTTTATGGACGAGTTGTACACTCTACTTTTCACTTCGATTGCGAGGAAATGAAACAGCAACACGTAAATATAGTAAATGAGACGAAATACAAATTATAAGTTTATTTCATGAAGTTTTATTGTGTACTTTGGCTGTTGGTATCTTTGCCTTGGTCTTAGAATACGAACGAAACGAAATAAAATAAAGAGGTTGTTGTATGAAGTTAAAGATGTTCGTGTGGCTGTTGCAGCGATTGCCTTGGTCTTCGACGAAGATTTTACTTTATGCTCTAGAGCAGTAGTTCCCAAACTTATTTTTCTCGTGGACCCCTTCCAAAATTTTACTGGTTTCGGTGGACCCTCTGCTGCTACATTTCTACCACATTCTTAAAGTCACCAAAAAATAAAAATTGTGTCGCTTCTGAGTTCTGTCCCTTTATTCCGATAGGTAAAATAAAAACGAAAAATGGTACATTTTATAACACTTTATTTATTAAAAGAATATAATTACAAGAAAAAAATAATAAGGTAATATACTAATATACCTAGGTTCAGGTCATAATTTTAATTAATGGGAAGGATGTATTTGATGGAGTGTCAGCAAACGATCAATGTTTGGCTTTATTTTTGTGAGCAATAACCGCAAATCCCCCCGTTCTGTGATGTTTAATTTGCTCCTTTTTTTTGTTAAGAGGTTTGTAACTGCACTAAAACTCCTTTCGACAAGGTATGACGAGGGAAAAGCTATTAAAAATTTCCTTGCGATTTCCCACAGTCCAGGATATTTTTCGGGTATTTCTGCTTGCAGCCAAAATGTTTGGTAGCCTTTTCTAAATTTCACCTTCAGCTCCTCATTGGTGCTTAGCTCGAGCAGCTCCTCTTGTAATACAACATTAGCCACTTCCGTTTCATCAAATGGATTTATGATCCATGGTGGTATATCCATCGTCAGCATATCTTCAAACCTGGTTTCAAAGTCATCATGCAGGGCACTTAAATGTTGACTGTAGGTATGGTTATCCTCATCAATACATTCTACCTGCGACAAGTTTGGAAATTGAGAGAATTCACGCCGACTAATGTTTTGCTTCATAAATTTCAATTTCCCAAGAAAAGCCGAAATTATCCCCTTTGTTTTAATTAAATTCAGGCTGTCCCCTTGTAACTGCAAGTTAATATGATTAAATTTTTTAAACAAATCTGTCAAATACGCAATGTCTGCTTTAAATTTGATCAAGTTTTCTTTTAAATCTGGATCTCTACTTTCTAGGAACTCTAATACGGAATCGAAAACAGAGTAAAATCTCGTTAAACATGCACCTTTTGACAACCAGCGTACTTCAGTATGTAAGAGCAGTCGTTTGAAGTCTTCATCATTTTCGTCGCACAATTGAGCAAATAAACGCGTATTCAATGCATTGCTTCTGATTTTGTTGACAGCTTTTATTACAAAATGAAGAGATTGGTTCAACCTGTCACTTAAATGTTTTGCCACAAGATGTTGTCGGTGGATTACGCAATGAATAGCTGTAAGTCCTGGTATAATTCTTTTGAGATGACTTATAAACCCACGATATCGACCGACCATTGCAGGAGCTCCGTCTGTTGCCGCTGAAATAATGTTTGTAAATGGAATCGATTTTTCCGTAAAAAAATTACTCAGGACATTAAATATTGATTCGCCTTTAGTGTCAGTCTCCAAAGTTCTGGCAAATAGCAATTCTTCGTGAATTTCTTCCTCCATAATAAATCGAACATATGCTAATAATAATGCTTCATTACCGGGTAACGTTGACTCGTCCAGTTGTATAGAAAAATGAGTTTTTTGCAGATGATTGCACAAAAAACTTTCGGTATCAGAGCTCATTTCATCAATGCGTCTTTGAACAGTATTGTTACTTAATGGAATTCTTTTTAGTACGTCAAATGGAGATTTGTGCAAAACAGTTTTTAAAACCTCTTCAACAGCGGGTAAAATTAATTGTTCTCCGATAGTGTGCGGTTTTCCAGATTTTGCTATTAGTAATGAGATATTGTAAGATGCCCGCAAGCCATCATCGTTACTTTGAGATGTTGAAGCGAACATACTGTGCATGGTGGGTCTCTTTTCATATTTTTCCTTCAATGTTTGAAAATATTTCAAATCTTTACCTATTTTATCAGTATGACACCTTTTTAGATGATCTTCGAGCTTTGATGGTTTCATAGAGTCATTGCTCAAAACTTTGTTGCATAATAGGCACATGGGCAATTGTTTGTCTGCCTCTGATGGAACAAAACCATATTTCAAATAATCGACACTATATTGTCGACATTTTTTCTTTGCTGTAGCCATGTTTCGTGTCAGTTACCTTACCTGTAAAAAAAAATGTTTTAGTAACCAAGTTTTTTTCTGAATATAGGTATCACACCGCAGCCTTTGTCACCACGCGGTAATAGAATTACGGCTTGTAAAGGGACCAACTAATAAACCGCTAAGACAAATACAGACGTTTTCACAAAACGGTATCAATTTTAAAGTACCTAATTTACCACAAATTTTTAATAGTACAAATAAAAATTGGTGTACTCAGTATCAAATACTGATCATATTTGTGTAGAAAAAAATAAAAGTCGAAATCCCAAAATTGTCCATAAAAGCGATAACTAACATTTCATCAAATCAATGAGTTCACGCGCTCCGTGTATTTGCGTATTTTTTGTCTGCGGCTTCATTGTTAAAACGTGACAAACTGGCATCGAAGCTCAAGCCCTGCTCTTTCCAAAAAGAAATAGTTTTGATAAAATAGTTACTTCAAAATCAATTTAAAATGATTGTGAAATTACTGTTTTATAAAATTAGTAGTCATTTGCAAGAAAATATACAAAATTAATTGCTCTGCAATATTGCTTATTCGGCCTTTTTAGAAAGGCAGTGCTTCTGTCGTGAAAAAACAATTGAATAAAACGTGCTCTTTGTCTTCAAATCAAAAGAGGACAATTAAAATATCTGTAAGTTACGAAGTTACCTATCTACAAGGTGTTTTTTTAACCGTCTTACACCAAAAGCCCATTTAATGTATCCATTATAAGAAATTGAAAGGTATACCTATTTATTAAATTTTAACTCTTTTTTCATAAAATAACGTATTTAATAAATAACAATTTTAATTTGAATCACTTGTTTAGTTTCAGTCAATAGGTGATAGTACCTAGCAATCGAGCCTGCTAATCAATATCCAATAAAAATAAGTCCACGTGGACTACCGTCCAATAACGTGCGAGCGGCACCTTTCAACCCCGCGCGTAATCCCTATTCTAAGGCGCTCGCGCTTCCCTTTGTGAAATGCCGCCTCAGTCACATTTTGGTTTTCGGCTAATGCACATTATGCACAAGTGCTGCTTTGTTATTGGCAAGTGTCCGATCGCGTGTGACGATGAGTGATAGCTGTGGTGATAAGTGATAGTGATAATCTGGATTATTTACAAATGGTTGATTCCAATCTTTTAAATACGCCTGAAATCCCTTACTTTGTTAAATACGTATCTACCACTAATGTTTTACATCGGAAAATTGTGTCAGACAGTCCTAAGCCTGTTTAAGTATGAAGGAAAGATTGGAATTAATCTCTTCCGACCGTCGCAGTGTTAGTGATACCTACCTATTCGGTTTAGAGTGCGTTGCCCTCACCGTTTGCGCCGTGAATACAAACAGTTGTGATCAACCGACTGGTACACGTAAACAAAATACTTAAGTACTATAAAACAAAAAAAAGGTAGGTACTTACTTTTCTCCGGCACTAGCAAACACTGATATAAATTTTCTCACACCTTCTTTTCGTAATTCCGGAAACAAATGAATGAGTTTGCCTTTGGCATCAAGTATTTATAGTGGTGATCAAATTCATGTCTGAACAAGCATTAAGCATTGTCGGGCGGATAGCGCTTTGCAAGTCTGTACACGAAATTGTACCTACGTAATATCGAATACGCAAGTTTGAACAAGTAACAGTCGCTTGCCTTATTAAAATATAATCTGCTTAGTTAGGTACTAAAAACAATGTAGGTAGGTAGTAGGCCCTTTTAAAAACTATGCTTACATTTTTGCTCTTTACTATCAAAACCAGATAAATTTTCGTGGACCCCCATTAACATTTTATGGACCCCCATTTTTTGTTCACGCCTACGTAGACCCCCAGCAAGTCTCCCGTGGACCCCTGGGGGTCCACCTGGACCACTTTGGGAATCACTGCTCTAGAGCATAAAAAGCGACTTTATGTCGCCTACGCACGACATAAAGACGAACTTTTAGAGCATGAGAAGTGAAAAACATATTATATGTGAGCGTAAGCCCTTAACTATTGACCACCGGGAAGATGATTTTTGTTTTTGTGTCTGACAATGACCCACACATACATTGCAAGTTAATAGAAAGCTTGTAAAAAACCCATTTATTTGATCTTTTCATGTCCCCACTACTTCCAGTTCCAAGCATTCAAAAAGTGACCCCTCTCCCCAGGCGACCTGCTCTGCGAAATCGAAACAGACAAGGCGACCATGGGCTTTGAGACTCCCGATGAAGGCTTCCTGGCCAAGATCCTCATTCCTGCCGGCACCAAGGGTGTCCCCGTCGGCAAGCTGCTCTGCATCATTGTCGAGAACCAGGCGGACGTCGCTGCCTTCAACGGCTTTGTGGATGATGGTAAGAAAAATAATACTGATTGTTTGGATTTGACTTTTTGATTAAACCTTTTTTAGCCCACAGGTTGGTGTGATTTATAAGTAGCTCTGAATTACTTCACCAACTTCAACGAAATATTTGCCTTATTTTAAAAACTCTATATTAGTGTTGTTGTGATGTTACCTAACAAGGCATGCATGTAGGTACATTGAAGACAAAAAAGGTGCATCCTAAAATCTGCTCCTTTTTCTTATAAAAGTCATTTGCATGTGGGTTTTTTTAAGTGGTAGAGGACTAACTGTCATGTTGGATTTTAGATATATAGTTTTTGGAATTTATTCACAGTTTTAATTTTAGATTGTTTATATAATATGCCATGAAATGTGTTATAACTAAAACTATTAATATAAATGGTTATTTATTAGTTCAATTATAATGGTGTTCATAAAAAAATACATGTGTTACATATTAAATAGTATAGTACACAAAATTGCATGGTTTGATAACTCACTTAATACTTCATTCACAGCTACTGGAGCCCCTCCAAAGCGCCCTGCTGAACAAGGTTACTTATTTTTCATTGTGTATATTTATATTTGTTTGGTATGCTTATGTTATTGTTAATTTTTTATTTAAAATTAATATGCATTTCAAGTTTTCTGCCGCTGCAAACCGTGGACCTACCACACTAATTGATCAATTATGGTTGGTCAATTCGACAACTCGTTGATCGAAAAAAAATTGATTGACTTACATCTGGATCACCAATCCTCTTTTGTCATATTTTGCGGGTTACGCCATTAAAACATTGGTCATTATCAGCTTTTATACGTCCCACAAGGTGGACTGATGACCTGGTAAAGATCGCGGGAGTCCGCTGGATGCGGGTGGCGCAGGACCGGTCACTTAGGAACTCTTTGGGGGAGGCCTATGTCCAGCAGTGGACGTCTTTCGGCTGATATGATGATGATGATACGTCCCACTGTTGGGCACAGGCCTCCACTCGTGAGAGGGGCGTTGGGACTACAAGCTGACCCAGTGTGGGGGATCAAAACAATGTAATCAGTTTTTCTTTAGATCGCTTTGATTGTAGCTCGTCTTTTTATGGGTCAATCAACTTTTTAGTGTCCTCCCCGTTTCTACTATTTGCTGTTTAAAAGGTGATTACAAGAAAATACGATGTCTGCAGTTGGTAATTGTTGTCGCATTCCTTACCCAATTAATTATAGCGTGTAACTCTATGACAACCGCTGACGACCGCTTTAGCCTAGTTGGTAGTGACCCTGCCTACGAAGCAAGAGGTCCTGGGTTCGAATCCCGGTAAGGGCATTTATTTGTGTGATGAGCTCGAATATTTGTTCCTGAGTCATGGATGTTTTCTATGTATTTAAGTATTTATTTCTCTATATAAGTATCCATATAGTCGTCTAGTACCCATAGTACAAGCTTTGCTTAGTTTGGGACTAGGTTGATTTGTGTAAGATTGTCCGCAAATAATAAATATAAAAAAAAAAACTGTATTAAAAAATATTCATTGTACCTCAATTTCACCGGTTGCCCAGCGGGCGTAAATTTGTATGAAAATTGTGGTTTGTCACCTAGACAACCATGTTTTACCACCTAGACAGCCACAAATATTTTCAAATATACTGTTTATCTAAAATGCCTTGATCACACGTACCGAGCAAATGGGCGAGACAGTGCTCTCGGCCGAGTACTCGGTGCGTATCAACAGTCACTCGCTATGTTATACTCACCGAGTACTCGGCCGAGAGCACTGTCTGGCCCGTTTGTTCGGTACGTGTGATCAAGTCATAAGAACTTATACATTTTATCAACATACACATAAGTACCGATGTTGTGGTAAGTGATAATGCAGAAAAAACAGAAGGGTCATTTAAAAGTTGATTAACCCTTACACTTCTGCGCTGTACTTTCTTCCAAAACATTGCAATATAAACCGTATGACATTACAATAAAGCTCATTTTCCAGCCGCGGCAGCCCCTGCCCCTGCGGCGCCCGCCGCAGCCGGAGCCCCCGCCCCCGCGCCCGCCGCCCCCGCCCCCGCCGGCGCCCCGGCCGGCGCCACCGCCCCAGCGCCCGGAGGTAGGGTGTACGCGAGCCCGATGGCACGAAGACTGGCCGAGATTAGGAACATCCGATTGCAAGGTGAGAGGATGGGTAAAAGCTTATTTATGCGAGAGTTGAGAGTGATGCTTGGGAGAGTTCTGAGATGAATACGGGAGATAATTAAATGATTGATGGAGACAACCGACGGTATTGGTTATCTTGATGCGAAAAACGTCATAAGTTGATTAGTTGAGTCCTAATGTCTTCGATTTCTAAACAATGTATGATATTGATAATAATGCAAATAAATATTTTTATACTTGATCTAAGATTGCCCTGTAAGTAACTAAATAATTATGCAGTTCTAACGAGATGTGATACGAAATCTCGGCAATCTCCTTTAATCAATTCAATATGAAATTCAAATGACATAGAAACACAACGGAAAGGAATTTAGTAGCATATTATGTAGAACATTCCAATTTTAGTAAATATGTAGTTTCAAATTATAGTGTGTTCGCAGTTAATAAATCAATCATTTAATTCTACTCTTCTACTTATGACCGGATGACAAGGTATTCTCTTTAATTTGCAAGATGAATGGATGTTTCCTTAACGCCTATCCTTTTCTTTGTTCTAGTTAATATCTGTGAAGTGTCTGCACAAGTTTTCTTCATGGTTTATAATTTTTCTTTTCTTTTTTGTATTATAAGTAACTTGAAACTTCTTTGGCGCTTGTATTTTTTAGATGTTCCTACTCGCTTTTACTTTATTCTTTTCACTTTTGAAGGGTTTTGTAAAGTTTTGTTTTATAAAATGGCATCAATCAGTACATGCGTAAAAAATAATGGCATTGACAAGGGTCATGCGAAATTAAATCTTGAGTCATTGTCATAAAGACTGATTAAAAAAAAAGTTTTACAGTACCTGTCTATGTGTAGTTTAGAAGGTAGTTACAGTACTGTAGATAAGTTTGTGTCAAAAATTTCATTTATGTACAACCTTTTATTGCCGACTGTACTTTTCTGTATATCGTCATCAACTACTCATCATCATTAAGACGATTCTAACGAGCCGATTGCATTGTCACCAAACATACTTAGAGTCGTGGCCAGATAATTAAGAACACGATTTCTTTTCCCATACAGTTGCATACAAATATGACTTTTCTGATGATAATTTATAATGTGTTTGATAAATTTTGTTTCTGTTTAAGTGATTATACGGATCTAACCGTGTTTAAACAGTATTTAATATAGTGCACAACGTGCACGTTCAGCTTCTGTAAAATGTAGACGTTAAAAAATACAGGGGATCAAATCAACACTTTTTATAAGTTCATATATTGTTCCTAATTACAGTGTGAACTTGTAAGAACTGTCCATTTGACCATCCGTATTTTATTAAGCACAACTTTTATAGAAGCTTTATATAAACTAAAATAAATCTTATTTATACACAGATATACGAGTATACCTCCATTTACTCAGAAATAAAGTTAGCCAAACATATTTAAAATCATCATTAAATTTTAAAAGTCAAATTTGTATGCAGTTGTACGGCGAAAAATCTTGTTCTTTACTATCTAGTAACTACTGTAAGTATTCCAAATTTAAACTCAATCGGATATCGGCAAGTGACTGAAAAATGGATTGGAAATTTTGACGGACAACTTACCTATTACATACATACAGACATACGAACAGTGCAAGTTAAATAATAGTAGTTTATGTGACTGTACATAATGAAGGGCATTAAACACGAGTGTGGGTTTATGAAACGAACCGAAGGCGAGTTTCATAATAACATCACACGAGTGTCTTAACGCCTAATTACGTACAGTTACATACACTACTTTATCTATCCACATATCATAAGCCTCCATGATGCATTCAGGAGCCTCATATTATGACCGCCATCGCGGCGTTTTTTTCTGGCAGTTGTCATAGTTTTTTCTTAATAGGGAACATTACGCAAAGCTGGTGGCGACACTAGCAGCGTTGACATTGTATCTCGTTCCCACTTGCGGTATTGTCTATGCAAGCATCCTTGTCACTCATTTGACAAACAATTGTGCATGTGTGTGTGAATCCCTATATTCCTATACTGGTTTACTATTAGTGGTAGTGCTGCCTCTGGCGGCAGAACATTGCAGTAATGTTCCCTATTCAGAGAAAAACTAGAGTCGGATCCAACTGTCATATCGTTCGATATCTTACTTACGTGCGACATTTGTCAAATTTGTATGCAAATTGACAATTCATTTCGAACTAAACGTCATCTCGACTGATATTAGAATAGAGTTCAAATAAAATTTATTTGATTTCAGAGATGTTCGAAATTTGAATGAAATAATATTATCGAAATCGATGTTATTATTTAGCAATAATAACATTTTCACAGATAAGAAATTTGTTCTAACAAAACAGTTTTGTTTCATGGTGGCCATAATGTGCGGTTCATGAACGCATCATGGAGGGTTTATGATATTCGGATAGATAAAAGCTTGTAAAAAAAGTGCTAGCCTTTGAAATTAGATTTATATTTTACTTTTGTTCGTAATTAAACTTCATGTTGAAAAATATCGTTATAACAAAAGCAGTATTCTCCATAACGATATAAATATCGTAACACAATGAATATCATAAGTTCATAACATTATAAAATACGGTCGAATAACGTTATAATATCGTTTTAAAATGCGAGCCGCGCTGACATCACACGAGTAGGCGAAACTGAATGCGAGAAAGGGGTAGCCTATAACGTTATTATATCGCTTAAACAAGTATCCCTTTTATATATTGGTTTGCATTTATAACGTTATAATGGATACCGCTATACAGCGTGTCAAATATAGTTTTGAGTATAACGTTTTATAAAGCCTAAAGGAAAAATAACGTTACAAACGATATAGGCCAGTCATACTTGACCAGAAAAATCGCTAAAATCGCAAGCTAACGGTTAGTTCTGCTTTTTGAATATATTGTTAGGACTACTACCAATACCGTATATCCAAATTTGCAGCTTCGAAAGACCTGTGCTAACTTTGCAGCACTCGAAAAACCACGAAATGTTCGCACTTTTTTTGGTATTGTCGATATAAGTTCTAAACTATGCGGTTTTTTTTAATAAAAATCTACGCGTTTTTTAGAGTATTCTAAAATCGCTACATTTTGTGACCAGAACCAGCTCTGTAAGTCAAATACTTACCGAGATACAGCTCTCTAAAAATTTGTTGTTAAGCCAACTTTAAATTGTTATAAATCCTAAACAGTTGTTTTAACTAAAAAAAATATTGAAGAAACCTAATAATGATTTTAAAATACCTATTCAACGATATGCAACATAACATAGTACGTCGACTTATTTTTTTTTATTTTTTACAATATTGCGTCTGGTGGCCGCCATTTTGAATTTAGATTATTGTTATGTCTTCAGTGACACTCGCAAGATTAAAATGAATCGATTGATGTATAATTCATTAAAATGGACCCACGCGTTTGATCTCTAGAGTGCGACAAAGGAACAAACAAAAACAAAAAAATGGCGGCCACCAGACGCAATATTATTAAAAAGAAAAAAATATAGTTCACAAACTATGTCATGTTAGGTATCGTTGAATAGGTATTTTAAAATGATTATTAGGTTTCTTGAATAATTTTTTAGTTAAAATTACTGTTTAGGATTTATAACGATTTAAGTTGGCTTAACAACAAATGTTTGGAGAGCTGTATCTCGGTAAGTATTTGACTTACAGAGCTGGTTCTGGTCACAAAATGTAGCAATTATAGAATACTCTAAAAAACGTACAGATTTTTATTAAAAAAAACCGCATAGTTTAGGACTTATATTGACATTACCAAAAAAAGTGCGAAATTTTCGTGGTCTTTCGAGTGCTGCAAAGTAAGCACAGGTCTTTCGAAGCTGCAAACTTGGATAAACAGTATTGGTAGTGGTCCTAACAACATATTAAAAAAGTAGAACTAGCCGTTAGCTTGCAATTTTACTGGTCAAATATGACTGGCCTAATAGCGCTATGCGAAAATATGCTTTCGACCATTATTCCAATCGGACTCCCGCCTCACAGGCACGGGCACCGGCCTCTACGGCTCCCTCAAGAGCGGGGACCTGGCAGCCGCGGCCGCCGGGCCGGCCCCCGTCTCCTTCGCCCTCCCCGCGCCCGCGCCCGGCGCCACCTTCGTCGACATCCCGCTCTCCGGGATGCGGGAGACCATCGCCAAGAGGTTGTCTGCGGCCAAGCAGCAGATCCCGCACTATCAGCTCGTCGCGACAATCAATGTGGAGAAGACGCTCGCTATGAGGGAGAAGATCAATGCGAGATTGGCTAAGGAGAGCCCTGGTGTTAAGGTGAGTGTCTTGTTAAGGTGTTGTTTCATCAGATTGTCTCAAGGCTGCTAAGTAACTTCTTTTGCAAAGATAAGTATTTAAGGACATTCTTCATCATCATCATCATATCAGCCGAAAGAAGTCCACTGCTGGACATAGGCCTCCCCCAAAGAGTGGCACAATGGCTGGCCCTGCGCCACCCGCATCCAGCGGACTCCCGCGACCTTTACCAGGTCATCAGTCCACCTTGTGGGGGGGCTGCCCACGCCGCACCTTCCGGTACGTGGTCGCCACTCGAGAACCTTTCCGCCCCAATGGCCATCGGTTCTACGTGCAATGTGCCCCACCCACTGCCACTTAAGTTTAGCGATTCGGGACATTCTTACACAAATGAATTTTGTCACACTAAGCAATCCTGGAACTCCATAGTTCCCATGTAGTAGAAGACGATATACATAGTTAAGTACAGAAAATTATACTTAAAACACTTAAAACAGTAGTTTTAAGTATAATTACGCTACATACCTTATTCCGAACAGTTCATTTATTCGTAAATTTTATAATAATAATAATAAGCCCTGCGGGCAGCTTGTGGCGAGCTGTTGGGGAGGAACGACCCCACGGACCCGAGTGCTCCCGAGAGTCGCTCAGGGCCTCCGTCTCCGGCGTGTCTTCGTCGGTCGGAGTGGAACCCCAAGGGGGCCCGCAGGACTCTCAGCTCTGGCTTGCCTTCATTGGCCGTCCAGAGAGGAGTCGTCAGAGCTATATGCTCCAGGGGTGGAAGTGTTAAAGGGCATAACGCCGCGAGTAACTTCGGAGAAAGCGCAGCACCACCTCTCGACACCCCTGAGCCGCTCACCCGGTGTTGCTCCTGGCCGTCTTTACGACGGCATTTTTAGGGGCCCATCTAATGAGTGGCTAGTCACCGCCTGCCTCGATAACGTTGTGGATAACATTGTTATGGCAGGTTTCCGGACCACTTTGTAATAACCCAATTTTATTGTCCATGAGCTTGGCAAGTCCACACGCAGAGGCACTCAGCAACACTTCACTATAATGACTTCGATTTTTTGTGTTTCCAGAGATCATTGAGGAGATAATAAAGGTTTATAACGCCATAGAAAGATTATAAATATAGAACATTTCAAAAACATCATTTTATGCTCATCATGCAAATAAAATATTTACGGGAATTCAATCCATTAGGGCCTAATGATTAAGCTAAACTGGTCATATTCGTGCACACAAATATAGCTAATAATATATATGTTATTGCAGACCAATATATTTTTGATAAGTTATTATATAGAGCTTGGTGTGTCCCACTGCTGGGCAGAGACCTCCCCCCCCCTGATTCCACTGCTCCCGGTTTTGGGCTTCATCTGACCAGATAAGCTATAATTTGAAATTTATAGATAAGTTATATTTCATAATAAACCTTTATTTTTCAGGTGTCGGTGAACGATTTCATCATCAAAGCCGTGGCCGCCGCGTGCAAGCGCGTGCCCACTGTCAACTCGCACTGGATGGAGTCTTCTATCAGACAGTACGTCATACATTGTCATTTAACGTCAATTTAATCGACCATGAATAGAGTTTGAAGATCGTCGAATTCGAAAGGAAGTCGATACATATTAGAAAGGTATTTCAGTTTATTGAAACAGGCCAAGGTAAAAGAGGTCTTAACCTATCCAAGGCAAAACACGCCACATGTGCCACGTAGACTCGTAGAGGCATGAAATAAATAAAGATCCAGCTTTTAATACATTATTTAATGAAATCATCGTCTCTACACCATGCCGTGTATGGCATGAGTGTTGTGCCAAGCTCTAACCGCAAACGAAGTAGTAACTTTAGTTGAAAATTAATTCATGAATGTATGCCAAGTTTAAGGCACTGGTCCCACCGCCGGCGACGAGCGATGAGCTATCGGCGATTACTCGCCCAAGAAACGAACAAAAGATACAGCGCCATATTGTTCGCTAACCGCTTAACGCTTCGAGTTTAGCCCATACTTATTCTAAAATATCAAAAATCGGTATCACTATCGACGTAAAGTCTTTGGCCTTATTCATTAACTTCGTTAAACCTATTCAAGTTAAAAAGCCGTTAATATTCGTTTTATTTATCTGTCACTTTTATATGTGTGTGTAAGAAAGGGACAAAACACATTTTTAGTTAACAGGTTCGTTCAGTTTTATGAATAAGGGGGTATAACAAAGTCTCAAAATGGAAATGTTCCAGATTCTCTAACGTGGACGTGAGCGTAGCCGTAGCCACGCCCACCGGGCTGATCACGCCCATCATCTTCAACTCGGACTCGCGCGGGGTCATCGACATCTCCAAGACCATGAAGCAGCTCGCACAGAAGGCCAAGGAAGGCAAGCTGCAGCCGCAGGAATACCAGGGGGGCACTGTCACCGTGTCCAACTTGGGCATGTTCGGTGAGCGCACACTTCTACCAAAACTCTTGACTTGCGTGTGTTAGACCAGCTGGACAGAACCCACGACTCCCACGAGGCAGCTTGAAAACTTCTAGCCGCTAAAAGGTATGAAGTTATTTTTCTTTTCAATGGAATTTATACCATTCTCAATTGGAACCTGCGAGCAACTCGGAAGGGAGTAGGCATTCGCACCATTTCCCCTCTAGCTGTTAAAGTACAAACCCAAGTGGGCATGGTTCGTACACAAAAAAATATGAAGGTGCGCAAGCCTTTTCGGTGTATAGGGAACATTACGCAAAGCTCTTCGTAGGTGGCGACGCTAGCAGCGTTGACATTGTATCTCGTTCCCACTTGAGGTATTGTCTATGCAAGCATCCTTGTCACTCATTTGACAATCAATTGTGCATGTGTGCGTGAATATTTCTATACTGGTTTACTATTAGTGGTAGTGCTGCCTCTGGCGGCAGAACATTGCAGTAATGTTCCCTATTGTGTCATTTTTGATGTATTAGTTAGTGTCATACAGCAAACCCCCCCCCCCCCCCCCCATGACAGATAGAATTATTTGACGTAATATTCATAGCTAAGGCGACTCCTCGAAAATTGGAACTTTTGCGGTTTGGCCCCAAGGCCAAACAAGCTCTGTCCGCGCCGAGCAAAAGGGCCCAGCAGTGGACCGGCTCGTAGTAAGTCATTAAAAAAAAAAAAGAAGTTAATGTATTGTTTCGAACAAAGTTCTATTTCCTAGTATAGTTAATTCAAGTTTCATTACAAATTTACTTATATGGTGGATACTGAACAACATTTTTAGTATTACTACAAAATAAAGAAGACAACAAACAACGCCTAAGAGTAAAACACAAGTCAAATATCAAAAAAAAAACGAAATTTCGGAGCCATTATTTCCGGCCATCTTGAATATTTCACTTCCTGTCTGGATTTCCAACCAACAAATTCGGACGCGGCAGGGTGAGGAAAATATGTTCGATTGCGAAAAAGTGGATTGCCTCTAGAATCAAGATAGTATTTTTGGTATGACACCACGTCACTTTTATTCACATCTAAAGTAAACGTCCGAGTGCTCGACGCTGTACTAGTATATGGCATGGGCACTTTATGTCAAAGCAATATGGGTTAAATTCGAACAAAGAGGATTTTTTTTTCATTCGAATTTAAGCCGTGTCACGTTGACATACAGTGCCCCTGCCATATACTAGTACAGCGTCGAGCACTCGGACGTTTACCTTATGGTTACCGTTTAGGTCTTCCTCTTATAACTGCCTATCTGTGGACTGGGACTTGACTACGGAAAACCGGTGGAATGAATATATGTATGATATTGTATTGAGTTGATGGTTGGGATTAGGTGTGAAAGCGGACCCCGGGCTCCTTTAGCTACGCTAGGAGGATGATTGTATTGAGTAGATAATGATTTGTGTTACAGGCATCACGATGTTCAACGCGATCATCAATCCCCCGCAGTCGCTGATCCTGGCGTGCGGCGGCGTGCAGGAGCTGGTTATTCCCGATGACAAATCAGAGAAAGGGTATGTGTCGATACCAACATTAAACCTCTCAAGATGAACCCATTACATTCTTTAACGCGGTAATTCACTGTTCGTCAAAATCTATGCGTAATTGAATCTAGTTGGTTCAACTTGCAAGACTTTAAAACCTTTTAATAATTTTTAGTTGTCAATTGATAATGTAAATGGGTCAATCAACTATTTTTTTTTGCTCGTTGCCATGGTTACGTCTCCTGGGTCACCCATTAAAACTATTATTGTATGGGGCTTAGATCCACTAAACACGTGTTTTTGTCATATTGGTAAACCCATTCCATGGTGGGGCATCTCCTTAGCATGATAGGAGTCCAGTTTATAGTATTTTTTCTAAGAAAGTCTGTTACTGTTCTCTTGGCTTACCGGGACAGAATAACAACAAGAAAAAGTTGATTGACCCAAATAGGGGTAGGTGTAGACACAAAATAAAACCACTAATAATAAATTTTCTCAAAAAAGCATTAAACATATTGTCAAATAAAAAAGTAAAGCAGCAGATAAAATAATCACAAAGTTGTAAGTGTCTAAAGTATATTCTGGTAGGCAATATTCTGTCTCTTTTCCGCAAAACGCACCTTCATATGTAACGATTATCATTTACTATGACGCTCGGGGTTTATTCTCTCTAACAAGCAATATTAAAACGGTTGTAGTTGTCGTCACTAGGCATTTTTTTTGGTTTCTTTCTTTTGGAGTAATTAGTTATTTGTGTCACAAGGGAGCAAAATAGTATATTTACGGCGAGGGCGGTGTATTGAATCCTGAACGTAGCGAGGGATCCTACAATAGAATCCTGAGCGTAGCGAGGGATTCTAACGTAGGATCCTGAGCGTAGTGAGGGATTCAAGTGTTAACGCCCAAGACGAAAATAATTTTGCTCCTGAGTGACACATGTAACTTTTCACATCGACTATGAGGAAAACATTTGCAAAATAAACAAAAAAAACAACAAAAAAAAAGAAAAAACACAAAAAAAAAACATGAAATAAAAAAAAACAAAAAACAAACGAAACAAAAAAAGAAAAGAACAAAAAAACCTAAAAAATTACAAAAAAAAGAAAACCGAAAATATAACAAATGCTACATGAGTACCATCGACGTTTTCCTAGCATTGCTGCCGTTCTGAAACAGAGACGCTTACGTTGGCTAGGACACGTGCAAAGGATGGAGCCTTCTCGTTTGCCACGAAAAACTCTCCTGAGTGAAATAGCACACGCTAAACGATCGGTCGGGCGACCTATGTTGCGTTTTAAGGACAGTGCTAAACGGGACATGGTGTCCTTTAGGATCGACCCCTCAACATGGGAAGAACATTCCCAAGATCGAGAACACGATAAAGCTTGGTTCGATCTCTTATCCTATAGACGCGAATTAAGACACCAACGCGCTGCTCTTCCTCTTTCATCTCCGGGCATGACATTTACTTGCCAATTATGTGGTCGTGGCTGTCGCTCCCGTATCGGCCTGACGAGCCACGTACGTAAGTGCCGCAACTCTAATATGGACGCTGTTTAAATAATCTTTTTATAGATGTATAAGGCCGATGATGATGACCATCGACCTTCGCTCAGGGTACTGGCAAGTTTCTGTCAATGAGGAGGATCGAGATAAGACGTCATTCGTTTCTCCGCTGGGCGTTTACCGCTTTAACCGAATGCCGTTCGGCTTACGTAACGCACCCGCCACATTCCAGCGTCTAATCGACAGATTTCAATCTGGTTCATCGCTCCAGGGTATGACCATACTGGGGTACATAGACGATCTGATCCTGATATCGGACAGCTTCTCTCAGCATGTGAAGGACTTACGTGCTGTTCTCGACCGCTTACGTGTCTTCAATTTGAGTGGCAACCGCGCCAAGTGCGTCTTTGCGCGGGAAAACGTCAAATATCTAGGACATATCATCACGCCTCAAGGACTATCACCAGATCCAGATAAGATCGCTGCGATATCAGACATGAAAGAACCTACCTCTGTGAAGCATCTGAAAAGCTTCTTACAGACCTGTTCGTGGTTCAGGAAGTTCGTTCCAGGGTTTTCTCAAATCGCCCAGCCGCTGACTATGCTTACAAAAAAAGATCAGTCGTGGTAGTGGGAAGAAGCTCAGGTAAACGCGTTCAACGAGCTGAAATGACTACTTACCTCTTCACCAATCCTTGTCCAGCCAGATTATGCTCGTCCATTCGTCCTTAGAACAGATGCCAGCAACTATGCTCTGGGTGCAGCTTTACTACAGGGGGAGACTCAACGTGACGAGCGTCCAATCGCATATGCCAGCCGACTACTTACGCCCGCCGAGCATAACTACTCGACGACGGAAAAAGAGGCTCTTGCGGTCGTGTGGGCAGTCGAGAAGTACCGTGGCTTTATCGATGGACACCCGGTACGGGTAGCTAGTGATCATCAACCTCTGAAGTGGCTTCTTACCCTTAAGTAACCTGCGGAAAGACTTATTCGCTGGGCGATGAAACTGCAAGCCTTCGATCTTCAAGTGGATTATACACCTGGAAAAGCAAACGTAATAGCTGATTCACTTAGTCGCCCTCCGTGTGAAGACCAAGATCGTGAGTCCTGCGGAGTCTGCACTGTGATCATTGAAACGCCGCGATGGGAAGCCGCCCCTCTGCGTGATGACCAGCTCGCTGATCCAGAAGTAGCGAAGATCATCAAGGGCTTGGAAGGAAAAGAAGAATTGGAAATCAAAAGGTGGACTGAAAGAGGTTACCACATGTCCAAAGGAGTCCTATACTGCTATACTGATGTAGACACGGAAGAGCCACAACTTGTTATACCTGAAAAAAGAAGAAAGCAAGTTATGATAGAGTGCCACGATGCTGCTACTTCAGGTCACGGAGGCTTGGACAGAACCTGGCACCGCATTTCCCAACGGTTTTACTTTCCTGGCATGCGTCGCTACATAGCTGAATCACTGAAAACGTGCATCGATTGCCAGAGGTTCAAGCCATCAAACGAGAAACCTACAGGATTACTCCAGACCCTTGTTCCAGCTCAACGATTTGAAGTGTTGGCTGTTGACCTATTTGGACCACTTCCGAAGGGTAGAAACGGAGAGAGATGGGTGCTTATTGTCGAAGACACGGCAAGCAAATGGGTGGAACTCTTCTCTCTCGTTGAAGCCACAGCTGAAGTATGTGCCAAAACATTGATAGAGGCAGTCTTCTTACGCTTCGGGTTCCCTCGGCGCATCATTTCCGACAACGGAGTACAATTTATCGCGGAAGTGATGCAGAAGGCGATGTTTACCCTAAAGGTGAAGCAAAACCTCATTCCATTGTACCATCCAGAGGCTAACCCGGTCGAGAGAAAGAACCGATATTTGAAAACTTAGCTGGCGATTCTAGTGCAAAAACATCATAACGAATGGCCAGAAGCTCTTCCTTTCATACGATTTGCCATGAACTCGTCCCGAACGAAGTCTACGCAACAAACTCCTGCATACCTGACTTATGCTCGTGAGTTAAGGTCACCTCTGGATGTACAAAGTGATCTACGTGCTGTAATTATGGCAGAAAACTACGTTCCGCAGATCACTCCATACCTACTCAAGCTTGCTGATACGCTCAGCTCAAGCAAAGAGTCTATGGAGAAACAACAGGACATTCAAAAATCTGCTAAGGATCTTCGTCGTCAACCCGATGAGTTGGAAGTTGGTGACTTGGTGCTTATGAAGTCGCACGTCCTTAGTAAGTAGTACTTCCAAAGGCATCACGTCCAAGTTCGCGCCGAAACGTGATGGTCCTTACGTGGTCAGTAAGAAGGCTAGTCCTACCGCTTACTTCATCGCATTTCCCGAGAAGCCTCATGAGATCATAGGAAAGTATCACATCTCAGACCTGAGGCGTTATCACGGTAAAGAGGGTGAATGTCTTGAGGCCCCGGTTGCTCCTGCTCGTCGTAGGGGACGGCCTCGTAAAAGTTAGTTACTAAATTAGTTTGGGAGTATATAGGACACATCCGCGCCCAAATCCCAAATCTCTTTTCTTCTCGGTCGCGTCTCGCTTGCTCGAAGCTCTTGGGCCGCGTCAGTCCGCTACACCGCTCGTGGCTCGCCGCACACGTTTACTTTCGTAGCGTTAAACTAAGGCTTTATCTATATGAGAATCGTTATATTTGTGTTTTGTTCAATATAGTAACTTAAAGTACAGTGATTTTCATTACAACACCACACTGCCGTCACCTAAAACTATAAACTAATATTTTTTCCTAATTTGTTACTGTGAATGTACTCTGCAATATGCCGAAGTTAACGGAAATTCCCGGGAACACCATGTATAAATGAGGAAAGTTGTTCCAGATTCCGCGCAGCCAAGTTCGTGTCGTTCACGGCATCGGCCGACCACCGTGTGATCGACGGCGCGATGGGCGCGGAGTGGATGCGAGTCTTCAAACAGAACATGGAGGACCCCGCCAACATCATCCTGTGAACATCACACAGAACGATTTGTCCACTGGACTGACTAGCTCGCACTGCTTAAAATACCCCTAATACTTATTCTGTGAAATTTGAATCGATACGACTAAGCTTTGCGTTAATTGAAATAATCTTTCGATACCCAGTGGCTCTCCAGAGAGCCACTAGCTAGTCCATATGAAAATAATACTAAATTCTGACAAAAACATGTCATGTCATGTTTGCTTACAAAATTTGAGACGCAATGCACATTGGACAAAGATCATGGACGAGTCCACCCACCACCCTGAAAACCGCCGGCTCCCCTCAGATTCAAAGGTTCCTTACCCGCAAATATTCTGTGAAATTTGCATCGATACGGTTAAGTTTTGCAGTACTCTACATATCTAGTGTAAAATGCAACAAGATGAATAATGTCGTAAAATGCTCGTATGTATTTGTCGCTCGAGCTGAAGGCAAAAGCAATCAATTTGCGATTTTAGGCAATCTTTATTACCACGCACGTGATGCAAAAATATAATAGAAAGTGAGATTTTCTTTATGTGGTGCCGTTACTAAATAAATGGAACTGGACTATTTCAAAAAAATAAAGATTCAAGTTTCATTGGATAGTGTATTGTTTGCAATATACCTAATTATGTGGTAAATGAGCACATTGTAAAAAAACACTGTTGTGTGCTTTGTGAAGGTTTTTAATCAAATAGATAGGGGGGCATTATTATTGCAATAATCATTTAGTTTTTATGCATTTTAGCATTTATTGACGTGACTAAGACACGTGTTTTTAGCTCGCTTGAGATTGTACATATGTAAAGTGTTATCGTACTTTTTATGTTTTTGTTATTTTTATCAGATTTACGAGCTTAATCAGGTCCATTGAATAAATCGCGACGGCTTAACTTAGTAACCTCATCGTATCCTTCAAACTGTTATATTCATTTTACAATTTTTTATTCATTATTGAATAGAAATCAGACTGTGTTAGCACACACATTTTTGTATTGATATTGTTGAATACATTTTTGTATACATTTAAGCACACAATGCCGAATGTGCGTTAAGTAAGGGATTATTTATTTAGTGTAAATGAAGGAATGATTACGTACAACTCTAAGTGAAACTGCTCCGAGACTTTTTTATTAAGGTATTATTTCATTAAATTCGGAATGTATATTCATCGAATGTATTTTGGAGTAGAGATCTTTATTTATTACTGCCCGTGCCAGTTTGGGGGCGAGTGAGCTTGGCCGAGTAGCTGGTGTACATACTGAGCAATTGTCGTACGCGAAATAACATACAGACATCATAATTTCAACCTTTTGTCCGTTCATTACGATTGAATTTGCAATGCAGACTTTTGACAGTTGTCTTTATATTATTGAGCGTACGTTGGCTCGCCGCAGGATCCTTGTTACCATGCGTCGAGTTTTGATGCCGATAGATGATTTTATGAATGTTAGTAAACATATTTTATTTATAAATAAGCTTACTTGTTTTATTTATCCGAATCATTACAACACTGACAAGAAATTAACTCCGGAACCTAAGGATTATCCAGCATCCGTATGGGCGAACGATTCGACCGGATTATCTCAGCCTAAATATTGCTTTGTTTTCAATACTACTCAAGCCGCGCAAACATACTCATACTCATTTATTTATAATGTATAAGGGTGGTATTCCACTCGTCCGAAATCTTTGTCCAATGTGTATTTGCGTCTCACATTTTGCTTGAAGAGTGAGTGAGACGCCATGCACATTGGACAAAGATCATTTTCATTAAAATAAATTATAAAAATATAATTTAAATTAAAATGTAGGTACATATCGAAATTAAAATTAGATTCAAAATATATTTTCTAAGAAAATTAATCTTCCAATGTGCATGGCGTCTCACTCACTCTTCAAGCAAAATGTGAGACGCAAATACACATTGGACAAAGATCATGAATATCCGTGGTGTGTTTTTATTTGAAGAAAATGTTGCTTTACATCAGTTGAACCTTATTAAAAACCGGCCAAGTGCGAGTTGGACTCGCGCACGAAGGGTTCCGTACCATTATCTATAAAAACCGCAAAAAGATCACGTTTGTTGTATGGGAGCCCCCTAAATATTAATTTTATTCTGTTTTTTGGTATTTGTTGTTATAGCGGCAACAGAAATACATCATCTGTGAAAATTTCAACTGTCTTAACTATCACGGTTCATGAGATACAGCCTGGTGACAGACGGAGAGACAGACAGACGGACGGACAGCGGAGTCTTAGTAATAGGGTCCCGTTTTACCCTTTGGGTACGGAGCCCTAAAAATCATCTAAGTCTCTTAATTGTTCACGATCATAGCTTAGGTAGTAACCTATAAAGACGTCAAGTGCCTTCAGGGCGTGAGCTGAAGCAAATGTGTTAGATGTAAGTTTGCTGTCTGTACTTTTATTTAATTTTACAAGCTTTTATTTAATTTAACTCGCCCTGTTCGTTTATTTGTTAGTGTGGGACAAATCTTGGAATTGATGAACCAGTTAGGTAATCTCAACCGATTGAGCTGAAATTTTGAGTAAGTATAGGTAAGTATTATAGTTTGGATGACAATTCAATATTATGGTACCATCGAGCTGATCTGAATTCAGTACTTAACCTACTAAACTACCCGTTGAGTTTGGGCTCGTTAGAATCCTCTCAATAAGTAGTTGATTGCGGTATACAGAAAAGTACGCAATAAAAGCATGTACTTACCAAAAACGAAATTTTTGACAGAAACCTATTTAACTTGACCTGTTGTTATTTTGTGAATGTGGAACAAATCTTGGAACTGAATTTCGAACCAGTTAACCTCAACCGATTGAGACGAAATGTTGGGTATAGGTGAAGTAGGTATTATAGTTTGGATGACAATTCAATATTATGGTACCATCGAGCTGATCTGATGATGGAGACAGAAGGTGGCTATGGGAATAATTCAGTACCTACTTAACCGACGTAACCCCGTTGAGTTTGGGCTCGTTAGAATCGTCTCAAAGAGTAGTTGATGGCGGGGCGGTATACAGAAAAGTAAAGTTGGCAATAAAAACTTGTACAAAAAAAAAAAACAAAAAAAAAGTAGGAATTAATGTAGGTCAATTAAATAGACACAAATGTTACTTTCGAAAACCTACTACTCTTTAAAGGAATATTTAGATGATAAGTTTGTTAATAGAATTAAGTAAAACTAAGATATATAATTAATTAATACTATTTTTTGTATGCTGAATTATATGTACCTAAGTGTCCACCTTCTTATTTGCTGCGCCCAACAGGGTACATGATGTGATACCATACTTTATTTTAAGACCACCTGTATAACCATTATGTGCAATAAATGATTGAGTATTGAGTATTGAGACTGACACGGATTAGGTACCTATATAATTGTACAAAATCTCATTGGAAAAGTGGCGTGCGATGACCAAATAAACATAAAGACCTATTTAATTCTCGTCCCTCCCTGGAAGTTGTTTAACAACCTCATTAGTTTATTGTCGGGTCACGGCCGTGTTTATGGCGTGCAAATAAACAGCACGTGACGGGCACGTCACAAGGCTGTCACGCCATAATCGCTACGTGGACGTGATAAGTTTTGTAAGTAAATTAGGTGTAATTAGGCCTTAGTAGAATGTAACTTACATTAAGGCTTCGCCTGTGGACGCGCGGAGCGGAGCGTGATGCGTGTGTGAAAACGCACCTTTATCTACATCGCCACTGTCACAGTACTGCAGTTTCGCGCCTATTGTTAACAAATTCTCTTTGTAACTCCCGACGGAAAAAGAGAAGTGTTATACACACGCCTGTCTGTGGCATCGTAGCTACTAAACGAATGTACCGATTTGAATGCGTTTTTTTTAACAGAAAGCTGACGTGATCGAGATCGTTCTTAGCAACGTTTCAACAAAATCGGTTGAGACGTTTTTGAGATATTGAACTTTGAAATGAAAATGTCGGGGGTTTTTCAACTTTTTTAAGTTGTTGTTACTTTCTTAATTAAATTAGGTTCGGAACCGATTCTATAAGTAGGTACATCTAGCAATTTAGTTGGAATGAAATAGCCATACATACCTTTCATTCTAACTATAGCAAGTAAACTAAGTACTAGTGTGTGTAATAGCCTTAACATTACGTCTGTGCGTAAACGCGCCTTATGCTTCAACAGCGATCATGTTAGATGAAGTGGACGAGGAGAGCGAAGAACTAAAAAAGCCGGCGAAGGAAGTGTTGGTGGTGTTCGACCAGGGGTTCTTCGTGCATGAAACCGGGGACACTTACGATGGCACCTTCGAGGCGAGGAAGAAGGATAGGTTCTTGAAGATGAGTGGTGAGTGTAAAGGGAGTTGCGTTTAAAAGTTGAAACCCGATAATCCGCGCAAATGGTTTTGAAAAATAGAACTAGGTATGGGTTGATAAAAAATGCTGAATTCTTATAAGTAACTATTAACTTAGCTACCCGCGCGGCTCCGCCGCGTATACAAAGAACCTAGCCGGTGCGACGGGATATCATAAAATATAGCACATACCTACTTATTCCCGTCGGTCCATTCTACATGTAACATAACCTACTGAAGAAAGGGTTTTATAATGGGTATAGTTTCCGAGATTACCCCCCAACATACAAACTTACATATCACAGACATTACACCTGTTTATTAGTAGTATCGCGGCACAGATCAAATAATATGGTATCGGCAACCGTTAATGGTTTAAAATAACATTTTACCGGTTATAGTTAGTTGCATTTGACTATTAATACCTACCGCTAAATAGTTTAATACTGGTTCATGTTTTCCAGTATTTTAAAGTCATATCGGTTTGACAAATTACAATGAATACCTATTACCTACCTGTAATCTATATAAGTATATAAATGCCTATGTCCTGACTGACTTATTCACTCACTGACTCATCAACGCACAGCCGAAACTACTAATCTTAGAGAGTTGATTTTTGCACAGTAGATTGCTTTTATAAGGCTAGGGATAAGAAGGGATTTTTGAAAATTCTTCCTCTAAGGGGGTAAAATAGGGGTGCAAAGTTTGTATGGGGGAAACTTTTTTTTTGAGCTAGAGACCTAAAACTTTCTAGAAAGATTAGTTATTAGAATGCAAAGAAAGTACTTTCAGCGTTTTGGGAAATTTCACCCCTAAGGGGGTAAAATAGGGTGCAAAGTTTGTATGGAAAAAACTACTTTTTTGAAATAGAGACTTAAAAGTTAGTAGTAAGATTACTTACTACAATACGAAAAAAGTTTTTTCAGCGATTAGAAAAATTCAACCCCTAAGGGGTTTAAAAGGGGTTTCTAATTTTAAATGGAGAACAAGAAAATTTTAAAGTGTGAGTAAGAGATTTGTAACTTCTTTCTTATTCTGTACGTTAAAAGACTATAAAACTAATTTCAGAGTTTTCCAAATTCATCCCCTAAGAGTGTTCAAAGTTTGTGTATTTCAAGACATTTTTAAAGTATGAGATTTTTAATTTGGTTTTTGACTGTTTTTTCACAAACTAGATAAAAACAAAGTTTAAACCGACTTCAATTCAGTACTTCCCCAAACCACATAATAGGTAAATGAAATATTCCACATTTCCTTTCCAATTTACCACATGAACTGCTTTCCGAGAGCAAATGCCTTGATTATCACAGAAAAAACCCAAGTAGCTAGCAGGTATGTGGGCTGATAATATTTGAGGAGTTCCGTCGGTTCCTCAATGATCTCAGAATTAACACTTCATTAGTTGCTACTTCAACGGAATCATGTCAGAAACTTACTTTACATCTTTGAGGAGTTCCATAAGTCATCTATGGTCTTCATCATCAGTTCCACTTCACCAAAATTTCGATTTCCGAGGGTAAATACACGAGTTATAATAGGAAATACCGAAATCACTACACGCGTGCCTATAAAATTTGAGGGTTGCCCTCAATTTCCCTGGGATCCCATCATCAGATCCTAAAGTGGTGACAATGGGACTACCTCGGGAGTATACTCTTTCAAATAGAAAAATAATTTTGGAAATCGGTCTACAATAAATTAAAGTACCTACTTAATCGAGTGGAAATACCTACGGCGTTGTGCTAAGTAAAGTTAACAAATTATGCAGTCAAATTGTACTCAAAAGTGCCCCTGGTGGGAAAGTTTTGGGTTAGTTTTGATTTATTTCATTCTACATGTATTTTGGGGTGCTGAATCCAAATTTGCGATTTTGTCAATGTTTCTTCACGAAATTTTGTTAGCAAACCTCAAATTCGGTTTCAGTACCCCAAAACTTTCCTACTCAAAACACAATTTGACTGGATCAAAAGCCGTATCCATGGTCAATGACAATTAATGAGCGACAAACCTCATTCTTCTTCCAACATCTCGAATAAGTATGGGAAAAATGAAAATAGGTTTATACTTAAGTATATAAACTTTTTTGAAGTAAAAAAATCATGGCCAATAATATTGACATCTCTATGTGTCAATAAAAAATAAATCCACGGTTGACACATACGTCTGTCAGTTTTTGTAAACATTGTTTATTTTAAATTTTCTTAGTGTTGTGTATGTCCATAATTATGTGGCCGACTCAACATTTATAAATTCTTATGATGAAGAACTTACTACAGGTTTGAGTTCAATTCATAATGTTTATTTATTTTACATTGTCATCTCAAGTCAAAACAGGAGAGTTACGTCACGTGACGTGACGTCACGTGACGTCACGCAGCCAAACTAGCCAATGTGACGTAGTCAGCGCACAGTAGTTTTTTTTAATTATATTTTTAGTACTTTTTTGATCAATAATTAAAAAAACCGTTCAAGTACGAGTCTGACTCGCGCACCGAGGGTTCCGTACAAACTTTCATACACCATACCAGTCATGTCAGGACCCCATTAATTCTTGAACAATCTTAAACAGCTCATAGTAGAAGTTACCGTTGCAAAGCGCCTTCTGCATTTTGGTACTAACAACTTCGATTTCGATTATTTATTTTTTATTTGAAAGAAGGGACTTTAACGATAATCTGATAACGGAATTTGAAGATATAAAATTTCATATAAAAGTAAGTAAATTACAAATTTAACTAAGAAATTATTTATGATAAATGAAAAAAAATAAGCTAGATAGTGATATCCTTTTATTTTTCCTGTATTATTTATGTTACTCTTAATCATATGTAATTATTTCAGAATTTTCGCTTCGTAAACTTCGGAGATAAGGGGGGGATGGTATTTTTTTTCTACATTTTCCTTAATAAATCAAAATTTAACCACTGTAGAAAAAAAATAAAAACAGTTTTAGAAAATGCAACCCAAGCCCTTTCATATGATACCCCACTTGATCTGTTTACTAGACTTTGATTTTTTAACCCCCCTCATATTCGTCATTGAACCAGATAATAAAAATGTTTATTTTTTTTTCATTTTCCATACACGTGTATGCCTTTTTAACAGTTGTTCCAAATTTCAAATTGATAGCTTAAGTAGTTCCTGAGATATTTAACGTTGTGACAGACGGACGGACAGACGGACAGAGTGGCACCATAAGGGTTCCTTTTTTACCTTTTTGGTACGGAACCCTAAAAACGAAGAGCTTATTGCAAATCTCCAGCATGAGACGAATCAAATGACATATCATTTATCAAAATCGGACCATAGCTGTAGATCTGATGGCATGTACAAGAATCGGCCTCGCGTATATATATACCTACTATATATATATACCTACTATACTATACATACAGATATACAGATGACTTTTTTACGTAAGTACCTACTCAAAACCAAACCCAGTGGCCTGTTGTGGCTATATGTAGGTATGTAATTTTCGGCAGAATACGGATTCAAAGTGTACACTGAGGAACCATTTGGAAATAAGCATGGCTGAGCATTTTCCCCGATTACGTACAAACCCTTGCATTTAACTTTTGCGTTATTCAAATCTATTCTGTATTTTCGATGAGATAAGATTGATTTTCGTAAAGTTGGTTGTAGTACATTAAGAGCTTGAGAAAGTAACAGCCCGATTTGTCTCTTATCCAGAGTTAATGAGCCGTACGTATCATTCCGAAACGTTCACGCTCTAATTGTGCGTTAGGTATTCAACCATTGTGCGTCGGCCCACGGAAATGTACTTTGTGACTTTGTCACAATAAACAAAGTTTAATCATCACGCGTCAATAAGCACACCTGAAAGAGTGTATTTAAAACGGTAAGGTTCTAATGCGTAATATTTTCACGTATACCTACTCGAAAGCTTGATAATTTCTCTACATTTACGTAGGTTGACAAATATGACATCTTCCCACATCTTGCTTTGATAATCCTAATAGGGATCACGATATGTAGGTACCTAATCACAAATAATCTCTAGTATTACATTTAGGTACCTACTTACTTGACCTGTCGAAGTGTTTCATTACGAGAATGACGCGGTTGGGTATGAATTCAGAAGGCCTGTGAAAGAGACAAATCGGTGTCGATAAAAAAATGCTGCTTTCGTGTAAACGTAGGCACACTAACGCAACTTCATCTTATGAGATTGGTCTAGAAACGAATTTGCAAAATTGTGTTGCATGGACAGGTAAGAAGGTAGATATAATATATACCAATAAGAATCAAACTATTCAAACTGTCTAGAACGCCACCTAGCACGTCGCCACGAAGTCGTACAGTCAAGTGCAAAACTAGGTATGTATCGAATTAGTCCTCTCATAAATATGTACCACCAGTTTAATCCGCTAACATAATTGATGGGACATATTTATGAGTAAGTATGTTATACCCATATTTTTACACTTGACTGGCGCGCATTCGAAATCACCTTATCGTTCAAATTTGATACCGCTCTCTGGCAAACCATAAGTACTTACACCTCAGTGCATAGTTCTCCTTATTGTTGTCAGGTCCCGGCGTTTACACCACGGCTGAGGGCGACATTTACACTGGCACTTGGGACGCCGACAAGCTTATAGATGAGGCCACAATTTCCTACACCGACGGCTCGACCTACGAAGGACCAATCAAAGACTGGAGTTACAACGGACGCGGCAAATACACGTATCCAGACGGCACGGTGTTGACTGCTGACTTTGCTGAGAACTGCCCGCTTAAAGAGATGGCGGTGACGGATCCGAATGGGCATGTGTGGTTGGGGCGCGCGGAGGCTGGGTACGGGTGGTTGGAGCCGTGGAACCACTTCTATCAGGCGTTGGAGAGGAGGGGGAAGCAGTCTAGCCAGGAGAGGGCTCTTCAGCATAATTCGTTGAACAAGGGTGTTGATGGTAATAAATAATGAGTTTGATGGCAACGAGTGTCATTTAATAGGTGCAGTCAGCAGAAGAAGTATGCAACCCTGCATAGAAATGGTACGTAAAGCACGACTTTTCACTACAAAACATGACCTACTTATATGTGTAATTCTCAGGGAAAATTTAACATGTTGGCGCTTTAGCCATTACTTATTAACGATGAGCTAGTACTAATGCCTCGAATCGCGGCATAATACCTAATGAAAAAAGCTCTAACGACAATATGGTAGTTTTCCCCTGAGGATTATACATATTTTGCTGCATTTACTAATGTGCCACCGTCAAGGTTACCACTTTTTATACAATAACGTTAGAAAGGAAAACTCAATTATTCTTGGCTTTTATCCTTATGATATGAATTTTTAATTTTTTATCCGCAAGTCGTCTCTGAGGATTGCTAGGTAGTGGCATCGATCACCATAGATCATGATTAACATAGGTATAAATAAAAAGTGTACTTAGTGTACTTGAAATCACGATGCATACCTACTTTAGCTGATGCTTTTTCTCCTCTCATCTTTTGATAATTAACTTTAACTCAGCCCTCAACTATCCAATAAAGAATTAGATAGTCTATTGAATTGTCTAAAATTCTCAACCGGTTCATCTTAAGTACTTTCGGATATCGCACTTTGCCCGGACTATGGAAGAAATTGCTCAAATGATTCAAGTAAATATCGACAGGAACTCGCTAACGCCGGGCAATTCACTTATGGGTGTGCGACGCTGCGCCAGGGAACTTATTTAGCCTCAGATACTTTAGATTGGTATTAGGTAATTGTTTAAAATGTGGAACAATTTGCTATCGTACAATATGACTTGGGCACATTTTCATAGGCCTAATAAGTACTTACGCACAGTTGTGAGTTAGAAAATATGTGAACACGATTTATTGTTAAGAGCAGGGTTGCTCAGATGTGGATGCCTATCTTAGAACGTTTAAAATATAAGTAATAAAGTTGTATATTTATGAACTCTACTTTTTGTTCGTTGTTTCCAATTGCAGTTCAATGTTATTAGCGCGTAATGCGATTTATATACCTACATGTAATGCGATTTATATATATGTTAAAGAGATGGACCGAATTTAGGTCCTGTGCAGTATAATTTACATACGGCGCAGTAGGTATGCCTCGAGAGCACCGTAAAGTGCACAATGTGCGCAACCTAACTAAAGTGGGTATTTTCGTTTGAGACTAAAAATATTAGTCAGTACTTACTCCAAGAACACATTTGCTTCGCTTAAATAAATAAATAAAGTTTTTAAGGTGGTAGGTACACATAAATCTCCATGTCTAAAGGTTGATTTTACATAGTCCGATAGAGACTCGCAGATCCTTACTTAGATCTTCGGTTTTCGCGGACATAGCCCTGGCTCTAATTATAATGGTTCATATACCGTCGAACACAAATCAGTAAGTAACACCATTCAACTTGCGTAAACAAAACGGTCACTTAGTGAGACAGCACCTTGCACGCTAACTGTTAGTTGTTTAGACGCGACACTTCACTTTTGAACCCACTTACGGTAAAGTAGATGCATGGGTATAGTCGGTGGCACTGGTATTTTAAGAGCCAGCTGCATAATTGCTTTTTTTTAAATGACATACTTATTTTTGGTTGAAGAGTGAAGTTCATGGTGGAAGAAAACGGAAGGTATGTTAAAGTACCTAAAAATGCAGTACCATGGTATGCAGTTAGCTTGTATAGGGTAAATGTGGACATGTTAGTATAGTTTATTGTGTTTATTGTAGTTTATATAGCCGATGTCAAAATTATGTATGCGTTTTTCGCCTTAGCACAGATAAGTTAGGCCCAAAAGTCATTAGTTGACGTCAACCGTACATTTCGCCCTCTTGACTTGCCTATTTGAGCTCTATTATACAATAGACCGCCTGTACTTTCAGACCTTTGCAACAACCCATGTTGAGCTTATTGTATTCTAACTCAGTTATGATTTTATTGTTCTTAATTATAACTTTAGTCACAAAGTATCCTCATTGAAGGCTAAAGCTTTCTAAATTAGCTACTTACTATTTTATTTGCATGCATAATATCAAGTATGGTCACGGCCTAGTTACACCTATTAATAGTACGTAACGTAATAAAACTAACTATATCTGATCACGCACGTTGAGTAGGCCGTGCAAACTTTTGCGTGCCCAAATCTAGCATGCAATTTGCATCATCAAATATAAAGGACGCCTGGCCGCCCACAGAGTCATCTTTGACCAAACATAATGTTAAGGCTCACTGGCTTAACGAACATTTGTTTCGCTTTGTGTTTCGGCCTCGAGTGTACGCCCACAACCCACCAAAATACGAAGACCGCCAACTCTCCTCCCGTTTCCCCTTCACAAGTATAAATAGTTGACTAGCGGTAGGATGGGCGGTTCATCATACACTGGTTTCCCAAAAACGTACATTCATAGATCTAGGAGTGGTATGATGCGTGTTCTGAAGTCGTGTATCTTGTAGAGAAACGAAACGTTGTATTAATAACGTCGAAACCGACAAGGAATTAATAGTGACTTGTTAGATGGAAATTGATTAGCTACGAAATCTATTTTAGGTTTACGATGCTTTTGTATCTGGGTCAAATTAAGTTTCAAGGAAATTTCATTCGTCGTTAAAGTTGCGAAACATATTATGGATACTAGCGTTGTGCGAAGTAATTTAGCTAAGATGATGGATGAATAGTTTGGCTTCACGTACGTAATTACTTTAGCACATAACATAATACATATATATCATGTAGTAGATATACTTTCTTACTGGAATGCTCGTTTATTTATATATTGGAACATTAAATAGACTTGATAGAGCCAAACGAAATTTCTGAATTTCAGTTTTTTTAAACCGTCTCGGTGGCAAAGAAGTGTACGGCCCGCCTCATGATAAGCCGTCACATTGGCCACTTGCAGCGCCAGGGGTGTCACATGCGCATTGCCGATCCTGCATATTACACCCGCCGCACTATTGACGTTTCAACTCCTCCGAAACTGAAAGGTAAATAAAATCATACACATTTCAACTCCATTTAGGTACTTAAAATGAAGATACTTAGATCTCGTTCAAATACTGGATAATAAGATTAATAAGTCCGTTAGTCCAGTTCGCTCCTACTAAGGCATGAACACCGTCTCTGCTACTAAAATAAGTAAGAAAAGCGGCCCCATTTAGTTCGCTGAATATTTATCGCCATGTATCGATATTAATCCCGCCGTCTAACCAAACACGCCCGAACAGCTGAAGCGTGAACTCATTACGGCGACAGTTCCACTGAAACTACATCTTATCGGCTACAGCCGTCAATTACAGCTACATTAGGGCTGTTCACAACATAGTACATCACCACATGAACCAGCATAAACCTGAGCTACAATTACGCAGAGCTGCTGCGAGTCTAAGGGTCAGATTATGAGGGTAGAGGTGGTACGAAGGGCCGGCGAGCGCCCAGCCCAACAAGTTGCCCACAGTTGCGTGAGATGTCGCCGCGCGAAGACGCGGGCGAGCGCGGCGCGCGCTACACGCGCCCTTATATCTCCTTATCGCCCCTTATCACTCCTTACCAATTACTCATCGCGAACACCGAGCCCAATCGATTCACACTCGCGAATATCCCCACACCTTAATTTGTGATGATTTCATTGTTATGATCATGATCAGGAATATTGTGTTCAATTTGTGTGTTTGTTGTGTGTTATTGGAATACGTGAACAGCCAAGGTAAGCTGATAAGAGTTTTCCCACTGAAAGAGTTTTCATATAATTAAGTACGTTTGCTTATTTAGTACGATATTGACCTACCTAGTTTCATGGAAAATATGAAACATTTTTGCAACAAATTGCATGCAGGCAAGACGTTAACGATAGCCATTAAGTTTACGCTAGAATATTTATGTATACTAAGAATATTTATACAGATGCAGTTTAAAGAAAACACGTGTTCAAATAAGCGTAAGCGGCGTTCAGTTGTTTAATCGGTTTTACAGGCTGAAATAAAACTCGTTCTTATCTACGTGGCTTCAAAAGAAGTGATTTATTTTACATCCGTGTCTTAACTAAAATAGACAGAAACGAGGCGCCAGAGCCACCTGTTACGGGCATAAGTTTTCTAAGATAGAAGAAATGTTAAATGAGATTGACAGACTTATTTATAACTTGTGAAACTGAAGGAAGGGCGATGTGCTTTAACTGAATTAATTAAGCGCGATTTCCGCGTGTTAATTATGATGCTTCTTAAAACAGATAGAACTTAAAACTAGTGACTCTGTCTGTGAGCAGGAGGTAGAACTCACGAGCTTCTATTAAAAAAAAAAAAACTGAATCGTCCAAAAAAAATCTATATAATTATTGACTCTCACAAAATTTCACGAGAATCGGTTGAGAAATGCGACCTGTGGACGAGAACAGCAACAACAACAACCGGACAATTCAAAGTATTTTGGCCCAAGCTGAAACGGAGAACTTCGTTCGCTTCGCTCGCTCGTTCAACTATGGATGAAGAAATGAAAATGAAAAACCGGCCAAGTGCGAGTTGGACTCGCGCACGAAGGGTTCCGTACCATTATCTATAAAAAACGGAAAAAAGTCACGTTTGTTGTATGGGAGCCCCCCTTTAACCCTTTGAACGCCAAGGACACATAAAGGTGTTGTGTGTTGTCGTGCCCACATCGCCAAGAACGACTAAATATGTTATGAAGTTGTCAACACAACCTTCAGTATTTCAAGTAAGGTTTGAATTTACTCTCTTGTAAGACTAATGTTGGCGTGACAGTGTCTCTTTTGGACTTCTTGTATGGCGGTGAAAAGGTTAAAAAAATATTTTATTTTGTTTTTAGTATTTGTTGTTATAGCGGCAACAGAAATATATAATCTGTGAAAATTTCAACTTTCTAGCTATCACGGTTCTTGAGATACAGCCTGGTGACAGACAGACGGACGGACGGACGGACGGACAGCGAAGTCTTAGTAATAGGGTCCCGTTTTACTCTTTGAGTACGGAACCCTAAAAATGATGGTTGGAATCTCCTTTTAAGTAATAAAGATGCTTCTGTCAGGAGACACGTACATTGATGTACAGCCGCCATCACATACATCGGTACACTATAGGTGTGCAAAAATATCGGCACATACACCCTAATGCCTTGAAAATAGAGACGTGTTCCGATGTTTGTGAGCTGTTTGTTTGCTCCGATGTACGTGATGGCGACTGTACAAATATTTTTTTTTATTCTATCACCATAAATAAAATAAAATAAAATAAAATAAAATGCATTTATTTCGGACAACTTAAAAAGGATCCATAGGTTGTTAGTATGTACTAGAAGACTTATATAACTATGTTAGGCCTTAAACTTAAATGTAGGGAGGACCAGTGCCTCAGTAGGCTACCGTCCCATCTGTCGGCCACCACGTTCAGGAGACTGTGGCGGCTGGCGCGCACCCTGCGGAGCGTCGCGGCGCTGCGCTTGCGCAGTGTCGCGTGGAAACCGTCCACTTGAGCGTCCGCGAACATACCGGACGCACTACAGTGTCGCGGCAGCCGCAACAGTACCCTGAACGCATCATTGTATTGCACACGCATTGCATTGAGCGATCGCTGCGTGTATTTGCACCATAGGCTACAGGTGTACAGCGATGTGCAGTACGCCTTAAACAATGTTAACTTAACCCGCACTGCACACCGGCTAAACCTGCGCGCTATCATATTAGCCCTAATCGCCAATGCTCTGCGTTCTCGCTCGATGTCCACATCGTCTCGTTGGTCGTCAGTCAGCAAGTGTCCAAGATACTTAAAGGTATGCACCCTCTTCACCTGCTGTCCGTTTAAAAGTATGGGTGGGACATATGATGGACACTTGCCGCCCGCCTTAAACACCATGTACTCGCTTTTAAGTACATTATATTTAAGGTCGTGCTCCTTAGCGTACCTCTCACAGACATCAAGGAGCACTCTCAAACCACCGACCGAAGGGCTCAGCAGAACCATGTCATCTGCATAGCTTATGTTATTGAAACAAACTCTGTCCACATGGCAACCGACATGCGTTCTGCTGAGCTCACCGATCAGTGCATCTACATACAAGTTAAACAACTTTGGAGAGGTAAGTCCCCCCTGTCGCACACCACATTCCAGAGAATACTCGTCGGACAAAACGTTACCCCAGCGAACACTATTTCTCTGGCTCGAGTACCAACACCTAAACATACGAGTCAACTCTCTAGGGAACTTGACCTCGTCAAGCTTTTTCCAAAGTAGGTCATAGTTAACGAGGTCAAAAGCCTTAGAGAGATCCAAGAAACACGCATATATAGGTGTTTTTCTGCGCGTGTAATACTCGACAGCTTGCTTTAGACAGATGATTGCACTCTCGGTCGACAGGCCGGCTCGAAAGCCGAACTGTGCGTCGTGTAATCGCAAGCAACTGTCCAATTGCACGTTAAGTATGCTGTCAAGTACTCTTGCCACAATCGTTGCCAGAGAGATAGGTCTATAATTTGTCTGGTCTGATATATCACCAGTTTTATTTTTGACGATGGGGACCACTACAGTTTTTGTCATATTCGTAGGTACATAAGAATGCGCGATGCATAGGTTAAATAACATGGTCAACAGTCGAGGTAGATGAGGACCAGCAAACTGCAGATGCTCGATGCTTAAGTGGTCGTGACCAGGAGATTTTCCCCTTTTCATCATTTTTAATGTTTTGATGACGTCATTTGGGCCAAAGCGAACCTGAAGGTCACTTTCCCACTCATCATCGAGAATCCCCTTCTTGCAACTGGATGACGACTTTAAACTAAAATGTTCTTTGAACATGTTGGCAATCGTTTTAGCGTCAGAGATGCCGTTGACAGTGACAGAGAGACCAGGCTTTGTCTCCATTTTCTTAGTAAGTTTCCAAAAGTTCCGGAAATCATTTTTTCGATGGTGAGAGGCAAGTAAATCCAATTTGATTTGCTCCTGGTGCTGTTGTACCCACCTGAGTCTGGATTTAAATACTTTTCGACTAGAACACATCGCGTTAAATTCGGGACCCGCGGTCCGTTTACCGGTCAACACCCAGTTTTGAAAACAAAGCCTCGCCTCCCTGTGGGCCTCACTCACGTGTTTATTCCACCCTATAACTTTTCCTTTGCCCCCTCCGCTACAAGTCTCCTTACTAAATACAGATGCCTCACAAAGTGCATTTATTATGTTTAGGTACAAGTTATCAAGAACCATGAGATGGTCTACATTTTTACAGCATTTGTCAGCGCAGGCTCTCAGCTCAACTGGAAAATCAATAGTCCTTAAAATTTCGTTACATTTATCAGTGTATTTTTCAATTTCGACGGATGATCTCTCACCCCAGGTTATCTGATTTTGGTACGATAGTAAGCTCTGACTACATAACTTTGGTTTAACCAAATTCATATTACATTTCAACACTAGGGGATAATGATCAGAACAATAAACGCCGTAGTCAACAAAAACATCAGCTAAAGTTTGCCACCCGGCGGCAGTGGTAACGCAATGGTCTAACCAACGTTTTGATCCGTGCGAATCACTTAGATACGTAAAGGTGTCAGAATCAACACCTAGTTTCACCATGTCCGCACAGATCCAGTTTTGCTCGGCACAAAAACTCATTAACTCGACACAAAATAACTCTCGCGGGTGAGCATTATAATCGCCTAGTAGGTATGCTGATTCAACACTATTTTCTTTGACTACGGCGTTCATCTCACTAAAACATTGCATGTACTCAGGTAAGTTATCCACGCTATTATTTGGCATATAAACAGAAAAAACCAAAATTTGTTTATCACCGGACATAATTTTAATGGCGCATATTCGAGCGTTATCACATTGAATAACCGATACGCACGGAAACATTTTCTTGCGCCACAACAACGCTGTCCCGCCGTATGGCCGACCACGTAACATCCCCGCGGAAGTATCAACCGCCGAGGTTCCGGTACAGGCAAACTCATCACTAATACTGTTAAGAAACGACAGGTCGTGTGGCAGGAGCCACGTTTCCTGGAGCGCGATGACGTCCGCATAAGTAGTCAGTCGCCTCACATCATCAATGGAACGTTTAATGCTTCGACAGTTGAAGGAACAAAAAGTAAGTAAGACCATAACAGAATTTATTGAAGCCGATTTCAAACTTGCAGAACGCGTTTAAGTAGGTACCTACATGAACATAAAACATATTATACGTGTAGAGTCCGCCGCCTGAAAAATGCATCATGCATGCATTTTTTATGTCTTACTGTTGACACTTGCAAATTACCTCCTCGGAGCCAACTGCCTACTTCCTACTTTGAATTTGTTGAGATATTTTCCGACTGTTCCTCTAATTTCAAAAACAGGATGCAAATTATTTATGAATTTGTGTGTTAACGGTCGGTGCATCCTCAATTAAATAGTCGTTATTATGGGTGATAAATATTTATTTGATTTCATCATCCCAAATTCAAGCGAATCTCTATACGGTTGGGTGAATCTGCCTTCCCAAAAGTGATCATTGATCATGATCACCGCTTTTTCTATATGGCAAATGTACCTAGGTAACGGCAACGCAAACGCGGGTTCTCGAACTTGCCACTGTATCACAACATTTTAACATTTGTCATCATCCTCCTAGCGTTATTCCCGGTTGTGCCCCAAAGGGCCCCAGGTTCCGCTTTGATACCTAATTCAAAGATTTGGCAATGGCACTAGTTTTACGAAAGCGACTGCCATCTGACCTTCCAACCCAGAGGGGAAAACTAGACCTTATTGGGATTCCTCACGATGTTTTCCTTCACCGAAAAGCTAACGGTAAATATTCCGTACATAAGTTCCAAAAAACTCATTGTTACGAGCCGGAATTCGAACCCACGACCGTCGCTTGACAGCCGCATGCCTGAACCACTAGGCTACCGTAGCTACATTTTGGCATTTGTATCGCTCCACAACGTCACCGCGTGTAACCAAACCACTGAACCTAAGAAAGAACCTGAACCTTTTCCTTTCTTAGATTACCTATTAAATAAATATTTTCCTTCTTGGAACTTGTATGTAACTGTAGCTAAACATGAAACTCTTTAGTTATTCGTTATTGTCTAGTTTAGTCATTATTCTTACTAATTTATAGGTGTATCACTTAAGGTATGAGTAATTGGATGTGTACTGTGTAGTGGTGTACTGCCGTTCGGGAACAATATTTTTCGCCAAATTTTACTTCCCAAAAAACTTATTGCAGTAGTTTCATTTCCCAAACGAATCTTTACAACATTTACATTTCGCATTTTATTAATTTGATCAAAATATCATTTGGCTTCATTTTACTGTGTTAAGTTTTATTAAGACAATCTTTTATTAAGCAAACGTTTTCCTTTGCTATTTTCGACGTCACTATGCTATTTTCAAGGGAAAACACCAGTGAAAGTATGCAAGAACATGTAAATAACGAATTAACGAAAATTATAAAATGGCTAAATAGTATTAACCTCAATGTTAACCTCAACAAAACCAAGCTTATCCAATTCAGAAATTATAAATCTATTCCGAAGTCCCTTGTAGTGTCAAACGAAAATACTGTAATAGATGAAGTAAACCATGTAAACTTTCTTGGAGTCGAAATAGATTCACATTCACATCTGAATTGGAAAGCGCACATTGACAAGGTAAATAAAATGATTTCTAGTCGATGCTATGCTTTGTCAATTCTCTCGGAAACTTGCTCTGAAAACATAGTAAAAAATACATATTACGGAACAATCTATCCATTACTTACCTATGGAGTCATTTATTGGGGAAATTCCACTGATGTGCATAAAACGTTCATACTGCAAAAAAGATGCCTAAGGACTGTTTACCGAATATACATTGTGGAATCACTTCGAAACATTTTCCGAGAAAAGCGTTTCCTGACTCTTACCGGTATTTTCATACTAGAATTATGCCTACTTGTTAAAAACTACCCTGAATGCTTTCAGTGAAGATCGTGCAAACCTAACGTACGGTCTCAATACAAATATGATATTACTGTCCCAAAAGTAAGTACATCCATATACAATAAAAGTACATTCATATCAGCCATACGCATTTTTAACAATCTTCCTGTAGAAATAAAAAGCCTGCATTGGAAGGAAATAACTTCAAAAGGTGTTTAAAAAACTTTCTTATAGATAAGGTTTTCTACAACCTAAACGAATAGTATAGTTATGTCACATGTTAGGATGTTTGGTGGCAAAGGTGAACAAAGAACAAAGGAGACGTTGTTATATATTTTTTTGATTGAATGAATGAATGAATAAATGGTTGTTAAACCAATAATGTACAACCGTTTAACATCAGAAGAAGATTTTGAAACTTTAATTCCAGTTGCAAGTTGTTCAAGCTCTTGAATACATTAAACAGTTTAGCAAAGAAGTAAAATTTATTTAAATGTTATAGTATAAAATCATCATTGTAAACCGTATTGCATTGCAGTTGTCGTCAAAAATTATGTTAATTTGTGTAACTAGTAAAATATGCGATGTTTCAACAAACCTAAATTGTTTACTCTATAGGCACACGTTCATACAATAAAACGCAAAGTGATATATTATTGGCCGGCACTGCAATATAGATTTATCGTTCAGTTATTCATTTATTCAAATAAAAAAAATATACAATGACGACTCCACTGCATACGTAAGAGAACCGCCTCCCTGATGCGCCGCGTGCGTGACAGCTCCAACAGCCTCGTGCGCCTGGTGCTGGAGTCTCCTGCCTGCGCTGTGTGGAAGCACTGGGACTCGGTGCACATGAGAGGCTCTGTGTATAATATATTGTAGGTAATATTAGATTTAGGTACCTGACTAACTTAGGATAAGCAATTGTGTATGTACTAATCACTATGGACATGGTCTGAAATAAAAAAAATTGAATTTGAATTTGAATTACTTGTGCTAAACTGCCACCAGAATCCTAACCCTAGTTATGTGTAATATTATAATGTAGTAATTTTTATAAATACAATTGTAACTAGGTTAATATTTACAAAATTGTATGCCCGAAAAGGGTAAAACTGTTGGAACCCATAATATCATGCTTCTACCTTTGTACTTACACGGTTTTATACAATAAAATTTTCTATTTCTATTTCTATTTGGCTAATATTATATTCCAAAAAAATGTTTACCTAAGTTTAAATAGTCACTTTGCACGCTCAACTTATAGCATAATCTACCTACCTCAAGAAAGGTCTCAGTTAGGAACGACGACGAGCGAAGCGCGGTAGCGGCCGGCAAAGCGGCAGAACCGAACATTTTTAACCGACACAACTACCTATTTATGTCCAGTCAACCAGGGGTCAAAACACGATTTTTTTTTAATTTTTCGAGTTTTTAGTTTGCTTGAAAAAAAATCGCCTTGCAGCCTTAAAGTGCTGATTGTGACAAAAATGTTTTTTTACCATCCAAATGGAAGTACTTTTGTCACAATCACCAGCTTAAGGCTGCACGGAGATTTTTTTTCATACAAACTAAAAACTCGAATATCTCGGAAACCAGCGAGTTTCGACCCCTGGTTGACTGGACATAAATTGTTGCAAATTAGCTCTAGTATAACCCCTTTCAAGGAATAGGTCGAATTACCAGTCACCCTGTATACAGTACATATTCCATGTCTTGATAAAGTTATATCACTCATGGATCTAGCCCAGATCTGGGATATCCATCATACATTGTTGATAGGTATTATAGTTACGCCCTATTAATACGCGTAGTGATACCCGATTTATATGAGACACGATACACAGAACATCTGGCCAGTAACAACAATTAAAAAAGAATAACAAACTGAACAACAAACCAGTAATTGACACATTTAATGAATCAAATGGCCGTTATCACTCCGATCAAAACGTAACCGTAATAGGCACGTGCGATGTTCCAATAACACATGTGCAGCCGCCTGCTGAGCAAATTAACCCTCTGCATAAAAGATTATCAGTTTATTTATAGCTTGCATAGGTACTTACTAGGTACAGTCAGCTGCTTTAATATCTGACACGACAGATCTATCTGAGATGACACCTAACAGCTCTAGAAATATTTTTGCGCACCTTTATATTGCATTTGATTGGACTATACAACTACTACTGGGTGGAATAGGTACATATATACGATCATTTAATTATATTTTCAAAAAGGATGAAATTCTCAATCTGACTGTTTTAAGTTAATTAATTGGTTAATAATTTTACAACTCCAGGGGTTACTTTTTACCGCTGGATAAACCCCTGATTAAAGTGGATAAGCCCTTGAGCTATACATATTCTATGGATCTCCAAGTGTGAACATTGCATTAAATTATTATCAAGTGTTAATTCAACCGTCATGATCATATGTAAACGAATATATGAACTTACCTATATAAGACATTGAACTATAAATTTCTGTACCACACAAGGAAGAAGAAAATTATTATTGTTCAATTCCAACATACTTTTTACAGTACGCACGTAAGTTTGTACCTATGGCAGGAGTACGAAGTACGAATGACTTGAGTTGAGATTATTATACCTCGAGGTGAGTAATTACAATTGACTCAGTGGGTATGAGAGATCAGAAAGCGATAACCTAAAAATAGGTACAATGCTAATTTTTTTGACATTTTCCGTAAATCTTTAAAATCGAATCGACTCGATGGTTTCTTACAATCTCTTAATTTTTTCTTGATTGTGCACCAAGCCCGTATTAGTTTGTTTTAACCGTGGACTTATTAAACATACGAAACTAATTAAAACCAATAGAATAATCACTCGACCTCCATCACCTGTCTTCGGCCGCGTCGTTAATTTGAGACACCCATTACAGTTGTCTGTATTGAACAATTTATTGCTACACGGTGTCAGCACCTAATTCGTGAGCTCCCAATAGGGCAACATATCGTCCTGCCAGCATTTAGGTGTCAGTGCTGGCATGGTTTGACACTTTTTCTAGGTGGCACTGGATATTACGAAGCCAGTAGGAGTAGCTTAGGTAAGTAGTTTACTATCTCGTATTTATTTAGGGTCTACCAATACCAATAGCATGTACGAGTATACTTAGTATGAAATAAGTTTATAGTTTGCAGATGCGAGAGCGACGAATATCTTATTCGCAGCGATAAAACGGTTTAAATGCGACCAACTTCTTTTTATACCTCTGTTATTTAATTTTTCATGGATATTACGTACGTGTGTACCGCAGTTGTATCTTAAAGAATTTTGTTCTTTGCAGGATTGCATAACGTATGAGTCTCATTAGGGGGATACCTTGATTCGAGTCGATTCGCGAAAACCTAGCCCCCTTGACAGAGACACGCTTATGCCCTCCGCGCACTAGAAAAAGAGATGCTAATATAATACACTCTTCGGGAATGGCTTTTTTGGACAAATTTCTATAAATCCCTAACTTAGTGAAGTTTTATTCAAACTTCATTAAGTGAAATTTTAGATGAGATAAAATAGCTAAGTATGAACTTGAGTATGTCGTAAAATAATGTATTGCTTGAGTAGGCGGAGTAAAAAAAGGAAAATAAGGACCCAATTTTAGGCAATTGTGTATCGATTAGATCAGATAAACAATCATATTTATTGTCGAGAATCATATATCTGAAAATTAAACCTTATTGTTTCTTAATGTAGTCAGAAGTCAGAACGGTGGTTCAATGCACGCGATAATTTCCAATATTCCCTTAAGTATAAGTACCGATAACTAAGTAAATAAATTGTGTTAGTTTATCATCGTATATTGGGTAGGCACCTATATTGAAATGAAATGAAATAATTTATTCGTGACAAAACTTGACGAAAAACAATAGTACATTGTTTAACAAGGGGCGTATGAGGAATAGTGCAAACGAGAGTCTATCAGGAGCCCGACGCCGTGAGGCGGAGGGCTTTTGATGACTCAAATTTGCAATATTCTTACGCCCGTGTTATACACAATGTTTTTCATCACATTTGCGAGGAAATAAATAACCACAAAAGACAGAAAAACCTATGTTTTATACAAGCGCATCAATCAAATGTTGACGAAATTGAAAACTTCACTTCTAGATCAGTGCGAGTGCGGAGCTTCAATATTTCAACCAATCACAGAGCATGGAGCATATGTGGTTCTCGCAGGGCACGGCCTGCTCGATTTTTTTCCAACCAATCACAGAGCAGAATTCTTGCCGTCCAGATTTGCTTAACCAATCAGATCACACACATGCTCATTACTTCCCTTGGGACCATTATTTCCCGCGGGAACAATTTAGGCCATTGTCCTTCTGTATACAGGCAAGGAATAACACCATTTATGAGCAAGTGTGATGAAAAAGACATTAGGTATAGGTATATATTTGATTAAAACTTGAAATATGTACTTTATGATCTATAATATACTAAGCAGTTTGTCACGAAATGGTCTCGCCTCAGCATAATGCTGGCTCACGAGCCAGAGCTAATCTTCCGGCGAGACCATTTGTGGGCCACGTGAGCCACGTTCCCTGCTTGGCCTTAAAATTAACATGTATCTGAACGCAGCCGTTGCGCTTGCCTCTATATTGTGGGTACCTTGTGGGTACGAATAAAGTTATGTCTATCTATCTATCTATCGTACAACATCGTAGCAGTAGGAAGTAGGCTGATAATCACACGGGACCATCGATCATCACACGGGTAAAAAAATACACAATGTCACTATTATACCCATAGCGATATTTATTTTATTTCATTCGAAACCTTGTATTGTGCCTTAATTCATGGAACTGGAAGTTGAAAACGCAATTTGAATTTGTACGAGTACTACCTATATTTAGTACGAAAGAACTTACGAGGCTATAAGCTGCATCAATACGTCTTCAATATGTGACGTCTATACATCGGCGCCAGAAACTGGATCAATCTACTTAAATCAGCCTTAACATCACTCCGCAACCTCATCCACGCCCACACTCTTAAATTACGTCGACAGAAGGTAAACAATGTTACCACATGTACCACAATCACCTATTTGGTGGCTTAAGCCCCGCTATTCTTTTCACTGTTCACCCACAAATATATTTTGACGCCGCGATTCGTAATAACTAAGCGTAGGTAGAGGTCTAGTTTCATTAGGCATGAAATGGGGTGAGGCGCAAAGCGTGTTCCGAATAACAGCCAAGTTCCGTGCCGTCTTAGAGACGTCGAAACTGAAATAGTGAGTCCATTTATAAACAGTCTAAATTAGTGACTGGAGACATTCCGTTGGAGCGGTCCATTGAAATCTAGGTTTGGTAGGGAATTATCTAATCGGATTTACATGTAAAACAGAGCCGTTACTGGGCTACTGCGGCGATATTCAACTTGTTTCGATGACAGCTCGTGACATGGCAACTATAAAGCCAACCCCGACGGTTATGTATGTCGTCAAATGTTATTAGAAGTTGTGTGAAGTGGACTTCGTGTGAGTCGTGTCACTAGTTTTTGATGATGTTACGAGTAGTCTAAAAACAAAGTCGAATCACGAATGTTCACTCTGTCAGGTTTATACCGCTAATTTGGAACATAGATCAATATTTATGTTATTACATGGGCGTAGATCGAAGCGCTTAAACCTTGGACAAAGTTTATGGTCCGTATATATACATATTTTGGATGTAGTCTGTAGTTTTTTTTATAGTACTGTAGAAAGGATAGCAATACGGTTCAATCAAATGCATTACAACAAGAGCTAATTACCTGAGTTACAGAACGAATGGTCAATAGGTCGTTAAGTATTTGGAAACTTGGAAAGCCGACTACGTTTACTCTGCATTAACGAGTAACCATCGTGATCGTGACTTACATTTGCAAACACGCGTGATGAATGTAGGTCTAGACTTCACAATAAAGCTGGTACAGTCTTGGCTAGTAAGTGAACATAGACAAAACATAGCACCTTACTCGCTATACATGGACGTAGGCAGTAGCTTTGCACGCTGACTGGTAAGTTAGATGGCATGTGAATGCCGGCTACTTTCTTATGCATTTCAGAGACATTCCTTACGGAACTACTGCATATGGGTAGTAAGTTTATGTACCTACTAATTTCCGTTACACTAAGTTACGATGACTAGAAAAAGAAGTATTTAATATAAATAAATAAATAATTGGAGACAATCTTACACAAATATATTTACGTACTTACCACTTTCAATCAATTTAATTTAAATTCAATAACATACAATCAGATAAACAAGTAGGTATAACTACCTAGACACTCACTCGCGTATCAAGGAAGATTTTCAGCGTTCAAAACAATCAATATCCATTAGTCTTTGAAGACCCAAAAATACGCAAGAGAAGAGTTTGCGAGAGTAATCCCAGTTGATACAATGGAAAATACCTTCAACGACACAAGTAAATCTATATGGACGACTCCAGAGTCCAGAGGAGTTGCAAGCGTCCATATGCCATACGATGTCTGCTAACCATCAGACAGCCCGTATGCTTATTTGCCACGCTCGTGATATAAAAACACTACTTCTTCATTTTATGAATAGGGGCACTATTCGAGTCAACGTAGTGAATTGGAATCGATTCGGTGTTTATTGCGCGGACTCGTTTAGAGCATTCATAGATTGACCTCGATCAAGTATACGAACATACACGCGGCGCCTTTTGGCAACGATACAAACGCGATGCAGTATCGATGCATTATGATGAAATACTTGTTTACATGTTTACATCACTAGTTTGCTATTCCTTGTTACCGCTAATAACAAGCACTAAAAATAAAATCATATGTAGATTGTACACATAATATAGATACCAAAACATAATTATATAAAGAGTGTATATTCGCCAACAAACTGTTATGCAGTTTGGCGAAGATTTAGATTAAGTTTATCGTAATTTTTGTTGAGTAAGAAATAAATAAAAAAAAAAAAATCTATGACTAGTGTCGCGATAGGGTAAGGTGGGGCTTAAAGGTCCGCGGGTAAAAAGGTCCACTATGCCTAACTCCGAAATTAAAACTTCGTTTGACATCGAAATGGCCGGACTGTGAGGGGTTTGCGGGGGGAGTACGCGTGCCGCCTCGCGCAGTGCGCTGGCGAACGCCGAACGGTCTGTACGTGTCCGCGTCGAAAAAATTTAATGTAAGTAAAATTTTGCACTTCATTTTTTTTTTTTTAATTGCTTTTATTTAAACCGTTAGAGTTGCAAGTTTGTTTTATACATGGTCATTTTATATACGGTTTCAAGTTAAGATGGTGTAATTCAAATGCAAAAAATTGTATTCTTCGTTATAACCTTGAAATTAAACTAAGTCACTACGGGGCATAAAGGTCCATCTGTGGACCTTTTAGCCCCGTGGTGGACCTTTTAGCCCCTTATGAAAACAATGTATTTAGTTAATTATTTTATTCTAGAATGCGTGTTTATAAGAGAAAAACCGAACGAGGGACGAAGTCTGTGGAGATAATGAAGCGAGCTGCTGAGTTGGTGATAAGTGGAGAAAAATCACAGAGACAAGTTTGTCGAGATCTTGAGATTAGCAAAACCTCTTTGAAGAGATTCATGCAGCGTTTAAAGGAAAATCCTGATTCGCCGAAATTTGGCTATGGAACACCTAGACAGGTGTTCAACCAAGCACAAGAAGCATCCCTCACGGAGTATTTGCTCACGGTTGCTCAAATTTATCACGGTTTCAAACACATGGCATGCTACCAAAATGGCTGGGAAAGAATGGTTGACTGGATTTTTATCACGAAATAGTAGTCTCTCCATTCGAAAACCGGAAGCCACTAGTTTAAGTAGAGCAACATCTTTTAATAAGACAAACGTGGGTGAATATTTTGATAAACTCGCCTCTGTCATGGATCGTTATAAATTTAGAGGCTCATCTATCTATATGGAACGCAGATGAAACGGGCGTTACGACTGTTACTAAACCTTCCAAAATAATTGCTGCTAAAGGAAAACGAAACATCGGATCAGTCACATCAGCTGAAAGAGGAACTAATGTAACATTGCTTGTGGCTGTTTCAGCAACTGGGTCATCTGTGCCACCGTTGTTTGTATTTCCAAGAAAGAGATACCAAGACCATTTTGTGCGTGATGGGCCGGTTGAAAGTATTGGTGCAGGGAATGCAAGCGGCTGGATGACAGATGTCGAGTTTCTACTTTTCATGGAACATTTTATCGCTTACGTAAAACCAAACATAGAGTCACCTGTGCTACTTTTATTAGATAATCACTCGTCTCATCTGTCAGTGCCGGTGTTGGATTTAGCGAAAGATAATGGAGTAGTGATGCTATCTTATCCTCCCCATTGCTCCCACAAATTACAACCTCTAGACGTCTCAGTGTTCGGGCCCTTTAAAAGGTATATATCATCTACACAAGATGCATGGATGCGCAATAATCCTGGTAAAACTCTCACTATTTACGATATCCCTGGGATAGTCCGAACAGCTTTGCCACTGGCTCTAACCCCCAACAACATCACAAATGGGTTCAAAAAAGCTGGAGTGTATCCGTTCAATCGCGTTATCTTTGATGATTTGGATTTTACTCCAAGTTTTGTAACTGACCGGCCAAATCCTGAAAACGAAGGTCTGACATTTTCTGCATCTACGGAAGTTCAGCCACCGATCACTCCTCCTGCTGGGCCTTTGAATAGCTCTCGATTGACAATTAATGAGACTGCGTTGTCTGGTACACCACTTTTGTCATCATCAAGTGATCCTGCAGTATCTTCTGCAGCTGCTGTTGAGGCACATCTTCAGCCTTCAACATCACATGCAATTTCATCAATCAGCAGTGAACCCCAACCGTCAACATCTGCGGATAACTTTTCTCCGTTATCAATTAGACCTCTGCCTAAGGCCGGAGCTCGTAAAGTTATGAATAGGAAACGGCGTAAGACAGCCATATTAACAGACACACCTGAAAAGGAAGCTCTAACTCGCGAACAAGAAAATAAAAAGAAAATGCAGGTCACTTCTCGCAAAAAGCCGTAACAAAAAAAAATAAGCAAGTGAAAAGAAGAATTTTATCAAATAAAAATAAAAATAGCTCTAGTTCTGAAGAAGAAGAATGTTTTTGTTTAGTGTGCTGTGACTCATTTGCAGATAGTGTTCCTGGAGAAGGCTGGGTACAATGCTCAGCTTGTAAAAAATGGGCCCATGACAGATGCACTGACCAACCCGCATCAAATGTAGCATATGTATGTTGCAATTGCGACTCAGATGGCGATTAGGTATCTAACTGATTATATTGATCTCAAATAATTTAAGTTTAAAATACTTTTATTTTAAATTACTCAAAGCTAAGTGACTATTTTTGTTTTGTTTCTAAATTTATGTTTTGAAGAGACGTTACTTTTAAGTTACCCAAAATATTATAAATAACTCAAGTTGAGTGACTGTGCTTGTTTTGATTCGTTCTGATTTTATGTTTTAAAGGTTAATTTTAAAAGGGTATTCTATAACGTAGATTATATGTCTGAGACCAAAAAGTAAACCACAAGACTTAATGTCACAATCTAAAAATTGTGCCCTAGTTATAAGTTGGGTAGAAAGTAATATGTATAGTTGACACTTGTTTACTATTTACACGACTGTTACATGTAAAAATATAATTGAGTTGATTTAACATGCCTTACTTTTATTTATCCGATTTAAATACCTACATAATGCCATACAGTTGAAGTGGTCCTTTTTGCCCTGACACTGGACCTTTATGCCCCACAGTCGGGGCAAAAAGTTCCATTCGACCCGACTTTCTATATTGTCAATATCTGGCTTGGAGTAGAAAACTGCTTGTATTCAAATATCGTCACTAATAGATGACAAATTATGCTATCCATTGCTATTAAAATCCTTTTCGTATACAATATAAGTTAGCAGTTACCACCAAATATATGTAAAATGGCCCTTTTTGCCCCGCCCTACCCTACACCAGACGACGTAAAAAGTCGCTGCGTGTAACCACTCTACTCCAGGCAAAATACGGTTTTGAAAAACATTAATTTATAATAGCGTTTTTTTTTTTACATCATTTTAAAACATTATTCTAAGATGCTTTAATCAAGAATCCAACAAACTTTCCATCCGGAAGTATTTATATAGATTAAAGCACGAATTGTATATTGAATATTATAGAGCAAATGTAAATGAACCATTTATTCATATTTTTTCTAACTTTTCAAAAGCTAGTTGTTATAAATTTTTTGATGTCTGAAATTTTGTTGGATTATGTCGCTAGGTAACTATGTATTTAATTGATAATATATCCATTACAAAGAAAAAATCTGTTATTATAAATTATTTCCAAATTTGAATTTTTTTCCATACAAGTTGTCAGTTCATTGCCTGGAAGGCTTGACGCGACTGTTAATGAGCACAAGCGAGAAATACAAGACCCAATCCAATTCACACTAAGTTGCGGTTCGTATTAGGTGCGGCAGATCGGTGAGAACACTGAGAACACCGTTTTTTTAATTAACTAATTGCCAGCTAAACTCTAGCTCTCAAGAGTCTTAAGTGTGAGTACCTACTTAGGTACGTCAACACTTGACCAATCCAAGCATAGAAAATCGAAAGTAACATGTCGCCATGCTCAGAATACAACATATATTTAAACGTTCAATCTCGCTTTTAGTTTATAGATTTGTATCTTCGTTAGCGTTTCCGTTTTACTAATAGATGTAACCATGATTTAATCGCTTATCATGTGTATCAATCTAGCGAGTTACGGCCGGTTCTAGTATACTTTCCAACTGGCAATGCTTGAAAATGCCATCCGACTGCTGATTTCCACGAATTACCGCGTCTGCTCTACCGTTACTATTTACCTATAACACATTTCAGATAGTTATATAACACTATTGGACATTATGTATCCTACATAGTTACCTATATATATTTTTAAGAATTCCCCAACACTAAGGTTCATCGTCAATCCAGCCACATAGTTTTGCATGATACTTACGTGGCCTCTATTGGACACGCACAAAAGCATACTCGTATTCAAGCAAAAGCTAGTCTGCGAATTAGCCAGATGGCTGAGACAATGAGAAAGGGCGCAGTACCCTGTTCTGCGACAACGCAGTTGGCTTTGTTTGTGGTGACCTAGTCAACAAAGCTAGAGGTTCCGGGTTCAAATCCCGCTGTGAACAAATAACTAATAAGTACCTATTTTGTCTATGTGATGGGCACAACTGTTCTTCTGTTTAATTTATGTATTTTTTTAGTAGTTTTTACAACTTTTGTGGCATACAGAAGATCAATTTGGTAGGTATGTCACTTTACATCGCAGTATGATTTAGTATACTGTAAACAGAATTAAATCAAGTTAGTACTTAAGTAATTAAGTGACTTACACACATATTGACCTGCATATTTACAGTATAAAGACATCTGAAGCAGTGTCCATAAACCTTGATTTCCTTCCAGTGCCTCAGCAAATACAGAACAAGCTAGTGTGCATCGAGCATGACTCGTGCGGTGCGTGTCTATCGGCCGCGTCGCACTGCCGCTGGTGCGCGGATCTGCGCTTCAGCACCGCTGCGAGATGCAACGATGACGAGAGGTGAGTTTACATTGGTGGTTTTTTCCTCGATGAAAAATACACAACCTCGTACAGCTCTGGTGGATGCTCTGCTCACCCTTAACATGTAGGTTTATTGCAAACTACAGTCGAACTCATAAAAGTAGCTGAACTCCTCAATACCTTCTCGGTTTTGATAAGTTCTTATGTTCGTACACGGTATAAAGGTGTTGAGCCCCTTGTGAGGTCGACCGTGCCACAATTTCCTCAAGAGTCCGACATTTCTTGCAACGACAATACCTAATGGAAAAAGTCTAATCTAATCTTTTTTTTATTTTTTTATTTAATGTTAGTTTTTATTCGCCCAAGAACCATACTTACGAGTAGAACCTCTACACACCTACCTACATATATAAGTAGGTAGAGCTGAAGGAACGTAATTAAGTTTATGTATACATACAGACAGTAGGGCGAGCAAACCAAATGGATTTCTGAGGGAGATATTTGTAATGACACAGACTCGGCTATCTACTGAGAAAAGAGTACCTACGGAAAATGATTGATTATTGATTGACAAATGATGCCTAAATGTAATCAGATCGAACACAAAATCGCTTTTTTTTGAGAATAAATAAATAAAAAAACAAAAACAATTGCTACCGCCTAAAATTGTTGATGTTGCACAGACCTCCTCAGAAAGGGACATTTGAGATGATTCTATCCTATCCTATCCTATCCTATACGTATGTATGTACATGTATGTATATTTGCAATTACGTTCTCGGAAACGGCTCTAACGATTTCGATGAAATTTGGAATATATTAGGTGGTTACGGGGGCGGAAAATCGATCTAGATAGGTCTCATGTCCGGGAAAATTCATTTTCTCCATTTTCATCCGAGCAGACTTAGAAATGTTATAACGGTAAGACTACTTAGATAATGCGACCTTTCCAAAGCTTATGTCAATCCCGTACTATGTTTATCTATTAAGCTTGTCGCTGATAGAATCTTATTTTGTTTAAGTTCTTCGGCGAGATATGTTTATCTTATCTAACTAGTTAACTCGGCTGTTTGTATTTCAATTATTGATGAACTTTTGTCTGAGACATTGTCTCGTCATTCAGATTGAGATTACGAGTTCAATGATACAATACTATACAAATATTATTTATTGATCGCCAAAAAAATATGTAAAAACAACATAAAAGGACCTAACGCTATACAACGGTAGACAATAGGCGGTCTTATCGCTAATGAGCGATATTTTTAACTTTGGGTACCTTTGATTTACCTATAAATGGTCTAGCCTAGCTGACCTGAATAATTAATTGTTCAGAAAAATTGGTCAGCTCTAAAATATTTTTGTCAGCAAACTCTAACCCTGACCAACGTTATGATACCTACCGACTAACTGAATAATTATTCTGATGATTAAAATGAATAAGTTTGCTAACCATTATATTTATTTCCTTTAACTTTTAGCGTTGTTTTAAATTGATGGCTCTGTAGAAGATACGGCAATAGAGAGATCTCTCAGGGACCGAAGTCCAATGAGAGTTGTGTGGATGTTATATTTATGCAACTGATATAAGAAACTTCGATAGTGCGATGCAGAACTCGCCAGATTTGACAGGAGTGACGCCACAGCTTTTTCTTTTACTCCAATATTATAATATTTTTCTAGGATATATATATATATAGTTCGGTTCGACACGTCTCATTTATGAGACTGTTGCGAATGTGTGTGTATCGTACCTACATTGAAAATATTCATGTTGAAACTTTTTATCGAGTAGCAAAATTAAATTACACCGCGCTCATCAATCGTTCGCTATTCTCATTTTCAAAGACAATAACTATTATATAATAAGCATTATATTCATTGTGTCGATCAAATGATCATTCCATTCTCATTTTCCAAGTCTCTATAGCTTATTGTATACCAAAGTCTTAATTAACTTGGTTAACTCTATGGTTTCAACTCTTTCAAGCAGCATGCGCCGAACAGCACAGCGCGCAGCGGGGGTGTAATTACGAACTTCTAATGGTCAATTTGTTATTTAGTGTTAAGCTTTTAACACGTCGCTTGTATAACTTTTTGCCGCTTTATCTTAGATGAAATAGCTATGAGATAAGAGTTACAAAAGGCGGGCCTTTTATTGATTAGATAGATTCTGTGCAGTGCGTTGCATTAGCGCATTCTTTGAATCCGGAGATCATGTTCCCACGTTCGTTGGGCGATGTTCGCCGACATTTGGGCTCCATTGGCCGAAACGGACGGATCTCCCGTAACCACGATCGACGTGATTGATTATTGATTGTGTGGCTTACACGGCTGACTCGGATGAATAGTTTTCAATGGGTTTGTTCTAAAGAGACCGTGGGCACATCATTTCGTCATAGGAACCTAAATTTGTTTGTTTGTTCTCGTCATTTGAAACGTGAGAATAAATTTACTTATTTTGTAGCTTCATCCATCTTCTGTCGTCGTTACCTTACACTATTTTTATAGACTCTACGCCTCTACGGTATTTCTCGTCATGATACTTCTTTACGAAATAAAGTTATAAATTATACTGATAGTTCTACCACTTTTTTTACACACACACCAAACTTCGATGAAAACAGTGTGCAGGTTTGTCACGCTACTATTTTTCTACTGCATAGATTGATTACGTGTACAATTAATTTTTACGGTGTGTGACTCTGTGAATGACTCAATGGTTCTTGAATGAACGCACTTGACTCACTAACTTTGACAAATAGGTACTTAGTATTGTACCCTAGATGCAAACGGAGTAAATTGTATAAAAAGGTCTAACCGCGTAGGTACCTAAAGGGTTGGCTAAAATTAAATGAGGAACTTTGAATATGGAAAAATATTTTGGCATTTATTAGGTTTTAAAGCAACAGATAGTTAAATTTTAGTAAAAACAGCAGTAAATATGGTTTTAGCCATATGAGGTGATATTTAAAAAGTAAATAAATTAGGCTTTTCTAAGTATTGCCAAATTTATTGTACCTATTATTACTTACATTTTTAATATGGTACCTATTAGGTATATGTCTCGGAACGATCGTCGTTATATTCCACCCGATACAATTTTGATGTCGGTTAATTAGTAGCATCGAAATATCACGAAATTGGACATATGCATAACAAAGTCGAATATCCCAGGAAGGTGAAGAAATACCTGTTTCGATTTTATTAGGTGCAATACTTGTAATGAATTGGTTGGTCAATTTATTGCCTATCGCCTAACGAGCGTTACTTCCGGAAGTGGGGTAGATAGGTACGTAGGCGTTTTAATTAATTGGAAAAATATAGACTTGAAATGTTTTCTAACTCTCATGAATGAGTGAATCTTTATCTTAATGTGCATGGTTAAAATATTTTCTAGCTATGAATATTGATGAAAAAAGTGACTATTACTTACTTACCTACCAATTTATTTAAAATGGCTACGAATTCTAACATGTCCCACAACGGAAACGGTGACTAATTTTACTACATAATTAACTTTAAATCAGCTATAACTATTCTTATAAATACATATATCAAATAAATCTCTGTTGATCGTGGCTTTTTTGAGTAGATACGCAATGTCAATTCAAATTTATATTCCCGGAAGAAGTGCTTAGTTTAGAGAGGCACCTAATTTGAGCAGGGACCCTAAAATCCAGATACGTTCACGCATTCAGTTCTTGCGCGAGTGTCAACAATAAGGTTGATCGTGCCAATATTTGAAGGGGGTGCCCAGAATAGGCATATTAATATACCCTAAGTAGAGTAATTGCGCCCCCTTCGGCCGCCTACGAAACCAAAGCTACGTAACGTAACCAGTTACGTGTGTGAAGAATTCATTTTCTTGCTACTTTCTTTAAACTACCTAGTTACGAACCAAGAATTCTTCTTCCTTTAATAATTCTTAACTGGTTACTGGTACTGCTTTGTTCGTGTGAGGTGTGCAGTGCAATAAAGGGTTTTGTATTGTATTGTAGCGTTGGTTTCGTAGGCGGCCGAAGGGATTACGCCGGTTAGAATTTCTTCCAACTTATTTAGTCTGCTGGTTTGAGACCACTTAGATATGTCAGTGATCTGAAAAACATGGCATATGGCTCATTGTTTTATTAGGTCAAGAAACCGCGTCATTCAGACGGTCGCTGAAGCTGGCCGCGTAACAGGCGCAAAAACCCAACCGTTTTGTTTTCTATGTTTGCCAGTTTAAAGTCCAGTGGCTGCGCAGAGGAGATGATCCAAAAACCACCGATGCCGGTGTGGCAGGTGGCTGAGAACCGGTCTCTTCAGGATGTGAAGTCGGACGTCGAGGCAGTGGTGCAGATACAGCCGCAGAGGGTACGCCTGTCGCTCAAACCACGTAAGAGACGTATTTTCTTTCAACGGTTCTCGTGTACACCACACCATTTCCTAATTCTGGTACGTAGGAAGTGATGCGCTGCATACGGGTAGAAGGAAAATAAATATGGGAGAGTGGGATGCACAGATTGGACTAGAATTAAATTAATTAAATTGGCTGTCTGGTGTAAATTGTCTATTCGTCGAGCGGTTACAGCGAATTTTCGAGTGTTTGTGAATACATCAATCTAATTTTATTGTGAAAATGCCAACGATGCGACAAATATGACCGACTTGGGACGTGGCTCCATTTCACACAAGGCGTGATGACGCCATCTCCACTTATAATAAATCTCTAAATTAAAAAAAGAATCAGCCAGTTTGAAACTAAGCTTTGCGCGGTTCGAATGTTCTCAGCATCCCATGAACGGAAAAATATGAAACATTTTATATAGGTACATTATTATTCTAGCTGCAACTTAGGATAGTTTTTATCCGACTGCGACAGTTAATTAATTTTCCGAAATATACGACTTCATTCAATTTTTCATTTATTTTTATTGAAATCAAACGCTGCTCCAACTGTCAGCTATAAGAACCGTCAAATTTTCGTCAAAATGGCGGAATTGCTTTGCCTTTCACTGATTAATAATTTAAATCCCGTCTACGATAGACCTTTACGAGACAAATGCTAAAATATAAACCATAAAAAAATATTCGATTCTGATATGAGAACTTATATGCGCAAATGTCGTTTTATGTCGTAATTTCAATAAATGAAATCAACAAATTTGAACAATATAATTAACACGAATTTGTTTTTTTTGAATGACAATGGCACGCGCTCGGCGCATTCAGCCAAAGTACCTGCGGCGCCGAAACCGATACTCAATGTTCATATATTTGCATCCCTGTCACTCGAGTATGGTTAGTGCGATAGAGATAGAGATACCCGAATATTTTCGAATTCCGAAGTTCGTGGTTATAGCTCAGGAATCGAAAATATGGTAAATAATCATAATGTATTTTCTCGAAAAAGAATTTAAAATAAATATAGTCAAATGGAGAAAAAAACAAAGCAAGAGGTTATATAGGTAATGATTAAGTTATAAGAGTCCAAAGTTTTAAGAGGGGGTATGTTCTGTCCCTTTTCCGCAAAACGCACCTTCATATGAAACGATTGTTTTTTACTATGGCGCTCGAGTATATTGACGTCACAGTCCCTCATCGTTTTCTCACTCTAACAAGCGACATTAAAACGGATGTAGCTTCATAATTTTTTGAGATATTTGAATGGGAGTTTCATTATCTTCTATCTATTTATACATAATAAATGCCTATGTCCTGACTGACTTATTCACTCAATCACTCACTCACTCACTCATCAACGCACAGCCGAAACTACTAATCTTAGAGAGTTGATTTTTGCACAGTATGGTGCTTTTATAACGTGGGCTAGGGATAAAAAGGGATTTTTGAAAATTCTACCCCTAAGGGGGTAAAATGGGGGTGCAAAGTTTGTATGGGAGAACCTTTTTTTTTTGAGCTATAGACTTAAACTTTGTAGAAAAATTAGTTATTAGAATACAAATGAAACACTTTCAGCGTTTTGGAAAATTCCACCCCTACGGGGGTAAAATAGGGGTGCAAGGTTTGTATGGAGAAAACATTTTTTTTTTAAATAGAGACTTACAACTTTGTAGAAAGATCAGTCATTAGAATACAAATAAAGAACTTTCAGGGTTTTAGAAAATTCTACCCCTAAAGGGGTAAAATAGAGTGCAAAGTTTGTATGGGAAAAACTACTTTTTTTTTAAATAGAGACTTAAAACTTTGTAGAGAAATTATTCATTAGAATACAAATAAAGTACCTAGATTCAGTGTTTTAAAAAAATCTACCCCTAAGGGGGTAAAATAGGGGTGCAAATTTTGTATGGGGGAAACAATATTTTTTTTAAATAGAGACTTAAAACTTTGTAGAAAGATTAGTCATCAGAATACAAATTAAGTACTTTCAGCGTTTTAGAAAATTCTACCCCTAAAAATAGGGGGCTAAAATAGGGGTGCAAAGTTTGTATGTGGGAAACTATTTTTTTTAGCTAGAGTCCTAAAACTTTGTAGAAAGATTATTTAAATACAAAGAAAGTACTTTCAGCGTTTTGGAAAATTTCACCCCTAAGGGGGTAAAATATGGTGCAAAGTTTGTATGGAAAAAACATATTTTTTTTTAATAGAGACTTAAAATTTTGACGAAAAATTACTTATTAGAACATGAAAAATACTACATTCGGCGTTTTACAAAAATCATTCCCTAAGGGGGTTAAAAAAGGGTGCAAGGTTTGTATGGGGAACACTTTTTCTGAGCTAGACACTTAAAACTTTGTAGAAAGATTACTTATAAAAATACAAAAAAAAAGACTTTCAGCGTTTTGAAAAAATCTTTCCCTAAGGGGGATAAAAAGGGGTGCAAAGTTTTTATCAGGGAAAGTTTATGTTTTTGAGTTAGAGACTTGAAACTTTGTAGAAAGATTACTTATTAAAATACAAAAAAAGAACACAAATCGTTTTAGAAAATTCCACCCCTAATAGGGTTAAAAAGGAGAGCAAGCTTTGCATGGGCAACACTTTTTTTTGAGTTAGACTTAAAACTTTGCAAAAAGATTACTTATTAGAATACTAAAAAAGAACTTTCAGCGTTTTAGAAAACTCCATCCCTAAGGGGATCCTTAAGATCCTTAAGAAGGGTAGCCAGTGTTGTGTGGGAAAAACTTTTTTTTTTACTAGACTTAAAACTATTCAAAATGTTACTTATTAAAATTAATAATAAAGTACTTTCAGAGTTTTAGAAAATTCCACCCCTAAGGGGGTTAAGAAAGCTTTGTATGGGCAACACTTTTTTTGAGCTAGAGACTTAAAAGTTTACGAAAAAAGTTCTTTCAGCGATTAGAAAAATTCAACCTCTAAGGGGGTTTAAAAGGGGGTTCAAATTTTAAATGGCGAGCAATAAAATTTTAAAGTGTGAGTAAGAGATTTTTAACTTCGGTCTTATTCTGTACGTTAAAAGACTACAAAACTGATTTCAGAGTTTTTCCAAATTCATCCCCTAAGAGTGTTAAAATTGGTTCAAAGTTTGAGTATTTCAAGGCATTTTTAAAGTATGAGATTTTTAACTTTGGTTTTAGACTGTTTGTTCACCAACATCATGAACATCAACTTTTTTTTTAATTATCCCCTAAAAGAGGGTTCAAATTTTGTATTGAGAGAAATCATTTTCTAAGTCGATAAAAAGTTCTACGCGGACGAAGTCGCGGGCAACAGCTAGTCATTAATAATTTTAGTACCATATTCTTTATCGCCCCAGTCCGAACAGCCATTTTTTTTACAAAAGAACATAAAAGAACAGCAAATGCTAATATGATCTAACGAGATTAAAATGTCAACCTCGACGAGTTCAAATTGACCAAGTAGATTTCTCGAATGTGGACGTTTTGTAAATATTACTTCTTTCTCAGGAGAAACAGTGAAAGTCAAGTTCTCGTACCGGCCAGCGAAGAACTACCCTCTCGACTTGTACTACCTGATGGACCTGACGTGGTCCATGAAGGATGACAAGGAAACCTTGGTCTCGCTGAGAGACGATTTGCCGGACATGCTTAAGAATCTCACCGATAATTTTAGGTAAATTGGTGGTTGATAAGGAGCGATCGAATGTACTTAGTTTGAAGTGATTCCGAATGACAAATGAGTTGACACGCTTGAGTAATTAATGTGCAAGTTGCGGTAAGTTTTCAATAATATGAATCTTTCACAAGAATATAAGAAAGATGGGAAATTTTGAGATAGGAAATGATTCCATTAGGAAAGCTTCGCAATTTTGAAAACTTTCCCTCGACTCTTCAGTATGCTTGAATGTGAAAAATGACTCTAAATTAGTAGGTAAGGTAGAGATGTTTTCTTAATCTTGCAAATAGTTAAATAAGATTACTTTGAATACTTTTTCGTTGTTGTTCCTGCACCACCATCACATTCAAAAGTGCTTGGAGCGAAAGTTTGGATGAGAAATCAGCAGATATCAATTTAAAGACCAGGCATAATCGTACTATACTTTGAATTGTGTATACTTATAGCATAGCAAAAGTAAGTCTAGGCACAAATCAATATGCGATTAAATGACTCTACTATTCATAGGCAAGAGTAGGTAGCGTGATGACGATGATGTCATTTATAGTGGAATATTAGTCATTAACGCTATTCAATATTTCTTTAGAATAAAGATCGTATCGTTAATTATGGAAACGAGTATAATGGTGTAATGTGCGTAAAAAGTTTTATTACAAGAAAAAAAAGTAATATAATGCGATTCTTAAATCTTCAAACAATACTTATAACAAGTGTGATATTTTTTTTATTTAATATTCTTCATTAACTTCTGGACAGCAACCTGAACGATTTTAGGGTACGATTCCAATCTTTTTTGAATTGCTTTGCTCGATGTTGTCTGTTGGTTTACCTTGCCTTCATCAGAGCCCAAAATCTCTCGGTTGGTCTAATTTCAGGGCAATTCGTGATTTAGAATTTTCACAAAAAAATCAACATTATTCTCTCTATACCAGTCCAGTACATGGCGAGCATAGTGACACGCAGCTAAATCAGGTCAGAACAAATGTACGGCCACTGTGCTTGCGAATGAGTGGCAGCACTTGCTTTTGAAGGCATTCATTCTTGTAAATTTCGGAATTTAAATTGCCCTTTACGAAGAACGGAGACGTTTTCATGCCGCATTGACAACCTTGCCAAACCATCACTTAATGGCCAATTTTTTGGACAAAATAGGTTTTTCTTCTTAAGGGACCTTTGCTCCTGCTGTCTCCTGCTACAGTATAAAACTGCGGCCCGGGCAAGGTTCTGTAGTCAAGTTTGACATACGTTTCATCATCCATGGTGATACATTGGTAATTTTTACTCAAAATTGTCGTACAACTTCCGAGCCCTAATTTTGACGGAAGACTCTTGGGTTTTGCTGAGTTTCGGTAGTTTTTGCTTTTTATATGTTACCAACAAGCTCCGCTCGTTGGCACGCTGGACCATATAAGTAGTACTTAGTATGGATTTTTTTCGCACAATCCCGAATGGAAATATATTTTTCCGGGAAAACAGTTCGCATATCTTCTTGTCCAAATTAGGACACGAAGGGCCGTGTTTTCTGCCACGACCAGGCAAATCCTTTATTAAACTATGATTCATGCCAAACCGTTTGATGGTATTATAAACCACTTTCAGGCTAACTGCTTCCTCTGCAGCTATCTTTCTCATAGACCTACCCGATCCCTTGCAGTATTTGGTCACAATTGAAACTCATTTTTATCTGATAAACCCTTCATCTTGGATATTCGAAGAATTTTGTAATTTTTTATATTTATTTATTTAATCGTATGGCATATATTATTTTTGGCCTTTTGAGTTTGTCACTCTTTAGTATCACCCAGGGGACACGTGCAGGGTTGTGGTAGGTAGCTCCTGCGGACGCAAGTGACAGTTGTCCCCCTTTGTCAAGTGAGTGGGCAACTCGACTGTTAGAGGTTCTTAAGCCGCCCGAAGGCCTCTAACTAGGCTTAACGACTACTGTCATAGACAGCAACCGGGATCAACGGCTTAGCGTGCCTTCCAAAGCACGGAAGCGCTCATTTATAATAACCACTCAAACAGGCGGTCACCCATCCAAAGACTGACCCCTGCCGTCTTTGCTTGACCTGCGTTATCGTTTCCGATACGCAGGCGCCGCCGGGCTATGAACGCTTCAATTACGTACATATTTTTTATATTAAAATCCAATAATTGAATATGTACTTGTCACATTAACATATGAAAAAAATATCAATTTATTCTTGGGTTTGTAGAACTTTACAATCATCATCATCAGAGTAATAATGGTACCTATATAGGTACAGTCACGGACTTAAATTGTTGAGCCATTTAGAGCTCACTTTATACTGGACAAACTACTACTGCTTAATATGAAAACCAAAATTAGTGACACCTAAATGGCTCAACAATCCCACTGCTAGGTACAAGCCTTGTCTCATGTATGAGGAATGTAATACCTAGTGTCCCCACGCTGGCTAAGTGGAGGATGTGACTTCGACCTTTGAATCTCTTGACAGACGAATGCAGGTTACCGTACAATTTTCTCCGTCACAGAAAAGCGAATGGTAATTATCAAATGATTACGTTATCCCGGCCTTTGCCACAGGGTCCGCTTTCCTACTCGCTTTCATCCACTTTGCACGATCCTGTGGGCGTCTTCCTTTGTGAGCCCGTTTTCGCTCATGTCGGCCTTCACGACATCCAGCCATCGCTGCTTAGTTCATATTATTATTAAGGTAATTTTCTTTTCCAGATTAGGGTTTGGCAGTTTTGCTGATAAACCAGTGTTGCCGTATATCAACGTGGATCAGAGACGGCGAGAGAACCCTTGCAACGTTGAGGAGCAAAAATGCGAGCCGACATACAGTTACCGACACCATCTCTCTCTCACTAACGAGGCAAGAGACCCTTGACACCATATCATGACTATGGATAGTAGGTTATTCCCACATGTTACCACCAATTTGTTACCAGTGGTAACAGCTTGGTTTTTTAGGGTTCCGTACTCAAAGAGTAAAACGGGACCCTATTACTAAGACTTCGCTGTCCGCCTGTCTGTCACCAGGCTGTATCTCACTGATACCGTGATAGTTCCAGTAGAAATTTTCACAGATGATATATTTCTGTTACCGCTATAACAACAAATACTAAAAACAGAATAAAATAAATATTTTTATTGATAATGGTACGGAACCCTTCGTGCGCGAGTCCGACTCGCACTTGCCCGGTTTTTTTTTCATCTTTTACTAGTGGGAACTACTGACAATTGTAATTGATGATAAGTACATTAAGCACTGTGTTTTTTCCCCAGTAGTTACCACTACTTTAGTGGTAAAAGATGGGAAAAATATTCCCAGTAGCTACCACCGACTAGGTAAGTACTTTAGTGGTAAAAGACAAATTGGTAGTAACAAGGTGGGAATAACCCTGGATAGCATAGCACAATAGCGTACTCTTCTTTGTGTAAAGCAGAAGGCGCGTGTTATAAATCATAATAATAACGACTAGATAAAATACCCGGCAATGTCATAATATTACTTTAATAAGACGCGATTGACTACACATAAAGTCCTTTTCAAATTGCTTGGTTACGGTGACATACGTCACCTCAGGACATTTCGTAACCACATTTTACGATTTAAGGTTATAAATCATATTAGAATGACAGCTTAATGTCAGGATTGTCAGGTGTCACCGTACCCGAGCTATATGAAAATCACTACAGTCTAGTATATGCAAACGCGAGTAGTTAGGTACATACATTATACGTAACGTACATAACGTAGGGCATTTTTTGGCTAGAACATAAGAGATTTGAATCGTCGTTTTCAATTAAGTAGAACAAATCAGAGCATAACCCGGCCTGTGGTTAAAAAAAAAACAATGAATATAATCAATGCAATAGAATAATGAAATCAATTTTACTTGACAGCACAGCCTAAACGGGAAAGCATTAGGCGCGTACCTAACTAAAGACCTCTACTAAGGCTCAGTCAACGTCACGCTTACGACTATCAGAATGTTAATCAGACAACCTAATTTATAAGCCTGTCTATTATATTTTAGTGCGTGTGACAGTCCTTATTAATAATAAAGTACCTACTCGCCAAATATAATAGGTTATATGATTTATGGTGAACTGGCCTAAGTAGGTAAGTAGTTATCAGAAGTTCTCATTAAATAAGTAGTTCTTTAAGCATACGGTGGATGTATGCGGAAAACTTTTGTCGCACATATAAATGCAATCAATCACTTGCGTCTGCTACGTTTACCCTGAGATAATTACGGTTATTTTGGAAATAATTCAATATCAGGCTAATTATATACGGCTTTTATATGTTATTTTAAACAACTTTTACTATTGAAATGAATAATTCTATGGACCGCAAGTTAGGAAAAAAAATTAACCCGCAAGCAAAAATGCTATCAGTATTTTTACAATGAAAACATGTTTGTTGATACACAAATGTTGAGACTTACTACCTGAATACAAAAATATATGCATCAGGAAATAACGGCATTTTAATTAAATATTTACGATCGTGAATTAATATTGATTTTCATCTGGCCTATAGAAAGGTTTATTCATTAAGTAACAAAAATAAGTGGATTATGCGCGTATCCCTAAAAACGTATATAGACGTAGTCAATTATAAAGTAAAGAAAGTTTATACCATTTTCGTCAGATTTTTACGGAATTTATGATGATTACTTTTCATTATTTTTTACCGTATCGGTATTAAATTTAGGTGGATTATTTTATTAATGAATATTTAGTCAAATTACCCAACCTATTTTTTGGTCTAAAAATATGACTGATATCGATATATTGTTGTGTTTTCATAGAGCGAAACCGTAAAGTTCTCAGGGTAGTTATTTTATGGAGGCCTGTATATCTTCATATTGATTAAATATGAGACAATTCTACCTAGTCACTATTTACTTATTTATTTACACACATTCCAATTTTAATAGATATGGTAGGTAGGTACCTAATTCACATGCAATACACAGGCCTATTCTTCATTTTGTACTTCATTTGTCCCAGGTTGCCAACTTCATTAAACACGTGAACGACAGCAAGGTGACGGCAAACCTCGACGATGCTGAGGCGCAGTTGGACGCTTTGGTGCAAGCGGTTACATGTGGAGACCATATTGGCTGGTCAGAGCACAGCAGGAAGATCGTTATTTTACTATCAGATGGACTATTGCACACTGCGGGAGACGGAAAGCTTGGTAAGAGAACAGTGCGGTAACGGCCAACCTCCAACCAGTTGGAAGCTTTGGTGCAAGCGGTGACTTGCGGCGATCATATAAATAGGCTGGTTGGAGCATATTAGGAAGAGAATTAGAATCGTCATACTACTGTCAGACGGACTACTGTATACCACAGGAGACGGGAAGTTTGGTAAGAGAACAGCTGACAATCAACCTCAGCGATGGTCGAGAACACGTGGACGCGCTGGTGTGTAGCCCAGGAAAACACAGACAGCTGATCGTCTGACGGACTGTTGTGCTCGGCGGGAAATGGGAACCTTGGTAAGAAAACTGCAAGGCGGCAGCGACGCGTAATGACGCGTCGCTGCCGCCTTGCAGTTTTCACACACACGGAATAAAATAGGTAAAGGGATAAAACAGAATGAGATTTAGTAGAATAAACATGATTTGTTTTCAAAAATTGAAAATTAATCAAAAAATATGCAGGAACTTTACTTTTAGACTAAAGTGAGCTATGGAGTTGTTGTAAGCATTAAAATTCAATTTATACTCATACTCAGGATTTATTTTATGAATTAAATTAATGAGGATGAGTATGAGTATACATTTATTAGGGTTCCGTACTCAAAGACTAAGACTTCGCTGTCCGTCCGTCCGTCCGTCCGTCCGTCCGTCCGTCCGTCCGTCCGTCTGTCTGTCACCAGGCTGTATCTCAAGAACCGTGATAGCTAGAGAGTTGAAATTTTCACACATTATGTATTTCTGCTGCCGCTATAACAACAAATACTAAAAAAAAAAAATTTTTTTTTTAAGAGGGGCTCCCATACGAAAAACGTGATTATTTTGCCGTTTTTATAGATAATCTGTCACCAGGCTGTATCTCAAGAACCGTGATAGCTAGAGAGTTGCAATTTTTACAGATTATGTATTTCTTTATTAAATATTTTTTTAAGGGGGGCTCCCAAACAACAAACGTGATTTTTTTGCCGTTTTTATAGATAATGATACGGAACCCTTCGTGCGCGAGTCCAACTCGCACTTGGCCGGTTTTTTTAATGCTTACAACGACACTTTAGTCTTACCGTGCTAAAAATACTCCGATGCCTGGTGATGAGGAATGGAGGTAGATCTATGACAATGACAATATGCACATACAAATGAAGCAGTAAGACGGATTAATATTAAATGAGTAACACCTAAATGATCTATGCCATTCACGTAAATACGTAATGTGGGGCGTTATGATGGATATAAATACATATAAAGTACCAAATCATAGTAGAGTGTATCATTATTCATTATAAATAGAAACCCTCTATGGGCGTCATTACCCACAATCTTTTATGGTACATGTTGTTGCTTAAACTGTCTAAAAGTAAGTTTTTTTTTCAATCTTTTTACAATGTGGAAAAAGCTTCCTACTTATCATAAGCTCCTCATATTAAAATAGCGCTCTGAATACTACAGCTTTTATATATGCTATAAAAAGCTGTATTGAACGCCTTTCTCGTCAAGTAATATGACATTAATCTGAACTTATATTCAGGTGGAGCCATCAAGAAAAACGACGAACAATGCCATTTAGACGATAACGGATATTACAGCGAGTACTCCATTTACGATTATCCATCGCTTGCACAAGTCTATAGACTCTTGGATAAGTACAAGGTAAATAATGTTTCCTCTCCGGCTGGATTAAAGCATTATGGCTTACACAAATCCCGGCTAGTATAAGCAAACTCTCCACTGTTTACATCGTTATGACGGCTAGTAAAGATGCGGTTAATTTTAGGTGAACGTAATTTTCGCGGTGACGGAAAGAGTTAAGGATCATTACGACAGCATTCACCAGCTGATGGCGGATTTCACATACGTCGCTAAGCTGGAGAGCGACAGTTCGAACATACTCAAGCTAGTCAAAACGGGATACGAAGACATCGTGAGTGTCGTGGACTTTGAAGACGACTCTAGTAAGGGTCCCGTGAAGGTCAAGTACTTCACGGACTGCGGAGTGAAAGGAGGATCGCTTATCGAGTCTACGCGGTGCTCTGGCGTCGAATACGGCATGACGCTTAACTACGAGGTCCACGCTACGTTGGAGTCATGCCCCGAATACAAGAAGGTAGTCAATTAATTACTATCAAGTAGCGCCTCTGTTTATGTATTCTGTAACTGAACGCGGCGCATTATTGTTGCGTCGTATCAGTTCCGTTACATCCTTCACGTGCGTTCGTGCCCTTTGAAGATGCACTCGAAATATACACATCAAATTATTCTGTTATGCATCAATTCGTAAGCAATACGAAATGTGAAAGCGCTTGCATTATGTATTCTTAAATAATATAAACGCGGAAGAACGCAAAGAAATGTCAAAATACGACTCCCAGGCAAAGATCATATTGCTGTACTAAAAAGCTATTGACAGTAGGTATAGCGTACTATAAGTGCGCCTTAAAATTCAACTCCAAAAAAGGCTCTTGCATCCAAATTGCGTTCAAAGACTACACATAAAACGAACACGGTGTTTACTATTAAACATTCAATTTTACATACAATGTCTAACCGTAAACTTTAGTTCAATACAAGCCAAATTTAGTGACCAGGAAGCCGGGATCGACCCATACGGAAAAATATGTACTAAAGTTTACGATTGGGTGTTAACACTTAACACAGATTGCACAGACACCCTACATTGTAGCACTCAATAGACCACTGAAACTCATATGCGCCCTGGTTTAATATACCTACTATTAATATAGTCGTGAATTTTTTTATTATAGTTGTGAAAATTTGAATTTGATAAAGTGCTCGGCTTTTTATTATGTGCACTTACAGTCAATCACTTGTGTTTACACCAGTAGAAAACAAAATTGGAAAATTACTTTGCGCTTGTCAAATAGGTGCAGGGCTCAGTTTGACTAGTTTTTAATGTATATAATGACAGCTTGCGACATGACGACCATAATCACAAATTTGCCTTAAAGAGAGACGAAGTGGTCACACAGTCATGATCTCAGGTACACAGGATATAACCGGCCAAGTGCGAGTCGGACTCGCGCACGAAGGGTTCCGTACCATTATCTATAAAAAACTATTTTATTCTGTGTTTTTAGTATTTGTTGTTATAGCGGCAACAGAAATACATCATCTGTGAAAATTTCAGCTGGCCTATCACGGTATCAGTGAGATACAGCCTGGTGACAGACAGACAGACGGACGGACGGACGGACGGACGGACGGACGGACGGACGGACGGACGGACGGACGGACGGACATCGGAGTCTTAGTAATAGGGTCCCGTTTTACTCTTTGAGTACGGAACCCTAACAATCCCGAATGTTGAAACGCCTAAAACAAATGAAAGTGAACTAAACCGCACTAAATGTGTGAAACCGATACCTTTCTGTCGCGTCACGACACGACACGACACGTCAGATGAACCCTGCTTACCTGATTCATACATTTATAATTCCAGTCAAACCAAACGATACGCATATCGGAGAGCCAGCTAGGCCAGGACTCGCTGACTCTCGAGGTTGACATCCAGTGTGGATGCGAATGCGAGACCAACTCCGAACAGGACCCATCGCAGTCTTGCCCGGCCAACTCGCATCTCGTCTGTGGCGTGTGCCAGTGCAACGACGGCTGGTAAGTACAGTCACGGAAAATAACCTCCTATGTGAGTTTGACCTAGGTACTCTAGCCAGCCACGTCAGACCTCATACATAATAGGCAAAATATGTATATAATTATTGGGTTGGTTCTTCACCGAAATCAATGAGTACTCATAAGCTCCAGAATTTAGGTAAAATCTCAGATGCTTGAAAATCGATATCATGTGGTAGGTGTGCAAATGAAAAATGTGATTATTAATTAAGTCTTCGATAATTTTTCGCCGTTTCTCCGTCTGGGAAAACAAAAATGAACGACTCACGGCGGTCGCTGAAAGATAGACAGTCTGTGACTTTGGAGAGATATCTATTCAAACTTAAAGACGAATGAAAGGACTGACAGACGGCCGGAAAGCTTCCTCTATATTTACCCTGCCTCAGAAGGAGGGTTATATTTTTTGAGCGTATGTATGTGGACAAGAAAATTCAATTTCACGGGCTGCACTGCAGTCCAAACGGCTTGATGGATTTTGACATAGGTATGAGGTTTCGTTTGATTCCTCATAATCGCGTGAGTGACATAGATTAGGCTATATCACTAAATAGTATAAAACGAAGTCGCTTCCCGCTGTCTGTCTGTCTGTCCCTGTCCCTTATGTATGCTTAGATCTATAAAACTGCGCAACGGATTTTGATGCGGTTTTTTACAATAGATATAGTGATTCAAGAGGAAGGTTCGCTGTTCGGTTAGGCTGGGTTCGAATCCCGGTAAGGGCATTTATTTGTGTGATGAGCTCGAATATTTGTTCCTGAGTCATGGATGTTTTCTATGTATTTAAGTATTTGTTTCTCTATATAAGTATCCATATCGTCGTCTAGTACCCATAGTACAAGCTTTGCTTAGTTTGGGACTAGGTTGATTTGTGTAAGATTGTCCGCAAATATTATTTATTTATTTATTATTAGGTTTATATGTATAATACATACATACAAACAAACATGCAAACATACAAATATACATGTTTAGGTGTACATGCATATATACATATAAACCCGTGCGAAGCCGGGAGGGGTCGCTAGGATTGGTATATTGGAAAAATACTTTTGATTTTACTTGTTACAGTGAAAGTAAAAATGCGTAAGTGTAGGTACCTCATCATATCAGCCGAAAGACGTCCACTGCTGGACATAGGCCTCCCCCAAAGAGTTGCAAAGTGACCGGTCCTGCGCCACCCGCATCCAGCAGACTCCCGCGACCTTTACCAGGTCATGAGTCCCCCTTGTGGGTGTAAGGTACACCTATAACATACCAACGTACAGAAATTTAAGAGTACCTTTAAAAAAAATTGCCATCTTGCAACGAGTGGCCCTGCGATACAGGAGGATCAAAACCCTGAAGTAGGAAGTTCTTACAAAGTTACGACCCAACTCTACAACGCAATACTGCTACTTTTGTTTTACCAAGCCCAACGTCAGTTTTAAAAGAAACTTGAATTTCAGTTGTAAGTTTCAGAGAGTAAGGTTGGGTTTCAAAGGAGGTATTTTGGTCAGGTTACAACCTAGGAAATAGTTTTGATTAGACTTCTTGCTTAAACAAGACTAGTAGGTACTTAAGGGGGTTCGATTGCCATACAAAACGTTATTTGACATTCGTAGGCTAACGGCGTGATATTTTAAGAAACTTATGTAACAAACTTTCATAAATTGGCTTCCCATTTGCGCCAAATTCCCCCTTTCCTAGAATAAACTTACATAAACTAGATTAATTTGAGAAATTGGTTTGTCACGTGATATTTTGGGAAAACTATTTTTCTCAAATTAATCTAGTTTATACAAGTTTATTCTAGGAAAGGGGGAATTTGGCGCAAATGGGAAGACAATTGATGAAAGTTTGTTACATAAGTTTCTTAAAATATCACGCCGTTAGCCTGCGAATGTCAAATAACGCTTTGTATGGCAATCGAACCACCTTAACTGCGTAACATTATTGCTAATAATTAACCAGTTTACCGGATTTTCAACCATAAATCAAAGACAGTGAAGTACCTAGTCGGTACTTATTTATGTAAACCATCATAATAATTTACTGTTGTTATTGTTATGCATATAAATAGTAAATGATTTACATTAATGTACCTAAACTGAAATCTGCTTGCGAAAATGCGTGTAAGTTAAGTATATCTTATGCATAAAGTATATATATATATAGAATACTGCGTTTAATAGTGCCTTTAGAATCTAACGCTTTTCATTTGTACTTATATTTATTTGTTTGTAAATGAGTTCTCAAAAACGGTCCAATGATTTTGAAGAGATTTACAGGAATAGGGAAGCTTACGCAAAACTCTTCGCAGCCCGGCTAGCACACTAGCAAAATGACGACTTTTATGCACATGTTTTATGTCCACAACCGACGTATAAAATTTTACCGTCATGAGCTAACATGCTATACCATCATTTACGTAAAATGTGACCATTTATATGTCTTGCACATAAAACTATTTGCTTTACGTCAAATGCTAACATGCTTTTGATTTTGGCACATAAAACTTGACGATATGAGCCGTTGACGGACGAAATTTTATGTAGGTCACTCGAGACCCCGGATAAATTTTAACACTATGAAAACAATATAATTTTCGCAGGATTTCTCCAATTTCTGTCACAACACATACGGTTTCAGTCTCAAAACTCCTATCGTCTCCTGAAACAATGATCTAGCATTTTTAATTTTAGCTAGATCATGGTTACTAACTATAAATTAGTATAAATAACGCAATGATTATGATTTTTTGCTTGTGTTGTAATAAAGTATATTACACAAATTTAAAAATATTATTGATTTTATTATAAACTAACATGTGTTTTGGTACTCGCTAAATTACTTAAAACCACTACGTAAAACTTTTTGTGGGGTGGGAGTAACGTAAATAAAAACAAAAAACTATTATAACACAACTTAATACAGGAGAACAACTGTTTAGTAAACTGTGCAGTGCTTATCATTATTCTTTAATTAGGTAGTATTATAATAGGCTTCTAACCATAGACTACTATTGAACGAATGAAATGAATGTAATAATTTTGCTACGTATATTTTACGCTATGGCATAAATATATGCTGCGTGATTACAATGTTAGCTAAGTAACGTAAAAATGGGCACAATCGTAAAGTTATACGTCCGAACGTAAATATATGTCCGATTAGTGTGCTAGCTGGGCAGGCGGCGACAATAGCAGCGTTGACATTGTATCTCGTTCCCACTTGCGGTATTGTCTATGCAAGCATACTTGTCACTCATTTGACAATCAATTGTGCATGTGTGTGTGAATCCCTATATTCCTATACTGGTTTACTATTAGTGGTAGTGCTGCCTCTGGCGGCAGAACATTGCAGTAATGTTCCCTATTTCGTTATTATGGTAGCACTACTCGCACTACACTTGGGGTTGCGTGTTCGCGTTGCGTCGTTGCCTCTCTTTCATTTGCTGTAAGAAGGAAAAAGATGCCACACGAATATTTGGGCAAACATCGCCAAGTGTAGTACGACCATTAGGCATACGTATTTTTTTGCCAAGATGACTTTCTTTTGGAATAATAATAAAATTAGAGTCCCCAACCCTACTGGACCGGTTTCCTCACGTAGTATGACCAACCCTAATGGAGATAAAACATTCATAAAAGTATTATTAAACAGGTCGGGCCCCTCATGCGACTGCTCTATAGAAGACGAGGAGAAGTCGATGGCTCTGATCGCGCAGTGCCGGGAACCTAACGCCACTTACTATATGCCGTGCTCGGGCGCGGGCGACTGCATCTGCGGCAACTGCAACTGCGACCGCGGGTTCAACGGGAAATATTGCCAGTGCAAGGCGTGTGAGATCAACCGGTAAGAATAGTGGTTTAGCTAACTCCTCATGCAACTGCTCTATAGAAGACGAGGAGAAGCCGATGGCTCTGATCGCGCAGTGCCGGGAACCTAACGCCACTTACTATATGCCGTGCTCGGGCGCGGGCGACTGCATCTGCGGCAACTGCAACTGCGACCGCGGGTTCAACGGGAAATATTGCCAGTGCAAGGCGTGTGAGATCAACCGGTAAGAATAGTGCTTTAGCTAACTCCTCATGCAACTGCTCTATAGAAGACGAGGAGAAGCCGATGGCTCTGATCGCGCAGTGCCGGAAACCTAACGCCACTTACTATATGCCGTGCTCGGGCGCGAGCGACTGCATCTGCGGCAACTGCAACTGCGACCGCGGGTTCTACGGGAAATATTGCCAGTGCAAGGCGTGTGTGATCAACCGGTAAGAATAGTGCTTTAGCTAACTCCTCATGCAACTGCTCTATAGAAGACGAGGAGAAGCCGATGGCTCTGATCGCGCAGTGCCGGGAACCTAACGCCACTAACTATATGCCGTGCTCGGGCGCGGGCGACTGAATCTGCGGCAACTGCAACTGCGACCGCGGGTTCAACAGGAAATATTGCCAGTGCAAGGCGTGTGAGATCAACCGGTAAGAATAGTGCTTTAGCTAACTCCTCATGCAACTGATCTATAGAAGACGAGGGAAAGTCTATGGCTCTGATCGCGCAGTGCCGTGAACCGAACGGCAGGCACTATATGCTGTGCTCGGGCGCAGGCGACTGCATATGCGACAACTGCAACTGCGATCGCAGGTTCTGGGGTACCTAATATTGCCAGTGCAAGGAGTGTGAGATCAACTGGTGCGTAAAGTGTTATTGTGGTCCCATAAACGATTTGTTCCTAATTCGTCATTTTCCGAATTGGTCATATTCCAAATACAACTCTTTCCAAACTGGTCATTTTCCAATCTCGTCAAATTCCAGATTCGTCATATTCCAAACTCGTCACTGTACAGTCATACGTAATTTAACAGTTTCGACGGAACCCCGCTGCCCGGAGCTTCTATTTCTGGGCAGTTTGCCCTTCGGGCATCTGAAGCCCCTGACGAACCTAACCTACTCGTACCTAGTGTTTCACGATTGCAACGGTTTTCCTACAGGGGAAGAAAAATTATATTGCCTAGCGGAAATAGAGAATTACGTATTTATGATTTGTTCTTTATGATGATCGAAAAGCATACGTGTTTATGAACACCTGGCCAGTATAGGTATATCTGCTGCTGACTGTTCATGGGTATAACGAGTTTGGAATGACGAGATTGGAAAATGACCGGTTTGGAAAGTGTCGCATTTGAACAAATGCCATAAACACATAATATCAGCCTTCTTATGCGAGTGCAGATGGCGAATTTCCGATAGAGGGCTTGAAGATATCAACTGCGATTGTAGGTGAAATACTAATAATGCAAGGCGTGTGAAAACAAGCGGTAAGTATAGTGTATAGTGGCTCCTAATGCCACCTAAGATTCGGAGACACCTAATCAATATAGATTGACTAGGTTCAGATTTACTACTCAATAAGACGATGCCTATTTGATTTACGCCAGAAATACGCCAGTCTTGGCTAAACACAACATTGCAGCTACTATTTCTTCGGGCGTTTAGTTTCTTAGTTCAATTCAAATACACTATTCAGAACGGCTACCGCGCGTTATTATATCACTATCTCTATCACTCTTGTGAGTCTTGTACTTATGTTTGAGTGATAGAGATGGTCTCCTATCACTTATTGATGAAGAAGTACTGAAGTACTGAAAGAATGGACTGCATTGTGTTAAATTCACTGATATTAGATGTAGGTACGGATATATTATTATAACAGTTAAAAAACGGCTCCAGATTTTGAAATGTTTGTAACACGAAAGCCATTTTTTTTGCATGTGTGCCGCTCCTGCTAATCTCAACCTTGTTTCCAGTGAGAACGGTCTAGATTGCGGCGGCGTGGGACGCGGTGATTGCGTCTGCGGGCAGTGCGTGTGCGCTGACGGCTGGAGCGGCGGCGCGTGCGACTGCATCGACAGGAATGACACGTGCATCGCGCCCGGCTCGGGGGAAGTGTGCTCGGAACACGGAGAGTGCGTTTGTGGTAAGCACTGGCCACTGCACGATACGTAATTTAAAGCGCAAACAGAGTGACCGTCTACGATACGTCGTTTCACACACCGCAGAAACAAAAAAAAATGACGGACGGTAGAGTGAACAGAGTTAGTTATAATCACAAAAATCGAAATTTGTATATCTCCATCTCTGACACTCGAGTGTTACAAGTGCGATAGATACAGTTCCAATATCAAATTTTACATCGCGTGGGTTGGATCTTTTTCGCACTATTTATGACTAAATCAATTTACAAAAGCTAAGTAATCAATATTACACTTACATGGTCCTTCGAGCCGGACTATTAAAAACTTCAAGTAACAGTAAATTAATTAATACGTATCGCGTTGTGTTCAGTAATATGTACCTATGTAAGATAAAATCTAGATTCTTGATAGTTAATTGCGGTTAACCGCTGACAGAGATCTTTAGTGTTTGCAATAGAGCCGCTAATTTGCATACCCCTATTCTGATTCAGATATAGCCGTACAACATGTATCACAATCCTAGCTGTACCTTCCGAGCCGGAAAATCTAAATTAAAACATTTTTGATTTTCAGGTCGTTGCGAGTGCTCTTCGACATTGGAAGGCAGCAAGTACACCGGCGCGTTCTGCGAGACATGCGCCACCTGTGAGAACCCTCTGTGCGCGAACGCCGAGCCCTGCGTGTCCTGCTTCCTGTCCAAGAATTGTACTGAAGTGTGCATCATCGGTGGCAGCAACTACACCGTGGCTGAGAAATTCTCTGAGACAGGTAAGATTTGAAGAGCCAGACGTGCAAAAACTTGTGTGGGGCAACATGGAGTCCTTTGTGTCCTGTTTCCTCGCTAAGAATCATCTGCGGAGTCGTCACACTGTGGCTAAGAAACTCTCGGTTAAATGAAATGGATGCCGATGAATTATGGCTGCAGAAACCAGGTGATTAATGTTCTCCCATGCAACATGATCGTTGCGACATGGCCCACAACCCACAATTTAACTTATACGTCCTTTAATATACCCAATGCAAATTAACCTATTGATAAAATCGAACTTCGTTATATATGCCTTGCTGTAAATTAAGGCGTCTTTTTATTGACACATGCGTATCAAATCAAGAAAGTGTCACGCGTGAGTAATGATGACAGAAAATAGGTTAATTATGTTCTTTTACTTTGTGGTCTCATGTTGACGACTGGAAAGTCTCTTAATCGTTACGACGCGGTTTGTGGCGGACAAATGACTGTTAAGTAAATTAACAGGCTTTCGCACCATTAAAATACTACCTTTATTACCATAACTCAATCGTAGAGAAAATGTATGAGTCAGGTCAGTCACCTATCCCTAGTTCGAACTAAATTATACCTACTTGAAAACACATTTCTATAAAACGTGCTACCAAAAAAACTAAATATTTAATTTGCCGTCCTCAGTCTCCATAATGTGCCATTTTCCTTAGTCCATCCGATAACCAAATTTGCTTTGAAACATATTGATAATTTATTTTCTTTGCAGCTACCGAAGGGACCGACCAAGTTTCCTGCATTCTCCGAGTGGAAACCGACATGGAGTGCGAGTATAGGTACACCTACAGCGCTAGCACTCAGGACATGGTTGCTATGGAGATTCTCATCCGCTCCAAGCAATGTGGGCAGCTCACGAGCGCTAGACTCATGACCAGTGCCTTAATCATCATAGCCTGTATAATAGGTGGAGGTGTTGTCATTATAATGGGTATAAAGAGTGCTCAAATAGTGTCGGATAGGCGGGCGTACGCTAAATTCGTTCAGGAAGCAGAGATGAGTAGATTGAATGCACAAGAATTGAATCCCCTGTATATATCACCGATCTCTGAATTCAGGTTACCGGACAGTTTTCCTAGGGATAGGAATTAGTTGAAAAAAACTTGGATCAGTTTTTTTTTGTTCAGTTTTTACCTGAAGACTTAAATAAGTTTATGTTGATAAAGCTCCATATTTAAGTATATCGTGGGTAGGTGGTAGGTAAAGTTCAAAATGACTAGAAGTAGAAAATACGTGTGTAATAGGCAAAAGCTGATGCTATCTGCCATTTGGTCGTTAGTTGTCTTCGAACCAACTGTTTTGGAAATTTTAACAATTTGAACGGTCTTTTTTAGGGTTCCGTAGCCAAATGGCAAAAAACGGAACCCTTATGATTCGTCATGTCCGTCTGTCTGTCCGTCCGTAATGTCACAGCCATTTTTTTTCAAAACCATAAGAGCTATACTGTTGAAACTTGGTATGTAGATGTATTTTGTGAACCGCATTAAGATTTTTACACAAAAGTCGAAAAAAAACATTAATTTTTAAGGGTCCCCCATACACAAAACTGAAACTCAAAAATTTCTTTTTCATCGAACCCATACGTGTGGGTTATCATTGGATAGGTCTTCAAAAATGATATTAAGGTTTCTAAGATAATTTTTTTCTAAACTGAATAGTTTGCGCGAGAGACACTTCCAAAGTGGTAAAATGTGTCCCCCCCCCCCCCCCTGTAACTTCTAAAATAAGAGAATGATAAAACTCAAAAAAATATATGATGTACATTACCATGCAAACTTCCACCGAAAATTGGTTTGAACGAGATCTGGTAAGTAGTTTTTTTTTAATACGTCATAAATCGTAAACTGCAATTTATTTAACGGAACCCTTCATGTGCGAGTTCGACTCGCACTTGGCCGCTTTTTTTTCATTTTCATTTTTTTCGACCGCAGGCAACACTAAATACGTATGAGACCTGCAAGTGGTGATCAAGGTTCGAGCCGAATAGTCCATCTGCCATAATACCTATACTTATGATACTTTGAACAAATTAAGTCAAATTCATGAAAGTCGAACTGTTTTTCAATTCCAGCAAATTTTACTTATCGGTTCGTTAACCTTTTATAACTAAATTTTTCATAATGGCGTGATTTGTCTTCGATAATAATATAGGTAATAATACATATTTTTTTGAGCTCTTAATCTGACTCTTAACCGCTGCTGTTGATGTATTTCTTGAAGTAGATTGTTTGTTGTAAATATTTTGTGTACGGATTTCAATGTGCCTTACCTCAAATAGGTAAGTAGGCACCTACTTATTTATAATATGTTAACGGAACCAAAAATATTTAGGTAGGTAAGTATTATTTTTTTCTAGTAAGATATATGTTAGGGTAGACGTAAGACATAAATATTGAGAGTTAAATCCTTTAGGTGCTTGCATAATAGCTACAAGTTATAACTTTTGAGTCAATCTTAATGTTAAGTATACTTTACTAATGTTCAATGTAATTTTGCTAGTCTTTTGCATTATGTATTGTGTACATAAGATGATTTATGAAAGTATTTCCTAATAATGCCATGTTGTTTTTTAACTACTTATACTTTATAGGATAACATACATGTAGGTAGTAGCCACATTTACTTGTCAACATAGTTTTTTTTAATTAATTTACATCTCCGCACAACAAAACAATAGTAATTTTTTTCAAATTCAAAATTTTATTTATTCAGATAACATGATCCATTTTGTTAGTAAAACAAGTAAGTAATAAAACACGAATAAAAATAACCTACCTACTTACATATTTATATTCGTGGTTGTTTTTTTAATATTCTACCTACTATTTAAGAATATTTATTAATGTTGATAGTTTATATCGTCGTTAAAACTTTTAGATGTTACAAGTTAGCTCACTAACATGGATGTAAACGGATTACTATCCGTCCGTATACCGTCCTTACGGTAAGGAATATTTTTCGTATTGGATATATCAATATATTTTTATAGACCTGTCCTGCGACACCCTTCATGTGCTTATTAAAACACGATATAAGTAGGTAGGTATTCTTATATATTTTTTTTTTTTACCGCTATTGGTCCACTTGTTTTTTCTTATCGCTTATTTTATGGAACAAATTGCTAGAGGCTCTAGTATAAGTTTTATCAATACAATACGTTTTCGACCGCGTTTGCGTTTAGTTTCAATTTGTATGGCAACGCGAACAGCGCCTCTGGTGGTAACTATTAGGAACTACGTGTGGCCATACAAATTGAAACTAAACGCAAACGCGTTCGAAAACGTATATGTATCGATACAACTTATACTAGAGCTACTCTGTACAGTCGACTACAAAGAGATGTATGTTTTTTGATGTTACAAAATGATGTATGTATACCTTATTACTGTGGCAGTAAAGTCTATGTATAAGTGTTTGTGGGTGTATGTATGGATACATGTATTTGTAGTCGACTGTACAAAATCGCATTAACCACTTGTTTGTGGCTTCGTTGTCTTAGTTTATTACTAGGAATAATACGAAATAACATTGAGAAAAAGTGAAATACATATTAGCACAAAATGTTTTCTTGTACTTAAGTATCTCATATCGTGAAAAAAAAACTACAACAGCATGCTAAAAATAAAACACATTCAAACATTTCATTGATGTTTTTATTCCCTTTTTTTTTCAAAATATTACAAAAATATTTTTAACTGAACAGTTGATAAAACATTTTTTGTAATAAATGCAACTTTACAGGTCCCTCTCATTAAGGCTCGATTTCATAAAGACCCGTTAGACCGTTTGCCGACACGAAACTTACTAAATTACTAAAATTTGGTCTGACCTTAGTCTTACGGACCTTCATAAAACACAGCCTTAGTAGGTTAACAAAATGTACCTACAGTAAACATACGATTTAGGTAGAAATTATTTTTCGTAACTAGCTATACACCTATACCTTTTTTGCCAATAATATAACGCCCACGTTATACATACATTATATACATTTTATACGGAAGCCCTGGCACCACCCGAAATTAAAGTAATTTATTGACATATACAAGTGTAAGCCAATAATTGAGCAAATTTCAAATTCGCGTTTACCTTACAGCCTATAGTCAGTATATTGAAATACGGTTTATACCTAAATCAATCAAATCAATACACTTGTCCAAAGAACTTGAGAAATTAAGTTGTTCACACCCCCAAGTACCTACCTAGGCATTTAAAGAGAATGTATATAAATAATGCATCTAGTCCTGTTTGCCTTAATGTGTATTAGTGTACTTAAGATACATTACACCACTGGTCTTTGTAAATGATAGCAAGAATTGCATGCAAGGTAAAGTTAGCATTTGTAATAACTAATAAGTACCTACATAAGTTCAAGTTTTTCGCAATTTCATACTCGCAGGTATATAAACGAGGTATTAGGTACCTACCTACCTAAGTGGTAGGTACATACCTACATTACAGTCAGCTACAAAATAATTTACGCTGCTAAGGAGTCCAAAAATGTCTAGGTACATTGTCAATGAAATAGTGTCGGTATCAATACGTTTTTGACCATATTAATAGGGAATACATTTTTGTATACGTAACCTACGAATAGTATAAATAAAGTATAAGTACTTGGTGGGTGCATAGGTTATTTATGTTAGTACATTTTAACAGTTACTGCACGTATTTACAGGTAACTTAACTATGGAATGTAAATAATATCGTTTTCGCTACATCGTATAAGGTAATCGCTATCACATCCTCGTCATTTCTTAGTTTGACTAAGTACCACAGTAACAATACATTACATTACTTAACCTAAGTTAACGTCGAAAAACTTGGTAAGTAAACGAATCTTAAAATGAAACAGGAAACTCTGACGATATCACATTATGGCACATCGCAAACGTCAGGTTCCCGGATCAGGTTTCCTGACGGCTTTGGGATAAGGGCGGATGAAAACAGCACCCAGCGCTTATAGTCGCATTTGAACGCCATCGACGATACAATACAAACCACAGAGCTCGCCGGAACCCGTCTCGGAAACCTGAAGTGTACCGTGGGCCTGACACTACGACTATGACTGAAGTGTCAAATAATTATCATAGCGATCGAGTTTAACGTTACACATTAAGACCCATCATATCCTATATTCATATTTTAGTGAAACTGACGAGGTATATCCCTCGGAAATAAGGCGATTCAGTTCCACTATTGGTTTTCCTAAAAGCTATCCGTACATAAACAAGGTCCATTCTTTTAGAATTACTATTCAGATCTAAAAGCTGGATCTAGTTTGAAAGTGTGCGTACCGTTCAAACGAGAATGTTTCAATTTTGTTAACTGTTTTCTTACTTAACTTATAGTACAGATATTGTCCTCTTGTATAAAAATACAACCCAGTTATATTAAGGTCCCGTTTTAGATGCATTCTGTTGATATTTTGAAGAAAATTTTCACGACTGTTTATCGATTTGTACTTATGGAATTGGTTACCAAAAGTTCTGGATTTTGTCAATGGCACATTTTTGAAGAGCGCTGAACTAAATTGCTAAAAGATTTATGTTTGCGCGATTTGCTTTAACGGGGACCTCAAGTAATCCTTAACTCTGTATGTAACATCTCAATACACGCAATTTTTGGTCAACAATTGCTATAACAACTTTAAAATTAACTAAGTACAAAAATGTCCGTGAGAGACTTTACCAGAATTCGAATAATAACATAGAGTAGCACCGCGCCAATTTTCCACATGAATCTTGGGTCTACTTTCTATTTCAAATAATTAGGCAGAATTACTAAAGTACCTACAGCAGAATAAGTAAGTATTGGCCTCAAATTTGACGAGCTTTCACCTGTGTAGATAAATAGAGCTGCAGCAGACTGCGCTTTTATAATTCCAACAGCCAACACACCTTTTATAATAGGATTCACGATTTCATTAGTGATCATCGAAGATGCCTCTCGATAAAGTCTCTTTTTACGTCACAATATAACAAATTCTGGGCATTTCTTCAACTCGCGCACGAATGTTGTATCAACAATCTATATTGGCATCTAATGCTATCGAGGGTTAGCCTTCCTCATTTTGGTCTCAGTTGCTTCCTCAAGCAGTCCGGTGTTAATTTGCTACTGCCACGAATGGACGTAGGCGCTAGTTTCTACTTCTTGGAAGCCAATCTAAGTCGACTTTCTAATATGATATCAAAATGTTATGCGCGTAAACGCGCGTCGCTAACAAGACTGGAAAAAATGTTTGAATGTCTAATATCGAGATTGACCTCATGGGATTAAGTAGCTTCCTAGAGTTATCCAATAAACGTGGCCGGCCGAAGCACATCTGGAGACGTTCAGTGGTAGCGGAACTGAAGGCAATCGGGCTGACGTGGTCCGAGGCGAAGCGCGTAGCCCACGACAGAACGCGATGGCAAAGCACTGTGGAAGCTATCTTGGCATTAAGTCAAGTATAAGTCTAGAGTTATCCAATAATGCGCGAGTCGTATAGCCTGTGGCGCTGTGTGCGTCACACGTGCCTGTCGTGTCGGTGCGGCGGCGCGAGCGGCATGGAGCGCGCGTCGGGCTTGCCGAGCGGCCGCGCGCGCGCCGGCGCGGTGGCGGCCGGCGCGGCGGCGGCCGGCGCGGGCTGCGTCGGCGCCGCGTCCGGCACCAGGCGCCGGAGGAACTCCGATATGCATGGCCACGGGAACACCCTGGAAACAAAGAGAATAGTCAATTACTGAAGAGGCCGGGAAAATAGGTATAGACGGACGAGCGTAGCGAGGGTGGATAGGGATACGAGGCTGGCAATCCCTTTTTACGCCGCGGTATGTATAGTGCTTTCCTCAAACGTGCAAGGAAATAAAAAAAAATATATATATAATGGCTGAACGCCACGATGGCACGAATTTGATACTGAAACAAAAGAAGGTCGCTTTAGAGGCCTCCAATGTTGTATGAATTTATGAAATTCCATTACCTACATACCTACGGATTTCTCGTCCCGCCGCGCCCGAAACTTGATACTTCGAAACCTATTAACTACGCTTCTTATACACGAAGCTTATCAATATCATATTTAAAGAACAAAACGTCAATATTTCATATTTCATTGCATGTTTGAGAAAATACAAGCTAAGATATAGGTAGTTTCACAAAGGCGAGAGTATATGACGAAATTACACTTTAAAACGCCGGCGTTATAATGGGAACGCGCACACGCACACTAGCCTTCGTGAAATACAACAATTGTATCACGTAAAGGATACCTAGTCGTGTGTCCAAACATCATACAGATTAGCGACTTCGATTGTTCCGTAAACTGAAGGAATCTTCATTGTTGTTATAAGTATATTCTTTTAAATTATCATCTACATAAGTATATATATATAAATATATTTTTCTGTAAGCACAAAACTGTGAAAAGAATGAAGTAGAAATGGGCCGACTATGGATTTTGCTAACTAGCCAACTAATCGGCATTGAGGTGGCCGACAAGTCGCTGTCTATTCGCCGACTATAAATGTGGCCGGAATGTGGGGTTTTGTGCCTAGTCGGTACATCTCTAGAATTAAGTACTTATCACGAACATTTCGTTCAGAGCTCAATTTGATAATCGTGCAATGAGGTCCCTGCCGATGTTTTCCCGAGGGACTACAGTATGGAATTCCTAATGAAAGGAGTGAAAACGATTTAACTAGGTAGTTATTTGAATCCTGCAATACGTTACTATACTCTATCAAAAAATAATTCTTAAATGGCATGGTAGAATAAAACAAGGTATTTCAGTCCCGACGATGTATCTGATTCTGACCTACGTCACACAAATGTTGCCATTGTGCAAAGTTATCACAAAAATGTTGCCATTGACTGGCATCTTCCAAACAAACAAGGAGTTTTGTAAATGCACGATTCATATTTTTTTAAATGTTAGCTAGTTTGACTATTTATTTGGGGTGGAAATACAACTGTATAAAATTTTCAGTTCAGCGTAAATATTCATTGAATGCACGTAAGCGTAAAGTAATGCAATTTACTCGGGTAAGTTTGTTTCTCACAGTGGCAACACACTGACAGAGTCTGCCATTTTTAAGATGCTGATGACGTTGGTCTAGGTCAGATTCCCTGACATCACGAACTGTCGCGTGAATGACTTATCTTGTTTTATTCTACCATGCTTAAGGCCGCGATAACGCACAGGTGTAATGTTGCGCGAGCTCTCAGACATAGTATAAAGAGGGCAAAGTATGTTAGCTTCATACAAACGCACCGCGCGCGGCTTGTATGTGTGCGCTATAGTATCTATACGTCGCCGCACGCAAACTCAAACAAAATCTCAGTAAGAAACGGGTCGAGATTTTGTTTGAGTACTAGAGCGCACACATACAAACCGCGCGCGGTGCGTTTGTATGAAGATAACATACTTTGCCCTCTTTATACTATGTCTCAGACTAACATATGACTGTGCGTAAACGCGGCCTTAGTAATAATTAATCTTTCACTTTATAACGCCACTCCAAATATTGGCGGAAGGATATTTCATCATTATATCACAACCAAAAGACGTCCACTGCTGGACATAGCTAGGCCAATACTGGAAGGTTATTGCTTAATCAGAATTCTGAATTTCTAAGTATAAGAATTTTTGTAAGTCGAATAGGAAGTGACCGAGCACTGCTACTCGCTAACACGCTAAGTAGCGCTCAAACATCTTACGAAATAGAAAAGAGAATGTCAGCTTGCCTCTAAACTACCAACGATGACTTATTTGGTTCTATTTAGACTAATTTTAGCGAATCTTAGCATACATAAAATTGACGGCACAAAAAGTAAGTACTTAGGTAGCTGCTGTAGGTATCTAAGATATGTTTTGTTCGTCATTTTAGAAAATTACAAGCAGTTTCATGATGCCTCGCAATTATATATAATAAAGGGAAAAATGTGAGAATATGATGCACGTAACGCGTTTCCGTGGCAAAAGATGTTGAGTAAAGATAAATATTGAAGACGAAGAAGAAGGTGTAGGTACAGTCGGCCTCATAAGTTGCTGAACACCTAAGTACCTTGTCGTTTTCACTCGTTTGAGAACTTCATATGGCAGTTTAACATGACGTTTACTGCGACACGGTACAAAGGTGATAAGCCCCTTGTAGGCTGACCGTACCTACTCGTACCTAATTACTTCTTACATTAATCAAACACGGATATGTATTAGCAGGGTTCCAATTATGATGGGGCTTGTCATTTGTTTATCAAGTTAAGCATCTAAGGAGAACACAAAAAAACAGAAGAGTAATTAGTGCAAAAGAATCATCATTCAAAATTCCGTCAGCCATTTTCATTTGGCAAAAATAGTCGATAAAGGCAAGCCGATCCGGACTGATATAATTCCATCCACCAATCATAAGCCCGCAGATAATTAAATAAAATACATAAGTAAGTTAGGTTAGATTTATATCCCAAAATGAGATCAACGAATTTTATTCTGCAAGGAGGCCGCAATGGCACTTTTATAAGTCAAAATTCTACCAGCGTTTCTGAAAAAGAAGGCCACTGTCAAGAAGAAACGCCGAAACAAACTCAACAGTCTGAACAGTCAGTATTTTTTTGTCAAAAAAAAAACTTTGGTATAATGGTAGTACTTAACCTACTTAAAGTAAATAAGTAAACCTGAATATGAATACAAAGAAAAAAAAACATAATGCGTTGTTCTACAAGAAAACATGTCTGAGACTGTGTTACAGAGTTACAGTATACAAGGCAGTGAGATTTGAAAACTAAGAATTCCTTCAATGGAACATGGTTTCCGGGTTTTTGAAATACGGAAAAAAGTTTTCGAACTCTTCGGAATGATGTACCTAGTACCTACTCGTAGTTTACACGTGTCAATTCATCAATGTTCATTGTCAATGTTATTGTCATTTTCTACAATGACCTTTGACACAAACCGTAGGTAACTGAAATGAATATACTCAACTACTATTATATTTTAACCTTTTTCATCTTCCGACATTATGCGTGTTTTCCTGATTTAAGTTACCTATTACTTTGTTTTTCTGACATTGAGAAAATCAAAGAGGTACCTACTGGAATCTTCCATCGTTATTAAATACTAGCTTCCGCCCGCGACTTCGTCTGCGTGGACTCGGGATAAAAACTATCCTATATTTTAATCCGGACTATAAACTATCTTCGTGCAAAATTACATCCTAATCGGTTGAGCCTTTTAAGCGTGATTGAGTAACAAACATCCAAACTGTCGCGTTTATAATATTAGTATTATTGTACTTCCATTGTTATTAGGTTTGTATCTCTATGAATTAATTATATTATACTTACATGTAATACAACTTCTACTCATGAATAACAAAATATAGGTATTCGCTGAAATTAACATAATTAATTATGTACATGCCAATTAGCAGAGATATTTTGCACATTACATCTATCTGGTATAAATTGCAAGGATATTTGGAAAAAATATGAATCGATATTGTAGGTATTATCTACGGTCGTTCAATTTGCCCATAACTGCCATATTTGAACGATATTCAGAAATATACAGATAAGTCTACTTAACGAGTGAGTGCACATTATAAATAGGACACCCGAAACCTTTGAAGTCCACCCCTAACACGATAGTAAACACGGAAAAATCCCAACGCTGTTGTACACAAAGTATTCACATAATTACGATAATGATTATTGTTGAGAGTAATTTCACATGATTATATGTGTTTATCCCAATTGCCACCGTAGGTTGTGTAAGAGTGCCATAAGCACGTTGGTGACTGTTAAAAGATAAAAGAGGTTTTGGTGTGTTGATAGCATTTTCATAGGCTGATTTTCAAATAAAGCACATTCAAACTGTAGGTATGTAGTATTTTCTTTCTTATTGATCCTTTAGATTAAATTTTGAATTCGAATAGTAAACGTCTTACCATTTGAAGGGCATCAGCAAACTGAAGTAGCCCGGCATGACGGCCAAGGCTTCGTTGGTGCGGATGGCTTGCACCACGCGGTCGGCCACATCGTTCGCGTTCAGCTGAGGCACGAACCTGGAATATACAACCTTGGATTTTAATCCTACCACGTACTGGCAAATGGGATTACTACGAGCGGGTTACATTACAGCCACTAGTCGCTGCCATTAAACACGATCACTTGTGGTCGCTGGATGCGGGTGGCGCAGGATCGGCCATTGTGGCACTCTTTGGGGGAGGCCTATGTCCAGCCGTGGACGTCTTTCGGCTGATATGATGATGATGATGATGACTAGTGGTCTAGTCAAGCCACTACACGCCGCCACCAGTTAACAACAGATTGGTTATACTCTCAGAGCATAGAATACTAGAGAGAGGACAAGCCGCCGGCGGCCGTGTCGCAGCTGTATGCTCAATGGGCATACACTGCCATACTGTGCACGCGTGCTGATCGCAGAGAATATTACGTTTTTTTTCCAAAATGCCTGATATGATGCGCGTTTATTGTCAAATAAGCGTGTAGGTATACAAGTGTGTGTGTTTTAGATGTGTGCGTGCTTTGTCTTGTCAATTACTTGGGCGTTGTGTGGGTTAAAGCGACAGGCTCACTCTATACAAATCGGCCGCCATGTCCGATCTCCTTATATTCATACATCTGTGGTTATACTACTTAGTAACTACAATTTGGAAAGGTTGAAAATCTCCCGACATTTTCATTTCAAAGTTCAATATCTCAAACGTAGCTAAGAACCATCTCGATCACATCAGCTTTCGAATAAAAAAAAACCGCATTCAAATCGGTCCATTCGTTTAGGAGCTACGATGCCACAGACAGACACACACACAGATACACAGACACACAGACACGTCAAACTTATAACACCCCTCTTTTTGCGTCGGGGGTTAAAAATAAGAAGCCATGACGTCGCTGTCATATCGATTGAAATACAATATCTAACAGGTTGATTAACCAATCGATGTGACAGTGACGTCTTAACAAGTTTGTATCAATGTTGAATTTCTAGAAATCCTATGAGAGATGCCATCTTTTTATTGACCAAGTCGGGGCGCACGTTTACTAGTGATAGGTATCTACCTGTTTTCACGTATGTTCACAGGGTTACCCCATTTGACTGTACCTACACTAATAACTCTGATACCTTACCATCCTTGCTACAAAAGAGCGAATATTGATCGTATGAAGGTTGGGTTGACATCGTAGGTAAGTACACCTATAGATGCTATAGTCGTTCTTGGCGCCAGGGCAACGCCACTCTCCGATGTCCTTAGTTATCAGGAAGAGGAAAGACATATTTAGCACCCACGCGTTTTGGTATTTCGAGAAAGTTAATTTGAGCCAATGGACATTAAATAAAATCGCCTCGACAAAGCAATCTTGAAGGTTAAAAAACTTGTCAGCGGTTCTCACCTACATGTTATTAAAGTTCATCGACCTATGTAATTTACTTTCCAATCAAAACTGCTATATATATAATTGCGTTAAAGGATTGGTTCCGAACTGTAATAATTACTCGTAAAAGGTTTTGTTTTGGGCACCTTTGATTTTTCTTGTATACATTTCTCGAAAATACTATTACAAGCAAAAATTAACGTTATTACAAATGCCGAGAGTCGAAATCACTTTGCTTGCGGCAGGTGCATGAGTAAATTCCAGGGACACTTGGTAATTATAATCCGGGTACAAGATTCATCCACTTTCCGTGGCTGGGACATGACTAGACTACAAACTACAAGAGATTATCAAACCGGGATAGCCAATATTTCATTTCCGATAAACGACCATGCCAAACTTTACTGTTATGGCAAACATTAGAAAACCTACATGACTATACGTGATCATAATAAATTGTACTTCTGTAATTACAATTATAATCACGTATAACCCCATTTGGACCGGTCATTTTAGCACTCTTTGGGGGAGGCCTATGTCCAGCAGGGGACGTCTTTCGGCTGATATGATGATGATGATGATAACCCCATGGCGAGCCTATGTTCCTCACCAGTGTGTGGGGCGATATGGCCGCGAGAACACTAATTCAGAAGAAGAACTCCCCAAGGATTTTAAACACGTCGCCTGTAGTGACATTTAATACGTGAGGGTAACCATACATATATAATTATCAGTAGGTACATATAACTGTACTTGCCTCGAATCGACCTGCTCAAACATGCCCGTAGACCGTATAAAGTACGGACAAATGAGAGACGTGTTCACACCCTTAGCCCCTCGCACTTCCAGCTCCAGCCGCAGCGCTTCATCGAACCCGCAGGCGGCCGCTTTCGAAGCACAGTAGTCGACCAGTTTGGCCACGCCCACGTGGCCTGCCATGGACGCTATGGTTACTATGTGCCCGTCGTTGTGCTCCATCATCTCGGGGAGGAAGGCTTTTACTGTCTGGAAAAGGGGAAGAGGAGATCTAGACAACGGTGCTGATGAAGAAGAAATGCGTTTTGGTTACCCTAAATAGCATAGATTGGAATAGTTTTAGAAATTTTACGTGCATGTATATTTTGCACCATCTTTCTTTAATTTTTCGCATTTTGCCGTGTAATATTCGCAAATTTATTGAATTGGGCAGTTTCACCACTCTACACAAACGGTCCTTCAAACCGGATAATATCGAGTGGATATACCACCTTATGTATACCTATAAAAGCAATAAATTACTGAATACTGAATACTGAATCTACAGTGAACTTCTTTACTAACTCCAACAGAGCTATCGAAGGTAGATCTATACATATATTTACTTAGCTGGAGATAGCTCCACGATCGAACAGAATACATGGACTGTAGATACTTAGTCAAGGAACTAATAATATACGAGTAAAATAATGAATATGCAACTGTCAATCATTTTAATAACTCTATTTTAACAGATTACCGCGTGACCATGAGTATTAAAGCGTATGACACTACAGGGTCGCAAGGATATGCATTGTTAAAATGTTTTGGAAAAAATAAAATTATTTCACCACTTTTATGTTCATTCAAATAAATGCTGATTGCTTACCCATATATGCGCAAGGACGTTGACATCAAACGTTCTCTGTATCAGATGGTCCGGCGTATCCAGCAGGTACTGGCCAGACACGACTCCGGCATTGTTTATCAACAAAGTCACCTGCAACCAGAACAAAACAATCGAACTGTTGCTTAAGCACCTGCTGAATGATATTCACAACCTGTCAAGTCTTATACCACTCGCTTCTAGTATAGTATATCCTGACCCCGAAATTCGTAACAGCTACGCGTAATCTGAGCTCAGACTTAAGCAGTTTCATCTGAGTGTTGTGAATACCAGCCAGCCCTAATAGAATGAACAATGCCTCTTGTCGGCCTTTACCGTGTTTTTTAATGTCGATATTATAATGTGCCTTGACAATGCAACTGTTTCGAATGACGACAGAGATAATGTAAACAAAACCGGTTAGGGCATGAGCAATCGGATCTTTTGTTTTACTTTAATCATTATTTATGTGCATAAAAATAAGAAGAATCATTGATAGCTGGATAAGTATAAACTGTAAAATTAGTTCCTATTCCGTGGGATTGTGTCACTACATATGACATGCTTTAGTGGTTCTCAGCAGGAATTTCAGCTCTTGCAAATATGATTATTCATGGCATTTCCCCCTGATAAAAATTCAATCTCACAATTGCAAATGCACCTAATGAACTTTCTTCAACAAAGCTACGGATCTTCTAACAAGCTTGAGATGTTACGATGTCATACAAATCTCCATACCTACGAATGGCACAGAGCTTGTTTGGATATCTTTAGGTAAGATTTGATTCTATTTACTTACCCTGCCAACTTCCTGATGAACCTTTTTTGCGACTCGGTAGATGTCTTCTTTATCAGCGAGGTTCACAATGTAGGAGCAGCAGTCCCCTCCAATGCCCTTCACCAATTTTTCCGTGTCTTCTAGTCCTGGAACAAGACAAAAATCTATTAACTCTATGGCCATAAAAAACCTTTAAATAAAAAGATTGTCTAACAACGGCACGCTAGGAGATATTGATGTTGGCGTTGTAAATTACAACTGGTAATCTATCTTATTAATATATGTACATTAAAACTAAATATATAGGTACTTGAAAGTAGATTAATATTATGGTATAACAATACCGTGATTCAAGTACAAAAATATATGCATTGCCAAAAATACAGTCTGTACCAGGTAAAAGGCGGAGCATGTCAAGAACAAAAAAAAATGGTTTGTTTTATATTTTCAAAGCTGCCTTCACATTTAACAATCGGTAGGTATATCTAAGCGGTAACAATCAGTAGGTACGCAAGTTTTGAAATACCTATAAAATAAACTCTTGCTCACTGAACAAACTTTATGAAACAACGAATGCTTGGCTTATAAGCGTCAAGATCAAGTGAATGTGCCAAGAATTAAGATCATCACCATTAATATCCAGTCATCATAAATTGAGATTTTGATGACCTCGGAGGTGAAGGAAGACAATTCGCCAATGGGAATGCTTTCTATACGATTACGCACTTTGCACTTGTAGCCTTATACTGGGTGTCATGATCTGCCGTTATTAGATTTCTAGGTATGGAGTATATTCCCCAATATTCCTCATAATAAGTTATAAATATCGAGATAAAATGTGTCAGTTCCGCTTACCGAACTTTATAATGTTTACTTTCTATTTGGCTTTAGATAAGCACATTCAATAGAAAGTGGCAATCGTTAAATGAAGGCATAATAAATCTCGTGTGTGTTTAGGTATTTTAAAACAAATTAGCATGTATTTGTGTTATTTCCCTCGACTGTCAATCCTATTCATCATACCCTATGATTGAAAGGCTGTGGGAGAAAGTTTGAATTGAATAGAGGTCTTATGAATATTAATCATTATTCAGAGGTTATGGTAGGATGTTCCTGAAAGCAAATATAAAATATTTATAGCTGTGTTTATTTATTTATTGAAACTTTACTCCACGGTAACAAGTTACAAATACAAGGCGAACTTAAAGCCATACGGTATTCTCTACTAGTCAACCTTAAGGCCAAACCAAAAATAATCATGTGTTCGATTTTTGTAGCTATCAATATTGTAGGCAAGGCTCTTCAAGTACTAGCAGTAGGGTCAGTATAAATCCTCAACTACTTCATAAATGCCGCGATAACACAATAGTACGAGGGGTGATCAAATAATCGGCATAAAAAACACAGGTATAATAAGATTTTTAATTATTAAATACACTCTTTATTTAATAATTAAAAATCATAGTTTACGTACCAATATAATTTATTAATAATATTTAAATTTTTCTATTTATAAAAAAAAAAAACTTTGGATAGACGAAATGAGGCTTACTTTTTACATCGACGCAATTGCACAGATTTTATTAAGGAGTTTTCAATATCTAAGAATAAGACGTAATAGTAAAAGAGTTGGTCTAGATTATACGGTAGGCATAGATAACCTCCTATAGATAGAGCCTATAGGGCGACGTGCGGTCACCACGGGTACATGATTTAGCCAGCATAACCCCCCGCTACCCCGCGCCATGTTGTCAGTATCGGCCAGGTACGCGATCTGCACGTGCGTCAAACAACCAACAAATTAAAATAGATATTGCGCTATAAAAATGAGTTCGTGCTGTGTTAAGTGGTGTGGAAAGAACACCCGAACGTCTAATTACACAAACGACGGAATAACATTTCACAGGTAAGTTAAATTTATCATATAAATGTAATTTTCATTCGGTCACGCGGAGTTCATTTTACACTGGTCCATAAGAAGTAGTGAAGTATGCATGTTCCTTTTCATTCAATGGAAATGACAATATACTGTTCCTTTCTGACGAAATCACGTGACACTCTAGTGATGGGCTAGTGATGCTTTCGAATTTTACCGATTCAGATTCATTTAAGGAAACAATACGTTAATTCATCCATGATTTCGTGTACTATTTTAACACGAAAATTCACTAAAGATTATATTTATATCCTTGTCATTGCATTATCAAAATTCTTTTGTTAAAAAAGTATCTCCTAACATAGATAATATATACGATGTAAGGTTTAAACTGCATCAAGAAGGCGGCGTTGCAGACTGCAACCGTTTTAAAAGCTCTCTCCCTCTAGACGTAGTAAAATACTATCTCGCTCTATTTTATATCTTTCAGAGCTAGTGAACGGAATATTATTGTAGTACGTACTGGAAATATTTTGTTGGTTTAAGAGTAGATGTTAGTAGTATGTAGTTTTATTTTACTTATTGGGTAATTTAGAGTATTGTAGAATAATATGTAGTGTCGAAGTTAGTTATTGCTATGTAGTATAAATATAATTTAGAATGAAATAGAAATTAATAGGTAGCTACATAGTTACAATATTATAGAATCGTATGAAATAATACTTTGATCTCATGTTTTCTTTAAAATTATATAAAGCCACACCAATACTGGCGCGGCCTGCGGTGGCGGACCATAGTAAATTTTACAGCTCAGTATAAGGTACAATCACAGTATAAAGAACTAAAACCAGTAGGCAAGCTTCATTCATCTACGAATTTACGCACCCGCTTAGCGTAACCGCTCAAGAGTCAGGGTTGTCAAAAATATGTTTGGAGAGATATTAATTAATTTATAATTACTTGATTCATTTTCAAGCATTTCATAAGTAAGTAGGTATGTTGTTATTTTAAAAACACTCTCACTCACTCAGATCTTTAAATAGAAATATATAAGTTTAGAAAAGCCGGCCATTTTTTTTCGTTTTTCGGTTCCGAGGGGCTTTTTAATAAGAATCCAAGGTTGGATTTTTAAAAAGTAGCCGCCATCTTGAAATTCTTTAAATACAGTCTTATTTGGTTCAAAATCGGTATCTGACGATCCGCTGGGCCTCTTAATATGAATCCAAGCTTGGATTTGATAATGATCCCATCTAATTACTGATACGCCTGTCTGTACTAAGATAACACTACTTTTGAAAATATATGTCGTTAAATTTAAATAATCTCGATTATTTACCAGTGGCGCTAGTGAGCACGTGAACTGGCTCTTAATGTCGAATAAGCATAGCATTCGTCCTTTCCTAGTAAGTATGTAAATACGAACGGGACGAAGGCATACTCGTAAGTCCGACATAAACACGATAATGCAGTAAATGTTGTAAAATGCCTACTGTGATTTACATACTTTTTTATATTACGAGGCGATCAAAATAGTCAATGAACGAAATGTGATAATAATATAACAGTGACAGCAGTTCAAAATTTTAAACCATGGTAACAGGTACTTGCATTACGCCATCTAAAATAGTTCAATACTATACCATACTAACAAATAATCGCGGCACCGCTAAAAACCGTAATCGGCCAACGCGTCCCATCACTACGCTTCTGACGCCATGCTGTATCAAAGCGCGCGCTTTTCGAAACAGCTAATCGCAGCGCCGTTACCGACCGCCCCGCAACCCGCACCTACCTCTAACTGTGGTGACCTTAGATTCGAACAAAATCGTTCATAGGCTCTATCTATAGGAGGTTATCTATGACGGTAGGTAACTAGTTTTATAGAATTCACAAGCCTGAAAAGCAGCCCTGGTAAGCGGCAAGCTCAGCCAAGAAAAACAACTCATAGGATAGGTATTTTTTTTCTTTGGTTTTTTTAGACGACTTTGCTTACATTCTATAGAATTATGATGAATCACTGTCCCTTCGTATTTACATTCATATTCACCGAAGTTCACCCTATGTGAAGAAATGAAAAAATATATATTGATGGCCAGAAAAACCTACCTTGAACTATGTAAGGTGAGCTGAGCCTTAAAAAAATGATGACACAAGGTTATTTTTTTAGTTTTATGGCATTATTTTTATTTTATTTTTATTTATTAGAAGACCAACAGCTTTTAACATTCAATATAGGCTTACATCTAAGATACAATTGTCGAGCCAATGACAGGTCTCCCTAACAGATACAGGAAGAAACTTACGGATTTGCTTAAAATATGTTAGGTTAATGAGTAAATATTGCAAATATTACAATCTTTTATCTTCTTTATGCGTGCGTGTGTGTGTGTGTGTGTGTGTGTGTGTGTGTGTGTGTGTGTTCTATATATTACAGAATTCCTACCGTAATTTGTTTGATGATTAGGTAAACTAAGAAGGCGGTGGGTACCTGCTGGTGTTTGTTTTCGGTGTGAAGTAATTGATGGCTGCTATAAGGTTAGGGCAATCTACACAACCTCTGACAATGTCATAAAGCAAACCCATATCGAGCATGTCTCATTATAAAAGATAAACTTCTAATTTCAAAATACATTTTTAGGGTTCCGTACTCAAAGAGTAAAATGGGACCATATTACTGAGACTTCGCTGTCCGTCCGTCCGTCTCTCTGTCACCAGGCTGTATCTCAAGAACCGTGATAGCTAGAGAGTTGAATTTTTTTACAGATTATGTATTTCTGTTGCCGCTATAACTACAAATACTAAAAACAAAATAATATATATTTTTAAGGGGGGCTCCCATACAAAAAACGTGATTTTTTTGCCGTTTTTATAGATAATCTGTCACCAGGCTGTATCTCAAGAACCGTGATAGCTGGAGAGTTGAAAATTTCACAGATTATGTTTTTCTAATGCCGCTATAACAACAAATTCTAAAAACAAAATAAAATATTTTTTTAAGGGGGGCTCCCATACAAAAAACGTGATTATTTGCCGATTTTATAGATAATGGTACAGAACCCTTCGTGCGCGAGTCCAACTCGCACTTGGCCGGTTTTCTTAATTACCACACCAGAAATTTGCCAACACCGCGCCTAACATGTAACTAAATATCCTCCCATTTAAGTGACGTCAGAATTTGTTTAGGTATTAAAGAAAAACAAATGAATACTATCCTTTTTTTACTTCTTCACTGTATTAATGAATAGTGACCATATAGTGACACAGTATGATTAACAATCAGAAATGATCATAATGAGACGTAATCATGCCCATTCTTACTACTTATTGATCACCCCTCGTATATAGTTTGTACAACAAGGGTCTAAAATGAGCCATATTACCACGAGATGGAAATTTTCCCGAGTGCGCGAGTCGGGCGCGGGTCGGGCCCGCGTTCGATGTGTGTTTGAAGTGTAGTTCCTAGGCCTCCACACACCGGTCGCGTGTGCGGGTCGGGCGCGGGCCCGCGCAAGTTGTAAAACATTGAAACTACACTTCAAACACACACCGACCGCGGGCCCGCGAACTCACGTTCGATGTGTGTTTGAAGTTTATTTTCAATGTTTTACAACTTGCGCGGGCCCGCACCCGACCCGCGCCTGCGACCGGTGTGTGGAGGCCTTTAATCTTTCGAGTGGTAATATGGCTTTTAGACCAGTCCAGAGTTATACACTCTACTTTTCACTTCGACTGCGAGAAAATAGTAAAAACAAAGATTATTCATCCACAATCAATAATAAACTCCACGGCGAAAAGATTGTCCAATTTAGCGGCATGTTGTTTTAGGGTTCCGCACTCAAAGAGTAAACCGGGACCCTATTACTGAGACTCCGCTGTCCGTCCGTCCGTCCGTCCGTCCGTCTGTCTGTCACCAGGCTGTATCTCACTGATACCGTGATAGTTCCAGCTGAAATTTTCACAGATGATGTATTTCTGTTGCCGCTATAACAACAAATACTAAAACACAGAATAAAATAGTTTTTTTATAGATAATGGTACGGAATCCTTCGTGCGCGATTCCGACTCGCACTTGGCCGGTTTTTTTATAAACTTCTTTGACACAGAACAGATACAAAATATTGACACCAAGAATAAACGCCACTGACCTTTTATAGGCGCGTCCAAACGAACGCCTTATGTTTGAAATTAATTCTGTTTCCTGATTGGTCGATAGCAAATACAAATGCTTTTTTAAAGGGTTGTGGTTGGTGGATTTAATACGGTGAAGTGTTTTGATTGGTCAAAGTATTTTTTTTTAATCATAAATATGTAGGTATAGGTACATTACTTCCCCAGAGGCTAAATGCTTAGCCCTTTAAAAACCTTAGCCCCGCTTGTTAAGCCTAATATGACACACTTTTCGAGCATGAGAAGTGAACAATATTTTTCATTTCAATAAAGGGGTGGATGGATTAAAAGAATCACTTCGGGGCTAAATTATACAACATTGTTGTTTCATTGGCGGTCTCTACACGGTGATTAAATACTGACAATCCACCATAGCTGTCTCTTTCTATTGCATGTTATAGAAAGAGACAGCTATGGTGGATTGTCAGTATTTATTCACCGTGTAGAGGCCGCCTTTCGATTTAGATCCAGAGTAACTGATTCAGCCGCCGAGATAGTAGGTAACTAAAGAAAGTCAATGCATCTACAATGTGTGGTGGAAAATATGACGATCAAAGACTAGCGACGCAACATATTATTAACCCACAGATACGCGAGCATGCATAAACATTGGACTTTCTACCGGGTAAAGATGCAAATAAAATCTATTGTGTGGGTACCTAACTGTGGGCGTTTTCACTAAAATCTGCGACTTTTACTTTTTTTCTCAGGATTTAGGTTTTTTGGTTTTTCCGGTTCAGAATCATGAGCACTCTTGATCCCGATAAAGAAAAAAAGTGTCCCCAATTTTCCATACATTTTTAGGATTCCACTTTGTGACAGTCTATACAGACTGTATGAAAAAAACGCCACATAAGTAGAATAAAGAAAAAAAAAGAATACTCCGACAAGAGCCTAGTTCTTAAATAAGAAGAAGAAGAAGTGGAATAAAAAACTGGAGATACTTTTTAGGGTTCCGTACCCAAAGAGTAAAACGGTACCCTATTACTAAGACTTCGCTGTCCGTCCGTCCGTCCGTCCGTCCGTCTGTCTGTCACCAGGCTGTATCTCAAGAACCGAGATAGCTAGAGAGTTGAAATTTTCACAGATTATGTATTTCTGTTGCCGCTTTAACAACAAATACTAAAAACAAAATAAAATATTTTTTTAAGGGGGGCTCCCAAACGTGATTTTTTTGCCGCCCTTCGTGCGCGAGCCTAACTCGCACTTGGCCGGTTTTAGTATTTATTTATCGGGATTAAGATTGCCCATCATGATTTTTAACAGTAGCAACCAAAAAATCTCAATTCTGAGATAAAAAGTAAGAGCCGCACATTTGAGTGAAAACGCCCTAGTCATGTACCCATTCGCAAAAAAAATGTGTCTTTTTCGGTAGTTGTCACTTCTCAGTAAAGAAACCTTCGTCACAATCAGTTGCCGTCATTGGGCTGTTCAGTTTGACTGCTCAAAATATTTTTAACTCAAGATTAATTAGTAACATGACAGGAGGGCAAAAAGTTTACTCTTAAGAATATCTCATTATTTGAAGTTCATGATGTCAAAGTAGGTAGTAGTTAATGTGCTGAAAATGTCGTACCTACCTACACGAAAATTAAGCAGACGGTTCGTATAAATCCGGTTTGTTCTTCCAGAAACACAATAGCTTTTAGCGAGCCGCAAAGAAAAGTAAACGAGTCAGACTTGCCAATGAAGGGTTCCGTAAAATAAATTGCGGTTTACGATTTATGACGTATTAAAAAAAAACTACTTACTAGATCTCGTTCAAACCAATTTTCGGTGGAAGTTTGCATGGTAATGTACATCATATATTTTTTTTAGTTTTATCATTCTCTTATTTTAGAAGTTACAGGGGGGGCACACATTTTACCACTTTGGAAGTGTCTCTCGTGCAAACTATTCAGTTTAGAAAAAAAATATATTAGAAACCTCAATATCATTTTTGAAGACCTATCCATAGACACGTGTGGATTCGATGAAAAAAAAAAATTGGGTTTTAGTTCTAAGTATGGGGAACCCCAAAAAATTATTGTTTTTTTTTCCATTTTTGTGTGAAAATCTTAATGCGGTTCACAGAATACATCTACTTACCAAGTTTCAACAGTATAGTTCTTATAGTTTCGGAAAAAAGTGGCTGTGACATACGGACGGACAGACATACAGACATGACGAATCCATAAGGGTTCCTTTTTTACCCTTTTGGTACGGAACCATAAAAATGAAATCTAAAGTGGTTCAAGAAATACCGCACGCGCAACGCAAGGCATGTGATTGCGCCGCGGAAGCGCTTCCTTCGCCGCGCGCGCTGGCATTGACACACTAAGCAGCTTGTGATGGACTATCTATTGCCATTGCCATCATTGTGAAAAATGGCTTGAAGATGTGACGACTTATAACTGCCGACGCGATCAGTGCGTTTTAATCATACCATAACACGTAGAGCTCTGGCTATCTATGATATAATCTTAAGGAATTAACACTAATAAGCACGTGTTTCACACCTCCACGCCTAGGGTTGCCATATGGAAGAATTAAATGTCCTGACAAAAATCCGGACATCGCCCTAAAAATCCTGACATTTCTTGTAACAGAGATTTGGCGTAGCTTGAACGACGCACCGGCGGCGCGCTGCGCTCTGCGGTGTACTGCGGCGCTACCACGAACTTCGAATCTCGAACTTCGTATATCTCCGTCTCTATCGCACTTATGGTTTATGGTACTATAGTGACCGAAACGGAAATATACGAAGTTCGAGATTCGAAGTTCGTGGTAGCACCGCTGCGCCCGTGCGCGAATCGCGAATCACATCGCAGCTGCTCGCGTAGTTTAGTCGCCTCGTATGTTTCGCGTTGATTCATTCCTAAAAATCCGGACACTTGCCAAGTCCGGCCGCAATCCGGACAAAGGGTCAAAAATCCTGACATGTCCGGACAAATCCGGACGTATGGCAACCCTATCCACGCCACACGACCTTTTTGTAACTATTCAAATCAAAAGCACACAGAATAAATAATAGTATTCGTACTTACGTACAGAAAGTTTTCTGTCAAACAAAACTGATCGATGGCCGCTGTCGCACGTGCACGTGCTGTGTGCACGACAGAGCACGTGCTATGAGGTTGAGGGGGATGCCATAATTTAAGTTTTCTAATAGCTGTCTATTAGAAAACTTAAATGATGGCATCCTCCTCAACCTCATAGCACGTGCTCTGTCGTGTAGTTACGGTGTGTACGAGAGTGTCACTGTGAACAGTGTCAACGCGTTCGAGTGAATTGCACCTCGGAGGTGCGCGAAAGTCAAGTTAAGGCGAAGCAGAAAGAGTGACATCTCTGCCAAAAACACTTCGAAGCGGCAGGGACTTATGATACGATAGTAGTTTATGCAATCGTTATATAATGTATGCTTTTTAAGTCAAGTACCACGTTTAGGCCACGAAGCTTGCTGAGTGGCCTAATTTAGGTACGAGACTTAAAAAGCTAATTATATAACTATTGTATACAATACTTTTTGTACGAGTTAACGGAAATAATAATTTATTAAACAACTTGGTATTCTATTGAAAATCGCCCTGCTGAAATGAAGCGCAGCAGCTCAGTATATTTGCGCGTTGATGTCTTCACAGTTATCTTATAACAGCTCCTGGATTCATAAGATGACTGCTGGCGGTTATCTTATGAAACCACGAGCTCCGTGACGAACTCCTGGAGCTCCAGGATTAAAAAGTATGTGATCTTAGTTTCGTGTACGAAATCTTAATTCAAAGATTAAAGTCGACGAGTAGAAAAACATTATAATATTACCTCGCATACGAACAATAACACGGCTATGACAGTTATCGAATTGATTTATTTATCCATCACGTCAACTTTTTTTCGGCCCTGACTTACCCTAACACAGGTACCTAAACACATAAACTTCACGCAGCTACGGCTGTCACTCGAATCTTCTATATTTATTTATCGCTAACCTCCAAGTACCTTTGCAGCTTTGCTAATTAAATCATAACAAGTATAACCTTGAATGCTATATTTGGTTCTCGGTCAGCGTTTCACAATGAAGCATATTTTGCTAAATAAAACACGGTCAGAGTGGTGTCGTGCGGATCTGTCGAGTCAGCGAAGGAAACTGCTTTAGATAAACTGCTTCGATAACTGCACGTGATTATTTTGCGAGACACGTACAGTCGCCATCACATACATCGGAGCAAACAAGCACGTCACAAACATCTGAACACAACTCGATTTTCAAGTTTCAAGTGCAAGTTCAGATATTTTGACACCCTGTAGTGATCACATGTATGTGATGGCGAATGTACCTAGATCTACAATTTCAATATCTTATGGAGGTTTTGCCACACTATACTGTTTCCAATTTTAATTTAATTGAAAGTATCATTCAGGATACAAAACAGAACATCGCTTGATCTCATCAGTCATCAAGCACCAAGTAAAGTTGCACAAAGTAACAGTACTTCTGGGGTTAAAAACCCCTACAAATATGTAGGTAGGTACATTATAAATACAACAGTCATAATGTAAGTGATTTCAATTAAATTTATATTGAAATGCTTTAATTCAATTATGTAAATAATTACGACTCGTCTTTTACATTAGGCTAGGCTGTCTTTTCTTTTCTTATGATATACAAGATGTTTTTCCATGACTTTTGCCCGTTGAATCGTACCTATACTGGATAGGAAAACTTTATTGTGAGGTAGACCTCTTTTCTGCCAACACGTAAAAATCAATCAATCAATATTAAAGTTTTCTTGGCAGGTGTTTATTATTTATGAAATAAAATTAAAATTAAATAGTCATTTATTTCAGATTTGCATTCATATGCTTACACATTAAAATAGTAATAAGTTCATTAAAATATAATCAATAAGCATAAAACAAGTCAATTTTGAATTTAGAATAATTGTTATGGAGCGCAGCACTGCAGTGGTTTAGGTAATAAGCCTCATCTAGGGTTGCCAGATTTTTCTGGGCAAATATAGTATATACTACATAGTGGGTTAAAGGTCTTATAAATAAAGTACACATTAAAAAAATAAAGTATTTGTTTATTTGTAGTAGAAAATATTTTTTTTTAGAGAACTTTATGTATTTGGAATTTATGATAAAAATATAGTATTTTAGCGTATACTTTATTGTGCTTTGTATATTATAAAGTACGCGGAGCCAAAATATAGTACAGTCGCCATCACATACATAGGTACACTATAGGTGTTAAAAATATCGGCACATGCACCCGAATGCCTTGAAAATACATACCCTGAGAACTTTACGGTTTCTCTCTATGAAAACACAACAATATATCGATATCAGCCATATTTTTACACCATAAAATAGGTTGGGTAATTTGACTAAATGTTCATTAATAATCCACCTAAATTTAATACCGCAACGGTAAAAAATAATGAAAAGTAATCTTTATAAATTCCGTACAAATCAGGCGAAAATGGTATAAACTTTCTTTACTATATAATTGACTACGTCTATATACGTTCTTTGGGATACCCGCATAATCCACTTATTTTTGTTAATGAATAAACCTTTCTATAGGCCAGATGAAATTCAATATTATCTCAAGGTCGTAAATATTTAATTAAAATGCTGTTATTTCCTGATGCATATATTTTCGGATTCAGGTAGTAAGTCTCCAAATTTGTGTTATCAAACATGTTTTCATTATAAAAATACTGATAGCATTTTTGCTTGCGGTTTAATTTTTTTTCCTAACTTCCGGTCCGTAGAATTATTGACTTCAATAGTAAAAGTTTTTTAAAATAGCATATAAAAGCCGTATACAAATAATTACCCTGATATTGAATTATTTCCAAAAAACCCGTAATTTTCTCAGGGTAACAGGTATGTTGCGATGTTTGTGAGCTGCTTGTTTGCTACGATGTATGTGATGGTGACTGTACAATACTATTTAATATAGTACGTCTGGCAACCCTAGCCTCATCCCAACTGCCTGCAAACATTGCTGTTGGTACTGGCCCTCACCCTGCTTAGTAGCGAGGCGGCTCGCTTCGCTTGCGCATGATGGCAGAGAAGCTATCTACGCGCCCCTCCGCGAACATACGCGCTGCAGTAGCGAAGCAGCCCCATCATCACGGCTAGCACAAGACGGCCGCGACATACTCTCGAGCTCTGTCGCACTATCCGTCTCTTTCTAAGTGGTGTAATAAGAGAGAGACGGATAGTGCGAGAGAGCTCGAGAGTATGTCGCGGCCGTCTTGTGATAGCCGTGAAGAACCCTAATAAATGCATTGTTGTACTGTACTGCACTCGTAAAGGCGCTGTACTGCTTTGTCTAATTAGTGCTGTCAATTTAATCTGTTAAATATGATATACAGCCTACATGTTTAATATTACCTCAAATTTTAACCATACGTAGCTTTTAGTACTATGAACCGATATTGTAAGAAAATTGTTAGTTAGCTACCAAAGCGTAATTATTTTTGAATTTTTTTCGAGCAGCAATGTAATGCTTACACTAATTTGACACATGGCAGAAGCGGGTTACTTGTGACATCACATCAGTAAGACAATGTAGTGATACATTGCGTGCTGAATTATTTTATAAGGAAAAAAAAGTTGGTAGTAAAGAAAACAAATCTTGCAATATCAGTTCATAGCCCTAACAGGTGTTAGGGTTATGAACTGATAGGTAGGTACCTCTGGTTACAATTTGAGGTAATATTAAAAATACACGCTGTATAATAATATTAATGAATAATAATATATAATATTAATGAATCATAAACTTATCACCCATATAATTACTTTTAAACGACATATATCATAATTAAAATTGAGAGGTCATTTAAAGTTCAATTAAATGTAAAATTCATAAAATAACTACGTCGTGCCCTTAAAATAACGTCGTCGGAAGTTATACTATGATCCGCGGTGTAATTACTAGAACCGGTTGTATTAACGGCAGTCAGATTCCGGTGATACATTAAAAAATTAAGAGGGTTTAATTGTGTTGCTTATTTAGATATATAATTAAATTACAAAACGGGATTAAGTTAAAACACAATCCAATTTTCTGCACTATCATATTCATATTATAACAATACAGTTTTATGTTTTCACGTAAAGTTCGTCTCAATATTTTTTTTGCGTCTAATTTATTTCGCTTCAATTGGCTTGATTTTTACTCCCAATACATACTTACAAAACCAAATTACATTAAATATCTGCTGCAATGGAAACGACTTTTGTTTTTGTATATATTTGGCGTAAACCACCAAATCGTGCATACAACGTGTCCCAAAATTCAACGATAAGCGGGCACCAGCGGATGGATCTGCTTATGATGAGTGGAAAAAAAAAGAAAAAAAATATCTCAATCCTTTTTGAAATTACAAAAACAATTAAATTCTTTGAAAATCGCCATCCCTAATGGTATATTTAACGACCATGTGTACAACTTTTCAAATCATTTCTGTTTTTTTTTTGTATCGGCAACCTAAGTAGCACTGCTATCCACCACAGAGCCCTTAAAAATACCAGAATACTTGTAATTTTTACACAAAACTAACCAAAATTCCAAAATAGTATAATACTCTAGGAAAACTAGCCACAAAAAGAAACAATAAATTTTTAAACAAGAACTGACATTTTTTAATGTTGAATAAAACGATCATTTGAAGTGAATAAAGGGTCGGCAACGCGCTTGTGATTCTTCTGGAGTCACAAGTGTCCATAGGCCACGGTATTAGCTTAACAACAGGCAGGCCGTAAGCTTGTTTTCCAACGTCGTTGTATAAAAAAAAGCGGCCAAGTGCGAGTCGGACTCGCACATGAAGGGTTCCGTAAAATAAATTGCTTTTTACGATTTATGACGTATTAAAAAAAAACTACTTACTAGATCTCGTTCAAACCAATTTTCGTTGGAAGTTTGCATGGTAATGTACATCATATATTTTTTTTAGTTTTATCATACTCTTATTTTAGAAGTTACAGGGGGGGGGGGGGCACACATTTTACCACTTTGGAAGTGTCTGTCGCACTATCCGTCTCTTTCTAAGTGGTGTAATAAGAGAGAGACGGATAGTGCGAGAGAGCTCGAGAGTATGTCGCGGCCGTCTTGTGATAGCCGTGAAAAACCCTAATAAATGCATTGTTGTACTGTACTGCACTCGTAAAGGCGCTGTACTGCTTTGTCTAATTAGTGCTGTCAATTTAATCTGTTAAATATGATATACAGCCTACATGATTAATATTACCTCAAATTTTAACCATACGTAGCTTTTAGTACTATGAACCGATATTGTAAGAAAATTGTAAGTTAGTCTTAACTACCAAAGCGTAATTATTTTTGAAATTTTTTCGAGCAGCAATGTAATGCTTACACTAATTTGACACATGGCAGAAGCGGGTTACTTGTGACATCACATCAGTAAGACAATGTAGTGATACATTGCGTGCTGAATTATTTTATAAGGAAAAAAAAGTTGGTAGTAAAGAAAACAAATCTTGCAATATCAGTTCATAGCCCTAACAGGTGTTAGGGTTATGAACTGATAGGTAGGTACCTCTGGTTACAATTTGAGGTAATATTAAAAATACACGCTGTATAATAATATTAATGAATAATAATATATAATATTAATGAATCATAAACTTATCACCCATATAATTACTTTTAAACGACATATATCATAATTAAAATTGAGAGGTCATTTAAAGTTCAATTAAATGTAAAATTCATAAAATAACTACGTCGTGCCCTTAAAATAACGTCGTCGGAAGTTATACTATGATCCGCGGTGTAATTACTAGAACCGGTTGTATTAACGGCAGTCAGATTCCGGTGATACATTAAAAAATTAAGAGGGTTTAATTGTGTTGTTGCTTATTTAGATATATAATTAAATTACAAAACGGGATTAAGTTAAAACACAATCCAATTTTCTGCACTATCATATTCATATTATAACAATACAGTTTTATGTTTTCACGTAAAGTTCGTCTCAATATTTTTTTTGCGTCTAATTTGTTTCGATTCAATTGGCTTGATTTTTACTCCCAATACATACTTACAAAACCAAATTACATTAAATATCTGCTGCAATGGAAACGACTTTTGTTTTTGTATATATTTGGCGCAAATCACCAAATCGTATATACTTACAACGTGTCCCAAAATTCAACGATAAGCGGGCACCAGCGGATGGATCTGCTTATGATTAAGTAGTGGAGAAAAAAAAGAAAAAAAATATCTCAATCCTTTTTGAAATTACAAAAACAATTAAATTCTTTGAAAATCGCCATCCCTACTGGTATATTTAACGACCATGTCTACAACTTTTCAAATAATTTCTGTTTTTTTTTGTATCGGCAACCTAAGTAGCACTGCTATCCACCACAGAGCCCTTAAAAATACCAGAATACTTGTAGTTTTTACACAAAACTAACCAAGATTCCAAAATGGTATAATACTCTAGGAAAACTAGCCATAAAAAAAAACAATAAATTTTTAAACAAGAACTGACATTTTTTAATGTTGAATAAAACGATCATTTGATAATTTGAAGTGAATAAAGGGTCGGCAACGCGCTTGTGATTCTTCTGGAGTCACAAGTGTCCATAGGCCACGGTAATAGCTTAACAACAGGCAGGCCGTAAGCTTGTTTTCCAACGTCGTTGTATAAAAAAAAGCGGCCAAGTGCGAGTCGGACTCGCACATGAATGGTTCCGTTAAATAAATATAATAGCTTTTAGCGAGCCGCAAAGAAAAGTAAACGAGTCAGACTCGCCAATGAAGGGTTCCGAAAATTAATTGCGGTTTACGATTTATGACGTATTAAAAAAAAACTACTTACTAGATCTCGTTCAAACCAATTTTCGGCGGAAGTTTGCATGGTAATGTACATCATATATTTTTTTTAGTTTTATCATTCTCTTATTTTAGAAGTTACAGGGGACACACACACATTTTACCACTTTGGAAGTGTCTCTCGCGCAAACTATTCAGTTTAGAATAAAATGATGTTAGAAACCTCAATATCATTTTTGAAGACCTATCCATAATACCCCACACATATGGGTATGAAAAACATTTTTTTGAGTTCAGTTCTAAGTATGGGGAACCCCAAAATTTATTGTTTTTTTTCTATTTTTGTGTGAAAATCTTAATGCGGTTTACAGAATACATCTACTTACCAAGTTTCAACAGTATAGCTCTTATAGTTTCGGAAAAAAGTGGCTGTGACATACGGACGGACAGACAGACAGACAGACAGACATGACGAATCTATAAGGGTTCCGTTTTTTGCCATTTGGCTACGGAACCCTAATAAAATTAAATCTAAGGCGATGTAGTGCCTGTATTAATGCCAGTGGTGGCAGTCAATTCGAACATTTACTGTAATATTAATAATGTAAAAAATGTAATAAGTAAAATGAAAAACTATGTATACCATTTCTTTTGATTCATTCATTCAATATTTTTCAACAACAAAAATCCTGTTTTGGGCACATAGTGAAAGTGATTACAATCAACGTTAAAAAATGTCGGTAGTTTTGTCAACTTTTGAAAACACTTGCCATTGTAGTTAGTGGCAATACTTTTTTTTTACACCATAATGAGTGAAAGTGGACTCAAAGAAAAAATCTTTCAAAATTTTAGGGGTAAAAATAATTTTCTTTATCTTTTGTGTAAAAACTACAAGTATTCTGGGGTGTTATTTGCTACGCGTAAATGCGGCTCACCCCGCCGGTCACCCGTTACGAAACTAGACCTCTACTACGAGCTACGCTTAGTTACTACGCATCGCGGTGTCAAGGTATAATTGTGGGTGAGCGTTGAGGTGAGCTTCAAACCAGTTACAGAATAGGGGGGCTGGTATTTTTAACATTATAAAAAAACAGAAATTATTTGAAAAGTTGTAGACATGGTCGTTAAAAATACCATTAGGGGGATCGAGTTACAAAGAATTTCATTTTATTTGTAACTTCAAAAAGGAATGAGATATTTTGTTTTCCTTATTTTATCTCTACTAATCATAAGCAGATACATCTTGTTCGCTTGTCCTTGAATTTTGGGACACGTTGTATAACGCCATTAAACGTATCAGATCAGACCGAAAGATCGTTAATGCTTACATAAGTATGCATACGTTCTGCCGTATTTAATACCAGTAACACTACTATCGTTTTTAGGAAGGACAAACACACTTGACCTTAACCAAAATACTGGGTCAATGCGAACAACCGTCGATTGAATTTTATGATATATTAATTCAATGCATTCTTTTCAAGAAAGACTTGTATAAACAAACCGCATGAGATTATGTCATTCGACGAAACTGTGATGTTTTTCGTAAAGCGAGTGCCCACGTACGTTACCTACGTATGTAATACAGAAAATTGGACGCAGTTTTTACACGATCTTCATGATCATGGTACAGTCGGCGTCAAATATATGTTTACACTTTTGAACGGTATTCCACTGTAACAAGGCGAAATATTTAAACATATTTTTAACGTTGACTGTACAATACTTCCTACTAACGATGTGCTGTTCATGGGAACATTCTAGATTTTTATTATTGTGAGGAATATTCCCAGCTCGGAAACTTTCGGCAATATTCCCGTCATCTACTTCCTACGTACATGATCTTGTGCCTAATTAATGTAAGTTTCTCCAATTTAGACTCAATAAAGTAATAATGTTGTAGTAATAATAATTTGCATGACTTGCAAGATAATGCTTCTCGTATGTACACGGTAAGAAGAGCATTAGTGCAGAGAAGCGTTCGAAAGCTGTAATCCAGGCGGAATTGGAAATGTCCGCCGCAATTACGTTGTGGTCAAAACGCAAGAGAATTCTAATAAGAGAAACACAATCATACACGCGTATGTACATATATGTATATTCACGGGTTCGTCTAATCCCAAAAGGATGTGTTGTATTAAATAAATGTAGTAAATAAATGTGGCAGGGCAGCGTTCAGATTCTGAACGCTGCCCTGCCACATTTATTTACTACATTTATCTGAACTTCAGAACACTGCCAACATTTATTTATTTAAACTAAATATATTTCACAAAAGAAAAACTTATCGTACAAAATGCGGACTTAATGCCATATGGCATTCTCTACCAGTCAAACCTTAAGGCAAAGCAGAAAAGGTAGTGCCCACTACAGTGCAAATAACAAATTATAAAATAATAGTACGGTACTCCTATACAACATATTTATTTACACAAAACACATATACATAAGATAAATACATACATACACAAATAAATATATACCTACACAAATATTTTTTTTTCATATAGGGTAATTCCGGGGTAGATGGCCACAAGGGAGAGATGGCCCGTCGAAATAATTCCTGACCTATATGGCTATATGGCACTAGCAATAGTTTATAGTTCGCTTCGCGACGCGCATGGCAGCAAGGTGCGAGCAACTTTTTGGCGAAATAAAATCAAAAGGTAAATGAAATCCATGTTATTTGTTTCGTGTGGTGGAAATATTTTTCAGAGGGTTCTTGTTTTATGTTGTTATGATATTTGTTTCGTTAAATAATAGTTATTTTTGTTTTGGTTTCAACGTATACAAGTAACAGAAATTGCTCACATCGTGTTGTGACTTGTTTTTTTTTTAGGTGTGGTCATCTCTCCCGGAGGAAAAGGAGAGATGGCCAGTGTTAGTCGGTTTGTGATGGCCATATCTATCCGCTAGCATAGCTATCCGAAGTCTATATGATAGCAGTGACGACAACCCATTTAAAATGATAGTAAATCAGAATAAGAAAAGAAGTTAAATAAAAAAGAGATAATTGTCGCGGGTGTGGAGAAAATTATTATGAAACTCTTTTCTTCGAGGACTGGCTTCAATGCACGGTGTGCCAGTTTTGGGGTACACGAGAATTGCACTGAATTTGAAGACGTGTGCTCTAAATGTGGTGTAGAGAAAAAAAGGCTGTTAAAAAATAAGAAATAAGACCAAAAATTATATATCATAATTAGAATTAAGGATATGGCCATCTTACCTCGTATGGCCATCACACCCGGGCACCTCGGGAGAGATGGCATATCGTGAATTTTAAAAAATATTTTATTTTTATGCGATATCATTAGAATTTGCTATTTTTCTTTCTATAATTCCAAAGTTGACTGTTTAAAGTTTAATTACAAATAAAGAATTATATAATAATATGCAAGGTTTTTTTTTAACAGCATTTAATAAAAACTATGGCCAACTACCCCGGAATTACACAACTATACATAGAAGAGAATTTTTTTACACATTTTGTAGTCTTTATTCGTTCGTGTCAGTTAAATCTTTGAATTTATAATAATAATTCATTTCTACCGTATATCTGCAGAACCTGTCTTAAACATTTTATTCATTTAAAGATTTCTACAATAACTTCATATTTACTAAGGCGGGAATTATAAATTTATATCCTTGTCTACTAAATAAAAACAACAAAATATTCCTACAGAATGTAAACAGCATGATAAAAATATCACGTTCACGTCCGTTTGTCATTCACAAAAAATATTGTTGTTTATTTTTAAGGTTAAATAATTGAAGGTTGACGAAACCTGTATTTGCTCTTGAATTTGCATAGCTGGTAACTAAGTAATACCACAGAATAATTAATAGTACCTAATACCAAAGATTATGTAGATAACTCATTATTGTTTTTTATTAGGGTTCCGTAGCCAAACGGCAAAAAACGGAACCCTTATAGATTCGTCATGTCTGTCTGTCTGTCTGTCTGTCTGTCCGTCCGTATGTCACAGCCACTTTTTTCCGAAACTATAAGAGCTATACTGTTGAAACTTGGTAAGTAGATGTATTCTGTAAACCGCATTAAGATTTTCACACAAAAATATAAAAAAACAATAAATTTTGGGGTTCCAACTGAAACTCGAATTTTTTTTTCATCAAACCCATACGTGTGGGGTATTTATGGATGGGTCTTCAAAAATGATACTGAGGTTTCTAACATCATTTTTTACTAAACTGAATAGTTTGCGCGAGAAACACTTCCAAAGTGGTAAAATGTGTGTCCCCCCCCCCCTGTAACTTCTAAAATAAGAGAATGATAAATCTAAAAAAAATATATGATGTACATTACCATGCAAACTTTCAACGAAAATTGGTTCGAATGAGATCTAGTAAGTAGTTTTTTTTAATACGTCATAAATCGTAAAAAGCAATTTATTTAACGGAACCCTTCATGTGCGAGTCCGACTCGCACTTGGCCGCTTTTTTACGTTCTCTTAATCCAGTCCGAATTTTAATTACTTTCAAATTTTAATTACAGTGTACCTACCGCCCAAGTGACTTGAGTAGGTACGAGAAATATAAAATTACGAGTATTTTCATTAGGCAAGTAATGCCGAAATACAAAATATTCATGTGGCTAAATAACTTCTTACACAAAATATCTAGTAGCGAAATAAACATTATCAGTGTCTATTTAGCGATAAAGGGTGAGGGTGATAGTGGTTACACAGGGTAGTAATTGTTCGCAGTAGAGATCACGAGTGTATCAGCAAATGTCACTCACTCAGAAAACAAATACAAAAGAAAACCGGCCAAGTGCGAGTCGGACTCGCGCACGAAGGTTTCCGTACCATTATCTATAAAAACAGCAAAAAAATCACATTTGTTGTATGGGAGGCCCCTTAAATGTTTATTTTTTTCTGTTTTTAAGTATTTGTTGTTGCGGCAACAGAATTACATCATCTGTGAAAATTTCAACTGTCTAACTACCACGGTTCATGAGATACAGCCTGGTGACAGACGGACAGACATACGGACAGCGGAGCCTTAGTAATAGGGTCCCGTTTTACCCTTTGGGTACGGGACCCTAAAAACGACAATGGTAAAGTTTGTCCACCAATTTTAATTTTACATACTTAAGAGTCCGCAGTAAGCTCGGCTGAATTTCACCTTCCCATACAAACGGAGTTTCGTTCTCATTATAAAACTACGTGTTGGATTGTAACGAAACTTTGCATATACAAACAATGACATGAGGTTTATGGTAGGTAATTAGTTTACATGGTTCCAGTTTATAAAACAAACGAAATACAGCAAAAACAAGATTTGTATGAAAAACTTAAATTTGCTGTCAATTTTTACTATGTTATCTGAAGCTACATAAACTAATTACAGACCTGGATGGTACTTAACTTATTCTAAGTACAAAGTTTCAGAGCAAACTAGCTAGTCGTTTTAAAATGAAGCGTAACTACGTTTGTATGGAGAAAAGCACAAATAAACGCTCCGGTGTAGGTATAACTAGAATATATAACATAACACATCCATGGGGGCCAAGTGCGCGTCGGTTATATAAAGATTTTGGCGACGCGCCTAATAGAGGCCTCGGGCGACCAGAGGGCTAGCCACTATTTCGCACAGCGTATTAATATCGCTATACAGCGAGGAAATACGGCCAGCCTTCTGGGCCTACCTTGCCTGTTGACGGCGACTTAGGCCAATTTTTTTACCTTTAGGTTAAGTTTTATATTGTTGTTATTATTAATTGCCTTTTAAAATTAGAATCTCATATCCTAGAATATAACATATCCGGTGTAAATAGAATACCAGTCCACAATCTTGTATACTTTTGTGAGAATCTTTGTACCCGTCTATTTTTTGGCTGTATATATTCTTAACCTATTAAATTATGCATTATGTATCCAACATCATAAGAATAATAAAGAAGATGTACCTACTTAAATATACACCATACATATTAATAAACGCGTATGTTGCATTGCGGCATCGCGATAATTATAAAGTATGATATCGCAGTGACTAAGATTTTATTATGATACTTAATTTGTGCAGGTGCTTAATGGCGTATACATTATTTATTTAAAGACCTCCACTGTTTTGCTTCGTGTCTTTCCTTTTGTCCGTGTGGCTACTGCTAGTATACGATAGTAATTCGTTTTCCATTGAGATGCTTTTTCACATTTATCAACTTTAGTTTATATGCCGATATTAATTCACCTATTCGAATGTATTTGTCAATCATTAACTTCTCAGCGATGTCATGGAGATTTTCTTGATTATTCAACTTTATCTGCCCGAGTAAGACTTTCATTTTGAATTTGCGTATTCGCCGCATATCTGTTCTAGCAGAAATTACCGATGTATCACGAAATACTAGTAGGGCGTATGGCAAACTTAAGTTGAATATATACAGATAATATACGCCGTTTCCGGGAATATTCTAGATTTGATTCTATAATATTCTCTATACAAATAGAATATTCCCGGGAACGCCACATCTCTAGTCGAATAGGATATTCTTGAGGAGCTCAGAAAAAAGATTACAGTTATTTTTAAATGTCATTTGTCTTCTTCATTCACGATTGCTAAACAAGTCATGCATGGCACCCAAGCCCAACACACATAATATGTTAGGAATTTTTGCCCTTTACCTAATAAAGAAACTGCATTATTCATTTAGACCATTTTATTAAATAGATAAATGATGCTCTAGGTACTTTTAGAGTAGGTACCTACGAAAAATCAAAAATAAAACATTTTGTGCCTTCAGACTAGACCGATGCTTCACAAGGAAACTGAAAGCTATTTTATGCTTATTGTAAGTACCAGCCCAGCATGCTATAGCTAATAACATGATCATCGCTACAATGATATTGATGGACCTGGCGTTTGTCGTGAGTTACTTTGTAGTGAAACTGTAATGTAATTTCATACAAATCATTTATTTTTTGACATGCAATAGAATAGAATTGCTGATATTATGATCCATAAATGAATGTAGATATTTTATTTCCAAGGAACAATCTAAGTATTAATTTACAGACGCCTTGGAAATGTTGATGAAACTAGGAAATAAATACCAAGTCAGGCATCGGTTGCCGAAAGCCGGTCTCAAGTCTCAACTAAGACGTCTACTAAAAGCAATGCAATTAACAACCATTCTCGATTTACCTTACCGTTCGTAAATCCATACTAATATTATAAATATTAGCTCTGTTTTTTTCACGCTTACCTACACCGCTCTTATCACATTAAGATGAGATTTGGAATGGAGTCCGTTTGAGACCGCGGAAAGGACAAAGGATATATTTTATCCCAGAAATCATCCCTTAAAGTGGTGAAAATATGGGAGTCCAAGTTTCTGTACGGGAGTCCGATAATTGATGCTGCGCCTTTGGCAAATCTAATAGCGTATTTGCTATAAGAGTTTATTTAGCCGATTAACGGGAATACGGTACGGACACGAAGTTGCGAGCAAAAGTTTGTAGCATGTACCCTTCAAGTCGCTTCTCAACGTCAAGCCGGCTGGACAAATTAATTGACGGTCTTTTTGCATTTTTTCCTGGCCAGAGTCGTTTGGACAATTCTGGGTCACCGAGGCGTGAAATATAGACCTCAAGATTCGTAAGAACTACGTTATTGGAGTTCAGACTTATACTGGCCCCCTGAGGCGTATTATTGGTGAGCGTTGTGAACACCTGCCCTTTTATGAGTAATGAGGGCACATTACCACCGGTCATTGTAGATATTGTCCAACTGCCTCTGCCACAGCTATCCTTTGTCTTATTGACTCTTTGTCGGATGTTACCAAACTTGCTCTAGTATTGCGCCAGCATTTGTGGACATAACACCGCTATGAATAAAGACAGATGTTCGGTTTGCGGCATTTTTAAGAGTTAAGTCACATGCTTTGTTTTTTTGTATTAAAAAGACCATCCATCCTTTTTTACAAATGCTTAAAGCTAGGGATGGACATAGGCTAATTATTTTCTAATACCCTCCCCCCGGGGGAAGGGGTTTTACACAGACCGTATATTACGCAGGCGGAACCGCGGGCAAAGGTTAACAACGAAAGGCTATGAAATATATCTGGTAGTATTTATAGTACATTGTGCATTAAGGGCCGTAAGAAGAGGATTACTAATGAGAGTCTATTAGAAGCCCGACACCAAAGGCGGAGGGCTTTTAATGAGTCGAGTTTGTAATCCCCTTACTGCCCGTGATACACACAATGTTTTTCATCACATGTGCGAGGAAACAAAAGATAGAAAAACCTAAGTTTCATACAACCGCACCACTCAAAAATTGACGAAATTGACAACTTCACTTACAGATTTGAGGAGTGCGAGGGGGCGTGGCGCCACATGGCCTGCTAGATTTTTTTCAACCAATCACAGACAAGAATTCTTGTGACGCGCGGCCAACTAGATTTGCCAACCAATTTGTTTGATTTGTGTTTAACCAATCAGATCACATACAAGCTCATAACTCCCTAGGGAGTTATAAATTCATAACTCCCTCGAGAGGTAAATCGGGTATAGCTGCTCTATAAACTTGCCTATAATATCTACACCCTTTACGAGCAAGTGTGATGAAAAAAATATTATTTAAACGTTACACGAACCGGTACTGTATCAACAGATTGATATTTACCCATATTATTTTATACGGGTCATTCGGAATCTAATTCAAAATATAAAAACCTCTCACAATTTAAGTAGACCGAGAGAAAGTACCTACTTAACTTCACATTTTTTTAACACATTCTATTCGAAACCATCATGCAAAAACGTCGTGATCAAGTTTGTGTGTGTGTTTTCTTATATACTTAGTGTTGTTTGTATGCCAGTGAGATTGAACTCGACCAAATGTGTGAATGAACTGTCACTCGTCGCCTCGCCACGCTACCCGCTGGCGTCCAGATCACGGCCTTAGGTACCCGGATTTTATTGTTGTTAACTGCTAAAAGTCTCACAGGTTTATGAGCTTTCTCCCATTCCGCAATAATGCAGACAGTGTCTATTAATTTTAACAGCCTGTTAAAATTTAAATAGTCAGTTAACGTTTAAATACTTTCTAATACACTGACCCTTTTGGTTTACAAAAATTACAATGTGTAAGTTAATTCCAGGGCAGGCCAAATAAATGAACATACACACAGTATATGAAGACGTACCTCTAATACCTACTTATTTATGTAGTTTGTAGTGACGGGAGCAATCAACGTCTTAACCTACCCATAATATTATGTTGTCAACAGCGATTCCCTTGACAATAAAATTAAGTATTTCGATGAACCTTAAGCCTACTGAATTTTGTTAAGATTTTTTTGGTACAAGTACGTGTACGTTACAAAAACATTCATTAAATATACAAAAAATAAGAGCAGACTAAATATTTCCCTTTGTGCTCAACGTTGACCAAATAAGGACACTGAAAACGAAAATGACGGACATTCACTTCCTTTACAAGATGAAATCCCGCCAGTAATGGCGTCGACACCAACCTTGCTCATGTTTCCTAAAGCCAATACTGCAAACAAAGGTGTAGGTATTCACATATGTGTTTTGGAGACAACTCTCGACGAGAAACTTGGATTTGCGTGTCTTATGTCCATGCAAACACAGCGATCATGTACTCTTAACAAAGAGAAAACTGTCAAGGTTTATTACAGCCAAACTTTCATAGTTAAGTGCTGTCTAACTGCGAAACTGTATACCTAATATTACAAAGAAAAGCCTTCTAAATGTATGGATGTAACTAACTACCTACTGAACGTGGTTTTCACTAATGTGTACCTTTTTTCTCGTGGATGGCTTTAATTTAAATGTATAATTTAAGTACATACCTACATAATGTGCAATGTTTATGTAGATACGTAATGTAATTCGTGCGAAGCACGGGAAGCGCCGCTAGTACTTAGCTAGGTCATTCGTAGGAGTACCTATCGATGCTCGTTCTTATTTTGTAGGTACGCAAACAGCAACTTTAATATCTATGTACATACGAAAATAATAAAAAAATACCTATATATGTATTTATGTCAGTGGTATACAGGGTGACTGGTAATTCGACCTATTCCTTGAAAGGTTATACTAGAGCTAATTTGCAACAATTTATGTCCAGTCAACCAGGGGTCGAAACTCGCTGGTTTCCGAGATATTCGAGCTTTTAGTTTGTATGAAAAAATTATCCTTGCAGCCATAAGCTGGTGATTGTGACAAAAGTACTTCCAATTGGATGGTAAAAAAACATTTTTGTCACAATCAGCACTTTAAGGCTGCAAGGCGATTTTTTTTCAAACAAACTAAAAACTCGAAAAATTAAAAAAAATCGTGTTTTGACCCCTGGTTGACTGGACATAAATTGTTGCAAATTAGCTCTAGTATAACCCCTTTCAAGGAATAGGTCGAATTACCAGTCACCCTGTATATTATTGTATATGTCGGCGGCCGATCGTAAAATCCGGCAGATCACGAAATTCCTCGGCATATCGTGAAACGCCGCCATTTCATGATTTGGCTAATGGGTTTTGTACAAATATAATGTTGCTGGCTCTGCTATAAAAGGTATTGAATGCAACTGAACTAACTCGGACCGAACATGATGAAATCTTTACGGTAGGTAATTAACAGAGACCACATGATACAATAAAGATCAAATCAAGTAAACATCAATTAAAAACTTCTTCGCTTAAAAATCGTAACATTGGGATTACGATTTCTAAACGAAGACGTTTTTAATTGATGTTTCCTTAAACATCCGGACAGTTATGAAATCCCCACTGTCATTGGTAATTACAGATTAAAATTGTACACTTTAGTTAAACGAGGGCTGTTTGATAAGTACCCGTGTTTAGAAAAAAAAAAACACATTTTTTTGTATATGTATATTTATTTATCTACGTAGTCACCTTTTAACTCTATACACTTGTTCCAGCGGTATTCTAGCTTTAATAAGCCATCCAAAAAATAAGATTTCGGAAAGTCGTCGAAATAGGCCTCTGTGGCGGCGATGACCTCATCATTTGACGCAAATCTCTTTCCGCCGAGCCATTTTTTTGGGTTTGGGAATAAAAAAAAGTCGCATGGGGCTAAGTCTGGTGAATATGGTGGATGCAGCAGCAATTCATTGTCATAGAAGGTGTATTATCCTTGTAAACAGCTTGCATTTGTACTTTTATCTCATCACATGTTTTTCCTCCCAAAAACAGAAAACGAATTACAGAACGATACTGGGGACCGATTTTTGACTTTCGAGCGCTCGAATCTTTCACTCGAAAACAGACTAAAATTACGAAATGCTGTTTTCAAATAGCGATAGAAAATTGAAAAGCGAGTGGTATTGACCACTCGTATTCAATTATATCGGTAGAAAGTTAGTGCCTGCTATTTTGTCGAATAAAAAATCGTATTTACTTTTATTTAATTTTCGAGCGCTCGAAAGTCAAAAATCGGTCCCCAGTTCTTTCTCCATATTTGCAATTAAAATCGAAATCTGACATTCAACATCCAACAGCAACAGAAAATGTTTGCACCCAAATTAAGACGCCCGCTGGTATCACCGAACCATTTCAGGTCAAAGTTGGCGTTCACCAGGGTTCGGCTCTGAGCCCTCTACTCTTCAATTTGAGTATGGACTACATCACTAAAGCCCTGCAGTCTCGAATCCCATGGTGCATGCTGTACGCAGATGACATTGTACTGATAGCAAAAACAGCATCGGAGCTACAACAAACTTTTAACACGTGGTTAATGGAACTCGAAAAACACGGATTGCGTATCAGTCGCACTAAAACTGAGTACATGGAGTGCGATCTGGGCGGGACTGAGGAGTTAAACTGCAAAATACAGATCGGCGACGCATCACTGCCCAAAGCCGAACGCTTTAAATATCTCGGGTCCATGCTGACGACTGATGCGCGCGTAGACGAAGATGTGAACCACAGAATTAATACAGCCTGGATGAAGTGGAGAACCTTATCAGGGGTACTGTGCGATACTAGGATGCCAGTAAAAACGAAAGGCAAAATATACAAAACCGCAGTGAGGCCTGCTATGTTAATGCGGATGTTATAATGTTTGTGCGGAATGCTGGACTGCCCTAAAGAAGCACGAACAAAAACTGCACACAGCAGAGATGAAAATGCTGAGATGGGCGGGTGGCGTAACGCGACTAGACAAGGTTCGCAACGAGTATATCAGGGGATCGTTCAAAGTAACTCCAATACCAGCAAAGCTCAAAGAATGTAGGCTCCGTTGGTATGGTCATGTAATGCGCCGAGAAGATGACTACTCCGTAAAGACAGTGCTTAATATCAACACCCGACCCCAGCTGAACTGGGACAAGGGCAGGAAGAAGAAGAAGACATTCAACAGCCGTTAAACGAAAAAAAACGAAAGAATGCTGTGATATATTTTTAATTTTTCAGGGTCATGAAGGATGCCTTAAAACGGTCGTATATATATTTTCAGCCAGTGATAAGAATAACATTTGAAAACGGGTACTTATCAAACAGCCCTCGTATAGAGTAAAACGAGTAGTGTACGTACGTCTAGGTACGTACACGTACCCCCTAATTACGTATACACTAACTCGTTCTACGTAACAGATTACATTTTTTATGAATGTACAAACATGGTAGCCAATTTTTAAAGTGCCATCGCAAATTATAGGCAAATTACCTCTTAGCAAAAAACAACCATAGTTTAAAATCTTCTGTAACCCTGCCTCGGTTAACGCTCATATAATAATTAACGTTGGGTAAGCGTCCTCGACATGTGGTGCGAGTATGTGGTCGGTGTCGTCAAGGCTTTATGTTCGTTTGAACTATTTTGTTGGAGTTTAAGGGGTCCATTCATACTACACGTCATTCTGTCTGGTTTGTGATCGTGCCGGTTTGAGGCGCACCGCAAACTTCCAAGATCGATGTTCAAAGTCAAACGTCTCTTCTTTCGCACTTGCCCAATTCAAATGATAGAAATGGAGATATTTAAACTTTACTCAATAAATGACGTAATTCGGAGGGCAATGGTGTCTGCTAACTTACCGTGTGTGTTGGAACCTCAGGGTCTAAGTAGAACAGACGGTAAGAGACCGGACGGGTTGACACTGGTTCCGTGGGCGAGGGGTCGTAGTCTCATTTGGGATGCAACATGCGTAAGCACATTTGCCCCCACACATCTCGCTCACACAACGCGACGGGCAGGAGCAGCTGCAGAAAAAGCGGCTAGGCTAAAGCACGCGAAGTATGCGAACTTGGAACCGGTGTACGATTTTGTTCCGGTCGCAGTGGAGACATCTGGGCCGTGGTGCGAGGAGGCAAAGTCGTTGGTGAAGGCGTTAGGACGACGTTTGAGGGAAAGGGGCTGCGATCCCAGGTCCGGTTCGTACTTGGTACAACGGATTTCACTGGCAATACAGAGGGGAAATGCTGCCGGTATATTAGGGACGTTTACGCCAGGGGGGCTAGCATGCTAATTTTTACGTCGGATTATGTGGTCACACAACTGTCAGTTCCCATACGTTTTTGACGTTTGTGTTACTATAAAACCGTGGATAAAATTAGCATGCTAGCTACACAGGTACTTATCGGGCCTAGAATTCAATACCGTAATATTGTTTTTCTTTCCCATGTATATATATTTTTGTTTAATTTTTGTAACCGAGTCTTGACGAAGCATGTTGCTGATTATTGGTTGTAAGTATTTAATATTAGACGAAGTTTGTTGCGGATACTCACTCTGTGCTCATTTTTGACGAAACCTGCGCTGTGGATATTTAACTTTGTGGATTGCTTTGATTAAGTATGCTTTGAATAAATAAATGTAGTGTTATACCTTTTCTTTAAACTTTTAAGTCTTTTAACATTCGAGTAGCCGGTTACCGCCCGAGTACCTAACCTATGTACTATGCTATTTCTCGATCGTCAGGCTCTTATTTTTTATTTCATAGTTTACTGCAAGACAGAGGCCTACTTAGAACGCTCTACTAACGCATTGTGATTCGATTACAATCGAATTCACAGGTGCACTGCCGCTATCACACATTAGAGACTGAGACATTTAGCTAATGAAAACGAGAGCGTACCAGTGAATGCAATTTCAACCTAATGTTAATATGTCAATAGTGCATTCCGGAATGGAGGCCCAGGTGTGTGCATGAAGCCCTTTAGCTAATATAATTTTGAACACCACAATGCTCTTTAAAACGATGCGGTTCACGATGTTGCGTAGCGCAATATTTCTGTACCTATAGAAATATGTACATATCTGCCATTCCAATAGAGTTTATGTCGTGTCGTTTAATGTTGGACGACATCCAAGCAAGAGTGGCAGCACAGGTAACGGAAGTAAATTATAATTTATGATCAAACATTGCTTAGTCATAAAAAAACTAAGTGATCACGATTCTTCCGGACTCCGGTAAAGCAGGGGTCTGTGCGACTATAGTAGGTATATTAGATTGAAATCATATTTACGTTTGTAGCGCGCGCTCATTTCTAAGTACGCCTTGCAAACATGCGAGAACGAGAGCAGGCGGTCAATGTCAATTGGTTTTAAGTCTAATACGTCTAGCCAGATACACCCCCTGGGGTACACTACACTTGCATCGTCGGATGCCCATAGGGTCATTCTCATGAAAAGCGTTTCAGCTTTTTAGCCGCTTAGTAAAATCAATAAAAACTATAGCGAAGATAGATTTGGAATTTGTAAAATTGATCCCACTTGGTCACTGCATCGCGGTTATAATAGAATAGGTGATGGTTGATCTCAGAACATAGCATTCATATATCTGTGCAAATGATCGTAAGAGCTGGCAAGTATTTCACCAACTTGACAATTCCCATGCACTTGTCGGGTGTCGGATGCAACAAAATAATCGTCCTCTTGTACATTTTATATGAGGCTATCCGATCGTATACACGATTCAGATACGCTAAGAACATGTGAACAGCATCGTATTTAATAATAACATACATGTATTGCCACCAGAAACCCTTCTGGATCGCATAACTTTTCAAACGCACGTTAAAACAACTCAAATTGTCCCATACAAAAAGCGACATTTGGCCTACCTGCCGTATTAGTTTACAATGAATTACTTACGTGATCAACCTGCAGAACACCCGGTTTTTTGTCGGATCCGACACCCAACAAGTGGGAACTGAATCACAGTAAACCTAAACATGTTAGCAAAGTATAGTCTATGCAGTATCTCAGCGTGTCTGTGAGTGCGTCAAACACATCGTCTGTTTGTACGGATTTGTTTTACCGATTTAAACTAAATATTTACCGTCCAAGGACAGCGTTTGGAAGACACTTTCTTAAGAATCACCCACCCGAGGACGCAATCCGGTTTGCTGCACCGACCTTGCACTTGATGCGTTGCATAACATACCACTCTCACTTTACTTTATTGACTGCTATTAGAATGAAAGTCGTCGTTTAGAATAGAGCGCACAATAAGAATAACCGATATTTATAGAAATGTATAAAGTGAGAATACTCTCTGCTAAATAGTGTACATACTATACCTAAAATTCCCATTTGAAGTTTTTTGAAAAATAATTGTTTAAATGCGGCGCGTGAAAATTTTCGATGGGCAACCCGGAATAAAAAACCGGTCAAGTGCGAGTCTGACTCGCGCACCGAGGGTTCCGTGCAAACGTTCATACACCATACCCGCCACGTCACGACCCCAGTCATTCTTGAACTGAACAATCTTAACGGCTCATAGTAGAGCATTACCGTTGTACAGCGCCATCTGCATTTTGGTACTAATAACTTGCAACTAGTATGTTTGTTTATCAGCGATATTTTTTTATCACGCGTACCGATTTCGGTTATTATTTTTTTATTTAAAAGAAGGGACCTTAAACGATAATTTCATAGAAATTTGAAGTCATTACATTTCATACAAAAGTAATTTAATTACAAACTTAATTAAGAAATGATTTTTGATAAATAAAAAAAAATACGCTAGATAGAGGTATCATTTTATTTTTCCTGTCATTTATGTTACTCTTAATCATATGAAATACTTTCAGAACTTTTGCTTGGTAAACTTCGAAGATAAGGAGGGGGAATAGTATGTTTTTCAACATTTTCTTTAATAAATCAAAATTTAAGCACTGTAGAAAAAAATAAAAATAGTTTTAGAAACCGCAACTTAAACCCTTTCATATAATACCCAATTTTACCTATTAACTAGACTTTGATTTTTAACCCCCCTTCATATTCGTCATTTACACAGAAAATAAAAATGTTTATTTACATTTTTCATTTTCCATACACGTGTCTTAAGTCTTAACCCTCTTAATAGTTGTTCCAAATTTCGAATTGATAGCTTATGTAGTTCCTGAGATATTTAACGTTGTGACAGACTGTCCAGACGGGCAGACGGACAGAGTCGCACCATAAGGGTTCCTTTTTTACCTTTTTGGTACGGAACCCTAAAAAGCTATGAAAGAGTTTAGAGTATCCATAGGCTCATCTAAAATAGTAGTTTATGTGAGTACATAATGAAGGGCATTAAACACGAGTGTGGGTTTATGAAACGAGCCGCGTACGAGTTTCATAATAACATCACACGAGTGTTTTAATACTTTTAATGCCTAATTATGTACAGTTACATACACTACTTTATCTATCCACATATCATAAGCCTCCATGATGCTTTCAGGAGCCGCATATTATGACCGGCATCGCGGCGTTGTTTTCTGGCAGCTGTCATAGTATTTTTTTTAATTCAGAGACAAACTAGAGTCGGCGCCAACTGTCATGTGGTTCGATATCTTACTTACGTGCGACATTTGTCAAATTTGTATGCAAATTGACAATTCATTTCGAACTAAACGTCATCTCGACTGATATTAGAATAGAGGTCAAATCAAATTGCTGTTTTTCAGAGGTGTTCGAAATTTGAATGTAATAATAGCATCGAAATCGATGTTATTATTTAGCAATAATAACATTTTCACAGATAAGAAATTTGTTCTAACAAAACAGTCTGTTTTTATGGTGGTCATAATGTGCGGTTCTTGAACGTATCATGGAGGGTTTATGATATTTGGATAGATACATACATTTTAGGCACGCTGGGATGGGAATCGGCTTGTATGGGCGCTCCGCCACTGCAGTACACAGTAACTTGTTACTTGTAACCGTAAAGAAAGTTTTCATCCCTATACCTACCTAATTCATTAGAAACGTGCAAGTAAATAATTTTACCTTTGCAAAATTCGAATGTCAAAAATTATCAATAAGCCCTTATTTATTTAAACCTATCTCAAGATCAAAGACGCTTGAATATAGTTCAATTGTATTGTACAAATATACCTAGTAATTATCATTACCAATGCTTATTAACATAAGTGTTTACTTCGTTGTTTGTCTATGCAATATTGACTGTATTGCACATAATAACAGAATGTCGAGTATAATTACATCTTAGACAAAACATCACTGCAGTTTGCCTTGCCATGCAGTTCCTAGTCGTATACTTAACATCGAATTAGTGCAGGTTAATAAATAGGTCTACATAAAACAAGGTATGAAAATAATCAATACCTTGAATTAATAAGAGCTTCTTTGGTATCGAACAACTCATTAAATTAAAGGTATATAGTTAGTTGACTAATTACCATGTTCTACTACTACTTATTTACCAAGTACGATTTAGTTCAATTCGATATATATACTTAATTACGTGTTTGGGAGAAAAATGGGCTAAATAGCTATAGTAATCAGGATATATTACTAAGAAATTAGAGTATATCAGGGAACCTGATGATAATTTTCAACAAATATTTAAGCAACTAAAGACCTGTCTCAAGAAAAATATATGCTTAATTTTGTTTCTTCTAACTGACTGTCATTGCTGAATTCTAAAAGCGCATGCTCAGTGAAGCGTTGTAAGTCTGACCTTCAGTACATAACGTTACAACAATACAGACAATTAGCACTAGTTTCGTATTTAATAATACGAAATACTTTGGCATTTAGATACCAAGCTTAGTTTTCTAGATTTATTGCAGAATACTACGAGGGCAGTATATTTTAAGCAACAAATACACAAATGTGGTGTTTGTAAGCTCTGTTGGCAATTAGGCTGTTGTATTTATTGTTTTGATAAGGCTAACTACATTTATTCAAGCAGTTTCAACGAGCACACACCGATCAGCTGTTGCAAAAGCATCTCCGGCCTTAGGACAGAGTGGTAGGGCAAACAGTCCGTTGCGACAGGCAGGCTAGCAAACATAACGAGCGTGCTAGGACACTAATCAGCACGCATACTCGCGTGACCCCGACGCGACATTGACTCTGGATTTTCGTAATCGCATCCAAAAACCTGCTCACTATAACCAGTTTCTTTATAAAAACGTAACAAACTACGTTCATTGTCGGCATCAAACAACTGTACAGCAGCTACTGAATCGTCACATAACACTCGGTGCACAATGATCTAAATGTCAAGGCAATGTCAATGTATTTTCCTTTGGTAGGTACTTGTATCAATAAGCCGCCTAAGAGCCTGAAAGTTGGAGGTAATAAATTGCCTCCAACTTTCAGGCTCAGGCAGCCTGAAAGTCGATGTTGCCGATAATAACACTACTTACCTACTAGAATAAAGCGCTTTCTATGCGTTGCCTGCATAGAATAAATCAACATGCATCATTATTCTGCTCTAAGTACGATAATTTTAAGGCCGCGCAAGATTGCATCCTCTACATTAAAATGCAATCTTGCATTGACCTTCTGACATGACAGAACCTTGCACTGATTGCGCTGCAATGTACCTTACTTATTGTTTTCCTTCATTACATCCCTTCTATGCATGGGAAATAACAGAAAGTAATACAATATATTAGCTCTCTAAAATGTGCTCATTCGCTACAGGATAATGATCGTTCAGTTTATATCCGTTACGTAAAATTAGATAACGGTAATTATAGACGGAGGATGCGTAGGTAGTACTTTTAAGTGCACACCTACCTGTTTCACGAAACGAACGTAGTACCTATAGCTACTAAAACGGGAGTAATTAAAAAAACGCTCCGCCGAATTAAGATTCTTAAACACCGTTAACGAAACTTTAACAGTTAGGTGCCCATGTCTGACCGAGTGTACCAAATTAAGTAGTTGTTGGTACTCGTAGCTGCCAGCGTATATTGCAACCTTCTTGCTGTACGAAGCAATGAATCCTGCACTTATCAAGGCTCTTGGTTTCCGGTGCAAGGCAAGCTAATCACCAAGTCGTGCGACGTGGAGTAGATGGAGTGGAACCGTCAGTGGCTTAGCCATAAACCGGAGCGTGCCGACAACAGCCGACCGCTAACCCACAAGTTTTTGCAAGTGACCACCAAACGTGAGTTATCATATTGAGAGGCTGTTCACTTCACATTTGGAAAAAGTTCAAAAGATGACCGGTCATTTGTGGGTAGGCCACGTCAATCATGAATGTGGACATTAGTTTTATCGTAGGTAATGATAAATTGCGAACATTTGTCTTCTTCGTGAAGCAATATCATATGCTGCTTGATGTGTTGCAACAATCGCATTAGCTGTCAATCTACAGATTTGCACAGTGATAGGATGTGGAAGAAACGCACTTTACATATATATCTCGGGGTTGAGCAACCGCGCTCGCTCGCAGTTTTGCAAGTGCAACAAAGCGGGCATATTGTAGAAATATATAGCAAATAGGTAGGTATATTATAAAATCCTTTTTGCGTATAATGAAATAGCGCACCCCTGATAAGTAAGTAGTTAGAAGTAATATTTTTTTGATGTAATCTGTTAATACGTGACCTCGCAACACAACAGGTTGATTAACACTAAAATTGTTAGCAAAAGTATGACTCCATACAGATAAGTATCGTGTACGTAAATTAAACGTCAGAATTACGCAAGAGCTTGTATCAAGCATGTCGTCAAATAACTCATCCTGATTATAATCAGCACTTACGTGACATTGTTTATTGCAATAATAATAAAAATTACTCACCCTGCTTGTTAATATCCCATAGCACGACTTTGCATCCCAGTCGAGCGAGGCGAAGCGATATAAGGCTGCCCAGGCCGCCACCTCCACCCGTCACCACAGCGATTCCTCCCTTCAAATCCTTCTTAGGATATCCGATGATCGATCTGTATATACCACGGATGATATGCCCGACGACAATGAGGACAAACCATATTATGTCGAAAACAGTCTGCACTATGGTATATTTGTTTCGCATGCATTCTGGGATTTCTCTGGTCAAGGGACCTTCCCTCATACCATTGATGTACTCTTGGGTCTCCACGGACATCTTGATGGAGGAACTGGTGAGCTATAGCGAGTTGAAGTCGCTGTGCATCACTTGCGTCGGTGTCGTTTGATGCTAGCTGGACTGGCACATAATTCACTGGATTCCGCTGTCATCTGAAAAGAAAGACATGATATCAGTTGATATAAATTGACGATTGTGATGCGTAGTTTTCTTAAACTTGTTGATTGACAATTGTAACCTATCTACCTATAAATACATACTACTTTACCACCCAGTTTAATGAAGATATTGACTCTCTAACAAAGTCTAGCGAATATATATATAAAACTGAGCTAAATGAATACTAAATTATAGTGTTTTTATATCTATAATCTGCTTAATTAAGATAACGTCTAAAACTAAAATAGAATGTACAAATTACAGTGTTTAAAAAAGCAATCGCGCATTTTTAACACTTTCATTATCTTCCATCAACCAAATACGTTGTACAATGCAAATTCCAAAACATTTATCAGAAATGAAACTGGCAAATTGTTTATTTATAGTCGAATTTCCGGTTGACATGTGGGCTAGATCTAGAAGCTAGATAGTTCTAGAGTCGTACGTATTGCAAAACTTGTCATGGATAGGCTCGGACGCGGACGTCGGAAAATTCTGTGTGGGTTCAACTTCAACATACGAGACTCGAAAGTGAGTGAGGTGTAAATTTGTATTAAGTAAATTAATAGAGTTGAGTCAGTTATGTGTCTGAGGATTTTAAAGAGCCATGTAATTTTTTTGACTCTGTTGTTAATGTAGGTACTCTATGTGTTGATGCCATTGAGAGACTTTGGTCTATGATTATAAATTTTACTTTTTCTAGCAGTTTACAGTTACATGGACTATTAGTGTTAGTTCAGTTAAATTGAGTACAGTCGCCATCACATACATCGGAGCAAACAAGCACGTCACAAACATCGGAACACACCTCTATTTTCAAGGCAATAGGGTGCATGTGCCGATATTTTTGAACACCTATAGTGTACCTATGTATGTGATGGCGACTGTACCTACTGCCCGTTTTTGATGTAATTTCTCTTGTCCGCATTTAGTGTTAGCAGGTTAACTTTCAGCCAGTTATTGATCTTATAAAGTCCTCTTTCAGCAGCACCGTATACCGAGTCCCATTTTTGTCTTGTGAATACGACCACCGCGTGTCGTCAGCATATGAGAGTATGTGTCTGTCTTGAATATGCATGTCAGTTAGGTCATTTACATATATATACCTATACCAGAAATAAGGTCAGCCCCAGGAACACATATAAGACTTAAGCTATTTGGGTGGTAGTGAATTAAGCGGAATGTCGGAATGCGCGCGCGCAGGGCTCGGACGCGTCGTGTTGCAACATTTGCAGCAACTGGTCGCCGGCGCAGGTTCCGGCCCGAGACTAGAGGAGATGCAGCGGTAGCGTAAAGGCCTCAACACACCGGTCGCGGGCGCGGGTCGGGCGCGCGTCGGGCGCGGCGCGGGCCCGCGCAAGTTGTAAAACATTGAAACTACACTTCAAACACAATTCAATTTCAATGTTTTACAACTTGCGCGGGCCCGCGCCCGACGCGCGCCCGACCCGCGCCCGCGACTGGTGTGTGGAGGCCTTTAGAGTTTGCAGGTCGATTGTAATATTAAAATATGCATTAGCGATTCGAGCGAGATGGTAGTTGTAAAATTCATCCTTTTTTTCCCGTAGGTTATCGAAGTCTAAATGTGCTCTTAATTAGTTTATCTAAACAGTTCTCATCAAAGACAAAACCAATCTCAAGACTTCATGCAGTTGGCTTGTGATTTAGGCACTTAAAAGAAGCCAGGCGCTTAGGTATTTGTGTACTTTTGACTTGAGGACAAGCCGATGCACGCAGCATTGGCTTGTCCTCAAAAGTACATGAATAAGTAAAAAATAAGCGCTCGCTTAAGGACATTGTTTATTATCATCAATTAAGATTAGACCTTATAATATATGTATACCTACTATACCTACCTCATTCCATATATCACTCGATTTTTTACGGACAAATGTTTCGTTTATCTGGGATATCAAAGGAAAATGTCGTACCTACTAGTTTTACTTAAGTATTTCGATTACTATGTGCTTTACAAACCTAACAATGTTTGTGCTTTTCAATTTTTTTTTGTTTGATCTTATATGGAATATTAAAACAAAATATTAAGATAAGAACCCGCTGAATGTGAAACCGCGCCTGAACATCCGGAGCCCGTCAACACGCGTCAAGAAGGTCGTCTGAATATCGCATTCCGTCACAACCTCATCGATCGATATTTGACCTGTGTAATAAATCTGAAGAACGTTCAATATCACATTAAAGGCTTATTTCACTGGTCGATTAAGTCCATCTCGTGTATGCGGAGATTATGGCTTATTTTTAACAATTTTAACCTTTTGAACGCCACTCTTCACGTACTTAAGTGTCACAGACACGCCAACCTTTTTTCCATAAGAGAGTAACCATGAAGCTTATATGAAAGACAAGGTTGTTTTGACAGCGGACGTCGTAATACTTGCGTTCTTGGCGCTGCGGGCACGACAATACACGACGCTTTTAGGCTTCGAGCAACACGGCCTTCCTAGCGGAAGGGAATCGCCATAGCTATGAATATTACAGTCAAACAATACTGTCATTTCTTGCGGGGGGGGGGGGGGGGGGGGGGTTGCTGTAACGATGACACTACTACATCAAAAATGACACAATACACGGGAAAAACTTGCACACCATCATACATTTTTGTGTATGAAGCATGCCCACTTGGGCTTGTACTTTGGCAGACGGGAAATGGTGCGAATGCCTACTCCCTTCCGTGTTGCTCGTAGCCTTTAGGCGTTCTTGGCGTTAAAATGGTTAAGGAAGAAAACAAAGTAGCTTGAGCACTTCCCGCAAGCGTGATCATTAGTGCAATTACCCTACAGCCGCATATATACGAGTATATGTAGCCTATGTAGAGTATGTAGGTATTGTGTATGTGGACAAGTAAATTCTATTTCACGGGCTACGGTCCAAACGGCTCGATGGAATTTGACATGTGTGGTGTAGTTGGATTACTCTTAATCGTGGGAGTGAATATTTGTAAAAAGGAGTTGGCTTTTTAGAAAAAGCTTTTGATTTCACTTGTTATGAGAAGATTTTACTTTATATCTACAATTTATTTTACGACAAACGATAACTGAAATTGTGATACCTAATAACGAAACGACATTACACTATAAATTGTTAAGGTGGGAACGGTAATTATGAATATCAAGTGACTAAGACTATTAAAAGACAATAGAAATCCCTGGTAAAAGTTATAAAATAAAACAATTAACAAATCCGTAAATTATATATCTATTATAAACATTCATTACCGACACGATTCGACAATCACCAAACAAACGACGGTTAGTATGAAATTTAAAAAAAAAACACTACTCGTCCTATACCGCGGCCGTATATATACGGCCAACATTATTTAAAGGAATTTAAACCATTTTGGGTTGGAATACATTTGCATTTGTTTTGTTTTGGCCTTTTTTGAAACAAACGAAATTCAACTCTATACTTCTTACGTTAGTTGATTCAAATTTCAATGCCAGTTTGTGTTGTATGGTGGTATAGGCCAGGTTAATGTCAAAAGATACAGTCGTGTAGGTTCTACAACGGATAGTCATGAACACCATTATATATAATAATGGTACTTACATAGTTTTGAGCCTATTTAGCAGAATGTGTATTTATTTTCCTCGTAGGTAAGTAAAGCGTACCTACAGCTGACCATAGAAAGATGATACAAGGGTTTCTTTATACAACTCTATTATTGATACAATCTACAGTTGTAAACACTATTCTCGCTTAGGAATAGAAATGTAATATATCCACAAACCGCAACACAGCAGTGCGAACACAGGGTAGTGGCGGGTTAAAGGGTAAAGGTAAAACCAACCGATGCTGCACGAGGGTCAAGTGTAACACCACTAAATACCCCTTAATATATAATTGTCACTGTCACTTTTGATCACTATGCGGGATTTCGAGCACCTTAATGCACATATAAGCGCAAAATACTACACATGCAAGAAATTGCGTGCAAGTTTAATTATATTGCGGGTTGCCGAGGATGCTGAGTTCAATTAATCTATCAAACCCCGAAATGTAGTGTAACTTTCGCTTTAGGTTGCATATACGTATGTAAAATCAGTACAAGGAAAAGTTACCCCCGTCCGCACTTTTTTCTATGCATGGGTTCTCAAACAGATATTTATTCTGGAAGTAGGCCAAAATGGCTCTTTTACACGCTAAAAACTTAATAACACATTCACGATTTGAAAACATAAATTTTTTCTCATGAACTACTGGGAACTCGGTGCCGTGTACTTTACTGGTAACTATTGGGAAAAATATTCCCAGTAGTTACCACCGACTACTTTAGTGGTAAAAGTTGGGGAAAAAAATATCCCAGCTGTTACCACTGGTAAAAATTGGTGGTAACAGGTGGGAATAACCCGTCAAAATGAATCACAGTCTTAACAAATGTATGTATGATTGATAATCAATTGTTTTGTTTTTATGTGCTAGTGACCATAAGACTATATATAGCTTGGAGATTAAGTATAATAGTTACCAATATGTTTGCTGCCTGTACATATGCATATGTACATATATACCTACACTATATATGTAGTAAACTGATTGTAAGATTAAAAGCCAGTTTGAAACAGACTATAGCGTAATTAGTGCTTCCATGAAGGTGAAGAAGCGTGCATTCACCTCTCCTGTCAAGTACCCGGTGTTGAGCAAGAGCCAGTAGATTGTAAAGAAAATGTAGCAATTACAACGACAGCCTTGTCCGAAACAAATTTACAGCGAGCGAACGGCAATCGGCAGTTTTTCATGGTCGCAAAACCACGACATATGTACCACGTACCGTAAGCGAAGGCTTCGCAAAGTAGAACTAAGTACATACTCAATTTTCAACTGTACTATAAAACATATTTATGTTTAAAAAGACTAGATAGGTAGTATGCTAATTAGATGGATGCTTATTTTTATCGTCATCTCATCAGCCCAGTTAGCACGATAGGTTTTATCGTCGCGTAAAGCCCCAAATGTCAGTACCCTTAGCACGGGTTTGACGTGAGCTGCGTTGACGCAGACACAAGCGACTATACGTAGAAGATTTAGTATGAAAAATATACACACCTCCCACCGTAAATCTATACATCGAAACCGTAGCATGAGTCACTTATACATTAGGTACTCGCGATCGAGTTCACGATCGTTAGTATAGTTTAATAGATTTTCCAATATTCAACCTTATATCACAAGCATTTATCGTTTTAGTTTAAATGCTAGCGTTTGTCGGTTATGACATTACATAATACGCGCATCGCGACGTCGACAGTGTCGAAGCAATGGCGGCGCGTGGGCCATTTTATCGCATTTTTAAATACAAAATACGCGACAATCCGAATTTTGCTGAAATATGTTTTCAACTCAAAATCCTTATTTTTATACGTTCTTTAATTTGAGATAAATGTCAAACGGATCTACGTAACTCTTGACGGAATAATACGATATCACGCGCCATTTTGCAAGTGAAATACTAGTAAACTACACTCGCTACGGTATTCTTCGATTCGAAATGTCAAATCTGTGTTTCACACTACCGATTGGTAGTACGAATCTAACGTTAAATTACGCATCGAAAACTAAGCGCTAGCGTCTTGTAGTTGTTTTCGGAGTACAACTGCAGTATGAGTTACAAATTTGACAGGTCGAATCGAAGAATATCGTAGCGAGATCGAAATCTATTCGAAGCGTGTTTATTCGATCCTGAAAGTAGTAATCGAATGTGACTTTTTTATTGTAATTCACACTAGCTCCACAGGTCAGATGTGTGAAACGTCAGGTAACGATAAAACGTATCATGCTATTAGGCCAGCTGCCACTAAAGAACCCCAAAGAGGTAGGTAATACATAACATAAGTATGACCAAAGTATGACATAGGAATGAAAACTAATTTTTTAAGTGTTGAATGTATTAAAAAACGCACCAAAAGTGCCTGAAAAAATTCAATAGATTTAACCCAACGGAGGATAATAAAAATCGTATTAAAATATTATGAAGTTTCAAGATTACTTAACTTCAACTCTTTACAGTAATTTTCCGCACCGTAAAGTAGTTAAAGGCTCACGGATCATAAAACGTTCATTGTTCTTGTATATCTAAGTGAAAATTGTAATCTCCTGCCATAAAAACCACACCTTTCTTGGAAAGGCACCATCTCAGAGTCAATAAAAACAAGAAAACGTTTAAACGTTTTACTGATATCACACCCGTTATTAGACCAAAGTACCTAGATGTGCCGTTGCATAAACGAAAACATCAGTGCCAATGAATAATCACATGTTAGTACATATATAAACATCATATTACCACAGACTACTTATGGAACACAATACAATTTAAAAAGTACTTATCGTGACTTCATTGCAACGAGCTTCATTGTGAATGAAGCATTGTCGTCGCTGAAGATGCCACAATACGATTAAGGTTATGATTATGTATGTTATGATCTTACCTACAGGTTGTTGCAGAATCAGATTACATAGGCACACTGCTATGTACTTCGGCGGCCAATCGTATAAATACTGCAGATCGTGGTATGCCTTGACAGGTTTTTCTAATATTTACCGTAACTCTTCCAAACCAGTATAGGTACGAAATGTTTTTATGATGTTCAGGCAGATAATATATACCAACGAAATCACGTTTGTCTTCCGGCTAGCGAAACGGTTAGTTCGAGGCATTTGAATAACGGCAAGAACTGGACAGTAAAAATGATAGTTATGTCTTATGTATAATCTGGCTGATCCCGTTGTGTATAGACAGATCATAGAAAGGCGCTACCTTTATATCAGTTATCACGTTCTGCCAAAACATAAAGAGATTTGAGTGATTTTACAATTGGCCGCCGACTTATACTATGCTTGAAACTCATTCGCGAAAACAGAAAGCCGCTGCACTACAAACTCCTACGGTGAATTAAGTTAAGACCCTTCAATCTTTGGCATGCATTTGAGAAAGAACAGTTAACACTAATCTTTGTGCTAGAAAGCTTTTGACCAAACCACAAATGGTTAAAAACGATAAAATGAGAAATTAGAATTTGACAAATTTATATAATTTACATCAGAAACCAAGTTTAAACCGACTTCAATTCAGCACTTCGCCAAGGAACATGCATGAATTTCGTTTCCACTTTAACACATGAACTGCTTTCCGAGATCAAACGCGTCGATGATTATACAGGAAAGTCCAAGTCGCTATATGTGGGCCGATAATATTTGAAGTGTTCCGTCGATTCCTTAAGGATCTCAGAATCACCTTTGGCACTTCAGTAGATGCTACTTAAACGGGAGCATATCAGAATATGTGACGTACTTTCAATCATTGAGTTCCATAAGTCATAGTCTGTGTCTGTCATCATCAGGTCCACGGTTGCACTTCACCAAAATATTAGGTTTCCGACTGTAAATACACGAGTTATAATAGGAAATACGAAAATCACTACACGCGTGCCTATTAAAATTGAGGAGTTCCCTCAATTCCTCATGGATCCCATAATCTAACTGGGTTTTTGAAAGCAATGGGACCAATCTGAAAGCATATATATAGTTAAATAAAAAATAATTGTACGAATCGGTTCATAAATGACGGAGTTCTGAGGTACTAAGCAATAAAAATTTGAAAAAAAAACATACAACCGAATTGAGAACCTCCTTCTTTTTTATAGTCGGGTAAAAATAACGATGACGCAAATTAAATGTCAAATAAACATGTTTTGAAATTAGCCAAATAACAAATTATATAGACATCTGTGATAGACATAAAATATGTTGTTTGTCAATCAGAGTGTCGCCTTTGAGCCACATAACGATACCTACTTATAAATAAATAAATTTAGCTATTTTTCTAATCATATAAGCTCTTTGGAATGAATAAAGTGCTTATTTAGTTGAGTCTGAGTCTCTTGCGTTGCGTAGGACCTATCCTACTATTCTGCTTGTCAATGAACATTGAACACAATCTTAAAAATAATGGATTTTCGAAATGTTAAAGGCGTAATAAATTTGCGGCTGTCTTACGTGACGGATGACCCGGCGACATACATATTAAAAGTTTAACTACACGAAACATCATTGAAATACACGCAGGAAAACATTACTTACCTACCAACAGTTTTATGTTCATGACTTTATCCCTGAAATTCACAGACACTGATGTCATTATGATGTCAGACTTTAATCCAATATGGTTTGGGAAAATAAACATGTCTATATGTAGGTACCTACTAGCCAACGTAGGTACGGTAAATAATCATCGGCAGTAACATAATTGCAATTCAAATTGGTATTATGAGCAAGTCTGAAACGGCAGGAGACAGAATAAATTATAAAATTTCAATAAATAAAATTTGAATAATAACTAAGTTAGGTTTTTATCGAAATGTGTCTAAAAAGGCCATTCCCGAAGAGTGTTCGATCTCAATTTTTAGTGCGCGGAGGGCATAAGCGTGCCTCTGACAGCGGGGCGTGGTTTTCACGCATTATACTTACCGGTCAGGGCATTTATTTGTGTATTTATCACGAATATTTGTTCCTGAGTTATGCATGTTATATATGTATATAAGTATCTATATGTATGTATCTATTATATATATCATCACCTAGTACCCACAACACAAGCCTTACTGAGCTTACCGTGGGCCTAGGTTGATTTGTGTAAGATTGTCCCGTAATATTTATTTATTTTATTTTATTTATTTATATACTTTGATTATGTCGTTCAATAACATAATATCGAAAAAAATGCAAGCAAACTTGTCTTGGTTTCTGACAAAGAACTAAATCCATATATACAAGTAAAGCCTGTACCGAAAAAATTTTTTACATTTAAATAAAAAAACTGACGTACCACACATTATGGCTTGTTAAGATGTTAGGTACTAACGCAATCTTTAGCTGACGTTTGACGTTAAAAAAAATATATTTTATTCATATTACCAAGAAGAAACAGATTTTTTTTTTCGAAGATTTATTTTTGCCTGGTACAGGTGTTTTGTATAAGAAAAAAAATCCCCCAATAAAAATGTTTCACAACAAGAATCAGGATAAGTATATTAAATTGGCAATTCGATAAGTCTAAAATCGATATTTATGCCGAGAGCTAGTGATCGAAAAAGTATTCATAAGGGCTGGTTTGAACGCTATTTACGAACATGAATAAAAACAAAGATTTTCTTTTTAAAAATCCGGTTTACTATTTTACAAACAGTTCAAAACTTGAAATCTCCGCAGCATAGATAGCGCGAACTAATTGACTTGCAGACAGTAGGTATGTAGTGAGACTTGCCTTTAATCATTGAGGCCCTACCACTTTTAAGTGTATTTGTCCCCTCAAAGTCACTGCAACTTTTTCGTTTTATTATTATGTCTTTACAATAACAAAGTTTTTTTCGTATTTTTCCATTAAAACATTTTGTATACCTAATCTAAATAATAAACACAGTCGTCCTTTAAAATTACGGTGATTATTCACAATATGATCGAAAATATGAGTGGTTTTGTCCCTAGTAGTCACCATCGTGGAAAGACATTATCCGATATTTTAAAAGATATTAGCATATTACTATGTTAAAAATATTAACGCTACATTCTCTGTACATTTACGATGTGAGCCTATTTGTAAAAACCAATTTAAGTTAATTTTCTAGTGTTGCTTCCACCTCAAGGTGCACCACTCGACATGGGTCAAACTTAAATTATCCGAGAATAACATCTGCCCTTGTCAGTAAAAACATTGTATTCTTGTGCATCAAAATTTACAACTACCTACCTAAAGAGCTGAAGGAGCTAGACTTGCCCCAGTTTAAAAGTAAATTACATGCCTGGTGTCTTGACAAAATGTATTATGGCAATTCGGAGCACTTTGTAAGACCCCGTGATCTATAATGTTTAAAGTTTAATAGTAAGTAGGTATTTAGCTGTAAGATACTATAGATTTGTATGTCTGTGCATCAGGCTGAAGATGGAGACGCCAAAACAAGTTTTAAGATCTTTTTCTCAAACATGCAATGCAATTTCGTCATTCTGTGCGTTATAACAGGCTTAAAAGTATCACGTTTCAGGCGAAAGAAGAAGAGAGAGAACTGTAAAGGAATTTCATAGGAAATTGAAGGGCTAGACCGGGAAGTATTTTTTTTTTAATTTCATTCCACAATTTGTGGCAATGGTCATGGAGTTCAGCTATGAAAATTTGTTTAATTTCTTGAAGTTTTATTTATTTATTTCATTGCATGTTTGAGAAAAGCACTATACTCGTACATGCCTAGCCGTGAAAAGGGCTTGCCGACTTCGTATCACTATCCGTCTATACCTACTCATCCGGCAAGCCCTTCTTTCCCGGCGGCTGCAGTAATGTACTATTATGTACACCCATTTTCTACAAATAAAATATTCTTATTCTTAATTTTTTTTTATAGTTAATTAGACCGCGATAAGTAAGTTCTCTAATAAGTTTATTTGATGCACTTTGACATGGTTTTTTCGTTTTTAGGGTTCCGTACTCAAAGAGTAAAACGGGACCCTATTACTAAGACTTCGCTGTCCGTCCGTCCGTCCGTGCGTCCGTCCGTCCGTCCGTCCGTCCGTCCGTCCGTCCGTCCGTCAGTCCGTCTGTCTGTCACCAGGCTGTATCTCAAGAACCGTGATAGCTAGAGAGTTGAAATTTTCACAGATTATGTATTTCTGTTGCCGCTATGACAACAAATACTAAAAACAAAATAAAATATTTTTTTAAGGGGGGCTCCCATACAACAAACGTGATTTTTTTGTTGTTTTTATAGATGTACGGAACCCTTCGTGCGCGAGTCCAACTCGCACTTGGGCGGTTTTTTAGTCTTAAACATCGTCACATCGTGGAACATTTTAATGCATTAATTAAAGTTTCACATTGTGATCAAATTCAAACTAGATTGTGGAATAGGTATTTTCGCGTTCCCACTTATTTTTCACAAAATACAGACGATAATCTAGTGAAGATTAATAGTGTAATAAAAATTGAGCCAAAATACGCAAATTTTGAAAATAATACCCTTTTCAAACTAGGGTACCTAGCCTTCACTCAAAAGTGAAAACACTCCCTTAAAGAATGAATCTCGAGTTGTAGTGTAGGACAGAATATTCAATCAAACTGAGATACATGATTTATCTAGACGCCGCCGTCTTACTAATTTATATACCGAAATATGAATGCATCATGACCAACGCATACGTTATCGCCCTGCATCGTGATTGGAATATGATTAGGCAAGTCAACAGAGAGAATTCTATAGGTTCAATCAACCACGATTGTTCCATTGGCCGCGCAAGGCCGGTCGCCGACGGTTTTCCACAGAGCCAGTCAACCGTATGTACCGGTATTTAGGTAATATAATAGGATGGGATTGTGCTGTCTCGTTAAATAGGTTATTGTAAACTAAGTGTCATGTGTGGCAGGTAGGAGATTACAGGCGCCATACCTAATAATAGACCATAATAGGTCGCGAGAGCCCTCTGGATGCGGGTGGCGCAGGACCTATAACTTTGGCACTCTTTGGGTGCGGCCTATGTCCAGCAGTGGACGTCGGGTGTCCATCTAGTCGCATAATGACTATTATCATAATTTCGATTGTCATACAACATTACGCATAAAGTTGTTGCTCATAAGTCTTTTATCATTCACTAGCTGTTGCCCGCGACTTCGTCCGCGTATAACATGTTATCGTCTAAAAGTTTGTTTAAGGAATGAATTAAAAAAAACATTGAAATTAGTATTGTGCCTAGTTTTTCGTAAACAGTCTAAAACGAAGTTACAAATCTCTTACTTTCAAAATGTATTGCTCTCTATACACACTTAGAACTTTGAACCCTCATAGTAAACAATCTAAAACCGTAGTTCCAAATTTCTTACTTTAAAAATGTCTTGCTCTATATTATACAAACTTCGAACCCCGTTTTAACCTTCTTAGGCGATGAATTAAAAAAGACGCTGAAATAAGTTTTGTTGTATTTTAGCATGTTTGTTTAGTCTAAAACCAAAGTTACAAATCCCTTACTTTAAAAAATGTCTTGCTTTCCATACATACCCAATATTGCACCCCTTTTTCATCCCCTTAGGGATGGAATTTTCCAAAACGCTAAAAATACTTTATTTGTATCGTAATAAGTAATATTTCTAAAAACTTTTAAGGTACTATCTCAAAATGGAGTTTCCCTCATAAAAACTTTGCAACCCTTTTTAAACCCCCTTAGGGGTAATTTTTTTTAAAACGCTGAAAGTACTTTATTTGTAAGTAATCTTTCTACAAAGTTTTAGGTCTCTTGCTCAAAAAATAAAGTTTCCCCCATACAAAATTTGCACCCCTTTCTAGCCCCCTTAGGGGCAGAATTTTCCTAAACATTGAAAGTACTTTATTTGTATTCTAATAAGTAATCTTTATACAAAGTTTTAAGTCTCTAGTTCAAAAAATTAAGTTTCCCCCATACAAACTTTGCACCCCTATTTAACCCCTTTAGGGGTATGATTTTCGAAAATCCCTTTTTATCCGTTGCCTACGTTGTAAAAGGTAGTTCTGGTGTTAATTTCAACTGTCTGAGCCCAGTAGTTTCGGCTGTGAGTTGATGAGTGAGTGAGTGAGTCAGTCAGGACATAGGCATTTATATTTTTGTTCCCATAAATATAATTATTATACTTTTTGCTGTCAATCCGTACTGTTTTTTTGCCTATAGGCATCTATTTCTTTAAATGACTCATCTCCACTTATAATAAATCTCTAAATTAAAAAAAGAATCAGCCAGTTTGAAACTAAGCTTTGTGTGGTACGAATGTTCTCAGCATCCCATGAACGGAAAAATATGAAACATTTTATATAGGTACATTATTATGTTAGCTGCAACTTAGGATAGTTTTTATCCGACTGCGACAATTAATTAATTTTCCGTAATATACGACTTCATTTAATTTTTCATTTACTTTTATTGAAATCAAACGCTGCTCCAACTGTCAGCTATAAGAAACGTCAAATTTTCTTCAAAATGGCGGAATTGCTTTGCCTTTCACTTATTAATAATTTAAATCCAGTCTACGATAGACCTTTACGATACACATGCCAAAAGTTAAACCATAAAAAAATATTAAATTGTGATATGAGAACTTATATGCGCAAATGTCGCATTATGGTGTAATCTTTATGAATGTATCAACAAATTTGAACAATATAATTATATTGTTTTTTTTTAATGGCAAACACAATGACATGCGCTCTTTGCGCATTCTGCCAGAATCTCGAAGCTCGAAGCTCGAAGTTCGTATAACTGCATCCCTGTCACTCGAGTATTGTTATTGTTAGTGCGATAGAAATAGAGAAACCCGAATATTTTCGAATTCCGAAGTTCGTGGTTATAGCTCAGGAATCGAAACTACACCCCAAAAGCCGCGTCCGCTGCGCCATGTTTTCGTGGTTTTTAAACATCAAACATTTTTTGCCAATCAAAACAAAACCCTATTTGTTTGCCGAACCTGACGGAAAACATGTTAGATGTTTAAAAGCATGGAAAACATTGGTGCAGCGGACCCGGCTGTAGGTAGACACTAAATAAAATAATCATAATGTATTTTCTCGAAAAAAGGATAATAGAGAAAAAATCAACGCAAGAGGTTATATGTATAGGTAATCATTAAGTTCCAAAGTTTTATGTTCTGTCCCTTTTCCACAAAACGCACCTTCATATGAAACGACTGTTTTTTACTATGACGCTCGAGGATCTTGACGTCACAGTCCCTGATCGTTTTCTCACTCTAACAAGCGACATTAAAACGGTTTTGAGATATTTGAATGGAATTTTCGTCATCTTCTATCTATCTATACCTACTTACATATAAATGCCTACTCGTATGTCCTGACTGACTCACCCACTCACTCATCAACGCACAGCCGAAACTACTGGGGCTAGAGAGTTGAAATTTACACCAGAACTACCTTTTACAACGTAGGCAACGGATAAGAAGGGATTTTTGTAAATTTTATCCCTAAAGGTGTCAAATAGGGGTGCAAAGTTTGTACAAGGGAAACTTAATTTTTTGAGCTAGAGACTTTAAATTTTGTATAAATATTACTTATTAGAATACAAATAAAGTACTTTCAACGTTTAGGAAAATTCTGCCCCTAAGAAACAAGGGGTGCAAATTTTGTATGAGGGAAACTTTATTATTTTAGCAAGAATTTCAATACATTGTAGAAAGCTTACTTATTAGAATACAAATAAAGTACTGTCAGCGTTTTGGAAAATTTAGCCTCTTAGGGGGTTAAAAAGGGTTGCAAAGTTTGTATGAGCGAAACTTCTTTTTGAGATAGAAGCTTAAAAGTTAGTAGAAAGATTACTTATTACAATACAAATAAAAAAAACAGCGGATTGGAAAATTCCACCCCTAAGGGTATGAAAAAGGGGTACAATGTTGGTAAAGGGGAATTTTTTGAGCTAGAATCTCAAACCTTTTTAAAAAGATTACATAATAAAATAAAATAAAATAAAATACTTTCAGCGTTTTAGAAAATTCCACCCCTTAGGGGTGTATAAGGGGATGCAACATATTTTTTTAGCAAGCGACATACCTTTGTTGAAAGATTACTTATTACAATACAAATAAAGAAATTTCAGCGTTTTGGAAAATTCCACCCCTAAGGGTGATTAAAACGGGTGAAATTTGTATGGAGGAAATTTTTTTTTTGAGCTAGAGACTTGACATTGTGTAGAAAGATTATTTATTAGAATACAAATATATAGGTAAATTACTTTCAGTGGTTTGAAAATTTCCACCCGCTAAGAGGGGGATAAAGATGTGCAATGTTTGTATAGGAAAACTTTTTTTAGGTAGAAACTTAAAACTCTGTAGAAAGATTAAGTACCTACTTATTAAAATACAAAAAAATACCTACTGCCAGCGTTTTGGAAAATTTCACCCCTTAAGGGGTTAAAAAGGGGTGCAAGGTTCGTATGGGAAACACTTTTTTTAGCTAGAGACTTGATAGTTTGTAAAAAATACTTATCAATAGGTAAGGTAGGTAGGTATTGTAATAACAATAAAAAAACCGATTGTTTTATTTTTTATTTTTCCCTGAAAATCGTTCAAAGTTTGTATGGAGAGCAAGAAAATTTTAAGTATGATATTTGTAACTTCGATCTTAGCCTGTGTAGACTCCAAAACTTATTTTAGCATTCTTTTTAAATATATTCCCTAAATGGGATTATTAGGGTGTTCAAAGTTTGTATGGAGAGCAAGATATTTTTAACGTAAGGGATTTGTAACTTCGGTTTTAGACTGTTTGCTAAAATACTACAAAACTTATTTTAGCGTTTTTTTAATTCATCGCCTAAGAAGGTTAAAAGGGGGTTCGAACTTTGTATAGAGAGCAAAACATTTTTAAAGTAAGAAATTTGTAACTACGGTTTCAGACTGTTTTCTATGAGGGTTCAGAGAGGGTTCTTAGTTTGTATAGAGAGCAAGAGATTTGTAACTTCGGTTTTAGATTGTTTTCTAAAAACTAGGTACAAAATTAATTTTAATTTTTTTTTTTTATTCATTCCTTTAAGAAACATGTAGACGATAACATGTTATACGCGGACGAAGTCGCGGGCAACAGCTAGTCTTTAATATATAGATTAGGTACTCTTTCCGCTTGTCTTCCAAATAGTGGAGTAGACTCAAAATTTATTAATACTTCAAAAGAAAGAAGAAACGAAAAACCCGTTCAAATATCTCAAAAAATTACGAAGCTAGATCGGGACCGTAAAGTACTCATAGTAAAAAACAATCGTTTCATATGAAGGAAATTTTATTGAAAATACGCCTTAATACGACATTTGCGCATATACGTTCTCATATCAGAATCGATTAATTTCTTATGCTTTATGTTTCTTATGCCTTTTGGTATGTGATCGTGAAGGTCTTTCGGAGACGGGATTTAAATAATTAATAGGTGAAATTAAGGAAAAGCAATTCCGCCATTTTGACGTTTCATAAACCTGACAGATGTGGCGGCGATATACTTTAAGAATAATAAATGAAAAATTAAACGACGTCGTATATTTCGGAAAATTAATTAATTGTCGCAGTCGGATAAAAACTATCCTAAGTTACAGCTAGAATAATAATGTAGGTACCTATATAAAAAGTTTCATATTTTTCCGTTCACGGGATGCTGAGAACATTCGTAACAACGCAAAGCTTAGTTTCAAACTGGCTGATTCCTTTTTTAATTTAGAGATTTATTATAAGTGGAGATGGAGATGATTATGCGCATTTATATACCTATTCCTTGAAAGGGGTTATACTAGAGCTAATTTGCAACAATTTATGTCCAGTCAACCAGGGGTCGCAAGCCGGATAACGCGACAATATTCTAATTTGAAAGGAAACGAAATTGGGTGATTCTGACGTAGCGTTTTTCAGCGGTTCTCTTTACCATCTTTGTAACATTGTGATTATTAATTAAAATCACTAAAATATTGAGAATAGAGTCTGATATTGTTCTCTAGTTGACTATTGAACACCACAGTTAATATGGGGGTGAAACACCCGTTATTTTTTAACCCCCGCCCGACGCAAAAAGAAGGGTGTTATAAGTTTGACGTGTCTGTGTGCCTGTCTGTCTATGTCTATCTGTGGCACCGTAGCTCCTAAACGAATGTCCGATTTTAATGCGGTTTTTTTTGTCCGAAATCTGATGACGTGGTCGAGGTGGTTCTTAACTACGTTTCATCAAAATCGGTTCAGCCGTTTTTGAGATATTGAACTTTGAAATCAAAATGTCGGGGGTTTTTCAACTTATCTAAGTTGTAGTTATATAGAAATATTTTTATTCGCAATAAATGTGGTACATAATGGTGTTACAATTGTTGTGAGGCCATACATTTAGGCTTTAAGAAGCCATGCAAAATACAAAGTACCTACAAAAAAACACATGCTGATAAAAAATTTACAGAGAACAAGCGAAAATAAATTAATTCAATATAAAAGTATTTATAATTAAGGATGCAGCGCGAAATATTCTTTTAAAGAGTAGTGGCATTGATTAGCTAGTACAAAATACAATTTAGTTTTAAATTTATTGAAGGGTAGATCTGTAATATACTCGGGTAGCTTATTGTATATTTTAACGCACATGGCGTAGCTGCAACGGCTTTTTATTTTTGAGAATTACCCAATTCATAAAATAGATGACATACGCCAAAAGTTGGTGAACTGTTATTGTAAATGTATGGTATTTGTGTTCCGCCATACGTCACAAAGCTAAATATAATACTCAATTCAATTTTACGTCTCCCATGACTCTCATGAGGTTGAGGAAACCAGTAATACCTACATTACTGCACCGGTTGTTTATTGATTTATTGGTATTTAGGACAACAACAGCCGTAATTATATACAGTTTACATATGTTTCGTTACATAATAGGAGGCCAATAATAGTTATCGGTTAATTACATCAAGAAAAAAAGTAAAACAGACATAATTTAATATAACTAAGTTAAGAAAAATGGAAGCAATCTACAGATAATTAGCAACATGGTATAGTTCAGATTATTTGAGCTGACCGACGTTTTATAAAACTGTCATTGGAATTTCAATCCTTTACCTTTAACGGTAAAGTTGATTTTTGAATAGACTAATTTGTGCTATTTGCTAAACTAATTTGTTTAATTGATGCAATTTCGTTTACGTCATCTCAAACAATACCAACTAACTTTTATAAATTAAGGCGCTGTCAACACCAAAAACGCGCACACTGTCTATTTGTATCGGAGTAAACAAGAGCGAGTGTTACTTGGGCGGCCAGGTTTTAGAAGATAATTTACTTTCAAAACAAAGTTTTAACCGACTTCAATTCAGTACTCCGCCAAGCCACATTAACATTTCCAATTTTTTTTTCCAATTTACCACATGAACTGATTTCCGAGAACAAAAGCGTTGATTTTCAGACCAATAAACCAAATCGCTGTATGTGGGCCGATAATATTTGAGGACTTCCGTCGATTCCTCAAGGATCTCAGAATTACCTTTGGCACTTCATTGTTTGCTATTTCAACGGAATAATATCAGAATCTGTGACGCACTTATATAGTTTGAAGTACATCATTGAGACATCACACAAGCCATCTGCGGTCTTCATCATCACTTCCACTCAGTGTTGTGGATAGCGCTCATTTCGAGGCTTATAGACTCGAACCTTAAAGACTCCCGAGGCTTAAAGACTCGATGCTGTTTAAGAACCGTGTTGGTTTATTTTACGCATATGAATGCTAAATATTGATTTTCGTCACTTGAGTCTTTAAGCCTCGGGAGTCTTTAGGGTTCGAGTCTTTAAGCCTCAAAAACAGCGTTATCCACAACACTACTTCCACTTCACCAAATTTATGATTTCCGGGTGTAAATACACGAGTTATAATAGAAAATACCGAAATTACTACACGCGTGCCTAATATATTTGAGGAGTTCCCTCAATTCCTCATGGTTCCCATCATCCAACTGGGGTTTTGGAAACAATGGGACCAATTTGGAAGCATATACTTTCAGTTAAAAAAAGGAATTGTACGAATCGGTTCATAAATGACGGAGTTCTGAGGTAACAAACATTAAAAAAAATATACATATCAAAAAAAAAAAAAATACATCCGAATTGAGAACCTTCTTCGTTTTTTTTGAAGTCGGTTAAAAATAATGAATAACTGTGAGGATTATTTGTAAAATATGGCACGTTAGCGGTTTAGGTATGAAAACGTGGACTTCATGTTTTTAATTGCAGACCCATACGTCAAAAAAATAAGGACTAAAAACCATTTAAGATGATTTTAAGACCAATCTTTGCAATTATTTTCTATCGAGCCGATTTTGTCTATAATTAGACAAAATCGGCTCGATAGAAAATAATTGCACGTTTTTTCGTTAATTGCATTTCGAGTACGTCTATGGTCTTGAAAATATGATGAATATTAACTTATATTTTTTTTGATGTGCTAGTACCAATAGTTTTTCGTAAAAAACTGCTTAAATAATATCAATCTCAACAAATTAGGTCTTGTCAGCCTCTTAACTAGCGACCCGCCCCGGCTTCGCACGGATTAATATGTATATGTAATGCATGCGTGTATTATTTAATTTTTGTTTGTTTATAATTTTTTTGTTTTTTTTAGGGTTCCGTACTCAAAGAGTAAAACGGGACCCTATTACTAAGACTCCGCTGTCCGTCCGTCCGTCCGTCCGTCCGTCCGTCCGTCTGTCACCAGGCTGTATCTCACTGATACCGTGATAGTTCCAGCTGAAATTTTAACAGATGATGTATTTCTGTTGCCGCTATAACAACAAATACTAAAAACATAGAATAAAATAGATTTTTATAGATAATGGTACGGAACCCTTCGTGCGCGAGTCCGACTTGCACTTGGCCGGTTTTTAGGGCTCCGTAGCCAAATGGCAAAAAACGGAACCCTTATAGATTCGTCATGTCCGTCCGTCTGTCTGTCTGTCTGTCCGTCCGTATGTCACAGCCATTTTTTTCCGAAACCATAAGAGCTATACTGTTGAAACTTGGTATGTAGATGTATTTTGTGAACCGCATTAAGATTTTTACACAAAAATACACAAAACTGAAACTCAATTTTTTTTTTCATCAAACCCATACGTGTGGGGTATCATTGGATAGGTCTTCAAAAATGATATTAAGGTTTCTAAGATCATTTTTTTCTAAACTGAATAGTTTGCGCGAGAGACACTTCCAAAGTGGTAAAATGTGTCTCCCCCCCCCCCCCTGTAACTTCTAAAATAAGAGAATGATAAAACTCAAAAAAATATATGATGTACATTACCATGCAAACTTCCACCGAAAATTAGTTTGAACGAGATCTGGTAAGTAGTTTTTTTTTAATACGTCATAAATCGTAAACTGCAATTTATTTAACGGAACCCTTCATGTGCGAGTCCGACTCGCACTTGGCCGCTTTTTTATTATTAGACATAAAAACCTTCCTCTAGAATCATACTGTCTATTAAAAAAACCGCATCAAAATCCGTTGCGTAGTTTTAAAGATCTAAGCATACATAGGGACAGACAGACAGTGGGAAGCGACTTTGTTTTATAGGTACTACCTACGTAGTGATGGTCACACCGGCTGGTGTCTGCCCAAATGTTGTTGAATCAAGTGTGACGACATTAATATGGTCTAGAGTGTGAATCGATTAGCACTTATCGACATGTATGTACACGATATGTTTGTTTATTTAGTAAAAAGATCACTCAGGTTTTTTTTCGCACAATTTACAAACTATTTATAAGGTATTTCGTACTTACGTAACGTACGAAATACGTACGAGTCCGACCTGTCGTGCATGTAAGTGTAAGGAATATATCCTAAATATTTCGTTTGTGAAATAAATCACATGAATGGCTTTTCTTTATTAACCATACTGTATTTATTTTACAAGGATTTGAAAATAAGGTGCTTACTAGGCGACGGTAATACTTACCTTATTTTTAATTAGAATTAGCTAACTGTTAGATACCTTTAAAAATTATACCCATGGGCGTTAATAACCCGAAATATTTTAACCACGCATTCCTTAGGTCATTAGGCGCAAAAAATGTTATTTGAACCCCAGTCAAATCCTGCTTAGTTTTGAAGATATTATCATTTTCATGTAAACTATTTATTGTGATTAGTAAAGTGCATTAAGCTCTTTTGATTGAGACGTTGCTACCGATGTTGCCATGTTGCCAAGTTTCGAGTCGTTATTGACATACATCAAAGTGACAGCTACCACTCACTAAATTCATTCTTTTTTGGAGAAATAATTGTTACCATTTTATTGAAAGGGATGATTTCCACCCAGGAAGCGATACCTACTTATCCAAATTTTATTTACAAAAACCGAAATAATAAAGATTTTTTTTTTTGTTGTATTTGGATTGCATTCATATAATTTTTTTTACTCCTAATGACCTCCGGAATGCGTGGTTAAAATTTTTCGGGTTATTAACGCCCACGGCCCATGGTGTACATAAAAAAATACATGAACAGATTTTTAAGAATAAATACATAAATATACCTATATGTAAGGCTATGCTGCGCCTGCGTATTACAAAAAGATAAAATGCAGCTACTTATAGCAGTATAAAAATACCTACTAGTAAAATATTCTTATATTTAAATATTGAAATGATACAGTTTAAAAGATAAACAAGCCAGTTTATATTTAAGAGATACATTTTAAAAGAGCATAGGTATCCAATAGACGGGCAACATTTGTATTTATTTATTTGTAAATGGGTTCCTTCACGAAAACGGCTCTAATGATTGCGATGATAGATAATTCCAAACAAACGTTTTTGCTTAACGGGAATTAATCGCCTATAAATTGTATTTATTTACTTTGAAATAGTGTGTAAAGATCATGAAAATTTAAATCAATAAGTACATTCCAAGGTAGATTTCTTTTCAAGGTTTCTTTTCCGGGAAAACTAATTTTCTCCAGAAAAACACAAAACTCGCTCTTTGATTTAAAACGTCTTTATTTTCAAGTGACGTAACATCATCTTATCAGCCTAAAGACGTCCACTGCTGGACATAAGCCTCCCCCAAAGAGTGCCACAATGCCCGGTCCTGCACCACCCGTATGAGTGACTGATATCATAGAAAAACCCCTTACGCCCACGGGCTATTGTACGTAGTTCAGTATGCTTGCGTATTTATAATACCCTTTACGAGGAAGTGTAGTGTAAATCACGAGTATTTATGTATTTCTAAAACACAGTAGGTATACCAGTCAACCTCAGTTTACTAGTAAACTAAAAGAAAAAACGGGTCTAGTAATGTTACCATTGCTTCACTCATCGGAAATTGCGCTGGTGCCGCACATTGCTATTTGCTCTGTGTTCTGTAAGGCATATTACTGTCGTTGTTTGGAATACGTTGAACTATGGTTACAGTGTGCCCTTGACGAACCAGAAATCACGTAACATTATTGAGATCATTAAGAATGAATTTAAAAAACAAAACCGATGTCATTGGAAAATAATTTAATAAAACTATTTAAGTTCCCAAACTTTAAAGTAAAAAACTTACAAAAAGGTATAGACCAATCAAATTAGCTTACCCTGGACATAATTCGTAAACTCGTTGTTTTTATTGTTTTATCGGATTTTACTATTCACTATCAAATATTAATGAAATATATTAAGTAAAAAATCCGCGATCGTAATCGTAGTTAAAAAAAAACACGAGTTAACGTACACTACCTAACTTTTTCCTAAAAGTAAAAAAGGTTACCAAGTACCTTGTTAGTATAACTTTGAGGTGCATTCAAATTCGATCACTTAATAGCAAAATTAAACTAAAATCAAATTCGCATATACGTTTTTTTTCACAGTTTTCCTCTGATCTCATTATCTAGACAAGCCAAAATGGTAACTATGATGTTTTTATCTGTTTAAAGTATATTGCGTCTTTTTAGACATTTAAGACAATAATTAAACATTTATTTTTAACGTTTTAATAAAAATGTATTTTTCACTTCTCATGCTCTAAAAGTTCGTCTTTATGTCGTGCGTAGGCGACATAAAGTCGCTTTTTATGCTCTAGAGCATAAAGTAAAATCTTCGTCGAAGACCAAGGCAATCGCTGCAACAGCCACACGAACATCTTTAACTTCATACAACAACCTCTTTATTTTATTTCGTTTCGTTCGTATTCTAAGACCAAGGCAAAGATACCAACAGCCAAAGTACACAATAAAACTTCATGAAATAAACTTATAATTTGTATTTCGTCTCATTTATTATTTTACGTGTTGCTGTTTCATTTCCTCGCAATCGAAGTGAAAAGTAGAGTGTACAACTCGTCCATAAAACCCATTTTACACTCGACTTTATATCTATCCTCGCTCGCAAGCTCGCTCGGATGGATAAACGTCTCGAGTAAAATGGTGCGTTTTATGCACTTGTTGTACAATCTACTATCTCAGTAATTATAAATAGTAACTATGAATTTTTTGTTTACTTATAGCCTTTTGTGTACGATAATCATGTTTTCATCAAAATTAAGCATGTTTATTTCACGCTTAAGAAATTGAAAATTTAATTGAAAATACTCGCGACCTTGTCGTGGAGCCAGATGCATGCGGTGGGTGCGAGGCGGGGAGAGAGTGGGGCGCCAGCGGGCGAGCGCACGGCGAACCCGTCTTAACGAGTTTATTTCAATTACGTGTTTTGCACCGACCGCGCCGTGTACAAATAAAACAGATATAACGGAATATCCTAATTGTAGGATTTTTAGCACTAATGAAAAATCACAGTTTGTCCCTTACGCCCTTTGAAAACTCTGGTCCAAAGGGCGTAAGGAACGATTGATTTGCTTTTATCATCGAAAACATAAGTAAACTCTTAACTGTTAAGTAAATGAAAGAGATGATGCCATGATCGTGGTTAGCATAAAAAAAACCGGTCAAGTGCGAGTCAGACTCGCTTACCGAGGGTTCCGGACCACCCCGTACAATAAAACCAAGTCCACTATAAACTGACACTCACTAAGTATGTATTCACATACTTAGTACGTGTCAGTATATACTGGACATTACATTTTCAGTGATGTAACTAAAAATTTACGGTTTTCGCTATCTTTCCTTTATCTGTGCTATAGGGCGTTGCTTCGCACCAAATTTCAAGTTTCTGAGTTCACGGGAAGTAGGTTTTGATTCCCTTGCGGGTTTCGAAAACTTGCGGAAATTTGCGGCATAAACGGCTGTATCTTTTGATTGTGTTGGCTTAGAAGTTTGATTTTTTCACAGCTCCAAGAGACAGTAAACCTGAGTATTTGATATAAATTTCAGCTTAATTCATTTATTTGTTGCAGTATGGGTCTTACAAGATGTTACATATAAATACAGTTCCAGCATAACCCTGTTAGGGCACAGCAAAATTAATATAAAAAATATTAATTCCAAAATAATGCATGCACACACTATGCACAGGAATTCAAACTTTAAATGATTGATACCTCCACGCGTTCCTGAGAAAAAGGGATTTGACAGACGGACGGACGGACAACAAAGTGATCCTATAAGGGTTCCGTTTTTCCATTTCGAGGCACGGAACCCTAAAAACACACAGATCAGAATATAACATGATTAAGTACATACAATGTACAATTACAGGTATATAGTTGAACAATCTTACAAGCGTAATCGCCTCTAATAACATACATTGATCCAATTACAGACAGTGGCTGTCCATAAATTACGTCATTTCAAAACTGGGGGGGGGGGGGGGTCTATTGGATGACGGTAGTCATTTTATGAGGCGGGTAGTGTCCATTTAGGAATTAACAGGATGATGATAGGAGGGGGGGGTCAAGAATTGACAAAAAACAACCGGCCAAGTCCTGAGTCATGGATGTTTTCTGTGTATTTAAGTATTTATTTATCTATATAAGTATGTTTATCGTTCGTCTAGTACCCATAATACAAGCTTTGCTTAGTTTGGGATTAGCCGATTTGTGTAAGATTGTAAAAGAAAAAAAAACTGGTTTTTAGTATTTGTTGTTATAGCGGCAACAGAAATACATCATCTGTGAAAATTTCAGCTGTCAAACTATCACTGTTGTTGAGACACAGCCTGGTGACAGACAGACTGACAGACAGACAGACAGACGGACAGCGGAGTCTTAGTAATAGTGTCCCGTTTTACTCCTTGAGTACGGAACCCTAAAAAAACAATGGTTCAGTTTCAATTGTTTTTTCGAGTTGTTGAGTCGCCGCTGAAGATGGAATTGTCCCGTAAAAAAATATTACGACTTTCAAAGTGGATTAACACAAAAACAATGTGGAGACCGGATGATTGCTGCTTTTAGTAATGAAACACTTTCAAAGACGACAATATACAGGTGGCATTCAGAATTTCAACGTGGCCGAGTATCCCTCACGGATGACGCGCGTGAAGGTCGACCAAAATCGACAGTTACGCAAGAAAACGTCCACCTTGTGAGTCAGCTGATAAAAGAAGACAGGCATGTGACATATCGGGAAATTCAGGAGTCTTTGCGGATTGGAATGAGTCAGATACAAATTATTTTACAGGAAGAATTAGGCGTGCGAAAGTTGTTTACCCGTTGGATCCCGCACTTATTGTCTGACGAGCAGAAAATGACTCGTGTCAATTGGTGCCGCAAAACATTGAATAAATTCAACGGAGGAAGCTCAAATGCAGTTTTTAGTGTCGTATCAGGTGACGAGTCGTAGACATACGCATATGAGCCTGAAACTAAAAACCAATCTCGAGTATGGGGTAACGAAGACGAGCTTCAAGCCAACAAAAGTTATTTGCTCTCGCAGCAAGGCCAAGAAGATGGTGGCTATGTTTGTCTCCAAATCGGGTCACGTGGCTACTATTCCACTTGAAGATCGTAGAACGGTCAAAGCCGATTGGTATACAAGTATTTGTTTGCCGATGGTCTTTGCTGAACTTAGGAAAAAAGGCCTAGTCGCCGCATCATCCTTCACCACGACAATGCCAGCCCTCACACCGCTCGTAAAACAAATGAGTACCTGGAAGGTGAAAAAGTCGAATTACTGGACCATCCTCCATACAGCCCTGACCTAAGTCCCAACGACTTTTTCACATTCCCCAAAATCAAGGATAAGTTGCGTGGTGGGCGCGGTGTTTCGGCGGCCGGCAGAAGCAGTGGAGGCTTTTAAAATTTTAAAGGTGAAAAAGTCGAATTACTGGACCATCCTCCATACAGCCCTGACCTAAGTCCCAACGACTTTTTCACATTCCCCAAAATCAAGGATAAGTTGCGTGGTGGGCGCGGTGTTTCGGCGGCCGGCAGAAGCAGTGGAGGCTTTTAAAATTTTTAACGACTGGTTTGAACGCATGGAAAAGTGCATAAAATATAAAAGAGAATACTTTGAAAAACAATAAAAATACTTAAATCAATGTAACTGCGTATTTTTTTATATTCCCGAAACTTTCAGTTTGACCCTCGTAGTGACCCTGCCTGCGTAGCCGGAGGTCCCGGGTTCGAATCCCGGTAAGGGCATTTATTTGTGTGATGAGCACAAATATGTGCTCCTGAGTCATGGATGTTTTCTATGTATTTATGTATTTATTTATCTATATAAGTATGTTTATCGTCGTCTAGTACCCATAGTAGTTTGCTTAGTTTGGGACTAGATCGATTTTTGTAAGATTGTATAAGAAAAAAAAAGAAAATAAAAAATCTGTTTTTTAGTATTTTAGCGGCAACAGAAATACATCACCTGTGAAAATTTCAACTGTCTACCTATCACGGTTCGTGAGATACAGCCTGGTGACAGACGGACAAACAGACAGACAGACTGACGGACAGCGGAATCTTAGTAATAGGGTCCCGTTTTACTCTTTGAGTACGGAACCCTAAAAACGATGACGTAATATATGGACAAGCCCACACACATGACATATTGAAACAAACCTGTTAAATGCCCCATGAAGCGACTCATGTAACTCACAAAAATATTGTTAATTAGTAGAAAAAGGTATTAATACTTGAAAATAGGTACACTTGTAGTGATCATGTTAAATTCGTATACGTGTTACAACGAGCAACCGCATCCTTAAATATTATTCGTGGATTTATTGGAATGAAATGAGAATAAATCATTCGTCATTCGAAAGTGTAGACGAATAAATTATTCGCGAATAAATGTTTATTCGAATAATTATTCGAATAAGAATCATTCCAACAATGCCCCTTTCTGCACCCACACAAGTAACATATTTTATTTAAATAATTCTATACAGAAGACTGAGCGCTTATAAATAGGTAATCGACATTCCACGACAATTATGTCTCATGCTGAACAATTTAGCTATTATCGATCTAATGAACACAATATTTCAATAAATCTCCACCCTAGCCGAACCGTGGTAAACGCCACGTTCGTCTTTATAAATATTTGACAATCATTGACCTATCCATAATAAATGAAGGCCGAAACGCATTGACAGCGGTGGCGAAGCGGCGGCGCGGCGCAGTGTAGAGGTGGTACCGGCTGTAATGTTCGATCTTTCATATTAGCTCGAACATTACAAGTACCGCCTCCGCGCCACCCCGCGCCGCTTCGCCACCGCTGTCAGTGCGTTTCGGCCTTGAGTGCTACTCCAGGCAAAATACGGTTTTGGAAAACATTAATTTGTAATAGCGTTTTTTTTTTATATCATTTTAAAACATTATTCTAAGATGCTTTATTTAAGAATCCAACAAACTTGCCATCCGGAAGTATTTAAATAGATTTAAATAAAGCATGAATTGTTTTATTTTCATTATTTATCTTGAATATTATAGAGCAAATGTAAATGAACCAAAATATAGATAAAACCATTTATTAATATTTTTTCTAACTTTTCGAAAGCTAGTTAAGTTATCATTTTTTTGATGTCTGAAATTTTGTTGGATTTTGTCGCTAGGTAACTATTTAATTGATAATATATCCATTACAAAGAAAAAAATCTGCTATTATAAATTATTTCCAAATTTGACATTTTTTCCATACAAGTTGTCAGTTCATTGCCTGGACTATGCCTGCGACTCGCGACAGCACGGTCGGTAGTTGAGATGCAAAGCAATGATTATTCTGCAAGAGATAAGGTTCATATTAAAACTTTAGTACGAAAAAATATGAATTAATTAATAATCGTGGATATGTTTTGTTTAATTTGTTTCTTATAGTACTAATAATAAGTTGACAGCATAAATCAAACACTTTCCAAGTAGTTACGTATTTTGGTTTTCCAAAAACTAACAATATTTGTGATTTTAGAAATCCGCAGTACCAGTCCTTATCGCTGGTAGCACTCGTTTTGATACTCTGTGTAAAAAACGCCTCACTGTTTGACGTTTGACGTGTTGGGCTTTTCTAACCAAAAAAAGGAAGGTTGCTTTTGGTTGCTGGAACGGCATGACCCATTTTTTGAGTGTATTTTGTTTTGAGAAAGAATTCACGATATTGTTATATGTTTATTGGAATCAGTTCATAATTGAGGCCAGGCACTCCTATCAAGGAGTTTTGTTTTGTGCCGGCAAGTGTTAAGGTTAACTTGGTGACGTGAGTTTGATTCGCCTATGTGGCGGATACCCAAGAGACGAGAGCGTTCCCCGGGACTCGGCGGCGTCATCACATACGGTTACACAAACACACAGTTACACATACAGCCGGCCTACAGACAGCGGATGAAAAATCCATCAAAGGTACCAACGTTTGAGTATAAAAATTTGATACCGGACACATCTTCGGTATGCCACGCTTCTTGGAAGCTATAGCTTAGCGGGGTTATACCGGGCGATCTAATCCGGACCCTTATTCGAGTTCAGTTCACTCATTTTGGGCCCAGCGGCTGAAGCCTCGAACAGGGTGTGTTAGCCCGGGTTAGTAGCTAACATTTGGTAGCAAGAGCGTGGTTCTTTGAAACGCCTCTGGCTGTGTCAATAGGTATCTTTGACTGGTTCACAGTATTATTTTGATATTTGTGGGAAAAACGTTTTGAGGCTACCCGTTGAGGGAACTAGTTGTAACTACTTTGGTTGAAATAGCAAAATATTACTGAATTGGTTTGTAGTGATATAATAGCACACATTGCTAATTGTTTTGATAGTTGATTTGATATTATTTGGTGAATTTCTTGGTCACTGAAAGCCATATGGCATTTTTATAGGTTAAAATTCCCTTGTTGAAATTAAATAGCAATCTCAAATTCAATTCTTAGGTATATACTAAACACATAGGAAATTGTTATTGCTTGTTTATATAATAATTGTTACTGTTTGGTTTTTGTTTGTTTGGCTTAGTTTAGCAGTTATAAATTAGAGTTCACTCAGAGAATAAGTAATATTCTGAGGGGTTCCTTGGTAAGCCATATAATTTGGTAATTAAAAAATAATTTGCATTGACTAAAATTATTTGGATTAATTGTTTTGTGTGTTGGGAACCTACAGGTTTGGAATATTTTGGGGTTCCCTGAGAAGTGAATATTGCCCAGAAACATTCTGTGTTGACCGGTGTGTTGCGATTTGAAAATAAATTATACTTGTTAAAATAAATTAATGCTCATTATAAATATTACTTGATTTAGGGTTCAACAAGTAACATTTTGCAGGGTTCCTTGTGCCAAATAATTTTAGTTTATATTGTTTTTGTTTTGCATTGTTGAACATTTTAATTAGAAGTCGATTGGACTTGCGTTTGTTTGTGAGTGTTTGTTGTTGCTGGTTACAGCCATGGCAAGGTTGACAGCCAAGATTAAGGCGGAGCTGAGATGGCTGTCCTCTGCGGTGCAATTGATAAGTAGACCCGACCGGACCGACGCTTTGCTGGCGCGATCGGCTGAGCTGCCGGACCGAGGTGCGGTAGTTCAGAGTGCTTATGCAGAGCTTTTGGCGTTGGACGAGAAGATTGATGATTTGGTGGAGGCAGACATCACACAATTTTATGACTTGCATGATGCGCTGGTTCAGGCTGCGCACAAGGTGCAGCGGGGTCCTTTGATGGCGGAGACGCGATCACCGCCACCCCTGGCTCTCCTTGGGCGTTTGCCAACCCTGGATTTGCCCCATTTTGACGGGGACTTAAAACTCTGGACCGCCTACCACGACTTGTTTTCAAGTCTGGTGGACGCCAGGACAGACTTGGCACCGAGCCAAAAGTTGGCATATCTTTTCTCCACCTTGAATGGAGAGGCACTGGAATTAGTCTCGCATCTTGCGGTCACCGACCAAAATTACCCCACAGCCAAGGAGCTTTTGGAGAAACGATATGCCAACATTAGGCGTTTGGCAGACACCCATGTGGCACAAATTTTGGCGCTCCCTCACATTTATGGGGTTGCCACGTTGCGGAGGGATTTGGTGAATCCCGTGATGGTGGCCTTGAATGCTTTACGACGGCTTGGCCTGCCGGTGGATGAATGGTCGTTCATGCTCTTGCATATAGTTTTGTCACGGTTGCCCACGGACTTGAAGCTCCGTTTTGAGTACAAGCACGGTGGGGATAGTGCCACACAATTGCCGCGTTTTGCGGACCTTGTCGTGTTTCTGGAGGAGGAGTGTCGGTTGGTGGACAACGCCGGGATTGAAGGCCCCTCGGGACCCTCGGCGGGACCTCCACGGGAACAACGGCGTGTGGCTGCTCGCCCCCCTAAGCCAGGGGTGGTAGAGCCACGCCGCCCGCCCCTCCGATACGCGACGGCCCACGCGCCCCCAAGGTGCGTGTATTGCACGGATGATGGCCATTTGGTTGCAGCGTGCCCCAGGTTCCTGCACAAGAGGGTGAAGGATCGGCGCGGTATCGCGAATGAACGCCGGTGGTGCTACTCCTGTTTGGGGCAGCATTTGCAGCGGGATTGCCCACGGCCTGAACCGTGCCCGCAGTGCCAGGGGAAACACCACCTGGTGTTGTGCGCCAACCAAAATGGTGGTAATCGGTTGGATGGTGCGGGACGTTCCCCCACGGGCGGGGGCCCGCTTCCCCATTACCCCCAAAGGGAGTCTCGTCGGGGCTCGCCGTCCACGGGCGGGGGCACCCCTCCCCCATCTCCTCGTCCACAGCCCAGGTTTGCTGCTGCTCAGCGCAGCTCCCCGCCTCCGAGCTTCTCACCACCGCTGTGCGAACGACCGCGGTTGGAACGCCGCCCGCCCCAATTTGGACGCCGCTCCGCGTACTACGCGTCAACCTGGGTGCGCCCGGGTCGCTGCCCTGAGGTTCCGGTGGACCAGTACCTGGTGCGGTCCAATTGGGCGGGGCCAGCCCAGCAGGACGGCGCCTATGAGGGTTGTTGGCGGCCCGATGAGGGTCGCCCCCAATAGGTAGCTGCCGCCCGCTCCTCCACCACAGCCGCCAACCCTGAAACAGTACTCTTGCCAACTGTTTGTGTCAGGGTCTGGGGCCCGACGGGTAAGTCCTTGTTAGTTCGTGCCCTTTTGGATTCGGGTGCCCAGGGCTGTCTTGCGTCGTCTTATTTGGTGGAGAGATTGGGCCTCCCATGTAGACCCCGCCCCTCCGTCATCCACGGAATAGGTGGCCTCCAGGTGCAGGGTTCCATGGGGGAAATTAATGTTTGTTTTTCAACTGTCAATTGTGGGCCAACCATTGTGGCCAAAGCGGTTGTGTTGAACGATATTTTGGGCAGCAACCCGCAGGTGGTTATCTCCCCTACCGCGGTGAAATTGACGTCAGAGTTGACCCCCGCTGACCCCCAATGGTTTGTTCCAGGACCTATAGACCTGCTCTTGGGTGTTGATGTTTTAGGTTTGATCTTGTCCGGGGACAAGCGGGTTTTACAACCCTGCGGTTTGATGGCTTTGCAAACCATTTTTGGTTACACCTTTTTTGGACCCGTGTTGAGGGGCTTGGTCCCACGGGTTGAAAATGAAATTGTTACCGTAGGGCTCTCGCTCTCGGACGCCGTCCAGCGTTTCTGGGAGGTCGAGGAGCCCCCCAAGGCTCCCAGAGTCGATCCAGCGGAACAAGAATGCGAATTGTCGTATCAGAATAATACGGGTCGCCTCGCTGATGGTCGTTTTGTTACTCGGTTGCCTTTTAGGGCTGCACGCCCCCCTCTCGGTCAGTCTCATGCCCTAGCGGAAAAAAGGTTGTTGTCCATGGAGCGCCGAATGAAGAGGGATTCAGATCTCCGTGCTAAGTACATTGAGTTTATGCGCGAGTATGAGGCTTTGGGACATATGTCACGCTCGACTATTGATTGGCGTGCGCTCGAGCACTATTTTTTGCCCCACCATGCGGTTTTGAAGACGCCTGGGGGCAAAATTCGGGTGGTTTTTGACGGGTCGGCCCCTACGTCAAATGGGGTTTCCTTGAACCAGTGTTTGCACTCCGGTCCCAAACTGCACCGGGACATTTCGGATATCCTCACCAACTTCCGCCGTCATCAAATTGTCTTTGTGGCTGACATCCGAATGATGTTCCGCCAATCGGTTGTTCACCGAGATGACCGGCGTTATCAGATGATTTTGTGGCGTGAGCGACCTTGTGATCCTATGCGAGTGTACGAGTTGAACACTACCACGTACGGACTTACCTCCAGCCCGTATATTGCCATCCGGACTTTGTTAGAGTTGGCTCATCGGGAGCGATTGAACTACCCCCGTGCAGCGGCCATCTTGGAAGATTCAGTATATGTTGATGATGTTTGCACTGGGGCTTCCACTGCTACGGAGGCTTTGATTTTACGGGATGAGTTGATTGCGATCCTGAAGTCAGGTGGGTACGAACTGCGTAAGTGGTTGTCAAATTGCCCTGATTTGTTGCGAGATCTTCCGGTGGAACATCAGCAGGATCCTCTCTTGTTCGAAGATGCGGACAACCCTAACTTGATTGCGGTACTTGGCATACAGTACCAGCCCGTCCAGGATGTCTTCACTTATCGGGTTAAATTGGACCCCCCTAAGACCTGGACGAAGCGTTCGGTCTTGTCGACTGTTGCTCGGACCTTCGATCCTAATGGATGGATCACACCTGTCATTTTTCTGGCTAAGTGTTTTTTGCAGAAGCTGTGGATTGCGGAAGTTACGTGGGACGAACCTCTTCAGGGAGACTTGCTAACCGAATGGTGTTCGATTGTTTACTCACTTCCGGACGTGAACCGGATTTCCTTGCCCAGACTCTTTCTGCCATTCGGCAAGTGTAAAGTTAGCCTCCACGGGTTTTGTGACGCGTCTGAACGAGGGTACGCGGCCGTGGTATTTTTGCGGACTATTAGCCTATCCGGTCATGTTGGACTACATTTGATAATGGCCAAGAGTAAGGTGGCTCCTATCAGGACTAGGTTAACTATTCCTAAGTTGGAATTGTCGGGAGCAGCCCTCCTTACGAGGCTCCTCAATCATGTTTGTGATATTTTGGGTCGTACCGTGGAGATTTCAGATGTTTTTGCGTGGACTGATAGTGAGATCGTTCTTTGTTGGCTTCGCACCTCCGTGCATAATTTAGAGGTTTTTGTTGCGAATCGGATTTCACAGATCCAGAGCTCAGCGACCCCGCTGATTTGGCGACATGTTCCAGGGGAACTGAACCCCGCTGACTGCGCTTCGCGAGGCTGCGAGGCTCCGGTACTTGTAAACCATTCCCTGTGGTGGGGACCAGATTGGTTGTCGCATCCTGCGGCATCTTGGCCCCAGAATCGGTTCTCTTCTCCAGAGGCGTTGCCAGGTTTACGTGTTGGCGTTATGGAAACGCAACCTGTCTACGACTTGAATCCTCTGTTGGAGCGGTACAGCTCTCTGTCGAAATTGATTGGGGTTACCGCGCGGATCCGACGCTTCTTGCTCCACGCACGGAACCCAGCTCAGAGGGCATTGACCACGGAATTGGCCTTGTCGCCCTTGGAACGCCAAGAGGCCCTGCTATTTTGGGTTCGTGTAGTGCAAGTGGAGCACTTCGAACCGATTATTGACGCGCTTAAAGGAGGATCGAGAATTAAGGGTTCGATCGCTCGTCTGAATCCATTTCTAGACGCATCGGGTTTGCTTCGAGTCGGCGGACGACTTCGAAACTCAAACTTGCCCTATGGAGCTCGCCATCCTTTGTTGCTCCCCAAAGGGGGAACTTTGGTCAGTTTGTTGGTGTCTGATCGACACGTTGCTAACGCTCACGCAGGCTGCAATGCCCTTGTAGCCATTTTGCAGCGTGAATTTTGGATTTTGTCTGCCAGACGCACTATTCGCGGCATTATCTTCAGATGTATGCCGTGCTATCGTTTGACGGCCACCCCCACGCAGCCCATGATGGAGGATCTGCCCTCCGACAGAGTCTCGGAGAGTCGACCATTTGCTTGTGTGGGCACGGACTTTGCCGGCCCCTTTTTGGTAAAGACCTCGCAGCTTCGCAACGCTCGATCTGTCAAAGCGTACTTGTGTGTGTTTGTCTGTCTGGCCTCCAAGGCAGTTCACTTGGAACTGGTAAGTGCCCTCAGCACGGAAGCGTTTCTTGCGACGCTAGATAGATTTGTATCCCGCCGGGGACTGCCATCTCTGATCCGCTCTGATAACGGCACCAATTATAAAGGCACTGACCGTTACTTGAATGAAATTTGTAATTATTTGAATAGTGATAAGGATAATTTAAGATTTGCAATGTCTCGAATGGGCATTAAGTGGCAATTTGATCCCCCCGTTTGCCCACATTGGGGTGGTATTTTTGAGGCTGTTGTAAAAGTTACAAAAACGCATCTCCGCCGAGTTATTGGTGAAACGATTTTAACGTTCGAGGAACTTGCTACGGTATTTTGTAAAATTGAGGCTGTCCTCAACTCGCGCCCTCTCTGCCCTGTCTCGTCGGACCCAAATGACCTAGAAGCATTGACTCCTGGTCATTTTTTGATTGGCCAGCCCCTTACCGCGCTGCCGGAGTACCCCTTCGGGGAGATAAAATCATCACGCTTAAGTCGGTTTGAGTTGCTACAGCAGATGACCCAAAGCTTCTGGCATCGTTGGTCGCTAGAATATTTGCACATCTTGCAGCAGCGCGTTAAGTGGACTGACAAAACTGATCCTCCTCACGTTGGAGATCTTGTACTAGTTAAGGAATCTAATTTGTTACCCTTGTATTGGCGTCGTGGACGCATTGTAAATTTGTGGTATGGGTCTGACGGGGTCCCCAGGGTTGCGGAGGTTATGGTCGGAGATTCGGTTTTGAAGCGAGCTGTAGCGAGCTTAGCCCGCCTGCCCATTTATTAGCAGACAGAGCTCCTCTGCCTGGAGCGGGGGATTGTTCGGTACCAGTCCTTATCGCTGGTAGCACTCGTTTTGATACTCTGTGTAAAAAACGCCTCACTGTTTGACGTTTGACGTGTTGGGATTTTCTAACCAAAAAAAGGAAGGTTGCTTTTGGTTGCTGGAACGGCATGACCCATTTTTTGAGTGTATTTTGTTTTGATAAAGAATTCACAATATTGTTATATGTTTATTGGAATCAGTTCATAATTGAGGCCAGGCACTCCTATCAAGGAGTTTTGTTTTGTGCCGGCAAGTGTTAAGGTTAACTTGGTGACGTGAGTTTGATTCGCCTATGTGGCGGATACCCAAGAGACGAGAGCGTTCCCCGGGACTCGGCGGCGTCATCACATACGGTTACACAAACACACAGTTACACATACAGCCGGCCTACAGACAGCGGATGAAAAATCCATCAAAGGTACCAACGTTTGAGTATAAAAATTTGATACCGGACACATCTTCGGTATGCCACGCTTCTTGGAAGCTATAGCTTAGCGGGGTTATACCGGGCGATCTAATCCGGACCCTTATTCGAGTTCAGTTCACTCATTTTGGGCCCAGCGGCTGAAGCCTCGAACAGGGTGTGTTAGCCCGGGTTAGTAGCTAACATATACTATTCAGAATAATTTGTTAAATTGCAGTTATCTATAATTTCTGGTAAGAGAATCCAGAAAATGTGTAACTTACTGAACTTTCTTTATTATTGATAGTCCCGGTTGATTAATTAGATTAATTTTGATTTCTTTAACTGGAATGCAAGCGTCATATCATAATAGAGGCACTTTTACAAAGTTACATATTATGCTGCACTTATGAAATCAGAATTTGTTAAAAATTTAGATTATTGGTTTTTTTACAATGACGCGGAACCCTAAAATGTTTAATTCTTTTTATTTTAACTATAACTAACAATACTTTACATCATAGAAAAAGAAAATTACAGTTATCGAATTATGTCCGGGTTTAGCTAATTTGATTGGTCTAGTAATGATAGAACATTTTCAAAAAGAGATGACTGGTTGCGAAGTGTATTATGTAATAATTACAAACCCACAAAAATACGTCGGGGCTGCAGTTTCATCGTCAAATCGGAAAAAAATTGTCTTTTAGCAAGTTGCAAGTAATTTTATTTCCCCACTGATTGGAGTGGCAGTGATTTATATACGGAAAAAAGATAAAGGCGTTTCGTAACGTTCGTTTTTGTAATATTGATATATTATTGTGTAATTTTTAGAGTTCCGTACCCAAAGGATAAAACGGGACCCTATTACTAAGACTCCGCTGTCCATCCGTCTGTCACCAGACTCACCAGGCTGTATCTCATGAACTGGGACAGTTAGACAGTTGAAATTTTCACAGATGATGTATTTTGGTTGCCGCTATAACAACAAATACTAAAAACAGAATAAAATACGTATTTAAGGGGGCTCCCATACAACAACCTTGATTTTTATAGATAATGGTACGGAACCCTTCGTGTGCGAGTCCGACTCGCACTTGGCCGGTTTTTTTTCAGTATTTATGAACCAAGCAATATTTTTCAAGTGCTTTGTGTTCCTGACACAAAGAGACGGAGACAAAAAAGACGGAGACAAAAAAGACGGAGTTATTTAATAAAACAGGCAGTTGTTTTAGATTTGTTTATGTTTAGTATGCGTATAGTAAAATATTTGCTGACTTATAATTTGGAAATCCTTGGTTTTATCATAATTTGTAAGTAGTATATGCAGTCAGTAATCTGGCAAATATTAACCTCCGAAATATAAATTTGAATATAGCAAATAATTCGAAGGCTGCGCCGATAATGTCAAAGCAAACAGCATCGTGAAGTCCAAAAGCTAACACGTAACCCGGCGGTGTTATTAATGTCATTATAGATGATGATCGCTTACGTAGGCTTGTCAAACATGTTATAATACTTATAATATGCTCTTTAGTTATCAGTCTAGACCCCGCTATCGGAGGTGCAAAATGGTAGGTGTCCTAGTTCTAGGGATGGGTACAAATTATTTTGAAATACTAGCTATATGTCGATAATTATAGCTATATGTCGATAATTTCCCTTTACCATAATGAGAGTCTAAGACCTTAATTAAACGTATTTATCGTATGGCGGTTACACACTGGTACAATATATGTATTCGTATTGATGTCGCTGATAGAGTTCCAGTGTGCGCTGTGAGGTTCAGAAGGAACATTAAACGTATTTATTTTATAAAACAGGGCTTTATAATTATAAAATTGTCTGTTAAATATTTTTCATTTTTATAAAAAAAAATCTTCAATCTTTCATTATTACTAACAAATTATCGTTATCTTCATAGTACGAACCATACATAAATTAATTAAATATTAAACAATTAATAAATCTCTCTTTTATTGCCACCAAAAGCGTTATCGTATTCTTAATGAACAATCAGTTTTATTTAGATGCTCTGCAGTAATCTAGTGCAGCCACAATAAATATAATTCAACAATAAACCCCAGTATCACATCTCTTTCGAAAAGGTTTATCTCAAGAGCGTTCATGCACTGCCCTGCAACTCGAAACATTAGAAAAGTAAAATAGCAACCATAGTATTTTTGTTGTACTGATAATGGTTAATATTTCAAAAAAATGCTATACATATAAAACGAAACGTACAGAATAAGTAAGAGTATCGATATCGATATCATAAATACTTTTCCCATCCCTAAGAACTTGACAGCTACCAATTTGCACCTCCGATAGCGGGGTCTACACCAAAATATAATATATATTATATGAGACAAGTTTTCATAGCCGGGTCGGAGGTACTCTCTTAGATACTTTTCTTTGCAACACCATATCTCAATAATTACTTATTATGTGGATATGATTCAAGGGATCAAATGGGGTTGCATATTTTTATTACTTACCTGCTAAATCCTATATATCCACTTTTCAGCCACAGCCCCATCATTAGACCAGCACTGTTAAAAATTGAATTGTCTTCCGACAGTTCCGACTTATGTTTATATATGAAAAATCCAATTCACAGTACCTGATGACTACAGACAGTTAGGGACCGGGACAAGTAGGACTATTTAGGGAATATTTATGTACGAGAGTATAAGAATTTACGATAAATAACTTGACAGAATTATGTACTTTACACACGGAACAAATAAATTCGTACTTCTGTTAATTCCTCATAACTTTGCAGTTCCTTATTCGCGCGTACGAATGAACCTTGCATTTCGAATGTTACTTTTATGACATCCAAATCAAATGTCAATGCCAAAAACTCGTTCTCCTTTCTATGCGCCCATACGTCTTTTATAAAAATGAAATGCTTATCTCGCACCGGCATCATTTAGCCAAATACCGTTGTCCGGCGGTTTGGGCAGTTCTTCCATCTCTGTCACAGCTTTCTCTCTTGCTTTCACCTGTTGGACCCCGTTTTTTGATAATAACAGTAATGTGGATGTGGCTGTGCAGAGTTTTAACTTAAAATTCAAGTTAAGTTAACAGTCTGCAACTTTTTTCAAGTGCTAAGGAAGGTTATTCCTATCAGCAAAAAAATAATCAGGCATTTCTAAAATTTTCATGCATTCCCAATTAATGCCGTGTCAAAAAATATGCCATTGAATGATACGGCAATGATTGGCTATCGTGTGCCGTGTTTCGGTCTGATTACACCTGATTTGTCGTAGGTATATTAAGGGAATTGTATCAGGCTGGACTGGACTCGCTGAGTCGCGCGCGAGGCAACTTAGCGGCAAGTTGTGCTAGCCTCGCTGTAGCAGTGTTTTCGACGCACAAATAAATACATAAATAAATAAAAATAACTAAATATTTTGGGGTCAATCTTACACAAATCGACCTATTCCCAAACTAAGCAAAGCTTGCACTATGGGTACTAGACGACGATATACATACTTATATACCTAGATAAATAAATATATAGATAACAAGCAGAATTAAAATAGCAAAAAAATACCGACTGCTATTAAAACAAATTGCCTTTAACCACCTACAGATTGCCTATAAACATCTGATGAATTGAAAATATCTCAATTATTAAAATCATCGCGTAGGTAAAGGTACGTAGTACTATATATTACTTATTCTGTGGTAAAGGTTAAGATTCGTGGGAATAGACTATACCACATACAAACGCCAACACAGTTAACTGACCATCCTGTATTTATATTGAACCTTAGTACCAGTGGCGACGCGTGAACATTTTCGATAGGCAACCCGTAACAAAAAATATATGTTAGAGTTTAGACTGTTTAGAGCATAATATAACTATAGGCTTGCCTAAGAAGGAATTTTAGGCACGCCGGTGGGAATCGGCTTGTATGGGCGCTCCGCCACTGCTTAGTACAATGCACATATTAAAGTGCACGGATTTTCAGTTAACTGTGTTGCCGATGGTCCCTCTTGATAGATAGATATAACCCGGGATTTTTCAATTCAAATAATTCAATTCAAATAATTTATTTCGGAACATTGTCCATAGTTGTTAGTAAAAGCAAAAACATATGAAAAACTTAATTCTAGTGTTAGTGGGTACATGAAATATAAACATTAGGTATAACTAAACAATGAATATCGTTCCAGTGTTTCTGGATACGGCCTTCAAATCTGTCAACAATGGTACTCAGTAGAGTGTTGTAAATTTGCTGTCGCACAGCGGGGTAAAAGTAAAAATATTACCAAGAACTTAAGAACCTAGATGTTTAGCTCTAGTAAGACGGTTTATTATTGACAGCACAAGTGTTACAATCACAATCTCAGGTTAAATTGTTGAGAGGAAAAGATAATGGACGTAATTAGCTTCTCATATAATCTCCGTGGCAGTCATTAAACAAAACATCCTAGCAACTAGAAGACTGGTTTTTTACAATGTAATAGGTATTCTTGATAATTGGTCAAACTTGGACTCTGTACAACAGACGTCAGTGTTTTTTAGGGTTCCGTACCCAAAGGGAACCTATTACTAAGACTCCGCTGTCCGTCCGTCTGTCTGTCTGTTTGTCCGTCTGTCACCACTAGTCACAAGACTGTATTTCATGAACCGTGATAGTTAGACAGTTGAAATATTTACAGATGATGTAGGTATTTCTTTTACCGCTATAACAACAAATACTAAAAAACAGAATACAATTAATATTTAAGGGGGCTTCCATATAGCAAACGTGTTTATTTGTTTTTTTTTTTATAGATAATGGTACGGAACCCTTCGTGCGCGAGTCCGACTTGCACATGGCCAGTTTTTTTACTACGTAGGTATAGTATAGCCTGAGAGCGCAAGCGGTTTGAATAATAGTTTTAACTTTTTATTTGTTTGAAAACCATACAAATGAAATGAAACTGTATTCCTTTAAAAATTTATTTATATATCATGGAATAGTTATGTTCTTTCTAATGGGAGACTGGGGCTTGACAAATACCTAAGGTACATTTGATCTATAATTTGTAACTAATTATTGTACGGTATTTCAACATATAAATAAATATAATGATGAAATACAGATAGTGATTTTTAGAATAGAAGAAAGCTGAAATGCCTATTTATTTTTCATATTGGAAGAAGAGTAGGTAAGTATGTTAACGTTTCTAAATATTATCAGCGATTAGGTATACACAAGTAAGAAGTAAGTCGGTGCTAATGGGAATATACTCACCAATTTTTTTTTATGAAACGTCCAAAATAAAACGCTCGGATGCATGAACTACTTTACTACTGATATCACAATTTTCTATGGACCAGACCGCGGCAATTAAATTGAAGCTTGATGTAGATATTCCGAGTATTTTCGAAAGTTTCGTTTTTGGTTCCTACTGTAAAAATAATAAATTGTTACTGTTTTCTAATACCGCACTGTGCGAGTAGATAATTTAATTTGCATTTTACATACAATTTGCCATTCAGTGCAAAAAAATACTTATAGCAGGTAAAATAAAAACAATCTGTGACTTTTCATACTTTTAAAATAGAAGTTCTCAAGAACACTCGTCATTTGCCTGACAAGTGCTAAAATAATAAAAATGCCTACACCTTCTACATTAACCATTAGTATTCGAAATTACTACGAAAGAAATACAATTAAAATTATACTTATGATTCTCGAGATAGGTAAGTGTAAGTATAGGTAGATAAATTAACGAGAGCATGATTTTGAGCATTGCATATGTAGTAGTATTGTATGTTTACAGGCATTCTATATTTAAAAATACAACGAATGCAATGTTCTCGATAATTCATCTATAAGAACATTGATATTTTCAATTGTTTGTTCGGAGTGTCACATTACTTACTTTTTTTAGAATACCAAATAGTATTTTTCACAATCGTGTTATAATAGAGAGCTTTTTAGTCGAGTACCGTGTTTAGGCCACGAAGCTTGCTGAGTTCTAACTTATTTATAATAATAACTCTTTATTGTAATTATGTACATTTTATTTATGTTTTGGTTCTCGAATTGCTTCCCTGTGTCTTGAGAGCCAGTTCCTTCCCAAATAGGTACAGGCATAATACATACAACATTAAGGTTAAGTACCATAATATTGTAATCAAGGAGGTAGGTAGTCGTATCTTTTCAACCGACGAAAAAAACGGAGGAGGTTCTCAAGTCGACGCGTATATATATATATATATATATATATTTTTTTATGTATGACCACGCATAACTTTTTACAGAGTAGTTCGATTTTGATAATTATTTATTGGAAAGGGTATACACCGAAGTTGGTCCCATATACGAGTAAATTTGGAAAAAAAATCCAACCTTAAGGGTAGGAAAATAAATTAAAGTTAATTATTAAAACTGAATAGATTTACACGTAAGATATGATGATCTGCCTCCAGAAGTTCAGATTGTACTGGATTATTGATCGTAACCGAATCGTTACTCACTCATTAGCTAGACACATCGGAAGCTTCATACATCAAGCAAACCCCGTCCTTATATCTCAGTTTAGTAAGGACTTTAACGCAGTGAATATTTCCAAAACAGTCTCATCCAAAACACAACAAACTTCTCCACCAGCCAAGTTATAATAGACCATATTAGTCAACGCAATAAAAGCTTAGAGGTGTGCATTGCTATCGTGGTTGTTACGAGAAGATCGATCAGCGAACCGGGCGACCTTCTCTTGCGTTTCCCAACGCACGCGAGCGACGGAAGGACGCTCGATACGATACCTGCGCCAGCGCTAGCTCAATCGATTCCTATTCATCAATAGGTACACTGCATACTTAGTCTGCCTTACAATTTTGTTTATGATTACCTACGTCTTAGGTTTCAGTTACATGAAAACTGTTGTAATTATTTTTCTAATGTTTAGCCTAATTTCAGTGACAGTTTTTCAAAAGCCAATACACGACAGTGGCTTCGTCATCATAATCATTTGATTGCGCAATACCGTTTAATTCAAATCTAGGTAGTCAAACCAGGAGTGAAATCTAAATAATTCCATCCCAACATAAACTTAATTGTCTGTCAAAGAAATGTTATTGATGTCTGTTGGTTTCCTATGTAGGTAATTTTGAACATTTTCCGGTTAACAGTAAACACGGTTATTAAATCTACTTACATTCGAAAATATCTTAACGTTACGTTGGAAACCTACCTATTTTTTTCACACTAGGTTGTTTGTACCCCTTTTTATGCACTTTCACTTAGATATCATCATCATCATCATTGTCAGCCCGTAATCGCCCACTGCTGAGCATAGGTCTCTCTTCGAGTACGCCACCCGTCCCTATCCTGGGCTAATCTTATCCAGAAGTGACCCGCGATCTTCCTAATATCGTCTACCCATCGAGCTGGTGGACGGCCGTCGCTCCTTTTACCTAGAAGTGGCCACCAATCTGACACCTTTTTGGTATACAATGACTAAAAAATACGGATATTTTAATCGAATACGGATAGGAACTCGCTGTCTAGCACTTTCAGAGGCTATCTGGTTTTTTTATAATTCATTCATTTACGTCGCTAAACAGTCAAGGCAACCTCAAAGTCACGTATAATTTATATTACACAACCACTTCCAAAATCACCACTTTACTGTCTACTATGACTTGCTAAAACGACCAGACCCAAGGCCCCGTTAAAGTATGAGGGCTTGGCTGTATAATTATCTTCAAATGTTGGAATATGCAAAGCAAAAGAACCTATTATTTACCGAGAATTCTGTGTGCTAAATGTTAAATAGTAGGTAGGCGAAGTATTCAGTAAGTGGCCAGTAACAAAATGATCGGTTACAATACTATACCTCCAGTAAGTGTAGTAACCAGTTAGTATTGTTTGATAATGATAACAAACGACAATAATATAGATCCAAGTATAAGCGGCAAGCTACCTCAGACTGTTACGATAATTTTACGCAATCTCTGATAATGTTGGATCAGTTTTTGCCCAATAAATTCTTGGACATTTTATAATTATTGGCCTGTTAAGTTTTAATTTAGTAATTGGCCTATTAAGTTTCCATTTAGTAGGTACTTTACACTAATATTTAAAAGTGATTGCAGAACTTAGGTACTGCAGGGATGTGATGTGATGACTTTAAAATAAATGTTCATTATTGTTCGTTATTACGAGAAAATCCTAGTGTATCGTGGTCAATCATTCCATAATAACGAGATTAAGAAGTCAAGTTCACATGTAAAATATTTGTAAGTATATTTAAATAATTTACAAATTAATTTTCTGATGTTTTATTCTAGAATTATTTATATTTCACGTTAACATCAACCTTTGCACCCATCCAGTTCAAGTTCATCTTGGATGTTTTAAACGAGTTATATCTATAAACTTTAAGATGACGGTATTACGAAAGTAATAAAAGTTTAGTGAACTTATACAAGTTAATTTAACACGCGTTGGCCGCGTTGGTCCACCAACCGGTGCAAATGAATCCGTTGACGGTTTTCACAAAATTCACGTTAAATTAGGTCACGCTAAATACACTTGATAGGTAGGTAACGTAAGTAAATTAAAGAGTGTGTTCATTACAAGGAAAGCTTTATAAACGTAAGCTTAACTGGCTTGGGTACAGCTACTTAGGGCTCCTAAAAAGCGATGTCATTCATACAAGTATTTTCGCAGATCCGGCCCAGATACACGAGAATAATAACTATAAATAAAAAAAAAACAAAATACCTAAGACACTAAATTCAAATCGGATCATCCGTTTGGGATCTACGATGCCACAGACAGACACACAATTACATATGTTAAATTTATACCCCTTACTTAATTAGCAAGTAAGCACCCCTCTTTTTTGCCGAGAGTAAAAAATTTAACGTGCGTAATACCGCTTTAAAATGCGACATTGGAGATCACGCATAGTAAGAAGTGAAAACAGTATCGGTACATGTATCTTGAATCATACCTATCTATGTGTTAAAGGTGGGAAAAAAATTAAGCCCAATAAACCACAAAAGTCGCCTGAACTTGACCTAGTACCTGCTCGATACACTTGTGTTGTTTATTCGATGACTGATAGGAATGTGTTACGCATAAGCGTACGTACACATAATACGTTGTACGCATATTTATGTGCAAAAACATACGTGATGTAATTTCATTAATAAGAAAGATAACTGCCTTCCATACAATAGTACATTATTGCCGTGGCCGGGAAGGAGGCAATTGCAGGCTGAGTATTTTATTTAAACGGACGAGTTTGCGAGTCCGTTTAATTATAATACGAAGCCTGCAATTGCCATTCCGGCTGAGGCTAATATAGTGCTTTTCTCAAAAATGGGGAATAAAAAAGACTAAATTGAAATCAAACGTTATTATTAAATACAAGTTGAGGATACTGCAAATTACATAAAATTAAACGTCATTTTTTTTTAAACAGAATCGCAAGTGTATTTTTCCACTGAAATACGCAATCTTTTTATGACACATACAAAAAGGTCGCGTTTGCAACAGAAAAATACGACTTGATTTGGCTGAATACGACCTGTGCCGTCCTTTATATGCCAGTTTCTACTTTTTAAAAAGTTTGGTACTCGACAAATAAAGGAATTTATATGTAACATTCCAGGCGGCCTGCAATGTTTTTTATTTTTTAAATTTTGATCTGGCCTTAAACTATGTATACACTTTACGTTCAGAGGAAAGAGATGGCTTGTACCGATATAAACAACTGAATCAAGATCCATAGTATTCAGTTGTTTATATCGGTAAATCTCATATAATTTTCACCGAGAAGTTCTAGAACATGATTCGATTGCTTCTAAGGCCTTAAGTGAGCTTGTAAGTGAGTAAATGAGTAGGTATAGTTTTTCACGTTTACATAACAAGCACTGCCAATGTAGCTGCATTTATAATCATTTCCTTCCGCATGCTCGGATTCATCGTGTTGATACAACGAATTTCTGAATTTAAGTATAGTTTGTTCGATAATAGTTTTACCGCAGCAGTTTATAGGGTAAATTATTATCAGGGACATAGGATGTCATGTCGTGCCCAAAACATAACTGCCGAATTCCTTGTGTTAATATGGTTTACGGGATGGAATGGTAAAGTATATGCATTAGAAAAAAAACCCCCCGGGAGGAATTGTCAAAAAATGGACGCTGAGTGCAAAAATATGTATCGAATGAATCCTCTCATAAATATGTACCGAAGAAGCCTTAATCCACTGACATAAAAGTGATGGGACATTTTTATGATTAAATTGTACTTACGCACCCATATTTTTACACTTGACTGTACAACAGAGCGTTTTTGGCGTGTGATAATAATTTGACTAAGTAAGTAGCCTATTGGTGGTTAAAACTGGGGTACCTGTACTTCTTTGAGACTTTTTCTGACCCTCACGTCTTTCGTTTTATAACTAGGCCATCTGAAGTGCGTGTCAATTATGTTTAAGCTTTCCAATTTCGAGTACACAAATCGACGAATAATTCTCAACTGCAAAAAACTGTTCCTTGAGTATCTTAACTGATTTAACTTGGGAGAATTCTATGTCAATGTTAAGCTACACTCAAGAGCAAAAAAATGGTACACATTTAACGGAAAGTGTACCCATTTTTTGCTCTTGAGTGTACATTATTGCCTTTACTTATCTAGCTTATAATTGCGCACATCCCCTATTATGGCTATAAGTCAGCCTTTGTATTGGTATTAGTTGTTATGTTTGCATCTACATAAGTATTTTAATGTTTTACCTAAGAAGAAAATAATTTAATCAGGTGTTGCATATATTTCTAAGATTTTTAACTACTTTTACCGAAACGATTATTATGTGTTAATCCAAACTTTTCTCATAATCTTATAAAATCTCCGTGCTCAGGTACATAGGATAGTTAATTCAATGTAAGACCGGCAAGAAACCACGATCGCCTTGAAATACTTTCAAACCCTCGTGAACTATGCGAAAACATTTACCTACACGGCTACCTAAACATTTGCCAATGCATCCTTAAATGAAACTCACCAAATCTTCGATCACACACAATTAGGCAGCGGTCAGCTGTTCACTCACTTCTCACTAAAGTCGTTGCTCGATGGCTTGAATACCTTCAAGGTAACGAACACGGTCGGTATACCGATATACCGATTTGTGGATTTTAGGCGTTTGCGAGCACCCGCCGACTCGTGTCTCGATTCGACGCGCGACTCTGATCGACTGAGCGTACGCGCGGCGACCAACGTTGCGCGCGCACCACGAGTCACTGCAGACGACCTTGCCGCCTAGACATGGGGTGACTACCCTAACCTCGATAACAATATTAGCTTTGGGGTGAGAATCTGGGTGACGGCTATACAATACAAATAGACGGTATGTCGCGTAAACGAATGCACGCGGATTGCGCTTAAACGGCTGTATGCGTAGTTAAAGTACGCGCACGAATGTCTTGCGCGTGTAGAAGGTGCTTTACGTTTCTAATATATATTTTTTCTTTAATAAAATTTATCGATATGAATTTGTGTCATTACCTCAGTGCATTATATTAGGAAGCACTACAGATAATGCAGTTTGTTAGTTACGTATAGGTATTTAAGATATCCTCAGACAAATAAATTTGGTATTATTAAAATTTGTATTATGTTATGGTGTATCAAATGTATCAATTGTTTTCTGTAGGTAAGTCAAATGTGTACGACGTTAAGATAGATACGGTCCCATATTTAGAAAGTTTCATGATAAATATCTCGGCTTAGGTATACCTTTAATGGAGGAGGCCTTTGCCGACTGCTAAACAGATAGGTATTACCTATACAAAAAATAATAAAAAGAGAAATAATAGAGTCGAACACGATCGATACACTGTACTGTATATCTGATGATAAAAGCCATGATAAAATATAATGGATGGATTTAAACTGGCGATAAAAGGTAGTTTAGCTTCACGGATGATAAAATGTATTTTTCTGCAGCTACAATAATTAAGACTTTTTTAAAGGCCGTGCCAGGATAAGCTAAGTGATTCTGCCCCTCTTGAGTTTGGGTTTGTAATTCTTATCTCTACAATAATCTCTACGAAATCTTTCTCTCTCTCGGTGCTCTCTCTCTCTCTCTCTCTCTTCTCTCTCTCTCTCTCTCTCTCTCTCTCTCTCTCTCTCTCTCTCTCTCTCTCTCTCTCTCTCTCTATCTTTTTTAGGGTTCCGTACCAAAAAGGTATTAAAAGGAACTCTTATGGTGCGACTCTGTCCGTCCGTCCGTCCGTCTGTCACAACGTGAAATATCTCAGGAACTACTTGTGCTATCAATTAGAAATGTGGAACAACTGTTGAGAGGGTATACGTGTATGGAAAATGAAAGAAAGCCAAGTCTTGAATTTCATAGATCTACCTTAAAAAATAACAGATTTGCATACAACGTTTTATCCCCAATTTCACCCCCTTCTTAGGGGTAGAATTTCAAAAAATCCTTCCTTAGTGCGCCTCTACGTCATACTTGTATCTTGTACTTGTATCACTCTATAAGTAACGGTCCAATTTTATATATGTAATAGATAGATATCTCCATGTTCGCCCACAGCTATAATTTCGAAAAAAATACATCGAAGAAAAATTATACCTATTTCGAAACTATAAAGTTTAGGTAGCATTTTTCGCACATTAATTATTAATGTAGAGCCAACACCATCCATAAAAAATACAAGCCCAAACTCGAGGGGGGCAGATTCACTTAGCTTATCCTGGCACGGCCTTTCACGGCTACCAGAAAAGTACCTAGGAAAATCTATTGCATTTCCTGGGGTGTGTTTTAGAGTAATTAAGAGGATAGTGGTAAAATTTCTGAAGGAGACATTTTTACACTGGATGTATGTTTTTTTAATTTTTATGTTTGTTCACCGATTTCTCCGTCAATTGTGGACCGATTTCCAAAATTCTTTTTTTAGTCGAAAGAGTATACTCCTTTGTCACCAAGTCAGGGTCTGATGATGGGATCCCAGGAAAATTGAGGGCAACCCTCAAATTTTACAGGCACGCGTGTAGTAATTTTGGTATTTTCTATTATAACTTGTGTATTTACCCTCGGAAATAAAATTTTGGAGAAGTGGAACTGATGACGAACCCCAGGTGACTTATGGAACTCCTCAAAGATGTTAAGTACGTCAAAGATTCTGACATGATTCTGTTGAAGTAGCAACTAATGAAGTGTTTATTCTGAGATCCGTGAGGAATCGACGGAACTCCTCAAATATTATCAGCCCACACATAGTGACTTGGGTTTTTTTTGTAATAATCAACGCATTTGCTCTCGGAGAGAGTAGTTCATGTGATAAAACTTGGAAAGAAAATGTGGGAATTATCATTCACCTATGTGGCTTGGCGAAATATTGAATTGAAGTCGGTGCACTTTGTTTTTAAAAAGTATTTTTTTTTTCATTTTATTACGTCCGTACAGTACAGTTAGCTGCAGAATTAGCTCGCAAAATGATCTGCACAGATCACAGATTCTCTTGATATAAGAATCCGTGTGTAGATCATTTTGAGCACTAGGCTCGCGTCGTTACTTCGGTTTTTGACTGTACCCACATCCCACATGCCAATAAGTATCTACCGAAATTAAATATACCGACGTCTAATATACATACATATAACCGACCTTATTACAATGCCTTATCGTGTCTCAAATTCAGAGACAAGGAACATAACTCTTTCGGCGCTAATCACGAACGAAACACGTGCGTCAGAAGGCTACCGGCGATTTTTGCTACATGGAGAGCTGCTACGAACTACGGCGTAGCGCTAAAGCGTAGCTAAGTAGTGAATAAGTACGTTAATTGACCGTGGGAGAAATACGAATATCTATTCGAACATAATGATAGACAGGTAACATGTACTTGTCTGTCTTAGCAAAATCGTAGATCAAGCGTAGAGGGCCTACGAATACACGAAAGTAGCTAATTTTCTTTTTCAAGATGTGTAAGTACGGGTTTTTTTTGACGTATCTGAAATACGATTTTTTTCAATATGGTTTACATATATGTTGCATCTCGCAATAAAATGTATTTTAGCAGAAAACATGGTTATCCAGGGTACGGGATGGGGGGATTTTCATACAAATCCGCAGGGCAACCGGTGAAATTGAGGGCAAATGAATATTTTTAATACAGTTGTTATGTAGTTTCACGCTATAATTAATTTAGTAAGGAATGCAAGAACAATTAACAACAGCAGACATCGTATTTACTTGTAATCTTCTAACAGCAAATAGTAGAAACGGGGAAGACACTAAATAGTTGATTCACCCCTTGACACTAGGATTTTCTGTTTGAAATCGATTTTAATGCCGTCAGCGGCGCCATCTACGTCAAACTTAAAACATTAACTGCCAATCGCCCTCGCGTTCAAGTTGGAATGTGCGGTTGACTTTGTACCAAGCGTTTTAGTACCGAGGATTGCTACTAGATGGAAGCACGGATCATTTCAATTATCTAAATGGTCCTTCAACCCGGATAATAAGTTGTGTTATCCTATTAAATGCCCATTTATAAAACTGCATGTAACAACTGAAGAGCAAATTATCCTTTTCCTTCCTACTGATGTTAATAACGGGTAAGTTTGTAAGGAGGATATTTGTTCATTCAATGTTAACATTTTCACTGCAAGTAACGCGCCTAGCGGGCGCGTATCCCATAGCCACTTTCCGCTACTTAGCGGGAATACTATGGGATTGCCTACGAGCGTAGCGATTTTTCGCAGTGAATGTGTTAGCTACGCTTGAAATGCTACGCCGTGGTCAATAGGAGCACAATATGCGCGCATGAGTGAAGGGGTTAAGTACTATCTCACGCATAAACTACTGTTCTGATGAAAGTTTCCAGTGACACAGAGCAGCTAGCTCTGTCTTCGAACGTGTTGCTTTACAACATAGTTAGGCGCCTGGGTAAAGATTTCCAGCTACAATCAAGTAAACTAGCAAAACCAATTGAGCTATATAAGTTTACTAATAGAAATAGTAAAATAGCTCATTCCACGGAAAAGTCCACCATTGTCCCGTACGAATTTTCAGAAAATTGGTAAGTTTTGGAGTATATTTTTCTGCGACAATAGAGTCAAATTATGGTCAGAATTATAATATTCCAATTAAAATCGCAATGATAACTCTAATGACAGAGAAATACGCGCGTTTGTACGGGACAGCTCGTGGAATGCCCCAATAAGCGATGATACTCAGTCATTTCTTTAGGCGTTGAGTTTGCTTTCCTATTTCGGTCTGTTTAAAAAAACGTCTAGAATTGTTACGAGAGAAGCCATAGGGAGTGAATGAAGATGCAGTGACAAAAAGTTTTATGAATGTCATTCGATTTTGGTTTTTATTTATGTAAATGTACCTAGTATATAAGGGCTTAGTTCCCTTCGGAACGTTTCGTAGCCAGCTTTCGGAGCCAGCTACCGTATGGGAATTTAAAATCCCGTTTGGGAGCCGGCTCTGAAATGAGACTTTCTTTTACCATTTCGTAGCCAGCTTTTGGAGCCAGCTACCATATGGGAATTTAAAATCCCGTTTGGGAGCCGGCTCTGAAAAGAGACTTTTTTTTACCATTTCGTAGCCAGCTTTCGGAGCCAGCTACCGTATGGGATTTTAAAATCCCGTTTGGGAGCTGAACTGATACGAAACGGGCAAAATGCATTTACCGATTCGGAGCCGGTTATTTGTCATTTAAGGCACTTGAGAAGTAGGTATGATATTATTATAAAGATGATAAATATACCGCCCTTATCCCTTTTTACATAGTTCGTTTTGTGTTTTATGTACCCTTTTTTAACAGGAATCCAACTTTCTCATGAATCCAACTTTTATACCGTTCTTACGTGTCTTCGCATGATTCCAACTTATTTATTCCATGAACTTGTATTCGCATTATTCCAACCGAATGGTATAATTGGGCACATAAAGCTTAATGATAAATAATGTGAATTTAGCCCTCTTTGCCCGTAGTACAGTTGTATAACAGTGTTACAGTTAGTTGACCGCACCATTTCATTTTTCAGTGAACCGTCGTATGTACTCCGGTATATATAGTGTACTTTTACGATATGATAAACATTATTTTAATTTATCTTTATAATATTATCCCAGACACAAAAACTAAAATTATAATAATATAAATCAAATCAATCTATTGCTCCAAAACACTGCAGAACATCTCCGACACCACTTCGTGTACTCTACTCAGCGAAAACCTGAGAAGGTCGGCGATCGTGTTTGCATGGCTGGTCCCGAAATCCGTGCAGTTGTTGGGCAAGACTAACACTACTGTCCATTCTTCTTCCCCAACTGTGGTAGTTGCAAACCTTCGTCTCACGTGATATTAAGAAATTCAGTTTACAGAGGAAGTTTCTTTTTGTAACATTGTTAACTTTCCCGAAGTCGTTTCGGAGGCACTTTGAATATATACAAATATCATTGTTTTCCGGCGTCCGCAACATTCTGCCATCGAGTTCAATGTGTCCTGACATTTTGCTAGTTTTAAACACTACGCAGTACTAATTTTTAATAATCTTCTGTAGCAATAAAGCAGTAGTAAATAAAATTTGCTAGAACGCTAAAACACAACGAAAAAAAAAAGTCTCATTTCAGAGCCGGCTCCCAAACGGGATTTTAAATTCCCATATGGTAGCTGGCTCCAAAAGCTGGCTACGAAATGGTAAAAGAAAGTCTCATTTCAGAGCCGGCTCCCAAACGGGATTTTAAATTCCCATACGGTAGCTGGCTCCGAAAGCTGGCTACGAAACGGTCCGAAGGGGCTTAGTTAAGTATCGCATGCCCGAAACGGGTCGCTGTTGAAACTATTTATGTTATAACTACCTGAACCTATGTACAGAGTATGCAATAAATATTTCTTCTTCGTATTCTCTATTATTGAGAAGAGTATGCTAAGATGGTTTGGATATCTAGAGAGCTTGAGATAAAAGAAGATTAAGAAAGAGAGTGTAAGACGGAAGTATTTATGATGGATGGGACAGTTGGAAGCAGAAGATCTCGGCGAACTTTCTCCGACGGAACAAATATAAAACCGATTCCGATTCAAAATATCTACTCAAAAGAAAATAAGGGCCACTTACATATTTCTGTTTTTGAGTAAATTTTTAGATGTAAACTAATTAATAAGTGACTAATTAATGATGTCCGGCCTCCTTCAGTATCCAACCACTTTAATGCTGGTGTTTAAGTCTTACAGCTGGCCAGAAATTGAAGCAAATAAAAAAAACGAGTTTCAGGTCAAATTCCTTTCAGATGGAATCACAATTTTATTCTGTTAAAAAACTATTTCTGTCCATCTTTTGCTTCTTTTAACATTTTTTGTTAATAATGCCACGTCAACGAAGGCATATGGATACCATTACTGCTACCAGAGCCGTTACATTGATTGATGAAGGTCATTCACAGCGGTCTGTAGCTTTTTCGTTGGGTTTCTCTCGCCGAGCCATCCAAAATGTGTGGGATCGGTTCCAAGAGACTGGCAGTGTTGCAAGAAGGCCTGGATCGGGCAGGGTGCGAGCGACTACGGCACAAGAGGATCGCTACATCCGATTGAGTGCCCGTCGAGAGCGCTCTGTGACGGCACGTAAGTTACAAAATCGCCTACGGTTGACAACGGGGACTCGTGTTAGTGACCAAACGATACGTAATCGACTGCATGAAGACCAGCAAAGGTCCAGACGCCGAGTAGTACGAATTCCTTAATCTAGGGTTCAACGTGGAAATCGTTTAAGTTTTTGCCGCGAACATTCAGATTGGAGCATGAATCAATGGGGTATGGTGCTCTTCACAGATGAGTGTAAAGTGAAGCTTTGTAGTGATGATCGGCGGATTAGAGTATGGAGACGACAGGGTGAGAGATTTTCCGATGTCTGCATCAAGGAAATTGACCGCTTTGGAGGTCCTAGTGTGATGGTTTGGGCTGGGATTAGCTTACAAGGCAAAACTGAGCTGGTTTTCTTAAATCAAGGCACAGTAACTGCACAACGGTACATCGATGAAGTCATCAGGCCTCATGTGATTCCATTCTCACAGAGAGTGGGGCCAGGGTTCTGGTTAATGCATGACAATGCCCGCCCACACACAGCTCGGGCCACTCAGACTGTACTGGATGACTCCCATATTCGTGTCCTACCATGGCCAGCGTATAGTCCGGATTTAAATCCAATAGAGCATATGTGGGACCAATTAAAACGAAGGGATAGGGAGCATGAGCAAGAGGTTCACAACCAGCAACAGCTTATGGATGCTCTGAAACGTGCGTGGCAAGAGATACCTGATGAAAACATCAGAAACTTAATCGAGAGTATGCATTCAAGGCTCCAGGAGTGTGAAAACAGGAGAGGAGGACACACCCGTTACTAAACCATTAAAAAAAACAGCTTGTATCAGTTTTTGTTTTGTTTTGCAAAGAGTTTCTGTTTAGTTTTTGCTGTTGACAATGGACTAATTTCATGTTAATTGAAATAAGTGAAACAATTGACTACACAATTAAATGGTTATTAGCATAAGTTAAAACAAAAGCCTTGTTACATGTTATTTTAATAAATATACATTACTGTTTACTATTTTTTTCACGTAGCAATCAAAATACTTAGTGGCCCCTATTTTCTTTTGAGTAGTATAATTGTATTTTACTACCATGTATACCCCGTGTTTTATAAATTTTCTGACATGAATAAATGGGTAGTTCTTTTTTGTCTTGTTTGGCCTGCAAAGCGGCCAGTAACAAAGTCTGGGAAAACCTCCCTTGGGAGCCTTATGGGAAGCCTAGGGGGAAAATAAATAGGTAAATTATATTTTTTCATCACACTTGCTCGTAAATGGTGTTATTCCATGCTTGTATACAGAAGGACAATGGCCTAAATTATTCCCACGGGAGTTATAGATTTTTAGAACTCCCTAGGGAGTTATGAGCTTGTGTGTGATCTAATTGGTTTAAGCAAATCTAGTTGGCCGCGCGCCACAAGAATCTTGCTCTGTGATTGGTTGAAAAAATCTAGTTGGCCACACGCCGCACTCTGTGATTGGTTTAAATATTGAAGCTGCGCGCTCCACTTGCGCTGATCTGCAAGTGAAGTTGTCAATTTCGTAAATTTTCGATTGGTGCGCTTGTAGAAAACATAGATTTTTCTATCTTTTTTAATTATTTATTTCCTCGCAAATGTGATAAAAAACATTGTGTATAACACGGGCGTAAGAATATTGCAAACTCGAGTCATCAAAAGCCCTCCGCCTTCGGTGTCGGGTCTGATAGACTCTTGTTTGCAATATTTCACTTACGCCCCTCGTTAAACAATGTACTATTAACATACAGATACAGTTTCCATATATAACTAGAGATAATTAACGTCGAACGACTGTAAATGTTGAGTGTCTGAAAATACTTAGAAGCGAAGCATGTTCATAAACGTATCTCCTTTATTTCTATTCATATTGCATTGTTTTTTTTAAATACTCTTCTTGCCCCATCCTATTATACACTCTGCTGGGGTATAGGGCTCAAATCAACGCCCTTTCTTGCTTCGGTCTTGGTCAGTTTGGGCAATTCATTTTATCCCCAAAGAGACCATCTCCTGCTCAAAAAAATTTAAATCATTTATTTCAGACTACTGTTGGTCCATAGGTATTTTGTTAGTAACAATCAGCTTAAGGAATTGTTAGTGTGGAATGGAATAAGATTTAGGTAAGGAGTAAGGTTGTTTTAGACCATCATTATTCCGGTATCTGCCAGGTCAGGGCCTTCTTGGACAAATGATAGTTTTAGTACTTCTGCTAAAGTAACAAAGTAGTACAATTTTGCTATGGCTATCTACCTAACTATATTATACTGCCGTGCTTTTCGCCTCTGCCGGACAATCACGTACGGTTATTAAGTAATATTTATTTTTCAACGACAATACCATGTAAAATTGCATTGGTATGTGAATTTATGGGAAATAATTACTTATGACCGCTAATTGTCCGTCTTTATTTAGATAAACGAAAACGACACAGCAGTGTATCAGCGAAGTTCGACACATCGTCGGCTTGTTTCTCTAGCGGCTAGAGAAACAGGCCGACGATGGCGGCGCCGAAAAAAAGCTGAGTTGAGCCGAACTCGGTTCGGCTCAACTCGGCTTTCACGCACCTCCGAGGTGCAATTCACAAGAACGCGGTTGACACTGTTGATACTCGTAATGACACCCATTAGCATTACGATGCATACGCATTACCTACTCCGCGGCCAGTGCTATACCACGAAGATGACAAGCCCCATCGACCAAGAGCATGTGCTATGCAGTTGAGCAGGCAGGATGCCATGATTTATTTAAGAATAAGAATATTTTTATTGTATGTAAGTAGGTTTTTAAATTTATTCTCTTCTAAAGCCTTTGGATCGGCCGGTAACTTATTTAAATAAGTACCTACCTTTATAGCACTTCTGAAAGCACTCTTTTCATATATATTTACCTACTGCTGCTTACTCTAGGTAGGATTATGTCAAATTAATATTGCTGGCGTAAATCTAGGGGCACGGTAGTGCCCCCGCCAAGTCGAGCAAAACAAAGAGGCACGGCCGTATCATCCTTTTCTCGAAGCCATTCAGGATCATTTAATAACATTCAATTTGAACTTTTAGTTTAAGAACTATTGCCCGTCAAAGTTCCTTAGTTTTGTCACTGACATACTCACTGACTCACTTATAATGATCATCGTAATTCTAAGGCTTTCACACTTCTGGCAATCACACTTACATAGTTTTAGGTATGCAAAAGATAGTAAATGCAGTAAAAAGTTGTGTGATTCCCAAGTTGCAGAATTTTATCAAGCAAGCAAATAAAGATTAATAAGAATGCCTGACTTGGCTCTACGAAATATCTCACCACTTTTTATTGTGGAAGAGTTTCGAGACTTGGCCTATTTTGTACATGGAATGTTTTTTATGGGATTGCTTTTAACTGCAGACATTTTTCTATATTATTCAGCATTGTTTTTGACAAAAGTACATAGCTCCAAAATGTAGATACTAGCTAGTGAGGGTTAGTTTTCTAGCTGTCAAACATCTGTTTTCTTACACAGAGAACCTTCTGTGTGTAAGTATTATCTGGGGGCACGGCAGTGCCCCCGCCAAGACGAGCCAAGCGAAGCACAAGGGCAGCACTACGTACCTTTTCTCGAAGCGCTTCGTCGTTTTTTTGAACCCTTTATTTATTCTGTAACATCGGCCATTCTAACTTTATCTTTCGATTTCGAAATATTCTGAAGGTCTAAATAGAGTGGCTCTTCTTTATGACTCACAACATTAAACTGTCTAGATAATTTAGTATGTTTTACTCCATGCCATAATTGCCATATGATTATAATGATTACGGTTCCCAAATATTCAGCACTGATGAACTTAAGTACCTACCTTTTAGAATCGAAGTTGAAGTTAATAGGTACTTCTATTCTAATGACAATGAAATAGTGTTAAGGTGGTTCGATTGCCATACAAAGCGTTATTTGACATTCGCAGGCTAACGGCGTGATATTTTAAGAAACTTATGTAGTAAACTTTCATCAATTGGCTTCCCATTTGCGCCAAATTCCCCCTTTCCTAGAATAAACTTGTATAAACTAGATTAATTTGAGAAAAATAGTTTTCCCAAAATGTCACGTGACAAACCAATTTCTCAAATTAATCTAGTTTATACAAGTTTATTCTAGGAAAGGGGGAATTTGGCGCAAATGGGAAGCCAATTGATGAAAGTTTACTACATAAGTTTCTTAAAATATCACGCCGTTAGCCTACGAATGTCAAATAACGTTTTGTATGGCAATCGAACCACCTTAAGATATTTTAGAGTGCTTTATTAATGAAGTATTTTTGCAACTGACTGAAACTATAGGTACTGTTTATTCAAAATGTGTCAGTCGTTTGCCTTGGAGACCAACCTACTGTTTTTCCACAATAAAAATAAGGCCCAGAAGTGAGTGGTACCTACGGATCAGAGGAGATCGCAAGGACTGTTCAGAATATAATTAGGTATGCACAATTAAATACCTATTATAGCCTGTATGTATTGAACGAGATCTGGCACTAAAATTACGTCCTATAAAAAGTGGTGCAAGGAGATTGTCAGTAACGTGATTTCGTGTGAGTAGGTAACTAGGTAAGTCAAGCCTCATACAATTGCTTTATTGGTAAATGTTTTATTTATAATTATAATAATAAATCATTTATTTCAGCCCATAATTCCAAATACCTTAAAGACGAACATGCATACAATTATAAAATTAAAAACTTATTATTATTTGAGCGTTTCTCAAAAAAAAACCACTATTATTCATTGTTAATTTTTCCAGGAGTTTCATGTTATTTTCACTCAGAATCAGGAGCTCTTTCGATCCTGGTAGGATAAAAAATGACCCTAAGATATGTTTCCTAGTGTGTTACCATATACCATATACTTTGTAGGAGAACACAATAGGAAAGTTCAAAATGTATGGAAATTTTGGGACACTTTTTCTCCTATTAGGATGTAAACAGCTCGTGATTAATATCTATTCTGTGGTGATTCTGAGTAGGAATAACATAAAATTTGCAGAAAATCTCTGAAAAAATGTAGTGGCATTTTTTTTGAGAAACGCTAATTGCTATCTTCTATACATATAATAAAGCTGAAAAGGGTCAAAAGTCTGTACATGAAAGATATACGAAAAAAAGTTGGCTGGGAATACTTAGAATCGATAACAGAACACGTTCCACCAGTTTTTAGAATTTTTGTCTGTTTGTTTATCTGTTTGTCTGTTTATCTGTTTGTCTGTTTATGTGACCGCGCATCACGTAAAACGGCTGAACCGATTGAGATGCAATTTGGTATAGAGATAGTTTGAGTCCCGGGGAAGGACATAAAGTAGTTTTTATCCCAGTGAACAACCCCTAAAGGGATGAAATTGGGGGTGGAAATTGGTATGGAGTTACTTAAACCGCAGCACCGATTTGGATAAAATTTGGTACCTACATATATAAATAGTTGAGTCCCGGGGAAGGACAAAGGATAGGTTTAATCCCGGAAATCAAAATTTTGTCTTGCAAGTGTCTTTGCTGAAATAACATAGACAAGCATAAGTAGGTACTTAACGTCAGTATCTAACCTAATAGATTTAGCCGGCAAGCTACGAGTTAGGCCATTACATTATACGTGGAATGGAATGAAGTACAATCCCTTTTACGTTATTCCTCGCCAGACCAGGAACCAGTTTTAGCAATGCAAAAGCTGGTGAGCTTTACCTAGTAATATTCTACGAGCCTTTATGATATTTGATAAAACTTTAATTACATTAAACTTGAACCAGCCGAGGAATTTGGATGTTGGTAACCAAGTACTATAAGTACCTACCTACTTCTTTATTGAACTTTTAGCCATGATTCCAAACTGCAACTGTAATTGCGGTGTTTAAAACCAACAAAACCTTGAAGCTATGGCTATACACATATTTCTTCACATTTCAACACTTTATGTTGTTCATGGGTACCTTTCGGAGTTATGACCCCCTAAATAAGACTGCCACTCGTGTTCACAACAAGCGTCGTTTACATTGCGAAAGAGTCACGACATTGACGTAAATTTAGGTTATTTACAAAGTTACAAAACAATCTACAAGCTACTTATGTATGACCGTGATTTTCAAATGCAAAATATATCATATCATAGAGTTCTCGACTAAACTCCGTTTACCTAAGGTTCCTTACAATGTGATGAAGAAGAATTAAAGCCCAATCTGGGGGCACGGCAGTGCCCCCGCCAAGACGAGCAAAGCAATGAGGCACGGCCGTACCATCCATTTCTCGAAGCCATTCAGGCCATTTTCAACATCCTGTAATTTTGTGCTGGCTAAAGCTAGAACCCTGAATTTTCAGGAACATGTAGGGCATAATATGGCTAACATATAATATCAATAACTTATTTTCAATACCTGGGGGGGGGGGGGGGGACCGAGCTTTGCTTTGCCCTTAAAGAAGCTCAACCCCTCAACGAGGCTGTCTGCTATCTGTAGGTACCCAACGAGACCTTAACACTTTTTAACCGACTTCAAAAAAGGAGGAGGCTATATGTTCCACTGTATGTTTTTTTTTATGTATGTTCATCGATTTCTCCATACCTGGACCAATTTCCAAAATTATTTTTATTTGAAAGAATATATATACTTCTGTGATGGTCCCTGAAGTCAGGATCTGATGATGGAATCCCAGGGAAATTGAGGGCAACCCTCAAATGTTATTGGCACGCGTGTAGTGATTTCGGTATTTTCTATTATAACTCGTGTATTTACCCTCGGAAGTAACGTGATGTGGAACTGATGATGAAGACCACAGATGATTTATGGAACTCCTCAAAAATATAAAGTACGTCAAAGATTCTCACATGATTCCGTCGAAGTAGCAACTAATGAAGTGTTAATTCTGAGATCCTTGAGGAATCGACGGAACTCCTCAAATATTATCAGCCCACAGATAGCGACTTGGGTTTTTTCTGTAATAATCAACGTATTTGCTCTCGGAAAGCAGTTAATTTGGTAAATTGAAAAGGAAATGTGGAAATTTTCATGTAACTTTAATTATGTGGCTTGGCGAAGTACTGAATTGAAGTCGTTTTAAACTTTGTTTTTAAAGTAAATTATGTATGAAATTCTTTTAAACCCACGGTCAATCAAACAAGGCGCTGACACGCTAACGGCACATAACAACCGTGCGCGTGGACAGACAGAGAAGTAAAATAAAAATCTTGCGCCTGTGAGATAGATGCGGTCCAAAACGTTACCAAGTCCACTATATAGGTGCAGCCTGGTGGTGACGAGTCGATAAGGTTCACGTCCCTTGCCTGCTACACCTTGGAGAAAATCCAGGGAAAACCTCCGACACGACCACACAGACGGTTTTAATTTAAAACAAGAAAACTTGAGTTTGCGCTCGCGGTTTCATTTCAACCGCCTCAACCATCTCGGGGGTGTGTTGTGATCGAGCTACTGGGAATTTTACCGCTGATTATATAGCCAAGAAGGTGGCACCTCGCCTTTTCTGAATGCGATTGTTAAACCAAGCCTAGGTACTATGACTTTGCATACGTCTCACCGGTAATTTGTCTTAGACGCAATAAAACGCCTGTGCCAGTAGAAGCGGCACGCGCGGCCTCGCGTAATGACTATTTTACTGGATCCGCATACAAATGGGCGGATCTCGGACGTGCCTGACAGTTTTGGAGTCCCTTAATGAATATGTGCATGCAGAATGAGCATCCGTAGGCCTTTAAACACATTATCTGTCGCAGTGATGTTGTGTAACTTGTGGGCCTCTGGGATTAGTTGGTTCAGATTTGTTTCACACTAGCTGCTCGCGCGGCTTCGCCCGCGTAATGCAAAGAACGCAGGCAAACCCGCGGGATAAAATATAGTCTATATCCATCAAAAATGTCCATTCTATACACAGGTGAAAGAATCGGAAATGAATTAATGAATGCTGCGATCTATTTAGCTATTTTGGCTAGTAATATGTATTGCTGTGATGCTGACTATAGGTACTTCCTTAGGTAAGAGAAGACATCTAAAAACCCTATGATATTCGAGTATCTACGTAAAAATTGCTAAAGCCTTACCATTGAGTAAACACATAGTTACAGAAACAAAAAAGTAATCATAAAATAATAATGAAAAATGAAAATGAAATAATTTATTCGTGACAAAAACTTAAAATACTTACTGTATCATCTGTAATACTAAGCAGTTTGTCACGAATTGGTCTCGCCTCAGCATAATGCTGGCTCATGAGCCAGCGCTGGTCTTCCGGCGAGACCATCAATGACATTTCATCGTAAGCTAATATTGATTACCAACCAGCTCGGGCGTTCCTTCCCTTTATAGGATGCCCTAACTAGCTAGAGTCCCATATAGAGTTAAGCCTCTTTTAAACACAAGCGTTGTGAAGAAACGCGTTGCACCGCATCGGGCACGCGTATCGTCACATCCCGTCGTTCCGTCATGTTTGAAACGCCTTCATTCGCCGATTTCTTTTCCGAAGGCTTTGTTTCGATCTATGCAAAAATTTACGGCGTTAATGGGTTAAATTGGTGAATTTATTAAACAAGCGAGCGAAGTTCTTCGAGGTTACTGGAACAATCCAGCGTTTGTATGTATGTTCGACGATAAATCGAGTATTGTATTGTTGATCGGAGCGTCGTAAAATTTGGTACCTAGGTGAATTAATAAAACCAAAATATTTTTTAAGTTTGAACGAGCCAAATCGGTCAAGGGGGTAGCCGATATCAAGAGTTCACAGTTCGGGGCGAACCGAACGAACTTAATATCTAAGTAAGACGCGGTTACCTATATAAAGACACGTTAGACCAAATGTCGGATCAAATTTTAGTAACTCAGTACATTTTTTGACATTACTGGCCAAAATAAGTCTAACTATTATAAAACCGAATCCCTAAACTTAAGTGGCAGTGGGCGGGACACATTGCAAGTCAAACCGATGGCCGTTGGGGCGGAAAGGTTCTCGAGTGGCGACCATGTACTGGAAGGCGCGGCGTGGGTAGGCCCCCCACAAGGTGGACTGATGACCTGGTAAGGGTCGCGTCGCGGGAGTCCGCTGGATGCGGGTGGCGCAGGAACGGTCACTTTGGCACTCTTTGGGGGAGACCTATGTCCAGCAGTGGACGTATTTCGGCTGATATGATGATGATGAAACCGAGGATGATGATACTTGAGATTATTTGAGTTGGCCGAATTGCATCAAAATAGTCCATTCAAAGAGCAACTCTAACTATATATGTACCTAACCATCTAAGGTTTTTATAAAAAATCGGTCACATTAAATAATCTCAAATGAATTGCATACCTACAGTTACTTATGCCTTATGGGTTATGATACTGTCGTTTTAATAATTGTTTTAATAAATGTCGTTGATAATAATGTCGTTTTAATTTTCTTTTAAAGTCGTTTTTATCCTTTCACGGCTGATAGTTTCTGGTAAACTGTTTAGAAGATAAGGGATACGTTTTAGGTACAGTCGGGGAATGAAAAGGTTGATCACCTTAAGATCTGTTTTTGCTTCTTCAGTATAAGTTATCAGTATCTGTATCTGCTTTATCGACCGAGTGTCAGACACATTCCGTCATACTGGCGGCCTCAAGTGCAGATTTATTTGCGATAACTGAAACCGGATGCAATCAGTCCATTAATGATGCAGAAATAATCCCTAGCGGCTATAAGATCATCCGCTGTGATAGGACGGATGGACGTAAACAGGGCGGCGTGTTTCTCGTGGCCACACCGCGCATGGAGCTCCGGAGCGTACGACTGCCGCGTGACGTCATCGTCAGCGATAAGGTGTTCGAACTGGTTTGTGCAAGTGTGTATATGCGCGATAAGTTGTTATTCTTATGTTGTGTTGTTTACATCCCACCAAATAGTAAGGAATGCGATTATATAATATTATTTAGAATTATTGAACAGTTAGCTGCTAAGTATAGTCGGGTGATAGTAATTGGAGATTTTAATTTGTATTCTTGTACTGCATATGTTAAAGATTATTTTGAATACTTCATGACATATTGTGGATTCTTTCAGAGAAACGGAATAGGTAATTGTAACAATCGCCAATTAGACTTAGTGTTAACATCATTGGGAGAGGATGTTAGAGTACGCGCTGCGTCAGAAGCATTGGTTCCGGTTGACGCGTACCATCCGCCACTGGAGGTATCGGTCACGCTAGCAGGGGGTGCGTCGGCGAGGGCCGCGGCACAACGAGAGCCCGGGGATGAGTCCGATACTGATACTCAATGCCTTCAACAAGGTTGGAACTTTGCGAAGGCGAACTATCCACTGTTATACACATCACTAGCCTCCACTGACTGGGCACCGTTGTATAACTTAAATAATGCAGAAGAGTGTTTATCGTATTTTTATGCTAATATCAAAAATGTTATTAGCGACTGCGTGCCTAATAAAAGGCAAAAGCGTGTTGAATGGAAGTACAGCTACCCTGAATGGTATAGTGCGGATTTAATTCGTGAAATAAAGGGTAAGGTGGCTCTTCATAAAAAATACAAGGCTAACGAATCTCAAGAGAATTATACAGCTTTCGCAAGATGTAGGTCGCGGGTAAAAAGTATGATTCAAATAGCACATGCGCAATATCAAAATCGTGTCCAAAATCATTTAAAAGAGGACCCGAAAGCTTTTTGGAAGTATGTCAAGTCAAAAACAAAACACAGAAATGCTCAAAAGTTATCTAAAGATGGCCTCGATGGAAAGAACGGTGCAAAAAAGTTCGCAGAGTTCTTTAAATCTGTTTATAGCACTGTTCCAGCGGAACTCAATGTGAGTGCAGCGGTGAGAGAGGCACAGTTAGCGTTTGAATCGGCGCGAATACATCTTGAAAGGTTATATTTGCCAGATGTGATGCGAGCACTGACGAAACTCAAACCGAAGCGATCGGCTGGACCAGATGGCATCCCCGCTTTTATATTTAGGGACTGCAGATCTGTATTAGCTGAACCCCTTATGCACGTTTTCAATATGTGCTTGAAGAATGAAGTGTTTCCAGACTCGTGGAAAACAACCCGGGTAGTACCAGTCCCGAAAGCAGGGGGGGGAGAAGGTGTCGAAGGATACAGGCCAGTTGCGGTGTTGTCTACCCCAGCTAAAGCATTTGAGTCGGCGTTGCAGAATGTTATTTACAACCAATTACGGACTCAGCTGTCTGAAGCACAGCACGGGTTCCGTCCAGGTTGCAGCACAACTAGTAACTTGCTTAGTTACGTGACTCAAATCATACCAGAAGTAGATGATGGGGGGCAGGTTGACGCTGCTTATTTCGATTTTCGAAAAGCGTTTGACGTAGTCGATAACGATATCCTACTAAGAAAATTTGTAGGTGCCGGCTTTACCCCTCATCTTTTAAAGTTCTTCGTAAGTTACATGAGTAAAAGGCGTCAGTTTGTTGATTACGCGGGATATAGGTCAGAAACTTATTTTGTAAGATCTGGAGTAAGTCAAGGAAGCAACCTTGGCCCGTTGGAATTCATTATCATGATCAACGACTTACCTCAGGTTATCAGAAACTCCGGATGCTTATTATTTGCTGACGACTTGAAACTATTTTTACCTATCAAATGTAAAGCAGACTGTGAACAATTTCAAAAAGATATAGACCGAGTAGTTTCATGGAGTGAAGTTAATAAACTAAATTTTAATACGTCGAAGTGTCTGACTATTACTTTTACTCGAGCGCACAACCACATTGTCCATGATTACGAAATTAAGGGCACAAAATTAAAGAGGGTGACGGAAGTTAAAGATTTAGGAGTTACATTTACATATGATCTGAGGTTTAGGGATCATATCAACAATATGTGTAAGAAAGCCTACAGAATGCTTGGATTTGTACTTCGTAGTTGTAAAGATTTTACCAGTATAGGATCAATCATTGCTTTGTACAACGCGCTGGTCCGAAGTAGCCTCGAGTGCAACTCAGTCATATGGGCTCCACACGAAACCAAATATCAGCTTATGGTGGAGCGTATACAAAATAAATTTATTAGATTTTTGTATTTGAAGAAGTATGGCGTCTATCCGTTTTACCCCCTCATGTATCCAACTCTGTTTGTTTTGGGTATGGTGGGGTACAACAAGCTGCAGGTGCGCAGAGAGTTATGTCTGGCCACGTACGTATTTAAATTAATTAGGGGCAAAATATGCAACAGTCAGGTGTTGAGTTATGTGAGTCTGAGTGTCCCCGATAGATACGTATGGCGCCGCCGCCGGCCGCAGCTGCTGTCCGCGCCGCGCGGGCGCACCAACCTGCTCGGTATGGCGCCGATGACCCGCGCCTTGTGCACCCTCAACTTAATAGCAGATAACATAGACCTGTTTTCGTGTTCTCTGAATGAATTCACAAAGTCAGCATTGTTTATATTATGTTATAATAATACTTAGATATACATGGTAACATGGTTGTACAAATAGTTACACTATTGTCTTAGGTTTAGTACCTGTAAAGATAGTTGTAAGTGTGGAAATAAATAAAATAATAATAAAAAAAAAAAATAATAAAAAATAATGAATGTCATTTCACTACACCTCTTTGAATTTTGGAAAACGAGTTAAAAAAAGAAAAAAATAACGTATAAAAGAAATTGCAATGATGACATTGGCAGGACCTGTTACTCACATTTATAGTTTTAATAATTTTAAGCGAAGAGGATTTAATCATTAGATTTATAAAACTTGACACAACGTAATGGCAAGATCAAAATAATAAAAAAGGTTTTAGTTCAACAATTAATAGTCAAGGAAAATTCGTCTGAGTAAATTTGAACTTTGTTGTCAAACAGTTGAACATAATTTTCAATAAGTACATCACTCTCGTCTGATACACAGTTTAAAAAGCGGCCAAGTGCGAGTCGGACTCGCACATGAAGGGTTCCGTAAAATAAATTGCAGTTTACGATTTATGACGTATAAAAAAAACTACTTACTAGATCTCGTTCAAACCAATTTTCGGTGGAAGTTTGCATGGTAATGTACATCATACAGGGTGGAATTTCATAAACTGTACATAATAAAAGGAGAAAATTTTCAGCCAATTTCATCGGTGAAACGGTGTTTTTTTTTTTTTTCTAGTCATTAGTTTTTTTTTTACAGAATTTTGAAAATTTTTGTAAAAACTCGGGTAATACACCTAATTCAGACGGTATAACTATTGATCCAATGGTCCTAAAATGAAAATAAAAAATGCAGAGTATTACCAAGGGACAGGTTAATATTTCTTAATAACAATAAAAAACCAACTAGAAGAGAAATCCGCAAAAAAAATTATTGTTTTTGAAAAATGGCTACAAAAATTACGAATTTTAAAAGAAAAACACAATTTTCTGAAAAAAAACGCCGATTTAGTTACCATTTTTTTTTGCTTAGTATTAAACCTCACTTAATGCCGATTCTAAAACCGTTTTTAAACTGTCTCAGACTTTGAAAAATACCACGCAAATGGGTACGTAAATCAAACCATAATTTTATTAATTTTAATCCTCTTAAAATCCTTAATGACCGTTTGTTCACAGGTAGTTGAAGGGTGTTATTGGGTTTTAGGTAGAAATAACAAATTACGTACTTAGTATTAATCCTCACTTAATGCCGATTCTAAAACCGTTTTTAAACTGTCTCAGACTTTGAAAAATACCACGCTAATGGGTACGTAAATCAAACCATAATTTTATTAATTTTAATCCTCTTAAAATCCTTAATGGCGTTATCGGGTTTTAGGTAGAGAAAACAATAGGAAGAAAAGTAGTCCTAAAAATTGCGTAAATAAAATCATGTATTTTAATTAAAAGTCTTAAATTCGATTGATAAACCTTTATTAAAGAAAAAACTTATTCTAGTGTTGCAAAGGGCGTTCCCTGTATGGTATTAATTGTTCAAAATGACCTCCTCTTTCTTGAAGGCACAATGTGGCCCGAGCTTGAATTTGTTGCGTAGCCCGTCGAATCATTCCCGGATTATTTTTTATTTCTTGTGCTGCATTTAAAATTCTGTCGTGCAATTCTGCTTCGGTATTGACGATTCTGTGATATACCCGTTGCTTCATATCACCCCAAAGAAAATAATCCAACGGCGTCATATCAGGCGATCTTGCAGGCCATCCAACGGGGCCGTCTCGGCCGATCCACCTATTGGGATAATGCTCATTTAAAAAATGTCGAACTCTTAATGCCCAATGAGCTGGGCATCCATCCATTTGGAGAAACAGGCGTTGTCTCACATCTAACATCACATCTTCCAAAAGCTCTGGGAGCTCGTCTCTCAGAAACAGTAAAAATCTGTCGGCGTTCAAAGTATTCGGTAAGAAGACTGGTCCAATCAATTGATCGTCGAGTACCGCTGCCCAAACGTTTATGGAGAATTGGTCTTGAAAATTAGATGGTCTTACTAGGTTTGGATTATCGTGAGCCCATGTGTGTAAATTTCTGAAGTTAGTTATTCCCGTATGAGTAAATCTTGCTTCGTCCATCCATAAAATTCTTCTAGTAAATTCCGGATCCCTTCTGATATTGCCAAGTATCCAAGTCGACATAACACACCTAACGCGGGCATCGCCAATTTGCAAATTTTGTACCCGTTGATAATGAAATGGATGCAGTCCTTCCTTCTTCAAAATTTTCCAGACAGAGAATTTTGAGATTCCGTGCCTCAACGCCAAGCGTCTTAGACTCGTGGTTGGGTCCGCGTACAAGTCTCTGAGAACTGCTTCTTCTATGGCAACATCAATTATGTTTCCTGGCTCTCGGCGATCTCGGCCACCGTATCCCAGGCCAATATTGCACAACCGGCGATGAACTTCTTGAAAGTGGCGAGCAGCAGGTCTTGGAACGTCATTAGGATACTGCTCCAAATAGGCGATACACGCAGCTCTTGCAGATCCATGGCACAATCCATAATAATAGTGCATGTTGGCTATTTGTAACGGCGAAAACTCTCGTAAGCGGGGCATGATGATTCAAACTGAACAAGTACTGGAGTAATCAAAGAAGTGGCGAGCAAAGACAAGCAATTGCGATTTGCGAGCGACTGAATAGTTGACCTATTGCCCAATGCCTTTATACCCCTCATGTTATCTCCACCTTCAACCCAAAAACACCCTTCAACTACCTGGGAACAAGCGGTCATTAAGGATTTTAAGAGGATTAAAATTAATAAAATTATGGTTTGATTTACGTACCCATTAGCGTGGTATTTTTCAAAGTCTGAGACAGTTTAAAAACGGTTTTAGAATCGGCATTAAGTGAGGATTAATACTAAGCAAAAAAAATGGTAACTAAATGTGCGTTTTTTTCAGAAAATTGTGTTTTTCTTTTAAAATTCGTAATTTTTGTAGCCATTTTTCAAAAACAATAATTTTTTTTGCGGATTTTCTCTTCTAGTTGGTTTTTTATTGTTATTAAGAATTATTAACCTGTCCCTTGGTAATACTCTGCATTTTTTATTTTCATTTTAGGACCATTGGATCAAAAGTTATACCGTCTGAATTAGGTGTATTACCCGAGTTTTTACAAAAAAATTTAAAATTCTGTAAAAAAAAAACTAATGACTAGAAAAAAAAAAAAACACCGTTTCACCGATGAAATTGGCTGAAATTTTTCTCCTTTTATTATGTACAGTTTATGAAATTCCACCCTGTATATATTTTTTAGTTTTATCATTCTCTTATTTTAGAAGTTACAGGGGGGGACACACATTTCACCACTTTGGAAGTGTATCTCGCGCAAACTATTCAGTTTAGAAAAAAATTATAATAGAAACCTAAATATTATTTTTAAAGACCTATCCATACATACCCAACACGAGGGTTTGATGAAAAAAAATTTTTTGAGTTTCAGTTCTGAGTATGGGAACCCCCAAAATTTACTGTTTTTTTTTTTCGATTTTTGTGTGAAACTCTTAATGCGGTTTACAGAATACATCTACTTACCATGTTTCAACAGTATAGCTCTTATAATTTCGGAAAAAAGTGGCTGTGACATACGGACGGACAGACAGACAGACAGACATGACGAATCTATAAGAGTTCCGTTTTTTGCCATTTGGCTACGGAACCCTAAAAAGGTAACATGTGCTTGCAACGCGTAAATGATTTGATTTGAAAACTGATCAACCTTTGCATTCCGCCACTGTACAGGTTAATACGACAGAACGACAATAATACATTGTCAATCCATTCGTTTTGTTAATTCCGTTCGGGCCAGCCCCGGTATTCTGTAACTTGTTTGATTTTGCTGAAGGTGAGAGAGAATTAGTTTCCGGGTTTAATGTTGAATATGGAAGAGGTGGTATTGCTTTAATTTTTTTAGCTGTATATTCAAGAATTTTATTTATAAGTATATTATTTGTTTTAATGTATATGGGGGGTTATGATTTAAGAGTTATTTTTACTTAAATTGAGTATTTATTTCTTTCTTTTTTATTTGAGTTCGGGGTACCTATCTCACCTTTCACGTCACCCACCAATATATATTGACGCCACATCGTAGCAACTAAGTACGCGTAATCAGAGGTCTGGTTTCGTTAGGCGTGACGGGTGAGGTGAGGCACATTAGTGCGTTCAGAATAACAGCCCAAACCCGCTATTCTATAATATGTTTTAACCTCACCTCACCATTCACCCACAAATGTATCTTGATGCCGCGATTCGTAGACCAAAGTAGTAACTAAGAGTAGGTAGAGGTCTAGTTTCGTTAGGCGTGAGACTTAACTCATGCCACATCGAGAAAAATGACACAATATCACTTCAATAACGAGTACTTTTACACAAAACAATAAATGGAATATTGCCCTGGATACAATCATTAGCTGAGTAATTCAAGGAAACCTGAGAGCAGTTTGTTCATGCGACTAATCTTAATAACCTTGGACTAAAATCAATCAATATGATAGATTTTCCGTTCACTTGCCTATTAAATAATAATCGAGCCTCGATCTTATTCTAATAACAATATGAATTTAAAAGGAGTAATACAAATTTTAGGCTAATAAATACGAAATAGCGATGTTACTCCAAAAAGGTCCCACTTTGGTGGTGTCAATAAGGCGCTATTTCCTTAAGGCGCCGTAAGTTCAACAAAATTAAGAAATTAATTAACAGAGTTTTTGAAACAATATAATGTGTCTGTTTATAATAATATGGGTTCAAAAAAATACGACTAGTAATCTTTAGCCTTTACTGCAGCGAGATCAGTGATTCGAAACATGATTGAGCAATTTTCGCTCGATAGAAAAAATTCACGAACATAGGTGTAAAATACTTACACTTAAAACATTCGTAACAAATTATGCACAAGAGCTAAACATATTAAAATTGGTTCTAAAAATCGGCAATATGTATCATGTTTGAGGGAACTTAGTGATTACTTGTTTATTTATTTAAACGCAAATAAAAAACAAATTAAAAAACATTCTTCCATCTCGCTCACGCTTATGCTCAGTGAGAGGGAATGAATACCATGAACCTACGGCACCTTAAGACACAATTAAAAGTCGTCTTTATTGACATCGAAAAACAGCACCTTTTGCCTGGGAACGACACAAATAGTAAGTAAGAAGAAAGAAGGCATGTAGGTAAATTTGAAGTTACCTATCCTAACTGCAAATTTTCTAAAAGTCTATTTATGTCTGGCAAGTATTTATTCCCAACTCGTTTTAAGGCGCTGTCAACACCAAAAACGCGCACACTGTCTATTTGTATCGGAGTAAACGAGAGCGAGTGTTTCTTGGGCGACCAGGTTTTAGAAGAAAATAATGAATAAATATTAAAATAAAAAAGTGTGGATTATTTGTGAAATATGGCTCGTTAGCGGTTTAGGTATGAGTATGTGGACTTCATGATTTTAATTGCAGACCCATACGTCAAAAAAATAAGGACTTGGAACCGTTTAAGATGATTTTAAGACCAATCTTTGCAATTATTTTCTATGGAGCCGATTTCGTCCAATTATGTTTCGAGTCCGTCTACGGTCTTGGAAATATGATGAATATTAACATATTTATTTCAACAAATTAGGTCTTGTCAGCCTCTTAAGGATATGTATTACCTATAAAGTTGATGCTGCGTTATTAGGCATATTATATCCTAGATTATAAAATAATAATTTACACTCTCAAAGAAAACGAAATAACAAATCATATATAAGTATAGTAAAAAGGCCAACGTTCGTGATTGACCTTGAAATACGTTTCCTGGAGCCACGTGCTGCAACTTGCAAGTGTACCGTTGTGGAGAAAGTTCCGAGAGTAGAGCAAACGGCTCGGCGCTTGCGCATACTAACCGACCAAGCCACATAGACAAACGATATGTAGAGATTTTCCTCCGAACCAGTGGTCTTTTCCGCTTGGTCGGGTTATCGCTGCTTAGTTGCATTTGCATCGCATCGCATTTGAGACGTGGATATTTTTCACATACTTACGGTATACCGCGTTGACTTGATCAACAGTTCATAGAGATTGAGATTATAGGTTCAGGCGTGACTGTTTGCTAAATTGCACATATGTATGAAACTATTCTATAAAAAAAAACTTGATTGTTGCATTTAAACAACTCAAGATATCATTAGATCTAACCGCCAATACATATCAAGTTATCATAGTCAATAATAATATTGCATCTAGTTGCGATTCGATATTGATATGTAGGAACGTCGTCGGCCTCTGTTGCTGAACACCTAGTACCTTCATTATGGCAGTTTTACATGACGTTTAATGCGACACGGTAGGTACAAAAGTGTTAAGCCCGTTGTGAGGATGACCGAACTCGCTCGGTCGACGTTAAAGATATGTTTACGTATTTGCACCTTATTCCATTGTAATAAGGCGAAAAACGTTTACATATCTTTGACGTCCACTGTACAGTCAGCGTCAAAAGTACCTACGCAAACGAAGACATCAAAAGTCTTTATTAAAGGGAATAAGAACTTTTGACATCTTCGACTGCGCAGTTACTTTTGATTTTTGATGCTGACTGTGTACAACAGCTTTACCCAATAATAAAATGTTTCCCCAAAACGTATTTAACTTATGACTGGCGCAAACTGCACAATAATTATAACCCGTTGCTGACCGCAGATATTGTGTCACCCCAATCATACTCCAATAAAAAAAAACCGGTCAAGTGCGAGTCTGACTCGCACACCGAGGGTTCCGTGCAAACGTTAATACACCATACCCGTCACGTCACGACCCCATTCATTCTTGAACAACCTTAACATGTCATAGATGTTACCGTTGTACAGCACGATCTGCATTTGGTACTAATAACTGCAACCTAATATGTTTGTTAATCAGCGATATTTTTTTATCACGAGTAGGAACCGATTTAGATTATTCTTTTTACAACCGACGAAAAAGACGGAGGAGGTTCTCAAGTGGACGCGTATATATTTTTTTTATGTATGACCACGCATAACTTTTTACAGAGTAGTTCGATTTTGATAATTCTTTTTTTATTGGAAAGGGTATACCCCGAAGTTGGTCCCATATCAATTTGGAAAAAAAACAACCTTAAGGGTAGAAAAATAGGGGATGATTGATTTTTCGTCGGTTAAAACTTTGTTTTTAAAGTAAAGGGACTTTAACGATAATGGGTGGATTGCAAAAAATTTGTACATAATTAAGGGCCTTAATCTAATCTATGCTTTAACTTGTTTCCATTGTGTAACGAAAGTTACCCATATAAAATGTATGGGTAATTGCCGTTACACAATGGAAAAAAGTTAAAGCGTAGATTAGATTAAGGCTTTTAACTATGTACAATTTTTTTGCAATCTCATAGGAATTTGAAGACATAAAATTTCATACAAAAGTAAATAAATTAGGTACAAACTTAGTTAAGAATTGATTTTTGATAAATAAAAAACAATACGTTAGTTGTCAAAGCGGACCCCGGGCTCCTTTAGGGGCACAACCGGGAAAAACGCTAGGAGGATGATGAAAAAACAATACGCTAGATAGAGATATCTTTTTATTTTTCCAGTATTGTTGACCGACTTCAAAAAAGGAGGAGGTTCTCAATTCGTCAGTATGTTTTTTTTTGTGTGTTTGTTACGCGATATCTCGGTAATTTCTGAACCGATTTGAATTTTTTTTTCTTTGTTTGGAAGCATATACTTCCAGATTGGTCTCGTTGTCACCAAAATCCAGTTCTGATGATGGGATCCTGGAGAAATCGAGGGAACTCTTCAAATTTCATAGGCAAACTTGAAGCACTTTGGCTACTGATTTGAAATCGGTTAAAACTTTGTTTTGAAAAGTAAATTATTTATATTACTCTCAATCATATGTAATAATTTCAAAATTTTTGCTTGGTAAACTTCGGAGATAAGAGGGGGAATGTTTTCTTTTTTAACATTTTCCTTAATAAATCAAAAAATTTACTGTAGAAAAAAAACAGTTTTAGAAAGCGCAACTCAAGCCCTTTCATATGATACCCCACTTGATCTATTAACTCTTTGAATTTTTAACCCCCCTCATATTCGACATATTTACACAGAAAATAAAAATGTAGGTATATTTAAAATGTTCATTTTCCATACACGTGTACCTTCTTAACAGTTGTTCCAAATTTCAAATTGATAGCTTAAGTAGTTCCTGAGATATTAATTTAACGTTATGACAGACGGGCAGGGTCGGCATAAGGGTTCCTTTTTTACCTTTTTCGTACGGAACCCTAAAAAGTAGGTTCTGGCCGGAACGAGGTCCGCGATCTCGTAAGTCGCCGGCGCCGCAGTCGCAGCAGAGACCGCCCGCGCAGCCGCACGGGACATGCGTAAGAGTGGATAACGGTGAATTGTTTCAAAATAACGTTGGATTTTTTTCGATTGGGGATCTAAGGTATGATTTAAATTTGTTTAAATTGTAATTTTTTAGTTTTCAGAGCAGTGATTTTAATTAGTTAAATTATATTTCGTTGCATGAAAGTTTAAACTGTTGTGTCAAACATTTTATTACTTAAATTGACTCTTCATTTAATAAAATCAAGTTAGACGATATAGCTACTGCTTTAAAAATCGTACCTATAGAAAAAACAATATCACGAAATATTATTTACTGTAATCAATTTTATTGTGTGATTAACTTAGTAGTTTTTCTTGCATAAATAAATATCATACATACATCATCATCATCATCATCATATCAGCCGAAAGACGTCCACTGCTGGACATAGGCCTGGCTGCAAGAGTGCCAAAATGACCGGTCCTGCGCCACCCGCATCCAGCGGACTCCCGCGACCTTTACCATACATACATATAATCAAGCCTCAAATATCATATTACTTATTAATATTTATTTTATTTTAATATGTTCTAATTTAAATGCTAACGCGAAGTACGTTACCTACCTACACTTTCATAGATAAGCTAGCAGATCTGACAACTATTAAATTAAACCTACTAAAAGATGTTACCTACTTCGTAGTTCCAACGACATATTAATAACTAGCTGTTGCCCGCGACTTCGTCCGCGTAGAACATTTTATCGTCTTAGAAAATGATTTCTCTCAATACAAAATTTGAACCCTCTTTTAGGGGATAATTAAAAAAAAAGTTGATGTTCATTTTCTAGTTTGTGAACAAACAGTCTAAAACCAAAGTTAAAAATCTCATACTTTAAAAATGCCTTGAAATACTCAAACTTTGAACCAATTTTAACACTCTTAGGAGATGAATTTGGAAAAACTCTGAAATCAGTTTTGTAGACTTTTAACGTACAGAATAAGACCGAAGTTAAAAATCTCTTACTCACACTTTAAAATTTTATTGCTCGCCATTTAAAATTTGAACCCCCTTTTAAACCCCCTTAGAGGTTGAATTTTTCTAATCGCTGAAAGAACTTTTTTCGTAAACTTTTAAGTCTCTAGCTCAAAAAAAGTGTTGCCCATACAAAGCTTTCTTAACCCCCTTAGGGGTGGAATTTTCTACTCTGAAAGGACTTTATTATTAATTTTAATACGTAACATTTCAAATAGTTTTAAGTCTAGTAAAAAAAAAAGTTTTTCCCACACAACACTGGCTACCCTTCTTAAGGATCTTAAGGATCCCCTTAGGGATCGAGTTTTCTAAAACGCTGAAAGTTCTTTTTTAGTATTCTAGTAAGTAATCTTTTTGCAAAGTTTTAAGTCTAACTCAAAAAAAAGTGTTGCCCATGCAAAGCTTGCTCTCCTTTTTAACCCTATTTAGGGGTGGAATTTTCTAAAACGATTTGTGTTCTTTTTTTGTATTTTAATAAGTAATCTTTCTACAAAGTTTCAAGTCTCTAACTCAAAAACATAAACTTTCCCTGATAAAAACTTTGCACCCCTTTTTATCCCCCTTAGGGATAGATTTTTTCAAAACGCTGAAAGTCTTTTTTTTTGTATTTTTATAAGTAATCTTTCTACAAAGTTTTAAGTGTCTAGCTCAGAAAAAGTGTTCCCCATACAAACCTTGCACCCTTTTTTAACCCCCTTAGGGAATGATTTTTGTAAAACGCCGAATGTAGTATTTTTCATGTTCTAATAAGTAATTTTTCGTCAAAATTTTAAGTTTCTATTAAAAAAAAAATATGTTTTTCCCATACAAACTTTGCACCCTATTTTACCCCCTTAGGGGTGAAATTTTCCAAAACGCTGAAAGTACTTAATTTGTATTCTGATGACTAATCTTTCTACAAAGTTTTAAGTCTCTATTTAAAAAAAATATTGTTTCCCCCATACAAAATTTGCACCCCTATTTTACCCCCTTAGAGGTAGATTTTTTTAAAACACTGAATCTAGGTACTTTATTTGTATTCTAATGAATAATTTCTCTACAAAGTTTTAAGTCTCAAAAAGTAGTTTTTCCCATACAAACTTTGCACTCTATTTTACCCCTTTAGGGGTAGAATTTTCTAAAACCCTGAAAGTTCTTTATTTGTATTCTAATGACTGATCTTTCTACAAAGTTTTAAGTCTCTATTTAAAAAAAAAATGTTTCCCTCATACAAACCTTGCACCCCTGTTTTACTCCCGTAGGGGTGGAATTTTCCAAAACGCTGAAAGTGTTTCATTTGTATTCTAATAACTAATTTTTCTACAAAGTTTAAGTCTATAGCTCAAAAAAAAAAGGTTCTCCCATACAAACTTTGCACCCCCATTTTACCCCCTTAGGGGTAGAATTTTCAAAAATCCCTTTTCATCCCTAGCCCTCGTTATAAAAGCAACATACTGTGCAAAAATCAACTCTCTAAGATTAGTAGTTTCGGCTGTGCGTTGATGAGTGAGTGATTGAGTGAATAAGTCAGTCAGGACATAGGCATTTACTATGTATAAATAGATAGAAGATAATGAAACTCCCATTCAAATATCTCAAAAAATTATGAAGCTACATCCGTTTTAATGTCGCTTGTTAGAGTGAGAAAACGATGAGGGACTGTGACGTCAATATACTCGAGCGTCATAGTAAAAAACAATCGTTTCATATGAAGGTGCGTTTTGCGGAAAAGGGACAGAACATACCCCCTCTTAAAACTTTGGACTCTTATAACTTAATCATTACCTATATAACCTCTTGCTTTGTTTTTTTCTCCATTTGACTATATTTATTTTAAATTCTTTTTCGAGAAAATACATTATGATTATTTACCATATTTTCGATTCCTGAGCTATAACCACGAACTTCGGAATTCGAAAATATTCGGGTATCTCTATCTCTATCGCACTAACCATACTCGAGTGACAGGGATGCAAATATATGAACATTGAGTATCGGTTTTCGTGGTAGCGCCGCAGGTACTTTGGCTGAATGCGCCGAGCGCGTGCCATTGTCATTCAAAAAAAACAAATTCGTGTTAATTATATTGTTCAAATTTCTTGATTTCATTTATTGAAATTACGACATAAAACTACATTTGCGCATATAAGTTCTCATATCAGAATCGAATATTTTTTTATGGTTTATATTTTAGCATTTGTCTCGTAAAGGTCTATCGTAGACGGGATTTAAATTATTAATAAGTGAAAGGCAAAGCAATTCCGCCATTTTGACGAAAATTTGACGGTTCTTATAGCTGACAGTTGGAGCAGCGTTTGATTTCAATAAAAATAAATGAAAAATTAAATGAAGTCGTATATTTCGGAAAATTAATTAACTGTCGCAGTCGGATAAAAACTATCCTAAGTTGCAGCTAGAATAATAATGTACCTATATAAAATGTTTCATATTTTTCCGTTCATGGGATGCTGAGAACATTCGAACCGCGCAAAGCTTAGTTTCAAACTGGCTGATTCTTTTTTTAATTTAGAGATTTATTATAAGTGGAGATAATTTACAGGTAGCGGCTAAATATTAATAACAATCATTGTTTAGCCAATACCAAATTCATAAACATCAGATCTACCGAATATTCACACATTTGAATTAAAAATCAAAGCTCTATAACGAGGTAGTTCTTATTCACACCAAACATCAGAATACCACGAAACAGAGAAGCCGCCGGTCCCGCTTTCTTTTCGAATAACTTTCTAATAATACACAAACTCGTTGAGTTGACCTTCTGGCTTCTATTGCTTTATAATATATTAAATGGCAAACTTGTTTTTTGGTCAACTTGCAACGATCTAAATGAGTACTATAAGCTACTAATTAAGAGGTTAATGTATTCCACACTAAATCACGAATGTCTTTGCCGAAAAGTGCAAAATCTAAATACTTAGGTGTCTGATGCAAAAATTACAATTCACAATCCATCGTGTAAAGGTTATGTGCATTTAAAATGTAGCTGCATTTTTAATTTCCTAAATATATAATAAGTTGACAAACTGAGTTATAATAAAGCAAATTGTAGGATGTTATCTCAGTTTGGGGTCAAGCATAGCATTATTCGAAACACGCAGGCGCGTTCTAGTTAGGTATTATTCTGGTAATGAGATTATGTCCCAAGAGAGGGAAATCAGATAGCCTAGGCCGGCAAAATTGCCTGTTGCAATTCACAATCTACTCGCAAGTGCCGGAAAGATGTGGATTTATTACACACTGGCTTTTGTACGTAGTTCATAAGTCTCCACTGTTACTAACATCATATGGATCGACTAAAGATCTGAAATAAAGATATTTTATTTTATTATATTTTTATTTTTGTCTGCGACCTTTCACCCCTATTTCACCCTCTCACGGGATAATATCCGGGATAAAAAGTATTCTATATAATTTTCGAGGACTAAAACTATCGTTATGCCAAATTTCATCTAAATCGGTTCAGTGGTTTAAGCTTGAAAGGGTAAAAACAGATACTTAAAGGTACTTTCGCATGTACGGTATTAAATAGGTACCTAGAATGGATTATGAAATTGATGACGGTAATCAACTCTTGCGCTGACCATTTTGATTTTTTATTGTGTAACCGACCTCACTGAATTACAACATTGAAGAAATAATAACAGGGTTCATAAATGCAACTCGTTCACAAGATTTATGAATGGAAAAAGTTGTCCGAATGTCCCAAACTCACAAGTCAGGTCTCGAAAAACAATCCGGTTTTGCGTACGACGTTTTTACAATTCACCGATATACTTAATTGTATTGCTGTTAATTACCTACTGTTAACTTTATTGTTAACGATGTCAATACCAATATATATATATATAACAAGTGACGCAATCCAGCAATGCACTTCTAAACCGATAATCGTTCTGAAATTATTGTTAGGGTGTTGGGGACGTTCACACACCTATGCCATTGTTTTGACGTGCGTTTTTCGACTCTCGGTGTGTGTATTTACTGTTATTTTTGCTTGCAAGAGGAGTCTATTAATGAAGTAGAATAATAATAATCGATGCAATGTTTTTTTATATATATATGGCAGTAGCGAATCTGATATTGTATTATGTAACCAGTGCTTGAACTTTACTTTATCATCTTTACAGAACACAAACATGCTGGAAGGAACCAAAATAAACTCGCACTCCCAGATGTCGAAAATTTTCGACATCGCTAAGGACACTGTCCTATTTTTTATACTATCGTGCTACTACATATTAGAGTCGCTATTTTGGACCTTAGTGCCCAATGCTATAAGGCCTATGAAGAGCCTGAGGGGTGATGTAGTGTTGGTGACTGGGGGCGGTGGCGGGGTGGGTCGGCAGCTGGCTGTCAAGTTAGCGAGATTGGGAGCGAAGGTGGTCGTTTGGGACATCAATAAAGAAGGTATGTAACTGAAACTAATAGGTAAGTATCCAATACCACCACACCACACCACCACATTATGCATCCAATACACTTTGATGAAAACTCACAGTATTCGAGCGATGTAAACGATACGCTTTATCCCCCAGAAACAAATAATTGCGTGAAAACTCACAGTATTCGAGCGATATAAATTTCGATATGCTTTATCCCCCAGAAACAAATAATTGCGAACCTAACTATATTTATCAACTGTAGGTATACAAACTAATGACAATAAGCAATCCTCAGCGAATGTGTTGTTTTGGCTGCCTAATCTGATTTAAAAGTTTTAAAACTCCAACTGTCTAGGTGTCTATACTCTAATACATGATGCGACAACAGGGACAATCTGTTGGATGGGGACAATCTGTTGCTCGCGTCCGCAGGATTTACCTACCACAACCCTGCACGTGTCCCCTGGGTGGTCGATTAAATGGTGCGTCAATGGAGGCTTGAATATGTTTGAGAGCGAATTCCCACGATAACCTACCTCATACACTTGCCTAAGAAAATAGTACCAAAGCAAACGACTTGTCAGAATAGTCTACACTCAAGAGCAAAAGTTTCGGGTCACCCTAAATTAAATAACCGCAATAGGTTATTTTAAATATTTTTCACTAGTCTTATTTACATAACATACTAGTCTTCGTAATAACCAAATGTCCTATCATAAAGATATCAACATCCAAAAATGACGATTTTTGCGATATCTCGCTCCGTTAACGTTGTTTTTTCATGGGTTTTTACGAGTCCGATTTAAACCTGGTAACGTGTTTCTTTTTTACTGTTATTTCTGCAGTTTAGATGTAAAATTTAATAAAGATCATGAAAGGATTAAAAAACTGTACAACATCTGGACTATTTTAGGAAATATGACGGTATTTCATCGACCCGAAACTTTTGCTCTTGAGTGTACTTCTATTTCTAAGTTTCTACCAATAAATAATGTAGCAATATCACTAACGCACCATGAGAGTCAAAGTCAACCTAACCAATTTGGACACGGCTTTCTAAACACAGACGCATAATTAAATCGGTGTTTCTAAACCGCATACGTAAATAACATGATTCTATCGACAAAGACCAACAAAGTAGTTTTATAGCAGATAATATACACGCATTAGAATCAATTTCCTAGCCACTCAATCACATAACAGATGAGGAATACCATTAATTGTTGTAATAAATTAAATTCGCGTGCTTAGACTCGGTAATCAAGTAATCAGTATATATTATGACAATAGTTACTGTAGAATAACTATACAACACGAGATCCCATCGGAGTTCATATTAAAATAATTAGCTACACCTACATCCGAAGGCAGTTAAATTTAAATGGTATGTTAGGCGTCCTTCCTATTCTAAAAATATATGTACGAATTTAATACATCCGGCATAACTATATGCTTAATAATTTACTTTAAAACAAAGTTTTAACCGACTTCAAATCAGTAGCCATGTTGCTTCAAGTTTGCCTATAAAATTTGAAGAGTTCCCTCGATTTCTCCAGGATCCCATTATCAGAACTGAATTTTGTTGACAACGGGACCAATCTGGAAGTACGAGTATATGATTTTCAAATCTGGTCATAAATTACGGAGTTATCGCGTAACAAACACACAAAAAAAATAAAGTCGAAGTGCCCCCGCCAAGGCAAGCATATTTTATAGGCGTCACTTGAGCTTACATAGATAAGTCGCGCATGCAATAGTATTTTATGCAACTGTTGTATAAGAAGGGTCTTATAAGGCGAGTGGCGTGGGTTGCGATGCGAGCCTTGGCGAGCATCGCAATTAAAGACGCCACGAGCGTTTTTAGACTAGTTATACACCGTTGCATACAATACTTTTTCTACGACAAATTTTTAATAAATAGCAGACTACAGAATAGTAAAACTTTTCAGACAGCAAGTTTTCTATTCGCACTTTTGCTACTCACGCAATTTCTTCAAGAGTGCAGTTATTAATTTCTTCGACCATTTTAAAAGGAACGTTCACTTTTGTCTTCACATACACGAATAAAATCTTAATAGTTTAGGACTAATAGTTTATCATTTTTCGTCTTTTCATTTTGAACTGTATTTTGGTGGGAAATCGGAAATGTGACAGCTCTTGCTTATGGTTTGTTTTGTTTTTAATTTGTTTGCACTTGCCATCCGAACCAAACCAAATCCGGACCCGGACCGAATTCGAACTGTTTATTTTTATAAATAATACCAAGAATTTATAAAACATGTAATTTAACACACAATAGATGATGATTTATTATTATTGTAGTAAATAATTTATAATATACAAATGTAAAATCGTAAATAAATACTTTTATTTCGAAATATTTGTTCATGAAGTTGGCACCACTGCAATATAGCGGCCGATTTAAAAAAAAGTTAAACAGTGCTTTTATGAAAAATGTATGAACCAAAAAAGTACGCTAAACAGTTCGTTTTTGGGCCATAGAGCATAGAGTTTTTCTACGTCTTATTAGTGGTGTCATTGTATTTGAGCTACAGCCTATATAAATGACAGATAACGGTACAGGAGTAGAAAAATGTTTTTATCTTTTCGACAGTGACAATGACTTGAAGGTTATATGTGGCAGTGCTGAGGCGTCCATAACCATCTATTTCCACTGGCTTGCGTACTTTGAAGATAATTGAGCACCTTATACTATATATCTCGCAAATAAAAAGTAAGCCAAACTTGCTCCGGCTTGCCTAGGTACATAAAACCCTTTGATACCACGCCACTGATGCAAAATGACAAGCTTTTTTCCGGTGGTTAGAAAGAACAATCTTAGTTTTAAAGTGGCACACTTTACTTTTCGCAACAGTGTCAATGTACATTTACATAGACACTGTTGCATTGTACTTGTAAATAGTTGTAAATAATAAAATTGTATGTACCAGGTTTGCAGAAGACATGCGCAGATCTGACCGCAGAGGGATACGAAGTCGCGAGCTATGTCGTGGATCTGGCCGACCGCGCCGCCGTCTACGCGGCCGCTGAAAAGGTCAAAAAGGAGGTTAGTTATAATCTTATTTGGGTGAATCATTGGTGTCTCTTTGTTATTTTTATTCCGTAAAGTAGGAACTATTTCAATAGAAAAACATAACCCTGCTCTCCTTCGGCAATCGGGTAAAAAGATTTAGACGCGAGCTGTAGATAACTGCAGACGTGGCCTTTATTCGACGCGCGCTGAAAACTTGCGTTTTATTATGTTTATTGCATGGGTTGCCTATGAAACAGCCAAAAAGTCGCAACACTGCATACTTCAATAGTTAGATGCCACGAAGCAACAGTTTTGCATGGGGTTGATTTTTTAAATGTAGAAATGAAATCCCTTATTAAATTCCTAACTAACATTAGATGTGTTACACTTACAGCTTAATAATCCTCAGAACTGGCAAAGCTTTGCAATAATTGTCTTATTGTAGGTAGGTATATAATTCCTTGGGCCAAAGAATCTTCCTGACACCAGATACTCGGCCTCCGTATAACTCAATGCCACAAACAACAATCAGGTGCAAAAATATGTATCGATTTAATCCTTTCATAAATATGTACCGAAACCTAAATCGGCTAACATAAGAGCGATGGGACATATTTATGAGTAAGTAGTCTGCACCCATATTTTTACACTTGACTGTACCGGAAACAAACGCTTCGCGCAAACACGAACATCGCACCCTACAACCTACATGCAAATGTAAACTTCTTTTATTTACATACATTATTTGATTTATTTGAAGGTGGGCAAAGTTGACGTCCTCATCAACAACGCCGGCACGGTCTTCGGAGAAACGCTGCTGGATCTCAGCGACACCGCCATCGAGACCACCTACAAAGTCAACATTCTCTCGCATTATTGGGTGACAGAATTTTTTTACATTCTAACGACAAGGTTACAGACATCTTAACGTATATTTCGAAATAGAAATGGCCTCTGGTCTAGTTGCTAAATGACTAGGTGTCGACTAGTCATGCATTTTTTTTTAAATCCTAGTTTCAATATTTTTTTACATTCTAACGACAAGGTTACAGACATCTTAACATATATTTCGAAATAGAAATGGCCTCTGGTCTAGTTGCTAAATGACTAGGTGTCGACTAGTCATGCATATTTTTTTTAAATCCTAGTTTCAATATACCTACACTTATTACATTATGCAAATATGCGTGCTGTTGCATACGACAAGTAGCCGAGGTGATGCGAGAGTTTTTTTTACCGCGATAAAACAAATTTTATGGTTTTAAGAATTTATTTCTCCAAAAGAATACAATTCACTTATCTAGAGAAATACAGTAACATGCCTTAAAGTATAATTTATATAATTTTAACTTTTTCATTCCAGACGGTAAAGGCTTTCTTGCCTGAGATGATCGAGACAGGCAAAGGGCACATCGTGACCGTCGGCTCAGTGGCCGGGCTGCTAGGAACCTACCGTTGCACGGACTACAGTGCGACCAAGTTCGCTACCGTTGGCTTCCATGAGAGCCTCTTCACGGAACTCAGGGTGAGAGTTATGTTGTATGGTTGAGACTAGGCGTTCCTACTAGAAATTATAACGACTGGCAAGGGGCACATCGTGACCGTCGGCTCATTGGCAGGAACCTAACGTTGCACTGACTACAGTGCGACCAAGTTCGCTACCTACCCTCGGCCTACGCGTTCCTAACAAAGATGATCGAGACCGGGAAAGGGTCACATCAGTGACCTTCGGCTCAGCGGCCGGGTTGCTTGCTAGGGACATACCGTTGCACGGACTACAGTGAAAGCCTCTTCACGGAACTCAGGGTGAGATTATGCTATCAGGTATTAAGGCGTGACTAAGCGTTCTTGCTAGAGATGATCGAGACCGGAAATGACCTTATGGCGATTGGCTCAGTGGCCGGGCTGCTGGGTATCTACCGCTGTACGAACTACAAATATCGCAACTTTCTTACTTAGGTCTTACTTCATTGGCTCAGCGTCATAAGTTGAATATTCATTTCCAACGAGATGGTGCGCTACTGTTCTCGGTTCTGCAATAACTCTTGTCAATTGCGGGTTTAGAGTCCGCGCAGAATCGCCTCAACTATGATTACGATCACACTTACGATGGATGAGGATACGATTTAGGCCATATATACTTACTCTCTTCTCTATGCGATCTTCCTTCGTCCTTTCAAGCTACTCAAGTCACTGGAGTCTGTGAGCGTTCGCCTCTCTTTTATTTATTAGGTTCAGCCGCCCATTTTTTGTTACAAAATGGAAGCCCATATACACGAACTGTCTGCAATTGTAATGCTTAAATCTGAATGTGAATATGCATGCAGGAAGCTTGACCGTCTTTAATCGGATGAACGTAATCGGCGCTATATAACATAAACCGGTATGGTTGTTGATGCTAGCACTTAATCAAAGGAATGCTAGGCTCAAGCTCCCCCAAAAGCATCTGAGTTCTTAACAAAATCAAAACTCACCGGGGTCAAGCCAAACAGTGTCAAGCACCCCGAAACTAAAATCCTTAATCTAACACTTCAAGTCGGTACTAACTAGCTTTAAACATTCCAGGCTCACGGCCACACCACCATCCATGCGACTCTGGTCTGCCCCTACTACATAAACACGGGCATGTTCGACGGCGTGACTCCTCGTCTGATGCCGATGCTGGAAGCAGACTACGTGGCCGAGACCATGATCGACTCCATACGCAAGAACGAGGTCAACTGCATCATGCCGGGCTCCGTGCGGTATCTGCTCCCACTCAAATGGTGAGTAGGGGTAAAGTAGTCACAAATATACCTGTTATAGTATGAAATCCGTGCCGCATCAAAAGATAGACGGTAACGAAGAATTAGTGCAAACGCCAATTAAATCTCATCATATGGTTTAGATTGTTTAAGGTCGCCGACATTTTATAAAACTGTCATTGCAATTTTAATCTTGTAAGTTGGACCGAAGAGTCGCTATTTGAATGGTATATTTTGATGTCATTCGGCATATTCAAATAATCAGTCGTCGCGTCTTGTTACTATTTTAATCGATTCGCTGTCACCTATTTTAGAAATCCTTCAGCAAGATCTCATAATTCTATAGGCGCTGGGCCTGCTGATGTGCCGACGACGGAAAGTTTCCCATATTGCGATTTTTTTCTGCAAATTGACATAGGAAAATTTCGGAAATTTCTCTCATTTTTGTATGGGAATTGAAACTTTTCATTTCCAACATGGAAATTGCGTACTTACCTGAGAAGCATAAAACTGTAACTTTTATACACTACTTATGTATAAGAGTTACAGTTTTATGCTTCTCAGGTACGTAAATTTCCTTAATTCCTTGTGAAACTTTCTAGAAATTTCAGAGAACTTTTCTAATTGGGCCAAATGGTTCTTGTTGTGGCACCAACAACACGTCGTGAGCGCGTTATGTGCATTTTTTTGAATTCTTGAAATACAGAGTTACCAGTTACCTACCACCCCTGATCGTCTCATCAGTTGTCAGAAGACACGTTGACAAAATTTATTTTTTGTTTCAGCTTACTTCCGGCAAAAATGTGCTGGGATCTGATGAACCGAGTCATGAAGGGACCACAGTCCATGATGGAGTTCAAAGGGAAACCTAAAGTCGCCGGCGGTTAATGGATAAGAGTACCTAGTTGAATAGCAAGTCAAGTTACGAAACTCTGTAACAGATTCTGCACTTTATGAGAACTATATAAAATACAAAATTGATTTTTACAAAGATTTTGTAACTTAGGAGACTAACTTTGAATAACTTTAGGCAAAGAATTAATGTTTTTTGTAAACTAGCTAGAGATAAATTATGTAGTAGGTACTTATAGGGTTTAATTAGAAGACTGAACTGTAATACTTAATAAAGACGTTTAACTTCATACATACACATACATCATATACAGTGAGCATCATAAATATGTATACATTTACGAACGTATATCGGTGGAATAAAGTTGAAAACTGGATACATATATTTGGAGCTGACCGTACATATATTATTGTCCCTGCTCTCAATACTTGGCACGCCATTCAACCAGCACGATTTTAGCCGCAACGGATGGGAAACAACAACAATTTCAGAAGAGTGTTGATATGGTAGAACTTTTAACCCTTTTCCAGGCAGAGGCGTTATATCGACCACATACTGCCTGTCAAACATGCCTCTTAATGTCAATGAATAAGACTGACACTTGATTGTCACTTCTCAACTGCCAGCCAGGAAAAGGGTTAAAAAATCAGAGCACAGCGCGCGTTTGTGCCTGAAAAAATACGTAACGAGTAATGAAGGACAAAGTACAGTAACCGATCATTATTCGGCTCAATGATCTTAGTTAAAACTGAATCCGGATAGAACGCAATGAGTGCAGTGGCGTGCACTCCATAAAGACAGAAAGACAATGTCTACCCTACGATAAATAAATGATTTTATCTATTATCAATCAAAATAAACAATCAATAATTTTCAAATCTTATATTAGCGCCATCTGTTCGCTCATCAGTGTATCAATTTAAATAAGTTTTGATTGCTCAACGCGATGGCCACGGCGCTACAACAGCGCCACAGCCTACCTCGCGGCGAAGACACAAACTAAACATGTCTCAAAATATCCATGTATTGCCTCGTAGCGACACGGATAACGTAGTGTGCGCTCCTATAAACGCGCGGCACACAATAACCCAACTCACGCACACAAACGCAGCGAATAGACGGTGTATTTCGTACCGATGCGCTTACGAAGGATTCCGAATAAATCCGAACGAGTTGCATTGCTTGAAATAATTTAAAATACCTACTTACGTCAAATAAATACGGTGTAATTACATTTTTGCAGGATGTGTTTGAATGATAATAGTACATTACTTACCTAGGGCGGTTAAACAAAGAATGTCTCAGACCGCAGGTATTTGACGCCCGAGCCGAAGGCAAGGGCGATAAATATGCGCTCTGAGGCTTTCTTTTTTACCGCCCGTGGTGAGTACAAAATTTTACGTCTCTATCTGGCCAGCGTGCGGTAATTCCTACTTTACGGCCAGGTATGACGTAAAAGTACTTTACCGTTATTCGAAGCTTATTTAATTGAGATAGGCATATCCGTTTCCCGCATATCTTCCCTCTCTTTCTACCCAATATATATCCGTCTCTGTCGCACATCCCCCACTTCTTTCCGTCACCACCACCATGCAGCCTGCTGGAGGCTCGGGGCTCTCCAGCTAGGACTAGCTCATTGGCGTTTTGTTTCCCGCCGAGAACGGATAGCAAGCGAACACTCTGTCTATCCGAAGATAGGTAATTCAAAAAAAGTTCCATCTATTCTAGATATAGTGGTGGAACAATGAAACACTCACATCACATCACAACATTCACAACAAACAATGACGATTATAAAAACAAAAATAAATAAACTTTAATGTTTCATTGTTAGAGCGGTACTTAAATAAAAATCGAACAAAGTGATAACGAAAAGTTACAGTTTTGTTGGAAAATGGTTAATTTGAATTGGTAAACTTGTCATGTGTGTGTGCTAAATATTAAAGCTAAATTTTCAAAACTTTATTTCGCGGAAAAAATGCGAGTAAGGCCAGAGTATCGGTGCCTTAATGCGGTAGTTTAGTGTTTTCCGAATCTGCTTCGTCGGCTTATATGGGTAATTATTTAGAAATGTTCGACTTGCTTGCGCAGTACGACCGAGTTTTGGAAAACCATATACCTACAAAGTTGTACTAGCTCATTTACGGGCCTACGAGCATCAAATCGCATTCAAAATGATCACATCTCCATAGTAGCGTCTGTGTCATCCGAAACGTCGGGTAACCTCAAAGAGGTATATGCGATTAAGTCCTGTTTAGTAAAAATGTGGATGAACCAAACGCGCCGAAGTGCCATATTAAATGCGACACTTATGGTACCTACTTTAGTAGCTATTATATTTTTTGTCTACCCTGTCTAAAAACTCTGTGCACGCCACTGAATGAGTGAGAGTATTATACTCTCACTCATTCAGTGGTGGTGTATAATACAAATGGTATATCAACTATTTTAATCAGGTTCCTAGGGCGGCAGTGGCGAGTGGCCCATTTCACAAAGTTACAATGTTTTGACCAATAGTTGATATTGTATTTTAAAGCGAGTCGAATGACCGCGCGCATAATCTCGCATATAGATTTGCAATAACATGTAATTTAGTTAAGTACCTTATCTGAAATAAATACATTAAATTTTTTGTTTTTTTTTGTAACTAGTGTTGCGGGTGTAACTGTATACTTCTAAAATTATAGGTTGTAGCTTCGTGAAACAGGCCAGAACTCCGATGCCGTACTTACATTATTTTGCTTTTGCAGTCAGTGTCACCTTCATTAATATCTGCCTCATAAAAAAGCGCATGTAATGGTGAAAACTTACTAAAGGGGTGACCACTTCACTGGAACCTTTTTCCAAGTTTCTTAGGTTTGAGGACTAAAAAGACTGCCAATAAACTAACACAAACATTAATTTATTAAGTTAACTTATCTTTAATATCACATAATTAGAAGAGGTCATAGAAGTAATCAAGGCCCTGCCCGAGCTCCCATATAGCGATGCCCGTGCCGTACTCCCGCGCGAGTTCAATCCGCTTTTGTATGGAGTATAAAGTGGGGAAAAATATCTTCTTTGTACCCTGCGATGTCCTGGAAGAGGATGAGAATGTTTTGTTAGGTGGTTATGTTCAAATTACTTCTATAGTACATTATTATAAAGCGTTCATAGCCCAGCGGCGCCTGCGAATCGGAAACGATAACGCAGGTAAAGCAAAGATGGCAGCGGTCAGTCCTTGGATGGGTGACCGCCTGTTTGAGTGGTTACTATAAATGAGCGCTTCCGTGCTTTGGAAGGCACGCTAAGCAGTTGATCCCGGATGCTGTCTATGACAGTAGTCGTTAAGCCGAGTAAGAGGCCTTCGGGCGGCTTAAGAACCTCTAACAGTCGAGTTGCCCACTCACTTGACAAAGGGGGGACAACCTGTTACTTGCGTCCGCAGGAGCTACCTACCACAACCCTGCACGTGTCCCCTGGGTGGTACTAAAAAAGTGACAAACTCAAAGGCCAAATAATGTATGCCATACGATTAAATAAATAAGTACATTATTTAACGAGGGGCGTAAGTGGAATATTGCGAACAAGAGTCTATCAGAAGCCCGACGCCGAAGGCTCAGAAGCCACCACCAAACTGAACAAGGAATACAATATACAATACCACATCATTGTAAAGTACCTAAGAGCTAAGCCGTCGTGAAAAGTAATTTAAACAATATTCGTCGGTGGACAATCAAAACTCACTAATTACAGGTAAAAGTTTAAGGTAAACTTCTTAAGGAAACCTTCTTACTACATCCAAACAGATGATATTTCCTAAATTATTTTTCTGCATTTAGTGAGTTTTTGGTTGTCACCCGACGACTATTTGACTGCCTGCAATCAAATTAGCAAAGGGCAATGGAGAGGGCTACGTTGGGAGTTTCTCTGCGTGATCGCATCAGAAATGAGGCTATCCGCAGCAGAACCAAAGTAAGCGATATAGCCCTCCGAATCGCTAAACATAAGTGGCAGTGGGCGGGGCACATTGCACGTAGAACCGATGGCCGTTGGGGCGGAAAGGTTTTCGAGTGGCGACCACGTACCGGAAGGCGCGGCGTGGTTAGGCCCCCCACAAGGTGGACTGATGACCTGGTAAAGGTCGCGGGAGTCCGCTGGATGCGGGTGGCGCAGGACCGGTTACTTTGGCACTCTTTGGGGGAGACCTATGTCCAGCAGTGGACGTCTTTCGGCTGATATGATGATGAATCAAATTAGCAAAAATGCAAAGGAAACTAACCGTATTTCGACGTAATTCTCCGCTGTATTATTATTATAGGTTAACGCCTGATTAGCCTTAGCGTTCTTCAGGAGCTCAATATACTCCGTGCCCACGATAGGGCCGCCGCCATTGGCCGTGTACGAGTTGCCATAGAAATTCAGCCCAAGCAAGATTTTGGAGCGTTTTGAAGGGTTGTCGTCGTCATCTATTAACTTTTCTACACAGAGTCTCATCCAGTATAAGGGCGCGTTGGGACCTGGAAAAAAAAGATATTCATATAAATTCATATTCATATTGGTTTTAATCATTTTGTTCCATTCAACTAAGGGTGACTAGGAAGAGATGAGAAGAGACGAACATACACGAATAATAATTTAAGGAATTCCTAAACAATGAAATAGAATGCAAGGGTACAATATTACGACATGAAAAAAAATCAAACCCAATTGACAACATTTCATTTTTCTGACTCCTTAATATTGTTTAGGCATTTAATAGTATTTGAAAAGTTAGTAGACACGTATTTTTTATTTTCATTTAATTTTAAGTTAAACCCCCTAAATTTGGTAGTTTTAAACTACCACGTTCGAAAAGGGCCTAAGTACGCTTATAGGATGAATAAAATTAGCACTGTGGTCTATTTATTGAATTAAAAAGTAAAAAGTATGCTGTAGGTATCTGTGACAGGAACATTTGACATTTTGACGGTTCCTTGCTGACGGTTTTCGTTTAAAATAGAATCTTGCAAATCATTAATCGCAAAAAAACGTGTTTTGGAGTAGGTAACGAGAAAACGAAAATGTATCTTCAAAATCCATTGATTTCGTGTTTTGTGCTAAGTTGCAGGCACACGGCACTGATGTCGCTTGAAATCCAATGTTCCAAAAGGTTTACTATACATATGTGAAGATAACCCAAACTGATAATAGCATTTTAGATCATTAATCTTCAAACTCGTTGGCTGAAAAACATTGAACTGTTTAATCATCATCATATCAGCCGAAAGACGTCCACTGCTGGACATATTGAACTGTTTAATACAATAAAATTGTAAATATTCTTTTAAGCGTTGTTTAATTTTTTCCAGGCCCTACATGACAATAAATGTGTTTTATTTTTATAAGTATTTATATCTACCTAGTCACGTCAAGTCCACTTTGTTCCGACTTTTGCCTCCTGCTTGCTCTGGACCAGCCTTTATTTTAATCTTAATATATGTAACTAGCAAGTGCTAGAGGCTCTAGCACACTAGGTTTTATCATCACGTTTTACGGCGAAAAATGTACTGTAACGTCACGTAAAACGTGACATAAAACCTAGTGTGCTAGGGCCTTAGATCAAGGTATAAAACAATGAAAGTTAATCCTTTCGACGCATTTCACAACAAGCAAAGATGACAAAAACGGCGCCGTGGGCACGATAACTGGCGACACCTTTAGGCGTTATTGCCGTTAAAAAGGTTAATAGCGTAAAATAATAATGCATGTATTACACCTGATGCTGGACAGCTTTACAGTATTTAATTGTATTACAATATCACCTACAGTATTGTTGCACTACTAGATATTTTATCAAAAATAAGCAGGTCTTCCAACACATCTCTGACTTCCAGTGATAATTTCTGCTCTGCATACCCTTTGAAGTGCTTCAATGAGTTAATATATCTTGAGCTAAGACAAATTTATCTTTTAGAACAGCCTCAGACAACTTAAGCCAAGTCCAATAACACCGTATTGATGTGACTGGTGAGTTAGCTTCCACACATAAACTGCATTAACATTATTCTATCCACCTTTGGCAGATTGCAAGAATAAGCTATAACGTAGCCATCGGTGACTTACATTATTAATTATTTTCAAAGTTTTATCAAAATGCTTAATATTACCGTCACTGACTTAACTTGACAAGAATTAGTCAAATAACTGTCATACTGTCAATGTCACACCCAAAGAGAATATAACCACTACACCAATAGTTGTTTATTACAGGGCACATTAAACAAAGCCATGGAATGTCCGCATTCAGCCTTTAAATGGCTTTTTCAAAGTAATTTCCACTTTTCTCAAAAACTAGCGAAGATAAAAATCTGTAATTTTTTTCAATTACCAGGCTAGCCCATATCTCTAAATGGTTTTTAGTTTGAGCCGCTATGAAAAAATGAAATGTTGTTAATTATATTCGAACTAGGCTTGCCTTATGGTGAACTACGTTTAAGAGGAAAGTAAACACGTCGGCTCATCCATACAAAAAAGACAAATACGAGGTCTGGTCGACTGTTCTGTCCTCCAAAATTAAACCCACCTGCTGAAACCATATTTAATATACAGAACAAGGAATGCTTTGTCAGTCTCTCTGATTGGCTTTTATTTGTATTTTATTTTCTATTGAATTACGAAAGTAAAATTTGTTATTTTTGCATTTTACTTCTGTCAACGTAGCTTTTCACTGTTCTGTATATGAAAAATGGTTTACATAAGTAAAATTAAGGGAAAAAACAGTTGAAAGACAGAATTTCTACAGGCTGGGGGATCATGTGTAACAGGGATGTCGCGACTGATGACTATATGTAAGAGGGTGTTAGAGAGATGTATGGATGGGTTTTAGTTAGTAGGTACTTGATTTAGTTTAGTAATTTAGGTTAAGTTGAATCGCTGTAACGTTTTGGTTAATACTGTCATGTTGCACATTTATGGTTCAATAAATAAATAAATCATGCTAAATTAAATTAAATATATGTTATGTATTTATATATTAATTTCGTTACCTGGTTTTTGTGGATTGGAGAAGTCATAAGTCATGACAGACACCGCTTCCACGTAAGGGTAGATGTCGTTGAAAGCCTGGATGAAGAACTCGTCAGTGGGGTAACCCCGGAATGGAGGGTACACTAGGATTACACTAAAGTCGTCCTCACGCATTTCTAGACCTGTAACATTGAATTATTTGATAAATATTCGGATCTTTCCTTTAGTTAGTACAAGCAAACTAATTAGGTAAAAATTGTACATAGTCTCAGTTTTTATTTAAACCTTTTCCAGGCTGAGGCGTTACACCGACCGAATAAGACTGACATTTGATTGTCATTTTTCAATTGCCGGCCTGGAAAAGGGTTAAACTGATAGCATTCAACCTGATGAGCCCGAAACATGCAACAATAGCGATAATTAAAGACAACTATATGTTTGATATAGTACTTTTGAAAGGTAATTTAAGCATATTTTAATATTATTTCCACAAACGGAATAAATGAATGATACCTTTAACCAAATCAATGAACCAATTGAAACAGTGTATAAAAATATACATATTCGAAATATAGTATGCATATTGTGGTTTACTTTAAGCTAGGTTTCTCTTGCATTTTGTTGCCATTTTATTGCATTAAGTCAGGTATTACAGTTTAAACACCATGCTAAGTTATTACTATTAGATATTATATTGCACATGTTTTAATTTTAATGTGTTAATATTCATGCATCCTAAGTAGTACGTAATTACTAGCACTCAAAAAAAACTAGCTAAGAACAGAAGTAATCAAATAATTGGAGCCTTGCAACTCACCAAATTGCTGTATGAATTTAACAGAGCGGTCAGCATACTTTCCGACCTGCGAGAGCATCTCAAGCACTACTCCGTCGAATTTCCACTGTTTGCAGGCTTTCTTCACCTCTTCGATGAGAGCCTTCTGTTCCGAGATTGATGAGGGCTCCGTAAAGAAGGCCTTTAGATCTGACATCTGCCAGTTATCAAATAGGATTCTTGGCAGAACTGAAATTGTATTAAAAGGTGTTGAAATGCATTTTAAATTATAGCGGCAACAGAAATACATCATCTGTGAAATCTGTCTAGCTATCACGGTTCATGAGATACAGCCTGGTGACAGACGGATGGACAGTGGAGTCTTAGTAATATAATCCCGTTTTACCCATTATATAATTCTCTTGCAAATATCCTCCTGAGAAGTACCTTTTGAGTTCACTGCAAAGCATTGCAGAAAGCAATAGGGTACGTTATGGCAACTTTAAATACAGGCATACTTATACAGGACAATTTAAAATACATTTTTGAAGTCTAAAAGAATTCACAAAGGCTCCAAATTCAAAATGGCAAAATCAATGCAGGACTTACAAGGTTAAATGACATGATTACAGACTTACAGTGTAGGTTCTGCTAATACACTTGGTGGCATTATGATAGTCCATTATGAAAGCCATCTAGTAGACCAGTGTTTTTCAACCTTTTTCATGGCGCAACCCCCCTAGAGTAAGAATCCAAGCAGCCGAGGGGGGTCGACCCACAGGTTGAAAAACACTAGTAGACTCTAGACTGCTCTTATGAATTTTTATTTTTACTTTGACATTATATTAAACTATCTGCAAATACTAACTTTTTAAGTTACTATCAGATCCCTTTTGTCGAAGAGATTTCATCCAGGCATGGTCTACATCATGTAGCCCCGAGATGATGTAGATGTTAGGGCTCTGCCTCTTTATCTGCAGCCACACAGGCGAGATGTAGTTGAACTTGGCTGCCCAAGTTTTTGCCACATCATAGCCTTTGTTGTTCCACTGGAATGAAGGGGAAATAATTGATATTTAAGATTGTCACTGTGGCAATGCATATGTGCAATCAAATTTATGCAAATGTGTTTCTTGGCTACTTTTCTGGAAAATGTAAAGAAATCAATAATGTATCCTGATTATGGAGTCTTTAACTTACAGTAGCAATTTTATGGAGGAAAAAAAATACTTTAGAGGAAAAAAAATAACATTTAAAATAGCATTCACCCTATCACCCCTCTCGTATTTACAATACTTGCTAGTGAAGGCTCTCTGCTTTATATGGGACATGATTAAATGACATGACTATTCTGGCTTGTCTAGAGTATTGTTCAAAATCAACATTGTCACACCGGTCAGAATTCTTAGAACAAAATGAAGACGGCATTGTTCCTTAGAGTAGATCTGTATTACACGGATGAACTTGCTGTTAAATACATACCGGTGTTACATATCCTAATACTATACTTCCAAAGTTCTTCGTAGACACATCTTGGTGATAGGTAGCGTGGTATTTTATAATGTCTTTAACAAAGGGTGCTTCATTCACTAGTTTCCTATCCAAAACATTGTGTTTCCGAGGTCCTTCCTGCGGTTTTACGCCTTTCTGTCCCTTCTTATCGGAGGGTGGCGAAAGGGTAGCTAAACAAACACAAAGCAAAACTAGAACATGCAGGATAATTTGGAAACATTTCATTTTTTTTTAATTAACAGGTACGCCTCGTGTTAATAATAATAATATTATCTCAGAAAATAGGTATCGCGAATTTTATCGACTGGAGTGAAAACAATCAATCTGCCGATTTTGCCGGCCGCGAGTAGTTAAAACGTCAACACCAGAGTACGGTCCAAATGGCACTTTCATTGTGTATGATCATAATCATAATCATAATCATAATCATAATCGTTTATTGCACCATGGTAAAATAAAAGTTCTTACAATATGTATGTGTCTCATGGACCCTGGACGGGTATAGCAAACTTAAATTATTAAATTGTTACCTACATTTGCTAGTGTGTAGGCAGAATTAGGAAAAGCTAAATTTACAAAGCAAAAACACACTATAGCTTATATAAATCTAAATTCAATTCAATATAGTATACATCATAAAATCAAAACAAAAAAAATACTTTCGCTCTTATTATTTATCACTAAAATAATCTTCTACTGTGTAATATGTTTTGTTTGCTAGATATGATTTTAACTTTTTTGCGTAAGTTGTGTCTTTTTCTTCTGCCTTTAAATAGTTTGGGAGATGATTATAATATTTAACTGCTGCATATTGAGGGCTATTTCGGAATATTTCAAGATTTGGGACAGGTAATATAAGTTTATGTTTTAGTCTTTTATTTTGTTGCTTCTTGAACAGGTGAATATTCTTCCGCACAAATATACATAATTCCAATATATACATACAGGGCAAGGTTAATATGCCGTGTTTGGTAAAATAGGGCCTGCAACTATCCCGGTTTCGTATGCCCACCAGTACACGTATGCATTTTTTTTGCATTATGAATAGGTCATGAGCATCTGTACTGTCACCCCACAAAATAATGCCGTACCTGAACCACGAGTGGGCATAGGCGTAGTAGGCAGAGAGTGCTGTGGCAAAGTCTGTTGTTTTGCGGAGCGTGAATAACCCATATAGAAACTGGGATATTTTTGTTTTAGTAATTGAAATGTGTGTTTTCCAATTTATGTGCCTGTCTAAAGTAATGCCTAAGAGTTTAAAGTTTGTTACTTGTACTATTTCTTTGTTGTTCAGCTCAAGTTTCAGAGGCGGTGGCGTCCTTTGATGAGGATAGAATTGAATTAAATTAGTTTTGTTGATGTTAATTGAAAGGTTGTGATCATTCATCCAGTGATTGATTTGGTGCAAGGTTTTTGATAGTACTTCGTTAAAATCGTTATTATTATGAAAGTCAAAAAGGATAGACACGTCATCTGCAAATATTGATTCCGTGCTCTTCTTTTAAACTCAATTTAAATTACCATAAATAAAAATACATATCTCTATATTAAACAAAAATACTAATCGCACAAAATATTTAAAATATTATGAATGAAAAATATACATGGAATCCTAAAATAACTACAAACTACGAAAATGGTGCTTAAACTTTATTTCGGACCGTTGTAAGCGCGCAAAAATATGAAAATAACTGGTCCTTCGATATTATTATTTTATGTAAGCTTCAAGCAGTTCAATAAAACCAGATTATTCACAGTTGCTACGGACCTCCGGGTCAAGTTATACTAAAGACGAGTGGCAAGGTGAGTAGAGGTAGGTTGTAAATCGCAAAGCAGAAGTGAGCTATTCGTTCCGTCTTGCTGCAGCTGCACGACCAGTGGAGGTGGAAGAAAGTAAGCGATAATGACTCGTTGATAACTTAGTGCTGCCAAGACCGAGCTCGCAACATGCGGCGCCTCTCTAGCCTACTCGCGATCTTCGTGTTATGTGCGGTTTTAGGTAGTTGTTCGAAACATAAGGGACTTTCGGCAATCAATAAAAAACATCAAATTTACTCCCTACTCAACCTCGACCCAGATTCCAAATTTCGATTGCTTCCCAGCAAGCATTTAGAATATTTGCTTTATATTAAAAAAGTTCCTAAAGGTTTCAAACAACCTACCAATACGATAAGTGATTATGTGAAGTTATTTTCGGATTTAGTTACAGGAGTTACAGGAGTGCAAGGAAAACGCAGAAAACATGTGTTAAACAAAAGGAGCACCAGCCATTTGAAGTGTCATGAAGCTAGAAGATTTTACAGGTGTGAAATTGTGTATAGTTTGCATTTACTTGTAAAGGTGGAAATATAATTAGATATAGGTATTATACGTCTGCAACACTAGAGACAAAGTGTCTCTCTTATTCTTTCAGATAGTTGTGTCCCTCTCGGTCCACCGCACCGTTCGATCGTCTGATGTTAATACTATAATAGTTATATGTACAGACAACAGTAGAAATAAGTTAACAGTTTAGTAAGTTTGTACAAAATTAGAGACAGGTGCAAGCAGGAGGTAGGGTAGGAGTCTGTTCAGATATTTATGGCGTTTTGGTTGTTTTACTGTACCTAAGAGCTTATTCACACCAATTCGTAAGTGTCGGAGTCGGACGGCAAGTAATTATATGTAATGGAAAACATATATCTTACTGTTCACACCGCCCAATCCGATATCGGAGCATGCTCGAAACAAAAAGTTTCGTTGTCGGTTTGGTGTGAACACGTATAACGGTAAAATAAACTGATGTCTGATCTCAAATTCCCCATCGTTGTTACGAATCTAGGGGTCAAATATTACTAAACACGAGATAAGCTGTGAACTTCTAATAGGAAGTGAAAGTAAAAACCCCAAATATACGAAATACGATTTAATAACTCCCAATCTAACCACAATACAACACAACACAAGGTCTCGTCCCCTCTGCCGCCATCTTGAGACGGCCCAAAACATTATCACTCGGTATTTTAACAACTTTTACAATTAGTATTACGTTTGACACGGCCAATATTTACTTATATAATCTTATTAGAACAACAAACAATTATTAAACACTTGATCTCTTTTCTAATACTTGTATTTGCAAAATCTATGAATTAGGCCGGACCGGAAGTTTCTATTGAAAAGTACTACCGCTAAGATCCTGTCATTTGCCGTACTATTTACTACTTTATTAACAATTACAAACATGAATTACTTTGTAAGGCTCGATATATATTGTATAAATGATAATAAGAATTAATTTAAGTTCCTTTTTCTAACAATCGGCCATCCTGAAGTTTTGCCTGTCCCTAGGCAGTATGGTGCTAGAAAGAATTTGATACAAAGCACCGCCAGGCACAAACAAAACAAATTATACATCATTTCGACAGAACAATATTAGCATCTACGTCTACATTACCTGGCTTAACATCTTTGAAATAACGTTTAATAAAGGTAGTGAAAAGTACATAATACATAGTAACTATTACTTCTCAATATTAACATATCGCTTTTCTTACAAAACTAATTATAATGGCATTATAGCTGAACAAGTCTAGTCGCAATCTAGTTGACTAATTTAACTGACTAGTAAAGATAATTTAACAATGACACCATATAGTTATTTTTAGACCAGATTAACCAATTAAATTAGGTATGCGTAACATTTGTAACTTAACGAGTTACCGACAAAAATCATAATCAATAAAAATTTGCCTGTATTTGCTATTTTGGTTTGGAACTGTATGAATAGTTAACAAAGTATTAGTTACAATTTAAAGTAAATCTCACTTAGTAACAAACAACAACGTTCGGCCATCCGTTACTTATTGGATGACCTCATTCAATTATTTTTAATGAACTTTGGGAACATATTGCAATATGAGTAGTATTTTATCATTTGTATTCATCTATTATCTAGAGTGGTTGCGCCTTGTCGTAGTAAATTGTTGTCCTGTTGTTGTTAGAAACACTCGCAGAATGTAGCGGCCTCTGGGTGGTTGACGTTCCCTTGCTCGCAGGGAACACGTTCAGGACGTAGTAGTGTGCGGTGAGTCAACGTATATAGGTAGTTTCAGCGTACACACGCAGGGTGTAGCGGTCTCTGGTAAGTGGGTGTCTCGTTGCAGCGTACACACGCTGGGTAGCAGGCTCTATTAAGTGGATGTCTCGTTGCTGCGTACACGCGCAGGGTGTAGCAGTCTCTGGTAAGTGGATGTCTCGTTGCAGCGTACACACGCAGGGTGTAGCAGTCTCTGGTAAGTGGATGTCTCGTTGCAGCGTACACACGCAGGGTGTAGCAGTCTCTGGTAAGTGGGTGTCTCTTTGCAGCGTACACACGCAGGGTGTAGCAGTCTCTGGTAAGTGGATGTCTCGTTGCAGCGTACACACGCAGGGTGTAGCAGTCTCTGGTAAGTGGATGTCTCGTTGCAGCGTACACACGCAGGGTGTAGCAGTCTCTGGTAAGTGGGTGTCTCTTTGCAGCGTACACACGCAGGGTGTAGCAGTCTCTGGTAAGTGGATGTCTCGTTGCAGCATACACACGCAGGGTGTAGCAGTCTCTGGTAAGTGGATGTCTCGTTGCAGCGTACACACGCAGGGTGTAGCAGTCTCTGGTAAGTGGGTGTCTCTTTGCAGCGTACACACGCAGGGTGTAGCAGTCTCTGGTAAGTGGATGTCTCTTTGCAGCGTACACACGCAGGGTGTAGCAGTCTCTGGTAAATGGATGTCTCTTTGCAGCGTACACACGCAGGGTGTAGCAGTCTCTGGTAAGTGGATGTCTCTTTGCAGCGTACACACGCAGGGTGTAGCAGTCTCTGGTAAGTGGATATCTCTTTGCAGCGTACACACGCAGGGTGTAGCAGTCTCTGGTAAGTGGATGTCTCGTTGCAGCGTACACACGCAGGGTGTAGCAGTCTCTGGCAAGTGGATGTCTCGTTGCACTGTAAGAAAGTAGCTACCGCGTACACTCACAGGGTGCATCGGCCTCAGTTTGGTTACGCTTGTTACCGCGTACACACACAGGGTGTATCGGCCTCAGGCAAGCTCAATAAAGTAAATACCGCGTACACTCACAGGGTGTATCGGCCTCAGTTTGGTTACGCTTGTTACCGCGTACACACACAGGGTGTATCGGCCTCAGGCAAGCTTAATAAAGTAAATACCGCGTACACTCACAGGGTGTATCGGCCTCAGTTTGGTTACGCTTGTTACCGCGTACACACACAGGGTGTATCGGCCTCAGGCAAGCTTAATAAAGTAAATACCGCGTACACTCACAGGGTGTATCGGCCTCAGGTATTGTTTAGGCTTGTCACCGCGTACACGCACTGGGTGTATCGGCCTCAGACAAGCTTAGTAAAGGTAGGTTTGAAGTGATCGGGTATGTGGTCCTCTCATCGCCGCGTACACGCGCAGGGTGCATCGGCCTCTAGCTGAAGTAGTCGGGCGCGTGGTCATCTTACTACCGCGTACACGCACAGGGTGTATCAGCCTCTGGACCGCCACGCCGCACCAGCACTCGGTTGCATGTTCTCAGTTTCGGTATGATAATTACATTAAATGAATCAGTACGTATATGTATGTAATAGGTGTATAGATGTGCAAATTATATGTTTAATAATTCTCATATTTAGAGTAGGATGCATAAGTGTGTATCAATTCGGTCCTTTTACGTGGAACATTAGATTTTATGGTGGTGGTGATATTTTACTCTTTATTGTCATTGATGTTGAGTCGGTCGGTGCTGGTCTTATTTTGAGGTAGGTTATATGATTTGTGGTTTTGACATTTGTCTTCGAGGTGTCCATGACGATTGCACTTTTTGCACTTAACTATTTCATTGGTACACCTAATAACGGCATGTTTGGCTTGTCCGCAGATGTAGCAGGTTACCGAAGATAAAAATCCCTTACAGCTGGCTATATTTTCATTATTAATTTTATTCTTTGGTTCTGAGGATGCGACATTGTGCGACGGGACAGGGTCGGTAGGCGTGAGACCGCGATCTGACATTTTCGTACAAAACTAACTCCCATATTCAAATATGCAAAACCACCGAGATAGATAAGCACTTATGTAAAAGAGTTCTGGACCAGGATAGCATGTACTTTTGTAATGTCAGTAGTAATTGAGTTCCCAGTAACAAAAGACAGTCGATCATCTCATCCAAATGATCAGTAACTCAAGTTCACTGTGTATTTATATATAAAGTGTGAATTATGATATATTAAGAGAATGTATACAACCGAAACCGAGTGATACACATGTATTCTGAAATTTAAAGTTTCGTTTCAGATTCTTCACGTAATCAAAAAACTCAATAGGTAGATACTTTGTACGTCAAAACATTAAATATTTCGCAAGACCCTAATGCTCGAACTAATATGGGCCTATATTATACCTATTTCATTAAACAAGAAATCAATCATCCATAATAGTTAGGTATTTCGTTACAAATAAGTAGTAGTGTATTTAAAACTCTAGCGCCGGCATATATAGTTCTGTTCTCTAATAAATCTAAAAGCAGAACATCGCGAGCGCATCATCAATTCATCAAAGAGTAATAACAATGAAACCTCACCTAAGTAAGTACTTAACAACAGTAAGCACCCGTATCACAAAAGTCGATTTACGGACATCACCAGCAGTTAGCGTAACGTAGTTATAAAAATGCTTATCTGAATACACATAAATATTATAATTTGGTGAAATTATTTAATAAAACTTTCTTCAACCAACTTCAAACAGTCGTGCGTTTTGTGAAAAACCTATGCCAAACGAAACTCGTAGTTATAAAAATGCTTAACTGAATACACATAAATATTATAATTTGGTGAAATTATTTAATAAAACTTTCTTCAACCAACTTCAAACAGTCGTGCGTTTTGTGAAAAACCTATGCCAAACGAAACTCGTAGTTATAAAAATGCTTAACTGAATACACATAAATATTATAATTTGGTGAAATTATTTAATAAAACTTTCTTCAACCAACTTCAAACAGTCGTGCGTTTTGTGAAAAACCTATGCCAAACGAAACTCAACCTTATGTTAATGACATAAGGATGTTGATTATTAAGGTCTGAAAGCGATACTCAATTTCGCAGTTCTTGATTTACAAATTATTTGGTGAATGCTCAAAATTAACAAGTTATTTTCACAGAAATTAGTTATTTTGCTGAATTATATGCTTATTTAGTTTAGACAATAGGCAGATTAAAGAATAGTATGCCTGGGGATGCCCTTGGTTTTCGTAAGCGCGGCGGCTAGCCGGCTCGGCAACAGTATTTGTTTACATTATGAACATATCACTTACCGGTCACATCATTGTTAAACCATATACTAGACCTTTATTTTGGGCGATCAAAGTAGTCCTTTGTCACTTCTGAACTGAAAGTAAAAACCCCAAATATACGAAATACGATTTAATAACTCCCAATCTAACCACAATACAACACAACACAAGGTCTCGTCCCCTCTGCCGCCATCTTGAGACGGCCCAAAACATTATCACTCGGTATTTTAACAACTTTTACAATTAGTATTACGTTTGACACGGCCAATATTTACTTATATAATCTTATTAGAACAACAAACAATTATTAAACACTTGATCTCTTTTCTAATACTTGTATTTGCAAAATCTATGAATTAGGCCGGACCGGAAGTTTCTATTGAAAAGTACTACCGCTAAGATCCTGTCATTTGCCGTACTATTTACTACTTTATTAACAATTACAAACATGAATTACTTTGTAAGGCTCGATATATATTGTATAAATGATAATAAGAATTAATTTAAGTTCCTTTTTCTAACAGAAGGTATAAAATATCAGAAAATGTTGCTTTCTTCGTACCTATTGATATGGATAGGTATTAGGGTAGGTAATGCCGGAAATGTGAAGCCTGCATAAAATAATAGCCAAGTTGGTGGTAGTTTAGTGTATCACAGTAAAATTCACACTGGTGTGTGTCCGGTCACGATGTAACAAAAACCGATCGGCGGAAGTGACGTAAGTAGGTAACTATATCTAAGGTATTTAATTCACATGTAAATTGCTTAGTCATGTGAAATAATCGACAGGTGGTGAATATGTAAAGAAAGGGAAAAGCTCACCTCAAGCATAATAAATAATAACACATAATGGGCGACAATTCTTACCTTTCGAATAGAAATCATTATGTCATTACCTGCTTGGTATCGCGCGAAGTGAAATCGGTCCACTTTAAATAAAACTGGTCGAAAATAAACTGTTGGTCATCATATGATTTCCGGTCATATCATGTAGCTTACTAAAGATACTATGTGACATAACTCGAACCACATGCTGAAAACACAAGTTCTACTGTTTAACCACGAGCAAACGTACTTAGATACCTGAGTCGTTCTTTTTTTCTACCGACAATAGCCTGTCCTTCGTCTTATTATGGCATTTCATTAGAGTAAGTACTTAATGAATGTTTACGGCTGTATAATGTTCGAATAAACGTCCATATTATATAGTTTATTGATTAATATTATTTAACCATTCACTTTCTCTAACCAGCATTATTTTTTTCCCCTCACTGCCTCGGAAAGCCGTCTTTTATCCTTTAAAACCATTGAGCAAAATCGCATTTTATCCACTAGTGGGCAAAGTAATTTGACCTTGGAGCGTATCTCATGTATCTCATGAATCGTGATAGTTAGACAGTTAAAATTTTCACAGATGATGTACTCGTATTTCTGTTGCCGCTATAACAACAAATACTAAAAACCAAAATATAATAAATATATAAGGGGGCTCCTATACAAAAAAACTTTTCAAAATTGCTTGTTGCCTTCATCATCAGGTCTCAAAATGTATGCGAAAACTAAAATCCGACTCGCACTTGACCAAAAAAAAAGTAATCTCCACTTATAATAAATCTCTAAATTAAAAAAAGAATCAGCCAGTTTGAAACTAAGCTTTGCGCGGTTCGAATGTTCTCAGCATCCCATGAATGGAAAAATATGAAATATTTTATATAGGTACATTATTATTCTAGCTGCAACTTAGGATAGTTTTTATCCGACTGCGACAGTTAATTAATTTTCCGAAATATACGACTTCATTTAATTTTTCATTTATTTTTATTGAAATCAAACGCTGCTCCAACTGTCAGCTATAAGAACCGTCAAAATTTCGTCAAAATGGCGGAATTGCTTTGCCTTTCACTTATTAATAATTTAAATCCCGTCTACGATAGACCTTTACGAGACAAATGCTAAAATATAAACCATAAAAAAATATTCGATTCTGATATGAGAACTTATATGCGCAAATGTCGTTTTATGTCGTAATTTCAATAAATGAAATCAACAAATTTGAACAATATAATTAACACGAATTTGTTTTTTTTGGATGACAATGGCACGCGCTCGGCGCATTCAGCCAAAGTACCTGCGGCGCTACCACGAAAACCGATACTCAATGTTCATATATTTGCATCCCTGTCACTCGAGTATGGTTAGTGCGATAGAGATAGAGATACCCGAATATTTTCGAATTCCGAAGTTCGTGGTAGCTCAGGAATCGAAAATATGGTAAATAATCATAATGTATTTTCTCGAAAAAGAATTTAAAATAAATATAGTCAAATGGAGAAAAAAACAAAGCAAGAGGTTATATAGGTAATGATTAAGTTATAAGAGTCCAAAGTTTTAAGAGGGGGTATGTTCTGTCCCTTTTCCGCAAAACGCACCTTCATATGAAACGATTGTTTTTTACTATGACGCTCGAGTATATTGACGTCACAGTCCCTCATCGTTTTCTCACTCTAACAAGCGACATTAAAACGGATGTAGCTTCATAATTTTTTGAGATATTTGAATGGGAGTTTCATTATCTTCTATTTATTTATACATAATAAATGCCTATGTCCTGACTGACTTATTCACTCAATCAGTCACTCACTCACTCATCAACGCACAGCCGAAACTACTAATCTTAGAGAGTTGATTTTTGCACAGTATGTTGCTTTTATAACGTGGGCTAGGGATGAAAAGGGATTTTTGAAAATTCTACCCCTAAGGGGGTAAAATGGGGGTGCAAAGTTTGTATGGGAGAACCTTTTTTTTGAGCTATAGACTTAAACTTTGTAGAAAAATTAGTTATTAGAATACAAATGAAACACTTTCAGCGTTTTGGAAAATTCCACCCCTACGGGGGTAAAATAGGGGTGCAAGGTTTGTATGGGGGAAACAATATTTTTTTTAAATAGAGACTTAAAACTTTGTAGAAAGATTAGTCATCAGAATACAAATTAAGTACTTTCAGCGTTTTAGAAAATTCTACCCCTAAAAATAGTGGGCTAAAATAGGGGTGCAAAGTTTGTATGTGGGAAACTATTTTTTTTAGCTAGAGTCCTAAAACTTTGTAGAAAGATTATTTAAATACAAAGAAAGTACTTTCAGCGTTTTGGAAAATTTCACCCCTAAGGGGGTAAAATAGGGTGCAAAGTTTGTATGGGAAAAACATATATTTTTTTAATAGAGACTTAAAATTTTGACGAAAAATTACTTATGAAATATGAATATTCGGCGTTTTACAAAAATCATTCCCTAAGGGGGTTAAAAAAGGGTGCAAGGTTTGTATGGGGAACACTTTTTCTGAGCTAGACACTTAAAACTTTGTAGAAAGATTACTTATAAAAATACAAAAAAAAAGACTTTCAGCGTTTTGAAAAAATCTATCCCTAAGGGGGATAAAAAGGGGTGCAAAGTTTTTATCAGGGAAAGTTTATGTTTTTGAGTTAGAGACTTGAAACTTTGTAGAAAGATTACTCATTAAAATACAAAAAAAGAACACAAATCGTTTTAGAAAATTCCACCCCTAATAGGGTTAAAAAGGAGAGCAAGCTTTGCATGGGCAACACTTTTTTTTGAGTTAGACTTAAAACTTTGCAAAAAGATTACTTATTAGAATACTAAAAAAGAACTGTCAGCGTTTTAGAAAACTCCATCCCTAAGGGGATCCTTAAGATCCTTAAGAAGGGTAGCCAGTGTTGTGTGGGAAAAACTTTTTTTTTTACTAGACTTAAAACTATTCAAAATGTTACTTATTAAAATGAATAATAAAGTACTTTCAGAGTTTTAGAAAATTCCACCCCTAAGGGGGTTAAGAAAGCTTTGTATGGGCAACACTTTTTTGAGCTAGAGACTTAAAAGTTTACGAAAAAAGTTCTTTCAGCGATTAGAAAAATTCAACCTCTAAGGGGGTTTAAAAGGGGGTTCAAATTTTAAATGGCGAGCAATAAAATTTTAAAGTGTGAGTAAGAGATTTTTAACTTCGGTCTTATTCTGTACGTTAAAAGACTACAAAACTGATTTCAGAGTTTTTCCAAATTCATCCCCTAAGAGTGTTAAAATTGGTTCAAAGTTTGAGTATTTCAAGGCATTTTTAAAGTATGAGATTTTTAACTTTGGTTTTAGACTGTTTGTTCACAAACTAGAAAATGAACATCAACTTTTTTTTTAATTATCCCCTAAAAGAGGGTTCAAATTTTGTATTGAGAGAAATCATTTTCTAAGACGATAAAAAGTTCTACGCGGACGAAGTCGCGGGCAACAGCTAGTTTGTTATATTTTTTTTTATACAAGGGTGTAAAATGTATTATTTAAATTAAATAAAGTTGTCTTGCATGTTGCGATTTTCTCGCTACAGTGAGGTGAAAAGTTTTGTGTTACACACGGGAGCAAATGTATTTTACTTCTCGTGTGTTGAAACACTCGCTACGCTCAGGATTCTATTTTAGAACCACTCGCTCATGGTTCAACTATAGAATCCTTTCGCTTGCTCGTGTTTCAATTCCACACTCGCGGGTAAAATACAACTTTGCACCCTTGTATAACAAATAAATATTATACGTTTGCTTTTAGCGTGAGAGTGGTAAAACAAAATTTGGTCCCGACTGAAATTGTCCACTTTGTCACATTATTTAAAAAAAACCGGTTAAGTGCGGTTCGGACTCGCACTCGAAGGGTTCCGTACCATTATCCATTAAAAACGGCAAAAAAAATCATGTTTGTTGTATGGCAGCCCACTTAAATATTTATTTTGTTCTGTTTTTTAGTGTTTGTTGTTATAGCGGCAACATAGGCACAATGGATGTCGACATGCGGAAAACGCCCAGTATAACTAACTAACTATAGCGGCAACATAAATACATCTGTGAAAATTTCAACTGTCTATTAACTATCACGGTTCATGAGATACAGCCTGGTGACAAACGGACAGACAGACAGACGGACGGACAGCGGAGTCTTAGTAATAGGGTCGGTCCCCGTTTTACCCTTTGGCTAGGGAACCCTAAAAAAACATTAAAAAATATATTTATTGGCTAGTCCTAGTGAAAAAACAGTTGCAATTTTTTTACATCGCACATTTTACTAGAAAAACGTCGGTTCATTGTCTGTAAAAAACAAGAACGACCCACCTAGGTAATAAAGTAACTACAAAATTGTAGATGTACTTATCAATGTTGTTTGATGTTGAAGCAGCTGCTTACTAACAGTTAATCAAGACACAGCAAAAAGTTCAATGACGACTCGGAAGAACAACAGTCAGTTCCTCTTCCTGCTTCACATTATCCAGTTATTTAGTCTAGATAAGATACCTAGGTACCAGTAGAACTACCATTAGACCTACCACTCCTACCAGTAGACCCAGTTACCGGCCTCCTAATGCCAACATCGACGTTCTACCTAAGTATATAAGTACCTACTCAAATTCCCTTTCAACTTATACCGTGGCTTTCTCTACCACCTCTAGATAGACCTCTCCTACTAGTTAGCACATACTTTAAGCATAGTAACTCAAACGAGTACCTACCTTTCATGTAAATACAAGGAATAGTCGAATTCTAAACTCGATGACTCAGGTCAGGTCAGGAGTTGAAAATTTGATTCAGGTCTGGTCTGGTGTCCTGTATTTCATGCTAAAAGCTGCAACATAGGTATCTACCACCGTTAACGTAAGTTAACGAACCTATAATACCTTACCTTAGCTAATGTATATCACGATCTGCGGTCAAAGATCATCGGAGGTGCAGTCGCATCGCAACCACTAACCTTTTAGGATTTCATAACTCTACTTAACCATGATTGTTTATTACTGGGAGTAAACTTAAGCATACAATGCACAGTGTTTTATGAACCCTGTTTTTGTCTCAGTCTTGTTTTTTTTTACAGAATTGAATAGCTTTTGTTATTTAAATCACTACACTGAAAGTCCCACATTGATATCTCTTCTAGTTTATTTAAAAAAAAAATCGCAAAGCTTGGCTTTATCCGGGTTACCCGAAACACAAAAAACAATTTAAAAAAATAAACTATGAAATATAATTCAATTTTAATTTCATGGGAATAATTTATAATGTTTAACAATTAAAATATATACAAAGACTTACAGCTTAAAAAAAAAATGTGCATATTTACAAATATCCTATAAAGTAGTCCCCCAGGTCGGCGCTCTGCGGTAGGGTGCCCATAAGGCTGGCTACGTTTCCTCGCTGAATGGCGATGCTAATTCTTTGACCGAGGAACAAGCCAGCCCTATGGTCAGCAGTGTGCTCGAAAAGACGTTTTTTTAGGACCCGGTATAGATCTTGGGCGTCTGGACCCCACGGCCCAAGCGTCTCTACTGCAAAAGCCGCAAACACATGGTTGCCTGCAAGGCCCGTATATTTGCGGCGTTTGGCAGCCTCTGCCGATGCTGCCGCTGCGCCCGCCCTCTGCGAAGCGGTAAGTGGGACGGAGCCAATGTGTCCACGCAGGTGGCGTCCCAGACTAGGGGTCGTCCCACTTGCCACGGAATGAGCGTCATACCGTCGGGCCTCTTGCCATCGTCGCGAGAGAGGCCAGGTGGCTCTAGGACGGCTGGAACGTTTATGCTGGCAAGGGCCCGACGGATTATGTCGTTCAAACAAGCGTGGCTGGCGAAACGGCCTGCGCTTTTTTGGCAGGAAAGGCCGTGGTGGCCCAGACGATCTACTTCCGCGCCGCAGGGGCAGCGATGGGGAACCACTATGTTGGAAGTACTTGGAACCCAGGCGGAGGCCGACAGCTAATCTTAGGGAGTTGTTATCAAGTAGTGTCGCGCAATGGGCCGAAGGGTAGGCGTGGAGCCAGAACCCGGACTCTTTTTCTGAACAAGCCAGGAGCCGGGCTTTTTCGGAGGCTGACGAGGCGGAGTCCAGTAACCAGTCGTGGACCTGGTGGCAGAGTGGTTCATCCCAGACTCTTTGGACACCTTTGCTGATTGGCAGCTCTTTACCGGGACAGGCCGTTTTCCATGCGTTCTCTGCCTCGGTCAAGCACGATACCTCAATATCACGGAGTGATGGAGCGAGGATTTTTCCAATGAGGGATATCGTACTGTGGACCGAGGAGAGAAAGGCTGGAAGAGCGACACTCGAAATTTGCCGGATACCCAGACCGCCGTATCGGATTGGAAGGGTGGCGTGTAGGAATTGCCTGTCGTTCAGTTGAATGTTTAGGGTTTTTTCAATTTGGGAGTGTAGGATGGAATCAATTTTTTCACAAGATACGGGAAATTTCCATAATGGATTGCAACGCATCAGATAGGTGAATTTGGGAGCAAATAGAAAAAACCGGAGGATAGAAAGGGCCATGTGTGAGTTAATTTTGAGTAGGCGGTCGGAGTACTCGGAGAAACGGATGATTTGATTGTCGATGAAATCTGGGATTGATTCTTCAAATATTGGGGCTCCAAGGAGGTGGAGGTAGTTTTTAGTCATTACTTTGATACCTGGGCAGATGCTTTGGAAGTCGTCGACAATTTTGGTTTTGTTTGATATTTCCTGGCTTACATATAGCTCGCACTTGCTCATGTTTAGGCCCAAACCGATTTCATGGAATTTTGTAATTAGGAAAGATAGGTCGTATGGGTAGAATGAACATATAAAGACATGTATTTGTACCAATTTTCGTACATCAACAATAAACAGATACTGAAATATTCTTATTTTTCACACTTTTCGTTTTTATTTTTTTATTCCCGAATAATCCCGTATTAGATCGAAATTTTTTGTGTATAGGTAAATCAGACACTCTTCTATCATCAGTTAAAAAATTAGAGTCTAATACTGCGTTACTGAATCTGTTTATTGTTGATGTACGAAAATTGGTACAAATACATGTTTTTATATGTGCTTCTACCCATGAAATTAAAATTGAATAATATTTCAAAGTTAATTTTTTTAAATTGTTTTTGTGTTTCGGGTAACCCAGATAAAGTGAAACTTTGCGATTTTTTAAAAAATAAACTAGAAGAGATATCAATGTGGGACTTTCAGTCTAGTAATTTAAATATTTACAATTCACTTACATTAGAATTAAAGTATCAAACTATCAACTAACAAAAAGGACCGCCCCGGATCGTTGGTGGCCCAAAAGTTCCCATGACACTGGCAGCGTTGCCACGCTGGATGGCCAACGAAATCTGTTGAGCCAGGAACGACCCGGAACGAGGATCGCAGCCCCTATCCCTAAGCCGGCGACCCAAACTCCGCATGAAGTCTTTGGCCTCCGTACCCCACGGTCCCGCAGTCTCCACCGCCACTGGCACAAAGTCGTACATTGGCTCCAAGGCAGAGTACTTGGCATGTTTCATCCGAGCCGCCGACTCGGCGGCCGACGCCGCGGATCTGATGGTGTGGCTCAAATGGGACGGGGCAAACGTGCTTACGCATGTAGCGTCCCACAAGAGGCACCGCCCTTTCTGCCATGGAACCAACGTTAGACCATCTGGTCTTTTCCCATCTGTGCGGCACAACCCCGGAGGCTCCAGGACACAAGGCACGTTGGCCGAAACCAAAGCCCGACGAATCAAATGATTTATGGCGTGGTGCCTCGGAAAACGCCCCGCACACCTCTGACAGCTCAAACCATGGTGCCCGTTTTCCTCAACCACCACCCCACAAATGCAACGGTGCATCTCACAGACCTTACACCCCAACCGCAACGCAACCGCGATCCGAAGCGAATCATCATCCAACAGCGTGCCTATGTGGGGGGAGGGTAGTGCGTGCAACCATACTCCCGCCTCGAGGGTAGAGGCTGCCTTGAGGCGCGCTATATTAACCCCTACTGCCCCCCCTAATAATCCTGCCAAAACTATTTTGCACAGAATGTCGTCCCAACCTCTCTGCACAGCAAGACTTTTAGGCCGTTCCTCCCCTTGGCAAATGGTAGACCATTCAGAAAGTGCCTCGGTAACAAATGGTACCTGGATAATGCCACCATCACTTGGTAAAATACGAGTGACAAGACCCAAGGTTCCATGCGCCGAGGCAAGGAAGGCCACCACGCCGACGTCCTGGCAACGACGAACACCCAGCCCACCGTGACGGACTGGAAGAGCCGCCTGACACCACTGCGTTTCATCCAAATGCACATTTAGTAAGGACTCCAGAGCCGACTTGAGTGTAGCATCCACCTTCGCCACATCGTCCTTAAATAACCAGGTGGGTGACGTCCTCAAAATGTACATCATCCGCGGCAAAGCGAAACAATTCCGTAACAGTACGAGAGAGACGTGTGCAGACAAATTACTCAAGCGCTCCGAAGCCCTCACAAATGCCAAACGTTTCTCTTCCAACGCTGAACCGACTCCTTCCGGGAAGATAGGAGCCCCCAGTAGAGACAAAGATGTTTTATGAAGGCGCCGCACCCCAGGTAACACCGACTCGAAGCTCGTCACCACCCCGGTGTCAACATTGCCACAGCAATAGAGCTCGCACTTCGCGGCGTTTAAATAACAAAAGCTATTCAATTCTGTAAAAAAAAACTAGATGAGACAAAAACAGGGTCTCTTTTATGAAAGTGTCTCTTAACACAAGCATATTTCAATGCTTAAAAAGAGACACCAACTCAAGATTATGTGAATATTTTAAGATACTGAATACCTAGGTAAGTAAATGCTTTTTATTTTTTTATTTATGTTTTATAAGGCATTCGTCAGATTCGTTGTCATCATGATAATAATAAATATTATGCCACATTCTCATCCCAACTCATGCATTTAGTAGATTTTAGATGTGGCATTGCTTTTTTTTCTTACATAGATTCTTACTACGAGATAATTCTGTAAAGCACGAATAGTCACACTAAACAGCAGTCTTCTTTGCTCCTGAGTATATGTTTAGTATGGACAAGTATGGAGAAGAGCTATAGGCTATATAAAATATGGATCTTTAAACATACATATTGAGGATGTTCACTCGTGGACCGGACATTCTCAGCCTGAGAGTCACACCCTGGACTACTGGACAGCCGGAACGACGACCATTGTTTATGTGCTAATGTTTCACTTAGAGTTAATTAGAATGACTGTTAATTATTTATTTATTTTTATTTTATTTATTTATTGGTATTAAGGGTAACAACAGCCGTAGATATAACTAATATATATTGGTAATTACATAGTACGAGGGTCAAACTGAAAGTTCTTAGAAAATCAAAAACTGAGCAATCAAGCAACTTATTACTTTTATTATATCTTTTCAAAATAGCCTCCCTTCACATCAACTTCACATCAATACATCGCTGCATTCGATAGAACCACTGAGAAAAGCACTTTGCCCACTCGTCCTTAGGGGTCTCTTCGACGGCCTTTTGAAACGCAGCCACTGCTTCGTCGGCGTCCATAAAACGTTTTCCTCGAAGTTTTTCTTTAATTTTTGGGAATAAATAAAAATCACAAGGTGCAGGTCGGGGCTATAAGGTGGGTGACCCAGTAATTCCACGTTTGCCGTCGCCAAATAGTCGATCGTTTGCTTGGCGGTGTGCGATGAGGCGTTGTCGTGGTGAAGCAGGATCCTACTGCGAGGCCGTTTTTCTCGAACTTTTTCCAAGACAAGTGGTAAACAATTGTTAGTGTACCACTTCGCAGTAACTGTTTTTTGATCCTCTAAAATAATTGTTGCGTAATGACCAGTCCTTCCGAAGAACGAGGCCACCATCTTTTTTCCCACACTTCGACCTCTCTTCACTTTAGTAGGCAACTCCTCGGAAGGAAACACCCACTCAGCAGACTGTCTTTTAGTTTCAGGATCATAACAGTAAATCCAGCTTTCGTCACCCGTAACTACGTCGAACACAGCATTTGAGTCACCTCCGTTGAATCTTTGACCCATTTCACGGCACCAATCAACACGACGGACTTTTTGGGCTTCTGTCAAATTATGAGGTATCCACCGGGCACAAAGCTTCCTCACCGCTAAATGTTCATGGAGGATTTTGTGGACTTGACTCATACCAATGGCTAAGCTTGTACGAATCTGCTGATAGGTTACTCTTTTGTCAGTCTCTATCATACGCCGCACAACACTGATGTTATCTTCAGTAGTCGCCGTAGAAGGCCGGCCCTCACGCAGATCATCAGTGAGATCAGTGCGGCCACGTTTAAATTCATTAAACCAGTTGTAAATAGTAGCACGAGATGGGGCTTCATCGTGAAAGGCCAATCGAAGTCTATCATAACTTTCTTGTTGACTTAAATTACATCGAAAGTCGTAAAAAATCATTGCTCGAAAATTTTCTCGCGTTAAATTCATGCTCACGTAGTACACACAATTTTCAATTTGCCGCCAAATCGTAAAACAAATGACAATCGAGTGGAATTCGTACACAAAAATATTAAGAAAGAGTTCCATTTTCAAATTTTGAACTTATTTTTTTATTATATTTATTACAAGTGGCCAGTTCTAAAGACTTTCAGTGTCACCCTCGTACAAGGCCAAACTTTGATCTTCAAAAAAGTTCAGACAGCTCAGAAAAATCATGCAATATCGTCATCAGATGACATGTTCGTAATTTTCGTAAATTCTGCAAAGTTCCAGTCCTGCATTCAAAATAGAGTGATGAAACTGATGAAGGAGTTATATACAACGTTTCCGAAAACACGATAACACAAGAGCTCACCACTCCAAACATGGTCAATGACGATTGCATTTATTGCACATTTCCCAGCGACTCAGGACTTCGACCCCGGTCGACTTTCGCCGCAACCTTGACTGCTACCGTTCGTCCCATCGCATCTACATTTCCGCCGAGAAACTTTCGCTCTTGACGATATTTATGATTGATAGCCGTGAATTTATGTAACTTTAATGTAGAGATCTTTACTGTGATCTATGGGTCTTTTGTGTAGTCGAAGGACAAATTTAAAAACAACTGTTTTCACTCACATTATATGACGGACGACGATGGAATTTACGGGGGTAGTACCCGTTGTAGGCATTTTAATTATTCTTTGTATAAGATATGTCAGGCTCCGGCACACGTATGACCCGACAGCACTAAACCACTATCTAAATACGATAAACGGAAATAAAGCATTATGCGCACTACACTACTCATCTAACCTCGGGTGGAGGAAAAGTACAAACTCCACTTAGTAAAGTAACCGCAATGATCATTTACGTAAAATAAACTCCAAATCGGGGAACTCCTCAAGAAAGGTCAGGAAGAACCCTAAACCGACGATTGACAATGAAACAAGAAAGGTTTAGGTATCAAGATTGTATTTAGCAAGGGGCAAGATCTCTGCTTACCCCTCCGGGAAAAGGGCGTGATCATATGTATGTACCTATGTAAGTGAAATAAAATAAACGATCGTGAGCCTGACGTTACTTATTTTCTAACCAGAAACCCAGACCGCACGGAAGAAGCGACGTGGACGAACGAAGAATGCGGCAAATATTACCTGTGTATTGAGAACGAAGTGTTCGAGTTCCGTTGCAGCCCGGGCCTGCTGTTCGACGTGAACCGGCAGATGTGCGACCAGGCCCAGAATGTCCATAACTGTGACGTCACTACTGGTGAGTTGATCCCTTTATATAACTAGTGAAATTAAAAAAAAAATCAAGAGACTCGACAGTTTTTTTACAAATATTATAGCCTATGTCACTGCAACAATTAAGAGGAATCTAACGACACCTCATATTATGTCAACATCCATCAAGCCTTTTGGACTGTAGTCCATGAAATATAATTATTCTTGTCCACAAACAAACACGCTCGAAAAACATAACAGTCCTTCTGACGCAGTCGCGTAAAAAACATAAGCATGCAATTGGACATGCCTGGAAGGAATAGCTGAGCTTGGCTGGATGAATGAAGACACGAGTAGAATATGACATTTCTAAAAAAGCTAAGAGTTAGCAAGATCAATCCATGATATCATGAGTAGCATGACTGCTAGAAGGCTTCTGTGAGATGCCAAGTGCCTGCTCATGTCTGCCACAAGGATACCTGGGCGAATATTCAGCGTTTTTAAGGCGTTTTTTTTTCGTCATTGTCGTCGCCATCAAATATTATTAAAAGAGACGAATATCCACATCATATATCAGAGTCCACTTTTGATAAAGACGTAAGCCAATACCGGTGCTGAATCGTTTTTGATTTAAGTTTCCGCGGTATGTTTTACCTCTGCTTAAATAATCTTGAGCCGACAATGATGTTAGAACCGAGCGGTTCAAACGCTCGGAGATTGGCCCACCTACTAAAAGTTCCTTCTTCAAACCTGAACTCCGAACGGTTTCTTCAGCGTCACGCAGAATGTAACAATTTTTACAAAGTACTTTCTAGAAAACTACCACAATTGTTCCAGAGACCCATGTCCCAAAGCCGCTGCTCGAGAAAGGTTCGTGCGCCAACGAGACGCATCTCGCCTGCGCTAACGGGAACTGCGTACCAGCCGAGTACTTCTGCGATGGCTCCAACGACTGTGCTGATTCCTCAGACGAAGTAACTATCTATCTGTTCACTGGTTTTCCTTGTAAAATGGTAGGTAGCTGTTTCTTCTGTAAACGCAAATGAGATAAACCACGGATCTTAAAATGCCACAGTAAGCCACTGAATACTACACGTATTATACAGGGCTGATCGTAGACAAGTTCTTTAGAGAGGTCTGTGCTGTGACCAGCAGAGTATTTTGGCTGAGACGATGTGCGAGACATCTTCGTGCATCTCACGGGAATCTTAATTAGGTACAGTCAGCATCAAAAGTAGCTACGCAATCGAAGACGTCAAAAGTTCTTATTCCCTTTTAATAAAGACTTTTGACGTCCTCGTTTGCGTAGCTACTTTTACTACCTAAAATATACCCAAAATATTTCCAATTGTAAAATGCCGAATGACAAAGAATAGGTTAAACCCACTTATTATATTATGGCACCCCTCAAATTATTATTCTCGTTCAACCGTCTTACCCGACAATAGACGAGACAATTGTTAAAAACTGGATGCGGAGTAGTTTATGTTAAGTTAAGTTAAATCATATAATTCTATGAGTTAAATACACTTAGTATTTCGTATCAATTCGAGCAAAACATGTTCAGCAAGACATCTTATTCATGTCGCGTAGGTCAAGCAAGCCTTGTTGATATTGTACTGGAGCCCAACTGTCCAGTCCAGCTTTCTCTCGAACACACGTAACGACTTAACTCTGCCAAGAAAAAGTGCCTAGATGGTTACCTACTCCATTTGTCCATTTACAGATATCACTGGATAAATACACTATGAATATGCTTGACTAGATTTTACTACTTCCTGTACCCAGTAGGTATTATTGACTATTGCGTGAGCCAACTCATCTTGACCATGTGTATCATCTTATAGTATTCTAAGCTCACTACAAAATAGAAGGTAGGTACATTAGGGGAAAGCTAAAACCTAACGATACCTAATTCCGGACAGTGAGTTAAAACAAGAATAGTTTGATCAATTAATTAAGGTATAGCACAGTTGCACTGTGGGCTCTGCAAACCGCTTCTGCCCAAATTTTGATTTGTTGGTTTATTATAATGAGGAATAGTATAATCTATACAAGGGTGGTATTCCACTTGTCCAAGACCATTGTCCAATGTGCATTGCGTCTCACATTTTTAAGCAAAATGCGAGACGCAACCACCGCCACCCATAAATATGTTACAGCGTTACCTATGTTTGTTTTAATAGTGGACTTTGGTGCTTCTACTTTCTTAAGTCACTTAAGTGACTGCGTTTAGTACGTCATCTAAGCAACCGCCCGTCACCCATGTAATAAGCTAATAAGTGCAACGTGACACCGGCAAATTGACTTTCTCTCCGCCTGATCAAGGATTTTTGCAGGGCTGGTGCGACGTCCAATACGACCCTAATTCTGCGGAGCCCTGTGACCCAGTGTTGTGTCAGCTGCCAGAGTGTTATTGCTCTAATACTGGGAATGAGATCCCTGGTGGCTTACTTCCAAATCAGGTAAATGATGTTGAAAAAAATATATTACTTGTTGCTGTTCTTCACTATAGTTATTTGTTATACGAGGGTGCAAAGTTCTATTTTACCCGCGAGTGTGGAATTGAAACACGAGCAAGCGAAAGGATTCTATAGTTGTAAAATAGAATCCTGAGCGTAGCGAGTGTTTCAACACACGAGAAGTAAAATAGGTAGGTACATTTGCACCCGTGTGTAGTGTAACACAAAACTTTTCACCTCACTGTAGCGAGGAAAGTGCAACATGCAAAACAACAGCTCATAAAAAATATGTCTTTATTTGTACTCATTTCATCATCATCACCATAATTTTATCCTTTAAAACCAGTGAGCAAAATCGCAATTTATCCAGTAGTGGGCAAAGTAATTTGTAATCTCATGTATCTCATGAACCGTGATAGTTAGACAGTTGAAATTTTCACAGATGATGTAGGTATTTCTGTTGCCGCTATAACAACAAATACTAAAAAACAGAATAAAATAAATATTTAAGGGGGCTCCGATACAAAAAAACTTTTCATAATTGCTTAATTGTTGCCTTCATCTGGCGCTGGGTCTCAAAATGTATGGGAAAACTAAAATCCGACTCGCACTTGACCAAAAAAAAAAAATTGTTAATTGTTATATTTTTTTATACAAGGGTGCAAATTTATTATTTAAATTAAATAAAGTTGTTTTGCATGTTGCACTTTCCTCGCTACGGTGAGGCCAAAAGTTTGTGTTACACACGGGTGCAAATGTATTTTGGTTCTCGTGTGTTGAAACACTCGCTACGCTCAGGATTATATTTTAGAACCACTCGCTTCGCTCGTGGTTCAACTGTAGAATCGTTTCGCTTGCTCGTGTTTCAATTCCACACTCGCGGGTAAAATACAAATTTGCACCCTTGTAAAACAAATAACTATTATGCATATTGCGCTATGGCCGTACCTATTTATTTTCTTGAATTTGGTTGGGTAGAAATAGTATATAGAATCTGATTCGCGTTATTAAAATGCAGTAGGTACACAATGCCCTTTACGACTCATCGTAAAATATTTTTTTAACACTAACTAGTACAGTCGCCATCACATACATAGGTACACTATAGGTGTTCAAAAATATCGGCACATGCACCCTATAATGCCTTGAAAATAGAGGTGTGTTCCGATGTTTGTGACGTGCTTGTTTGCTCCGATGTATGTGATGGCGACTGTACCTACACGAATGCGATAGTGCTTCATGATTTCCAAATATTTACCAACCATCTAATGATCCGTATGATTCATCAAGCAAGTATAAAAAGAACATTACAATTGGACCTACTCATTACACCTAGGAACGATGGAAGGACTGCAAACTGTAGGTATTTAGGAAAATTATATCCCAATGTTTTTTTCTTAAAAGCGAATATTGTGTGTGTTGTAGACTCCTCAAATGATAACCCTGACCTTCAACGGTCCAGTAAACCACGAGAACTGGGACGTGTTCTACAAGCACTTGTTCACGCCCGAGCGCCGGAACCCAAACGGGTGTAACATAAAGGCGACTTTCTTCATTTCGCACCAGTACACCAACTACAGGCATGTGCAGAAACTGTGGAACGAGGGGCATGAGATCGCTGTTAACTCTATTACGTAAGTTGAGTAATGTAATCTATACCTACTTCTATACCAATAGTATACGAGGAAAAGTCTGAGGTTGTGACTTTGTATATAGCGGGTAATATCCGGAATCATTTAAGTAGGTATCCGATTTCACAAATTCATTCACCTGTGAATAGAATTGTCATTTTGGATGGATATTATCCCGCGGATTTGCCTGCATTCTTTCTTTTCAGGTTTGTTGTTTAGGTTGTTAAGACCGAATTTGGAATAAAAAATTCACTGTGTACACACCTAGGTACACGCAGAGTTTTTGATTTCACCTGCGTTACAAAGTAAATACAAAAGCATTTGTCTATTTATTGCAAGCCTTTATAGTCCGTAAGCCCACTCCCAATACGCCTACGTCTCATGACAACACGATGAAAGGTGGCCATCTTTTGGCACCGTCTGCCAAGTACTTCCGGCCATTTCAGGACTGACAGAGGCTTAGGTTTACTCTCCACGATTGAAGGGCTAAATAATGCCACATGTCTCGTACTGTCGTAAATATAGTACATGTCGTGAATATAGGTTAAAATAATGACCGGAGGTTGCCGGAGGTGAAGGATTTTTCAGACGTTCGGCCCATTTTTATTTGCGATAATCTTCTGATTCTAGCTCAGCACAACTTTCTCGACCTACTGTCATGTTTTTATCGTGTTGTTATGAGACGTAGGCGTATTGGGAGTGGGCTTACGAAGTATATTTTTTTTCTTGTCATGAGAAAATGACGAACGAAAGGTACCTAGTAAATTTGACAAGATTGGACCATTCAGCATTCGTTACTCGATAATTAACCGTACAAAACAACAAAGTCGGAACAAATGCACGGTGCACAACGGAAAGCTTTCATAGAAAAAAAAGCGGCCAAGTGCGAGTCAGACTCGCACATGAAGGGTTCCGTTACATAAATTGCTTTTTACGATATATGACGTATTAAAAAAAAACTACTTCATAGATCTCGTTCAAACCAATTTTCGTTGGTAGTTTGCATGGTAATGTACATCATATATTTTTTTCAGTTTTATCATTCTCTTATTTTAGAAGTTACAGGGGGGGACACACATTTTACCACTTTGGAAGTGTCTCTCGCGCAAACTATTCAGTTTACTTAATGCGGTTCACAGAATACATCTACTTACCAAGTTTCAACAGTATAGCTCTTATAGTTTCGGAAAAAAGTGGCTGTGACATACGGACGGACAGACAGACAGACGTGACATGACGAATCTATAAGGGTTCCGTTTTTTGCCATTTGGCTACGGAACCCTAAAAAAATGCATGTGATAAGATAAGAAGCCATAAGATCATCTAAAAACTTTCTAATTACAGATATCGCGGTCCCGAAGAATGGTGGTCTAAAAACGCAACAGTAGAGGATTGGTTTGATGAGATGGTCGGTCAAGCGAACATAATCAACAGATTCGCAAAAGTGCGTATGGAAGACTTCAGGTAACTAAATGATTTTAACATTTCGTTTCATAGAGCGCAGCTGGATGATTTTAATATCCATTTCGAAAGACAATTTCAATATTCGCCACGAAGTATTATTTTAATATCCGCCTTGAAGGACCAATTTGTATGATTTATCTAAAATGTCTATAAATCTGTTCAGAATCTGTCAAGTTAAGAAAATAAATGTTTTAATTTAGTATCCGTCTCGAAGGACCATTTTTACACCCGCCTGGAAGGACCAATTTAGTACCAGTCTCGAAGGACCATTTTAAGATTTTTAGTATCCGTCTCGAAATTCAACATTAATGTCCGCCCGAAAGGACCTTAAACTATCCGTTTCGAAGTTCATGCTAATTAATATCCGGTTAGAAGGACCATAATATCCGGTTCAAAATATGGAGACCTTTTAGTTATTTTTTGAATGATAATCATTTGTTTCAGGGGTCTCCGCGTCCCGCACCTGTCGCTGGGGTGGAACCGTCAGTTCCTGATGATGCAAGAGTTCGGCTTCGTGTACGACGCTTCGGTGGTCGCCCCGGTCGCCGACCCTCCGTACTGGCCGTACACACTCGACTATAAAATGCCGCACAAGTGTTCCGGTAAAGTAGAGCGTTCATTTGTTACCGGGTACTGACGACTAGTCGTATTAAGGCGACGTGAGCTCCGAAAACGGATTTTTAAAAAATCGTAGCTCTTGTTTGGATTATAATACGGCTGCCCTAAATTTAATTAGCAATCTTGAGGCCTTTTTCGAGGGAAATCAGCTATTCAAATACAATTACAATTAGTTTTAAAAATCGGCAATGTCATGTTTGAGAGAAATCAGCGATTACTTTTTTATTTATTAAAACGCACAAAGAAATAAAATTAAAAAACATGATATCCGCGCTTCCAAACACGCACTTCCATCTCGCTCACGCTTATGCTCAGTGAGAGGGAGAGAAGACTACGAACCTACGTCCCCTTAAGTAAATGTTTTTAGATCGGCCAATCCACGCGGAAGCGCCCCCACTCATTTTTAACCGACTTCAAAAAATGGAGGAGGTTCTCAATTCAGATGTATTTTTTTTTATGTTTGTTACCTCAGAACACCGTCATTTATGAACCGATTCGTACAGTTATTTTTTTAACTGAAAGTATATGCTTCCAGATTGGTACCATTGTTTCCAAAACCCCAGTTGGGTGATGGGAACCATGAGGAATTGAGGGAACTCCTCAAATATATTAGGCACGCGTGTAGTAATTTCGGTATTTTCTATTATAACTCGTGTATTTACACCCGGAAATCATAAATTTGGTGAAGTGGAAGTGATGATGAAGACCACAGATGGCTTGTGGAACTTCTCAATGATGTACTTCAAACTATATAAGTACGTCACAGATTCTGATATTATTCCGTTGAAATAGCAAACAATGAAGTGCCAAAGGTAATTCTGAGATCCTTGAGGAATCGACGGAAGTCCTCAAATATTATCGGCCCATATACAGCGATTTGGTTTATTGGTCTAAAAATCAACGCATTTGTTCTCGGAAATTAGTTCATGTGGTAAATTGGAAAAAAAATGTGGAAATGTTCATGTGGCTTGGCGGAGTACCTACTGAATTGAAGTCGGTTAAAACTTTGTTTTGAAAGTAAATTATCGCAATATGGTTTTCTCAAACATGCAATGAAATAAATGAATAAAAATCCTTAAGTCAAACTAATTTTCATGGCTGAATGCCGTGATGCTGTGCCACAAATAGTGGAATGAAAATTAAAAAGTTACTTTGGAGGCCTAGGCCTGAAAAGTTGTATGAAATCACTATACATGCCTCGGCGTACCTGTACCTACTTGGCCTACAATCCGTGTTTTCCCGGCCTCTGGTGTAATGTACTATACATGCCTGGCCATGAAAAGGGCTTGCCGGCTTCGTATCACTATCCGGCCTCCCCTTCTTTCCCGGCGTCTGCAGTAATGTACTATTATGTAAAAAAAATTGAAGGCTTTATATTTCAAGTCAGTAGCACTAATCAAAAAATAACTTTTACCCTTTTCGTCGCCAATCAAGACATCCAATTTTGATATCTGCATACCAGGGCCTAGGGGTACGCAGAAATAAGTCAACACGCGCTGAGAGGGAAACTTGGTTAAGCAATGCGTTTGTGGAGCGTACGGTACTACAGATAACCCATGTATCACAGCAATTACTGCAAAAAAAAATTGTAAGCAATATCGTTAAGTGTACGTCTCATCTTTGAATCAACATGTAATGAGAGCGTGTGACCGATTAAGTAACTGTTATGCCATGATTGTCGACTAGAAACTCGCAAGATGTACGTCGCAGATTACATAACAAAAGCAGTCATTACACTCTTTCCTGGCAAGCTAAAACTGCCTAGTTCCATGCAGTTAAACACGCATGACAATATCACTTTAACGTATGCGTAGATTTCCGCGCATAGTTCCGAATATCGTCAGGCGATCGCATGACAACGGGTGCTATTATCGTCTTTTTTATACGACTTTTTTATGAAAGTTGATGACGGGAAGTAATCTAGTTTCATGCTTGTAGAATTTGTTTCCTTAGGAAGACGTTTCCTTCCTCGGTTTTAATTAACACAGTTTTAATCCAAGCGAAATGGGAAATTCTATACTGGTCTGCCTTTAGATAGGGTCTGTTAGGCTTAGTACCTACAGCAGGGGTCGGCTAACCGCGGCTCGCGAGCCGCATGCGGCTCTTTGTAGGATCATTTGCGGCTCTTCGAGGACCCCTCGTAAAGGTACACGGAAATTTGAGATCGAACATGGCGTAAATGGCTCTTTAAATAATTATCTTTTACTGAAATTCGCTCTTTGGTTAGAAAGTTTGCCGACCCCAGACCTATAGTGTTGATAGATAGACGGAGGTTTAGCATTGAGTAGTAGTCCAAAGGTCCTGGTAAAGGTCGCGGGAGTCCGCTGGATGCGGGTGGCGCAGGACCGGTCATTTTGGCACTCTTTGGGTGAGGCCTATGTCCAGCAGTGGACGTCTTTCGGCTGATATGATGATGATGAGTAGTCCAAAGAGAGAACAACCCACTTTTGAAGTCGTTTCTGCGTCAAATCCAATCTTGGAAGAAAACACTTTATTTATGGTAATTTATTTATTTTGTCAGGAAACCAGTATTGCCCAACGAGAAGCTACGCCGGCCTATGGGAGATGCCGATAAACCCGTTCCTGAACGAAGGCAGGAAGGAAGGCGAAGAAATCTGCACCACCCTCGAGCACTGCCCAAAGTTAACAGACAAGGATGTATATGACATCCTGGTCAGCAATTTCAAAAGGCATTATCTCAGAAACAGGGCTCCATTTGGCATTCACCTGAACGCCACATGGTTGAAGAACCCTGAATACTTGAATGCATTTAAGGTAATTATGTTTATAAATAAGTCAATCATCTTTCAGCAAATCTATTATCAATAGGCTAGTTTCTAATTTTTTTTACGATCCCGTCAAACCAGTTTTTAGAGAGGAACAAATATGTGTTGTTATAGTTTTGATTATATTTTGTAATTTAAACTTTATTGTAATAATTTGATGGTTTACTATCCATATAGTAACACTACGTTATCAATTTTACAAGTTTTTATTTAGCTCAACCCGTTTGTTTTATTCTTGGGTCAAAAGTAATTGAAATTTCACCCTCTTTCCTGTCAACCGATTGATCTGAAATTCTGCATGCATATGTATATCGCATGACAATGCAATATTATGATTACATGGAGCTGATCTGATGCTAGAGCTGGAAGGTGGCCATAGGAACTCCGCAATAAAACGACACAACCCCATCGAGTTTGGGCTCGTTAGAATCGTCTCAATGAGGAGTTGATGAGGGCAATAAGAGCTTGTACAGTCGACGCCAAAAATATGTTTACAGTTTTCGCCTTATTATAATGGAATAAGGTGCAAAAGTGTAAATATATTTTTGGCGTCGAATGTACCAAAAATTAAATTTTTGACATTAACTTATTAACATGAGGAAACTACCCCTATTTGGAATATCCATCACATGTGGGCTATCCCCAATTAAACTGTTGGAGAATATTATTAATAAAAATCGATTTTCTAATCAACAATCTGTGTCACTGTCGTACCCTGATTTATGAGGCAGAATATCAACAAGAAAAATTTGAACAACCCAAACACAGAATGAATTACTTCGAAAAATTATTATCAAAAACTAATACGTTTTTTCTTTTTACAGAAATTTATCAGTGAACTGTCCAAACTATCAGATGTGTACTTCGTCACAAATAAACAAGCTATTGAATGGATGAAGCGGCCAACGCCAATGCTTCATATAAACAAGTTTGAACCGTGGCAGTGTAAGAATCTAATATTGGATGATGTTGAATATGCTTGTCACAAACCAAAGACATGCAAACTACAGTCAAAGGTTCTACAGCATGATAAGTACATGATAACCTGCCAGGGATGTCCACAGAGTTACCCATGGATACGGAATGAGTTTGGGCTAGATTAACATACAAGGTTTTTGTGAATGGATGTGGTTTAGCAAAAAAGATATACACAAAAGAAATTTAATAGTTGAATTAGTTATATTTTAACTATAACAAACATCATAAAAATGTATCATTCGATTTTATAGGTGTAGTGGGATCTTTTTCACTAAACTACATCAAAGTATGCTAGAATTTATGACTTAGTTACCAAGTGGAGCAGAACTTGATGATTTGATGAATGAGTTTTGAATTTGTTCCATAGTATTATTTAAAGTAATAGGTTTTTAAATGTTAAGCATATGTGCAATAATTTATTTTTCATAGACAATAAAGACTTTTTCTTTTTTTTTGGGTTTGATTTCAAACTACAAACTGGCCCTTAAATTATTTAATGTAGACTTAAACATATAAAAAATACATTACATACAAAACTATCCTTCCTGGGTGATGAAGGGATTTGGAATGGCCTCCATACCGTCCATGGGGCAAATCAACACAACTGAGGTTCCACGACAAACCACCAACCCTAATGCTCTGGTGTCATCTAAAAGCTTGTATGGGTCATCAGGATCTGTAAAAAACAAAAAAAAACCGTTTAAAAACCTATTCTAGTAGTCAGACACCTACATCAATATCAATTGATAAGGTGGAAGTACATGAATTAAAAAAAAAAAATGTTTGGAGACAATCTTACACAAATCGACCTAGTCCCATAGTAAGCTCAATAAGGCTTGTGTTATGGATACTAGACAACAATATATTTAATAAATATAAATACTTAAGACTAAACAATATACATGACACAGATATTTCGAACCCGGACCATCAGCTTTATCACTACCCACTAGGCTAACTGGTCGTCAGAGGCACAGCAATACCCAAGTAGTGATATGTGATAATGCTAATAAGAGACCACAACACAAACATGTGGCAGTCACTGGATGAGTCCTTTATCATAGACAGTTCTGGTGTGCATTATTATTTGACTAGATGTAAAAAAATATAGTAGATTGTACAACAAGCGCATAAAACGAGCCATTTAACCTGAGGCATTAAAGGGCTAATTTATGCCCGAGTTATACACACTGCTTTTCACTTTGATTGCGAGAAAATAACAAATAATTGCAAAATTAAATTAAATAATAGCTCATTCCCGTCACTTAACTTTTTAAAGATTTTATGTTTAATTTTCGACACGTGATATTAGACTTAGGTACTTCATACTGCCAAGTCATTTAATGGTTCAATATGTTTTAAAATAATAATTGGCTCCTATTTTATCTGGTTTTATTAATTTAGTAATGGAAAACAGGGCTGTGAAATTTATTAAAGCAAATCAAATCAAATGACAAGTTCATTCTATGAAGTTTTATTGTGTGTGTGGCTGTTAGGCCTGATTATCTTAGTCTTTAAAACAATTTTATTTTGTGCACTAGAGCATAAAAGTGGCATTCCACTTGTTCAATATCTTTATCAAATGTGCATTTGATCAAACACCATACACCACACCACACACATCATCACCATATCAGCCAAAAGACGTCCACTGCTGGACACAGGCCTCCCCCAAAGGGTGCCAAAGTGACCAGTCCTACGCCACCCACATTTAGCAAACTCCCGCAATCATTACCAGGTCAGCAGTCCACCTTGTGGGGACGCCGCGCCTTCTGGTAGTGGTCGCCGCTGAGACCATGGAGGAGTTAAGTATGATGCTCGATGACCTCAGAACTACTACTATGTCAAAGAAATTTGACCAAACATTAGATATATAAAATTGCACAAGTGGAATACCACCCTAAGTCAGACCATGCGTATCATATCCTTCAATTCTCAGTGGGTGTGGTCTCAGTAGGTTGTGTATCTTAACTAACTATAGTGATCATATTTCTACTGAGAGTAGTAAGAGTTCCCAACACAAACCTCTTAGAAATTCAGTAGTGTTGTCGAGCACAAGGTTGAGCAGCGGATCATAACCCTTCAAAATGCCGGCAGCTTCGCGCCCTCCAGCGAACTTCACTCGTATGCTCTTCTCCAAGTATTTGCTCAAATCGAGAATAGACTCCTTTCTTCGCTTCTCTTTTCCATCTCCAGCTCCTTGAGGACCCTACGTTTAAAACGATTATGATCAATTTGCGGCAGAATGCGAAATATTGTGGCCCATTAAGAAACTGTTGTTACCTTAGCCTTATCACCACCTCCTTCTTTTGACGCCATTACAACTTTACAAACGTTACCACTCTAAAATAATCAACGTTTTTAAAGTTTTCCAGTCAATCACAGTTAATAATATGCGAATATGAGAAATGCCAATTCAAAACAAATTTTGTAGGTTATGAGTCAAATGGCATCTGTCAAACAATCGGTCATCGGTAATGGATGGGGGGAAATGGAAAAGTTTCTGAACGAGTAAAGGAGGAAAAAGGAAATTAAACATAACATCCTTTACGCATCTCCACTGTGTGGAGATTATAAGTTTATAACTCAACTCCAGCACGGCTATCACAATACGGCCGCAACATACTCTCGAGCTCTCTCGCACTAACCGTCTCTCTCTTATTAGACCACTTAGAAAGAGACGGATAGTGCGAGAGAGCTCAAGACTATGTCGCGGCCGTCTTGTGATACCCGTGCTGCGAAACAACTTCAAATGATTTAGCGAATTTAAAAAGGTTTTATTATATGTTCAGAATTTCTGAACGAAACTTTCTACAGGGTTGCCAGTCCATAATTTTTCCAACTTTATAAACTTACAATTGAGGATTTCCTAATTTTTGAAAGCCTGTTTTTGAGATATTACATGCAGCCGAATAAACATCTTACCATAAAATGTAGTATTTTGTAGTACACGCTCATATCACAATATCACACAAGTTCTTGGGTGATATACAGGATTTATTTAAATTTCTTCATGCCCACACCATTTTGACGTTTCATTCAATGTTTTGACGTAAACAAAAAATACGCCCGTGAAAATATTTTGCTGTTCAATTATGTATTAATTGCACTGCCCCAATTAAAGCAATAAGTCGTGGGAAGGTGCATAAACTTTCCTTTTATCCAGTAGATTATACAGTGTTCTTTCCTATATCCTTCCATTAAGTGGGAAAGTAGCAAAGAGTAACCAAATGAGATATCAATGCGATCGTCAGTGAGTTACATCCTGTCTCACGCGCCCGGAGAGACGGTGATGTCGCACCCGGACTACGCGCAGCAGGCGCAGCACCACGCCTGCCTGCTGGTGCTGGTTAAAGGCGTGGGCGGCATGCTGAAGAACTTCAACAAGCTGTGGGAGAGAATTCAGAGGGTCAACAATATTAAAGTTACTGGTAAGCTTCTTCTTCAGCATAAGGAAACCAGTCCTCTGCTGGATATATGCCTCTCGTACGGATTTCCATACTGTTCTGGGTGCATTTCTAGTCCAGGTCGGCCCTGCTGTCTTTTTAATCTTGTCCGACCATCTGGCTATTGGTCTTCCCACGCCACGGTTCCCGGTCCATGGTGTCCAAAGCAACACTGGCTGGCTTTATCTGCTTCGCTTACACTATAATACTCTGATTACATGTTACTGTTACAGTGGAACAGCATTTGGTTGGTATCAAGTCATCACCAAATGCAATGCATTCTGTGGGTTTTTACAAGCTACACCTCTAAGGTTCCAAATATGTTTTGAAGACTGTAGGTATTTGTTATATACTAGTTTGTCAAGGAGAGGAATGAACTGGCCATACTGACCGACAAAACTGTGAGGTGTACTCTTATATTACTCCCTGATAATATTTACTTTTAATTCATACAATACCTAGTTGTTTAACATCATACTCATACTTCATGATATCATGATCTTCAATATGGTATTTCACTCAACTTTAACAAAAACTAACTATAAAAAAAACTGTAATAATTTAAGTCTTTTCCAAGCATACTTAAACAAAAAAGAAATGTCTTGATTGATGTAAAAACTAAATGATTTGAGAGATGAATGTTTCATTATACTGCTAAGTAACTATATTTTCAGACTCCAGTGGTCAATCAAGAGACATATGGGTGCGCTATGTCCGGGACCATCCAGTTGAGAACAATGACTGGGGCGACTTCCAAACACACAGGTAATGTAAATAAATAATAAACACTATCCACTAAAATTTATGTTTATTTTGTGAAATAATAACTAAACCTATGAAATTTGTACACTAATGAGAAGAGTAGGAACTTAGAAAGCAAACCCGTCTAAATGTTGCCAATATTGCAACTGCTAATGGACTTACCAAATGTACCATTGTGCTTCAAGCTACCTTGAGATATTATTTCTTTTTTCCAATTGCCATGCAAACATTCCACAATAAAGAATGTTAAATATTAGGAACAAGCAATTTTTAATTAACCCTCCAATAGGTCCATAAGAACCTTTCACAACCAACCACTCCTAATAATATTTTCTCATTGTTCTACCATCTCACAGATGGGCTGTGCCTGCCTTTGTTTAACAATATGATACTGGTCTTATTGAATTATAACATTCTGATTCCAGGAGACTACTTGGTCTAATAACACTAAGCAAGTTCAACAACCAAGTGGAACTGAACGAAGTCTGCCGCGTACACGAGTCGCTCAAGGTCAAATACTCCAACACGCTGTATGACTCCCGCGCATTCATGTTCGGCCCAGTGAGCAACATGAAGCGGCCTGAACAGGAGCCAGAGACATATAGCATTTTTGATGATGACAAGTCCAAGGAAAGTTTGAGTGACAAGTAAGAAACTATTAACAAAAATATTCGAAGTGAAAGCAAATTGTCTCTTTCTCTTTGCTCTGCTAAAAACTATGGAAAAAGGGTACATCAGATTTGTCAAAATAGATGGCATCTAGTATCACCACCAATAAAATTATACCTACATGTTCCTACTACACACTGTCAGGAGAGCCACTCCTATTAAATCAATGAATAAATGAATAAAAACATTTATTTCAATTTTTGTACCACAGGACTCATACAGGAAGTTACATATTCATTAACTTAGGCAATGTACCTTAAATATTTGAACACTGTCTAATCTATATATATTATTATATTATATTATATTATTATTATTATTATATATATATAAAAGAAGACTTCCTGACTGATCATCAACGCACAGCCGAAACTACTGGAACTAGAAACTTGAAATTTACACCCATAATACCTTTTATAACGTAAGCGACGGATAAGAAGGGATTTTTGGAAATTCCACCCCTAAGGGGGTTAAAAGGGGGTGCAACATTTGTATGGAGGAAGCATGTTTTTTTAGCTAGAGACTTAAACCTTTGTAGAAAGCTTATTTATTAGAATAAAAATGAAAAACTTCCAGCGTTTTGGAAAATTCCACCCCTAAGGGGTTAAATAAGGGTGCAAAGTTTGTATGGAGGAAACTTTATTTTTTGAGCTAGAGTCTTCAAACTTTGTGGAAAGATTACTTATTAAAATACAAATAAAATACTTTCAGCGTTTTGGAAAATTCCACCCCTAAGGGGGCTAAAAAGGGTTGCAAGGTTTGTATGAGGGAAACTCTTTTATGAGATAGAAGCTTAAAAGTTGTAGAAATATTACTTATTGAAATAAAAGAAAATGCACTTTCAGCGTTTTGAAAGAAATCCACCCCTAAGGGGGTTAAAAAAGGTTTCTGAGTTTGTACCAGAGAAACTATTTTTTGAGATAGAAGCTTAAAAGTTTGTAGAAAGATAACTTATTGAAATAAAAAAATACTTTCAGCTGTTTAGAAAATTCCGCCCCTAAGGGGGTTAAAAGGGGGTGCAACATTTGTATGGAGGTAACATGTTTTTTTAGCTAGACTTAAAACTTTGTGGAAAGCTTACTAACTAGAATAAAAATAAAGTACTTTCAGCGTTTTGGGAAATTCCACCCCTAAGGGGTTAAAAATGGTTGCAAAGTTTGTATGAGGGAAACTCTTTTTTGAGATAGAAGCTTAAAAATTGTAGAAATATTACTTATTGAAATAAAAGAAAAAGCACTTTCAGCGTTTTGAAAGAAATCCACCCCTAAGGGGGTTAAAAAAGGTTTCTGAGTTTGTACCAGAGAAACTATTTTTTGAGATAGAAGCTTAAAAGTTTGTAGAAAGATAACTTATTGAAATAAAAAAAATACTTTCAGCTGTTTAGAAAATTCCGCCCCTAAGGGGGTTAAAAGGGGTGCAACATTTGTATGGAGGTAACATGTTTTTTTAGCTAGACTTAAAACTTTGTAGAAAGCTTACTTATTAGAATAAAAATAAAGCGCTTCCAGCGTTTTGGAAAATTCCACCCCTAAGGGTTGTTAAAATCGTTGTATAAGGGAAATTATTTTTAGGGAAATTATTTTTTGAGATACAAGGTTAAACGTTTGTAGAAAGATTACCTACTTATTGAAATACAAAAAAGAACTTTCAGCGTTTTAGAAAATTCCACCCCTAAGGGGGTTAAAAGGGAGTGCAACATTTGTATGGAGGCAGCATTCTTTTTTTAGCAAGAGACTTTAAACTTTGTAGATAGCTTACTTATTAGAATATAAATAAAGTACTTTCAGCGTGTTGATAAATTCCACCCCTGAGGGGGTTACTAAGGGTTGCAAAGTTTGTATGAGGGAAACTCTTTTTTGAGATAGAAGCTTAAAACTTTGTAGAAAGCTTACAAATAAAGTACTTTCAGCGTTTTAGAAAATTCCACCCATTAAGGGGTTAAAAAGGGTGCAAGGTTCGTATGGGAAACACTTTTATTGAGCTTAGATACTTGAAAGTTTATAGAAAAAATGCTTATTACAACAAAAAAAACTCTTCTTAATTTTTCCTTGAAAAGCGTTAATAGGGGGCTCAAAGTTGGTATGGAGAGTCAGAAAATTTTAAAGTATGAGATGTGTAACTTCGATCCTAGCCTGTTCGTTAAAAGACTAAGCGTTTTTTTTAAATTTAACCTCTAAAGGGGATTATAAGGGTGTTCAAAGTTTGTATGGAGAGCAAGTAATTTTTAATGTAAGGGATTTGTAACTTCGGTTGTAGACTGTTTGCTGAAAAACTACAAAACTCATTTCAGCGTTTTTTTTTTAATTTATCGCCTAAGAAGGTTAAAAGGGGTTTCGAAGTTTATGTAGAGAGCAAGACATTTTTAAAGTAAGAAATTAGTAACTACGGTTTCAGACTTATACTAAGAGGGTTCTAAGTTTGTATAGAGAGCAAGATATTTTGAAGGTAAGAGATTTGTAACTTCGGTTTTAGACTGTTTACTAAAAGACTACAAAACTAATTTCAATGTTTTTTTTTTTATTCATTCCTTAAACAAATATTTAGACGATAACATGTTCTACGCGGACGAAGTCGCGGGCAACAGCTTGTATTGCATATACTCGTATACCTTGACTTGTAACAATTGTTATTAAAATATTTCTTTCTTTCTTTAATACATAACTGTTGGCAACAATATATTTTAGTCGTTTTCTTTTCAGAGCATCAATCCCCAGTGAACAAGCGGACAGCCTATCCTCAGCCGAGAGCTTCCCTCAATCAGCATCGTCCAGTGCCTCGATCCCCATCCCTGAAGAAAACTTTACCACACCATCCAACTTCAAAACTCACGCCATGTTCTATGGCGAGAATGATCCCGTGCCAGATCTGGAACAGAATGTGGCTGACCTGATCAATTCACTGTTCTGGGTTGTTGAATCCAGGAGGCTGGAGAGATCGAGAGAGAAGCTTGAGAAGGTGTCACTGCTCTTAGCGCCGTTTGAGAAGAAGGACTTTGTTGGTAAGTTGATTTTATTTGAGACAATAAAAATTATATCTTTCACAGCACGGTTATCACAAGAGCGCAGCGGCGCGCGAGCTGTCTCGCGACGAGATAGACTATCCGTCTCTTTCTAAGTGTTCTAATTAATTAAGTATCTTGTGCTATCCATGTAGTTGAAAGTAACTCAAAAACAATTGCGTTGTGGCTAGTGATGTGCAAATTGCGGAAAGTTTCCAAAAAGTTTGAAAAGTTCTCTGAAATTTCTAGAAAGTTTCACAAGGAATTAAGGAAATTTACGTACCTGAGAAGCATAAAACTGTCACTCTTATACATAGTATATAAGAGTTACAGTTTTATGCTTCTCAGGTACGGAATTCCCATATTGGAAATGGAAAATTTTAATTCTCATACAAAAATGAAAGAAATTTCCGAAATTTTCCTATTTTAAATTGCAGAAAAAATTCGCACATCAGTAGTTGTGGCACATTTGCACCGATGAAATTTGACATAATAGGGAACATTACTGCAATGTTCTGCCGCCAGAGGCAGCACTACCACTAATAGTAAACCAGTATAGGAATATAGGGATTCACATACACATGCACAATTGATTGTCAAATGAGTGACAAGGATGCTTGCATAGACAATACGCAAGTGTGAACGAGATACAATGTGAACGCTGCTAGTGTCGCCACCTACGAAGAGTTTTGCTTAATGTTCCCTATTGGAAATGGATGTAAATTTTAGAAGTGCCTGATTTTTTTTCGTGATCGAAATAACGTTCCTTAGCACCAGAAAAAAGTTGCAGACTTTTTAGCTGCGTCAATTATTTTTGAAAAATATAAACAGTTTCGATCCTCACTTAGTTTTTGGGTCTAGGACGGCGAATGAGACACTTTGCTTGATCCGTTTCATATTACAAAAAATATTCCTATCACCAAAAAAAAAACGAGGCACTTCTAAAATGTTCATCCATTCCCGATTGATTGCTAGTAAAATCACAGAATCATGTGTAATATGAGTTCTTGTTAGAGTTGTACTGAAATGTAATTTAATTGATATTTTTAACTTTATCAGGACTGGATATGGAGTCACGTAATAACAAGAAGCGGTGCATGGGGCGCGTGACGAAGAATCTAGCAGACTTAACTCTACAATCCGGTCTAGTTACTGAAAGCTTAAGTCTCTACCATTCATCAGCCGAGATATTAAAGTCAGTAAATGACTGGCTATGGCTGGCTGCTGCTAAAGAAGGTAAAATGCACTGTATAACTCATAGTATGTGATTCTTAGAAGTATCATTCATAATAAAATTAACCGAGGTCCCTTTTTAAGCACAGTGAATTCTTTTTTCAGGCCTCTGTTCATCATCCGCCATCCTTCTCTATCCAAACTTAAGAAATCCCACCCCTTTACAAAGAAACGCAAGCTTACAAGAGAGCTCCCCTAATAAGTCGAAATCTTTAACCCTGTTCCAATCCCAAACTGACACATTTAGAAAATTCAAGACCTCTTCATCCCCACTCAGGTCCTCTAAGACCTCTAGTCCTGTTAATCCTCCCAGCGAGTTAACTCCTTCTTCATCAGATAGTATCGAATCGTCCTCACGGCAATCTGAGACTGACAATGCCGACTCCGAATCTCTAGCTTCCTCCAGTGATATTGAATACCAGAGTCAGAAATCCTATTTAGGACCAGACTTGCCCTCAATACCTCGACAGCCGCAGTCGCAAATTACCAACCCGTATTTGTTAGATGGAGACGATATTGTAGAGAAATATCGGAAAGCTATTATTCACTATAGCAAGTATCAGAATGCTGGTATAATCGAGACGGAAGCGTGCTTCAAAGCGGCTAGAATAGCTGTAGAACAGGGCAATTGTTTGCAAGTATCTGGTTTCCTTCAGAACGTTATTTTCATCAACTTGACTTTGAGTGAGCAGGAGAAAATACAGAGGTTCGACACGCTCGCTGAACTTTACATGGAAATAGGTATGTTATAAATATAATCCTCTAACATAACGTAAATGCGACGAAGCATTTAGGCTCTTATGACTCTGTGACACAAATCCAAAAGTGTGCTAAAATGATTTGTATTTATATCCACGAATTGACCAGTTTACGTTTTTTTTATAACTTGAGGAAATTATGATTACACTATATCTCGAAAACTGTATGAATAAACACATAATTTATTTTTGTTTTTTAAGGCCTGTTGTACACTTGTAAGTTCTTACGTAAATTCAGTACAAATACTGCTCACGTAAGTCGTCTGAAAGCAATATTTGTACTGAAGTAAGGAACTTACAGGTGTAAAGGCCGCCTAAGTAAAAGGTTTTTAAATTAATACTTTACAAAATTGTGTTATTCAGGATTCCTTCGCAAAGCCGCCTTCTGCCAGCGGCTGGCGGCGACTCGGCACGTGAGCGGCAGCAACCCTAACCCAGACTGGCAGCGCTGCTACTACCTGGTGCTGCACAGCTTCCCCGGCCAGAAACTCAGCCTTGATCCGAACTGCGTTATACAGCATCAAGTTGGTAAGGATATTGTTGCCTCATATAATGTATTATTCAGGATTCCTTCGCTAACCCAGACTGGCAGCGCTGCTACTACCTGGTGCTGCACAGCTTCCCCGGCCAGAAACTCAGCCTTGATCCGAACTGCGTTATACAGCATCAAGTTGGTAAGGATATTGTTGCCTCATATAATGTATTATTCAGGATTCCTTCGCTAACCCAGACTGGCAGCGCTGCTACTACCTGGTGCTGCACAGCTTCCCCGGCCAGAAACTCAGCCTTGATCCGAACTGCGTTATACAGCATCAAGTTGGTAAGGATATTGTTGCCTCATATAATGTATTATTCAGGATTCCTTCGCTAACCCAGACTGGCAGCGCTGCTACTACCTGGTGCTGCACAGCTTCCCCGGCCAGAAACTCAGCCTTGATCCGAACTGCGTTATACAGCATCAAGTTGGTAAGGATATTGTTGCCTCATATAATGTATTATTCAGGATTCCTTCGCTAACCCAGACTGGCAGCGCTGCTACTACCTGGTGCTGCACAGCTTCCCCGGCCAGAAACTCAGCCTTGATCCGAACTGCGTTATACAGCATCAAGTTGGTAAGGATATTGTTGCCTCATATAATGTATTATTCAGGATTCCTTCGCTAACCCAGACTGGCAGCGCTGCTACTACCTGGTGCTGCACAACTTCCCCGGCCAGAAACTCAGCCTTGATCCGAACTGCGTTATACAGCATCAAGTTGGTAAGGACATTGTTGCCTCATATATTGTATTATTCAGGATTCCTTCGCTAACCTAAACTAGGAGCGCTACTACTACCTGCATGGTGCAGCCTCGATCCCAACTGCGTTATACAGCATCAAGTTGGTAAGGACATTTTCTCATATATTGTATTATTCAGGATTCCTTCGCTAACCCAGACTGGCAGCGCTGCTACTACTTGGTGCTGCACAGCTTCCCCGGCCAGAAACTCAGCCTTGATCCCAACTGCGTTATACAGCATCAAGTTGGTAAGGATATTGTGGTTATGGCCTCATTTATTGATACTCTGCAAGTGCAGCAGAAAGCGTGCATAAATATCTATGTACATAAATGCTCCCCTTATTATCACGTACTATGGCGCCAAACGTCCTTGTCCACAAATGACACCTACGGTACATATTAACATTCTCGCAGATTCAACCCAAACGGCAATTTAAGCCTGGACATAACCACTCTTACAATACTAGTATAATAATAGCTAGTGATTGTGACAAAAGTACATCCATTTGGATGGTAAAAAACATTTTTGTCACAATCATCAGTTTAACTGCAAGGCTGCAAGGCGATTTTTTTCAAACAAACTAAAAAGTCGAATAACTCAGAAAATGCGAGTTTCTACCCCTGGCTGACTGGACGTACATTGTTGCAAATTAGCTCTAGTATAACCTCTTTCAAGGAATAGGTCAAATTACCAGTGACCCTGTATATACTATTCAAAGAATTTCGGAGATTACCCCCTACACACTAACTTAAAAACTTTACCTCTTTGTAATATTAGTAAAATCCAGTCGGAAGCAACTCAGAATTATTTCTGGGTTCACAGGTCACTTCGGGGTCAAGGATCTCTTGGCCAAGATGGGACTATCGGATAGTTTAGACTGTAGAATGTGTGGCGAGGAGGATGCGACTGTGGAACACTTATTGTGTTACTTAATGGCATGCCCTTGCCAGACAAAGAATGAACTACTTTGGTAACGGTTACCCGCAACCAAAGGAATTCAAGGTGCTCCCGGCGAACTGCATCATCCGCTTTGTGGAAATGATGAAGCAAGCAGATATAAAGGAGAGGGCAAATGCACAAAAGATCCCACTGGGTCGAAGTGCATCCGAAAGGGCCCTCACCTAGATAAGATAATAAAAGTAAAAATAAAAATATAATATGGTATTCAGGTTGGCCAGCCCTTCAAATCCAGCTGCTCCAAGAGTTGGTGATCGCAGCACGGCGCATGGGACACCCCGCGCTCGCCACCAGGCACATGACCTTCCTGCTCCAGACCATGTGGCCTCATCTCACAAAGCAGCAGCATAAGGAGTTCGCTATACAGCTACAGGTACAATACTTCATCTCAGGAACGCGGGTTAGCCATGATTGTGTGTGTAGAATAAACTCTTTTTCATTCTTCGCGATCTTGAGCAATATCTTATAATCTATGATTAGTTAAGTGTACTGCCGTTATACGCAGTGTTCCATTTATGGAACAAATGCCTAAGACGCTATAAACCTGTCTTCAATAAAACCCGGAATTTGTGTCCGACATTTTATAGGCAATAGTATTGTCGGGAAAACCGCGTCATTATTCAAAATTCAAATCATTTATTTCGAGCAACTTAAACTCATAATACATTCCTTTTTTAATCCATACAATTATAATAGTATTTTATGCAACTGTTGTATAAGAAGGGTCTTAAAAGGCGAGTGGCGTGGGTTGCAATTAAAGACGCCACGAGCGTTTTTAGACCAGTTATACACCGTTGCATACAATACTTTTTCTACGACAAATTTTAAATAAATAGCAGACTACAGAATAGTTAAACTTTTCAGGCAGCAAGTTTTCTATTCGTACTTTTGCTACTCACGCAATTTCTTCAGGAGTGCAGTTATTAATTTCTTCGACCATTTTAAAAGTAACGTACACTTTTGTCTTCACAAACACGAATAGAATCTTAATAGTTTAGGACAAATAGTTTATCATCTGTTGTCTTTTCATTTTGAACTGTATTTTGGTGGGAAATCGGAAATGTGACAGCTCTTGCTTATGGTTTGTTTTGTTTTTAATTTGTTTGCACTTGCCATCCGAACCAAACCAAACCCGGACCCGGACCGAATTCGAACTGTTTATTTTTATAAATAATACCAATATATAATAATAATACCAAAATGTAATTTAACACACAAAAGATGATGATTTATAATTATTGTAGCAAATAATTTATAATATACAAATGTTAAATCGTAAATAATTACTTTTTCTCAAACATGCTCGGAAATGTATGCGTTAATGTCACGAAATGAAGACATGAAGTTCCTTGTTTATGGCTGCCTACATTACTTCTTGGCCTAGGCCAAGAAGTAATGTATGAAAACCCTAACTAAAAACATTATTGGCCGCTACTCTAACTTTTTAAATTTGCTTACTGATATTAAACAGACAAAGGAAAAAATACATACTGCCAACCACCAATACTTTTTTTAAATTGTTTTATAGTTTTGTAAAAAAAAAATTGTTAGTTTTTTAAATTTTTTTGTTATTTTTCGTTTATTTTTTAGTGTTGTTTATCGTTTTTAATGATTTAAAATAGAATCTTTTCTTTTCTTGATGTTTGTCTATTTTTTAATGTTAAAATTTTTGTAGGGTCTTTTATGTTATTTTTAAGTTTTTTTTTTTCTATTTTTCCTTTTTGTTTTACTTTTTTTAATGTTTTTTGTTTGTTTTTCGTTTTTTTCGTTTTTTTGTTTTTGTTTGTTTTTTTGTTGTTTTTCCTTTTTTTTAAATGTTTTTTTTTCGTATTTTTCCTTTTTTTTTGTCCATTTTTTTTTGTTATTTGCCTTTTTTTTTGTTTTTTGTCTTTTTTTGGGCGTTTTTTTTTTTTGTTTTTTTCCCTTTTTTTTGTCAATTTTTGTTTTTTGCCTTTTTTTTTTGTTTTTGTCTTTTTTTGGGCGTTTTTTTTGTTTTTTTTAGTTTTTTTTTTGTTTTATTTTTAATATTTTTTTTCTTTTTGTTTTACTCTTTTGTAATGTTTTTTTAATATTATTCTTTTTTTATGTTTTTTTTTTCTTTTTTAGATTTTTTTATCTAGAATCTTTGTCACTTTAGTGAGGTGAAAAGGATTCTATTTTTAAACCACTCACATTCGCTAGCTCGTGTTTCAATTCCACACTCGCGGTTAAATTATAACTGCACCCTTGTATAACAAATAACTATTTATTATTTCCTCACATCGTTTGAGAAAAGCACTATACAAGCCTCGGCCGGAACAGGGATTGCTGGACTCGTTGTATCCGGCCTCGTCTACGACTCGGCCGTCTAGCCCAAACTCGTCCATCAATCCCTTACTTCACGGCCTTTGCAGTAATGTACTATTATTTCGAAATATTTGTTTATGAAGTTATGCAATATAGCGGCCTTTATGAAAAATGTATGAACCAAAAAAATACGCTGTGCAGTGCGTTTTTGGGCCATAGACCATAGAGTTTTTCGACGACTTATTAGTGGCGTCATTGTATTTGAGCTACAGCCTATATAAATGACAGATAACGGTACAGGAGTAGAAAAAAATCTTAAAATTACAAATTCAATATTACGTGCATTAAAATGCCGTGAGATGTCGTGTATTCATAACACGACATCGTAGAAAAATAGGAAAAAAACCTTTGTATTTTTGTTGCATTGTTTAATTCAACGATTTTTTAAATAAAAGAAATTCAACCTTATTTCCTACTATAGATCTATTTCTGATAGTATTATTTTTCGGGATTCCAATTACATTGCCATTTTATATATTTGTTTTATGTGGACCTTAATTAGGAGAATAATGCAATATTTAAAATTTTAGAGTACAATGTACTGTGTTGGTATTTTGGTAATCAATCGTTCCGATTAACACGACTAACTTTATTTCTACCATGCGTACATAGAACTATGAGGTAAGTTGCAGCATGTTATTGGGTACTAGTCATGTATATGTGTATGTATCTCGGTGTGCTTTTAACATATTTATAGTCCATGATATACGTTACTCTAAAATGCCCTCGGCCCTTAGTTTATGCCGTTAGTGTTGGTTGGGCTTTGCAACGACGATACTTCGATACTCGTATATTGTTGTAATTATATTTTCTAAATAGTAACATGACTGTAATACGAGTATGATATTATACGGGGTATATTATTCAAACGTGGCAGTGAGGGAAAATCTGAAACTGCAAGATATAAGGAAATTTGCTCTTAGGAGTCACGAGACCGATTCTAGGAAAAATAATAACTGCATCAAAAGATTTTCATAAAAGTCTCATACTCAGCTGGGAAGCGAACCCGGTAAAATCTGTCTAAAAATCGATTCTCCTCACTGCCCCGTTTGAATAATACACCCTGTGTGGGCTATATCTGTTAGTTTGGGCCAGTCTTGGAAACTAAATTACTGGCGTTTAAATGGGCTCGAATATAGTACCGTTAAGCTGGTCTTATGATATAGTCAGAAGGTAACAATAGGAACTTTTAAACTACACCAGATAAACCCGTGTTTGGCTCATTAGTACCCTCTGAACGTGTAGTTGATGATATGCAAAAAAACGTACAGAAAGGAAAAAACCCTTGTACAGTCACCATCACATAGTTTTTTAGGGTTCCGTACTCAAAGAGTAAAACGGGACCCTATTACTAAGACTCCGCTGTCCGTCTGTCTATCTGTCTGTCTGTCTGTCACCAGGCTTTATCTCACTGATACCGTGATAGTGCCAGTTGAAATTTTCACAGACGATGTATTTCTGTTGCCGCTATAACAACAAATACTAAAAACACAGAATAAAATAGTTTTTTATAGATAATGGTACGGAACTCTTCGTGCGCGAATCCGATTCGCACTTGGCCGGGTTTTTATATTTTGTCTTTGTATTTGCACCTACTGTTGTATTTTACTTCTATTTTTATCTTTACTGTAATTGTACTTCTTGCATAGGTTTTCACATCATGTTTCTGTTGCCGCTATAACAACAAATACTAAAAACAGAATAAAATAAATATTTTTTTGCAATAAAAAAAGAACTACTTTGCCTGCAGCCAATTATATCGTAACACATCCTAACTCCTACACTAATAAAAATGTGTTGCGATATATTTGGCTACTTTGGCTGCTACCAAATATATGATGCTGACTGTACAAAAATGTTGTCGTATCCCAGGCCCTATCAGCCCAGTGCGAAGGCGGGCCAGTCCCCCTGGTCCTAGAGACAGGGGAGGTGATCCCCCCCGCGAACCTGACGCACGTGCCTGTGTGCTCGGCGCTGGCCCCGCGCCCCGCGCCGCCCCCCCGCGCGCCGCATCTCATCAAGTGCAAGACGCAGACGGGGCCGTTTATATTCACGCCCATACACTTTGGCAGTTTGGAGAGGAAGGCTAAGAAGGATGAGGGGAAGATGGGTGAGTGCATTGTGAACAATTTAAACGGCTATAACAATAATCCACGTATTTAAGTACCTACATTTTCCTCTAAGGGAAGCTACAACTTAGATAATTTGAAAATCACCGACATTTTCATTTCAAAGTTCAATATCTCAAAAACTGCTGAACCGATTTTGTTGAAACGTAATTAAAACCATCTCTATCACTTCAGCTTGTGGAAAAAACCGCATTTAAATCGGTCCATTCGTTTAGGAGCTACGATGCCACAGACACACACACACACACACGCACGCACGCACGCACGCACGCACGCACGCACGCACGCACGCACACACACACACACACACACACACACACACACACACACACACACACACACACACACACACACACACACACACACACACACACACACACACACACACACATACACACACACACACGCACACACACACACAACACCCCTCTTTTTCTGTATAAAGACCGGTTGACGAACGCGTTGCACATTGGGATTAAAGCGAAGAGCGGTTCGTTGATTCGATATTATAATGAAACTGTACATTGGTAATTAATAATTTCATTTCATTTCACTTTTTGGTAAAGAATTTGTATGCCTAATTTCGGTATTCAAAGGAAGCAATTAAATTGTGGGTGAATTAATCATCCAATCATACAAAATTCCCATCCCACCTTATATTCACGCACTTTCACTTCGGTAGTCTGGAATGGGAATCTGAGAAGGAGGAGAGGATCGTTAAGTTTCAGTTCGCTAATGTTCCAAATATGGAACAAATAACAAAGTGCTGTTTAGAGTCTCGGAGAAAATGGCCGGTTTTTCTTTTTATATCTAGAAATGTAAGAAAGTGAAATAAATTTTGTTCTTGGGAAAATATAATTTTATATATTCCAAGTTGCCGTCATTTTGGTTTCATAAATAAAAGTGTTCGTTTTTGCACTGAGTAATTTCATATTAAAAATTTCAGAATACCTCTGGGTAGAAGACGACATATGCGAAGTCCAAATGAAGTTAACAAATCCACTGCCCTTCGAGTTGAAAGTATCCAACATGCGGCTTTTAACATCAGGGATAGTGTTCGAATCCATCCCCGAAACCATAATTCTACCCCCCGACTCCCCTACTACCGTAAATCTCCATGGCACCCCCAAAGAAGTCGGCGAATTACAAATTATGGGATACTCTACTCACACACTAGGAGTCAAGTCTAACTGCAGACTCAAAAACATGCCTACTCCTAATAAATTCCCTGCATCATACACTATAGAAGTAATTCCAAGTCTACCCACTATAACTATAGAAACGACTGTGGCGCCATCTGGGAATCTGAATTTACCTAACGTGGAAAATGTGGGGAGCATCACGAATATATCCCTGCATAATGGAGAGAGTACTGACTGTACCATGAATATAACTAACACTAGTAATGTGCCTATAGAGTATTTGGATTTGGCGATTCAGGTAAAATTTCAATGACTGATAGTTTTGAGGCCAATTTCTGATATAGGTACTATCGGCCAAAGCCAGAGTCGACCACCTTATAGTTCATTTTGGTTCCAGCCGTAGGCATTGCAAGCGATTCTGTTTTGAATCTGGTCGACTCTGGCTTTGGCCGATGGTACGTATGTCGTGAGGCGTAGCGTCCAATTAAATGTTATTGATACTAAAATGAAGCTCATAGGGAAAATTGAGTTGGTGACTGATCCGTTAGTCATTCATTTTAGTCAAATAAAGCTTGTATTGTGGTCAACCCCAGTCTAGTTAGATCATGACCGAATTTACCTTTATTGCAACAAAATGATGACCTTTCCGCATCAAAAATGTTTGTTTTCATATCTTTGATTATTTAGTACAGCCAGCGTTATAAACTTGTATACATTCTAGGTGGATTAATATCAATAGGTTTAGAGATAAGGTCTAAAAGTATACATGTTTACCATGCTGATTGTAAACCTACTTATATTTGCACGCCCAGTTAGAAATCGTTCGCTTTAACAACCGACAAAGAGATACTTTTTGCCTAAAAACGACACGAATGTAGCATGCTGTAAGATGACTCATTACATTATGATTTACGAGTATCAAATTCTATTACAGTCAAACATGGATACTCAGCTCCAATCAAAAGTGTTCCAATGGTCCAACGACCACATCCAATCCCAGCTGCCCATACAACCAAACGATACCGCCACCATTTCCATGAAGCTATACGGGGAAGCGGATTTCCTGGACCTGGGCGGTGTGGGCGGGGAAAACATGTTCCCGAACAGTTTGACCTCGAACTACCCCTCTCGTGTGGGGTCACCAGTGCCCAACGCGCAGACTTCTCTGCCTACGCAGAGTTCCAATGCGCATACGTCGCTTAGCAGCGGTTTGGTGCAGAATAGGAATTTGTCTGGGAGTTTCAGGTACATGTTTTATAAATGTGTAAAGGACCGACCACACCAGAGCTTGACGCCGCATGTACAGTCGAATACAAAGAGATCGATATGGCCAAAGTTACAAAAATACGAATACATATACTCGACTTTGTTGCCTTAATGGGGCGTCTAAACGGGCCATATTTTCACTGTAATACGTGGCCAGCAACTATTGGTTTTATTTCTCATCCTCACATGTTAGAGAAAGACACCAATAGTTGCCGGCCACATATTGCAGTGAAAATATGGCCCGTTTAGAAGCCCCATTACATTACGGTCGTGGATACATATTTTTGTAACTTTGGCCGTACTTATCCATCTTTTTGTAGTCGACTGTACATCATACGCGTTGACCCGACATATATTTTAGCGGCGTCTGCCAATATTATATATTTTAAGCTTCAGTGTGAGCGCTCTTGAATCACGATGTTTAACATCATGAATACTTAAGTAAATGAAAATACGAAGTTTGAAATTTACGCAATGGCTAATATTGAAGTCAATCGGCTTCCTTTTCAACCGACGAAAAAAACGGAGGAGGTTCTCAAGTCGACGCGTATATATATATTTTTTTTTATGTATGACCACGCATAACTTTTTACAGAGTAGTTCGATTTTGATAATTCTTTTTTTATTGGAAAGGGTACAACCCCGGTACCCCGAAGTTGGTCCCATATAAATTTGGAAATTTATTTGGGACCTTATTAAGGGAATTTATTAAGGGTAGGAAAATAGGGGATGATTGATTTTTCGTCGGTTAAAACTTTGTTTTTAAAGTGAATTATCGAAGAGATCGAGTGTATGTTTTTGTGCTTATACGGGGATTCGTAACATTGGGACTGTTTTTAGATCAACCAACTCTCATACCACAAACTGGTCAGCTCCCATATCGGTAATGCCGCCATCTCGCGGAAGACAGATTGAAGCACAGGTAGGTTCATTTTACTTTGACAAACATAAATTCTTAAAGAACTAGATTGATCACCTGATTCTGTCGAAAATTGGTCCACCGTGCCATATAAAATAATTCACTAGGCGACAAGTTTACTGCGAAGTGGAGAAACATAAGCAGCCATACGATAAATAAATATCTACTGTATTTGTAGGTTATGATAAGGTACTCCGGAGGCCGTGGCAAAGACATGCACTGTCGGCAATCCACGCTGCAGATCAACTTAGAGCTGCTGCCTAGTGTGTCTATCACGCACTGGGACGTGTTGCCTGCGGAAATGTAAGTGTTCGAATCATCAGTATCCTTAGCCTATATCTCTATCTCACTTGCAAATTTGAGCGACGGAGAGGGATATGGGTGACGAGTCGTTATGAGGACAATAGCGGGTTTCCCGGCACCATTAAGGAGCCCGGGTTTCGCTTTGGCACCTAATCCCGAGATTTGTCGTAGGTACTAGTTTCACGAAAGCGACTGCCATCGATGGCCATCTGACCTTCCAAGTTTCATATCGAAACGTAAGAAATATATCATCATCATAAATTTAAGAGTAAGACCGTAGTGAGTGTAGCTCCCTCCATCTGACTCTATCTAGGGCCGCCTCCTTGACCTCTTTATACGACGTGACTGCTACTTTTTCTTTTATTTGTTTCATGTAACTTATCCTTAGTCTTCCCCTTCTTCGTTTGCCTTCTACCTTTCCTTCCATGATGTTATTAATAAAAGCGTCATGTCGTATAAGGTAACCAATCATTTTCCCACTCCTGTTCTCTATCGTTTTTATCAGTTTCCTTTTATCTCCCACTCTTCTCAGCACTTCTTCATTTGTGATTTTTTCTGTTCAGCTAATATTTTCCATTCTACGCCAACACCACATTTCCAATGCTTCTAAATATTATTTATCTCTTTGAGTCATGATCCACGCTTCACGAAAACAATAAATACATAAACCATGAAAAATATTTAAAAATGGCCGGTTTTCTGTCCTTTAATACAATCTTCACACTGGTCACAGCCCCAGCCAACTGTACCTAGTCCTCGACGTGTCGAATCTGACGTCAGAAGAGATGGAGTTCCACTACGCGCCGTCCAAGCATATCCTCATAGAGAGCCGCGAGTCGTGCCGCGTGCCCGTGCCGCTGCCCAGGTGCCCCTTCACCGTGCCGCCCTGCAAGGATGAAGGTATAATCCAACCTTATAATATAACTAAAATCTAGTCATGTTAGAAGATAGTCCCTTAGAAAACTGCCGAAAAGGAATAAACCGGCCAAGTGCGAGTCGGACTCGCGCACGAAGGGTTCCGTACCATTATCTATAAAAAAACTATTTTATTATGTGTTTTTAGTATTTGTTATTATAGCGGCAACAGAAATACATCATGTATGAAAATTTCAGCTGGAACTATCACGGTATCAGCACAGAATAAGTAATACTACGTACAGAAGGTTCTCTGTTAACAAATTCCCTGTTTAGGTACGCCAAACGTGCCTAAATGTGGCCATACCGTTCTATCGCATGCAACGCGCTGCAACCCAGCGAGCGTCCCGTCCCAACGCAGCACTAATGGCAGCTACTAATGGGCCGCCAATTTGGCGGCCGCCGGCGTGTACTTGTAGCGGCAGCGGCGCGACGGAATCACAGAGTGAACCGCCCCTGGTATCAGTGAGATACAGCCTGGTGACAGACAGACGGACGGACGGACAGCGGAGTCTTAGTAATAGGGTCCCGTCTTACTCTTTGAGTACGGAACCCTAAAAAGACACTTTAATTGTTCGTTGTTGCAACAATGCCTGTGTGAATGTGTCTTTGCCATGCGTCAAGTAGCTGACAGTGCCGCTCTATCCGAATCTATATAATACAAGTTGAACCAAGCACGCGTTTATGAAGATCATCCGATTTAACATAGCAAAATGTCCAATGTAGCAATCATCATCATCATCATATCAGCCAAAACACGTCCATTGCTGGACATAGGCCTCCCCCAAAGAGTGCCAAAATATCCGGTCCTGCGCCACCCGCATCCAGCGGACTCCCGCGACCTTTACCAGGTCATCATCAGGCCACCAGGTGGTCGCTTACTATGGGCCTCATAAGAAGGCTCAGTCACTCAAAGGGCAATGGACCTCTCCATTATGCTGGGAGGTTCTCTGCGCAATCGCATCAGAAATGAGGCTTTCCGCAGCAGAATCAAGGTAACCGATATAGCCCTCCGAATCGCTAAACTAAAGTGGCAGTGGGCGGAGCACATTGCACGTAGAACCGATGGCCGTTGGGGCGGAAAGGTTCTCGAGTGGTGACCACGTACCGGAAGGCGCGGCGTGGGTAGGCCCCCCACAAGGTGGAATGTAATAATCAATACTGCATCGGAACTATTATCTACTCTCTGAAACTCAACCTTCCCTATTCTACCAACGCTCTAACCATTCTATTTCCAGATGCCCACGAATCCAAGTCAATAAGCACGGGCACCTCAACAAACAGCCTGGAACTGATGTGCTCCGAACACATCACTAATAACGTGGAGCTGCAATGGCATCTCGTGCACTCCGACATACGCGGGCGGGCTTCTGTGAAGGGCATCACGCTGTCTCAGGCGATGATAGATATTGTGAGGATGTCGCCGCTGAATTGGGGTAAGTTTAGGACTGGCAACACCACATAACCTCTCTTATGTTCACTCAATGTGCTCCAAACACAACAGGAATGTAGAGCTGTAATGGCATCTTGTGCACTCCGACATAAGCGGGCGGGCGTCTGTGAAGGACATCGCACTGTCTCACGCGATGATAGATATTGTGAGGATGTCGCCACTGAATTGGGGTAAGTTTAGGAACTGGTAACACCATGCAACCTATCCCATTATCTCAATATGCTCCGAAAACATAACTAATAACGTAGTGCTGCAATGGCATCTCGTGCACTCCGACATAAGCCGGTGGGCGTTTGTGAAGGACATCGCACTGTCTCACGCGATGATAGATATTGTGAGGATGTCGCCACTGAATTGGGGTAAGTTTAGGAACTGGTAACACCATGCAACCTATCCCATTATCTCAATATGCTCCGAAAACATAACTAATAACGTAGTGCTGCAATGGCATCTCGTGCACTCCGACATAAGCCGGTGGGCGTTTGTGAAGGACATCGCACTGTCTCACGCGATGATAGATATTGTGAGGATGTCGCCACTGAATTGGGGTAAGTTTAGGAACTGGTAACACCATGCAACCTATCCCATTATCTCAATATGCTCCGAAAACATAACTAATAACGTAGTGCTGCAATGGCATCTCGTGCACTCCGACATAAGCCGGTGGGCGTTTGTGAAGGACATCGCACTGTCTCACGCGATGATAGATATTGTGAGGATGTCGCCACTGAATTGGGGTAAGTTTAGGAACTGGTAACACCATGCAACCTATCCCATTATCTCAATATGCTCCGAAAACATAACTAATAACGTAGTGCTGCAATGGCATCTCGTGCACTCCGACATAAGCCGGTGGGCGTTTGTGAAGGACATCGCACTGTCTCACGCGATGATAGATATTGTGAGGATGTCGCCGCTGAATTGGGGTAAGTTTAGGACTGGCAACACCACATAACCTCTCTTATGTTCACTCAATGTGCTCCAAACACAACAGGAATGTAGAGCTGTAATGGCATCTTGTGCACTCCGACATAAGCGGGCGGGCGTCTGTGAAGGACATCGCACTGTCTCACGCGATGATAGATATTGTGAGGATGTCGCCACTGAATTGGGGTAAGTTTAGGAACTGGTAACACCATGCAACCTATCCCATTATCTCAATATGCTCCGAAAACATAACTAATAACGTAGTGCTGCAATGGCATCTCGTGCACTCCGACATAAGCCGGTGGGCGTTTGTGAAGGACATCGCACTGTCTCACGCGATGATAGATATTGTGAGGATGTCGCCACTGAATTGGGGTAAGTTTAGGAACTGGTAACACCATGCAACCTATCCCATTATCTCAATATGCTCCGAAAACATAACTAATAACGTAGTGCTGCAATGGCATCTCGTGCACTCCGACATAAGCCGGTGGGCGTTTGTGAAGGACATCGCACTGTCTCACGCGATGATAGATATTGTGAGGATGTCGCCACTGAATTGGGGTGAGTTTAGGACCCAGTTCCTACACACACACACACACAACCTCTCTATCTCTCTTCCTAGTCAGCTATATCGCTTCAATAAACTTAAGCGCAAGTCTGGGTATTCGACGGTACAACAGTCTGCCAGCCGCACGTGTATCGCATTTCAATGGAGCGCAGCTGTAAAATGATCTTAAAGAGACTACTGAGATACTGCTTTAGCTTAGCTAATACAACTGTGGATACGCCATCCGGTAAAGTTGCCGACAATGCCGACTTACCAACACTGGCGTAAACAGCTTCACAATAAACACATGTCTCGAGTTACCCCATTTAACCCTTAAATGCATTAGATGTATATTTTGATGGCCCGTGGCTCAATATCCAGGTATCCAAAATGACATTTATTACTTTTTAGGGTTCCGTACTCAAAGAGTAAAACGGGACCCTATTACATGTTAGATTCTGCCCAGCTAGCACACTAATCGGACATATATTTACGTTCGGACGTATAACTTTACGATCGTGACCATTTTTACGTTACTTAGCTAACATGGTAATCACGCAACATATATTTATGCCATAGCGTAAAATATACGTAGCAAAATTATTACATTCATTTCATTCGTTCAATAGTAGTCTATGGTTAGAAGCCTATTATAATACAACCTAATTAAAGAGTAATGATAAGCACTGCACAGTTTACTAAACAGTTGTTCTCCTGTATTAAGTTGTGTTATAATAGTTTTTTGTTTTTATTTACGTTACTCCCACCCCACAAAAAGCTTTACGTAGTGGTTGTAAGTAATTTAGCGAGTACCAAAACACATGTTAGTTTATAATTGAATCAATAATATTTGTAAATTTGTGTAATATACTTTATTACAACACAAGCAAAAAATCATAATCATTGCGTTATTTATACTAATTTATAGTTAGTAATCATGATCTAGCTAAAATTAAAAATGCTAGATCATTGTTTCAGGAGACGATAGGAGTTTTGAGACTGAAACCGTATGTGTTGTGACAGAAATCGGAGAAATCCTGCGAAAATTATATTGTTTTCATAGTGTTAAAATTTATCCGGGGTCTCGAGTGACCTACATAAAGTTTCGTCCGTCAACGGCTCATATCGTCAAGTTTTATGTGCCAAAATCAAAAAAGGAAGGTTTCCGAACGCACTCGGGTGTAAACGTCAAAAACAAGTAGCGTATAAAATAATTATGTTTTTAGTGTAAAATCTCAAAATTTGTATAAAATAAGTAGTCAAAGTGATCCGCAGTGAATGATTTAGCTGTGAAAATTTTATCTGGAAGTTATATGGACCACAAAGGTCAGAAATTGAGAATAGCAGAAATGACAGTTATGTCAAAGGATAACGTATAAAATTTGAAAATACGTAGTATTCTACTGTGTGAATCCTGAAGTTCGCCTGAATTTTTCAAGCAGGGGAGTATTGTTTACGTAATAATTACCTTAAGTTAAGTATAAGTGAATAATTAGTCATCAGAATATAACCTCTTTGTTGCTTTTGTACCAAAATTTAGAAAACCAAATATAGTACATAACACTAGCTTGACAAAGTAAACCTAGACCAAATTAGTGCACAGTCATTTGTTTAAGTGAATATACGTTGAATTTACCGTGGTCAGTGTACCTAAAGCTTACTTAATTTAAGGATTTTGTTAGATTTTGAGTCAAATTTAACTGTAGTCACAATTTTACAATTGTAAAGCATAGACCTTGCTACAAGCCTTTGACATAAAGGTCTAGTCCGGATATCAAACATTTTGAATATGTTTTCAGCCAACTACACCAAAGCGGTTACACGCAAAGATGCCAGAGATGCTTTAATAAGCAAACTACAGCAAACTCAGAAAGATCTCAAATCGGCCACAGAGCTAAATGGAAAGCTCCTGCAGGAAAGGGATGAGAGTGAAGAGGAGGTCTTGCAGGTCATCAGGCTGAACACAACCCTCAAAGCCGAGCTCGCGAAGCAAGATGTTGTGTGCAAGGACCTCATGGCTGACCGGGATGAACTTCAACTCTCCGTAGACCGGTTCCAGCAGTGCCAGGAGGTACATGAGCAGGCATTGCAACATATCCGGGACCTGGAGCAACAGCTGGAGGAAGTTGAGGCAAAACAGATTTGCAAGTATTGTTCCGGACTGGCTGATAACAATTTAAGTATACTTGCTGAACTAAATAGTTGTTGTGAGATAGACATACTGCATGATAGTATTATAAGCCTCCCAGTAGTTGAAACCATTGATCTGACCAGTTCTGTTTGTATAGGGAGTAGAATTGATCAAAATATTATGATGAGAGGATCTAACAAAGTTAAGAAATATTTGAGATTAAGAAGATTTATTAAGAAATCTAAGATATTATAAGTCTCCGGGGCACGATGGTCTCGGCATTGAACATCTCAAATATGCTGGAGTCCATCTTCCTCGCGTGTTGGCTATGTTCTTTACGTTGTGCCTGCGACATGCGTATCTGCCGGATCATCTCATGAGGACGGTTGTTGTACCTATACCCAAGAACAGAACGGGGGACGTGTCTGACATCACAAACTATAGACCCATATCACTAGCTACTATTGCCTCTAAGGTGCTCGATAGCCTGCTTAATGAACAGCTTAAAGTTCACATAAAACTGCATGATGCACAATTTGGGTTTAGACCCGGTTTGTCCACGGAAACGGCGATTGTGTGTCTTAAGCGGGCTGTCGGGTACTACAAGGACAGGAAAACACCGGTTTATGCCTGCTTCTTGGACCTGTCCAAGGCGTTTGACCTGGTTGCCTACCATCTGTTGTGGCAAAAACTAAGCCGTACGACCGTGCCAGCAGAATGTGTTACACTTTTAAAATACTGGTATGGTAACCAGGTCAATCATGTGAGATGGATGAATACAATGTCCGAAGAGTATAAGCTTCAGTGTGGTGTCAGACAAGGGGGGCTGTCGTCGCCTATTCTGTTCAACCTTTATGTTAACCAGTTGATCGAGGAGCTCAGCAGTACGCATGTGGGATGTCATATTGACGGTGTCAGTGTCAATAACATTAGCTACGCTGATGACATGGTGCTGCTGGGTCCCTCCATCAATGCAATAAGGCAGCTGGTAAGCAAATGCGAGAGCTATGCAGAGCAACATGGCCTGAGGTACAACTCTAAAAAGAGTGAAGTTGTTATATTTAAAACAAGTAAATATAACCCGACAGTTGTGCCTCCGGTAGTGTTGGGCGGCGTTGCTCTAAAGGTGGCAGACCAGTTTAAATATCTGGGGCATATGGTCACGCCGGACTTGAGAGATGATACGGATATAGAGAGAGAGAGGAGGGCCTTGGCCGTAAGAGGCAACATGATAGCCCGCAGGTTTGCTCGGTGCACGAAAGAAGTTAAAGTCACATTGTATAGGGCTTATTGCCAGACCTTCTACACCAGCAGCCTGTGGGTGAGTCATACGCAGCGCACGTACAATACGCTCAGGGTCCAATATAATAACATATTCAGGATGCTGATGAAACTGCCGCGACACTGTAGCGCGTCGGGTATGTTCGCAGAGGCGCACACTGATGGCTTCCACGCCATCAGAAGGAAGAGAGTTGCGTCTCTGTTGAGCAGAGTGCGCGGCAGTTCTAACACCATCCTGAATATGTTTGCTGAGCGCCTGGACTGCCCGATGACAAAACACTGGGTAAAGATCATCACTGGCCAAATAAGGTAATGATCTTTGCCCAGTGTTGCAAATATGCAAATATGTAATATTAAGTAAGTGTTTGTGTCGATTGTTTTATTATTATTATTGCTTTTGTTTCCTTGTGTTAAAATATGGGTCTTTGCCTGAAATAAATCAATTTTATTTATTTTATTTTATTTTATTTATTATTGAAACGCCATAAAATGTGTTTCAAAGCAGTTTCATCTAGATATAATTATGCAGAGTTGAATGATCAGCTCTTAAACTGTCAAATGGAACTAGACCAGGCAGTTATGGAATTAAATAATCGCACCGAAGAACTTACATCATTAGAAAAAAAACTCGAGGACATTAGCGGCAAGCATGAACACTCAAATAATACCTTACAGTAGTACATACGCTTTATGAATTGTGTTCTAGAACCGGGGAGCGGCATACCATTGCACTTCGAGTCGCTTCGAGCACCGGGCCGTCCCTCCGGGTCATACCACGCCACCGCACCTGTCATCCCCGGGCCTGCACCGCGTGTGACGCCATGGCCGCCGCTGTCGGGCCGAACTGAGCCTACACCACCGTCACCGCAGAGCCACGCTGAGCTGGAGCACCCGATGCTGAGCCACACCGAACCGGAGCCGCCGCCGACGAGTCCTACGGAGCAGGCGCCGCCCACGACGAGCCACACCGCGCCGCCCTCTCCTCCCGCGCCCGGCCGGCCGCGCCGCACCGTGGTGTACACCGACCAGGTGGGCCGAGGCCTCGGGGCGCTGCTGGCGGGCCGCTTGACGCAGAGGGTGACCAACAACTGTCTGTCGGGGGCCTCTGTCGATCGTTTGGCCTCGTGTATTGCCGCTGACGACTTCGATTGCGATTCTACGCTAGTAGTGTTCATAGGAGATACTTTAGGATGCACCAAGCGGGACCTCATCAAACTATCTGAGACTTTAAGTGAAATTGACCAACGAGGTGTAAGCAAAATTATTATTTGCGCACTGCCCTTTTCAGGTACCATGTCGGAGAAGGAATGTAGAAAAGTAGTTTATTTGAATTCCATATTCTTTAGACTGTCCTTGTACAGCCGTACGATTTCGTATTTTGACACGAATAAATTTATAAAACATTTTGTCTTGACTCGTAATCGTACCTATCTACCGAGGAGGTACTTACGCGATTGTGCTAAGCTTTTAGCATACAATATTTTAGACTCCGTCGTGGCTAGCACGATGTCTGATAGTTGTAAGGTAGACTACGTCGTGACTAGCACGACGTCTGATAGTTGTAAGGTAGATTCCGTCGTGACTAGCACGACGTGTGATAGTTGTAAGGTAGATTCCGTCGTGACTAGCACGACGTGTGATAGTTGTAAGGTAGACTACGTCGTGACTAGCACGACGTCTGATAGTTGTAAGGTAGATTCCGTCGTGACTAGCACGACGTGTGATAGTTGTAAGGCGGACCCCGTGTTACGTTTTAGTAGCGTGGGATCTAGAAGGGAGCCGGAGCCGGCCGGTAATTTAAACTGACCACTCCGACAACGCGTGCTTCTGCTTCCACCGGCTCCCAACCCCTTGATAGCTGTAACACTAGTATTCATATAGATAGTAATGTCATTAATATGGTACACCAAAATATACAGGGATTCACTAGTAAGGAACTAGAAATTGACTTGTTTATACAATGCTCAAATATCCATATTCTTTGTATAACGGAGCACTGGCTTAAGGGTCATGAATTTATGTTTAATTTTAGCAATCATGGCATAGTAAGTTCATTTTCTAGGAAGGAATGTAGGCGTGGAGGGTCTTTAATAATGGTAACACACAATTTGAAAAGTAAGGAACGTAAAGATATTGTTGACAAATCCATCGAACGCCAAATAGAGCTCTCTTGTGTTGAGTTGGATCAATTCATAATTGTATGCGTATACAGACCTCCATCGGCGGATTATAGTCTATTCGAGTCAGTTATGGATGACGTGCTCAGTAGTGTTTTTATAAGTGCAAAATGTGTTATTGTGTGTGGTGATTTTAATGTTAACTTACTTGAGAAATCGCCCATGTGTGTGAGTCTAGTGAATACTTTTAAATCGTTTAACTTAGTGAACCTGTTTTGTGAACCAACCCGAATTACAGCAACCAGTGCAACATGTATAGATAACGTTTTCAGTAATGAGGATGCAATTAATAAATCTATTATTAACAACTTAAGTTCTGACCACTGTGGACAACAAGTCTCCTTCAGCGGGAAAACTGACGAAAATCCACGAGATACTATGTGCAGACCTATTTCCGAAAAGAGATTAGATTTATTCAATCGTAATATTGCGAAACGATTACTTTATCTTCCATTTACTGAGGAAAGCCCAGACAGTTTGTATGCTCATTTGTTTAACTGTATCAAAATGGAATTTGATGCCTGTTTTAATTTAAGGAAACTTCAATGCAAGATCAGGACTAAATTTAGCGACTGGGCTACCCCGGATATTCACGAGAAAAGACGCCGACTCTATGACTTGTACGATTCGAGAACTATTGATAAAAGGCCGGAATTTCTGGAGTATGTTAAGAACTACTCGAAATATTTTAAGTTATTGTGTGTCGCCGCTAAAGCCGATTACTTGTCAAAAAAGATCCAGAACTCCAACGACAAGGTTAAAACTGTATGGCAAGTTATAAACAATGAAACTGGGAAACGCAAGATAAGAGACCCACACTACAGTCTACGAATTGATGATACTTTGGTAAGTTCTGACCATGAAGTAGCAGATCATTTTGAGCGGTTCTTTTCTAACGTACCTTTTGAGACCACGAAGTCTTTAAACTCATCACCAGATGTCGCTGAATCATTATTGAAAGCAAATGTAGCGGAATGTACAGAAAACTTTAGCTTCACTCACGTGACCCCTCATATTCTTGTAAAAACGTTTAAATTGTTGAACTTAAAGAAGACTGAAGATCTTTGGGGCATTTCAGTCAAAGTATTACATTCCATTGTAGAATCAATCGCACCTTTTTTAGCTGATATTTTTAATAAATGTATTGATACTGGAGTATTTCCTGATCTCATGAAACACAGTAAAATTATTCCGCTGTTTAAATCAGGAACGAAAACTGACCCTACCAACTTCAGGCCAATATCAATACTACCGGCACTAAGCAAAGTCTTTGAAAAGATTATTCTTAATCAGCTTATGTCTCACTTTAATTGTAATAAACTGTTCAATAACAATCAGTTCGGTTTTACTAGGGGTCGCTCTACCACTGATGCCGGTGTGGTACTAATTAAACATATTTTTGAAGCCTGGGAAGAGGCTCAAGATGCTATTGGAGTGTTCTGTGATTTATCAAAGGCATTTGATTGCGTTGATCACGAGAATTTAATCAGAAAGTTAAGACATTATGGGATTAAAAACGGTGCTCTTGATCTTGTATCATCGTATCTTTCTAAGAGAACACAACGAGTAGTCGTCAACGGGATGCACTCTTGGTGTTCCTCAAGGCTCAATTCTGGGTCCATTTTTGTTTCTGATTTACATCAATGACCTACCAAATGTGGTGCAAGATAAGCATGATATAGTGTTATTCGCAGACGACACGTCGCTTATTTTCAAGGTAGACAGGAAAGAGACAAGCTTCGATAATATTAATGATGCGCTCAACACTGTTGTGGAATGGTTTACAGCAAATAATTTACTGTTAAATTCCAAGAAAACAAAGTATATCAGATTCACTTTACCTAATGTCAAGCACGTAAACAATACCAGGATCAAATTAAAGGGCGATGAACTGGAATTTGAAGATAGAACAGTGTTTTTAGGCATCACCTTGGACTCAAAACTACAATGGCATGCGCATATCGACACCCTAGCCGGCAAACTTGGTTCTGCAGCCTATGCAGTAAGACGTATAAGACAGTTAACAAACGTTGAGACGGCCAGGCTGGTGTACTACAGTTACTTCCACAGTGTTATGTCCTACGGAATCCTGTTGTGGGGAAAAGCGGCTGATATCCAGACCATCTTCGTGCTACAGAAACGAGCTGTACGCTCCATCTACGAACTAAAAGCCCGAAATTCTCTCAGGGACAAATTTAAGGAGGCAAATATTCTTACTGTAGCATGCCAATACATTCTTGAGAATATTATGTATGTGCGGAAAAACCTTCAGGACTTCAATCTCAACAGTGATATCCACGACTACAACACCAGAAGTAAACACAAGATCGCAGTGCAGTACAGTCGTCTTCGCAAGGTTAGCACGTCGTTCGTGGGGAACTGTATACGTTTTTACAATAAAATACCTACCGAAATTGTTAATTTGCCGTTAAGTAAATTTAAGTCTCATATAAAAAAATATTTGCTAAGCAAGGCGTATTATAATGTCAACGATTTCATAAACGACAAAAATGCCTTTAAGCCAGTAGCATTCAAATTGTATTAGAATTAATATACCTTCGAGTATGATTGTCTTGGCGTATTACCTTTGTAATTATTATAAGTACCGGAAATAGCTGTTCCGTTTTATGTAACATGAGAGCACGTAATGCTTTTTCTCGCCGAACAAGTAGCTTTAATCTTTGCTATTATCAATGTCCAGTGTGGCTTGAATATGTCATGCTCGCTTAAAGGGCTTTGCTTACGGTGGCGTCGTTGATCGGGTCGCCACCTTCCCTAACATATGGTTGAGGGAGGCGATGGCTGAGATATGCGTCATACTCGTGATCGGGTGCTGTTTGTGGAGTCCGGTCTGTTCATGCTTGCAAGGGCATAGTAACTACCTAAATACTAGTGTTATTATCATTATTTTGACGAGAGACATCATTCTGTTCTTGACACGTTTTATTGTTATTGACCCTGTACATCTCTGACAATATTACATTAATGATCCTTTTTTTTCTGTTTTAACGCTTAGGGACAGTATACATCTCTATAAGAACATTAGAATAATTATTAATTGTATTTGGATGCTCAGAGACATTATACATCTCTGGGGTACTAAATTATATCATAAACTTATTGTTAATTCTGATACAGACCCTTATATCGAATGTATTTGATAATATTTTACAATTTCGGATTGTTATAGTTTTCATTAAGTGACATTTAGTTTGTAACCATTTAGGTACTAATTAGTTAAAATCTGCAATTTTAAAATGATTATTGTGTAAGATTATTAATATTATATTGTAGAACACCATTTGACATGTAAAAGTGCCCTTGTGGCCTATTTGCAGAATAAATAATTGATTTTGATTTTGATTTTTTGAAAAAATCAAGAACATGTTAGCATTTGACGTAAAGCAAATAGTTTTATGTGCAAGACATATAAATGGTCACATTTTACGTAAATGATGGTATAGCATGTTAGCTCATGACGGAAAAATTTTATACGTCGGTTGTGGACATAAAACATGTGCATAAAAGTCGTCATTTTGCTAGTGTGCTAGCCGGGCTGAACGCATCCACAACCTTTTCACTGCAATTTTTTTTTGTAGTGTCACACTTTCAGTCTTTGGCGCGTAAGTCCCTACACTGGTCGTCGCGAATTTTACAATAAAATCATACATTTAAATGTTAAGGTTAGCAATGTTTTTCCTTCACAGAAGTAAGCGTGAACTCCCAATGCATCAAGGCGCAAGAGGAGTACAGCTGCACGGCCGGCGAGTGCCTCTCGCTCGGCGTGGCCGTCTGGAACCACCTCACTCGGCCGCTGCACCGACTCTCACTCTCCGTGCAGTTCTACCAGGACTATAACAATGGCGTGCTCAACTATAAGCTGGACAACAGGGTCGCTACTGCTGGGAATAACAAGTGAGTCCAGTTGATATAGGTTAACAAACTTAACAAACGCATACCCACACAACGAGCACGTAACGACGCGTCGTATGTCGCTCATATCGCATATGGCAACACTAGCAACACACGGTGGGTGGAAGTTAAACAGTAAAACGTTGCTGGTTTTATCTCGCTCCCTTACAGAACCGGATCTCGATGTTTGTTTAGTTCTATTAGCACGGCTATCACAAGACGGCCGCGACATACTCTCGAGCACTCTCGCACTATCCGTCTCTTTCTAAGTGGTCTAATTTAAGAGAGGTAGGGCACAGCGGAATGTCATCTCGCTCGTATGTGGAGCAGCCCAACTGGGGAAGTACCTCCACCTTACGGAAGACCGCAGCCATAATAGCACCACTGCTTTACAGTGTTGCTATATTATTGCATGCTATGAAGCATGTGGTGTTGTGTTCCTGGTGGTGAGTAAGGTCGCCAGAGCTCCCAAGGGTGCGCTGTGTTGGGAGTGAGGGACCTGCATGTCTCTATCTACCAACACAGCGAATCCTCAAGTGAATAAAGGGTCGGCAACGCGCTTGTGATTCTTCTGGAGTCACAAGTGTCCATAGGCGACGGTACCAGCTTAACATCAGGCAGGCCGTAAGCTTGTTTGCCACCGCCGTAGTGTAAAAAAAATGAAAAAAAGAGGAGAGGGTAGCGTGAGAGAGCTCGAGAGTATGTCGCGGCCGTCTTGTGATAACCGTGCTCCTGCAACAACGGCGTGCCTAGCTGTAAGCTGGATAACAGGGTCGCTACTGCTTGGAATAACAAGTGAGTCAGTTGTGTGGGTGTTACTTAAGTCGTGACGCCTCAAGTAATCACGACTTAAGGCGACGTGAGCTCCGAAAACGGGTTCTTTTAAAAATCGTAGCTCTTGTTTGAATTACAATACGGCTGCCCTAAATTTAATTAGCAATTTTGAGGCCTTTCTCGAGGGAAATCAGCTATTCGAATTCTGAGTTTTTGACTTTCGCTCAATAGAAAAAAATCACGAACATAGGTCTAAAATACACTTAAAAAAATCGTAACAAATTATGCACAACAGCTAAACATATTAAAATTGGTTCTAAAAATCGGCAAAGTCATGTTTGGCGGAAATCAGCTATTACTTTTTTTTTATATAATAAACACACAAAAGAATAAATTAAAAAACATGATATCCGCGCTTCCAAACACGCACTTTCATCTCGCTCACGCGTTTGCTCAGTGAGAGGGAGAGAAGACCACGAACCTACGTCCCCTTAAGGGGACGGGTAGGACAAGCCTTCTCCATACAAATGTTGTGCAAGTTTTTCTCCATTTGTGTTTGCGCTATAGATTTTTTTTTTGTTAGCTATTCACTGGTGTTATTTTTTTATATATTTTTAATTATTTATTAATAACATTAGCATGCGTAAATCCAATATGAACAAGCAAAAAAAAAAAATTCTGTAGTGCCAAAACCGACGAAAAAAAATTTTGCATGGAGAATGCCTTCAATTCAATTCAATTCAATTTATTTTACATAAAACATGGTGTACATAAGGGTATTACAATTAAAACAAAGTATCACATGTTTTGCTGCTAGTGCAACACGTAAAATGTTAGGTGCCTACTATTAACAGGATTTGTCACACTTCATGCTAAGCAATAAATAATAGATACAATTCTATATTTAATAAGATAATAAGTATTACTTACACTGGAATAGATTATTTAATATTACTTACACTGAATAGTTAAAGTAAAATTAGACAGGTATGTCAAATCAATTGTCAAATAATTGTAGTAGATAAAATAAAATAATTTTGGAAAGAAAGAAAGAAAGAAAGATTTATTGCAAACTGTGTTACATAGGTACATAGGTAGGTAGTAATGCCAAAATAGTTCCAACAGTTACCTGTTTCAGGCATGCAATACTTTCAGGCATGGAATACATTGCCATCACATCCTTTATCATAAAATGTCATTATTTAAATATTCATTGACCGAGTAGAAGCATTTTTGCACAAACCATCTTTTAAGTTGCCTTCTAAACATATTAAGGGGCATTTTTTTTAAATCTTCTGGTAACTTGCCCTACCCGTCGCCTTAAGTAACACCCAGTAGATTAACAAGCACACACCCACACGACGGGCACATAACCTCGCGTCACTCCCGCCCCGCATACGGCAACGCCGGCGACACACGTGGGTAGAGCTAAAGCTATATGCTGTGCTAGATCCGGCTGCTGGGTGTTAGTACAGTCAGAATGTCATAAATAGAGGGCGGAGTACCGGTGGCAAATTTCACACAAAAGGTATGGAGTCGTTTTTTTATAATTATTATTTTAGGCTTGAATAATAAAATTATTCATTTACCTAATGTACTAGTATGGTACCTACTCGTAAATTGGAAGTAAGTACTTAACATTTATTTTCATAAATCGATTTCAGGAATACCGCCACCCCTACTACATAGTATAAAACAAAGTCGCTTCCCGCCGTCTGTCTGTCTGCCCCTAATGTATGCTTAGAGCTTTAAAACTACGCAACGGATTTTGATTCGGTTTTTTTAAATAGATAGAGTGATTCAAAGGGGAGGTCTATATGTATAATACGAGGGGCGTTCAATAAGTTCTCGGTATCGGCATTAAAAACAGAAATTATTCGTATCGTATAATTTTTAATTATTAAATATACTCTTTCTTGTTTTACGTGCATATATAATATAATTAAATCAATTTAATTTTGCACCATTAAAATGATTAAACTCTTGTTCGTCGAAATAAGGCTCATTTTAAAAATCAACGTAATTGCACAGATTTAATTGGGGAATATTTAATAACAAAGAATAAGAAGTAAAAGTAAAAGAGTTGGTCTAGGTGACAGGGTAGATACTTAATTGTATAGAATGTACGTCCCTGAATAGCACCCCTGGTAATCTGCAATCTCTTCCAAACAGAAAAGTCATAAAATTGGCATTTAATTTTCTTTATTTTTTTCTAAGTCTACCTCCTTTAATTGCTATAAGTACGATTATCTTGTAACACTCTTCCGTGGTATTTACATACACATATTTTTCATTTATATTGACCCGATTTCTAGAAATTAAAAAAAATATACTGATGGCCAATAAAACCCACCTTTAACTTTGTTAAGGGAGCTGTGGTTTAAAAATATGATTATGAGATTATTTTTTTCCAGACTTCTAAATAGACAAATAGCTCACTTTAAAATCAATATTCTGGATTACCGCACCAGAATCTTACCAAATACAACCTAAAAATCCAAAATAAAATCCTCCAATATTACTGACGTCAGAACATTTGCTGCCCCATCTTCTTTGTTTAACTATTAAATTAAACAAATTAATAATTTTTTTTATTTTTTTTATTTAGTGTATTCATGAATACAATATGAAAAATAATCAGAAATTATTATCATGAGACGTGATCATGTCGATACCGAGAACTTATTGAACGCCCCTCGTACATGCATGTATTATCACTATATAGTATATAATATATATAAACCCGTGCAAAACCGGGGCGGGTCGCTAGTACTAGATATTTGCTTCCCAATTTTATTATTTAGCTTTCATTGGCCCAGTGTCTAATTACGTATATGTACAATGCCTCGAGGGCCTTTTTAGGGTTCCGTACTTTAAGAGTAAAACGGGACCCTATTACTAAGACTTCGCTGTCCGTCCGTCCGTCCGTCCGTCCGTCCGTCCGTCCGTCCGTCCGTCCGTGCGTCCGTCTGTCTGACACCAGGCTGTATCTCGAGAACCGTTGAAGTTGAAATTTTCACAGATTATGTATTTCTGTTGCCGCTATAACAACAAATACTAAAAACAAAATAAAATATTTTTAAAGGGGGGTTCCCATACAACAAACGTGATTTTTTTGCCGTTTTTATTGATAATCGTAACCCTTCGTGCGCGAGTCCAACTCGCACTTGGCCGGGTTTTTTTAGATTTAACGTAGTTTTAATTTAGTTTAATTTAGTTAATGTTAATTATCATCTCGTGTTTACTTTAGAAAATAAATCATATCATTACGTATATTATATTACCCTAAACTGCCCTAAGATTTTTTTCATACCTCATTTGTTTTTCAGAATTGTACTCACCACACTGCCGGAATCAGCAAAGGCATATCACGAGTGCACGGTCGTGTTTCTGACACCCGGCGAATATAAAATAGATATCCAGTGCTCCACAACAGAACCAGTTTTCGATGACCCGTCATCTATAAGGGAGGCAGATCACCAGTCCTTGTTACAGGCCTGTGCAGAGGTCAGCCACACTTGGAGATTCATACCGCCGGTCGCTATTAGTGTAACTGATTAATTATTATTTATTGTTTGTTTGTTATGAATTTGAAGTTTATATTGGCATGTTTATAATTTTTATCTGAGGCTCTTTATCATTAGTGAAGCACAGTTTACTTGTTAGGTGGCTAGATAATTAATCCCTGGCTAGACGGTCGCCACGCCACGCAGAACATTTTAGAATTAAATACATTCCGAACAGAAACCATAAAGCCCTGGCTAGACAGTTGCCAACGCGCCCCTCCGACCGAGCGACTTAGTAGACAGTTGTTTGCAGCAAAATTTCATACTACAGCGGTCGGTGCCGACCAAGGTCGCTCGGTCGGAGTGGCGCGTTGGCAACTGTCTAGCCAGGGCTTTATGGTTTCTGTTCCGAATGTATTTTAATTCTGAAATGTTCTACAACTAAAATTAAATAAGTAGCTTGCGCTAATGGTTTAGGTGTAAAATATATTTTTCATTTATTATTTAAAAAAGGTGTTTTATTTTATGCTCATTTTAAAAATACCTATGTTAGAAACAGAAGTTAGAAAACATGTTTTTACTGAAGGAACTATAATTGGGATTTTTCAAAAGGGATCGCTCAGATTTTTAAACGGTCTCAAACACGCATGTGATTTCCTGGAGTTGGAAGCTCCCGCTAATAAAAAAGAAGGTATTAAAAAAAAAGAGTCATTTAGTCTCAGATACGTTATTGCTAGGGTGCCACAGTGAGTGGCACTGCGCTGCTACAAGCAGTAATCACATCCAGGGCCCGTAGCATGGATGGCGTTATCACGCGATAAGTGATAGGATAAGCGCGTCGTCTCGTTCTATCGAACGGTGTCAGCCAGGGACGGATGCTCTATCCTGTCACTTATCGCGTGATAAGGCCATCCATGCTACGGGGCCTGAATTACCTCATGATTATCGAATAAATATTTTGATGACTTGTATCTGTATGCAATCATTACTCATAGAGTACATCTGAATGTACAACTGATGGCTATTGTGTTTTTCCTCCATACACCCTAATCTCTCGTCCTTCGTCGTGGCCGTCATGTATGTAGTCCCATTCCTGGCAGTTATTCTCCTTACAATCTCTCGACATTTCGCTCTGTTGTTCATGACTTTGGTGAATTCGTGCAATGGGCCGCCTATAATATCCTACTCTAATAATAGTAATAATAATACAAAGTGAAAGTCTCTGCCGATGTACGTTCCTCTCCCCTCATTTCCGTCGGGAGTAAAAACGGTCGACGTAGCGTAGAGAAAGTTTAAGTAAGTATCCCCCATATATCTACGGGTCTCATAGAGGGAGTCACCCACACATACACACATGAGTGACAAAGATGTATGCATAGGCAATACCGCAAGTGGGAACGAGATACAGTGTCATATTTTCTGTCCCTCATCGCGTATACGGATTTTTTGTTTGCCACCACACCTGACAAAATTTGTACTGAAACTGACACCACCATGACGCCACCGATATAATACGACTAAATTATAAATGACATTAGACGTCAAGAGTGTGTTAGCTTCTGATACTTCTTAATTTAGTATGGTTAATTTACCATCGTCCCTTTTGGGTATACGCTAGGACGCCATCTATATATCCTCTCAGAGAGTATATAATCACTACGTTTTATATCCTCTATCTACGATGATCACGGATCGGTGTCGCCCTCGGCACCCCTTGGCCAGTGTTGCTAATTCACAAGCTTTTTACTCTAAATTATAAGAATAATATAAAAATAGAATAAGTGCTACGGCCGATTACGACTTATGTAATATAGTTAATGAATTACACACTTTTGCATTTATAATATTATATAGTAAAGTAATATAGTTACCGGGAATAACGCTAGGAGGATGATGAAAGTAATATAGTTAGTGAAATTGTATCATGTGTAGACAGTTTTATAAAATTAAAAAAAACTGAAACTGTCACTGTCACTTTCACTTCACCCAATTGCCCACCGATGTTGTTTGTATTACGTTTGTATTCGAGTATAAATTTTATTTTTGAAGAGCTAAAATAATTGCAATTGAAAGACATTAAGTACATGAAATAATCAATCAATACAAACCAACAATAATATGGCACCACCGGTACACTGTGTTGTGAAAGGATGCAAAACGACGCTTTTCAACAAAGCTCCCGGCACGGCATTCCATTCGTAAGTAATATTTGCTTGAAATAAATCAGAATTACGTTTAAATAACTTTCTTTACTACCTCTAGTTTTCGTAATCCATTTTATATGACGTTAAAGTGCGCACCTTCCAAATTATACCATAAATATAACCGTCAAAAGTAAAATATACTTACCTACAGTATTACTTTTTTGCTTTCAGATGTCCATCTTCGCTTGAAATGAGAAACAGGTGGCTTCAAATTCTAAAGACTAGATGCTCCATCTTGGACTGGTCCAAAAGTAGAATTTGCTCAAAACATTTTGATAACAAGCACTTCGATGCCCAGAGAAGACTTAAACCAAATGCGATACCTACCCTATTCCCTGCAATAGGGTCAGATTCAGTATCTAAGACTATTACTAAGGTAAATAATCGAATATTTACTGAATATTAGTTTTATGTATTGATATGTTTTTGTCACATGAATAAGATGTTGAAATGTGTGGTCGGCAATTTAATAGGTGCGTCCACACCAAACGCACGCTCACCCGAGCGGCTCGCCCGAGCCCTCCACACGCTCACCCGAGCCGCTCAGGCGAGCTTGCGGAGGGCTCGGGAGAGCGTGCGTTCAGTGTGATGCGGTCAGCCGATTTTACCTACCAAAAACGCTCATCCACAAATAGGTACCTTTAAAGTTGAGACTTTGTTTTATACTATGTAGTACTAGTATAGTATGTATGTACCAGTGTGTAACCACCATACGATAAATAAATAAATAAGTACATTGCCAGTAGGCAATGTACTTATTTATATTATATTATTGTATGCTACTGCATGGCGCCGCAGCCCCTTTGATTTCGCCCAAAAAGCCGACAACACTCGGTGAGCGTGTGGCCACACAAAACAACCGTCCACACCGGCTCGGCTCAGGCGCGCCGTTGCTCGCCGTCCACACTTAGCGCGCACACTAGGGCGAGCCGCGCACGGGTGAGCGGCGTGCGTTTGGTGTGGACGCACCTAATAAATGCAACATCACAAAGGCTAAATTGTCAATAACTGGCCACTTAGCATGCATCTTGTGTGTAAATATATCTTGACAACAATGTAATTCTGTGTATTATTCCACTTTTCAAATATTTTGTAATTCCATTATCTATGTCCCATATTCTATACATTTCATGTTGTTATTTAAGTTACAGAATGCAGACGCAAAGTCTAAGCTAGATAGGTCTCTCAGCAAACTGACTCAAGCTGAACTCATGTCTGACATCAAGTTTACTCTAGTCCGAATTAAGGAGCCCATAAATTTGAGTGAATTTGTCAATGATGACTTGAAATGCAAGCCTGATGCCCCAATGGAAGCCAAACTTTGGGTATTGATTAAGAAACAAGAGTATCTGAATAATATGCTGACTGAGGCTGTTGTGAAGAATAATAAACACCTCGAAGTTCTGCAGAAGAATATGTCAGATACTAAATCAGGCAGAAGAGAAATGGAACAAAACATTGAGAATTATAAATATGTTGTTAAATGCCTACAGGAGAAGCAAGCTACTTTAGAAGAACAAGTGGAGATTTTGACTGCTATTGAGTCTCGGTAGTACTATGAATTGAACTAATTTCCAATAAAGACTTCCCACAAGCCTTTTTATTTGCATTAAGGTATCAATACTTTGTTTGTCTCCATGTTCAAAGTAAATATAATAAAATATTACCCATTTATTTCCTTAAATAACTTTAATTACAAGTTGGGTATATAAGTTTAGTGCTCGAAATTTATTTAAGGACCTCTATGAGTAAAGGCCTCCTCTGTTCTACTCCACATTTTCCTGTCTTGGGCTTTTGATACCTAGTTTCCAGCTGCTACATTTTTTATTTCATCTAGCCATCTCTCAGGGGGTCTGCCTCTTTTCCTTTTTCCGAGAGGGCCATCCGAATGTGTTAGATTATATTTGATTTTTTTATTTCATAATATAAGATTACAATATAAATTAAATTAAGCTTAATCTATATGAATTTATATCATGATCGTGAAATCATCACAAAATCGAAAAACTTGCTGAGAAACCTTATATTTATTTTAAAAGACCTATCGATTGATGTGCCACACGTGGCCATACGATGTTTTTCTTTTTTTTGACTTGCAGTTATATGCATCGAGTGCACCTCTAAAAGAATATTTTTTTTGTCATTTCATTTTAGAATTACGTAGCAGCTAATAAAATACACTAATCCTCTAAATTTTATTCAAATACACCTTATAGTTTTCGAGTAAAATGCCTGTGACATACGGACAGACGGATTGACGGGCAGTCATGACGAAACTATAAGGGTTCCGTTTTTGCCATTATGGCTACGGAACCCTAAAAAGGCCCTCTAGGCATTGTACCGAGTATGCTGGCAGTATTTCTTCGTTGAACTGCAATGCTGATGCGTTGCACGAGAAAACTGCCAGCTCTTCGATTACCAGTTATGGTGATACTAATGCTGAAATGACTGTCGATTCTGTAAATTCCTACAATTGAGGAGTTTAACCACTATCTTGAAATAACTAACAAAGTTGAGGAAAGCCTAATTTTCGACCATGGTTTTCTACTATGTCGCTGAACCGAATTAGTATGTATTGAAAGAAAGAAAGAAAACATTTATTTATATATATATATATATATATGCCAAAAGTTGCCCCACCCAAGATATCTCGTGTAACCATTTTTGATATTTGATCGGTTGTATCGATGTCAACAATATTTAAAAAAAATATCTTCTAAGTACCTACACCACCACTTGCAACTTACCCCGGGGTGCTTTGAACCTCTACGGAATGGCCTATTTATGCTTATTAAATTAACGAAGTAGACTCTCGTAAAGTAGGTACCTAACTATAGACGAACTTAAATAATAACGTGTCTTCGTTATAAAAAAAAGATCGGCTCGAATTATTTTTTCGCAACTATTCTTGCAATAAACTATCGTAAAATGAATGGAAGTCTTTAGGCAAAATCGGCTTATGAGATTGCAAATCATCAAATCTTCGTTTTTTAATAGGGACGGGTCCAGAATATAGCTGAGGAATCACTTGATGTTCTGAACTTTCATTGAATCTTTGAGGTAGAATAGTCCAGTGTCATCAAAGCGAAATTTAAACTCAATCGGACTGTGAGGTGTATATTTTAAAGCCCTCAAATCTACCACACATGGGTCACCTACTCCAGGTCTCCACTCCACTTTCCAGGTCTAATAGATGTATATTTAGTACTTAAGTGTCGCATAGTTTTTGAAAAAAATACCAGTGTACATATTTTACATTGTACTTTTTAGTCAAATATGCCTCTTTTATTGTTATTACTTTTACAAAATCGGCAGGCACACTAAGTTCTCTGTTATTAGGGTTCCGTAGCCAAATGGCAAAAAACGGAACCCTTATAGATCCGTCATGTCTGTCCGTCCGTATGTCACATCCACTTTTTTACGAAACTATAAGAGCTATACTGTTGAAACTTGGTAAGTAGATGTATTCTGTGAACCGCATTAAGATTTTCACACAAAAATCGGAAAAAAAAAGTAAGTTTTGGGGGTCCCCATACTCAGAACAGAAACTAAAAAAAAATATTCATCAAACCCATACGTGTGGGGTATCTATAGATAGGTCTTCAAAAATGATATTGAGGTTTTTATTATAATTTTTTTCTAAACTGAATAGTTTGCGCGAGAGACACTTCCAAAGTGGTAAAATGTGTCCCCCCCCCCCTGTAACTTCTAAAATAAGTGAAAAATATAATTAAAAAAAATATATGAAGTACATTACCATGCAAACTTCCACCGAAAATTGGTTTGAACGAGATCTAGTAAGTAGTTTTTTTTAATACCTCATAAATCGTAAACCGCAATTTATTTTACGGAACCCTTCATGTGCGAGTCCGACTCGCACTTGGCCGCTTTTTTTTACTTTGTCAATTTTAAAGATGATAAACATGTTAAAAAAAAACTTAATCTTTATGGGTAACATTGTATTAAATAAAAGCATTAGGTATGAAACCTGACGTACGAGAAAGTAATCGAAATATACCTACACAATACAATTAATATAGGTACCGTCGATTTATCGACGTTGAAGTCTGTGCACGTCTGTACACCATACGAGATGTAGTTATATTAGTTTAATGAGTTAGTAAACGAAAAAATTAAAAATAAAACAGATACGAGTTTTTATCAAAGTAGTGACGATATCTTGTTTAGATACCTACGATATTTTTGAACTAACGATTACTTATTATATCGACGTTGGAGTTTGTGCAGCATACGAGATGTATTTTTATAAGTTTAATGCGTAAATAAACGAAAAAAAAAAAAATCAGATGCGAGATTTTTTCAAAGTTGCGACAATATTCTACTTCGACCTAGAAATGGAAATAAAAACCAAAAAGGAGAAATTCTTTTTTTGACTCTAGTCTATTCACATTTAAGAGCAAGTGAAATCGGATTAATATGCGCATTCAATTGCCACATAAAACAATGCCACGTTAAACGATGAACTGGCTAGTTTTTTTTTTTAAATCTATTAGAAAAAAAATTTAAAATCGGCACACGGGACATCTCGTCTCGCATTTGTAACGATACAAGCAATAGATTTGTCTAATAAAAAGGGAATTACAGTTTTTTGGGTCAAAAAACACTGCATTGTATATTTAATTGTAATGGTATGTTTGGCTTGCGTATGATAGGGGGCAGGAATTCGTTCAAAGTAAATAAATACACAGAAATCAAAAATATTCATTTTATTTAAAACCCGCTAAGTTTTATATTTATTAGAAAATAATTTAAATACATTTCATAAAATCACTAAACTTCATCTATGAGATGTTAATAATGAGAAATATACAATAAAATCTCCAATTATAGGATACAATTCAGTCTTACATAAAAAAATGCACTATTAAAATTATTTCTTTCTCATTTGTTTTTCCAGTATTTCTCTTAATTTTAATTTCTTATTGGTTTTGTCAGCTAGGGGTCTACCAAGGGGCACAACTTCCATTTGTTGCAAACGGCGCCTGAACTTTTGGTAGAATTCCAGCACACTGGTGTCAGCCCAGACATGTCTGGAATCAAAATCTAATACCCGCAACGTGTCTAAACTCTGTGCCCTGCTAAGAGCTACATAAGCCTGTCCAGCTTCAAATATCTTTGATAGAGACATTTCCACACAATCTAATGTCAAACCTTGTGATTTGTGTATGGAGAATGCCCAAGCCAAATTCAATGGAACTTGTCGCCTGCACAATAGGCTTCCACTGGAGTTCTTCACATACCAACGCTCAGACCTGGCTGTATACTCTTTTTTGTTCTTAAACCTCACTACAGGATATCCTTCTTCAAATCTAACTACCACTCCTCTAGCCCCATTTACTAAACCTGCATTCACATTTATATTTTTGAGTAACATGACTTGTGCTCCAGTTTTTAATATTAGCTTTGATGGAGCTATGGTTTGCATATCAAGTGTCTTGCTAGAATGCTCACTATCTTGAGATGTGAACACTTTTTCTTCACCTTCCAAATCTTGTAATTTGGAGTTATTTATCATTTTAGAGTCATTGGTGTGTGAACACAGCCTTGTAGCAAGGATGCCATCACTTTCAATCTTCTGCCTAGCTGTACTTATAAGTCTCTCAGTAATCTCCTTAGTCACTCTACCTATCCTTATACTATTCAATATAGAAATAAATTCTTGATCCTTTTGCCTATGGACTTCCTTCAGTTCATAACACAGCTGTACACATCTATCCCAGCATTGTGTTTGGAAACAGAATCTCTTTCCCGTCTTCCCTTTGTCAACCACTGGTGGTAACTGAAGGAAATCACCACAGAGTATAAGGTGGATCCCTCCAAATGGTTTGTCATTTTTCCTTACATGTCTTGCAACTGCTTCGACTTTCTGTAATTTGAAATGAGCATGTAAGTTAACACATCACACATAAATGATGAAGCACCTTGTAATGAAAATAGAAAATGAATAAAAAAACCTTATGTATTTACCTCCATCCGGTAAACGAAATGTTGGCAGACCTTACAAGCGATGGGTTGATGATATCATCCAGACAGCTGGCAAACATTGGACAGAGATAGGAAGACAAAGAGAGGAGTGGAAGAGTTTGGAGGAGGCCTTCACCCAAAGAGGGATCCATATTCAGCAGATATAAAACTATGAAAAATATAACTTCAACTACAAATGTAATATGGAATATAAAGGCTTAATAATAAATGTATTTACCTCAAAGAATGAGCCATCAACCATGGATATTTCATCAATGATCAGATGTTTGCACTTCCTCCACTTCTGTGCAACAAGCGGTAGCTTCAATGCTCTGGCACACAAGGTTTCGACAGAGCCACTTCCATCTCCAATACCAGCAAATGCATGTAGAGTTGTACCTCCTAAAATAGCAATAAAGTATTATTTCATTGAACAATCCCAGACCGACTGTACCTGTACTGATTAATTCTCAGTTGTTATCTAAAAAAAAGTGAAAAACATCTTACCAACATGGCAAGCTGCAACTCCAGTAGAAGCAGTGGCCACTGTGACATCAGGTGGTAATGCTGCTACAATCCTTTTAAGCAGAAAGCTTTTGCCAGTTCCTGCAGATCCCGTGAAGAACACATTCTTTCCCCCGAGGCAAGCTTCCAGTACTCTTTGCTGCTCCAGGTTCAAAGAGCTAGTTGTTGTGAGGGGTGATGGAGAGTAGAGCTTTTTAGGTGCAGGGCCTCTTGTAGGATCATCATTCTTACGCTTCTTTGAAGGAGGGGAAGGCGTAGTCGTAGTAGATTTAGGAACTTTACTTTTAGCATTATGTATATCAGCTACAGTTACTGGACTTATTTCTTCAAAAGACTGTGATTTTCCACTGAGTAATTTGGCTCTCATAGACTGTTTGGACGGTGTAGTAGTTGAGGATGCTTCTTTGTCTCCAGTCATCTTCACGAAAATGGTCCTTAAAAATGACACGAGATTCGTAGGCGGCGCGTTGGATATAAAAAGCGTACAACCAGCTTCTTGGAATTTAACGCTGGCTTTACCTTCTGCCATGAACTTTTTGAAAACGTTTATTCCTTTTAAGGCCAACCTGATAGCTGCGTTTTTCTCACTTGATATTTCCATATACATTTCACGAAATTCATTACGAATAAGTCGAAGTGATGCAGTTCTGTGGTTTACCTTTCTTATGATAGATCCCTGGGGAGTCGTCCATTCTAATGTTGTTGCACAGGACAAAAACGAATCTCCTCCCTCCATGATTAAAGTTATAGAGAAATCTAAAGCTTTTATCTCATTAAATTAATAAATTTAAAATGCAAGAGTGCGCAAACGCAGCGGTGCCATGATATTGCAATGACATGACAGCTGTCGGGTGTCGGCGTATTGGGTCACTAACCTGAAACCGTCCTCAAACGGTCCGAAATGCATTATTGAACTTAAAATTAATTCGCATTTCTCATCATCAATATTAGTTTTGATATAAAGTGTTTTTAATATAACAATTTTAAACACTTTATGTTATGGTCGCACCGCACCACACTTGGCGGTTCGCGTTGCGTCGTTGCCTCTCTTTCATTTGCCGTAGGAAGGAAAAAGGTGCAACACGAATATTTGGGCAAACACCGCCATGTGTAGTGCTACCATTATGACCATGACAAGTAAATGTTCCAGGCGTTAAAGTTCACAGTGTATTTAACTCCAATTCGGACCATAAAACGTCGGAAACGGATATGTCACTTTTTGAATGAACAAAGGAATGGGATATGGCGACTCAAAATCAAAAACAAACATTTAAATTGTAAGGTACAATAAAAATGAGTTAAAACCAGTCTCTATTTCAAATGTTCATCTTATATTAAATCACAGATTTTTTGAATTGCTAACTATTGCCATTTATTACACACCTGGCAATTTGTCACAACTTGCTATAGTTGGAATGAGATAGCAATACATGATACCTTGTATAAATATTATTTTTATGTTTTTTCCATATCTCGGGACCATGGGGTCCCGGAGTTTTGGAAGGCATGCGTGGGGCCGAAGCCAACAGCACAGAGGCCCTTTAAAACAAAATTAATCTAAAGCGAGGGATACACATGGCGGGTACCATCTCCGACCGCACAACATGATACAACCGGCGATGGTCCCCGCCAGGCGCAAAGACTATTGCAGTGCAGCACTGTGACTGCGATGGAAACTAAGGTTATTGGGTTGAATGGTGGGTGGACTGGAACATGGGTTGTGGGAGGAGACTAGCGGACACCTGCCGTGGCAATCAGTCTCAAAATTGTAAAAAGGCAGGCGGTGACTCGCCAACTCGCTAAGTGGTCCCACAAAACAGTCGCACGCACAGTGCGACAATGGAGCAACACGTCTGAGCGGCTGTGAGGTTGTCGAGAGGTGAGTCTGCGGTGCGCCAGATCCCGGTGTTCCGTTCAAGGGCCGCCGGCGTTATGACATTTTACACTTCCAACCTGGAGCATAGGTTCCGCTCTTGCGACTCCACTCTGGCCGGCCGGCTAAGGCAAGCACAAAGGCGAGGGCCAGATCACTCGGGCCCTCTGGAGGTTAGGGGTCCGCGGTGTCGCCACTCACCGTCAGCTCGCCACAAGCTGCCCCCGCGGGCTTATTTTTATTATTATTAGCCTATTATTGCCTACGACTGCATATTTATTTATGAAGTGTGGGCGTGTCTTTGTGACACAAAGGCCTCTTCCAGCTTGTATAAATATTAAATATATATAAATACAATTAGTCTAGTTTTCCCTCTGGGTTGGAAGGTCAGATGGCAGTCGCTTTCGTAAAAACTAGTGCCTATGCCAAATCTTGGGATTAGGTTAGGGGTCAAAGCGGACCCCGGGCTCCTTTAGGGGCACAACTGAGAATAATAACGCTAGGAGGATGATGATGATGATATAAATAAAATAATTAATAAAGTAAATAAATTAATAATTCCAACGAAAAAGGCACACACTGCACTGCGGTGTATATTTATCGAGATATTTTACGTAACAATTACCTACAGTGAAAATTCCTTTCAGAGAAAAACGAAAAATCACGCAAAAAATTGTAGATGCCACGGACGGTAGTTAAGAAAGCTTAGGTTCAAACATGTATACTACCTGCGACGCGATCTGAGGTACCTACCTCTGCTTGGTAAAAAAATACTTTGTTTTACCGCCCTCGGTACTGTTACTTTAATATCCTCACACAATACCTAGCACAAACAGCTGCCTACCTAGGTAAATGCGAAAGAATCAATGAGAAAAAAACACTTCAGCTACAATGTACCTAAGTCCTAATAAAAAAACAAAATACAGTCCAGGGCTGTTATTCGCTACGCGTTAATGCGGCTCACCCCGCCGGTCACCCGTTACGAAACTAGACCGCTACCTACGCTTAATTACTACGCATCGCGGTGTCAAGGGGTCAATCAACTTTTTCTTGTTGTTATTCTGTCCCGGTAAGCCAAGAGACAACAGTGACAGACTTTCTTATAAAAAATACTATAAACTGGACTCCTATCATGCTAAGGAGATGTGCCACCATGGAATGGGTTTACCAATATAACAAAAACACGTTTTTAGTGGATTTAAACCCCATAAAATATTAGTTTTAAAGGGTGACCCAGGAGACGTAGCCATGGCAACGAGCAACGAGAAATAGTTGATTGACCCCAAGGTATAATTGTGTGGGTGAGCGTTGAGGTGAGCTTAAAACAAGTTACAGAATAGGGGGGGCTGGATCATAACTTTGTAAATCCACAAATCCCACGACCGACGCGTGGTGTAGGCACAGTTCTCGTTAATGGATCAATAAAACAGTACAAATTTCGTATTTATTTCCATTTTATTTCATTCCCGGAGACAGGCTGTCAGACTCGACGGCTAATAATTCATCGGCGGTTCGTAAAGCGCGGCTAAAGATAAACACACTGTCAGAACTAAACAGAAATAGCTCATTATGTATTTCAAAACACTTTTTACTTACCTACAGATATGGATGTAATTGTAGTTATTTGCATAGCGACTTAGTTAAACTAAATTGAAATATGATGATGGTCAACGGTTTGTTTATTTAACCCAGTTTTGGACTTTTTGTTGACTTGTTCGGTCATAATCGGCAAATATGCATAATTACTTTTACCTACAGGGTTTATTATGTCTGCTAAGCATAGACAGGTATATGCAGGTAATAGGTAAGTTGAGAATCTGTTGAGGTTGAAATTAGCTAACGAATAATTAACTCTAAAATACATTCCTTAAGTGCATTTCTGCAAATTTAACAAATCTCTACCATCGATTACGTAGTAGGTATAGGTACCTACTCATCTTAAGTACTTAGAAAAAAAAAATAACGGTAAGTACTTACAAATAAAATACTGGGGAATGAGTTTCTGCCAAATATTTAATTTTGGTACAGGCTTTCATTGCCGACTGTACTTTTCTGTATACCGTCATCAACTATTTACTCATTGAGACGATTCTAACGAGCCCAAACTCAACGGGGTTACGTGGGTTAAGTAGGTAGGTACTAAATTACCATGGCCACCTTCTCCATTATCAGAGCAGCTCGATGATTACCATAATATTAAATTGTTATCCAAACTATAGGTACCTTTACCCAAAATTTCAGCTCAATCGGATAACGGCAAATGACATGAAAAATGGATTGCAAATTTTGACGGACAACTTACTTACATAATATACGAGTAGGTATGTATATATACCTACTTACATAACTACATACGAACAGTGCAAGTTAAATAAATGCTTGTAATAAAAAACCTTGAAAAATATTATTCTATCCTGTCGCTTATTGCTTTTAAGCGTAGCCCTGCGTGGCTGCGTGCTTGAAGGAAGCTTGTAGTTTAGCTGTGTTGTTTGTTGAGGGTTTTACGGTTTTTGACGAAAAAAAACCTGTAAGTAGCATAGTTTTTACATAGGTATTTTTTTTTGTAACTACTAACTAGGTACTGCAGAATAGAATATATGATTTTAGTACCTATACTCAATAATTGTTTAATATATTTTTTTACCTTTCCTCCTGAAGCCTGGTCATCCGGAACCTAATGGTTTCAATTTATTTTAGAGACAAATTATACAGCCGCGTGAAAAACACGTAGTTAGATAAACATGTTAAATAGGTAGGTATATGAAGAATCTGCCAATTGTATTACAGTAGGCATCTAGGCATCACAAATGCATCTAAGGATAACGAATTTCAGTTTGGCATTCAATTAAAATAATATAGTTAGCTACTATTCCATTAGCAAGAACATTTCTAAATAACCTCGCAGTTAAAGCTAAAGTAACGTGATCTGTAGACAGATGGACAAGACAGTGTTATTATCGTTTCAGAGCCCCTCTGTGCAGATTCTCTTGACGTAACACGTAACCCGTACACGAATTTCATTACACCTCTTACTTCTTCAACCTCGTAAATTACTAACACCGTTACAGCAAAGGGAGTCTTAAAACATTCATCTTAAGGTTCGCATGTCAATGTTGAGCAAAATTGAGATAGTTGGTTAGGGAAGTAAATATGCGATATTTCAGAAGCATGCTGTGACAGAAACCATTCCTCGATGCCAGGCGATATATGAGGTCATCAGTCAATCTTGTTGTGTATTATGGGCGCTTGCGCGTCAATCTACAAAAGTGCCGTTTTAATGAGCTCATATTTGCCACGAGTGAATAGGTACTGAAGAGACTACTTACATATTACTATTAGTCATGAGAAAAGCTATCCTCTTCAAGGCTCAAATGATCACTATACCTACCTACGTATGATAGGTAAGTAGGTAGCTCGATAATCAGTTAATCATCTCTCATCGAAAGTTCCCAATAGGGAACATTACTGCAATGTTCTGCCGCCAGAGGCAGCACTAACACTAATAGTAAACCAGTATAGAAATATAGGGATTCACACCAACACATGCAAAATTGATTGTCAAATGAGTGACAAGGATGCTTGCATAGACAATACCGCAAGTGCGAACGAGATACAATGTCAACGCTGCTAGTGTCGCCACCTACGAAGAGTTTTGCGTAATGTTCCCTATTAAGCAATACGTAAACCTATAAAACTGTATTGCTCAGAAATATGACTTTATTTATGCTGCAACTGATTTTCGCAAGATTGCAGCATTAAAATGAAATAATAGACGTTCCAGGCGGGATATTGGGTATAATAACATTTTATTCGAGGACTTGGATGCCAACGGAAGCCGATACTAAATGTATCAACACTCGTCTGCTTTCAAAGTAAATATGAACTTATTTTCATCGGTTGCGATATTTAACGGCGGGGAATTAAAGTCGTTTCGATACAAATTCGTACTTGCTTACTCACTACTGGAATGGTATTCACAACTTTTACTGAATAACTTCAGGTGAACCAGTATAGCCACGACCTCTAATTACGCTTAGATGATACGAATCTCAGGATCAAGATAATATACTAGTGGTGTAGTGTAGTAGAGACAGGTTATGAAAAGCTTAGCTGCTTCAAGGAGAGTCAATAATCCCGTCTTCGCGATTATTTAGTACTTAATAAAATTTGACTGCATATAAGGTTATTAGATACAGTCACAATTCCATATCAGCCACGAGAATGCGCGCTTCCTATCGACACGACTATAGTCGTGTATAGGATATACATATCCTTATAAATATGTAGGTACCTACTGTACTTAGAGTCTTTATTGTCAAATATTACATTTGTGCGCTTTATTAAGGCGGATATCAATGCAGTAAACGAACAGTCACCTGCAAAAATCGCTTCAGTCACTTGCCCAAAATATCTTGATACCGGGCTCTACTGTCCATCTGAAATGTAGGCCATTATTGCATACTAATCGATTATTAAAATTATTAGGAAACGGGTCACTCACGCCGTTGAGGAAGCTTTTCGGCTCGATATTCGCTTGTAATAAAAAAAAATATATATATACATATATATATTATACCGGTAGACTATGGGCTTGTATATTGAATAAAAAAAAAGCATTTATTTCAAACACATTCTGTTACATTTATTAATTACCAGGGGTCCCCACACTATTAGGCTACCTACGCCTGCATCGTGGAGAACCAGTTAGAAAGTTTATATCAGAAATTAAGTTACCTTAGAATCTAGATACTTATTTCATTACATTTTTGGAGGCCGAAAAAATATAGAGTAAAAAAATATATACTGAACATTAGAAAGTATTTACTTAGAAACTAACTTAGATATCTAAAATATCTTCAGTCTCTGCGTAACTTAGTGAATTAAGAAATTTACAAATAAGTGTTTTTAAGATACCTACCGGTAGGTATACGTGTACTTGAACGGAACAGAATAAACGTTCAACCTGGCCTATACCACCATACAACATAAACTGGCATTGAAATTTGAATCAACTAACGTAAGAAGTAGAGTTGAATTTCGTTTGTTTCAAAAAAGGCCATAACAAAACAAATGCAAATTTATTCCAACCCAAAATGGTTTAAATTCCTTTAAATAATGTTGGCCGTATATATACGGCCGCGGTATAGGACGAGTTAATCGTATATACTGTTTATAATTGGCATCAAACCATACAGTAATAATGATAACTTCTGTCAACAATTCATTCTGCACACGCAATAATATTTGACCGCAATGCAGCAGTTACGCCTTGGCCACGACTTTGGTCTTAAGCGACCTGCGACCAGCGTTTTATCTGTTCATTGCGCGGTCGAGACGCGCAACGCACTATGGTTAGTTGGGATCACGGGCAATGAACAGATATACAACGCTGGTCGCAGGTCGTTTAAGACCAAAGTCGTGGGCAGGGGGTTACAGCTATCGCGGAAGAGTGCTTCGGCGTGCCCGTAACCCGGCACCTTGGTGACGAGATGGAACACCGTGGGGTTTTAGTCGGTAGTTCGGGCAGTTCCCGGGAGTCCGACATACCTGCCCTGGCTCCCCTGGCCGGGCGAGATGCGCAAAGGCATTTCCCCACGTAAAAAAAAAAAAAAAAAAAAAAAAAACATAAGGAGCAGGACCTAAAGAAGACAAATAAGACGAGGTAGCGCCGTCTCTTCAGCGGGATTTTTAATAAACCCTGAGGTTCATCCCATAATTCTATAGCAAGATCAATGAAAACGGCATTTCATTCAGATAGAAAAGAACAGTGTTGCTTTTAGAACGACTTCACAATCAGCCATATATACGACAATCACATCAATCACCCGCGGCCACCCGCCGGATTGATATCCTTTGGTTTTTACAACTTTTTAGTGTGCCTTACCAAAATTCGTCTAACCGAAACACTTTTTCTGTTTGTATGGCCCCCCATGAGTATAGGAGCGTCGCTACTCGCGACACAAATGTGCAGTAGAGGGGTAATCACGTAACCTTCCGAACGCGCGTTAGGACAATTTAACTATCATTTTTCCATATAAAAAGTGACATTTAGATCTACCTGACGCGCGTACATTGCGTCACGTGATCTGCTGGGATATGAAGCATCATTTCGTCGCCGAGTCCTAGCATTCGCCGACCTATGAAAACACAGCTACTTACAGGAAAAACAATGCACAGACGTGAAGGTGCTGTTAGGCCTACGAGCGCGTGAGCGGTGTGCACTACCCAGCACTTAGAGCACGAAATATATGCGCCCGGATAAATTCTAATTCAAAAAAAGCGGCCAAGTGCGAGTCGGACTCGCACATCAAGGGTTCCGTGAAATAAATTGCGGTTTACGATTTATGACGTATTAAAAAAAAACTACTTATTAGATCTCGCTCAAACCAATTTTCGGTGGAAGTTTACATGGTAATGTACATCATATATTTTTTTTAGTTTTATCATTCTCTTATTTTAGAAGTTACAGGGGGGGGGGGGACACACATTTTACCACTTTGGAAGTGTCTCTCGCGCAAACTATTCAGTTTAGAAAAAAATGATGTTAGAAACTTCAATATCATTTTTTAAGACCTATCCATAGATACCCCACACGTATGGGTTTGATGAAAAAATTTTTTTTGAGTTTCAGTTCTGAGTATGGGGACCCGTAAAACTTAATGTTTTTTTTTCAATTTTTGTATGAAAATCTTAATGCGGTTCACAGAATACATCTACTTACCAAGTTTCAACAGTATAGCTCTTATAGTTTCGGAAAAAAGTGGCTATGACATACGGACGGACAGACAGACAGACAGACAGACAGACGGACATGAAGAATCTATAAGGGTTCCGTTTTTTGCCATTTGGCTACGGAACCCTAAAAAGTCGCGTCCGCACCCTGTCTACTTCTGTATCCCGTACGCGACGCGTCCTCCTCTTATGTATCTAGTTTGTCTTTCGCCTTATCGTTGCAAGGTATTTGTGTTTGTGACACGCGGAATCGATCGCAGGAAACGGCAAAATTAGCGAACGTCTCTCATCTGTCGCTATCGCCTTACACTGAAAAGTCGTAAATGCATTAAAGCTAAAATATCACTAACGCCCTTTTAGAATAACAGGGCATAGTTGCATATTGCGTTTCTGAAATGCGATTGGTTTTAAGGAATTTAGACTTTAATCTTAACTTAATAAGAAGGTAAAGATTTACGTTGTTTAACAAATCTTGTCGTAGGTCCATGCGGAAGCTTTTGGTGACCCGCCAGCATAATATGAATCTAAAATTGTTTGAATGCCTACTACCTATTATAACTTATAGGTATCACTTTTAATTTATAGGTTGAAATAATAGCTCCATTACCTAACTTAATTTCGTATATAGGCATCATGATACACGCATTGGCATATAGTTTCGGGTCTTTAAGTTAAAGTAGGCTTTTCCGAGGGTTTTTATTGGTTAGTGTACCTACCTGAAACGGCATTTTCCGATATACCTACCTAAATATATAGTCAATAATAATCTAGAAAAATCAAATTCCGAACTATAGTTCGAAAATTGCTGACGGAACGGGACGTAGACACCTACGATTTCTCCTTAGTTCAGTTAGATAGATAGATAGATAGATGTTTATTTGTAAAGTCATGTACATGAGATCTTAAGATTATACAGAAAGGCTTCCATGACACCCTGTTAGGGCACACAAATGGTCTTATAAGTAACTTAATTCTATATTTCAGGTCATGTTTTTTTTTTTATGAAAAGTAATGTAAATGTCAAAAATATAAATAGATGTCAAGTTTAATCTAAGTTATACAATTTACTTAATTGGTTCAATTACAATTTACTTCCTACTATTTATTACTAAGTTACCTACTTTTATGATGCGTCAGGGTTTCATCATTTAAGAACTCCTCCACTGAGTAATAGCATTTATGAATGAGAAATGTTTTCAATTTTTTGTGAAACTTTTTATCACTTGGTTCGAATTTGATCTCGTCGGGTATTTTGTTTACAACTCGAATACATACAAAATGAGGCCCGTTTCTATGGATAGCTAGTTTAGAGTTTGGTATTTTTAACTTGTTTCTATACTGGTTCCTGGTTTTATACGTATCTGGTTTGACTTCAAATAGATCGGGGTTTTTGCTATAAAAAATAACGGCCTCCATTACATATATTGCCGGGAGTGTAAGTAACTCAAACTGTTTGAAAAAGGGTCGGCAGCTATTTGGAATCCGTATATTGGCGAGAATTCTTATGCATTTTTTTTGTAATACAAAAAGATCATGTGCATCAGTGCTGGTTCCCCATAAGACCACACCATATCGGAGACTGGAATATATGTGCGCGTAGTAGATGGATAGTGCAGCCTCAAAATCTGCATTTAACTTTATCAGGTTAAGCGCGTAGATAAACTTCGTTAATTTTGTCTTTGTGTATTGTATGTGGGCTCTCCAGTTTATTCCGGAATCAATGATCACTCCTAGTAATTTAAATTCTGTGACTTCCTCTATTTGGATGCTATTTATGTATAAGTTTAACAGTTACTCGGCCGGACAGGCATAATTCGTAAAAGGATCGTTAAATTATGTATCGCTTGGCTCGTCTTGGCGGGGGCACTACCGTGCCCCCAGATACCTACCTAAATATATAGTCAATGATAATCTAGAAAAATCAAATTCCGAACTATAGTTCGAAAATTGCTGTCGGGACGGGACGTGGACACCTACGATTTCTCCTTAGTTCAGTTACTCGGCCGGACAGGCGTAGTTCGTAAACGGATCGTTAAATTATGTATTGTAAACCGATATCTTCTAACACTTGCAATTAGAGCTAGACTAATGAATCGACCATTATCGGATAATGTTAGATTGTTTGTATTGTTTTTAGTTGGCAGGGCTCCGAGTAAGCCGTGTCTACGCGCATCTGCCACCTAAATACTTAATCATAAAACATTTTAAACTCGACCGAGGGCTCCTCACTAGTATAATCGGACCTCTAGATTCGTAATAACTATGCTGAATTTGGGGTCGAACTTATACTGGGTGGCTGTAGCTATGCGTTCGGTAAGCCTTATTAATAGTTATAATATCAGTCGCTGCCTATTTTATTCACAAATTCACACTAATCTGGACTGTGAGTTCGTCCCAAGTATAATTTGACCTCTAGAATAGTACAACAGTAGCTCAGGCTAATACATATTTATACTGACTGGCTGCAGCGATGCGTATTGCGTAGTGCGGTAAGCGTTGTGAACCAGCCCTGAAACCAAACGTCGTGTGAACGCCGGACAATGCAGGGTGACGCTGTTGACACCATCATGGTGTCTTTACGGGGACAAATTATATAACTAGGTATGTTTAAAATGGTGAGAACTCATTGTTTTCACAAATTTGACTCACCATCTTCGCTAAGCTATTAAAAAGCCTAGAAACGCGAAGCGAAGCGATTGTGTTGTGTGGTTGTGTGATTTTACTTGCAGAAAATATCGGATTAATTATCCCAAATTATGCGAAATCTGAAGTTATTGGCGCAGAAAGTACAAAATACTTAAATACATACAGGGTGACTGGTAATTCGACCTATTCCTTGAAAGGGGTTATACTAGAGCTAATTCGCAACAATTTATGTCCAGTCAACCAGGGGTCGATACTCGCTGGTTTCCGAGATATTCGAGTTTTTAGTTTGTATGAAAAAAATTCTCCTTGCAGCCTTAAGCTGGTGATTGTGACAAAAGTACTTCCATTTGGATGGTAAAAAACATTTTTGTCACAATCAGCACTTTAAGGCTGCGATTTTTTTTCAAACAAACTAAAAACGCGAAAAATTAAAAAAAATCGTGTTTTGACCCCTGGTTGACTGGACATAAATTGTTGCAAATTAGCTCTAGTATAACCCCTTTCAAGGAATAGGTCGAATTACCAGACACCCTGTATATTGAACCTACCTCTTAAGCATTCTTCATCATCTTCTTGCTTGAAAATTTGAAGTCAATATGTAGGTAACTAGGTACCTAATTATCCAAAATGTATACACAGTGGAATTAATATAATTTACTTTCAAAACAAAGTTTTAAATGACTTCAATTCAGTACTCCGCCAAGCCACATTAACATTTCCAAATTTTTTTCCAATTTACCACTTGAACTGATTTTCGAGAACAAAAGCGTTGATTTTTAAACCAATAAACCAAATCGCTGTATGTGGGCCGATAATATTTGAGGACTTCCGTCGATTCCTCAAGGATCTCAGAATTACCTTTGGCACTTCATTGTTTTGTTTGCTATTTCAACGGAATAATATCAGAATCTGTGATGTACTTATATAGTTTGAAGTACATCATTGAGAAGTTCCACACGCCATATGTGGTCTTCATCATCACTTCTACTTCACCAAATTTATGATTTCCGGGTGTAAATACACGAGTTATAATATAAAATACCGAAATTACTACACGCGTGCCTAATATATTTGAGGAGTTCCCTCAATTCCTCATGGTTCCCATCATCCAACTGGGGTTTTGGAAACAATGGGACCAATCTGGAAGCATATACTTTCAGTTAAAAAAAGAATTGTACGAATCGGTTCATAAATGACGGAGTTCTGAGGTAACAAACATTAAAAATAAAAAAATAAAAAATAATAAAAATACATCCGAATTGAGAACCTCCTCCTTTTTTTGAAGTCGGTTAAAAATTACAGACAAAATAACTTTTTTTTTAATCTTTATTTATTTAGAAAAGGGGTTTTGTCACGCAGTGACTATGCTACCCCATATATCTTAGGAGCAGTACTTTTTAGGATTACGTAGGGAGTTAACGCGGAACCCTAATCATTTCTCCATATCTGTCTGTCCATGTCTTAACTCATTGATCTTTACTACTATAGAAAGCTGCAATTTAGTTATACATTTTGTGTTGCAAGTTTATCGTATAATCTCGTTGGGACTGTCCTCAGTTTCCCCGCAGCTTTGTTACCGGCGCGGGCGCCGGTGCGAGCGCACACATGGGCCGCATCTGCGCAGTACCCCGCCCGCCCGGGCCGACAATCTTACCAATATCTTCCTAGAATGGCTACGAAATCTTTTGTTTTCATTGTCGTTACAGGCAGGTGCATAATTAAGAGAACATTTTCAGTAATTATTGTAGTTCAACTATGCGAATGTATTGATTATGGGTCATTCAACTGAAAACTTATTGGTATAATTGGATTCATAACTGTGATAAGAACTAAAAAGCCTGGAGATTTCTTGTAAATGGGTGTGTTACATAAATAAGCATTAAATAAGAAAGTAAGTATAGAGGATGATTCGGATACAGACTAAGTACCTACTTATCATAGATTCATAATCTCAGACGCAAATTTCATTATACCGCTCCTGGAAGATACTCAAAAACGAAATGATTTTTCATCAATTTCATCATTCAGGCCATCCTAGAAATATACTTATTCCACTTCCACTTATTCACGGTCGCGAGATCGTAGCGGTGCGGTGCGGGCAGAGGGTAGGTGTAGGTACACGATGTCGTTACCAAGGAATGATGAAAAATCATTTCGTTTTTGAGTATCTTCAATTAGGTACGTGTCACGTCACGCTTGTTTTTAATGGAACTAAGTTTACTAAGTGGATATATACCTACTCTATAGAAGAACAAACAACATTCAATTCAAACCTATACGTTAAATTGGCATCGCACCCACCTCCGATAAAAGTATATCTAAGTACTTACCTAAATATATAATAAAAATCATTTTTCAAAAACATACCGCTTAATTATCTACGATCAAAGTAATTAACCTCTACTGATAGTACAATTGGCAAATCATTTATTTTGCATTTCTGGACGTGGTTGTGATGTGTTGTTTCGATTTTTCATCAAAATCACTATGCCAGCTCAAGCTGGCCTCTAGGAATAAACTGTAGGTATTACTAGGTAGGTAATTCTAACCTACAGCCGAGGACCTTATTACAATGGAATCAGGTGCAAAAGTGTAAATATATCTTTGACGTCGGCTACTTACGCTGCCATTTAGCCATCACCTTCAGCCATACATTTTCGAAATACCGTATTGTGCTAAATTACATAAGACATGCAGGGGATAATAAATTGGGGTACTTTACTAGTCATCCTGTATTTAAAGTCTCGAGTGCAAGAACAATCATTTCATTCCATACAGCTACATTTATATTCAACCACCATTATTTTAACTTATATAAAAAGCTACGTGATCGTTACCAAGCTGTGAGGTAAGGCTTCTCGGACTTAAAAATGACTTAAAAGTTAAACGCACCGCTTTCATTTCCAAGGATTGATTCGATTCAAAGTTCAGGTGTGCGGGGTCCCAATCCGGCTAGAACAATAGCCGTTATCAGCAGGTAGCGTTAGCCTAAACAGTTCCTATAGATTAGCCATAGCCACACGTGTGATGCACTGCACAGCTGCGCGTGCAGATGTTTTATGGCTCCAACAATTCCAAGACTTTATTACGATGTGCCGTGCCGTTTAGAACCTAATCTTCGTTTTTATTATCGAGAAACAATGGTCATCGCCGTCGTCGACCATTTTGGCATACGGCGAGCAGATGTGGACGTGGGAAAAGGCGCTGGACGGCCTTCGGCATTTCACCAAAATAAATATAATTTACGCCCTTTAATTATTTCCGTTTTGGTTCTGTTTGCCGCTTACAATGAACAGTTTAAAAGTAAATACAACAAGGCCCTAAGCCAGATGTTGCCTAATAGGTATGCCGCTTTTGTTTGGAAATTACTCATCTCAGTTTTGCCCAGCCAGATGCCACGCTATGGCTACACTATGGCATTACCACCCATTTATGCATAGTAGGTACTAAAATAAAAAAAATATAGTTACCAAGCAGCATCCATAAAAATGCGACTCTTGCATATCATAATAATATTATGGCGTTATACCTAATACAAATACACAAGAACGGGGCAGCAAACGGGGCTGGGGCTGTGACGTGACGTGACACATCCCGGTGGCTCAAATGGCAGTTTAATGGTCGGTAGTACTTAAAATTGTATTACTTAATATTAATTTTATGTTGTAGGCACCTACTGAAACATGCGAACACGGCTTGCAAGGGACTCGTATGTATTTGCACGCTAAACAGCGGTTTTCTTTTTTAAATCTGGTATTTTATAACTAAGTTTTATAGAACTTGTGTTGTGTTGAGTGTAAGGGATCCGCGTTCGCTTCTAGCTATCAAGACAACGAATCCGCAAATAAATAATAAGGGTCGGCAACGCGTTACCAATATCATCAGACAGACCTTATAATTGTTTGCCACGGTCCTAGTATAAAAAAAAACCGGCCAAGTGCGAGTTGGACTCGCGCACGAAGGTTTCCGTACTTATTATCTATAAAAACGGCAAAAAAATATATTATTTTGTTTTTAGTATTTTTTGATAATAGCGGCAACAGAAATACATAATATGTGAAAATTTCAACTCTCTAGCTATCACGGTTCTTGAGATACAGCTTGGTGACAGACTGACGGACGGACGGACGGACGGACGGACAGCGAAGTCTTAGTAATATGATCCCGTTCTAGTTGTTTCGTGAAAACTCTGGATTAAATCCGTGTTTTCGCGAAAACTCAGGGCAGAACAGTACGATCGCGTACAAATTGTGATTTCATGGTAGGGTAGACTGACTGAGTACGGTTAAAACAGAGGTCGGTTGAAACAACGTAAATATCTCGCAAACCGTTGGCGAGACGGCGAGGGGTCCAAGGAGGGAAAGAAGCGGATGATCGGTTTATACACGAAAAACATCGTGACGTTTGTAGAAGACCCTATTGTATTTTGATCCCCAAAAGTAAGTATTTTCACTCGTAGAGCTTTTCAATTATCCTGGTTTCTATTTAAGTGAGAGTATTGAGTGTGTGTTTATTTGAAGTGAAGCTTGTGGATCATGTCAGCGTATCTAGTTTTACTGTATTCTCATTATTACTACAACGGCTTTTTTCCCGAAAGTAGGAGGTGGGCACGGTTGAAACGGGACGGTTAAAACAGAGTGATTTGCTTGCATTTTTTTGACATTGACTAACGAAAGTCAAAGTAAGTTTTCTTTTAATTATTTTCATGTATTTTTAATTAGTCTTGTTACGTTTAATATGCAAACAGTTTATTTGTGTGTTGGTTTAGTTAACTTACGAGTACTTAAATAAGGTGACAAATGACTGATAATATACGTAGAGTTTAACTTGTAAGCGCAAAAACGCTAGCTGATTAAAACAGTTCTTAAATTATACGTAATCTCGTAAAAAATACGAATTAAACACATAAAAGTATATTATTTTGTCACTGTTTCAACCACCCCTGGGATAGGGACAGTTGAAACAACTCGGTTTTCTTTTTCAATTTGATCTACGTACTGCTAAAACTAGAAAACCTGGACCCAAGAATTTATTGCCATTTAGTAGCTAATACACGATCTTTCATTTGATATATTTTCTTCATCTCACAGATTATAAAAAGCAAAACTACGGACGATATACGAAAAATTGGTTCAATCGTACCCAGTCTACCCTAAATCAAACCAGTCAAGTGCGAGTCTGTCTCGTGCACCTAGGGTTCCGTACAATTCGTAGAAACTATCACCACGCTTTATTAAGAAAAAAATCTTAGCATACCATAGCAATACTGTCCGAGTCCAGTTACCAGTATGCCGACTCACACACAGACGCAGGAGTAATCATCCGAAACACGAACAACCACAGGTCGATTGTTGACTGTTAGTCTCCGAGAGTCCCACACTCCCACAATATAAATTAATTCGCTGAAGGACGCACACTTTCCTTCTTTTCAACCGACGAAAAAAACGGAGGACGTTCTCAAGTCGACGCGTATATATATATATATTTTTATGTATGACCACGCATAACTTTTTACAGAGTAGTTCGATTTGGATAATTCTCTTTTAGTTGGAAAGGGTATATCCCGAAGTTGGTTCCATATAAATTTAAAAAAAAACAACCTTAAGGGTAGGAAAATAGGGGATGATTGAATTTTTTTCGTGGAGGAAACCTGTCATCGGGGGATGACTGGGTTATGTGGTATTTCTATCCACTAAAAACTCCACGGCGCGGCGGCCGGCTTCTGCGCTCTCATGCGGAGGACTCCAGGATCTCATACTGAACACTGGAGCCCTCCTCGCGCCTCGCCACATTTGGCTCGTCCATGATGGTTGCCTTCCCTGGGGTTTTTAGGTGAGTGCCCCGGCCCCCGCCAGAAACACTGCGACCCCGATGACCCCCTTTAGTTGCCTTCTACGACAGGCGGGGGAGACCGTAGACCTCTTCTTGTCCGAGCCTACACCTAGTAAGTAACCTAAGCAACGCTTGTACTATGGGTACTAGACGACGATATAGATACTTATATAGAGAAATAAATACTTAAAACTTAAATACATAGAAAACATCCAAGACTCAGGAACAAATATTCGTGCTCATCACACAAATAAATGCCCTTACTGTGATTCGAACCCAGGACCCTTGCTTCGTAGGCAGGGTCACTAGTCATAGTCACTACCAACTAGGCTAGAGCGGTCGTCAAGTGGACCAATTTCGATAATTCTTTTTTTATTTGCTAAAAGGTAATAACTTTCAGCAATGCGAATTTGAAGGAAAAAAATCAACACAAGTATTAAATTACAAAGTTAACTATTAAATGATTTTTGAAGAAAAAAAAAAATACGCTAGGTTTCGTCTCGTTATACTTTTCCGGTAATATTTACGTTAATGTTAATTATATCTACCAAGTAAATTTATATTATCAATTAAAGTACCTAGATATAAAATATAAATTGAATACATAAATACAATCACGAAAACTTTTAAAAAATAATAAATAAAACTACTTATTACTAAACTAAGGGGTCTCCCCTCGGCATGGTGCCGAAGATGCTGGCAGCATTTCCCCGCTGTATCGCAATAAAGGAAAAAAAGGTAAAATAGAGGAAGCTGCCAGCTCTTCGGTCCCCGGTGGTGTCGGTCAATTTTTTAAGAGCTCTTTGAAAAGATTGAGGGCGCTGGGTGGGACCCCATGGAACAAAGCAGTATTCAGCGCCGAGACCCCTATATTTGTTAACTTTGGCCTTTTCCGCGGCCTCTGCAGCCGCACCGGCTCTGGAGGACGTTCCGTGGAGATGGGATGGGGCCAATGTGTCGACGCAGGTGGCGTCCCACACCAGTAGCCGACCCATCTTCCACGGAATTATATATATTATTTTCAAAATTTTCGCTCGGTTTACCATTAATACCATTACCCCCATTTCCATGGTATTTTTTCAACATTTTCCGTTGTAAATCAATATTTTACCACTATAAAAAAAATCGATTGTGCAATTCAAGCCTTTGCGTGCAATTGGCCTACTAACTAGACTTTTAATTTTTGCAATCTTTACCTCTGCGGAACACCTAGCGAACCTACGGGCAAGCATGTTACCTCTGACTGATAACGCCCTACGCTCCCTTTCTATATCCTGGTCATCACTCAGGTCTTCAGCAATAATGTGACCAAGATACTTAAAACTTTGTACAACTTAAAGTACAACTCCACCAAGAGTGACGGGGGGCACAAAATAAGGCTTGATTTTGCCCGCCTTGAAAACCATTACTTCACTCTTTGCGGAGTTGTACACTAATCCATGCTGCTTAGCATAAGCTTCACATCTTCCAACCAGCTGTCTGTTTTACCTTTTTGGTCTGGAACCCTAAAAACTGTATTTTCGCGAAATCCCTAGTGTTTCGCCAAAATACGGATTTCGCTACTCTACGCCTTCATTTATATTAGGCTAAAAATGCTTTTTCACCTCAGCAGCTCGAACAAGCATATTTTGCTGCGTGAAAACAGTGAGCAAAATCCGATTTTGCTCACTCCGTGAGTCAAAGTAGCTTTTTAATTTTGATGTCGATCACTGATAGTGTGGGGTCTATTACAAATTCAGAATTCTTGAATTTTATGAGTAAATTATGAGCTCTACGAAAGCGACAGGAATAGGTTGATTCATAGTTCGACATTCAAATTTCAAAGTAGAACCCCAAGACAGCGCGAAGCAAGTACCCTGTTCGAAAACACACTTAACATAAGTATTTATAAGTTTAAACTACCGATAAATGGATACAAAGGAATATTATAAATTGAAGAAGAAAAACATGAAACATCGTCCGTTTTGCTTAAATAGGTAAACATGAATTTTCATACGCTGACCAATTAATTGATTCTAGTTTTAACAATCTTAATTTTTAAGAGCGTATAGGGTCATTTCGCCGGTTACGCGACCACCTTCGGTTGGCGACCACTTGAAGAACATGGTTTTTTCAATTGAAGATAACATCAATTCTACAGAGCCTATTGAAACAGTCAGTCGTATGCCTTATTGTTTGTAGTTATGGAATAGGAATTTACAAAAAAAACGAGAAAATATGCTTTCAGTTCACCAAGTCAGCTAAGTGGTCGCTAACCGGCACATGAAATTAGGTGGTCGCCAACCGGCGAAATGACCCTTTGTACCACAGATACAGTTAATAAGTACCGAAAGCACGCCCAGCGGGCGCCTCTTTAAAAAATGCGCTTTGTTAAATTGTTTAAATTTTTTAAAGGTATATTATTCTTCATTCTTGCGCTATTGATATTAGTTTTTAAATATAGAAACGACTAGGAAAAAATAAGTATCTATCCAATTAGGAAATATTATAGTGAAACCAGTGAAGAAGGCAGCAGTGGCGGCGGCGCGTGAAATATTTTGATGGGCAACCCGGAACATAAAGGAATGAGTGTAGAGTAAGTATATAGGCCTAAAAATGAATTTTAGGCAAGCCAGTGCGAATCGGCTTATATGCATGGGCGCTCAGCCACACAGTGGGCTGGAAATCGGCTTTCATAGACATATAGGAATCGAAGTAAACATTTGAAAGTTTTTTTTGCTTGAAATGGCTATCACTTCCCATTATTAAGCCAAATTATGATCCTGGCGTGATTTGGCACGAAAACTTATGAGTTATAATTATTTTCCGAAAAACTTGTATGGAGCTGGAACGAAAAAACTGGATATCTCGGGAACCGCAAAAAAATCACAAATATCGTTGCAGCCGGTTATTACTCGTACTACTAATTATTTTTGATTTTTAGATACTACATATTTCAGACGCAGGTGCGCTTTATTTTTTTAATCGACGAAATTTGTAATTAAATTTTTTCGTGTAATGGCGTACTATAAAGGTAAAATACAGAAATATGTATGTTTTGCATCTAATTTGCTCGATACATATTTTTTATAAAAAAATTATAACTCATAAGTTTTCGTGCCAAATCACGCCAGAATCATAATTTAGCGTAATAATGGCAAGTGATATAGGCAGACATTTCAAGCAAAAAAACTTTAGAATATTAACCTCGATTCCTATGTCTATGAATGCCGATTATCAGCCCACTGTGCGCCACTGGAAGGCAGTACCTAGTTACCCGAGACTCGCGTAAGTGCAACAGACATTAGTGTTGAATATTTCAAAAATAGCTCGAAAATATGAGTGAAACGTGTGAATACGACAGTATTTTAACAATAATACGGTTAGTTTTTAGTTAGTAGTGTCACTAGTGTCACACGAGAGTCACGAGACTCGTGTAGATTGCTAAAATGTGATTTGGTTCTCGCCTTGTCTCTCCCCGCTCTCTCGCGTGCTTCTAGTCTAGTTACCTTTTAGCCGCGCTGGGGAGTTAAAACAAGCAGTAACGAACGCCGAAACAAGTTTTCTTCCTGAATATTCACAAAAGAATAGGTAGGTACGTAAACGCTTATGAATATTGTTTTATGTAAATATGTTCTCACTGCTGAGGTGAAAACTGAAAAGTTGCATGTGTTACTCGAGAGCAAAAGTATTTGCTTCTTGTGCTTTTGAGTCCCTCGCTGCGCTCAATATTCTAACTTTATTGAATCTTTTGGTTCCTCGGGACTCAAAATCAGCACTCGCAGCAAAAATATACTTAATTTGCTCTCTTGTTGCACAAATAACTATTATATAAATAGATTTTCCTCCCCAGCTTTGTTGTGGCCGCCAGTCAAAATGAAGTAGGCTACGAGCCTACGAGTATACGTAAGTGATCTTAAACGTCTTATCTGAAGCAGGTGTCACTTTCACACAAAAACTTGAATACGTAAACCACAATGCAGTAAACTCTTAACAAAATAAACTGGCGAGGCGTTAAACCCACAGCCACAGTTCAAACATCTGTACACTCGAGGGGGTGAAAACGACACGACAACTCATCGAAACCCGTCCGTGACGTGCTTTACTAATCTTTGGAGATTAGCGTTAAAAAGCGTTACATTATTACTTTCTAATTATACCACCTCATAGGCACACTGTGACTATAAGGATAACATTGACACTATAAAGACAGGTATTTTTGATGACATTAAGAAAATTTGTTGATATATGGTAATTAACCTACGTCTTGGGAAGGTGGTCATTCTTGCTTAGTTAGGTAAGTTATATTTCAATGCTCATATTCAATTCAACTTTCCATTTTGTAACCACGCAGAGTTTTGACTCTTCATATGCCTATACTTATAAAAGGAAGACCTACTATGCGATGATAAACAAAAAAATTAAAATTGTTGTAAGTATAGCACCCTAGAGCCACTATGTTGGTACCTACTAGACAGTGTTACATTTTCAATACGGTAGAGTCAGTTGGAAAACGATTTCCCGAAACTGACACTGATTCTCCCTGTATTTGTACCTAATAAAATCGGTGTTACCTAAGTAACTTAATATGAATAACTGTATATTATATATCTAAATAGATTAAGTCAAACACGTTATGCGATTCCCGCAATTAAAAATAATATTTTTTAGAATAAAATGTTAGAATTGGGTAGGTAAATATGTATCTCTATCCATCAATGGCGGCGCGTGAAAATGTTCGATGGGCAACCCGGAACAAAAAAAATATGAAAGAGTTTAGAGTACCTAATGAATGACTATAGGCTTGTCTGAAAAGAAATTTTAGGCTTGCCGGTGGGAATCGGCTTGTGTGGGCGCTCCGTCACTGCTATATACCCACCCAAAGGGTAAATAATAGAGAGAGCTATGCTGGGAGTGGGAGCGGGACACATTGCACGTAGAACCGATGGCCGTTTGGGCGGATAGGTTCTCGAGTGACGTCCACGTACCGGAAGGCGCAGCGTGGGTAGACCGCCCACAAGGTGGACTGATGACCTGGTAAAGTCCGCTGGATGCGGGATGCGGGTGGCGCAGAACCGGTCATTGTGGCACTCTGGCTGGGGGAGGCCTATTACCCTGAGAACTTTACGGTTTCGCTCTATGAAAACACAACAATATATCGATATCAGCCATATTTTTACACCAAAAAATAGGTTGGGTAATTTGACTAAATATTCATTAATAATCCACCTATATTTAATACCGATACGGTAAAAAATAATGAAAAGTAATCTTCATAAATTCCGTAAAAATCAGGCAAAAATGGTATAAACTTTCTTTACTTTAAAATTGACTACGTCTATATACGTTCTTTGGGATACGCGCATAATCCACTTATTTTTGTTAAGGGGCTACCCGAGGTTTTCATTGATTTTTGAATAGTTTTGAATCGATACAAATACTTTTGCACTACAGATAGAATTATAAGGTAAACGGTTATCGATTCTTCAATTTTTAATCTCCATTTTGGTGTACCATATTTTGAAAGTAATGAATAGTAATTTTTTTATGATTTTTTTAAACATTGTCTACAAAAACACCTTCTTTGTTATAAGATTGCTGTGAAAGATCTAACATATACGAAATTTACATATTTGAGTTCGTTTCTGGTGTCTCTATAAACGTGTGTAGGGTTTTGATTTTAAACTAATTAAGACAAAATTTATGGCCAGAAAACCAGTTTTTTGGTCTAAAATTGTTCTACTTTGATGCCAAATATCTCGAAGACAGTGATGTTTGAAGTAAATATGGGATAATATATTGCTTAAAACTGTTGTTGTTAATATGATAAGCTACAAAAAACATTAGAAAACTAAGGGATTCAGATTGAAGGTCATTGGCGTATGGGATCCCCTTAATGAATAAACCTTTCTATAGGCCAGATGAAATTCAATATTATCTCAAGGTCGTAAAATATTTAATTAAAATGCCGTAATTTCCTGATGCATATATTTTTGGATTCAGGTAGTAAGTCTCCAAATTTGTGTACTCAAACATGTTTTCATTATGAAAATACTGATAGCATTTTTGCTTGCGGGTTAATTTTTTTTCCTAACTTGCGGTCCATAGAATTATTCATTTCAATAGTAAAAGTTGTTTAAAATAACATATAAAAGCCGTATACAAATAATTAGCCTGATATTGAATTATTTCCAAAAAAAGCGTAATTTTCTCAGGGTATATGTCCAGCAGTGGACGTCTTTCGGCTGATATGATGATGATGTAGTACCTACTAATCAGAGAACTATGTGTGTAAGTATTTTGAAAGTAATCGTCCACCTGAATAAACAATTCCTGGTGCCGATTATTTAACGCTGAGGTTTTTGTCTAAAACATCTGTCTAATGCTGAACGTGACTTTAAACGTGCTTTAAACTAAACTTAATAAAAAAATAAAGCAAAATAATAAGTGACGAATTAAGTTAGTAGAGACAGCAAAAATGCGTAATAGAGTCAAAAATTGCAGGTCACTGAGCACTTAAATGTACTTACGTATATTAGCAACATTTAAAAAGAAATTACGGCGGCCCGCCTAAAATAATTAGGCAACTGACTTTATTATAGTGATTTTACCTCCACCAGTGGACTATTGGTTTTATCATTTATGCCTATAGAATCAAAATGAATGTTAGGAAATTACAAATTAAAAGCGCATACCTATAGAATTCTCTAAAAATACCTAAGTAAGTTAATTTAGTCAAACTGGTGAGAGGATAATTTCCTGTTAGTTACTTAGTGTGACGGTCGGACAAAATACGTGTGAACAGAAAACTTAAAAAGCGAGATAACGGTAAGTGGAGGGCGGTGTTTTGAAGCTGAGCGGCTGCGATAGTTCGCATCCTTTGGGAAATACAGCGACGACATCTGGCAAATTTAATGACTCACGGAATACGCCGAAGGTCTATTTCTTATGTAATATAACGTTGATAGCTGTAGTCGTCAGCAAAATAATCTATGAATAAATCACAACTGCAAACGCAAATCGCAAGCACAGAGAAAAACCTTTGACCCACGCAGCGCGCAAGGTACGAGTACCTATACGGTACCTAACAGTTGAAAGTAGACGAATATTATGCCTAAGTACCAATTGCTCGCTATGCTGGCAAAGTAGTATATACTCGAAACGATTGCACATTGCTCTATTATCAGACGACTAATAGCTAAAGAATTTTAAGGGGCTATCTGGCATTTACAAATATCATTTGAAAAAGATTCAAGACGTATCTATCATATCCTATCCTGTACTATTAAACGAGCAATATTATAGGTACCTACTATTAAACGAGCAATATTATAGGTACCTACTATTAAACGAGCAATTTTTTGTTTATTTCATTTTATGGTGCGCAGGGTACGGGCCAGTGCCAACAGCATCCTGAAAATGATCGCTGAGCGGATGGACTGTGTTTAGGTACCTAAACCACTGCTGCATTTGATACACACAAACACAAATGTTAATTATAATAATTGAACCACATGACATTGAATAAATTAAAAATTAGACATCTTAACTATAAATTATGAATATGAATTAGTTTCTTAAATATATGATAGCTGATAGTAATAATGACTTAATTTTTTACAATTTCTTTAATTAAATAATTTTATGTGTATGTAGGTATTACTGTGTTATTGAATTTTTATAATCATTACTAATATTAGCTTAAGTACCTACTAACAACAATGATCCTAGTTGGTCCATTAATAAATGAATTTATTTTATTATATTATTTATTCAAGAACCCTACAAACATTCCACCCGGACAATTATACATTTAAATGAAGCATTAATTGTCTTGTATGATTTATCTTAAATATTATAGAGCAAATATAAAGTAACCAAAATAAAAATTAAACATTTATGGGCGTTTTCACTCAAATGTGCGACTTTTACTTTTTTCTCAGAATTTAGATTTTTGTTTTTCTGTTCAGAATCCCGATCTTGATCCCGATAACAAAAAAAAGTGTCCCCAGTTTTTTGTTCCACTATATGACGTTTTTTTTCATACATTCTGTATGGATCGTCACATACCTAAGTATGTGACGATCCATTCTGGAATCCATTTTGGAATCCTAAAAAAATGTATGAAAATTGGGGAAACTTTTTTTCGTTATCGGGACTGCTCATAATTCTGAACCGGAAAAACAAAAAAATCTAAATTGTGAGAAAAAACATAAAGTCGCACATTTTAATGTAAAACAATAATAATAATTAATTTTATTAATAATTTTTACGACTTTTCAGGACTTTTCTTTTAAGTTATGATTTTTTTGATATCTGCACTGATATTTTGTTGGGTTTTGTTTCTAGGTACATAGGTAATTTCTTAAATGATTTATTAGGCATATGTATACACCTAGCTATCCGTTACATAGATAAATCTGCTAAGTATTATAAATGATTTCCAATTTTGTCATGTTTTCATATTAGTTGTCAGTAAAATGACTGGATTGATAGGTAGGTAGGTACTTAAGGTACGCAAGGCCAAATAGTCGGATTTTTTATTATTAGTGCATCCTTACATCACACTTACTTGCACTAACATGGAACTGCAAAAAAAGATATAACTATAAAGTTATAACAACACATAAAGACATAGCCATTCCATTACAATTTGATTGCACGTCAATATGGCGAACGTTTGCACAGACCCTCCTTTGAAACCCGCGTCCCGCATTGGACAAGGACACACAATGCGCCTTCCGTACCCGCCAATAAAACGCAGGTGCATTTTATGATGGGTATATAATAGCTACGTTGTGTCGTAATCACTGCAATTTTTCCGTTGCAGTGACAAACTTTGTGAGGTAACGTATAAATGTAATGTTGTGTGTATTAAAGTACCTACGTAAAAAAACCGGCCAAGTGCGAGTCGGACTCGCGCACGAAGGGTTCCGTACCATTATCTATAAAAACAACAAAAAAATCGCTTTTGTTGTATGGGAGCTACCTGTAGCCTAGTTGGTAGTGACTCTGCCTACGAAGCCGGAGGTCCCGGGTTCGAATCTCGGTAAGGGCATTTATTTGTGTGTGTGATGAGCACAAATATTTGTTCCTGAGTCATAGATGTTTTCTATGTATTTAAGTATTTATTTATCTATATAAGTATGTTTATCGTCGTCTAGTATAAACCATACCCATAGTACAAGCTTTGCGCTTAGTTTGGGACTAGGTCGATTTGTGTAAGATCTTAAAAAAAAAAAAAAAAATTTGTTCTGTTTTTTAGAATTTGTTGTTATAGCGGCAACCAACATAAATACATCATCTGTGAAAATTGCAACTGTCTAACTATCACGGTTCATGAGATACCTACAGCCTGATGACAGACGGACAGACAGACAGACGGACAGCAGAATCTTAGTAATAGGGTCCCGTTTTAGTCTTTGAGTACGGAACCCTAAAAAGTATAGGACATTATGGTAAAGATCGAGGTAGTCCCAAAAGCCTGGGCTAATATATATATAGGTATCATGTGCACACTAGCGCCACTGGTAAATAATTGTGATTATTTAAATTTAACGATAGATATTTAAAAAAGCGGCCAAGTGCGAGTCGGACTCGCACATGAAGGGTTCCGTTAAATAAATTGCTTTTTACGATTTATGAGGTACTATTAAAAAAAAACTACTTACTAGATCTCGTTCAAACCAATTTTCGTTGAAAGTTTGCATGGTAATGTACATCATATATTTTTTTAGATTTATCATTCTCTTATTTTAGAAGTTACAGGGGGGGGGGGGGGGGACACACATTTTACCACTTTGGAAGTGTCTCTCGCGCAAACTATTCAGTTTAGAAAAAAACTATGTTAGAAACCTCAATATCATTTTTGAAGACCTATCCATAGATACCCCACGCGTATGGGTTTGATGAAAAAAAAATTTTTGAGTTTCTGTTCTTAGTATGGGGAACCCCAAAATTTATTGTTTTTTTTTATATTTTCGTGTGAAAATCTTAATGTGGTTTACAGAATACATCTACTTACCAAGTTTCAACAGTATAGCTCTTATAGTTTCGGAAAAAAGTGGCTGTGACATACGGACGGACAGACAGACATGACGAATCTATAAGGGTTCCGTTTTTTGCCATTTGGCTACGGAACCCTAAAAAGGAGGCCGCTATAGACTGTATTTCGTATTTAAGTAGGTACAGTGGCGGAATGAAAAGTTTGATCAGTTTTCAAATCAAATATACCTAATTTACGCGTTGCAAGCACATGTTACCTTTTTAAACTGTGTATCAGACGAGAATGATGTATTGAAAATTATGTTCAATTGTTTGACAACAAAGTTCAAATTTACTAAGACGAATTTTCCTTGACTATTAATAGTTGAACTAAAACCTTTTTATTAGTTTGATCTTGCCATTACGTTGTGTCAAGTTTGATAAATCTAATGATTAAATCCTCTTCGCTTAAAATTATTAAAACTATAAATGTGAGTGACAGGTCCTGTCAATGTCATCATTGCTATTTCTTGTATACGTTTTTTTTTCTTTTTTTAACTCGTTTTCCAAAATTCAAAGAGGTGTAGTGAAATGACATTCATTATGACGGAATGTGTCTGACACTCGGTCGATAAAGCAGATACTGATAAGTTATACTGAGCAAGCAAAAACAGATCTTAAGGTGATCAACCTTTTCATTCCCCGACTGTACCTAAGGTACCTTGTGAATACATCAAACTAGTTTTTATGTTGCTGGATTCGTTGATCTATGAACTCAAATCAAAAATGACCGTTTTAACTTTGGACGCATGCATAGATTGATGAATCCAGCAACGTAAAAACTATTATGATGTATTAAGGTACCTACTTTAATTCAAAATAACTACAGTGCATAGCGGCCTCCTTTTTAAAATATCTAGGTATCGTTAAATTTAAATACTTACCTAATCACAATTATTTACCAGTGGCGCTAGTGTGCACATGAACTCCCTCTTAACCACCCTACCTACTTTACCTACTTATCTGAAAAGTAAACAACTTTCAATTAAATAGGGGTGTAGACACTTAACTAAAATAATCAATACTTAAAAAGGATTAAAAATGTAGGCAAATGGAGAAGAATGCAACGCAAGAGGTTAAATAATCAGAAAGTTATAAGTGTCCAAAGTTTTAAGAGGGAGTATGTTCTGCCCCTTTTCCGCAAAACGCACCTTCATGTGACACGATTTACTATGACGCTCGAGGATCGTGACGTCACGATCCCCGAGCGTTTTCTCTCTTAAACATGTGACATTAAAACGATTTTAGCTTCGTAATTTTAGAGATATTTGAATGGGATTGTCGTCATTAAGGCATATTTTTTGCCTTCTTTCTTTTGAAGTAAAAATAAAAACACCCCTTTTTGTTCCATATTTCAGGAGCAGGTAGATTACTGCCTACATATACATACTTACGACATAATTAGTTTAGTTAAGCGCAATATTTCGGTCCATATTTCCTAACTACCTATTAAACTAGTGGCTATGGTGAGCTGTAGTAGGTACGACGCGAGCCTGTCATTTTCTCAAAAACATTTTTGATTATAATTTCGAAAATCTGATTCGACAAAAAAATATAGGTATATAATATACTTAGGTATAATTGTTAAGTTGACAAATGCGACCTAATTTACTTTACGTTGGAGGCCAAGATCCACTTTGGGTTGTTGATACTAAATATGTAGGTATGTATGAGGTCGTTGTCCTTCTACGTCCGTAGGAATAACCCTAGAAACCCTACACGTGACCTCCGGGTGGTGCTAAAAGAACAACAAAATCGGCAGCTGCACTGTTCCTTCTGAACCTCGCAGCGCACACTGGAACTCTATCAGCGACATCGATATGAATAAATATATGTACCAGTGTGTAAGCCGCCATACGATAAATAAATATATGTATTATACATTTTCTTTAATCTATTAAAAAAAACCGCATCAAAATCCGTTGCGTAGTTTTAATGATCTAAGCATAGATATATAAATAGGGACAGACAGACAGCGGGAAGCGACTTTGTTTTATACTATGTAGTGAAGTAACGAAATGACATCTTTATCAAAAAAAAGTGACCTAAAATAATATAAGAACACAATATAAATATGATGTATGTACATATGTACAGATAGATCTTCTAGTTTTATACTTAGCAAGAGCTCTAATGTCTACGGAATTAAGATGTTTTAATCATTTACCTGAACATATTAAGTTGTTAGATGGTGTCACATTTAAAAATAAGCTCAAGAAAAGGCTACCTACTAATAAAAAGTTTATATAATCTAAATGATATTTTGGCCTATGTGTAAAAATGGTTAGAATTATTTTGAAATACTATTGTTGTTATTGTTTTAGTATATTTTACAGCCGGACAGACGCCGGACATATGAAATAATTTTTGCCCGAGCTAAAATAGAGAACTTGGTTAGCTTCCCTCGCTCGTTCAATAAATAAATATTAAGGGGACAATCTTACAAAAATCGAATTAGCCCCATAAGAAGCTAAATAAGGCTTGTGTTATGTTATGGGTATTAGTAGGTATAGCTAGGAAATGCAACCTCGAGCCGAGATTGGTAACTGGAGATCTCGCGTTAAAATTCTCATGTCGAGATTAGCGATTCAAGATCTCGTCAGCCAAATCGACAACTTTATAAGTTAGCATATTGAGTATCAAGATTAAGATATCATACTAATTTAAGACGTTTGACACATTTGACAATGATATTACTGTACATATATATAAAATATTAAAATTACTACAACTTAGTAAAGTTGAAAAATCCCCGACATTTTCATTTCAAATTTCAATATCTCAAAAACGGCTGAACCAATTTTGTTGAAACGTAGCTAAGACCCATCTCGATATCACGTCAGCTTTCGAATAAAAAAATCGCATTCTAATCGGTCCATTCGTTTAGGAGCTAGGATGCCACAGACAGACACACACACTGACAGACAGGTCAAACTTATAACACCCCTCTTTTTCAGTTGGGGGTTAATAAATTTCATCTCATCTTTCATTAGCCAGACTACTCGTTAGGCTAACCCGATCGTGAAAACCTTTAACTAAACACATAAACGTATAGGGTAGAGGAACCAAAAGATGAACACCACCCAATAGTTGAACGTTTTGTCGTAAAATTCAAATAAAAAAATCGCGATACATTTTACACCTTCGGGATATTTTTTTCCTAACGCATCATCAATTTGCCGAGGCTGGTATTTAAACTCCCATATACAGTTCCCACACACACACGGCTGTGAGCGGTTGTCGCGTCGAGGTCTCGCGCCAAAATCACCGTTTGTATGGAGATTTATTTAAAGAAGGAAAGCGCTCTTAAATTTAAGCTCTAAATTATGTATAAAATTGAATAAAACGTCTACATGGATTGTTTTGCGTGATATAGATTCTTGATTAATGGATTATCTATCACAAATTGCGTATTTATTGTTAATTTAAGAGATATTTAGCGTTCAACTAACGGTTCCAACTTTTTGTACCTGAGCCAATAGATGAACGGCGTTCATCTACTGGGCAAGGTATAGTTTTTTCAAATGCTTATATAAATTCTTATTGAAAAGGTACATAAAACTTTTATGGCTCAAATTAATCGTTTTTTAACCGTTGATTTTTGAACTAAAAGTTGAACGTGAGTATCCATTCGCAACACGGTTATTTTGGGCTTTGTTTTACTATGAAAAGCACGATTGTTCAACAAAGACCCGCTGCCCAGAAGATGAACGAATAAAATTAGTTCGTTCAACTTTTGGCTTCGATTCCAATAAGTGAACGCTTTGTTAAATTTAGTCCGTTCATTCCTTTGCCATCGTGCCCAATACATGAACGAACAAAATGTATTCGTTCAAGTTTTAGGCAAGGGTTAGTACAATGAACATCTTAATAACAAAGATACGTAATAAATATGAAATCTGACTTATACATATTAAACCCAACAATTTATCTATTTTAATCTAATGATAAATTAATAAAAAAATGTTTTAATGATTAATATGTAAAAAATAATCTTTTATAATTGTAACTATAATAATAATAATAATAAGCCCGCAGGGCAGCTTGTGGCGAGCTGTTGGGGAGTAACGACCCCACGGACCCGAGTGCTCCCGAGAGTCGGTCAGGGCCTCCGTCTCCGGCGTGTCTTCGTCGGTCGGAGTGGAACCCCAAGGGGGCCCGTAGGACTCTCAGCTCTGGCTTGCCTTCATTGGCCGTCCAGAGAGGAGTCGTAAGAGCTATATGCTCCAGGGGTGGAAGTGTTAAAGGGCATAACGCCGCGAGTAACTTCGGAGAAAGCGCAGCACCACCTCTCGACACCCCTGAGCCGCTCACCCAGTGTTGCTCCTGGCCGTCTGTACGACGACGCTTTCAGGGGCCCATCTAGCGAGTGGCTAGTCACCGCCTGCCTCGATAGCATCTCACAATGTTATGGCAGGTGTCCGGAACTCTTGCAATAGCTCATTCATTTGTCCATCCAAATTTCATCCATAGCTCGTTACTCTTTCCTCTTAACCTACAATAGCCCCAACGCCTGTTGGAACCGGTTCACGGGTATCTACCGATGTACCCGTGAATGGGTTCTAGCAGGTGTATTACATCACATTAAACTTCGTCTCCAAAGGGCCTCTACGTGTTGGATCTATATCCCCACGCACGCCTTCCAAAGGACCGGGCTTTGTCCCGTGAATTTAAACAGGAGATACATAATAATAATAATTTATTGATAAAACATAATGTACATCAGTGTTTACTATAGACTAGGATCTTAATATTAGAGGCAAATAACACGTGCCTGAACTAGGATACCCTGTGTTTCAGGCAAAAAAGAACTAACAATTGAATATGTTATTCACATGCAAAATATTATTCTTATTTACTAGGTTGTACAAAATAATTAGTAAGTTAATAACCTATATATAAAAAAGGTATAAAAAGATAGAAGATAGAACAAAATTATTTTAAAACGATAAATAACTTCTCAGTATCGTCATAGGACATATTATGTAGGGCTTCTCGTAGCGTTGATTTACATTTCATGTAGTTTAGGGGATATAAATCTAGCCGTGCATTAAGTCTTTTGTAAAGAAGTGGACCTAGGAAAAGAAAAAATCTAGAAGAGAAAGCGTGTCGTGTTTGAGTATAATTAGGACAAACAAAATCTTTACGCCTTTTACTGGCATGATCAGTGTTGTAAGGGGTTTCAGCGTGCTGTTTTAAAACTGTGTGCAATATAAATAATTGTCGGACTGTTAAAACTTCACATGATTTATAAAGCAGGCTAGTGGGGAATTGATAGGGGCGGAAAGTAGAAACCTTAAGAATTGCTCTCTGGGCCCTTTCTAGGTTTAGTAATGTGGTTTTAGCCAAGCCACCCCATGAAGAGATGCAGTAAGTTAATACAGATTGACATAACGCAAAGTAAACTTGTTTGATTATGTGCGAGTCTCCGATCGTACGTATTTTTTTGAAAATAAATATTAACTTACGAACTCTAGTGCACAACGCTTCCACATGAAGTCGAAAAGAGAGAGAGTCATCAATTATGATTCCTAAATACTTTATTTTGTTTGTGGTAGCTATGCCCGGACATGCACACTGGTTATTTGTGGGATGTTTACAATTGTGAGCATAGATTTTAAGGTTAGTCGGAGCTAGTTTCGATTTGCGCATGGAAAACTTTATAACATTTGTTTTCTCCGAGTTCAGGGTTAGTAGGTGATGTAGAAGCCAGTTACTTACGATATTAAAGCCTCGCTGTGCATATTCATAGACTTGCTCTACTGAGTTTGCAGAAAAAAGTAGGACAGTGTCGTCAGCGTATGAAATGATTTTACCACAGTCGATTTTAAGATTACAAAGGTCATTTATATAAATTAAAAACAGCGTAGGACCTAAAATACTTCCCTGTGGGACCCCAAAAGAGGCATTATGTAGGTCAGAACTCATAAAATTGTCGATTTTTGTGCGTTGCGTGCGGCCGTCTAAATAGTCTGCAAATAATTTGAGCTGCGTACCTCTGATTCCTAATGATTCAAGCTTGTGAAGCAGGATGGGAACGGAGACGGTATCGAAAGCTTTAGCAAGGTCAAGGAAGATTCCCAAAGTCTGATTACCCTTGTCTAGTTCTTGCACTAAAAAGTCAGTCAGTTCGTGTACGGCGTCGGCAGTTGATAGTTTCGACCTAAATCCAAACTGACTTTTAGACAAGATAGCTTGGCTCTCTAAATATTGGACAAGCCTATTATTGATGATTTTTTCTAATATTTTTGACGTCGAAGGTAGTATGGAGATTGGTCTATAATTTGACACCTGGTCTTTACTACCAGATTTGTATACAGGAACCACAATAGCTTTTTTCAGACATATCGGAAATATTCCTTCAGAAAGGCACTTTTGGAAAATGAAGGTGAGGGGAGGAACCAGGATGTGTCTGAATTGTTTGAGTATTTTATTAGATATACCATCCCAACCTTTAGCCGAGTCATTTTTTAAGCCCATAATTATTTGGTCCACCTCTCGTTCATCAGTATTTAACAGCACAAATGACTTCAATGTATTGTTGTGGTTTGAAACATGGTTAGGGAGGGGTAAAGGCAGGTTTCGCTGGACTTTTTCAGCTAATTTTTTTCCTATGTTAACAAAAAAATCATTTGCGCAATTAGCAGATGCTAAAGGTGAAGAGCAGACTTGTGACAAACCGGAACATGATTCTCGTTGTTTTGCTGTGTATGTAACGTTTTTAATACACTTCCAGACTAGTTTACTGTTTGTTCCGGCCAATTCGAGTTGTTTTTTGTCGTAGTTAGATTTAACTTTTTTCAGCAAGTCATTACAAAAATTACGATATCTTTTGTAAGAAAGTTGTAGAACTAAATTGTCCGGATTTGATTTAGCTTTAAGATGCAGTTTGTCTCTGTATTTCATGCAACGGATAAGTCCGGGTGTAATCCACGGTTTAACATTAAAATATTTACTACTAACACGTATGTTTACGGTATTATGCAATATTGCTTGCTGGACTTTTTGAATCAGGTATGACATGCTAGTATCTGCGTCAGCAGAATTGTAAACTGGGTCAAAATTAATGTTGCTTAAATCACGTTCAAGTTTGTTTACATTTAATTTAGAAATTATTGGCGTTCGTGCTGTATATGGTAATTTACTAAATAATGAAAGTAGGACAGCCCTATGATCTGTAATAGAGGAATTTGTAACTAATGCTAGCGCTGGGAGATTAGATTTAAGCATGATATGGTCTAAGCAGGAGCCGCTTTGGTGAGTGGGAAGCGTGTGTGCGGGAAGCAAGCCGTGAAACGAGCATAAATTGAGGTATCTCTGAGCTGCGGGGTCAGTGGTTTCTGGAAGAATGTTGATATTAATATCACCTATTAATATACGATTTTTAAATGATGATAGATTTCGTAACGTCTCGTCTAGAGAGTCAGTAAAGGTATTAATATTTCTAAAACACGGCGGTCTGTACAATGCCAGTATGGCAAAGTCCGTTCCAATTTTAATTAACAGTCGATTGCACTCTAATATGTTTGGCTCCTCAACATTAATTTCTAAATTACATCTGGCATATACGACTACTCCATCGTTTTGGTTGTGATTCAACTTGGTCACATACATGTTATAGCCGGGCATGTTTGGCAAGTTGCATTGTTTATTTAACCAACACTCTGTCAGAATAATGACATCGCAGCTCATTCCAAGTCTTTGCAGAAAAACACTAACATTATCAAAATTTTTAGTTATACTTCTTATATTTTGTGTTAGTATGGTTAGCGGATGACGGGAAGAATCGATATATTGTTTGCACTGTTCAACCTCGCAAACTAGAGAATCAGATACAGAGAAGTTATCTAGGTCAGAAATTAAACTATTACTCATAAGATTTAAGCTAATAAAACAAAAAGTTCTACGAAAAAAATGAAGGTGGCGCTCTTAGGCGCCTTCATAATCTATAGAGTTAAGGTACCTTTTTTCGGCTAGTTTTCTAGCTGGGCATTCAGCATAGCCAGTCTCGTGATCACACGGCTTTTTAAAGTGCATACATGTTGCACATTTTGGTGAGTCGGCTTTCTTTGTGCACTCCTTTATTGAATGACCTACAACGCCGCAATGCCCACAGATGTTGACCTCCATCTTGCACGACTTCGCTGCATGCCCGTACTGCTGACACTTAAAACACCTCGTCACTAGGGTAAAGTCCCTGACGGGGCACGACGACCAGTTTACAAAAACTCTATCGTTTGAGATTAAGGCCTTACGAATGAGAGCAGGGACTTCAATTATATAGTTGCAGGTCTCAGAGTTCTTCTTTCCCGATTTATGGCTCAACTTAGTCAAAGACAGAAACTTTTCCAGTGACGTTTCGGGCATTTTATCGGCCAGGTTTTGATGGTAAATGCACTTGAACACTTCCGCTTCCTCCATAGTCGCAGGCACACCAATGACTACAATTCTGGGCTTCCGTTTTTGCGGCTCGTCCACCGTGAGTCCAGATGTTGTTAACTGCGTCGACTGTTTCAGTTTCAGGACGTCATCTTTGGAGTCCGTGCTAATGACGACTCCGCCGTTTCTAATCTTGCGCAATCCTCTTACGTGCAGCTTCATTTCCTCAGGGCTGATTAATTTTTGGACAAGAGATTTAGTCTCCTCGCTCGTTTTTTGCTTGTCGTTTGGATATATTGCTACCGAGCTAATGTTAGAGGGCTGAACGAATCTTGTATTTTTTTTAAGCAAGTCGGCAAATGTAACTGGTTCCGGGGAAGGCTTGGTGGACTCCTCTATACATTGTTTGAGTTCCTGGATGCGCAGCGAAAGATCGTGTTTCTCCTGAAGAAAGTTGAGCGAATGGTAGTTCTGGATCGCTTTCTGTTTCAGTGCCTGGTATTCGACAGCTAATTGAGATGTGAAATGACCCACTTTGCGGCATAAAGTACTCACCCTGTTTTTCTGGTCTGAGTTTAATTTCCCTTCAGAAGAGATAGCGCACACTTCATTTAAATGCTGCTCGATCGACTTCATCCAGCCCTGGAGGTCACCTGTAGATAATATCTTCGGAGGAGCTTCTTCCTGTTTTGAGGGCGCAGGCGCAGGTAAGAGCTGCGGAGTGGGCGTGGACGGAGGGCTGCGGGACGTTAGCCCGCTCCGATTTCCAAATGGGCTGTTTTCGTGAGACATCTTCCTTAGGTTTTAAAATAATTAGCACCACTTAACATTATAATAGTTCACTAATCAATCAAAATTATTGCTAACGCCTACTGAACCGAGCTAGGTCACAATTATGCAAATGAATATTTATTTTTGTTGAGAGACACGTCCGACTTGACAGACGGATTGCAAATAACCGTAACTATATGAAAAGGGTACATTTGAACTGTTTTATTCTGTGTTTAGTATCAATATTGTGATTGTTAACTAGTATAAATTGCTATAACAATGATTATATAATAACTAGACCAAAAGTCAGAGGCTGCGCGGTGTTACGTTTTTCTTCGTTCAACTATTGGTGTCAAAATGTTCAACTATTGGGCACAGTGTTCATCTTCTGGGCAAAATGACATACTTCAGCATAAAACCATTTTTAATAAAATACTGTATTGTAATATGATGGTTTAAAATAGTCATATCCAATCTCGACTATATACGAAATCGTATAAAAAATTAAATGTAAACAAACTAAATCACCACTCCTCGAAAAAAAAATGTAAAGTTGGGATAGTCGCTTAAACGTTCATCTTTTGGTTCCTCTACCCTACCTAGTTAATCAACAAATTGGCGACTTAATGCTAAATGATACCAAAAAACACCAAGCCAAACCACAGAATATGTACCTAATAGTTGGCCAAACAGAGACATACATTTACTTAGCTGAGGAACGAATGAGAGATTTAGTGCCTATTTTAAATTATAATACCTACTAAGAGATTTAGTGCCTATTTTAAATTATAATACCTACTAAATCTTTTATTTATAATAAGCTTATTACCACCTATAGTTCGGTTTATTACTTTACTATTACAAAACTATTTAAAAAGTTTGTTTTTGTTAGTTTAAAAAAAGAATAATGCAAGTTTTTTAAATGCAGCATGCGGCCGGCCGTTTCAATTATTAAACTGTCAAATAATAATCGAGTTATTAATAATCCTGCGTCACCGTGCGGTAATAATCCCGAAATACAGTGGAATACCGTGCCGGCTACTAATACGAGGGTTAACCTATTATGAGTTGACTTTTTAACTTCAAACTAAATCCGTTACCTACTTTGATTTAACTCGTGTTAAACCGACGTTAACTCAAACTTATTGTCGTATACATGTGTAAGCAGTAGGTATCTTTATATATTTATCACTAGATATGATATGACCCATGAAACGCGCAAAATTCTCTAAGAGGTAAGTATGATTAGGTTTTGCTTTTCCCTGTTATTTTTTTATTTGTTTTATTTATAACATTTATAAAATAAAATACATTTCGTTAAATCTAACAGTGTCGTTAAACCCTATCGGGTTTGTATCGACACAGCAATTCGTGAACAGTGATAAGGTTCGATCTTAGTAATTAATTTATACAGGAGGGTAGCACTAAATAAGCGTTGCTTAGGTACGATAATTCCCACCCGGGTAAAAACACCGTTTCTCATGCATGTAAAGGTATGTGATTCACAGCCTGTTTGGTATTTCCTCTCAACTCATTCCAGTATGACCAATCGTAAGTCTTACAACAGTTGAATGCGATTGGAGGTCCCGCTTAGGCAGTCCACTGTAGATGGGTAGAGATAGCCAGAGCCTGACATATGGTGGTGGGTTGTAGGTTTAATAAAAGTTTGTGGCAAATTACTACTTTTCGGCTTACCATCAATAAGTCAGTAGGTCGTACGTAGATACAACTAACCGCACCGTATGGGGCGCGTGAATTTATGGGGCAACTATCCCGGTGCGTCGGCAAAATTGTCATGCAGTTTTATGATATCTAGATATAATGCAGCTGCATTGAGAACCACGATGCGTTGGACTCTTTAAACTATTCGAGGCCTAGGCTTGGCCGCCTAACAACGTTCCCTTTGCTAACTTAGCACGCAAAACTATTGGTAACAAACTTAGAATAATAACGCATAGAAGGATAGTTTCATACGGCCGACGCGCCAAGCGTGAGGCATAAAATGGATTCATGTAGTTGTGATCAACTCATATTCACACGCGCCAATACGCACACAAACGCACCAATTTTGTTCCACCGATCGCCGTACTGGGCCATTTATGGCCGAGTTTAGGTGACCTCACCGTCGCGCGTGAACTGCGTTTCTAGGCGTATTATTCTAAGGTAACAAAGGAACATTATAAGAACATTAAAAGCTAACTACCTGTGCAAGATTGCACAACTTTTTATAGTATTTTATATCGTTATTGTCTTATATACCTGTTTGTATATCGTTATTGTCTTTGATTTTTATACACTTTTTATTGCCATATTTGACATCATTATACTTTTGTTTTCTTCAACCAAAACCAGTGCCTTTTTATTTCGTCTTGAATACTACCTATGTACAAACCTTTCTAGAAATGGTTACCTATCTAGCAAACGTAACGTTGCTAGGTCTCGAATGGGTTAAACTGGTTAAAGAATCAAAGGCGGTGTGGTTCCTGCCTGATGCAGCTGCATTTCCATAAAACATGACAATGTTACCGACCGATGCACCGGAATAGTTGCCCCACCAATTCGCGCGACCCAAACGCTGCGGATCAGTGGACGCACTTGTACGCCTTATGGAAATACATAACTAATAGGTACTAAACTGAACGATTTCACAAAAAAATGTTCTCGAACCTCTGGAACTTTGGCGGTCGAAAACGTTTCAGAAAAAAATGCATTTTATTTTTCATTTTCCCGAACTTTTTTGGAGATATACCTAAATGCTCTCGGCCAAATAAACCTTTGGCAGTGGAAGAAGTCGGCGAAACTCGCCTCTGTCGATATTTTTTGAGACATGTTTTATTGCCGACTTTACGTTTTTTGAACTTTAAGTTTAATATGACGGATTTATCGGTAGTAAAAGTTCCCCATTAAGCTGCGTAACTGTAAAGGCTGATATTTTTTGCTAAGCTGTGTTTTTTATGTTAGATAATCATGACACGCTGAGCTGCGAAGCTAGGTGTTGTATGGAAACACAATTTGATCTCTAGTAGGAAATAGCTTTAGATAGGTAGCTCGATAGGTAAGTTGCTTATGTTGATGAATTATGATGAAATGTTGACTTCAAAGTATTTTTATAACGATAACGGTGGCTAGCTCAATTTTAACGTTGCCCAGATGGCATCGGTGTAGGTATAAGGAGCGTGAGATAAATAAATTAAATATTTATAATGAGTTGTAACAAAGAGCAGGCTACGCCGTGGGATCACCGCCGTGGTCCGATTACGTCACGGGTATTTTTAGTTCAGGAGCTGGTATTCACAACGCCTACCGAAAAAAACGTATTTACAAAAACAATATAAGTCTGATCTGCGATGACGCGTAGTAGTGACGTATCTCAGTGTCAATATATACTCGCTGAGGGTGAGCGTAGTCGAGACGGATTGTAAATAGCCCAGCAGGAGCTGGCAGGACGACAAACAAAAAACTTTTCTCGGGCTTGGGTGGCGCCGGAGGCATCGCTTGGTTGGCGGTTAGGTTGGGGTGACGTTCGTTATTTTTCGTACTTTTGAATACGAGGTTCAGCTCACTTTATATCGCCGCCGAAATAATACAAACTTAAAAATTATAGGTAATACCTTACCGAGCTACTACTCGTAAGGACCGTATCGGAAAGAAAGTAGACAACTTCAAAATGGTATTATTTTTACTCTGTGTGAAAACTGATAATGAAACAAAAAGAAACTGAAAAATAAGGTATTTATAAAGAACTGTTTTGAATGAATTCGTCGTATTTTATATATTTTGCCTGCAACCTAACTTTCTTTTTGATGTGTCTCATTCAATTCTGGACGATCACTTTTGACACATTTGATGATGCCCTGTTCCACTTTTTTTTAAAGTTTTCAACTGAGGTGGCAGCTTTGACGTTTTTTTAGAGGTGTCGTTTCATGATAGACCAATATCGCTCAATTGGGTGAACTTCTGGGCAATTGGGAGGAATCATCTCCTTATTCACTACTTCTACCTTATCGGCTTTACCTATACCATTCCTTCGTTGTTTTAGAGTAATGACAAGAAGCCAAGTATGGGCAAAATAAAAGGGTCACTATCAAATTTACCTTATCGCTAAAGGACAATATAGCTGAAATGTCTGGATTGTGTTATGTCTTTGTAACTACTTATATAGACATGAATGCTAAATGACTCTTTGGCAAAACGTCTGGATTTTAGAACGTAACAATTTAAAATTATCTAGCAGCAAAACATCTTTATCTTCGAATGTCTTTATTTCTTAATAGACACAAATGCTAAATGGTCCGGTAGCAACACGTTTGTATCTTAGAACGTCTTAGTTACTAAACAGACATGAACGCTAAACATTCAAGAAGCAAAATGTCTGGATTGTGTAATGTTTTTATTGCTAAATGGAATAAACGCCAAGCGACCCAATAGCAAAACGTCTGGATTTCAAAGTATATAAAGTATTATAATATGACACTTGAGAATTAAAACCTTGTCGCACAATCTAAGATTTTTAAGTGCGATAGGATAAACCAATGTTTTTAGGGGGTATACCTATATACGTTACTAACAAACAAAAATCTCAGAATATCCATATTAATATTATAACTTATAATTAAGCCTTGCTTAAACTGTTGCATATTTATAAATTATGACACATTAAATTTCCAGACGTTTTGCTACTAACTCGTTCTGTGCTCATGTCAATCAAATAATTTTTCATCACACTTGCTCATAAATGGTGTTATTCCTTGCCTGTATACAGAAAGACAATGGCCTAAATTGTTCCCGCGGGAAATAATGGCCCATGGGAAGTAATGAGCTTGTGTGTGATCTGATTGGTTAAGCCAATCTTGACGGCCGCTAGCGACAAGAATTCTGCTCTGTGATTGGTTGGAAATATAATCAAGCAGGCTCTGTGATTGGTTGAAATATTGAAGCTACGCAGTACCGTTACAGTTACAGTAGTAAGTTGTCAATCTCGTCAACATTTGATTGATGCGCTTGTATAAAACATAGGTTTTCTGTCTTTTTTGGTTATTTATTTCCTCGCAAATGTGATGAAAAACATTGTGCATAATACGGGCGTAAGAATATTGCAAACGAGAGTCTATCAGGAGCCCGACGCCGGAGGCGGAGGGCTTTTGATGACTCGATTTTGCAATATTCCTCATACGCCCCTTGTTAAACAATGTACTATATTACTTTCGACGAATTGGGAATTCTAATTTTGTAAACTATTTACATTTCATGACGTTTTGCTATTAACTCGTTCTGTGTTTATGTCAATTAACTAATTTCACTTTCGGCTCATTAGATATTCTAATCATATGGACTATTTATATTTTCAGACGTTTGGCTACTTATTCATTCTAATTCTTAGCCATCCAGCTAAACTGTCTGTTTGCTGACTGAGTATTCTACTTTCATGTCGTCGCAGCTGAATTGACTACATGCTGACTGTGTATTTAAATTGTATGTCATCTAGCTGAAATGGTCGTTTAACGATAAGGTCAATTTGATAGTGACCCAAATAAAGTGCTACTATCCTGGGCTTCTTTATTAGTGGTAGTAATCTTTTCTGTAAGCACTCGTCACTGTATACCGTAGCGTTCAAAGTCCCTGTAGTAAAGAAGTATTGCGATCGCATACCGCATTGAAAAATCGCTTGCCACACTAATACTTTTTTGCCGAATTTCTCGATGTTGATGGCCATATGTTTTCGAGTAGCCTTCTATAAGCCGGCACCGTAATAAATTGAGGTCCTGGTAAGGCTTTAAAGTCCAATTTGCGATAGGTGTCGTCATCCATTATAATGCACTGATTTTTCTTGGTCAATATACTGTATAGAAACTGTAACTAACTTTATCTATGATCCCAGTTGGTCGAAATAAATGTCTTGAATTGAATTGAATATACGGTCGTATAATTTCCTTGCCAGTTTTCTGACAGCTATTGTTTGATTCTCATCTCGTTTTGGTTGTTTTAGTTTTTTATAGGTCTTTAGGTTGCATCTTAGTTTGATTATTTGTATCATAGCCGAAGAAGTTTTGGCTCTTTTTGCCGCATCTCGAATTGAAAGGGCAGATTTTGTTTAAACATTCTTACGACTTTCTTTTCTCATGCCAAGTCGGTTGTCCCCGGTTTTCTTCCAGATTTAGGCAAATCTTGAAAAGTACAGAAGTCACCAAATGTTATTTATTATCTTGTGCACGCCCGCGGGACTCAACTCGTACTTTTTAACTAGTTTTCTAATCGTCATACCTTTTATTTTGCACCAATCGTCCAAAATATTTTTACGAACGTGTAAGCTAATTCGCCCCATGTTGACAGTTTGACAAAAGTAGTAATTGCGTTTTGTTGCAATTAAAAGAAAAGGATATAGTTCGTTATTAAAGAAAAAAATATGCCGATTTTATGTACCTACGTACGATTATGTAATTTTTAGAGATGCCTATAAAGTTGTCTACTTTCTTTCCGATACGGTCCTTACTTAATGAATTAGGAATAGATCGTTCAAATCACGAGGAGTTAGGCCAGTCCCGAAAAAATAAACGGATTAGGTACTATGCATGAATAAAATTAAATAAAAATTACGGATTTATACAACGAATAACTCGTTAGTGGCAATTTTTTATATGAAAACTCTTTTTCGGTAACCTTTGTTACTCAAAAAGCGCTCTACGATTCAGCGTTTTCTATAAACATTGGCAAATATTATGTAGTTTGAAAGTGCTTCGATATCACTACAAGATCAGTAATATTAGAAAAAACTAAAATGAACTCAAGTAAGGTACGTGACTAACTGCAAATATACCTATCTACAGCTCTCTTATCAAAATAAGGAACGATTAAATAAATTAACTGCGTTCATAAATCTCAATACTTTTCGTCACGTGAAGGGAAAAAACAAGATTTATTTCTTCACAACCGAGTGTCTTATACAGGATGCGCGAGCACCGATGCGATCGGACGGAATGGCGACCGAACCCACATACCTCTATATACCGCAGTAAATACGTTGCGAAGATGATGGACAAGATAAACACGCGACGATCAACGCTACCGCCGTCCCGCTCGCACCCACCCGGAGGCGGGGCGGCGCGTGGAGGGAGGCGCGATGGAAATGGTTATTTTTTGTGTCTTGTCAATGAAGGGACGCCTCAGGACTGAGTCAGTTGCACCCGCCTGCACCCGTCGCGCGCCCATGTTTCACGACTGCCACCAGGAAGCGCGAACTATGAATTACGAACACTGCGACTACAGAACAGTGCCCATAAAGCGTGAGAAGGACTCGGAATATCCAGACGACGAGAACTTCTACAGCTACCCCGCCATGGAGATCAAGAGGCAGACGGCGGAACAAGGCTTCGCTCCGTCCTCCCCCACACACTTAATGGATCTCAGCAACGGCACCGAACGACCGATGCAGCAACAGTGGCCTTCGAACGTCATATTCGACAGCGACGAGCGAGAATACCCCCAGTACCAACCGTACGACCCTGAGTACGCTCCAGCTGCCCAGCGACGGCAAAACAGGACTTTCTACTTCGAAGATTCCAACTCCCAAGACACGGTGCGGACGTTCTACGAGCCGAACGAGAACGGAGAGTACCGAGCGTCAACGGAAGAGCGGAGCGACGGAAGCGACGAGCAGCGGAGATCGAGGAAGCGTTCCTCGAAATCGTCCCGAAAGAAAGCGCAGTCGTTCCAGGAAATGCAGGTGCAGCGGATGATGGCCAACGTGAGAGAGCGACAGCGGACGCAGAGTCTCAACGAGGCATTCGCCAGCTTACGGCACATCATACCCTCGCTGCCCAGCGACAAACTGTCCAAAATACAGACTCTACAACTAGCGACGCAGTACATCGAGTTTTTATATCAGATTTTGTCTAATAACGAGTGCGCGTCGAGCGAGGGCGATGCCGGCGGCGAACACGGCAAGTATTTAGCGCAGGATAAGCTCAGCTATGCTTTCTCCGTGTGGAGAATGGAGGGCGAGTGGAATGGACAAACGTGATCTGACATGTGCATGTTTAACCAAAGAAAGACGCTTACTTATTCCATATTATATATTATTAAGAATTGTTGATTAATTTTAATGTGAAATGATAGGAACTCTCCACAATGTTGTATTAGAGGACGATCGTCCTCCGAGCCAAGTGATTTTGTACATAATCATTGTTAAAATCAAATGTTGTGATAGTAATTAAGTAGGTATTTTTAAAAGTACCAAAGTAACTGTGTTACGAGTTTTACACGGTGTAAATAATTTCCAAATTCGGACAGTCCAAAGAATTGCATAATCGTGTTAAATTTACTATTACTTTGTTAGCCTTAAGTGATTATAATTTAAGAAGCAGATTACCAAAAACAAAGCACAATGTCGGTAATAATATTTAGAACCTTCAAATATCGTGTTTTCTAATTCCAATAAATTTTAATCAATATACATCACCACTTTTAGTTTCGTGTTCCTGTCCCTTGTTATTTATCCATTTCAATTTATTAAAACAATTCAAATTATTTTAAATCAATTTATTGATTACATTTATACAATTTCATTTGGTAATTAAATCTTATCATAGATTACTTACAATAATAAGAACTATAGTAAGGATGATTACCTACTTTTTTACCAAACAGGAATAGACTTTATTCTGAGATTAGCCAATAGAATTTTGACGTTTCGCCTAAGGTTAAGTTCTTATTCCTGTTTGGTTGAATCCGGTCTTATTCTGTCTACAAAATTAACCGGTCCTTATTCCATATTCATAATCTTTTCTGATAAGCAATACCACAAAAAGGTGGCACTCCAAACTCAACAAATAATAACATGTTAACGTATAAAAATATAGTCATCAAAATTTGCACTTTGAACCTTAGTGAATTATTGCAATTTCTCTCACAATCTTATCATCTTGCGCCAACACCACTGAACCTTGATATTCCTTCCCGAAACCTTAGAGAGCGCAAACTAGCACCAGTAATAAAAGTAAAGAATGTCACAATGACCATACGCAAATCGGTGAGAAAAATATTGTTTGTATAAGGCCCGGTAAATGCCCACGGGTTTTGTGCCGATAAAACGGGCAATAAATACCAGGTGGCTTCACTGATAACCTCCATTGTCTCTAATGAGGCCACAAAAATAAGGTAATCCCTCCAACAAATGTGTTACTTTTCGAAACAAGTGTAGAAAAATATACGTAAAAAAAGTGCTGTTCTCAATTTGATTTAAATATATACAAATTATAAAAGTTTTATACAAAAATAATTTCGTGTTTACAAATAATTGCTGGCCGTACAAATATATACAAAATTATAAAATATTAAAATGTTTAATATAAGTGGGCAACCAGGACGTTCTAACGAATGTCCTTTTGGTTTTGAGTTTGTTGTAGGTATATTATTTCATTTATGGGTCTCATAAATCATCACAGATTCCGCTTCGTTTGTATTTATCACCAGTTGATTCATCTGCAAACAAAATATAACTTACTTTTATTAGATGTATAATATTAAATATAATATTACACCGTGTACTAGGCACGCTCGAGCGTCAAGCCCTGGGGGGTCGACTATGGCATAAATAGACTACGACTACATACTAGACATGTTTCAAAATAAATAGTAAAAAGTATTAAAAATACACGCTATAACAAAGCACTTTGAATAGATTTTGCTTTGCAGAAAATTACACTTCTTGACACTCGGTAAAAAGATCGGATCACTCCGACTTACTTACATAATTATAAACGAAACATAATTTATAAACGGATGGGTACACAAATATACTGCATAATATTTTTTATTATATTACAATTAAAACAATTACATAATGAATTAAATGAACCTCCAGGACTTTAGCATTATGTCTGTTGGTACTCTTTGTGTACCTACCCCTTATACTTTTGTTTATCCGACTGTTTGTGTTATAAAAAAAAAGAATAATAACGTAATCTTGATGCGACGATTCTAGACCGACGCGTTCTCACACTTTTTAATTAGGCCTACGAAAATTGCAATTTCATAAATATCGAACACTAATCGTAAGCGGTGTTCGTTAAAATCGGAATGTATGGAAAGTTCGACAAGTTTGTATGGGATGACAGCTGCCGGCGACATACTCGTATATAACGTTGATCGGTCTGTCATTTTATTGTAAGAATCGTAAGCAGTGTTAAAAATGCTTTGAGGTTATAGTACATTACTTACCTAGGGCGGTGAAACAAAGAATGTCTCCGATCGCAGGTATCTATTTGACGCCCGAGCCGAAGGCAAGGGTGCGATCTGAGGCTTTCTTTATTACCGTCCGTGGTAAGTACACAGTTTTACGTCTCTCCCTGGCCAGGAAGTAGGATTTTCTGCCCACGTAGTGTAATAGTGGTGTAGTGTAATACGGTTGCCACCGTTGCATATCATTTTGTATTACACACTTGGCACTCAAATTATCACAAGTAGGCCAGCAAGTTTGCTATTAGGTATGACGCTTACCTCACTTGGCACAGATTTGTCTAGCTCTAGCGCCACCTGCATTACATCGGCGTCCCCTTCCGACAATATCCATCCTTCCTCTTTGAGATCCACCGTCTACAACAAATGATACAATAAAATGAATAACTAGTATTTAGGTTTCTAAGAGCATTTAGGCTAACTTAACTTTACTGATTGTGCGCAAACATCTAGATTTTGTAGTGTAATTAATAAGATTATTGAGAATCTTAGTAATAGTACTTATAAATAACAATGTTATAGCTAGACTAGTAGATCATCGAAATAATCTATGCTAAGGTCCGCGGCAAGCTCGTCCTACCTATTATAAGACATGCAATAAAAATGGATGACGTTCCGACCTAACGGCATGGCCGGCTGATTGTTTTTGTTATTTAAACCATTGCATATTTTCCCACGAAGTTTTTAGTGAGGTAATTAAATAAGAGTTGTTGATTGCCATAATTTATAAACAACACATTTAAAACATAGTTTTACGTCCTAAATGCCAAAGCCAAATAAATTGGTTTGTCGCGAACTTCGCGTAATTCAGCGCGTCGGGTTCATATACTGTATATGGATTTATGCTTGGCCAAGAGATTTCAAATAATCGTAAAAATATTTTTTGTTGGATAATTTGAATTCTAATAAATGTTGTTTTCAATTTTGTCTATTTGCACTAAAATACATTATGTTTATTGTGCGGTATATATTTAGAATGCCAAGTCACGTAGGTATATCACAAATAACAAAATAATATTAAAGTTATCAGGAAAACTGTTCAGTCACGCGATCAAAGTGTCAAACGAAGACTAAATTGCATCGTTACTTTAAAACACCCCAAAGCGTTAATTGAACTTACCACTGGTATTGTCCAATGGAAGGCACCTACTATTTAGAATTGGCTCCACAATATGCCTCGGATAACACCTTCATGAAACACTTGTTTGTCATACAACCATAATGATACATATATGCCATCATATATCGTCGGGTGACAACCAAAACTCACTACAAACATTACATAACAAACACCTACTTAAATCAAAGGTCGTCACTCGACATCGACTACGTACCGAGATACGAGGTTTTGAAGAGCAGTGACAGTTTTGGTAGTGAGTTTTGGTTGTCAACCGACGATATGCTAGATATCACGTCCCTGGTGTATAGTTCCATCGAAATGTGTTTCCACTTATATTTTTATTTTTTGTTTATATACCTCAGGTCCGTTGCAACCGCAGATGTATGAAAATAAGGAGATCGGACATGCCGGCAGATTTGTATAGAGTACGCCTGTCGCAAGTTCATTAACCCACACAACGCCCAAGTAATTGACAAGACAAAGCACGCACACATCTAAAACGCACACACTAGTATACCTACACGCTTATTTGACAATAAACGCGCATCATATCAGGCATTTTGGAAAAAAACGTAATATTCTCTGCGATCAGCACGCGTGCACAGTATGGCAGAATATGTCCATTGAGCTAACAGCTGCGACACGGCCGCCGGCGGCTTGTCCTCTCTCTAGTATTCTATGCTCTGAGGTTGCAACGTACTATAATCGATCAACTTTTTCGGTACTTTTATGTCAGCATTAAATGTAATGCTTTTCATAAAATTTAACTCTTTGTAATGACTGTTTGTACCATAATAAAGAGAAAAAATAAATAAAAAAAACTATTTAAAATAGGCCAGATGGCTAAGTCGTAACCAAAAAGTAAATCAATTAACAATAGACAAATACCTTTAAAGTCAACAAAGAGGTGCAGGTGTTTATTTTTTTATAAAAATCAGCGAAAGTGCAGGTGTTCAAAACTTTATTACCCTTCGTAAATGACTAACAAACATGCATGGTGTTTATGCCGAACAGAGTAATTTCCCACACATTAGCACAGAGATAAAATAAAATATTTATTTACACCTTATATATATTTATAAGCATAATTATACAAATACAAAAAGGTTTATTATCAAAAACAAAACATCCATTGTTGATGTATATTAAGTTTTGCGGGTGGCGCAAGACCGGTCACTTTGGCACTCTTTTGGGGAGGCCTATGTCCAGCAGTGGACATCTTTCGGCTGATATGATGATGATTAAGTTTTAAAATAATTGGTTTAAAATTGGCATGACATAGTCGGAGTCGAAATGCAAACCACTTCCAAGGAAAAATATTTTTAAAGCTTCTGCAATAAGGTTAAAAATCACGATAGCCTCTCAGTACTTAGGACCTTATAAAATGTAGTGCAGATTCGAGCAGTACCCATACGGCTGAATGACGCGGCGGTCGCGTCCAGACTTTTAAAGTATTAAAATTCAAAATAATAACCTAAACAGATTAGTGTATCATGAGAAATACTATTAGGTATTAACGTAAAAAACAGCAGACCCAACAAAAAAAAACAAAATATCTTCACTCAAACTTTGTATACAATATCCGGGTTGATTTTGATAGTACACATTACTATTTTTTGTTCCGTAAAAAAAAAACAATTTAATGAAATTAACAATCATAGCATAAACAATGTCATGAGTCGATATAGCGTCTCACGCGAGTGGGTAATGCTTTCAAATGACGCTATATCGCGTCTTTAGCAGTGAAAGAGTTAAAAATTATAGAACAAAATTACTCGTCTTTGTGATGTATCCTGCACTTTTTGAGATTATAATTTATACGGTAGATATAAACGAATTATATCTACCGTAGTTTTGATAAGTAAGTAGTAAAAAATATTGACGTTGTTTTTATTTGTTAAGAGTCCGCAGTAAGCTCGATGTCCCATATAAACGTACTTACGCTTTCATTTTAAAACGACTAGCTAGTTTGCTCTGAAACTTTGTACTTAAAATAAGTTAAGTGCCATCCAGGTCTGTAATTGGTTTATGTAGCTTCAGATACCATAGTAAAAAAAAATACAGCAAATTTAAGTTTTTCATACAAAACTTGTTTTTGCTGTAGGTATTACGTTTGTTTTATAAACTGGAGCCATATAAACTAATTACAGACCTAGATATACCTCATGCCATTGTAGGTATATACAAAGTTTCGTTACAAACCGACACCTAGTTTTAAAATGAGAACGAAACTCCGTTTGTATGGGAAGGTGAAATTCAGCAGAGCTTACTGCGGACTCTTAACGTTATAAATTACTTGGTAAAGAATAGGTTCTGCTGTGCGCTTCCATTGAAGCTAAGAAGATAAGCTGAAATAATAGTACATTACTACAGACGCAGGGAAAAAAGGTCGTCTATACCTACTCACCCGGCAAGCCCTTTTCACGGCCACCAGGCATGTATAGTGCTTTTCTCAAACATGCAATGACAGAAATAAATAAAAACTCCTCAAATCAAACTAGTTTTCATGGCTGAATGCCGTGATGCTGTGCCACAAATAGTGGTATGATAATTAAAAAAAAAATTACTTCCCGGCCTAGGCCTTCAGTTTCGTATGAAATGCCTTTACAGTTTTCTCGAGTTGATCCGCCCGAAACGTGATACTTTGAAGTTTGAAGCCTGATATAACCCACGTAATGACGGCATTTCATTGCATGTTTGAGAAAACTTATTTGATAGTAGTGACGATACCCACAGATAAGAAACTTACCGTTTTATCGACAGTATCTAAGTCCTTGTTGTGCACCTGTTTGATGTGGTCCTTCAGCGCGAATGTTCGCGCGTAGCTCGCCCCGCACAGCGAACACGAGAATTTGAGATTGTTCTGTCGCGCGTGCGTTTCCGTGTGAGCTCGTACCGCGTATAGAGATGCGAAAGGCCTTGGGAAATAAGGTTTGGTTATTGGGCGTTTTGCAAAAAAAGTGCAGGTGCATAACTTTTTTTCAATTTTTTTTTCGACCATTGATAGTCAGAATCCCAAATATTCCATTCCCGATCGTCACATTTTTGTATGCCGTCTTTTTTATTTATAGTTGTGTGACGCACTCGAATAAAAAATTACATGGTAAAATGGGACAATCTTTTTCTTGATTAAGGATCGATTATTGATAGTATCATAAATAATTCATTGTATAAGTGTCTAGGAGGATTTAACGGTGTTCTTGGTAATTTAGGAGAAAAAGATGTTTAAATAACGGCGCTATACATTTTTTTCGAAAAAAGATCATTACTCGTTAGTCTTTAGTCCGAACAGACTCAAACTCATTTTCTATCGTCAAAAACATGAGTAAAACGTAAATCAAACAAAAAAAGTACAAAAAAAAATCCTAAAATAAACTTTGATTAAAAAAAAACCGGCACCTATTCTTTAAAAACTAAGTACGTCAAAAAATCAGAAATAATTAGTATTGTAACCATCCGCGAGGATATTACGGTTTTCGTTTTACTTTCAGAGAAAATCCGATTTTTCACATACGCTCCATACAATTTTTTTTTGAAAAAATTATAAGGCTTTATTTAGCGGGCCAAATTATCTCAAAATCATTTTGTGGTATGATAATGATTAGAGGAAGCCATTTCCCGAAAAAAAAGTAATCTAAAATTTTTAATTGTCTATTTCTATGGAGAGCCAATTCTCAGCCCACAGTGCGTTGTGAGCTTTGAACCTGTGTATGGAATTACTGTTTTATCAGAAAACTTACCTGTTACAGTGCTGGCAGGAGAAGGGTTTAGTGTGCGAGTTCTTGTGTCCCGCCAGTTGTACGCTCGTCTTGAACGCTTTAGGGCAGTACGGGCATTTGTACGCGCGCACGTCGGAGTGTGTGAGCAGGTGGTGATTATAGACGCTGTGTGCTTTGAACCTGTTTGAATGGAAATACTTTTATCAACGAAAATTACTTTTTACAGATACAGCTCGGGAAATACAGGGTGAAGCCTAAGTCGAGAACAGAAATATGTGTTTCTTACTGTTTAACTTTAGTGCAAACATGTGGACGTGACAACAGGTAAAAATATGTAAACTTTGTTTGATAACTCGTGTTTGTAAAATACTGAGTCTGTCTTGGTCACCCTAATTTTTACGTTAAACTGTCATAGACACATAGTAGTAGAGTGACCATAAGGTTGGTGGTTTTGCTATTTAAAATTATTATCAATAAAGTTTAATTGTTTGCTTCTAGAGCTAATGCAATGAATTTGCCTTTAAATACTGCGATAGAAACAAAAATGTATCTTCACGACTTAGGTTTCACCCTGTATACGCAGAACCTTCCAATAATGTGAACAATATTTCTAAACAATGTTGTTGAGTAAATATTGTGTTGTTTCATAAATAAATCATACATTAAAAAAGCGTGCTTCAGAGTTGCTTTCATTGTGTAACACTCGTTGAATGAAATAAGTCTGCTCTTTATGTATGTATAGACAAGTACCTATTGTTGCAGTGTGGACACGCGTAAGGCCGCGTCCCGGTGTGCGTCCTCATGTGCAACGTCAGACAGTATGACACTCGGATCGACTTCTCGCAGATTTCACAGGAGTGTGGTTTCTAAAGTATTGGACACACAAGTCTTGTTGCAGTGTGGGCAACTGGGCACGCGTAGAGCCGCGCCCCGGTGTGCGTCCTCATGTGTAAAGTCAGACAGTATGACACCCGGAACGACTTCTCGCAGATTTCACAGGAGTGTGGTTTCTAAAGTATTGGACACACATCTTTGGTTGCAGTGTGGACACGCGTAGGGCCGCGCCCCGGTGTGCGTCCTCATGTGTAAAGTCAGACAGTATGACACCCGGAACGACTTCTCGCAGATTTCACAGGAGTGTGGTTTCTAAAGTATTGGACACACATCTTTGGTTGCAGTGTGGACACGCGTAGGGCCGCGCCCCGGTGTGCGTCCTCATGTGTAAAGTCAGACAGTATGACACCCGGAACGACTTCTCGCAGATTTCACAGGAGTGTGGTTTCTAAAGTATTGGACACACATCTTTGGTTGCAGTGTGGACACGCGTAGGGCCGCGCCCCGGTGTGCGTCCTCATGTGTAACATCAGACAGTACGACACCCGAAACGACTTCTCGCAGATTTCACAGGAGTGTGGTTTCTAAAGTATCGGACACACACCTTTTGTTGCAGTGTGGACACGCGTAGGGCCGCGCCCCGGTGTGCGTCCTCATGTGTAACGTCAGACAGTACGACACCCGAAACGACTTCTCGCAGATTTCACAGGAGTGTGGTTTCTAAAGTATTGGACACACACCTTTTGTTGCAGTGTGGACACGCGTAGGGCCGCGCCCCGGTGTGCGTCCTCATGTGTAACGTCAGACAGTACGACACCCGAAACGACTTCTCGCAGATTTCACAGGAGTGTGGTTTCTAAAGTATTGGACACACACCTTTTGTTGCAGTGTGGACACGTGTAGGGCCGCGCCCCGGTGTGCGTCCTCATGTGTAACGTCAGACAGTACGACACCCGAAACGACTTCTCGCAGATTTCACAGGAGTGTAGTTTCTAAAGTATTGGACACACACCTTTTGTTGCAGTGTGGACACGCGTAGGGCCGCGCCCCGGTGTGCGTCCTCATGTGTAACGTCAGACAGTACGACACCCGAAACGACTTCTCGCAGATTTCACAGGAGTGTGGTTTCTAAAGTATTGGATACACACCTTTTGTTGCAGTGTGGACACGCGTAGGGCCGCGCCCCGGTGTGCGTCCTCATGTGTAACGTCAGACAGTACGACACCCGAAACGACTTCTCGCAGATTTCACAGGAGTGTGGTTTCTAAAGTATTGGATACACACCTTTTGTTGCAGTGTGGACACGCGTAGGGCCGCGCCCCGGTGTGCGTCCTCATGTGTAACGTCAGACAGTACGACACCCGAAACAACTTCTCGCAGATTTCACAGGAGTGTGGTTTCTAAAGTATTGGACACACACCTTTTGTTGCAGTGTGGACAAGCGTAGGGCCGCGCCCCGGTGTGCGTCCTCATGTGTAACGTCAGACAGTATGACACCCGGAACGACTTCCCGCAGATTTCACACGAGTGTGGTTTCTCTCCTGAACGGACAAAACGTTTATTAATCATAGAGAAATGATAAGTATAGAGGGACTGACCCACACATGAGAGTTTTGTTTGTCACCAGGATGTCAAAATCTATTGAAAGTGACGTCATGTATTAAATACGACTAAAGTATATAGAACATGCGATGTCTAGGATTTGTCTTCTGATAGGTAATTCTCAATTCAGTCTTACTCCATCTATGGAATCACCTACGTTATTAATTTTGTCCTCCAATAATTCCTCCTCCTTATTAAACCAATAATGGGTATGCAACGAGTTTGCCTAGTCCCGCAAGCGTCCATTAGGTAGGCCGTATGTTTGTTTCAAGAAACATTACAATTGAATGTCTTTTGGTCTCAATAATGGAACTTTATAAAAAGCACGCGGCATAGGTATAAGTACCATGTTATGTTTAAGTTAGTTGATTCGTAATTGGTTTATCAAATCGGATGTTCCCTACAATACTTTTTAGTGCGCAATAAGATTACCTATGACCTATATGATCTGCGGTATAAACTGATGATCGAGTTCAGAATGCTATCTATACCTTTCACACTTCCATAGTTTTAGCAAGTATGAAAGAGATCGCCATTGGTTGTGAATACTATATATCCTCTAGCGGCCCACCATACAAGAAAACATGGCAATGAAATTTGAATTAACAGTAATAGTAATTAGAGTAGAGTTTGTTTTGTTTTAAAATCGAACGATACAAAACAAATGCAACTCTGTTCTAATTTAAAATAGTATAAATTCCATTGAAGGGAAGAAGGCCTTTTAAAAGGCCTTTGGGCGGCTAGAGGTTATAACATACCTGTGTGTATCCTCTCGTGTTTGACCTTTTCGTGCGGCCGCGCGAACTGCCTGGTGCAATACATGCAGTTGTATGGTAGGGTTTTGTCTTGCCTGTTCACTTGTACCTAAAACGATTGGGATATGAACGCTATTGCTTTCGTATAAGGTCTAATTTAGAGTATACGGTATTTGACAAAAGTCAAATCAGCTTCTTTTTATGGAACGTCAGAAACGCTCCGTTAATATGAAATTTGTAGGGATTACTATGTTGTGACGTCACAATCAAACAGCGTCCTTATTGTTAGTTTTTATGAATTTAAAAATCTTAAAATAGCAAACGTAAATGAAAGCTCGATACTTTCCGAGTATTTTCGTAATGTTTATCTGATGCTAATGAAAAAACTATTTATTTTCACTGTTGTCAAATACAGAATTCGATGGACGAGACGCATGCATTTAATATGAACACTAGGGACACAACTTATGAGTCATCTGCGGGTTATATTTCACGGTGTTAAATATAATTATTTTAAACACCATGTTAACCTTTTCAACGTCAAGACCACCGAATTGTGTCGTTAACTCGTTACTTGTCGCGAATAGGGATTCGCTGATAATAGGTTGGCGTTCGCAATCAAAATAATATTTACTTTTATAAGTAACTAGCTACCCGCGCGGCTCCGCCGCGTATACAAAGAGTTTAGGCGGAGCGACGGGATAAAATATAGCACGTATACCTTATATTCCCCCCGAGATCCCTTATAGGGATAAGTTCGCCTTTGTACCTACTTTAATCTTGCATATCATGTTTATGTTTTAACCTGTTTTGTGTACAATAAAGTCCTTACATACATACATATTACCAGGGAGCGAAACTTTAATGCCGATGACAGAAGTATGACGTCAATCTACATACCGTGTGTCCGGGTTTCGTGTAATCGTGTCGGGTACCCGTGTTCGTGTTACACGAACGCGGTTCTAAGCGACAGGTCCGGACGGATCCGTGTAATTAGCGTACGGGTAACACGAACACGGGTACCCGACACGATTACACTTAACCCGGACACGATCGCAAGCCCTAATAGAAACACTCTGTATGTAGCTTGACGTCATACGTCTGTCATCGGCACCAAAGTTTTGCTCCCTGCATATTACATAAATATATAACCTACTGAAGAAAGGGTTTTTGGAATAGGATGGGTATAGTTTCTGAGATTAGATTATTACACACAAACTTACATTTCACAGACTTTACACCTATTTATTATTAGTATCGGCACAGATCAAAAAATACTGAATCGGGGACCGTTAATGGTTTGAAATAATATTTTACCGGTAAAGTTGCATTTGACTATTTATACCGCTAAATAGTTTAATACTAATTTATGTTTTCCAGTATTAAGTCATATCGTTTTGACAAATTATAATTTATATAACCTACCTGTAATCAAAATACAATTATCTGAACCTGAAATAATTTGGATGGTATTCTAGTCAGGTCAACAAAGTGACCAATGGGAGTTCCCGGCATCCGAAAAGAAAATTTTGTAATCGAGTTTCGTTTTCTACATCTTTATACTGCGGCTACGACTATCGGCGCCTACGGCATTGTACTAAGTAAGGTTAACCAAACCGTCTATATGGGATCCACGACCATTAATGGATTTAATAAAACCTCATTCTTCCCCCAACATCTCGAATATGGGAAAATAAGTTTGTATAAGTATAAACTTTTCTGAAGTAAAAAAAAAAACATGGCAAATAATACTGACGTCTCTATGTCAATAAAAAAATTAATCCACAGTTGACACAATACGTCTGTCAGTTATATATTGTTTAGAAGATTTTCTATTTTCTTAATTTTCTTAGTGTTGTATCCATATGTGGCCGACTCAACATTTATAATTTCTCATGTTGAAGAACTTAGTACAGGTTTGAGTTCAATTCTTGTTTAAAATTTAACATTGTCATCTCGAGTCAAAACAGGAGTTACGTCACGTGACGTCACGCAGCCAAAATCACGTGGTCAGCGCGCAGTAGTTTCTTTAAATTTATATTTTAGTACATTGCTTACCGATAAATAAGTTTCTGTCAAAAATTTCATTATTGGTACAAGCTTTTATTGCCGACTGTACTTTTCTGCATACCATCATCAACTACTCATTGAGACGATTCTAACGAGCCCAAACTCGATGGGGTTGTGTCGTTTTATTGCGGAGTTCCTATGGTCAACTTCCTGCTCCAGCATCAGATCAGCTCCAAATCATCATAATATTGCATTGTCATGCGATATACATATGCATGCAAAATTTCAGCTCAATTGGATAACGGGAAGTGACTGAAAAATATGAACAAACTAGACACAAAATGTGTTGTAGTGAGGGTAGATCACATTTACATCGGGCTGGCCGCCCGATCAGAATAAGTTACCCACTTAGTCGCCTACCAACCAGGGACCCGCCCGGTATCCCCTTCGAGGGTTTTTGAAGGGGTTTTCCGTAATGCTTTGCTTACCAAAGCCGTAGCTCCGCAATACCCATTCATTTGGCTTTTTAAGCGCTATAAATACGGGTAAGCGGTTCCCTAAACGAATATCAGATACCCTTTCCAAGCGCTTAAAAATACCCTTTCGAAAGGGTTTTCTGTCAACGCTCTTGAAGAGGTTTTCTTTTCAACGCTCATGCAATTTTTATCCTTTTGCTAATGACAATAAGAGCAATATTGCAAATTAGACGTTAGAGTCCAGAGGTGTCGGCACAGGGGCCAAGGCCAAAGCGGACGCCTTTAACAATGCCGCCTACTTACTAAAAATACTTATCACATTGTAATATGGTTTCCTTTTGTATGGCGAAGAGCCGGAACAAGTTGGTGCGCGTGCGACGCATTGTACTATTTAGCCATGTTTATATCGCCATATGATTTTGGGATGTTTGATGGTAATCATTAACTATAGGTAATAGATATTTCGACATGCGACACAAATCACGACGGGTTTTTTTGACCTATTTCCCCTTTTTGTCTAAACTATGTTTATATAGAATATGTATGTCCTTTATTCGATTTCTTTTTATTTTTTAAGTATATATAATTATTTTAAGCATGATACGAATGAACCAACTTACTTAGTCTTTTAATGATTTTAAAAAGTTTCTTTTCTTGATGTTTATGCCTATTTTTTAATGTTTACATTTTTGTAGGGTCTTTTATGTTTTTTTATCTTTTTTTCCTTTTTGTATGTTTTACTTTTCTTTTTTTAATGTTATTTCTTTTTTTGAATGGTTATTGTTTTTTCAATGTTTTTTAACGAGCTGTTTTTTTGTTTTTCTCGTTTTTTAATAATATTTCATGTTTTTTTTCCATTTTTTTGATTTTTTGTCTATTTTTTAATGTTTAAATTTTTGTTTCGTCTTTTTTGTTAGTTTTTAAGTTATTTCTATCTTATTACCTTTTTAAATGTCTTTTTTCACCTTTTTGTATGTTTTACTTATCTTTTTTTTCTTTTTTCAATGTTTTTTAACGTTGATTTGTTTTTTTGAATGTTTCAGCTGCTTTTTTTTATTTTTTTCTCTTTTTAAAATGTTTTTTTTTGTGCTTTTGTCGTTTTTTAATGATTTCTAAACGTTTTTCTTCCTTTTTGTTTTTTTTTGTTTTCTCTTTTTTCAATGTTTTTGAAAAAAAAAATGTTTCTTTCCTTTCATTTTTTTTGATTTAAAGAAAAACCTTTTTTTGATGGAGTATTTTTTTAATGTTTAAAGTTTCGTATGGTCTTTTATGTTATTTTTCTAGTTTTTTTTCTTTTTCCCTTTTTAAATGTTTTTTCCCCCTTTTGTATGTTTTCTTTTTAAAATGTTTTTTCTCTTATTTTAATGTTTTTAATATTTATTTCCTTTCGTTGTTTTAAATGTTTTTACTGTTACTTTTTTTTGTTCACTTTTTTTTATTTTTTAGTGTTTTTTATTTTTTTTTATGTTAGAATTTCTCGCTTTAGTGAGGTGAAAAGGATTCTATTTTTAAACCTCTCACATTCGCTAGCTCGTGTTTCAATTCCACACTCGCGGTTAAATTGTAACTGCACCCTTGTATAACAAATAACTAGGTATTTATTATTTCCTCACATCGTTTGAGAAAAGCACTATACAAGCCTCGGCCGGAACAGGGATTGCTGGACTCGTTGTATCCGGCCTCGTCTACGACTCGGCCGTCTACCCCAAACTCGTCCATCAACCCCTTACTTCACGGCCTTTGCAGTAATGTACTATTTTGGTACAAGCTTTTACTGCCGACTGTACTTTTCTGCATACCATCATCAACTACTCATTGAGACGATTCTAACGAACCCAAACTCGATGGGGTTGTGTCGTTTTATTGCGGAGTTTCTATGGCTACCTTCCAGGTCCAGCATCAGATCAGCTCCATGTCATCATAATATTGCATTGTCATGCGATATACATACGCATGCAAAATTTCAGATCAATCGGTTGACAGTTGAATTTCAATTACTAAATTTGACCCAAGAAAGAAAAATGAAACAAACGGGGTGAGCTAAATAAAAGCTTGTAATAAAAGCTTGTAAAAAATACATTTATCTATCTCTCAGGGAACAAGAAAAAACTCTTACAGCTCAGGAGTATTAGGTTTTAAACATAAAATCCTCCATAACTAGCTGAAAATTGGTATACTGACGCTGAATTTGATAATTAAGAACTAGTCTACTCGTAAACTCCCCAGTCCTCCACCGCTTGCGTTCCTAAAATAAAAGGACGATTTTTTTTGTTCTGGAACCTATCGTGTGTGGTGTCAAATGGAAGGGCCGATTCTAATAATATATCACATCATAACATATCAGTAATTTGTTTTTAATTAAAATAATTTTCAAAACTTATTAAGTTTGGGCTCCTCCAAATACGATACAATTGTTCTTTTTTTTATTGTAAAATATACCTCAAATGGTACCTTATATCCTCAATTCCTCATATCTAACCCCGAGAAAGCAATTTCGAAAATATTTACATTAAGTTTAATTTTTTTATTTTTATCTTGTCGTGAGGTAATAATATTAATTATCAAATACAGCTAATTATGAGGGATTCTATGTATTTGGTCAATTTTAATCTAACACTCCTGGGCTATTCATTATTTTCTAGTCAAAATAACGAGTAGAAGTTATTCAAACAAAACTATATAAAAAATACGGCGTTGGCTTCCATAGAATTGAAGTGAAACTATTAATCTATGCCGCTTTAGGCGAGTCGCAAATACCTACCCAGCAGTGCCAGAACCCCCTTTGAGGGTTTTTCAAGGGGTTTTTCGTAAGGCTTTGCTTACCAAAGCCGATGCCCCTCAATACCCATTCATTTGGCTTTTAAAGCGCTACCCTTTCCAAGCGCTTAAAAAAGCCTTTCGAAAGGGTTTTTTATCATTTAGTGGTAGCCTCGTAAGGGAAACCCCTTCATACGGCAAAGTAAAATGAATGGGCTATTCAACGAACGACTAACCCGTTCAAAGGCTTTTTTCTGGGAAGGGGTGGACGGGTCCCTGCTACCAACCCCACCCGTGCGTGAGACAACTTTGAGGTGCCCTACCTAACTCAATATTTTAGTACCGATATTAAAAAAATTAAAAAAAACACGTATATTATAATGTTGTATAAGGATTAACATTGTTCAATTTGGATACTCATAAAAAATCCACCCCGTATCCATTTTTATAATTAAGTGTACCTACCTACTAACCTAATATAGTTTTTTTTGTTGTCGGCCGAATTAAATGTTTTTATTCTTTATTTTATTTTTATTAGTATGGATGAAGGGCACTATTACAAGCCTTACAATTGTAGGTATACAAACCTTATCTAAATTATGCACACTCATATGCATCTCCAGATACTCGCTGGAATGGAACTTTCTGTTACATATATCGCAGTTGTATTTGTTATTGGTCTTGTGCGAGTTGTGGTGCACGGTGCGGTAGTCGATGGGGATCAGCTTGTCGCATATCGAGCAGATGAACTTGTCGTTACTCGTCTCTGTGCCTTCGGATTCGACTGGTAGCTCTATTGGTCGCGCTCTGTTGGACAAAAAAAACGATACTTGTTTGTGGCACGAGAATCCCTTATACACTGTACATTTATTAATAAGAATGCAGACTAATAGTCAATTCGGCATTTTTTTCTTAAACCTTAAAAACGCTCTGTTAATATGAATTTTGTAAATTCAAGATTCAAAGATTTTATTTGTCCAACATAGGTAAGTTCAACGTGTTACATTAAATTAGCTTTCATATCACTATGCGGTGCCTGTCGGCAATGTCGGCATACAAATATATTGGTCGAAACATATTTATTCATATTTTTTTTATTTGCTGTGTCATCAGATATGTTATCTTAAAACATGTCATGAAAAGTGATTAATTAAATTAAACTAAATAGGTCAAAGTCAAAAGAGATATAATAATAAAATTAAGTAAAGAGCGTAGGGTGTGTACATCAAATACATCACTCTGTTAACTATTACGTTAATTAATACATTCTGTTACGTTATGTATAATATGATTTTTCCGTAGTGTAGGGAAATAGGAACAATTAACGTCACGATTTTCTATGGACAAATAGCGTAATTTTTTTTTATATTTATGTATTTACAATAGCAAAAAACGTGTTATATTTTCCGACTTTTTTTGTCAATTTTATTTAGAATAATTTTTTTACTCTTGTCAACTACCATATTGATAACCCAATAAGTACTTCATTCTTTATTGATAACACCATAGTTACAAGTCAAATGGGTGCTTATCTTAGCAACTATTTAAAATGTTATATCAAAATTTATCAATTTGGATAACCAATTTGATATAGGATACTAATAAGAAATTAAAATTATAAGTTATTTGAATACATACTTGACTGGATCGTGCATTCGTTTGTGCAACTTCAATGATTTGTTACTGGGGAACACGGTAGAGCAAATATCACATTTGAAAGGTCCCGTTGAGTCCGTTTCTTCTGAAACCAAACGAGATCACTCTATAGATATCTGTCAATCGGATTTATTAAAGATTAATAGTAAATACAATGGAGGTCGTTGTTGTTCTACGTCCGTAGGAATAACCCTAGAAAACCTACACACTACTCCGGGTGGTGCTAAAAGAACAACAAACTCGGCAGTTGCACTGTTCCCTCTGAACCTCGCAGCGCACACTGCAACTCTATCAGCAACATCGATACGAATACATATATGTACCAGTGTGTAACCGCCATACGATAAATAAATAGTAAAAACGAAATTGTGGATTGAGTTCACAATCAGCATTATGCAGATGGTCGCACGATGCCATAAACTACCAAAAAACTAACATATTTCATATCCACTCACCTTATCTCAAAACAAGTACAGTTCCCAAAATCATAGCACACGAACACTCATGCCTACATGACTTGAACTCACGTTGCAACTGCAACTGTAAACCTCTGGACGTAGTAAATCAGCATACCTACCTTGGTCTAGTAATTGATAGCAAGTTTAACTGGGGCCCTCATATAGATAACGTATGCAAGAGACTAAGACTTAACTTAAGAGACTTAAACATAAAATGCCTTATAATACACTTCGACTATTGTATATGGCCATGGCTGACTCGATAATAAATTATGGAATATCTTGTTATGGTCTTACCTATAAAACTTACCTACAGCGAATATACAATATACAAATAAGAATGTTGAAAACCATTGTACCGCCTAAAATTAAATACCAGTTTAAAAATAATTAAGATCAATTATTCCAGCACTGTAAAGTAATAAATGTAGGTATTTGATAAAGCCAAAATGGCCGTTATAATAGAATATAGCCATAACCTGGATAAACTAATTAGGTATAAAAGACCCGCTACATTTCGTGTACTAGAAAAAAGTAACAACTTCACTGTACCAAAAATTACTAACATATATGGACAAAGAGTATGGTCCAGTCACTTACCGCATATCCTAAATAGTTTACCCAGCGAGGTTATATATATTATAGGTAATAAACCACAGAAGATCAAATGTTTTCTGAAGAAGATCATGTGTGATAAGTAAAATAATATAAAATAAACAAATAAATATTGTTATGCGAACTTATATAGATTAAGCTTAGAAATTTGATAGCTAATAGCTAAGCTTAGCAAATAATCTTAAAAAATTGAGATTGCACTAAGTAATTTATAGACATATTTTTTTTAGCAATGTATCACAACTTTTATTCAACCATTGAATCAAAATTATGAATTTGCTAATTTATTGACAAACTTTTTCCCAACTTGATCTAAAAATGGAACGGAACCCTATACTTCTATATTACCAGCGGGCGTAAGAGAGTTGCCATTCTATCACTTATTCCATCCATCAAATAACTACAACTTAGAACAGTTGAAAAACTCCCGACATTTTCATTTCAAAGTTCAATATCTCAAAAACATCTAAATATATTTTGTTGAAATGTAGCTAAGAACCATCTTAGTACGGCGGAAATTGACCAATATTGATAAGTCGTGGACACGTCTTCTATATGGCTAAAACTGGTATGGATGTGTTCCGTGTTGTCTCCGGAGTACGAATCTACCGGTTTTAGTTAAGGCAGAGGGGCAGGGGCATAGCTGTGACGTCACAAAGATGGCGGCCGACGGTCATCGATTTTTGTTCACATCTCGGGTTCTATTTGACTGATCGGTTCGTGTGAGGTGTCATTTGAAAGCATAGTAAATGTACTATAATTGTGTCCTGCAACTCTATAGCATACGAGCAACTATATCTTGATCACGTCAGCTTTCGGATAAAAAAGATCGCATTCAAATCGGTCCATTCGCTTAGGAGCTACGATGCCACAGAAAGACACACAGACAGACACGTCAAACTCATACCCCTCTTTTTGCGTCGGGGGTTAAAAGATAATGAATTTGCTAATTTCCAAACTTTTTCCCAACTTGTTCCAAAATGGAACGCAATCCACGCTTCTGTTTTACCAGCGAGCGTAAGATAGTTGCCATTCTCTTATAACAATCCATCAAACAATAAAATATTGTGACCACTGTAACCTAAGAATGTTAGAAGTCTATTATTACAAGCTTTATATTAACTTGCACTGTTCGTATGTATGTATGTAAGTAAGTTGTCCGTCAAAATTTGCAATCCATTTTTCAGTCACTTCCCGTTACCCAATTGAGCTGAAATTAGGAATACTTATGTATGTTTGGTGACAATACCATACTTTGTCACCATTTAGCTGATCTGATCAGTTACCAAACAACTTACCAGTAAAAATACCCGGTCAGGGCATTTATTTGTGTGTTTATCACGAATATTTGTTTCTGAGTTATGGATGTTACATATGTATATAAGTATCTATATGTATTTATCTATTATATATATCGTCGCCTAGTACCCACAACAAAAGCCTTATTGAGCTTACTAAGTAAGATTGTCCCGTAATATTTATTTATTTATATAGTCCTCCTGATCGATTTCGATGACGGCGACCCTAGCAGTTACGGATTTGCCCTATTGTGAGCTCTGATGTGGCTGGCTAGGCCAAATTTACCCTTAAAAACTCTATTGCATGGGGGAGAGTAGAGTTGGCCAGTTGTGTTATAGGTGTACACGTATGAAGGTTTAGGCCTCTCTTTTCGCCTCTTCTTTCGTTTTAGCATTATAGTATTAGGAGGGAATCAACTACCTATAGAATCAAGTGTCCCCAGTAGTAATCTATCGATGTTTCGAAAAACACTTCGCTGCCCCAATATTATAGGGTTCTATGTTGCACTTTTATCAACTTGAAATTTGAACTTTGTCAGCGTGACTTGAACTTTGACTTTGTGAGGTCTAAATTGAAGTACCGCGATAATGTAACATAGAACCCTATAATATTGGGGCAGCAACTAGTTCTGTGTGTTGTAGTTGATGATGATATGCAGAAAAGTATAGTCGGCAATAAAAGCTTGTACCAAAAATGAAATTTTTGACAGAAACTTATCATAACAATTTTACTAAAAAACCTCTGTCACTGTCCTTAAATATTAGGAACACAGTATATTTTTTGACAGTAGGGTCTATGTATATTGCGTTTTATAAACGCGCGCGCGTTTGTGTCGATTTACACGTGATTCGATACAAACACGCGTCGCGCATATACTTATATAAGGAACTCTATCAGCGACATCGATACGCATACATATACAGTCATGGCCAGATAATTAAGAACATGATTTTTTTACATATGTATACACATACAGTTGCATACAAATATGACTTTTCAAATTTAATGATGATTTATATTTCTGAGTATATGGAGGTATAAGTGTATAAATAAGATTTAATTTAGTTTATATAAAAGTTCTGTAAAAGTTGTGCTTAAAAAAATACGGATGGCCAAATGGACAGTTTTTACGAGTTCATACTGTAATTATTAGGAATGGGAACTTTTGGGCCACCAACGACCCGGGGCGGTCCTTTTTGTTAGTTGATAGTTTGATACTTTATATCTAATGTAAGTTAATTGTAAATATTTTTAGATATTATTAGGAACAATGTATGAACTTATAAAAAGTGTTGATTTGATCGCCTGTATTTTTTAAAGTCTAAATTTTACAGAAGCTCTTTTGCACTATATTAAATACTGTTTAAACACGGTTACATCCGTATAATCAGAAACAAAATTAATCAAACACATTATAAATTATCATCAAATTTGAAGTCATATTTATTTTGTATGCAACTGTTTCGGGAAAAAATCATGTTCTTAATCATCTGGCCATGACTGTATGTACAGATGTAGTGAATAATCATTTCCCATCGTATTTTCTCGGAAATGTTCGTATTTGTCATGCTACATCAGTCAACCTCAGTACTTTTTGTACCGTGACCGATAGCAAGACACGTTCGTACGTTTCCGTGAAAAAACGACTACATCTGTACCAGCGGCGCTACCACGAACTTCGAATCTCGAACTTCGTATATCTACGTCTCTGTCGCTCGAGTACCATTAACCATAAGTGCGATAGAGACGGAGATATACGAAGTTCGAGATTCGAAGTTCGTGGCTATAGCTCAGTGTGTAACCGCCATACGATAAATAAAAAAATAAATATATAAGGTCTACAACCCGACCAAGCTAAGTTTGCACCTCGCGTCGAATAAGTTACACTGAGCGAGGTGCAAACTTAGCTTGGTCGGGATATCCGGATCTTTATAAAGCCGGGCCTGAATAATATTATTGAAAGGGCTAACGTACCAGCGTGAACCTTGTGGATTTTCATATGAGCACTCAATGACTTCGAATTTTCATATGCAACAGAACAGTGCGGGCATTGGAATTTTTCTGAAACAAAAACAATATTAATCCTAACGTCCAAATTAACCAAACGAAAATTATGATGCTTATCAGCTCGGCCACGACTTCGAGCGACAACTGTGCGCTATAAGTGGAAGCGAGAGATCGGAGCGCGGCATCTCGCTCCCTCGTATGGACGAACCGTCGCCGCCGCGGTTCCAAGTTATGGCCGAGCCCTAAGAATCATCATCATATCAGCCGAAAGACGTCCACTGCTGGACATATGCCTCCCCCAAAGAGTGCCAAAGTAACCGATCCTGCGCCACCCGCATCCAGTGGACTCCCGCGACCTTTACCAGGTCATCAGTCCACCTTGTGGCGGGCCTACCCACGCCGCGCCTTCCGGTACGTGGTCGCCACACGAGAACCTTTCCGCCCCAACGGCCATCGGTTGTACGCGCAATTCCAGTTAAGTAGCGATTCGGAGGACTTTATCGATTATCTTGGTTCTGTTGCGGATAGCCTCATTTCTGATGCGAACACGCAGAGAAACTACCAACATAGCTCTCTCCATTGCCCCTTGGGTGACTTTGAGCCTTCTTATGAGACCACGAATACATAAAGTACATAAAACAAAAGAACATAATGTTGCGGCACTGTAAAGTTATATCTCTCTACTACTTTCTGTACGAAAGGATAACTTACGTGTTTTACAGGGGTGCGACTTGAACTCATCCAGTGTGGTGACATAGATGTTACAAGTCATGCAGTTGTACACCTTTACCTTGTTGCCGCCGTCTAGCATCTGCATCTCTTTCACTACCACCTTGTGGTATGGACCCTTCTTCACATCTACAAATTTAAATATGTTTGTTATAATGCTCTTAGTCCACCTACGCATTCGCATGCGACAGCGAATCTCTGCGAAACCATTGCGGTAGCGAAACTCTGCGAAACGTTTATTACACTAAGGTTGTTTCGCAAAGAAATTTCATTCACTAGTGGATTTTCGTTTCAGCATGTCGTCCCAGTCATCCCTCTCAGATTCTGAAGAGAAAGAATTGTTGTTGCTAGCGTCGGTATTGAAGAGGAAGCGTAGAATCTGGGTGCATGAAATAAATCAGAAACGACAGAAACTTGGAGAAAATAAACTATGTTTAGTACTTCAATCAATATTTTGTACGTATTTTTTAATTTTCATGTCCAACAGAATATAACTCGGGATGATTCCGAATTAAATTCAACAATATTTCGATTTTTTCAGCTTCCATTATGCGAAAATCTGTCCGCCCGGACAGAAACATGTAGTGACGCGTTGCGATGCGAAACACCACTAGAGAACTCCTGCGTCTGTGTAACGACCATTTCGCATTCGCATGCGAAACAGTACCGACAAGGACGCAACTATCTCATCTCGCTGTAGAGTGACTGAGACATAGCATATGCGAAACGCTGGCTGCAACTGACAGTTTTTTCGCTGTTTCGCTACCGCATGCGAATGCGTAGGTGGACTAAAGGCATAAGTCGGCAACGCGCTTATAAAGAAAGAAAGAAAAATAATTTATTGCCACAACTAAAAAATATCACCTCTTGCATTATAAACGCCCACAACCCAATATTGGCCGTAGTATACAATTCTCAGGGCATATACACTCAAGAGCAAAAGTTTCGGGTAGATGAAATACCATCATATTTCCTAAAATAGTGCAAGGTTGTATAGTTTTATAATCCTGTCATGATCTTTATTAAATTTTACATCTACTCTGCAGAAATAACAGTAAAAAAAAACACGTTACCAGGTTTAAATCGGACTCGTAAAAACCCATGAAAAAAACAACGTTAACGGAGCGAGATATCGCAAAAATCGTCATTTTTGGATGTTGATATTTTTATGATAGGATCCCGGAAATTGCTAATACATTTGGGTATTACGAAGAATAGTTTATTATGTCAATAAGATTAGTGTAAAATATAAAAAAAAATCCTATTGCGGTGACCCGAAACTTTTGCTCTTGAGTGTACATAAGCATTTGCAGTGTTATAGGAGTAATACGATGCCAGAGGTCCTGGGTTCGAATCCCGGTAAGGGCATTTATTTGTGTGAAGTTCCTGAGTCATGGATGTTTTCTATGTATTTCAATATTTATTTACCTATATAAGTACGTACATCGCCATCTAGTACCCATAGTACAGTCACCGGCATCAATATAAATGATGAATCAAAGGCCGCAAAAATATCTGACACGCTCTTACGGCTCTAGGAATAGGGTTGCAATCAGATATTTTTGCGGCTTTTGTTCCATCATATATTTACGCCGGTGACTGTACAAGTTTTGCTTAGTTTGGGACTAGGACGATTTGTGTAAGATTGTCCCCAAACATTTATTTATAAATTTTATTTTATTTATAGGTGACAATTACCGATGTTAACCCTTTGGACGCTAAGAACACCTAAAGGTGCCGAGTTTTCGTGCCCGTGGCGGAAAGAACGTCTATATGTAGGTGTTACAGCGTTGCGATGCGCGATGTTAAGGGTAGTTAATAATAGTACATTATGATACAAGTGTGCTATGTTGGTCATTACACTCGAGTCGGTTTTTAAGCCTGAGCCGAAGGCGAAGGCTTAATGGAGACGAGAAGTGTAATGACCAATGCTCACGTGTTTCATACGACGTTTTTCAACACATTTGCGAGGAAAAAAAATAAAAAATAAAAAATTAAAATGTTAAAAGATATGTAATGAAAAGGCACTAGTGCGATAATGTAATGTAAAAGTCACGGCATGGGTAATATTCTGCATTATTTTGCTAATATTTAAAAAGATATGTAATGAAAAGGCACTAGTGCGATAATGTAATGTAAAAGGCACGGCATGGGTAATATTCTGCATTATCAGTGTAAATACGCTGTAATAAGACCTACTTTACGAGCAGGTGCGTTGAAAAGTTAATTATATAAGTTTAACTTGCATCTATTTATTTTATTACGAAAATCAAAAGTATGATCCAGAGGAATATCAACTGTAGCAATAAAACTTTCTTATGATTTCTTTTTCTGATGTTATATGCATTTGAAATCTGCACGCGCCGGCACCCCCCGAAAACGCTCTATATTAAACGGGCTTATGCTATGACGTCACAACTTATATTCTCGGCGCGTTTACTATGGAGTAAGTCATTAATTTGCAATTATCTCCACAAAATTTGCGCTTCATTCTATACTTGTAATATAAAATATAATTTCTAATTCACCATTCTGTGTAACTGTTATATTATTTTATCGAAAAAAAAAATATTTTTTTTGTCATGTGTGTCGTGAGATAAATCGAATACAATCGTTAGGGTTCCGTACTCAAAGAATAAAACGGGACCCTATTACTAAGACCCCTTAGAATTAAATAGATGTAAAATATGAAACACAACCAACACTAACATCCTTAACTCAACACATGTGACATAACACCTACAGCTTACACAGATCTATTAGACATAAGTTAGCTGATACAATCCTGCGGGAACTAAAGGATGTAAACCCTAATAGGTAATAAACGTTTTCTCATTCTCATACTAAGACTTCGCTGTCCGTCCGTCCGTCCGTCCGTCCGTCCGTCCGTCCGTCCGTCCGTCCGTCCGTCCGTCCGCCTGTCTGTCACCAGGCTGTATCTCAAGAACCGTGATAGCTAGAGAGTTGAAATTTTCACAGATTATGTATTTCTGTGGCCGCTATAACAACAAATACTTAAAACAAAATATATTTTTTTAAGGGGGGCTCCCATACAACAAACGTGATTTTTTTGCCGTTATTAGGGCTCCGTAGCCAAATGGCAAAAAACGGAACCCTTATAGATTCGTCATGTCCGTCCGTCCGTCTGTCTGTCTGTCTGTCTGTCCGTCCGTCCGTATGTCACAGCCACTTTTTTCCGAAACTATAAGAGCTATACTGTTGAAACTTGGTAAGTAGATGTATTCTGTGAACCGCATTAAGATTTTCACACAAAAATCGAAAAAAAACATTAAGTTTTAGGGGTCCCCATACTCAGAACTGAAACTCAAAAAAAATTTTTTCATCAAACCCATACGTGTGTATGGATAGGTCTTCAAAAATGATATTGAGGTTTCTAACATCATTTTTTTCTAAACTGAATAGTTTGCGCGAGAGACACTTCCAAAGTGGTAAAATGTGTGTCCCCCCCCTGTAACTTCTAAAATAAGAGAATGATAAAACTAAAAAAAATATATGATGTACCATGTAAACTTCCACTGAAAATTGGTTTGAACGAGATCTAATAAGTAGTTTTTTTTTAATACGTCATAAATCGTAAACCGCAATTTATTTCACGGAACCCTTCGTGCGCGAGTCCAACTCGCACTTGGCCGGTTTTTTTTTTCTTTTTGTTTTCTTTTGTATGATATCTCTACGTATATCCGCATCGATTGAGTGCAATTTATTCGAAATTGAAGTCCCATGTAAGTTCCCCATTAAAGAAGTTGACGCACCCTCTTTGACCTTCAAATTCCTCACAACACTGTCAACTTGTAGAAGCCGCTTTTCCGTAATGGCGGGTCGGGCCGGCTTTGTGGCTTGTCTTACAACTAACTGCTCCGTGTTTATTGGTTCCATTGTCACTGCAATGGGAATTATACATTATAAAAAAATAGTAGTAAGTAAAGCCCCAAGGCAAGACAATCGCTTTGCTGTTCATAGCCAGGTCCTATTGCTACACAGTCAGTACCGGCTAAGCCTCGTGGTCAATAGGCTAACGAGTCCATAATGAAACCACATTGGGAAAAGGAAGAAAATGCACTTTGAGATAGTCATGTGACACTAACCCCGTTTTATATTTCAAAATTATTTTGCTTTTGTTAGTGGTTATACTGGCCGACCTAGATATGAGACGTTAGGCACGAAAATCTCGCCTCAAGCCTTCTTTCAACTATCGGAAATGCATTGAGTCACCGAATTTTCATTTCATCGAAAAAAAAATATCTCAGAAACCATTATATTTTTAGGTATAGCTAAAAGGTAATTGTGTAGAACCCATTAGGTTAGGTTAGGTTTGTTTTATAACAATCTTAAAAGTTTAGTTACTGAAGAAAAAAATGTTTTCAATGTTATGAAAATTCGGCGAAACATTCAGCCGATGAAGCGTTTGTCGGTAAAACAAGGGTAAACCTTCAACAATACATACAACAGCTCTGGTCAGCTTTACTGTACTTCATGCGACCAAATGTTGAAGAGTAAGCTAGTCTTGTAAATCCATATCAGGGCTCACACCCGCATCTAGCCAGTAGCCAGGGTCACCGTCGCAAGTCACGGTGCAGATAGGTATATATATATATATATATATATATATATATATATATATATATATATATATATATATATATATATATATATATATATATATATATATATATATATATATATATGTAGTCGTGGCCAGATAATTAAGAACACGATTACAAATATGATTTTTTTAATTTGATGATAATTTAAAATGTGTTTGATTAAATTTGTTTCTGATTATACGGATGTAACCGTGTTTAAACAGTATTTAATATACTATCCGTATTTTTTTAAGCACAACTTTTACAGGAGCTTTATATAAACTAAATTAAATCTTATTTATAAACAGATACCTCCATATACTCAGAAATAAAATTGGCCAAATATATTTGAGATCATCATTAAATTTGAAAAGTCATATTTGTATGCAGTTGTATGGGGGAAAAAACCTTGTTCTTAATTATCTAGCCATGACTGTATATATACTAGAGATGCAACGGAAATCCGGCCAATATCCGGTATCCGGCCACAATTTTATTTTATTATCCGGCTGAATACCGAATAAAGGCGTAGGCTGTTTCCCTACAAACAGAATTCATCAATTTAAGGATTTATTGAAGGATTTTAGATAGTAGGTATTTCAATAATTTACTTTTCAAAACAAAGTTTTAACCGACTTCAAACAGTACCCAAATTGCTTCAAGTTTGCCTATAAAATTTGAAGAGATCCCTCGATTTCTCCAGGATCCCATCCTCAGAACTGGATTTTGGTGACAACGGGACCAATCTGGAAGTATATGCTTCCAAACAAAGAAAAAAAAATCAAATCGGTTCATAAATTACCCAGTTATCGCGTAACAAACACACATAAAAAAAAACATACAGACGAATTGAGAACCTTCTCCTTTTTTGAAGTCGGTTAAAAAGGGATGAATAATAACAAAAGTAATAAATTATTCATGAAAACCTGCCTACAGTGAGTAACAACTTAACAAGTGAACAGAGCTTCGCGCAAATCCCGCACTCACGCGGTCAAATTTACTTCATTTTCAACCGACGAAAAAAACGGAGGAGGTTCTCAATTCGACGCGTATATATATTTTTTTTATGTATGAACACGCATAACATTTTACAGAGTAGTTCGATTTTGATATTTATTTTTTTATTGGAAAGGGTACACCCCGAAGTTGGTCCCATATAAATTTGGAAAAAAAAAACCAACCCTAAGGGTAGGAAAATAGGGGATGATTGATTTTTCGTCGGTTAAAACTTTGTTTTCAAAGCAAATTACAGGCATGTAACTTTCGGCCGGATAGCGTATATCCGGCCGGCTGCGACGCCGGTTATTCGGTATCCAGTATCCAGCCAAACCACTATCCGTTGCATCTCAAATATATACCAGCCACACCTAAATATAGATACACAGCTAAACGCCATCAAACGTCACAGTTTGGCGAGTTTATATGAAAGTTGTAAAATGTCATTTCTTTTTTGAAAAAAATAAAATAAAAACCTTACTGTTGTCGTCAACATTAGCATTGAGCAGCACGGGCGCCTCAACAATGTCACCCGTATCGGTGATGACGCGCCGCGAGGGTTGCTGGTCGCCAGTGATTATTTCCTCGCCATTCAACTGTTCATACTCGATAGGCAATTGGCAGTTCTCGAGTGACTCCTGAAATTATCAAAGAAGTTTCTGTCAAGTTACATTAAATTAAACGTTGTAAAATATTTGATTCTGACCAAAAGTGATAAAAAGAGCTTGAAACTAATACAATGAAATTTTTGCAATAAACTTTACTGCCAAATTTTACATTTTTACACAATGATAACCACTTGTTAAGTAATTTCTAGCCAACATGATAGGTTTGTATTGTGTAATTTACAATTTTCTGTGGCTACATTTCGTTCCATCATCAGACCAGTTCAATGCAGGGACTGATTTCGGTTACGGTTATACCGGTATGAGACCGGTATTCCATTACGGTACCGTTATGTCGTAAAGGTTATGCGCGCCGCGCCAACATAACGGTACCGTAACCGTTTTGAAATAACGGTTAGCGGTATCAGTTTTAAATGATACCGTAACCTTTATAATACCGGTATTATAAAGGTTATCGAGAAAAGTAAGCGAGCTGGCACTCTACAGAGGAAGCATTGGCTACTAAACTAAGACAAAAAGGCAGTGCCTTTGCCGGCAGTTTGGCAATAACGCCAGGCCAAAGTCGATATATCGGTACCTTTAAAAAGCGGTTACGGTACCGGAACAAATAAATGTACCTTTATATTTCGATAGCGAAATATAAAGGTTCCGCTACCGAAACCGCTATTTTACAACCGATATGACGTCATACCGTTAAAATAGAATACCGGTATTTTTCGGTTATGCAGTCCATGGTGCAGTCACGGACTTTAATTGTTGAGCCATTTAGGTGTCAACTAATTTTGGTTTTCAAAGTAAGCTTTGAATTGTCCAGTATAAAGTGAGCTCTAAATGGGGTCAACAATTAAAATCCGTGACTGTACATTGAATAGGCATGGTAGGTATATTGGATTGTTTTCCAACTTTAAAAAAAAGTATAGAGTCCATTGACAAGGAAAATTTACCTAAAAATACAAAAAAGTGAACTTACAAAAGCGAGCTTAATTGTGATTTATAAAGATTCATACTACAGCTACAACACATTTAAATGATCCTTTGGTAGCACCTCTACATGGCATAAAGGTAAAATGTACATGTAACATGCATAATGACCTACTTTCATTGTCATGGACAACACATATAATAGATATAATCTGTATTCTGTGGCAGGTTTCCCCAACTTTTACCATCTAGATAGAAAATTTAATCTTTCTATCCTCAATCTAAAGCCAACAAAGATGATATTCACCTCTACTACAACATCCTGGTCATTGTGGTAGTTCTGTATGTGGTCTATGACGGAGGAGAAGGAGACTCCGCAGGTGTTGCAGCTGTAGATCTCTTGGGTCTCCTCTGGCTCATTCTCTTGAAGGAGAGGGTCTGGCTCTATTTTCATGTCTGCAATATGACAAATGTTTATTTGTTGTTAGAGCAGTGGAGAAAATAATTCACATATAGCAGTGTTTACACCGGACGCATGCCTAGGCCGAGCATGCTTCACCCGATTCTGCGCCTCGGGCGAGGCCGAGCATGCGTCCAGTGCAGACACGGCTTATCATAACAATGAGACTCCATACACATATAAACTACAATAAAAAATCTACTATGGTGTAAGTGACTCCAAATGAGGATGTAATATATTGTTGATGTTCACATAATTAATAATTATATTTGTTATATGTTTAATTGGACTTTCTTTTTTGTTAAATTTAGAGGTTAGTACATTCGGCATCATATAGTTAGTAGCAGCCAAAGTAGCCAAATATTTCAGTACACGTGTTTAATACTGCAAGAGTAAGGATGCAATTGCCCGCATCACAAAGACTGAGTCAGCGAGGCGGCACTTCAGAGCTGATTAGGTGCGTCCACACCAAACGCACGCTCACCCGAGCGGGGCTCGCCCTAGCGTGCGCGCTAAGTGTGGACGGCGATCGGCGAGCAACGGCGCGCCTGAGCCGAGCCGGTGTGGACGGTGTTTTGTGTGGCCGCACGCTCACCGAGCGTTGTCGGCTTTTTGGGCGAAATCAAAGGGGCCGCGGCACCATGCCACTGGCAATGTACTTATTTATTTATTTATCGTATGGTGGTTATACACTGGTACATACATACTATACTAGTACTACATAGTATAAAATAAAGTATGTATGTCCCTATGTATGCTTAGATCTTTAAAACTACGCAACGGATTTTGATGTGGTTTTTTATTTTAATAGGTAAGAGTGGGGGGGCGTAGGATCGATCGGATCAGGAACACGGAGCTGCGTACCAAAACTGGCATCGTAGATGTGGGTGCCAAGACCGCGAAGCTTAAGTGGGACTGGACTGGACATGTCTGCCGAATGCACGCAGAACGATGGGCCAAATTAGCCACCGAATGGACCCCACAAGATGGCTTTCGAAGTAGAGGCAGACCGAAAAGGCGATGGCGGGACGACCTTGACACATTTTGTACAGATTGGCGAACACTAGCACTGGACCGAGACAAGTGGCGGAAAAAAGGGGAGGCCTTTGCCCAGCAGTGGGACACAAATCAGGCAACAAAAAAAAAAAAAGGTAAGAGTGATTCAAGAGGAAGGTTTATATGTGTAATACATGCATGTAGTATATATCGCGGGTCGCTAGTAGTATATATATATATATATATATATATATATATATATATACATCAGGCAAATAGGCATGCATGTACGTTGTACGTAGTAGGACTAGTAGGTACGGACGACCAGTCGCTTTACGCACTAATGCGCCTCACCGTACTCGTCACGCCTAACGAAACTAGACCTCAACCTACGCTTAGTTACCTACTACGAATCGCGGTGTCAACTTTATAGGTGTACCTATTTGTGGGTGAGGTTTCCCGCCTGAGCTCTTTTTTAGGGTTCCGTACTCAAAAAGTAAAACGGGACCCTATTACTAAGACTTCGCTGTCCGTCCGTCCGTCTGTCTGTCACCAGGCTGTATCACAAGAACCGTGATAGCTAGAGAGTTGAAATTTTCACAGATTATGTATTTCTGTTGCCGGTATAACAACAAATACTTACTAAATACAATTTTTTTTTTTAAGGGGGGCTCCTATACAACAAACGTGACTTTTTAGCCGTTTTTATAGATAATGGTACGGAACCCTTAGTGCGCGAGTCCATCTCGAACTTGGCCGGTTTTTTAAAAAAAAATTTGCATCCACATGCGTCTAGGTTTTTTTTAATGCCTTTCCTCCGCTTCTGAGCTAGATGCAGAAACAATATTAATGTCGTAGCAGCGACAGCTGTGCGCACGTGCGGCTCCATGACGATCGCGAGCTCAACTAAAAGCCCATAGGTAAATTCGGCCGAGCGCATTTGGCTCGGACATGCCGCGCGGTGTGCGTCCACATTGAACGCACGCTCACCTGAGCTGCTCGCCCGAGCCCTCCTCACGCTCGCCTGAGCGGCTCGGGTGAGCGTGCGGAGAGCTCGGGCGAGCAGCTCGGGTGAGCGTGCGTTTGGTGTGGACGCACATATCCTCCAAGCAGCAGTATACGCGCATGAGCAGGCAGAAAACAAACCTCTCGTCGCGGCCCCCCGCCGGTACCCAAAGCTGTCGACCCATACTTCCAACAGGCTTCCGACTGTGCCTCATAAGCTGACAAAGTCAAGCAAGTACATACACATCTCAGGTCCAAAAGTGTACAACCATCTTCCGAGTGTAATTGTGGCAGCCCAAAATAACTGCATATTTAAAAGAAGACTGAAAAGTTGGTTAGTCGAGCAAGCCTTCTACAACCACAAGGAGTTCTTTGAGTTGGAAATTTTCTTGAGATATGTAACATAAACAACATATTATTATGTTATCTGAATTATTAATAGACAATTAGAAATATTGAATATTTAATTTAATTATATATACATTACTATTGTAAAACATACTGGTTGTGACATGTTATTTAGAACTAAGTATCCTGATATTGTGAATTAATTTAAGTAAACCTGACCTGTAATTTATGTTATCAATAAAAATTTATATATATGAATATGATGTGTTACAATATTTGCCTAGTATGGCTGCTACTAACTATACAGTGCTGACTGATGTTAACTTAAAAAAAAAATGTCACATATTTTTTTAGTTTAATTGGTTTAGGATAATTCAATAATTACCTTTAACTGTAGTCAAAGATATAGTCCCATCACTATTCTGTTTAGTGAAAACTGTGTTGCCAGACTTCAGGAGGGAGTCTGCCTGTGTGACAATGACATACCGGCTCTCACCATCTTCCTTAACCAACTTTAATTCCTGGGTCTGAAGGCAGGGTTTGGCTAGTTGCTTACTTAGAAGTTCTACATACATTCTACTAACATCAGACACATCTTGTGCTTGATTTATCATCTGATCCGTTTGGTTTTCTGAAAGGTGTGTAAAGAGGTATTAAATAAATTGTAAAATATATAGTTGAAACTACTATAAGTTTGGAAAATAAAACATAATTAAAATATTATTGATTATAAAATGCCATAGTGTAACATATCCACATATTTTATTTAGTTCTAGAAATGTAAACTTTAAAGATATATTTTTTTATTCCTGTCAAGACCAGGGAAGTCCGTAGACGACAGACCATTGGTTTACTGTGGCAGGCCGAAACCTACAGTCAAATTGAAGGGTAGCAAATACGAAGCCACATACCTGTCCCATTGTGATGGTCCAGAGACTGACTTGATTCAGAGATATTATGGATTCCTTCTGGAATTATGGGGTTCGATGCTACTTCCTCAGCCTTAAGTTTAGGCACACATTTCTCCTGATTTAGATGTTCTATCATATGCGATATAGAGGCACATTCATCATTACATGCCGGGCAACGTAAATTAAACCAAACTTTTGACAAGTGATCAACCAATAATTGTCTAGAATTAAATACCTCGCTACAACATAAGGGGCATTTTAACAATAGGTCGCCCATTATGAGGAAATTACATGGATTTATTCATCATAGCATGAGGGGTCATAAAAGTTAAATCACTATTTTGTAAACATAATCGTATCATTCCTTGGTGACGACCAAGTGCTAAATTCAGATTATTTATACGTGTTTTAACCTGAAGAACTTCACACTAATGCAAGATTAGAAGAACGAAAATCCAATTCAACGCAGCGAAGTGCGGCGGACATGACACCACATGATGACACATGTTGACACTGTTGACAGAATATATTATAATATATTTGTCTATGAGGTGATGCCACAGATTAAACATGCTTGGATGTAGTTTTGTTTTTTTTACAAAAAAATCGAGATTATATTTGCTTTCAACCAATATCGTGGCGCATAAAATGGCGATTTTAGGCCACACTTGACATTTGATCATCAACTTTCGGTTCTGACTGTTATACTACCATGTCTTTTTTGGTAGCCAAATGGTGCTTGGTTAAAATGAGACAGAGTTATTTTTGGGAATTTTATGTCTAAACAAATGATATTTGAAAAATACACCCTGTCCATAGGTTTTCCTATGTCCATGAGATATACGAAGTTCGAGATTCGAAGTTCGTGGTGGCGCCGCTGAGGGCCTACCGCGAAAGGCATTCGAAGTTTCCCCTCTCTGACAGAGAAGGAAAACTTCGAATGTCGTTCGCGGTAGGCCCTCAGAGGGCCTACCAAAGGAGGACTTGTCAAAGTTGTCAAAAAAACTGTTTACTAATTGTGAAAGTGCTGCACTCTGGCGGCAGAACATTGCAGTAATGTTCCCTATTCTTCTCGAACTCGAACTAAGATACCTCGCGCTTGTAGGTTTTATCCAAGTACCAACCGTTGTTTATCATAAGTAAATCAATATTGGCGCTTGATATTTCGTTATTAATACTTACGTGTTTTATTTTAAGATAATTATTAATGTTATTTCGTCAAAAGCATTGTTTGTTTGACACACGCATGTTTTCTCGTGAAGTTATAATATCCATGGTAACCGGCCAAAGTCACCATGACAAAATGACAAACAGAGAAAGAACGGAAGTAGGAGATAGCATGAGTCCGCCATAGCAATAGCACAGATAGAAAACTTGTCCCTTGTCAGATTTGATCAGATTTTGAGCAGTTGGACGTCATTCATATTTTTGTTCCTAGTTGCGCTACACTGCTTTCAACTAGAAATTACATTTTTTTAATGACTTTTTTGACAAATTGGCGTTGGCAAAAACTTAGTAATAATTCTGATCAAAGATTTTTGTTTTCATTCAACGTCGGCAACCATCGAAAACCTTTTTTTTTTTAAACACTACAATGTTTCATGCATATTACGGTCATTCCACAGTCAAACTGAAAAATTTAGTTTTGTGGAGCAATGTATCAACGTATATATGTAACTTTTTGTTTAATAAATAAAACAAATAAATAAATAAAAAAAAAACATTTTGTTCTGACGAATAATGTAGAAACCTACGAAAACGAGTCAGGATAATATTCAAAATTAACTGGCAACATTAGCTTAAAAAAAAAAGAAACGTCGCCATTTTGTGATATTCTTCGTGGCATTTTCTGATTTATCTTGTGTTTAGCTTGACAAGGGTGTCGTATCCATTAATTAACTATTACTGCTTGTCCTGTTTTGTAATAGTTTTGCGAAAATCACTCAATCTTCGAAAATGAACAGTATAAAGTTGTAATGAATGACACTAGCCAAGTAATGTGAACACATATATATTTGTTTATGTACATTAGTTTGGCGCGGGAAATTTGGATTATTGAACAAGATGCTGGGAAAGAGGATGCACCATAATAGCAAAGGAAGATTAGCCAGCAAGGGCCACGACGGCAAACCGTCTAGTCCAGGAATACCACCGTACAGTAAGCCTGCCAAAATACCCGGTTCTATGTCTGTGGGAAAAATCAAAGTAGAACCATGCCCAATTCCCTACATCAAAACTCAAGATAATGTGGTCCTTTTGCCGCGGTACACGGCCATCGCGGCACGATCTGCCGACGAACCTATTGGCATGGACGAATTGGATGCTCTTCAACTAGAGCTTGAATCTTTACTCTGCAATACTTCTCTCCGGATGAGATACTTTCAAGGAGAGATTGAAAGCATTGACACCAATGAATCAAAACGGGAGAAAAAGGGGAAAGCTGCCGGCAAACAACTTCAATATCCTGTTAAAAGAAAATTCCTAGATGATAAACTTGTCAAGACCAAAGACTACACTAAATTGTCGAACCAACCTAAAATGCCCAAATTTAAGAATTACCCCAATCCAAACAATACATCATCTGGAGCATCACACACTAATTATCCCAATGATCTGATGAACTCTGATAATTCTGTGAAACTGGAAATGTCCCAGTTAACGCTACCCAAAAATAATATCCCATACAAGTTTTGGAATTCCGTTGAACCCTACTGTGCACCTGTTACGTTGGATGACATTAAATTTCTAGAGTCCCTTCTGGCTCAAAGCAGTAATACAACTCTACCTCCTATCCCACCTCTTGGCAGACATTATTCCGAAGTATGGGCTGATGAACATTTGACTGAAGACCAAAATGCTTCAAACCCAAACAAGCAGAAGTCATCAGGGATGTCTCCCGATGCTTCCATGATGCGCAAGAAATCGGAGAAATTAAATGAAAACATGATCACTGGTCCATTGACCCAGCGGCTAGTTTCAGCCTTCATGGAGGAGAATGTACTGCCATATGAAGTACCTGATATCAAAGTGAAGCAGACAACTAATGCTAAGAGCAACTACAAAAATTCCCTGACCTTAGAGAAATGTTTGAGAAAAGAGCTTGTGGAGCAAGGCATCTTAGATCCCGAGGATTTACCACCCCTTACTAACCCTGCTGATGATGAAATACTTGCTGAGATTAAAAAATGCCAGACTGAACTGACGGCTGTAAGAAAAGACAATTGTCGTAACCTGAAGAATCTCATAGGCCTGTGTAAGCAGGAAATGATCCGTCTCAACTTGAAAAAGCAATTAGACCAAGTGGACATGGAATGTATCGATATTTACAAGAAGATGGTTGCAGCAAAACAGAAAAAAAGGCCCATTACCAAGAAAGAGAAGGAAGATGCATGGCGTGCAATCAATGAACAGATAAGGCTCAACAAGGAAATTAATTCAATGCCCCTTACAGGCCCCAATACCAGCTAATTAAGTGAAACTAGCACTAAGTTCTAACATTTATTTTAGCTTATTATTAATAAAATATGGCTGATGCATTCTGTTTTATTCAAATACCAAATTTATGAATTTGAATGTATACTAGGCAGGGTGCATTATTGAGATGGGGCAGTGAAAGAAATTCCGAAACTACAAGAGATACGGAAATTTGGAGTTAGGAGTCAGGACACTAATAAAAAAACAAGCGGCCAAGTGCGAGTCGGACTCGCACATGAAGGGTTCCGTTAAATAAATTGCTTTTTACGATTTATGACGTATTAAAAAAAACTACTTACTAGATCTCGATCAAACCAATTTTCGTTGAAAGTTTGCATGGTAATGTACATCATATATTTTTTTTAGATTTATCATTCTCTTATTTTAAAAGTTACAGGGGGGGGGACACACATTTTACCACTTTGGAAGTCTCTCGCGCAAACTATTCAGTTTAGAAAAAAATGATGTTAGAAACCTCAATATCATTTTTGAAGACCTATCCATAGACCCCACACGTATGACTTTGATGAAAAAAAAAAATTTTGTTTCAGTTCTTAGTATGGGAAACCCCAAAATTAATTGTTTTTTTTTTATATTTTTGTGTGAAAATCTTAATGCGGTTTACAGAACATATCTACTTACCAAGTCTCAACAGTATAGCTCTTATAGTTTCGGAAAAAAGTGGCTGTGACATACGGACGGACAGACATGACGAATCTATAAGGGTTCCGTTTTTTGCCATTTGGCTACGGAACCCTAAAAACTGCATGCAATGATTTCATACCCTCTGAACTACCTACTCATTCAAAGAAATCATTCGCCATTCGCCTACACCATTATTATAGGCTAAATTTTATTCCACCAGTCCGCATGGGTTCACTATAATACGCGAGTGGAGCCGCGCAATCAACTTCTCTATAATCAAGGACAATATATTTTTAACAATATTAAGATTTTTCGTTCCGTTACGTTACCGTCTTCATAGAAGGTTGTAGGACGGTATATCACAAATATAACATTCAGTATATAACAAAGTACTTTTCAACACACCTGCTCGTAAAGTAGGTCTTATTACAGCGTATTTACACTGATAATGCAGAATATTACCCATGCCGTGCCTTTTACATTACATTATCGCACTAGTGCCTTTTCATTACATATCTTTTTAAATATTAGCAAAATAATGCAGAATATTACCCATGCCGTGACTTTTACATTACATTATCGCACTAGTGCCTTTTCATTACATATCTTTTAACATTTTCATTTTTTTTTTTTTTTTTTTTTACTCGCAAATGTGTTGAAAAACGTCGTATGAAACACGTGAGCTTAGCACACTTGTATCATAATGTACTATTGTGGTTAATGGAAACAAAAAATTGTATGACTTTGAATAGGGAACATTACTGCAATGTTCTGCCGCCAGAGGCAGCACTGCCACTAATAGTAAACCAGTATAGGAATATAGATATAGGGATTCATACACACATGCACAATTGATTGTCAAATGAGTGACAAGGATGCTTGCATAGACAATACCGCAAGTGGGAACGAGATACAATGTCAACGCTGCTAGTGTCGCCACCTACGAAGAGTTTTGCGTAATCTTCCCTTTTTTTTCTCTTATTAAAATCGAAAGGGCTTCAAATTCTGAGTGGAATGAAACGACTTTTATCCGTGTTTTATCCATATCAAATCATAAGAAATTGAACAACTTTTCTTGAAAACGCCCATCGATCGATTGTTAGTATTTGGAATGTGTGGAATCGCTTTAATCGCGGAATTTCCCTGATCTATCAGGGAAATTCCGCGATTAAAGCGGGTATTACGTTGTCCTGAATTTTGCATCCTGAACGGCCTAGGAAGCTCATTCAGGAAGGTGTAATCGCATCTAGATTTAGGATCCTTACTAGCTAAATGCAATTACACCTACCTGAATCAGCTTCCCAGGTCAATCAGGATGCTAAATTCAGGACAATGTAATACTCGCTTAAGGCTGGCGGCCACAAAATAACACTAGGAAAATCGACGCGTCAATCGACACACTTTCATAGTTAATGTATGAAGGCGTATCGATTCGACTCGCGTCAGCGAGGCTACCTTAAATCCTTTTGGAATTTGGTCAATTTCTCTTGCGTGAAATGAAACGTCAATCAAAGATTAGCCAGATGTTACTGACTTTGACGTTACTGTCACATATGGTTTGAAATTTCGAATTTCAACGAACGAACTGTTATGGTCGACGACGTCGACGTATGATTTGTGTTGTGCTGTAAAAAATCGTGGTAGTTTCTTGATATTTTATCATGGATCCTTTAACGCCGAACAAAATACAGAGACTAATGCATTTGGCAGAAGATTCATCTTATCTTTCCGGTCAACGCAAGTTTAAAAATCCACCGGATGTGATGCCGTGAGTAAATATAAATAATTCTTATTTATTATCCAAGTCAATTGTAATGCTAGCTCCGGTGTAATTTTTAACGTTTATTTTTAATTAATATGATGATAAGTTCAAACTGACATCACAGGAATGGTTATTGAGGAAAGATCTTTCTCAACTGTTTTCAGTGTTTAGGTTCATTTCCTTCTATTTAGCTGATGTAATAAGTCATACAAAATCTAACCATGTTCCATATTTTACTGTACCAATAATTTTTTTTTTTAAATTTCTAGCCTTGGGCACTATATGATGGCATTGGGCAATAAAGAATCGGGTACCTGTGAGTCTTCGTCAGGTCTTTTAGATTTAGACCAAATCCAAGGTAAATTGATTAATTTGTTTTTCTTTACTTGTTGTAAGATGGCTCTGCTGCTGACTGACATTGTATTTATAGTCCCAATTTATCTAATATGGCAGCTTATCAATTGTATGACTGCAGAATTAAAACAAAAATTGGTTGACAATCACTAGACAGTTTTTCTCCAAGCACCATGGTTGAAATTGGCTACTAATGCTCTGCCGTGTCAATTCTATCTTGTGTAACTGGAGCACAAATACATACAAAAAACATAATGATACACAAGATAGGATTGATACGGCAGTGCTATGATAGTATGATGTTTGTTAAATTCAGTTGATTATTTGTTTATAAATTCCAGGTTTTGGTGAGTCTGATTTGGGGTCCATTAGCAAATCTGTAAGTTGTCAATGATATTACATTATGTCTAAGAGTTTATTCTTTATAATGGCAAAAGGTAGCTTTGAACGAACTTCTAAAAGGTGATTATCATTATGACTGAATTAATGTTTTGTGTGTGGTACACAAAAGAAGTTTCTTTTGGGTATTTTTATTTATCACATGAGCTTGTGACAATTATGTATGAAAGGAATAAATGTAATGAATTTGTTATCACTTTTTATTTTGTCTAGTTCTAGGTTTGTCTAGTCTAGTTCATTTTGAGAGTATCACTGTTGTGGTGCTTTAAAACCTAAGCCACCTTTACACTTTCCAGAAATAGCCTATGGCCTGGCCTGCCTTTCCTATGATTAGTGTTTAGTGTGAATTCATAGAATAGGAGTTTAATTTTTTTGCAAGTAGCCTTTGTATGAGGGTCCATACACATACAATAGTGCTAAGTCCGGGTACATTAAATTTTTTTTTATTTTTTTATTTCATTTATTTCAGGATAAAAATTACAATATAAATTTGCATAAATGTCAAAATTACAAGAATTTCTACCATGATCGTCAATATAATTGAAATGTAAAAATAAAGTATAATTCTATCTCCCAAAAAGGATCGTCATTTGTTATACAGTAGGTATAATAATAAAATTTAAAAAATATTCATGTCAACATAATAAAAACGAAATATATAAAAAAAATATCAAAACATAATTCTCTCAATAAATACTATCACTAAAACTTAAAACAGAATATTATAATACTTAATAACACTTAATAACATTTGATACAATTAAAAGCAATCATCAGGCGGCAATGTCAATTTATTAGGTACATCATTTAAAAAGTAAGTTCCATGTACTCGTTCACGGAGTACAGAGGGTTGATCAACAAAAGATTTCTCAGCTTGCGCCGAAATGTTTCGTCAGATTGTTCATTTCTGATATCGGCGGGTAATCGTTCATAGTATGTGGGGCCGATGACGCGGGGGTTCTTTGTTGAAAGCGCCATGCGACGAGGAACCGTTCTCAGCCGCCCTGTAGAACGAAGCTGTTTCCCTGGAAAGTCCATGCGTTGGAACTGAGAAATGTTCATTCTTACAAATATTAAACAGTCGAATAAGTATTGTGAGTAGTGTGTCATAATGCGTTGAGATTTGAAAAGTTCTCTACAGGGGTGCCTATGCTTTACTCCAACAAGTGTACGAATTGCTCGTTTCTGCACAATTAACACTCTCTTTGCGTCTGTAGAGTTTCCCCAGAGGATTGTGCCGTAAGAAATAACTGAGTGGAAATAAGCAAAGTACACCTGTTTCAATGCCTCCCGGGAGATCAATGGTTTCAATTTTCTCAAGGCAAAGACGGCACTACCCAACCTATCACACAAACTGTCTACATGGCGCTTCCAATTCAAATTCGAGTCAACTATGAATCCAAGGAACTTGCTCTCGTTACATAGTGGCATAGGACTACTGGCCATACACGGCGGAAGCGAAATCTTTCGGCCAGAGAATAGCATTATGTTAGATTTTGAACAATTTAATAGAAGCCCATTTGCCGAGAACCAGTTCCTTAATTGACTACAAGCCTCACCAATCGTATGGCTTAGCTGGTCGTAAGAGTTTGCACTAACTAGCACAGTTGTGTCATCGGCAAACAATACAGACAAACCAGCCACAATGTTCGACGGAAGGTCATTTATAAACAATAAAAATAATGTATTTCCTAGGGCAGAACCCTGAGGAATACCAATATTTATGTCCCCTGCGTCGGATTGTAGTGATTTGCCGTCAGTGAGTAATTTCACGACTTGTTTTCGGCCTGACAAAAATGAGGTGAATAGATTGTAGGCATTGTTTTGGATTCCATATCGATTTAGTTTATTCAGAAGTAATTCATGGTTAATAACGTCAAAAGCCTTTGACAAATCACATAATATTCCTGCCATCTTGCTCCTATCGTCCAGCCCAGTCATGATACAGTCGAACATCCTATACGCCGCGGTGGTTGTCGACTTTTTTTGTCGGTACGCAAATTGATTGTCCGTTAACAGGTTATTCGACTCCAGATGACGCATTAGCTGAGACGATAAGATAGATTCCACTAGTTTGGAAATAGTGGGTACTATTGTGATTGGCCTATAGTTGTTAACGTCGCACCTGTTACCCTTCCCTTTGAATATTGGACACACCCTCGTATTTTTTAAAACATCAGGATATGTACCAGTTTCAAACATAAGGTTTATAAGGACAACAAGTACGTCGACAACAAGTGGCCATATCCAAAGAAGAATATTAGGTGATATGTCAAATATATCAATAGTGCTACTTTTCTTCAGCATGGGGCGAAAAGCCGTATCAAGCATATCGCGAGTGACGAGTGGTAGGGTAAAAACGGGCACGTCTGACGCTGCCAGGTGCCTATGAAGGAACTGCGTGGATTTTAGCATGTCGCTCTGTATAGCGTATTTAGATGCCACTCCGAGAAAATGAGAGTTCAAAGTATTTGGTATGTCCTTCTTCTGTACTTCTAGGTTTGTTGTGGAATTACGGAGGCAAATACTTTGAGATCTCGCCTTCACTCCCACCTCCTCGTTTACCACCTTCCAAATTTCTTTCGGTTTATTGCCGCTCGCCGCTAGTCTATTTTCAGTGTATGTACGACGGGTATCAATTGTCGTGGACTTTATTAGCGCAGCATAGTGCTCGATACACTCGGTAAGTATGGGGTTGTTGGGATACTGGCGCCGCAAGTCATGGAGATCACTGTGCTTACGCATCAGTTCTACCAATTCGTCACTCAACCAGGACACTGTGGCATTGTTTTTACATTTAATTAATTTTATCGGAAAGTGTATGTCAATGTAATACCTTAAAATATTAAATAACTTATTTAATTTGTCGTTAATGTCAAAATTATTATCATACACAAAATTAAAATCATAATTAGAAATGTCCATATAAAATAATTTAATTGACTCGTCGTTAAATACCCGGCGCTCAACTAACCTATGTGTTTTATTTTGCGGCTCATTTTGCGTAGACAATTCATAACGTTGCGCGTTATGATCGCTTATCGCGGTGTCAAGTGGTGCCACAGTAAGCAAGTCACTCGTGCAGTTAGACAGCCCGCAGTCAATGGACGATGCACAGTCTACGGTCTCGCGAGTGGGGAATGATACTGTGTTACGACACCCGTATGATCCTAACACATCATTTATACGGCGTTTCATGCTATTGTCAGATAGATAATCCACATTATGGTCGCCAACGATGAGAAACCTTTTGTTTTCGTCAGTTAGCTTTTTTAATAACAATTCCAAATTCTCTAAATAAATGTCAAAGTCACCGTTACCAGTCCTATACAATGCTACAATAATCAATTTTATTCGAATAATTTCTATAGCCGAAAATTCGAAATGATATTGCACGGTGAGGGTATGCAGGTCATTTCGCTGACGATATTCTACACCGTCCCGCACGTACAGCGCAGTACCGCCATGAGCGATGCTAGTTCGACAGTAATAATTTGCCAGCGCATACCCGCTTAACCTCACTCGCGCAATTTCATTTTTTCGGCTCCAAATTTCGCTAAATCCTAATACATGTGGTAGTTCTTTACTGATTAATAATTCTAAAAGTGATGTTTTTCCACATATTGACCGGACATTTTGGTGTATAACAACAAACTTACAATCTACTTTTCTTACAATACTAATTAATGTTTTAACAGGCCTGAACATGTATTCAGTTAACTTTTTCCCTATTTACACAAATAATATAAACAAAGGTAAAGTTGGAAATCAGTATGTGATAAGCTTCCCGTATTCCAGACTGGCTTCTTTCCTGGAGAAATAACTGGCCGGTCCACTGGCACCGAAGAGAACATTCCCATGGGACGCCACTCCTATATCAACATGGAGAGTCTTACCAAGCAACTGGAAGAACAGTCTAATGACGTCAATCATCTCATGAGACATTCTATTGCTACTAGTTTTTCACTTCATTCTAAGGTGAGTCCTTTATATTTTTAATCAATGTTGGATCGATCTTTCGAATAGATCTAAAGTAATTTTTGGGGACATCTAACACAGGACAAGATGTTCTTAATAATACCTGGATGGTGGCCAACCAGTGTATGGGCCCACCTGATGGTCAGCTGTCATCATAACCGTGAATCTCATGGACTATGCTTCAAGTCTATGGGTGACACGTGCACGTCGTTGTTACGTCTTGCCATAGGTTGGGAAGTCCTGTAGATGTCAACCTATGTAACTAAATATTTATTTATTTGCTGTAAAGACACACATAAACAATGCAAACTAAAATCACAGTAAGATTAGATTAGATTATTTATTTCATGATAAAATAATACATTACAAATTTGCATACATGTCAAAGAAATAACATTTTTTATCATCAAAAACAAAGTAAAAATAAAAATATAATATAAAATTAAGACAATGTTAACAAAGGTAAGGATTATTGATACGTAAGTACGGCGTTGGTAAGCCTCCCACAAGGTGGATTAATGACCTGGTGAAGGTCGCGGGAGTCCGCTGGATGCAGGTGGCGCAGGACTGGTCACTTTGGAACTCTTTGGGGCCTATGTCCAGCAGTGCACATCTTTCGGCTGATATGATGAAGTTTAATATTTATGCACCAATAACAGGCGTGCAACAGCATTCACATAGTTTGAGCATCAATGGTACATGATTGATATTTTCAGAATTTGACAGAGAATGAGGCATCTTTTGTGGCAAAATACGCCCCCCTTCCAGTGCCACAATCACATACGATTATACAGGAGCCTTCAATGTGAGTTCTAATTTCATTCTATTACTGACAGTATAGCTTGTAGTTTTAGGCTTCGTTAATGGACAAACTACGTGTTAAGCCTGACACCTACTCTTTTCACACTCCCATACCAGGCTTACCTGCACGGCTAGCACAAGACTGCTCGCGGATTGTCTCGCACGCGCTATACTATCCATCTCTATATTATAATTAGTACCCTCAGTAAGAGACAGGTAGTCTATCTCCCGCGTGAGACAGTTCGAGTTCAAGTTAGAGAGCCAGATATCTGTGCCTTGATGACCGGGCATTTCATGATGTTCTATAGATGTTAATTAAAAAGTAAAGCAGACAAAGCAAGAAAGAGCGCTGCTGTGCTTATACCTGGTTCACATTATCTCAGTCCAGTAATCCAGGGGGTCAAATGTCCCATGCAGGACTATACAAGTTACAGTACCGATAGTAGCCGTGTCTACACCAGCGTGCGCGCTCAGTGTAGCCGTGCCTCGATGAGCCACGCCTCGCTCGAGGCATGCGGCCGAGCATGCCTCGCCCCAGCGTGCACGCTCAGTGTAGCCGTGCCTCGACGAGCCACGCCTCGCTCGAGGCATGCGGCCGAGCATGCCTCGCCCCAGCGTGCACGCTCAGTGTAGCCGTGCCTCGACGAGCCACGCCTCGCTCGAGGCATGCGGCCGAGCATGCCTCGCCCCAGCGTGCACGCTCAGTGTAGCCGTGCCTCGACGAGCCACGCCTCGCTCGAGGCATGCGGCCGAGCATGCCTCGCACCAGCGTGCACGCTCAGTGTAGCCGTGCCTCGACGAGCCACGCCTCGCTCGAGGCATGCGGCCGAGCATGCCTCGCCCCAGCGTGCACGCTCAGTGTAGCCGTGCCTCGACGAGCCACGCCTCGCTCGAGGCATGCGGCCGAGCATGCCTCGCCCCAGCGTGCACGCTCAGTGTAGCCGTGCCTCGACGAGCCACGCCTCGCTCGAGGCATGCGGCCGAGCATGCCTCGCCCCAGCGTGCACGCTCAGTGTAGCCGTGCCTCGACGAGCCACGCCTCGCTCGAGGCATGCGGCCGAGCATGCCTCGCCCCAGCGTGCACGCTCAGTGTAGCCGTGCCTCGACGAGCCACGCCTCGCTCGAGGCATGCGGCAGAGCATGCCTCGCCCCAGCGTGCACGCTCAGTGTAGCCGTGCCTCGACGAGCCACGCCTCGCTCGAGGCATGCGGCCGAGCATGCCTCGCCCCAGCGTGCACGCTCAGTGTAGCCGTGCCTCGATGAGCCACGCCTCGCTCGAGGCATGCGGCCGAGCATGCCTCGCCCCAGCGTGCACGCTCAGTGTAGCCGTGCCTCGACGAGCCACATTTTCTGCATACCATCATTAAGTACTCATTGAGACGATTCTAACGAGCCCAAACTCGATGGGGTTGTGTCGTTTTATTGCGGAGTTCCTATGGCCACCTTCCAGCTCCAGCATCAGATCAGCTCCAAGTCATCATAATATTGCATTGTCATGCGATATACATATGCATGCAAAATTTCAGCTCAATTGGATAACGGGAAGTGACTGAAACATCGATTGCAAATTTTGACGGACAACTAACATACTTACATACGGACAGTGCCAGTTAATATAAAGCTTGTAAAAAATAAGTAGGCGGTAGCGTAATGCCATACTTCTCCGGTGTGACTTAGAGCCCGCCATACCGACGAGAACACATTAATTTAAAAATAACCAATTCAACCATTTGTACCAGGCTAATTTTTGCACAGCTAACCATCGTCGAGTAGCCATTCACGAAAATCACCATGCCATACTTTTCCGACGGTTCCAAATGCCCACCACGCAGCAAAGTCGCAATTTTTTTTTTGTTTTAAATGGTTTGTACCAACCTATATATTTTTTTACCAGTTCTTTGTATGATCATAAATAGAAGTCTGATAATGCCATACCTACCTGTGGGAGGCGGCAAAAAGGTACAATATTTTTTCAAATAAGTAGAATTGTATCCAAACTAACAATATAATGATAATATGCTGGAAAAAAATATTTTACGTATAGTAAAGTCGTATTTTGAAAACGTGCCGAATCAATAAGTTTTTCAAGTATGGCACCACTTTTACTACTAGAAATATGGCAAATATAATAACGGTCACATTGTATTATATTCTTTCCAAAAATCCAAATGCCATACTGGTACAAATAGTTTAAAAAAACAAAAATATAAATCCTTTGCTATGGCTTGGAACCGTTGTAAAAGTATGGCATGGTGATTTTCGTGAATGGCTACTCGACGATGATTAGCTGAGCAAAAATTAGCCTTGTACAAATGGTTGAATTGAGTTTTTTTTTATTAATGTGTTCTCGTCGGTATGGCGGGCTCTAAGTCACACCGGAGAAGTATGGCATTACGCTACCGCCTACTTATTTTATCATTGTCACTCGGAAAATACAAGAATTTTTGTGTAACAAATCGTTCGACTTTCGTAATTTATCCGACACGTTCGATTAACGCCCATGTAGGCCAGTCCGTAGAGTATATTATCTTTGTTGCAAAAGGTGGTGTAGAATATTTTGTTTTTTAATATTGTTTACATCGATACAACCGAGCAAATGTCAAAAATGGTTACACGAGATATCTTGGGACAACTTTTGGCAGCCACAAATCTGGGACTTTTTTTGGTTTCTCACTCGTAGCTTCTATACGGTACATCCTAGCGAAAAGTTACATACTAGGGAATTAAAGAACATGAAATTATGCGTCTAATGAGTACCAATAGGTACATATTAATTCAGTTCAGCGACATAGTAGAAAACCATGGTCGAAAACGAGGCTTTCTTCAAGTTTGTAAGTTATTTCAAGATAGTCGTTCTTAAGCTTCTGCGTTTCAATTTTGAATTTAACTATAGGTTTTAGCTCCTCAATTGTAAGAATTTACAGAATCGACAGTAATTTCAGCATTAGTATCATCATAACTGGTAATCGAAGAGCTGGCAATTTTCTCGTGCAACGCATCAGCATTGCAGTTCAGTGAGGAAATACCGCCAGCATACTCGGTACACTGCCTAGAGGGCCTTTTCAGGGTTCCGTAGCCAAAATGGCAAAAACGGAACCCTTATAGGTTCGTCATGAATGCCCGTCAATCCGTCTGTCCGTATGTCACAGGCATTTTACTCGAAAACTATAAAGTGTATTTGAATAAAATTTAGAGGATAGGTAGGTGTATTTTATTAGCCGCTACATAATTCTAAAATGAAATGACAAAAAAAATATTCTTTTAGAGGTGCACTCCATACATATAACTGTAAGTCAAAAAAAAGAAAAACATCGTATGTCCACGTGTTGCACATCAATCAATAGGTCTTTTAAAATAAATATCAGGTTTCTCAGCAAGTTTTTCGATTAAGTGAAAATAGTCGGAGATAATCGCCCCGAAAATCACTAAATTTCCAGGATTTGTAGCTGCCAAAAGTTGTCCCGAGGTATTTCGTGTAACTATTTTTCGTGTAATTATTTGCTCGGTTGTATCCATATTACATGACATAAAAAATAAAATCTTCTACACCACCTTTTGCAAAGTACCCCTCTCTGACAGACGTAGGCGATTATCTCCGACTATTTTCACTTAATCGAAAAACTTGCTGAGAAACCTTATATTTATTTTAAAAGACCTATCGATTGATGTGCCACACGTGGCCATACGATGTTTTTATTTTTTTTGACTTGCAGTTATATGTATGGAGTGCACCTCTAAAAGAATATTTTTTTTGTCATTTCATTTTAGAATTAGGTACGTAGCGGCTAATAAATACACCTATCCTCTAAATTTTATTCAAATACACCTTATAGTTTTCGAGTAAAATGCCTGTGACATACGGACAGACGGATTGACGGGCAGTCATGACGAAACTATAAGGGTTCCGTTTTTGCCATTTTGGCTACGGAACCCTAAAAAGAAGGCCCTCTAGGCATTGTACCGAGTATGCTGGCATTATTTCTTCGTTGAACTGCAATGCTGATGCGTTGCACGAGAAAACTGCTAGCTCTTCGATTACCAGTTATGATGATACTAATGCTGAAATGACTGTTGATTCTGTAAATTCCTACAATTGTGGAGCTAAAACCTATAGTTAAATTGAAATTTGAAACGCAGAAGCCTAAAAACCACTATCTTGAAATAACTAACAAAGTTGAGGAAAGCCTAATTTTCAACCATGGTTTTCTACAATGTCGCTGAACCGAATTAATATGTAGGTATTGGTACTCATTAGACGCATAATTTCATTTTCTTTAATTTCCTAGTGTGTAACTTTTCGCTAGGATGCACCGTATAGAAGCTACGAGTGAGATACCAAAAAAAGTCTCAAAATTTCGAGGGTTTGTGGCTGCCAAAAGTTGTCCCAAGATATCTCGTGTAACCATTTTTGATATTTGCTCGGTTGTATCGATGTCAACAATATTAAAAAAAAAATCTTTTACACCACCACTTGCAACGTACCCCGGGGTGCTTTGAACCTCTACGGACTGGCCTAATGTGTTTGGGCTGCCGGTACCAGCGCTATGACCATCATTTTCCTTTTCTTCATTACGTAATTAGACCCCTGAAGGGTCGCCATACTTGGTACAAATACCTACCTTAAAAATTTGTGTCAGCATCTCCCGGTCTATAGAGGCGTCACTACTTATCGAGTGCGCGGTCGCCTGTGTCAATCAACAAATTATTTTTCTAGGGTGGAAAATATGTCAGTTGAATCTATTGGAGGATATTTCAGGGACAGATGCCCTGAGTTCAGTAAAGTTCTAGGTCCTAGGGACAATCCTAATCGATCCAGTATGCAGCCCAGCTTAACTGAAGGTGAGTTAAATAATATTTGTTTTAGAATTTTTTAACTGTTCCAGAAACGTTTCGGTCGTAATAATTTTGATAAGAAAGGTTTCGGTCCACCACCGACAACCCGAGATTGAGCGATGATTTCATACTAGTTATAGCCAATCAAACACCATTTCACTCATTTGTCTTAACGCCGACTGTCTGACATCTGAATTCAATCCTCACCTCGGCTGGAAAAGTATACCTTACCTTGAGAGTAATTTAATGCAATACTTACTGTAAAAGACACCTGCAACGCTTTCGGAAACCCATAAATACTTATTCTGTTTCTTTAATTTTTGTATTTTATTTTAGTTTCGCATTACGAAACACCAGAGTTTCTTCAACAGTACGCCGCCAAATTAGATCCGTCCTTAGACAGCGTACCAGTCCGTCAACCAAGAATAAAGAACGAAACAGACGAATTAGAAAAACAAGCAGTCGCACAACATGAACAAATTAACAATTTATTAATGAACACATACACCGCCAGTGATTGCCGATTGAAACCAGGGACGGAATTACTCGTAGAAGGGTTTAAAAAGCCTCAAGTCTTTGCTCTGCCAAAACTAGAAACTGCAAAACAGTTGAAGGCGGATTTACGTATAGGAGCTACCGGTACCAGTACTGAGTTGTTTGTGAAGGCAGTTACGAAGTCCTCTATTAGAGCAGCGACGGGAGACGAGAGTTCTGTGGCAGAAAGCTCTCTTAGTCTTTCCAAAATCGCTGAGTTCTTAGGTAAGATAGTGGTTCTTTATTTGCGACCTGTACAAATACTATTCAGGTTGATATAATTTAGTTATTTTAGACATAGTCCGTGGGTAAAACGTTAGTCTACTACTAAATTATTACAATTATATAACTATTACAAAATATTTCTTTCATTTTTTCGATGATTACAGTCGACATCAAATATATGTTTAGGTACACTTTTGCACCTTATTCCATTGTAATAAGGCGAGAAATGTATACATGTCTTTGACGTCAACTGTCGATATTTCGCTTTCAAATAAAACGATGCAAACGCGTATGTATACTTGTATAGTGTATATTATTTAATTAATTTATTTAAAGACTTATTTAATTGCCTTGCCCCCATTTATTTGCAGGAAACCACTCCGTCGTTGACGTGTCAGGCATAATCGACAAGTACTGCAAAAAGGACAAAAACAAGCCCTTGTTGGAATCGAACAAAATACCCGAACAGGAACTGCCTGTTACCTATCTAAAGGACACTCGGAAAGTGGACTCGGCAAATAGCGCTGGGAGCGTAAAAACTGTGATTTCCGCAAAATCCAACCAGGGGAACAGAAACATCCCCGAATTACTGGTTACCAGGGATTCATTGACTAATAAGGCTCAACGTGTTGGGAAGGAAAGTATTCAAAGCGAACCCACTAGGTCTAAATCGCCTTCGTCGAGAAGTCGGTCTACTTTGAGCACGGTCCGAGAGAACTATGCTGCGGAGAGTCCCGGCCGAAATATTTCAGGTACGATATTAATTTGACAGATGTGTGAAATAATATTTATGAATAAAAGTTATTTTTTACAAAAATTACTTGCTTTAACGAAGGTTCACGCGACACGTTTTGCATTGGAGAAGTGTGTAGAACGCAATAATACGAGTACTACTGCGTTGTGTCAAAGTTCTTGGCTTTCGCTATAACCCCTAGCTGCCCAAAGGTTGGCGCCTCTTCAATGGAATTTAGTACTTCCACTTCCACTTCTGGGTAAAAAACAATAATTCTATTTAATCCGTCAGTTAGATTATCTAAAAATATTGTACACAATTTTTTATTGTCTATCAATCAAAAAATTAAGATATACTCGTAGCCCGTTGAAGTTCCGCGTGACGTCTCATTATGGTAAACTTTTTAGCATAATGTGACGTCACGCGGAACTTCAACGGGCTATATCTTCATAATTTTTTGTATGATTGACAAAAAAATACGTGTCAAATATTTTTAGATATTCTATCTGATGAACTAAATAGATTTTTTTAGGAATGTAGCCAATTGATACCCTTATAAATTGGAACAGAGTTGCACTTGTTTTGTTTCGTTCGATTTTAAACGAAAAAAACTCTACTCTATTTACTATTAAAGTTGATTCAAATTTAACTGTATGTTGGGCGGCTAGAGTAGAAGGTCCTTTGGTCGAAGAGTATTTCTGATAGGACTGAGGACCTCATATTAGTAATGTTGGTAGTTCTTTATTTCTTCTTTTGTCGACAAACACCTCAATCGTAACTACAATATGTATTTGCGGAAACGCCTACCCTACATTCTAAACTGCGTGCCGGCAGATATCAGACTGGAGGCCAATAGAGACATTTAAAAGAAAATTATTTAATTATTTCATAGATAGCATAGTAGCAGATAGCATATATAGTATTTTATGCAACTGTTTTATAAGAAGGGTCTTAAAATGCGAGTGGCGTGAGTTGCGATGCGAGCCTTGGCGAGCATCGCAATTAATGACGCCACGAGCGTTTTTAGACCAGTTATAAACCGTTGCATACGATACTTTTTCTACGACAAATTTTAAATAAATAGCAGACTACAAATTAGTTAGCCTTTTCGGGCAGCAAGTTTTCTATTCGTACTTTTGCTACTCACGCAATTTCTTCAGGAGTGCAGTTATTAATTGCTTCGACCATTTTAAAAGGAACGTACACTTTTATCTTCACAAACACGAATACAATCTTAATATTCTAGGACTAACAGTTTATCATCTTTCATCTTTTCATTTTGAACTGTATATATTTTGGTGGGAAATCGGAAATGTGACACTTCTTGTTTATGGTTTGTTTTGTTTTTAATTTGTTCGCATTTGCCATCCGAACCAAACCTAATCCGGACCCGGACCGAATTCGAACTTTATTTTCATATATAATACCAAGAATTTATAAAACATGTAATTTAACACACAATAGATGATGATTTATTATTATTGTAGTAAATAATGTATAATATACAAATGTTAAATCGTAAATAATAGTACATTACTTACCTAGGGCGGTTAAACAAAGAATGTCTCAGATCGCAGGTATTTGACGCCCGAGCCGAAGGCAAGGGCGATAAATATGCGCTCTGAGGCTTTCTGTATTACCGCCGGTGGTGAGTACAACATTTTACGTCTCTATCTGGCCAGGAAGTGGGGTTTTCCGCACGCATAGCGTGCGGTAATTCCTACTTTATGGCCAGGTATAACGTAAAAACTTTTATTTCGAAATATTTGTTTATGAAGTTGGTACCACTGCAATATAGCTGCCGATTTAAAAAAGTTTAACAGTGCTTTTATGAAAAATGTATGAACCAAAAAAGTACGCTAAACAGTGCGTTTTTGGGCCATAGAGCATAGAGTTTTGCGACGACTTATTAGTGGTGTCATTGTATTTGAGCTACAGCCTATATAAATGACAGATAACGGTACAGGAGTAGAAAAAGTATAGTAATAGTCATATTATGTGAATTTAGTTAGTGAAGAGACTCAGCTCCCACAGTCAAACTGTGTGAACCGTTTTGTGGGACCGACGTTATTTGTAAAAGTACCTATACCCCCTTTTATGATCATAAATAATAAAATAAAAAAATATTTATATGTAGGTATTTAAACTATGCACTGGTATTAAATGGTTGCACTTTTCAGGCGAAGTTAAACCGTCACATGTCCCCTCCCCAAACTTTGAGTACAAAGAGTTAGATAAGTCGGTAGATTGGCAGGAAGTAAGGCAACAGGCGCTTAATAGACTGCAGCCGGACTTTGCTAAAGGTTTGTGGGCGCTTGCTGAGGGGTTGGTGGGGGTGGAGAGTGCTTGTACTAACATTTAATTTCACAACCTTCATTCACACTCAAGCTAAAGAGAGCGCAAAAATCATTTCAATTCAACACGTGAACCCTTTAACGGACGTATAGGGGTTAATCAACTTTTCCTTGTCCCTTGGTTTTTAGGGTTCCGTACTCAAATAGTAAAACGGGACCCTATTACTAAGAATTCGCTGTCCGTCCGTCCGTCCTTCCGTCCGTCCATCTGTCTGTCACCAGGCTGTATCTCAACAACCAAGATAGCTAGAGAGTTGAAATTTTCACAGATTATGTATTTCTGTTGCCGCTATAACAACAAATACTAAAAACAAAATAAAATATATTTTTAAGGGGGGCTCCCATACAACAAACGTGATTTTTTTGCTGTTTTTTTGATACTGGTAAGGAACCATTCGTGCGCGAGTCCAACTCGCACTTGGCCGGTTTTATTTCTTCATTATCATTTGCCACAACATGTGTATTTGATACAATTTATAAGTTTTTATAGCCAGTTAAACTTGAACATATATGTAGCATCTCGCAAAAAACGTATTCTACATAGCTGAAAACATGGTAGTTCACTATTGTCATACAAATAGGGGGACATTTTACGTCAGCTGGGCAACCGGTGAAATTGAGAGCAAATGAATATATTTTAATACAGTTGTCAACTTGTCATGTAGTTTCACGCTATAATTCATTGAGTACGGAATGCTACAACAACAGACATCGTATTTTATTACAATCTCCTTTTAAACAGCGAATAGTAGAAACGGGGAGGACACTAAAAAGTTGATTCACCCATAGGCATCAGCTTTTTCATAAAATGGAACCCTTTATATAAGAAATAAAACTTCTATGCTTGGAATATATTTCGGACTGCCATAGAAAGGGTTAAAATGAACTTATGGAAATTCGTCGCAGCACACTCAATATGCATCATTATCATTAATCACATTTGCTTTTGCATCACAATTACGTAGGTACGAAGTACTCCTTCTTCAACCACGTTGCAATATTATGGCACCTACCACCGACGAGGTCTGATTATGGAGACAGACTACTTACGCGCATGATAAACCTGTCGCCAGGGCTCGTTCCTGTTACATTGGACTTTAAGTTATTGTAGGTACAGAAAAAGTACAGCCTGCACTGAAATACCCCAAAAATGTATTTAATGTCAGAAAGAATCAGCCGATCACTCCCTTGAGAATAGTAAATTAATTAATTTTTATTTTATTTAATGTAACGATTTACACAAATTTCTCGCTTTTCTTTCTTTCAAAATTTTCTAGCATATCATGGGCTTTTCAATATTTACTAACCGAGCTAAAGGTACATATTAACTAATGCCGTATTGTCCTGTCATGTCCTTATCGCCTGCATATTCAATCCACTGAAGAGAATACTTAACTATTCGAAAAACGACGATTGAAAGATAAATCTTATAACTTTACACGTGATAATTTGCTTACTTAAAGTTACTTCCAAATAGGTCGATAATCATTGTTTAACTAAATATTATATCATGCACCATCCTTTATAATAAAGCCTTCATTGAATAACACATAATACAGATTAACATTGGCAAGGATTTTAAACAAAAATATACATTCTGATGCTGATATGTTTGTTTCAGAACCATGGATCGAAATAAAAACAACACCTGTCAAAGGATTTGTGGGTAAGACATTTGTAGTAACACCTTTATATGTTTCTTTCTAAGCCTAAGCGAAGGCCACGCTGAGACGCCCGCGGAAAGCAACGGCGATTTAATTATTTTGGTAATTTCAGGTGTAAACTGTGCCGCATTAATTTCAATAACGACCAAATCGAACTGCTGGTTGTCGGCTACATTCAGATATGACGAGCCAGCCATGGAGCGTTGGGGGCTGCTGCGAACAGAACTTCCTAGACAGCCATTACTAATCTCTCCCGGCAAAACTGATCACCTGACCATAAACATAACCGCCACGGCCGAATTATCCTCCGATCTACCATTTATCATCACCGTCAGTGACAGTTCCATAGATTGCGAGCAAGAGCAAAAAGGAATCTTGCCAGTCAATTTCAAAATGCCCGAAGTCCAGGCTATATCGAGCTCCGGTCCTAACAAGGTTGCGTTTTCACCGACGCAAGCGCGTACACTTCTGGCTACAACGCTAGTTTTGCTTAGCGATTGCCCCGTTGATCTCCAATTGTCTTTATCATTGGTTGATGGGAATAATTGGTTCTCTCTTAAGAACGTCCAGGAGATAAAGAGGAGTGAGGTGAATAAGGTGCTGTCGGCGGCTGAGGAGAAGCATGCGCGGTCGAAACTGAAGAAAACGAGTTCTACCATGCAATTGTGTAGACTGACTAATGGAAACGCTATTAGAGTGACAGTTATTTTTGAAGCGCCGTTTCTTACTGAACGTTCGGGTGAGTATTATTTATTTACAAACTAGCTGACCCGCGTACTTCGTACCGCCATACAAAATGTATGAAAAAAAGAAAACTTTACATTTTGCATTTATCATTAGTTATTCTGCTATTCGGAGTGAAGACAAATACAACAAGTCAAACATCACAAAAATCGGTTGGGCCGTTCTTGAGTTATAAATGGTGTAACTAACACGACTTTGTTTTATATATAGCTTGTTTTGTACCGTTTTGAGACAAAACGGAACACTCGACTTTTTTTAATGACAACCGAAAAAGCGGTAGCTTTTACTTGGGATCGACACATATTTTTTGTATTACACACATGTGCAGTAGGATCTGCTATCTATGACTTATACCTACATTTAAAACAATCGTGTCACTTTATTCATACGTTGTGTATGAACAACTTGTGGTGCATCCAAATATTAATAATTAGCAATGAAAAATTAAACGTCATCCTGAAATGTAAAAATAATGCTATCCCATTGTGATAAATTGATTGGTGTCTGTTGTAGGTACCCAGTTGGAAAAGTACCATGGAGCGGTGGTAGTCAATCTCATTGGTGTCAAAGCTTTGCTTAAAACGGTGGAACTGACCGGTTCTGTGGGCGCTACTGCGCTCACCTTGAGCACTCAGGATAAGAAGACGTGCTTCACTAAAGGTAAGCATTTGAAGGTTTTAGGCGGCTTTCTTTAGGCGCAAAACACACGTCAGTTTCCCGTTTCCAGTTTAATCAGTAATCAGAGTAATCAGATCGCCCGAAAGCAGTATTGTAGTAGCGTTTATTTTCGCATTCGACATAGAATATCACTTAATACTAGCAAGTACATAGTACTTATACATGCGCTTTAAGCCAGCTCCCTGTATCAGGTATCCTGATCCGAGTAACTACCTGACGTGTTCTTTGAGCCTCTACTTCTTGTCAAATTGATTTTGATAATTTTAAGTCTGTAATGATTCTTACGAACCGTTGTAGTGGGGCAGTTTGAGGTGATAATGTGGACACGCTGGACAAAAGCAACAAATATTTTTCAGGAACTGAACACTAAAAATTATCTAGTTGAAATTCCTTGACCCCAAATATGTATATACAGCCTGTATGTTTAATATTACCTCAAATTGTAACCATACATAGCTTTTAGTACTACGAGTATGAACCGATATTGTAAAAAAATTGTAAGTTAGTCTTAACTACTAAAGCCTAATTAATTTTTGAAAATTTATTAAGCAGCAATGTAATGCTTACACTCATTTGATACTTGGAAGAAGCGGGTTACTTGTGACAGTTGTGACGTCAAATCAGTAACACAATGTAGTGATAGATTGCGTGCTGAATTATTTTATAGAAAAGAACCCGCGTGTCATTGGGCCTACCTACTACGAGCGACTACCCGCTGATCTTAGACTGGAACCATCTGACGAAGCATTTAGACGCCGCCTGAAATACCTTTTATTGGAAAATCCATTATACTCAGTTAAAGAGTATATGGATCTTGATCTGCCATGTTAAATTATTGTTTTTACCTATTTACATTTGTTTTAATATGATTTGACATTAAATATCACCTATATTCTAATGCACATTTGACATTACACTATATTGTAAATTGAATGACGATACCTAGTGGTTGACATATTTGTTCTTTTGATTTTGTTTTAATTTTATATTTACTCGTTATTGAGTAAATTTGTTGACATTGTATTAATTTAATATTATATCTGTATTTTTTCTTTGTTTTTGACGATCGTGATAAATAATCTTATTTTTTTGACATGAAAGCAAATTTGTAATGTATTTTTTTATCATGAAATAAATAATCTAATCTAATCTAATCTAATAATAAATAATCTAATCTAATCTAATCTATAAGGAAAAAAAAAGTTAGTAGTTACGAAAAAAAATCTTGTAATATTGGTTCATAGCCCTAACGCCTACCTCTGGTTACAATTTGAGGTAATATTAAAAATACAGGCTGTATATAAACCAAGTTGGTGATTCTTAGTGATTTAGAACTCAAGATATTAATAATATACCTATAATTCAAAATGGCGGCCATAAAATTAAAGATGGCCGACGGAGCCCTCTCAAAGAGTAGTTGATGTGTGTGTCGATGATTTTGCCACTACCCTTGTAAATATGCTGTATATACGGGCTGGGTGGGCCCTGTAACAGGAGCAAATATTCAATAGGACGCTTCCGTAGAGCACCTGCAGTAGGTAACCTCTTGTGTCCCATTTATTTTAATTTTTTTTTAATTCGGAGAAATTTTGATCTTAAGTTTAAGTAATGTATCTTGGCACCACGAGATCATAGCACGGCAGTCAATGCAGATTTTGAGGTAACATCATGGAATGAGCCGTAATAGTTTTTACATTTTTATTTTTAAAATATATTTTTGTGATTTTTTAATTCTACTTAAAAAAAATTTGTGTTTTTTAAATAGAAAGTTACATGTAGCACTCCAGAAGAGTAAAAAAATACATGTACACTGATTTTGAAGAAAAACATATTCAACAAAAAAAAACCTTCAATTAAAACCACTTGGAAATAATTGTTCACAAGCTTAGTAACCTACCGTTAAATTTTTTTGCCCCTGTTACAGGGCCTATCCTGTATTTTGTAATAATTACATTTCAGAACCTCAAACATTACACGTCCTAAACCACGGGTCGCTGCGTGGACTGTGGCACGTCACGATCAAACCGGAGGACATGTTCCACGTCTCCGCGAATAAGGTAGACGTGGCTCCTGGCGAGACCAGGGAACTTCGCGTCGCCTATACTGGACCGGGGGACGGCGTCAACAAGGCGTAAGTACTAAACCACGGGGACTGGCACGTCACGATCAAACCGGAGGACATGTCCCACGTCTCCGCGAATAAGGTAGACGTGGCTCCTGGCGAGACCAGGGAACTTCGCGTCGCCTATACTGGACCGGGGGACGGCGTCAACAAGGCGTAAGTACTAAACCACGGGGAGTGTGGCACGGCACGATCAAACCGGAGGACATGTTCCACGTCTCCGCGAATAAGGTAGACGTGGCTCCTGGCGAGACCAGGGAACTTCGCGTCGCCTATACTGGACCGGGGGACGGCGTCAACAAGGCGTAAGTACTAAACCACGGGGAGTGTGGCACGGCACGATCAAACCGGAGGACATGTTCCACGTCTCCGCGAATAAGGTAGACGTGGCTCCTGGCGAGACCAGGGAACTTCGCGTCGCCTATACTGGACCGGGGGACGGCGTCAACAAGGCGTAAGTACTAAACCACGGGGAGTGTGGCACGGCACGATCAAACCGGAGGACATGTTCCACGTCTCCGCGAATAAGGTAGACGTGGCTCCTGGCGAGACCAGGGAACTTCGCGTCGCCTATACTGGACCGGGGGACGGCGTCAACAAGGCGTAAGTACTAAACCACGGGGAGTGTGGCACGGCACGATCAAACCGGAGGACATGTTCCACGTCTCCGCGAATAAGGTAGACGTGGCTCCTGGCGAGACCAGGGAACTTCGCGTCGCCTATACTGGACCGGGGGACGTTGCGTACAACTTACTCATAAATATGTCCCATCGCTCTTATGTCTGCTGATTAAGGTTTCGATACATATTTTTGCACTTGACCCAGAGGAAGATGCAATTTTTGTGCAGTCCCATTAAGTAATAAAACACGCCTCCGTCCGTATTCATCTGTGATTCAATTTTACTTACCGCCTTGTGTGTAATGCGCTCTTACGTATATTTTTTTTATTGAAAATTTTTATTGATGTAAACTATTCGTGTACTCGTATATACACATTTACTGTAAAACCGGGCGAATGATTATACAATTCAAACTTTCTCACATTCCACAGAACGTTAACATTCGAAGAAACTATCACTGGCGCTCAGACCTCCATAGAAATACAGGGAGGCCCAGAAAAATTCCCGATCAAAAGTAGCACCCGCATTGTCTCGTGGGTGCGAAGCGGCAGGAAGGAAATAAGTCTGAAAAATTGCTCCGACAAGAAGGTTTTGGTCCGATGCGATATTGTGGGAGATGGGTACACTATTGACGTGCCTGGTGTGGATGTGGGAACTAGTTGTATTGTTGGATTCAGCCCGAATGAGTGCCGACAACTGCCGATTGTATATGCGCCGAGCACGCATTTGCCGAATGCCGCGACGTTGTCTCTGAAGTTTGATAAGAATAGTGATAGTCATTATAAGGTAAGATACAAAATAAGTTTCTGTCAAAAAATAGATTTTTGGTACAAGCTTTTACTGCCGACTGTACTTTTCTGCATACCATCATCAAGTACTCATTGAGGTGATTCTAACGAGCCCAAATTTGATGGGGTTGGTCGTTTTATTGCGGAGTTCCTATGACCACCTTCCAGCTCCAGAATCAGATCAGCTCCAATTCATCATAATATTGTATTGTCATGCGATATACATATGCTTGCAAAATTTCAGCTCAATTGGATAACGGGAAGTGACTGAAAAATGGATTGCAAATTTTGACGGACAACTTACATACTTACATATTTACATACATACGAACAGTGCAAGTTAATATAAACCTTGTAAAAACTAAATGCATTTGTGACTTGTAGTATATCTCCTAAAGCACCTACACATTGCTAGAAATATCAGTTCAAGCTACATCCAAAACTACACCTGAATGCATGCATACTCGTATGTAAAGTCTGGCCATTCCCCTTGAAGATGTTTGAGTAACAACTTTGAAGGACATCATAGCTTACAAATCATATTTATCATATATGTAAAGGTCAAACACGCCAAAACGTGGGCATATTAAATAGTCAATAAAAACATAATCAAGTACAATTAAAAAAAATATATATATATTATATTGGCTTACACTACTATCATACATTTATAAACATACAGATGTGTTTTAATTATGCTTTGAATACGCCATTGCCCTCACTTTGCGTCGGATGCGGCTCATCAAGGTTTGCACGGCATTGTCAGGGTACTTTTTACCAGCCCAAATCCATGTTTTTTTGAAAATCAGCCACGGAATTGACTTGCCCGCCCTTCTTTTTAGGGTTCCGTACTCAAATAGTAAAACGGGACCCTATAACTAGGACTCCGTCCGTCCGTCTGTATGTCACCAAGCTGTATCTCACTGATACCGTGATAGTTCCAGCTGACATTTTGCAGATGATGTATTTCTGTTGCCGCTATAACAACAAATACTAAAACACAGAATAAAATAGTTTTTTTATAGATAATGGTACGGATCCCTTCGTGCGCGAGTCCGACTCGCACTTGGACGGTTTTTTTAATATCCCTCTCATTATGGACCAATATTCCTCGATAGGCCTGAGTTCAGGGCAATTAGGAGGATTGCAGTTTTTGGTTACCACAGCAACACCATTCTGTTTGTACCAGTCTGACACAGCTTTGGCATAGTGGCAGCTTGCAAGGTAAGGCAAAACAATGGTTGCGAAATATGATTTCTTAGAAAGGGTAAAAGTCGCTTCTCCAAACATTCTTTTTTGTAAATTTCGCTGTTTACAGTGCCTGTAGTGATACATGATCGACTTTTTTTTACTGCAGCTCGCAGCTGCAAATTGCTTGCCAAAGCACGTACTTTTTCGAAACCTTGGACCTCTTTTTTAACTAACAGTCCTCAGGAGCATTTTTGCGACTCGTATTAGTATAAATATCGTTGCCTGGTATCTGTTTAAAGTCAGCTTTTATGTACGTTTCGTCGTCCAACACGATGCATTTAAATTTTGTTAAGAAATTGTCGTATAACTTTCTTGCCCTTCGTTTGGCCGTCAAATTCTGCTGAGCATTGCGGTCAGGTGCAGCTTGAGCCTTGTACGACCTTAACCCAGCTCTTGTCTTTACTTTTTGTACAGAAGATTGTAACATTTGTACCTTTTTAGCGACATCGCGTGACGAGATCTTCGGATTTGTGTTAAAAAGCTGTAAAACTGGCTTCTTTTTTTTGTGTCTTACGCCTTGCTTTCCGCCAGTACCCGGCTTCCGTTCTACGGTCAACCGTTCCCGGAACTTTTTTAAAACTGAACAAACAGTGGATTGTGGATATTTCAATAACTTTGCTAGTGCTCTGTAGCCTTAGAAGGGGATTTTCTGTGTGCTTGAGCAAAATCATTTCACGCTGCTGAAGTTCAGGGCTCTCCATCGTGAAAACGAATGTACGAAGTGACATTTTGTTATAATATGTTTTGTTCATCATACTATGGAGTTTATAAATATATTACTAAATAGTTTGTATAGTCGTAAATAAAAAAAATATAAGTACATATGTATGCCCACGTTTTGGCGTGTTCAACCTTGAGAATCACGTAATTTTGCAGATAAACCTATACGGTTGCGCGAGCGGCGACGGCTTACGTTGGGTCGGTCTAGCCACGTACGGCGAGACTGCGCTCGTACGAGCCGTGGCGGGCTCCACCATCGACCTCAAGCTCGCCAACAAGTCAACCATGCCCGCCTTCGTCTGCGCCAGGGTCAACTTCAACTGTGAGTGAACCTTGTTGCAATGATATAAGGTCTAAAATGGCAGCACTACGATGTACGGCGCGACCGCGCTAATCCGAGTCACAGTCTGCGACCTCACCAACAAGTCGCCGATGCTCGCTTTCGTCTGCATCAGGGTCAACTTTAGCCGTGACAATTGCTCATTGCCGAAATGATTTAAGTGAGACCAGATCTAAAATCGCTCGTTCCGTTATAGACGCGGAATGCGATTCAATGTCCGTGGAAACCAATGGGTTTATTTAATTACTAGCTGTTGCCCGCGACTTCGTCCGCGTATAACATGTCATCGTCTAAAAGTTTGTTTAAGGAATAAATTTAAAAAAAAACATTGGAATTAGTTTTGTGCCTAGTCTTTTAGTAAACAGTCAAAAACCGAAGTTACAAATCTCTTACTTTCAAAATGGTTTGCTCTATACTATACAAACTTCGAACCCCGTTTTAACCTTCTTAGGCGATGAATTAAAAAAAACGCTGAAATAAGTTTTGTAGTATTTTAGCATGTTTGTTTTTTCTAAAACCGAAGTTACAAATCCCTTACTTTAAAAATGTCTTGCTCTCCATACAAACTTTGAATGCCCTTATAATCCCCTTTGGGGGAAGAATTTCAAAAAACGCTGAAATAATTTTGGTAGTCTAAACAGGCTAAGATCGAAGTTACAAATCTCATATTTTTTATTTTTTTTATTATTTAATCTTTCTAAAAAGTTTTGAGATTCTAGCTTCAAAAAATCCCCTTTACCAACATTGCACCCCTTTTTCATCCCCTTAGGCGTGGAATTTTCCAAAACGCTAAAAATACTTTATTTGTTTCGTATTATTTGTATCGTAATAAGTAATATTTCTAAAAAAATTTAAGCTTCTATCTCAAAAAGGAGTTTCGCTCATACAAACTTTGCAACCCTTTAGGGGTGAAATTTTTCAAAACGCTAAAAGTACTTTATTTGTATTATAATAAGTAATCTTTCTACAAAGTTTTAAGTCGCTTGTCTAAAAAATAAAGTTTCCCCCATACAAAAACACCCCTTTCTAACCCCCTTAGGGGCAGAATTTTCCTAAACGTTGAAAGTACTTTATTTGTATTCTAATAAGTAATCGTTATACAAAGTTTTAAGTCTCTAGCTCAAAAAATCAAGTTTCCCCCATACAAACTTTGCACCCCTATTTAACACCTTTAAGGGGTATGATTTCCGAAAATTACTTCTTATCCGTTGCCTACGTTGTAAAAGGTAGTTCTGGTGTAAGTTTCAACTCTCTAGGCCCAGTAGTTTCGGCTGTGAGTTGTTGATGAGTGAGTGAGTCAGTCAGGACATAGGCATTTATATTTTTGTTCCCATAAATATAATCATTATACTTTTTGCTGTCAATACGTACTGTTTTTTAGGCTTCCGTACTCAAAGAGTAAAACGGGACCTTATTACTAAGACTTCGCTGTCCGTCCGTCCGTCCGTCCGTCCGTCCGTCTGTCTGTCACCAGGCTGTATATCAAGAACCGTGATAGCTAGAGAAATGAAATTTTCACATATTATGTATTTCTGTTGCCGCTATAACAACAAATACTAATAACAAAATAAAATATTTATTTAAGAGGGACTCCCATACAACAAAGGTGATTTTTTTGCCGTTTTTATAGATAATGGTACGGAACCCTTCGTGCGCGAGTCCAACTCGCACGTGGCCGGTTTTTTTCTGTAGGTATCTATTTCTTCAAATGACTCATCTTTAAAATATAGATTAGGTACTCTTTCCGCTTGTCTTCCAAATAGGGGAGTAGACTCAAAATGTATTATTAATTCAAAAGAAGAAACGAAAAACCCGTTCAAATATATCAAAAAATTACGAAGGTACAACCGTTTTAATATCGCTTATTAGAGTGAGAAAACGATCGGGACCGTAACTTCACGATCCTCGAGCGTCATAGTACTCATAGTAAAAAACAATCGTTTCATATGAAGGTGCGTTTTGCGGAAAAGGGACAGAACATACCCCCTCTTAAAACTTATAACTTAGTGACTACTTAAATAACCTCTTGCTTTGTTTTTTTCTCCATTTTACTTCATTTTAAGTCCTTTTTCGAGAAAATACCTACAACATTGTGATTATTTTATTTAGTGTCTACAGTGTTTACATCCCTATTTTCGATCTATCCGACATCCGTATTTTCTTTTTCAACACACCTGCTCGTAAAGTAGGTCTTATTACAGCGTATTTACACTGATAATGCAGAATATTACCCATGCCGTGCCTTTTACATTACATTATCGCACTAGTGCCTTTTCATTACATATCTTTTTAAATATTAGCAAAATAATGCAGAATATTACCCATGCCGTGACTTTTACATTACATTATCGCACTAGTGCCTTTTCATTACATATCTTTTAACATTTTAATTTTTTTTTTTTTCCTCGCAAATGTGTTGAAAAACGTCGTATGAAACACGTGAGCATTGGTCATTACACTTCTCGTCTCCATTAAGCCTTCGCCTTCGGCTCAGGCTTAAAAACCGACTCGTCTGTAATGACCAACTTAGCACACTTGTATCATAATGTACTATTAAACCACGAACTTCAGAATTCGAAATATTCGTGTATCTCTATCGCACTAACATTACTCGAGTGAGAGGAATGCAGATAATATACGAACTTCGAGTTTTGGTTTGCGTGGTTTGGCTGAATGCGCAAAGAGAGCGCGCGCGTGCCATTAAAAAAAACATTTGTGTTACTTATATTGTTCGAATTTGTTGATACATTTAATGAAATTACGCTTTAATACGACATTTGCGCATATAAGTTCTCATATCAGAATCGATTAATTTCTTATGCTTTACCTCTTGGTATGCGTTTCGTGAAGGTCTATCGGAGACGGGATTTAAATTATTAATAGGTGAAATTAAGGAAAAGCAATTCCGCCATTTTGACGTTTCACAAAGCTGACAGATGTGGCGGCGATATACTTTAAGAATAATAAATTAAACATTAATGAAGTTGTATTGTAATAGAGTTTAAGCGCACCATAAGCAATGCTAGATAATCAGTGTAAACGCACCATCTGACTTTTATATGTACTCTGTGGGCAACACTGGCCCGGTCTCTTGCAATAACTTACGTCAAGCATACAGATCTCTTTCCTCATAACCCTGTTTATATATTGCATATAATATTTAAGAAAGTATTAATAAAACCTCTGAAGACTTCAATACATTGTTTAATTCCAATAACACTACATGGCGCAGCCGGTGAAGAACCAGTAAGTCGGATGGAAAAAGATTAATACCACGAAGGTACATATGGCCCATGGCAGCCGGCCGGCTTGAAGTACAAATTACGAATATTAAATAATTGAACGAAGATTAAAAACTACGAAGAATATTAATTACGAAGATGCCGCCGAAAGAGAACGAGCACGCAAAAAATGAAAACGGGGAGAAGAACACTTGCGACGTGGACAATATGACATGTGCGGTCGAGTACAAGATGCCGCAGAGCCTAAACCTGGATGACCTAGGTAATTGCTGGCCGCAGTGGCAGCGTTTTAAACAATCATTCCGAATTTTCGTGCTAGCCGCCGGCTTTGAGAAGCTTTCAGAAACAAGAAAAGCGGCCATACTCTTAAACTGTATAGGACAACAGGCACAGGAACTATATTTCAACGTTTTACAGACTGAAGACAAGACTAAATTAGAAGAAATAATAACACTTTTCGACGAACACTTCAAACCCAAGCAGAATGAAGTAATTAATAGTTATACCTTCAACAAGAGAAATCAAGAAGACGGAGAGACCTTCGATGCATTCTACACAGCCATTAGGAAGATAGCAGAGAATTGCAACTACAAAGAAAAAGACAGGATGCTACGAGATCGGATCGTCATAGGGGTCAAGGACCAGCGGACACAGCAGAAACTTCTGGAAATAAAGGAACTTACTTTGGAGAAAGCCGTTGACGTTTGCCGCTCTGCTGAACTATCAAAAGAACACATGAAGGCGCTGAACAGCTCAGAGGTGCATGCAGTACAAGCCAGGACTCCGTCTCACCAGCCAGCGGATATAAAAGCTAAGTTTTCTGATACTAACAATAGATTCTCACATAATAATCATAATGTTGTTCAGTATAACAGGAACTATTATATGTGTAGAAAGTGTAAGACTGAGCATGGCCCAAGAAATTGCCCAGCTTATGGGAAAGTATGTACTAAATGTAAAAGATATAATCATTTCAGTGTAGGGTGCAGCATGCCTCATAGGCAGGTACATGAAGTACAGGAGTTTGAAAGTAATAATAATGTCCATGATTTGTGACTAGTATATTCCATAGATTTATCAAAGAATGAATGGACTGAGAAGTTGAGGGTGGAAAATAAAAGAGTGTCCTTTAAATGTGACACCGGGGCTCAAATTAATGTGCTCTCATTAAGAGATCTCAAACTAATTGTCAATGATGATTACACATTAATGATGTCTGAGACAAGAACACTAATAGAGGTCTTCGGGGGTGGCAAATTAGTGCCAATAGGTAAAATAACATTGAACACATATTCGAAACATGAAGAAACTAAATATGAGACTGAATTTATAATTATCAAGGAAAATGTCCGCCCCATTTTAGGGTTAGGGTCCCTAATAAAATTAGGATTGCTAAAAAATAATAATATTAATACAATAAAAAACACTGATCAAAGTAAAGAGGCTATTGTTAATGCTAATTGTGAATTATTTCAGGGTATTGGGCAGTTCAGAGAGCCGTTGGAGTTGCGCACTCAGCCAGGAGTACAGCCTGTGGTACGTCCCCCGCGACGAGTGCCTCATGCATTGATGGGTCGCCTTGCTGAGAAATTGAGGACTCTGGTAGAGCACGGGATCATAGCCGAGGTCAAACATCCAAGAAGTTTTGTAAGCAATCTTGTTATTATTGAGAAGAAAGATGGTTCTCTTAGAATTTGCCTTGACCCTAAGGATCTAAACAAAGTTTTAATTCGGGAACATTACCTTATCCCAACATTAGATGAAATTGTTCCGAAATTGTGTAATAAAAAGTATTTTTCTGTCTTAGATTTGTCAGATGGATTCTATAATATTAAATTATCCGAAAATTCGAGCGATCTATGCACATTCAACAGCCCATATGGTTGTTATAAATTTCTAAGATGTCCATTCGGAATCTCTGTGGCCCCGGAGGTCTTTCAAAGGTACAGTGAAACTGCCTTTGGTGACATTCCAGGAGTAATTGTGTACTGTGATGATCTATTAATATGTGGCGATACTAAAGAGGAGCATGATGCAATATTAAAAAAAGTTCTCGAACGTGCTAAGGAACATAACGTACGATTTAATAAGAATAAGTTTCAGTACAAATTAAAAGAAGTTAAATATTTTGGACACATTTTTTCTGAAGAAGGCATGAAAATCGACCCGGACAGGGTAAATGCCATAATTAATATGAAAAGCCCCAACAACAAAAAAGAGTTGCAAACATTCCTAGGAATGGTTAATTATTTAAGAAAGTTCATTCCTAACATGTCTGATATTGCATCACCGCTTCAATTATTGTTAAAAAAAGATGTGACCTGGTTATGGACGGACATTCATGAAAATGTATACAATAATATTAAGAAAAAATTAACTGTAGCTCCGACCTTACAAAATTTTAATCCCAAATTACCCGTGGTAATCCAGTGTGATGCGTCTAAAGATGGTTTAGGATGTTATGCATCACGAAGCTTAACATCAGCAGAACAAAACTTCTCACAAATTGAAAAAGAATTACTAAGTGTTTGTTATGCTACGAATAAATTTCATTATTACATTTATGGTCAACAATGCACAGTATTAAATGACCATAAACCATTGGAGTCCTTGCTTAAAAAACATATTCATGAAGTTCCGTCTCCCAGGCTACAAAGAATGAAATTAAGACTCTTGAGATATGACATTGATTATAAATACTTGAAAGGTAAATACATGTATATAGCGGACTTACTCTCACGTGCGTACATTAAATGTAATAGCATGGATGAACCATACATTAACGAAATGATCCACTGCGTAGGAATAGCGAGTCATTTGCAATGTACTCAGGAACAGAAAAAAGAATTAATTAATGCAACATGTGATGACGTGGAATTATCAAAATTAATTGAATATACAAAAAGCGGGTGGCCAGACAAAAAATATGTTCTTGACAGTTTACAATTTTATTATAAATTAAGAAGTGAAATTCATACTGATGAAGGCCTAGTATTTTTAAATCACAGATTAATAATTCCGACGTCATTACGGTTGAAATTTATGAAAATGCTACATGAAGGGCATCTGGGCACAACTAAAATGAAACAAACTGCCAGAAAAATGTACTATTGGCCCAAAATTGATGAACACCTCGATACACATGTGAGACGATGCTATGTCTGCCAAACCTTTCAGAATAATAATATTAAAGAACCTTTGTTGCCGCACGAAGTTCCTAAATTGCCATTCCACAAATTAGCAACTGATATTATGGAATTTAAAGGAAAGAGCTATCTCATAGTATATGATTATTTCTCGAAGTGGTTGGAAATTAAATATTTGCGTAACAAAAGTGCTAAGTCTATAATTGAGGTGCTGACAGACATTTTTTCCATTTTTGGTTTTCCTAAAGAAGTAGTTTCTGATCATGTGCCATTTGATTCCAAAGAATGCCGCAATTTCGCTCATGAAAGTGGATTTGTTTTTAACTATTCAAGCCCCAGGTACCCGCAGTCTAACGGAATGGCCGAAAAAGGGGTACAGATAGCAAAGAAAATTTTACTTAAATGCAATGAAGATAAGACTGATGTTAGAATGGCACTTTTGCAGTACAGGGCGTCACCAGTGTCCGGTACAGAATTTTCACCAAGTCAATTAATAATGAACAGGAATTTAAAAACAAAAGCCATAGTTACAGATGAATATTTAAAACCCAAGCTCAATTCTGATGTGGAACAGCAATTTAGTAGGACTCTACAAAGAAATGTTACATATTATAATAGTACAGCTAGACACAAAAATGCTTTTCATAATGGACAGCAAGTTTGGTTCAGGAAAGAACCAAACAAAAATGTGTGGCGAGAAGCCAAAATTGTTAATAATAATGGGTTTAGATCCTATAATTTAGTTGATAAGGATAATGTTATGTATACGAGAACCTCTTTCCACATTCGTCCGGCGTAGGGTGGGTGTTCTACCAGAGTCTACGGCAGGCTCAGTGCTCCACTCCCGCGGCTATCTGGGACTTAGAGGGAGAGGGAAATGAATAAAAATGTAAACAGTGTAAAAATAAGTAAACACTAGTTGTAATTTATGTTGTTGTTTGCTTAGCAATATAAGAATAAATGTCTTGGTGCAATTACTTCAGTATGATATAATTTTCGTTTTAAAAGGGGATGATGTAATAGAGTTTAAGCGCACCATAAGCAATGCTAGATAATCAGTGTAAACGCACCATCTGACTTTTATATGTACTCTGTGGGCAACACTGGCCCGGTCTCTTGCAATAACTTACGTCAAGCATACAGATCTCTTTCCTCATAACCCTGTTTATATATTGCATATAATATTTAAGAAAGTATTAATAAAACCTCTGAAGACTTCAATACATTGTTTAATTCCAATAACACTACAGTATAGTTCGGAAAATTAATTAATTGTCGCAGTGGGATAAAAACTATCCTAAGTTGCAGCTAGAATAATAATGTACCTACAAAAAATGTTTCATATTTTTTCGTTCACGGGATGCTGAGAACATTCGTGACAACCCAAAGCTTAGTTTCAAACTGGCTGATTCTAGAGATTTATTATAAGTGGAGATTTCATATTATCACATTGAGGTAAGTATGTCTTATATTACACTATCATAGGCAAATGGCCTATGATAGTGTAATATAAGACATACTTACCTCAATGTGATAATATTATGTATAATGTTATTTATCTATCCAAATATCATAAACCCTCCATGATGCGTTCAAGAACCGCACATTATGACCACCATAAATAATAACATCGATTTCCATAATATTATTTCATTCAAATTTCGAACGTCTCTGAAAAACAAAGAAATTTGATTTAACCTCTATTTTAATATCAGTCGAGATGACGTAGTTCGAAGTGAATTGTCAATTTGCATACAAATTTGACAAATGTCGCACGTAAGTAAGATATCCGACTCTAGTTTGTCTCTGAATTAAAAAAAAACTATGACAGCTGTCAGAAAACGACGCCGCGATGCCGGTTATAATATGCGGCTCCTGAATGCATCATGGAGGCTTATGATATGAGGATAGATAAAATAGTGTATGTAACTGTACATAATTAATTAATTAGGCATTAAAACAGTCGTGTGATGTTATTATGAAACTCGCCTTCGGCTCGTTTCATAAACCCACGCTCGTGTTTAATGCCCTTCATTATGTACAGTCAAATAAACTACTATTAAGATCTTGACCCTATAATGTAAAACTATGTTTTATAAAGGAATACATGTAATGAAATAGTTTATGCGGTTCGCATGAGTGTGTCTTTCACTGTCGCAGCCCCGCCCCTTGAATAACGCGTTGCGGGATAGCACCTGAACGTATTCTTGAGGCTTGGACGAAGTCTTCGTATACGCTCAGGATAATACGGCTGCCTCCGCTCTACGCTTATGTCAGGCCTCGTGCGTCACTTTAAAGCATATATCAAATATTTCCAGTGCAATACATGTCGCTGGCCGGGTCCTCGAGTCTCGTCGGCGCGCGACACGTGGTCCGCCGCCGCGGTACCCACTCGCTCTCGCTGCGCGTGGACTGGGCGCGCGTCGAGCGGCGCGCGCAGGAGGCGCGCGCGCCCACGCTCGCCACGATCACCGCTCTCACCGGGCCGGAGGTCACGAGACACAGGATACTCAGGTACCCACTCGCTCTCGCTGCGCGTGGACTGGGCGCGCGTCGAGCGGCGCGCGCAGGAGGCGCGCGCGCCCACGCTCGCCACGATCACCGCTCTCACCGGGCCGGAGGTCACGAGACACAGGATACTCAGGTACACACTCGCTCTCGCTGCGCGTGGACTGGGCGCGCGTCGAGCGGCGCGCGCAGGAGGCGCGCGCGCCCACGCTCGCCACGATCACCGCTCTCACCGGGCCGGAGGTCACGAGACACAGGATACTCAGGTACCCACTCGCTCTCGCTGCGCGTGGACTGGGCGCGCGTCGAGCGGCGCGCGCAGGAGGCGCGCGCGCCCACGCTCGCCACGATCACCGCTCTCACCGGGCCGGAGGTCACGAGACACAGGATACTCAGGTACACACTCGCTCTCGCTGCGCGTGGACTGGGCGCGCGTCGAGCGGCGCGCGCAGGAGGCGCGCGCGCCCACGCTCGCCACGATCACCGCTCTCACCGGGCCGGAGGTCACGAGACACAGGATACTCAGGTACACACTCGCTCTCGCTGCGCGTGGACTGGGCGCGCGTCGAGCGGCGCGCGCAGGAGGCGCGCGCGCCCACGCTCGCCACGATCACCGCTCTCACCGGGCCGGAGGTCACGAGACACAGGATACTCAGGTACACACTCGCTCTCGCTGCGCGTGGACTGGGCGCGCGTCGAGCGGCGCGCGCAGGAGGCGCGCGCGCCCACGCTCGCCACGATCACCGCTCTCACCGGGCCGGAGGTCACGAGACACAGGATACTCAGGTACACACTCGCTCTCGCTGCGCGTGGACTGGGCGCGCGTCGAGCGGCGCGCGCAGGAGGCGCGCGCGCCCACGCTCGCCACGATCACCGCTCTCACCGGGCCGGAGGTCACGAGACACAGGATACTCAGGTACACACTCGCTCTCGCTGCGCGTGGACTGGGCGCGCATCGAGCGGCGCGCGCGCCCACGCTCGCCACGATCACCGCTCTCACCGGGCCGGAGGTCACGAGACACAGGATACTCAGGTACACACTCGCTCTCGCTGCGCGTGGACTGGGCGCGCGTCGAGCGGCGCGCGCAGGAGGCGCGCGCGCCCACGCTCGCCACGATCACCGCTCTCACCGGGCCGGAGGTCACGAGACACAGGATACTCAGGTACCCACTCGCTCTCGCTGCGCGTGGACTGGGCGCGCGTCGAGCGGCGCGCGCAGGAGGCGCGCGCGCCCACGCTCGCCACGATCACCGCTCTCACCGGGCCGGAGGTCACGAGACACAGGATACTCAGGTACACACTCGCTCTCGCTGCGCGTGGACTGGGCGCGCGTCGAGCGGCGCGCGCAGGAGGCGCGCGCGCCCACGCTCGCCACGATCACCGCTCTCACCGGGCCGGAGGTCACGAGACACAGGATACTCAGGTACCCACTCGCTCTCGCTGCGCGTGGACTGGGCGCGCGTCGAGCGGCGCGCGCAGGAGGCGCGCGCGCCCACGCTCGCCACGATCACCGCTCTCACCGGGCCGGAGGTCACGAGACACAGGATACTCAGGTACACACTCGCTCTCGCTGCGCGTGGACTGGGCGCGCATCGAGCGGCGCGCGCGCCCACGCTCGCCACGATCACCGCTCTCACCGGGCCGGAGGTCACGAGACACAGGATACTCAGGTACACACTCGCTCTCGCTGCGCGTGGACTGGGCGCGCGTCGAGCGGCGCGCGCAGGAGGCGCGCGCGCCCACGCTCGCCACGATCACCGCTCTCACCGGGCCGGAGGTCACGAGACACAGGATACTCAGGTACCCACTCGCTCTCGCTGCGCGTGGACTGGGCGCGCGTCGAGCGGCGCGCGCAGGAGGCGCGCGCGCCCACGCTCGCCACGATCACCGCTCTCACCGGGCCGGAGGTCACGAGACACAGGATACTCAGGTACACACTCGCTCTCGCTGCGCGTGGACTGGGCGCGCGTCGAGCGGCGCGCGCAGGAGGCGCGCGCGCCCACGCTCGCCACGATCACCGCTCTCACCGGGCCGGAGGTCACGAGACACAGGATACTCAGGTACCCACTCGCTCTCGCTGCGCGTGGACTGGGCGCGCGTCGAGCGGCGCGCGCAGGAGGCGCGCGCGCCCACGCTCGCCACGATCACCGCTCTCACCGGGCCGGAGGTCACGAGACACAGGATACTCAGGTACACACTCGCTCTCGCTGCGCGTGGACTGGGCGCGCGTCGAGCGGCGCGCGCAGGAGGCGCGCGCGCCCACGCTCGCCACGATCACCGCTCTCACCGGGCCGGAGGTCACGAGACACAGGATACTCAGGTACCCACTCGCTCTCGCTGCGCGTGGACTGGGCGCGCGTCGAGCGGCGCGCGCAGGAGGCGCGCGCGCCCACGCTCGCCACGATCACCGCTCTCACCGGGCCGGAGGTCACGAGACACAGGATACTCAGGTACACACTCGCTCTCGCTGCGCGTGGACTGGGCGCGCATCGAGCGGCGCGCGCGCCCACGCTCGCCACGATCACAGCTCTCACCGGGCCGGAGGTCACGAGACACAGGATACTCAGGTACACACTCGCTCTCGCTGCGCGTGGACTGGGCGCGCGTCGAGCGGCGCGCGCAGGAGGCGCGCGCGCCCACGCTCGCCACGATCACCGCTCTCACCGGGCCGGAGGTCACGAGACACAGGATACTCAGGTACCCACTCGCTCTCGCTGCGCGTGGACTGGGCGCGCGTCGAGCGGCGCGCGCAGGAGGCGCGCGCGCCCACGCTCGCCACGATCACCGCTCTCACCGGGCCGGAGGTCACGAGACACAGGATACTCAGGTACACACTCGCTCTCGCTGCGCGTGGACTGGGCGCGCGTCGAGCGGCGCGCGCAGGAGGCGCGCGCGCCCACGCTCGCCACGATCACCGCTCTCACCGGGCCGGAGGTCACGAGACACAGGATACTCAGGTACACACTCGCTCTCGCTGCGCGTGGACTGGGCGCGCATCGAGCGGCGCGCGCGCCCACGCTCGCCACGATCACCGCTCTCACCGGGCCGGAGGTCACGAGACACAGGATACTCAGGTACACACTCGCTCTCGCTGCGCGTGGACTGGGCGCGCGTCGAGCGGCGCGCGCAGGAGGCGCGCGCGCCCACGCTCGCCACGATCACCGCTCTCACCGGGCCGGAGGTCACGAGACACAGGATACTCAGGTACACACTCGCTCTCGCTGCGCGTGGACTGGGCGCGCGTCGAGCGGCGCGCGCAGGAGGCGCGCGCGCCCACGCTCGCCACGATCACCGCTCTCACCGGGCCGGAGGTCACGAGACACAGGATACTCAGGTACACACTCGCTCTCGCTGCGCGTGGACTGGGCGCGCGTCGAGCGGCGCGCGCAGGAGGCGCGCGCGCCCACGCTCGCCACGATCACCGCTCTCACCGGGCCGGAGGTCACGAGACACAGGATACTCAGGTACACACTCGCTCTCGCTGCGCGTGGACTGGGCGCGCGTCGAGCGGCGCGCGCAGGAGGCGCGCGCGCCCACGCTCGCCACGATCACCGCTCTCACCGGGCCGGAGGTCACGAGACACAGGATACTCAGGTACACACTCGCTCTCGCTGCGCGTGGACTGGGCGCGCATCGAGCGGCGCGCGCGCCCACGCTCGCCACGATCACCGCTCTCACCGGGCCGGAGGTCACGAGACACAGGATACTCAGGTACACACTCGCTCTCGCTGCGCGTGGACTGGGCGCGCGTCGAGCGGCGCGCGCAGGAGGCGCGCGCGCCCACGCTCGCCACGATCACCGCTCTCACCGGGCCGGAGGTCACGAGACACAGGATACTCAGGTACCCACTCGCTCTCGCTGCGCGTGGACTGGGCGCGCGTCGAGCGGCGCGCGCAGGAGGCGCGCGCGCCCACGCTCGCCACGATCACCGCTCTCACCGGGCCGGAGGTCACGAGACACAGGATACTCAGGTACACACTCGCTCTCGCTGCGCGTGGACTGGGCGCGCGTCGAGCGGCGCGCGCAGGAGGCGCGCGCGCCCACGCTCGCCACGATCACCGCTCTCACCGGGCCGGAGGTCACGAGACACAGGATACTCAGGTACCCACTCGCTCTCGCTGCGCGTGGACTGGGCGCGCGTCGAGCGGCGCGCGCAGGAGGCGCGCGCGCCCACGCTCGCCACGATCACCGCTCTCACCGGGCCGGAGGTCACGAGACACAGGATACTCAGGTACACACTCGCTCTCGCTGCGCGTGGACTGGGCGCGCATCGAGCGGCGCGCGCGCCCACGCTCGCCACGATCACCGCTCTCACCGGGCCGGAGGTCACGAGACACAGGATACTCAGGTACACACTCGCTCTCGCTGCGCGTGGACTGGGCGCGCGTCGAGCGGCGCGCGCAGGAGGCGCGCGCGCCCACGCTCGCCACGATCACCGCTCTCACCGGGCCGGAGGTCACGAGACACAGGATACTCAGGTACCCACTCGCTCTCGCTGCGCGTGGACTGGGCGCGCGTCGAGCGGCGCGCGCAGGAGGCGCGCGCGCCCACGCTCGCCACGATCACCGCTCTCACCGGGCCGGAGGTCACGAGACACAGGATACTCAGGTACACACTCGCTCTCGCTGCGCGTGGACTGGGCGCGCGTCGAGCGGCGCGCGCAGGAGGCGCGCGCGCCCACGCTCGCCACGATCACCGCTCTCACCGGGCCGGAGGTCACGAGACACAGGATACTCAGGTACCCACTCGCTCTCGCTGCGCGTGGACTGGGCGCGCGTCGAGCGGCGCGCGCAGGAGGCGCGCGCGCCCACGCTCGCCACGATCACCGCTCTCACCGGGCCGGAGGTCACGAGACACAGGATACTCAGGTACACACTCGCTCTCGCTGCGCGTGGACTGGGCGCGCGTCGAGCGGCGCGCGCAGGAGGCGCGCGCGCCCACGCTCGCCACGATCACCGCTCTCACCGGGCCGGAGGTCACGAGACACAGGATACTCAGGTACCCACTCGCTCTCGCTGCGCGTGGACTGGGCGCGCGTCGAGCGGCGCGCGCAGGAGGCGCGCGCGCCCACGCTCGCCACGATCACCGCTCTCACCGGGCCGGAGGTCACGAGACACAGGATACTCAGGTACACACTCGCTCTCGCTGCGCGTGGACTGGGCGCGCGTCGAGCGGCGCGCGCAGGAGGCGCGCGCGCCCACGCTCGCCACGATCACCGCTCTCACCGGGCCGGAGGTCACGAGACACAGGATACTCAGGTACACACTCGCTCTCGCTGCGCGTGGACTGGGCGCGCGTCGAGCGGCGCGCGCAGGAGGCGCGCGCGCCCACGCTCGCCACGATCACCGCTCTCACCGGGCCGGAGGTCACGAGACACAGGATACTCAGGTACACACTCGCTCTCGCTGCGCGTGGACTGGGCGCGCGTCGAGCGGCGCGCGCAGGAGGCGCGCGCGCCCACGCTCGCCACGATCACCGCTCTCACCGGGCCGGAGGTCACGAGACACAGGATACTCAGGTACACACTCGCTCTCGCTGCGCGTGGACTGGGCGCGCGTCGAGCGGCGCGCGCAGGAGGCGCGCGCGCCCACGCTCGCCACGATCACCGCTCTCACCGGGCCGGAGGTCACGAGACACAGGATACTCAGGTACACACTCGCTCTCGCTGCGCGTGGACTGGGCGCGCATCGAGCGGCGCGCGCGCCCACGCTCGCCACGATCACCGCTCTCACCGGGCCGGAGGTCACGAGACACAGGATACTCAGGTACACACTCGCTCTCGCTGCGCGTGGACTGGGCGCGCGTCGAGCGGCGCGCGCAGGAGGCGCGCGCGCCCACGCTCGCCACGATCACCGCTCTCACCGGGCCGGAGGTCACGAGACACAGGATACTCAGGTACCCACTCGCTCTCGCTGCGCGTGGACTGGGCGCGCGTCGAGCGGCGCGCGCAGGAGGCGCGCGCGCCCACGCTCGCCACGATCACCGCTCTCACCGGGCCGGAGGTCACGAGACACAGGATACTCAGGTACACACTCGCTCTCGCTGCGCGTGGACTGGGCGCGCGTCGAGCGGCGCGCGCAGGAGGCGCGCGCGCCCACGCTCGCCACGATCACCGCTCTCACCGGGCCGGAGGTCACGAGACACAGGATACTCAGGTACCCACTCGCTCTCGCTGCGCGTGGACTGGGCGCGCGTCGAGCGGCGCGCGCAGGAGGCGCGCGCGCCCACGCTCGCCACGATCACCGCTCTCACCGGGCCGGAGGTCACGAGACACAGGATACTCAGGTACACACTCGCTCTCGCTGCGCGTGGACTGGGCGCGCATCGAGCGGCGCGCGCGCCCACGCTCGCCACGATCACCGCTCTCACCGGGCCGGAGGTCACGAGACACAGGATACTCAGGTACACACTCGCTCTCGCTGCGCGTGGACTGGGCGCGCGTCGAGCGGCGCGCGCAGGAGGCGCGCGCGCCCACGCTCGCCACGATCACCGCTCTCACCGGGCCGGAGGTCACGAGACACAGGATACTCAGGTACCCACTCGCTCTCGCTGCGCGTGGACTGGGCGCGCGTCGAGCGGCGCGCGCAGGAGGCGCGCGCGCCCACGCTCGCCACGATCACCGCTCTCACCGGGCCGGAGGTCACGAGACACAGGATACTCAGGTACACACTCGCTCTCGCTGCGCGTGGACTGGGCGCGCGTCGAGCGGCGCGCGCAGGAGGCGCGCGCGCCCACGCTCGCCACGATCACCGCTCTCACCGGGCCGGAGGTCACGAGACACAGGATACTCAGGTACCCACTCGCTCTCGCTGCGCGTGGACTGGGCGCGCGTCGAGCGGCGCGCGCAGGAGGCGCGCGCGCCCACGCTCGCCACGATCACCGCTCTCACCGGGCCGGAGGTCACGAGACACAGGATACTCAGGTACACACTCGCTCTCGCTGCGCGTGGACTGGGCGCGCGTCGAGCGGCGCGCGCAGGAGGCGCGCGCGCCCACGCTCGCCACGATCACCGCTCTCACCGGGCCGGAGGTCACGAGACACAGGATACTCAGGTACCCACTCGCTCTCGCTGCGCGTGGACTGGGCGCGCGTCGAGCGGCGCGCGCAGGAGGCGCGCGCGCCCACGCTCGCCACGATCACCGCTCTCACCGGGCCGGAGGTCACGAGACACAGGATACTCAGGTACACACTCGCTCTCGCTGCGCGTGGACTGGGCGCGCATCGAGCGGCGCGCGCGCCCACGCTCGCCACGATCACAGCTCTCACCGGGCCGGAGGTCACGAGACACAGGATACTCAGGTACACACTCGCTCTCGCTGCGCGTGGACTGGGCGCGCGTCGAGCGGCGCGCGCAGGAGGCGCGCGCGCCCACGCTCGCCACGATCACCGCTCTCACCGGGCCGGAGGTCACGAGACACAGGATACTCAGGTACCCACTCGCTCTCGCTGCGCGTGGACTGGGCGCGCGTCGAGCGGCGCGCGCAGGAGGCGCGCGCGCCCACGCTCGCCACGATCACCGCTCTCACCGGGCCGGAGGTCACGAGACACAGGATACTCAGGTACACACTCGCTCTCGCTGCGCGTGGACTGGGCGCGCGTCGAGCGGCGCGCGCAGGAGGCGCGCGCGCCCACGCTCGCCACGATCACCGCTCTCACCGGGCCGGAGGTCACGAGACACAGGATACTCAGGTACACACTCGCTCTCGCTGCGCGTGGACTGGGCGCGCATCGAGCGGCGCGCGCGCCCACGCTCGCCACGATCACCGCTCTCACCGGGCCGGAGGTCACGAGACACAGGATACTCAGGTACACACTCGCTCTCGCTGCGCGTGGACTGGGCGCGCGTCGAGCGGCGCGCGCAGGAGGCGCGCGCGCCCACGCTCGCCACGATCACCGCTCTCACCGGGCCGGAGGTCACGAGACACAGGATACTCAGGTACACACTCGCTCTCGCTGCGCGTGGACTGGGCGCGCGTCGAGCGGCGCGCGCAGGAGGCGCGCGCGCCCACGCTCGCCACGATCACCGCTCTCACCGGGCCGGAGGTCACGAGACACAGGATACTCAGGTACACACTCGCTCTCGCTGCGCGTGGACTGGGCGCGCGTCGAGCGGCGCGCGCAGGAGGCGCGCGCGCCCACGCTCGCCACGATCACCGCTCTCACCGGGCCGGAGGTCACGAGACACAGGATACTCAGGTACACACTCGCTCTCGGTGCGCGTGGACTGGGCGCGCGTCGAGCGGCGCGCGCAGGAGGCGCGCGCGCCCACGCTCGCCACGATCACCGCTCTCACCGGGCCGGAGGTCACGAGACACAGGATACTCAGGTACACACTCGCTCTCGCTGCGCGTGGACTGGGCGCGCATCGAGCGGCGCGCGCGCCCACGCTCGCCACGATCACCGCTCTCACCGGGCCGGAGGTCACGAGACACAGGATACTCAGGTACACACTCGCTCTCGCTGCGCGTGGACTGGGCGCGCGTCGAGCGGCGCGCGCAGGAGGCGCGCGCGCCCACGCTCGCCACGATCACCGCTCTCACCGGGCCGGAGGTCACGAGACACAGGATACTCAGGTACCCACTCGCTCTCGCTGCGCGTGGACTGGGCGCGCGTCGAGCGGCGCGCGCAGGAGGCGCGCGCGCCCACGCTCGCCACGATCACCGCTCTCACCGGGCCGGAGGTCACGAGACACAGGATACTCAGGTACACACTCGCTCTCGCTGCGCGTGGACTGGGCGCGCGTCGAGCGGCGCGCGCAGGAGGCGCGCGCGCCCACGCTCGCCACGATCACCGCTCTCACCGGGCCGGAGGTCACGAGACACAGGATACTCAGGTACCCACTCGCTCTCGCTGCGCGTGGACTGGGCGCGCGTCGAGCGGCGCGCGCAGGAGGCGCGCGCGCCCACGCTCGCCACGATCACCGCTCTCACCGGGCCGGAGGTCACGAGACACAGGATACTCAGGTACACACTCGCTCTCGCTGCGCGTGGACTGGGCGCGCATCGAGCGGCGCGCGCGCCCACGCTCGCCACGATCACCGCTCTCACCGGGCCGGAGGTCACGAGACACAGGATACTCAGGTACACACTCGCTCTCGCTGCGCGTGGACTGGGCGCGCGTCGAGCGGCGCGCGCAGGAGGCGCGCGCGCCCACGCTCGCCACGATCACCGCTCTCACCGGGCCGGAGGTCACGAGACACAGGATACTCAGGTACCCACTCGCTCTCGCTGCGCGTGGACTGGGCGCGCGTCGAGCGGCGCGCGCAGGAGGCGCGCGCGCCCACGCTCGCCACGATCACCGCTCTCACCGGGCCGGAGGTCACGAGACACAGGATACTCAGGTACACACTCGCTCTCGCTGCGCGTGGACTGGGCGCGCGTCGAGCGGCGCGCGCAGGAGGCGCGCGCGCCCACGCTCGCCACGATCACCGCTCTCACCGGGCCGGAGGTCACGAGACACAGGATACTCAGGTACCCACTCGCTCTCGCTGCGCGTGGACTGGGCGCGCGTCGAGCGGCGCGCGCAGGAGGCGCGCGCGCCCACGCTCGCCACGATCACCGCTCTCACCGGGCCGGAGGTCACGAGACACAGGATACTCAGGTACACACTCGCTCTCGCTGCGCGTGGACTGGGCGCGCGTCGAGCGGCGCGCGCAGGAGGCGCGCGCGCCCACGCTCGCCACGATCACCGCTCTCACCGGGCCGGAGGTCACGAGACACAGGATACTCAGGTACCCACTCGCTCTCGCTGCGCGTGGACTGGGCGCGCGTCGAGCGGCGCGCGCAGGAGGCGCGCGCGCCCACGCTCGCCACGATCACCGCTCTCACCGGGCCGGAGGTCACGAGACACAGGATACTCAGGTACACACTCGCTCTCGCTGCGCGTGGACTGGGCGCGCATCGAGCGGCGCGCGCGCCCACGCTCGCCACGATCACAGCTCTCACCGGGCCGGAGGTCACGAGACACAGGATACTCAGGTACACACTCGCTCTCGCTGCGCGTGGACTGGGCGCGCGTCGAGCGGCGCGCGCAGGAGGCGCGCGCGCCCACGCTCGCCACGATCACCGCTCTCACCGGGCCGGAGGTCACGAGACACAGGATACTCAGGTACCCACTCGCTCTCGCTGCGCGTGGACTGGGCGCGCGTCGAGCGGCGCGCGCAGGAGGCGCGCGCGCCCACGCTCGCCACGATCACCGCTCTCACCGGGCCGGAGGTCACGAGACACAGGATACTCAGGTACACACTCGCTCTCGCTGCGCGTGGACTGGGCGCGCGTCGAGCGGCGCGCGCAGGAGGCGCGCGCGCCCACGCTCGCCACGATCACCGCTCTCACCGGGCCGGAGGTCACGAGACACAGGATACTCAGGTACACACTCGCTCTCGCTGCGCGTGGACTGGGCGCGCATCGAGCGGCGCGCGCGCCCACGCTCGCCACGATCACCGCTCTCACCGGGCCGGAGGTCACGAGACACAGGATACTCAGGTACACACTCGCTCTCGCTGCGCGTGGACTGGGCGCGCGTCGAGCGGCGCGCGCAGGAGGCGCGCGCGCCCACGCTCGCCACGATCACCGCTCTCACCGGGCCGGAGGTCACGAGACACAGGATACTCAGGTACCCACTCGCTCTCGCTGCGCGTGGACTGGGCGCGCGTCGAGCGGCGCGCGCAGGAGGCGCGCGCGCCCACGCTCGCCACGATCACCGCTCTCACCGGGCCGGAGGTCACGAGACACAGGATACTCAGGTACACACTCGCTCTCGCTGCGCGTGGACTGGGCGCGCGTCGAGCGGCGCGCGCAGGAGGCGCGCGCGCCCACGCTCGCCACGATCACCGCTCTCACCGGGCCGGAGGTCACGAGACACAGGATACTCAGGTACCCACTCGCTCTCGCTGCGCGTGGACTGGGCGCGCGTCGAGCGGCGCGCGCAGGAGGCGCGCGCGCCCACGCTCGCCACGATCACCGCTCTCACCGGGCCGGAGGTCACGAGACACAGGATACTCAGGTACACACTCGCTCTCGCTGCGCGTGGACTGGGCGCGCGTCGAGCGGCGCGCGCAGGAGGCGCGCGCGCCCACGCTCGCCACGATCACCGCTCTCACCGGGCCGGAGGTCACGAGACACAGGATACTCAGGTACCCACTCGCTCTCGCTGCGCGTGGACTGGGCGCGCGTCGAGCGGCGCGCGCAGGAGGCGCGCGCGCCCACGCTCGCCACGATCACCGCTCTCACCGGGCCGGAGGTCACGAGACACAGGATACTCAGGTACACACTCGCTCTCGCTGCGCGTGGACTGGGCGCGCATCGAGCGGCGCGCGCGCCCACGCTCGCCACGATCACCGCTCTCACCGGGCCGGAGGTCACGAGACACAGGATACTCAGGTACACACTCGCTCTCGCTGCGCGTGGACTGGGCGCGCGTCGAGCGGCGCGCGCAGGAGGCGCGCGCGCCCACGCTCGCCACGATCACCGCTCTCACCGGGCCGGAGGTCACGAGACACAGGATACTCAGGTACCCACTCGCTCTCGCTGCGCGTGGACTGGGCGCGCGTCGAGCGGCGCGCGCAGGAGGCGCGCGCGCCCACGCTCGCCACGATCACCGCTCTCACCGGGCCGGAGGTCACGAGACACAGGATACTCAGGTACACACTCGCTCTCGCTGCGCGTGGACTGGGCGCGCGTCGAGCGGCGCGCGCAGGAGGCGCGCGCGCCCACGCTCGCCACGATCACCGCTCTCACCGGGCCGGAGGTCACGAGACACAGGATACTCAGGTACCCACTCGCTCTCGCTGCGCGTGGACCGGGCGCGCGTCGAGCGGCGCGCGCAGGAGGCGCGCGCGCCCACGCTCGCCACGATCACCGCTCTCACCGGGCCGGAGGTCACGAGACACAGGATACTCAGGTACACACTCGCTCTCGCTGCGCGTGGACTGGGCGCGCGTCGAGCGGCGCGCGCAGGAGGCGCGCGCGCCCACGCTCGCCACGATCACCGCTCTCACCGGGCCGGAGGTCACGAGACACAGGATACTCAGGTACCCACTCGCTCTCGCTGCGCGTGGACTGGGCGCGCGTCGAGCGGCGCGCGCAGGAGGCGCGCGCGCCCACGCTCGCCACGATCACCGCTCTCACCGGGCCGGAGGTCACGAGACACAGGATACTCAGGTACACACTCGCTCTCGCTGCGCGTGGACTGGGCGCGCGTCGAGCGGCGCGCGCAGGAGGCCCACAAATTGTCTCGTCGGAAGACCAGCGCTCGCTCTTGATTATGCTGAGGCGGGACCATTTCGTGACAACTTAATGTTTGATATACTTTTCTCAAGCATGCAATGAAATATTCTCTTTACGGTCCTTATAATAGACTCGGAATTATCCTTTTTCGGGCGCAGCATCTCGAGGCGGCCTGAAACGGCATCTCATACAAATTTTCAGGCCTAGGCCTGCAAAGTATTTTTTTATTTTTCATTCCACTATTTGTGGCACAGCATCACGGCATTTAGCCATGAAAATTAGTTTGATTTGAGGATTTTTATTAATTTATTTCATTGCATGTTTGAGAAAAGCACTATACATGCCTCGGCGTGAAAACGGATTCCCGGCCTACTTACTCACGGCCCGGTATACTTACTTCTATACCTACTTGGCCGCAAATCCGTGTTTTCCCGGCCTCTGATGTAATATACTATTTCACTTCTCATGCTCGCAAAGTTCGCCTTTGTGCTGGATGTATGCTGCACAAAATGCCACTTTTATGCTCTAGTGCACAAAGTAAAATTGTTTTAAAGATTAAGATAATCGGGCCTAACGCCACACGCACAATAAAACTTCGTAGAATAGACTTGTCATTTGATTTGCTTTAATAGTACATTATTGCCGTGGCCGGGAAGGAGACAATTGCAGGCTGAGTATTTTGTTTAAACGGACGAGCTTGCGAGCGTTAAATTATAATACGAAGCCTGCAATTGCCATTCCGGCTAAGGCTAATATAGTGCTTTTCTCAAAAATGGGGGAATAAAAAAGACTAAATTTAAATCAAGCGTTATTATTAGTTAGTTAGTTATAAGTGAAGTGGCAGCCTCAGGGGCCTTTGCCAAAGACAAACGTTATTATTAAATACAAATTGAGGATACTGCGAATGACATAAAATTAAACGTCATATATTTTTTTAAACAGAATCGCAAGTGTATTTTTCCACCGAAAAACGCAATCTTTTAATGACACATACAAAAATGTCGCGTTTGCAACAGAAAAATACGACTTGATTGGGCTGAATACGACCTGTGCCGTCTTTTTTATGTCAGTTTCTACTTTTTAAAAAGTTTGGTACTCGACAAATAAAGGAATTCATATGTAACATTCCAGGCGGCCTGCAATGTTTTTTATTTTTTTATTTTGATCTGGCCTTCAACTATACACTTTACCTTCCAATATGTAGCGAGTTATGTTCACTTTGCGGGCCATTTTTGAGAAAAATAAATTTCACATCCGTGTTTTCCATTACTGGACGAAAGGAGGGATAGGGATTCCAGATACATGCAGCTCGAGACTGAACTAAACTTGTACTGTTAGATTGTGCATGAGAGCTTAGACGAGTTTTACGGATATGCCGCTTATGTGTCGGTCGTACATGCTGTTAAAGTTGAGTATTCCGAGGTCATAGTATTAATTTTATTCGGCACCTCAACTATTTTTGCCCGACTACGGCAGAGCCGAAAGGAAGAGATATGTTTGTATTTGTGTATGTTCCACTGTAGCGTTTTTTTTTTTTTTTTTTTTTTTTCATTTATTTACTACAAAAAACAATACAAAAAAAAGATTTGTACAGCGGACAAAGCCGTAAAGGTTTATCTGCCGCTGTATTCGCTCTTTAACTATTTAAATATATATTTTTACAGGAGTGCAGTTCTATTTTAGCTAATTTAATATTATAGTTACTTACAATAGTAGGTAAATACTGAACTGATTTTGGTAATGATAAATGGGGTGTCGATCGATTCGAAATTATGCTCCGGGTGATATAGGCTACCTTTTGTATGAAAAGTAAAATCATGGTGGCTGTCACATACAAATAAGTGACTGACTTTGAAAAATAGTACATTACTGCAGCTGCAGGCGCCGGGAAAGAAGGGCTTGTCGGGTGAGTAGGTATAGACGGCCGACTCTAGGGAGGCCGGATAGTGATACGAAGCCGGCATGCCTTTTTCACGGCCAGGCATGTATAGTGCTTTTCTCAAGCATGCAATGAATTAAATAAATAAACTCCAAGAAATGAAACTAATTTTCATGGCTGAACGCCGTGATGCTGCGCCACATATTAAGGAATGAAAATTTAAAAAAAATTACTTCCCGGCCTAGGCCTTCAATTTCGTATGAAATTCCTTTACAGTTCTCTCGAGTTGTTCCGCCCGAAACGTGATACTTTGAAGCCGGTTGTAACGCACATAAAGACGACATTTCATAGCATGTTTGAGAAAAATATTTTGCTAGCATAGCGTGTTGGGTATCAAATGAAAGGGGAGAAAATGTCGAGTTCAAATAGGTATATGTATATTTTTTTTATTCATAGTTACTTTTCCGTTGTCGGGATATAGTTTTTTAATTTTTTTATGCTTGTACAGAATACTCAAAAATGAGAATAACGGAGAGCTGGACACCTCGCTGCTGCCCGACAATCTGAAGATGCTGGTCGGACCGTTCGAGGGTGAGGACGAGGACATGGATGCTGTGCTCACAGATTTTGAGGAGACACGGGTAAGTCATTAAGTAATACAGTGTATTTCAACCTTTTTCATGGCCTCCTTGGGTTGGAAAGATGTTACGTGGCCCACTAACAAGTAGCTCTGCGAACCCCCTAAGGGCCTATACACATCGCGTTTTTTAACTTGTACCTACGTGTTTTTAACCCTAAACTTGGCAAAATAAAACAAAAACGTGCGTTCAAGTCTCGTTTGCGCTGTATAGAGCGCAAAAAATTGTTCTAGAAAAAAATGGAAAAAATTGACCAAAAAATGTGTGCATTATTAGATACAATGTCAATTTTAGGGTTAAAGGGTTCGAGCCACAAGAAAAAATAACATCGAACTAAAGCTTGTCATGTCCTAATTAACACATTGGTTGCCGTTGACGCGATATCGCGTCCAAACCATATGTAATATTTGCGGCGGCAACGAATGGGCCACGTATTATTGAGTGTATGTGCTCTTTAAAATGTTTTGATGAGCATTTTTCATTGTATCGTCTCCAAAATTTGCTTTGCGTGCAACTAGTAGACTAAACACTAGTAGGTACCTAAGTTATCATGGTAACCCTTTAAAATACTTTAAATCATTTATATGTGAACAATAGGTATGCACATAATGTAATTATGCTAGATGGTAGGTTACATATACCCTCCCACCCTCAGTGTAATGTTTTGTTTTTAATTGATCAATCGTGAAACCTATCTTGGCATGATTAACGCCATTCGTTTCAGGACCGATCAAAAACCAAAAAGAACGTCAACGAAATATTAAATTAACGGTTGAAACTACGAAGACGCACTGTATGTGATCAACGCCTAAAAGAATAATAGAACGAAACCCTTAATGTTGAAGAATTCTAGGGTTACTAAGGTTGAAATACTTACGATATTTTCAATTTGTTCCACAGGTTTCCCTGGTTGATCTGATCGGAGGTTTACAAGAACTAAAGGCGCAGATCGACTTGCCCGTCGACCTCTCAGAAGAAACCATTATTATAGTGGATAACACTGTGTTAGAACACCATACACTGTTCGAATGAACCCTTTGTGTCAATGTACGCGGATAAGAATTGATATACGGCTGGTCCGCAATACTCTTTCACAGTGGCGGCACGTGAAAATTTTCGAAACGAAAAAGTTGTAGAGTTTAATATAACTTACTTAGAAAGAAATTATACGCCAGCCGGTGGGAATCGGCTTGTATGGGCGCTCCGCCACTGCTCTTTCATACTTTTATGAGCGACTAGTTTTTCTTCGTTGCGTTTATGTGGCAAGTAGGTACTTACTCTCACGAGAACAGTGTTTTTGCGTTCTATAAAGCAACTAGTGCGACTCTGGTTTATGAACTACATCTATGCAAATAGTCAGGTAGATCCTTTACTATATTTTTCTTGATTCTACAAACTTATGGTATGTATTAGACTCGTAAAGGAAATAAGTTTCGTAATAAAATAAATGTAATATGGCCGGGCAGTCGCATGCATATATACCGACCACGGATTGTCATTCACGTAACACTGAAATAACTATGGGCATGTTGACAGACTATGGCATCTACTGCTGGTACTTTTTCAACCTCTTATTTCACAGTATAATTTATTACAAAATCAACATTACAGGAATACAAATTCCCAGAGTTGCACAATATCAATTAAATAATTTCATTGAGAAAGAACGCATCTCCTGCGACTGTTTGTACTGTGATACTGATTACTGATAATATAGTTTTGTATTACGTTAATTTGATTTTATGGCAGTATCCTTAAGATCTGTTTGTTGATGTAAGTTTTGTTAGTAACCCTTTGATCGCCGTGCGCTATATACACATCTCACACGTATATTGTTAGATTAATAAATGACTATGACGTGTCATACAATCATCACTTGAAAGCACGAAGATTACTTTGACTTGAGTCGTAGCTCAAGATAAAAAGTCGGTAAGGATTCACGACTATCGGCGTCCTTGGCGATCAATTGGGTTGTTCGGGGTGACTGCAGATTGTGTGAACTAAATATATTCACCTGCTCTAATAATTATAGGACAAAGTATACGACCTGACTGTAGCACGTAGCGTGTATACGGATAGTGAGGAAAGTTTTCGCTGTCAAGGTTTTTATTTCATTGACATAACATTAAATTTCGCCTGACCTGTGGATAATGTTTTTTCACTATACCTGTACAGTTTCAGCGATATTTCCTCAAGCAATATGTTACGTCTGCGATCCAAGTTAGGAGTTGATCATATGTTGTTACCAATCAAATGAGGAATTCGAGATGTAAGGAGCTGTCCATATATTACGTCATTTCAAAATAGGGGGGTCTGACCGTTGAATGACGGTAGTCATTTTACAATGGACCCTCCATTCAAGGAATTAACAGGATGATCATCATAGGGCGTCAAAAATCGATGACGTAATATATAGACGAGCCCTAAGACAATAGGTTCAATCGGACCCGTACTTAAGTATAGAAATAGACATAATTTATTGGTAATAACACATTACAGGTACACGAGGGGGGGCTTAAAATACGAGGGGTTAACCCGATTTCAGGGCAATAGGGAACATTACGCAAACCTCCGCGTAGGGGGCGACACTAGCAGAGTTGGCATTGTATCTCATTCCCACTTGCGGTGTTGTCTATGCATGCATCCTTGTCATTCATTTGACAATCAATTGTGCATGTGTGTTGTGAGTCCCTATCTTCCTCTACTGGTTTGCGGTTTGTGCTAGTGCTGCACTCTGGCGGCAGAACATTGCAGTAATGTTCCCTATTGAAAATGATAATCTAATATCATGTATGCCGAATGCATTAACGCATTCACTGCCACCGACGCGTATGTGCGTTCCAGTGACTTTCACCGTGTGCCATCGACGCACAGACGCGTTCGTAATTACGTAAAGTGCATTACATAAAGTACATTTTAAAAAGTGTGGCACCTGGCGAATGCCCAGGAAAAGGAGGTGGCAGTGAATGCGTTAAGACGTAAGTTCAAACCGTTCAGAGGCTCTAGTAAGTCTAGTATAATGGTCGCACCACACTTGGCGGTGTTTGCCCAAATATTCGTGTTGCATCTTTTTCCTTCCTACGGCAAATGAAAGAGAGGCAACGACGCAACGCGAACACGAACCCCCAAGTGTAGTGCGACCATAAGATTTATCGACACAATACTTTTTCGAACGAGTTTGCGTTTAGTTTAAATTTGTATGGCAACGCGAACAGCGCCTCTGGTTGTAACTATTAGGAACTACGCGTTGCTATACAAATATAATTGTTAATATATTTACTACCAATGAAATAACTGTAAATGTATGTCCTAAAATCCGTCCTTTCAAAATTTTATTTGGTATTTGTGATAGGACCGTGTCATGATATTGATATTAGGTGTAGGTTTTGTAATTATTATGAAAATACATAATTCAAATTACGAATAAAAAGCAATAAAAAACAATTTTCAATTCTTTATCATTTATTATTTTCTTAACCATTTATATTTATTCCAATCGTTTTCCTATTTTTTTTAAATCATTGTATCTAAGAGATTCCGACTGTCAATCGTAGTTATCCGTTAGAAATGATCTTTTAAAAATATTGCCTAAACTTAAAAAACTAAAATGCATTTCCACTTAAATGTAGTCATTAAACACCGCAAAATGATAAACTATATATACAGGACTAAAGACGGTTCATAGAATTCAAATGGTTACTTTTTGCTACAAATGTTTACAATCCTTTACAGTAAACCCCTTATTGGGATATAGACGGAAGTGGGAGAAAAGATGAAAAGAATTTGAATGCAATGAAACTATATTTAGGGTATTTCGAAACGAGAAATTGTTGGTCCTTCAGTGAGGGGTTTATCGTAAGGGGCCGTGGCAACAGTTACATCAAGTTTGGTGTATATCATGATTATATCACTTACGCAACGAAAATATCCATCTACCGCGCATCCCCAGGCATCCGTCGTCAGCCGCGCCGGCATCCGTCCCTCCCTCGCACACACACACACACACACGCACGCACACACACGCGCACGCACACATGCTCGCTCACAATCATCGCATTTGGCAGTTCATCATCGTCTCTATTTACGTATAACATGTCGATATTCACATCAAACTCTGACTATTATTACAAAATAATGCTGCGTTACAAAATAACATCTCACGACTGTCAACTAAACGGCATACACCTAGTTAATTATAATATGTATCTCTGAGATAAAATGGGAATATCAACATCGTACAAAAGTGGATTCCACAAGGACGCCTACATGCCGTACATCTACATACGAAAAATTTCTTATTAAAATGGAAGTACTTACACATTTTTATAAGGTTACAATACAACTAATTTGGGTCAAAAATGGCTGACAAGTCGATTAGTACAGTGCTTTCACAATACTAATTATCTTTAATTGCAATTCTACATACTAAGTCGTAAAACAGAAGACTTAACGAGGAGCGATTGACTTGCAAATTATACCAATACATACTAGGAATCGTCTTAAAGCAAAGGTTTCAGAAATGTACATCTAAATAATCCCCGGTTGACATGTTAGCTTCCTGCGGATTAATGCGTATATTATATACATTACACACTCACACGTTTTTTACATAGGAATTAAAGGTACTAAACTAAAAATAAACCAGTCGCTTAGTGAGCTATAAAATAGTTTGTAAGATTGCCACTGGCCTAGTGCGGCGGCCGCGACTGCACGGTCCAGTCCGTACGAGCGCTGCGCCACCTCCCTTCTACACTTCTTAACGAGGCTAATGCTCTGCGGCGACCCGCACAGAGTCACGGCAAAAATCATATTTTAAGAGATCAATATGGCTTTCAAACTTGCGGCTTGCTTTAGAGGACAATGTAAACACATCGCATTAATTACTGCCACATCTAACTTATAAATAGTGTCGTATATAAATCGTCCCTTAGTCGCGTTTCTAGGTAACAATACCAGGACCAGCCCACCACTACACTTCCGAAACGAATTAGGGAATTTAATGAAAAATAGAGTTCAGAGCATAGGGGATATTGATATTGTTGCAAACTTAATGATTGACAAATAATTCATTACTATTTTTATATAAATTCTGATTTTGATTAATCAATAAAATATTATCACAGTAATTATTGAAATTAAATATATTGAAAGTCTGCTGCAATGTGAATCAAAAGGTTCTATCATGAAATTGTATTTGTTTGGTGTTATAGTTTCCACACGTCTACATTCGAAGCTACTATAATTAGCCACTACGTCAATATAATAATTCATTTTAACAAAAAAATCAGTCAGTGCAAGGTCATTTGGAATAGACGCCGACGGTACTATTGAAAATCAAATCTTACTTGTATTATTGAAACATCATCCTCTTTGTGTATGCATTCGTCAAAATGCTTGTGAACATCGGTCGGAGGCAAAAGGCCCACAATAGTCACGTTTTTATCGTATCGCTGATGAGTGAAAACCATCGCTGTCGGATCTACACACATGTCAGAATATGACCAATGTTGTGATAATGACAAAAAAGTGATTATCGTGGCGATGGCTTTGTTATCTCCCAGGTTTATAAATAAGTCAAAAGTTACATTTGACAGCGAGTTTGTTTTGACTTGATTTTTGCTGAAGTCAATTACTTTCCCGATGTCAAATGATACTACTTATCTATTTTAAGCTAATTTAGCGGATTCCTAACCACGGGCATAGTCTACGGACGGGCTCGTGAGCTTGTACATACGAATTCCTTTGGGTATAGTCGGGTCGGGTGTATGAGGGGACGCGATAGAATCCGTTCATTCTTATTTCGCTTCGGTTAACTATTTGCCATCTTCATGATGGTTATATCAAAGTAAACTACATATTTTTTCGTATATCTGTTTGTAATATGTCGGGACTTCACTCGGTTATACTATTTATAACGAGAAGAAGTGTATAAGTTGACGCGGATTTCGGTCTACCTGGCTTTCAGGTTCAGAAATAAAGCGACTCGTCTTGGATTGCAACTACAGTTACCTCTCTTACCACTCTCCTTTCTTCCTTCTTCTCTCGTTACCCTAGATGCGTAAATAAGGATGAATGGAGCTTCGCATAGTATCGGATCACAAACCACATAGCCGGGCTAACCTCGAGCGGAGATCGCACACGACGCCACATCATAATAATCAGAGGTCGGCCGAATAGTGCAGTTCACAACAGCCACAGGCGTATCAGTAAGGCCCGGTTCGCACGAGCGTTAAAAAACTGTTAAATGCCACAAATTGATGACCATGTATTTCTTCAGACGAAGGCGGTTTTAAAACGCGGCGCTTTTTTATCGAGCACTGTTCGATTTTCGACGTTGGGCGTAAATCGAATTTAGCGTACGGAACTCTGTTAAAGTTTTTTAACGGCCGTTGAAAAAGCGCCCGTGCGAACGGGGCCTAAGTCTCCGATTAGACGTCAGATCTCGGCCGGCCGCACAGCGCAAAGTCTTACATTAGTATAGAACACCGTACGGCCTCACACCTCGACGGGGCGGGGTACACTAGTCGGCACTAGGGCGCGCGGTACAGCAGATAGGCGGTGAGCGCGGGCGGCAGCGCCAGGCGCGAGGCGGCGGCGCGCAGGCGCGGCCGGCCCACGCGCTGACGGATCACGCGTCGGCACAGCTCCATCAGCGGCAGCGGCTCCGCTGTGGGGAAACACAATACAATACAATACAATACAATACAATACATCATTACGGCTTTCATACTAGGTGGTATCGCAAGGGGCTAAAATAAGCGGCAATACCACGAGACGGTTATTTTCCCGAACGAAGTGAGGGAAAATTGTTCGAGGGGTAATATGGCTTTTAGACCTATACGACTGTATGTATAGTATAATCTATCCACACCGAGTGACGTGAAAAAATAGCAAGGAAAGGAGGCAGAGACATACGGCCGTATTCATAAACGTTACACAAGCCATTAAAATGGCTATAAAATTAATTTGTCCTTATCTGTCACTTTGATACTTACTGGGATAGTGTGGCAACGTTACTCGTCATGCCCACTGCTCCCGGTTTTGTCGGTTTTTTTGGGCGCGAGTCAAAGGAGTGGCAATAAAAGCAAGTATCCTAGTGCGGAGCGTCGCGATTTAATGCGTGAGTAGAGCAGTGTGTGGCCAGAGAGGGCAACATCACGGCGGCAGCGCGAGGACCATAGTGTGGCTGAGGTTTATGGCGACGTGAGCTCAGAAACGGATTTTTAAAAAGTCGTAGCTCTTGTTTGGATACGGCTGCCCTAAATTTAATTAGCAATCTTGAGGCCTTTCTCGAGGGACAACAGCTATTCGAATCCTGAGTTGTTGACTTTCGCTCGATAGAAAAAAAATTACGAACATAGGTCGAAAATACACTTAAAAAATTCGTAACAAATTATGCACACCAGCTAAACATATTAAAATTGATTCTAAAAATCGGCAATATAATGTTTGAGGGAACTTAGCTATTACTTTTTAATTTATTAAAACGCTTAAAAAGTAAAAGTTAAAAAACATGATATCCGCGCTTCCGAACACGCACTTCCATCTCGCTCACGCTTATGCTCAGTGAGAGGAAGAGAAGACCACGAGCCTACGTCGCCTTAACAAAAGGCTGGTATCCTAAAGCCGCCAAAACGTGCAAGACTCGCATAAGTTCCATTACAATGTGGGTTTTCGAGGTAGTTAGCTGGTTGTGTAGATATGTACGAGTATCTGTGTATGAAATAGTCTTCACGTGTTAGCTTAGCAAACAGTTCGTAATCGACTGGGCAAGTTGGGTTTATTTAGTTTTTAACTAATTTATACTTATTTGTTTTTGTTAATTTTTTTATTGTGTTGTCATCTTGTTATTACTAATAGTTTCTAAAGTAAATTTGAATACCATTAATTTTAAAAATATTATCAGCGTTATCAAATGTTTTACTTATTCAGATAATTTTTGTATATCCAAAATGTACAGTAGGTATATAAATCTTGCAATATTTGTTGACTTTGATTTAAAGGCTCTAAAGCCTAAAATATATTCAACCATGTGACGTATTCTTTAATAAATGAACGAAACATATATCATAATAACATTAAATGAGCTTAATCAGTTGTCGTGAGGTCAAAGTAATGTTAACTATGCCGTTGCATGTATTTAATGGGTATATACAAACTACCCAGTAATTATTTTAATTATTGTTTATGTAGGTACTGTCAATCGGTTAGCTTATATATAAATAAACAAAACAAATGTGTCTGCACCATTGTATACTTGTATCTTAACATTTATGACGAATTTGTATTACAAAAAGCCATACAACTCATATGAATAAGAGTGATAACCTTTTTGGAATTTATTGTCTGTGTCTATTGACGCGCTTATCTCTGAAATCGAGGTCGGTGCTTCTGTACAGTAGTACAGTCAAACGAATATTGATTTACTTTGTCATGGTTATATCGGATTTAACTTGTAACAATTGCCCGTTGATACGATAGATTTGATCGATCTAGAATGAAGATGTTAATCATCATAATAATTCTGCAATTAGGATTAGCTGATTTCTCAAGAACAGTTCAGTATCAATTGCTACAAGGAAGCTGAACAATGGGCACTAAACTAAACAATAATATAACCGACTGACAGTGATAGGCGTTAGTTAATGGTGTTATTGAACAAGATATTGATTGACCATCAGTCTTCTTTGATGTCTCGCACTATGTTAAAATGTTATTTTTTTACGTTATATACAAAGTTCCAAAGGGATTCTGGTCACTGATTATTACATGTCCATGATTTTGGTAAGCTTAATAAGTAATGAATTGAGAATATTAAAAAACTAATTTTATATTACATTCCGTACCGTCAAAAAAGTTCTCTTTGAAGTTAGCGGGAAGCTGATTTGCTTAGGATTGCCAGACACAAAGAGAACACCACTGTTTTTCAACTTTTTTAATGACGCGCCTTTAGTATAAAAAAAATAACCAGGGGCCGTGAAAAAACAGGATTAGATTTATTTTTCATATATTATTTCATGATATTTATACACATTTGTTTTAGTCAACAAGGATTTACACCACGATCATCAAGTAGTAGATGATCAAAATATTAAGTACCAATAGTTGGAATATGATATAAACGATAATCTATATTTATAAACGTAACATTCCTGACTGACTGACTGACTCACTTAAATCAACGCCCAGCTCAAGACTGTTGAACTTAGAAAGCTGGTCCCGGGATGGACATAGGATAGATTTTATCCCGGAAATCATCCCCTAAGGGGGTGAAAGTTAGTATGGAGCTACGATATAAGTAAACGAGTGGCACGGGAGGGCTTGTGCTAGTAAAGTATAAAGACAGTGTACTCACGATCGAGCCCGCCGATGTACTTGATGGTGATCTCCGCATGCCCCCAGACCGCGGAGACGATGGGGAAGAGCGTCTTGCCGCGCAGCCCGCGCGCCGCCACGCCGAGGTAGCGGCCGTCCGCGCAGAAGGCGAGCGTGCCCTCGTCCATGTCCAGCACGACCAGCAGCCGGTCCGGCACGAGGAACTGCTCGTCGGGCCGCAGCAGCGCCGGGTACGTGCTCCCGCTGCCGCCCGTGCCTTTCGCATTGTGGTATACCTGGACACAAACCAAACATAACGCCATACGTTAACTAATGCCTAATTAACAGTTCGGATACGTTTACGTAGTGCAAACTGCAATGGCATGAGCATCGTGCACTGAATGTCTAAAACAAACAACGAGTTAAGTAGCTCTAGTATTAGTTTTATCGATACATATACGTTTTCGAACGCGTTTGAGTTTAGTTTCAATTTGTATGGCAACGCGTAGTTCCTAATAGTTACCACCAGAGGCGATGATCGCGTTGCCATACAAATTGAAACAAAATGCAAACGCGTTCGAAACAGTATATGATCGATAAAACTTATACTAGAGAGCTACAGAGGTATCGTGGGACACACGGTTGGAACAAACGAACGTGGTTTGTAAAATTATCCATGTCTTGCTGGTCAAACTTTTATCCGTCAAAAAAAGCTTAGTGAAGTGTAACGTGCAATAAGAGTTGCATCATACGCCTCAGCCTGGGACATTTGTGCTCCACTGAATTTTTATTTAAAATCAAAGTCATAAATAGTGCGAAATGTCTGTGCGGACATGTTGTAGGTTCAATTGATCACATTTTTATCGAGTGTCCTTCAACTCTCTTCTCTCTTTATGACCTACAAATTAAACTTAAAGTCCAATTCCCTACTAATGTTAAAACTCTCTTGGCTAGTTTTGAGCCCAAAGTCTTATTTTATAGCTTTGGCTTATTTTATAGATAAAAATAATATCAAATTATAACTATTTATGAATATATATAACCACTCTTTTACCCACTTATTATCAATATCCAAATATGGTAGTTTCGTACGATTAGTCCCTGGGGCAAAATTATTAGGTACACTCCACGGAACCGTAAAGCCAAAACTTCCCCCACTTGACATTGGCAAAGTACCTAAGCAGCAAAAACCCACAATACGGAAAAAAAGAGAAATATTTCGTTCCAAACGCTAGAACTGCCTACCGTTGCTAGGCTTCCAAGGTTCAAAAACATCGCTTTCGACGACTTTCACAATCAGAATTCGAATTAGAAGTAAATAACTCCCGACGTAAGGAATACTATAATTTAGAAACCTTTCTGTCCCTATTTAACACGTTAATAGCTAAATTTTAAAGCTGTTCAAATTTACAGTAGTTTAAAAACGAAACAAGATCTATCCAATCGCAATACTAATATTTACTTAAACCTAATGTGGCTCAAAGAAACCATTCTTTCTTATGAATCTTTTGATACAACAAAACACGAAAACGCGATAGATCGGCGCTTAATGTCATTGACAACATTAATCCATCAAACGGTCACTTGCGACTTGATCGCGAAACCATTTCCATAGAGTTAGTAATCCGGGGACAACCGAACAGTGTTACTATGAGAACTATGCCGTGTACCTCTCGCAGCGCCTCTCTCTATTTCGACATGAGTTAGCAAGCGAGAATTACGTGGAATTACGCTCTCCACATTTCAGAAAACCTAAAATAGTTCACTATTCTGTTTGCGTGCTGTGAAACAATAGCTAATAACCATTTTGCAAATGAGCTTGTAAGGGAAATGTGAAGCAAAGTGCTTTATTTACATGCCAGTAACTTCAGACGTTTCAACGAAGTTTACCATTGGAGGTGCGAAAATAAGTTATAATATCTATACAAATATTATGAATACGAAAGTTACGGCTGTCTATCTGATTATTAATGTTTTTCACAAGCTTGGTGATTCAAAAGGAAGGCCTTAGCTAAGATAATGGCATGCTTAACAAGCTAACAAAATATCCGTTTAGGGTAACGTGGCATGCTATACTGTAATCAATCTCTGCCAAGCACCAAGGTTTTCCGAATATGAAATTTTCGTAACACACCACAATTCGAGCTTACAACCCCAACTTTGACGCTAACCACAATACTGCGAATAATAAACCTTAAATGACTTAAGGTGGTCCCATTCTACATAGCTTTTGATGGGGCATAGATCTGATGATTCACAAAGGCGCGCCCCACTCCTGTACGGTACTTTTGCGTACCTGCTGATTTGTTCAATTTCAACGCAACATTCGCAAATAAACGGGCGGATTTCTTCAATCGCAACTACATAGCTATAGCAGCATATGAAGCCACTCAGCGTATAGCATAATTTAGAGGTTGAGAACAGCGGAATGTCATCTCGGTCATATTTGGAGCAGCCCAACTGGGGAAATACCTCCTGGTGGTAAGCGAGGTCGCCAGAGCCTCCGAGGACGTACTGTGTTGAGAGTCAGGGACTTGCATTAGATGCATTTGTCTCTAGTTGTCAATACAACGAATCGTCAAATCAGCGAGACGATGGATGACCGTCAGTCTTCGATAGTATATTAAGTATGCTGGTAATGTTAATTCTAAGTTAATTAGTTCTGTAACTGTAATACTGTGTAATAATTGTTTGGATAAATAAATAAAATAAGGGTCCGCAATGAGCTTGTGATTATTTTGAAGTCGCAGGCGTCCATAGGCAGACGGAGCAGGCCGCTGGCATTGATTACCACCGCCGTAGTATTATATAATTATGACAACATCACAACGGCCGATTGAGAAGCTTCAATCACCTTATTCGGGGAAATCCAGGGGAAACAACCGGCACGGCCACACCGGCGTTTTTAACACTGGAATACTAAGAGTTTGCGCTCCAGTGAGACTGGATGAGGCGGTTTCAACCGAATCTGGACTGTGAGTGGAATTGAGCTAGTAATTCACCTTATTCCTGCCGAGGTCCCATCCCCAGCTCTGATCCGTCGCGCCAACAAGACTCTGGTAGCCGACGGAGTGGAGCGGCGCGTGCTGCGTGGCCACGCCCACGACGGCGTGCGTGCCGCGTTGGCGCGCCGGCCACACCACCTCCCAGCAGTGCAGGCCGCGCGAGTAGCCCGTGCGACCTCGAATGCAGTCCGTGCTCTGCGCCACCGGGTGTCGGTGGAACGTTAACGCGTCTTCTTCTTTTACGAATATATTTAGTGATCTGGAATTGTAAGAATGTTTATGTTAGTATGAACTTTTCGAAAAATATGACATGGCGATTTTCTCTTCTTTTGACTGATCCTTGTGGATTGGACGATCTATTTCGAGGAGATCGTATCGTCCGATCCACAAAGGCGCGTCCCCAATACCTACGTTAAGGACAAAACTCATACTAGTACGCAATACAAGCGTGTCGAATTTCAACCTAATTGAGCTGAAAGCGAGTCTTTGGAGACTTGTAACATTTGTTTACAACTTCACAGAACAGTGAGTTTGACTTAGCAATACGAATAGACCTAGCCTGAGTGAACACTATTTAATATAGATAGACGGCGAACAAAAACGGTTCATCTTGTATTAACCTAAATGCCTATTCTTATCACAGCGAGATTCATTAAAATGCAAACCTTTTCAACATTATGCTGAACATGACTGCGAGAAAATACTAAGACACGATGATTTACCATCAGCTGTTAGAATAAAGGTCGATTCGTTTACGGAGATTTAAAATAGCATGTTTAGAGGCGACCTTATTGAGCTAATCCGAAATTGGGACGCCGAGTCGGGAAACTTGCCACTGGAGTTACGTCGTACGTACATCCAGATGTTGGAGTGTATGTCGTAAATCAGGTCAATAGTATCGTATTGGCATTTATAGCCCCGGTATGTAGATTATCAGTAAACACAAAACAAGACAAGTAACGTGACGATAAAAAGGAGACCTCGCGATTCAATTTGAACAAATAATACAGATTTTTCTTGTATTGACTTTTATGGATTATAGATATGGACATGATTATTATGACCATATCCAAAATCCATATTTAAAGGGTATCATAGAAAATGTGTCAGAAATCTAAATTCTCTGTTTTGACTTTCCATAATAATTACTATCTGACAACACATATTGTATAGGCTTACCGTCTTCCATTAACCGATGTTGGAAAGTGACAGGTGAAATTCGGGAACACTTACAATGATTCTTCTGCGTCTACATATATCCGTAAGAGTCCGTTGTCAGTGTTTATAGCTCTATTTAATAATAATTATATTCTAAGAGAATTTCGTATAAAATGCACCCATATAACAACATCCAATACAATCAATCGTCTCCTATAAATAGCGCCGCGTCGGGTTTTAAGAAGACTATTAACTGCATTTCACTTTTGAAGCGTACGCTAACTTCTTTTTTACCCGACTGCCGAAGGAGAGGAGGGTTATGTTTTTCGAGCGTAGGTATGTATGTATGTGTGTATGTCTTATTCTTTGGCACGCCCTGCAGCCTAAACCATTTGACGGATTTCGACATATGAGGTATTATTTAATTCATCTCAGTTGCAGGAGTGCTCTATAAAATTTTCGAAAGTTTCCACGAAAATCAAAAATACGCGTGAAAACGGAACTAAAATAAAATAAATTAATGAAAAAATCATAAAACCCGACTACGAAAAAAGTGAACTCAAAAGATAGAAACAAGATAAGATGTAAAGAATCAATTTAACCAAAAACTGGATTAGAAAATGCAGTCGGGGGCATATCGCGACATGTTAAACCAATCATAAATTTTATGAAGTTCACTTTTTAACATATATAAACATGGAAATACTATTACTACGTATAGACTGGCCACTAAAGCGCGAATTACGCATGCAAGAAATGACATGCTATTTTATCTACATTGCGGGGTTTCATAGATCCAACTCTGTATAAATACCTCGGTAACCCGCAATGTAATTAAACTTGCACGAGATTACTTGCATGTGTAAATTGAGCTTAAGAAAATTTTTCACGTCTTACATCAGGCCGCCATCTTGGAATTCAGTAATATTTAGCGACCGCCCGCCACTATGGAAATGTAAACTAAATGGAATGGAATGTAAAAAAAAATAGAGTAAACCTATCCTAATCCTGCACTTTGACAGCAAAAAATATGCCAATTGCAAATTTTTATCTAGTTTTTGGTTTTAGTTTAATAAGTAAAATTTACTTTAATATGTAATGTAATTAGTATTTTATTGAAGCAGCATGTAGGCAGTGCGTACAGTGCATGTACTATCTCACTATGTATTTATGTTTATTTCTCTCTCGCCTTTCACAATAATATAGTAGTTTAAATAATTATAATTGTATGACGTTTCCGTGAGCCACCAATGGTGCTGGCTGAAAATCAGCGCTGTAGGTGTCTGACTGACACTTCAGCATAATGCTGAGCCAGTGTCCGGTTCAGTTCAGTGCCGCAGAGACACACTTGTTACATGTTTTATGTGTTTTTTTACTGTTTTTTTTTGTTTAATATGTGTGTCCTGCATGGCCATCACAAGACGGTACGCGAGCTCTCTCGATATATCTCGCACTATCCGTCTCTCTCTCTCATTAGAAAACTTAGAAAGAGAGGTATAGTGCGAGAAAAATCGAGAGAGCTCGCGCGCCGTCTTGTGATAGCCATGCTGTGTGTTAGTGAATAAATGTATCTTTCTTTCTTTCTATCCATGAGAGTCCTATGATAACAAACTAGCTTACCTATCGCCCGGGTTCCAGGCATGCTTGAGCTGCATCTCAGGATGCGCGGGCGGCGCGTCTAGCAGCGCGTCGAGGCGCGCCGGGCGCGGCGGCTCCGGCGCCAGTTCGCGCGCAACCACCGCCTTGAACGGCGCCGTGCAGTCGCGCGACACCGACTTGACACCGCCGGAGAGCTTTTGCCCCATGTTCATGCCCCTGCAGCGGGTGCGGGCGCGCTTCGGCAGCGCCTTGAGGCCGCCGCGCCGCGCCTCTTCCGCGCCGCCGCCGGCCCCGCCCCTCACTGAGCGCACCCCGCTCTTGTACCTGCAATAAACACCAACTATATTAACGTCATGCGAATGTAATCTATTCAATAGGTTGGAAACACTTAAGCCCACCATTAGCTATGACAATAAGAATACGGTTGCTGCAAATCATAAGATTTGATGATGTCATGGGTTTTATGTTTTTACTGGGTTGGTGACATTTGTATGGTCCTCCGCAGTCTTATAATCTATGGCAGCTTGCAATTTCAGAAAGTTTACACGCCGTCAACACAGTTTAGCCTCGGAAGCTTTGGCAAACTTGACACCAGAAACAACACTACCAAGCTACAGAGTTGATTCAGACCATGATTATAAATCCAATGAGTTTCATGGGGGCTTCGTTTTATCATCTTATTCATCTTCAAATGTATGATATACACGCCAGACATTAATGAATGTAGACGAGTTATCACATCAAGTACCGACAAGGATCCTTCCGAAACTTGGAACTCTCATAATTTACGAGTATCACATTCAATGTAGGTACGGTCAGCCTCACAAGGGGCTTATCACCTTTGTACCGTGTCGCATTAAACGTCATATTAAACTGCCATATGAAGTTGTCAAACGAGTGAAAACGACAAGGTACTACACCCCAGACCAGAAGTATGGAAACAAGCGTATATGACAATAGAAAACATTAATTTTCACACGGAAAGATTTTTTTTTAAAATAAGCAAATATATACAAGATTACGAATTAATTAATTTATGATAATAGAACATATTAAAAGTCATCATAAATTTAAGAGTTAGACTCTTGTCGGTGTAGCTCCCTCCATCTGACTCTATCTAGGGCCGCCTCATTGATCTCTTTATACGACGTGACTGCTACTTTTTCTTTTATTTGTTTCATGTAACTTATCCTTGGTCTTCCCCTTCTTCGCTTGCCTTCTACCTTTCCTTCCATGATGTTATTAATAAAAGCGTCATGTCGCATAAGGTGACCAATCATTTCCCTCTCCTATTCTCTATCGTTTTTATCAGTTTCCTTTTCTCTCCCACTTTTCTCAGCACTTCTTCATTTGTGATTTTTTGTGTCCAGCTAATTTTCTCCATTCTGCGCCAACACCACATTTCCAATGCTTCCAAATATATACATTGAGTTCTTACAAAAATACAAAAACCAACACATTTTGTAAAAAGGCAATTAAAGAGGTTGAGAAGAAATTTACTTAGTTTTCAAGATATTAGGATGTGTTTTATACTTTCGGTGTATTTTGATTATTTGGGGTAAGTTTTTGATTACTAATACACATTAATAACAATGGAAACACGAAATATCAAAGAAAACAACTTTGTTTCCATACTTTTGGCCTGGGGTGTAGATGTTCAGCAACTTATGAGGCCAACAACTGTACGTGATATCGCCGGTCGGCCTTTTTATCCCACAAGAACTTCAAGAATAAAACAAACCTAATTCGGTCCGGCTTATTCGGGTGTTTGACCCCTTACTGACAGGTATACGATTGTAGGCTCAGATTACCCCAAATTGCGCGCCAGATATCAATTTATGTTTATATAAGCGTGGGAAAATACAACCCACGTCTAGTAGATAATCTATCTGTGTTGTTGAGCTTATCGTGATAACAATATATTATCGTCATCAATATTAACGTAAAAATTTACATGATTTTATGACAATTAACTACAAAGTAACTTAACGATCGGGATAAACCTTTACATTATGAATATTATGCCTCGATTATTGTTTCTACCTATCTTATGGAATAAATTAATAGACGGGTACCGCAGAGCATAATGGATTCGTAAAGGTAATTTGTACAGTAACAACGATTCGATTTCATTTCCAGTAATCCGACTGATTGTAATTAAAACTGCTATTGTTTGAATTCTGGTAAGTGATCAGTTGGCGTTCTGGCCAGTAATTCACCAAGCTTATTGACCATTTCGCTTCAAACCGACCAGTACGTCTGATCTCCGATCACGCATAGTTGTTATAAATCTTGGAGCTAATGAATCCTAGAAACGACCTCACGGACGAGTACAAGTTTTGTGATTAGTTAGGCTGGTTGCCTAGAGATTACGGCGGTGTCGTCATAGCTGTAGCTGGCGGATCGGGCTCATCTTTAATACGATCGTCTAACCGTGAAAGTCGCCGCTCAAAATCCAAGGTTAACATGCCCCTGGTGCTTCGCTCAGAGGCTAACGTACTACTTACCTATAAGATCGGCAATGAATTATGTACAGTGGCGGTATGTTTTTCCTTAACCATGATGTCATATAATAAAATTACATTTAATTGCTCAGCGCCTTAAGCCCGCCGACTTCTAAATAATAATGACGTCGCAAACGATCACGGTAATTGATATGCCGACACGAGCAACGTCTATGATGTCATTCATTGCAGCACGGCACGAGGCCGACTTCTATGTCTGACTTATCAAAATAAGGACAAGTCGTAAACGTAAAAGTTAACAATGCTATGTAGGTAGGATGCGAAGGGACGCCTAGAAGGCATGTAAGTTACAAGGCCGTCTGCCTTTCCGCAGCCTAGAGCGGGCGCACGACAAAAGCGGGAAGTGAAAGGCACTGAATGCGTCCCGTTCCGCCGCCTTTGACAAAACTAAACAACGACCAAATACCGCGCCGGCGACAATCGCTTCCAAATTATGCCTCAAATGGCGAATGGGCAGTGCGGAGTTGCGGACTCGAGACAAGTTCGATAAACTTGACACGGCTATTTGAATTCGTAACGAATTGTGCGCAATTATCGATGCTATATTACTCTCGGCGTGCGTGCTCTGACGCGTTTCCGTCTTATGCACCTCGATTGTCATTCACATTACCCTCGCCTACAAACTGATGAGATGAGAAGACACGTGGAAACTCTGATAGTATCTTCTCATCTCATCAGTTTGTAGGCGAGGGTAAAATGATAACAACTTATCTATAAATGCGTGCGTACACAAATCTGCACGTGATCTGTTCCGCAGTACACTGATTGCCTGCCTCGTGGTCAAACATTTTGATCACTAGTATTACATACAATAATAAATTTACGTAATAAGTGCGCGTTTCGGATGGTAGGTTAAATATAAAATATAGTTTAAGCGTTGTTTGTGTCATTAATCATGTGCGCTGAAATAGCAGTGATATCACGTTGCATTTACCTACGAACGGCGCCGTGGGAACTAGCTGGCAGCGGATAAAGGTGACGGGATTTCAGAGCAACTTGGGAGATGTAAACTAGAAAATTGTCTTTTCAAAAAAGGGGGAGTGTTGGTGTGTATAGATCGCGGCCGTTCACGCTTGGTGAGAGGTGAATGGAACTGGCGAACGCTACGCCACTGTATTAGCGTGTGCCAACGAGCCCGAACAATGAACTAAATGTCTGACGTGGTGCCATGGTTAACAGAGATACATGACCTGTATAGCTACCTGCCTGCACATATGTATTGTATTATCATTTCTAGTTTGTTAAGGGAGGAAGGACTTGTTCAGCTTTCTTTAAACCCTAAAAGCGTAAGGCCCTTATGGTAAACAGGCACTGCAGCTTATGAGCTATGGATGAAGGAAATTACACGGGCTAATAGATTTTTATGATTGTATAATATTTCTACAGACGTACTAAACCAAAAAAATATATATATGAAAGTAAAAAGCCAAATTTATATTGGGATGTCAGTATACGAAATACATGGTCCTGTTGACCGTCGAATTTCCCATGATGAGTCAATGTAAATTAAATTTAATCGATTTTTATCAATTTCCTTTATTCAGAAGTTAATATGAAGCTCATGTGATAAGTGATTAGTTGCTAGTATTAAGTACTTACCTACATGCAGTATCTGCTGAGTAAATGCTTTCTAACAACTGAATAAAGCTTGCATCAAATGTGTGTTAGTTATGACAATATAAATAGATTGCAACCAATTAGTGCGTGCACCACATGATTGTTTTTAATTATTTGTTATGTGTTACAGCGTTTATTTATAATCACCGGCCCAGAGCATGTTATTTGTCGCAAATAACGAACTGGTTAACCGTGGCTGTTCAAAATCGCCACAAACATTTCACTCAGTATGAATCGTGTTGTACGATCCATTTGGCAGCGTGATGTTTGTTTACTTGATACCTACTTAAACACTTAAACGAAGGTTCGCTGGGTCGCGATTCCTGTTTGCGAATGATGTTATAATAAGGCGAAATTTCAATAAGTGACACTTGATAACTTGGAAAGGCGAGGCCGTTGCGTAAAAAGTTGTTAAATATTTTTGAGAAAGTAGTTACACGGAATATTTATTATGTTAAGGTTCAGCAAGCCTTGCAGGTTCAACGCAAAACAAGCTTGAGAGCATTGCATTGATGCATTCCATACATTTGGTGACAGTCGGTAATAATTTCGCGCAAGAGGCATTAGTGTATTTAGTGTTAGTGTAGCTTACCTACATGTATTACATTACATAAACGATCTCTGACGATTTTTCTCAGGCAATGGAAGTAGCTTCTATTAATGAAGTTTTACTCAATAAAATGCTCGAATAAAATCTGTTCTTATAACGGAATTGAAATCGCATTGGAGGGATTAAACCATTAATTGGATCGGATCGCGACACGTAGATTTATAATGTTTAAAAGGATACGACGTCAAACAGTGCTTAATTGGAAAATCGTCGCAGTTTCTGTTAATGATATCAGTACCTACTTGAAATCCATAAAATATTAATTTGTATATCGAAATAATGTGCAAATTTCAGAAGGATGTCACGACATTTTGACGCTTTAATTTAATTTCGTATGCGATATTTCAACATGCGCTGCGTAGGCAGATGGTAATATTTCAAGTCAAAGGCGAAGCCTCGAGTGCATGAGTGCTTGGTGCATTTCCCGGCGGGTCACACGGAGAAAGTGGCGGCTTCGAATCGCGGGTGGCGTCGTCTTGCGAAAGATGCCACGGAGCCTCGCGCAACACGGCCTTTTTGGGATACGAACTTTAATCACGTTTTATGAAATGTCAACCTCAAAGTATTTCTTCTTCGAAAACTTTGAAAATCAATGGAGCAAACATAATACTCGTACGTCTCAATATTAGTACTTTTATAGAGCCCTAAAACGCAAAAGTTTTTCTAAATCGATAGTCGAAGTAAGTAATCTTGTAAGAGATAAGTGTACCGCCTTGGGTACGGTTTACTTTCTCGTGTTCCGAATATTTAATATTCGTCGCTTGGTAGGATCCCTAACCGGGATTATCAGATAAGCTAGATGTCTATCAGTTTTTTAAACAACTATGTACATGTTTGGAAATCATAAAATTAACGTCTTAGTAAATAAAATTATGACCTTTCCTTACTTGTTCTAATCGTTGCACATCCACTACAATCATTTTCTTGTGGAGCGCGACATTGCGTCGATGCACTATCACTAGCGTAAATAACAATTAATAATTGCTAGGGCGTGTCGTTGCAACCTTGTCTCGGTTGCAACAGGGCCCGTGTCAAGGAAAAACCTACATAGCAGTTTCCCTGGCCCCGAGAAATCACCAACATAGATTTGGCATGGGTTGTGCCGACAAATCCTATTCATACCCAAATAGTTCCAACAAACTTAAACTACCTATAGTTTAGTGCTTATCGATTTTGTTACACAACTTTGCCGTGACCTAAAGAAAACAGCGCTGCATTGCCATGATCAATAATTGGAGCCGTAAATATTTTGTTTGCGCGAGTGATAGTTCTGACCGGTATCGACAGTGGCATGGTTACAGTGGAGGGGTCAGATGATATAAGTGGCGTTGAACAAACGATGCTTGGTGATGATTACATAACTAGCGGCGTGGATACAAGCGCATGTTGCTGCGCCGCGCCGCGCTCCTCGTGTCAAGGATGCGCCGACTTGGGCATATTTTAATGAAGCTATTGTGCCATGGTCACCCGTATATATTTTAAGATTTTAGTTCCTTATTTATATGCGCATGATACTCGTACATTTCAAATGATAATTTCTGCACGACATTCGTGACGCACATGCGGTCTTAAATATTTTTTTAACTGGCAAATCATTCGCATAGGTTAATGTACTTGGTGGCAACAAAGTAAAGTCTAGATATTTTGAACTACACTGCAGTTCAATGGACCAAATAGACTAGTTAAAATGATTAATTGTTATTTCGGAAACGGTCGCATAAAACAATGACCAATTTGCAACGCCTTTACAGTTATATGTAATCTGCCTACACTTGGCCGATATTGTTTGTTCATTAGTACAATGTATTGTGTGCAGTTTAGCCGGGTCGGCGCGGGGTGGGGGAAGGGGGGGCCTTGACTGCAATGCGCGTGCGGCGTAGCGTGTCAAGGGAGCGCTGCTTTCGCTGCCAGCCACCGCGCCTGCGCCTGCAGTCTGCACCGAGCCTAGATACGGCCGATGCTAGAAAACCTAACCTTCGAACCATGTGAAAGTTGACACACGAAAAGCACGATGAAGCTAATTATTTGAAATAAATCGAAACATCACAAGCATCACAACGTAACTTCATTTCCGACATTTAAACACCCCTGTATAGGAAATCCGTTTGCTTCTTCGAAAGTTTCAAGACGTTTAATTTTGTAAGGTTGGCGAGGAGAAACGTGAAAAATATATTACATTTAAATTAATCATTATATTTTTTAGTGTTGATACAGATGCGAGTTATCATCAAGGAGTTGTAGAAGAAATAGAATAGCTGTTGTATGCGTAACTGACGTATGTGAGTTTACAAAAGAACAATTATTTAACTTAACAATGTGTAACTGTCGACGTAGGCAACTAACATCGATCCTGAAATGTAAATTAGCGACTTGACCGAATGCCGGAAAATTTGCGTGGTGTCAGATACTCGGATGTTGGTTCAGCATTGACACACAATGGCTTATAACAACACGGCGAAGGTAAAAACGATTTAAGCAGCCTTCGTACAGCGTAGGCCTTAAACGTCAAATTAATTACCCATACGAGTGAACCATGCATCGTACGCTCGCTATGCGGCCTGATTAGATGCAAACAGATTTCGCCTTGTGAGGAGAAGCAGTTTTAGTCAAGGGCGATGCAGTAGTTTGATTATGTGTGTGGGAATAGAACGGAGAATTTTCTAAATCTAAAACCCAAATTGAAGGCGAGAAGTAAAGTGTGGAGTGAAGACAAAGCCGAGCAATCTCCTAAGTGGTCGGCAGGCGCCGCGCGGAACAAAGCCCCGCGCCCCGCCCGCCGTCCCCGCGCTGAGATAAGCGCACCCTCCAGCTCCAAATGCCTTTAGCGCCACTGAATCAACCCGCCTTCAGGGAGCCGAATGAGAAACAGAAATATCGCCCTCTGAAACCTTCCTTTAATGTATATCTAATGAGGAATGAATAACTTCATGTCGAGTTGAATTTATTCATGTCCAGGAATCAAACTGAAATTTAGCTTCTTTTGAAAGAGAATAATTGATCAATGCTTTATTTAAACGAGTTAGTACCATTTGGGCTGAATTTTACGCCAAGGCTACAGTTTCCATTCCCAAAAAGCATTTCACAACAATTGGGAATGGACCAATTCGAGAAGATAATCTAAGTAAGAATTGTGACTACGGGGATTGTATATTTTGTTAAAGAAATATATAAATTGCACTGGAGTCAAAACTTAGTACAAAAGGTAGTTAAGATAAAAATAAGCAAAGTGTGAAAAATATTAGGTGGAACAAAAGCACTTTGAATTCGACGTGGATGGCAAAAAGGCAAATATAGTTTTACCTAAACACAGTAAAGCCATTTCTAGAACCATTACCTCCAAACTTCATTTTGCCGAATATAATGGTAGTCAGCTGGGAGGGAGCGAGCACGCTCAATACCAATTGTAAACATTTTCCAAATCGCGACGTCTGCACACAAAAGGAAAAAAATAGTACAAGTAGTAGAGCGGAGCTAAAGAAAAACAATTTACAGGCTGTGTACGTTGCCGTTAAAGTTGGCATAAACGTAAGCGAGGGACTCAATTCCGCGAGGCGCGGAAATTCTCTCCAGCCGGTAGTCTCTGGCGCTTCGGTGTAGGGTGCCGGGATCTGAATTATTCATACAATCGGACCTCAGCCCGTCGCAATATGCGACGATGTACCTTCGTCAGAACACTACAAGTTCGTGAGAACATCGAATCAGCACTAGAATTATAGCACAGCACATCTACCTACAGCTACATGTGCCGTTCTAAGTGTCATCGTACTCGCTTGTTCCTTGTGTGCGTGACAACAGATTGTTTCTTTTCTTTTCATGCATATGACATTACTTTAGGGACTACCTAACTTATGCAATCAGGGGTCCGCTAATTCTGGAAAATTCAGATTAATCAGTATTTGTTACGAGTGATTGACAATGATGTATTTCAAGTTTAACGTCAACGAATACAATTCATCTTATGATTGCTTCGGGACGAAAGATAATCGCGTTTAAGCCGTCAGTCCACCGTTAAGCTGTTACTGTTAGTAAGTACAGTCGCCATCGTAAACATAGGAACACTATAGGTGTTCAAAAATATCGGCACATGCACCCTAATGCCTTGAAAATAGTGGTGTGTTCCGATGTTTGTGAGCTGCTTGTTTGCTCCGATGTATGTGATGGCGACTGTAGGTACAAGCAATGACAACTTTTTTCCATTTCCATGTAACGGCGAGAATCTAGTTCCACAGACTGAGGAAGTCTGTCGTTAATGTCGCTGAAAAATTTTACTAACTGAGATTAATTTTCTAATAGTATTGACACCATAATACAGAAACTCAGTGGACTACATAATGAAGACAAAGGCACATTGCCAAAAGCCGGTCTTTAACGCCCTTTAGTTCAAGGAACGGTGAGCATACTACACTGTCTTGCCCACACAGGGTACGGACAGGAAACTGCGATGTTTGCTAGGCAAATCGCGTCGGCGATGCGTGACCAGCGATGACGAGGATTCTGACCGATTCAAACGCTTCCGCAAACGATATCGTTACACAAGGTTTGCACTGTGTAATACACAAAAATTATTAACTAGAAACCTTTGTTATAGTAACAATGGTTAGCCGTTTTCTTCAAGAGTGAGTTCTGCATTTAACGCATCCATTGCCACCCATGCCTACTAGGAATCAATATGTATGGACGTAAATGCGTTGCCGGCACTGAACGTCTTAAAACATTTTGAAAACGAAAAGGTACCTACTGCACGTAGTAAATACATCTACCATATTAAAGAGTAGACGTTAGTTTATAGCATAGTTTTACATTCAAAATTTAATAAGAAGCTGTTCTATAGGAATCTCTCACAGAGTTTAAATTTAGAAGAAGCTATTGAATCCCGTTGGCAGGATTGCTTATACAACATTGTCTGGAAGAGATCGCTCTAAAGCGATAAGACCGCTTGTTGTTACCATTACTTATTTAATTTACTCCTGTATCATGTTTTTCTTATGTTGTGGTGCAATAAAGAATATTACTTACTTACAATCAACAAAATGCATTGAATAGTTGCTATGATTACTTTGTTGCAAGCTATGTATTTGATAATGATAACCTTCAAACACTCACTCATAAAAATGATAATGAATGATTCTCATAAGTTCTAGTTCGTTTGGAACTCATAAAAAGTAATATATTATTTGACACTTTTTTCGTAAGTATTGATAACAATACTGCAACCAACGCGCAATGTGACAAATAATCCAGAACTAAACGGATAATCGGGAGCGTGCAAAATAAAAAAAGTGCAGGGTTGAATTAAATGAATGAACTATAAATAATACGTAGAGTATAAAGGGCAATGGATAGATTGTATGTGGTGTATATGTTAGGCACGGGGCTGTGGGGTCAATGACACTCACCCCGTACGGTGGTGCCAGTGGGGCAGACAGGACGTGAGTCACTCGTGGGGTAGCCAGCTGCTGTGAGCAAAAACTACCCTCGCTTACGACGGAGACACGCCGCATGTTCATGCAAGCTTTGGTTGGCTCCTAAAAAAACCAACTTTCATATCTAAATGATCATAAATCAATCCAAGACAAATAGGATTTACAGCTGAACTTTGCAGAGGAGAAATTTCCAAATGGGTTTCTAACTATATAATACACTCAAGAGCAAAAATTTCGGGTCGGTGGAATATCGTCATATTTCCTAAAATAGTGCAAGGTTGTACAGTTTTTTAATCCTGTCATGATCTTTATTAAATTTTACATCTAAACTGCAGAAATAACTGTAAAAAAAACACGTTACCAAAAACTAAGAACATAAACTCACTAATAGAAGAATTTTAAACTATTCAAGTCTGCCAATTTGCCAAAGTCAAGTTATCTATGCTATTCCGATAAATATCTATCTCAGAATCTTATTTGCATCTACCGTTCACCTAAGCATAACAAAAGATAAGCCATTCAGGTACACGCGGCGCATTCTATTTAAATTGTGATTTTTCTTTCGTCATTATCTATTCATACTTATTTGGCAGAACTAATCATGGTAATAAATATTATTTGTCACCTTTTCTTTTAACCTCGCTGGCAATTTGTATAGATAGGTTCGTGTATGGATTGTGTAGGGAGTGAAAGCTGTAACATATGCCGACCTCATTCGCGTTATATATGAAGTGTGGCGCGGCGGGCAGCGCGACGCCATATGTTACGGGGACAGCTGATTCAACTTTTTGTGTACATAACAATCTCAGCAGGTAACTTACTAACTGTACGCGTACTATTATTATAAACAAGACAAAGTAAACAATTACAAGATACTCAGTAATTTACAGTACGCGTTTGTAGATACGCCGTTGCATGTTTGATGTTGACTGACAATAACAAGAAACAAAGAAGGAAAATGACTCTTGCATGTGAAATCGAATATCTGTAGAAGCGAGCAAGCCAACGAGCAGTTCAAGTTGATAAATGCGAGTTATAAGCTGGGCAAAATTAATTTATTGGCTCGTCAATGAGAGCTTGTCTGCAGGGGGCGAAGAACTACAGATAGTCGACCTTCACCTAGGATTGGCTGGGCGTCGATCCTGCCCATGCTCGCTTGACGCGTGCATTTATTTATAGATGCTTCTCGCTACAGTGACAATCAACTCGGCTACTCTATGTAGTGTGTTCATGTTGTTCCACAAGTACATAGCGACGTTGCTGCTTGTGACCAGAGAGCGGACAATGCTCCTGCGCTCGTTTGTTTTCAGATACAACGTGCTCCTAACGTACTACTTATTATAAAGCGTGTCAGTTGCGTGACTCACATCGTTAACAAAAATTTAAAGGCGGAAATTCATTTAGCAATGACGTAATAAGTAGCTATTGTAGCTATTCATTATAAAGATCAGCGTGAGAACAATCGCTTCAAGGAGAAGGCTAGCATTAGCGGTGACATCGAGTTGCGCCGTTGTTGATTGCGATTCCATGTAAAAGAATAAAGCTCGAGCCCTCCCAGGGCTGCAAGCTTGGGCGAAGCGTCAATAACCTCGCCGGTACGGATCGTGGAGGTTGCAATAAATACGACATCGGCGGCGCTGGCCTGGTCAAGAGCCTTTCAAGGCCGGGAGGTGAGGCGGGGTGCGCTTGCGCCCCACATTTGCGCCTGAGCCGTGCCACTCTTGCCCTACCACCTGCATTCCTTCAGAAAGAAGGTGCAACAATACGACACTGCCTATTGTAAATCCAATCAGATTTCATTTTTATTTACTTCAATTAGGTATATCGAACCATTTTTTAAAATAACCAACTGCACTTACAAAGACTATGTAAGGCTGTAAACAGACTATCATATTGAAAGTTTCAGTGGTTCTCGTAAAAGCTATAAAGAGAAAATCGTGACCGTCAATATGCCTAGTAGACATTACGTGTACGGCTCGCTGGTTTCGTAACTTTAGTCTGTCAAGGTCACAACACTAATGACTTTGTACTTGAAATGTTAACGTAACTGACTAAGAACTTATTGCAAAAGTATTTCCTTCAGCTTGGCCCTTATCCTTATCGTCTGTGCACCTAATTGATCTATTAGTTGCAAATGTCAATTGGTGTATCTCTGCTTTGCCAGTAACAATAATTTAAATAGAACGTCTCGTCTCACAGGATCATACTGAATCACTATAAGCACAACACAACACAGACAGAGCATCTTTCCGATCGGCACTGATGCAGTGTGCAGGTAGAGCGCGATGAAAAGAGACAGACGCACATCAATTCACTCAAAGTAAGGATTCAACAAAGGATCCGTGGTCGTTCGTGAGTCGTGAGCAGTGACAGGAAGCATGGGGCGGCGATGAGAACTCACCGCAGGTCGAGGTAACGTGCGCTCTTTTTTCTCCTATCACAGGACATGTCGTCTGTTGGTTGGTGCACTTCGGATACCACTTCACCAGCGAGGCATTGACACCATGCTCACGATCGCGCGCGCAACCACAAAGCACGACGGACACTACCACTGGCGGCGAGAGAACGCGCGCACTGAGGTACGATCGGCCGGCCGAGCGCGAGCTACCTGCCGTTTCCGCGGCGCGGTGAAGCGGAGGTGCGCATCGCGGCGCGCGCGCAGGCAGGTCCGCAGCGCGGCTAGCAGGGAGGGGGAGGGATCAGCCACTCTCTGCTATGCCGCAAAAGCCCTGCATGCGCCCGCCTCGACCGGCAGGGCTGGAGCTCCCCGTCAAAACATACTCGGCTGCCCTGCCACAAAACAACACCGCAGACAACAGCCGGTTTTTATGGGGTTTAGATATAGCTGCGTACGTATTTAGGAAAAGTTGTTTGTCGTAGTGTACTGTCGTAACAATTGTTAATCTTAGAGTAATGTACGTTATTTAAAACTATTTGTAACATGATATTGATAATATAATATGTCTGTTGACATGTTCATGATGGATAAACAAATATTTTAATTAAACTGTAACCACAACACAAGCTTTAGTAGATTGTTTCAGTAGTTTGACAGAGGTTTGGATTTGCCGCACACAGAAACGTTTTTGCTGCTATGTGGTACGGTACGATGATAATAACTACCTCATCCTAGTAATTAACTAACACAAAATTGGCGCGAAGTGTTTCCAAACTGAAGAGAAACTTAAAAGTGACTTCATGTACCCATATGTCCTAATTTACATATGAACATTGTTTGCTTCAACATGAGTCATTTCCGAAGGCCCGGCCGACTTTCACCAGTCTCGTGCTCCCACAATTAAGCGTCCGATTTCGTAGCCGAGCGGCCCTTTGTTGCAGATCCCGAATTCACGACGCGTTGCAAACAACTAATCTAATTCATCCCAGCCTGTTAAGAACTTAGTACTTGATCTAGACAAAGTTGTTTTAGTCAAGCCAAGTACACTGCAGACTTCCCAGTGATCATAAAAAAATATGCCAGCGATTGGATTTAGTAGTTGTATTATTTGACGTTAACATGTGCAACGTAATTAAGATGAGATCTTCATATAGCGTATATAAGGTCTAACATAAGCACATCTGAATAAATTCGGTTAGGTCGACACGTCATGTGTATTTACATTGAGATTTAATTACCTACGTATGTAATTTAATTAAAAATACATACGCCCTCATGCTTTATACAGCTGACTAAATAAAGAAAATAAACTAAATAAAAGGAGACAAATAACACATGAATATTGTAATTGCAACATTGAATTCAAATACACTATCCATATTTTACATCGTCTGCTACAGCATGCTACCAAAGGGTAATTCGTTTAGACATTCATGTTTATCGTAGCTGTTTTACATCGCGTGACGATGTAAATAGCATTTAATAGGAGCATCCTGAACGCTTCCGAGTACGTCGGCTCAACGCGGGAACAGTATTCCCAGTATTTCCACCGGGTCCCGAATGACCCTCTCGTTTTTTCCAAGCTGCCAAAATATCATTGTAGCCTCGCTCTCTGTTGCCGTTGTTCTCTGGGTAATTTAGTTTATTGTGCATAGGGTTTGCAATCCGGATATCCGAATATCCGAAAGATCCGGATATCCGCGAAATTTTGGATCCGGATCTGACAAGCACCTGGATCCGGATTTTTCGGATATTACGGATCCTTAAAATACAACCATGAAAACAGAAAACACTGCTACAAAATGAAGTATTTACAGAGTCCACGCTGAAAATAGAAACGTATAATGTAGATAATTCTTGTTTTTTATAGATTATTTTTGTTTTTTATTTATTGCTCACAAAATAAAATCGACATACTACAAACTATAGTAAGACTGCCGCAGTTTGATGGCGAAAGTTGGCGTTAGTTTAGATGCACTAATCTACCGTAGGCACTTAGTAATTAAATAAATCCAATATTACCTATACTATACCTAACTATTAAAGACCTATTTATAAACATTCTACAAGCCTATTTTAACTAAAATGGCGCTAAAATTCGTTGGCCCTTATCCGTCACCTTGACATTTGTGTTCGTAAAAAAAGGGAATAAGCACATTTAATTAAGCAGAAGCAAGAAGGGGGTTAATTTAGGTGTACCTAAAGAAATATTTAAGGAGTATTATTTTCTTATTATTTTATTTGTGGGCCTTGATATGCTGCAGCCCTTTCATTAGAGTTCACCGTTAAGGCCCGTTGCCTCCAGGAAATTCCAGATTCTTTGGGCGGTGACATGTTGTACCTCCTCTGGGTGCACGATGTGCCGCCCTAGGTAGGTACCTTTTATGTGCATAAGTGGTCCGCAGGACCAGAGAATGTGCACTGCCGTCTCCTCCGTCTCCTGGCAGAACCTGCAAGTTGCGTCCTGCTTAATACCCATTTGAAACAGGTGTTTGTTCAATTTGCAATGCCCTGTCAGGATTCTCGTCATGGTTTTGTGCCTTTTGAGTAGGACAGCTTACTATTGAACCCTTTGATCAGGGCTTTAGCCTGTTTTTGTCTTTTGGTGAACTTCCACAGCTTGATTGCATCTGATTTTTATATATAACGCTGTATACTGCTTTTGCCATATCTAGACATAATTTGGCCTAATAGAATGTTCCCTGCTAGACAAACACTTTTTCCCTTAATTTTTACGATTCCTGTGTTGGCTCTTCTTGGAATCGATTACTCAGTAGGTAAGGCGTCCGGGTCATCATGTCAATTTCTCCTTCTAGGCTTGATAGTATAACCCTATTGAATTAACTAGCTCCGTACATGGAGCTCATTGAAATGTATGAACGAGCACCACCAGGTACGGATCGTTGGTCTTCACATACCACGTACGGAGTTAACTCGACCTGGTTATAGTTATTCAAGTGACAGCTTACGCTTACGAAACTCTCTATGCCAGTTAGTTTGTAGTTGCAACTGTTGTAAGTAAGAAGTTGAAACAAAATAAAGTTTTATACCTCTTATTACCTCGGGAATGCCTACCTATTTAAAACCTTACAGGTATCCCGGTGGTATAACGTTTTTTCTTAGTTTGGCCTTACAATTCCTACTTTATACTAAAAAAAAACCTTGTGGATCCGTATTATCCGAAAAATCCGGATATCCGGATCTGTTGAATTTAAGTATCCGAAATATCCGGATCCGAAATATTGGCGGATCTTGCAAACCCTAATTGTGCACCAAGTTGGGACGGAGCGCTAAAGGCAACGACTTCGAATTTTTAAATGAGAAAATCTCTCCCGAGTTGTCCATTACATCGCTGGAAACAGTGACATTACTGAAGTAGAAATATACTTTTACGTTCATTACTTGTTAAGCGAAATCAAATAGAATTAAAATGATTCCAACAAATTAAGTTAGCATGTTATTTGCTGAGATGAATATAGATACCAGAATTTAACAATCAGTAAAATAATTTAATACGTTTACATAAATATTCAAGTATAAGTCAACAACATACTGAACGGCCAAGTGCGTCAATAAAACAAGATCATTATTAATTTAATTATCTGGTTGAATATCAAACGATTTTATCGCATAGCCTTTGCCTGCAATATCATTAAATGAATGTAGGCTCAAAATAATATGAGACAACAATAATTATTAATTGTATAAGTATATCATAGATTAAATGCCTTTTGAATTGGAGTTTTGTTTCTTTTTATGCTCTGGCTGATAAGTGATAGCTGTCAATTATTCGGATAACTTTCCCATTGGATTGAATGTGCCTAATAAGAACTCAAAAACAAAACCCAGTAAATTATTCATCCCTTTCTTTATGAACACTTGCAACTTTTGACGACAGCACTGTAGCTCTAGTATAAGTTTTATCGATACATATACGTTTTCGAAAGCGCTTGCGTTTAGTTTCAATTTGTATGGCAACGCGTAGTTCTTAATAGTTACCACCAGAGGCGCTGTTCGCGTTGCCATCTTGCCATACAAATTTAAAGTAAACGCAAACGTGTTCGAAAAAGTATTGAATCAATAAAACGTATAGCCTCTGTTACATTTGCTATTTGTGTCGAGTGTCCCACGCACTTACGAATGAGTACAGATAGTAGATAGCATACATCGATAAGCAATTATCGAATGAACATTTCCTTTGAAATGTAAAATTCATGGTGAATTAATAACAGGGGTACTGCAATCGTGGGCGATGACGCGGTTGAAAGCAGATAATAAGTAAGCCTGGGAGATCCGACACCAGCGCGGAAATGCGAACCGACATTTTCATAGGCCGATACCTCGTCGAATCGATAGCCTATCATGAATATCATGTTTATGGATATTGCATGAGCACTCGAAAATTAATGCGTCTATTTTGCCCACCGTTACATACACATCGGAATATTTAAAATTGTTTACAAGTAGGTAGTTCATTGTTACAGAAATACCACGAGTGGTACCGTATTACCGATAAGCCGATGCTCCTGTTATTCCCTATAACTAAATATCACCAACGGATTATCTTAAAATGGAACCAAATTTATAAAACACCACTGGCCAGTTATTGTGGTAATAGGGATAGAATTGACCACGATAATAGCAACTAAATTTATTTTCATCACACTTGCTCGTAAAGGGCTTCATAACGCGCGGGCATATACAGAACTACAATAGCCTTTATTACGCCTCTTTGGTGTTTTTCTTAAATTGTATCTGTCACTCATGCGTACTGACGATAAAGCTTACCTACATTACGGAATTTCGAAATACCGGAATCTCGGGCAAATTTTCCGATATTACAATTCCGGAATTGGTACACTCAGAATATCGAAAATTCAGGAACTGAGATGTTATGTATTTCCAGAATTAATGACCGTTTATTTTCATAGTTTATCATAAAACTTGATATTTAAAGTGGAATTATCATTCGTTAAGCTCAGCTCAGGTATCAGTTTGTATTTTTAAGCATTGATTTTGCTCGCAAATGTCAGGGCATTTGCAAGCAAAATTGAGAATTATGAGAATCATCTCTTGAGAATTATGAGAATCAATGCCATTATTGTTAATTATCATCTATTCGAGTATTGTTCCCAGCCCAGTTACAGTTAAATAGTAGTGAAATTAGATATTAGTAAATGAATTTTGTCATAGTTATTTATTTTCCTCTGTCTCCACAAACCTGGTATATAATATAAGTGTGGGGTCAAGCTGGGGAAGCTGATAGAAGAGGGTGCTGTGAAAGTCTTCAGAGAATATTGGTTGCCCTTTTTTAAAGTTAAATATTTTACTTTAGTTTCTGATCTGACTGACCATCCTGTGATCATCCTCTCAAAGTAAACACAAACGTGATTTAAAATAGTAAATTATATATGTAAACATTTCTTTCTGCCAAATCTTTTATATTCCTCCGAAAAGTGTGCCTCTATCGCAAACATATTCGCTTATAAGATAGTTTCCATTTTAGATGCCTCCGTGACTTTATGAGGATTGTTTTTTTGTAGTTAAATATTTTACTTTAGTTTCTGACTGATACACGTGATAAATATAAGCATTTTCGTTAAGGTTTTTAAAATGGTAAATGAGGAAATAATACTCCGAACAGAATAATTAAAAACGGAATAGTTTTAGCAAGTAAAGTTTACAAGGAACGACAGTGAATGATGTTGCGTAAATATGGCATTGACTTGACAGTAGCGCCACCGGTGAGCTCACGTCGAACTAAACATGACGTTTCGTTCAGGACTATGATTTATTTTATCTATTTAGACATTTCTTTCGCCGAATCTTTTGATAATAATATGTTTTGGTAAATTATGTCATACTTAAATTGATATACAAAAAGGTACACAAACCACCACCAGTTCCGGAATTCCGGAATTGAGGGCCAATCTCGAAAATCAGTTCCGGAATTGAAAACCATCCGATATTGCATGTAATTGTGTGGGATACGGATGGTAAGATTTTTTATAAACTCGAGCCATCAAACGTCGGGCTTCTAAAATACTCGTTCGTAAAAAGCGACTTACCAACCTCGTGGCAAAATGTACCATTATTCCTACCAATTAAATCGGTGGCGAATCAAAAAATAAAAATTACAATAACGTAATATCAAATTTGCCTACGGTTTGATTCTAAAATGAAGCATTGACATTATAAAGGAAATCCGTCTTTGTCAAGGTGAGCTTAATCCGTTCCATTTGGGCTTAATAACGCCCCGCTTAGGCAAAACTAACTTTCTGAGCCTGTGATCATTTCCCCGTGGAATTGGCTCAAAGGGTTGTTTATTCCCACGTTTCTCTCCCAAATAATAAATAATTAAGGGTCGGCAACGCGCTTGTGATTCTTCTGGAGTCACAAGTGTCCATAGGCTACGGTAACTGCTTAACATCAGGCAGGCCGTAAGCTTGTTTGCCACCGTCGTTGTATAAAAATAATAATAATAATAGGCCAGTCATATTTGACCAGCAAAATCGCAAAAATCGCAAGCTAACGGCTAGTTCTGCTTTTTTAATATGTTGTTAGGACCAGTACTAGTACTGTATATCCAAGTCTGCAGCTTCGAAAGACCAGGCCCCGTAGCATGGATGGGCGTTATCACGCGATAAGTGATAGGATAAGCGCGTCGTCTCATTCTATCGAACGGTGTCAGCCAGGGACGGATACTCTATCCTGTCACTTATCGCGTGATAAGGCCATCCATGCTACGGGGCCTGTGCCAACTTTGCGGCACTCTAAAAACCACGAAATTTTCGCACTTTTATGGTATTGTCAATATAAGTCCTAAACTATGCGGTTCTCTATCCTATTCTTGGCCAGTCTTGCGAGCGTGGCCGCGTCCTTGATGTCCGTTCATTTTTTGATATTGTCGAGCCAGTTCATCCTTCTTCTTCCTCTACCCCGTTTTCCCTCTATTATAGTTTTCAGCAGATCGTACTTGTCATGTGTATGTACGTGACAAAAATTGGCAATCTTTCTCCGCTTTACTGTGGCTAGTACCACTAGTACTTCCTTTTTCTTCTTCATATTTTTTTTAAGATGTCTACGTTTGTGACTTTTGCAGTCCAAGATACTCTCAGCATACCTACGCCTGTATAACCACATTTCGAAGGCCTCTATTTTGTCTTCCATTGATTTATTCAACGTCCATGTTTCTAAACCGTAATAGAGAATACATACCATTTTACCAATCTCCATCTTAGTTTTAGGTTAATGTCTTTATTGGTATACAATTTCTGCATTTTTATAAAAGCGCTACGGGCTATTTCTATTCTAACTCTAATTTCTTGTTCAGGGTTCCAGTTTTCATTCAGCCAGCAGCCCAGGTACCTGTATTTTGGAACCCTTCCTACTTGTTGACCATTAATTAGTAGACTGTTTGTTGGGAATATTGATTTACTTATTACCATCAACTTAGTCTTATCCACAGGTCTTATCGATGTTCCTTTTAAGGTAGTACTGTTTTACCTTATTATTTAGTTTAGGTGATCCAGTAGCTGTTTTAATTATTCCATGCTGTTAGCTAGTATTACAGTGTCATCCGCATATCGTATGTTGTTGATGTATCTAGTAAGGCTTGTTCACGAAATAAAGTAGCCATAAGAAAATGTAAATAAATCTTGTTTTTCTCACAGCACTTCAAACAAAAAACAGTCAATTATATCACTAAACATTGTAAAAAGAATGTACAATGCAATTTTTTGTAAAAACCCTAAGAGTTGGCAAACTGTCTGACTTTCTTTCGAATGCCTGCCATCAGCGTATTTATTGATTTTTTTGTGAACTGACGAGAGGCTGCGTTCCATATTTTTTTGAAATCAGCTTCATTGTCGGCCACTGCCCCCTTCTTGAGCAGGTATCGTTTGATATTTGCCCAATACCTTTCAATCGGGCGAAGTTCTGGGCAATTTGGTGGGTTAATGTTTTTCGCGACATAACTACTATTCTTGTTATCAAGCAAATCTAAGGTGGCTTGAGCGTAATGAGCAGAATCTAAATCAGGCCAAAATATTGGAGGACGTGTATGTTTCCGATATAAGGGCAGAATTCGCTTTTTAATACACTCCTGTGGGTAGACATCTCCGTTTATTGTACCGATAGTGAAAAAGCTCGTACTTTTAAGCCCGCATGAGCAAATAGCTTGCCATACAAGGATTTTTTGGGCGAATTTTTCAAAAGCCACGCTCTTATGTTCTTCTGGAACGTCCTCGCCAGCTGCACACGAGTAAAACTGGGGCCCCAGTAACGTTTTCATGTCTTTTTTTACATATGTTTCGTCATCCATTAAAATGCATCGATCGTTATTTTGAATTAAAAACTTGTCCAAATCTTTAGCTCGAGATTTCGCTCTTTCAAGCTGGGCAGCAGTCCTTTTCGGCATTTTCTGTTTCTTCCTGGTCTGTAAATTATTTCTCTTTTTGGCGTTTTGTACGTTCCCGACCGAAGTTTTTAACTTTTTGGCTACATCGCGAATAGAGGCCGATGGATTTCGACGGAAAGACGCTACTATGTCCGTGTCCAATTTTGGCTTCACGCAGCCTTTTCTGCGACCGCAACCTGGTAGATCACCTAGAGTATTAAATTCCCTAAACATTTTTATTACTTTTCGTACACCATTTTTAGATAATTGATACCGTTTTGCGAGTTGTCGCATCGCAATACCCTTTTCTGTACAGTAGGATATTATAATTAATTTACGAGTTTTTTCATTTATCCTCGGCATCTTGATTTTATCTAGTCAATGACATATATTATAAAATGTATCTTCAACTTGACAATACATGTGTCAAAATATCATGCATTGGCATAGCAAAAGCTTTCTATATAATTATGAAGGCCCAACTTTTGGTGGCTACTTTATTTCGTGAACAAGCCTTAGTGGTCGTAACAACATATTAAAAAAGCAGAACTAGCCGTTAGCTTGCAATTTTACTGGTCAAATATGACTGACCAACAGGTGACAGGGATTTCGTTATATTAAAATTAGGAATCCTTGCCTTGGTGATGTTCTAAACCTAAGTTTACGTCAGATCAGTTCTTCTGAAATCTGGATTTGGATTGCGTACCTGTAACCAAAAAAGGATATGAAATAATAATTGGACTAAGATAATTTTAACGCTGCTCATTTCATTGCGATGCCAACTGTTAGACGGAACCAATCTGATTATAAATATAAGTCTTATTCCGGAAGTTATGCCGCAAGAAGAAGGAAAGTGCGCAAAAAATCGAATAATACATTACGAATCGAATCAGACTAACTACCCAGATATTTTACAATGTGTTAGTTTAGACATTTAATAAAAACCTGTCTACACGCGAAGCCGCCATTAGAAAATGGGCGCCGCCGCAACGAACGGACGATAACGATTTCACTAGGCGGCCATACTGAATGGGAAAATTGCGCTTTTCAGCAAAATGAAAGCTCCGCACCGTTGCAGTAGCTAGATAAAAAGTAACATAAATTTTTGGCTCACGGCTCCTTTGATGTCTATGAAACCGCAATAAAACCTAAAATTCATCATATTTTTACAAAGTAAGTACCTAGGTGTTAAAAAAATAGTTAGAAGTCAAAAGTAACATTAGGAATTATAGACACATTCTTTTAGAAAATGTAATGGGGAATGAATGAAAATTTTAGAAGTGCCTGATTATTTTGTTGGTCACAGGAAACCTTCCTTAACACCAGAAAAAAATTGCAGACTTTTCAGCTGCATCAATTATTTTTGACAAATATTAACAGATTCCTCACTTACGTTTTGGGTTTAGGACGGCGAATGGACACTTTCCTTGATCCGTCTCGTAATACAAAAAAAAATTAAATATCTAACCCTGGCAATGACAAATATAGCTGCGGCAGCTGTCAATATCATTGCCAGTGTCAGTTTACCACGGATTTTTAAGATATTTTTTTTTGTAATATGAGACGGATCAAGCAAAGTGTCTTATTCGCCGTCCTAAACCCAAAACCTAAGTGAGGAAACTGTTTATATTTATCAAAAATAATTGACGCAGCTGAAAAGTCTGCAACTTTTTTCTGGTGCTAAAGAAGGTTATTCCTATCACCAAAAAAATAATCAGACACTTCTACAATTTTCATACATTCCCAATTTAGCTGATCATTTTAATAACGCATTAATCGTTTGGACGCCAAAGACTGATACATCACTGTTTGTTCTAGTTCTGAACACGACCTTAGTCCCTATAGTTAGGATAAACACCAGACTCTACTAGTTTTATAATATGAGAACAGCCCGACTATTGCCTCATTCGTTTGACGCTACTGTGTAGAGATTTCATTACCGATATAGAGGAATCGATTGTATCTCCTCTCCTAAAATAATAAACTTTAAAATCTCTTTCCACTGTGATTGTGAAACGCGAAAAATTCCTATTCTTTCTTATAAAGTAGAGCACTTACACCGTCAACTTGGAACTTATCAGCAGTTGGAAATCTAAGCTATTACATATTATTATGCTTTATGACCACAAATATGTATAGGTTATATTGCGTGGCCTGACTGAAACACAATGCCGTTAACTAAGTTGACGTTATGTAACGTTTATTTACGTGTTTTGACGGTGAAGTAGCGTTGATAAATATTTCAGCGGGGGCTGCCATGTTCGGTGTGGGTTTTAATAACAATACATAGTTTGAATAAATGAATGTTTAGCACTAGTATCTTTTGCCCGGGACATTACACCAACTAACCATCCAATGAAATTTAACACATAACCAAACTCCGTTTCGCTTTAAAATACATAGTAACTATTAATAAGCATACATTACATCGTTATCGCGCGAGCAAAATCAAATCTGTTAAAGAACATACTCGTATATAACGGAATGTCTGTTTAGTAAAAACAGTATATTCTGCCTACGCTATCTATAAGCCTTCAAGAAGTTTACGATACAATACAATAAAACCATAAATTCATCACAAGTTGTTTTCCTTCGAGGCATTTATAAAAGCACTAGTTCCTATAAAATCCAGTATTAGTTAATTATGTTGCTACAAATCAATCAAGGACTGACAAATGTTTAAAGTAGCAGGAAAAGTGACTGAAGAGGTTGCGTAGGTAATCTATTTAAGTATGTTCTACTACTCAAGTCAAGTACGGAGGTGAGGTATTAGAAAGAAAATTTATACATTTTGAACTCGTAGGTATAAACGTTTCACGATGTGAGTGTCTTTCTGTTATTGACTATTTGTCATAATCTTTCAGTACTGTCAAATCGTTTTTGCTCCCGCGATAACGATGTTTGTTAATAAGGAAGAAGCCCGTTGGCTAGGGATTAGAGTATGATGGGTAGACTAAGGGTGGGTTGCACCAAACCGTCTGTAAGTGTATGCGGTATTGAGAATGACAGCTGCCGGCGCCATATTTAACGTTGATCGGTCTGTAATCGTAAGTTGGTGTAACCTGCCCCTCCTACTCGAAATTTAAAATAAAAGTGAACGTCTGAAAGTCGCGAAGCAACTGTCGCAGTAAAAGGAGGTGGTCGAGTCCACCAGTGATGTGCTAAGCTGTGTTTCCAAACCGAGCGCATCTCTCTTGGATTACTTACCCTAAAAGGTGACAGAAAATAGTAACAATGACTCCATTGACAAGTGCGAAAGTTGGTAGCTACTATATTAACTAAATGATGGTAAGGGATCAGATAAGATATGAATAGGTTATTATTAATTATGCTTTAGTCCTTGTTACCTTATTACATATGAAATTATGCATACATGACGGGGAATCAATTCTCTTTGTCAACTTGATTGTAGGTATCTCGTTGAGAAATTGAATACAGCTATGGAGTTTCAACACGGTCTTGGGACCTCGTTTGATATCAAAACTACTTGCTGGATGTTGACTCTTACCTTAACAGGTGGAGTATCTCTGCCAAACTCGTCAATTAGCAAATTTAAAAGCATGCAAAATTAAGCAAGCATAATGAGTAAGTCCGGAGCGTCTCTAATCCCGAGTTAGCAAACTTAGTTTCCTCGGGAGAAACTCTTGCTTATGTCGTGCATAAATTATTACCTAACCACTTGTGTGGGGGGTGGTTATTGTTATCAAGTATCTCTTGGATTATAATTCGTGTAGTCGAGTATTCGTGGATACTTTAAATGTATGCCCATTAATGTAATTAGGACGTGAATGTTCTTCGAGTAAGTTTAAATAGATATTATCATTTTTGATATTCCTTTTTTTTGCACTGCTCATCAAGACCATTCGAAAGGCGAGCGTCACTCCTCACAAAGTATGCAAAAAAGGGACATTGATTGTCTCTTCAATATTATAATATCTACTTAAATGTAGTACGTCTATTTGTACTTTAAATGTATGATCATGAATATACAGCACAGTTGAAGAGTGTGTTATTGAAAATATCTGGAACATGATTTTCATGTCTCCTTCGTATCTAGTTGCCCTTTGCCGTTTTGTTTTTGGCATGTCCATTGTTAAATCAGTCTCCTCAAACTTTCGCACTTTGCGTACTTATTGAGTTTAGTTTGAGTCTACTCGAGTGTTTGTTAAGATTGCAAAATTGTTGTCGCGCATTAATGGTAAAATTATCGTTCTTGGAAAGCTCGAATACACAGCAGGCTCAGTGCGCTCCTGAGAGTAAGGGTCGGTAGTTTAAAATTATCGGTAATCGTATGTTTACGTTCGCCGAAATCTGACATGATGACAGCTGCCGGCTCCATATTTAACGTTTACCGGACTGTAAACTGTGGTCGGTCGATGCCACCCGACCTAAGTTTTTACAGCCACAGCGGCTAAATTTCCAAGTATACCCGTCATACGTAACCAGCGATTGATGTATACGCGTTCCACAGTTGAAACAAATTGAAAAACACTTTCCCTGGTCGCCCTGTTCAATCGGTGGTATTAGGAAGTATGAAAGGTGACAAAATGCCGTAATACGACCAAAACCTTTCAGTTAGAATGTAAAAATGTGTGACAGTGACAGATAATAATAAGAATAACATGCCATCCCTAGAATATGGCGGAGCGCAAAATCTTTCGAATGCCGTGAACGCACCCCGGTATTTGTTCCTTGTCAAGGCGTGGTACGTGCCCTCATTACCTGGAATATCTTATGTTGTGAACACTGCCTCCACTTGTTTATCACACCGTCGTGCTTACTAGTGAATACACCATCGGGAGCCGGTTTTTTTCATCCCACCAATCCAAACCGCGTATAAGCCTACCTAAATAACGTTACAATCGGCTATGATGTAAAAATATTCTGATTGATGTCAGAAGTTGTGTCTAACCGTACTACAATTTGCCGTCAAGATAAATATTTGCACAACCCGACGGCGGACTGTTACTAAATACCCACATATATGCCTACCCTGTCCGATTATACACCAAGGCTCACCACTTTTAGTTGGCGACTGGCCTATACGAATGTTTCGTCTTTGCGTTAAGGACCACGCTCACTTCTGAAATTAACAATTTGAACCTTCACACATGTGCAACACTTCGTTTAAATTTAAATGTTTAAATGTAAAATAAATGTTTATGCCACGACATTTATTCAAACGTAGGCTTGCATACAATGAATAATGAACGAAATTCGTATTTCTCATAATCGCAAGGACAAACAAGTGAGAGGCGAGAGGAGAGGGTGACTATTTGTCAAAATGTCAATAACACATGGGAGTCTTGAATGCTGTTCGCTCTCTAAAAATATTCAAGGTAATTCAATGCTTGTAGACATGCGAAAGATAATGTTTCGCCGATAGAAGACGCGATAGCTGTAGAACTTATTGTTACTGGTTAGCTGAGTGGAGTCATGTAAAACATATGCGAATATTTAAACAAAGGAAAAGTATCCTTATGCTCATTTGTTAATGCGTATAATCTTGCCAGTTATTAGCTAGCACAACATGAGGCTAGGGGTCAGTAATATCGATATGCTCAGCGATCTAATTGTTATAGTGTCTGGACATGATAACGTGCCACCAAAATAGGGAGTTTTATATCAACGAAATGCACTTACAAGTAACTACTTGAATAACTGTAGGTACATCATGAATATGACATGCAGGTTGGTATATTCATTTAAACTTACTTTCGCCGTTTGTGTGACGTTGCCGTCACGTTGTAGTGACATAACATTCGTTTATATCCTTTTAACCATTTGATTTTAGTACACTAATTAAAACAATTCCACTTTATTTATTTATATAGGCTGTCCGAACACTAAATCTAGTTACTGACAAAAGTGATTTATTTGATTGTTCCATGAATTAATTGTGTAAAATAACTGTGCATGTATATTCTGTTATATCTTAGAATAAAATAATAGTTCGTTGTAATTGTAAAATTCTAGTATAGGCAGTATTGCATTAGGTTGTATCCTGTAATAATAGTTGCTTATATATGAAATAAAATATTCAAATTCTAGGGGAGTAAAAAAAATAGGAAATGTTTGTTAGATCGTTGGGCGTTTTTAATGATTATGTATGACAAATTCCAAGGTAAAATAAACACGTCAAGGCTGCAATTAGATCACATACCGTTTAGTCAAAGCTTAATCGCTTCCTTGTGAATATAATCACATAATTAAGTGATGCTGTCAAACTCGACTACGAACTTGCATAAATAAAACCATAATGAAGAAGATCAAACACCAAGTAAAGGCCAGAATCGAACTCCAATGCACATGAAAAACTAAAATATTTACCCTTAGAGCGAGAAGACTAAAACTGCAGTTGAAAGTTCCAATAGCGGCACTAAAGACATCACTGTAAGCAATGATTCACGTTCCACAATATGCACATTATTATTATCGAGTGATTAGTAGCACGAAGCAAATGTAATCAAGCCGCGTGCACGGAGCGCGCGCCGAATCCAACTGGGACAGGCGACGATATCGGTGCGCGAGCGCAAGCTCTCAGTCCATTTCCCCCACGCGTCTTGCTCCGTTAGATTTTTGTAGCATCGATAATGTTTTCCGTATATGTTGCTTATGAACGGGATCTCCTAACATGATCGGTACTCTTGTGTTGGATCTTTATTTACAAACCATTTTTGCTTTAGTTTAGAAGTTAGTCTGTTTTGTTGATTATTACATAGCAGAATAAATAGATGCTTGTAGTGTTACATGTCAAAATAGTTCAAGTAAAATAAGTAGCAATGAGGTCGTTATAATCTCGTTTTGTCTTACAGTCTATCTAACTTAACCCAACCCTTTCAACGTAATTTGGTGTGATTTTCAATTCTGATGGTAAATTCAATTGAGAATTTAAACCGCTGTTCGAATATAGAAGACTGTAATTCATTAACATTCAGTAATTGTGTCATCGAGGCTTGTCTAACAACCCTTTCGCTACTTGCGCAAAGGGTCGCAGATTCCAACGACAACAATGTCAAAATTTGCATTTTAAGATAGGACGGAGCGGTTTTACATTTTAATGTCAGCCTTTTCTTATGCTTATTAGATATAATGTGCATACGATTACGTATGATTAACATACAGTATGAAAAACAAAAGCGCCGTTATTTTAACACATTCAAGCCCGAAAATATAAACTGTTTTTTTGTTCTGACTTTCCCGGCTATTGTATTATTTCATTATCATATCATTTTATTATTTCCAAAATTTAATGATCATTTTAATAACAAACATAGGAACTAAAATAGGTAGTTATCATTTTTGATGTTCAGTTATGTGGTATTTTAACAACCCTATCTCACTCTATGATTGTCTATAGCAAAGAAATGACTGCTAACGTCATCACTTAGGCAGTGGACCTTCTGTACCTTTAGGTACTATTAATTATTATGTGCCTTAACTTTGGCGTTGTCCACAGAAGAGACGCGAACCTATATATCTCTGTAAGATCCTTTAAGGGGAGTAGTAGGCCAGTCCGTAGAGGTTCAAAGCACCCCGGGGTACGTCGCAAGTGGTGGTGTAGAAGTTTTTTTTTTAAATATTGTTGATATCGATACAACCGATCAAATATCAAAAATGGTTACACGAGATATCTTGGGACATCTTTTAGCAGCCACAAATCCTCGAAATTTTGGGATTTTTTTTTGGTTTAGGCTTCTGCGTTTCAATTTTGAATTTAACTATAGGTTTTCGCTCCTCAATTGTAGGAATTTACAGAATCGACAGTCATTCTGTATCATCATAACTGGTAATCGAAGAGCTGGCAGTTTTCTCGTGCAACGCATCAGCATTGCAGTTCAACGAAGAAATACTGCGAGCATACTCGGTACAATGCCTAGAGGGCCTTTTTAGGGTTCCGTAGCCAAAATGGCAAAAACGGAACCCGGATTGACGGGTAGACATGACCAAACTATAATGGTCATGTCTGCCCGTCAATCCGTCTGTCCGTATGTCACAGGCATTTAACTTGAAAACTATAAGGTGTATTTGAATGAAATTTGGAGGATAGGTGTATTTTGTTAGCCGATACATAGTTCTGTAATGAAATGACAAAAAAAGGTTTTCTTAGGGGTGCACTCCATACATGTAAATGCAAGTAAAAAAAAAACATTGCAAGTCCACGTGTGGCACATCAATCGATAGGCCTTTTAAAATAAATATAAGGTTTCTCAGCAAGTTTTTCGATTAAGTAAAAATAGTCGGAGATAATCGCCTACGCCAGTCAGTAGAGGTTCAAAGCACGGGGTGTACTTTGGAAAAAGTGATGTAGAAGATTTATGATGAAGATGGATACAACCGAGCAAATATCCAAAATGGTTACGCGAAATACTTTTGACAGCTACAAATCCTGAAAATTTTGTGACTTTCGGCGCGATTATCTCCGATTGCTGAGAAACCTTATATTTAATTTAAAAGGCCTATCGATTAATGTGCCACACGTGGACTTACAATATTTTAATTAATGTATGGGGTACACCACTAAAACAATATTTTTTTAGTAATTTCATTACAGAACTATGTAGCGGCTAACAAAATACACCTACCCTCCAAATTTTATACAAATACACCTTATACTTTTCGAGCAAAATGCCTGTGACATACGGACAGATGGATAGACGGGCAGACATGACGAAACTATAAGGGTTCAGTTTTTGCCATTTTGGCTACAGGACCCTAAAAAGGCCCTTTACGCATTGTACCGAGTATGCTGGCAGTATTTCCTCATTGAACTGCAATGCTGATGCGTTGCACGAGAAAACCGCCAGCTCTTCAATTACCAGTTATGATGATACTAGTGCTGAAATAACTCTCGATTCTGTAAATTCCTACAATTGAGGAGCTAAAACCTAATAGTTAAATTCAAAATTGAAACGCAGAAGCTTAAAAACGACTATCTTGCAATAACTTACAAACTTGAGGAAAGCCTCGTTTTCGACCATGGTTTTCTACTATGTCGCTGAACTGAATTAATATGTATTGGTACTAATTAGACGCATAATTTCATGTTCTTTAATTCCCTAGTGTGTAACTTTTCGCTAGGATGCACCGTATAGAAGCTACGAGTGAGAAACCAAAAACAGTCCCAGATTTGTGGCTGCCAAAAGTTGTCCCAAGATATCTCGTGTAACCATTTTTGATATTTGCTCGGTTGTATCGATGTAAACAATATAAAAAAATAAAATCTTCTACACCACCTTTTGCAACAAAGATATACTCTACGGACTGACCTAAGTATAGATGCAAAATGTTGGTTTTTGAATCACGCCTTAAACGCACTGAGAGTATCGACACGAATTTCTCCGGCGCTATGCTGCTTGTTGGAATACCTAGGAACCGGTGCAGAGCTATAATGCGTTTTTCTATGCATTCGTGATGTTCAAGGCCGTTATTCACCGGCTGGAGACAGGTGTCACAGTTATCGTCACGTTCTCTCTAACATAACGTTCCAATCTCCGAGTTTCAAGCGTTACTTTCCCATTTTACCGTTCTCTAAAAGGGGTATACGTCTTGATCATACGGTTGGAATATATTACGATTAGAAAAACTGGATTTTTGAATCGAAAGTCAAATCATTTCTCAACTCAGCTTTGAAATAAATATTACAGAAGCTAACTCAAAGTTATCTTTATAACCTAGATAAATATTTGAAAGAAACATTGACTAGATAGGTAGCTTATTATTATAAGTTAAGGTGTCCCATTATAGCACTTTCGTATAGCAGGTATAAGGTAGCTATACGAAGCATCACTACCACCTGCGTCATACCTGTGACCCTTGAGACGCTTTAAGAATTATAATTATAAGAGGGTTAATCCGGGTCCGAACAACAATGTTAAGTGTTCCAGGATATGTACTTAAAATACATTACAAATATATTGAAAATGTAAACGCATGTAGGTATTCAATTGGCTTTGGTAACGCACACACATGATTTCAGGGGTTGATTGTATAAATCAATTTTGTTTAAATTGAAATCAAATACAATATACGATGGTAAAGATCAAAGCGGCAAATGAAGAACTTTGATGAATAAATGCATCACAAACTGAATATTATTTGACATCGCACGATCTCACGGTAAGAAAGTTTTATGCTGGAAATAAGATATGAGCAATATTCTATGAGCGACACGGCAATAATATCGATATTGCACGAAGTACCTACCACGAATGAACCTAGTGTATCCCGGGGAAGAAGGTACCTAGTTACCTACAAACTCATGAAATGAAATACGTACTTACTACTTATACAAAGGTATATATTGCTCTGAAAGTTCAAAATTAAATAACTTCAGGATTACATTTGAATAATGACCCAATTTACAAGAGCCGTTTACATAATTTTAATATAATAAAGCAGTCGTAGTTAAACTTAAGTTGCAGTGGAAATTTAATGTATAAACTAAGGTCATAATTGCATCTTGATTACGTAACTACTGACGTGGATACTGTGAAACTTAACATGTTTAAGAAGGAAGGATATCCCCTTCCACGCGTGATAGCTTGTTGGGCGACCAGGGCCAAGTTGCGAAATGTCCACGACCGACGCGCGGGACGAGTCGTGAATCAAGAATATAGTGCAGCAAGCAACGGGCAAGGTTAGCATTACTACGCTAACACTTGACAGTGGACGTTTGACGGCCTGCCACATCAACTATTATGAACGAGATATTGCTTCAAACAAGTTTTTTTCTGCGAAACTTGTTTTTAAGTTAAGTACGTTACCATTAAATTGTATGTTCTGTCTATGCCACTCCACCTTTAAAGTACGAGGGCTGCCTTTTAAGTTCTGTCGTTTGCATACCTCCCGTGATTGCATAAAAAAGAACTAGTGTCATCTTAAAATATTTGAATTTAGAATTCTAAAACAAAAGAATGACTCGAAATCGGCCCAACCGTTTTAGTACAGCGTTCGTTCAAAGTTGACAAATCAGTTGTGAAAATGGAAATTTCGAAGGAAAATTTCCGTGCGATAATTTTTTACAACTTCAAAAGGGGCTTAACGCGACTTCAGTGCTTCGAAGAGTTGACTACGGTTTTCAATGATAAAGCACCATGCCTCCGGACTGTGGAACGCTGGTATTTAGAATTTCAACGTGGTTAACTCTAGTCTTGGTGATAGACATCGTGAGGGTCGACCAAAAACAGCCTTAACCCAGGAGAACATTGATGCTGTACGGCAACTGATCGTCGAAGATCACCATGCGACATACCGTGAGATAGAAGCTTCCTTAAGTATTTCAGGGACCAGTGTTCACAGTATTTTGCATGATCACTTAGGCGTAAAAAAGTTGATCTCACGCTGGACATTTACTCAGTGAAGACCAAAAAACGGCCCGCGTTCGATGGTGTCGCAAAACTCTGCGGCAATTCAACCGAGGAAACTCGAAACATGTTTACGACATTATCAGTGGTGACGAATCTTGGATATATGCCTACGATCCCGATTCTAAACAGCAGTCGACTGTTTGGGTGTTCATCTAGCAACGACTTCGTGGTCAACGGTACCAGACGCCTGAAGAAGCGGTTGAGGCATACAAAACGGCCGTTTTGGAGACCCCGACTTCGGACTGGAATAAGTGTTTCGAAAACTGGTTCGATCGAATGAAAAAGTGTATTACATATCACGGTAATTACTTTGACAAACAATAAATACCATTTAACACTTAAATTGTCTTTGGTTTTCCAAACGACACAACTTAAAAGGCAGCCCTCGTAGTTAAGTGTACCTACATTTATTTACTATAGTAAATAAATGCAACTGATGGAGGAAATTTCAAAGATTGGCGTGTCTTTGTTTTTGAAATTTCCTCCATCAGTTGCATACTTAGTTGCATATAACAAAGTAGAAAAATAGGTGCAATGAAACACGCTAGTGGAGTACTTATAAATAAATAATGCATACGCGCTGGACGTAACCACAATCGAACATAGCGCTCGCTCTTTATTGCCATTGATAGGTTCATAACGCGGTCATTGTCATGACATCAATTAACTGCCATGAATTGGTCGGTTCGCTTCCGACGTGATATTTTTCTGCGAAATAAAACGCGTGAAAATTAATGGCCTATCCGGGGCTTGGCGCGTCGATGCCCATAACATCGGCTTTCAAATCAAACTTTACATGAAGTAAATTCAATCCCCAAAATTCCGTACAATTTAGCGAGACATCGATTATTTCATCAAGCTTTCATTTAGATCCCTTTAGATGGTAAAATGAAATAATACACGAGCTTGAAGCTAGTCACTTCTAAATAGTTTCTAGTTTGTGATTAAAAATAAAATTTAAGAGAAAGTCGTTGAAAAGGTATGCAAATGTGTCATTTGCCATCAAGAATATTTCTCATTTATAATTTAATATGATAAGGTTCAGTGGCTTCGAAATTTAAAATTAAGTACTGGTCTTAGTATTCAAAATGTCAGAAGTTGCTTGGGGATAAATCCCGCGGAGGCTTATTGTTAGGAGGTATCCAAACGAATTGCAAGATGAATTGAGCAGAGGCTTTCTCCATCAGTTGGCGGCGAGGATCTAAGATTCAGGGGGCGATTAATCACCGGGGAGGACTGTAGATAAGGGGCGAGGGCCGGGAGGCCGACCACAGCCACAGCTGATCGCTATGCGACCTATGATTAACGCTCCCACTCCGCTACAATTAAATTTTACTGCAAGTAGCCAAGGAGAACGGCATAAATAACTTTGATAGTTTATTTTTATAAATATTTAACTGATTTACTTTAAAATATAAATACAATCTTTGAGAAACGCAAATGAAGAAATATTTATATTCATCTTTGATGCGTCCATCAGGTTCGTTATCCTGTTTGATTTACCGTGGAAATCCGACTGAGACGCCGGGTGGCATCGCATTATACCTGTTTATGATAGATACGAGTAAGACCAGGTCCTCGTCGCACAAGATATGAGTGAATCTTGTTAATGATCTTGTCAGTCAATGGCTCTCTGGGTAGGACGAGTGTTCCCTTGGTTCTTGTTGAACGCCGAAACGCTCCGCCGACCTTCTGTGTACACTTGGTCAGACGATGCGCGCGCAGAACGATCAATATCTGCGACCGACCGCCGCTGCGCCGAGTTCGCACCACGCGCTCACAAAATTCGTGATCCCACTTTTTGCAATGCAAGCTTTTCAACAAAGTTGGTAATACTTCAGAGAGCTTATTTTATACGATACAAACAGACATACTGTATTAAATAACAACATTCTTTGCCTAAGTTGTAACAAAAATGACATGGGACAACTTTATTTACGACTGCTTGGAAAGTTTGACAATATCGCCTTACACGTACATATTGCGTGTTTGGATACTCCCACTGCTAAAATATGTACTTTATCAGATGTTTTGTAGTATACATTAAAACACAGTCTGGAAAGTAAATTCAACGGATTTCTAATACTCAGACAAGTTAGCAAAATGTTGCTCACTAAAGTTTAGGCAAGCGTGTATACAGTGCAGTATAAAGCTGTGACATGTAGTCGATATTTTAAAAGATGGAATCAGTAGTGGCCCATTATCTTTAGATACATCGGTTAAGTTGCAATTCCAAGTAACACCGACCTCTTTACTAGCCTGATACAGGTTTACCAGGAGCACACATGAGCTTAAACCCTTGTAATTCTTTTACCTACCCTTGGGAAAATAGAATGAGCTTCCCTGGCTTAGATAGGATTACTCTACTAAATACCACGTCTTGGTAATTTAGTTTGCTAAGTACCCAGCCACGACGAGTTTTGTAGCGTTTTTATCGATGCCGGGAAGCAGTTTGGTCTCCAAGCTTCGCTCGGTGGCTTTGAAGAAAAAAATCTTGACAAAAACCTGTCGAGTAGGTCGCCTTGTATTTCCAACAGCACTGGTACTGGTAACTTCCAAGAGACAATTTTCGTTCGATGGATAAGTTTATTGCAGAAGTTTTTCTAATTTAAGTTAGGAAAAACTTCACAGATGTTTTAATATATATTTAAATATAAGAGATAATTTAATTTCACTGTCTGATCCTTAAAATGAATTAAGTATTATTTGTAATTAAGTAATATACTGCCAGGTTTCCCTAGCAATGTAAAATAACATGTTAAAATCACTTTTAGAAGCGCAAAAAGAACTCAATTGGAAACTTACGGCATTATTAGCAACATGAATGAAAAAGCTCCATTGATATTACAAGCGATAAACTTTCCTTTCGAGTCCAATTAAATAGACTCGTCGATTCATCGGTAAATAGAGTTTTATTCGAAGGAAAGCAATGGAAATGTTCTTTACAAGGTTCTTTTGTTGAAAGTTAATGTGGGTCTTTATTCTGATTGTGTAAATACGCGTGTCAAGAGAAATATTAAGTAATTTTCCCAGTCAGTAGCAGCGTAGGCGGGATAATTAGGCATTATGATATAAACTATTATATTAAGAATGAGAAAGTATGAACCAATTTGGCATCATAAGCGATAATAATCTAAATACGGGATCTAGATATAATAAAATCTGAGGCAGACACAAGCAAACAAGTCGTTCTTTATAGCAATAGCTATAAATAACAACTTGTTTCTTTTTGATATTTATGTTTGTACTGATGTCTACATATAATAGGTTTGATTAATACATATAATAGACCCACAACCTATGCTACTTGACGTCACTAAAAATGTTTTAATATAAAACAAAGCCTAGGTCTTTTTGTAAAAGCGTGATCACGCTTTATAGAAATGATATACATATATGTTTAAATACTGTCAGTGAGTTAGTCCTTTATCATGTTTAGTTAAGTTTAAGGTAAATGCAATGAAATAAACTTGAATATGCGATGCGAGTAATTCACTTTAATTCATCAATCTATAAGGAGAGTACGTAGGACGTAATGTAAACAACGTTATTGATGGTCTGGGTGAGAATTATGGATATTGCTTTCGCGACGAACTAGCAGTCGCAGAGAATCGAATAAGATAGAACTGAAATACTAAGCCCCGTTTGTCGGGGAGATGATAACTAATGTTTACAACTGTTGTCATAAATGCACGACGACAATGCGCTATACGATCACATGCAATAAAAAGCTTCCAGTGCCACCATGCGGCAATAAGTGCGTTCATATATAACACCAATAGTCCGTAATTAATTAAATTGCGCGCACACAGTTTGCTGCCTAGTCGCTTCGACATTCTTTACATGCTCAAAAAGTTAATGGTTTAATTTCGTTGAAATGCGCGGAAATTTAATCAGTTTTGTTTTTGCTACAGCGATTAAACTTTTATCGTTAAACGACATTTTAGGTTAACGTGTGTCATACTCAAGATGAAAAGGGTACGGGTTTGAACGGAATTTTCAATACAGAACTACTTGTTTCATTGCTTTCAAGTATAGTTGAAAGCAATGAACATAACTGACATAAATCGACTTTACGTTCTATATTAGCTACCGAATAGAAGTTGGGGAGTAAGCTAAAACGTATCGGTGATTCCTCTATTCTATGATGTCCGTTAAAGTTGGAGCGTCTTGCAAAACTTAGTCAAACTATGAAAGCGTTATAGAAAGCCAACGTCGAGCGTAGTTAATGCAGCGAAGTATCGAATACAGAGTAGTTATGGACGTTACCGCAGTGCCAGGCCACGGCTGAGTGTTTGCGACGCGCGTACCTGGATAGCTCGTAAACGAAAATCCTATTAGGTCTGTGTCCGGCCTATATATTGTTTCCCCTTTGTGCACAACAAATATGATAATAGCCAATATCGTTTTAAACTGAACATCGAAATTAAATTTACATCACAACGAGAGGGAAACGATAAAATTGTGTCTGATATTAGTGTTCTGTTTCAGCAGAAATTGTGACAAAAGAAAACTTATGAAACCACCATCACATCTGTATTTTGCAGTGTTGTTTTTGGACATTATTTTGTTGTAGGTTCAGCAATTAATAGTTAACTGCTGCGTTCTAAAGTTCTAATTTTGAATCGAGGCGGCTAGTTATAACTTGCACCATTTAACAGTGATATCATTGGACACAGTAACTGGGTCATTGTCAGATTTAGGTTCACGTCTTTTCGGTGGACATTGCCAAAGTTAAGGGCTATAAAGCCTAATTTTTGGTTGAACGCTGAATCTGCATAAACGGCGTTGCCCCTTCTATAAGTCTATGTGATAAAAACATATTATATGTGAGCGTAAGCCCTTAACTATTGACCACCGGAAAGATGATTTTTGTTTTTGTGACTGACAATGACCCAACTGGTTCATTATCTAGCCAATATCGTAGCTACGTTATAATACAACAAGGTTTTATATATCACTGCTAAAACTCTTCAGGTATTTCAAACCATACAAAGGCACATCATACATTTTGCAAGTTAAAGAATTTGATACAATTGTCACAAACCAAATGGAAACTTATAGATTATTCCCAAATCAGGTGTTTTACTTTTACGTCGTTGTTCTTCGTTTCTCAATAATATTTGAGAGAGAGTGTGCACATTGCTGGCATCGCCAAATAGGCCTCAGGAAGTGACAATATAGAAGTGTTCCCCCAACGACACGATGACGGAGTGGGTGGGCGCGGGGTTCAGTGAACGCCATTGTGAATCTTCAGGTACTGAATCGAACGTCTGCGTCTTGTTACCCTACATAACTGCATAATAACAGAATTCCCTTCCATCAATGGGAACAACTATTAGCAAAAGAAGATCTTTGTATTTGTTACATTCAAAATCGTTACCTATTCGGAACTTTGGTGGACGTTTCTGATAGTGGACGGTATTTGGGTAGTTTTATCTAGGTATGATTACCTACCTACTAGCTGTGCCTACGATTCCATTTAATGAAATTCTTTAGATTAAGTGGGCGGTTTAAATAAAATGAACACTTAACCTCATACTGATTAAAGATTCATATTTTTTTAATTACCTTATTGCGTGATGGGTATGCAAATAAACACCGAAAGAAAAATAATTTACTGCGTTATATTTTACATTATTTTGCTAAATACATATTTAATTTACATAATAACATTGCCTTTATACAATTGAGGTACATAATATGTATAGACAGAGAGGAAAAGATGAATGGTGGATCGACGGACGTAGACAAAGCATACATGTGAAATAATATGCATTTTATGGCGAGCTATGATCGAAGATATAATGAAGTTCACAGTATATTTCAGTTTTGTGGTTATCAAAACATTGTATTTAATGATTTAAATCGGCCTCCAAGCTGGAGAGCTTGCTTGCTGCACAGCATTACTGTCAGCGCACACGTGCTCTCGTAGTTAAATATAACCGGCGGTTCAACGCACTACGGGGGGGCGTGCCGCGTCCGGCTAACCTACAACTAGACACTAAATTATAGAGATGTGTCCACTACGGCTTTTACCGGGTGGTTTTCTGAATTTTGTCAACAGTTGTATTTCACAGACATGATTCGACCTTAGAACGCTCTAATAAACAAATTCATCAGCATTAAAATATAATCACGCCTCAAAGTGCGGTTAACGCTTTATCATATTTTTTTAGCTTCTAGCATGTTTTCCCACGTGGAATAAAACGATGAGATTATTCCTTGGCAATTTTCTCAGGAGCAAAGCAACACACGTGTTATTATTACACATTCTCTGGAAGAACGCATACTGCGGCTACTGACTTTAATATACTTAATATTATAAAATATGAGTTTCGGGTCCTTGGTTTTCGCTACAGCTAGGTCCTCTACGTATATTGTTACAGTTAGCATAATAATATAACACGCGTCTCATGCGGAAGTTTTTCATAATATTTTTTTACCCTATCATGGTTTCCTGTGCGGGATAAAACAAAGAAATTCATCGGCGAAAATGTCAGTAACAACGCATGGGTGTTATTTATTATGACATATTTTTGCAAGAAAATAGAAACAGTTTCCAGTGACATGAGTTGATGATTATTATTGACATTCTGCCTGTGGTCAAGGTCCTTCAGTCAGTGTGCTTGTGAGTTAAAATTAGCTTATAATATAACAATTTGAACGTCCTCAGTGTCATATCGCATCGCTTTATATCAAAGCGATCACAGAGACTCTTTTGGGTCGCAGGCGGCAATTGGTAAATGACAGCAATATTATTGCGGTCTGCACGTTAATGGCGTCTGGTCGCTTCCGTCATACAAACGACCCGAGCGAATCAATCATAAATAAATCTAGATTCTGACACCACGAGATCGATACATTTGTGAAGCGTTGTTACGCAATTTTTAATGTTGAACCATCGATGAGATGAAATTGAAATGTGTTCACCAGCGTATCAGTCTGGTACAGTCCGGGGCCATAATTGTTGAGCCATTTAGAGCTCACTTCAAAGCTAATTAAAAAACCAAAATTTGTTGACACTTGTAGTTCTTGACCGTGCCTAAAAATAAAAAAAAAACTCAAGAAAATCCCTTCTTGTACGTAGTTGCGGTTGCGTCCTGTTCGATTAGGCATTTGTTTTGCTTGTGTTACAATTTTTAGGGTTCCGTAGCCAAATGGCATAAAACGGAACCCTTATAGATTCGTCATGTCTGTCTGTCTGTGCGTCCGTATGTCACAGCCACTTTTTTCCGAAACTATAAGAGCTATTATACTGTTGAAACTTTGTAAGTAGATGTATTCTGTAAACCAGACTCAGGTAGGTATGTACCACCTACCTGAGTCTTCTTTTAACCCCGGAAGCATTTAATATATGTAAATTCCAGTAGAATGAGGAAGACGTTGTTGCCACGCGAGCAAAGCTGCAGGTAAAATTAATATTTTGGGTAGTGTTAATTTTACGACATGCTCATGATCCATGTTACACGTCGTATTCCGCCGAGAACAAAGGTCGGTGATGTTATTATCGCATGGCCGCAGGCAAGGTAAGAACGAAACAATGATCTTGTTACGTAACGTTTCCGCAGCTAGCCACACACAGGCACCCTTCTTACCACAAACAAGACTACGACTTTGCTCGTGTTCTAGTATAAAAATACTATTTCAATCAAGTGCTTAAAAACAACTGCGATGCTGCTATCAAACACAATTTAGAGCGAAACTTTGTCTTAAGTAAAGTTTAAAAACAATAAGCTAACTGCTAACTACAATTTATCTTCAAGAACTAGGGAAATAAGCAACGAGAGACTGCGAATATAACGAGCTAACATTGTCACGATAGTTTCTATTGCAAAATGTCGTTTAACGTCCGGCTAGTGTCTCGGAGAGCATTTCTTCGCAACCGCTGGCAGTTTGCAGAGAGATGCTGCAATAAAATAGTTACCCAATTTACGGAAGAGTGAGCAACTGGCAAGGCGGCAGATAAAGGCTATCGCCGCGAATTGATTCAGTTCCTTCTCATTTTAAATTAGCTGTACTAACGCCCTATTTAGAGTGGACTCAATTACTTCGTCGCTTTTGGGGAACCAATTTTATTAATTAAGAAACGTTCGTGAGCCGCGGCAACTAACCGCCAGTAAACCGTCTTCTGAAAATATACGTAGCAATAAAAGAGCAATAAACTGCTACCAAAATAATTAGTCTACGATAACTTTAACACTCGGTATTAAATACTAAAGACTAGTGTTTCGCGATGTTGGTTAAACTAGTTTGCCTGTGCGGGGCAAAGGTTCGGTGAATATATAGTGTAAAGACTGTATCGAAAAGTATAAGGACAAGTGAAATATGTAATGACTTTTTAAATATTTATTATTTTACATACGTATGTTCTTCGCTTATGTTTGAAATACATTTTAAAACGTTTTACTGGTAACTAATGTACCTATTATGTTTACTTTCGGGCGACTTTTCGCACTTGACTTCGGACATTCTAATCAGATTACGGAAAACGATTACGGTGACCGTTTCGATGCTTTTAGCCAGTCTTTTTGGGGTTCCGTAGCCAAATGGCAAAAAACGGAACCCTTATAGATTCGTCATGTCCGTCTGTCTGTCCGTCCGTATGTCACAGCCATTTTTTTCCGTAACCATAAGAGCTATACTGTTGAAACTTGGTATGTAGATGTATTCTAGGTTGATTTGTGTAAGATTGTCCTGTAATATTTATATTTTATATTTATATTTTGTGAACCGCATTAAGATTTTTACACAAAAATCGAAAAAAAAACATTAAGTTTTAGGGGTCCCCATACACAAAACTGAAACTCAAAAATTTTTTTTTCATCAAACCCATATCATTGGATAGGTCTTCAAAAATGATATTAAAGTTTCTAAGATCATTTTTTTCTAAACTGAATAGTTTGCGTGAGAGACACTTCCAAAGTGGTAAAATGTGTGTCCCCCCCCCCCCCCTGTAACTTCTAAAATAAGAGAATGATAAAACTCAAAAAAATATATGATGTACATTACCATGCAAACTTCCACCGAAAATTGGTTTGGACGAGATCTGGTAAGTAGTTTTTTTTAATACGTCATAAATCGTAAACTGCAATTTATTTAACGGAACCCTTCATGTGCGAGTCCAACTCGCACTTGGCCGCTTTTTAAATCTGTCTACGGAATCCGCTGCCAAGAAGCGTTGCCGAAGTGATGGGACGTACCTCAGAGTAATTTGGCGGATTCATATTCTTATCAACATATTGCACGCCGTGGGTGTTCCATCCACTCTCTGGTGCGGGCAGCATAGTGGAACCTAGCCAAATCGGGCCAAAATAAAGTAGAGCCCTTGGGGCGTCGAATCAGCGGCAAAACCCTTTTTTGCAAACACTCCTTGATGTAAAGATCGGTAGTTATCGTGGAAGTAGTGATGAACGCCGTCGATTTCATGCCGCATTCGCATAATGGCCTGCCACACCATTGCTTTAGACCCAAATTTTTCGTCATAAATTGACGTTTGGTTCTCATTCAGGTTCTCCTTTGCGAACAGTATAGTACTGGGAACAGGGTAGAACAGAATAATCCAGTTTGACGTAGGTTTCGTCGTCTTGAATTATGCAATGTTCATTTTTGGTTAAAACCGTGTCGTTACGCTTCTTGGTGCTCTGAACAGTCTGAACCATTCCTACAGAAATTCTGCACTTTTTAGCAACATCTCTTATCGAAGCACTGGGCGAGATTGGATTGTTCGCAATATTTTAGAGTCGATATTGCAATTATGTGAGCCAGTTCTTCGACCACTTTTCAGCTTGTCATTAAAAGAGTAGTCTTCCCCGTACTTAAAGCGACGTTCATATTTTTAAAACAAATAAAACAAGAATGGCGGCCAGTTCAAATTGTCCTTATACTTTTCGATACAGTCTTTATGCGGTTGCTCACAAGATGTGGCATGTGAATAACCGCGAGTCGGATTTTTTAGGCGTGCCCACATCGGCATAAAGACAAAGAGGTTCGCACGGCCTTGCCGGCGTGTGCCATGCTGCCGAGGCTGACGAACGCGGAAGTGCCCAACGACTACCGCCTACGAACTCAACGAATTAACTAGCCCCACGATGCTACTCGGATTAGATTATTCTTGTTTTCAACCGACTACTTATTCTCACTACTAACTAATACTCGATATTCTTGTCATAATTAGCATCTAACTGGCTTTACTGCTGCCAGTTATAAAGGTAGGCTTGGAAAATGAAGACCCCAGCATAAGGTACGTTTATAAAGTCTATGTAACTACTACCTCAAATGTAAATGAGCATTTACAAGGCTGAATTTAATTCAAATAGTGGCTAAACCTCGGTTAGTCATTATTAACGGAGTTGCCAGGGTCAGTCGTGAAGCACTAGAAACTTTTGAATTTGCCTAACTTGTGTTCAGTTTGTTCGGTAGCCCGGCCTATTCCAATGCGGAGAAAATAAATCTGATTTACCCGTCCCCATTCAATTACTAAGCAAAACGTAACATTCGTAAAACATTCCAAACTTTCCCGGGCGCTTTAGAGGCATTAGCTATTGCTAAGTCGAGTCGGATTTTAAGCGTTACCCCTCGTTGTGATCATTCCGGCTGACCTGACATTTGCTAGGCTAGATCCTCTGCGATTGTTTTACCTACTAACTTTGGGATCGACGCTTAAACAACACACAAACGGTTTCGGCATTCGCAAAACCACAAGACGTATTTTAAATTTTCCATAGGAAGACATTTTTCTTTGAATTTTGCAACACCAACCACAAAATAAAGTGCAGTGTTATATAAACCCCGCCAGGCTTCTTGGGCCATTAAAGAATGTTTGTGGATATAGTAAAGGCGTAAACACTGTCAGCCAGCCAGCCAATGCTTTTAGGAAATGTACCCATAAATACACAACGCGCATCTCGCATAACGCTATGTAGGTGTAGGTACCACTGTGACGAGGTATTTTTAAAAGAATTTCAACAACTATGCAAATGCCACATGGAACTGCAGATACATTGATCGCGGAATAGTACGTGCACCGCCACCAGAATGTAAATTACGGGAGTTAATGATAATTACGCTATGAGTATTTCGGAAATGGGTTCCTCCGAATAAACGGCGCATTTGACTAGTTAGTTTAGAACATTTATAAGCGCACATCAAAAAATATCTACAGTATACAGGAAACTTTGGATACTAATTAGTCGACACAATAAAGATAGATATATTGACTGTAAAGATGCACTCTTCAGGGTGCTCAAAATCAGGAGCATGCACTTTAGACCTTGACAATAGACTTGTGTTCGAATATTTGTGTCGACTGTGTTTGTATGTAATGGGTTATCTCAGGAGCCACTGGACCGTTTTCAAAACTCTTTCACCTTTGTGTAGAATGAACTTTCCGAATGGTCATAGGCTATATTTTATCCTGCGGGTTTGACTGTGATCTTTGCAATACGCGGACGAAGGCGCACGGGCAGCTAAGTATTCGATACAGGAGTAACCTGGGACAATGTAGAGGTTATACGCTCATGAGATGTTTAAAACGTTAAGGCATTTTCACTTTACAGTATAAAGTTACACTAACAAGTCCTGAGAACGATTTATTATTACAAAAAATAATAAAATGCACCTACACATAAATGTGAACATTTATGAATAATTGAAAGGGTATATATACATCTTCAATTTATTATTACAAAAAATAATACAATGCACCTACACATAAATGTGAACATTTATGAATAATTGAAAGGGTATATTTACATCTTTCTTTATTTTAATGTTACTTAAATGAAATAACCTACGAAGACTGACCCTACGGTTATTACCCTCAACCTCGTACGCCATCGGAACATCCACGGCCACTCTGTCAAGAGTGTACCTATGACTGAGGAGGAGGATATTAACAAACTATCTGCAAGCTGCAAGTAACAATTCATTTTCGTAAGCATTTTCATTACAAAACTAGAAACAAAGCAACAAACAATGACATTGATCATGATTAACCTAAAGCACAACTCGGTAATAGGTACGGTACGTCGGACGTTTTGACGATCAAAGTGTGTCAAAGTGTCATCGAGGCTCGCGAGTGGCCCTCCCGGCTCGCCACATGTTTGCAGGCCGGGAGCAACCGAGCACTGAACTCGGCGGGTAAAATGTAAAATGTTGCGGGTTCGGAGAAACGGGAGCTGCCGTGTGCCGCCGTCGCTCCTTTAGGTGTGCCCTAATGGAACGGTGGAGCGAGAGTATATATTTAAACCCAGCTCATTGACTAAAACGAGTGCATCTCAGTATTTTCACGCGAAGCTACGAGCGGAGAAGGCGCGAGCCGAGGAATTTATTCTTTTCCATCCAATCTCAGCAGTAAATGGGACGGTCTGGAAAATTAATAAGCAAGGATCTTCCACTTTAAGCGCTCTCTGATTTGATAACTCGCAACAAGGGCGAAATAAAGGCATCAGAATTACGAAATATTAAATTTTCCAAGCGATTACCCGCTTCGAACTTGAAAGATTATTCTCGCAACAGCGGCTGTCGAGCTCAATGAAGGTTTACAAATTATCTACCCAATTCTTTATGGATCTTTTAATACCAATCGCAATATCTGATACTTCGTTAATGAAGCTGAAGCCATTAGTATTGCTTTCAGACGTCATCTATAAAGTAATACATATTCCGGTACAGAGATGATATTGATATTTATTTATGACGCTTCGTTTATATTTTACTGTTTAAAGGTCAAGAAGCGGCCTAGAAAATACATATAAGAATATTATGCAAAATAATTATCAGTCGTTATGGACGACGGCGATATGTAAATGAATAGTTGAGTTGTTTAACAATGAAAAATATGCACTATTTACTCTCGTATAAGACTCTAAAACATAGAATAACACTTTACTCGCTCGCAAATAAGTAAATAGTGGGATGCAGCAACAACAATTTTGCAACGTAAACAGCCCACATAAAACCAACTCGGGCAATAACAGTAATCTATTCTACGAGTAGTAAAGTGTGATGAACAGCAATAAAGTCTCAGCAGTGGCTACATTTTAGTTGTACATGTTACAAAAATGCCATATTCCTGTCCAGTCGGTTATATAGCGAGGAGTTGTCGAGTCCGGGCAACTCCTCGGGGAGAGGAGATAGATTGCCATTGTACAGCACACTTTGCACCGAACTTACATCCTTTATATTTGTCTGCGCAATATGTGATGCACACTTTGCACCGAACTTACATCCTTTATATTTGTCTGCGCAATATGTGATTTTTCTCAAGTTTTCGTTTGCTTTAACCAGCTTCGTCGGTTTATTTCAACGGGTAGAAACCGTCTTTTATCAGATATCAATATATATATATATCATAGATTCCTAAATCAATTAATCGCATCTATTTAACATTGAACATAATTTCAATTTAAATTGTACGTGACCTTGGAGGCATCGCTGTTAAACGACTACGCGGAATAATTAAGATCTCGATATCTATGAACAAGTTCCAATCAAAAAGACACAAGTTTATTTCCTCGTATTTACCGATGGATAATAAACTAAATTAAGTGATTTCAGATTTACGATTACGATTGTGCTTAGAATGGCTAGTTGAAATCGTGTTTGAGCTAGAGTTTAGTGTGTTGCTCTTACTGTGTCGTACTAACATGAGCGTCGTGTGACTCGAACATTGACTAACAGTCCCGAGACGGCTAATGCTAAATAATATTCATGGACAGGACGACGGTCGAGTAATTTTGTGTGTTGTGAATTTCAAGTAGCCTAATTGGTAACCCTTTATTGGCAGTCGAAGACCGGGAGGGGAGGCGAAGTGTCACTTCTTTACAATCGATGTCTGGGGGGCAATGGTTACTCGCGTCCGCAGGAAGATTTACCCTCAGTTTCCCTGCACGTGTCCCCCGGGTGGTGCTAAAGAGTAATCAACTTCTGGCTGCTGCACTGCTTATTCTAATAGCCTCGCAGCAACATATAGTGTTTTACCCACGATGGTCTTAATATAAGTTTGTAAAGAACTGTACCCATGCCATACGAATAAATAAAATAAAATCGATGTCTGAGACATAGTCTGGCAAATGAAAGTAGTACCCACTACATATATACTAATCGGCAACACTGTTAGCCAAAATGTATGAATGTGACGCATGGTGTCGCGTAATTGTATGTAAGTGGGTTCAACTTTCGTTACACAAACTTTAAAGAGCAGCGCTGAAACCATGGTTAAATCTTCTCGTGATAATATTATGGCGAGTACGTAACGTTATCGCTATGCCAGTATGGATTGCCACCGACGTGGTATCTCCGATTTCGCCGTGCGCGCCTCGCGACGCGGGTGGTACGCCCTTCTGAATATAAACGTCTCGTAAACGCTACACGACCACTTCAATTCCAAACGCTGTGAGGCATGACTACATCAGCCCTTATTTCAACGAACCATTTGAAACGATATGGACTAATACAAATATTCCTACAGCCAGCAATTGAATATTTATATCAATAATACATATAAAACGTGAGGATAAATATAAAAGAGCAATATAAAACATAAAAGGGATATGATATCGAAGTTATTGGCAAGCAAGGTCGTGTACTTTTATTTGACGACACGTTTTATTATTGATCTGGTGCTTATTGTTTTAAGGTTATTGATGAATTCTTGCTTAAGAAACATCAAACGTAAACAAGCGAATACATAAGTGTTATTAAACATGACGTGACGTCAGAAAACGTGTTGTGGAATTGCAAACTGCAATATTTGTTATCATATTATATCTTCGATTACAACTCCCGTACATATGGATACGCACATATATGTCATAATGATTTGTCATACATATACATCAATACGTAACAACTATTATTATTGCTTCAAAAACAGGCTTTGCATTTCGGAGAATCACAATCACAAATTGGATAGTAATAATTAGCACTCACTGCCACAAATGCATCGAGATGTAACTAGTTACTATAACAAATATACTACTATAACAAATAACTAGTTACTATAACAAAGTGACATTTTATGACTATTGTCGATAAAGTATTGCGTAGTTAACAATGTAGTAGTAATCAATATAACTACATTTTGCAATAACAAACGTTCCAAGAAATGCGACTTAATCAATAGAATACAATCGTGGTGACCAAATTTCATAGGCGCACTACATAAAAGGGACCGATTATGATATGACTCGCCTTGTATCTAATATTTAAAGATGTTTTGCATTAAACATTTGTCGGTCGGTTTATGTTAGTTTTTCCCATGACGCATTACATACCACGAAATTAGATATCTTGTCCGTGTTGACCACTTAGCCGGACTAATTATTGGGCTGGGTATTTTGGCCGATTGAACATCGATACTTGGGACGTATTTGTCACGCGGACATTTTAGATTCAAGAACGTATTCACAAGTCTATATGCTATTGGCTCTGACACATCAGCAGTCGCTGACTGAGTACATTGGCACTTTTGAAGCATCATGGAGAAACTTCTACTTTATTGCAGACTTAAGTTTGTCCCTCTCTCACCTGTCGCAAGAAAGAGCGTGGTGCTAGAAAAGCGGATAATAGTCAGTATAGTCACCTAAGTTAAATTTTAAAGACAATTCACGTCACGAAATGTTCGACGTCAATATAGCTAGCGCTCCAAATAGTCTCTCTCATCCAATATTAATTGCTTCTGTGCCTCAAATGACAATAGAATATTTAAGCGAAATAATTCGAACGGCTGTCAATAAAAAGCGTTCAGATGACATTTAGGTTAATGAAAATCGCGGACGGCGTTCATGTTTCCAGTGTTTGTGTTTATTTTAGAGATATCTTTACTAATGTCGTTGAACATTTCGCTCAGGCTCCAGCTGGGCAAGCTATTGATTTAGTATTAGCAGGATTATCCGTGTTCGTATTTTATGTAAATGTTTTGAAGAAATCTTGTAGTTAATGGATTCTTGAGTTTGCGTTCAATATTGAATGTACATTAATACTGCAATCTGCCGACAAAAATGTGTTTCCAATAAACTGGGAATCTATATAGTAAAATGGTTCCATTTTACTCTTGAAACTAAATGATACCTACTACAAAATAACACTAAAAACCAGGATTCGAACCCGGGACCTCCGACTTCGTAGGCAGGGTTACCACCAACTAGGCTACAGGAGGCTCCCATACTAGGCCAGTCATATTTGACATGTAAAATCGCAAGCTAACGGCTAGTTCTGCTTTTTTAATATGTTGTTAGGACCACTACCAGTAATGTATATCCAAGTTTGCAGCTTCAAAAGACCTGTGCTAACTTTGTGGCACTCGAAAAACCACGAAATATTCGCACTTTATTTAAATAAATAATAAATAAATAAATATTATGGGACAATCTTACACAAATCAACCTAGGCCCACGTTATTTAGTATGGCACTTTAGCTGGAGGTCCCGGGTTCGAATCCCGGTAAGGGCATTTATTTGTGTGTTGAGCACGAATACTTGTTCCTGAGTCATGGATGTTTTCTATGTATTTAAGTATATATTTATCTATATAAGTATGTATATCATCGTCTAGTACCCATAGTACAAGCTTTGCTTAGTTTGGGACTAGGTCGATTTGTGTAAGATTGTCCCCAAATATTTTTTATTTTTATTTTATTTATTGTCAACATAAATCCTAAACTGGGCCGTTTTTTTTTTAATAATATCTATGAGTTTTTTAAAGTATTCCAAAATCGCTACATGTTGTGACCAGAACCAGCTCTGCATGTTAAATACTTACCGAGATAGAGCTCTCCAAAAATCTGTTGTTAAGCCAACTTTAAATCGTTATAAATCCTAAACAGTTATATTATCCAAACAAATATCAAGCAAACCTAATAATCATTTTAAAATACCTATTCAACGATACCCAACATGACATAGTTCGCAAACTCTTTTTTTTTTCTTATATTGCGTCTGGTGGCCGCCATTTTGAATTTTGATTAATGTTATTTCTTTATTGCCACCTGCAAAATCAAAACAAATCGATTGATGTATGATTCATTAAAATCGACTTACGCGTTTGATCTCTAGAGTGCCAAAAGTACCAGTCTATGTATTTATGTATGTATGTATGTTTGTTTGTTCCTTTGTGGCACTCTAGAGATCAAACGCGTGGGTCTATTTTAATGAATCATAAATTAATTGATTAATTTTGATTTTGCGAGTGTCACTGAAGACATAACAGGAATCAAAATTCGAAATGGCGGCCACCAGACGTCATATTTAAAAAAAGAAAAATAATAAAGTCGACGAACTATGTTATGTTGGGTATCGTTGAATAGGTATTTCAAAATCATTAATAGGTTTCCTTGATATTTTTTTAGATAAAATAACTGTTTAGGATTTATAACGATTTAAAGATGGGTTAACAAGAATAATTTGGAGAGCTGTATCTCGGTAAGTATTTAACATACAGAGCTGGTTCTGGTCACAAAATGTAGCGATTTTAGAATACTTTAAACTTGGATATACATTACTGGTAGTGGTCCTAACAACATATTACAAAAGCAGAACTAGCCGTTAGCTTGCGATTTTAGCGATTTTTCTGGTCAAATATGACTTTTTTGCCGTTTTTATAGATAATGGTACGGAACCCTTCGTGCGCGAGTCCGACTCGCACTTGGCCGGTTTCTTTTTTGTGCCATAAAGTTTCAATAAATAAACAAATTATATAACACATAGATACATAGGTATACAAGAAGATGCACTGTATGATTTTATATACTGTTCGTTTTAATAGGTATACTTGTATTAACTCGATATAAGTAAAACAACTGTGTAAACTTCCATATACCAAATATAAGAGTCAGAAGACTAGTTAAGGCGCCGTAGGTTCATGGTCTTCTCTCCCTCTCACTGAGCATAAGCGTGAGCGAGATGGAAGTGCGTGTTCGAAAGCGTAGTTAGTAATGTCATCATCCTCCTAGCCATAGTATAAAGACGGCAAAGTATGTTATCTTCCTACAAACGCACCGCGCGCGGCTTGTATCTGTGCGCTATACTATCTATACGTCGCCGCACGCACACTCAAACAAAATCTCGACCCGTTTCTCAGTGCGAAACAATCGAGATTTTGTTTGAGTGTGCGTGCGGCGACGTATAGATAGTAAAGCGCACACATAGGTACCTACAAGCCGCGCGCGGTGCGTTTGTAGGAAGATAACTTTGCCGTCTTTATACTATGTCCTAGCGTTATTCCCGGTTGTGCCCCTAAAGGAGCCCGGGGTCCGCTTTGACACCTAATCCAAAGATTTGGCATAGGCACTAGTTTTACGAAAGCGACTGCCATCTGACCTTCTAACTCAGAGGGAAAACTAGACCTTATTGGGATAAGACCGGTTTCCTCACGATGTTTTCCTTCACCGGAAAGCTAACGGTAAATATTCCGTATATAAGTTCCGTTAAGAAAAACTCATTGGTAAGAGCCGGGATTCGAACCCACGACCGCCGCTTGACAGCCGCATGCCTGAACCACTAGGCTACCGTAGCTTAGTGGAAGCTATGGTACGGTACCGGTCGCTAGTAATGTATACAATGGTTACTAAACAACTCATTTTCACGAAAATTTGAAAGCCTTAACGATATAGCACATTAAGATAATTACCTAGTTAGGTCAAGAGCAGCTGGCATTCCAAAGTGCAGGATCCACCACGACGGCAGCGGCGTGGACATCCGCTGCGGCGGCGCCCGCACTCATGCGCCGCTACTTTCTCGCTCCTTCCACGATCACATCCACACACTGTGACGACTTATGACGACTACCTATGTCAACGCAGTGTCATGGTTCAACGCGTCTTAATTGACCTAAATACAGATAACGGTGACGCAAACTTAGACTCGCGCCCGCAACAGCCTTCCGGCTGGCGAAATCGAGAAAAAAATAATTGTCCCTGTCTAGTGTAATTAAACGGTCGAGGAAGTGGAGAGAAGGAAACGTGATCGTAATGGCATCGGAATATCTGAACGTCACGTTGAAAGGCCGAATTGAGAGTGAAGTAATAAAAATATTCAAGCAATAAAAGGGCCGAATCGAGAGACTGGATTTTAAAACTTTAGGGGAGTCAATAATTAGAGGGAGCGACTAGCCGAGAGAAGTGAATAAGGGTTGTTACGGCAGCAAAGTTAGGGTCGATAAACTTTTGGTTTAAGTTATAAGTGTGAATAAAATTGTAATTGTACCGATAGTATTGTAGTCAAGTAGTGGTGCCTAGGTGGTTGCGGGTGCAAGTAAGTCGGAGCGTAATAGTTTGTGTTCGGAGAGGTTAGATTCGCGAGTTCGGCGTGGCCGGAGCGCGAGGCGATCGGTCGCTGCGTCGCTCCGAGTGGGACTGACAGGCCCGGCGCCCCCGCGCGGCAGGCATGTGCCGCCCTATGATAACGCGCCCTACCCGCTCGCCCGCGCGGCTCCACCGCACCGCGACTCGCGGCGAGACGACACAATCTGACAAAATCCATCATGACATGAAAGGCTTCCGCGACAAGTCTGATATAATACTTTTCTCTTAGGAAATAATAGCTTCCGACATATATGAAACGAGTACTACACAGGTTTTTGTGCTCATAGAATGGAATAATAATACGAAATATTTCAGTGAAACTATCATGCTGAGGGTGCTAACTGCTAACTAACCTCGCGATGTTACTCGTACGATGCATCGTAAACAGAAATGTAATCAAGTGTGTTCGCAATAATTTCTTATCAATGCTCTGCACTTCTGATATTTTTCTGCTACTGGCAGGGTGGATCTAGTTTCACAGGACTGGAGCTGATGCCTCGAAATGTCTGTGGCCTGCTACTGTGGGCCAGGACGTACGCAGTTGAATGCCAAGAGCGATCCTGCGACGCCCCCCTTTACAAGGCGGCGCTGGAACTCGTTGGTGGTTTTAGACGGTAGTCCAGCTTCGGTTAGTACGTCATACCCGTTCTGCCTCCCCGGACAGGACGGGATGCGTCAAGGCATTTCCCCAACGTAAAAAAAAAGGGTGGTTCTATAGTTAAAAAATCATTTTATTTATATACATATTTTTCATAATATCAGCAGAAAGACGTCCACTGCTGGACATAGGCCTCCCCCAAAGAGTGCCAAAGTGACCGGTCCTGAGAAGTTAAAGACGGACCTCGTTGACAGCAGCCGAAACGCTTCATACAGATTGGCTTTAAAGTATGACGTCACACCGTGCAATTTGTACTAACCGTTGCATGGAAAATGAAGTAAATTGCTGTTTCGGTCGCGAAATACTGCGTTTAGGTCCATAGTTGTCAAAAATTTGTTTCTATAAAAGCGTAAGGATTCTATTGGTACCTATAAATTTACTCTTGGACAATAAATAAAAAAACTTTTTTTTTGTACTCGACGATTAAAATATGTGTATTAAGATTTCATAGAGAATACTGCAACGTCACTCTTTTCATAGTTGTAGTCCATGTTACTGTCGAAACAATCGAAATAACTCCTTTTCGATACGCTCCAGACAACTAAAATAAATTCGACCAATCACGTGGCTGCTTTACTGAACTGTAATGAATTGGACCAATAGAATCGCTTTGATGTCTTACGCTCGTTGATGTCTTTTAAGATATCAACAAGCGTACGAGCGATGAGCTGCACTTCGTTTCAACAGTATCGAGTTTGTTTAATTAGTTCAGTTGACTCGTAGAAAATTAATTTTAATGAACTCGTACAAAAAGTATTGTTCACATAATCAAGCTTTTTAATCTCGTACCTTACTTAGGCCACTCAGCAAGCTTCGTGGCCTAAACACGGTACTCGACTAAAAAGCTCTCTATTATAACACGATTGTGAAAAATACTATTTCTAAACTTACAAGGTTCATATATTTTTATGATTTGAATTACAGTACCCTACCGGTCAAAAGTTTAAGTTCACCCTTTGTTTTTGGTACAAATTTGTACTTTTGTGCGATAATGTTTTGAAGTTCAGATGTCGAAAATGGTTTCCAACTGATTCGTTATTGTTTACAGAGATGTGTTTGATTAGTCAGACACAATTTACGTAGATTTCTAAACAACTGATTCCCTAAAAACCAACATTGTATCTGATCATTGTACGTTTTAAGTGGCAAGGCCATATGGCCCAGCCTTTGCCGTCATTCCTATAAGATTTTAGGGAATGCGTTGTTTAGAAATGTACGTGAATTGTGTCTGACTAATGAAACAATAACGGATCAGTTGGAAACATTTTTCGACTTCCGAACTGCAAAAAAATATTGTCCAAAAGTACTCATTTGTACCTAAAACAAAGAGTGAACTTAAACTTTTGACCGGTAGTGTATATTTTGTAATTTATACTTTATTACAATCATTTGATGGTTTACTATCCATTTCGCAACACGACGTTATCAATTTTAACACCACGCAACTATTATTATATTCTCAAAATTTTTATGAAATGTTCCTATAACATATGTGAAGATAGCATCCGAAAGTGACTCATCCTGGACAATTACTAGAAGCGTCCAGGAAAACGCAAAACTGTCCATGAAGTAAGTATGTAAGTCCCATTATATATCATAATATATAGATAGAAACATAAAAACATTTTTATTTTCTAATGGAGGTACCATAGATGTTGACGTGTCCGTATTGTACTTGTATTACACGATGTAAAACAGCGGAAAATTAAGTTCAATCGTGTTTTTTACAATTTTTTTGCTAATTAGGAATTTGAATTTTGATACTAACAGGAGAAAAAGAAGAATAAAATAAAGTATTCACGATAAACATAAAACGAATACGAAATTTATGCATTCATTTATTAGGGTTGTGGCATATTATCATATCACTATCAGTATCTTATACAACAGAAAGAAATAAAAAAAGTCGCATTCGTATTGATTTCATTGAAATAAAATAGGGTATTTGACAACAGTGAAAAAGAATTGATGTTTCACTAGCAACAGATACACATTACGAAAATACTCGGAAACTTATTAATCAGTCATTTATGTTTGCTATTTTAAGATTTTTAAATTCATAATAACTAACAATAAGGACGTTGTTTGATTGTGAAGTAACAAGCAAGTAATCCCTACAAACTACCCCCACATTATTAAATGTTCCCTACCAATGGAGCGTTTTTGACGTTTCATAAAAATATCAAAAATACTTTTGTCAAATACCGTATTCTTAAAAATTATTACTGATGAATCAGATTGCATTAAAACATTTATCTATTTAAAAGTTGAGGCGGCGTTGGTGATAAATAATTTACTTTCACCTATGTCCAAGGAGAGATAATTGCACATTTATGAAAAATGTATGAAGTGGAAAGCTGAACTACAAGTTGGTCAGAAAAACATTTTTATTTGAGAAAAGCACAAAGTATACATAAGTGTGCCATCCTGGCCTTGTATTATAGCCGGACCTCGCCTTCGGCTCGGCCGGCTAAATCATACTCAACCGGGATGGCTTATTTACTGGTCTCGGCAGTAATGTACCTACTATTTAGCATGATCTCTCGCTTCGTAATTCGTATTATACTTACCACGTTATTTGCGTTAAATATGCAAATGTTTTCTATTTAAATACCAGTTCTTGTGGAACTAAAATAAAAATAAATCCTGTTGATCTCATAAATTCCGAAAGAGTTTACTGATACGTGCGTGTTTTTCTGATATGTGGTGTTGTTTCGTTCTGCAATATTTGGGTTTTAGGTACCTTGTGATTCAATCCATCACATACTACTAGAAAGCTTTTCGTTATAATATTTTGATGTGCTTAATTTACGTAACTGTTCCCGAAATTGATAACATAACATGATCGTAATTACTCGAAGCGAGTTCTCGATTTGTGGGGAGTACAAGTTTAAGTTAGTCAAGTCCCGTGGCACGTACACGGCGTCGCCCATAAACCATTCCGATATCCGACGTCACGGAATCGAACAATTTCGCTGCGTGCAGTTGATATAGCCTGAGGATACGCGCAAGTTTTTCAATTTCCAAAGATCACGTTTGCTACCAACATACACATTTATTTAAGGCGACTGTCACCCTCAAATTTTATATATCTCGCTCGTTTCAGTTTCAAGGCCCGTGCATAATTAAAAAAAAAACCGGCCAAGTGCGAGTCGGACTCGCGCACGGAGGGTTACCGTAAGTACTTACCATTATCTATAAAAACGGCAAAAAAATCATGTTTGTAGGGGAAAAAAAATTGTGTATATTTTATTCTATTTTTTAGTATTTGTTAGCGGCAACAGAAATACATCATCTGTGAAAATTTCAACTGTCTAACTATCACGGTTCATGAGATACAGCCTGGTGGCAGACGGACAGACATACAGATAGTCGGAGTCTTAGTAATAGGGTACCGTTTTACTCTTTGAGTACGGAACCCTAAAAAAAAGAGCAATCAAGTATTAATGCATTTTGATCTTTTTTTCTAAATAATTGTTAAAATATCACTTATACTTCTGAAGTACTAGCGAATTAAAGTTGAAAACAGCTTCATTTGAAGATTTTTAACCGACTTCAAAAGAGGAGGAGGTTATATGTTCCACTGTATGTATTTTTTTATGTATGTTCGCCGATTTTTCCGTCAATTGTGGACCGATTTCCAAAATTCTTTTTTTATTCGAATGAGTATACTCCCGAGGTGGTCCCATTGTCACCAATTCAGGATCTGATTATGGGATCCCTGGGAAATTGAGAACAACCCTCAAGTTTTATAGGCACGCGTGTAGTGTTTTCTATTATAACTCGTGTATTTACCCTCGGAAATCGCAATTTTGGTGAAGTGGAACTGATGATGAAGACCTCAGATGACTTATGGAACTCCTCAAAGATGTAAAGTACGTCAAAGATTCTGACATGATTCCGTTGAAGTGGCAACTAACGAAGTGTTAATTCTGAGATCCTTGAGGAATCGACGGAGTTCCTCAAATATTATCAGCCCACAGATAGCGACTTGGGTTTTTTCTATAATAATCAACGCATTTGCTCTCGGAAAGCAGTGCATGTGGTAAATCGGAAAGGAAATGTTCATGTATGTACCTATGCGACTTGGCGAAGTACTGAATTGAAGTCGGTTTAAACTTTGTTTTTATTTAACATATAGTATCTATACCTAGACCGAGTGATTAAATAACTAACCTAAGTTTTCATATGCCTGACCCGGCTGAATATATTATGGGAAGAAACATGTATACCTAGATATTTAAGATCTTATGTATGGTATATTCATTGTGAATAAACCCATTCACATTTTTATAGGTAATTTTTTTATTTTAAAATTTGACATTTCACCAATTTGACCAAAATTTGATCTGTCTGATGATACAGTCAACCAATTTGATTCCTAGGCCATCATAGAACCTTGCCGTTGTCAATGCTATGGCAATACGGGTTACTAGGATTATTGCGTCGCTACGTAGCAGTTAAAGTGACAGGGTTCTACGGTGGCCTAGGAATCAAATTGGTTGACCGTACCTATGTTTTACAAATAAATACATTCATTCGTCTCCAACGAGACATGCGCCTTAATTGAAAATCTTGGTAGTTCTTCGATTCGTATTTTGCTTATGACTCCCATTCCAGAATGAACGATGTCCGTCGAGCAAGGGAAAGATGCAATAAATTGATCAAATTATATTTTACGAAAGCAAAAAAACTAAACTAAGCGCCAATTAAGAAAGTTGTTAGCAATGCGTTTTGAAATTGTGGTCTAGCAAATTACCTTAAACGGTCGTGGGAAAAACCTGTGATTTGGTAGTTGTTGATAATGATAATACAAGTTGGTAAATAATCGAATTAGTCGTGGTATGCATCTAATTGGACTAATTACTCTAATCGTAATCTATTCATCGTTATTTATTATTTTACTCGCACCGTGATAGTAAATTGAACCAATTAAATTATTATCGCGGGAACGCCCAACCAGAGTAAGCCAAGGCTGAGATGCAAAACTGATCGTGTTACACGGTCGCCGCTGAAATACTACTGGCAGTTGGAAAATAAAATTTTGTTATCAATCATGACCCTGACGAGTTAATAATTTCCCATCACGACATCACCTAGACCCGCCACTTATTAAGACTATCATGAATATTATTGACTATCTTAGTGATTGCAAACGTCATTGCCATTAGAATCTACCTACTTAAAACGTAAATGTTGTACAGCCGCAGATGTTTTTTTATGGCAACGAAGTTAAACATAAAAACTATTAAATCACATTACCCTACTTTAGACACAGCAGCACACCATAAAGTAAACGCAAGGTAAAATTCACGAGTGAATGGCTTAGCAGTAATTATGAATGCTCGTAGAGTAGAGGAGAGACACGGCTTTCTGACCGGCGAAGACCTTGATGTCACCTTCGCACTTATTCATATTTACCTAGGCGGCGTATTCAATGAAACCGCAAACCATACGAACTTCAAATTAAACAATTTACATTCTATTGTTCAAAGAAAATCAGCTTTCCGCTTTGATGCGTTGATCTGGCAACTTTCTGAAATGCTCGGCTCGCTATAATATTGCAAAGGGTTTAATCTTCTCGGAAACAATTTGTAACAAAGTTATAACCCTTTTCGAATAAAATGAAAGGTAAGGTTTGTGTAAAGTTCTCATTCGACACGCGGGGCTCAACAGTTTGAATCTTCATGTAGACGGCTTCATAACCTCGACTGCTATTTAGCCTTCGAGTCTAGGTACTTACGATTTGAGTGTCGCGAGGTAACATTGCGAAAGTTGACAACAGCCGTACGTGAGCAGATTGTAGAGGAATCCCATTCTTGTTGTTTGACGGCGCTTTGCATTTCAGTTTCCTTTCTTATTCGAAACTCTCTCTGGTAACGTTAAATGACTCCTTAGGGAATTCAAGTATTTATGCAAGCTGAGGATGTTACTCACAGTTATTATGCCATCTAATGTGGATTTAAAGCCCCTCTGGGCATTTGTTCGCAGTTTATGATTTATTTCGTTATAATATGAGACTTCAAAGAATAAGGTGGAAGTTTTAGGCGGTTCTTTAGAATTTGCGACCCCTTATTCATTATCAGTGTCTGAAGATATTAGAATATATTTCAATTATTACAAATATGTATGCCCGAAAAAGTAACTTTCAGGATATGGTTTGAAATAAAATATTAATTAAGTTTTATTTTAATATATTTTATCGATATCTTCGGGGCGGAATATTACTATGCAAGTACATAACTTACATGAAGTTAAATCGAAGATTTATGTTTGTTTATGATTGATAAGAATTGACACGAGTCTTATGACGGGGGCTCTGTCCAGATAACTTTAAACTGTGGAGTCATTTAGGCAGATAACTCGAGCTGGTGACATCACAAGAAACAATCGTGTGGTGATAATTACAAAGCGTCATTTAGGCCCAGGCGTTAGCTAATGGGTTCGGTAGTAACAATGAGATATTACGACCCACTCGAGGACCTACACGAATAGCGAATTATGTCCATATACGTCTAACGAATGGGCGCGACGACCGCAAGGTTGCGGTAGGTGGCGTATCCTTCTTAAAAGCAAATACACCTAAAACCAAAGTCACCCGAGATACTTTGAGCGTTTATATTTAAACGTGAATGCATTCAGTAAGCTATTTTTTGTATATGACAAAATAGCGCTGTTCGGTGCTACTGTTTGTGGAGAACGACATCCACAATTTCTTCGCTTAAATTTTTAGTTAGACTATGAACCGCAATTTGTAAGCCTAGGTGTCTTAAGTACATAGGTACCTACTAATAACACACCTAACAAAGCAAATTTTGATTTAGAATAATAATGTGAGCAACGATGCGGACATTACATTCACTACTCGCGAAACCCGAAATAGAAAGTGTTCCTTGAGCCGTCTGTCTCACGCGAACCTCCATTGTGCAGGAAATTAACAAAGCCCGAGACAACACAAGTCCTTACTGTCTAACAAGTATCAAGCTTAGTTCGGGCCATTATGAATAACGCAATTAATCTTCGTCAAAACAGCGTTTGATAGAAGCCCGATGTCTGCAGACTCGTGTTGCGGTCTTACAGAACACTAGCCTTCCGCCTCGTGGCATTGTACATCGATTTACGTTTTCTAGCAGCTTGTTCAATGCCACAGCGTTGTAAATTATCATTATCGATATTAATTGTGGTTTAATTACTACTGTTTTGCGCATCGAGTATATCCTATGTATTGCGAATTCATTACGTTTGAATGGAAACGAGCTTTTCATAGTCCCGTCGTAGTCACTATGACTGAGCTCTTGAACGCAAGTGTGGCCTTCATCAGAAATTATATTACAACTGATGCTCTATACAAAGTTATATCTACGTACGAAGTGGTTAGCGACAAAGCCGTCTTTCAACCACTTCTTCTTGCTAACTATTGTTGTTTCAGTTTTAGAGGACTTAGTACCAGTGTATTTCAGTCATTTGCGTAATTACTCATTAATAATGTTTCAGAACGCGCGGAGAACACTCAACGATATTTGACCGTGGAGGTGAAAACAATTATCTACTTATTTGGGACTCGCGCTGATTGAATTGTTCATGAGATTAGTTATTTACTTAGTTACATAAATGAAGAGCACAAAATATACACCCTTTATTTTTTACTCATTAAGAATTAATTCTGCTGGATCTATGTAATTATTTTCAATAGCTGGATGGAAATTATAACTTTTTAAGAAACTGATATTCATTTTACAGTTAACTATTCCACGCCAGCTCGAGTAAAGAAAATACCTAGTTATCTTAGCTAACTTATTACTTATATATATTTTTTAAATGCTTGGTTGATGCAAACCGATTGGGTTTACAAATTATTTATGAATATGAATACATATTATGAAACAAACTCTCACAATGTTTTCTGTAATTTATTAAAATTTCACAGAACATGTGGATGTAGTAGGTAACTAATAACCACTTGTTTAGAATTACAAAAGATCGCATCTTAGCGGCAACGTGTTTATAGCATTACAAGACGCTCAACGATTTTCCTATGACATTAAAGTTATGCCCACCATAAAACCTGTGACGAGTTCCAAGCGCGAGAGTGGAGGAGGTATAAAGATTAATGACCGTCACTTCATAAGAGAGGATAGTTACCCCGCGCGGTCATATCCGCACTCTATAAATACTTGAGAATTTCTCAAGATATTTTTGTTTATTTCAGAGCGAGCTATTTTAGTAGTAGGTTGAATGGCCATTTAGACTTCAAGGCCTAGAACTCACGGGTCCAGGCGAGTTGGTGAACCGAGCGGCTGGAGGGCGACGGGTGAATGCCACCAGTTACAAGTTTTTTGCCATCGACATTCGCTAACGTGGTGGTGGCTTATCCAAGCCGGATGAACGATACTCGACAAGCAACTCGATAAATTATCACGTTAAAACATTAGACGAGTGACCACTATTCTAGAAACTTTTTAAAAGGTACTGTAGTAACAAAGTTTGTTCACCGGTCCCAGTGAAAACACAAAGTGCTTTACGACCGTCCTATACTTTCACGCCATAGAAATATCCAAGTTATCTCGGTGAAAAAGAAAATAAAGATATCTCGGTAAAAGATAACAAGTTACACCTGCGGGGAGCCGGAATAACTAGCTATAACTAGGTAAGAGTAAACCTTTGTTCTTTCGTCCGAGGCCCGAGTCGACGAAAAATTATCTTTTTACTTTTTTGCTGACGCTCGCGGAGCGGAGCGGTTCAGGTAGGCTGCTCGGTATAATAATAAGAATGAGCGTTCCTTCGCGAGTACTCGTCCTCCACACCGGGGCGCCTAAAGCTTCAAGAAAAACATGATATTGTGCAAACTGTATTAGAAGCTTTTAATAATCGTTATTTGAATTCAAAACTCTCATGTTGAGACGGCGAGATGAGAGAATGATGCAGCCACTATAATAGAAGCTGGTTTACTTATTATACCAACAATTTTCATCAAATATCATTTTTTTTTAAGTTATTAAAAATGGTTGGCTAGTTAGCGACACTATATTATTAGCGCCATTTCCGAAAGCGTTCAAAAATGTATTCCACCGAGTAACAAAATTGTGTGGAATTTTCATAACTGCGTGGAAAGATTTAGCAGAATTTGGGTTAAAATTGGGATTGATAATAATGCACAGTATTACCAGCCACCAATTTTTGATAATTTTTAACCGCCAACTTACGATTACAGACTGATCAACGTTAAATATGGCGCCGGCAGTTGTCATTCCATAGAAAATTGTCAAACTTATCATAAAGACTGTATCGTTTGTTATAAATACAAGAAAAAAATGCAACAACTTTTTTTAAATTATTTATTGACATACTAAAATCAATCAACTCTATGTACAAAATAATATGGACAACTCGAATAGTACCATAAAAAGCCCAAATTATTAATTTCTGGCCAGTTTTCTAATTTTTTGCCTCATGGTGCCCATTAATGACCGGACAGCGACTTTGTCAAAAGTTCGAGCCACCTTATTCCAATCTGACCGAAACTGTTGCTCTGTATCGGCACTACGGGCTGTTTTATGTAGTTTAGCTTTCATTATAGCCCAGTAGTGTTCAATCGAACGAAGCTCTGGACAATTCGGTGGATTTAACTCTTTGGCCACAAAATTTACATTATTGTCTTTATACCATTTTACTACCTTAGCCGCGTAATGGCAAGACGCTAAGTCAGACCAAAATACAGTTTCGGAGTTGTGCTTTTTGATCATCGGCAATACTCGTTTCTGAAGGCACTCTTTCATATAAATATCGGCATTCATCGACGAGGTCGTGAAAAAAGTAGTTGACTTCATTCCGCATTCACAAATGGCCTGCCATACCATGACTTTCTTGCCGAACTTCTCAACGCAAATGGATTTTTCAGCCTCTGTGATTTCTGTTCCCTCACGAATAGTGTAATACTGGGGGCCTGGCAAAGACTTGTAGTCCAGTTTTACATACGTTTCGTCGTCCATTATTACACAGCTGTGTTTTTTCGATAAAATCGAGTCATTTAATTTTCGGAATCGTGTCTTAACAGATGCTTTTTGTTTTTGACTTCTTTTCGGCTGTTTCTGTTTTTTAATGTCTTTAAATCAGGGATCGGAAACCGGTATTGTTTGTATGGGAACGAAAACGGTTCTTTTTCGTTCTTTTGATAATAATTTCATTTCTAATTGGGCAATCTAATAATACGCACTCGTTACCTCAAAACACAACTGAGTCCTACATGTGAAGTATAAAATAGTTCGAGATTTGTGGTAAACCGAGGTTTTAGCAACTAACCGGTTCCGATCCCTGCTTTAAATTATTCCTTTTCTTTGCACGTTGTACCATCCCGATACTCGTACCAACTTTTTTCGCGACATCTCGGACATATAGCTCTCTATTAGATGCGAATAATTTTACTATCTTTTGGTCCAGTTTTGGATTGGACGGACCTGGTTTTTGGCCTGGCCGTTGTTGGTCCTCGAAGGTATAATCCTCCCCGTACTTACGGATAGCAGTTTGGACGGCTCCAACACTAACATTTGTGCGAGTTTTCGGTACGTAATACCTTTAACCGAACACCATTTGTCCACAATAGATTTTCGCTTTTGCGGTGTAAGACCCCTCATTTTTTTATTGGAACAAGTTGAGCAGAATAAAGATATCGGATCTATGACAAATGTCAATCAATTGTCTTGTATCAGAATATTTTTAAATGAATAGACAACTTATTCCTGCCAGAGCTAACTTGTATTTATAAAAAACGATACTTTACATTCAGATTTTAACGAACACCGTTTACAATTGCAGACGATTTGGTGCAAACCAAAGGCAAATTAAGTAGTTGAGGGATAAGGTTACGTAGAATATGTTTGTGAGATAAACTCGCTAAAAACCTTCACACTCTTACTTTTCAGAGAAACATTCCGTAGCGTCATGTATGTAGGTATATCAAAGGTTTTTTTTAGAGCACCCTCCCCCTTTGTGTGGGGCATTGTTGAAGAAGTCTTTACAAATGCGGTAATGCGTCTCCGTAACATTTTCTTTAGGGAAACTTTCCAAGTTAGGGAGAGAACATTTTAATTCTAATATAATGACCGAAGCTAAATGTATCGCGAGTAGGAGACATAACATAAACTTAACTAATGGCGAGTCGCATCTATCTTTTTATCGTCTATAGAAGACTGCGGCGCTACCACGAAAATCGAAAGTCGAAGTTCGTATAATATCTGCATCCCTGTCACGTCACTCGAGTAATGTGAGTGCGATAGAGATGGAGATACCCGAATTTCGAAGTTCGTGGTTATAGCTCTGGTCCTAATCATTGGTGAAAAAATAAGTCGCTTTTGAAGCTTAATTTACTTTTATTGATGATAAATCTTCTGCACTCTAGAAAGGTGAACTGTTAATATCCATATAATAGTCTGACTTATATGGGGCACTAGCAAAGTCGCTGAAATACACTCCCCATCCCTTTCTTTGGCTATCATCTCGAAAGGGATGAGTTGTTCACCGTTGGGGTGGGGTGAAAATTTGCAACAAAAACGTGTTTTTTTTGCATGTGCCTTACATACAATACCTTGAATTTAACATGAAACACTCAGTTATTCCTCCATTTACCTGAAACAATAAAACAGTGGGTCAATATACCTATAATATTTTAAAGAGGAGGGTTGTAATTCTTGTAGATTTGTATGTATGGGGCAATCTCTGGAACTGTTCATCCCTATTCAAAATTCATCACTATTATACAGGGTGTTACTTAATTTGTGATACAAAATGTGAATCTACTTATCCATGATTCTGAACAACTTTTACTATGGGACCAACTTTATACTATGCAAAAAAAACAGGCTATTCATACATTTCCGTCAGTCTAAAATGAGCAAAGTGTTTGAAATAGTTGAGTTTTTTTTTGCAATACAACGATGGTCCCATAGTAAAAGTTTTTCTCATGGATAGATTCACATTTTGCTATTTTGTATCACGAATTAAGTAGCACCCCGTATAGAATGGCCCTACGGGATGGACATAAGCTATACTTTATCCCGCGGGTTTGCCTGCGTTCGTTGTAATAGGCGGGCGGAGCCACGCGAGCAGTCGTAGGTACATACGGGTAGAGGGTCGGGTTGCATAACGTTTAAAAGGCATATTGTTGATAGGCATACGTGGATTCGTCATACTCATCATTACGCATAATTGTAAATAGTCATACATTTAAGCGCATACCGTTTTGAACCATAATGTTTGAGAACATAATGTGTATTGCGCATACATTTGAGGCGCATAAAATTATTTAAGCATACTTTGGACATATAATGGACATAAATTGGTTGCTCATAAAACTATTTAACCATACTGTAGAAACGCATAAACTGCAATACGCATAAGCGTATGTTCTCTTTTGTGTTGGGTCACAGCAAGTAAGTTCTCTTTTATGTTGGGTCACAGTTCTAGGTCAGAGTAAAGCAAAGGGCAGTCAATATACAAGTTTACAAAAGTGTTTTAACAACAAGTTATTCCGCTCTTTTATAAAAAAAAATAACCTCGAAGACGAACGCGGGAGCAAGCTCCCGCTTTCGTCTTCTAACCTATCCGCGAAGCCGCGATCCGAGTCGGTTTTGCCACTAAGTCCCTGTTCCCTACTTCCTACGTGAAAACTTGAACTTTATACACCACTATCTTGGCGGCATTGGTTGATCTCTAAGAAAAGTGTATTTGTTATATATTAAAAATACTTACTTGCAATAATTTTTCGTAGCTTTAAAAAAAACACCCATACCACCATCTTAAGTCCTTCATCATAATTTATGCAAAACGATCATTATGATTGTAATTATAATCACCATTATTATTGCTTGATAAATGTATGACATTTACAATTATTACTAAAAATAATTATAAATATCATTATTATGACTAAATAAATGTATGCTATTCTACATTATGGTTAAACCAATTATGACACCATATAATTATGACAGGGAACAATTTATGCCAAAAAAAAAAACATCAACTTTATGCGTAGTGGTATGACAATCGATATTATGACAATAGTTGTTATGCAACTAGATGGCCATCCCGTATATACATATGTGTATGTATTTTTATTTGATGAAGCCAAGCTTCGCATAGTTAAGGTAGAAACAACTGGTATTTCATAAAGATCTTCCTATAAAGGAGCATTCCACGGAAAAGTCCACCGTTGTCCCGTACAAACACGAATTTTCAGAAAATTTGTAAGTTTTGGAGTTTCTTTTTCTGCGACAATAGAGTCAAATTACAGTCAGAATTATAATATTCCAATTAAAATTGCAAAGATAACTCTATAGACAGAGATATACACGCGTTTGTACGGGACAGCTCGTGGAATGCCCCTAAAGATGTTAATACGTAGTATTCATAATGAACATTTATGATTAATACAATCAATGATTGGCATGCCAAAGACAGCTGTCTCTTTATATTGGCATATGTTGGCATTGATAAATACACCTACTTTTAGAGAAACATCAACTATGTCATTGAAGTGACATTAGATTATTAACCTTTTCACCGCCAAAGACGGCCATTCACGTCATCGTGCCATTCGTGCCCCTGACGCCAGAGCCATAAAATAAAGATAATATTATACCAAACATTATAATAATACCAAACATTATAAAAAAGTTCTAGAAGTGGTTTTTGGACGGTCGTCATTTGCCGTCGGTGGCGTCCGTCCGTGGCACGGCGAGTCACTTCGCCAGCTGGCGGTCAATAGGTTAAAAAAACCCCACACACATCAGTGACTAATAGGTAGGTTCTTTCACAAAAAACTTAACATAATGATATAACCTGCATTTCCTACTTTATGCAAAAGTGAGAGGGATGAACATTTTGACCCCTAATTTTTTTTTCTTTATTGCACGAGACCAGATCGAAGTTACAGCGGCGCTACCACGAACTTCGAACTTCGTATATCTCCGTCTCTATCACACTGATGGTTTATGGTACTCGAGCGACCGAAACGGAGATATACGAAGTTCGAGATTCGAAGTTCGTGGTAGCGCCGCAGAATTCTTAAAAAAATTGCCACTATATTTTTTACGAGATTTTCTACAACTTTTATGTTATTTCTACTCAGAAGCACAATCTCTTTCCATCCCGATAGGAGAACAAAAGTGAGAAAAAAAATTCCATACATTTATGAACTTTCATGTTGTGTTACAATCTTTATACAAAGTATATATACGGGAAATGGTAACACAAGCGAAAAAAAAACATTCAGACATTTTTTTGTCCTAATAGTGTCGACATCATTAAACTCCTTCAACTTACCTTCCACTCAATTGCTCAAAGGTTAGCTGAAAGAGATCCCTTATAGGGATAAGTTCGCCTTTGTACCTACTGTAATCATATACTATAACTAGGTATATCATGTTTATGTTTTACCTTTCTGTGTACAATAAAGTGCTATACATACATAAACTCCTACAAATTTTTACAATTAATAATAGTGGCTTATTTTTAGGGTTCCTTACTCAAAGAGTAAAACGGGACCCTATTACTAAGACTTCGCTGTCCGTCCGTCCGTCTGTCTGCCGTGAACCGTGATAGCTAGAGAGTTGAAATTTTCACAGAATATGTATTTCTGTTGCCGCTATAACAACAAATGTTATGTTATGTTATAGCATTTGATCGTGACATCCAAATGTTGTAGTTTCTTATTTGGTTATTAGTATGGTTTGATTATTTATTTTGGGTGTCCGCTTGCCAGTCGGCAAAGGCCTCCTCCAGCCTTCTCCACTCATGTCTATCTCTGGCAACCCTGCTCCAGGTGACACCAGCAACAGGCCTGATGTCGTCGTCCCATCTTTTGGTCTGCCTGCCTCTCTTTCTTTTGCAGCCTCTTGGGTACCACTGGGTTACCTTTTTACTCCACTTATCTATACCTCTAATAGTGTGGCCGGACCACTTCCATTTATGCCTCCTAATTTTTGTGACAATGTCCTGCACCTTGGTTTTGCTTCTTATGACTTGGTTCCTTATCCGATCAGCTTTTCTTACCCCTAGCATACTTCGTTCCATGGAAACTTGGCAGATGCATAGTTTATTTAAATGATTTTTTGTAGGGGCCCATGTTTGGCTTCCATACATAATGCATAAGTATGGGAAGGATGCAGGTGTTGAATACCTTACTCTTAGTGCCAATGTGGAGGTTTTGGTCCTTCATTACTTCTTTCATGGCCCAATATTTCTTCCATCCACTACCAACTTCTATTTCTCTGTTAGTGATGTCTTTATTTGAGATTATTTGTCCCAGATATGTATATTCGTTCACATACTCGATTTCATTTTGATCTACGCAAATTCTTTTCTCTACGCCATTTGTGAGAACTTTTGTTTTTTCCCGGTTCATTCTGAGACCCATAAAAAAAAAAAAAAACAACAACAAATACTAAAAACCAAATAAAATATTTTTTTAAGGGGGGCTCCCATACAACAAACGTGATTTTTTTGCCGTTTTTATAGATAATGGTACGGAACCCTTCGTGCGTGAGTCCAACTCGCACTTGGCCGGTTTTTTTGAAATGATCTCTGCTAACTCTTAGTTGAGGAAGCAGGCAGCACCGAAAAATTGTCCTTTCTTTTGACTCAAATGCAAAGGTCCACATCTTAGCATTATAGTGACTTTACAGGCAGTTTTGCAGTATCTCCAGGTTATTCTAATAAGAAATTTGAATATGACCATAATGGCTTATTGTTAGGTTCAGACAGCGGCAGAAGTAGCTACGCGTATGATCAAAATGGTCCATAAGTAAAACACTTTTTTATTATTTATGTAGTTATGTACAGTCGAGTTCGAAAATATGTGCACGGGCAAAGTGATCTAAAATATGTGAACCCGACTTTATTGCGAAGGGCGTAAGGTTGCTTAGATATTTTTGAACCTTTGGGAACGTACATATATTTATGAACTCGACTGTAGTAGTGGAGTGTTCGAATGGACATACCATATTTGAAATTTGTAATATTAATTTAGTTTGCAAACTTACTTAGCTAAGTTTGATGAATCCTATTCACTTATAATTTGTTTGTTATGAGAAAACTATTAAAAATAATTGTAGATTTCAATAATGTATTATTTAGTTACCCTTTTTGTAAACTTACACCACTATGTGGCAAGGAAGGTTTTTCTCAAGTTTTATGAACACATCTGCTAATTTATGGCAATAAATTGTGTACATCATTTTGAGCACTTCACCTGCATAGCTACTGACTGCACATGCATGATATGCAAGCTTAGAAAAATATCTTAAATTTTCAAAATGTGAGGCTTTTGCCAATGTGTACATCACCCACTGCAAGACAAATAATGTACCCCTTGAATGTCCTCAAACCTGCGTATGCAAAGGACATGAATAAAGCACATATTTTAATAATAACATGAATATATAAAACTAAAGTAGCTATGACATCAACTAGCCGTAATCTTCACATACAAACAATAGAAACAGTTAAGTTACAGCAGTTCCATTTTTAAGTATTTGGATGTTTATGTAAATACAAGCTTAAGATATATCTGCCATGATTCTTAAAAAGGTAGTCATCTACAAGGAAATTGTATGCAAAAGACTGCCTTTTTAAACATATGGCAGATATTACTGAGAACTTGTTTGTTTTATTAGTGGTGTGTTGTGTGGAATACCTATTTAGCTGGTAATTGGTATTATTCATTCTTTCTGCCCAGACCTTGCTATGAATGCCATTGAAATGGAATCCTTGTAGCCCCGTAGCAGGATAGTTCTATGTTCTGTAGTATAAAAGGTTATCAACAATAGTCACTAGGGTTGCCATCACAGCAACCTCATGTGGCTAACAACTATATATGACGGAATAACCCAAAAACAAGGCAGTAAGGAGAGACAATGAGGGTTCCAATACCACTGAGAATCCAAAGGACTATAATGGTCACCATTGTGAACTATTATAAAACAGATTTGAACATTGAAATGCTATCAATTAATAATGTGCTGTGGCTTTGGAAAATGTTTTACGTTTAAAAAAAAATAGTATTGAATGTCATGAAATTAAAGTCAATAGGTATATAATAAACAACTCTTGCTAATTGCAGTGAACACTGTCATAATAGAGTCATTTATCAATGTTTTGATAATTATATAGTTGCTACCTACATAACACGCGTATCGTATAAACATATGATTGTATCGCAAAGTAAGGTTTTTTGATGCGCATTGTGAAGGATGACGAGGTAGTACAAGTACAGTACAAATTGTACAGCTGTTCATTTCAATAACTACTTAATAACAACAACTACAAGAATTGAATACGATTGGTGACGATCGCTACTAAAATAGCACCAGTTCGTCAGCAGATTACGAGAGACTCAATCATTAAACTGAACAATGACTTTGTTTATTATGAGTTAACACATCTATTTTAGGACAAAATGTAGCTGGAGGAAAACGTGTCTTTATATGGTAAACAACAACACATTTAGAGGAAAATCGTTTCATACAGTCATTTACAATTAATTGATGCCACTTAATACAGCTGAGAACTGACTCACAACAAAGATTCACATACCTATCACCTATAGCCATTCTAACCTCAACGTAATTCCTTACTAATAAGACAAATGAGAAGAGTACAGATGGAAACGTTGCCCACATTCAAGAGATCGATTTTCTTGCTTCTAACTTTGATGAAGAAGCTCAAATTCGAGCAATTCCCATGACCGCCAGGGATTATCGACCCATGTGGCTAGCAAAACGAATGTTTACCCCACATGCGCCTTAAAATCCAACTAAACCAAAATTAGAATAGACTAGGTGTAGGAATAATAGAATTCTTTTAAAGAAGGAAAAAGCACTGGCAAACAGATCGATTTCCAATTTTTCGCTGTAACCGAAGCGTCAGTAGGAACAATGAAAACTTTTTTACCTTCGTTTTCGTGACTCCACGGTGCCGCTTTAGTTTCCCAGCCTAGAGTACAGTTATTCACAGCACTTATCATCACAATACTATATTATATTTTATTACTATGTCTACCATTAAAATAATAGTTGCTTTAATTTTAACAACAAAAAATACACAAGCAGGTTATTGCAAGCAAGGGTTCGGACATGACACAAAACAAACCAATCCAATAGAAAAAGAGAAGGAATAAAAACGCGACGCGCACGCGTCTAGCCAACCACGAACCCGCAAAAGTGCTCAGTCGGTAAAACAGATAACATTTACAGACGGGTAGGGATGTTCATTGAATGCTTTTGTTGCGTTTAAATCGATACCGCTTACATTCTTACATTTTGCAAAAAAGCAAAAAAATATATATTTGCATCTTTTCTCTCGCGTAAGTGAATCTTTACTACTCATAACAGTGATAACTAAAAAGAGATTGGATAAAATCCGTTACTACTAAAATGTATAGTTTTGTTTCCATTATGAGTAACTTTTACTTCGTTTGGTTACTTTTGTTTATATTTACAACACTATTCGGTAAAGCAGATTTAACAAGCGTGTCGCCACCTTCCGGCACTGTTCAAGGATTTTCAAGTTTCAGGGTGGGCTTGAAGGGACAGTGTTTCATATAAAAGTCGACAGATGGCGCTGTACAGTCACAACAGCGCCATCTACATTATTTGTTTAATATTACAAGGAGCGCCGCTTAGGATAAAAGTAAACGAGTGCTCTTCCGTAGTAAAAAGAGATGGCGTAAAATTAAAAGAGAAGTTTCAATAGTACATTACTTACCTAGGGCGGTTAAACAAAGAATGTCTCAGATCGCAGGTATTTGACGCCCGAGCCGAAGGCAAGGGCGATAAATATGCGCTCTGAGGCTTTCTTTATTACCGCCCGTGGTAAGTACAAAATTTTATGTCTCTATCTGGCCAGGAAGTGGGGTTTTCCGCACGCATAGCGTGCGGTAATTCCTACTTTCTGGCCAGGTATGACGTAAAATATATCATCATCATCATCATTTTCAGCCTGTAATCGCCCACTGCTGAGCATAAGCCTCTCTTCGCGTACGCCACTTATAAATAATAATAAATAAATAAATAAAATAATGTTTATTTCATTTAACAAATAAATAGGGTTCAGTTTAGAGTAAGGTTGAGGTCTCCTAGTAGGTATAGAGATACCTGTATCAGGAGATCTCGCTCTTCCAAAGATAGTGAGTACATAATAAAAACCTATAGTTAAATTTAACTTTAACGTAGATTTTTTAAATTATAATGAATTAATAAACAAAACCAGACCAGTGCGAGTCGGACTTGCCCACCGAGGTATCCGTACAAAATTACAAATGTATAGTTTTCAGATTTTTCCCTTTACTTGTTGCATATAAGACGATGTTACTTGCCTTGTTGCCTTTCATAGTTCTAGGTCGGCCATACCTCAACCTTTTTTCTACGAGGGCCGCAATGACATTTTAGCTAGTGGCCACATGGTACATATAAAGTTATGGTTTTTATACTAGGATCGCATGGTGTCTAGTCTTGCTTGTGACGGGAAGGTGCGGGGGGTGTGTGTCCGCGTGGGCTCGCCCTTCGGGCCTTCGGCCCTCGGGCTCGCGTAGAGAGCGAGCTCTGAAGGGACGCTTCGGGCCTTCGGCCCTACGCGAAGCTCGGCCTTCGGCCCTCAGGTTCGCTTAAAGACACTTGGGGGGCGTAGGGTTTCCGCAAGCGCGCTCTGAAGGGACGCTTCGGGCCTTCGGCCCTACGCGGAGCTCGGCCTTCGGCCTTCGCCTACCACGAAGCTCACCTTCGGGCCTTCGGCCCTCAGGTTCGCTTTTAAGACACTCGGGGGGTAGTGAGTAGTAGCACAACCTTAAACTCCCGCAGCTCGGCCTACGGCCTCGCAGGACGCTTCGGGCCTTCGGCCCTACGCGGAGCTCGGCCTTCGGCCTTCGCCTACGTCGAAAGACACTCGGGGGCATAGTCGCACAGTCCTATACTCCCGCAGCTCGGCCTACGGCCTCGCTGGACGCTTCTGGCCTTCGGCCCTACGCGGAGCTCGGCCTTCGGCCTTCGCGTGCCTCGAAGCTCACCTTCGGGCCTTCGGCCCTCAGGTTCGCTTGTAAGACACTTAGGGGCTAGAGATAGTAGCAACACCTTGGGCTCCCGCAGCTCGGCCTACGGCCTCGCAAATTTGTTTTGCCCATACCGTCCGCCATTTTGGATTTTTTCCAATTTTTTTTCTTTTTACAACTCTTGGCCCCCTCAAGTCTCCGCATGCCAAATCTCGGCGCGCTGTGACCAATTTGAAATTTCAAAAAAAAAAAAGTTTTTTTTTTCGGCCAAAAAAAGCGGTTGTACTCTCCTTGAGAACCTTTATGACATTTGGTCGAGACCCCTATTCAAAAGTCAAGCGGTTTGGCCGGAAAAAAAAATCAAAAAAATTCCCCATACAAAATTTTTTTTAAAGCTAGAAACTTTTTTTTTTGGTTTTCAGAATTTAGAGCCATATAGGATCCCGCTAGCCAAATTTCAGCGCTCTAGGACCATATTGAAAAAAAATTAAAAAAAAAATTGTTTTTTTTAATTTTTTTTCCGCCATCAAAAACTGCACGCGGTTCCCTATAACATTTGGTCGAGCACCCCTAACCTAGCTGTTACCGTTTAGCCGGGCAGTAGAGCATTTTTTTACCCAGAGCCAAATCTCAAGAAGTCAGATTTTTTTGGTAGTAACCTTGCCGACCTCTATACACCCATATCAAAATCTCACCCCCACCATGACTCCTTCCCAGAGATCAATTGTGTCAGGAGAAATGAATCGTATTGCAGCTTTATATACCCACGCCACTCGCCTTTTAAGACCCTTCTTATACAACAGTTGCATAAAATACTATTAATATCTATAGATACTAGACTAGAGACCCACTTGAGTTTTGACAGCTGTTCCAAATTTTAACTCATAACGATACCGATAATCTGTACTGTAATAATATTACTTATAGTTGTTATTTTCTAAGCCGTCCGTTCTGCAGTGCGGCGTTCTTTAGTGCGGAACGGACGGCTTAGAAAATAACAACCAGTACAGATTTTACCTACTACCACAGACAAGAAAGTTGTCATAGTAAAATTGGTTGTAATAATGCTGGTCATTACCGACGGTTTCTGAACGCATTTTAGAGCACTAATGATATGTGCGTAGATAAAGATCTTAAAAATATTATTTTCTCAAACATGCTCGGAAATGTATGCGTTAATGTCACGAAATGAAGACATGAAGTTCCTTGTTTATGGCTGCCTACATTACTTCTTGGCCTAGGCCAAGAAGTAATGTATGAAAACCCTAACTAAAAACATTATTGGCCGCTACTCTAACTTTTTAAATTTGCTTACTGATATTAAACAGACAAAGGAAAAAATACATACTGCCAACCACCAATACTTTTTTTTAATTGTTTTAGTTTTTTGTAAAAAAAAAATTGTTAGTATTTTACATTTTTTTTGTTATTTTTCGTTTATTTTTTAGTGTTGTTTATCGTTTTTAATGATTTAAAAAAAAATCTTTTCTTTTCTTGATGTTTGTCTATTTTTTAATGTTAAAAATGTTGTAGGGTCTTTTATGTTATTTTTAAGTTTTTTTTTATTTATTTTTCCTTTTTGTTTTACTTTTTTTAATGTTTTTTGTTTTTTTTGTCGTTTTTTTTTCAAGTTTTCCATTTTGTTTTACTTTTTTTAATGTTTTTTTTTTCATTTTTATTGTTTTTTTTAATGTTTTTCTTTTTTTCGTTTTGTTTTTTTGTTTTTTTTTTGTTTTTTAATGTTTTTTTTTGTTTTTTTCCTTTTTTTTGTTTTTTTTAATGTTTTTTGTCTTTTTTTTGGGCGTTTTTTTAGTTGTTTTTTTTTTGTTTTTTTTGTTGTTTTTTTTTGTTTTTTTAGTTGTTTTTTTTAAATATTTTTTTCCTTTTTGTTTTACTCTTTTGTAATGTTTTTTTAATATTATTCTTTTTTAATGTTTTTTTTTCTTTTTTAGATTTTTTTATCTTGAATCTTTCTCACTTTAGTGAGGTGTAAAGGATTCTATATTTAAACCACTCACATTCGCTAGCTCGTGTTTCAATTCCACACTCGCGGTTAAATTATAACTGCACCCTTGTATAACAAATAACTATTTCAAAATCAAAAATCAATCAATTATTTATTCTGCAAATAGGCCACAAGGGCACTTTTACATGTCAAATGGTGTTCTACAATATAATATTAATAATCTTACACAATAATCATTTTAAAATTGCAGATTTTAACTAATTAGTACCTAAATGGTTACAAACTAAATGTCACTGAATGAAAACTAGAACAATCCAAAATTGTAAAATATTATCAAATACATTCGATATAAGGTCTGTATCAGAATTAACAATAAGTTTATGATATAATTTAGTACCCCAGAGATGTATAATGTCTCTGAGCATCCAAATACAATTAATAATTATTCTAATGTTCTTATAGAGATGTATACTGTCCCTAAGCGTTAAAACAGAAAAAAAAGGATCATTAATGTAATATTGTCAGAGATGTACAGGGTCAATAACAATAAAACGTGTCAAGAACAGAATGATGTCTCTCGTCAAAATAATGATAATAACACTAGTATTTAGGTAGTTACTATGCCCTTGCAAGCATGAACAGACCGGACTCCACAAACAGCACCCGATCACGAGTATGACGCATATCTCAGCCATCGATTCAATCGATCAAATCGTTTGAGAAAAGCACTATACAAGCCTCGGCCGGAACAGGGATTGCTGGACTCGTTGTATCCTCCTTGTCTAGCCCAAACTCGTCCATCAATCCCTTACTTCACGGCCTTTGCAGTAATGTACTATTTTTATAATTTTAAGATAAACAGTTATTTAAGGAAATAGGCGAAAATTGACCATTTCCTCGCCCCCCCTTATCTCTTATAGTACTGGGCCTAAAAATTTGGAAAAAATACAGAAAATAGTTTTTTACCTATAGATTGCAGGAAAACCTATAAAAGTCTATGTTATTTGAAGTAACACCGTTTAACCAGTACGAATATTTATAAGTAGTTCGCTGAATGGCCGAATAATTTAAATTTAAAAAAAGCATAGAAACGGTAAATGAAAGAGTTTAGAAATAAATTATACCTTTTTAAAAAGAACATATTCTATTATTTACTTCAGTCATACATATCTTGGCGATAAAGTGTGTAGTTTTTGAGAAAACTAAACATACAGCTGAAAAAATATAAAAATTATTAAAAATGTTCGTCTTTGGTGGCATATTGCGTTGAAACTATAAGTGATATCGCTTTTGTATGTATTAAAGGTTTATAGTTAATTTATCAAGGATTATTTTGTATTTCTACATTTTTTATTTATCATGTACGGTTTTCTTTTAAAATGGAAAATACCGCGCTCCGGGACATTTTCAAGGACGCGGGGGGGTGAAGCTCGCCCCGAAGGGGAGGGGAGAGTAGATACAATTTAACTTTGCTCTATAACCTACATATCCTGATAGATAAAAGTTCTCTATTAATTTTGCCAAATTTTCCATACATTTGAATCTAGTTTTCTTGAACTAAAGGCTCGGCGGGCCGTTGAGTATAGCTGTTATATTTCAACGGGAAGTACCCTATACATTTTTAACTCGGCCATAAATTAGCCATTTAACCCCTCGACTTAACTATCCACCCTCGCCGGTGGCTCGGGTGGATATAAACGTCTCAGGTTGAATGTTGTACAATCTACTGTTGATTCCCTCGAAAGTGTCGAAATAATACCCTTTTTTGCGGCATAAACGGCAGTATCTTTTTTTTACGTTTCTATTTAGAATTTAGATTTTTTCACAGCTTCAAGGGACTGTAGACCTGAGTATATTTACAGGTTTTTATTTCAACTTGATACCTTCACGCGTTCCCGAGATAAAGGGTCTTGCTTGACAGACAGACGGACAACAAAGCGATACTATAATATTCCATTTTTTCCTTTCCAGGTACGGAACCTTAAAAAGTACGGTTAAGACTTATTCAATTCAATTCAATTCAATTATTTTATTTCAGGCATAGAACCCATATAGTGTTAGTCCATATAGGGTTATAAAGCTATTATTTAACGGCCTACCCTAATTTACAGTAAAGGTGCTTGAAAATGTCGGGTCGTGTCGTGTAACACAAATTTTACGACAACCCGAAATTGTTGATGAGCGTCGCTTAATTTCATGGCAAATTACCAGACAAGATGGGGATTTCCGAAGCTGGGGAAAATAATTACCACGCATCCCGGATTTAAACATTTATAAATCATAAAGGGCTTATTCCGTCACATCTGTATCTACTCCAAGGTATTCCTAGGCCTGTATTTGCCAGTGATAGGTACTCGTAAAGTCAGCATAGTCTGGGCTAATTTCTAATATAGGTAAGTCAGTGTTCATCGTACAGAGAAATAAAAAGAAAGGCAGAATGTAGAACAAGTTGGAAATTACTCCACCGACAAGAGCTTAGCTCTTAAATAAGAAGAAAGAAGTGTTCACCACCTACTTTTTTTATAGGTAAGTAAGGTAAACGTCCGAGTGCTCGACGCGGTACTAGTATATGGCATGGGCACTTTATGTCAAAGCAATATGGGATAAATTCGAACTGACAGGATTTTTCTTCATTCAAATTTAAGCCATGTCACTTTTACATAGAGTGCCCATGCCATATACTCGTACAGCGTCGAGCACTCGGACGTTTACCTTACATACGTTCGGCTAAGAAAGTGGTCTATCATACATAATTTTATTTTCTGTGAGATCTGATTGTCGCTAAGGTTAATGTCATAATATTATTGCAAGTGGAAATCAATCTTGATGTTTCATGACGTTCAAATGAACCTCGACCGTAGGGTGGTAGACCACATTTTTGGCCAACTGTACATAGAAAATGTTCATTGATTTACTATTCTCTATTGTTTCTTTGGACTCCATTATCATCATTTTCGGCTGCAGCTTGTGATCGCTTACTGCTCAATAGGGACAATAGGATGTAGGAAGATAGGTTCTCATTGAACAGATACCTACCTAAGGTAAGGTAGGTAGTACCTACCTTACCTGCTTGTCTCGTTTCTGAAATATGTCTTACTCATCGTCGACCGTACGTTCAATGAAGGCAAGGGACAAAATGCGATTTTTCTGTAGAGCCCGACACAGTTTTTTTGAGTAGGTAAATCAATCATAACTTTCAGTTAGTTTTGACCATTTTGGATCTAATTTTACCAAAAATTCTAAAGTTTAGTGCTTTTTCCTCCTAATACCTAAAAATTTTTTTTCATGAATTGGCTTCTTTAGAAATATATGTCCACATCATTGTATTTCGTGAATGACGTCAATTACATCATGATTCTTTTGTAGTCTCGCCCCTTTCATCAATTTGCCTTTGCGTTGCTAAAAACAGAATTAAGATTGTTGGCCCTTCATCATCATCATATCAGCCGAAAGACGTCCACTGCTGGACATAGGCCTCCCCCAAAGAGCCCTTACCTTAATCAAATTTGTTTGCCTAAGGTACGTACATACTTACAACATTTTTAGTCTTTTTATTACAAAATTTGTAAATAACATCATTGTTAAGTAAGGCCCTGATTTGCTATGTGACTCACAAAAATCTGTGGTGTAAGGGATTTTATTTTCAAGATACTTTGTTTTATATAATATGTCGCAGGGAAATGGCCAAAATAGAGATTTGAACAAATCTCTAAGGGATATGACCAAATCACGCAGGATGTTAATTAAAAAGGCGAATCTATTTTATCATTTGCCTAGAAAAAATCAGTCATTTGTTTAGTGAGGCAACTCGTTTTTTTAGTGATTTCATCAAATCCCTGAAACACGTCAGTGAGTTGACAAAACGAACTCGCAATAGTAGAGACTTTATCATATCACTAAACGTGTCTAGTGAATTGATAAAACGAGTTGACTTTGCGAGTTCGTTTCGTCAACTCACTGACGTGTTAACACACTCACGTGTGTGCGTGCGTGGTTGTATGTTTGTTCGGGTGGAATCTTGCAACTCAATTTTGAAGCAGATATCTTCAACCGATTATGAGCTGAAATTTTGGGTACCTAAAGGTGCAGTTCGGATGGCAATTCAATATTATGGTACCATCGAGCTGATCTGATCATGGAGACAGAAGGTGGCCATGGGAATTCAGTACTTGACTAACGTAACCCCGTTGAGTTTGGGCTCGTTAGTATCGTCTCAATGAGTAGTTGATGAAGGTTACAGAAAAGTACCTACAGTCGCCAATAAAAGCTTGTACCAAACATGAAATAATTGACAGAAACTTATTTCAATCCACATCCACGAGGATCATTTGTATACAACGAAGGTAGGAGTGGTCACACTTACCGATTTAGGATGGGTTGCAGTAACCATATTAAAATATGAATGTATGGAAAGTTTGACACGTTTCTATGGAATGACAGCTGCCGGCGACATACTTAACGTTGATTAGTCTGTAATCGTAAGTTGGTGTAACTCACCCTTATACACGTGGATGAAAATATACAAAGTGTCTACTTAAACCTGAACAAAACCTTGCAGACGCTAGATGTACAGTCCGCACAATCAGCTCGCTTTACGACTTCGTAACGACAGAAGGTGCACGCCTTTCCTTTTTAAATTACCTTCATTTTGTCGTTCAAAGGGCACCAAAGGGCCGAAGTGGCCCTATTAGGTCCAGGCTCTTGCTTTTGTCAGGTAACTGGGCGTGTCTTTCAGATAGGAATTGGGTCGAGACATCAAAGCTCACCTTATGTACGGTGGTCGTTGTAATGGCAATTTGGTAATCTTGGAAGGAAAGGAATTTCATTTTATATGCTTTGAAGAACACTTGAGCTGAAAGCGCTTAAGGGCTACGTCTGGTTTCTGTCCTCAGTATTGGATTATATTTTATGTGTGAGCTTAAATGCCAATTTATGAGTATACTTCTCTTGCTTATGTAACTTAAAAAACGTTGTAAGAAAAAAAATTGCAACTAATTTCTCTCTTTAGAAACAGACATAGTACAGTCAGAATCAGAAGTAGCTAAGCAAAATAACAGATCCTTATTCCCTTGACATTAGAGTCCATGTGTAGATTAGAATTTATTTTTAGGCACGCCTATACTTACTCTAAATTATTTCATTTTTTTGTTCCGGGTTGCCCATCGAAAATGTTCACGCGCCGCCACTGCTACCTATACCTAGAATGAAAGGTAAAGATAAATATATGTATTGCCGTTTCATTTTAACTACTTGTAGCAAGTTGGTGTGACAAATTGCATCGTTTGTTGCAGAGAGACCAAGGTAAACATCCCAATGTTTGACATCTATTCTTATGTATGAATTAAGATTGAATTGTCAACTATTTTGTCAGTGTCGACCACTGGAACGTTTCCTTAATCAAAATGAATATAGAGACCGTGTGAACTCACTGATAAATAAGTCTGAAGTGTCTCTGATGAGAAGTTCTAGTCATATTATAAAAGAAATGCTTTACATAGAACGCCCTGCGAAACAGATCTTTAAGTGTGTACTGAAATCTTATCTAAAGCAGTGCCTTCGAATGACCTGAATCCGGGGGAGGCTGCGGCGGCGGCGCGCGGGGGCGCGGATCGATTGGTCGCCATGGCAACCGCGACGTCTGCCGAGGAGCCTGCGCTCTACTGTCCCTTTCTGTCTCGCCTTGATAATCATATCACATGCCCTGCACGAGGAAAACAACTTACAAACCACGAATTGTCAAGCGACTTTCAACTGTAATGGTTGGTGGTTAAGTTTGATTTTGCTTGTGGCGGGAGAATTGAGTCGTCTTTTCGGAAGTGGAAGTGCATCTTCGTGCGATATATTATAAGGAAGAAACTGTTTCTGGAACGGAGAAAGACAAACCGCCGTTAACGACTACGGGAAAATCGATCTTTTGTATATCGGTGTTGGGTGCATTGTTGCATGTTGTTTATTTGGATGCGTTTGTTGTAACTCTGTCTATGTGTGGCTGCGGTATCCGGACTAGCTCTGTGGGTGGCTTTACAAGATATTTGGGGTTTGTTTGAACTCTGTTAACATCTGGCCCCTTAATTTATAGGAAGGGTGAACTCTGCTTTACCGGTAAAGGTGTCGTAATTAATAATTTATTTCGCCTGTGATTACTTGTGTTGTGAGGGGTCGGAGCGTCTCTATAGAAATTCGCCGGGAACCAGCTTCCTGTCATCAGGGATTCAGCCGCTTGAGACATTATTTATGTTAAGGTTCTCATTTGATTTATTTTCTCTAGAAGACAAAACGTAGCTCTATTGTTGGAGTAGGTACAATATTAGATTTTTCATGTCAACAATTTAGTAAGTAACTTGATTGAGACTTTAACTTTTAAAACGGATATTTTGAAAGGCGTTTATTTGACTTGCAGAACCTGTTGGTGCCTGGCTTGCTTTCGAATAAAATTATCCTAAAAAGTTTCCGAAACAAATGCCTGACTGAAATCGCAAACTTGCGAATTTCGGGAATAAGTTAGACTTAGGTACCTACTTAGGTGACTAAAGAGATGGAATACAATTTCTGACGATGGTACTAATTAAATTAAGTAGAAAAAATGTGGCATGGTATGACCTAGGGTAATTTCGCTGGTTAGCGACCACCTAATTTCATGTGCCGAATTACTCACACTAGAACGGGCCGTTTCCGGCCCGAGCCGTTTTCTAAGAAAAATGACGGCGTTTTTCTTAGAAAACGGCCATACCCGAGCCCGGTCGAGCGAGCCACGTTCGAAGCTCGGAAGCGGCTCGGTGTCGGCACGGCACGGCTGTGGCTCGGCCGGGCTTGGGTATGGCTCGGCCGCGCAAAATCGCCGTCGATTTTCTTAGAAAACGGCCCGGGCCGGACACGGCCCGTTCTAGCGTGAGTCATCCTTTAGTGAACTGAAAGCATATTTTCTCGTTTTTTTAATGAATTCCTATTCTATAACTACAAACTATAATGCATACGGCTAACTGTTTCAATATGTTCTGTAGAATTGGTGTTATCTTTAATTGAAAAAACCTTGTCCTTCAGGTGGTCGCGAACCGGCAAAATGACCCTGCATCCTGGAACCTATTTCCACAACATTAGGTAGGTACCTCTGTAGGTCCTTATCTTCGTGTTATACTTACATAAAACAATTATATGTAAGTATATCTGATTTGTCGCAGCGACGTATCAATAATATAATGGCAACAGCAATTTATGAAATTCAGTTGGAAACTGTTCAGCGAATTCAGGCATTAATCACAAAAGGGATCTTTGAAAGTTGAATCAGTCTCCAAGATGTGTGTGTGGCTTTTAACACAGTTTGCGGGTTCAGAAAGTCAAAATTCTAGTAAGGACGGAGAGCTCAAAGCTGTAATAGTTTATGGACGTTTACCTTAGTATATCTGACCAAAAATTAAGACAATCTTAAGTTTTGTTCCAACAACCCTGACACCGAAAAACATCCATAAAATTTTGAATATGCATGGCAAACGGGGCGTCCCTTGCCGCAGTGAACATTAATCACTCATAAAAAAGACACGACTACCAACGCAATATCTAACATCAACCTTATTGCCGGGCACGCCACGGCCCAACGTCTCCGAACAGAGCCATTCCAACCAAGACCTTACAATCCTTTGGCATTTGTCGAGCTCGCGGCGACAAAAGCCAACGGCTACTTTTAGAGCTAGTTTTCTTTGACTTCGTGAAGTTGCGGGTTTGAAAAAAGTGGCTTCTGGCATCATAATGACCGTCGTGTGACTTGTGTGTCACGGCACACTAATATTTATGTAAATTGCAGTGAATATGATTAGTCCGTCGCCTCCCTCGCTGATAATCACATTTACGGCTTCCCCCTGCCAACCCTCCCAGGAACTTTGGATAGCTTGACCGGTGACCATTTTAAGTGTTTCAGTGTTTACTTCCTTTGGGAGTTGGGGACGAATTGCTGAATCTTTACTGAGTGAAAGTTTGATTTAATTATGCGAAAGTATGTATGTATCTATGTACCTAACCGCTTGTTTAATTAATGCACTTCCTTAAAATATTATTGTTTAGGGACGACGATTCGCGACGTTTTCCTACGTTTTCTTTCTACGGGTTTCACAGGCCCTAGAGTAGTAACCATGATGTGTATGGTCGTGCTGAGTTTGTATACTAAGCTAAGCTACGAAGCTTTGTTGGAAAAACTGCTTTGCGTTCGCTATTTTAGAGACAAAAATATACCAGTTTCATTTCAAGACCACACTCTTTATTGTGTACCTACACGTACAGGTTGGAAAGTTGCGGGTCTTCGAGAATTGTAGCTAACTAACTAGAATTGGGAATGGATGAAAATTTCAGGAGTGCCTGATTATTTTTTTGGTGATAGGAATAACCTTCCTCAGCACCAGAAAAAAATTTGAAGACTTTTCAGCTGCGTCAATTATTAAAAAAAAAAATTAACATTTTCCTCACTTACGTTTTGGGTTTAGGACGGCGATTAATACATTTTCCTTGATCCTTCTCATATATATTACAAGAAAATATGTTAAATATATCTGACACTGACAATGATATTGACAGCTGCACTAACTATATTTGTCATTGCCAGGGTCAGATATTTAAAAAACTTTTTTGCAATATGAGACGGATCAAGGAAAGTGTCTTATTCGCCGTCCTAAACCCAAAACGTAAGTGATGAAACTGATTATATTTTACAAAAATAATTTGACGCAGCTGAAAAGTCTGCAACTTTTTTCTGGTGCCAAGGAAGGTTAATCTTATCACCAAAAAAATAATCAGGCACTTCTGAAATTTTCATCCATTCCAAATGTAATATTTGTAACTACAGTTCCAGTGGTGTGGTGGTATAGGTGCTGTAGCTACGAGTATATGGTGATGCGGTATCTATAACTTATCTTTGCTACCTACCAACACTTAATATAACTAGGTAGGTATTTACTTAATCACTACAGGAAAATTTAGGTATACAACGGTGGTCGCAAACTAGCATACGGCCTGCTTGAAGGTAAGCAAGCAGACTCTGTAGCCTAAGGACGCTTACGTAGCTTGCGACTCCAGAAGAATCACAAGCGCATTGCCGACCCTTTATTGATTTCAATTTCAATTTCAATCATTTAATTCGTGTAACTAAGTACATGAGTACATGACACATCACCACTTATAATAAATCTCTGAATTAAAAAAAGAATCAGCCAGTTTGAAACTAAGCTTTGTGCTGTCACGAATAAAGCACTGCACATCCGTGCCGCCAACAGGTCGTAATTTCGTATGAACTCTGTAGGGACTTACAGCCTTTTGGCTGGGGCGGTAGTGTAGTGTTTCGGTGTACCGTGTACCGCGATAATATTATCTTTTTTATTTTTTTTTAAGTGAGCGAATCGCCAACAAACTGCTTTGCAGTTTAGCGAATCTTTAGGTTAAGTTACTAAAATTGTATTTTTTTTGATTCTAAAATAAAATAAAATAAAAAGAATGTTCTCAGCATCCCATGAACTGAAAATTATGAAACATTTTATACAGAGTGTTTCATTTAAATCGGTCAGTATGGGAAAGTCTGAAACTATAAGACATACGAAAATCTGTTCTTAGGAACCATTTCATCGAATTTAGTAACAAGAAAAACTACATTCATACACTAAAAAAAACTTGTACTCAGAACACCATTGTTTCAATAAGTACAACATTTTGTTTCAAAAACTTACTTAAATAAATTAAAGTATATGAAAACAATGCATTTTATTCATTTTAGACATCATGTTTCATAGTTAGTAACATTTACTGCTTAAGACCTACACAATCGATATCTAAATAGAAATACTAGTGTTAGTTTTATTTTTCAAAACGCGCGGGTTCAATTCCCGAGCTGAGTACAAGTTTTTTTTTAAATGCATGAATGCAGTTTTTCTTGTCACTAAAATCGATGACATGGTTCCTAAGAACAGATCTTCGTATGTCTTATAGTTTCAGACTTTCCCATACTGACCGATTTAAATGAGACACCCTGTACATAGGTACATTATTATTCTAGCTGTCACATAGGATAGTTTTTATCCGACTGCGACAATAGGGAACATTACGCAAAGCTCTGCGTAGGGGGCGACACTAACACAAACCGTAAACAAACCGATGACGTACACTGTCATATTTATTAACCTAACAAACAACAACATAAAATTGATGAAAACGCGTCAAACTACAATACCTATAGTTTTATTACAACCTGATCGGTATGGCGCCGATGACCCGCGCCCTGTGCACCCTCAACTTAATAGCAGATAACATAGACCTGTTTTCGTGTTCTCTGAATGAATTCACAAAGTCAGCATTGACAGCATTGTTTATATTATGTTATAATAATACTTAGATATAAATGGTAACATGGTTGTACAAATAGTTACACTATTGTCTTAGGTTTAGTACCTGTAAAGATAGTTGTAAGTGTGGAAAAAAAAAAAAAAAATATATATATCTTTCGCATGTAAAATACCTGTACTGTGATATTAAAATGGCATCTTATAGCCATTTAAAGGTGGATGAGGGCTTTTTTTTGCTTTACGACGTATTGCCGCTTCCCATAGTTTTCGTATCATCGTTTCCTTCGGAAATGAATGATGTCCTTCGTTCTTGCATCCAATTACGCAGCACTGATGCATTTTATTTATCGAAATATTCTCTTCCCTATTTGATCCAGAGATTTGAAGGACTTGTCAAAGTTGTCAAAAAACTGTTTACTAATTGTGATAGTGCTGCACTCTGGCGGCAGAACATTGCAGTAATGTTCCCTATTAATTAATTTTCCGAAATATACGACTTCATTTAATTTTTCATTTATCATTCATAAAGTATATCGCCGCCACATCTGTCAGCTTTATGAAACGTCAAAATGGCGGGATTGCTTTTCCTTAATTTCACCTATTAATAATTTAAATCCCGTCTATACGAATCTATGATAGACCTTCACGAGACATATACCAAGAGATAAAGCATAAGAAATTCATAAATTCTGATATGAGAACTTATATGCGCAAATGTCGTATTAAGGCGTAATTTCAATAAACGTATCAACAAATTCGAACAATATAACAAACACAAATTAGATTTTTTTCGCGCGCGCGGTCTTTGAGTATTCAGCCAAACCACAAAAACTGAAACTTGAAGTTCGTATATCTGCATTCCTCTCACTCGAGTAATGTTAGTGCGATAGAGATAGAGATACCCGAATATTATTATTTCAACGTTTAGGAAAATTCTGCCCCGAAGGGGGTTAAAAAGGGGTGCAAATATTGTATGGGGGAAACTTTATTTTTTTAGCAAGAGATTTAAAACTTTGTAGAAAGATTACTTATTAGAATACAAATATAGGTCAATTACTTTCAGTGGTTTGGAAAATTCCACACGCTAAGTGGGTGGTAAAGAGGTGCAATGTTTGTATGGGGGAAACTTAAAACTCTGTAGAAAGATTAATTACTTACTTATTAAAAAAATACAAAAAAAGCACTGCCAGCGTTTTGGAAAATTCCATCCCTTAAGGGGTTAAAAAGGGGTGCAAGGTTCGTATGGGACAAACTTTTTTTAGCTAGAGACTTGATAGTTTGCAGAAAAAATACTTACCGATTACAATAACAAAAAACTTGGTGTTTTATTTTTAATTTTTCCCTGAAAAGCGTTAATAGGGGGTTCAAAGTTTGTATGGAGAGCAAGTAAATTGTAAAGATATGAGATTTGTAACTTCGATCTAAGCCTGTTTAGACTACCAAAATTATTTCAGCGTTTTTTGAAATCTATCCCCTAAAGGGGATTATAAGGGCGTTCAAAGTTTGTATGGAGAGCAAGACATTTTTAAAGTAAGGGATTTGTAACTTCGGTTTTAGACAAAACAAACATGCGAAAATACTACAAAACTTATTTCAGCGTTTTTTTTGAATTCATCGCCTAAGAAGGTTAAAAGGGGGTTCGAAGTTTATTATACATTTATATAGAGCAAGACATTTTTAAAGTAAGAAATTTGTAACTACGGTTTCAGACTGTTTACTATGAGGGTTCAAAGGTTCTAAGTTTGTATAGAGAGCAAGACATTTTGATAGTAAGAGATTTGTAACTTCGGTTTTAGACTGTTTACTAAAATACTAGGTACAAAACTAATTTCAATGTTTTTTTTAAATTCATTCCTTAAACAAACATTTTTGAACTTGTGCAGCGAGAACATCGATGGAACCAATATCAATTTGTGGTCACAAATATCAATCATGATCATATCAGCCGAAAGACGTCCGCTGTTGGACATAGGCCTCCCCCAAAGAGTGCCAAAGTGTCATTAGTTACACATATGGTGCAAGATAGCTTCACGTATTCCGGAAAACGTTAACGTACAACAAAATGATAAGGCGGTTTTCCATTTGTTCCTTCTAGAAGGTCTTTGACTCCTACCGTTGTTTATTGGCTCTGATTGCGACTGTTCCATTAACCAGAGGCCTATAAAACAGGCTGAGCAAAGCTTGATAGGCTGGTCTATTCTGCGAGTAAATCGATACACCAACTTACTTAATCCATTGTTGCAATCTATACGTTTATCGGGGCAGTGGCTTACAGATAACATGGCAAAAGCATTCACATGTCATAGTGTTTAAGACATTGGTATAAGGTTGAATTTCGCTTGGCTAGTGTGACAGGTTTTTCGCGATACCTGTATCGAATGGCGAGCTTATGTGGCATTGTTCCATCTGACTATTGCTGCCTAGGACAGGAATATGTAAGAGTCAATTCAACTGTGAATGTAAAGTAGATAAACCAATTTAGATGAAATTTAGTATGGAGACAGTCTGAGCCTCGTAGAAGGACATACTTTTTTTCTCGTAGTTAGATGTTTCTATGCGAGAGCGGTAATTAGGACTACGCATGCTAACATCCTTTAATGCTTTAAGCCAATCAATGTGTTCTACGCGGACGAAGAGCGGGCAAAATCTTAACAGCATAGGTATTATCAGTATAAAGGATGACTCACGCTAGACCGTCCGTGTCCGGCCCGGGCCGTTTTCTAACAAAAACTTCGGCGTTTTTGCGCGGCCGAGCCATACCTAAGCCTGGCCGAGTCACGGCTGGACTTCTTCCATGTGTCAAAAGAATGTACGCAATACATTGCTGCTCCATACATTTACAAAAATTAGTTATATTTTGTTAGTTAAGACAAACTTAAAATTATCTTGCCATATCGGTTCATAGCCCTATTCCTATTACCTACATCTGGTTACAATTTGAGGTAATATTAAAAATACAGGTTGTATATTGTGTCAAATCATTTAGCCCCGTAGCACACGTCAGATTTTCGGATGAGGTTCTATGCCATGGTTTTGGAATGAGATCCCCCGAATCCCGGAATGCGGTTTTCGAATCATCTTAAAGCCGAGTTATAAAGCCTGATCCAGGAAAAGACTTGTACATCAAACCTAAATTTTTGGAAGCAGATTTTTGGGTTAATGTCTAAGGATAAATACTGACATCGTGTTTCCCGAATCCGGTTTTATGTTTATGACAATATTTTGTGATCAGGGTGCCCGAAAGTGGGATCGGGTACCTGACTTGTAATGCAGGACTTATTAAAAAAGCAAATAAAAAAAATGGTTTATTTTCAGATTCCTCATTAAATGGCCACATAAACTATAAGTACCTAGGTACTTATTTTTTAGGACGTACGACATGTAGGTCGGTGTATCGGCGGTTATTATAACTAATCTCTATGGTTCGTGTGTTTGATTGTGCTGTCAAAAAATACCATAAGAACTATGTATGTCAAAATTACCCATGAAAGTTATTGAGTTCTTAACTTAGAGATAAATTATTATCTTTATTTCTGATTTCAATAACAAACAATAATTGCCAGTTTGATTAAACATCCACTTCCTGTGATGTCTAATATAATATCACCGTGGTGAGGACACCTAAAACCTAACCTAACCTAAAATATTTACCTACCCGCGCGGCTCCGCCGCGTATACAAAGAATCTAGGCGGAGCGAAGGTATAAAAATATAGCACATACTTAATCCTGTAGGTCCATCACTACATACCTGGTTTAAATAAAGTCGCTTCCCGCTGTCTGCCTGTCCCTATGTATGCTAAGATCTTTAAAGCTACGCAACGCACATTGATGCGGTTTTTTTTAATAGATAGAGTGATTCAAGAGGAAGGTTTATGTATTATACATATCTATAAACCCGTGCGAAGCAGGAGCGGGTCGCTAGTTATACATATAACCTACTGAAGAAAGCGTTTATAGAATAGGATGGGTATAGTTTCTGAGATTACCCCCAACATACAGACTTAAATTTCACAGACATTACACCTGTTTATCATTAGTATCGGCACAGATTAAAGAATATTGAATCGGGACCGTTAATGGTTTAAAATAATATTTTACCTGATATAGTTGCATTTGACTATTTATACCGCTAATAGCGTTGAAAATTTCGGAAAAAATCAAATCCGCCGTCCCTGGCATCCGAAAAGAAAATTTTGTAATTGAGTTTCGTTTTCTACATCTTTATAGGTAGGTACTGGAAATTAGGCGAGCCTATCACCTACGGCATTATGCTAAGTAAGGTAAAAAGCCATCTATTTAATTAAACCTCATTCTTCTCCTAACATCTCGAATATGGGAAAATAAGTTTGTATATAAACTTTTTTGAAGTAAAAAAATACATGGCAAATAATACTGACGTCTCCATGTCAATATTTTTTTGATCCACAGTTGACACGATACGTTTGTCAGTTTTTATAAACATTGAGAAGAGATAATTTATCATCAATTTTGTTAATTTCTTAGTGTTGTATCCATATGTGGCCGACTCAACATTTATAATTTCATATGCTGAAGAACTTACTGCAGGTTTGAGTTCAATTCTTGTTTATAATTTTACATTGTCATCTCAAGTCAAAAGTCAAAACAGGAGTTACGTCACGTGATGTCACGCAGCCAAAGTCACGTGGTCAGCGCACACTAGTATTTTAAATTAAAATTTTAGTACATTACATTACCGATAAAAAATGAAAAAATGAAGACCTTATTGCAAATCTGCAGCATGAGACGAATCGAATGACATACCATTTATCAAAATCGGACCATAACTGTAGATCTGATGGCATGTACAAAAATCGGGCTCGCGTAATAATAATACAGAAGATGCTTTTATAGTACATTACTTACCTAGGGCGGTTAAACAAAGAATGTCTCAGATCGCAGGTATTTGACGCCCGAGCCGAAGGCAAGGGCGATAAATATGCGCTCTGAGGCTTTCTTTATTACCGCCCGTGGTGAGTACAACATTTTACGTCTCTATCTGGCCAGGAAGTGGGGTTTTCCGCACGCATAGCGTGCGGTAAATCCTACTTTATGGCCAGGTATGACGTAAAATTTATTATCCTCTTAAAATTTAACCCGCAGTTTGACTTTTCTTAACACTTTCACTGCCTGGAACCCGTTTAGCGGGCGCCTACGCCGTAGTCGCTTTCCGCTACATACGGTGAAAACCACGGGATCACGTAGCGCGTAGCGATTCTTGGTAATGAATGTGTCAAGGAATCCTATTATAAATCGATATACTGATTTTACTGAAATATTGACAAGACTTATCTCATTTCAGTACAGTCCTCGTATTAAGTGTGCAGCCATAACAGCAGACCTCAACACCGAAGACAGAAAAAAAGGACATAAGATCGTTGCTGTCCCGAAAGCTACGACACTAAAATTCCATCCAGGTATGTTATTTTTGTCTCCTTCCATTTTATTACTCGTACCTACCTACTGGACAAACGAAATGAACGGCATTATTCAAAATAAACCAACGGTGAAACGGCGTTAAACGTGTATATCTGATCGCATGGTTAGATATTGGATAAGAGATGACTTATTTTGAGTAAGATGTGTCAATACGACCCGGAAGAAAGTTTATTCCGAGATTAGCCTATATAATAGTACCCACAACACAAGCATTACTCAGCTTACCGTGGGCCTAGGTTGATTTGTGTAAGATTGTCCCGTAATATTTATTTATTTATATTTAAAATCACCGTTAAATAAGTAGATTTTCTTGTAGATAGATAGTTTATTTAGATAATGAAATTTGAATGATTTTTCGCTTTAATTGAAGAAAAAAATGTTCGCTAGCAGTTAGCAGTCTCTTCTGCCTAATAATTTAAGTAACATGAAAATAAAAATAACGCAGGGACAAGCGTTATTTTTATTACAGTACCTACTATAAGGATAAATGGAAAAACAATTAAAACATATATTTATTTCTTTGGCGATTATTGAATTCCTTGCTGAGCGGCCTGAAAACTGTATTTATTCAATAAACTATATGTACCTAAGTTAAATAATTAACTATTTAGGCACTTTTAGATTTAAAGAGATAATGGAGGTCCCGGGTTCGAATCCCGGTCAGGGAATTTATTTGTGTGTTTATCACGAATATTTGTTCCTGAGTTATGGATGTTATATATGTATATAAGTATCTATATGTATTTATCTATTATATATATCATCGCCTAGTACCCACAACACAAGCCTTACTGAGCTTACCGTGGGCCTAGGTTGATTTGTGTAAGATTGTCCCATAATATTTATTTATTTATTTATTATTTATTAATTTTAAAAGAATGAAATTTAATATGTGAGGTCACTGTTCTAATGAAATTAAAAGGTCCCACCCAGTACATCAAAGGCCGTCCATAGGTACTTAGTTCATTTGTGATTAAGAGGGGCTATACAAGCCTTATCGTGTGGCGTGCGCCTCCAGGCCGTTGACCCACGATTAAGGCCAGTGAACACGGTGAACGCTGGGATTAGATGTGGAGATATTGAGATATAATTTGACTACTGGACAACACGGTACCATTCGAACCAGTTTTCTGAGTGTCTTCGTTCGTGTAGCTACTTTTGACGCTGACTGTACTACAAGATAGATTGTAAACAGGGAAAAGGTATCAGCAGTTATTCTGTGCGAACATAGAATATTAATCATAAGGGCGTTGCATCAACTAATCGATTGCAGACTGATCAATGTTAAATATGGCGACGGCAGCTGTCAAACTTGTCAAATTTTCTATACATTCACCAACACATGCAATACCTATCCGCGCGTTAATAGCACAAATGATGGCCACTTAAGCCTTTTTTATAGTATAAGAAGGGTTCTACGAAGCTATAGTCATCCTGTGTTCAAATCTTATTTTCTTTGTTTCTACTCAATGTAGTATTTCTAAGTGTATCTTCGTTCACGTCTTTTAAATGTGTTATTCGTATCGAGTTTGGTGTGCGCATGTGTGTTGGTAACTAAGTATTGTGTTTGAGTGCCGAGGTGAGGTGGGTAGGTTTTTTTAAAAATGATGCTGTTGTTTAAAGTTGATAACGTAGTGTAAGTACATAGGTTTTATACTTCCTGTAACATATTTTCCAGTCGCTTAAAAGTGAGGTTTTTCTTTACTGAACTATTTGAATTCCTGAATCTTAATACTTATTCAAGGTTGCAAACTCGATTTCTTAAAGGTACTTGAAAAGTTTGATAGGATCCTCGGTCGAAACTGCTGGTTGGATAAAAAAGTTCTGGACGCAAAATAAACGGTTTTGGTCGTCAGTTAGCAAAGTTTATTAAAATAACTTACACCTTTCATCACTCTTAAGTAGGTACATATTTTGAAGGTAATGAAAGACAAACTTTGTTGTGTGTTTTGGCTAGTGATTAAGTATTTGAATTCTTAAACATTGTATAACAATGTAACGATCATTCTCAAACCGTATGTTCAAATATACTTAAGAGGGAAAAAGCAAATGAATGTCCGTGGGTTCAACAGGAATATGAAAAGGTAGTAAGTAGATCCTGCAAAAACTGGTAAGGCTGGGCACATAGCGCGCCATGGCGGGCTGCAGGCGTCACAAGGCGGCCGGCTGACAGTTGTCGAGTGGCCGCCAGACAGCGAGCCGGTCACTATCGTTTCCCGCGTGAAAATCGCTTTCCCGCGGCCGCGCCGCACGTGAACGCAGTGTCCCGCCGGCCTCTCGCGTGACACCACGCCACGTCCCCACCCCGCGGGACGTACGACCCCGACGCCCGCCCGGCCCACACTGTCTCCTAAATCTGCACGCGCGCGAAACCTTCTATTTACAAATGAACTTTTTTTTAAATTAGTGACAACGTTTAGTTTGAAATGCGTTCGAAGGCGGTCGCGAGGAGGTTGCATTCGCAAGGTGAGTCGCAACAATTCTATTTTTAAAAAGTTAATTTTAGGTTCTACGCGCAAGGGTCTACGAGTGCTACGAGGATGCGCAGTAGGTATGAGATAAGCGGCGTGTGATGCGCTCGCCGCGCTCCGCTATTGGTCGGCACCGCCCCCGCCAGACAAGATAGCGAGGGACATCCTCCGCTCGCTGCCGTTAAACAATCGACTGTAGTGCTATGCGATAAAGTTTAATTCAGCTTGGATTGTGCCAGGAGGGATGTCCCCTCCGTTGTCAGTTGTCATTGGATGCGCGTCGAGGATTTTCATTATTTATTTTCATTATGTACCTACTGAGTTCGTTTCGCTCCAAGCTTTGATTTATCGAAGTTTCTTTGAGATAATGTATGCTTTGTCTCATTAAATAACTAACATTTATTTTTAATGTTCTACAAATCGAAGCTCAAAGGTAAAAAATCTGTTTCATGTTAGCTCGTGCCAAAGAAGTTTCAGTGCCAACTTTAGACATAAACGAAAAACGTAAACTTTGTTCAAACATCGTAACTTTCAACTGCAGCTGGTCTACGACGGCGCTAGGGCGAGCCGTAGTCCTTACTGCGTGGCGTTAGAGTCGAGATTGGCGTCGAAACGTCGTTATCAGTAGGTAGACAGCTATTTCCCAAACATCGGTTGCACAACGGTTTGCAGAAGCAATCATCAGTTTTTACGATGCGGTTTATGGCGAGTGACGCACTCTCTGTACATGGTCAGGTATATTCTAGTTTCAGGAAAATGTACTGTTTTATGTGTATATAGGCAGATATAGATCGTTCAGTACAAGAAGGAGCGCCCCGCCCTTACCTATCGACAAAACATACAACTGGGAAGTTATTTAACTACGTAAACTTAAAACACGCCTACCATACAGCAAACAACTAAGGATCATCTCAACAGACAAGGCTTTCAATTACTTACTAATAAAAAAAACGCCCTCAAAACAGTTTGGATGCTACAATGCCACAGACAGGCACACAGAGACACATATACCTACCTACCTACGTACCTACCTACATTGGTACTTAAACTTATATATTGTAAAATCCTTGCCAACCCGCTCCGAACTGACTCCAAGTGGGATTATTTCGTAGGGTACCACGAAATAATAAGATAATATATTTTTAATTTCATCTACAAAATAACATTCTTGTTTTTTGTTTCGTCAAGTTAACTAGGACGGGAGTCGAACCCGAAGTAGTTTCTTATCTATAAGTTTGACTCGTATCTTATGGTTCAAGGGTAAACATTTTAGGTATAATTAGGTTATAAGGAAACGTAAATAGTAATATGTTAAAATTACAATTATCATTATAGTAGTCACCAGACCTCTATTTCACTAACTTGACAATTGTCACCTAACAACGACAATTCCCCGTACATTGCTGGTTCCACAAGTCACCTAGCGACACCCTTAACTTCTAGAACAAGCAATGTGTGACAAATTGTCAGTGCCAGGTGACAATTGTCAAGTTGGTGAAATAGGGGCCTGGTTGCAGTGGCGGCGCGTGAAAATTTTCGATGGGCAACCCGGAACAAAATAAGTTATGAAACAGTTTAGAGTATGTACATGACTATAAATCCTAAAAAATAATTTTAGGCAAGCTGGTGGGAATCTACTTGTATGGGCGCTCCACCACTGCCAGGTTGTCTGGAGGAGGTTTACCTCTCCTGTCTCCCTGTATCTCTGTGTTTCCTTTTGTAACTATGTATCTATCTGTGTGAGGTGTGCAAAGTATTGTATCGTACTGGAAGTAAGGTAAACGTCCGAGTGCTCGACGCTGTAGGTACTAGTATATGGCACGGGCACTCTATGCTAATTGTAATTTTGTATGGGGAATGACAAATAATATTTAAATATTAAGTTTCAAAAAAAAATTGCATGACCAAAAATTTTGGCGAGATGTGCTGATCATGACTAAAACACTGTTCCATCTATTGCTGTACCATGTCTCTAGCAAATAAATTTCTTTCTTTCTTTCTTTATGTCAAAGTGATATGGGTTAAATTCGAACTAAGATGATTTGTCTTCATTCGAATTTAAGTCATGTCATTTTCACATAGAGTGCCCGTGCCATTATAGTTGGTTTCCCCTTATTTCACATAGAGTGCCCGTGCCATTATAGTTGGTTTCCCCTTATTTCACCGACGAACGTTTCACCGAATGCATTGTTTCGCCGAATTTTCGTTTCATCGAATTTTTGCTACGCAGAAACCGTTAACTTTTTAGGTACTAAGAGTTCATAGGTACTGTAGAACCCATTAGGTTAGGTTAGTTTTGTTTTATAACAATCCTAAAAAGTTTACTGGTTCAAAAAAATGGTTTTCGCTGAAATTAAAATTCTGCATTCGATGGAACATTTGTCGGTTAAAACAAGGTACAACCCATATTAGTTATACTAGTACCTACACCGTCGAGCACACGGACGGTTAATACCTTACATCGTTACAGATTCTATCGTCTTGAATGTCTTGAAGTTATTTATATTCTATTCGAATCAATTCTTATTATTATTATATTCACGCTTGTCACATCGCTGTCAAGGTATGAATATAAAACTTTGCATAGGTTTCAGCGAGTATTAAATTTATAATTTATTATGTGTATACAATAATTATGTGTTTATGTGCCTATATTACAACAAACATAAGGAGGCTGAAATGGAAATGGTCTGGTCACATTATCAGAGGAGAAAACAAATGGAGCAAACGTGTTACTCAATGGTACCCCAGAGGAAACAAAAGGAAGAAAGGCCGACCATTAAAAAGATGGGATGACGACATAACCCAGGTTGCTGGAGTAACATGGAGCAGAGTAGCACAAGATAGGAAGGAATGGAGAAGGTTGGAGGAGGCCTTTGCCGATTGGCAAATTGACGCACAGAAGATAAGAAAGTGTGATATATTAGAGTAATTAAGAAAGTGTGTCTGAAATAAAAGGCTATATAAAAAAAATATATAAAAATTATGTGCCTTATGTTGTGTTGCTTTCCGTGGGTTACGTATTACGGTGCTGCCTGAAAATCAGCGCTGTAGGTGTCTTTCTGACACCTCGGCGTAAGTAATGCTAAGACAGCGACCGATTCACTGCCACGAAGACACACAATATGTGTCAAATTGTAATGTAAGTAGTTATGTCGCCCTTTGTCTCTGTGCGTCTATTGTGTACCTATTAGTGAATAAATGTCTTCTTTCTTTCTTTCTTTATTTATTTATTATATATTAAGTCAGCTATCCTAGCATTTTGCCCGCGACCGCGTCCGCATAAACTTCTAAGTCCCAACTTAATTTCTACCCCTTTATTACAAGCTTTATATTAACTTGCACTGTTCGTATGTAGGTAAGTAGGTATGTAAGTTGTCCGTCAAAATTTGCAATTCATTTTTCAGTCACTTTCCGTTATCCAATTGTGAGCTGAAATTTTGCAAGCATATGTATATCGCATGACAATGAAATATTATGATGACTTGGAGCTGATCTGATGCTGGAGCTGGAAGGTGGCCATAGGAACTCCGCAATAAAACGACACAACCCCCATCGAGTTTGGGCTCGTTAGAATCGTTTCAATGAGTAGGTACTCGTAGTTGATGATGGTATGCTTGTACCAAAAATGAAATTTTTGACAGAAACTTATTTTATCTCCTTGTGGGATGATTTCCGGGATAAAAGTCTCTTCTCTTTCTAGTCGTCTTTATTGCTAAAGGGCCTAAAGGTCGTCCGTCTTGAGAGGTTTCCGCTATCTTCTTGATTAATAACTTCCATTGGTCCTGTGTTCAGCTTATAGCTGTAGAAGCGGAAACGGAAGCCCTGTGGGAGTTTTTATTTGATAGTGTGGGCGATCAGCCACGTGGACGCTATTAAAACTGGCTCTGTGAGCTGTAAAAAACTACAGACTGAAATTGTTTAAAATTTTTTTTTCTTTACCCAAATTCGACAAAAAAGTCCTATATAATTATGGAACCTGCTCACAAAATTTCACAAGAATTGGTTGAAGAGCAGGACAGCCGGACAGACGCCGGGTATACGAAATTATCATTCAAAGAATTTTAGACCAAGCTGAAAAGGAGAACTTCCTTCGCTTCGCTCGCTCGTTCAATATTCATATTCATATATTTTATTGGTAAAAGTATAAGTAACATTTTACAAGTCAATTTTTTACAATTTGTTAGCTACAATAATTATATAATATTTGTTATTTTCTTAAAATAAATTCTTCAACGCTATAGCATAATAATAAAAGTATCCTATGTTTTATTCTTGATTGTAAGCTATTTGTGTGCCAAATTTCATAGAATCCATTTGAGTACTAGTTTTTGCGTGATCGCGGAACAAACATCGAAACGTTCACATTTATGATATTAAGTAGGACAACAACCACAATATTATTATTTCGATCACGCTATATTTTTTGCCTACGTTACGACATTTACAATGGAAAATATTTCACATTGTTCATGCAGCAGCCGAAGGTAGATCTCCCTTATCTCTCGTGTTATCGTATGTCATTAAACTGTAACATAATACATGGTTGTTTCGAATCGCTACTGTGCCAGCTCTTTTATAAGGCATATAATACTTATCCGAGTACGTAGGTAGGTAGGTACTAGCAGACATTCGATAAGATGTATTTGCCATAAGGTCTCTTATCTACGGTCATAACGTGGCATAATTAACTATTTTGGAGAATAAAACAGGAAAATGTTGCCAGCTACTAATTAAATAAATAGCCAGGTCAACCACTTTAGGCGTAGGTATGTACAGTCGGCCAAAAATGTGGTCTAGGTTCATTTGAACGTCATGAAACAACAAGGCCGATTTCCATTGCAATAATATTATGACAGTAACCTTAGCGATAATAGGGAACATTACTGCAATGTTCTGCCGCCAGAGGCAGCACTACCACTAATAGTAAACCAGTATAGGAATATAGGGATTCACACACACATGCACAATTGATTGTCAAATGAGTGACAAGGATGCTTGCATAGACAATACCTCAAGTGGGAACGAGATACAATGTCAACGCTGCTAGTGTCGCCACCTACGAAGAGTTTTGCGTAATGTTCCCTATTAGATCTCGCAGAAACTTTTGTCAAAACTGGTAGACCACTTTTTTGGCCGACTGTACTGATGCCAGAATTATTTCAATGACGATATCACATGGAGATCATAAAGGAGCCTATTGCGCAATGACTTGTAACTTGTGATACAATCGGAAAACTATTTCTACTTAGTATAATTTACTTAAAAAAAACCGACTTTAATTAAGTACTTGGCGTAGTCACATACTCGTAGGTACATGAACATTTCGGCTTTTCTTTTGCACTTTACTACATGAACTGCTTTCCGAAACCAAATGCTTTTGTTATTAACAGAATACCAGAATACCCAGATCTCTATGTGTGGGCAGATATAATATTTGAGGAGTTCCGTCGATTCCTCAGAGTTACACGTTAATTTGGTACCTACTTTGGTACTTCTTTAGATTCTACTTCAATGGATTCTCATCAGAATCTGTGACGTACCTACACCATTAAAGAATTCAATAAGTCATCTGTGGTCTTCATCATCAGCTCCGATGATCAAATTTGTGGTTTCCGGGAGTAAATACACAAGTTATCGTTGAAAATACCGAAACCACTATTACCTACATGCTTAACATAATAGAGGAGCTCCCTCAATTCCACAAAATAAAAAAAAGAATTGTACGAATCGATTCATAAACGACGGAGTTCTGAGGCAACAAACATAAAAAATAAAAGTAAGAATTATGATTAAAAACAACAACTGCATTGAGAACCTCCTTTTTTTAGAAATCTGTTAATAAGGGGTTGAAACGGTTTCCACTCATATTCACCATCAAAAAATCAATTAATTATTTTTGCAGCCTATCTATAGACGTCCTACTGTTAGCAGTAGCACATGCCTCATCTCATGGATGAACGGGGATAGCATAGTATACAGTATTGAATTTCTTCGCAGACATATGCAGGTTTCCTCACGACGTTTTCCTTAACCGAAAAGCGACTGGATATTCCGTAGGTACAGTCACAAGCATTAATATATACCATAACAAAGTGCGCATAATCGACTCTATTTCTAGGGTCGTTAGGATGCGTCAGATATTTTTTCCCTCTTTGTTATGGCAGATATTAATGCTGGTGACTGTAGGTACATACATTCCGAAACTCATTGGTAGGTCACCTACAATGATGTAATTTGAAAAAGAGGTAGATAGGTTTTATATATAACCTATCTACCTCGTATGGGCTCCACAAATGGCACACTAAAATTGAGTCAATTGCAAACTTGCCTCAGTTCCGTGTCGTCAATGGAAACGTAAACGTGTCTCAGCTGTCAGAAGTGCCTGGCCATTTTTAAACAGGGAATTTCGTGTCTACCTCTTTCTTATACCGGGTGTGGCCTGTAATAGAAGCAAAAAAATTAAAAGATGACTCCAAAGTCCATAGATCAATCCGCAGTTATTCTTTATTGGTCCCAGAGTTTAAAAATTATTGAATTCGCAAAAAAAAAAATGAAGTTGTGATCCATAAGTAATGAAATTTGATATCACGATATCTTAGCATGTAACTCATTAGGTACATAAATATCTTGGTAGAACACTGGGCACTTATGTCATAGTGATTAAAAGTGTCTTTGATTTCCATCACCATCAATTTTTGGACTTTTTTAGCCATTTTGCAAGATTTTTTGTACTTAAGATGTAAAATAATATTCATAGTACACGTACGAGTACAAGATGTACAAGAATCCAGTTAGGCTACCAAAAAAAAATTTTTTTTCTTCTTTTTTTTGTTACGCCACTTGGAACTGATTGCTGATTGGCTTAATAATCCACCGTTTCATTTTTTGCTCCCACATGCCACAACCTGTATTACATCATTAGCAAAGATAATTAAGATAAGGAAGATAGCTAACTCTTTGGAAACGTCGTCGTAGTTCAGAAAGTAATCTGAGATGGCGCTACTAGGCTCTCAATGAAAACAGTAGCGTAGAATTCGTCAAAATATTGCATTTTAGTGTCCTAAATCATCACATTAACAAATTTTAAGGCATAAAATACACCATTGTCACAAAATAACACGCAAATCGCAAAATAATACAAAGCAATTTTTAATCGGTGACTAGATCCATCGATCGCACGTTTTTCTAAGCTGAATGGCTACGCACGGGTATTGCATTCCGCTAGATGGCGCATATTTAAGAATCGTGCATAACTAAATAAACTTAAAACAATCAGATATTTTGATTTAAAATCAGTAATTTAAAGCAAATTCAAATTTACTTTAGCACTATTTCAATTTTATTATTCGATTGAAATCTAAAACGAACCCTATCCAATAGTTTTTGCTCTAAAGAAACATGGTTACTTCGACTAGAGTTTAGTAATTTTTCTAATGAATTCAGTCGTATACAAAAAGACCATTTCGTCCAAAAGTCGTACCCCTTGCTGAAATATATAATCAGAATCAGAAAAAGTATTTATTACAAGAAAACATAAAATAATATAAAATAAACTTACAAACTAACAAACAGTACCTAAGTAAAAAACAGAATTTGTGACAATACGCCCCAGTCTCAGCATGTGCTGGGCTAGGTTAGGCTGGTCACCAGAGATGTGTCGATCGCAGGCTGACAAATACAACGGCGCACAAAGTACAACATTTACAAATACCTACTTACAACAAACTTGCCGTTGACACTTTCAGTATTCATATTTGCATATTTTAATCTAGCATCGGTAAGATTTCTATTTCAAATGATTTTAAACTAACCCGCGAACTTATTCTAAACTACTAAATTCTAAAACTACAAATATCGACAAACAAAATATTGTTAACATGTATGAGATTTGAACTTCGTCCAGATTTGAACAGTTAGCGATATGCTCTAAAATGGTAATTGCTTGACGCGACAATTACCTACCAGCCTACCACACAATAAATTTGCAACCTTACTTCCAAAACGTAAGGTCTATTTTTGCTCATAACCCGTAGTATAATCTATAAACATACATAGACACACCACAGCTACAGCCCCGCTATTCTGTAACTTGTTTTAAGCTCACCTCAACGCTCGCCCACAAATATACCTTGACACCGCGATGCGTAGTAATTGAGCGTAGGTAGAGGTCTAGTTTCATAACGGGTGACCGGCGGGGTAAGCCGCATTAACGCGTAGCGAATAACAGCCCTGCAAACCTTTGGAAGTTGGAATACATATACCGTTGAACATAACATAACACATAACAGGATAACAGAATAACCTACTAAAAGAAATGAGATCCCATAAAACCATTCCATGTAAAAAATAGGCCGAGTCTCGGAACTCTTCCACAATAAAAAGTGGTGAGATATTTCATAGAGCCAAGTCAGGCATTCTTATTAATCTTCATTTGCTTGCTAAATAAAATTTTGTGACTTGGCAATCACACTTACATAGTTTAAGGTATGCAATAAATAGTAAATGCAGTAAAGCTGTGTGATTCCCGTGTGGTTTTAAACGAGTTCGAACGGGAGAATTGGTTATAATTATAATACAGCGGCGCTACCACGAACTTCGAATCTCGAACTACGTATATCTTCGTCTCTGTCGCTCAAGTACCATAAACCATAAGTGCGATAGAGACGGAGATATACGAAGTTCGAGATTCGAAGTTCGTGGTAGCACCGCAGGTATTATAATTATAACCAATTCTCCCGTTCGAACTCGTTTAAAACCACACGGGAATCACACAGCTTTACTGCATTTACTATTTATTGCATACCTTAAACTATGTAAGTGTGATTGCCAAGTCACAAAATTTTATTTAGCAAGCAAATGAAGATTAATAAGAATGCCTGACTTGGCTCTATGAAATATCTCACCACTTTTTATTGTGGAAGAGTTCCGAGACTCAGCCTATTTTTTACATGGAATGGTTTTATGGGATCTCATTTCTTTTAGTAGGTTATTCTGTTATCAACTTTGTATTGAAATGTCACGATTTTGAGATAAGTAAGTTTGTAATCCTATACAAATTTATGCGATTACAAAGTTACTTTTGCAGTTGCTTCCTGCAAAACTATGCAAACGTTATTTGTGGTTGGTAAAATAATATTTCCATACAAAATTGATAACACAATAACCTACAAAAAGAAATGAGATGCTATTTGCTTGCTGCGTGCCGCCAACTCAGCTGGCAACGCCGCCGTACAAGTTAGAAAGGTTTTTCTACAAGGTTACAACCGACAATCGTTCTACGCCGCGCCACGCACTTGCACGTAACGACAACGTCGCATATACGAGAAGGAACCTTTATAAAGAACCGGTACTTTTCGGTACTAATACCAGTACTTTCCCTTTAGCGGTTCTCTGGAACCCAAACGAAGAGAACCTATAAAATTTTGTATCTTATGTTAGAGGTGACTACTTAACAGCCTGCTTCACCGTTTACATTGAAAACAACGCCATCTAAACTATTAAGGGGAACTACGAGGTACCGGCGACGATGTTAAGATTTACGTGTGACTAGTAGCATTGTATGGAGTGAGCAATCTTCCTTTTCGCCGATTCACAGCCGCATGCTTGCACCACGAGGCTACAGTAGCTTATTTCCACTCATATTACAAGTTGCAAATCATCATGTAACTGGCCCCTGGTTACTGGTGATAGTGGTGATCTGAAAAATAATGCAATTCAAACTGCGATTAATTGCAATTTTCAAAAATTTCCAGTTAAATAGTAATATCTAGAGCTTAAAACTTCGTGCATATGTACACTGAGTACGTACGTTGAGAATATTATTTTGATCTACTTACTGAGGTAAGTAGATCAAAATGTTAAACCTAACTTTCATCATAAACAAAATATTGTTCAGGTATCCTACGTGCAAACTTTATCCCATCCAATTCGCCTTTCACTTTGCCCCTCAAAATGGACAAAACGTAAATTTGCGTTTTTCATTATGTTTAGTTAGTATTTCTTTGCCTCAAATGTATTTTCTCACAATTGTGATAAAACACGTTGCGTAACACGGGTGGCAAGGAAAAAAACAAATCCATTCATAAAAGTGTAATGGACTCGCGTTCATAATAACTTCTTTACAATACCTAATTCACAATGTACAGCCAGCAACTTGGAAATGTATAAGACATAAGATATTTATTTAACAGAATCGTTTACACATATATATTTATAAGTACCAGTACCTGCACTAGGCTTTGCCTGTATCGCAGGAGACCGCATATTACCTTTTACATTGCATGGATTCAAAATATTACAATCAATTGGACAATATATTATAAATATCAAATAAGGAATACAATGTGTGTTTGTATAGTGTTTGTGTGTGTACGTGTGTGTGTTTTATTTTATTTATACAAAACAAACGCCAAAAATATTTGCACATGCTATATTGTCACTGACTAAGGAAGTGTATATTACCTTACTTTGTTACCTACTTATAATTTGTACCTATCTACTTATATATTCTTTTACGGGATATGTATTACATTGGACACAAACAATTTGTGTACCAAATGTCCATATTATAATGATATTGATTAAACAGGCTGCTATGGGTGTTTTTACGATTTGGTCAATATTAATAAAAGGCTGTGTCGGTGTCGGTGCGGGTCGTTAATATCTGGCCACATTTTATGGCCCCATAACCCGGCGCGACTCTCCGACCTGTCGGGAAATTCGACTCCATCATTTGTGTCCAGCGCTTACTTTTAAGTTTTTCAGTCGATTGACATGTTACAGAAAATATACTTCAGTCAAGTCTTTTAAGACTTTAAATATCATATGAATTGTTCTGAATAGCTCGCAGCTGCAGCGTTGCGTGCTCTGTAAACAAACATAAATGGATATGAATTTCCAGGCCTCAGGACAATAGCGCTGTCCACCATAAATAAACCGAACAATATTCAATAAGTGCACCGGTTTATTCCTCCAGGAATAGCAGTCGTAAAGCTCGCAGACATACCTACGGACGGATCCTCGAATCACAATAACGCAGCAGCTCAGCAGAATCCATAATCTTATTTTTGTACCGCGCCACGAAGCGTGAATTTCGCAATTACGTGAGCCTCGATAGCGGCGCGCGATAATCACCTCAAAGCTCTGCCCACTAGAGACCACTGTCGCGGGACAGGGCTTTCTCAAAATAAACACCTCTTGTCTGTACACGTGCGAATGTAGACTTTATCTCGGAGACGGAGAGTTACGTGGCGGGAGCGGGCGGGCGGCGCGTGAAAGCGGACTCTGCGTCTTGGGAGGAGGGCAGGTTATGCGGCGCAGATGCGCCATCCATTGTGTTCCCTCCTATAATTTTATCGAAGCTGATTTACGATCGATTGTTCGGCCACGGTGGACAGTGGAGTGTCCGTGTGCGTGCGTGCGCGCATGTGTGCGCGGTGCGTGCCCGCGCGGGCCCTCGTAACTTACCTGCAGATGGCGCTCGGAAATGACGAACTCTCGCCACACAACGCTCTCGTAAATTAAGAAACGACCGACGTCTCGAACCGTGTTCTTTTCAGCTTTGTTTTATGTCTCGAAAAGGAATTACGAGCGCGGTCGCCTCGGCGAAAATTCAAATTATTATTTCTTGCAGGAAAACTGCGGCAGATGTTTATTAGCGTTGATGACAAAACACGCTAGCTGGCAAATTGTTTTCCGGCGCGGTAAAGATTGAGTTTCAATAGCCAATAAAGATTGCACAGGTCGCTGAAATCAATCGAATGTAAAACGGAGGAAATCGTTGGGCAAAGGTTTATGCTAAGATCGTTAACAGTTTGACAGACGTTTGAAATAATAACACTGGTTTGATTCCGCGAAATGGCGCCGTCTAGTACGCGGCTCTATTGTTACGGAACGTAAACGTAGTTCTGCTGTAAACACTTAGATTACAAACAAAGTGTCGAAGCTTTTAACCATTTAAAGTGCCTTGATTCTTTGAACCAATCATTGTCACAGAGTTTCACAAGATCAAAGAATTACTGATGTGTCTAATGGGATATTTGTAACTGTTAAGTAGCTGAGTAACTTTACAATGTTGCTTCTATTTTAGGATTTGGTACATATCATTATTGGAAAGCGTTGTTCTGAGAATGTCATTCGTATGTAGATATATTGATTAAGTTTTTTGTTTACAAAATTACACAAGCAGTATTTATATTGCATGACTCAGAAAAGTAATAAAATATACGTTGTGAGTACACTGAAACATACATGATAGAACTTCTCACTGATGTACCTACTATTAGTTGGGGCAGTTTTCCTAATCTCGATAGGCCTGACTGTTGGATTGGGTGGTTGGATCAGTTCATATTCCTACTTTTCCCTTTTTTATCGGTCATATAATGCCGTTATGAAATTGCTATGATGTGAAACAAGATGTGTGGAAACTTGTTCGAAGAGGGATAATTGCGCGGCGTCTAGCAAACGAGGTCGCTGCGAGGCTTCTTGAACTTTTCAATTCACTGCGTGCTTATGTAGGTGTGTGCATACATGTGGCAATGCTAGCGATGCACTGGCTTCATGTGATCACATGGTTTTGAATACGGGGAAATGAATGCACAAATCTGACTGTCGACAGAACGAATCCTCAAGTCAATAGAGGATCGATAGATGCGGTAGTCCTTTGGAGTCACAAGCGTCCATATGCTACGATGTATGATTACTATCAGTAATTATCACCGTCGTGCATGAGCTTTTTGAATTTGACACAAAATAGTATTTTTCACAATCGTGTTATAATAGAGAGCTTTTTATTTATTATTTAAGAATATTTTTATACTTACTTGCTGTTACTAACCAATTTAGTATTAAGTCACATTTTACTAACACACTATGGATCACTAGGTCTGAAATAAAGTATTTTTATTTTTATTTTTTTATTTAGTCGAGTACCGTGTTTTAAGGTACGAGATTAAAAAGCTTGATTATAACACTATTGTGAACAATACTTTTTGTACGAGTTCATTAAAATTAATTTTCTACGAGTCAACTGAACTAATTAAACAAACTCGATACTCTTGAAACGAAGTGCAGCCTATCGCTCGTACGCTCGTTGATATCTTAAAAGACATGATGAACGAGCGTACGACATCAACGAGTAAACTCCATAATCAAAGCGATTCTATTGGCCCAATTCATTACAGTTCGGTAAAGCAGCCACGTGATTGGTCGAATTTATTTTAGTTCTATTTTCAATGTGTTTGTTTCGACAGTAACATCGACTACAACTATGAAAAGAGTGACGTTGCAGTATTCTCTATGAAATCTTAATACACAGATTTTAATCGACGAGTACAAAAAGTACTTTCACAACTTCTAATAGGTACCTTGGCCACATTCAACAAAGGCTTCCAATTTGCTTTTGCGATATGACAGCAACCTAATATCAGGGTGAAATGAGAATTAAAAAGTTTTATTTCAAAATTTATTCATTCATTTATCATGTTGTATCCATTTTATTTTTGCGTCATCAAGAAATATTAGTTATAATTCTTACAATAGTTGCCCTTCTGAGTCAAAATACGATCACCAAAAGTGAGTTACAATTCATGATACTACCTGTTTATATTTACTCCACGTACGGTTAGAACCAGCTTAATGTCTAGTATATCTACTTACAGCAAGTACTCGTAGCACTTATCTACATTCGTATAGACACGAGGTTTGGCCATTAGTGGAAGAAAGGGTGGGACGGAGTGCCACTAATGACCAAGAAGCAAATTACGTGTCTGAATATGCACGGCTCGGCGAAAACGTAATCACCACCTGGCTCACGCATGTATGTATATTCACATGTGTAGGTACACACAACGAATAAAATTGTACCTTTATCTTTTTCTTTTATAGCCCATTCGTGATGCCCATGTCCTTCGTCACTATTATTTATGCCGATCAGATGCCTGTGACGCCGATGAGCGCACTGATATCTTGTTCTCTTTAATCCCCTAACCTAACCGCTGCACGCTGTTATACGTTTAACATGTGTAACTGTGTTTCTGTCTGTAGTAGGTATGCTAGCATCCAAATGGATGGCCCAATTTTCTGAAATTTTCTCAAGGTTTTCGTTTTTGGATGTCTTGTACCTAATTCGTTTTAGTTTATGAACCATGGAATGTTATGTTATTGTTTTTAAAAGTTATTATTTTTTTATGAGCATAGGCTCTATGCTATATATCTCACTATTGTGTAAAGCCCCACAAGACCTACACGCATTAAGTATACATTCTAAGAAAATTGTAGTTTTCGTATGTCTTAATTAGAAACGCTCCACTAACTTTGTTATTACGGGCACAAAGATCGAACAAAATGCCTTTACCAATTAAGAACGAGGTTTAATTGCAGTGCAGAGCTATTATTTAAGAAGGGTGTGTTACGCAAACAATCGGTTTAAAGGTCGGTATGTAAAGAAGTGGTCAAATGTAAAGACGGACACCAACCAAGTGATATGATGAATATTCGTCGACTTTGCAACTGAAAGAAAGAAAATATGTTTATTTAGCATAAGAAATAAGAGACACAAGAAACTACAGATACAATCATAACATGCTAAAATGGTCGCCATTTACTCGTATTTCGCAGCGCTGATTTTCAGTGGCGCCTGGATACCGGGGTAATTGCCACTTTCTGGCTGATGTTGATTTAATCTAAAAATACAATAACAATATTATATAATTTAACTAAAACTTGCAGTGGCATGTCCTGGACTATAGTTTGATTAATACGGCCTTTTGTATCGATGAGCCATCCTTTTGCGTCACCGCCGGGGTAAAACTTTACTAGATCGATTATTTTTCGTTTGATATTTCAATAATGTTATAAAGTAACGTATCACAATTATGTACCAGTTGCACTGTATGGAAAACGATTATCGGCGCCTGCTGTCAATAGGTATCATTCCATTCTAATCATAGATCGGCCTATTCCTGTACAAGTGTACAATGACGCACGTTCGGTGAAAGAATGATCAACGGGCCAAAAGTTCCTTCAAATAGCCAAACAATGTGGCGTCTGTACTCAGATTTCAGGTGACTTTATGAAAGCAAAAATACAGGAATAGATACGCATTTCTGACCAATAAGTAGTTATTCACCAGGTTCGTTAATCTTCAATATTCTTATTTTACACGATAACATTTCTTCGTTTTTACAATTGGGAATGGATGAAAATTTTAGAAGTGCCTGATCATTTTATTGGTGATACGACTAACCTTCCTTAGCACCAGAAAAAAGTTGCAGACTTTTAAGCTGCGTCAATTATTTATGAAAAATATAAACAGTTTCTTTACTTACGTTTTGGGTTAAGGACGGTAAATGAGACACTTTCATTGATCCGTCCGTCATGGGAGCAACTTTATAGCATCCTCTGATGTGGTCATTTCGAACTTTGTCTATAGCAGGGTGATAATTTCCGACCAGCGTAACATGCGCAATTCTGTCGTATGTAGTTTTGACAGGTGTTGTTTTGTAGATGCTCAACATTCTGTACCATACAGTATTAAGCGGAAAAAAATATCTTTATGTCTAGGCCCTAGGCTCTTGGTTACTGCAGGACAATGGAAACACCATGCTCGCATAGAGCCGAGCACAAAGGTACGTTCCACGGTGTACGGGTAGATTACTAAGCGCTGTGATCACCGAGATAGGCTTATCTCTGACTCACTCCATGCTTCATGCTCGCGCTTGCATCTCGCTGCTATTTTCAGCGAATACACACTGCGTGTACTTACATATGTATAGTCACCATTTACTTAATAAATATGAGTGAAGAAGGTCCTATAAACAACTAAATACGACCAATGTTAAATTCATAGAAAATTTGATATATTTAAGCGACATACCGTAACTGAATACCGGTTTTTTGCATAAAAGAATATTGGTATGGACGAAGCTATTGGTCGTAAATAGTATCTGCGAAGTAAGTATCTGAATGGTGAGTTCCATGGTGGCAGTTATTTTATTTCATTTGAAAGTTTTAGTCTGCTTCAAATCGAAGCATACTAATTTAGACCGCAGAGTAAGTTTAAAAATAATTACTTTAATCGAATTCCCTTTTCGAGCTTGAAAGTTGCTCTAATCGTCGAAAATTTAGGAGACAATCACCTAGCATGATATTATGGACATGAACATATTTCGGTGAGATGAGACTAACGTGGCCATAATAATGTTAGGGACGAGGCAGACCAAAGAAACAGGTCGATGGAGTGCGCGTGAGACGATATGGATGGGAAATACTTGACTCACGAGATCATCTCGTGAGTCAAGTATTTCCCATCCATCTCTCAGAGAGGGGTATGGAAATTGAAAGGGCAGCAAACTATGTAGGTCCCATATGGGAACGGGGGCAGTCCCTTATTTTGCCCGCAAACGTTTCATGGAATGTATTGTTTCCCCGAATTTTCATTTCATCGATGTTTTTTTCTCTGAAAACGTTAAACCGAAAAGATATTGCGTAGAACCCATTAGGTTAGATAAGGTTTGTTTTATAACAATCCTGAAAGTGTTACTGTTTCTGAAAATAATAGATTCCGATAAAATGAAAATTTGGCGAAACATTCATTCGACGTAGGTAACGTTTGTCAGTCAAACAAGGGTAACCGGGAACGGCAGGTCAATCAAGTAACGTTAGTAGATCTAAATGTCAAATTTTATATGGAAAAATGACAGTTGGATTGTCCTAACGCGCGTTCGGAACGTTACGTGATTACCCCGCGGGACTCAGCAGCAATTCCACTTGTGCTACGCCGTACCGCGTAGGAGTATTATTTGCCGTAGGTAGGTTATATGTTTCTCATGACGCTTGAATGGGTAGCAATGCCTCCTCCTGTTTGTTTGTTTTTATTATTACTACCTTGGATCCGGATTTCCTTTCGTTAGAAGCTTTCGATCGCGGAAGTGGCATTATTTCCCAAACGGCCGGGCTGTCCTTGACTGGCACTCATTTCGTTAACTAGTCCGAATGGCAGATTGGCGTATCGTTATTACTTGACATGTATGTTTTCCCTGTGAAGGCTTTTGTTGTGTTAAAGCATTTTGATGTGGGTTACGCTTTCAAAGATTCTGTACGTCACGATCTCGCCAAGATGCGTCGAGCTGGAATTGGTTTTGTTTTCGTATCATTTTGCAGTAAGGAGTGTTGAGTCTAATATGTCTAATAAATAGGTAGAATGAAGCCCGCAATTTCAACATAATAAATATTTTATTACAATTAAGTTCCCGTTCGGTAGGATTAAGTGCTTACGAAGCAAACTTAATTGTGTTCAATTCCTTTCCAAGATAACTATACCTACATTTTGCTCTTGGCTATAGCGACAAACAAACAGACAGAAATGCTTAATCCAAATACAAAATCATGTTGATGTTTCTAATTAGATTTGACATTGACTTTGTAACACACTCTTTTTGTTTTATAACCGACTTTAAAAAAGGAGGAGGTTCTCAATTCGTCTGTATTTTTTTTGTGTTTGTTACGCTATAATAACTCCGTAATTTATGAACCGATTTGAAAAATTCTTTCTTTCTTTAAAAGCATATACTTCCAGATTGGTCCTGTTGTCACCAAAATCCAGTTCTGATGATGGGATCCTGGAGAAATCGAGGGAACTCTTCAAATTTTATAGGCAAACTTGAAGCAATTTGGCTACTGATTTGAAATCGGTTAAAACTTTGTTTTTAAAGTAAATTATTGTGTTACGGTATAATGTATAATAATCTATGTACGGTCGAGGAAATTTAATGTTTAGCACTTTTGGACCCTATATAATAGGTCCAAAAGTGATAAACATTTACTTTACTCGACTGTACATTGAGTAGTAGCACCTATGGCGAGCGAATTTACGGCCAACATAATTTATTTAAATCATCGACAGGCCTATGCCTTGTGATTGCACGAAATCATGAGCGGTTTTTTCGGGAATCCCAATATTATTTATTTGAATGTTCCCGATGTTGATTGTCTTATCGTCCCATTAACGCACAAATAATGATTTTTCAGCGCCAGACACAGATAACACTGCGCTGTCCAGTAAAATATGGCAATATTCATATCAGCCCGGCCTTACGCCAACTAATTATTATAAATGAATGTCGGTAAGGGTTATTGTCCACCGCGCGCGATTCGATGCTATCTAGTTTCCGAGTGTCGCGCCGTCATTATGATAATAGCCCCAAGACACGAACCAGGGACCTTTATAAGTAAAACACTGTGATCAATCAGTTTTACTTCATTACGTCTTGTAAAATAAGTATTGGAGGTAATCTTTAAATTCTTCTTGCACACAACTCGTTTGTTCGTGAATTTGGGTCCCTTCAGTACAAATATCTAGAATCTAGACTAACGGATAGTGATAAAATCTAATTGCAATATTTTTTTACTAGCACATTATTCGGGGTGTACTTAGTTTTTATGATTCGACATTTACTGGTTTAGGTACTTAACTGGCGATGACTGTATTTCTCTGGTGCTTATCGTTCAAATATAATTTTAAAAGTTCTTATTATAACCACCATAATTTCTCTAGAGCCTTAGATGTTTATAAAAGTTATGTCTTTTGCTCTTCCATATCCGCATCATCAAGTTTTGACCTATTTCATTCACTGATTTAGGGATTTGCCACACTGCCACTGGATGCGTTCTGCGGTCTGCGACCCCATGCACTTTCTTTTTTCTCCTAAGAGGTCAATCAACTTTGACAATCGGGTTTTCTCCGACTTTCAAGGCACTAAGGATTGTTCGAATTTTCTACAGGATTACAAAATATTCTCATAGAGAGCGGTAAAACATAGAATGTTTCAGATCGCAGGTTTTAGACGGCCGAGCCGAAGTCAAGGGCGTTTATTATGCAATCTGCGGCTTTCTTTATTCTCGCCTATGGTAACTGGTACAACATTTTACACCCCTAACCAGGAAGTGGGATTTTCTGCACGCGTCATCATCATCATCATCATATCAGCCGAAAGACGTCCACTGCTCCCCAAAGAGTGCCAAAATAACCCGGTTCTGCGCCACCCTCATCCAGCGGACTCCTGCGACGTCTACCAGGCCATCGGTCCACCTTGTGGGAGTCTACCCACGCTGCGCCTGCTTGGCCACTCGAGAACATTTCCGCCCCTACGGCCATCGGTTCTACGTGCAATGCGCCCCGCCCACTGCCACTTACTTAAGTTTAGCGATTCAGAGGGCTATATCGATGCGATCACGCAGAGAAACTCCAAACATATAGTCTTCCGCACGCGTGGCGGGCGGTAACTTCCTCTTTGTGGCCTAGTGTGACGTATCTAAAAACACATTATCTCCACTTATAATAAATCTCTAAATTAAAAAAAGAATCAGCCAGTTTGAAACTAAGCTTTGCGCGGTTCGAATGTTCTCAGCATCCCATGAACGGAAAAATATGAAACATTTTATATAGGTACATTATTATTCTAGCTGCAACTTAGGATAGTTTTTATCCAACTGCGACAGTTAATTAATTTTCCGAAATATACGACTTCATTTAATTTTTCATTTATTTTTATTGAAATCAAACGCTGCTCCAACTGTCAGCTATAAGAACCGTCAAATTTTCGTCAAAATGGCGGAATTGCTTTGCCTTTCACTTATTAATAATTTAAATCCCGTCTACGATAGACCTTTACGAGACAAATGCTAAAATATAAACCATAAAAAAATATTCGATTCTGATATGAGAACTTATATGCGCAAATGTCGTTTTAGGTCGTAATTTCAATAAATGAAATCAACAAATTTGAACAATATAATTAACACGAATTTGTTTTTTTTGAATGACAATGGCACGCGCTCGGCGCATTCAGCCAAAGTACCTGCGGCGCTACCACGAAAACCGATACTGTCACTCGAGTATGGTTAGTGCGATAGAGATAGAGATACACGAATATTTTCGAATTCCGAAGTTCGTGGTTATAGCTCAGGAATCGAAAATATGGTAAATAATCATAATGTATTTTCTCGAAAAAGAATTTAAAATAAATATAGTCAAATGGAGAAAAAAACAAAGCAAGAGGTTATATAGGTAATGATTAAGTTATAAGAGTCCAAAGTTTTAAAAGGGGGTATGTTCTGTCCCTTTTCCGCAAAACGCACCTTCATATGAAACGATTGTTTTTTACTATGACGCTCGAGTATATTGACGTCACAGTCCCTCATCGTTTTCTCACTCTAACAAGCGACATTAAAACGGATGTAGCTTCATAATTTTTTGAGATATTTGAATGGGAGTTTCATTATCTTCTATCTATCTATACATAATAAATGCCTATGTCCTGACTGACTTATTCACTCACTCACTCATCAACGCACAGCCGAAACTACTAATCTTAGAGAGTTGATTTTTGCACAGTATGTTGCTTTTATAACGTGGGCTAGGGATAAAAAGGGATTTTTGAAAATTCTACCCCTAAGGGGGTAAAATGGGGGTGCAAAGTTTGTATGGGAGAACCTTTTTTTTTGAGCTATAGACTTAAACTTTGTAGAAAAATTAGTTATTAGAATACAAATGAAACACTTTCAGCGTTTTGGAAAATTCCACCCCTACGGGGGTAAAATAGGGGTGCAAGGTTTGTATGGGGGAAACATTTTTTTTTTAAATAGAGACTTAAAACTTTGTAGAAAGATTAGTCATCAGAATACAAATTAAGTACTTTCAGCGTTTTAGAAAATTCTACCCCTAAAAATAGGGGGCTAAAATAGGGGTGCAAAGTTTGTATGTGGGAAACTATTTTTTTTAGCTAGAGTCCTAAAACTTTGTAGAAAGATTATTTAAATACAAAGAAAGTACTTCCAGCGTTTTGGAAAATTTCACCCCTAAGGGGGTAAAATAGGGTGCAAAGTTTGTATGGGAAAAACATATTTTTTTTTAATAGAGACTTAAAATTTTGACGAAAAATTACTTATTAGAACATGAAAAATACTACATTCGGCGTTTTACAAAAATCATTCCCTAAGGGGGTTAAAAAAGGGTGCAAGGTTTGTATGGGGAATTTTTTTTTCTGTGCTAGACACTTAAAACTTTGTAGAAAGATTACTTATAAAAATACAAAAAAAAAATACCTTCAGCGTTTTGAAAAAATCTATCCCTAAGGGGGATAAAAAGGGGTGCAAAGTTTTTATCAGGGAAAGTTTATGTTTTTGAGTTAGAGACTTGAAACTTTGTAGAAAGATTACTTATTAAAATACAAAAAAAGAACACAAATCGTTTTAGAAAATTTCCCCCTTAATAGGGTTAAAAAGGAGAGCAAGCTTTGCATGGGCAACACTTTTTTTTGAGTTAGACTTAAAACTTTGCAAAAAGATTACTTATTAGAATACTAAAAAAGAACTTTCAGCGTTTTAGAAAACTCCATCCCTAAGGGGATCCTTAAGATCCTGAAGGGTAGCCAGTGTTGTGTGGGAAAAACTTTTTTTTTTACTAGACTTAAAACTATTCAAAATGTTACTTATTAAAATTAATAATAAAGTACTTTCAGAGTTTTAGAAAATTCCACCCCTAAGGGGGTTAAGAAAGCTTTGTATGGGCAACACTTTTTTTGAGCTAGAGACTTAAAAGTTTACGAAAAAAAATCTTTCAGCGATTAGAAAAATTCAACCTCTAAGGGGGTTTAAAAGGGGGTTCAAATTTTAAATGGCGAGCAATAAAATTTTAAAGTGTGAGTAAGAGATTTTTAACTTCGGTCTTATTCTGTACGTTAAAAGACTACAAAACTGATTTCAGAGTTTTTCCAAATTCATCCCCTAAGAGTGTTAAAATTGGTTCAAAGTTTGAGTATTTCAAGGCATTTTTAAAGTATGAGATTTTTAACTTTGGTTTTAGACTGTTTGTTCACAAACTAGAAAATGAACATCAACTTTTTTTTTAATTATCCCCTAAAAGAGGGTTCAAATTTTGTATTGAAAGAAATCATTTTCTAAGACGATAAAAAGTTCTACGCGGACGAAGTCGCGGGCAACAGCTAGTAAACAATAAGGTTGGTTTTTTGGGTAATTTGTACGTAATCATTGTCCGTATATATGCAAGTATAGATGTATAGGTAACACGACATTGACGGATGCAGCAAGTAGGCAATCCAGTAAAACTCGCAATTCCCTTAATACGCTCTTTAGACATTAGCACAAAGCATTAATCTCACGTATCTCCGTGCATCCGGATACGAAATCCGACATCGATCCGTCACCGGACAATAGGCCCGGCGCGGGGCCTCCATCTATCAATGATAAAGGCATTGATAGTGCCAATTCTATCCCGGCTTTTTCCAATTCAATGTACGTTAGTTAGTCTAGATTCTTAGATATTAATGGACATTGTGATGTATTCGCGTGTCACTGTGAAACTTTTTCGCATTGATTCTTGATTGAAAGTATGGATGTACACTACACTACACTTGAGGTAGTTGTTTGTTGGGTTTATCTAGTAGGTATATCAACTGTATAAAAAATCTAAGATTAACCTATCTGCGATGCATAAATAAGCTCAGTAGCGGTAAAGTGGTTGCTAAATTGCTACTTAATATTAAGGATCTAAGGTAAGTAATTCTGAAACTTGTACCATTTTTTGATTTCCCTGACTGTGCAATCACCATTAGATATTTATATCGGAGCGAACAACTCGCGTATAATATATCTCTAGAGGCAAGGCGTTACAGTGTCAAGATATTTTCGAGCACTATGAAGAGTAGCTAGTTAGGGTTTTCAACCGACGAAAAAAACGGAGGAGGTTCTCAATTCGACGCGTATATATATATTTTTTTTTATGTATGACCACGCATAACTTTTTACAGAGTAGTTCGATTTTGATAATTCTTTTTTTATTGGAAAGGGATTACCCGAAGTTGGTCCCATATGAATTTGGAAAAAAAAAACCAACCCTAAGGGTAGGAAAATAGGGGATGATTGATTTTTCGTCGGTTAAAACTTTGTTTTCAAAGTAAATTATCTGTAAATGCACCGTCACATTACAGATACTCAGTGAAAATACTGAAAATGTAAAGTGATAAACGTATTTGGACTACTCTTCTATTTTTCTCATTTTAACCCCAGACGCAAAAAGAGGGGTGTTATAAGTTTGACGTGTCTGTGTCTCTGTGTGCCTGTCTGTGTGTATGTCTGTCTGTGGCATCGTAGCTACTAAACGAATGGACCGGACCGATTTGAATGCGGTTTTTTTTTATCCAACGACATGGTTCTTAGCTATAGTAATGTTATAATTAGGTACCTACTAGAATACTTCCATGAAAGCTAAAAATAAACTCCCAATTCTTAATCAAATCACTACTCTACTTTTCGTTGTAAATTAACCAAACTAACGGTATTTAAGCTTTTAATTAGCAGTCATAATAAATCGCACTTAATATTAAAAACAAATAGGACAAAAGTGTACCGAGTGCAAGTGCCATTCTGGATTTAAGTATGTAGGCATTAGGTTTATTTTACAATACATTGGTTTTGCAACTGAATACCGTTTGGAACTGAATGACCATGCTTGACAGTAAGAGACTCAACAGTGTAGTGTTTACTCATATTAGGCACGTTCCAATCGTTAAGGAGTTTGAGTACGGTTTAATGTTGAAGAGTAACATTACAATATAATGATATATGAGATTACAAGATAGAGTTACTTGCCATTAGTTTGGGTGCAACCGGAGACATGAGTTACTTTTAGTAATGCAACTTTGTGAAAATTCTGGTTACTGTTAATTAATTATATCAAGGTGTATTTAGTATAATTTCGGATAACATTTGTTTCAAAGTAATAAGACATTAATCCCAGTGATGTAATTGAAGATCTTTTTCACGTGCACACCGTCTATAGACGTCGCGACATAAGGCGACTACGACTTAGTTGAGGTACCTCACGTGTAGATTAACCAAATAACGTTATTTTTATGATTATATGTGACGTCTTCTCAGAATTTTGAATAGCTGTAACAAGGTGTTAGACGGGAGTCCGCTGGATGCGGGTGGCGCAGGACCAGCCATTGTGGCACTCTTTGAGGGAGGCCTATGTCCGGCAGTGGACGTCTTTCGGCTGATATGATGATGATGATGAAGGTGTTTACAGACATCCGCTGGTCGATTGCGTAACGTTTCATATGTAGGTACGTTAGGGACATCTAAAGATCTTTTTTTGTATGAAAACAGTGGACTTGTCCTAAAGCTTGTTTGAAAATTTGTGCAATTCCCACTCCCCTTGATCCCCCTTTAAACGCGACTTATCTTACAAGACGCTAAAGTTTGTGATATGTGGATTACATATCACAAACATTACCACAACTAAACTTATCAACCCCTCATCAACCCTGTCTGAAAAATCATCACTGAATACCTATTCTAATAGTTGAGGCTTACTCAAAACCGCAATTTCGAACAACAGGGATCGTATCGACATATTGGTAGGCCGGAGCATCGTAAACGTTAATTGGTGATAAAAGCACGTAATTGGCCGCGGCTATCGGCGTGCGCGCACGCGCTAATGAAGCTGAATTACTATGTTACGGCGCAACGAGTGTTAGCTCCGTCTACACTTTTTAAGTATAGATCTCATTTTGCTTCTAAACTACAGCGTTATATTGAGGACTAGTTCATCATATCAGCCGAAAGACGTCCACTGCTGGACATAGGCCTCCCCCAAAGAGTTCCAAAGTGACCGGTCCTTAGCCACCTGCATCCAGCGGACTCCTGCGACCTTTACCTGCAGGTCATCAGTCCACCTTGTGGGAGGCCTACCAACGCCGCGCCTTCCGGTACGTGGTCGCCACTCGAGAACCTTTCCGCCCCAACGGCCATCAGTTCTACGTGCAATGTGCCTCGCCCACCGCCCGTGGACTAGTTGTTGGTACCATATTTTAATATTATTTTGTTTGCTGACATGTCAAAAATTTGGAACGTGTGGAGTAGACCGACGCGTCAACATGTTGGTCAATTTTTCTAAGTCACTTCATAAAACACAGCAATAATAAAATATAGAACCAAATGATTAAAATCGCCTACTAGTACTACGCAGTAAAAATCAGATATGAATGACTGCATGAAATGATATGTTTTCTTATTTTATTGGAAATTACTTCGTATTTCCTTTTGACTTCCCGTTCCCGTTGACAATTTATATGAAGTTTTCCGGTGGATTTAGATGTATCATGTATTTTTAAATAGCTTAGCTTTGCACGTGCCGCCTGCCCCACGAATCAGGGATACCGACGAGAACAAGGTAAAACGCCGCAATGAATACTTGCACTTTGGAAGACCGACGAATTTGTAACTTTCTTTATTACAAATTAAAGTTACTTTTGTAAGTTTTTCGAGTTGTTCGGTATCATGATATATATGTTTTCTTCCTGTTAAATATCCTATTACGAAACGGTCAAGATTTTCCGAACTCGAACTGATTGTATGCGAGCGATATTTTTGTTTTCTTAATTTTGCTTAAGTACATTGATTCCTTTAGAACTGTCTACTGATTTTGTTGAAACTGTACCTACTAAAAGTTTATATTCATTATCACATGCTTAAAGCAATTGAGACGTCGAAGGTAAGTAGTTTAGAAACTAGGACCAATGTGGCTCTCACATTAGACTGCGTAACAATACCATTTATTAAGCCGATTTATATCTGTAATCATTAGCAGCGAAATGTACCCGAGAGGCTAGCGTGCCGACGTGAACTCTGTCAAGCGCGAACATTCGAAAATAATCTAACATATAAGGGAATAATGTGGAGCAATTAAAAGATTTGTTTCGTGGGTTCGTGACGCGGGGCCGTAAGATATGTGGCCTAGTTCTGACGTCACGGTAGGAAGTAAGGAAGGTAATTGCGTCTCCATGCTTGTCGTATTATCACAGAATACGGTCGGAAAACGAGGCCCGTGACTAAACAGTGAGTTATGTTCCGCGTGGAAGAACGTTGTGAGGTGATTTAAAATCATCTTAAGTCGATGTTTTTTGATTTCAACCCAACCTCAAATCGTTTGATTTAACAGTTTTGCAACGTATGTTATGCTGGTTTGATGGACGATTTTTCAAAAGCATAATTTGCCGGAGATTCTTGACAGTGACGCTAATAAATGTCCTACTTTAAAGCCATTTGAAATTCGTGTCCGATAAGAAACAATGCAGCCCAGTGTCGTTCCATCACGGCTCGCCGATCCGCTTAAACTCAATGTCAAAGTCAAACGGGCATGTTAATCGAAATCAAAACGAAAGGTGAAATTTTCCGACGCTACAGTAGGTAATATAAATAGGTTAAGTATTTTTGATAATAGGAGTTATATCGTTATAAATGCTTATTAAGGTTGCGTTGGGCGGTGCTCACGTCAATTAGGCCTTATCTGACTTCGTGACTTTTGACTTATGGGTGGTCTCCGATGCGTGGCTTTACATACCATTCCGACTATTTGTGTGAAAAATAGACGCCTCTCGCCATAAATTCAAGATTATAACTTGTAAAGGTGACATTGTTGCGATATTTTTTGTGGTAAAGGTAGACAAGAAACTATATAAATATAACTAACTACCTAATATATAAATTTAATTATATTTAAGAATGATGACATATAATATTTATAATATTATCTCCACTTATCTCCACTTATAATAAATCTCTAAATTAAAAAAAGAATCAGCCAGTTTGAAACTAAGCTTTGCGCGGTTCGAATGTTCTCAGCATCCCATGAACGGAAAAATATGAAACATTTTATATAGGTACATTATTATTCTAGCTGCAACTTAGGATAGTTTTTATCCGACTGCGACAGTTAATTAATTTTCCGAAATATACGACTTCATTTAATTTTTCATTTATTTTTATTGAAATCAAACGCTGCTCCAACTGTCAGCTATAAGAACCGTCAAATTTTCGTCAAAATGGCGGAATTGCTTTGCCTTTCACTTATTAATAATTTAAATCCCGTCTACGATAGACCTTTACGAGACAAATGCTAAAATATAAACCATAAAAAAATATTCGATTCTGATATGAGAACTTATATGCGCAAATGTCGTTTTATGTCGTAATTTCAATAAATGAAATCAACAAATTTGAACAATATAATTAACACGAATTTGTTTTTTTTGAATGACAATGACATGGCTCGGCGCATTCAGCCAAAGTACCTGCGGCGCTACCATGAAAACCGATACTCAATGTTCATATATTTGCATCCCTGTCACTCGAGTATGGTTAGTGTGATAGAGATAGAGATACCCGAATATTTTCGAATTCCGAAGTTCGTGGTTATAGCTCAGGAATCGAAAATATGGTAAATAATCATAATGTATTTTCTCGAAAAAGAATTTAAAATAAATATAGTCAAATGGAGAAAAAAACAAAGCAAGAGGTTATATAGGTAATGATTAAGTTATAAGAGTCCAAAGTTTTAAGAGGGGGTATGTTCTGTCCCTTTTCCGCAAAACGCACCTTCATATGAAACGATTGTTTTTTACTATGACGCTCGAGTATATTGACGTCACAGTCCCTCATCGTTTTCTCACTCTAACAAGCGACATTAAAACGGATGTAGCTTCATAATTTTTTTTTTTGAGCTATAGACTTAAACTTTGTAGAAAAATTAGTTATTAGAATACAAATGAAACACTTTCAGCGTTTTGGAAAATTCCACCCCTACGGGGGTAAAATAGGGGTGCAAGGTTTGTATGGGGGAAACATTTTTTTTTTAAATAGAGACTTAAAACTTTGTAGAAAGATCAGTCATTAGAATACAAATAAAGAACTTTCAGGGTTTTAGAAAATTCTACCCCTAAAGGGGTAAAATAGAGTGCAAAGTTTGTATGGGAAAAACTACTTTTTTTTAAATAGAGACTTAAAACTTTGTAGAGAAATTATTCATTAGAATACAAATAAAGTACCTAGATTCAGTGTTTCAAAAAAATCTAAGGGGGTAAAATAGGAGTACAAATTTTGTATGGGGGAAACAATATTTTTTTTAAATAGAGACTTAAAACTTTGTAGAAAGATTAGTCATCAGAATACAAATTAAGTACTTTCAGCGTTTTAGAAAATTCTACCCCTAAAAATAGGGGGCTAAAATAGGGGTGCAAAGTTTGTGTGTGGGAAACTATTTTTTTTAGCTAGAGTCCTAAAACTTTGTAGAAAGATAGTACTTTCAGCGTTTTGGAAAATTTCACCCCTAAGGGTGTAAAATAGGGTGCAAAGTTTGTATGGGAAAAACATATTTTTTTTTAATAGAGACTTAAAATTTTGACGAAAAATTACTTATTAGAACATGAAAAATACTACATTCGGCGTTTTACAAAAATCATTCCCTAAGGGGGTTAAAAAAGGGTGCAAGGTTTGTATGGGGAACACTTTTTCTGAGCTAGACACTTAAAACTTTGTAGAAAGATTACTTATAAAAATACAAAAAAAAGACTTTCAGCGTTTTGAAAAAATCTATCCCTAAGGGGGATAAAAAGGGGTGCAAAGTTTTTATCAGGGAAAGTTTATGTTTTTGAGTTAGAGACTTGAAACTTTGTAGAAAGATTACTTATTAAAATACAAAAAAAGAACACAAATCGTTTTAGAAAATTCCACCCCTAATAGGGTTAAAAAGGAGAGCAAGCTTTGCATGGGCAACACTTTTTTTTGAGTTAGACTTAAAACTTTGCAAAAAGATTGCTTATTAGAATACTAAAAAAGAACTTTCAGCGTTTTAGAAAACTCCATCCCTAAGGGGATCCTTAAGATCCTTAAGAAGGGTAGCCAGTGTTGTGTGGGAAAAACTTTTTTTTTTACTAGACTTAAAACTATTCAAAATGTTACTTATTAAAATTAATAATAAAGTACTTTCAGAGTTTTAGAAAATTCCACCCCTAAGGGGGTTAAGAAAGCTTTGTATGGGCAACACTTTTTTTGAGCTAGAGACTTAAAAGTTTACGAAAAAAGTTCTTTCAGCGATTAGAAAAATTCAACCTCTAAGGGGGTTTAAAAGGGGGTTCAAATTTTAAATGGCGAGCAATAAAATTTTAAAGTGTGAGTAAGAGATTTTTAACTTCGGTCTTATTCTGTACGTTAAAAGACTACAAAACTGATTTCAGAGTTTTTCCAAATTCATCCCCTAAGAGTGTTAAAATTGGTTCAAAGTTTGAGTATTTCAAGGCATTTTTAAAGTATGAGATTTTTAACTTTGGTTTTAGACTGTTTGTTCACAAACTAGAAAATGAACATCAACTTTTTTTTTAATTATCCCCTAAAAGAGGGTTCAAATTTTGTATTGAGAGAAATCATTTTCTAAGACGATAAAAAGTTCTACGCGGACGAAGTCGCGGGCAACAGCTAGTATAAAAATAATTTATTCAAAGCATAACCATCCGAAAAGTTAAATATCCACAGCGCAATAATATTAAATGCTTACAACCAGTAATCAGCAATACCTATGCTTCGTCAAGACCCATTACAGAAAACAAAACCATGGGAAAGAAAAACAATATTATGGTATTGAATTCCAGGCCCAATAAAGCCATATCAACACATTTTATTACTTATACATTATAAACAAATATTTACAACAAAAAAGAACGGATGATTGTATGTAGAGAGTAGAGAGGGGTTAAGGGGGCGATGTTGGGTTGAGCTTCCCGTCGTTGAGGCCGAAAAAATGCTTTACTGATCTGAATTTGTGCCGGGTCCCACGAATGCACATGCTTGTGGCTCGGATTATTGATATTATAATCTTTGACCTTAACCAGCCCATTATTATAGATAGGGGTCGCACAGTGTTTTATAGAAGCCGAAAAAGTGACATCCCCGTTTTATTACACACTAGCTGTTGCCCGCGACTTCGTCCGCGTAGAACTTTTTATCGTCTTAGAAAATGATTTCTCTCAATACAAAATTTGAACCCTCTTTTAGGAGATAATTAAAAAAAAAGTTGATGTTCATTTTCTAGTTTGTGAACAAACAGACTAAAACCAAAGTTAAAAATCTCATACTTTAAAAATGCCTTGAAATACTCAAACTTTGAACCAATTTTAACACTCTTAGGGGATGAATTTGGAAAAACTCTGAAATCAGTTATGTAGTCTTTTAACGTACAGAATAAGACCGAAGTTAAAAATCTCTTACTCACACTTTAAAATTTTATTGCTCGCCATTTAAAATTTGAACCCTCTTTTAAACCCCCTTAGAGGTTGAATTTTTCTAATCGCTGAAAGAACTTTTTTCGTAAACTTTTAAGTCTCTAGCTCAAAAAAAGTGTTGCCCATACAAAGCTTTCTTAACCCCCTTAGGGGTGGAATTTTCTAAAACTCTGAAAGTACTTTATTATTAATTTTAATAAGTAACATTTTGAATAGTTTTAAGTCTAGTAAAAAAAAAGTTTTTCCCACACAACACTGGCTACCCTTCTTAAGGATCTTAAGGATCCCCTTAGGGATGGAGTTTTTTAAAACGCTGAAAGTTCTTTTTTAGTATTCTAATAAGTAATCTTTTTGCAAAGTTTTAAGTCTAACTAAAAAAAAAGTGTTGCCCATGCAAAGCTTGCTCTCCTTTTTAACCCTATTAGGGCTGGAATTTTCTAAAACGATTTGTGTTATTTTTTTGTATTTTAATAAGTAATTTTTCTACAAAGTTTCAAGTCTCTAACTCAAAAACATAAACTTTCCCTGATAAAAACTTTGCACCCCTTTTTATCCCCCTTAGGGATAGATTTTTTCAAAACGCTGAAAGTCTTTTTTTTTGTATTTTTATAAGTAATCTTTCTACAAAGTTTTAAGTGTCTAGCTCAGAAAAAGTGTTCCCCATACAAACCTTGCACCCTTTTTTAACCCCCTTAGGGAATGATTTTTGTAAAACGCCGTATGTAGTATTTTTCATGTTCTAATAAGTAATTTTTCGTCAAAATTATAAGTCTCTATTAAAAAAAATATGTTTTTCCCATACAAACTTTGCACCCTATTTTACCCCCTTAGGGGTGAAATTTTCCAAAACGCTGAAAGTACTTTCTTTGTATTTAAATAATCTTTCTACAAAGTTTTAGGACTCTAGCTAAAAAAAATAGTTTCCCACATACAAACTTTGCACCCCTATTTTAGCCCCCTATTTTTAGGGGTAGAATTTTCTAAAACGCTGAAAGTACTTAATTTGTATTCTGATGACTAATCTTTCTACAAAGTTTTAAGTCTCTATTTAAAAAAAATATTGTTTCCCCCATACAAAATTTGCACCCCTATTTTACCCCCTTAGGGGTAGATTTTTTTAAAACACTGAATCTAGGTACTTTATTTGTATTCTAATGAATAATTTCTCTACAAAGTTTTAAGTCTCTATTTAAAAAAAAGTAGTTTTTCCCATACAAACTTTGCACTCTATTTTACCCCTTTAGGGGGAGAATTTTCTAAAACCCTGAAAGTTCTTTATTTGTATTCTAATGACTGATCTTTCTACAAAGTTTTAAGTCTCTTTTTAAAAAAAAAATGTTTCCCCCATACAAACCTTGCACCCCTATTTTACCCCCGTAGGGGTGGAATTTTCCAAAACGCTGAAAGTGTTTCATTTGTATTCTAATCACTAATTTTTCTACAAAGTTTAAGTCTATAGCTCAAAAAAAAAAGGTTCTCCCATACAAACTTTGCACCCCCATTTTACCCCCTTAGGGGTAGAATTTTCAAAAATCCCTTTTTATCCCTAGCCCACGTTATAAAAGCAACATACTGTGCAAAAATCAACTCTCTAAGATTAGTAGTTTCGGCTGTGTGTTGATGAGTGAGTGAGTGAGTGAGTGATTGAGTGAATAAGTCAGTCAGGACATAGGCATTTATTATGTATAAATAGATAGAAGATAATGAAACTCCCATTCAAATATCTCAAAAAATTATGAAGCTACATCCGTTTTAATGTCGCTTGTTAGAGTGAGAAAACGATGAGGGACTGTGACGTCAATATACTCGAGCGTCATAGTAAAAAACAATCGTTTCATATGAAGGTGCGTTTTGCGGAAAAGGGACAGAACATACCCCCTCTTAAAACTTTGGACTCTTATAACTTAATCATTACCTATACGAGGGCGACACTGAAAGTCTTTAGAACTGGCCACTTGTAATAAATATAATAAAAAAATAAGTTCAAAATTTGAAAATGGAACTCTTTCTTAATATTTTTGTGTACGAATTCCACTCGATTGTCATTTGTTTTACGATTTGGCGGCAAATTGAAAATTGTGTGTACTACGTGAGCATGAATTTAACGCGAGAAAACTTTCGAGCAATGATTTTTTACGACTTTCGATGTAATTTAAGTCAACAAGAAAGTTATGATAGACTTCGATTGGCCTTTCACGATGAAGCCCCATCTCGTGCTACTATTTACAACTGGTTTAATGAATTTAAACGTGGCCGCACTGATCTCACTGATGATCTGCGTGAGGGCCGGCCTTCTACGGCGACTACTGAAGATAACATCAGTGTTGTGCGGCGTATGATAGAGACTGACAAAAGAGTAACCTATCAGCAGATTCGTACAAGCTTAGCCATTGGTATGAGTCAAGTCCACAAAATCCTCCATGAACATTTAGCGGTGAGGAAGCTTTGTGCCCGGTGGATACCTCATAATTTGACAGAAGCCCAAAAAGTCCGTCGTGTTGATTGGTGCCGTGAAATGGGTCAAAGATTCAACGGAGGTGACTCAAATGCTGTGTTCGACGTAGTTACGGGTGACGAAAGCTGGATTTACTGTTATGATCCTGAAACTAAAAGACAGTCTGCTGAGTGGGTGTTTCCTTCCGAGGAGTTGCCTACTAAAGTGAAGAGAGGTCGAAGTGTGGGAAAAAAGATGGTGGCCTCGTTCTTCGGAAGGACTGGTCATTACGCAACAATTATTTTAGAGGATCAAAAAACAGTTACTGCGAAGTGGTACACTAACAATTGTTTACCACTTGTCTTGGAAAAAGTTCGAGAAAAACGGCCTCGCAGTAGGATCCTGCTTCACCACGACAACGCCTCATCGCACACCGCCAAGCAAACGATCGACTATTTGGCGACGGCAAACGTGGAATTACTGGGTCACCCACCTTATAGCCCCGAACTTGCACCTTGTGATTTTTATTTATTCCCAAAAATTAAAGAAAAACTTCGAGGAAAACGTTTTATGGACGCCGACGAAGCAGTGGCTGCGTTTCAAAAGGCCGTCGAAGAGACCCCTAAGGACGAGTGGGCAAAGTGCTTTTCTCAGTGGTTCTATCGAATGCAGCGATGTATTGATGTGAAGGGAGGCTATTTTGAAAAGATATAATAAAAGTAATAAGTTGCTTGATTGCTCAGTTTTTGATTTTCTAAGAACTTTCAGTTTGACCCTCGTATAACCTCTTGCTTTGTTTTTTTCTCCATTTGACTATATTTATTTTAAATTCTTTTTCGAGAAAATACATTATGATTATTTACCATATTTTCGATTCCTGAGCTATAACCACGAACTTCGGAATTCGAAAATATTCGGATATCTCTATCTCTATCGCATTAACCATACTCGAGTGACAGGGATGCAAATATATGAACATTGAGTATCGGATTTCGTGGTAGCGCCGCAGGTACTTTGGCTGCAGCAGCAGTGCACATGTCGGTTGCCATATAGGCGGGGTGTGTTTTAATAATATAAGTTACGCGGACGACATGGCACTGCTGGGACCCTCAGTTGACTCGGTGAGGAAGCTAATCAACATCTGTGAGGGGTATGCCGAGCAGCATGGTCTTAAATACAACACTTCGAAAAGTGAACTGCTAGTTTTCAAAGCACGTAAGTATAATCCGATTACGGAACCTAAGATCATGCTGTGCGGGGTACCACTAAAAGTAGTCGATCGTTTTAAGTATCTGGGACACATGCTCTCAGAAGACTTAAATGATGACCTTGACTTGGAAAGGGAAAGAAGGGCAATGGCAGTTCGAGGTAATATGCTCGCCCGCAGGTTTGCACGGTGTAACGAATCAGTTAAATTGACGCTCTTTAGAGCTTACTGTCAGACATTCTACACATGCAGCCTGTGGGTGAGGTTTACACAAAGGGCCTGTAATGCGTTACGCATACAATATAATAACATCTTGAGGATGCTGTTGCGGCTGCCGAAATACTGCAGTGCATCTGGCATGTTCGCGGGAGCGCGACTCGATGACTTTTTTGCCATTAGGAGAAAAAGAGTCGCCTCCATGCTAAGGCGAGTGCGCAGCAGCAGCAACGGTCTTCTCGGGGCGTTGGCTGAAAGTTTCGACTGCCCGATGAGGCGATGATGAAGTTTTGGGTTGAGGTGGCTATAGGGAGAGTTAAGTAGCCTTGGTGTTCTCTTCACTCTCTCAATAGCCAACTCTCGTTAGAAAACCTAAAAATTTTATGTATTTTTTAAAGCTTTTATTTTCTTACTTTATTTTATTTTTTGTTCCCAAGACTAACATAACACGTAAGATTTTACTAACAAAACTATGGATCTGTATGGTCTGAAATAAATGTTTTTTATTTTATTTATTTATTTGGCTGAATGCGCCGAGCGCGTGCCATTGTCATTCAAAAAAAACAAATTCGTGTTAATTATATTGTTCAAATTTGTTGATTACTTATGAATTACGACATAAAACGACATTTGCGCATATAAGTTCTCATATCAGAATCGAATATTTTTTTATGGTTTATATTTTAGCATTTGTCTCGTAAAGGTCTATCGTAGACGGGATTTAAATTATTAATAAGTGAAAGGCAAAGCAATTCCGCCATTTTGACGAAAATTTGACGGTTCTTATAGCTGACAGTTGGAGCAGCGTTTGATTTCAATAAAAATAAATTAAAAATTAAATGAAGTCGTATATTTCGGAAAATTAATTGACTGTCGCAGTCGGATAAAAACTATCCTAAGTTGCAGCTAGAATAATAATGTACCTATATAAAATGTTTCATATTTTTCCGTTCATGGGATGCTGAGAACATTCGAACCGCGCAAAGCTTAGTTTCAAACTGGCTGATTCTTTTTTTAATTTAGAGATTTATTATAAGTGGAGATTACTGTAGCTTAGATTATAACAAATGCAAGACTAAAACTCCCGCGTTTCTAATATGCGTAGTTTTTGAAAAATACATTTTTGAAAATCTTGTTTCTGACAGCCGGATATTACGAAAAATATTTATATATTGCAAATTATTTAATAAACTTTTCTGTTGTTCAACATTTTGGATAATCTCTTCAAAGATATACATTTAGAGGCAATTACGACCTCTCTAGGTACATTTGTTACAAATATATTAATGATTTTATAGATTTTGGTTTTTATTTTCTTTCTTCCATGTTCCGCCGTAGTAGGACGCGATATTTGTATGACAGCTTCATTATTATGTCTTCTATCTACCCTTTTTTTTACAAGTCCTAATTACATGGAACATGTAATCTACAGTTAATTAACATTTTCGGTCAGGGCTGCCACTACCAGTATCCGGATTTCCTGGATATAAAATTAACATAGTATACACGGTATAGCACTTTTAATGGGTGGTGCAAGAAAACATTATCAGGAACCTACACATATGAAATAATTAGTTTTCTAAGATTCAGTAATTAGCTATTGAGAATTTGGTTATATTGCCCATCTCAAATACTAAGTGATTTTTTTGTAACGAAAGTATATAATAAGGTATACATATGTAATAAGATTATGTGCCTGTACATTTTTGTAGTTTGCTCTTTGTACAGTCGAAAAGTCTGTACGCTCTTACGCTCAAGGACCATGACAAGACAAATCAACACACGAAGCATGACAAGTCATTGAATGTGTTCTACTTCCAGGCTCTCTGCCCTATTGTGCACCTCATGGTAGACTCCTACCCAAGTCACATGTAGCGTTTCATCGAAAATTTGTGCGAGTTTTAGTTCTTGGTGAAATTAATAAAACATTTAAATTTTAATAAGCAAAAACAGTACGTAATTCTTGATGTTTAAAATTACAAGTAATTAACAAAATAATAGGAAATAATTATTTGTGCCAGTTTCAGCTTTTGGCGAAACTAATAAAACAAGTTTCTGACCAGCAGGTCGATCACGTAACGCATTGTATGTACGTACAGCCAGCATCAAAAGTAGCTACGCAAACGAAGATGTCAAAAGTCTTTATTAAAAGAGAATAAGAGCTTTTGACGTCTTAAATTACGTAGCTACTTTTTATGCTGACTGTACGTTAGGTAAATCTAACTGTCAGTTTTTATATGGGAATATGACAGTTGCAATGTCCTAACGCGCGTTCGAAACGTTACGTGATCACCCCTACATATTATTTTAAAAAGCAAATACAATACTCATAAAACAAAACAGTAATCAGTGAAATTATACGTAACTAAAATCACTAGACAATAGCTCTTTCTTCTGTATTAAATAAAAAAAAACAAAATCGAAGATTTCTCTCAATAATTATTTTTTAAGCCTTGGCGATCCAAGAAAACCATAAATAATAGGATTCCCGAAAAAACGGCGTATAAAATTCAAAATACCGAAGTGTCAACCCTAGTGGCCGGATAAACCGGATATAAAGTGTTTAGGTGATTACTTGAATGTTCCATGAACATAGATCTTGTAAAAAATAGGGTAGATAGAAGACATAATAATAAAGCTGTAATACAAATATTGCGTCCTACTACGGCGAAACATGGAAGAAAAAAAATAAAAACCAAAATCAATGAAATCATTAATATTTTTGTAACAAATGTACCTAGAGAGGTCGTAATTGCCTCTAAATATATGTTTTTGAAGGGTTTATACAAAACTTTAAACAACAAATAAGTTTAATCAATAATTTGCAATTTATTAATGTTTTTCGTAATACTTAGGTGTCAGAAACAAGATTTTCAAAAATGTATTTCTCAAAAAGTACACATATAAGAAACGCGGGAGTTTTAATCTCGCATTTGTAATGATCTATGCTACAGTAATTTGTAATAAAACGGGGATGTCACTTTTTCGGCTTCTATAAAACACTGTGGGTCGGTTCCAGCGGTCGGCAATAGCTTCACCAAGATGTTTAATAAAGGTGGACATTTGTGGGGCGAAGACTCCGTCAACTGATGTGACGAGAGGGGTAAATGTTGCATGTTGTTTCTCGCAGGCGCTACTGTATTTACGTTTTTTCTCTTCTTCTCAGGATTTTATTTAAAATGGAAGCTACCGGGCGAGAGATGTAAGAGGGTGATGATGACGATGATTATAATTATTAATAAATGACTTATGAAAGAAGTTTCTGTTCACTTTACCAAACAGTGATAATTTTGGTATATTTTTAGGGTTCCGTAGCCAAATGGCCAAAAACGGAACCCTTATAGTTTCGTCATGTCTGTCTGTCTGTCTGTCTGTCCGTCCGTATGTCACAGCCACTTTTTTCCGAAACTATACGAGCTATACTGTTGAAACTTGGTAAGTAGATGTATTCTGTGAACCGCATTAAGATTTTCTCACAAAAATCGAAAAAAAAACATTTAGTTTTGGGAGTTCCCCATACTCAGAACTGAAACTGAAAAAAAAATTTTCATCAAACCCCTACGTGTAGATCTATAGATAGGTCTTCAAAAATGATATTGAGGTTTCTAACATCATTTTTTCTAAACTGAATAGTTTGCGCGAGAGACACTTCGAAAGTGGTAAATTGTGTGCCCCCCCCCCCCTGTAACTTCTAAAATAAGAGAATGATAAAACTAAAAAAAATATATGATGTACATTACCATGCAAACTTCCACCGAAAAATGGTTTAAACGAGATCTAGTTAGTAGTTTTTTTTTGATACGTTATAAATCGTAAACCGCAATTTAATTTACGGAACCCTTCATGTGCGAGTCCGACTCGCACTTAGCCGCTTTTTTTTAAAATTAGATGTGGTCGACCAAAATCAATTACGCGGCAAAACGAAGAAAATATAAAATCAATCAATCAAAAAAGCTCATGTTTTGTTTTTGTTAGACATAAAAAGTGGTGTAATCCCTTGTTCACAACCTTGCAAACGGCCTATTAGATGGTATCCCATGACATCGTAGCCCATGGACTTCTGAGTAATCACAAGGGCATTGCCAATCTTGAATACCTAAGTCTTATTCGTAACATTTTCATTTGATGTGCCCCAACATTATACAGCAAGTTTCCTCGACGCAGGCCACAATTAACGAGAACCGGTTCAGTAGGACGCAATTAAGTTTCAATTTACACACATGAACGGGCAAACAAAGAAAACGTCCATCTGATACTCGCCTTATTTACATGAGCGCGGTCCCTCCCTCCGCCCCCAGGCAATTAAAGCACATTTAGATCGAGATACTAGTCATTAGGAGGAGCTAAGCGGGCCTTATCCTCTGTCTTCATTGTTTGTAATGAAGATGTTATCCAAAGGGATATTTGCGGCATCGACACTATTATTTAGAAAAAAAAATTACTGCCAAAGTTAACTAGAATTTGCCAGTGACTTTTGTTCGCGTGAACACTTCAACCCCTATTTCACCCGTTTTGATATAATTCAGCCTCACCAGTATATCATACGTTTTAATCTAGCTAATCTATAAACTATCTGTACAGTCGTGAAATGACTTTAAATTTGGTTACCTACGTTCCCCATTTCCCCGGCTAAACGTCAAAGTAAGTACATTATTACGTTCGAGTAGACAGCGAGCCGCTATTAGCCTTATCTTCGAGTCATTGCGCCGTTTGGTTCGTGAAGGAATTCGCAGGATTTCCCCGTACTAACCCCGCAAGAAATGACGGCTTGTTTGGATAAATCGCTTCGACTCGAGGAAAATGGCGGTGTGGAGTGGCTTCTCTACCGTTTTACACGAGGATTTACGTTCTTTTAGGGGTAATGTAATGAAAGACATCGAGCTTCTGACCTAGATTACTTCAAGCTTTAATTCAGAGGGAAAGATTTTCTTTCTTATGCTAATGATTAGATAGGTTTAGGTACTTAAATACAATTATTAAGTAAGTATGTTTCACAATTCGTGTTCGCAGTTTTTTACTTTTCAGCAACACATAAATAAGATGAAAAGCAACTGACTTATGAGGAATGGTTGCCTCAATCCGATTTGGAAAACATATAGTTTACTCGTGTGAATGACAATTCCACTTTTCATGTAGAAAAACTGTGCTTTCATTTTTCTTCCGAAAATTTTCTATACTCTACCCACTTAACTTATGTAAGGTTATGCTTATAAGTATTTTACAACAATATAGTTCAAACACTATTCTGAAACAATGATTATTATTAAGTTGTGTTCAAGATAAAGGGTTCTTGCGTGTCCGGTGGCATGATCCGCTTACACGGTGAGCTCACCCATGTAATCACTAACCATCGATAAGTTCCAGCGAATAAGGGGCTCATAAACATGACTAGTGTACGAGTACATACTCGATATTTTGAATAAACGGCTTCATTGGTTATACATTTTAGATATTTTGGCCGCATGAAAACGATTTCGCTTGTCACGCGCGGTTCAAAAAGAGATTCATATCTTGGTAAATTAAAAGATTATTTTGTGTACTTTGTCACACTTGGGCCATTTGTTTTAGATTTTAGTAAAATAATGGTGGTTATCTGCAATATTAGGAGAGTTGGGTTAACTAAAGTGCTCACGTCTAACAGTCGGTTTTGTTATATACTAAACGTAGGTATGCGATTGACATTGACTGTCGGTTTTGTTACTATCCGTAATGTCCGTTTAAGTGGACCAAAATAATGAATATGCCCATTAGCTCAAATTCCTAGAATGTACTCCAATGTTTTTTGGGTGATATTTTCATACCTCCGTAAAACAAATCGTAATAGGTGTACACAATTTTAAGGTTCGCAGTTGAATCATGTTTTGACAGAAACACGAGCTCTTTCTCAGACAATATTTAATTTTGACAGGATATATAATATCCTACGTGTACAATACAACAATGCTTTTAGAATGCTGATGGGACTGCCTAGCAGGTGCTCTGCATCGGGCATGTTTGTGGCAGCTCGCACGGATAGTTTTCAGAGCATAATAAGAAAAAATATAGCCTACTATGTAAGTCGTGTGAGGCATAGTCCCAACAGCATTCTAAAGGAAATTGTTGACATGTTTGATTTTCCGATATTAAAACATTGGTCCGACCAAATTAAAAGCATAGTGCATTTTTTATATAGATTGTGTAAAATTATGATTTTGTGCTGAGTAATTTGCTTTAATGGATTTTTAGTGTAAGTCTGACATTTGATAAATATAATAATTTAAAAATCTAATTATCAATACTAACACTAGATTTTTTATGTTTACTCTATGGATACTATGTATGTCCGAAATAAAGAAATTGAATTGAATATAAGACCGAAATATAAATTAAATGCATGGATTAATTATGAAATTCTCAACAGCTTTAGACAATGACTGTTCATGTGGCAATGTTGTCGTTTGTATCGTTAGGGCCATTCTGATACCCACTGTACTGACGGGAATAACACTTATCCATTTACTCCAGCTCACCTAAGACTCGCGTACCTACCTTATCGGATTACCTGCTCTACTCGTTCCGCTCTGTTGCGTTTCTCTGAATTTGTTCCCCTTATTTCGCTCTGCAAGGATTAGCCCGCAGTCTGATGTTCTTTCCAACAAGGAACATAAAAGTGAGCCAGCTTACATTTAATTTACTTTCCTTTAGACGTAACCTTACAAAATAGTCTTTGTTTTTTTAGTAGTTACTTTATCTCTTGTCTAAAATATTTAGCTTACTTCCCTAGCATAAATAAGTTCAGATTATTAGGTACATACCTACTTCATTATTACTTACCCCTAAGGTCCAGTTACGCTTTACATCAGATATAAATAATATTAGTAGGTAAATTAAGTACTTAGTTTTTTTTCATCACCGACCGATAAAATGTTAAACTTTTTTTACTTATTTACTTACTTTTAATTGAACCGAATCTTAAGAAACGTTCCAATATTAACTTACGTCCGTTTATGCCCATACCAGCCTAGTTAATATGCTCGCGTTTATGTCTGACGTATAGCAATCTATATCTAGCAATCGTCCCTGACTTATTTCGTGCAGCTCGTATCTGTTGTCTCTGCTCGAAAAAGTGCTATTTGCCTAAAATGTGCTAAATATGTGGTTCACAATACAAACTCGAAGCAGTTTAATTGACGCATGCTACTTTACAGACCTTTTTCTTGAATTGAGCGATAACTATAAACATGCAAAGAGGGCGAGATTATTTATATATGAATGATCAGTATCGGTACCGCAATAACCAGTGGCAGCCATTACGGTAGTCACGCGTCGCGGCTATCTCAGCGGCGACCTGAACACATTTTCTTCATTAACCTGTCCGCCTCTTTTTACGCCGCAGTAAAAAGCTTAAGGTCTTTTCATATTAGAATATTCGCGTGTGTGCCGGCGTAAATCACTGGATTGTCACTGCGGGCGACTTATAATTTTATTGTCGGACGAAGGCGACACGACAGACCGCCGTCACGCGACCCGAGCTCACACGACACGACACATGGATCTAACTTTTATTGTCCTCGCCTTTAATTACAGAGTTATGTCGAATTAGATCGAAGAAAGATTAGGCGTCTAGACTCGCCGTGGGCGTCACTTTCGTGTGAGATTAATTGTAATTGGCTGTAATATAAAGTGGATGATTACATTTTTAGATGGCTTCGCGTTAGCGGTGCAGAGACCTCGTCGAGTAACCATTCGAGTTAACCGAGCAGACTTCAGTCTTTCGTGTTTAATGCGTAGATTATAAATCGTAGTCATAAATGGCCCGTTCCGAGTCCATAACGAACCCAGATATGCCTAATCTTCTAGCTCATTAAAGCTGCGGTCGGCGATTTGTTTAACCTAGGTGGAAATTCGAGCTTATATTGGAAAGGTTCGTTACTTTTATCGTAACAGTTAACCACGATTATTTTTTTAAGGGCTTAACTAATTATGTTCTGTTCTAGCGTGGAGGTGGTTATTACGGAGTGTCGTGAAGCGTGTTGTCCGCGGCGGCCGGCAATGCCGATGCGGGGGCTATTATGCGACAGGATGTAGACCGGTCCACCTAATAGGTGTCATTATTGTGTCGTTCAGAAATTGCCCCACTATCGGAGGAGTTATCACGGCGGCTTTATAGGTCCAGATTACATGGTGCCTACATAATTTTACACATAGCCTGTACATAGGCGGGGGCGGTCGCCGTCCATTTTTCATTACGTCTATTTAATTAACTGGTTTGATTCCCGTGCATGCTGAATTTGCATTCACTTATGAAAACTGTTAAGGCTTCTTTCCTAGTACAATAAAGTACTTGGAGCTAGAAAATAAACACAACTAAGTAGGCGACCTAAGCGGTTTCATTATGCGCGATAATTTCTTATTGCGTGAAGTTAAGTTTTTGTTTGTAGATAATCATTTTTTTCTCATGGCGTGTATGTTCTCCTTACTTACAAGTACACTAAGACTGTATCGGAGTTTAGGGTAGCTTGCAACATCGGTGTATATTGAAGTTACAAGAAGCGGTTGTGGTCATGTTCATAATAATATGTTGTTTCGCTTGCTTCCTATTTTTTCTTGTTTTCTCCTAAAAACACATATCGGTAATTTTTTTACGTCACACCTGGCCATAAAGTACCAATTACAGCACGCTACGCGTACGGAAAATCCTACATCCTGGCCAGAAGCGACGTAAAATTTTGTACTCACCACGGGTGGTCATAAAGAACGCCCATTTGCGCCAAATTCCCCCTTTCCTAGAATAAACTTGTATAAACTAGATTAATTTGAGAAAAATAGTTTTTCCAAAATATCACGTCCCAAACCAATTTCTCAAATTAATCTAGTTTATACAAGTTTATTCTAGGAAAGGGGGAATTTGACGCAAATGGGAAGCCAATTTATGAAAGTTTGTTACATAAGTTTCTTAAAATATCACGCCGTTGGCCTGCGAATGTCAAATAACGTTTTGTATGGCAATCGAACCACCTTAATGTGGATTTGCACATATATTGTCGATTTTAGCTTATTTTCAGCACAACCTGCTCACCTAATGTAAGAAAAGACTTAAAATAGTTTCTATACTTATTCAGAACATAAAATTGTGATTTGTGTTAGGTATCTCATAGTTTTCATTAGTTTACTCTGCAATATGCCGAAGTAAACGGAAATTCCCGGGAGAACCGTGTATAGAAAAACATATTAACTCAAATGTTTGTATCAGCTAAACCTCACATTTTACCCTCTGACTTTGCTTATTCGCTCACTCATAATTTGATAGACAAATAGCGGCCATAAAGTCGCACGTTAATTTATTCACCTGTACACCGCATATCATGATAATGAACGGAGATAGAGAACGTGTTAGTCGGATATCCTTGCATGCCGGCTGAATTCAGTGGTGTCTGAAAACTACGCGACTGGTGCGATGGATTCTAAGTGGCGAATTTGTCTGAGGGGATTATTAATATCCCTCAGGAATATTTAGGAGTGATTGCTGTCTGGGAACATATTTTGATTAATAGTAGTAATTTTTATTACACAAAATAAACATTGTACAAATATTTGATTTACTAAAGATTCGTTTAGTTTTAGGGATTTTTGATCATGCTATTTTTGTATCATGTGGAGATTATTTCGCCTCAAAATAGTTTTTGTGGATAGTATCCCCGATGGAGATGCAAAAAAATATGGTGAGATAAAATATAAGAGAAAGTGGTTAAAATGTATAATAACGTGAAGATAAGCACATGTTGCAACAAAACATTAAGAACTAATTAAACAAGATAATACTAAACTTGGAATATATTCTATACTTGATTGGTCGAAACAAAGTCCAAATATTAACGAGTAAATTTTTGTTCGACCTGTTTTTTTTTTAATTTAGTAAATTATGTTCCATTCCAACCCTAATATTATATGGGTTATAAGTATCACGAGTATAAATAAAACAACATAGCTGAGTCGAAAGACACTCCGATCTAGATAAAGAAAGGTCATTAAAGCAGAAATTACAGTGATAATGTAGGGAATTTTTGTATTCGCGGCGGACGGCGTCCTTTGTCCAAAGATATCATTAATTCGTAGGGCGGCATGACTCAGGCGTTAATGAAACTCATTTTCATATTTTCCATTATAATATCTGGGTCGATAATCGGGGTCAAAGAGGCGACTAAAATGGTATTGTCTTAAATGTACTTACTGTTATATTTTTATTCGACTGCGGCAGAAGTTCTGGAAGTTAATATTTTTTAACATACTATGGGTAACTATGTATGTACACTTTGTTAAGTTCTGCAACCTGAACATTTGAAGTAGGTAAATGGATATGTAACTCAACAACCTAAGTTACTTTCAGTCGAACAAATTACACTATACAAAGCGCCCTCGCTGTTGGGTTTTTAAAATGAGCTATATTTTTTTTCCGAATATTAGCTATTGACTACCCTACACGGCGATATTCCAATTAATATTCGATATAAATATAGGTACGTAGGTGAACTCATAACTCATGGCAGCAAAAAAAAGTCTCTAATAATTGACTAAAGATATGTCTAATTGTGATACCAACAAATATTTTAAAAATATGCATGATATTCTATTTCGTACCAATAATTAACTTTTTATATATTAGATAAGCCTATACAGTTAAAGCCTTAAATCGCCAAGCAATAGACTTTGTCGATTACGAAAACTAGCTGTTTTATTATTAACAATAATGATCGTCTTGAAACGTTCCTAACCATTCAAAAAATCCATCTGAAATAATGTTGGGTTCTCCCTTAAAATATTTGTACCTAATGGTGGATCTTATCAAAACTGTCTTAACGTAAGTCGATATAATGACACGCATATTAAATAAATTGTTGTGATTATATAAATCATTAAACACATTAAGCCGATTCACGTTAACTTAAATTGTCAAATCACCGCAAAACAATTTAATGTGAGATAGGAATTATTTATCACCATAGTTAATCATTTTTTTATAGCCGTTAGAATAAAGCACTTAAGTCAGCTGTAACTGTGCATTATTATGACGTGTGTGAAATTTAGGAATATAGCGTTACTAAAAGTGACAAAAACATGCTCTCACACTTTGATCCTGTGATAATAAATAAATATTAGGGGCAATCTTACAATCAAATACAGATCGAACTAGTCCCGTAGTAAGTTCAATAAGGCTTGTGTTATGGGTACTAGATGACGAAATATACATACAGTAGATATAAATACTTAAATACATAGAAAACATCCAAGACTCACAAACAAACATTCATGCTCATCACACAAATATTTGCCCTTACCGGGATTCGAACCCGGGCCCGTCAGCTTCGTACACAGGGTCCACTACACTATTTGATTGAACTGAATGCTGAATTTTTTGTGGCTGCCTATCAATAACAATATTAAACAATATAATCATGTTTTTTTATCATTAGGTATTAAGGATGACTCACGCTAGAACGGGCCGTGTCCGGCCCGGGCCGTTTTCTAAGAAAAACGACGGCGTTTTTGCGCGGCCGAGCCACGGCCGAGGCTCGGAAGCGGCTCAGTGTCGGCACGGCCCGGCCGTGGCCCGGCCGGGCTTAGTAATGGCTCGGCCGCGCAAAAACGCCGTAGGTTTTCTTAGAAAACGGCCCGGGCCGGACACGGCCCGTTCTAGCGTGAGTCATCCTTTATCCTGTTATGTGCAGTTTTGATAATTAACCGACTAAAGTACTTTCCTCCTATGTAGTAATTTTAAACCTAATTGTACACGAAAAATAATACTTGGCTAAATGATTATGCAAAATGTTATCATATCAAGTGTTTTAATCAAAAAAGTAGGTTTTTATTAAATGCAATGTCGTAGCATTTTTTTGTATGTAATTGTAAATGGACAATTATTCATTTTATTATTAGTGCCTAAGAAACGAATATAAAAAGAAGAGAATGGCGCTTAAAACTATTGATGAATGTAAGTAAGTAAGAACAAATCTCATATTAAATAATTGATCTATGACACTTCATTACGTTTTACATTTGTGATTTGCCCATTAGCTCATTTTAGGGGTAGATGATGTATCCAGATAGGGGGGTCAAGTATCCCCCTGGGGGTGAAATATCCATAAAAGGGGGTGGTTTCTGACCACGCAGTCAGATTGAATATGGCGATAAGGCCCGCGGCGGGAAACAAGACACCAATTTACTTGGAATTTTGAACTCCTTAATTGATTTGCAGATATAGCCGGGCGGCACACGCGATATTTACCTTTTCAAACTTTGTTAGTGTTCGGGGTGATTGTATTGTGGTGTGCTTAATTGGTTTGTGTAGATGCGAATTTTATTTAAGTTATTAAAAATTACTTTCGAGTTTATGTGGTCGATTGACGCATAATTTTTTTAAATTTAACGGTCTTTGTTCCATTTTTAATTTGATTAAGAATATACCAAAATTAAACGTTTTTTACACTATCACCACATACTTATCTCAGCTTCTATAGGTTGAGATTGTACAATTAAATTGTAAATTAATCGTCATTGAGTATCAAAACATAAAAGGAAAACTCAAGGGAAATTATAGTAATATATAATCTATAGAGCATATAATTAGGCGCTCATTCGACTGACTAATTATTTGTACAACCCTAACGTAAAATTTTAATCAACGAAACACAAATCGACTCTAATCTCATTTACCTAGTTAGTCATTAGCAGTAGGTATAAGTATAAGGTATAAGTAGTAGGTATAGGTGGCGCAGGACCGGCCATTGTGGCACTCTTTGGGGGAGTCCAGCAGTGGACGTCTTTCGGCTGATATGATGATGATGATTAGTATAAAATAGTATTTATATAAGCATTTAGTGTTAGCCAAGTGGTCGTGCGATTTTTAAACAGAGGATTATAAGTTCGTAACCTGGCTCGCACGATCAGCTACAAAAGGTTTTAATTCCTAGGAATATAGTCACTTTCATGATATACCTACCTAGTAGCAAAGGACTCGACAAGTGAGTTTAATCAATATCACTTGATATATACTTCCTGATATTCAGTAAAGGAAAACGTGAGGAAAACATATTAAGGAAACCTGAATACATCTGGTGAATTTGCTTTTTGAGAGCTGGTTCTAGAAATATAAGAACAATGTTAGTGAAAACAGATTAACACTGATGTATGATGGCCACTCTACAGATGCTTATGTCAGACATCGTACATTTTGTAGCATTTTTGGTGCAGCATGGTAGTGTTAATGGAGTTGGTAGTGACAATATCAAACAAAATTTATAATTAAGGTTATATTAACGCTAATTATGCACAACTATTGAAATTGTTTATACCAATTCCGTTAACAACATAACACGATGTCTGCGATACATGAACCTGAAGAGGTACCTACGTTTCCGTAACTATACCTAAGTACTAAATAAGAGCGATGTTAACTATTTAATTTACATCATTATGACAAAAATTATATGAGATCACCGTGGAAATGTAAAAATGAATTTAATCTCGATCGTAATATCACGGAACATCCACACAACAACGCTTTCGCAGAAACGAATCTCTCATTCCTTCAGAAATACCTACTACATTTGTATCAAACGGGAACTAGACAAGCACCGTAAGTATGGGCAATACCCAAGGGTAAAACCAGCCCTTCCATCTACCCTTACAAGAAACTATCACGACCTACACGAGTAGTGGCAAGAGGGTTCTTTTATGACACACACCAGATGGCGCATGTCATTTGGTGCACTCTCGACTCGCCCAGTGTCACCTGAACCGCCGGGTACAGTCTTCTCCCCCTCTTTGACACTGTTTATATCGTGTGGGGGGACGTAGGGGAAGCCAAGTTATGTTGGTGGTGTGAGTAAGGTTAGAAGCCAAAGGAATCCGTTCCGTTATAACATCAATAACTAGAACGCACGGTAATTGATTGCAGGGCATAACAATATCATAAGTTTAGTTCCTCTGGCACGTGATGTCGGGGACAGATCAGAAAAAATATGACATTATTTTTCTACTAGACAGGAAAAACTACAGTTTTTATGTGACTAAAATCCTAAAACTTCCATTTGTGGTATGGCAGGCTATAATTCAATTAATTATGTATTATATTATAAGTTGTAGGGGTTAAAGTGACAACTGATTGGCAGATTGGATTTAAATTTCTTTAGTCACACAATTGAAGCTAATAGATAGCTATTAGATAGGTAATTGCGTATTTGTATTGATAATATACTAGCTGCCCGCGCGGCTTCGCCCGCGTTTTACCTACACGAAACTTGTACTATTACTTATTCTGTGACAAAACGCGCTCTTAGCCGCAGGATAAAGGCCTTTGTCTATTCCGAAGTCAGCTATCTGTGCTACGTTTTGACCAATGTCTCCATTTTAGAATCGTAAATTTGTCACTTGCAGCTTCGTGAAACGGGAAAGTCCATAAGGTAGTATATTTTTTTATCGGATGTGTAGTTCCGGGTATTACCCGTTACAAACTTATAGACTTTCCCTCTTTATAATATAAGTAGGTATTTTACATTTTTATAATAATACGCGGATGTGGCATCATACGTCACATTATTGATGAGTTTGATAACCGTAACACAAATTACGTTAGCCCAGGCAGGGATCACGTGAAACACATTGAATTGGGAGGTGAAAGAGAGATAGACAAAGTATAAATAATACTGTTACCGACCACAAAACATAATATTATGTAGGTATATATTTGTGTAAGATGGTCCCCTAATATGTATTTCTTTATTTATTATACCAAATAAAATTATGTGAATCTAATTCTTGAACTAGAATGCTGGATCTTCAAACGCACTGAGCATTTCTTAAAAAAAATGCCACAACATTTTTTACGACATTTTCTGTAACTTTTATGCAATTCTGAATCACGATCTCTTTTCATCCCAATAGGAGAAATAAAGTGTCCCAAAATTTCCATAAATCTTTGTACTTGCCTATTGTGTCTAAGTATATGGGAAATGGTAACACAATAGGAAAATAATACTTGGGACATTTTTTTGTCCCATAAGAATCGTAAGAGCTCGTGATTTTTACAATTACGTAATACTAGTATCACCACAGAATAGATAATATTACAAGTAGTATATTACAACTCTTTTTGAGTAACGTCGAGAGTATGACGCGATATCTGCTACGGCCTACGGCGTAGCACATTACGCTTAAGGCTCCAAGCGCTAATTGCCTAGTTTTGATGTGTTTTGAGTTGATATTCCTTCGTCATAACAATAGATATATTAATGGTACAAACGTTAATCGGTTCTTCAATCCTTTATCTACTTTTGAAAGAGAGTTTTTCAGAAAAAAATGTATACATATTTTTTTTATGATTTAATCAAACATGGTCCAAAAAAGCTCTGTTTTCGATATCAGTATGTTGTTTATGCACTTTTATATATGAAATTTACATGTGACTATTCCTTGTTGACGTCTCTAACAACCTAAGAGAGATTTTTATTTTTAACTTATTTTCACAAAAGTTACGTCCAAAAAACTGGTTTTTTGGCCTAAAACTGCTAAAGTTTGGTGCCATATATCTCGAAAACGGTGAGTTTTGAAGTAAATATGGGACACTATTTCGGTGAACCTCGTTGTTGTTAATACGGTAAGCCACAAAAAAACACAAAAAAACGGACAGTTACAGATCGAAGGTCATTGGGAGCTGTAATCCCCTTAATATAGCCAGGGTAGTTGCCACTCGTCACCCGTCACATCTAGACCTCTGATTACGATAAAGTTACCAAAAATCGCGGCGTCAAGATATATCCCATAAAAAAACATTCTATGTAAAAAATAGGCCAAGTCTCGAAACTCTTTCACAGTAAAAAATGCTGAGATATTTCGTAGAGCCAAGTCATGCATTCTTATTAATCTTTATTTGCTTGCTAAATAAAATTCTGCAACTTGGGAATCACACAACTTTACTGCATTTACTATTTTTTGCATAGGTACCTAAAACTATGTAAGTGTGATTGCCAAGTCACAAAATTTTATTAAGCAAGCAAATAAAGATTAATAAGAATGCCTGTTATTGATTTTATATGTAAGCCATATTATGCCCTACATGTTCCTGAAAATTCAGGGTTCTAAATAGCTTTAACCAGCACAAAATTACAGGATGTTGAAAATGGCCTGAATGGCTTCGAGAAAAGGATGGTACGGCCGTGCCTCTTTGTTTTGCTCGACTTGGCGGGGGCACTACCGTGCCCCCAGATTAGGGGTGACCAGTGCAAGTGAGGTGATGATAAAACAAGTTACAGAATAGCGGGGCTGAACAGAGTTATGTTAGTTAAGTCGATACTAAAGGAACATAGGTACAGTGAATATTAGGCGAACTACATATTTAGTTATTAAATATTTTTTTTCAGGTTTTAATGGTAGGTGTGTAGTAGGTACCGGTGGTACTTTGATTCGGTGGGTGACTTTGATCAAATAGGTTTTTCTCCGAAATCATTGTTTTTATTACTTGTGTGTGAACTGTGGCAGTGAATATATTAGTTATCTATCTTGCTGTACCTATACTCGATTAAATTCGTAAACGAGTTGCCTCTCTGATGCGCCGTGTGCGAGGCAGCGACAACAGCCTCCTGAACACCATTGTTGATAGGCTGGAATGCCCGATGGTGGAGCACTGGAACTCCTTACATGTTCTAGCTAATAATTGTATTGTCTTATTTTAATGTCTCATTTTCATGTTGCTATTTCAATGATTATTTTTAATCTGTACTTTATTTTAATGATTGTATATGAATTATATGTGGTTTGAAATAAACAAATAAAAAAAAAATCTTATTAATTTCAAATGGTTATGGTTTTATACTACATTCTAAATGATCAAAGTAATCCTTGGGACTACTTTCATATATGGGTATGAAACATTATGTTTTCCTAAAATAATCCACGGTATACCTACTGTAACGAAACCAGGAATCTTCATGAAATTTTGTATCATTGAAATAATGTCGAAAACGAATGAACATTTGTTTTCGACTTTCAAATCTATATAAATATGTTTCAAATCTTTGAAATCGAATGATTTACTGTCTAATATTTAAAAACTAACACATACATATAAATATAAATAAAATACTGAAACCCGGTGTGGGAGGGGTATGAAAGTAAAATGTCTGTAAACAATTGATGTCTATGAAAATAAACAGTTTAAATTTAAACTTTTTTTTTAAAGGTCCGGAACCGGTTTCCTTTATTAGGGTTTTCCTTTTTTTTTGTTGTGTAATTAATTTGAGACAGTTATTGTGTGTATATTTCTGCATAATGTTTTGTCTTAAAAAATATAATTAAAACCAATAGGGTTATTTTAGAAGTTGTTTTTAAAACCCTATCTATAATGGTAACTAACCTTCTGGTAAGGTAACGTTATTGAAAAGGTAACCCTATTGTTATGGTAAGTATATCGGATATGGTAACCATAAGGTAATCATAAGATAATCCTATCTCATAAGGTTACCAAATTGATAGGGTTACCAAATCGATAGGCTTAAGCCTGAAAGGGGGTTTTCCGGTCCTCGGGTATGAAACATTACTTGTGAAAACAGGACTGCTACTTTACACATTTAACAATACAAATTGTTCATGTTTTATTCAATTGTTATTTTTGTTTGCACAATTGTAAAGCTACCAAGCAATACAAGCATAATTGCTAAGTACATTCGGGAATGAACAAGCGTAATAAAACTTTTTACAAACAATGTCGAATCAAGAAAAGTGTTTTCAATTGAGTCGTAATTGTATGTTGACTCTTTGGGGTACTCCCACACACGACGTGTTTTTTATAAAGGCGTGCGCAGTAGCTCCTTAGTATTATGATAAGCATTTGACGGAAGTCGCAGAACAAAGGGCACCTAAAGGTCCTGATAGATGTAAGTGTTCACTTATAATGAGCATTCCAGCGAATGTGACATTACAGGAGCATTCTAGGGAAGGTCCTAGCCAGGGTTCTAGAAAGCATTCTAGCGAAACGACGGTAAATTTGCTTCAAGCTTTTGGCCGAGTCGAGCAATTTTGGTGAAAATGTTCAGCGATGTTTGGCTCGATGCTTGGTTTTTGTTCAGTTTGACAAATTCAAAATGCTCAAGTCTTTCAGCACCCATATAGAAGTAACTAAATAAGTACGGTTGACGTCAAAGATAGGTTAAGTTTACATTTTTGCACGTAATTCAGTGTAAACTTCAGTTGATACTGAAGTTTACACTGAATAACGTGCAAAAATATATGTGTGTAGCTGATGCTTTCATCCCCAATTTCCTACCTTTGGGGATGATTTAATCCACGTTACAAACTATCTTTATGCCAAATTTCATCTACTTATAATCCATAAGCCCACTCCTAATACGCCTGCGTCTCATGACAACACGATAAAATGCATGGCAGCAGGTCGAGAAAGTTGTGCTGAGCAAGAATCAGAATATTATCGCACCTAAAATTGGCCGAAAGTTTGAAAAATCCTTCACTTCCGGTCGAAATTTGAAGAATAGGTACGAGTATGTGTAATACGTCAATTACTGGAAATTATTTGGACCAATAGGATTGGAATGGCTTACAAGGCTCTTTAACCTCATTCTTGAGAGCGGGAGGATACCGAATTCTTGGCGTCTCAGTCATCTAGTCCCGTTCTACAAAAATAAAGGCGACGTCACTGAATGTGGTAACTAATTAAGCTAACATCACACACATTAAAAATTTGCATCCAGCAACTCTCATCCATTAGCCCCATCCAATTTGGTTTCACACCTTCTAAATCAACTACTGACGCAATACAGGCTGTTAGAGTGGTAACGGAAAAACATCGTCTGAACAAACAGGATTTACACCTTATTTTCATAGACCTCGAAAAAGCCTTTGACAGGGTGCCACGGAGAGTTCAAGTTCAAGTTCAAAAATAATTTATTCAAGTAGGCTTAATAATAAATTAATAAGCACTTTTGACATGTCATACAGAACGCAAAAAAAGTATGAGTAAACATACACTCAATAATTAATACAAAATAATAATAATAATGAAAACAAAACAATTGGTAACAATTAACAACAATTAAAAAAGACAATGTCAAACATACATAAAAGTCAACAGTAATAAGAGTCAGCACAATGAAATATAAATATTAGAATTTCATACGTTAGGCATAGGTCAACTCAGTCCCAAGCATTTTTGTCATTAATATAATCCTTGATACCATAATAAGCTTTACCAATTAATCTACTTTTAATATGTTTCTTGAATCTATTCAATGGGAGTGCAGTTACACTACATTTTTTTGTAGGCAGTTTATTGTAGAACCGTACACAGTTACCCTTAAAAGAATTTTTGATCTTTTGCAGTCGCGTGAATGGCACTGCTAGTTTGTCCTTGTTTCTGGTATTAATATTATGTATGTCACAATTTCTTTGAAAGGTATCTATGTGTGCATGGACATATGCAATATTTTCATAAATGTATTGGGAGTATACAGTCAATATATTAATCTCCTTGAACTTATTTCTAAGCGAATCTTTAGCACGCATTTTATAAATAGAACGTATGGCGCGCTTTTGCAGTACAAAAATGGCATTGACATCAGCAGCACTACCCCAAAGCAAGATGCCGTATGCCATGATGCTATGAAAGTAGGCAAAGTATACCAATCTAGCTGTCTTTTCATCTGTTAGGTGACGTATTTTCCATACTGCAAACGCTGCAGAACTGAGCTTGTTTGTGAGAATCTTTATGTGGGAACCCCATTGCAGCTTGGCATCCAATGTTAAACCTAGGAACACTGTACTGCTGGTTGGTTCTAATTCCTCATCTTTGATGGTGACAGTAGTCTGTGTAGTTTTGACATTGGTAGTTACGAACCTTATATATTTAGTTTTCTTCCCATTTAACAACAGGTTATTGACGTTGACGTTGAGACTGGTTCGGCAAGCACTGAGAGCACAAAATCTGCCAGAAATCTATGTGCAATTAATACAGGATATGTACAGTAACGTCCGCACTAAAGTCAAGAGCCCTGCCGGCATAAGTAAGGAGTTTGAGGTGAAAGTAGGGGTGCATCAAGGCTCAGCTCTCAGCCCACTACTCTTCAGCCTAGTCATGGACCTTGTCACAAAGCAAATTCAATCCCCATTGCCCTGGTACCTTATGTATGCAGACGACATAGTCTTAATGGCCAATACAGCAAGCGAGCTACAGACCACACTGACATCGTGGATCACGGCCCTTGAAGCGGCGGGCCTTAAAGTTAGTCGCTCCAAAACAGAACACCTACAATGCAGTTTTGGTAATGTCAGCAACCCAGCCATAGTCAGCTATCCGGATAATACGCAAGTTCCAAAAACGACGCAATTTAAATACTTAGGCTCTGTAATAGCGGAAAGTGCAGATATAGAGGCCGACGTTGCACACCGAGTTAATGTGGCATGGCAGAAATGGCGATCGCTAACCGGAGTTCTGTGTGACCCGCGTATGCCCGTGCGGACAAAGGGTAAGGTCTATAAGACAGCAGTACGACCTGCACTGATATATGGAGCCGAATGCAGGCCAGTAAATAAGACACACCTGCAAAAACTCCTTACGAATGAAATGAAGATGCTGCGATGGTCGGGAGGGGTGACGCGATTGGACAAAGTTCGGAATACGTGGCAGTTTCAAAGTGGCCCCCATATCTGAAAAACTCGCTGAAAGCCAACTTCGATGGTATGGTTATGTAATGCGGAGAGACGAGGAACATGTTGTACAAAAAGCGTTGCGCCTACCAGAACGTAAAAAAGGTCGAGGACGTCCACCTGCTACCTGGTGGACCAGCATGACGAAACTACTAAAAGTGGAAAATTATTGTCTTGGCGCCGACTAACTATTTAGGAGAGCCGACCCCACCTAAAGTGGGAATGCGCTAAGAAGAAGAAGAAGAGTATGTGTAATCGTCATGTGACAATAGAACTAGACAGGTGGCATCATAGCCTTTTAATCGTAGAGAGAGTAAACTCTGTCAGTCCTGAAATGGCCGGTAGTGCTTGGTAGACGGTGCCAAATAAAATAGGCGTATTGGGAGTGGGCTTACTGACTATTAAATGCATGGTGCCGTCTTTGCGTGAATGAGTAACAGACATCCAAACATCTTTCACATCTATAATAGTACTTACCTATAGTATATATTTATAGTAGGATCTACAACGTACTTTAAAAATCTGTTGAATTGTCTTAGTTTTTAATCCATTTTTTTCTTAGATTAGTTCTATTTACAAATTTTCACTGCTTGCTTTGAGGTTAAGCCGTACGCTCCCTCATCAAGCCCAAACTAACGTAGTCCGATTTAAATTAAGAGGCGAATGTTTGGTCAAATTAGTGTGCAATAAAGAACCCAATTTGCGGGGTTACAGCTACCAGATTCACGATCTGTGTCGACTCAGCTCACCAGTGGTGTCTAGTATATCTTGACCCGCGTCGTAACAAGTATGCGTAATCAGGGGTCAGGCTTACGGTGGTTGGGCTCAGGTGGGTTGTGGATGATGGGTGTGAATAGCCCCGTTGCGATTGCACGGCACGCTATCACCGTAATTTACACTAATGACACCACTCACTCTAACTATCGTATACGCATTGCTTCCTCCTCGAATGCCGAATTTCGTCTGGAAAGCTTGTAAATATCCTTTGTCTTGTTTTGCCTGTTAAATGTAATTTGTAAGAAAATCTTTACTGTTCTAAGAGTGTAACACACACACACACACAATTAGAGTGTGACTCAGGTAAATACCTAAATAAATTAGTTCTTATAGTAGCTGTAGCTAACTCTTATTCTTCACAACCTACTCATAACCAATTTTCATTTAAACGAATCCGGGCTTCAGGTTTTTAATTTGCTTGGGTTCGATTCCCAATCAAAGATGACGTGGTCGTGAATGTTTTTGCAGGCTTACTTCAATCTTTTAAAGTGTTATTTGTAAAAATAGGTAAGTATAGTCCATAATTCTTGCATCTTGATTTTTTTTGAGGGCCATTAAAAAAAATACTGGACGTTACTTGCAAATAATTTTGACTTTGATAGAGCCGAACAAACTTACATATAAAAAAAAAGGGTTTTAGTAGTTCATTTTTTTAAATTCAAGTTGAAAAATGAATTCAAAACAACACAAAATAAAAAACCGGCCAAGTGCGAGTCGGACTCGCGCACGAAGGTTTCCGTACCATTTATTGAAACACGTTAGATATTCGCAACAGACTGACTTTTATTTTATAGAACACTTACGCATCCATCAAACCAGATGGCGCTAGTAGTTATACATTTTGATACAATGCATTCAGATTTTAACACCCCCACTTATCAAAATAAAGGTTACATTTTTATACAGAACAAAATACCTAAACATTACTTACATCATAATGTACATACATACATTTCTAATACGTTCCCATATTATTAAAGTTAATTAATGATTCCAAGTTTCTCCATAAACTTGTAATGTTTTACACATAGCAGACCTTTTGTCAACAAGTCAGCAGGCATTTCATTTGTAGATAAATATTTAATCTCTATAGTTTTGTTTTTAACTAAATCTCGAACAAAATGGTATCGCACGTCAATGTGTTTGGACCTGTTATGCGATTGGTGACTTGTTGCCAATTTTAAAGCACTTTGGTTATCACAATTCAAAGTAACTGTGTTCAATTTTCCAGTAAGTTCATATATTAAATTTCTCAAATACACAACCTCCCTAGATGCCTCCGAGAGTGCCATATATTCGGCCTCTGTGCTAGACAGCGCCACTGTCCTCTGCTTTCTGCTTTGCCAAGAAATGACTGAACCAGACATCACAATACAGAAACCAGTATAGGATTTCCTATCTAACATATCACTTGCCCAGTCGGCATCAGCAAATCCTACTAACTCTACATCCTCATTACTATATTTTAAATGATACATTTTTGTTTTTTGCAAATATTTGAGAACCCTTATAGCATAATTCCAATGTGTCTCATTGTACGCATTGTTAAATTGGCTTAAATAACTGACAGCAAAACTTATGTCAGGACGGGTCAAAATCGCAAGATACATTAAACTCCCGATCAATCTTTGGTAAGGAATGTTAGGATCACAATTTACAGATTTTTCAATATTCAACTTACATTCTATAGGTGTATCCATATCTTTACAGTCTGACATTTGAAATCTAGACAATAGTTGTTCAATGTATTTCTGTTGATCTACAGTAATCACATTATTTTGTTTATCAACATTTATTCTCATACCTAAATAACATTTCACAGGTCCTAAGTCTTTTATTTTAAATTCTGAGCTTAATACTCTTTTTAACTGTTCTGTTTGCTTGTTATTGTTCGAAAATATGAGAAAATCATCTACATATAGACATATTATTATTTTAACATTGTCATCCAGTTTTGTAAACAGGCAGGGCTCAAACTTGCTATTATTAAAACCTAAGCAACATAAACAATCTTTTACTTTTTCATACCAGGCTAATGAGGATTGTTTTAGTCCATAGATGGCTTTTTTAAGTTTTAAAACATTACCATTTCCTTTTTTTATAAAACCTTCTGGAATCGACATATAAATATTTTCCTTTAAGTGTCCGTTTAAAAAAGCTGTTGTCACATCTAAGTGTGTAATGTCCATTCCAATTTGTACACTTAGTGCAAACAATAGACGCAAGGTTGAGTGTCGCACTACCGGGGAAAAAGTGTCCACATAGTCTATACCGCGTTTCTGGGTAAAACCCTTCGCTACTAGCCTTGCACGATATCTCACTTTATTATTAACGTCAATTTTCTTTTTTAATACCCACTTGCACTTTACTACAGTACCACTGTCTGGAAGTTCCGTCAACTCCCATGCATTATTTTCCTCAAACGATCTGAGCTCTTCTTCCACAGCCGCGTTCCAGTTTTCTGCTTCTGGTCCATTTATTGCCTCTATAAAGTCTAACTCCTCAGCATCTGGTACACTGCTGGAACATAGATTAGTATATCCATACCTCTGCGGTTTACTCCTCTCTCTTTTGGCAACTGGATTTGAATCAGCAGCAGCAAGATCCTCATCTGAAGAACTTGCTTCTGGAACATGTGAGGCGGCTGCTGTGGATGATGACCTATCCACATCAGAATCACCTTCTTCTGAAGTTAACGTACTGTCATCTTCTTCAGCTGCTGCGTCTGTATTGTCGAAGGATTGTGATGTGATTGAATTGTTCAGGGATTCTTGTCTCATATCCCCCACTGAATCCCTAACTGCTTCATTGTAGCTTAAGGAAACTGGAATATTTTCTGGACTATCCCCCACTGAAACCCTATTCTCTTCACTCTCTGCAGGTCCAGCTTCATCTGTGACCCAAGTAATATTGGAGTCTTCATCTGGTTTTGTCATTCCTGCCTCTCTTTCCATCACGATGACGTCTCTGCTGGTAGTAACTTTGTTTGTTTTTGGATCATATACCCGATATCCTTTCACATTCTCAGAAAATCCGACAAGGATCTGTCTCTCGGCTTTCCTGTCCCATTTTAACCGTTTTTGTTTAGGTACGTGAACCATCACAGGACTTCCAAACAAGCGAATGTGACTCACGTTTGGTTTCTTGCCATACCACGCTTCATACGGCGTCTTGTCTTTTAGGCTTGAAGTCATACATCTATTCTTCAAATAAACAGCTGTACTAGCTGCTTCAGCCCAGAATTTCTTCTCAAGTTTTGCATCAAACATCAAGCACCTTGCCTTTTCGACTACCGTCCTGTTACCGCGCTCACAAGCTCCACATTGCTCTGGAGTATATGGATTTGTTTTTTGATGAACTATTCCATGGCTTCTTAAATAGTCCTCAAATGCTTTGCCACAAAACTCACCACCATTGTCAGTACGTAGTACTTTAATTTTCGTGTTCTGCTGATTCTCTGCCAACGCTTTAAACTCTAGGAAATACTGGAACACTTCATTCTTAGTTTTCAAGAAGTATATAAATGTCATACGGCTATAGTCGTCGATAAGAAGCAAAAAATATCTTGCACCTCCAAGGGATCTCGTCTCCATCGCACCACATACATCTGCATGTATAATCTGTAGTGGCTCTGTACTTCTGCTAGTTGAGTGAGGAAATGGCAATCTCATCTGCTTGCCTTCACAACAGGTTGCACAATTTCCTTTCTGCACTTCAAAAGTATCTGGATAAGATAACCCCTCTACTATTCCGTTCTTCATCTTATTCATATCTTGACAATTTAAATGTGCTAATCTGCGGTGCCATAACTCTCCACTAACTGCTGCTGGTGCTGTCAGCATACAACTTTGTTGACATAACCTCAATTTGTACACACCATCTGTCAAATCTGCTGTAGCAACCAAAACACCATTCTTATCACGAATGTAACATTTTTTTTCTTGAAAATCTACTTTGTTTCCATTTTTGATTAGCTCGCTTACTGATAACAAATTGGTTGTTAGTGTAGGCACACACAGCACGTTTCTAACTGTTATTTGTACTCCTATATCTGACACAATGTCCACGTCCCCGGAACAGTCGACTGACGCTTTTGAGTCATTTGCTACTACGATTTCTGGGAAATGCGGCGTAAAGTTTGTATTCTTTATCCAGTCTTTATTCACAGTGACGTGCCCGCTCGAGCCCGAATCTACGTACCAATCACTCTTATTAAACTTTCCATTAAGGAAAACAACGCTAAAAACACATTTATTTGCGTTATTATTCTTCAATAACGGGCACTGGTTTCTAAAATGTCCATCTTCTTTACATTTATAACACCTAACCGTTTTACTTGTGTTCATATCTGTCACTGTCTTCCTATTTGACATTAACGACGAAGATGACATGCCGCCATATTTCTTCTGCTTAGTGTTACCAGAGTGATATTTATTCTTCACCGCGAATGCAGCGGCGCTGACTTCAGAGTTGTTCGAACTCTCCATGTCAAGTAACTTTGATTTAATGACATCAGCAGTTATCTGAGTACCCGAATGTTCGATAGCCATGATCATCGGAAAATAACGATCGGTCAAACCTGCTAGTAATAATGATCCTAACCACTCATCTGATATAGCAAATCCCGTGCCATTCAATCTTTGCGCTGTTTCTACCATTTGTGTGACGTATGTCGCCATCGAATCACTTGTTTCAAGCCTGATAGATATCAAATGTCGAAGCAGCGTAATCTTTCTTGATATGCCAGAGTCATCGTACATGGTCTTTAACTTAGTCCATAAATCCGCCGAACTCGTGGCGTTCTTGATGTGCACGTATAAAGCTGGATCAATCGTTAGTACTAGCTTTGCCTTTGTTTTCGCGTCGTCTGCGGGCTTAACTTCAAAACCTGCCGTTGGTTTGATGTAATCGCTCATCCCATCTAACACCAACAAGTTCTCAGCCGCGAAACTCCACTCGTCATAATTTTCCCTGCCTTTTAACTTCGGCACACTCATAATATAGTTCGTAGCCATGTTTCCGCGAATTAACGATCACAAATTTATCTATTTTACACTAAAATAACTGATAAAATGTAGGAGGAACCCATAACCTATTGAAACACGTTAGATATTCGCAACAGACTGACTTTTATTTTATAGAACACTTACGCATCCATCAAACCAGATGGCGCTAGTAGTTATACATTTTGATACAATGCATTCAGATTTTAACACCATTATCAGTAAAAAACTATTTTATTCTGTGTTTTTAGTATTTGTTGTTATAGCGGCAACAGAAATACATCATCTGGAGTACGGAACCCTAAAAAATCAGTGGGCAAAAAATTTTTTTGGAGGCCGGAAGAAATAGCGAATGAGTAATGTAATGACCCAACCTACCTGCCGTTTTAATTTTGAAAACTATGGACGAAACACCCTGTATAATAATATTATATCCAAATCAAAATTAAATTGGCCTATTGCATGTTCATAGCTATATCAATGTCAAAAGAGATTTTTTTGAATACAATATTAGGTGTGTAAGGAATAATTGTGGAAATTGATAATGTATTAAGGTCATTTTTAAGTAAGTTTCAGCAAAAATCCTATTTTTCATGATTGCTGATTTACCTAATCCCACTTTTAGATACTACAATACACTATGTCGTGTGACAACGCATTTCGAGTTTTGACGCTGTACACAAAGTGTCACCGCAGAAAAAAACCGTCCTTATTTATATACAAAACATATATTTATTTTCTCTCAAAATGACCTAATACAAAATAAAAACAGTAAATGATACTATCGTTTGACACCTATAAGTATGACGACTGGCAAGTGACATGTACTCGTAGATTGGAATTAAGACCCTTTGATAACTTTTACAGGTATGATATTTAGTTTTATATCACACGGTGGTATGTATGCAAAGGTCGATTTGAGGTACTTTATGTAACTGTATAACCATCTAGGCCAGATTAGACCAAGCAGAGAGGATATACCGTAACGCATCCGTTACTGGCCGCACTGCAGGCCAAACGGAAAAAAAAAAAAAAAAGCCCACCGGGGGATGGGCAGCAGCAGCCTTAAAGGTCACAGCTCACTACAGCCACCTGGCAGCCGACCCGCACTGCCTCGTCGTTCGGCGTCCACTCGTTGTCGACAGGTCGTCCACGGGTGGACGCCGCGTTGTCACCAGTGAACCTCGCGTGGTCATCGAGTGGCTGGATTCGAGTGGCGGAGGACCGGTCAGTGTGGCACTTTTTGGGGAGGCCTATGTCCAGCAGTGGACGTCTTTCTGATGACATGATGATGGTGATGAAATAATAAAATTGTATGCTAGCGATCTTGGGATAAACACTATTCTTGTTTAGTCGAATTGACACTTAGTTTTGCTAGTTGAAGTTCCACTCCACAGAAAATGTAAACGCAAATACCACAATCTTAAGATCCCTCACTTCAACTTTCCAGAACAAGACATACCTTTGTGTTCCTGTGATGTGTATGAAATGAACCAAGTATTAGGACATTATGGTCACATGAAAGAGCCTATTATTTGGCAAGTGCCTTAAGATTTTTCCTCTCAGGCTAATTTTCCGTTTTTGCATTATCATAAACAAGCAGGGTGCTTGCTTACCCGTAATGGCGAGAGCCAGTCGTCGGGTTAATTAAACAATAAATAGCTGCCCGCTGCCTCGCAACGATTATTATAATGCTTTGAATTCTCATCACTCTCTGGTAATGTGTCAACGTACGCTACGCCTATTCTCAAAGTGGTGAAAATGTATAACTGCATGTTTTTTCATGATTAAGAAAGGAGGGAGATGAATACCTTATAAATAACATACCTACCGAATTTATAACTCTAAAATAAGCAGGCATTGGTCTCAACAACGTAGGTACTACGGCAACGTCCGGATATCACTGATTTGGTAATTAACTGTACCCTAATAGCAGAAATAATTACTAATAAGAAGATAAGAATTAGTCAAATCATAATGTGACATACACACGATAAAAGTAACTAAAACACACGCGGAGATAAAGAGTATCTACCCCAAAACTTGGAAAACACGCCAGGATTTGGCAAATTTTTGTTTGTGTTCTGAACAAAATCATATTACCAATACACGTATTATGTCCATTCCAATATGTGATAATAATCATACGAAAGTCGAAAAGCAGTATGCCAATAGATTATTGTTCAGTGGTTAAAATCAGAATTACGTAGGCGAGGTGATTGGCGAGAGACCTTGAGACGCTGACCAATTCCATAATCTTCAAAGTATGTATTTATATGTTAAACAATTTAAATCCATTACAAAGTTGCCGTGATAAATCATTAGTATCATTCATTACGTATGCATTCTGAATCAATTACACATATTTACCCTACAACTGTGACTTCATAGCTTTCAAGCGACTTCTAAAGGAGGATTTATACTTACATACTTGTAGCCTTTTTGACAGTGATGTAACTACAGGACAGTATGAAATGTTCATATCCAAATTAACGACATTAGCGCGTAAACAATGTTCTTGTATGAATTAATTATATCAGGATTATTCAGGAAAGTGTTTTGTTTTTTGTCTTGTATTATACCTACCAAACTATTCGTATTATAGACAGTTCAAGTGTGTGTAAAAGAAGTTGAAATTAAGGACAAATTACTGAAGACATAATGTTAGATTTTATGCTACATGCATACTGTTCTAAATGTAGAATGAGGTCTATGTCGCATGCTGTAAGAATAGCGGCCCAGCAGTCATTACCGCTGCTCGTTAACGCTCTCTAATTGCACGGGGTTAATATAGACTTTGTTAAATAAAATCTCATCGCACCCCCCGCCCTCACTTGGAGTTTTTTCGTTATTTAGCGCGCTGCAGATGCCCTTAATGACTCCAAGACTTACGATGACACTTGGCTTGCCTCGGTACTGACGCTGGATGTTAATTGCACAAGGCATTAAAGAATTTTCGTTATTCCCGAGAATGAATGGAACGGCATAATGCTGAGGTCCGGGGAATGGGAATATTTTGAATTTTCAGCGCGTCATCAGTGGTAAATTAAACAGTGAGGCGTGATTAAAGGAATCGTTTGATGCGGGAGAAAAAACTATATGGTGGTTGCATTTTAGGATTGCACATCAACTTATCAATGATGGAATAAAATAATTTTACTATTGTTCTCCTTGTACAAAAAACAGTACGGTTATTATTCGTTTCTATATCCAACAAAAATTTTACTTGGATGTCTCGGTTAAAATTCTCTGTCAAAAAAATTTGGAACAATTATTGGAAAAGTGGTAACTCAAGTTATTTATCGTGTGTTAGAGAATCAGTTTATAAAACTCCACCGATACTATTCACGTTAGAAGAGACCAGATCGCTATTATACTACGTTAAGAATAGGACACACAAAATTAATCCATTGCTATCTTATCACTAAGACTGAAAAAAATGTGATAAATGCGGTTTGGAGTTAACTGTGAACCATATTTTAATCGAGTGTTTAGAAAGTAAGAAAGAAAAAGAAATTTGTAAGTTGCCTAACAACTTAAATGATTGTTTAAATGATGGATATTTACATGTACTTAGATTTATAAAATTTATCGATATATATAAAAAATTGTAATTCCCTTGTGGTCGTTAATGACCTTTGTTGTTAAAAAGCGAACTTAATTAAATAATAAAAAAAAAACGATTTTATTACTACTGCCTGAAAATGTTGCGTGGTGAATCCGACTGCTCTGAACTTGTAGGTCGAGTAGTGAGATTGTACGTCCTGGGGGTTCCTCGCGTGAGCTTGAAGCTGCGAGCGCGCCCGCTCTGTTGGCAGTGCCGCCGGCGCGCAGCGCACGGTATCACAGAAGCACTCGCCTCTACTCCGTGCGCTGGCATTACTGAATGCTGCTCTTCTGGCTTCAGCAGCTGAGTGTGATTTGTTTGCATGGAGATGGCCGGCTGTATACAAGTAATGTCTGATTTTTTGTGAGGTGATGGATGCTAGGCAATCTAGTAGGTACCTAAAAATTGTGTGACTAACTTTATATAATTCCCTCTGCAATTGCTATTTGCTACCTATATGTGTTATGTGTTAATGTAGTTTCTCGGCGAATTGGTTTATCTGTAATGCCGCGTAAATATACCTACTTATAGCAAATAAATAAATTAATAAAATTGTGTGCTTTCTACAGAATTACGTGTATAAACAGCCACTCGAATCAAAGCGAAAATAATTTATCCGAAATATCAAATAATTTAATCAAAATTAACTGATGAACTTCTGAAGACATTCACAGTCTTGACGGCCATTAAGAATATGTAGTTCACTGTGAATTAGGACCGCGCCACGTGGCCGGGGCATTACGCTCGACAATTCGCGCACGATTAAAATTATCCCACTCCATTATCGCCGGGGAGTGACGAGAGATGCAGGGATAGTGCCCGCAAGAAATGGCGGGAGTTTCCATTTTATTTTCGTATAAGAGTATAAATGTCTATTGTCTTATTGGAAAGCTTGTTATTCCGATGAGAATGAGACATACATTTAGATACAATTTATTGAAGAAAAGTTAAAGGCGAAGTAATATAATACCCGCGTTACCGTCATATCATTGATACAGTAAAAAATAATAGTGAGCAATTTGTTTAATGTAGGTTATTATGTTCACAAAGCTAGTCTATAAAAAATATTTTCTCATTAAAGGAGCAATTGAAATTCAACTTTAAATAAATGAAGAGAGTTGTTTTTTTTACCGCCTCTAGAGATATTTTCGCCAATTGATTTCCTGAAGACCGTTTGTAAAATATGAACTTTTCTTATAAGAAACAAAATGACGTCATTCTTGTTAGTTTCTTGTGGTTAAGCCAATGATGTAATATAAAATATACGTATATATGTTATAAGCGGTCCAAAAGTGGCACACTACATTTTGGTCAAGTCACACAGCTTGCCATAGTTTTGCGTCGTCAATGGAAACCAATGCTGTCAGAATATGGTGGCCATTTTTAAACACGGAATTTCGTATAGACAACATATCTACCTATTTTTTATATTACATCATTGGGTTAAGCTTGAAAACTTGATATAAGTTATCCCACATGTATCAGGCTCACTTAAGGAAAAAATGGGGCTACTTCGTGGCTTTAAATTATTATACATAAATGTGGCGGCGTAAAAAAAAGTGGGGCGTAAAAACTGCGTCTCCCCAGCAGATCGAAGTCACCCAGGCTTACGGTGCGGAGGTACTTTTTTCGGGTCACATAAGTTAATTCAAATGGTATATCGATGGCACAGCTAAAATACGCCACGTAGGTTGTATATCAAATTTGGAACAAATAAATTAAATAGGTATACATACTTATTTGTAAACTTTACAGTGTCGGGTTCATTCTCGTTTAACTTTTACTCAAAAAGTGAATTTTTCTTATACGTCCAGATGCTACTGATGCTAAGAAGATAGGTAATTTTTTTCATGGCATGTACGAGTACAATTAACGTAAAAAAATTACAACTTAGCTTTGTTCTCCTATTAGAATTGACTCTACCATACCTATTCAAGACTTTGAGTGATAAAATTATTCAGTACGCAACATTGCGAAAGCGCTAGCTAGTATAACTTAACCCGTAAAGTTGTTAATATACACATTACATACGAGTAGACATTTTGGCCATACAAATGGACCTTTGACACCACCGAACTAGTCGGCAGCGAAACCCTGGAAAACGATTTTTCCCAGAATTTAGACGGGCTAATAGGGCTAGGATATTAAATTAAACGTTAGTATTTAAGTACCTATAGTTGTATCTCTGTGACATGCATTTTTCAATTCATTACTTGTATCGTAGGTACTGTATTTATTACATTTTATTTATTTACCGCAAATTGTACTAATATTTTGCCCTAAAAATAATATTATAGCAAACTATAACTTTATGTTAACCCATAAAAAAATAATCATAACTATAGGACCTACGTTGCCGTAAATTTATATAATTTTAAAGAGTATTTATATGTATTAATACAATAAAAGTCATAATATTAGATAAGTTTACAAGTCAATAAAACTTCGTCAAATAAACCGCCCCGTGTCATTCCGGGTGCAAAGGTGCCCATATACTCGCCGCATTGCCGCGATTTTTAAAGACGTATAAATCACGCTGGATAAGAAAGAGAAAATTAAAATTTGGATTTATTAAGCCCCTAGTTTAAGAAATGATTATTTAAGTACGTTATCAGTTTTTTCAATAAAAACTAATAGTTTAATCGTAATCTTAAATGGAAAATAAAGCATTTTGCAAAATACGCTCGTCTGTAGGAGTAAGGACCCTTAAGGCCTTTTCGGCAACCCATTTCCAAACAAAAAAATGATGCCTACTAATGTTGGTCGTTTGTTAGTAAAGGATACCGTGTCCTAGCATCCATAACTCTATGGTAGGGATGTAACAAAGACGTTGAGCGAGACTGGAGTCGAACTCAAGATGACGGCGTGATTGGCGCCCTACTTAATTAAACAAACCCTCTCTAATTAATAACAATAATTCCCTTCCGAGGCCTCGCCACGATCCAGATGACGTCATCGCCGTAACTTTGATTGTTTTTGAGAAAATTCGGGAAGTTTGGAAGCAAGGGACGCACGAAGCCCGTGGATGCTCCTTCGAGGTAATTATTGTGACAATAGTGGACTTGTCTTGCAAATAGCGTGTTGTGGAATACTTGCAAGTGTGCGGGGTGGGAGATCAAACGCGCTTTGTTTTATCTGCGGGCGGCGGGTGCGGTGTGGGCATTTTGTGGGCTTCGCGCTCCTTTTATCGAGGTTCTTTGAAACGCTAAGGTGACATTCTCTTGTTTTGATTCAAAATAAATATAAGTGCCTACAATATTTGACGTCAATATGTTGCTTTTAATAGACATAAATTATAATAAAGCACTACGGATTATTTATGTACATTAAAAAACACTTAGGTAGGTACCTACTGTATTCAATCCTGAAAGAAGGCCAACATTTTTGTGTCAGAGCAAATCTGGAGCTGAAAATTTTACATAATTTTATAGTAAAATAAAATACTAAATAAATATTAGACAATGGGGAATGGATGAACATTTTAGAAGTGGCTGATATTTTTTTTGGTGGTAGGAATAACCTTCCTTAGCACCAGAAAAAAGATGCAGACTTTTCAGCTGCGTCAATTATTTTTGAAAAATATAAACAGTTTCTTTACATACGTTTTGGGTTTAGGACGGCGAATGAGAAACTTTCCTTGATCCGTCTCATATTACGAAAATATTTTAAATATCTGACCCTGGAAATGACAAATATAGCTTCTACAGCTGTCAATATCACTGCCAGTGTCAGTTTATCACGGAATTTTAAGATATTTTTTTTGTAATATGAAACAGATCAAGCAAATTGTCTCATTCGCCGTCCTAAACCCAAAATGTAAGTGAGGAAACTGTTTATATTTTTCAAAAATAATTGACGCAGCTGAAAAGTCTGCTACTTTTTTCTGGTGCTAAAGAAGGTTATTCCTACCACCAAAAAAATAATCAGCCACTTCTAAAATTTTCATCCATTCCCAATTGTTTGTCACAAACGGTCCGGTTCCGGTTTCTTTTTAGCATCTCGACGGTATTCCGAAATTCACCATAATTATAAGACCACTTGAATCTTTTAATGACATTCAAATGTTACACCAGCGTTATCGCATTTTTCAAAAGATTGAACTATGGCTTCCAGCTGGCACTGTAATATATAGAATAGAGTTCCAGTACTGTCCAAATATTTTTGTATCTATACATTATAGTAGGTAGGGAAACCGTCAGCTGATGAGAAACGCATAAACCCGTTACTTTACGACGACTCGTCGACGGCCATGACGATGTTCTTGACGCGGTCGCTCGTGGTCGTGTGTCACACGCTTTATGACCACAAAAAATATATGACGTCGTGTACACACTGCTTTTTGTGAATAGTCCAGTCTTTTATATTCAATAAGTTTAACAATTAGGGAATTATTGGAATAACCATACTTATATAAATATAAATCAACAGTTTTTTTAGTCTGACGGATATACCATAATTTCAATGATTAGGTACATACCTACAGACAAAATCCTACAAAATATCAACATAAAAAAAACTTAATTTTTAGCTCTTGAAAAGTCAGAAAAATTATTAATAAATTATTTTAATATTTATTTTGGGTCATTTATATTTGCTCTATACATACTATTGAAGATGAGAATCAGACACAAAAAATCATAATTTATATCTGCAAAATTACTTCCGGGTGGATAGCTTGTATAGGTCAGTCCGTAGAGTATTTCTTTGTTGCAAAAGGTGCAGTAGAAGCTTTTTTTTAAATATTGTTTACATCGATACAACCGAGCAAATATCAAAAAAGGTTACACGAGATACCATGGGACAACTTTTGGCAGCCACAAATCCTCGTAATTTTGAGACTTTTTTTGGTTTCTCACTCGTAGCTTCTATACTGCATCTTAGCGAAAAGTTACACATTAGGAAATTAAAGAACATGAAATTCGACTATGGTTTTTTACTATGTCGCTGAACCGAAGTGTTATGTATTGGTACTCATTAGACGCATAATTTCATGTTCTTTAATTTTTTGGTGAGTAACTTCTCGTTAGGATGCACCGTATAGAAGCTACGAGTGAGAAACCAAAAAAGGTCCCAAGATTTCGAGGATTTGTGGCTGCCAAAAGTTGTCCCAAGATATCTCGTGTAACCATTTTTGATATTTGCTCGCTTGTATCGATGTAAACAATATAAAAAAAAAAACTTCTACACCACCTTTTGCAACGTACCTCCCCGTGCTTTGAACCCCTACGGACTGGCCTAGTAGGACTCTTGAATACAGAATCTTAGAATAACGTTTTAACACGAAATTAACAAAAAAGGCGCTATTATGTTTTTTTAAACCGTATCTTTACTAGAGTAAAAGCAGAGTACTTATAGACGAGCGCGCTCTCAAATATGCTCCTCTTTTAACTACGGTGTCAAGTTGTCAACGCTGACTAAAAAACTATGAAAATCTCTGGTCACTGGAGCCTTTATACCAAAATGAATACGGCCAGCACAAAATTATATTGGTTCTGATCGTTCAAGAATGAATTCAGCAGCAGTCAAATTGTAATTTACATCGTCGTTAGAAGATCATGTACAGTCGCCGTTAAATATACTAGTACTCCTTTGTCAGAAGGCAGCATGTATACAGTGCGTTACCGGTTACCGGCAAGTAGGTTTTATTAGGAGTAGTGTAAATTAACGTAGTTCTTTAACTTAACCATCACCTTAATTTAATTAAAAAACTAAAATTCCGACATCATTAATATTCTAACAAGATTTAAATTGCCAGCAAGGTACAGCAAAGTAAATTTACAAGTAAGTGTAAATGACAGCTCTTCATACTTTGTTTATTATGACGTCATACACCTAGTACATTGAAGGTTTGGTTTTTGGAAATTTGATAGTGTGCAGTTAATTTACATAACTAAGTTTTGCTAATGGAGCATCTTATTTTCAATTTTAATAAATGCCCGCGTGCCTTTAGCACACAGTATAAGTATACTATAGGTATACATTTTTGATGTCGATTGTAAGTATATAAACGGGTCAATTGTAAGGACATTCTTTTATTGTGTGAATGTCATGCCCTTGCCAGACAAAGAATGAACTACTTTGGTAACGGTTACCCGCAACCAAAGGAATTCTAGGTGCTCCCGGCGAACTGCATCATCCGCTTTGTGGAAATGATGGAGCAAGCCTGGGAGCAGGTATAAAGGAGAGGGCAAACGCACAAAAGATCCCACTGGGTCGAAGTACATCTGAAAGGGCCCTCACCTAGATAAGATAAGATAAGGACATTCAATATAAACCGTACCTATACCCTATCTGTTTAGATAATTAACTAAATGTAAACAAAAAGTACCACGTAACTTGGTCATTCAGCCAATAAGATAATACCATACATAGGTATGGAGGACAAAAGGTTGCTATGATTGGTTGAATGACCAAGTCACGTGGTTTTGTTTGTTTACATTTAGTTAATTACCTAACCAGATAGAGTATAAGTATTTTCATAGCTCTTGACTCAATCAATACGAATTATGCGAGGCAGTTATTGTTTCCGCTGGCCAATAGGTTATTTCACTAATTAGCTAATATCGTTATTTCAAATAGCTTCATTACTTTTCGCGCACAATAAATAACGCTGATTGTCTTTGGCCAGTTTTTTAGGGCACTAAACGTCCTACGCGACATTTATGGTAATTTATATGACGTTCATGCCCCTCGTTTTTTAACGGAGATGACAAATAGTTGTGAAACATTAGCACGGCGTTAGTGAGCCATTATTTGTAATGGCGCGGCTATTTATTTCATATCTGTGTTTGAGCAGACCGCTGGATAGCGTGGGGAGGGTACACTGCCAACTGCAGAAAGATTCATCGTAGGGGCAATTAATATATAGTACTCTACTCTTTGCTGTGACATTAAAAAAAAACTTTCTTTAGCCTAGTACAAAATATCTGCTAGCAGGTAATTTTAATCTCTGAGTAAGCGTCCTCTGTTCCCCGTACATAAGTAGTTTTATAAGTTTTTATTGTTACTAATATGATATGGACATGAGTCTGAAATAAAATAATTTGAATTACTTAATAATGGACTTGACTCCATACCTGAATAGGTCACAATTGTAAAGATAAAAATTATCTTTTTAATTATATTGTTCAACGTATTATTCTTAAATTAAGATGGGTATGAAAATTCATTCTATATTATTATAATTCGTGAATCTACTCTAACTCTAAAATGAAACATCTTTCACTCTCAATTTCAATCTTTCACACCCTAATGCCTTGATCACACGTACCGAGCAAACGGATGAGACAGTGCGCTCGGCCGAGTAGGTACTCGGTGCGTATAAACAGTCACTCGCTATGTTATACGCACCGAGTACTCGGCCGAGAGCACTGTCTCGCCCGTTTGCTCGGTACGTGTGATCAAGGCATAACTAGCTACGAGAACAAAATGACTAAATTTATTTATACGTTTATAACAAAGACTCAACTTCTGAATTGGTTTTTGGTGAAACATTAATTATGTACATATGACTGAATAATGTTTTAATGAATTTTAACGACTGTAAACTAAACGTTTTATTCCTTACGATCTTTTTGTTTATTGATTAGGTATTTGTATTTTTAATTTCTGAAATAAAAACATTGTTTTTTTTTTGTAGTACACTGAATGTGTGATGACAAAGATGTTGTCAAACCACACTCCCTATCACTAGCGCAGTGTGCGCAACCATCACTCAATGATTCGGGGGATTTGGCTCACAATTGCGTGTAACTTTATCAGTGGGCGATCCCGCGCTGGCATATGCCGCGGAACCCCGGCGAGATGCACTTTAGCCTAATGCGGCGCGCGCAACACCGCGAATGTGCGGGGGAAACAATTGACGATCGTTGTGCTAGAATTAAAATACTTTTAATTGAAATAGGATATTGGGAAGATACTTTCTATCATTATTGAGGACATTGTTTTAGGTTATTTATTTCTCATATATATCATAAGTATAAACACTTTAATTTCTCAGATTCACTAACGAACTGCATTTATAATTTTAATCCATTTGCATTATTTTAATCCATTTAAAAATAAAATGCCGTGTTTGGCTTTGGCACGTCTTGGTGATATTTTTCTTGTTTGATACGATTCCATTTGAAAACGCGTTTATTGCTTTTACGTTTCGGTCAATATTTAAATTAAATTACACAGCTATTTCCATTAACTAGGAAATCAATCAATAGCATGTTGCATTCGCGGTATTGACAAAGCATCATTTTAAATTTGTTATGTTCCGCTTGTTTAGGGGAGCCAGGGGCTGAGCGACGCAGACAAAAAACGTGACGTCTTTATTATAGCGCGTGAATTGTGTGAAGTTAGTAATTAGTCGCTGATGTTACTTGATGTTGCTGTGTTGTTCTCAATTTGTTTGTTTCGTGGGGTTTCATTGTGGGTATGCAGTGTACCGTATTCAGTTATTACTTTATGAGCAACATTTTTGACTACTTGCGTTTATTCTTGGTGAAACCGAAAATCTATGCAATTTTAACGTTGCCACCAATGTCTGTGGTTATCGCATGTAGTATAATCCACTGTTAGGTTAGATTGGTCTAGTAATTATCGTGAAAAAATAACAGTTTCCGGTTACGGAACAAGTTTTGTAAAATTTTATACAGTGTGTTAGTAACGGTCTAGCGAAAACTGAAACTGTGTTTTAGACCTTTATCGTGAATCATGTTGCATTTTATTCGGAAAGTTAAGAATAACAAAAATTGCAGTTCGCAGTAAGTAACAATTGGGAATGGATCAAAATTTTAGAATTGCCTGATTTTTTTTTGGTGATAGGAATAACCTTCCTTAGCACCAGAAAAAAGTTTCAGAGTTTTCAGCTCCGTCAATTATTTTTGAAAAAATATCAACAGTTTCCTCACTTAAGTTTTGGGTTTAGGTCGGCGAATGAGACAATTTCCTTGATCCGCCTCATATTACAAGAAAATATCTTAAATATCCGTGGTAAACTGACACTGGCAATGATATTGACAGCTGCAGCAGCTATATTTGTCATTGCCTGGGTCAGATATTCAAAATATTTTTTGCAATATGAGACGGATCAAGGAAAGTGTCTCATTCGCCGTCCTAAACCCAATAGAAATAGAAATAGAAACAACAACTTTTTTCTGGTGCTAAGGAAGGTTATTCCTATCACCAAAAAAAAAATCAGGCAATTCTAAAATTTTCATCCATTCCCCATTGCTGTTTTTACGAATTTATCTAGGAACATTTTCAAGGGTTTTCTTTTCAAGACAATGCTCGGAAAGCAGGTTATACATTTTTGTTACGCTATCATAGACTGTACAATTTTGAGGTTTTCAAATATGATATGTAGGTTATCAATGATGATACTTTATCGATTTACAATTTCACGGTTCTCTCACATTATAATTACTAAACCGGCGCAGCAAGGAGATGTTGATATAGTGTTGATACCCGCTCAAGCCAGTTGGCCCGTCACCAAAAAAGTTGTGACAAAACGTTGGGAAACCTCAGAGAGGTAAATAAATGAGTTAATTATAATGTGATAGTATATCGTACTGTAAAGCTTATATTGTCCGAGGGTGCATCGACATGCTTCAAAACACACTATGAGGTACAAATAAAAAAAATGCTTTTACACTGAATATAGCGATGATGTTAGTTAGCAAGAGCAATATGTGGCCAAATGGACAATATCTGTAGCGTCGCGTGCCGCCTAATCCGCCCTCCGCCTCCGTCGCGTGAGAAGAGAATTCAATCGCATTGGCAACGTAAAGGGATAGGCATTAGACAACTATATCTGACACTTTGTAATTAATGGACGTAGGGCGTGTCGTCTTTGTCATATTTAGTTGATTGATATTTTAGTATTCGTACACACCCATAGCTATCTAGAAACCCATGCATAAAAACTTAAAATTCCATTCCTTCCGATAGTATTCTCTTAGCTTCGTTCCCCTCCCGTCGGGGTCCGCTCGGCCACTTAACGGATCGTGTCTCCATTGATAAAGGAGGGTCGCTGAGAGTTAACTCGTGTTTGATGTCACTGCAGCCGCCTTATTGCGTGTCTCAGGAAATGCAGTTTTCCTAATAGACTGTGGGAGGTTACACGGTGTTCGTGGGGAGACTTGGAGGTGTGATTGATGTATAAAGTTAACGAGTTTCTTAATAGGTTCCAATAAATAAGTGTAATACTCACTTACATTTAAAGTTTTAAGCCAGTAATACGTTCAAACAAGTAGGTTTTTCTTGTGTTGAAATATTTTAGGAACACTACAGATTAGGAAATTGTAAGCAGATTGCAAGTTCTTACGTAAGCGTATGCGTAAGTATATGAAATAACAATTATATTTTAAAATAAATCGTAAATATTAACTGGCTGCTTGTATATATTTATATGACGACTATATTATAATTTTTATCTCAAAATAAATAAATCTAAGCTTTAAAAGGAAAAAAAAATTGAACTGTTTATTTCAATGGAACACAAAATATTCTACAGGTACAACTTAACCCATTCTTAAATTTGAAAGATTATTAGCTAAGTTTAGTTAATTAGATATCATATCATTGACATTATAATCTTATCTAAGAAATTCTGCTTAAAGTTTTTGAAACGTAATATGGATTGATAATTTTACGAGGAAATTTGACCGTTTTTAGGGTTCCGTACTCAAAGAGTAAAACGGGACCCTATTACTAAGACTCCACTGTCCGTCCGTCCGTCTGTCTGTCACCAGGCTGTATCTCACTGATACCGTGATAGTTCCAGCTGAAATTTTCACAGATGATGTATTTCTGTTGCCGCTATAACAAAAAAATACTAAAAACACAGAATAAAATCGTTTTTTTTATAGATAATGGTACGGAACCCTTCGTGCGCGAATCCGACTCGCACTTGGCCGGTTTTTTGGTGAAATTTTGGTGCAAAAATTTACGCAGACAGAAGAACTGAAATTCGTTCACTATTAGAATAGTGAAACAATAAAAAAAATATATTCAAACATATAAAGTTTTTTTCTATTCTATTCTTCTATTCTACTCTATTAGATAAGGATTTAAAATTGAGTCCAGTACTAGTAGAGTCTGAGTTATATTCAAAAGATCATTCATTATAAATTGAAAACAGACAGTGCTCGTCAGACTCGTCGTCACACGATTAGCTGTCATAATTTCGATAATCTCCCAAATGAATCGGTGAAAATGATGAATGTGTCAGGGTAATTGTTTAAAATAATCTCTTCAGTTTATAAAGACGACCCTTTGCCGTTAACCCTTAAACGGGCGGCGTGGGGTGCCACGTGGACTGTCACATTCACAATATAGCTTACACTTTATTATAATATTTTCGTTCCATATTGCCCCTATTTTCCCCTTAGTAGCTGCGTGTGGCGTACTGCTTGTTTTTGGTTTTTGTTTGGGATTAAATGAACAGTGGTTTTTTTCTTAAAATCTTGTTTTATTATAAAATAAATTAATATCACTATGTTATTTATGGTGCAATCAAAATTGACAAACAAAACAAATCAAAGACTGATAATAACTAATTCCAACTGTCAAAGTCTGTTAACATTTTTTACCACTAATACGCATCGGCATTTGGTTAATGAATAAATATTTTTACATACTTACTACCTAGACCAGATTTGACCATAAAGGAATGAGGATTTTACATTTATTCATCTATTTTTTTACATTCAGTTAAACGTAGAATTTAATTTTACGGATTGAAGAACTGAGGCTGAAAATTATGAAGATGAATGACGATATGGACTAATCTAGGAATACATTTTATATGGCCAAATCGGGCTTTAGCCACTAATCTAGAAACTCTAAAACGCCATGCCAGTGTTCTCCCCGTGTGTGCACAGTATGCTACAGAATTACCGCTTGATCTGCGATGACAATAAATCATGTAATTTGGCGACGAAACGCGGATTTCGCTTCACGGGCACGGGGTGATTCGCGCCGTACCGCCCTGGATTTGCTTTGCTGACAGCAAACGCAGTTATTATACCACTACCAACATGTTTGAACCCTGAATGAGACGCCACTAGTAGGGAACAAAATGTTGTAGACCGCGATATCTAACAGATTCACAAAGGGAGTATAGGGATAGGGAGAGAGAAATAATCATAGGCTCTTTTAGAATAGAAGCGTTAGTTGGTTCTCATTTTCGCCACCGACATTGATAAGTTGGTAATCGCCTACCACAATTACATGATGACAATTTATATCTGGAAGCATATTACGGCCGGGAGTTTACTTATTTGATCAACTCTAAATCATGTCGTGGGGCGGATTTGTCATTTGAATGTGTTTAGTGTTAGCTTTATTTTTATTCCAGTTTCCTTAAATATTATTTCTAGATACCGAAATCATATTGTTTTCTCGAAAGATTTATTTCTTCTATCTTTCGTTTGTTTGTTTTTTCGGCTTTTGTTTGTATTTATAAGATTACTTCACAGTTGTCAATTTTGTTCTTATGCTTGGCGACACCGAGTTCTGGTTCCTTATCTATGACATGAATTAAAAGTAGTCGTTAGCGACCGTGTTTTTTTAATGAGAATTTAGCATACGGTTAGTTAATACTGGATATTTAAGCTCACTCTGTGAGTCTTCTGAGGGTTATCACGTAACGTTCCGAACGCGCGTTAGTACAATCCAACTGTCATTTTTCCAAATAAAATTTATCATTTAGACCTACCTGACGAGCGTAAAATGCGTTACGTGATCGACCTGCTAATAAAGGTTGACGGGCAACAGTCACGATTATTTGCTGCTGAAATGTTATCCACGAATATGATATGACCCAGTGAGACGGGCGTGGAACTGTCGGACAGAAAGGTAAATAAATATCGCGTTAGACTACTGATTAACTTTTTAAATATGGTCAGAGAGTTACTGCTTCACTTTATGATGCGCTATCCATGGACTCGTATATCCGATCTTCCTGACAAAAATAACTAAGGTCGCACTGTTGACAAGTTGACGACGTAAGGCCGGCGCCGCGCTGGTGGCGCGACTGCGATTTCAGTGCAGCTTGGGCGACTTGATGTTCCATAATGTTTAAGTACTAACACTAGATGTAAAATAATGTTACTAACACCTATATTCAAAATTCAAAATTGACATGTTTTTATTTTTATTGATTATATTTTAATGAATACCTATTACTACTATTTATAACTGAAATCATAACTACTAACTACATGCTATTGATAAAATGATGACTGAAATCATAAAAACTACCTACATGATAAAATGTTCATTTCTAATATAGATCTGTCACCAATACTTTTATTCCTAACTCGTCATTTTTTAATGTTGTCCTATTAACCGTAAATCTATCAAACTGTAATGTATGCTACTTATTATATTATGCGCTAAGGTAAAAGTCCACTTAGTAATGAAATAAACTTGATGACCTACTTAGTCTGCAGTTATTGTCGACGCTGACACTGCAATACCCTACGTAAATTAAATATGTTGAAAGATAAATAGTTATTTATGTCTTTGATGTGTATGATTTTAATTTGTATAATTGCTTTTCAATTAGTATATATCTCTTTGCCTGAGATACAGGATAATCCTAGTTCAGGCGCATTTAATAAATTTCCCTAACATGTAACAGTTTCAAGCACAATGTAACATTAGCAATAAGGTTTTTTCAATAAATTATTCTTATTCTTATTGTGTTACTTATAAGTTTTGTATACTCGTATTGATACGTATGTTAGTCTGTAAGGTATTTGTAAATATGGGCCTTGTTGCCTGAGACAAATAAATAAAATATGAAGATCGCCTTCGCGTCGCTAATCGCTCTACCAGCGCGGCCCCGACCTTACGTCGTCAACTTGTGTCGTAGTATCTTGATAGTCGTAGTAGGTATAATGGTTTATAAACTTAATATTATTTCCTATGTATCAACGGCCAGGTCTGCCATCAGTCATAAAGAGGTATATAGTCCATAACGTTGCGTTTCTATTCTCGGCTGTCACTACTAGAAGTCATAACACACACGTAAGGCAATCGATGGCGGGTACACAAGGAACAATGGGCAGCGCGTCGACACAATGGACAATACGCCCGATACGATACACTCATCTACTGTGGGTCTGTGTTGTGCTTTAGTATTGTGTAATAGAATACAAGTGGTTTGATAAGCTAACAGTAGCGCTGTGCTGATATTATAATGATATTGCAGAGATTATTATATAGTATATTGTTTAACAAGGGGCGTAAGAGAAATATTGCAAAAGAGAGTCTATCAGAAGCCCAACGCCGGAGGTGGAGGGCTTTTGATGACTCGAGTTTGCAATATTCTTACGCCCGTGTTATACACAATGTTTTTCATCACATTTGCGAGGAAATAAATAACTACAAAAGACAGAAAAATCTAAAATTGACGAAATTGACAACTTCACTTCCAGATCAGTGCGAGTGGAGCGCGCAGCTTCAATATTTCGACCAATCACAGAGCAGTATTCTTGCAGCGCATGGCCTGCTCGATTTTTATTCAACCAATCACAGAGCAGAATTCTTGTAGCGCGCGACCACCTAGATTTGCTTTAACCAATCATGTCACACACAAGCTCGTAACTCCCTAGGGAGTTATAAAAATCTATAACTCCCGCGGGAGGTAAATCGGCTATAGCTGCTCTATACACCTGCCTATAATACACCCTTTACGACCAAGTGTGATGAAAAATCATTTATTTCTGAGCCTGAAAATTATAATACGAGTACCTACATGATATGCTGATTGTGCTGATATCTAAATAGATGAGGTACGGAATTAGGAAGGTGACGGAGAACTTCGTTCTCTTCGCTCGCTCGTTAAAAAATATCAAAATGTTCGTATGTAAAACATCTTGATATTTTTAACGACCGAGCGAAGAGAACGGAGTTCTCCGCTTCAGCTTGGGTAATAAATCTTTCGTATGTCCGGATGTCCGGCGGTGCGGTTATCCGGCTGTCCGGCTGTTCTCCTCTACAGGTAGCATTTCTCAACCGAGTCTCGTGAATTTTTTGATCAGGTTCGATAATTATATTGTACCTACCTAAGTAGGTACCTAACTTACATTTTTTTTCCGATTCAGTTTATTTTTAATAAATACTCGTACCGTACTGCAGCTCAAAGAGCCACTAGTATTATTACGCTATGTGTTAGTGGTAAACAAATATCAAACACATTGATAAGAAATTGGATCTAGCAGGATTTGAACATGCATTAATTTAGTTTTTTTTTATTAATTAGCCGTTTTACACATACTCTTTATAGTCAGAAATTAAGCTCCATTGTCCATAACTTTTGGGAACAGCTTTTGTTTTTTCAAGTCTGTATGATCCATATCCAAGTAGTTATAGGTACCTAAAAACGATGTCATGTTTGTTCAAAACAGTCGGTCGTTCGTATTAGCTTATTACAGATGTTCAATACCGGTATTGAGGCGTGGCGCTGGTAGATAAGTAGATTATTGACAGTGCCGTAATGACGGACATAAATTTGTTCGGCAAACAACGTTACAGGGGCTTAGCTTCTGTGCCAACAAGGGCACACTGACACCGTTTGAGGGTTACTTTATTAGAGAAAAATATGCCGTTTGCATTAAGCTTCTATTACAGTTTTTAGAATTCCACGACTATACCTATTGAACTGGCTTATATATAGCTTGGTCCGCGTATTGCAAAGAACGCAGGACCAATATTGGTACCATGTGACATTTCGAATCGAAGAATACCATAGCGACTGTAGTTAATAATAAGTTTCTGTCAAAAATTTCATTTTTGGTTCAAGCTTTTACTGCCGACTGTACTTTTCTGCATAGCATCATCAACTACTCATGGGATTCTAACGAGCCCAAATTCGATGGGGTTGTGTTCCAGCTCTAGTATCAGATCAGCTCCAAGTCATCATAATATATTGCATTGTCAGGCGATATAATGCTTGCAATATTTCAGCTCAATTGGATAACGGGAAGTGACTGAAAAATGGATTGCAAATTTTGACGGACAAGTTACATACTTACATATTTACATACATACGAACAGTGCGAGTTAATATAAAGCTTGTAAAAATAAGGGTTTTTAATTGACAAAATATATCCGCAAAATTCGGATTGTCGCGTATTTTGTATTTAAAAATGCAAATAAATGGCACACGTTCCGCGATATTGTGTCAACGTCGCGATGCGCGTATATTTACTGTAATGTCATAAACGACAAACGCAAGCATTTTCATTAAAACGATAAATGCTTGTTAAGGCTGAATATTGAAAAAGAACGATCGTTAACTCGATCGCGAGTAAAGTAAATGTATAAGTAACTCCTGGTAAAGCCACGGGCAGTGTGTAGTTTCTGCATACTAGTGATACTCGATAGTCGCTTGCGAAGAAAGTGAACGAGACTCACATCAAACCTGTGGTAAAGGAACTGAGGTTCTGAGGTAACGGTTAAGTTTTTGTCAAAAAAATAATATTTGGTACAAGCTTTTATTGCCGACTGTACTTTTCTGTATACCGTCATCAACTACTCATTGAGACGATTCTAACGAGCCTAAACTCAACGGGGTTACGTCGGTTAAGTACCTACTGAAATCTCATGGCCACCTTCTGTCTCCATCAACAGATCAGCTCGATGGTACCATAATAATGAATTGTCATCCAAGCTATACCTTTACCCAAAATTTCAGCTCAATCGGTTAAAGATATCTGCTTCAAATTCAGTTGCAAGATTCCACCCGAACATAGTTACAAAAAATACAACCGAATAGGCAAGATGCAATATTTTCATTGCATGTAGAATAGACCACGAGTCAAAAAATTATCTTACAAACTGACAATTTAAACTTTCGCGCCGAAACGGATCTACAGTTCCTGTGACGTCACTCGTGTTTGTCACTCGCCATAATTTACGACCATGTCGACACTAACTTTTGGAAGGTTTCTAGAGTCTGCTTTAACACACATCCATTACATCACATCCATTTTTATTCGTCATCAAGTCAAATCAATCAAGTTGTCATAACACGAGTGACGTCACGAGTCGCTGATCGGTGGATAAAAACACGTTCCGTTTCACATTACCTACTTCAAATCGTGATCATTGTTTGAATTTAGTATAAACTAAAGTAAAAACGTTTCAGTAGCAATTATTTTATGTTTTTTCAACATTTTGAGCACAAAATAATGGTAAATATTAAAGCTGCATCTTCCCTATTGAGAACATCTTCCTTTTTTAGATCGGTTAAAATTAAAACACCCAGGCACAAAGCTAAAAAACTTCTCGACAGACAAGCATTTCGATTTAAAAAAAAAAACTCACTCTAATCGGTTCATCCGTTTTAGGAGCTACAATGCCACAGACAGACACACATTCGTGTGTCTACACATGTTATACTTAAAACAAGCGTCGGGAATATCCAATCCGATACGGAGATGACGCGATTTATCAGGCCGGATAAAAACTTAGTGTTAGTCTTTCAAATATTCGAAATCTGTCTACAAATGACGGAGTTATGCAAATATTGTAGTAATAATATAAAATAAGGAAAATCTAGGATCGCGCCCATAGCGTAGGTATGAAAGAGTAGGGCGTTGCTTCGTGAATAAAACGAGCTAACATTTTATCTTTCTTAAGTTCCAAGCTACGTTTTAAGAATACGTAGATTTATCTATAAAAATGGCTAAGTCCCCTGACCCGCTCTAAAGCTGGTAGTCAGCCAAGCTGCAGCGGCGCGTGCGCAGACACAATGCAGCGGAAGACGCCGCCCCTTCAGCGGCAGATGGCTGTCTTGAACTGGTTCTAAATAACATTGACCTGGGGGTCGATATGAATATTCAATCTAATGCTTTGTGTGGTGATAATAATTTGGTTTAAGAATAAATTTGGCGATTTCAACCGAGTGGGTACGGTCGACGTCAAAGATTTGTTTACACTTTTGCACCATATTCGATAGTAATACGCCGAAAACTGTATACATATTTAAGGTCGACTTGTACAGTCGCCAAATATATCAGAGCGGACAAGATCTTGTAAGACATCTGAACACGACTCTATTGTCAAGGCATTAGGGTACCTATTGCATGTTGCATTTTTGATCACGAAGTTTAAAGATATAGTTAGTTAGGGGAAATTATATAAGTCTCGACATTATTCTCTTTGGAGACTACGTATGAGAACAGACGAATAAGTTTCTGTCTAAAAATTAATTGTTGGTACTCAAGCTTTTATTGCCAACTGTATTCCGGCATCGACTACTCAAAGACACGATTCTGACGAGCCCTAACTCAACGGGGTTACATACTGAATTCCCATGGCCACCTTCTGTCTCCATCATCAGATCAGCTCGATGGTACCATAATATCGAATTGTCATCCAAACTATACTTATGCCCAAAAATTCAGCTCAATCGGTTGAGGTTAACTGTTTCAAAATTCCGTTCCAAGATTTGTCCTACACTAACAAACTAACAAATGAACAGGTCAAGTTAAATAAAAGCTAGTACAAATAATTTATTACTAGGCTAACACTGCGATCGATAAGCATTTACATAAGTATGTTTAAATGTATCTAATTGTATTACTCAGATTATTGCTAGCATATTTACCTAAACTACCGTAATTTGGAATGATTTTACCAATGTTCTTTCTCGTCTACGGCAGAATATAAGTAGAAATACTTAGTTTTACTTGCTGTTTACATTTAAACTTAAAGTCTTAAAAAATGAAGAGTACTCTTAAAAATAAATCATGTTTAAAAACGAAAAAAACTTATTAATCAGGCGGCGCAATGGCTCCCGAATAGTCATCACTCTAAATAGGTAACCTATTATTTTAAAGTGTAAAAACATTGCTGAGAAAGGAAGTAATTTAAATTCTTTTTTATATTAATTGGACGTTACATATGTCCCACAGTTTCCTCATCATACTGATATTGTGGTCAACCACTTGTATCATAATCTATGTTAAAACCTCTATTGAGGTGAGTACCCTTCTAGCATTAACTTCCGCCTATCAAAGAATGATGGCCACGGCACGCGCTCACATGCATACTTCTATAAACACATAGAAATACTACACAGATACACCGATAAACACACATAAAGATAAGAACACGCGCCAAATTGAGTGCCATAATGAATGAGCCCTAAAATAAACGCTCATACAAAGCGCACATCTTGTATTACACAGTTTTGTAAGGAGAGGAAGTAGGAGGCAGCTGACTGACTTCGTTTTCTTCGTAATGATGGTTTGTAGTGCATTGCTTTTGTGTCGGTGTCCTGTCGCGTGCCTACTGTACTATTGAAACTAAGTAGGTGGAAAGGTGTTCGGCCGTAACTGTACCGTTGTAGTCTCAAGATGTTTTGGTGGTTGCGTATTGCACCCACCCATTATTCTTATACGTTATTTTATTATAGATTGCACCGGTAACTAACATTGCTAAACAATTTTTCACGTATCTCAATCTCTGGTCGAAGCGGCATATTAAATGCCCACAGCAAAACAATAATACAAACATTTTTCACATCTATTCTTATCTAATGGTGAATACTTGATGAGTAAGTATGTTATGCTTTTTAGCGATACGAGCGCCTGTTGTCAACCATTGTTTATATTTCATTTAATTTTGTTTTCTTTTGCGTACCTACTATTTCTGGTGAGCAATTAATATATGTATTGTATTGTATACTTTCACACTTAGTTAGCTCAAGAGGAATGAATAAAAACATATTGTATGTAGTTAGTTTTAATATCTGGCGGGCGTTTTGAAAAAAATCTGAACTTTGATCGACTATGACATTTATTATCAGAGTCGTAAGGTATTCGTTCCAAATATTCACTTATCTGTAGTTTTCAAGGGAAATGTCTGCCTGTGCTGATATTCTTTGAGATAAGTATCTATAATACTGATAAATATTGCGTACTCGTTACGGTACCCATAAAATAACAGTGTGTTTCGTACAGATTTGTCAGCAAAGTAGTAATGCAATAGGTATTTTTATATGTTGAATGATGGTGATTCCTATATTTAAGAAAATATATATCCAGGGGCAAATAACACTAACAATCACAAACGTTTTAATTTCGATTTAAACCACTTAGTCACTCGAAATCAACGCAACAAAGGCTAGAATACAAATAAAATACTTTCAACGTTTAGGAAAATTCTGCCCCTAAAGGGTAAACAAGGGGTGCAAATTTTGTATGGGGGAAACTCTATTATTTTAGCAAGAGACTCAATACGTTGTAGAAAGCTTACTTATTAGAATACAAATAAAGTACTGTCAGCGTTTTGGAAAATTCAGCCTCTTAGGGGGTGAAAAAGGGTTGCAAAAACTTTGCAACCCAAGTATGAGCGAAACTTCTTTTTGAGATAGGAGCTTAAAAGTTTGTAGAAAGATTACTTATTACAAAACAAATAAAAAATAACCGGCCAAGTGCGAGTCGGACTCGCGCACGAAGGGTTCCGTACCATTATCAATAAAAATATTTATTTTATTTTGTTTTTAGTATTTGTTGTTATAGCGGCAACAGAAATACATAATCTGTGAAAATTTCAGCTGGAACTATCACGGTATCAGTGAGATACAGCCTGGTGACAGACAGACGGACGGACGGACGGACGGACGGACAGCGAAGTCTTAGTAATAGGGTCCCGTTTTACTCTTTGAGTACGGAACCCTAAAAGCAGCGTTTCTGAAAATTCCACCTCTAAGGGTATGAAAAAGGGGTACAATGTTGGTAAAGGGGATTGTTTTGAGCTAGAATCACAAACCTTTTTTAAAGATTACATAATAAAATAAAATAAAATACTTTCAGCGTTTTATAAAATTCCACCCCTTACGGGTGTATAAGCGGGTGCAACGTTTGTAAATATGTTTTTTTAGCAAGCGACAAACCTTTGTTGAAAGATAACTTATTACAATACAAATAAAGAACTTTCAGTGTTTTGGAAAATTTGTATGGAGGAAACTTTTTTTTTGAGCTAGAGACTTGAAATTGTGTAGAAATATTATTTATTTAGAATATAAGAATATAGGTAAATTACTTTCAGTGGTTTGAAAATTTCCACCCGCTACGAGGGGAATAAAGAGGTGCAATGTTTGTATAAGAAAACTTTTTTTTAGGTAGAAACTTAAAACTCTGTAGAAAGATTAAGTACCTACTTATTAAAATACAAAAAAAATACCTACTGCCAGCGTTTTGGAAAATTTCACCCCTTAAGGGGTTAAAAGGGGTGCAATGTTCGTATGGGAAACACCTTTTTTTAGCTAGAGACTAGATAGTTTGTAGAAAAAATACTTACCTATTACAATAAAAAAACCGAGTGTTTTATTTTAAATTTTTCCCTGAAAAGCGTTCAAAGTTTGTATGGAGAGCAAGAAAATTTTAAAGTATGATATTTGTAACTTCGATCTTAGCCTGTTTAGACTACAAAACTTATTTTAGCATTTTTTGAAATATATCCCCTAAAGGGAATAAATAATTATAAGGGTGTTCAAAGTTTGTATTAAGAGCAAGTTATTTTTAAAATAAGGGATTTGTAACTTCGGTTTTAGACTGTTTGCTAAAATACTACAAAACTTATTTCAGCGTTTTTTTAATTCATCGCCTCAGAAGTTTAAAAGGGGGTTCGAACTTTGTAGAGAGAGCAAGACATTTTTAAAGTAAGAAATTTGTAACTACGGTTTCACACTTCATTTCAGAAATGCCCTGTTAATTCGAATCGTTTGTTCGAAATACAAAAATGCCAATATCTCGAAAACTAAGGCATTTTTACTAACCCTAAAATTTAATATTCTGAGAGGCATTTACCAGCCCTATTAGCTGTCCCCGGCTTATCCTCGGTTTACGGGACGCCCTGTATAACTGTACAACCTCACAGTACGCAATTTGAGTTACTTTCGGCGACTGGTTGTTACGGCGGTCTACAATCAGTATCTTGGTCTTACTTCGATTAATCTCCAAACAGAACCCCAGACTGATACGTTCCATTCTCACCAACACCTCTTCCATTTTGTCAGGACTGGTTGTAAATAAAGTGGTGTTATCTGCTTAACGCAGACTTGCTATTCTATGACCACCAGTCACAAAACCGTCCGTGATGCACATAATTAGTCCCGTGTAAATATTGAATAGGAGCGGCGATAAATATTATGCACCCCTGACGGACACAACCTGCGCTTGCGTGGAAGTTTTTGGACAGCACATTCGTAGCTGATCATTCTGCATAAAGACTTCTCAGCAAGTGTAAAGAAAGAGATACATTACAAATAATTGGGTAGGAAGTGAAATGCAGGCCCTAGGAAGCCAAGCCAAGCTGATTGAAGGGTGTCAGTAATTACATGCAGGTTGGATAAGTTAACGCAATTGTGCCCGATTAGTTGGTAATACAAAGGGGTGGCCAGTGCTTGTCAGTGCCAGCTCATCGCCTGACACACAGACGTGCATTACGTTGTAATTAGGCAGTTAAGTTAACACACGATACCACGTCTTCGCACGTGTGCGGTGGATATTACTTATGTATACGATAGAAAAACAACCAAAAAGAAAATAGCACAGCACCAGAGATCACGGATGATGACGCAGAATCAAATAGCAAATATTATTAACGACATTAAAATTCATAACGCCGTTATGTTGGAAGTATAATTGGGATTATCTTATCTAACGAAAAACGATTACGATAAATACCCGGTCCGACAATTAACTCTTCGTGATAATTCCTCGTGTTTCGATTTCTTAAAGAGATACGGAATTAATTCGATACATATTAAATACGTCACATACTCAATTACTAGTGTATCAAGCAAATTACAACCTTATCAGATAATGTGGTGCTATTGCTATGACTAGATAGCCGCCGGGTGTTTGTAATAATCAGACACCCAACATTTTGTAGCATTTTTACTGAAGCATTTTGGTGTAAAGGGTGTAAATAAATGATCAAAAATAACTATTTCGTGAAACACATTGATAATCGATTCCATTAACATCACTACGAGTTTATTAACGCGCAAAATAATTGTGAAATGCTATGCTATTATGAATAAGTTGAAATGCTAGGAATTCTAGCAATCATAAAATCAAATAAAGTAAAATACACGGCAAAACAGGCATAACAATAAAACGTTTATTTGAAGATTTTTTAAATGGTAGAGACAAGCCGACCTGTAAAACACAGCACGAGCGACAGCCAAATTGTCGATAGTACTGCTTGGGATCATGTAGTCCATCTGAATATAAAATTGCCATGTTTCTCACCTCAACGTGTGAATTAATTTTTGATCTTATTTATGTGGCATGCAAAATTAACTGACATTTCAGTTATTATTCATACATGAAATGTTTTGTTTTTCCCATTTGGGATTTAAATAACATAACGCACAGTATTTTTGTTTATATCGGTTTATTTAAATTAATAATAGCACATGAAAAGCAGTTCATATCGCATTTTGAGCATCATATTAACATAATTTTATTATTGCAGGTGCTGAAGCTGAAGCGGATTTCGTAGCAAATAATGATGAAAAAACTGGTAAGTCTCATGAATAACCTATGAATAAAGTTACGAAAATTCGCGCTTACGATGTTTCATATTTTCTGATACAGTCGTAAGACTCGGTATAGATTCTGCTCTCAATTATATTTTCTTTCCTATTCTTGACCCGTATCAGTGAATGTTTTAATAATTATCGTATGATAAATAACTTCGACTGAAAAAAAAGAATACAGTTGTGGTTGAATGAGGATTCGTTCGTTCATCCCTTATTTAAAGCATATAGTCGTATCGTCGGATTCACACGAATTATACTTTCCCCCGTCGAACTAAAGGCCGAAACGCACTGACGGCGGTGGCGGAGCGGCGCGGCGAGGCGCGGCGCGGTGCGGAGGCGGTACCGGTAGTAATGTTAGAGATAACACGAAAGGGTCCGCACAGAATACCGCTCCGCACCGCACCGCGTCGCTCCGCCACCGCCCGCTGTCAGTACATTTCGGCCTTAAGGCCCAGATTAACTTTGTGCTATAATGTAATCATCAATAATACTGTAGGTATCATGGCACGTATCTACTATCCGTCTACGATGATCCAAGATATCAGTAAATTCGACGTTTGTCTTATCATCGTTATATCAGAAAGCTACGATGAAGACGTAATTTGTTCAGCGATAATTATTATCAAGTGAATCGCCGTTCGCGGTGGAGTGGACTGTTAGGTAATGATTTGTATAGTGTCTCTTAAAATATCACCTGGTTTTAAGGCGCATGGGACCAGCGCTCTGAAATTTGAGGTAAGTGCCATTAATTTTCTACCGCCAGCGTAATATTAGGAAGTGTGTCAATGGAAATGGAAAATGTGGAACCTCAGGTGGGATAAGTAAAAGGCTGGGAAGCCGGAAAGGGCTATACTCACGTTTGCATCTTATTCGCGGATATTTGTTTGTTAAGTAAGGCGTAGGAGTATAATCAAAGTTATACGCGTGAATATTGACGCTGTAACCCGACATTCAATTCATTTGCAGGCATATATTTTATCCGTACAAGTATGTTGACTGTACCACAATTTATTTTATGACTTATATATTAAACAAGACTCAAAAAAGTCAGTTTTTCTACATTTTTAATACAAAATAAATGTTTTACGGCCATTAAGTAATACAAATTCTTAATCTCACATGTCAGGCTTGTGTCCTAAGATTTTTTTACGATGCCATTCGAACCAGTTTTTTGTAGAGGAACAAATGTTTGTATAGTAGCAACTACAATTAAATCACATATATACCCAAAAATTTTAGTCAAAGACGGACCTCGCTGACGGCAGCCACACGATTAATACTAATTGACATAAAAGTATGACGTCACAGTTTGCTATTTGTACTAATCGGTGTATGGACAATGAAATAAATTGCTGTTTCGGTCGCGAAACACTGCGTTTAGATCCATAGTTGTAATACAATTGTGTTTCTATAAAAGCGTAAGGATTCTATTGACAATATATTTTACGTCATACCTGGCCATAAAGTAGGAATTACCGCACGCTATGCGTGCGGAAAACCCCACTTCCTGGCCAGATAGAGACGTAAAATTTTGTACTTACCACGGGCGGTAATAAAGAAAGCCTCAGAGCGCATATTTATCGCCCTTGCCTTCGGCTCGGGCGTCAAATACCTGCGATCTGAGACATTCTTTGTTTAACCGCCCTAGGTAAGTAATGTACTATTTTATAATCTATCAAGGTCCACATCTTTTTTATGATTTTAATTATATCTTATAATTTATACTTTATTACAATATTTTAATGGTTTACTATTCATTTAGCGTTATACATTATCATCATCATGACTCCCGAACCTATATCCCATATCTTTTGGAGTCGGCCCTCCTAAGTCCGTTTACGCCATTCGGCGCGATTTTGAGTTATTACTTTACATCCAACGTCTTCAGGTCTTTTAAAATGACACGACTACGTTATAAATTTTAAGGCATAAGGTAACTACCCTATTAATGTTTGATTCCAAAGTTATATAGATATTGTTGTGGTTAAGGAAATACTTTATTAAGTATCAATTAAATTTGAAGTTTTGTTTATGTTGCCAGTTATTCCTACTAACTTTAAAAGTAGAATGAGTTTGATTCGTACCACATGACACAACGTTATGGTGTTTAGTTAAGTACTAAGTCTAGTCTGAGGCAAAGCGCCCAAAGAATTTGATTCTAACCTTGTCTTACAGCTTAAGTTAACCCGAATGAAGTCTGACTTGTCTAAAGATATACCTGAGAAATGATGTACCTACGTAATGACTTCTTTAGTATTTACAATATTTTCGTATTTACAATAATATACGGTCAGCTTCAGAAGCGGCTGAACACCTTTGTACGGTGTCGCTTTAACGTCATGTTTAAACTGCAATTCGAAGTAAGTTATCTAATGGGTTATAGTGACAAGATACAAAGTTGTTCAGCTACTAATGAGTTCGACTGTACATGAAACACTATGAACAGGCAGCAAATGTCTTTTACATGCAAAATTCTAAATAATGATTGTCTGATGTTTTTCCTTCATAAATTGTTATTATTTTAAAGTCGAAGCACAGCCGTAACAACCATAGCTGAAGCGATGATATCTAATCAGATAGCTTCACTCGGTGATTATATAATCATCCCAGATATTTAATCTTCTGATAGCCACTTTATAACTATCATACAATGGTTGTTATTGAGGAAAACGCGAAGAATCCTTCCATTCAGCAAGAGTCATTTAATCCAACTCATATTCTGTTCCAAAAGTCATTATTCTTCTATTTTAAAAGTAAAGAAAGTAAGTACATCAAAAAAGGTAAATACCTATATAAAAAAGGTTGGTCGGTCGGCGACAATGGTCGTAGCTGTAAATTAATCTACAATTAAATACCCTGTTACAAATATTATGTAACAACAAGTCAATATTTTAATTGATTATTTAAAAAATGTCTGCATCGAAATGCAGAAACCATGTTGACCCCAAAACTTGTGATTCCGGTTCGTTACAATCAAAAATCATAATGCCCTTTTACATATTTTACTAAATCTCTAATTGTCCCAGTTCCAAAATGCCTAAATTCCCAAATTGACTTATTTTTAATACAATAAAATGTCATGTCAATGTGCTTTTTTGTATCTTGTTATTTATTTATTTATCGTATGGCATTTTGGTCATTGGATTACATATAAAGGTTATATAAGAAAATAATAATAATAATAATAACCCGTTTTCTTTAGATTCCATCAACCAGCAATAGTCCCTATACACCCCAGCGGGTGCTGTCTCTGTGTGCGTCCCATGACACGGGCAGGGACAGCATCCGCTCGGTGTACTCCTTGCATTTCATTAATTTGTCAAACGGGCCCCTACGTGTTGGCTCAGTAGGTACTTTGTAGGTACCTAGCCCCACGCACGCCTCCCAAAGGTCCGGGACATCATTGTCCCTCGAGCGGGAAAGACATACATAATAATAATAATGGGACGTTATAGGAGTGAGACAAGCACCGGATTCTCTTGTGGAGGCTGCACAAGGAGTAGATAAGGCTAGACTGAAGGCAGTTTCTAAGCCAGAGTCTGGGGCATGGCTGCATGCGCTTCCCTCTCCACACATGGGCACTCTGCTTGACGACGAATCGATGCGGGTGGCGGTGGCTCTCCGCCTGGGCTGCGATGTATGCGAACCTCATTTATGCATCTGCGGCGCCATGGTGGAGAGCAACGGGCACCACGCCTTGAGTTGCTGTCGCTGTGCGGGGAGATTCTCTCGTCACCATGCCCTCAATGATATTGTCCGGAGGGCGTTAGTCTCGGCCAATATTCCATGTGTGCTGGAGCCTTCAGGCCTGAGCCGGTCCGATGGCAAAAGGCCGGATGGCTTGACCCTGGTGCCATGGCAGAAGGGTAGATGTTTGCTGTGGGACGCCACTTGTGTGAGCACTTTCGCTGCCTCGCACCTTGGTCGCACCATTGGGGCAGCAGGAGCTGCTGCCGAGGCGGCTGCGCTTAGAAAGCGGGATAAATACTCCGCATTGGTGAATTATTCATTTGTCCATCTTGCGGTGGCGACTATGGGATGCTGGTGCTCAGAGGCCAGGGCATTCCTGGCGGAAGTGGGGCGCCGTTTGCGACTGAGAGGGCATGACCCCCGTTCCGGGTCATTCCTGTTGCAAAGGTTGTCGATCGCGATTCAACGCGGCAATGCGGCGAGTGTGATGGGAATTGGGCACCTTTGCACCCGGAATGACACGGGGCGGGTTATTTGACTAAGTTTTATTGACTTATAAACTTATCTAATATTTTATGACTTTTAGTGTGAATATATGATTGAATATAATAATAATAAAATTGATTAATCCAAAGATTTAGATTAGTCCTCTTCAAGTGCAATTGCACTGTGTTATAGCAACTGTGAATTTTGTTGTCGGGCATTCCAGAACCAAGTGGTTGACTGCCTGATCGGGGTTTCCACCCACACACACACCAAGAGGAGTCGCACCGCACCAGCCCCATTTATACCATTTGTATGTAGTGAATTTGAGTTTTAGACATTTTGAGAAATGGTATAATTGAAAATTCATCAAAACATGATTAAGTCAAGTTTTAGACATTTTGGGAAATGGTAGTATTGACAATTTATCAAAACGCGATAGAGTCTAAATGAATCATAGTCATATTAAGAATACGGTAATTTAAGAAGTAGGCGTAAGTCATTTTGAGCTTTAGACATTATGAGAATAATCTGTTTTGACATTCTGATATTCTAGGAACACGTTATTATGATATTTGGCTGTAACGAACAGGAATCAAACTTGTCACTATGGGAAGGTTCTAGTTAGGGAAGAGCTTAGATGCGGTAATCATTTCCTTCCGGAATCGTGCTCTTAGATATTTACATATATTCGCATTCATTCTCATTTCAAAACATTAACACCAAGAAGACATTAGTTACGTAAACAAGTAGCCTACTTGAATCTATGTAAAATTACGTATGATCAAGGTTCTTGCGATTGTTCTGCACTATTTAATCTTATCAGTATATGCCTATTATGTCCCGATGCAATACATGCTCGTCATACATATCTCAGAGCCTTGGATTTGTGATGGTAAGCGAGTTTGCGACACTAATTAGCTAATATACATGTAATTCTTATAAGTATCATTGCGATATGAATCTTAATTATCGTACAGATATTAATCAATTACAAGCATCCTGGTTGAGATTTAGAGTCTGAGCCTACATTAAAAAAAAAATTAAACTCGCGATCACGAACCCGCGAGTCGAAATGGTGTTATTTACTTCCTTGGCAGTAAACTTAACTTATACCTACTTGAACTGAACGCGTTAATTTTACTTTGATCTGTAGTCATGAATTTATTAGTATTGTATCTAAGTATATATTTTTGTTGTGAATATGTCATTTGTGGCCTATTTGCATAATAAATGTTGGATTTCATTTTTATTTTAAATCAACGGTCTTTCCTTGCGTTACATACTGTATAACACCATCGATACACCCAAAGCAGCCGCGAAAATGATCCCAATCGCCAAAGCAAACATTCCATCTGTTATGGCGAGTCGATAGTAAAATCGGTCCTGAATCGATTCTCTTCCCGGTCGTTACCGTTTGTCATTAATGCGGCTCGTAAACTGCGGTGTTGGGTCGCGCCTGGAATGCGGCGCGAGGCACGATCGCTGGTAAACTGGCTCGTCCTTTAGGCGGCGGTTAGACAGGCTGTGTCACGGAGCTACAAATGGAGGTTGCAACTTCATTGTCTGAGGTTCCAACTTGTTGTAAATCGTTCGCTTAAGACCATGTGAGGGCTAGCGCGCGGCCCATACAAAAACGTGGAAGGTAGTTTAGTTTGTAAATAGTTAGTTTTAGTAATTAGAATATTAGAATAGCCATTTATTGATTATTAACATTGTTACATAAGAATTTAGATTTTAATTTGCTACGATATTACTATTATGTTTACTTATTTTAAATTAAATTTTAAATGGCCTCTCGTTCGGTGAAGAAAAGTTTTAGTAATAGGCTGCATTTAGTTGCTTTTTGTAATGTTGTTGTTTGTAACTTTATTCTTGTAATGTTTTCTTTTGGGTGTGCCTGTGTTGCCACCTCTGTTATCGGCAAATAGTTGAGGGCCCAACTTAAGAAGCAATAAAAAAAAACTTGAATTTCGAACCACCGTAGTCCCCTATTTCCTCCGCCAAATCAAAATCTATGCATATCATTTTTGTAACATAGATTTATAAGAGTTTCGCGATGTCCCTATGTTTTGATTTATTTGATAACTGATTGTGTTAATGAACTGGAACCGCTTGTAAAACGCTAATAATACACGAATATCACCATCGCCTACAAACATCAAACGTACAAAAAGTTTAAAAAACTAAACATATAAATATAGTACAACTCTTCGTCAATCTATAATAGAAAATGTGTTTGCATCAGTCTGCACGACGTGCACGGAGGCGAACGCGCAAATCACATGATATCAAATTGGGATGCAAAACGAAACTCACTGACCTTCTGCTTCGCAGCTGTGACGAAAAAATAGACTGCGGTATATTGTTGCGATCCCGGTAATCTGCCTTCTTTAGGCTGCGGTTAGACAGGCTGTGTTACGGAGCATCAACAGCCTTAAAGCCGTGATGTCAACATATTACTTAATAACAAGTGCGATTCGGACTCGCACATGAAGGGTTCTGTAAAATAAATTGCGGTTTACGATTTATGACGTATTTAAAAAAAAAACTACTTACTAGATCTCGTTCAAACCAATTTTCGGTGGAAGTTTGCATGGTAATGTACATCATATATTTTTTTAGTTTTATCATTCTCTTATTTTAGAAGTTACAGGGGGGGGGGGGGGCACACATTTTACCACTTTGAAAGTGTATCTCACGTAAACTATTCTGTTTAGAAAAAAATTATACAAGAAACCTTAATATCATTTTTGAAGACATATCCATAGATACCCCACACTTATAGGTTTGATGAAAAAAAAAATTTTGAGTTTCTGTTCTGTGTATACTTAATGTTTTTTTTCGATTTTTGTGTGAAAATGTTAATGAGGTTTACAGAATACATCTACTTGTCAAGTTTCAACAGTATAGCTCTTATAGTTTCGGAAAATAGTGGCTGTGACATACGGACGGACAGACAGACAGACAGACAGACACGACGAATCTATAAGGGTTCCGTTTTTTGCCATTTGGCTACGGAACCCTAAAAATAGGTTAAAGTGCGGTGTTAGGACATGGCTGGAATGCTTTGCGAGATCTCTGGTAAGCTTCGCTCCTTTAGTCTGCGGTTAGACTGGAGGTTGATCTGAAAGTAACATTTCTTATGTCAATGTTATTCGTATAATCGTTCTTACGCGTTAGGACGGCGTGCATGGACCCGACCGCGCTATAATCACATTGATATCAATTTGGGATGCGAAACGAAGCTCTTGCATTGAACTTCTGCATCGTATATAACTGTGTTAAAAAAATAGACAGCAGTATTTTGTTGCGATCAGAATATTCTTCGTCGCTTTAGGCTGCGGTTGGACAGGCGGTGTTACGAAGTGCCAAATAATTTAAAGACAACATAAAAAAAAACCGGCCAAGTGCGAGTCAGACTAGCGCACGAAGGGTTCCGTACCATTATCTATAAAAACGGCAATAAAAATCACGTTTGTTGTATGGGAGCCTCCTGTAGCCTAAATGGTAGTGACCATGCCTACGAAGCCCAAGGTCCCGGGTTCGAATCCTGGTAAGGGCATTTATTTGTGTGATGAGCACAAATATTTGTTCCTGAGTCACGGATGTTTTCTATATATTTAAGTATTTATTTATCTATATAAGTATGTTTATCGTCGTCTAGTACCCATAGTACAAGCTTTGCTTAGTTTGGGACTAAACACGTTTGTGTAAGATTGTAAAAGGAAAAAATATATAGTATTTGTTGTTTTTTAGTATTTGTTGTTATAGCGGCAACAGAAATACTTAATCTGTGAAAATTTCAACTGTCTAACTATCACGGTTCTTGAGATACACGCCTGGTGACAGACGGACAGACAGATAGACAGACAGACAGACAGACAGACAGACAGACGGACGGACAGCGGAGTCTTAGTAATAGGATGCCGTTTTACTCTTTGAGTACCTACGGAACCCTAAAAAAAACTACGGTGCTGAGTAGTTTGAAATGCTCCTGTGACCTTGACCAAACGCCTTACTGTTCAAGAGTAACGTTATTCTTATCATACGAGTATGTGAATCAAAACATTTTATCTAAAGATCAAGCAACCCACGTTGATATGATATTTTAATATCCTCCTCAACAGGCCTCTTGTTCGTATCATTTAAAAATAATGTATTATATTATAATATCATGATGTAAATTCTATTGTTTTTCACCAGAGTTTATGTAAGCCTGAAGGTACCATATTTAAAGTTGGATCACGAAAATTATTATACCCAACTATATCTATACCCGAAACCATAATTAAATTTCACTGTGGTGACATTCAAGTGAAACATTCCATTAATACTCTAAGACCTATAGGTGAAAAAATTCATGAATTACTTCATTTACTAGTATTTTTAAAGATACAATTTAAACTGTAACACCTTTTGTAACCTATGTCATACAAATAAATACTTTGAGTTTGAGTTTAAATACATTGTCTAAAAAACATACTACCTACTTGTATACATGTTTATACATACATAAGATACAAGTATCATGTTGTTTTTTTTTACTTTTTTGTAGTATAAATGTTCACATTACAATACTTCAGATCTCAACCACATTTGGTATCAGTTATGTATGACACAAACATATTATCGTCTGAAGATGTGCTTATATTTCAATTGATTATCATTATAATTATTTTTTTTTTTTTTTTGGAAATCGGTCCACAATTGACGGAATTTAATGTATTCAAATGGTTAAATACGTTTTAAAATAATAATAAATCTAAAATAACTTAAACAAGAATATAAAAATAAAACTAAACTAAATAACAAGAAAATAAAAATGCATAAGTATTATTTATAAAAAGAATACCCCGTCAAGGAGATCCTCCTGCGGCATTGTACCCATGACGCTGGCTGCGTTACCTCTCTGTATCGCGAGGGCGATTCTTTGAGAGAGGTAAGCGCCAGCCCTCGGGTCACCTGAGGTGTTGATGAGCTTATATTATATAAAAAATACAACAACTAGTCGTGTGGGTATGGTGAAATGGTGGCGACCATGACATTTCAACTCCTCACTTCATTTTCGGTATCTTACGTCCGTCTGGAGCGGATGAATGTTTTCTTTAGAATTCATTTATTCAAAATTTAATATATTTCCGATCATGATCTATGTATTTATTGGAGCCACGGGCAAAACCTCACCTCGTTTAATGCAAAATTAGGTAAATAGCTTAGTGCTCGACACTGCACCAATAGCCCAAATTTTTTTATACTTCGACGGTGGCAGTCAATCGTAAGCAGACTCGGTAGCCTAAGGACGCCTACGATTTCAGAAGAATAACAAGCGCGGTCATGTTGAAATATATAAAAATATAATTGAAATTCATTGTACAGTAGGTATATAGGAATAACGCTCCTAACAAACGTCAGAATATGCGCCTCCCCATTCCTCACGGTCGGCTCTGTGACGCGCGCCGTAACTGCATTCGACGCGGTCCCTAATTAAAACCTCTGCTTGTCTCACATTTATGACCCTACTCGCACTATACTCAGTCAGTTTCTTGACACTGCTTCTCTTTTATTTGCATTCGAACTTGCGTTCTATCTCCTACAAGGCAAGGTTATTTTTGCAATTTTGCTATTGCACTTTAAAGAGAAAGCAGTCGATAGGCGAACCTAATGAGTAAATTTACTTAAACGACCTATTGTTTGTACTTTGAACATTTTATATATAAGAAGTAGCAACAAAATGATTATGTTTACAGTATTAAGTTTCACTAGAGGATATTCCCAGTGAGCAGTTAATTCAAGCGAATTGCTTGAACTAGTTTGATGTTACACGGTGTGCACATAATAATGAGGCAATGCATAATATTACGCCTTCATAAAGGGGTTCTATATAGTTGCTATTACCTCTTTGAAACAAAGGAATCCGTATGTTGCAGTTGTATCCATTCTAGCAAGTATTTGTTTAGTTACAATGCACATTTAGAATTAAACACAAGCGTGAGCTCTATAGTACTAATATTCAATAGATATACAATAGGTACCTATTCTGTATGTACCTACTTATGTTGGAATATAGGGGTGACGCGTGCAACAGTTTTACATGAGGACCACCACCAATTAGAAGCAATACCAAAACCATCGGCTGAAGTGCCATCATTATCTCGGCTGCCCCATGGCAAGCTAACTCTTGCTCCCCTGTTATTAGGCTTAGAGTCCTATGAAATATTCACGGGTTTTTGGAGACAAGTGGAGTGAGCAATCCTGAAGTATGGGGTTGGGACATAGTTAAAGCGTTTAGGCTGAGAGTCGTCGAGGACTTGCTGCCTTTTGTGAGTTTTCTGCCGTTTCGGCGGTTTGTGCAGCGGAGCTATTTTATCAATCGTGGGGGAGTTTTGACAGCCCTAGAGGAGGGATCTAGGGATGCGAAGCCGCGGAAAATTACCGAGGCTCTTTTGAATGTTATGTAATACCGCGTGGATAACTGGCGGGCAACATCCAGTACAATAGACTTATTTATAGGTGGCGTTAGGGACGTGTTTTCGGAGAGGGTGTGCCATCATATTTGTGTTAACGTGACTCCTGACCTCGTCTAACTTTGGGAAACCTCTGCCTGTGGAATCTGAGTTGGAGTAACTTTGGTTTGTACCTAATCATTACGTGAGTAATTATGATAAAGAACAATCATAATACCTACCATCATGTTTAGTACGAGCCGAAACGTTTAATGTCAAGCTTAGGCACTTTTATCAATCTTTGTTTTTGCATTACATAGGTTGGTTTACGATGGGAGCGTTTAGAAATTGAACCATTTCTGATTATTACAAAAAACAATGAAACTGAGTAGGTAGGTACAGAAATATTGTAAAATCATCATATCTTTACAAGTTTTTCTGTTTTAGTTTTAATGCCCACTCAATCAACTAACTTACAGAAAAAAACTCAAGCATTAGTATTTTTCGTGCATAGGGACGTATTCATTCAAAATGAGTTGCAAAACGCTCATTACATAGGTGCATGGTTAAGTTTATGCCCAAGTACGAGCACGGACGAGGACATTACGCAGTAACGACGCATAAACGCGGCGAAGCGTGCGCGCACTGATTGGATAGCTATTTCAGATTTAATAGGATCCGCATATTTAGATATCCGCGATAGGCTGCTGGTGCCGTCTCGGCTGAGAGACGCACACCGTGAAAATGACGAATTTGATATTAAATAATAGACTAACGTTTTCGCCAGATGCTTACTCCCTTATTAAAATGGCTCTTATAAATAAAATGTGTTTTGTTCCTTTCTTTCGAAAACAAATATTAAAGTGCCAGATATAAAGACGAACGAATTTTAAACGCATTTTAGCTAAAATAGGTTTGTGGAGAGTTTATGAATAAGGCCAATAGACATCACGCCTAAACCACCGATTGTATAATGATATATCTCGTTCCACATTTCACGAAAAAATATGCATCTGCCTCGAACACTCTGAAGAGTACATAACATAACGAAATAATAAAGCGAGGATGAAAAACGAAAACGATTCAATTAGGTACAACGATTTGATCCCTACAAGTCCACTCTTCCCATATTTATTGCATACTTCCCAAAATTATATCTTTTATTGTATTGTTTCGGAATATCAACTTTATTTGGTACTCGTAAGGTTGCTCTTGCAATCTGAAATTTCTATTAGATACGAGTTTTAATAAGTATTGAGTCGATATACGAGTATAATGGGTACAAAACTCTCACATTAAACTGTGCGTATCCGACCATTGTTTCGTGCTTTTGTTCTTTTTGTTTTAAACCCCCTTTGCCATCGGCATGATGGGGAAAGATCTGATATCCGTGTTCTGCTATGTTGGCTGTGTTATTATTTTATTAAAACCGCCAGGAATTAGCTTCTACTTCTTAGTATATTTTGCAAAAAAGTCATGGTTAAGCATGGAAACCTACCTGTAATTTTGTTTGTAACACCTGTTTGGTAATGTTTAACGCAAATAAATATTCTTATTCTTATTCTTAAGCTTTATGTAGCTCTTGCTGTAACTTACTACTTAGATAATTCACGATATAAACAATTCTACTATGTTCGTAAATAAATTCAATAAGAGTTGATTCCCAAATACTTAAGTGTACTAATTTAAGTTTGACGTTTTTTTATTGGCGTTGGGTCAAATTGGGTGTAATACATTAATGTATTTAATTTGCATCCAAATACTCAAGAAATATACAACCGACCACAAAAATTTATATTAATATTATTCTCAATTATTAGTATTTTAAATAATATTAATTTATATTAATATTATTTAAAATACAATTAAAGTTTAATTAACCAACTCTTTTCCCATGTGGTCTTCGTGGGCTAGGGGCTATTTCTGATCTAGTTACATTATCAATAACCATATTGCACGTGTTTGCGGCAGGCCCGCGGGCCATTTGAAATTAATTTGTGCGCTACTCCGGACTGTGTACACAAGGCAGACGTCGTAAAGCGAATCGTAGATGAGTTTTCAAACAAGGTATTAAATTTTTCAACATATAATTGTTACAGAATTTTATAAACGGAGAGTTTTTTAGTAAAAGGCAAATGTTGGTTTAGCAGTGAATAGAGGATATTAATATGGAATTTGAATTTGCGGTTCTACTTAGCTTTATTTTTTTAATACCTACGAGCTACGGACTTGTTGTTAACCCCCGACAAAAACGAAGTTTAACATGTGTATATGTGTGTCTGTCTGCAGCATCGTAGTTCCCAAACGGATAAATCAATTTGAGTGCGGGTTTTTTAAATCGATTGTCTTGTCCAACGATATGGTTCTTGTGCCGGGGTGTATATATTTTTTTATGTGTGTGGATATTACTATCGGATGTGTATATTTTAATTTGGATATTTGCAATTACTTTTTAGCTGTTAATAGATCTCCGAAACTTATTTTAGGTCCTAGTGGTTACTCACAAGATGTAGTAATATTCCCAATTGATCATGAAAATAACAAATTTTCATGATCATTGACGAGGGACATGGTAGGCGAAAACGTGGTTTTATTGAAACAACGTAAGCAAGATGATGTTTACACATTAAAGTAAGTAGTTACGTAATTTCATGTATCACTTCCTGCTATGAAAACACAGCACTACGCGACAAGGGATAATAACGTAGTGTCCGGAGTATCGGTGGAAAATTTCACACGGAGTCGTTTTTATGATAAACTTTTTAAGATTGACGGAATAAATTATTAATTTACTTGAAGTACTTAGTACTTATGACATTTATTAGGTACTCGTAAATTTCAAGTACTTAAAACTATTTATTTTCATAAAACGATTACAGGAACACCCAAATGCTACGTCGTAAATGTTTTGGGTTGTTTTTATAGATAAATCCTCAAACATGCAACCATGACATCGGTAGATGTAGAGCGATTATTTTCCACTCATAAATGGATCTTCAATAAATTAAGAAACCGATTTACTCCGAAAAACCAGGAACAAGTTGCCATAGTCCATTAATTTTATAACATGGATACGCAGTTAACTGAGGACAGTGAGGAGGACGTCGAACACTTACTTCCAGTTACCAATTGTTATGTAGTTCAATGGCCTAGAAAATAATATATATGGCAGGAATTACTTCTTAGTGTAGTAATTTTATTTGAATAAAAAATGTGACTAATATTTTGATAAAAAAACATATTACCATTTCACAAACCTTGGTCTAAGGCAATGCTCGCAAGATAATTTATAGGAAGTATTATGCAAAATTAATCATTTAATCGTTATTCGTTTAATCATAAAGCTACTTACGCGACTCCATTTCCCTCTGTGTGAAATTTGCCACCGATATTCCGGACACTAAAATAAGTCAACTCCGCTTGTTGTTACTTAATGAACTATAACTTTACTATAAATAAATACAAAAAACTGAGCTGTATGTATTTCCAAGTTCTGTGCCACCAAATCAAACAAAAAAGCCAGTAGCGGCCCTCTCCCAGGCACACAGCCCGCGGGCGTCGGCGCTGCATTATCCGAGACAAGCGTTTATCTACCCTGTTGACATGCGCAAATGTTATTAACTGGTACATAAGTTATTACTGTCCGTAATGAAGGGCTGGTTGGTGAGGCGGATTTCCGCAGGGTAATTTTGAACGGATTTCCGTGAAAACTGTTTTTGACACTGAATTTTGATCTAGCACTCTCAGTGTGAGAAACCCGCGTACGCTCATAGGCACTTTTACAAACGGGATTTTGCAAGTTAACGGCTACCGAGCTCTACGAAATTGTTGGTACTGAATGTGCTATAGGCGTCCGTTTCCTCGAATGATGTGTTGAATTGTAATTATGTTCAAATGGTACGAAAATATATAACCACACTCCATAAGGAGACCAGTTATTAAAAAAAAAAACCGGTCAAGTGCGAGTCAGACACGCGCACCGAGGGTTCCGGACAATATAAAAAGTCCACTATAAACTGACACTCACAAAGTATGTATTCACATACCTACTTAGTGCGTGTCAGTTTATACTGGACATAAAATTTCCAGTGATGTAATTAAAAATTTACTGTTTTCGCAATTTTTTCTTTATCTGTGCTATAAGACGTTGCTTCGTACAAAATTTCAAGATTCCGAGTTTACGGGAGTAGTTTTTGATTCCCTTAAGAATTTCGAAAATTTGCATAAACGGCTGTATCTTTTGATTGCGTTGGCTTAGAAGTTTAATTTATTTCACAGCTTCAAGGGATAGTAAGCTTGAGTATTTAATATAAATTTCAGCTTGATACATTTACGCGTTCCTGAGAAAAAGGGTCTTGACAGACAAAGTGATCCTATAAGGGTTCCGCTTTTTCCTTTCGAGGTGCGGAACCCTAAGAAAGGTATAAATGTATACATTTTAGACGAAAATATTATACAACATGACTTAGACTGAAATTAAAACTAAGTTTGGCTTATAGTACTTACAGGCACGACGATTGACATAACTCATCATCATCCTCCTAGCGTTATTATTCCCGGTTGTGCCCCTAAAGGAGCCCGGGGTCCGCTTTGACACCTAATCCCAAGATTTGGCATAGGCACTAGTTTTTACGAAAGCGACTGCCATCTGACCTTCCAACCCAGAGGGAAAACTAGACCTTATTGGGATTAGACCGGTTTCCTCACGATGTTTTCCTTCACCGAAAAGCTAACGGTAAATATTCCGTACATAAGTTCCGAAAAACTCATTGGTACGAGCCGGGATTCGAACCCACGACCGCCGCTTGACAGCCGCATGCCTGAACCACTAGGCTACGACGATTGACATAACTATATAAGATAAATTAAATATTAGTGACATAGAAAGCATCTTAAGACGCAGAAACAAACACTCGTGCTCTGGGACAATTTCTAGCTCTCGATCAGTCAAACCCATGATACACTTAGTTTTGCAGGCCTAATGTGATATTGTAAATGTAAAGTATTAATGTCAAGTAAATCGACAAATACTCACTGCTGATATCATTATATCAGCTGAATATTAACACAACATGTATTTAGTACGATCAAAATCTTATTTTTCATAGAAATATCTCATGATTTACAAGAATGTAAATAGTAGGTAACAGTTGATATCACAAGCAATGGATGTAATCAACAGTCAAAATGAGTAAACCAGTCAAATTGTAAAAAAAAAAACTTTTTCACTTCTCATGCTCGCAAAGTTCGCCTTTGCGCTGGATGTATGCTGCACAAAATGCCACTTTTATGCTCTAGTGCACAAAGTAATTTTTTTTAAAGACTAAGATAATCGGGCCTTTCTAACAGCCACACACACTATAAAACTTCGTAGAATAAACTTGTGATTTGATTTTATTTGTTTTAATAAATTTCCCATTTGTGTTTTCCATTACTAAATTAATAAGACCAGATAAAATAGGAGTCAATTATTATTTTAAAACATATTTAACCATTAAATTACTTGGCAGTATGAAGTACCTAAGTCTAATATCACGTGTCGAAAATTAAACATAAAAACTTTAAAAAGCTAAGTGACGGGAATGAGCTATTATTTTATTTTGCAATTATTTGTTATTTTCTCGCAATCGAAGTGACAAGCAGTGTGTATGACTCAGGCATAAATTAGCCATTTAACCCCTCAACTTAACTATCCACCCTCGCCGGTGGCTCGGGTGGATATAAACGTCTCAGATTGAATGACTCGTTTTATGCGCTTGCATGCTACATGTATAATTATATATTCAGCAATGTGCACTAGACTGCAACCTTCTAAGCCCATGTAAAGATGCCGCCGCGCTCCACACATAGGTCGCTATTAAGTACACATCCGAAACGAACACAACACAGACACACATCGTCGGCTTTTAAGAGGCCGAGAGAGTGGAGAGCGGTGTTGCGATCGGCTTCAGTGCTCACCCCGACAGTAAAAAATATGAGCATCCCCCCTCCTAAGACCCCCCGGACGCCATCTTGAAAAACTTTGTCACTTGTAACCGCAAATCGATCTGTGTCTACGAGGAAGCGGCCTACGCCGTAGCGCGTAGGCTGGCCGTAGAGGGCTCTACACAAAGAAATTATATTTTTCATTCGATGCTTGTTATTTTATGATTAGCTAAGTATTTTGGGGAGACTAACGAAATAACGAACGAATGTGTACAGTACTTGATTAATATAATGTTTTGCTACTTATAAACTGTAGCTAAAGATGTTTTTTTCGAAAGTTTGTTCAATTATTTAAACACGCCTGGAGTGCAAGTATATTTGTCTCTATAAGCACGATATAGGTATTTGCAGAGTTTAAAGATTCAAATATCATTATTTGATATGACAAAACATATAAAAGCTAAAAGCTGTCGAACACGATCGTTTTATCATATCCATAAATTAGAATGGCCATTCCTTCTATACAATTATTCGTATGTACTGGTAATTTATCAGTATTTACATGAATGTATGTACTTAGCCTATTGTCAATTCCCCTTTTCAATAGAAATGATAATCACTAAAAGGATTTGTGAGGAATTATTCACATGACTAACTTGACAAAACAGATACGCCCTGTGGCTACGCATTCTATTAAACGACTGTGCAAATAATAGTAAACCTTAATAAGAATTAATAACGTTGGTTTTCTCTTGATTTGGAGTTTAAAGTATGTCTGATTATTGAATCCAAGCCAAGGACACCTAAGGGACTCAGCAGGTGGCCTTACAAATGTACCTTGTAATAGGTATGTCATTATGAAGTCAAAAGTTTAAATAGAGCATTCGGACAAAACGAAAAACGGCGTGAGATTTCATCTTAAATTGCATGAGAGCATAACGCAGACGCCGCCAAGATGAAGCACGTTATTACGATTTTTTTATATTATGAGAATCAAGAACACAATTAGGTTATTTTTACTGTTTATAATTAAGTTCCAAATTTTGGAACGAACTCCAAACTAAGAGATGAAATGATAAATTATATTTAAATGTCATTTCCTTGCTGAGTAAACGATTGTGTTTTTTATATGATAGACTTTTTCCTAGTAACACGATAACAATTTACCGGAAACTCTGCATTCATAGAAAAATGGGGTACCAAGTTGAACTTAGATAAAGATAACCCTTCTCGAAGCAACAATAGCCGTTGATTAACTATCTTTCTCCGGCTTCCGCAAATTCACATGTCTTATAAAAAAACGTGTCAAGAGGTCAAGAGAAAGGTTCGTGACATATGTATAGAGACAGGTAGACATCCGTACGTAAGATAAGTCATTGTACGCGCCTTTGTTACCATAAAAAGGGTTCGACGATGTTCGGCAGCCGAAATTAGCGACGCATTCAAATCACCGTGTCACCCCGTTATAACGAACCGTGCGAAATTCGTCGTCGCGCTAAAAATCTGTAAAAAACATTATTTTTTGCAAAAAATGCTACAAAAAAGGGGCGAAAGGGTGAAGGCGCGGCGTGACCCCCTGCGTGTCATATTTTGATTGTGCAGTTTTTTTACATTAGCTAAAGTCAGGGGCTGGGTGACTGTCGGTTAATTTTAGGAAGTCACAAAGTCGACCTTTTGACAAGTGTGTTTTATGATTCTGGGCTCCGATCTTCCGTTTTTTTTTATAATAACGACATTTTCTGAGAGTTACGTGCATGTGCATCAGAATGTTATCTCACTCATATTTGGAGCAGCCCAATTAGGAATTACCTTCACTTATACCAGACCGCATAAGTTTCTGTCAAAAATTACATTTTTGGTACAAGCTCTTATTGCCGAGTGTATTTTTCTATATACCGTCATCAACTACTAATTGAGACGATTCTAACGAGCCCGAACTCAACGGGGTTACATCGGTTAAGTACTGAATTCCCATGGCCACCTTCAGTCTCCATCATCAGATCAGCATACGTACACAGTTAGTTATTACATATTAAGTATTTAGTATTCAGTATTCATTATTTATTGCAATTAAGGGCACGTCCATGCATTAATACATAATAATCAACAATAATATAATTAACAATTAGACAAAATAAATAACAAAATAGGCTTAAACTTAGAAAAATATATGAAACAGGGTTATGATTAAGATAATTAGGTACATTTAATGTCAGGTAAAGAATAAGATAATAAAGTCAGTTTAAATATACATTACAATTGCATGTCAAATAAGAAAATTAAGGAATACAATTATTGAGAAAAAAACAATATATATCTAGAATAAGTGATGGCATACATTATTGGGATAAATAAATTAAATTAAAGAATCAATTAATCAAATATCTTACCAAAGTATTCGTCCAAGTTATAGAAAGGCCTACGTATTAAGTATAATTTTAACTTCCCACTAAATTCCCTTATGCTGCTAGAGTTCTTTATGTCACTATCGAGATGATTATAAATTTTTATGGCTATAAAATTGAAGCTTTTATTAAAATGAGCAAAATGTGACACGGGCAGTAAGAGGTCTAGCTTACGACGTAAGGGATATCTATCACACACTTTTCTTAATTCGTACAGATTTTAATTTTTATAGACGTGAAGACAAATTTGATATATGTATAATGAAGTAACAGTGTAGATGTTGTTTTTTATAAATAGGTGTCTATGTGTTTCTGGGAAGTAACCCTCAATAAACCTTAAACATTTCTTCTGCATCAATAAAACCTTATTCACAAATGAACTATTGCCCCAAACTTCAATTCCATATCGGATGATACTTTCGACATAGGAGTAATAAATCATTCTTAATGTTTGCTTATCACCTACTTTAGTACCTACTTTACTTTATATACATTGCAAGTTAATAGAAAGCTTGTAATAACAGACTACTTGCCCTGTAGGCACATGCTTACAGGGCAATACACATGTACTATGTTCTTGGTTGAATAAGGTAGCCAGAACTTCCAAGAATGTTTACTGTGTAGAAAGAAAGAGACTTACTTTGGTCTATTGCATTCAACATAGCGAATCTTCAAATCAATAAACGGTCGGCATTGGCCATGTGAGTCCTCTGGATTTGCATTTGCAAACATCTATTAGGCTACAAAGTCCGCATACCATCAGGCAGGGCATATACTTACTTGTCACCATCGTGGTAAAAAAATCTGTAGTAATACTAAGCCAACGCAAATTGTTCCTTGAAATGTAATAACAAAGCAACTTCGACTAGCATGATTTTTATCGGACCATCTTTTGTCCCGTACAAACGGCGGAGGGTAGAAAACAATCGTTGGTTTGATTCCCGGCCTCATGACTCGAACTCATTACCCACGTAATGTCTGGATACCTTTATTTTTCGAGGGTCCTATCAAGTGAGTTGCTTTTTGTTTTATTTGGAATACAGGCTGTTAGTAGGTTAGTAGTGCTATAAGTAGGTTACGAGAATTCGTCAGGTAAAAATCATTAATTTCTTCAAAAAAGAATTAGGTAATTTTATCTCTTACTCTACTTCTTTCCGCTTGCTTAGTTGAAATTTACTTAGTCAATTTTGTTTCGTCAAAAACATACTTTTCTTACAATAAAAAACCGGTCAAGTACGAGTCTGACTCGCACACTGAAGGTTCCGTACAAACTTTCATACACCATACCCGTCATGTCAGGACCCCATTCATTCTTGAACAATCTTAAACAGCTCATAGAAGTTACTGTTGCAAAGCGCCTTCTGCATTTTGGTACTAACAACCGTACAACGTAGTATGTTTGTTTATCAGCGATAGCTTTTTATCACGCTTACCGATTTCGATTATTTATTTTTTATTTGAAAGAAGGGACTTTAACGATAATCTGATAGGAATTTGAAGACATAAAATTTCATACAAAAGTAAGTAAATTACAAGTTTATTTAAGAAATTATTTTTGATAAATAAAAAATAAAAAATTGATAGAGATATGGGGGGGGGGGGGGGTGTTTTCTACATTTTCCTTAATAAATCAAAATTCAACCACTGTAGAAAAAAAATAAAAACAGTTTTAGAAAGTGCAAGTTAACCCTTTCATATGATACCCCACTTGATATATTTACTAGTTTTTGTTTTTTTTAACCCCCCTTTAAACCGAAAATAACCATTTAAACAGAAAATAAAAATGTTCATATATTTTTTTCATTTTCCATAGACGTGTCGTAACCCTTTTAACAGTTGTTCCAAATTTCAAATTGATAGCCTAAGCAGATCCTGAGATATTTCACGTTGTGACAGACGGACGGACGGACAGACGGACAGAGTCGCACCATAAGGGTTCCTTTTTTACCTTTTTGGTACGGAACCCTAAAAACTTAGCTCTTGATTATACGAGTATAATATGTGATGAATATAATGGCTGTTCTCCATTACAGGTCGCCTTTCTCAACCGAACCACGTGAAATTTTGTGTGCAGGTTCAATAATTATAACGGTTTTTTTGACAACTTCAGTTTTGCGAGATTATTATAATGATTTTAAGAAAGGCTTGCGTGTTCTACAGCTCACATAGCCACTAGTATAATAATGGTAATGTCCAAAGTGTAATAGACGTTGAGTTCGGGGAAAACTCTAAAAAATGTGTCTCAAATGTGTTGTTGCCAAAAGTTCACTACGTATCTCACGTAAAATCCTAGAATACCACGTTTGATAGCACGGAACTCGTTAGGTAGGTATTTATCAAATTAAATAAACATCCTGTATTACACAAGTCGAGTTAAGACAGAACGACGTAACTAAGAATCGCAGCATTAATTTAACATAAACTATTGTTTATTGACGATTTCTTTGGTAGACACTCGACTTTCACAAACGAACCTTTTAAACTAAATCAAATATTGTTGTATTTAAAGTTTATTTTTGAATGCATAGTATTCGCAAGGCAGGGGTAGCAAAGACATGGGGCGCGACTTCATCGATAGAATTCTTTTGATTGCAGCCGTAACGGACCCCAACGTATATTTGGACAGAGCCCGAGAGTTCTCGAGTGGTTTATAATTACGATAATTTGTGTAGACGAACAAATCCAAACACAATCGTTTACGGGAGGAATTCGAATGACAAAGGTATGGTTTATGGGAAACCGATATAATGATGTTGCTCGAGTCAGTGGGTTGTGTTTATTATTCGAGTAGGATGCTAAAATAATTCAGTAGAGTACGAGTACCTATTACATATGGTTACTTAATTTCCCGCGTGTTTCATATTTTTGTGGGATCACCTAATCATGTACCTTATAAATATCTATATTCATAACCTTGTGAGGACTTAGTACCTTAAATGAAACGACACAGTGGTCACTGATCAACCAACTTTCATGAGGTACGAGTGAAACACCAGATCTATACTCTATAGGAACTTAATCAAGGGTCAACAAAAACAATAGTATAAAATGCATTTTTTTAATTATTAGAATTGAGTCACGTTTGACCAGAACAAAGTTAGGATTAATCTGAGAAAAACGATAAAATCGTATTTTTGCATAAATTCTTGTCTTGGGTACTCAAATAGACACTTACAAGTCTGATACCAACATGCATTTTGGTTGTCGGGTAATCCTCAAAAATATTACTTTATACAAACACATTTAGCGGTACATATTTTCTAATTAGATTTGTCGCATTCGTAAAAATATAGTAGACGTAGGTGAGGCGGCAGCCGGCTGGTGTGTTTTTATTAAAAATGTGATGAGTACAGCATGATATATGGGCTCGAACCACCCACGATATAGGACCAAATGGAGAGTCCAATTTAAGCAAGATTTCTTTTGGCAATAATGCAATGTTCATTTTTCATTTTCATTAGGTTATTGAAATATAATTTTGAACGAACATAATTAGGTATTAATCAAGATGCTTGACCAGAAAATATACCAAATTCTTATCATTTTTAACCCCCGACGCAAAAAGAGAAACGTATCTGTCTGTGGCATCTTAGCTCCTAAACGAATGGACCGATTTAAATGCGGTTTTATATCCGAAAGCTGACGTGATCGAGATGGTTCTTACTTTACATTAGCTACGTTTCAACAAAATCGGTTCAGCCGATTTTGGGGAATAACAACTTTTTTTTAAGTTGTTAGACGACTGCTCAACGAAAAGGATTGTAATGTTTTGTGCCTATGCAGAGTGCTTAGAGCAAGGACGTCAATCTGAATCCAATTTTATTTCAAAAACCGCGTTTTTGCGCGTTCAAATTGACAAGTTAGCTAGGTGCGCGTGGATGTTGAATTGTCGATGAACTTTCTAGGTTAGTAGTAAAACCGCTTTCTCCAAATTCAGTAAATTATTCCCCTTGCCCCGTGTTCAGTGGCAGAATGCGTCCCCATACAGTGTTACGCAAAATAGCGTTTCAAAAATAAGCCATTTTTCACAGATCTCGCCCCGCGTTATGAATCGCCAAATCGAGTTTAAATTTGATTTACTGCAGCAAAATGTTTGCAGATCTGTTGCAAATTGGTATACGTGTCACTGCATGGATCGTGAATGATCTTGGATTATTGGCAGAATTCTGTATGAATACGTAACTACGAATTCGAGTTAATTAAAGCATTTACGTACTTATAAATTAAATATAAATTATGGGTTTATTACCCATAGTAAAATAAATACAAAGGCATTGTTATCTTAAATTTAGCCAAAAACGTTTATTCGAAGATTAATTAATCCAAATTCGATAATTAAACCTAGATTACTCTTTACTCCAGTTCGACAAATCGTACCGAATTCGTATTTAACCCATTTCAAGCAGAGGCCACCACTTGTGAGCTGGTAAATATGTTAATTTTATTGGGTAGAATCCTACTTGCTAATATATATTATAAATGCGAAAGTTTGGATGTTTATTGGATGTTTGGATGTGTAGATGTTTGGATGGTTCTTGCTCAATCACACTTTGTATTTGAATGAAATTTTGCCCGAAGATAGTTTATAGCCTGGATTAAAATACAAGATAGCTTTTATCCCGGGTCCACGCAGACGAAGTCGCGGGTGGAAGCTAGTCATAAATAATATTTTCTCTATGGTAGGATAAATAGTATGGTAGGATAGTAGTAGTAGTATTGTAGGATGAGGTATATGGTAGGGTATGGTTGAATAGTCTTTTTCTTTCTTTAAAAAGATTTTAAATATATATATATAATAAATATATTGAATCGATAATGATATTGTCACTGGCTGGAAATAACGCCTGCTCCCGACGTGCTTTGATGTCGTCAATACACGCTTGACATCACTAATTAACAGGGCACGTGATAATTGCACTCAGCATTTATATACCCGCGCAGCCTTAATTACATTAACCGTATATGTTGAGGATACGCTGTAAAATATGAGCTAGGTATACAGGTTGTGGCCTGTAATAGGGGAGAATAGAGAAACAGGGGATACATTTCAGATTTGGGAGTCGAGTACCTAGTGTGAGAACGAAGGTCTTTGTTTAATTGAATGACCTAATGTAGATTAAGCTAATCAGCAATTATTTTCAAGTTACTTGACTGAAAAATGTAATACTAAAATGTGATAACAACAATGATATTGTTCCTGGTGCTCCGCCAAGACAAGCTCGTCGCATCAGCCTCAGCATGTGGCATCAGCCTGCAGAGTAGGTATTATATGATTTGAAGGGAGTAATCTCTTTTAATTATGCGCCCCTGTAACAGGCCACACCCTGTATGGAGAAGTTAAAATTATTATATCGAACTTTTAGATTTTGAATCAAAATTTAAGTAAAAGGTGAAGTTTTTAAACTTCCAACGCAATTCAAGAGCAAGTGTTAAGTTTTTAGTATGTCACGAGGATTTTTATATCTAAATAACTATGATAACTTCTGTTTACTATTGTTATTAATACGGAAGCACTCGTCGAATGTGAAACGAATGAGTAAAATTGACCGAAAGAACCTATTGGTCCACTGATCAATCAAAAAGTTTAAATTGCAATATTCTCACAATGCTCTCTCTTATTGAAAATTGGCAACCGCGCGACACTCCCAGAAAGAAAATTAGGATGTGACCCGTCAAAACTTCAGAAGCAGCCCATCAAAGTGACATTTTAGAGGGATGGCGCCCCCGCATTACACCTCTCTCATTATTTATCACATTGTCGCCGAAATTAATGGCAACCCTCGTCAAATGATTTTTATTTTATAAAGTAAAAATCGAGGCCGCTGGCAGCTTAATCATATCTTTGTGTTTAAAATGGGGTGTCTAGACAGTCTGTATGCCAAGCATTGTTATATCCAAGTTGGTAAAATGAGACAATACGCTAAGGACTTATTATGTAGGGAGTATGATTATAAGGCGTTAATAAATACTAAACAAAAGGGAAAACTTATAAATATGACAACATATTCTAAGCAAAATTGAATGACCTAATCAGATACATTTTATACAGCGTGTCTCTGACCTTGGGGCTTTAAATGCAAATATCGATTATGGTCCTAAAACTTAACCACTTTTGTCCCGCAACTTTGTAAAATAACTATTATTTCTATAATTTATTAGTGTTTGAACTTTAACTATACCATCAATGTATTGCAAGCACGGCCTCATTATTTGGCATCCATGACACTGACAAGTACCTATGAAAACTGACTAATGGATAATGTAGTTATAGGAACTACATACATTATTTTTTTTATTTAATTTGTATGGAATAATGAAAATATAAAAAGAACGTATTTTTGAAAAGTTGTAGAACAAAAGTAGTTCCGTTTCACGAGCATATAAAGCATTTAAAGCCCCAAGTCAGAGGCACGCTGTATAGCCAATTTACATACAATACAATTGCAATTTTGCTAATCACTACAAAAACATTACTAGGCGCATTAAGTGTGATGTTTATTTGTGATTTAGTAAGCACCTACGGCAAGTATCCCTTCGTTCAAAGAAATGCATTCAAATTGGCCAGTATAGGTTGTAAAAGTTCAAATTGGCTATTGGTGGTGTGTTGTGTCACATTACAATGAACAAATACTACATAATTATGTACTTGTGGCGTCTCATCTCACCTGATAATACATAGATATTTAATTTCCAGACCAAGTAGGGTAAATCGCCAGTTACGGCCACCTCATACTAAAAATGAACTCCGTTACCCTACGGAATTCAATTTAGTATAACGTAGCCAGTTATTGAAGGGTCGCGAGTAATTAACACCTTAAACTAAAAATTTATTCTATTTTAGGTGAGTAGAGTAAATTTTTTAGGGTTTTTTAAGAGTAAAACGGGACCCTATTACTAAGACTTCGTCCGTCTGTCTGTCTGTCTGTCCGTCTGTTACCAGGCTGTATCTCATGATCCGTGATACTAGACAGTTGAAATTTTCACAGATGATGTATTTCTGTAGCCTGAAAAAACAGAATATTTTTTTTTTAAGGTGGCTCCCAAACAACAAACGTGATTTGTTGCCGTTTTTATAGATAATGGTACGGAACCACTCGCATTTGGCAGGTTTTTTTTTAGTATGAGGTGGCCAGTTATTGAACTGGCGATAAACCCTTCATATTCGGACTAGTGATGGGCAATTTCTGAGACATTTCATAATTTTCCAAAATTGTGAAACATTTTAGTCGTACAAACACTTGTAATGTTTCTGATTGAAATGTTAAATGTTAATCTCATAAGTTTCTGAAAAGTTTCCGTCATAATTACTTTGCTTGATCTAAATATTGACAAGTAATGAGCTGTTTAAATTCATTCAGAAGTTCTACATCAGTAAGGAAAATATAACAGAAGCGGGTTGTGTCGGAGATACACCCGTTAATTAAGTTTAAGTGGATACTTCTTTGTTGGCTGTAGGTACCCGTAAAATATATATCTGAATTAATTCACTAAAATCTGTACAAGTACAGATAAATCGGTATATATGGCACCATTGACTGACGTAGCTCATTTGACTCGCGATACATTGAAAATGGCGGTCATTTCAGCATTATTTTCATGTCCGCCACATAAACTAAATAACATTTTGTGATTAACAACTAATGGCAAATAAAGAAGGAATAAAACATGTGACAAACAATTATTTGAAATCAGATTAGGCTTCTCTACAAAAAGTTATTCCGGAAGTCACGTGATACATTTTGAACTGTACCCCTATACAAGAACGCGAGCAAAGAAGTATCCACTTCAAAAAAAGTATTTATAAGAATGATTTTGGTAACTTGTTGTAGAAACAATATCAGATAGCAACCTCTATAACTTATCTGAAACTTAAATGAAACTTTTACTTGTGAAAACTACAAGCTGCCCAATTTCCCATGTCTAAATCAAACTCGTAAAAGAGCATTAGACAGTTATTTAAAGAATACATTTTAGAATCCTGTTTTATATTATAACATTACTGTAGGCACAAGTATTGGAAGTTAACCTTGGTATCCTGACATGGCGTTCTCGTTACAAGCTACTCGTATCGATAACGTGTTAATGAGCATAAATGTACTATCTTGTGTCAGAGGTCAGAGGAAACCCGCGACGATAGACAGCCGACTGGATTAAATTAACATTAATTGTATTCTTCGAAATTGTGATGTTTTACGACGTTGTACTTATGTGCTAAGACTTTTTGTTGCGGCACTAATAGTAAAGGAATAGGTATGTCGTTTCTGATTGTCATGTCATGTAATTTATTTTCATAATTGGATTTTACAATCTCTCTATTACGTCAATCATTTATTTATTTATAATAAACATAATAAAATTGTGTGTAGTAATGTGCCTAACATTAAATTACATATTCATTAACTAATACTTAAACTAATAATATTTTATTAAGAAAATTATTGACTTGAATTGAATTTATCTTTATTCACATAAGACAGAGTACAATAACAAACTTAAACGTATTACTAAGTAACCTAAACCTATTCCTAATCCTAAAACTAAACATCGAACAACCCACCCCGAGCCACTCCAGGTGCAAAGGTTCCCATCACACTGGCCGCATTGCCGCGCTGAACAGCTATGGCTAACCTTTGCACCAGAAATGACCCAGAGCGGGGATCAAGTCCTCAAAATTGAATTGAATTACTTATTTAAATTATTAAAAACATATCATTTATTTCCACGGGTTCCGTTCTTCAAGATATTCTGATATTCTAGTATTCCTTTTCACAAAATTTTCCTTTTATCTTATATTCTTTATGTAAATGTTTGGATGTCTATCGGAACCTTATTATAATAATGTACCTACACACTGACCTATGAACGAATTACTTATTTTATGGAGTCTGCTATAATTGGCTACAAGCTAGTTCATGTTTATTACTAGTGTTTTTATTATGAATGTCGCGTTTTCTCTTAAAAAGATGTTTGTTTTTGTGTACATAGGTACATAAGATTTAAAAAAATGTATTGATATGCAAAGGTTCAATTTTCCAAATTTGTCTGGCAAAGAAACTCTAACAGCCCGTTTTTGCAAGGTAAAGATGGAATTCACATCTGAAGCGTGCCCCCATAAGAGGATGCCGTATGACATTAAGGTGCGAAAGTAGCTAAAGTACACCATTCGAGCCGTTTCCACGTTCGTTAGGGTCTTTGATTTTTATTACTGCAAATGCCGCATAGCTGTCACGTTTTAACAGTTTACTGATATGGGCTTCCCACTGCAACTTAGCGTCCAATATAATGCCTAAAATTGTCGTTGATTTCACGAGATCCCACCGATCACGTCTAGTTTTGATGTTAAAAACTTTTTTAACATTAGGTAAAACAAATTCGACAGATTTTGTCTTTTATTCATTTAAAAGAAGATTATTTACTGTGAACCAATCTAGAAATGGTTAACAATAAATAATATTAATGCCGCTATTTTTGATGTGGTTACCACATCAGAAATAGCGGCATTCATTGATAATCTCTCTGCTGTCGATGCATTTTGAATATCAGGGTCAATCAACTTTTTCTTGTCCCTTCGTTTTTTCTTCAATATCATTACCACAAAATGTCTCAAAAAAACTTATTCTAGCAGAAAACATGGTTGTCCAGGGGACATACCACTATTTTCATACAAAACCGGGGACACTACGTCGCTGGGCAACCGGTGAAATTGAGGGCAAATTAATATTTTTTAATACAGTTGTCATGTAGGTTCACGCTTTAATTAATTGAGTAAGGAATGCTACAACAATGAACAACAGCAGAGATCGCGTTTTCTTGTAATCTCCTTTTAAACAGCAAACAGTAGAAACGGGGAGAACACTAAAGAGTTGATTCACCTATCAACGAAGTGTCATCAACTCATCAGCAAACAATCGTGTTTGTAAGTAGGACTAATCGTTGATATAGGTCAAGGAATAGAAGGAACCCTGTGGAAAGCCTATTCTGATCTTTCTGCGAGATGCTTTTGCACCAGTTACACCCACCTTTCGAAACATATCGTTTGAAAAGATTCTAAAAAAAAATTCCACGCCTGTTTCCTGATCGGGGTTTCATGATGTACGCACTTACGCAGTCACAGGCTTTGGAAAGGTCACAGAAAATGCCTAATGCATCCTGCCTGTGACTCTTACCAAGCATCGAACACAAGTTTCATGAGTTGGACACCAGCATCCGTTGTTGAACGACCGCGAATGAATCCAAGAAAGATCATTGAGTATTCTTTCAACACGTACCTATCTTATTCTTTTACCTAATGCAATTGCAGCTTCTTCTCTTATTTCCAAAAATACTTTTTGTTATCTAGTTCCTGTTTTAGAAGAAGGTACAATAAGTCTCCCAAGTTGGTATTTTATATGTGTTTCCAGGAACCTGCACCTCTATAATTTCATATATAAAGTGAGACAGGGATTTTTAGCCTGATGATATTGGTCGTTTGTTCTACATTATACTAGCCCCGATGCAGAAGAGTTCGTCCAGTAATTAACAACAATCACATTTATTTTGATATTTATTACATGCTTAGATCAAACGACTAAGTAATAGGAACAATATTAGTAATATTTAATGTAGTTTATTTTAATTGTTATATAGAAACCCTAAAAGGTTTTTACTGTAGAAAAAAGGGCAATTAAAAACTATTGTCCAATTCAAACTGTGGTCTCCAACTGCACTTCTTGACTCATGAGCTCGAAGCAGAACCGTCAGCATATAGCTTTGCCGTGTCGCTTTCCCTAGTAATGGCCCTTTTTTGCCTGTTGAATTGATTACAGAAATAGGTTGAAAAAAAAAACGCAAAATTTCTTTTGGTCATAAAAGTGGTATCCTTATATTTTAATTGTGTTAACGTGGAATATTTTTATAAATACTCGTAATGGAACTAGTATACAACTAGTATTAAACGGTATTGAATTTTTATCGAAAACATTATTTCCTTACAAATGGGAGAACCTACAAAATTGCTCTGACTAGACGAAAACATATGCACCGGGGCTAGTACTACATGGTATTCCGTGTCTTGTAAAATATTCTTTGGAATATCTTTCTAATTTCTGCTTGCCATCGAACTAGCATAAAATATATAAAACATAAGTTTACAGCATCGTTATAACAGTGTTTGTAATCATATTTATCAGTGCCCGTAACATAAAAATAATTACGGAAACAACATTAGTGTCCGCTATTAAAACTCGTTATCATACGTTTTAACTGAACATTTATCTTTTTTTATTATAATTAACAGCCTATGATAAAAATTGCGTTTACAACGAGTATTTAAAAAGCATTTCTCTCTCTCTCTTATCTGAGCGCTAGTTTTGTTTGCTTCATCAACTGGTGCTTCCAAGGCCAGGGTACCTTTTTCCGATGTTCCTCCTATGCTTCACACAAATTCACACAATATTGGCATACTCGTAAAAACATTATACTACGACTAATCACATTTTATATATTTCGGAACTTCATTCCGTTAATCGAAGATCTCTTCCAAGTTCGGTTATTATTTTTAAATTATTTATATTCCCTCGAAGCGTGCGAGTTTCGTAATTTCAATCATGTTTCTCTTGAGCTGATCAGTTTGAGACTTTAAGTCAACGAGCGATGGCTGAAATTAGAATAGCGAATAATGGATGTAGAAGATGTAAAATTTATAATTGAAGGTCGTAAATTAAGGTGACATCGACAGTTGTGGCTCGCGGGAACGCGACAGCGAGGGAGGGTGCCAATATTTTATCGAGAAGGTAATTATTTGATCGGCACAGGGCTATAGATGAAATTTTGATGTTTCTTATTCCTTGCTTCGATTTATAGGGTGGAATATGAAATATGAAGTTATTGTATCATTTGTATGATCATTAACAATGATTGAAAAGTAAGATTTAGCGAGTTGTGTAACATACATATATTTTTTTGATTCAATTCATTCCGTTGCCTTGCGAAAGTTATTGATGTACTTACCCATATACATTTTATGATCAATTTCGTCAATGCATTCGCAAAAACAGACATTAGATTTCAGAAGCGGGATCATTACTTACTGTAATAATATACACCTTAATCGCATAGTAGGTACTCAAAATTACCTTCTTTCTTTCTATCAATGTGTGTGAATGCGATGCATACGACTAGATAGTAAAATGGGGTTGAGATAAAACTTTCAATTGCAAAATGGAGGCCCTAGTTAACGTACTTCAATACCGTACGTCCGTAGGTCAATCACGTAACGCATTGTACGCGCGTCTGACAGTAAAATCACAATCTAACTGTCATTTTTCCATATAAAATTGACATTTAGACCTTACAGACGCGCGTAAGAAAAGTTACGTGATCGACCCACCGGACGGCAACCTAATTACATGACCAATAGGTAATTCCATAACCTTACCAAAACGTTACGCCGACTGAGTACGTCGGTAGCCGTACACAACTTAGCTAACACTTTCAAACTGGATAAAGTTGGAAATTCCTATTCATTAGTGACCACAAAGGATACTCGTACCTACTTCATTAGGTACTTGTATCTTGAATTCTTGAACACGTCGGTTGGTGACGACATTGCCTAAACTAATTGTAAGGGTAGCTAAGAGGGAAACTAAGCAACATTTGGATGGAAGGTCATTTAACGCTTCGAACAATTATACAATATTATTATATTACTATTATAATTACATATAACGTGACATTATTTACCTATTTAGATAAGTCAGTGCATAACACGCTATCACATATTTTTGACCATCACAATACAATAGAATACAAATACTCTTAATTGCTCACCAAGAAAACAATACATGAAACTTAAATCTAGTATGGAAATGGTTGTGATTATTTACCTGTGGCAGACTTTTTATAAAACTGAATCTACTACATTGGCCGGTACTTTGATGCAATTCGGCCAACTCAAATAATCTCAAGTACCTATATGTACACACTACGATCATCACCTATGTCGTGTTTAAGTAATGACAAATGCAATCCACCAATTATAACCCATCCATTGCTAAAGGATTGCCACGGATTGGCCAGTTTTCCAGTATTTTGTAATGAAAAAAGCAGATTCAAACTCGTTTTGCAAGAGGCGAAACCCATATTTTTTTTGTTCAGGAAACTTTATATCAATAACTTTAGCTAGACGAAGATTCGGCTATGCTTGCTTCAAGGGACTCTAATGGCATAGCCATGTATACAGGGGTTCTTTCAGCATCCCCAGCTCCCCACAAACCGGATGAAACCAGTTCTCTCAATCGCAGTCGTCGCCTCTGAAGCCTCCCGCTGGCCGGTTTAATTCGCGCCTTGACAGAACCCTTTGACGCCACTCCGACATATCGCAGTCGGGCGCCTCACGCCTGACGGTTTCATTATCACTCGCACAATTGATTGAACTGTCGTGCTGAATTGAAAAGTTCTAAAGCTGGGCATACACCTTTGTCTCGCGCCAAATTGATGGACGTAATATTTTTTAAAATAATAAATAAATAAATAACGGGCGTCGCGCTACGTTTGGATATCAAATGGTCCGCGCAAAACATCTTTAAAGGCTACAGTTTTGATAGTGACCGGGGTTGCACGCCTATAAGCCCATTTGCTTTTGCACGGTATTATATTCAGTTAACGTGAAAATGAAATAGACGTCCTTACATCTTAGTCCTTAATAGATCTTTCATTGCAATTCGAAAATTTGCGTGTTGTATTAAATACCTTTGCTCTGCCTACAGTTTTCGCATATTACCTTTTTAATTATCTCATTCTTAGCTGTCGGAGGATTCAAAACACTCTTGTAGATAATAACTTAAATTGTGTATTTCATATATATGATACATTGTGTGAATTGGAAGTTTGACACTATTTTAATAACATAATACTAACTAAACTTTCATACTTACCAGGAACAAAGAGCATATAACTTCTTTTAGCTTCTGAACTTTCCATTCCACTATCCCTTATTTTCATCTGTATTCATCCGACCCCATCGTCTTATTATCGCCGATTAAAAGGGCGAAAATTCACTGTTCAATGTTCGCATATACGCTCTTCTTGATAAATAAAATCCGCGACATACAAAAGTCGTGGCAAATTACAGAGTAGCGCAGCAATTACGAGTTCGTAACAACAGATACATTTGTATAACAATGACATGTTTTTTCGACGTAACACGATAGTACGTAGTATTATCGAATAACGGTGTGTAATTTGCGAAATTTTGCCATTTGAAATATGTGATAGGATAAGTATGAATAGGTGTTCAGGAATGGCATGGGGATACAAAAGTTAATATAACCAAACAATTTAAGTCAGTGGCGTTACTAGAAAATGGCGTTAACATATAAAAAACCAGCCAAGTGCGAGTCGGACTCACGCACGAAAGGTTCCGTACCATTATTTATAAATATTTATTTAATTCTGTTTTTTAGTATTTGTTGTTATAGCAGGCAACAGACATACATCATCTGTGAAAATTTCAGCTGTCTAACTATCACTGTTGTTGAGATACAGCCTGGTATACGGACAGACAGAGACAGACAGACAGAGACAGACAGACAGACAGACAGACAGACGGACAGCTGAGTCTTAGTAATATCGTACGGAACCCTAAAAAATTGGCGACCGGTTTAGCCTAGTTGGTATGTAGTGACCCTGCCTACGAAGCTAGAGGTCCTGGGTTCGAGTACGGGCATTTATTTGTGTGATTAGCACGAATATTTATTCCTGAGTCATGGGTGTTTTCTATGTATTTATTTATTTATATAAGTATGTTTATCGCTGTCTAGTACAAGCCATCCATACCCACCCATAGGTACCCATAGTACTCAAGCTTTGCTTAGTGTGGGACTAGGTCAATTAGTATAAGATTGTCCGAAATATTTATTTATCTTAGGTATGGCAACTCAAGGTACTTTGTGATACTTCTAATAAATAATAATAATAAATATTAAGTGACAAATTTTACACAAAACTAACCCCATACTCGTAGTAAGCTCAATAAGGCTTCTGTTATGGATAGGTACTAGACGACGATATATTAAATGGATATAAATACTTAAATACATAGAAAATATCCAAGACTCAGAAACAAATATTCGTGCTCATCGCACAAATATTTGTCTTTACCGGGATTCGAACCCAGGACCTTCAGCTTCGTAGGCAGGGGCACTACCCATTTGGCTAACCGGTCGTCAATGACGTCTTAAGCTGACAAACGAGCTGACAGAATACCCCTCCAGGTCAAGTCATACTGTGCCCCTGCAGTCGGAAGCGTACTCGTAGAAGTTTTGTAATCAACTCTGATGACAATATTAGGAACACTCCGGTCACATCACACGGCGGCCGCTTCCAATTTCCATCTGTAACACATGACGATTTTAATCACAATAGGGGTGTAGAGTCGAAATGTATTATAACTTCAACAGAAAGAAGGAAAAAAATATGTCTAACTAGCTGTTGCCCGCGACTTCATCCGCGTAGAAGTTTTTATCGTCTTAGAAAATGATTGCTCTCAATACAAACTTTGAACCCTCTTTTAGGGGATAAATAAAAAAAAACCTTGAAATTAGTTTTCTAGTTTGTGAACAAACAGTCTAAAACCGAAGTTACAAATCTCATATCTACTCGTACTTTAATAATTCACTTTAAAAACAAAGTTTTAACCGACGAAAAATCAATCATCCCCTATTTTCCTACCCTTAAGGTTGGTTTTTTTTTCCAAATTTATATGGGACTAACTTCGGGGTATACCCTTTCCAATAAAAAAAGCACTATCAAAATCAAACTACCCTGTAAAAAGTTATGCGTGGTCATACATAAAAAAAAAAATATATGCGTCGACTTGAGAACCTCGTCCGTTTTTTTCGTTGGTTGAAAATGTCTTGAAATACACAAACTTTAAACCCCCTTTTAACACTTAGGGGATGAATATGGAAAAACTCTGATTATATAAAATTTGAACACTCTTTTAACCCCCTTAGGGGTTTAAGTTTTCTAATCGCTGAAAGCACTTTTTCGTATTGTAATAAGTAATCTTACTACTAACTTTTAAGTCTCTAGCTCAAAAAAAGTGTTGCCCATACAAAGCTTGCCCCCCTTTTTAGTATTTTGGAATTTTCTAAAACTCTGGGAGTACTTTTTTGTATTTTAATAAGTAATCTTTCTACAAAGTTTTAAGTCTCTAACTCAAAAACATAAACTTTTGCCTCATAAAAACTTTGCACCCCTTAGGGATGGTCTTTTTCAAAACGCTGAAAGTACTTTTTTGTATTCTTATAAGTAATCTTTCTACAAAAGTTTAAAGTCTCTAGCTCAGAAAAAGTGTTCCCCATAACAAACCTTGCACCCCTTTTTAACCCCCTTAGGGAATGATTTTTGTAAAACGCTGAATGCAGTTTTTTCCTATTCTAATAAGTTATCTTTCTACAAAGTTCTTAGTCTCTATTTCAAAAAAAAGTAGTTTCCCCCATACCAACTTTGCACCCCTATTTTAGCCACTTATATGTGGAATTTAGCAAAACGCTGAAAGTACTTTATTTGTATATTAATAAATATTTTTTCTACAATATTTTAGGTCTCTATTAAAAAGAAAATTGTTTCCCCTATACAAACTTTGCACCCCTATTTTACCCCCTTAGGGGCAGAATTTTTCAAAACGCTGAAATTGCTTTATTTGTATTCTAATAATTAATCTTTCTATAAAGTTTTAAGTCTCTAGCTCAAAAAAAAGGTTCCCCCATTCAAACTTTGCACCCCTATTTTACCCCTTTCGGGGTGGAATTTTCGAAAATCCCTTCTTTTCCCTAGCTCACGTTTTAAAAGCAACCTACTGTGCAAAAATCAACTCTCTAACATTAGAAGTTTTGGCTGTGCGTTGATGAGTGAGTGAGTGAGTCAGTCAGGACATAGGCATTTATATGTATAGATAGATGATGAAAGTGATGAAACTCCCATTTAAATATCTCAAAAAATGACGAAGCTACAACCGTTTTATTTTTGTTTGAGAGAGAGATGAAGGTACGTTTTGCGGAAAAGGGACAGAACATATTCCCCTCTCAAAACTTTGGACAATTATAACTTAGCAGCATCGTTTGCAGTGTTACTGCTTAAGACAAAATTAACTTATAGCTATGTGATTATTTATCCACTTGCGTTGCTTTTCCTCATTTGACTACATTTTTAATCCTTAAAATACGAGAAAATTCAACATTATTGATAATTTTATTTAGCGTGTAGGTAGACGCTTCCTGAGTAATTATCAGTGATCGGCACGACCCGTGTAACACGGTGTCAATGACCTCAATCATTATGTTATTATATGGGTATTCCCCGGGATTCCGGAATTCGAGTCGGTAAAGGAAGACAATATTTTCTCAGTTCAGTTAATTATATACCGGGGACAAGATTAATGATTTTTACCATAAAATAAAACAACATGAATTTAATGACCCGAAGAACATAAGTAAAAGTAAACATAGTATGCATTCCTTATCAGTAAGAAAATGATGACATCAACTCTGTTAATATTATTTTTAGGTCCTTACCTATGAAATTGGTGGTTTTTTCACAGATATTATTTTGTACGTAATTTATTCATTTCTATTGCAACTTCCAAATTATTTTTTAATTTACTATAGAAAATAAAGATGTATTATTATTAAATTAAAGTAATTTTTTAATTTCATTATTAGACTATGTAACAAAGGTTTTAAATACAAAAAATAGGTTTGAATTTTTTATTTAGTGTTTCAAATTAAAGCTTGAAAACCGCCCTTTTCATGTGCTGCCGGTTAAAGTGTTTCAATTACGTATAGTTTTATGATGCGAACTATTTTTAAGGAATGAAGATATGTGTAAAGTAGCTTAAAAGTTTTCTATATTCCTACCAAAATTTAGTTTGCTTTGAATTTGACATTGCTGAATAATCCGCAAAATTCAATGTATGAAAATCACAGTTTTCATAAAATTCTCCATACACACCGCCAATTTCATAGGTAAGGACCTAATAGCTGTCTTTTTCGCACCAGTTTAAACTATGCGTTTGGTCATAAATGCGAATAATAGAAAATCCTAAAGTGACCTTCGACATGCCAGATAGTCGGGAAAAGGGTTTTTTTGAACTTCAACGGTCTACGTTCAAAAAAACCCTTTTAATACTTACATATTTTATTTATATGAATGCACTTCATATTTTACGCAATATAAAATAAAATCAATGTACCTATATCAATATTTTCTTAAATTAAAAATGATACAATTTGTGAGTTTATTAAATATTCTGACTTCTATTTACAAATACATACATTTATTAACTCTCTATAGAGTTATTTTTGCGAACTAGATCACGGGATTATAATCATGCATGTCATGTCCATATTCATATTTTTTCTCGGAATCCCGCGATGTTGCACGGGTCGTGCCGATCACTGGTAATTATTGCAGAATAAGTCAAATCAAACCCGTACTTTTACCCATTCTATTCAGCTAAATCTATACGACTGCGCTACACTGTTATCTCCCAGCGCTTGATAAAAAAATACATTCCAATAAAAAAGTTGAAAACTATTAAGCGACATTCAAACTCATCCGGTGTCATAGTTCTTATCAGCTAGATTAGCTGGAACCAGACTATATCGGTTGCTTCTCTGGGAAGTATATCTGATGGGTGACCTGCGCTCCCCGATTTCCATATTAAATATCGATAAAGCCTGACCTCTTAAAGTACACACAAGATGCCGGCGACATGTTTTCGGGCTTTTGATATAAAAAATTCACTATAATCATTTCGAAAGGAATCGATGTTTTAGTTTAGATAACTCACATTTAGCGATATTATTATTATGTACTAATTAGCAAGAGAAAGTCTTTGCGACATTGCATCGGGCACTTGTTCTTAAATATCCATCAGAAATGTGCTTATCTGTGTTTTCATATACACACGTATGTAACGTTGTTGTTTTGACAACCGCTTTATCCTAGTTAGTAGTGACCCTGCCTACGAAGCAAGAGGTCCTGGGTTCGAATCCCGGTAAGGGCATTTATTTGTGTGATGAGCACGAATTTTGTTCCTGAGTCATGGATGTTTTCTATGTATTTAAGTATTTGTTTATCTATATAAGTATGTTTATCTTCGTCTAGTACCCATAGTACAAGCTTTGCTTCGTTGGTCGATTATTATTATTGTTGCATTCTACTCAATTAATTATAGCGTGAAACTACAAGTGTAGTAAGAAATATTAATTTACCCTCAATTTCTTCGGTTACCCAGCGGACGTAAAGTGTCCCCGAATTTGTATGAAAATAGTGGTTTGTCCCCTGAACAACAATGTTTTCTGCTAAAATACGTTTTTTTGCGAGATGCAAATGGCAGACTGCAGGAACAAATTGTCGTAAATGGAATGGGCCGGACAAAAACACCAATTTTTTTTCAGGTATTAGTTAGTACTATCAAAAGCCTATATGTACATATAGGCTTTTGATAGGAACCAACTCCTCCGTCGTCCATAATTTTTTTTAAGGCGGTCATTTTACATAACAGTTAAAAACTAAGACACAAGAATTACATCTATCCATCACCTCACAGTACCTTAAGCATTCACGATACACCATTGCAGACAGACGGACCCACAGCGGGGGCTTATAACGGGTTCCGTTTGGTATCCTTTTAGAACTCGATCTCTAAAAAATGTCAAGTTGAATTCCCTGATCCCAAAATCCAAATATGTATATTTAGAAACCAAGTTTGTGATTCTAAGTGATTTAGAATTCGATATATGAATAATATACACCTATAATTTAAAATAATCGCCGTAAAAAAAAAGATGGCTGACGGAGGAGTTGGTTCCTATCAAAAAAGCTATGTGCCTAACTAGAACCTGAAAAAAATTTGGTGCTTTTGTCCAGCGTGTCCCATTATCACGTGAAACTGCCTATAAGAACTTAGACATTTTATCAAATACACATATTGTGGTAACTGATAATGAAGAAAACCCCCAAGGAACAAGGAAAAGTTGATGATGGACCCATTTAGTTCGTTTTGAGGATAAAAGGACATCTCTTTTTGTTATTGCCTATTGTATTTAGCGGTTTAAACCAGTAATAGCGGGTACTCGTAAATACCATAAAACAGAGTTTTATCCAAATTGTAAAGTTTGGAGGGCATTGTAAAATAAGTACATTATTAGAAGTTCTAGGTGATCAATAGCTCATTGTAGTAGGTATTAAACTTGTTATTCACACCTGAAGGACATGCTTAGCATTTAGCCACTTAATCCCTTATTAATCGTAACAGATGATCAGCTTGATCAGCCTCCCGATAAGATTAATACACTGAAAGTTTAGTTGCTGTCGCCGCACGCTAGGCATGCGAGAAGGTTCTCCATCATTTCTAGACTTTAATGGGTCCTTCCGCTTACTACCTATAACGTTCGTCAAGAGCGATAACGTCATATGTCCATTTGCACAGCCATTGGACGTAAGTAACTGCCAGTTCCAGCATTACTTTCTAATACAATTTTATTGCGTCCATAAATTCGATAGACGCGCCCCAGGAGGCGCTTACCGAGTGGCTATCTCGCTTTTCGATTTAGAATTCTCGCACAAAATTGAAATGGCTCGCCCCTTTGTAGCGAGCGATTTCAATCCGACATTTTAAAATCAATTCTTTGGCTACTATTCGATTTTAGTGGGTAAGATGGCGATTATGCTGGTCGGCCGTTAAATCGTTTTTAAGTCTTTCTTGTTATTGCTTTGTCATCGCCATATTGTAACGCCCACTGCTGACCATAGTCCTCTTCGAATACGCAACTCACCCCGGCCCAGAACTATTCTTATCCAGGAGTGACCCTTGATATTTCTAATAATAAAGTTCATCATCATCATCATCATCAATGACCTGTAGCATCTATTAAAGATGATTTAAGCAGCGTCCATTAAAGTGCGGCACTTGCGTACGTGGCTTGTCAGGCCAATACGAGAGCGACAGTGACATGCCCGCATATATGACATGTAATAAAGTTACTTATTAAGTTAATTATAGAATCTGTGTAGTAAACAAACACTCAAAGCAAGTCCGAAATAGTCCTTAGTCTCACATAAAAAAGTCCTCATTCTGAAGATTGCATCTTTCTATCAACAAAAGCTGTGACGGTGGGTGAAGGGGAGACATTTTAAAGTTTCAATCGTTTATCCTTTCAAATGGAATGGACAGTACTTTATCAATCTGATTGAGATCGTAATGTCCCGAAAGTTCTAGAGAGAATGACCCAAGAAACGATATGAATAGATTAACCGTATTTTATTTGAAGATGATTGCGTCTAAACTGTATCTTTCTAGGATTTTGCATACTTTAACCCTTTAACGGGCAAGAATAAAATTTATCCATAATTCAACTCTCTGGATATTGCATAAAACTAAAAATTCTGCACCATAAAAAAGTACAAAAATATGACCTTAACAGGTGGTAATTTTTGCCTTATTTGTAAAAAACTATTTTTTTTTTCATCCAAGTTCAAGGATATGAATGTCTGTAAAAATATGCATTATGAACCCTATTTTATGTTCCTTAATTCTGAATTTATTTGGTTTCTCTCGCTTGCTTGGTTAATAGCAGTTTACAAATTACCTTGAATTTTTGACATTTTCGTGAATAAGTCTGAAACAAAAGAAGATCGAAGGCTGATATTACGCATACAGTGTTCTTAGGTCCTGCCAGTACTGCACCTCAAATTACAACCAAATCCCTTGCGGGGGCCACTCTTGTTAGCTTAGCCTGCTACACCCTTTTGTAAGTTGCCCTATAAAGGTTAAAGTAGTATAATTTATTGTTAAATTTAACTACGTTAAAAACATTAATTTTCTTAAGTATAATACAAGATGATAATGAACATTAACTCAATTAAATTAAACGTAAGTTATATCAAAAAAAATCCTTTAGTATTAGGGTATATGTTCTTGTTTAATAAAGTAGGTTGATTTATTAAGGTTAATTAATTAAGGGCACTTTAATGATTTAAGGGCACTTTAATGATTTTAGGGCACTTTAATGATAAGAACAGTGCATATATGCATCGTAGATTTTGCTCCTGCATTTCCCAGTAAAGCTCCAAAAACTCAGATAAGTAAACGTTTGATGCTGGCGTCCGATTTTGCTAATTCTTTTGGTCACCTCTGACACAAACACCGCCGGCCCTCTTTGCTTAGCATTCCGCCTTCGTAAAGGGGGGGAAGCATCGCAAATTCTCGACAAAGGGAGCGATGGGGGCACAAATAAACCTGTCGCCAGCCTCACGTACGTGGTCACTTTTGGCTCGACACGACATTTTGGAACGTTATTTACAAGGATTAGGGACTTAACAATCTTCACATACCTACAGGAGCGTATTAGGTACTCGAGGGCATATGGTTTAGGTAGGTACTGTTATATTATAGGTACAGGGCGGACCAAACATTTTTGCAGTTTTGAAACTTTGATAAAAATAAAACCATAAAACTTAATTTCCTGATCATTTAATTTTTGTGACTAACATCTAATGCAATTTAATTTTTGAAAATAACGTCTTTGAGATGACCCCCATGTCGTCGCTGGCATTCCTGCTAACGACTATACGCAAAGTTGGAAAACTCGCTGACACATGCTGCGAGGGAGCTCGGCTATCTCATCGCGGTTGTTTTGCTTGAGTTCGGATATTGTCTTCGGTTTTTTAACTAAGAACTCAACTTTATAAATTTTCCCATACGAAAACACGGCGGGAGTGAGATCCGGGCTTCCTCCTAAATAGGCGGCGAACTGTTACGTACCTACAAATTGTTTTTTTTATATAACTGTTTTACAAAAAAAGCTCGTTGTTGACCAAAAAAACTGCATAAAGTATGTGTAAAATTTCCTGCCACTCAAAAACTATTTAATTTATAATTTTTCAAGATATTCAGTGCAGCCTTTTGCAATAAATTTTGGCCCATACTGTATTTAAACGTCAGGCAAGTTGCGGTCAAATAAAATATGTCAACATTTAATTATTTTATCTGAATCCAATTTTTTAGGGTTCCGTACCCAAAGGGTAAAACGGGACCCTATTACTAATATTCCGTTGTCCATCCGTCTGTCTGTCTGTCTGTCCGTCTGTCACCAGGCTGTATCTCATGAACCGTGATAGTTGACTGTTAAAATTTTCACAGATGATGTAGGTATTTCTGTTGCCGATATAGCAACAAATACAAAAAAATAGAATAAAATAAATATTTAAGGGGGCTCCCATACAACAAACGTATTTTTTTATTCGTTTTTGCTAGTTATTGATAACGCCAACAGGTAGACGATTGAAATATTCGCCGTTGTTATAGATAATGGTACGGATCCCTTCGTGCGCGAGTTCGACTCGCACTTGGCCGGTTTTTTTTTAAACAGACTTATTCGTTCCTTTACATGTGATAAACATGCGTGAGAGAGCAATTATTTTTGAAAAAACAACCGGCCAAGTGCGAGTCGGTTTCGCGCACCTTCGTGCGACCGAGGGTTCCGTACCATTATCTACAAAAACGGCAAACAAATCACGTTTGTTGTATGGGAGCCCCCTGTAGCCTAGTTGGTAGTGACCCGGCCTACGAAGAAAAAAAAATAAATAAATGCCCTTACCAGGATTCGAACCCAGGCCCTCCTGGGTTCGAATCCTGGTAAGGGCATTTATTTGTGTGATGAGCACAAATATTTGTTCCTGAGTCAATAAGTATGTTTATCGTCGTCTAGTACCCATAGTACAAGCTTTGCTTAGTTTGGGACTAGGTCGATTTGTGTAAGATTGTACAAGATTTTTTTTTTTTAATTCTGTTTTTTAGTGTTTGTTGTTATAGCGGCAACAGAAATACATCATCTGTGAAAATGTCAACTGTCTAACTATCATGGTTCATGAGATACAGCCTGGTGACAGACGGACAGACAGACAGACGGCCAGCGGAGTCTTAGTAGGTTATAGGGTCTCGTTTTACTCTTTGAGTACGGAACCCCAAAAATTAAAAAAAGTTTTTTATATAAGGGCACATTACAATATGAATCACGACCCTGTTGCGTTGACTTTCCCGGCTAAATTAGTTGCTTTAGCTGAGTTAACATAATTGAATATTTGCTTCAAATGCTATGATTTATCAATACTACTTAAATTCCTAACCGCGGCATAAAAAGTATCCATCACGAAGTAGCTAAGCGTTTAGTATAATTTATTTAATTGTAGTGTGTGGGAGGAGTCTAAACGAGGAAAAATCATTTTGGTTAGTTCATGTTGGTGTAACCGTTTAAGGCGGGACGGTGACTGACCATTTGTGCACCACTAATTAAAACAAACCCAATTATATAATGTTCGACTCTCGAACTTTAGTCTAAAGTACCTACTTTAGGTACCTACCTAAATGTTATTGTCAAATTCTCGGTTTCATAAGAGTTTGAATGGATATTCAGATTTGCATCATGTAAAATTTCGAGTATAGATATCACTTGACTCTGCAATCCTTGGTTATCAATTTGAGATCTCATAGAATTGCTACAGGAGGGAGCATACAGACAGTCTTTAATTTCCAGTTTCACTTCGTTTTAACTTTCCAAGTGGTCAGGTCGCATAATTTTAGCCACTCACATATTAAATCTGGCTTTCTGGACCAATATCACTCCGAAAACATTTTTTTTGTCTAGCCTTCGAACACATTCCAGCCATGCAATTCACAACCTGTTTCGACTCACTCGCCTAATATAATGGAGTCCGCGATTTGTAACAACTACGGTTACATGCATGTCAGACGTATATTGCATCGCTTGGGGGTCAGTACCTACCTAAGCTTTGTGAACACTGTCCCAGAGCTCACGCCAACCCGCGGCGACGCTCGTCTCGTTCCGAATGATTTAGTACCTTCGACCATACTTCGGCAGCTGGCAGGCATCCAAGTTTTTACCAAATAATACTTTTAGCCTTTTAGATTCAGCAATCAAGGTTGTAGACACGGTTGAATTGAACTAGTACTCGTACGTTATCGTCAATGATGTAATATAAAAAAGTAGGTAGATAGGTTATAAGCCCTCCACAAATACCTACCACAATAACATTGGGTCAATTGCACCAACTTGCCTCAGTTTCGCGTCGTCAATGGAAACGTAAACGTGTTCCAGCTGTCAGATGTGCCTGGCCATTTTTAAACAGGGAATTTTATATAGACTTAGAATAATAACGCCTAGAAACGCAGTTCACGCGCAACGGTGAGGCCACCAAAACTCAGCCATAAATGGCGTAGTACGCCGATCGGTGGAACAAAATTGGTGCGTTTGTGTGCGTATTGGCGCGTGTGAATACGAGTTGATCACAACAACATGAATCCATTTTATGCCTCACGCTTGGCGCGTCAGCCGTATAAAACTATCAGGTGTTATTATTCTAAGCATATAGACAACATATCTACCTCTTTTTTATATTTATTCATATCATCATTGGTTATCGTAGTAGATGTGAACGAAGCTGACTATAAAGGAAACGACTAAAATCTCTAAAGAATATGTAGATCCAGAATGACAAAGATAAGGACACGAAAGTGCTCCTAATTTAATACCTACCCAATGGTTTACTAGTAAATATGAAATGATTACCTACTACTTTTAACGTTCGGTTTCTTTTGTATCACAAAAATAAATTAAATATTAAGGGAGAATCTTGCACAAATCGATCCAATCCCACAGAGTGCTCAGTGAGACTTGTGTTATAGCCGACGATTATGGGTTATAAATAAAATAGTTAATTAACAGGAAGAGAGAATCATGCTCTTAAGATAGAACTTCACTTAACCCTTTACCAGTAGGTCAATCACGTAACGCATTGTACGCGCGTCTGACAGTAAAATCACAATCTAACTGTCATTTTTCCATATAAAATTGACATTTAGACCTTACAGACGCGCGTAAGAAAAGTTACGTGATCGACCCACAGGCCCCTAAGAACTAGCGTGTCTTCATACGTGCTTTATATACTGTTAAAACCGTATTGAACGCCTTGTAAAACATATATTTACGAAAGTCGGAGATGTTCCTTTAAACCAAAAATAAAAATGTGCGTTACGGTTATCCCATCGCCTGACTAAGTAATTAACTGTCATACTCGATTTTGTCTTATTATATTCTTGATCAGGCGAAGGGATATTTAAAAAAAAACTACGAAACATGAATTCGCTCTAGGTTGAACTCAAAAACAGTTTTATTTATTAATTACGTGAGTTTTTATGACATGACAAGACAATTTACCGGGCCATGGGAAGAATAGCTCCCGCACAGTTAAACTCTGATAAGGCCATGGGATAATGTCAACCCACATCCTAATTCTGGTCAAACACAATAATGCATGAATATTTAGCAATGTTTACGATTACATTACCTTTCAACACTCAAAATCTACAACATATCAAAAAATTGTTTGACCTATGTACTTCGGTTTCATAGAAATTAAGGAAAGTGTTCGAATTTCGCCGTAGTTTACTGAAATTAGAGTTTAAATGAATTTAAACGGCTGCCAAAGATATATTACGCGTTTTAGAAGCGTGTTGTGAATGAAGATCTTAAAATACTATTTTCAGGGATTGACAAAATGTTTTATCGGAGATTTGGAGTTTAAACCTGACTATGGTAACCGATATAAGATGTGGGAGGAATATATCCCTTCGCCTGGTAAATGTTTAAGGAAAGTTTGTTTAATCTAATAAATATTCGCGATTACCGGGATTTGAACCTACGGCCACCAGCTTTGTATTAAATACTGATAAAGGCGCAGAGACGATATTTTTTAAACATGAATACTTATTGCTGAAAGCAGCGCGCATGTTGCCTCGGTAAATGCAAATCCAGCTGTCTGCCAGCTCATAAAGGATGATGTATGTCCGTTATAAACATTTTATTATGGCGTTCCTGGTTGCTACGACACGACACTCTATATAAATTCTTGTTTATACAGTATTAAATGTTCTATTTATTACTTTTACCTGCAGTAATATCTGCCACGACAAAGTAAACGAAAACATCTGATGCGACTCTATTTGTACAGCGTTTAGAGCTCGTGAATTTTAAGTGTTAATAAGTGATTCTTGCAACAGTTTGCTGTTACGTAAACCTACCTATCCACAGTTTTTACAATGGAGGTGTTGTGTGTGGTGCCACACGCACACGATGCTCATGTTACATCCGTAGTTAGACAGCATATGTCATAATCATAACTCCAACCTAATCGGTAGTGTCATTTAGGTATTACACACATTAAGTAGGTACATGGCAAACCTGCCAGGATTAAAACGTGTTTCTATGATACTTAAGTGTACATTAGATGCGCTAAAACGAATACAACATACAAAAAAAAATAACGACCACACATACGGACACACATTTACTAGTCAAATATAACAATAATTCATACTAGTATCACCTTGAAAACGAACCGGTAAACATAACCAGTCGAATTATTATTTAAAATAACAAATATTGATTTAAATTACATTTATTTCATTGTAAAGAATCTGAAATCATTTATTACATAAAATTTTCAAATGTATGCCTCAACGGTTGAGTGAGTAACAAAAAGGTGTACATGATTAGAAAATGATTTATGTGTGTTATTATATTTATATGGGTACCTACCAGTGACGGCGCGTGAGAATTGTGACTGGACAACCCGGAGCATAAAAAAGGGCGGTTTTTTGATGGTTTACGAGTTTTTTAATACAAAGCAAGAAATTTTAGGCAAGCCGGAGGTAATCGGCTTGTTTGGGCGCTCCGCCACTGGTACCTACCTAATCTAAATAAATAAGAAGTTTCATAAAGCATCACGCATACCCACTTAACCCAAAGGCAAATATTTTAAATATGCTAATAGGTTTAATAGACAGACTAAAATTTCAACTGTCTAACTATCACGGTTCATGAGACACACATCACACACACACACACACACACACACACACACACACACACACACACACACACACACACACACACACAGTCACAGACACACAGCCACACAGCCTGCACCCTGGTACAGCCTGGTGACAGACGGACAGACAGACAGACATTACGGATGGACAGCGGAGTCTTAGTAACAGGGTCCCGTTTTACCCTTTGGGTACGGAATCCTAAAAAATTACACTACGAAAAGGACGGACAAGTACCTACCTATAACAAATATTCGCTAACGAAATATCCTCGTTTTGTATAATTTGGAGGTATTTAAGAGGAAGTCAGACCATTTAACAAATGTTAATCATAAGCGCTAATAAGTATTAGCGTTAGTTGAATAGATAACAATAATTACAAAATATTATACCAATATAAATGTAATAGACCATTCCATTCCATCCATACGAGGAAGTATGTGCCCAGCAGACGGTTATAGGTACATATTCCTCATATAACATTACAATTTAAACAGACAAATTTCTCTCTACATTTCTTCGTTTATCTAGTATATCAAAGGGAGATATAGTAGAGATTACTTGCCACCATACCTATTGCCACGCAACATTAACACTTATGGTAACAGAACTATTGATCACTTACTTCCATCTATCTTAAATAACCTGCCCAAGAAATTATTACATGACCTCACCGATACCATTAGTAGTCATGAAAAATGTAAGAAGCTACTTAAAAAGTACTACCTAAGTTTAGATGAAGGTAAGTAGTAAATTGGAGTACATATTAGCAAATTGTTATATTATATTATACTTAAGTAAATTATGGAACGCGGGATGTACCGCGCGATCTCGCCAACTATTGCCTAAACCTTCCAGGTTTTAAATAGTGGCTTTTTGTGTAACACAGTAACTATGTAAACATAATTGTATTAAATAAATCAAAAAAAAAAAAAAAAAGTACTGTTTTACTTATTTCGATCATTAACTCTTTAACCGCCAGCATAGTCCGATTTATAAGACATAAAATATCCAGCTCATTTCTCCGCAGTCTGATAATTATGTAAGACAACGTTTTAATTAGCTATGCAAGCCTTAATCTGGGTGGTGTACTTTGGTGCCCGATGGAAAAATCCAAGCGGTTAAAGGGCTGCTTTTCAAACATAGCAACTGTTAGAATAAAAGCACTGGTCTACTAGATTATGATATAGGTATTCCACATTAAAATATACAAGCACGGACATTGAATCCTGTCTCGTTGTCATTCCCGTTGACGTTCCTTCAAGGAACGTCAACGGGAATGACAACGTCAATGAAGGAACTTCCTTCACACACACGCGGCAGACGCCATCTGACAGCCTCACTGAAGGCGCGTTCGGAAACACTGCTACACAATACACATGTTTTTGATATAGGTATTCCACATTAAAATATACAAGCACGGACATTGAATCCTGTCTCGTTGTCATTCCCGTTGACGTTCCTTCAAGGAACGTCAACGGGAATGATAACGTCAATGAAGGAACTTCCTTCACACACACGCGGCAGACGCCATCTGACAGCCTCACTGAAGGCGCGTTCGGAAACACTGCTACACAATACACATGTTTTTGCTTTCAAAATGGTTTTCTTTAAAATCGCATGACGACTAACGCACGATTTTTCTAGTCCTATCTGGAATCACCATCATAAATTTAAGAGTTAGACTCCTGTCGGTGTAGCTCCCTACATCTGACTCTGTCTAAGGCCCCCTTGACCTCTAGATACGACGTGACTGCTACTTTTACTTTTATTTGTTTCATGTAACTTAATCCCGGGTCTTCCCCTTCCTCGCTCGCCTTCTATCTTGCCTTCTATGTTATTAATAAAAGCTTCATGTCGCATAAGGTGACCAAACATTTGCCCTGTCCTATTCTCTATCGTTTTTATCAGTTTCCTTTTCTCTCCTACTCTTCTCAGCACTCCTTATCTGGAATAGGGTATATAATAGGACACAGGGTGTAAAAGTGTAGCCAGGTGATTATTTAGTAAATATAACATATATCAAAACTTTGATTTGACATCGAAAGAACGTTTCCCAATGAGTAAAATCACATCAACAACTTTTTGAAAATAAAACTAGAAAAATCTGAATATTAAATTAAGACGCTCCCATACATTTTGTCCCGTAAATTCATAAAAAATAACGTGTACGCTGAGCGAATACCACCTAGCAGAGCTATTAAATAATCGTAGACGCCTTGCCATTGCTTTAATTACAACGCAAATAATAAATGTTCCATTAGAAAAAAATGAAGAGCGCCCGTCAATGTATCATACGACAAGGGCGACACTTCAAGCAGCAGCTGTAAACAAAAAAAAAACTCCAAAAAAAAACGTTGCATTTTCTTTATTTCATAGAAATATAGTTTTGTTCAAAGTTCAAAGTATTTTTTTGTCAAAACACAGGTTATAAAGATGGTATAAAATGCTACTTTATTATAGTTCAATCGTGTAAATAATTAGTCTTAAATATTTGTATATCTTAGGCTTCGGTTACACGCTAATTCTGGCGTCAGTTCAGTCTTACGGTAGAGAAATAACAGCCTCTCAAAGATTGTTTTATTTACTGAATAATCGCCTGGCTATACTTAACGGTTACATCCTGTATATAGATAGCTGATGATGATGACATTGATGACACCTGTCAAGCATCTCGCATTCATTAAATGAGAACACATTTTTGTACATCGCTGGTGAAATTGACCCTTACTCTCAGCCCGAACCTGATAACTGATGTTTAATTGAAAAGAATGACGCCTGTCTGCCAGTGCCACCTGTCACTTCTGTCACTGTCAGTGTCAATGACGCTAGTGTGCTGTTACGGATCGCGCAGGAGTGAAATGGCTGCGTTCATAGACCACTGGACAATATTATTATATTTTATGTTCTATTTTTAATTTCGTTAATTGTCCCTTCTCGTGTTTAATTAAGTTTATATCATTATTTTGTTTGTTATCCACCGTGAACTCACTCGACGGTTCTATCGGAAGACCAGCGCTGGCAGCAATGCCAGCATTATGCTGAGATAGAACCGTTTCGTGACAAACGCTGTGTGTTGTTTGTCTCGAATAAATGTTTCTTTCTTTCTTTCTTTATAACTTTTTCAACGCTCTGTCAAAGAGACAAGTTCCACACGCCTAATCAACAAGAGATTTAGTGCGGAGTTAAACCTTATATCAATGCAAGAAGGTTGCTATCGCGCTGAGCTCCTTGACGGATATATCAGTCGTTGGCGTTAAACCTGCGGTGCGTATATATGCGTCGTTGGCATCGAAAAGGTTAACGTCAATATTTATTCAAATTGTCATCATCCTTTTAGCGTTATTCCCGGTTGTGCCCTATAAAAGCCCGGGGTCCAATAGGCACTAGTTTTATGAAAGCGACTGCCATCTGACCTTCCAACCCAGAGGGAAAACTAGACCTTATTTATGAATATGTATTGGAATTTTAACCCAATTCTTACTTCTTAGTCGAATTGACACCTTAGTCTACCTCCCAGAGAGTCACTTAAGAAAATGCGTAAATCGAATACATCAGAGGGTCATCCCTCTAACGGACTCTTTCGAACGTACGTTATGAAAATTCAACTGTCATTTTCCCATACATACAGCGGTGGCGGCGCGTGAGAATTGTCACTGGACAACCCGGAGCATAAAAAAGGCCTGTTTTTTGATGATTTACGAGTTTGTTAATTTTATATTATTAATTTTAGGCAAGCCGGTGGGAATCGGCTTGTATGGGCGCTCCGCCACTGACATACAGTGACATTTAGTACCTGACGCACGTTCAATGCGTTACGTAATCGACCAGAGTGTTAATCACGTAACGTTCCGAACGCGCGTTAGGACAATTCAACTGTCATTTGTCCAAATAAGTTTATTGACATTTAGAACTGTACCTAACGCACACAGTCAACCAATTTGATTCCTAGGACATCATAGAACCTTGCCGTTGTAAATGCTATGTCAATACGGGTTTCTAGGATTATTGCGTCGCTATGTTAGCAGTTAAAATTACTGGGTTCTACGTTGGCCTAGGAATCAAATTGGTTGACTGTAGGTACAATGCGTTACGAAGGTGGGCATTTTCAATAATTCGTGTACCCAATTAGCGTGAGTTGTTAAACAAAAATTAACTCCGTGTCAGTTTTGTGACGACAATTAAGTATTCAATTTGTATAAAAAATTACTTATTTCTTTTCAATTTATAAATGATATGCATATACACGTTATTTAAATGTGAAACCAGTTCATTTTCACATCATTTGTAGGCTTAACTTTCGTCACAAAACTGACACTGACTTAATTTTTATTTAACAGCTCACGCTAATTGGGTACACGAATGATTGAAAATGCCCAGGTACCTAATCGACCAGTATCTGAAAATCAATTATCTGGGCGTCTCGTCTATCGCGAATCGATTCTAGTCCGCACCTTCACGTTTGTCACTACTTGATTAAAAATCGAATTGAATTTGATTATCGATGGCTACTCTTAATTAATAATTTGCGAGTTATCGGCTCTTTTCAGTGTGTCGTGGAAAATCTGCCGTTTAGTAAGATGAAGGCTGTTTTGGGAGCTTTATTGTTAAGAAGATAATTTGCTTTTGAATTATTCCAGTTGTTCTTTTAACAACGCCAACCTAAATGTAATCGTGGGTGATTCCGTAGCTTCATATGATATTGATATAAATTAGGAGATTCTTCTAGTGAATTCTAAGTAGGTAGGTATATAGGTATGCTAAAAATATTCCTGCTTGAGAAAAAAACACTGTTTTGTCACTCATCTACGCTACAATAGGAGGAACATGTGTTTGCTAACAGAAAGCTTCCTTGAAATTTTCTGCTGTTTTGATCAGCATTTGTTGAAAATAGGATAGTTAGATAAATATCCCACGAACTCATTAAAGTCAACAGAAAAATTGTCACTTAGATAGGTACATACCATTACTTTTATTTATTAGTTTCTTCATCATATACAGAGTGAAGAAATATATTAGTCATTATTGTATTTGTAAAAAAAAATAAAAAAATAAAGATTACACAATCATACCTAATTCAGAGCTTTAAGTATAGTTTTATCCAGTCAATAAATACAAACAATAGTAACACATTGTCGTAATACTTAATTATTTATATGATATACTGCGTTTTTAGGGTTCCGTACTCAAAGAGTAAAACGGGACCCTATTACTAAAGACTCCGCTGTCCGTCCGTCCGTCCGTCCGTCCGTCCGTCTGTCTGTCACCAGGCTGTATCTCACTGATACCGTGATAGTTCCAGCTGAAATTTTCACAGATAATGTATTTCTGTTGCCGCTATAACAACAAATACCTACTAAAAACACAGAATAAAATATTTTTTTTATAGATAATGGTACGGAACCCTTCGTGCGCGAGTCCAACTCGCACTTGGCCGGTTTTTTTTAGTCACAATGACTTTCTACTCGTTTTGCATTTTCATGTTTCCGTTGAAACACCCTCGTTCATACCTACTACTTACCAAGCCTAAAACAATGTGACATAGAACGTCGAACGTAGATCCTGAAGCACCTGCCACATCACTACAGAATCTGTTGACAGACAAAGAGGCAGACAACAGGGATCATCCCATTGGTGAATCCGCTGCAAAGCCACGCCCAGCGCCGGCGGCGGCCAATCACACGCGCTCGCACAGATCTTGAACGTTATCTTGTTATCTCCTCTCTCACTTGCCTTGTGAACGCTATTTTCAGACAGTAAAAATGCGACGCGAAAATAGACTGGAAAGTTACATTGCGCATTCTCACGCGAAAGGGTTTTCAAACGTGCAAAGCTAATCATTGATGATATTTATTGTTGCAGCTAGATTGACTCTTGATTGACATTTATGAACTTAACATTTAATACTGAAAGCAATATACGCAATTTTTATGTTTACTGTGACTTCTGACTTAGACACACGAGCCTGCTAATATAATAGCATGCTACGGCCGATTAAATATAAAACGATAAGATCGATTAGATATTGTAGAGACGTATTTAATTCACTTTTCCTAATCTACATAATGTTTCGATTTACCGGCCAGTTTAACTTGACAGGTTAAAATCAAGGCTAATATTATAATAGCATGTCTAAGGCTAGTCTTCGTCGGTATATTTATTAATACAGTACTTTTATTCCAACCTTTGATAACCAGAGGGTCTTTGTTATGAGCAGACCAGTTATAAAGTAGCTGTGTAATAGTGTTGTTATAACTACCAGTTTCAACTCAACTTGAAAGTTGATCCTAACTTCGCTCATTGTTTTTGTAATCGACAACTCGACAAGTTTACTGTTCGAGAATCGATGACATTGGAATAAACTCAATAAAGTTACCTAACGATAATAAATAAAATGATTGACTGTTTCACTCGGACGTTCAGCTCAGCCTTAACAATGGGTTCTGAGAAATTTGCTTTGAAAAAAGTGAACACGGAAATGTTTTCACATAAATCAGAAAGCGTGTTAATATTAACGTTTGCGGCATAATTGACATAAAACTTTGCCGAATTGTTTTTATAATATAGTCAAAATAATGTTTTCATTGTGTAATATCTGATTAAACATTATCTATTGAAAAGCGAGCATTTTCAGTCGGTAACCTTGCATTAGACCTCGAAACGCTTGCGTGAAAGAGAGGGGTGTAACACAAAGACACGGCGGGGCGGGGGGGGGGCGCGGGGCGGCCCGGGAGAGGGTATGTGATTCGGGATTCTAGGGATGAGCTGGGTCTCGCTTCCTCTCGCGTTACTCTGGTACCACTCGCCAAGCCGGCCGCACATGTCGTGTCGGCTTGTCACCGCGGTCGGATACCGAAACACGCGCACATCCCTTCGGACATCCAGTTTTCAATTTAGAAATATATGACGTGTTCATTTTTTTCTTGTAACGGGCTTTATTCCATTCTGAAAGTGCGGTGATGAAACAATTGATGATCTGTGGACTAGTAAAGGCTACGCATTTATTTTAATACAATAATAAAATCAAATGATTTTATTAATTATCGCGGCGAATCGAAATATTACTTGCTAATTAGTTCCGATTAATATTTTCGAGTTTTTCAATCCGTGGAGTTAGTAAATCCTGAAATTTTAAAATTAATGTAATTTATGAAGCGTTCCTGAAAAAGTGAAAGAATTACATTGGACTATGCTAAAATCTGATCAACACGAAAGTTAACTGTGGCTGTGTAGCATGAAGATGTCTGGTGAGTTATTCCTACTCTTTAGCACGTAATACTCCTATCTGAATAAGCGTTTGCTAACTAATTAAGGTGTTCATTGTTACTGTTAATTCAATTTTATCTGCATATACATTTGGTATATATTCCCGTGAAGTTTTATACTTGGAGAGGTATTCATTATGACCTAATTAATGTCTTGCTATTGTTTTGATGACTTCCTTTTGCTTTTAGCACAAGATAATGTTGCAAAAATATTTTTCTAATTAGATTTTAATATTTTTATTTAGTGGATTGAAGTAATTTAGAGTTCTAAATGCACACTTATAAATTTAATTTCAATTAATCAATACATTTTATGATTGTTCTTCTAAAAAAACATTTTTAATGATTAACTTTGTCGAACTGAAAAAAATGCGATGAAGCACAAGTTTACAACATTCACAACCCTTGACATAAATACGATAAATGTGCAGGTTTACCAAACTTAAGCATAAACAAATAACCCTAATCTGAACATCTATGTTTTTTCGACCATCTCAAGCGTTATCTGTGGATCTGTCAAGTGCGTGCGAAAACGCGATGGCATGTGGATATTTTTTTAAATTGGGATTTGGCATTGAGATATTTTACTTTTAAATTTGTTGGCTGTTTGACTGGTGCACGGTTTCGGAGGTGCTAGCTTTTGACGGGCGCCGACTATTTTACAATATTTGTATTAGACTATTGTTAGTTTGTTATAGGGAAGTGCGAAAACGATAACGGACGCTTTGAGACGTTTTGAAGTGTTATAACTTGGAAAAAATACTATTCGTTTCATTATCATCGAGTGATAATTAGGTACATAACTTTTTAAATATTTAATTAAATTATTAATAATATAGCACAAAACAAATAGGTACCAAGAATACACTTTTATTAGGCATTTTAATATTGTTACCTACCTGTCGACCGTTTTAGGTAGCTGCGGAATGACCGCCTTTTGTAGGTGCTTGAATCTTTTTTGTCATACAAATTTTAATTGTACATTTTGGTACCTAGTTACCTATAAGTGTACAATATCTGCATTACGAATATTTCGCGATAATGTTTTAGTGGCTTTTCATATTTAATGTAAAAAAAATATATCCAGTACCTACCTGGATATTATTTTCTTAGATAAGGCAATAGGTACCATAACCCACAATAGATACATGCATGCATGTACAAAAAAAAATTGTTGGCTGAGTTTCAGGTAATAATCGGTTGATAAACCGTGACTCTACTTCCTAAACTAACCTAGATAAAACTTTTCAATGTCAGTTTTATTAAATATCGGCCACCTTAAATGACTTAAACCATAAGTGTTCAATAGGCACTGCAGAATTGATGTTATCTTCTACTGAAAAATCCTTGTCCTTCAGGTGGTTGCTAACCGAAGGTGGTCGCGTAACCGGCATAATGATACTGCTGATAAAATCAGAAAAAAATTTCCTCGTCAGCTTTAATCACATTGACATACAGCACGATCACCGAGTCGCTAATATACCTACTTATACGTGATACCTAATTGAAGTAATTTTTGATCATATAAAGCGACTCTATGTATATGCCATACGAATAATAATAATTATAACATTGACATAAGATTGAATTTTAATTGGCTTGTTGAAAAGGTTTTTTTTTACTTAATCTGACCTCACGTTTCTAATATTAGAGTAAAAACGCCCACGGAGAACTTACCGACGCGACGGATTAATATCTCAACGTGTTCGTCTGAATTAAAGATTCAATAAATTGTTGAATCTCATTATATTTCCGTTTAATTTATTGAGGTATATTAATTGGTTATCGGGTTGTAGCTAGGTATTATTATTAATTATATAAAAAAATAGGGGTACATCGGATAATATTCCGAAAGAATATAAGCAGATTATCTTATTCTTCAGCGATGTATTTTAGGTATCTAGGTACACATTTATTATCCATATTGATATTATAATTTATATGAAAGTAACGCAGTCTTCACCCGTTGATTCTGTTTCGACAGAGAAAGTTAAAATCCCGGAGGCAATACGATACATTTTAACCTTAAAATCAGCAAGTAAATAAATTTCATATCATTTTAAACACTTCCTAAACGGGTTTAAAATGGAATATAACTTTTAATTAAGTTCTTCAGCATGAAAAATTATAAATGTTGAGTCGGCCACATATGGATACAACACTAAGAAAAGTAAGAAAAATAGAAAGTAAACACGGCCTTTTGTAAATATTGTTTATTTACATAAACTGACAGACGTATTGTGTCAAATGTGGTTTTTTTTATTGACAGAGACGTCAGTATTACTTGCCATGTTCTTTTTTACTTCAGAAAAGTTTATATACAAACTTATTTTCCCATATTCGAGATGTTGGGAGAAGAATGAGGTTTAATTAAATCCATTAATTGTCGTGGACCTCATAGACGGCTTTGTTAACCTTACTTAGTACAATGCCGTATAGGCGCAGATAGGTTCCGCCTCATTTCCAGGATAAAGATGTAGAAAACGAAACTCGATTACAAAATTTTCTTTTCGGATGGCCGGGGACTCCCATTGGTGACTTTGTTGACCTGAATTGAATACCATCTAAATTATTTCAGGTTCAGATAATTATATTTTGATTACAGGTAGGAGGTTGGTTATATAAATTTTGTAATTAAACGAGCAGTACATATATATATATTTGCAATCACGTTCTCGGAAACGGCTCTAACGATTTCGATTACATTTGGAATACAGGGGTTTACGGGGGCGAGATATCGATCTAGATAGGTCTCATGTCCGGGAAAATTCGTTTTCTCCGTATTTTCTCCTCGCCCAGGGACTAAATTGTAATTTGTCAAAACGATATGACTTTATACTGGAAAACATAAATTAGTAGATATTTAACTATTTAGCGGTACCGTGAAATGGGGTTAATTTGATCAATTTCAGAATTAAAACGTCTGTAGGTACCTCCCTAAACGTTAATCCAAAAAAATAAGGAAAAAAAATGCAAATATAGGTTTTTGGTCCTCTATTGATTGCACCGACAAAAAAAAAGATTATTAATGTATCTCTTAGAAAAAAAATATTAAGTCTGTGATCAACTTTGTACTGACATCGGGGTTACTTTAAAACCCTCCTTATTTTTAAAGGATTATGATAGTGACAGCAATAAGGAAAAAAACCGGCCAAGTGCGAGTCGGACTCGCGCACGAAGGGTTCCGTACCATTATCTATATAAAAAAAACTATTTTATTCTGTGTTTTTAGTATTTGTTGTTATAGCGGCAACAGAAATACATCATCTGTGAAAATTTTAGTTAGGTATCAGTGAGATACCGCCTGGTGACAGACAGACGGACGGACGGACGGACGGACGGACAGCGGAGTCTTAGTAATAGGGTTTTTTTACTCTTTGAGTACGGAACCCTAAAAACACTAGAACATAAAAAAAAATCCGTTCAGAGGCTTAGGATTTATAAAGGTTTATGTGCCTTTGGGGTTACTTTGACAAAGAAAAAAAAGGGTATTTATTTTATATTAAATAAGGCTATCATTCACATAAGGATAACATTGCACATTGCACGTAGAACCGATGGCCGTTGGGGCGGAAAGGTTCTCGAGTGGCGACCACGTACCGGAAGGCGCAGCATGGGTAGGCCCCCCACAAGGTGGACTGATGACCTGGTAAAGGTCGTGGGAGTCCGCTGGATGCGGGTGGCGCAGGACCGCTCATTGTGGCACTCTCTGGGGAAGGCCTATGTCCAGCAATGCACGTCTTTCGGCTGATATGATGATGATGATGATGAGGGTATCAGTGATCAAAGTATACCCTCAGAAGTGATCAACGATTATCTAATAAAGCAAATGGCCGTCAAGGTTGTGATTTGCAACAGTATTTGATGTTATAGCCAGATGCAGATAAAATTAATGTATTTACTATACTGAAAGTTTTACCTTAGAAGTTATACAAGCTATTAAAAGTCCGTAAAATGAGTACGCACGTATTTAATTTTTTTTTTAATTGATCGGCGTGCCCGATCCCATGACTGGTAAAGACACACGTGACGTTCAATGCTTTCAATCGTAAAAAAAACCAAACGATGCGTTCAGAAATCGTATAAAATAGAGTTTAAACATGAAGAGAAGTTTTGATCAATGTAAACCCAGGAATTAAAGTAACCCCAATTCACGGTACCTATAAATTGCATGTGCCGATACTAATAATAAACAGGTGTAATATCTGTAAAATGTAAGTTTGTAGGTTGGGGGTAATCTCAGAAACTATACCCATCCTATTTTAAAAACCCTTTGTTCAGTAGGTAGGTTATATGTATATATGTATGTAAGCACTTTATTGCACACAAAACAGGTTAAAACATAAACATGATACTTATGTAAGATTAAAGTAGGTACAAAGGCGAACTTATCCCTATAAGGGATCTCGGGGGGAATATAAGGGATATTTAGATTGGCCCTACAGGATTAATTATGTGCTATATTTTATATCTTCGCTCCGCCTAGATTCTTTGTATACGCGGCGGAGCCGTGCGGGTAGCTAGTTTTATAAATTACAAAAATGTATAAAATGAGGTGAAAGAATATTTGAAATCGGAAACTTAAAAAAAAAAAAACTGTTTATTTCTTAAAAATATACTTAAATTTGCATCAGTTATAGCTTTAATCTTTTAATTTTAAGATTTTTATTTTAACTAGTTCCGGAGAGTACGTACACCCTTCATACAAACTCACAAAGCTCGAATTTCACTTTTATTGCACATACTTTTCTTCTTAATAATTTTAGTAGGTACCTAATAGTACCTAGCTCAGACAAAATTCATCTTCAAGCGCATGTTACGCAAGCATTTATCTGACAATTTACGCGACGAATTATTCTTTATAGTGTTTCTTACTTTTGTATATTAGGTAGGTAATAAGTATATATGCAGGTAAGTGTATTACAAAAAGTATTTATGTACCTAAGTTTATTGTTTCATAATATTATATATTAATTAGTATTTATTAAGTGATGCCAACTATAGTCCACTACTCCAATTATGGTCCAAAAGTAAACTTATTCGTTTCTATCAATACCGATTTCGTATTAGTCATTTTATAAGTTTTTATTTGAATTTGTTATTATATTGCCTTTCTTTAAGTTCACCCATGTAAATATTTAGTCCCCACCTGAGCAAATAATATGATATAATTGATTTCGACCATAGTTGGGTGACCTGGACTATAGTTGTGTATTTTTACTACCCTGCACCAAAAACGTTTCTTTTTGCCCCAGTTATAGACTGGTAGGGCAATTCCGTCATTTGTAGGTACCTTCTTTGTGGAAAAGTATAAATAAATTGTAGTAAGTGTAGGTAAATACATTACAACGCTTTCCAATCACACTCTCAGACAAGTGTACACGTTACTTGTAAAATACGTTTCTTCACTCATTAATTTAACCGTTTCCTGTCCTTTACAAATGTTGGTCGCGGTAGAAAGCGCGACTTTCCGCGAACGGTCACCTTTGTATGGCTGAATTCATCTATTTAGTCACTTCACGTATGTCCGATGAGGCATGCACTTTGCACGCCTGCTCACCACGCTATCTGCGTTCCAACCACTCATTAGACAAGCTATTTGCATCTTTAATACTTCAGACTTGAGGCGTGTGTATAGTTTGTTTAATTTTAAGTTTATGTTGGTGAGTGTTTTACGATACAACATAAGTCGGGCCGTGAAAGACGAGTGACAGTAAACCCTTATTGTCAGTCTGTGTGACGAACTGGCTAAATTAGCGTGCCCGGGGGTCCGCGGACGCGAAGGTGACGATCTTGCAAATAATCATTTTAATAAATAAATAAATATTAGGGGACAATCACAGATCGATCTAGCCCCACAGTAAGCTCAATAAGGCTTGTGTTATTGGGTACTAGGCTCAGAGCATAGAATACTAGAGAGAGGACAAGCCGCCGGCGGCCGTGTCGCAGCTGTATGCTCAATGGGCATACACTGCCATACTGTGCACGCGTGCTGATCGCAGAGAATGTTACGTTTTTTCCCAAAATGCCTGATATGATGCGCGTTTATTGTCAAATAAGCGTGTAGGTATACAAGAGTGTGTGTTTTAGATGTGTGCGTGCTTTGTCTTGTCAATTACTTGGGCGTTGTGTGGGTTAATGTACTTGCGACAGGCTCACTCTATACAAATCGGCCGCCATGTCCGATCTCCTTATATTCATACATCTGTGGTACTAGGCGATGATATATCTAATAGATGTAAATACATATATTATATGTAGGTATGTATACATAGAAATCATCCAAGACTCAGAAACAAATATTCATGGTCATCATACAAATACTTGCCCTTACCGTCACCGTCACTAATACCCACTAGGTTAGCCTAGTGGGTATTAGTGACGCGTTTCGGTCGTCGTTTAAATATTCAATTTCGTCGTTTACATAAATTTAACAATATATTTAAATACCTACCTATGTCATGTTGTCTTTTGTAATCATTTGAAAATAATGTACCTATGTTAACAGAACTTACTGAACAATGATTAAAAAAAAACATTATAGGTAAGTATTTTATTACCTATCAATATTTTAGTAGGTAGCATTTATAGGTAAATTTAAATAAAATTTACTTTATCAGAAAATCGAGCGCATAAAAATAATATGAATTATTAACTATGCATTTACTATGACGTGCGTTCATCTGTTTTTTATAATATTTTTCCTGCTAAAAAGGAAATACATAATCAAATTAGGCACTTTTACTTTAACAGGTCATTTAGGTACATAAGTCAACCATATACGTAAAACTGTGAATACTAGGCATCCGTCACGTTCCATATTCTTTTCACAACGTGATAAATGTTTTATCTGCAACGACAAACGAATAGAACGCGACCATTGTAATCGTTCCGAGCTGTTATTCGGAACGCGCTAATGCGCCTCACCTCAACCGTCACGCCTACCGAAACTAGACCTCACGCATAGTTCCTACGAATCGCGGTGTCAAGATTGATTTGTGGGTGAACTGTGAAGCGAGGTTAAAACAACTTAAAGAATAGCGGGGCTGATCATTCAAAATTTAAACAGGTAATTGTGTGGTAGTTACGAAACTGTTGACTGTTGGTTGACCGCGTTAGGGTGGGTCAGGGATCAGATACCAGTATTGATACGTTCTATTTCGTTCTTTGGTTTATGATATCATTTTTGATCGGGCAATCTAATAATACGAAAATGTTACCGAAAAGCTTAGCCTAAAATAATTCAAAATATTAGACTACTTCGGGGATTTTTGAAAAAACCGGTTTCGACCCCTGCGTTGGGGATATCCACCACCTGTGCGAGCTAGCGGAGCTGTGTGAAGAAATAATCCACCAATGGTAAGAAATGTCTGAGCGAAGCTAGCAGTGGGAACACCTTCTTTTCGCAACTAACGTATGGCAAACTGATTCATTTCCCAAACTCTAAAACTGTAAATATTTCAGGATTTATTTCAGGGCCATCGTGTAGAACCCTATCTTAGGTTAGGTTAGGTTAGTTTATACAAATCCTGAAATATTTATCAGTTTCAGAAATATTAAGAGGTTGGGAAATGAAAAGATGCGAAATGAATCAGGTTGCCAAACGTTAGGTTGGGAAACATTAGTGAACCCTAGCAGTGCTACTCACCCTTAGGATCCCAATGTTAAAATGCAGTCATCCAACCCAATAAGGTAGCGGAGGTCCACTTCGTTAGTTACATTATTAGCTTAGATTAGAAGAAAAAGAGAATTCTCGAATCTCGACCTACGGCTATGGTTCGGGATGTGGATAGGTACAGTCGCCATCACATACATCGGAGCAAACAAGCACGTCACAAACATCGAAACACACCTCTATTTTCAAGGCATTAGGGTGCATGTGCCGATATTTTTGAACACCTATAGTGTACCTATGTATGTGATGGCGACTGTACCTAAGCAGAAATAATTTTAAGAATACGTGTAGGTAATTCACATTTCATCATCATCATATCAGCCGAGAGACGTCCACTGCTGGACATAGGCCGATCGCATCAGAAATGAGGATATCCGCAGCAGAACCAAGGTAACCGATATAGCCCTCCGAATTCACATTTATTTGAACCTTTTTCTTTGTTTCTACACAATTTGAAAGCTGCAATCAGCTCCACTCCACTCCACTCGCAGTTCACGGATGTTCTTATTTTAAATCTGGCCAGTTTCTGCGGAAACCGGACACTTTAACGGCGACTCGTCTCGTCCGCATTGTCCGCTCACGCAGCGACGACCGCGCCACGGCTAATTTGAATTTGAAAATGGAATCCTGAGCTTCGCTGAGTTACTGAATACGTAGCGTGGCTTAGTGATGGCGTAATATTATGGGGAAATAGTACTTCGGTGCAAGACCTACTCATCTTACAGAAAAAATGTATCCGCATAATAACAAACATAAAACAGACCGATAGCTGCAAGCCGTATTTTAGAGACTTTAAAATATTAACCTTACCTGGCATATATATCCTAGAATCGTGTAAATTTGTTAAAGCACACCCAGATTTCTATTCTAAAATTGGAGACGTGCCCCGCCGTTATGAATCCCGTTCAAAAAATAACTTATTATTACAAACAACATCAAAGCTAGCGTTACACCAAAAAGGACATTATCCCATGTTAATAAAGATCTATAATAAGCTACCTGATCATATGAAGAATGAGCCTAATAACAATAAATTTATTAATACTTTAAAAAAATATTTAGTGGCAAATGCTTATTACACAGTAAATGAACATTTAAATCGTAATGACTAGTATTAAGAAATCGCAAATGAAATAATTGTCTATAGTTTAATTTTGAACTACTTACTTAGTGTATTGCAGTGCCCTTACAGGGTTGTGTTAAGACATACCAATATGTAGCTATAAGATCTTTTGTACACACAAGGCAATGCTTAAATGAATTATGAATAAGAATATGGTTCTGAAATCGTGATGGTATATACCTATCTCAAATATGATTCTGAAATCGATTTTGATATATATAACTAATACTATATGTACTAACTACTTGATATCGATTCAGAATTTAACATCGGTTAAGTACCTACAATAAAAATAATAGAGCAGCTACCGATTAGTGCTACAGTGACGTCTTGGATAGCTTGGGTCTGGTTCCCAATCGAGTCAACATGTACAGTTAACTTGGTAAAAAAGTCTTAGTTGACTGTATAATACAGGTTGGCCCATTTAGATCGGTCAGTATGGGAAAGTCTGAAACTATAAGACATACGAAGATCTCTTCCAAGGAACCATGTCATTGATTTTAGTAACAAGAAAAACTGCATTCATACATTTAAAAAAAAAACTTGTTATCAGCTCGGGAATCGAGCCAACACTAGGTAGTAACAAAAAAATAAAACTAACACTAGTATTTCTATTTAGATATCGATTGATTAGGAGGTACCTACCTATTAAGCAGTAAATGTTACCTACTATGAAACATGATGTCTAAAATGAATAAAATGCATTGTTTTCATATACTTTAATTTATTTTAGTATGAGTTTTCGAAACAGAATGTTGTAGGTAGGTCCTACTTATTGAAAAAAAATGGTGGTCTGAGTACAAGTTTTAATTATTTTACAATGTATGAATGCAGATTTTTTTGTTTACTAATATCGATGACATGGTTTCATAAGACCGTATTATCGATCTTCGTATGTCTTATAGTTTCAGACTTTCCCATACTGACCGATAGAAATGGGCATATATATATATATATATATTATATATATACATATAAGATCAGCTTTTAGGGAATAACTATAATTCGTGTGATTGTACAATTTTAAAAACAATTTCTTTGTTTTATGCATCCTCATGAATGAATTGAAAACTACAGTTTATTGATAACGCTTACACTTCCTACATAAGTATGACAGGTGATAAACTCGCCAAACGAGTCCAAATAAAGGGATTCTTTAAGACGCGTTCACACATCCTGGGCATTGTCGGATGCACCTTTGTGATGTTAAGCAGTTATCATTTCGTTTGTAATCGCATTGTATTACGCCTTTATCGAGCGTATAATTCCCGTTTTTTCACCGCCACGTGCTAAGGAAGACAAATGGACGAGATAGGGGTTGTTCTAACAAGTATATTAGTAGTAATAGGGGGTCTAATGATTTATAGAGTGTCTCTTTCAGTTATTTGCAAAGGGGATGCGTTTTATTGATGACACGCGTTCGTACGGATGTTAGGTTTCCGTCTGCAAAATTTATGAATTCATATTTGTTATTTTAGTCGATATCGTAATTTGTAGTACTAGGTGGTGTAGGTGTGTAGGTGTATAATATATTATTACCTACTTTAAATATTATTTTTAACACGAGATTTAACGTGTAAAAATACACACTACCTAACATGGAAAATGAGATAAAACCTTATTTTCCATGTTTATCCTGCATTTTAATAATGATGTTAATAATTTATAACCAAAGTCAAACTCGAAAAAGAACGATGCCAAATGATTATTGCAGTTTAAAACTGAATTATCCTGTAAACGAGGCAAAATCAATCGTCAAATCGGCAAATATGGAAAAAAATTCCTTTTGCTGATAACGTGAAATATAACTACACTAGATATTTAATGGCGTCTGAACATTATAATCACCATATAACTTTCTCAAATAATTAATCACACCTAAGACAAAGCAACAGTGCTACTATAAATGATAATAAACATAGATAAAATAATATTAGGGGACAATCTTACACCAATCGGATTAGCCCCATATAGTAAGCTCAATAAGGCTTGCGTTACGGGTAGGTACTAGACGACGATATATTTTATAGATATAAATACTTAAATACATAGAAAACATCCAAGAATCAGAAACAAATATTCAATGCTCATCACACAAATATTTGCCCTTACCGGGATTCGAACTCAGGGCCTTCAGCTTCGTAGACAGCGTCACTTACCCACTAAGCTACCCGGTCGTCAAACTCGGTCGTACTATAGTGAGCAGATGTTTATGATTCAGACCGTACCTACTCGTACTCGCACTTGGCTGTTGCTAAGCCGACAAGGCAAATGTTCAGGACTTGCATCTCGGAGGGATGCTCTGAGAGACAGAAGACGAGCGGAAACTCTTTGTCGACGGCGGAAATACGAATAATGAGATCACCGTCTTGCACGTCTTCATTATTTTTTAGCTGTTTTGGTTTAAATAATAAGCAAGTGCCATTATTACATGTATGACGTGTACTATAATCTAAAGGCATATTAAATTAGTTCGGATAGTTCAGCTACTAAATAACTTATAATGATAAGCGGCAATGTCACCGACAAAATGTCAAATATTGTTGTTTCATAGGCTAACAAAAAATTAATTATAATGGTGCTTTCGTGTCACAATACAAGGCTTTCTTCGGATGGAACCCGTGATCGAAATTAGAAGGCGTCAAGCTATGATTTTTTTTTATCTGCAGTTATAAAAAAAATCTAACCCGGCATTTATGTTGTATAATGTCTAATAAGAGTAGGAATAAGTATATTTATTTATTTTCTACTCTTTATTGCACAAAATAATTTTACTCTTTATTAAACGTAACAAATGCGTATTAAATACTACATGGCATTCTCTACCAGTTAAACCTTCAGGCAAAGCGGACAATATTGTGGATTGTGTGTATTATCTCACACGAACATTGTTTTGGCTACGTAATAGGTTAAGGTTGTTAATTGACACTGAGACGGTATGATAATTAGTTGTTTCTTTTGTCCACAGCAGGCGACAGCCAGGAGTCAGGCAGCCCACCGCCGAGTCCGACCGACTCTGCGACATCTGAATCGCCGCCCACCTTAGTTCACATCAAACAGGAAACTATGCCTCCCGGCGTAGACGCTAAGGACTATTATAGCACGCTCGATTATCGCTTATCGGATACCTATCTATCTCCTAACTTCGCAGAATTTGGACGTGGCTACCTACCCGGTAATTTGGAACTGCCGAGGTATGACACGAAAAACCAAAGAGAAAAAGAGAGAGGAGCGAAAACCGATGTTGCCGATAGTGAATTGAATTTGCCGATAGAACTGTCGATAAAGAATGGTGGTGTGTTCGCTAGAGTTAATGTACCAAGCGGGACGAAGTATGGACCTTTCATCGGGAAGTACAACGCTACAGAACCGTTGGACACGAGATATGCTTGGGAGGTGAGTTTCAATTAGTGATGACAACGCTTCTAGCATCTGGTTAAGTTGAGGATAATATATCGCACTGGGTGACGATAGCCCACTTGTTTCAGTACGACTCAAGTGTGAAATTGAAGTGTCAAAAAACGAGCGGTTCGTTCATAAATTACGGTACAACTGCAGCGTTACCGAAATGTTGGGCACGGATGCAATAAAATGTTGATTTTATTGATGTTTGAAGTAGTCCGGTTTTTTGGTATCTTTTTTTATGCAGTTTTTAGGTGTCATATTTTGAAAACACAAGCCCTTGTTCCAAGATTGTTTATGGATACCGATGAGTTAGTTAGCATTTTAGTAACGAGGTTATTGACTTGTTACAAATTTTTTTTGTAATGATTATTTATCTTCAACGTCTGGTGTATTCTATATCAACTTAACTTATTTCGCTTCGGTAAATCTTTATTGAGATTTAGGACTATTGAGCGATTCCACACACTCATTGAAGATGAATCGGATCCAATGCACAATGAGTCCTTATCTATGAGCATCTATACCGTGTTAAAAGCAACTTCAGTCATTCGAAAATAGCTCTTATTGCCTGTAGTATTAAGTTCGGTCACAATTTATCCTATATTGCACAAATTACTCGAGCGAGTGCACTTTGAATTTGCAATGGGCGTGGCGCGTATCTGCGAGGAAACGGAAATCAATTGAACAATTGTAAAAGTATTGAATTACGGACGAATTTTGCTCTTTTTCTACAATTATTTGAGACACGTAGCTACACGAAAAAGTAGGTAGGTAAAGTAAATATAATTCACTTCTTAAGACTGTGTTTATAGGACTTGTAGGAACTTTACTTAAAAGAAACAACGCAATCCCATCTAATTTGACCTCGTTAGAACGATTGCAATTAGTAGTTGATTATACGTAAAAATAGTACCTACCTACAGTTGGCCGCAAAAGCTAGAATAGCCAGAAACTTTACTGAAACTTAATTTTGATCTAATGCAGTACAGTAATCAAGTACTTCGCAATTAATAGATTTTACTCTTTAAATACCTTGCGAATGAACTCAACCAATTCGCAATTACATACCTACCTAGTGAATAAACCGGACGTTCCGGGTTGGATGCGCATCGAATGTCAGACGGAGACGGGACAGATAGCTGCGCCCGCGCTCCGGTTACAGCCAAACCGCTATTGTGCGCAGACATTTAGTTCCGGTGCTTACCTCCAAGGATTCATTCTTGTTTTGATCTGTACGTCTCTTTTATGGTGGCCAATGGATTTCATATTTAAAAGTTTACGGTAACATAAAATAATTCAAAGCTATTCTGTATCTAATAGATTTGCGATAGTGAGTTAAGTATGATTGCTTTCGAAGTAAAGTTTCAAGTAGGTATCGTCAATCGTCTAGGTCTGAGCGGTATTGGTCTTGAAAGCTGTTTATTAAGCCGCAGTAAGCTCGGCCGAATTTCACCTTCCCATACAAACGGAGTTTCGTGTTGGATTGTAACGAAACTTTGCATATACAATGACATGAGGTATATCTAGGTCTGTAATTCGTTTATATGGCTCCAGTTTATGAAACAAACGAAATACAGCAAAAACAAGTTTTGTATGAAAAACTTAGATTACTTAGCTGGATTTTTTTACTATGGTATCTGAAGCTACATAAACTAATTACTGACCTGGATATACCTTAACTTATTCTATGAACAAAGTTTCAGAGCAAACTAGCTAATAGTCGTTTTAAAATGAGAGCGTATCTATGTTTGTATGGAGAACCGAGCTTAGGTACTGCAGACTCTTAAAATGAGTTATTACGAGAATTAGAAGCAGTAGGTACAACACTTGGCACTTTACCATATAAATCATTCTGTATAAGTAAGTACCTAGTAAAGGAAATGAACAAATGTATTATATATATACAATACGCTATTTCAATAATTATTTAGAAAGCACCCAAACTCATAACGGAGTGACAATCTTAACACTTATCTATACTTCTTTTAGCGAACCTATGCTACCTATTTTTAACCCCCGACGTAAAATGAGGGGTGTTGTAAGTTTGACATGTCTGTGTATCTGTCTGTCTGTGTGTCTGTCTGTGACATCGTATCTCCTAAACGAAGCTAATGGACTGATTTGGATTTTTTAATCCGAAAGCTGACGTGATGTAGATGGTTCTTAGCTAGTTTTTAACAAAATCGGTTCAGCCGGTTCTGAGATATTGAACTTTGAAATGAAAATATCGGGGGTTTTGGAACTTTTCTAAGTTGTTACTTAGTTATTGTCTTAAGTGGAGTGGTTCATGTTAGGTATTTGCTATTCTAATAATGGCATCATTGTCCAGGCGACCTTAATAATAAAATTGACGCCAGCGTCTTTGCTCTAAAGACATTTGTAACATGGTTCGCCATGTTTCACGGCAGTTTGATCTCGTACGTGACGTAGGGTAAGAGTGCCAATTGCGGCATCATTACACGCAAACGCTGACCGCGCTTCCGAGCCGCTGCATAAAGGCCCTTTGATGTTACTTGTCTAACTCGCACACCCACATACATGGAGTTAGTGACGCTTCGTGATAAGCTTCATTATTATTATAACAACCAGTACGGTTATACCTACGAAGAAGAATTTAAAGTTGAGATCCCTTGTCAGCAAGTTGATTTATTATTACTTTATTGGCACCGATCGAAATCACCCTTTCTCGCGTTAAATCCATATGGGTACATTTAAAGGGATTTGCTGAAATTCAATAAGTTCACATGTCTAAGTAAACTTAAAGGGGTGCCACCATTGTTCAATCAGACACATGGTAACATTATCTAACCACCGTTTCCCAAATTTCGATATCTCAATAAAAATCTTCAAATGTAAAAAAAAACCTCCGGGTGTTCTGAGAACAGAACATCCCGTGTCAAAGTGCAATAAAAGGTTGCGTACGAATAAACCCTAATTTTGGTTTAGGCGTGACCCCCGTCAACAATTTTTTTAGAAATCTACGCTTTTTTAACGAAAACAGTCGAAGTAACGGCAAAATTGACAATGAAAGATGTCAGCGTATTCATACTTTAAAATGAAAACTTGATTGGCGAGTTTTTTTTTCAAATAAAGTCGTCACGAAATCTCTTGAAATGCATCTCTTTTTGTGTGCATTTTCGTTTGTTATTAAAACTTCTCTGTATTCAATTATCACTCAAGATTCACGCGGTTCTTTTTCTCACAGATCTTAAAATCACGACACAGAGATACCGTTTGCTTATTCTTTGTGATATTCGCATATAATTTATTCATTAAAAATAGCATGCAAATATTAATTTTACCAGATGATCATGTTTATTCAGAAGTCAAGAGAAAAGAAAACAACTCGCTTATATCATATCAGTTCAGTGATGAATACGAGATGAGGTAAACTCGTTTGCAACAAAGCGACTCGTAATCCGTCAATCAAGTAATGAATTAATGGATCGATAAATAATTATTTTCACTGGGGACAACTGTCAAAATTGATGCGAAATTGACATGGCAAGTCCCGCTCAAATTATGAATTTTATACCATGCTATTGTAGACTTTCTGCAAAAGTGATTAAAACTCTTAAACTAGATTTAACTGGAAAGTTATTGAGTAGGTGTGTGTGTATAGGATCCCTCTAATTATGATCGAAATATTCAAATTGTTACCTTTTGAATTAAACAAAATGTATTTGGCGTAGTTTAGGTCGGTTCGGAACTGACAAAGGGGAATTGGATGTGCATGTTTTATGCGGTTTTGTTGATTTTTCGCTGCGAAGCGTTGGGCTCGAATAATTTGTTTTGTAATGTTTGTTCGACGGGACATTGAGTATGCGTGGACCGATCTGTGATTATTCAATGTACAACCGTCCCATTTTATTCAACAAATAAACTATGTTTGTTCTAAAAAGTAGATTTTATTTTACTGTTGTGGGCTCCAACGTTAATTGACTCGTATTTATGCAATTACATTTTTAATTGTTAGTAATGAAATTCAGTCAAAAATAAAGGATATTTTGTATCGCATAGGTATTCTTTAAAAAAGTGCACTGAAATCACAAGAAAAAAAGATAGATTATAATGATACTCCAAATTTTTCGCTTCAGACTTTACTCGTAAATAGTTTATAATATAATAGCGGCTTAAATTTATTAAAAATCAAAAGAGCTAATTTGGAGCGAGTATCGAATCCGTTGCATTGCTGTCAAAATATCTGTCATATTCATGTGACATCCTTTCAGCCCTGGTCACCCCCTTCATGGACGGATTAGTCCGCGGCCCCATTACATCTTCATTACGGCGGGCGGCTGACAAACCCCCGGCATTGTGCGTCACAATAAAAAATATTATTGTTATTATATTTATTGCCACCGTTGATAATGTTTATACAATTCGGTATGATCTCCGCTTACTGGCGCACAGATGGGACGGCGCATTGTCGTAGCTGTGAACACTGGCGGACAAAATCACGTGCAAATTGTACGATTTTTCGAAATTAGAACCGAGTGCCTGTGGTTGTAAATACTTCTGTGTAGGTAGTGTAGATTTTATAGTGAGTCAAATGCATGAGGTGCTGTAAATTTACCTTTCACGCATATCATGATGTAAATTAGTTTGACTAGATCGTTAAAAATCTCTCTCCATCTGAGTTATTAAGATCTCTATTTAGGGGTATAGATACGTATACTTTGAGTTGCAACTGGTACTTGTCCTATGTAACGGCCGTGCGAGTGGTAGATAGGTATCGTACTTACGCATACCATACATATGTAATAGGTAGTTAGCGCTTAAATAACATATATGTCATAAACAATGTTTCAGTCATAAAGAATCTACCGCAACCTTTACCTATGATACAATTTAACACAATTACCTACTATTCGAACTTTTTATTTTATTCGTTAATCTCTTGAACATAGGTACTTACTTTTTTAATTATTATTATTATAAAAGAAATGGCAGCCTCGAGGGCCTTTGCCAGAGTCAGTAGGTTTATAAATTAAACAGTATTATTAGCGTGATGTACGGTAGAAGGCCTTCACAATGCACTGGGTGATAGCTAGAGCAGTACAAAGTATAATGGCGGCCGCGACCACGAACCGCCGAATGATGCCCGAGAATTGGTTATTCGCACTTCCAGGAAAATTCTTCATTAACTGTAGCCGGCACCTTTGCCATTCACTGCATAATATGCTATCAAAATTATACTTTAAACAGCAGGATGCAGAAAATAAAAAACACTGTCTGGAGCACGATCCGCCATGTTCCATGGATCATTCGAAAGTCCTACTTTTTTAATTGTCCTCAACACTACACGAAAAATTCATACGGCATCGATACATGACAGGAGATGTCACATTGACACCTGGTCCGTCTGACACCGGCTCTTGGGATCGAATAAACAAGTAAGCTGCTGTGACATTACACCATACATAATGTTACAATAAAATTATTTGTTTTATAAATATTCGTGTCCTAATAGTAGTACATTCGTACCTTATAGGGAAAAGGCATATTAAAAAGAAGCCGAGAAATTTTCTTGAAATTAAAATATTATCATACCAGATACTTCCCACAATATAAATATACCTAATGCGTTACTCTGGTTCCTATTGCACTTAATATAAATGTATAACAATTAGTTTAATTATTCATTATTATTATATTAGTAATTTATATTCTTATCTCAAATTCAAGTTTATCAATTATATATATTTTGCAAAAGAAGTGCATCAGAATTTTAGTTAATATAGACCAAATGGTGTCATGCAAACCCTACTTCATCAAACATCAAATACTAACCGTTACTTCCATCTATATATTAGAATCATGTAAATTTGTTAGGAAACAGATAAATTTATTTTCACCGAAAGACACAACTCAAATTAAAAGAAATGATCGTAACCATAACCAACTTAACCTGCCATTCTCGAAATTAAAACTAGTCTGCAGTAGCCCTCATTATATGACTATCAAAATTTATAATCACCTTCCTAATGCTATAAAGAATCTGGAAAGTCCAAAACTGTTTAACAAACAATTGAGAATGTTTTTAACAAACAGATGTTTTTATAACTTGAAGGAATACTTTAATGATGCCTAAAAGTTAAAAATCTTGCTGTGTTTTTCTTTTTTCTTATCAGGCTTTTTAATGTATAAATTTACTATTAATAATTGTAATTAGTTAGCCCTCTGATATTGCTGTGCCCTTGCAGGGTGTCACATGTATACCTACTTATTAATACCATCCACGTCTGTAATGTGATATGCAATAAATATTTCTATTTCTATTTCATATTTTATCTATTCAAATATCATAAACCCTCCATGATGCGTTCAAGAACCGCACATTATGACCACCATAAAAATAGACTGTTTTGTTAGAACAAATTTCTTATGTGTGAAAATGTTATTATTGCCAAATAACAACATCGAATTTCGATAATAAGTATTATTTCATTCAAATTTCGAACGTCCCTGAAAAACAAAGAAATTTGATTTAACCTCTATTCTAATATCAGTCGAGATGACGTTTAGTTCGAAATGAATTGTCAATTTGCATACAAATTTGACAAATGTCGCACATAAGTAAGATATCGAACGATATGATAGTTGGATCCGACTCTAGTTTGTCTCTGAATTATCCCAGAAAACAACACCGCGATGCCGGTCATAATATGCGGCTCCTGAATGCATCATGGAGGCTTATGATATGTGGATAGATAAAGTAGTGTATGTAACTGTACATAATTCAGCATTAAAACACTCGTGTGATGTTATTATGAAACTCGCCTTCGGTTCGTTTCATAAACCCACACTCGTGTTTAATGCCTTTCATTATGTACAGTCACATAAACTACTATTACACTACACACTTATTATATTAACATAATAACTTAAAATTATAAAAAAATGTAGACTTTTTAGGGTTCCGTAGCCAAATGGCAACAAACGGAACCCTTATAGATTCGTCATGTCTGTCTGTCTGTCTGTCTGTCTGTCTGTCCGTCCGTATGTCACAGCCACTTTTTTCCGAAACTATAAGAGCTATACTGTTGAAACTTGGTAAGTAGATGTATTCTGTAAACCGCATTAAGATTTTCACACAAAAATAGAAAAAAAAAGATAAATTTTGGGGTTCCCCATACTTAGAACTGAAACTCAAAAAAAAATTTTTCATCAAACCCATACGTGTGGGGTATATGGGGATAGGTCTTCAAAAATGATATTGAGGTTTCTAACATCGTTTTTTTTCTAAACTGAATAGTTTGCGCGAGAGACACTTTCAAAGTGGTAAAATGTGTGTCCCCCCCCCCCCTGTAACTTCTAAAATAAGACAATGATAAAACTAAAAAAAATATATGATGTACATTTTCTAAAAAAATCATAAAATTGGTTTGAACGAGATCTAGTGAGTTGTTTTTTTTTAATACGTCATAAATCGTAAAAAGCAATTTATTTAACGGAACCCTTCATGTGCGAGTCCGACTCGCACTTGGCCGCTTTTTTACTCTGTATTGAACATGCATTTCGATTTCCAACCTTGTTATTTATTGGGTCCTGTAACACAGGGAATCCTAGCTCAGGACCCAACTACTTGTATCTATTAAGTATGTAACATGTTTTTGCCAGTAAAAATATGTCATTTCATTTCATTAATTGATCTTTTCCCACTTTGGGTCGTAGTAACAGTACGGTGTCTAGACCACATTAACTGTTTAAATATTTATTCACTGAGAGCCATTTATTAATTCTGCAGGTTAAACGTCTTAATCAATAACCTCACTCCCATAGATCGTATCACTTTTGATTAATTAAAAAACATCTTCAATATTATCTCAAAGGGGAGCCACACCCTCGGCGAGTAAGTGGCATTCGTAAACATTTCTCTTATTATTAACAAGCAGACACTTATCAGTTAATCTTACACTGTTACACAATAGCAGCTAATCTGTGAGCGTGATAGAAATTTATCTTCGCTGCCGCGTCATTGTCACTCGGGCCCGGTCTCCCCTCGATACGCCTGTTTAAGAAATATGCTCAATATTTAGGGTGCATTCGGAAATTTGTAAATCATTTTAGTGGTTTATTTTTAATATGAACCCATTTGTCTCGCACCTCTTTCTAAATACAAAAGCTATCCATGGAACTGGATAGATAGTTTGAGCGCTTATATCTCGTAGGACCTGTAGGTATTACACGTATTACCGACCAATCCCACCTGTCATTTTGGTACATTTTAGTAGTAACTACAATTTAAAGAACCGGTATCAGTTAACGTTTTATTGATAATGAGACCATTTTAAAAATAATTCACATCACAATTCTCAAGTATTCAAGTTTAAGTATAAGTCGCGAAGGCAACACGGCGGGCACGAACCAACACGAAAGTCTCATTGCAAAGTTTGTTCACGACTCTTCGCGGCTACTTATTTCCGCTAATATTTTTCCCAACAAATTCGTTCGCAAAAACAGTACGGCATGCACAGTGGGGCAATATTTCATCCGAGCTGGCCAGAACAATAATAGCCCGTGGACTCGAAGCCACGGCACGTTCCTACCACAATGTTACGATCCTACCATTATAAGCTGACCCCTCTACATCCCCGAAACGAAAGATGGTAGAACTGTTCTCTTCAGCTTTCTAACGTGCGAGGGTCTGCGTAAAGTAGTCGGTAGCACACCATCGCCAGCATCCGTGTAGACAAAATAACGAAATACTTCGAAAGCAATGCGATACGTGTACCTAACGTCAGTTATTGGGTTAGGTTAAGCGTTGTTTACACTGGAGCGGCAGAGGCGATGTTGATGCGTCCATGCCAAGTGGCTAACTTTACCAATTGTTATTATTTTAAAACTCTTAACTGAAAACGTGGAAACAAACCCGCTTCCCCGAAAGTTTAGTCAGATAAAATTACAATAGCAATAGCAACAAATTATGTAACTCACCAAGTATTATGGCGTACAAATACAGGGTGGATCTTGATATCCTTGACAGTTTATTTATTAAAAAGAGGGGAATGCCAGCTAATTTTAAAGGTAAAACAGCTTTTATTTATTTTGCGTATTATCTATAATAAAAAAACTTAAATAATAAAAAAATACAGTTCCATCGATAAAATTAGCTGAAAATTAATTCGTCCTATTACAGTTTTTGTAACGGTTTACTGAGATCCACCCTTTAGTACGACCTAGCCTATGTTTTTGTAATTTGTGTGAAAAGAAAAGTTTGTGTGCACTAGACAAATTACAGAAATGTGTCCCTTCCGTCAAATTTTCAGCTCTCCTATCACAACTGTACCGTACCTATCCGTTATCTGCCAGTATTTTGTAGTTATATTCTCCCACGAACATAAACATACTCGCACGAATGTTCTAAACTCGACACCGCTGTTCGCATGATACCAATCACCGGGTAATCCCACCAATTGTCACGGTGCGGTGTCTTTGTAGAGCTACTATGCGTTTTTTTCGCGTGTAATCTTCTGGTTAATCCATTTTAACGCAGCCAGATGTGCGCGATGCGATGACTCTGTGCTGCGATTGCAGATGTAGGTAGAAGGGGCTGTGACGCAATAAAATCATTGTGAAAATAGTCTTCAATCACATTCCTTAATACGAGTTTCATAAAAATGCGACGCATTGTTGGCAGTGACCAACACACAGATGTTTTAAGTAGCACACACGGTTCATCCAATCTAATTTAATCAATAGAGACTCTGCCTTTAAAGCAAGCGGTGATCATAATAAAGGAAAATGTTTGTATGAGTATTGATTTGTATTATCTGTATTCGTGATATTTTTATCTAATGGTCGTGGTCTGGGACTAGATTCATTGGTGCAAGATTGTATCTTGATATGAATTTACTGAAAAAAACCTCCAAAATGTAAAATTAGCGTAAAAATAAACAATGGAATTGGTAACACACAAATGGTAGCCGTGGATTATCACCGCTGGCCGGACAATCGAGTGATGTTTTGTTGCAATCAATGCCGCCTTAATTCTGTATCAATGGGACAACGCATGCTGACACCCACTGATTGTGCACCTTCGTCAAATATATTATAGGATCCAATAAAAACAACTGTCACATTTGTGTAACACATAATAAGGTCTATTCTTGAGTGAACGCGATTTTCAAAAGTGTATCAATTCTGTGGTCGGTCGCATTTTTTTGCGCAATGATAGCACCAGTTCGTGGATATTTCGCTTCGTCAGGAATTAGATCGTTTTGTCTCCGTTTAATGGTTAAAACGTGACCGAAGAACGAAGTCATAATTTTTCGATAATTTGTTCAGGATGCAGTGACAATGATGAACAGTGAAATCCTATACGGGTGTGGATAATTTATGGGGAATACATTAAAGGCGGCAGTTTTAAAGCCGTTTGGCGATTTCGAAATTCAATAATCTGGATTAATTGACGTGTCACAAAACCTGTCACGTGGGTTTTATTACTGACTGTTTGGAAATAACAAAATCACATTAGAGACTTATCACTGTATTTGTATTATTGAAATACCTACATTGCATGCTATCACTATCGAATCTATCACAATAGGTACTAAAAGAAGAACGGGTGAACGAAATAAGGGGTAGGTTTCGTAAACATTTGCATCAATTTTAATTTGTCTATTCTGTTATAACGTAACAGTATCAGATAAGTTGGTGCACTTTCATTAATCATGTTAAAGATGTTATAAACATAAGCAAACTAGTACAGAATAAAATTCATATGTAGGTACCTACTTATATCGTAGTTTTATTTCTTAATCCATCGCTCAACAAGTATATTCATAATCTCCCCTCAACAAGTCAGTAAACAAAGATAAATGGATCTAAGAGCCGAAGGAAAAAAAGCGATATAAAATCTTGACCGGGCCTCAGCTGACAGTCCCGGAAGCAATGTTTTCCCGACCTGATACCGAAGACAAGCGCCGGAAACGTCCGTCCTAGACACGCCGCGAGGTGATATGGAAAAAACGGGAAAGAAGCCTTTTTCGTGTTTTTCCGACGGGCTTTCTGTCAGCCGGAAGCGTTTGGGATAAGTGATTTGTTAAGTCTGGTTTTGGGGTTGCAAATTAGTATAATTAATTTTTTATTTTTTGATCGTATGTAGGTACTTATTCAATTGTCTTACGCTTTTATTAAATAGCCTACTTACTAGTGCTCAAAACACGATGTTTTCTCTTACCAGGATTTTCCAGGCAAAACCAATACTAACTAGACTATCAGCATCCTGTAACTACCGTAGATAGGTATATACGGTTGTTAATTTTATATTTATTGCTGACAGCCTCTTAGATATCATAAGTATCATAACGTAGGTAACACAACCTGTCGTAGCTGAATTAAAACACATCTAAAAATTCAATCTAGGTACTGGCAATGTATAGTCAAGTGCAAATATATGTATCGAATGAATCCTCTCATAAATATGTAGGTACCGAAACCGTAATTCGCCGACATAAATGGGTCATAATTGTAAAAGTTATATGCACCCACGTTTTTGCACTTGACTGAAGGTACCTTAAAACCACAGACAGGCAAATCAAAGCTCCCTATGTAAATTTACGTAAAGGTAGGTCCAATTCGGAGCAGGCGAACAGGTGCGGTACATAAGCTCGCGCACAAATTGTTATCTTGTGAAACGAGTCGTATGATTCGCGCAGCCATGCGTGCCCGCTACCGCAAAGCTCTTCAGTTCCAGCTAGGGATGGGGCTGTGTCGATGAAGGGAAACTGGAAACTGTAATTGGTTTGATGCTATTTGGATAATTGTGTGGGCGAAACATTTTTCTGCCTATATAAGTTTACAAGAGATGAAAAACGGAGAAAAAGAGGAGGTAGATGATTCAGTTACAGCGGAGAACAAACAGCTCGCAGAGCTTGATCATTAAATGAAAAAAACGTGGTCTGCTAATGTATTGGCGATGTTGTGATATTATGATAGCTATATTTGTACACTGAATACGAATGTCTAAGGTTTAGGTTTATAAAATGGTCATGAAACTGATGTGAAATTTCATAAATTTATTAGGTAACTGTAAGCTGTATTGTAAATATAACCCACATTTGTGTCGATGATGTTTTACATAAAACACGTGCGAATTGTTACCAATGGTGCAACAAAAAACTATATTCTTACTCGTCTCGAAAAAACGTACAGCTATCGATAACGTCACTAAATTTTATGAAATGTAATTTTCTGGCGCGAACGACTCAGGAACATTTGTAGCTTTCCCGAGTATTCTGGGAAATTGCGATCTGCGGCGCAACGCGAGATCTACCCTCAGTTCGTTTAAATTACGCCGCTTTTATAAATATTCTACAGCTCTGTATACTCCATCTGCGGTGTGTAGTTGACGATAATTTATGGGTGCAGTGCAACGGTTTCAGCCGAGTAAATAGAATTAACCACAGCAGAAAGTTCATGTAGCTCTCGTATGTACAAATAGTTGGTGCGAATTGAATATTACATGTTCTGAAAATTAGGTCAGCTCATTATTCGCGCTTGTGGTAACTTGTAATTATTGTGCTGTCGAACGAATATGTTTGACCTACGAGATTTTTAAGGATGAGGTATTTAATCAACCTTTCAAGATCCTTTCAATATCTCTGAGTCAATAGGGAGATCCATGATTGTAGGTTTGTTGGTTATGTTGGCCCCGTAGGGACAAGTACTGCGACGTCTTGACATATCACTCGGTGATTAACGTTCAACTAAAGATTATATATAGTCACCATTACCTTGCGCATTATGGTATATTTTTTCTTATAGTTTTTTTATAGTAGGTTCTTTTTTGAATTATACTAAATTTATTTCCCAATTACCTAATCAGTAACGATTATTGATATAAGCTCCCAACCGACACAGCATGTTGATAACTATGATCACCCTTGACACACATCGATGAGTGATGACCGACATTAGTTGCCAACACAATGTTTAGTCACTTATTACTCCAATAATTTAAGTTCCAATTCTGACTTTCGCTGACGGGTCAGCTCGCTAGGGGAGGTAACGAGCATGATGTTAGTAACAAGTGTCGCGGCATCCTTGACCGGGCACATCGATGAGTGATGGCGGGCATGTGCCGCGGGCACTCGGCAACTCATCGCCCGTGCCCGAGATTAGGGTTGCCACTCGTATGTTTAGACTGCGTCTTGGAAGTGGCGGTTCTATGTTCCACACGAAGACTGACGAGATGCACTTAGGCTAGAGTTGTTTCAAAAGGCTCGGAATCGTAATTAACGCTTATATTTGATCCTTTAAATATTTCAACGTAGTTTTATTTCGTACTTATACGATGACAGCCAAAGACGGTTATGAGTTAGGTATATTTATCTGTTCATTGCCATGCAAAATATTTCGTAAAAAAAGTTTTTTATATATTTTCCTTTATTAAGCATATAAAGGTATATAAAATGCACCATTAGGCGTATTGTAGCGTCACACTTTATACATCAAAGAGTAGATATCTAATCTATTAAATACTATAAATAAAATAAATAAGTACCTATTATCAAACTAGCTTCTGCCCGACACTTCATAATTGATAATACCTACATTAAGTACCTACTTAAATTACTGGAAAGTTTCATCAAAATCCATTTTGTAGTTTTTGGCTAAAAACGTAACGTACAAATATCAAACCATCCTTACGAACTCTTGCTTTTATAATATTAGTAAATATGTACACTAGTCACTGCAAACACCATAATCCGCAAAACCGACAACCCTGCCCAAGACGGGGGCTAAGATAATTATCTTTTTTACGCAACGCACCCGCTTCAGTTTTAATAACACGATAAATGCTGCGGAAGGCTTGTCGCTGACGCGGAAGGAGGGTTTCCTAACTTGCCTTTTGATTAATACCTCACTTGTACACCATCTACTCCTCACCAATTTAAACCTTAAGCAGTCCACATAAGAGCTACCGCTTGTGTCAGTATCAGAACATCCTATCGTCATTCGATTACGCAACAGATGCATTTTATCCTTCATGTAATTTTCTTCACATTTTTCCCGACATGATAAAGTGATCGTTTTTAATTTTACGAGAAATTAGGTAACGATAGACGGCTTTCTTCAGATAAGTGTTTGCTTGCAGGGGTGGTTCGGAGGGGCGCATCCCTAGTGATTTTTTATTGGTATTACAAGCTGGTTGTAAATTTAGAGCCGGCTGTATTAGACTCTAAACTTTGTTTAATAGGTAACTTTCTTGTTGGAATGAATTGCGTAATCATAACTTTTGACAAAACAGTGCGAAACTAATTGCCAAAATTATTTAGAGGCTTTGATAACGATGGTTAGATTGTTTTTTATAATCCTCCAAAGACCCCACGTACAAAATTTTGTACAAATATCAAAATCAACTTTGAACTTTATTGAATGTCAAAAAGTTCCTAATTCAATGACACAAAATCGTAGTCTGGGTCCCAGGAGGTTAACTAATGTTTTAACATCTCAATTAAACTTTCTCTTACCGTCTTTCCATTAAGGAATATACCTAAAAACATGATTAGCGCTACAAATAGTAGGGTAAACTCACATAATTCGGTGACACGCCTCATTCGGTTATACATGTTTTGAAGGACGCTACCGAATAAAGCTAGTGAATTAGGGCCTTTTAAATGCAACCTTAGTACAGAGCATTAAGTTGTTTTTTCGTTTGCATTCTCGTGGGTCAAATTGCGAGAGCGAGATAGTTAATATTTTCAAATTTCTCGCACGAGACGTCATTTCGGCGCCGCGCGGACATGTATAAACTGGTTCTGCGTTTACAATTAGTTTTTAAATACTAAAAGTGCCTTGATTTGTATAAAAAGTGGACAGTGAAGTAAAAAGACATTATATTTGATATATCAGTTATCGTTTTTAACAAAACTTGTATAGTTTTTTCACAGTATGTTGTGAAAGCCGGTCAAAAAGTTATCATTTTCAAACGTTTGATGCCGTAACGGTATCACCAAATAAAACAAGGTAAGTTAAAGATAAGAGTGAAATTTAGTTAAAACGCGTGTATTTTAATTGTTTATTGCATGTATTGTGTTGAATAATCCATAATTAATAAACTTGCGAAACATAAGCAACGTTAGCATATTATTATGGGTTGTTTATCACCAAATTAAATGAGTATTTTTTTTTACAAGTTTTATATTAACTTGGCCTGTTCGTATGTATGTAAGTTGTCCGTCAAAATGCAATCCATTTTTCAGTCACTTGCCGTTATCCGATGGAGCTGAAATGTTGGGTATTATTATAGTTTGGTTGACAATTTAATATCATGGTACCATCAAGTTGATCTGATGATGGAGACAGAAGGTGGCCATGGGAATTCAGTATTTTACCGACGTAACCCCGTTGAGTTTGGGCTCGTTAGAATCGTTCCAATGTGTAGTTGATGATGGTTTATAGAAAACTAGTCGGCAATAAAAGCTTGTACCAAAAATATTTTTTTTGACAGAAACTGATTTAGTTGTATTTTTTAATTCTCAGAACATGGACGATGATAAAATAAAAAGAAAAAAACCGCAAGTACAATGAAGCTACGTTAAAATCAGCAATTGAAAACGTATTGGAGTCAAACATGACATTATATAAATGCATACATGCAATTTAATTTAATACTATTTTATGTTGTTTTCTAAATATATTTCAAATACAACTCATTATCCCTAATTAAGTGATAAAAAAATATTAAAGCTTGTGTAATTTGGTTATAGTCTAATTAGAGTAGTGCGTATCACCGACTTAAAGTGATTGTCACCAAATTAGCGATGTTCAGGCAGCATAAATAAATGCAGATTATGAACAGTATTACTTGTAATAATTAAGATTTAAATGACTGATTATGCTAATAGTAAGAGTCTGTTGTTCCTATTAAAAGTAAAAACATTGATTGACAATAACATGGACTTTTATTCAAATTTCGATTTTATCACCTAATTAAATGAGATCACCCTAGGTATTAATATTACTATACAGGGTGTTTGGTCCATCGTTTGCCAAATTAAAACGTCAGGTAGTTTGGGTCATTTGCTATCACATCCAGCATTCAAAAAAAATTGTAGCCACGGGTTTTTTGTATATTTAAAAAAAGGTTCCCCCCTTAGAATTTAACATATTTTTAAAATATTAAAAAAACCCGTGGCCATAATTTTTTTTTGAATGCTGGAAGTGATAGCAAATGACCCAAACTACATGACGTTTTAATTTGGCAAACGATGGACCAAACACCCTGTATATCAGTCACTGCGGGTGACATTCACAAATACCGAATAAACATTTCAAATAACTGTAACCCGAATACGGAAAAATAACATACAAAATGTAGCCAATATCACCCGGAGCATAATTTCGAATCGATTGACACCCCATTTATCAAAATCGGTTCAGTAGGTACCTATCTTAAATACACACACACAACACACAAACAAATACTGTTAAAGACATAACCCTTCACTTCGGCTCTGCCGTAATCGGGCAAAAAAAGACGTTACCACTGAAAACGGTGACATCACTAGTGTGTATTTCCCTACATACTTCATGGGTATAAGTACTAACAGAGTGTTTTTGACGATTCATAATAATAATAACTCACCGATTTGACTATCAGACAAATACCCACCATAATTACTTACCTGCTTCTTTGTACCTCAAACAAAACCAGAAGGCGGTGGATTGTGCAATTTAAACAATCACATCCTGTCAATTTCTGACAGCATAAGTGGTAAAATGGCAACCATTTTAGCCCCTATTTTAGACCCGCTGATAATCGTAATCCCAGAAAACATTAAAACTATCTAGTAAGACACTCCGCTACTTAACCCACAAGCAAACTCATAAAACTTTAATAGAATCGATACACCGCCACTCCCCGGGCAATGAAGGCAATAGATCAAGCTTAAAAACCCTAATTTTACCGGCAACACAAACATCATGCCCTCTATCAGGGAAGCACACGTCTTCAACTAGCTATTACTTTATGATTATGACTCAATCGACGGTACACAGGGGAAGTGTCTAGTAAATTGTAGGTTATGTCGTCCAATTGGAAAAGAAGAAGTTAAGGGTGGCATTAGGGGATCGATCAGTTTAACAATGTCGATGTTATCGGTTGTAGTGTTATGTAAATATGCTGCATGTGCCTAGGTTGTATAATGGGATGTTATTATGGTCAGTTTGAAGGAGTAAAGGCAGATTTAGACAGGGTCAGTGACTGACTTCGAATTCGAGACAAGTCAGCGCTGACCCGAGAAAAACCCAATGTAAATTGATTTCAGCGGTGGGAGGTCAGCGCGCTGACTTGTATATTCGCATACGAATATTTTGAGGTCAGTCAGATACTGACTTGTGCACTGACCCTGTCTAAACATGGCTTAATGTTTTGCTGCGTTATTTTCTGGGTATAAATTTAGATCTTTTTTAGAGTGTAATCTTAACTTATAGGTATTCTTATCAACAGCGTTCATATAAACTGTTTCGCCAGGAAAAAGCCCACACGCAAAAGGCAGAAGATATGTTTGGGAGCCAATAGTTTCCATTTCTGTAATAATGCAGTTGGCTAATTTTATTATTGGCTTAAGGCGCTCTTATTAGACGATATTTAGGTATTTGCGGAGGTGAGGCAGACGGAGCGGGAGACGCGCGTCCCGCGCACCCCGCTAACGGCCTTATTCTGTTGGCATCCGTATTCGGCTCGTTTTTGCGGATCATACGATCAAATGTTTGTCTTCTTGAATAATTGTTTTATTTTTCAAATCTTGGTTGATTTGTGTAAGATTGTCCCCAAATATTTATTGTTTATTTATTTATTTAAATCTATTTTTTTAAAGAAAATAAGGAATAATAGGTAGTTACAGTTCTTAAGTACATCGTAGTATGATGACATCAATTATGGACACTTACTTTCCAAAGATATGTTAGTACAGATTTCTTCATCATCAATCCACCTATCGTTTTCCCAGTTCCTATGTGGGTGCTTCCGTTTTCCAAATACGTAGAACTGATAAAATAATAGTACATCTTCACTTCCTAAGGGTGAACGTCACCAATTATGGATTGTACTAATATATTACAGGTTTTTTAAACCGAAATAAAATCGATTACTTCTAGGTAAAGTTATAGCGCCGGTTAACACCCGCTTAAGAAACCATCAAAAATAATAAACAAATAGCTATGTTCATCTATTTATCTCCTGGCAAATTATATTATTACCATGTATGTCTTTCCCGCTCACGGGACAATGATGTCCCGGACCTTTGGGAGGCATGCGTGGGGCTAGGTACCTACAAAGTACCAACGGAGCCAACACGTAGAGGCCCTTTTGACAATTTAATGAAATGCAAGGAGTATTATTACCATAATTATTATTACATAAGTATGACTGACTGATCAAAAACTGGATAATTAGACCACTGTTAGTCAGAAGAGCATTTTATTATACAGGGTGGTTATTTTAAGACCAGCAAGTTCTTCAGTACATGACTATGTCTATTAAAAAAATGTAATTTGACCAAACATCATATAAAAATAACAAATTCAATTTGTCTCTTAAATACCTAAAAGTGTTATGTCACTGCGCTCGCGCGGCGCGTGCTGCCTACCATGCTACCTCGACCAGCGGCCACACCGCGATGGACCTTGATACTCTCAACAAGCCAACAAGATTGGACTTATACTTGGCTCTTTACTCCAGGCAAAATACGGTTTCGAAAATCATTAATTTATAATAGCGTTTTTTTGTATATTTCATTTTTAATCGTTATTCTAAGATGCTTTACACAAGAATCCAATAAATTTTTCAACCGGAAGTAATTATATAAATATAAATTAAGCTTTAATTGTCTTTTTTTGTTTGATTTATGTTGAATTTTTTAAAGCAAATGTAAATTTAGGTAAAAGACTCCTCGATCTCATGCCATTTTTTTCGGTCTTTAGCCAACTGCATCCAGCTAGGTCCGGCGACCTCAGTTATGTCATTGGTCCAACGTCTTCGTCGTCTACCTTTCCTTGTTTTGCCTTTCGGCCCTGACCAGTTTGTTGCTTCCAGTGCCCTTCTTTTCTCCTAATATCTGGCGATATATGGCTTTTACCCGAATGGGGTCCATATAAGAAAGAAAAAATTGCATAAATCTTTTAGATTTAGTAAATATGTACTAACACAAACAATATGGAATAAATAAAGCTTAAATAAATATATATATATAAACTAGCTGTTGCCCGCGACTTCGTCCACGTATAACATGTTATCGTCTAAATGTTTGTTTAAGAAATTTAAATGTTTGTTTAATAAAAAAAAACATTGAAATTAGTTTTGTACAGTCAGCATCAGATAGTTAGTAGCAGCCTAGGTAACCAAATATATCGCAACACGTCTTTGTTACTATAGGTGTAAGGATGTGTTACGATATATTTGGCTACTTTGGCTGTTACTAACTATATGACGCTGACTGTACCTAGTCTTTAAGTAAACAGTCTAAAACCGAAGAAACAAATCTCTCTTTATTTCAAAATGTCTTGCTCTCTATACAAACTTAGAACCCTATTTGAACTCTCATAGTAAATAGTCTGAAACCGAAGTTACAAATTTCTAACTTTAAAAATGTCTTGCTCTCTATACATAATTCGAACCCCCTTTTAACCTTCTTAAGTGATTAATAATTAAAAAACCGAAGTTACAAATCCCTTACTTTAAAAATGTCTTGCTCTCCATACAAACTAGAAGAACTGTATATCCTAGAAGTAGGTATTTTTGTCAAGACCAATCCAAGCATGTTCAGTAACGTTTCAGAAGGCCGCAGATTTCCGACACGTAAACAATACAAACAAAAATTGAAAACTTTGCAGGGTAGCAACAACACCGCGCTAATCAGAGGCGGAATCTTGGGAATGGCACCAAACATTTTCAATAAAATTCCAGACCGAATTAAACACTGGTTATTAATAAATTTAAAAGACAATTGACTTCAGATTCAGATTTGTTTATTATCATAATTTTACAATTGAAATCATAGTACAATGAATATACAGATAAAAATGTGTTAAAATTATAACTTGTCAGTTACAATAAAATACAATAGATGTGTAAAGTTGTGTACAGAATTGTTATTATTTGTAAATAGTTTAATAATACTTATACTCATAGCATAATACTATTACATAAAATAGAGAAAGAAAACATAATACAAATATTAACGTCAAGCTTTTAAGATCTTGTTATTTAGTCATTTGAAAGAAATTCTTGTAAACTATACAGTGTTTTTTCAAGCAATAGTTGTTTTACATGGAAGCGAAAAGAGTTGTCGTTCGTTATGGTTTTAAGGTTTGAAGGTAGCCGGTTAAAAAGTATTTGTCCTATTAACTTCGGAAGTTTTGTGCCTATTCTAAGTCTGGGCGAGGTTGTTTTGAAGTGGATACTTCTTTGCTCGCGTTCTTGTATAGGGGTACAGTTCAAAATGTATCACGTAACTTCCGGATTAACTTTTTGTAGAGAAGCCTAATCTGATTTCAAATAATTGTTTGTTACATGTTTTAATCCTTCTTTATTTGCTATTAGTTGTTAATCACAAAATGTTATTTAGTTTATGTGACGGGCATGAAAACTATGCTGAAATGACCGCCATTTTCAATGCCTCGCGAGTCAAACGAGCTACGTCAGTCAATGTTGCTATATATATATCGATTTATCTGTGCTTATACAGATTTTAGTGAATTAATGCAGATATATATTTTACGGGGACAACCAACAAATAAGTATCCACTTAAACTTAATTAACGGTTGTATCTCGGACACAACCCGCTTCTTTTTAAGTTATTCGCATTTCTCATTGATCTCGAACTATTTTCACCTCTCCTTTGAGGTATAACTTATATATTGGAAGTTTTGATGTATGTTAAACGTTGGATAACGTTTAACATACATCAAAACTTCCAATATATAAGTTGAAACTGATGTTAAGATACTAAGTTTTCTTAAATGTTCGCGACACGTGTATCTGTCCTTTGCATAGGGAAGTACTCTAATTGCATGTTTCTGGATCTTTAGGATGCGCTCATAATCCGTACTGTTGCCCCAAAGCATTATCCCGTATGAAAGTTGAGAGTATATGTACGCATAATACAGCTCTTTTAAGCAACTTTCTGACACAAGTGGTCTTAACTGTCTTAGAGCATAGATCCTTCTTGCTAACTTACTGTATAATGTATCTATGTAATCTTTCCATGACATTATTGGATCAATAATTTCAATCAATAGATCAATATTTGATTGAAAAGTGTTATTATACCATTAAAGATTATTTAAACGACCCTACGACATAACATGATTCCATTCAAGACATTCCTTAGTTATAATATTCTTTAGTTATAGTATTTTTTGAGAGTTTTTGACATGTATTTGAAGTATTTAATACCAATCACTGTATTGAATTTTTTTTTTAATTTTTATAAATATATTAGCTGGCTGAAATAGTTTGTAAACCTACATTGTGGGTGGGGCGTACAGAATTGAATTTTGATCACGCCCTGCAAGGGTGTTTTAATTTGCGGTGCGCTTTCTAGTTTCCCTTTTCAGAGATTAGCGCGTTAGTGGACTGTATGTAGGTATCCAACCGTGTGGTCTATTGTCGTAGCTACTTGATGCGAAATTGTGCAGGAAAGTTAGCTGCCTTTGGAAATCGGAACAGGTGGATGAATCAGCTAACAGAAGGTTATAGGAGCCATGCGCACTTACTTGTGATTTGGGTGAACTCCTCCTTCACGCTAGCGTTTCGTGGCACACCATGTGCTCGTGTGGGGCGCGCAGCGCAATCCCAAATTGTCCAAAAACACCTTCACTTCACGAACAGTCGAACACCTTTTAATGCTGAGCTGACAGCATATATAGTTTTCAAACGATGTACAGAGATTTGCGGCGGATTTAATAAGATTTAATGTCTTTTATCAGCGGAGGATGTTACACGCACGCAGGAGAGAATTCAACAACACTTTACTCTCGCCAGGTGGGGCGAGCGTTGCGCACACGTCGTGTATGTGACAAGGACGAAGCGATATATCAGTGCGCATGTTGGAAAGGGATGATGTAGGTATAGGAATCGCGAGTATAGACACGACAACAGATTAAAGTCGGACATACCAACATACGAAATCCAACATCTCCCCCGGCTTGAAGGGTTCCCTTCAAAGAGAAAAATAATAATTATATACATATGGATGTACATAGGAAAAGATGATATCGCACCATATAACTAAAAACAAGCGAAGTGTACAATTTACCTATCATTAGGTAATTATACTAAAAGAATTACTATTTATGGTAACTTAAAATATATATATGTATACATAGATATGTATGTGGTGGCAACCCTACTGCGTAGGCAGCGGGCACAGCCGAACGATCGGTCGCTCGAGCGTACCGTTGCGGGTCCGCACTTCAGCAACGCGGACAACACCGTCTCGCCCAGGGAATACACGAGTTATTATTCCGAGCGGCCACTGCAAGGGTGGCGCGTTAGCAACGTTTATTAAAACTATTGTTCCCACCGCTATCGGCTTGTCTGGAGTATTCCATTTCTCTCTGCTTTGTAAGTTGTGAAGATACTCAACTCGGAACCGTTTCCAGAATGATTGGACAAGCGAGTCTAGCATTGAAAAACGAGTTAATTGATTCGGTCGCTCCTGGCTTAAGTCGGCGGCGGGCAAACGCGGCAACGGCGAGGTTGACATGAAATGAGCTGGCGTTAGCGCGGTGGGTTCTGACGGGTCAGAACTTAGTATATAAAGAGGGCGGCTATTAAGAATTGCTTCAATCTGAGTAAGCACGGTAAGTAATTTTTTGTATGTCAGGATTTGAACACGATGAAGATGAGTTTTAAAGCATTTAATGTTACCTCCCCAAATGCCTCCAAAATGAGGCGAGTTTGGGGGGCTCATACGCCAAGTAATTCGACTTTTTGCAAGTTCTTCCTTGAAATGCGTATAATACGGATCAGACTGAAGAAACGTGTGAAGCTCATTTAGGTAAGCTTTAGAAGCTGCAAAATTATTTTGATATTGAGCAATGCGATTCGCTACAAAAGTTGAGAATCTGTGAGGTGAAGAGTGCACCCAACATAAGACAACTTCAGAGTCAGAAAATGCAAACGTATCCGCAATTGGATGACGCTGAGACAAAACATCGTCAAGCTCGACACCGAATTGACGCGGAAATTTAAGAGCTGAAATCAGTGGAAGCTCACTGATGAACTGCTCCCATAAATGCGATATGTGCGGTGGTGGCAAATCGTCCCAATCCATCCTTAAGAGCCATAGTTCCTTTAAAGGAAACTTGGAATAAGGTATGACAGGGCCGACGAGTGCTAGCACGTCATACAAACGAGCAGTAGCTGAAAGAATAGAACGTTTCGTGCCACTGAGTTGCGGAGGAGAAACGTCAAAGACAAATTCATCCGAAGCGGGAAGCCGTCGAAGACCAAGAATCTTCAAAGTGTCGCCGTCACCGAAGGAGACGTCTTCCGACTGGCGGTGAGATATTGAAATGTGCTCTAGCAACTGCGGAGAGTTGCTAGTCCATTTGACCAGATCAAACCCGCCAGCCTCGAAGAGACTGATTAGTTGATTCGCTATCGCAACTGCTTCCTCGGACGAAGAAGCAGAGGAAGCTAGATCATCCATGTAAACGTCCCCTTCGAGAACGGCGGCAGCGTGCGGGAATTTCTCGCGTTTGTCACTAGCGAGCTGGCGGAGCGTGCGAAGCGCGAGGAATGGCGAAGACCGGAGTCCAATACAGACCCGGTTGAAATTATACATCTCCAAAGGTACTTCAGGCGAAAAGCGATACAAAAATCGTTGAAAAGAGCGGTGGTGCGGATGTACTTCTATGCATAAGTACATTTGGCGGACGTCAGCAAAAAAGGCAACGCGGAATATGCGAACATTCAAAAGAATGTGAAAAATGTCTGCTTGCAAATTACAGCCGGTATGTAGGATGTCGTTTAATGACAGTCCACTGTCAGATTTGCAGCTGCCGTCCAGAACTTGGCGGATTTTTGTCGTGGATTTGTCGTTCCGGATGACCGGGTGGTGAGGTATACAAAACCCTGGCGTTGAGGACTCTTCGGGCGGAACCAAAGAAATAATCCCCTTATCCAGGTAATTCCGAATGACGTCATCATATTTGTCGCGGAGTTGCGGGTATTTTAAGAAATTATTTTCGAGCATCGAAAATCTTCTTTTAGCGGTTACAAAAGAATTGCCCAGATTATCTGGCGTTTGCTTGAAGGGAAGATCGACTGCGTAAGAACCATTATCGTTACGCGTCGTCGTTGCGGTAAATATTTGTTCACATCCCTTGTCATCGGGACGTAGAAATTTCTTTGAGGGTACTTCCTCCAAGTTCCAAAACTTTTCCAAAGTTTGGTTAAGCGGTTCGTGCGTAAACGCACAGAGAGCACGAGTCGCGCGCGGAGGTGACGTCACAGTGACGTCCCCCATTATGACGTAACCCAGGGTGGTTTCCAAAGCCGAAGGCAAGCCGGCACTTCGGACTTTGTCAGAAAGTAAGATGTCACAGAATAAATTTGCTCCTATAAGCATATCAATGGGCCCGGGCTCATTAAAACAATCATCGGCCAAAGGTATATTCTTAAAACAATCAAACAAAGATATGTCGATAGGCGAGTCAGGCAAGTGTGACGTAATGGATTCCACCACCAGAGGCTGAATAGTGTAAGAGTTATCGCCATTACTGTCGAATCGGGAACTAAATTGCACTATTGACATCCCAAGTATTTTTTGGGACGAACCCCCAATACCTAGAACCCTGGCAAAACGATTCTGGTTCGAAATCGGCAGCGCTAATCGATTACAACACTCGAGCGTTATATAATCAGATTGGCTTCCAGGATCGACCAGAATCCTTGCATAATGAACCTTACCGCTTGCGTCATAAAGTCGAATTTTTGCGGTCCCTAATAAGGTTGTTTTATGCATAAGCGTTCTCAAGTTATCATCATCATTTGCACTCCGAGCCGACAAATGATTCAACGTTGAGTCATGCCTCAAACCATTATCGACCCTATCGGCCGGGTGATAAGACTGCAAATTGCTTGCCACCCCGTTTCTACTGCTGTATGGCGGTGTGGAATTCGCCTTGTCAACAAAAGTGTTGGTACTGGTTTGATGCGAGTTAGGTAAATAAGTTTGTTTATGCGGCGGATTAAAATGTAATAACGTGTGGTGCTGTGCATTACATATACTACACGTTCTGTGTGACATACAAGCGGAAAATTTGTGTTTATAACTAAGGCAATTGTTACACACGGAATTAGTTTTTACAAAATCAAATCTTTCGTACGGGGACATTTTTGTAAAGGCGGCACACTGATATAAGTGTTCGTGTTTATTAGTTTTACACAACAAACAAGAATCAATCGCGGGCGTTTGCGTATTAACGAATGTTTTCGTCGAATTGTTTTTTGGTAGCGGTATATTTTTATTGTTATTAGATCTCGGTTGTGATTGTGAAAATGTTTGTTTTGTTGTCGAATGCGATGCAACCCTGGATTGTTCTTTGACGAAATCAATAAGATTTTTGTACGAAGGACACGTTTCCTTGCGATAAAACATCTCAAATAATTTTATCGATTCGGGATCTAGTTTTTGTAATGCGATATGCAAGAACAAAAAATCCGCTAAATCTTGTAATTTAAGCGCTTTAAACGCCTTAACGGAGGCGTCGAAATTACATAGAAAATACTCCAAATTAGAAGCGGACCCATTCGCTATGGGTTTAAAGTCTAACAGCTGATTGATATAGCCGGCTGCCATGGCGCGTTTGTCTTCATATTTATCAACCAGCGCTTGCCAAATTATGGGATAGTTTTCCCCTGTGGCTGGCAGCCCCGCGCATACCGACCTAGCCTTATCAGTCAGTTTACCTACTAGGAACTGAATGCGTTCGCTATCTGTTAAGCGTGAGTTGTTATGAATCACACTTTTAAATTGTTCATAGAATAATGGCCAATTACGAAGGTCGCCATTAAATTCCATTAGCTGCATAGGCGGGAGATTATGCTTTAGAGCGGATTGCAAAGGCCGCTGAGACTCTGGCGAACTTTCGATTTCAGACTGAATGCGTTTGATTTGACAATATATATCCTCAAACGCGATCCAGGACTGATAATCAGCGGTTGCATCAGGCGTTAATCGTAAAACGCATTCATTGTACGAGTCTAAAACACGCTCAAAATCTGATCGCAATTGGTCTAGATTTGATACGCTATTTAAGAACGTTTTACGTTGAATTTCGTCTTCGTACGCCTTAACCGACAATTTGTATATGGTTTGTAAGCGGGCGAAGAAGGCACTGCGCTTAGCTTCTAAAATAACTAGTTCATTCTGGACGGGGTCCCTAGCCGCCTCGTCTTTAGGGTCTTTTTTCGGTGGCATGGTGTTGCGCGTTGAGTGTGACTATAAAACTTAGCCCACACAAATAAAATATAAGTAAACACGATTTGCGGGAATTAAAATGCGGTTCAAATAAATGTCCGTAAACACGATTTACGGGAATTAAAAATGCGGTTCAAATAAATGTCCGTAAACACGATTTACGGGAATAACGGTGCGGTTAAATAACTGTGAGTACCTACTCGTAAACACAAGTCGCGGGAAAAAGCGGTTATAATAAATGTTTGACAAAAGTCGTGGAAATAAAAGTGCGGTTAAATAAATGTGAGTACCTACTCGTAAACACAAGTCGCGGGAAAAAGCGGTTATAATACCTAAATGTTTGACAAAAGTCGCGGAAATAAAAGTGCAGTTAAAATAGATGTAGGTATGTAACACAAATCGCGGGAAATAAAAGTATACAAAGGAAATGTGTTACAAAAAAGAAACAGTTTGTGAGAATAAGGCGGTTTAACTCTCCGTCTACAAAGTAGGTTAAGCGATGACCGTATAGGTACCTATTGACGGCACAGATCGGAGCGCGCGGCACGCGGTAGTTCGAGAAAAGATTAGAACGAAATAAAAGCGGGTAGATATGAACGAAACCGGTCAGCGCTCCCGAGCCAGTGAGAACAATAGCATGTATTTGTGACGTGTACATCAATTGAAAACTAAGAATCGTTAATGCGTTGCTGAAATGTTAGTATCTATAGAATAATGATACGATGATATGATGCGAAGTACATAGATTTTACGTATCTATGGGTAAATTATATAATATAATGTCAAGGAGCTACTTTAAATAGATATAAATCCTAGGTTGGGAATGAAATATAATTATCCGGATCGTTAGTGACCAAAACTTGGGGCGTACAGAATTGAATTTTGATCACGCCCTGCAAGGGTGTTTTAATTTGCGGTGCGCTTTCTAGTTTCCCTTTTCAGAGATTAGCGCGTTAGTGGACTGTATGTAGGTATCCAACCGTGTGGTCTATTGTCGTAGCTACTTGATGCGAAATTGTGCAGGAAAGTTAGCTGCCTTTGGAAATCGGAACAGGTGGATGAATCAGCTAACAGAAGGTTATAGGAGCCATGCGCACTTACTTGTGATTTGGGTGAACTCCTCCTTCACGCTAGCGTTTCGTGGCACACCATGTGCTCGTGTGGGGCGCGCAGCGCAATCCCAAATTGTCCAAAAACACCTTCACTTCACGAACACTACGAACAGTCGAACACCTTTTAATGCTGAGCTGACAGCATATATAGTTTTCAAACGATGTACAGAGATTTGCGGCGGATTTAATAAGATTTAATGTCTTTTATCAGCGGAGGATGTTACACGCACGCAGGAGAGAATTCAACAACACTTTACTCTCGCCAGGTGGGGTGAGCGTTGCGCACACGTCGTGTATGTGACAAGGACGAAGCGATATATCAGTGCGCATGTTGGAAAGGGATGATGTAGGTATAGGAATCGCGAGTATAGACACGACAACAGATTAAAGTCGGACATACCAACATACGAAATCCAACAGTGGGTAATGCACAGAAGTCTTATATTTTGTATACCAACAATACTTATAAACGTTGTTACCTATGTTTAACAAAATAAATTTAATTGAATTGAAAGTACTTAATTTGTATTCTAATAAGTAATTTTTATGCAAAAATTTAAGTCTCTAGCTCTAAAAATAAAGATTCCCCCATACAAACTTTGCACCCCTATTTACCCCCTTTAGGGGTGGAATTTCCAAAAATCCTTCTTAGCGTTGCCTACGTTGTAAAAGGTAGTTCTGGTGTAAATTTCAACTCTCTAGTCTTAGTAGTTTCGGCTGTGCGTTGATGAGTGAGTGAGTGAGTGAGTCATATCAATAACTCCATACCGACAAAAGGTATGTTCACTTAGATAACGTCACATTTATTTGCTTTAGTGGGCTTATTTTTAAAGGGGCGTGGCGGGGGAGGCTTTCTTGGTTGTTATTTGGAGAAACAGCGGTGGCAGAGTGAGTGCGAGATGTGAAACGGCATACTTTAGTGTTTTGTGATGGGTATCATGTGCACAAACAGCTGGCAAAGTTTTGCAGCTGTATAGGGGAACACCCTGTAGTACTTTGTACCCGACTGCCTCAGAAGGAAGTTTATGTTTTTCGAGCGTATGTATCATCATATCAGCCGAAAGACGTCCACTGCTGGACATAGGCCTCCCCCAAAGAGTGCCACAATAGCCGGTCCTGCGCCACCCGCATCCAGGGGACTCCCGCGACCTTTACCAGGTCATTAGTCCACCTTGTGGGGGGCCTAACCACGCCGCGCCTTCCGGTACGTGGTTGCCACTCGAGAACCTTTCCGCCCCAACGGCCATCGGTTCTACGTGCAATGTACCCCGCCCACTGATACTTAAGTTTAGCGATTCGGAGGGCTATATCGGTTACCATGGTTCTGCTGCGGATAGCCTCATTTCTGATGCGATCGCACAGAGAAACTCCCAGCATAGCCATCTCCATCGCCCTTTGAGTGACTTTGAGCCTTCTTATGAGGCCTATAGTAAGCGACCACGTTTCCGTTCCATATGTCATCACTGGCAACGCACACTGGTCAAAGACTCTCGAGACACTCTTGAGACACTGCGGAATATTGGACGAAAAGATGTGCCGTAGCGTATATATACATGTATGTCTATAACGAAGATGAGGAAGGGCCGTGGCCTGCTGCTGGTGGAGTGGCAGGGTCTTTTTCCGCACTCATTTTTAATAGAATATACTAAACAGCAAGTAAATATACTTCAGTTCACCAACTCGTTTAGGACTTTAGTCTAGGTAGTCGCTATCCGGCGCAATAGCTCTAAATGCTTTTGATATATTTCTGTATGAATAAATAAATCTATTATTCGTACAGTCCATAATTGGTACCATTACCCCCCCCCAACCATGTGCTCGTGTCCGAATCCGATTTACACCCGACTACTTACTACCTAACAGTTCTAAATACGTATTCAGGATAACTGAAGATTTTTATTGACATCTTGTCAATATGCTCCAGCTACCTATTAATACGTTTTAGGTGCGGATGTAGAAACGCTTTAATGTAGTAAATATCGCATACCTTATATTTGTTATTCTATCATTTCGAATGTGTTCTCCAGCATGTATTAGCGTTTCCTATTCCTTTATATATTTTTATTTACCTTGATAACTCGAAATAATTGCTGCAAAAAGGCGTATTTGCGTGCCAGGTAAACATTCACAGGTCCGTCGTCGGCAGTGGCCACGGGCGTACTAAATTGTACTCGCCACCGCGCATGCATGACGCGGACACCCGGTTTTTCAGACAAATGACCAAATGTATTGAATTATCAAACATATTGAAATTCTAAGAAGCCGGTAGATAGATCTACCAAAAAGCTACCTATCACAACAAATTTCATTGTAATATTCCAAATAACTTTTGAGATATTTCGAGTTTGGTGGTAAAAAAGCACTGTTTTGAAAGGCAAAATCTATCAAGGTTTTTGTAAGCAATCGTGATTTTACGAAGTACGAACATAGCCAATGAACTGAAGATATACATATCAAAAATTTGGATCTCTAGCAATAGTACAAGTATACTAATAATCGGTTTGGAAAAGGCACTTTTTCGATGCGCAGCTGCATACAGCGCCTTAAAAAAGTTAGGGGAGGAATAGGTAATCTAGTTGCGCAAAAGCTTATTATTGCTAATAGGTACACTATTATTAAAATACAAAATTCTTTATGTCTTAAAATGCACAGGGTTCTCCCGGTAAGCAAAGAGTTGCCTGTGTTTTGGGAGGCACCGCTCTTACTTAGGCTACTAATACCTTATAGTAAAATAAAACTGTAGGTAGATATTAGAGCTATGATTTATACCTACTTATGTATTTTATAATTGAACGAGGGAGCGAAGCGAACTTGGGCCAAAATTATTTCGTATGCCCGTTTGTCCAGCTGTTCTCCTCTACGGGTCGCCGATTGTCGTGAAATTTTGTGAGCAGGATCAAATACCTATAATAAATAGTTTATTTTTCGAAAAAAGATGTTTTACAGCGTGCAAAGCCTCCGATTGTTGCTTCAGGTTATATTAATAAATACATATCTAATATATATATTTTTTCAACACTGAACAAAAAACATCAAATAAATACAATTAACGTAACAAAACAACCCTTCATCATGAATGCCATCACAATACTACTCTCAGTGTTATTTCATTAAATAATCCCTCATTCAGCAGTCTGACAAAAAGCCGATTAATTTCACCTATGAAAATTAAATCATCCCGGGATGGGGGCGGTCAGTGATAAATGTCCAAGCTGTGACGACCCCGTTACATCCTGACAGCGACTAATAGCGCCATCTGTTATGAAGCCGCGGTGTCCGGCATAATGTCTGTTGCCGCCAGGTGCCGCGAGGTGGCGTTAATGATAGGGAACCGCGAGTATTATAAATTGTGAAAGTTCGTTGAAATGTTTTAGTTTATTTAGAAAACATGTTTTGTTATGTTATTATTGATATTGAACATAGTTTTTTTCTACATAATTATCATGCCGACTCAGTACAACATCAAACATAAATAATGAATACGTACCTATTGTCTATCTGTTGTGTGTTGCATTATGAAGTCCAAAGGAAAATTACATTCTGAATACTTATTATTTTATATATTTTATTACAATCAAATTTTATTACTTAGTCATAGAGCTTTAGAGACGGTCAGACATTGCCATGCCATAGCACATGGTGTTAACTTGGGCATCAGTTAATTCATTGTTAACCTTGTAGATGGCGCTATTTTCAAGAGATGCGGTTTCTCGTATACGAAATGAAAATCGTTCGACAACTTTTATTATTCACAGATTTTTTTAAGTGTTATATTTTATTTGTGTTACAAACCGTGTGATAAATCCATGCAATTTGTTTTCTTTTTCGATTATTTGACAAATAATTTAAACCGAAAAGTGGCGAATCTTTTCATTCTTCGATCTACTTATTGCTAAATTAAATAAGTATATCCTATACTATTGAACAAGCAATATTTGTATATAAATATATATTTTTCCTTATTGAGGAAAAAACAGATAGGTACAGAAATACACAGTCATTTACAAAGGGAATAAAAGTTATACTTAAATATTTAAAATATATTTCCTAAGGCATTCCCACAAGGAGATTTAAACAAATGACTAATATAGTGGCGGTACCTACCATCGGAACAAAACACAGAACAGCTTTAAGTAGTTAGTAAAAAAAAGAAAATTATAAAAAACTAGTTACTACATAACAAACATTCATATGACAAAAAAAAACTACTTCATTTAGATCATAGAGTGCAGCAAATACCTAGTTTGCAAATTAAGTCAACACAGCGTCCAACAAAATTACCGGTAGAGGATAGATAAGCACTTATTGCCACTTATAATATGAATATATAAATAAATGTAAATGTTAGATAATGTATGTAAATAGTAGAAGAGAATGTTAGTTTGTATACATATACAATTTGCACGTTCTCAGAAACGGCTCCAACGATTTCGATGAAATTTGGGTTTACAGGGGTGAGAAATCTCATGTCTGGGAAAATTTTTTTTCTCCGTATTTTTACCCGAGCTGAGCTCGGTCGCCCGGGGACCTTGATCCTAATAATGGAGTAAATGTACGTTACGTACCTTACCTACAGGTACTACTTAATAAAACAAAATTTCAACAGCCTGGACATATTTTCTCATGTTGTTTATAACTTTATTTATAACTTAGGTAGTAGCACCTATTCATTTTTCCCCAACTCATTTTTACCCGACTGCGGCAAAAGGAGGGTTCAGTTTTTAAAGAAAGAAAGAAAGAAGAAATGTGTGTACTTAATCTTTTAATCTCACAGACCCTTAAGTCGGTTTTACAGCCTCTCATCACACATACTCTCAGCGGGATCCCAACCCAGGAGTCCCAGGACCTCTAAGTACCTTAGTTTCTTATTCGCGATTTAAAACCTCACTAATCTCATCTTCATTCGCAGGTCCTCGGCCCCAACGGTCTCCGAGGCTGGCTGGACGGCACCAACGAGAAGAACAACTGGCTAAAGCTGGTCCGCTCCACGAACTACCCTCAGGATGTCAATGTGCAACATATGCTACATGGCGGACAAGTAAGATCGATTACCATGCTTTAGAACGGCTACACAGCGGCTTTTTGCATTGATGTAACTGTATGGCGAGTACCACGACACTAGCCAGTGGCATGTTCATATGCATCGATCTGAATCGCATTTATATCGCTGCTTTAAGTGCCCGTTAACGTGCTCACTAGCGCTAATTGTGATTATTTAAATTTAACGATGAACTCAAAAGAAAAACGGCCGTTTTAACTTCGGACGCAAAGATTGACTAATCCAGCAACGTAAAAAACGTATTCACAAGGTACTTAAATACAAAAGTTTGCCTACTTTTTTATATATCTATCGTTAAATTTAAATAATCACCATTAGTATGCACATGAACGCCCTCTTAAGTCACCATGTCTAACCGCTCTTTGCGTCACTGCCCATAACGCGTCATTAGCGCGAATCACTACGGTCCGTCAACTAGGTCTTGCGTCGTCAAATGGCGCATCGTGGACAGTGGCGCATAGTGACCTTTCAGCACTATTCCACAGGTCCAATGAGACGAGGTGAGACAGGAATTTCCATTGGCAATAAAAATGACTACTAGGAGGCTACCTGGGGTTCAAACTTGAAAGTGATAATACTAGGAAAAAATCAGTTTGCAGTGAAAGCACAAGTATTAAAATAGAGACTTGGAGCAGTTGGAGCGAAGACCCAATGTGATAATACTAGAACCAAATGTTTAAGGTCGCCTGATTTGTTTGTATTACGCGCCACTTTATGTCTACGTTGCCGGCTAGTCTATGGATATATTTGGCATTGAGGCAGCACTACTTTAAATGAGCGGGATCTTCTGTCGCAAAACGTCATACTGGTGGCGCGTGGCAGGACGAGAGATTACTATAATTTATGAATATCTTTGAAATCCTTGTATTTATTATAGGTACTTATTAAATGTTGTTTTGTATTTGAGGGAACATAATGTATTTCATGTATTCAATATTATTTAACCGTAATTTCATCAAAATATATATGTTTTTTTGGTGTTTTTTTTTTGTACTAATACCAGTATGCTGGGCCTTGGTATCTACATATAATGGATATCCGTATTGTTGGGCCACCCTGTTCATTTTAAAGAGTTATTGTGATAAAGAGAGAAAGAGCAGGGAAGACATTTCTAGCATTATAATTAGTTCTAGTTAAAGGCTGTTGGGCTTCTTTATTAAAAAAACCGGCCAAGTGCGAGTCGGACTCGCGCACGAAGGGTTCCGTACCATTATCAATAAAATTATTTATTTTATTCTGTTTTTAGTATTTGTTGTTATATCGGCAACAGAAATACATCATCTGTGAAAATTTCAACTGGAACTATCACGGTATTAGTGAGATACAGCCTGGTGACAGACAGACGGACGGACGGAGAGCGGAGTCTTAGTAATAGGGTCCCGTTTTACTCTTTGAGTACGGAACCCTAAAAAGACCAAATATTAATTGCACGGTAGTATAGAGAAGTCTATGTTATATTATTATGTGACATTTTGGGATTTTCAAGTTTTTAGACGTAAGAAGGTTTAATTATGTTGACTGACATGATATTTTATACAGTACCTAGGTATTGTTTTGTTGTTTTTTTGTAATATTTAGTGTTTTAAGTCCCATTCCTGTGGGATTTCTAAGTTCCTATAGGTAAAAAGGTTAAATATGTTAACTGCAATGACATCGTCTGTAGTATTTTGTTAATTTCTTGTAACATTAAGTGTAGAAGCTACCTTTCCCAGTGGGATTTCATAGTACGTTTAAAGTGAAAAGGCCATTTTTAGTAACTTTACGACATTAACAACATTATTTCGTTGATTTTTTTAAACACTGTGTGGCTAAAATTTTGTATCCTACGGGATAGCTAAGCTCCTTCTTTAAATAATCCTAATTATGTAAACTGGAACCACATTGACGGTATCATTTCATATATTTTTTGCAATATTAAGTGTTTAAATTCCCATTTTCAATGGGGTTTCCAAGGCTGGCCAAACTGCCTTAAACGTAAATGTAGCGGCTCAATGTGATAAAAATAGAACAAATTATTTAAGAGTTTTTTTCTTTCTGTCTGGCAAACCTAAATCAATATTATTACCTTGAGAACTTTACGGTTTCGCGCTATGAAAACACAACAATATATCGATATCAACCATATTTGTACACCAAAACATAGGTTGGGTAATTTGACTAAATATTCATTAATAATCCACCTAAATTTAATAGCGATACGGTAAAAAATAAAAAAAAAATAATCTTCATAAATTCCGTAAAAATCAGGCGAAAATGGTATAAACTTTCTTTACTTTATAATTGACTACGTCTACATATACTACTCAAAAGAAAATAGGGGCCACTAAGTATTTTGATTGCTACGTGAAAAATATAGTAAACAGTAATGTATATTTATTAAAATAACATCTAACAAGGCTTTTGTTTTAACTTATGCTAATAACCATTTAATTGTGTAGTCAATTGTTTCACTTATTTCAATTAACATGAAATTAGTCCATTGTCAACAGCAAAAACTAAACAGAAACTCTTTGCAAAACAAAACAAAAACTGAGACAAGCTGTTTTTTTTAATGGTTTAGTAACGGGTGTGTCCACCTCTCCTGTTTTCACACTCCTGGAGCCTTGAATGCATACTCTCGATTAAGTTTCTGATGTTTTCATCAGGTATCTCTTCCCACGCACGTTTCAGAACATCCATAAGCTGTTGCTGGTTGTGAACCTCTTGCTCATGCTCCCTAACCCTTCGTTTTAATTGGTCCCACATATGCTCTATTGGATTTAAATCCGGACTATACGCTGGCCATGGTAGGACACGAATATGGGAGTCATCCAGTACAGTCCGAGTGGCTCGAGCTGTGTGTGGGCGGGCATTGTCATGCATTAACCAGAACCCTGGCCCCACTCTCTGTGAGAATGGAATCACATGAGGCCTGATGACTTCATCGATGTACCGTTGTGCAGTTACTGTGCCTTGATTTAAGAAAACCAGCTCAGTTTTGCCTTGTAAGCTAATCCCAGCCCAAACCATCACACTAGGACCTCCAAAGCGGTCAATTTCCTTGATGCAGACATCGGAAAATCTCTCACCCTGTCGTCTCCATACTCTAATCCGCCGATCATCACTACAATGCTTCACTTTACACTCATCTGTGTAGAGCACCATACCCCATTGATTCATGCTCCAATCTGAATGTTCGCGGCAAAAACTTAAACGATTTCCACGTTGAACCCTAGATAAAGGAATTCGTACTACTCGGCGTCTGGACCTTTGCTGGTCTTCATGCAGTCGATTACGTATCGTTTGGTCTCTAACACGAGTCCCCGTTGTCAACCGTAGGCGATTTTGTAACTTACGTGCCGTCACAGAGCGCTCTCCTTGTGCCGTAGTCGCTCGCACCCTGCCCGATCCAGGCCTTCTTGCAACACTGTCAGTCTCTTGGAACCGATCCTACACATTTTGGATGGCTCGGCGAGAGAAACCCAACGAAAAAGCTACAGACCGCTGTGAATGACCTTCAGCAATCAATGTAACGGCTCTGGTGGCAGTAATGGTATCCATATGCCTTCGTTGACGTGGCATTATTAACAAAAGATGTTAAAAGAAGCAAAAGATGGACAGAAATTGTTTTTTAACAGAATAAAATTGTGATTCCATCTGAAAGGAATTTGACCTGAAACTCGTTTTTTTTATTTGCTTCAGTTTCTGGCCAGCTGTAAGACTTAAACACCAGCATTAAAGAGGTTGGATACTGAAGGAGGCCGGACATCATTAATTAGTCACTTATTAATTAGTTTACATCTAAAAAATTACTCAAAAACAGAAATATTTAAGTGGCCCTTATTTTCTTTTAAGTAGTATATATACGTTCTTTGGGATACGCGCATAATCCACTTATTTTTGTTAATGAATAAACCTTTCTATAGGCCAGCTCAAATTAAATATTATCTCAAGGTCGTACATATTTAATTAAAATGCCGTTATTTCCTGATGCATATATTCTTGGATTCAGGTAGTAAGGTAAGTCTACAAATTTGTGTACTCAAACATGTTTTCATTATAAAAATACTGATAGCATTTTTGCTTGCGAGTTAATTTTTTTTCCTAACTTCCGGTCCATAGAATTATTGATTTCAATAGTAAAAGTTGTTTAAAATAACATATAAAAGCCGTATACAAATAATTAGCCACATGTGTGGATACTCTTGCCCCGTCCCATCTTGCAGGGACTTCGACAAGGGCTGGGGCTGCCGCTAACACAGCTGAAAACCTCAAGCGGCGCAAATATATAGCCATTGATTCTGGCTGCATGTTTGAGCCGTTTGGGGTTGAAACGCTTGGGCCGTGGGGGCCCGGAGCACACGCAGTGTTCAAAAAGCTCGCGAAGCGAGTCGTAGAAGCAAGTGGTGACCAGAGAGCTGGCGGCTATCTCGCGCAACGGATCAGCATTGCTATCCAGCGCGGTAATGCCGCCAGCCTTATGGGCACCTTGCCGCACGGCACCGATTTGGAGCCGGTTTTTTTTATTTGTAAATATGTAGTTTTATTATTTTTTGGTTAGGATTTACATATTTAGGCTAAATAATATAATTATTCTTTGTATGTACTAAATAAAGCCAATTGTATGAATAATTAGCCTGATATTGAATTATTTCCAAAAAAACCGTAATTTCCTCAGGGTATATAACACCCTTAAAATATGACACCTGTATCTATCTGTTGGGGTTAACTAGACATAAACAATTTTTGGTCTGGGGGTTCAGGACTTTATTAATTGGTTCTGATATTAGGACATTGGGTCTTCGTCGGAAGTACCCTCTTTGAAACTGGGCCTCAGGAGGATGGCATGAAATAACCAGCGTCGCCTCGTAGCGCCTGGCCTGTGGTAAATTGGTAATAATGAAGGTATTTAGGTTCGTTTTTAAAGATTCTGGGATATTTTAGTCATGATAGTTTTTAATTTTTACACACTTACGTAAAGTCACTATACTCGTATTAATATTTACAAAGGGCAATAAAAGTAATTAACACATACAGGATTATTCGTCATTAATGCGGCGATTCCGAGTTTTAAGTAGCGTTTAAATAATGACTAAACCAACGGATAAAATTCATAATGAATAATGACCTCATAATATATCACAATCAAAAACCCCAACGAACTAGTCGCCGAATCGTTATCACGGCAGCCCTCATTATTGCGTCTTTTATGTCACTACCCCAATCAAATTTGAATGTACGTCGGGTACTTCCGGTGGCAGAAAATCGGTGTTCGCCTGAACAACTGTGTCCCACTTCCGGTCAATCGAAGGGGAGCAAACGGCCCTAACACACCGGAGTATTTGGCGTCATTCTAAATGTAAAATTATTGATGCTGTCTCTTTCATTTGATGGGAAGGAGAGTAGGATGGCTGATGGTCGATGCGGTGAATCGCGAATGTTTTTGGATCGCGCAACAGATGCGATGATTAGATCCACGTATTGTGCCACTTTGGAGGTTAAAAGCTATTTGATATTTCACCCCTGGCGCGGTTTTGAGATTTTCATTCGATGTTATGAATTTTTACCGTTTTTATTTTAATCAGGAGTTTGAATAAAAAGTCTGTTTTGACGGGATATATATTTTATGATAAGATAAGATTTTTTGGCTTATTAAACCTTCAGATACTCATACAAACTTGAATCTAATAAGCTTCATACAGGCATAGCTACAAATTGGCAAAGCTAAAGATGTTAAAGATTATGATCCTCATTCTGCTAAACATAGGTAGGTACCTATTATATGGTACTTATATAATACAAGGTTTATCACCTTTGTAATGAACGACATGAATAATTTACTTTACTAGATAATATTATTACATTGATAATCGACGTTGGTAACTTTGCTAGTACGCAATACAAGGAGTATTATTGCATACCTACTTGTTTGTCTTAAATATTTAAGTATTTATTTATTTTTTATTGCAGAAGATGTGCAATTGCAGAAGATCGCCTGTTGTTACCCTCTATTTTAAGTGTTTATGTTTTGTATTTAATTCATGTTTTGAGGTGTGCAATAATAGTTACCTTGTGTCACAAGGGAGCAACATAGTATATTTACGGCGAGGGCGGTGAATCCTAAGCGTAGTGAGGGATTCAAGTGTTAACGCCCAAGACGAAGATAATTTTGCTCCTGAGTGACACATGCAACTTTTCACACCGAAATTATATTAAAAAAAGAAAAAAATAAAATGTTTGTTTTTAATCGATTACGATGAAATTACAATCGATTATTTTATTAAGATCTGTGTTTAATTGGCACAATGCGTAAATGCTACATGCTAATTAATAAATTAAAAAAGTAGCTTGAACAGAAAAGTAGCATTTTGCTCCTTCTCGTCGAGGACAAAACTTACTTTTCTGAATAAAAGGTGTGAAATAGTTATTTTCACACCTGGATCCTGAGCGTAGGAAGACGAAAATAATTTTGCTCCTGAGTGACACATGTAACTTTTCACACCGACTACAAACAAAATACAAAAAAAAACTGAAACAAACAAACAAAAACAAACAAAAGAACAAAAAAAGCAAAAAACAAAAAATAACAAACAAACAAATTAAAAAAAAGAACAAACAAAACAAACAAAAAAACAAAAAGAAAAAACAAAAAAAACCGGCCAAGTGCGAGTCGGACTCGCGCACGAAGGGTTCCGTACTATTATCTATAAAAAACTATTTTATTCTGTGTTTTTAGTATTTCTTATTATAGCGGCAACAGAAATACATCATCTGTGAAAATTTCAGCTGGAACTATCACGGTATAAGTGAGATACAGCCTGGTGACAGACAGACGGACGGACGGACGGACAGCGGAGTCTTAGTAATAGGGTCCCGTTTTACTCTTTTAGTACGGAACCCTAAAAAACAAACAAATATATACTTATACTTATATATATACGTTTGTCGATTACGATGAAATTACAATCGATTATTTTATTAAGATTCTATTGGCACATTGCGTAAATGCTACAAGCCATTTGAATACATTAAAAAAGTAGCTTGAACAGAAAAGTAGCATTTTGCTCCCTTACATCGGGGACCAAAACTTACTTTTCTGAATGAGAGGTGTGAAAACAGTATTTTTATTGTATTGCATGTGCAAAATAGATATACTCGTACCAACAAAAAATACGTAATAAACTTTAACTAATTCTACTGAATTCTAGAGATTTCAACGGATTTCTCTACCACAGAACAAGTAAATACTATAGAAACGGTAGTGGACGGGATGCATGTAGCCGATGTTATGAGTGAACACTCATAACACTGTCAAACGCAGTCAAAACGCAGATCAGTTGTCTGTTGACCGTGGGTGACGATTTTTGCCGTATTAAAAATAAAAATTCCTCAAAAGGTTCCTCCTGGAGCGATTTTCTATCACCGGTAAGTACTAAAATAACAGTTTTTTGAATTAATACGCAATCGATTATGAAATTCGCCATTGCTTTGCATTGCTTGCTAGCCAAAGCCGCATATTAGGGACTACCGTAATGTAACAGCAATGTATCGCATTATTCGCGTTTGACATTTTAACGGGGCGATTGTTAGTATGACTAGAGTGGTACCATGCTTAGTGTATGAACTTATCGATAAAGTCACTAATTTAAAATTTACAAAGACAAAAAATATCTAATAATATAAATATTCTTCTTCTTCTTCTTCGTGTAAAGGGATCCAATAATTTAAACTATACTTTATTTTGCCAATATTTTGCCACCTCTATATAAATATTAAATCTTTTATTTCTTAAAATGACACATTAAATGGTTACATACCTAATAAATCTACTGCCAAACTGCATGACAGTTGGTTGGCAGTTCGTGCTGCTCTTGATACATATTTGTGGTTCTGTTTTTGTCTAAGCCAATGTCCAGTAATACATAAAACTTGAGTGTCATCATTGTCTAAAAATAAGCCTATTTATAGTACCTTGCTGGAAAAACCCTAAATATTTTGATGAAAAATATTAATGCTCAGATTGACGAGTAGACCCAGTTGAGCTATTACATCTATTTGGTTCTATGTTAAAGGCTAGTAGACCTACTAAAGACAAGAAATATTTATTTGTCAAAAATATTGTCTCTGATGATGTTAGCGTGAAGCGCGTTATGAATTTATTTATGTCAAATAAATGATATTTGACATAAATAATTTATCTTCTTTGGGGGAGGCCTATGTCCAGCAGTGGACGTCTTTCGGCTGATATAATGATGATGATGATGAAATGATATTTGTCATTGAAACAATTGACACGGTACATCAAGGAATTCAAATGTACAATTTTATTATTATAATGATATGTCATACCTACTCTGTGAGTATCCTTGTAAATATTAAAATTACTTTAATACTTGTACGTATTTTAATTAAAAAGTGTTAGCATGTTTTCGTGAGCTACACGATTTATCTGACAGTTGCTTTCAGCACCATCTCCATTTAGAGCGTTTGCGAACTGCGTGTATGAGGTCGCGGACAAGATCAAAATTTCGTTAATACTTACCCGATTTCTTCGGATGTAATTTCTCAAAAATAGCACTATACTGCTACTTCTGACTGATATTTATCAGGGTCTGATCGGCCGCAGTACGCAAACGCACTTAGGTACTCTAAGAAATAAAAGCATTTAAAATTGATTTCCTGTTCCTATACTATTATAAATGTGAAAATTTGGATGTTTGGATGTCTGGATGTTTGGATGTCTGGATGTCTGGATGTTTGTTACTCTATGACGCTTAAATGCCTGAACCGATTTGGATGAAGTTTTGCACGAAGATAGTTTATAGCTTATAGTTTATAGCAAATGGGTATGAAGCAGGACACAACTTGCAGGTTCTGCCAGGAGACAGAGGAGACTGCAATGCACATTCTCTGCTCCTGCGGACCACTCATGCATAAACGAAGTACCTACCTAGGGCGGCACATAATGCACCCACAAGAAGTACAACATATCACCGCCCAAAGAATCTGGAATTTCCTGGAGGCAACGGGACTTAACGGTGAACTCTAAAACAAGGGCTGCCACAATATATCACTTGCTGGTCGAAGCGGCATATTAAGGCCCACAAACAAAATAATAATAGTTTATAGCTTGGATTAAAATATAGGATAGTTTTTATCTCGGGTCCCGAAGTCGCAGGTGGAAACTAGTACTTTAGCCAATCACTTGCTTTCGGATTTAAAAAAAGGTAGCCTAAATTGCTTTCAATTTCCTAATTTTTTATCAAGGAAGCCCATACTTTGCTTGGCAACCACAGTTGTCAGAAGCAATTTAGGGGTGCACAAAATTGGCAATTGTGGTTGCTACAAGCAAGTGAGTGGATATAAACGATAGAAGAATATAAAATATCGATAATTATGATCTTAGTCTCACCTCTATTTAGTATTCAAAATTTCCAAATACGTGTATGAACATAGATGATGATGATGATGATGTCCTCCCAGACGTATCCGTCGACGGCGACATCCTGACAAAATCTAAGATTGGGAAACTTTACGTGCATGGGCTCGAGTGTGACTTGCAAAACCAAATTTGGTTTTGAACGTACGACAGCAAGAGACACAGTGAAGCTGTCCACTTGAGTCATAGGTGTAGTGGTAGGAGGGCTTGGGCCGAGTCTTACGGACCTGGCGTTTGGCGTCCAGATCTAAGAGACGGTAGTGTTCAAAGTCATTGATACCCGTATTGACAGCAGTACGCCAGCAGATCTCCGAGTAGCAAGTTCCTCCCACGACTCACATGATATGCCGGTGGCAGACAAGTGGCGTTTTAGGACATCCCTGTAACGTAGGTACTGCCCACCAGCTCTGCGTTTACCCAAGGCTAACTCAGAGTAGAATATAGCTTTAGGCAGTCTTGATGGGTCCATACGCACAAGGTGTCCACACCAACGCAATTGGCCTTTTATGAGCAGACATTACATACCCGCCATGTTCGACCGACGTAAAACCTCCGAGTTCGGAACACGATCCTGCCATCTCAGCCGAAGAATTGCTCATATATGAACATAGAGTGTCATAGTAACATAAGACCTTTGGTTTTGAACATAATCAAACGTCAACTTCATTTGAACAGCGCCTCAATTTTGCAAGCATAAAAGTAAATGTCAATTTCCGTCAAATGTACGTCACGCTCACACACGTTTAGTTATCCTCTAATGCAAGAAGGAGAGCAGGTATCAATACTTTTCTCATATAATTTCCATATTTTAAAACCCATTTCGAAATTGGCTCCTATATTGATAAAGAATAGACTTACGTGACTTTTTTTTGGCATTGTAAATTAGACCGCAAGTAATGCAGTTTTGAGTTACTTTACGTCCTAAAAATTACAACTGTTGAAATCGTAATAGAATTAAAAGTTTTTACCAATTAGAAGCGTTTTGCAGTAGTGTTTACATGTACAAATTCAGTTTTGATTGTGTTGGGCTGGCTACGCAGGATTCCGAAGTAACTTAGCTAACACGCCGCTTCCTTTTTTTTTAAGTATTCCGTGTTTTCTACTAATTTGAAGAGTAATTCTAATACATTTAAGTAGGTATAGCTATTTTGAATTACTCCAAATTGGCATACAAACTTCCTCAAGGTCTTGCATACGATGGGTGGGGATGGGAATACTTGTTTGTGTTTTTGTTACTTATACAAAAAAAATATTGTAACAGTATACGAAAAATAGAGCTCTTCTTCGTGAATCTAATGATCTTATACCAAAGGTCCAGATAAAACACACTTCAATGCATAACAAATGAACTCTGCGTTCCAGGTTTGGTACAAGGTTACCCGAGACGTGATCTCCGGGCAGGAACTGCTGCTGGGCCCCCGGACTCCTTTACCGCTCCAAGATGTGCAAGCTGCGGCTGGTAAGTCCACATTACATTACCTTCTTTTTCTTCAATCTTGAGCAAATGCTGTGTAAAGTCTTCAATTTTAGCCCATTTTGTGCAGTCTTGTGCTTTCCGCATCCAATCTTTCCTAGCCACTCGTCAAATCGTCAGTCCTAGATCGCGGGCATCGTGTTACGCTAATAGTGTGTGAGGGCGAGCTTTGCTCCGTATAAACATGGAGATTTTTTTTATACCATGTCGGTGGCAAGGCAAACATCTTACGGCCCCCCTGATGGTAAGCGCGTCACTGTAGCCTATAGACGCTTGCAACTCAAGGGGTGTCACCTGCTTGTTGCTGACCCTTTTAGAATCTGTATACTCCTTTCTTGAAGAACCCCATACTGGTAGTCCCGCGGGAAAATCTCGACACGCTCATTTTATAACTGGAGCGTTCGAGGGAGGAAATTACGCTGAAACAGTACGCGATCTTTTAGGTTCTAGGGTTTTGTTCCGGAAATGGGAACTAGCTAGAACGACTATTCGCCCTCCGAACGCCATCTATCTGTGACTAGTATAATTATCGAAGTCTATGAGGTTGTAACTTTGTATGGTAATCTCCTGAACCACTAATCCGATATCAAATGTGTTTTATATTTATATATATTTTACTTTGTCTGCGTTCTTCTGCGTTCGAGGGCGGAGCCTAGCGGACACTATATATAAAATTAAAGGCAAACGTAAAGGAGAATCAAAGTAAATACGTGTACACACTGAAGCCAAGTTGCCCTTCCTGAATCCCGTAAACGTTGTACCCGTTGAATCATGCGTCACGGTCGGCCGGTGCGCGGTAATTGGAGTCACCTGCGAGTCAAACGTGTGACCCTCGTGAGCATACTTTACTATATAGGTCGATCTTATTTTACGAAGCTGGCCTGAAACTTTGTGAGTAGCATTTTTATAAGGCTTTTAAACTAGCTGGCCTGAAACTTTGATGTGGCAATTTTATAAGGGACTCGGACATTTCGATCTTTTTTCGTTATAAATACCTCAGTGTCTGTTCAGCTGCGTAGTAATAGGTAGGTATAATAATAGGTAGGTAATATAAGGTTGAATAGGAATTAGTTAAAAGACGTTTGGTAGACATTGATTTTTATGTATTTCGTCCAGAGACAAATATAAAAACTTCAAGGAAAATCTATTCCCAATGCACTCAATATTTTGCGCATAGTGTTGGTATTACTTATCCACACTGGCAGATGACGAAATGATAATATAATTAAGATAGGCTATTATGACTCAAACTGTTCAAAGGTTGTAGGTACATCTTTATAACTAGGTAGGTAGTAAGTATACACCATAAAATATATTTTAAAAGACTCACATACAATGAAAATGTTAGAGAACCGTTTTCAAGCCTCTTTCAGCACATAAAGTCACATATAATCGCGTGAACCCCGCTGTATTCATAAACAAAATCACAGGACGCAGGCAGGACACGGCACGCGCATGCGATGTTTAATTTAGATAAATCGCGACGAACGCGACGCCGCCCTATGGGAACACGCATTACGCGATGCTTGTGCGTGTGTGTTATAGGTACGACGCGTGACAAACTGGATGTGTCAACGGGTGGAAAGTGTATACCTATCTTTACACCTATTTATGTGAAATGCGCTGTGCCTAAGCTCTTGATAATTGAACGAGCGAGCGAAGCGAACGAAATTCTCCATTTTAGCTTGGGCCAAAATTATATATGTCCGGATGTCCAGAAACTCCAGATATCCAACTGTTCTCATTTTCGCTTGCAACCGCAGGTCGCATTTGTCAATCGACGCTTGTGAAATTTTATGAACAGGTTCAATATATTTATTTATATCGAGCCCACTACGTCGCACTGCTGAGCAAAGGCCTCCCCCCTCCCATTCGATTCATCGCGGTCTTGTTTTTTCGAAAAAAAAATGCAATGACAGGCTCGGCATTTCTACAGCTTACAGAGCCACTAGTAAACTTAAATGCATGAAGAATACCTTTCATCTCTTCATTTTTCTTACCCTTATGCCATTATTTACTATTTAGGATTGGCGCTGTCCGTTCCCATCCAGATCGTCTCTCCCACAGTCCATGCAGCACCTTTTCCCATTCTGTCTTTTTTCTTAGAGTCATTGCTTCACGGTAACCATTTGATATACTTCTAAGCCTAGGTGGCATTACTGATGTGCCGTCGGAAAGATCTTGCAATTTCCTAAAAACTAAACTTCTTAATTATTTACGTTTTTTTCATAGTTTTGGTATTTTTTTGCAACTTGCAAAACTGTAGGTTCAATAGAGTCGTGCGCATTTCTAGAATTCCTAGCATTTATTATCTAGAGCCGTTTCCATTGACTCTACCTCCACACGGAGGTGTGCTGGTCTTCAGCGTTCTGCTTCCGGCGCGCGCGCAGCCGGCGCGTGCGTGATTTATGCCAACTGTAGCACTAGCACCCTCCAATACCAACTATAACGACCTAATGACATAAGGTGACACTAGATGTAAAATAATGTTACTAACACCTATAACACTTTAAACTCTCGCGCTTTGTACACATATTTAAATACTGTTTAATCCGGGTCTAACGCGATATTTATTTACCTTTATTTCTGACGTTTCGACACGGGTTGCACCGGTCATGGTCGCAGATAACTGTCGTCCCAGCAAGTTGTCAACAGAGATATGGGTTTACAATATTTCACTACCCTCCAAAAGTCGATAAAATCGTGTCGAAACGTCAGAAATAAAGGTAAATAAATATCGCGTTAGACCCGGATTAAACAGTATTTAAATACCTATATTCTAAATTCAAAATTGACATGTTTTTATTTTTATGGATTATATTTTAATGGTTATTTATAATTATTTGTTTTGTATATTGATACGTATGTTAGTCTGTAAGGTATTTGTAAATATGGGCCTTGTTGCCTGAGACAAATAAATTAATAATAATAATAAGGTGTCCTGTATTATTCTTATCACTGCTTTAAAAATGCCGATACCTCCATACTACACCGGTGATTTTCCTACAAGAACATTACTGATGGATGTGGTGCCAAATTTTCACAAAATAAACATAGCGAGGGCAATCAACGCCAGCGTTACTGTAGTATAGGTATCATCACGCTAAGGTTGGACCATAATTGTAATATTAAAAAGTGCATATTTTCACCTTTCTATAGGTAAGTATGTGTCCATTTAGTTACGAGCTGTAACGTTTGTTCGAGAGTTTGAGCGTTGTTGTGTTGTTAATGTTATCCATAGTGCTCGACTTTGGTCCAATAGTTAGCACCTTTAATAGTAGCACGTAACAACAAAGGAGACATGCAGGATGTTGAACTTAAGGTCTCAAACACAACATCAGGAGGTATGTGTACCTTACATTTAATATTATGAATATTTCTCCAGCGAAATGGAAAAAAATTATATCGTCTCTTCTTAGTTCAAAAGTTGCTTAGAAAATGCACACTGTGTTTGTTGTAAGAAAAACTCGTTTTTCGAAATTATCTTGACAAAGTCTGTTTCACAATAATATTTAGATTAAACAGTCGTATGTTGCGTCGGCACATTGCTACTCAACGGAAGGGTACAAACAAACAATCATCATCAAGCAAAACGAATGGACTAAATCCGCCCACATATGCCCAGTATCAGCTGCATGACACTCCAATTCTACCACAATGACTCTTAAATATCCCTAATTAGGATCGATTTGCAGTTCCATTCCATTTGTCATAGACCGACGTTGCGCAAGACATGATTGATGGGGTCTTTATCGCATGAGAGGCCTCTATTCATTGAATTTATTAATTTCGAGATAAGTATGATTTTGCGAAAGGATTAATGTGACTCTGCGCGTGCGATGCAAGGTGATCGAGCTGTGACGTTGGCGCAATGGTAATCGATCGTCACTCTTCAAATTTTATCTTTGCAATTGTCAAGCTCTCCGACAAATGGAATATTCAAAATATGAATTATTAAAGCATGACTAGCGTAAAATGATTTCAGCTTCTAATATTAGATGCTACACTCGGGTTTAGATCCTTTAGACCTTATGTCGGTAAGTAATGTAATGACAAAAAAATTAAGACCAGGAGTACTGATCTACTAAAATTTTATCAGACTTTTGGTCTAGCGCATCTTTATAACACTGGCCCTAAGTCTGTTTGATTATAACGAACTGTTTACCGGCTTTACTTCAAAGAAAGGACATTTCTTTCCAGCTGTCGAACGCTCCAATTCCATACAAACTAGTCCGAACTAACTTTTATTATAAACATTCTTCATATTAAGTTCGTGTAGCATTATGTGGATATCAGGATCTACTGCCTAAATCATAATACAAATTATTGTATAGTAAAAAGTAAATTGTCCTTACAGGCGTGGAGTTATGCTACCCTAAACTTGCCAAAAATAAAAAAAAATCGCCGTAAGGAGACCGAAAAATCTTTTCAGGAAAAATTCTAAAATGTGACAAAAAACGTGTGTATTTAAAAATGCATGCCAAGTTTAGGGTTAATTTTCTTATTCACTAGGGCTGGTGCCGCGGCGCTGTAAACTTCGCCGTCCTAATATAAACGTCATAAAAGCTTAAAATAATCTGTTTAACAATAATAATTTCAACCCTTTATTAGCCGTGCGTACGCAATCGCCCGTAATGAATGAGCCACTGACATTTGTCATCGCGCAATTGTACGAAGATTAAAATTGATGACGTTGCATTGTCGACGCACGCGCCATTGTACAGTACAGGCGTTATCGCGATGCATGCCCGGTCTAAAAAATAATATTTTGCTGGATTAATTATGCTATGTAAATGGGAGCAGATTCTAGTCAGATTGACCAGACAGTTTGAGCCGGTTGTTAAATTGTTTGAACATTGCCATAATTCAGCTTTATAATTTTTCTAGTCTTTGAACTTTGAACTGTGTAGCTTGTACGTTAGACACATGTTTGAAGGGTTGTAAAAAAATACGTTCGACAATATTATACAAATCTGCCCTAATTTCTCATTTGTAAGTAAAGTGAACAAAAATTGTCATATTAAAAAAGACTTGAACGATGTATTTGTGTTGTTTTTGAATCGTCAATTTCTTCTTAACTAGTAGTAGGTAGTAGTAATATTCTTTATTGCACCACAACCATAAGAAAAACATGATACAGGAGTAGATTAAATAAGTAATGGTAACAGCAGGCGGCCTTATCGCTTTAGAGCGATCTCTTCCAGATAACCTACCAGCACTACCCTACCTACAAAAAAATATGAAGACTTATTTTTTCTTACTTCTTAACCCTTTTCACCGTAAACGAAGTTATTATTCCTACTTGGCTAAAATATTAGAACAACCTAGTACCTACCTAAAACGGTATGCTACCACAAACCAAATAACGAAAAAACTAGAATTAACACGTCCCAGGATCGTACTATTATTCCCCACGATACAGGATGATTAATCAAAAAATTAAGCAACAACAATAGGTCCCCCCATTACCGGGCACAATCGCCGTCCCACACCGCGTGTTTATTTAACAATCAAATAAATATTACCGACAATAAAATAGAAATATTTCAATTTAATATCTCCGCCCCCAGTGAAGGGTTAAATCTGGCGTTGCATTTGTCGTTTTTTGTCACCAGATTAGCTCGCAACTATCTTGATGTTACGCGAAATTTAATAATTTGTATTTGGTGATTTATCTCGATCGTGGCTTTATTATCTCATTGTAGATCTATTTTGAAACGACTGTTGTGTTTTTTTCGGTTGGTACTAACCTGTCATACCTACATAGGTAGGCATTGATTGACCTAATTAAATGTATCGTACGTAACTAACATGACTGTAGTACTCCTAAGGACCCAGATTACGCTTTTTTGTTTTTGAATTACAAAAATTTATACGCAGGGTAACCTCCTGGTTAGTAAAACATGCCTAAGGGCATATTTTAACTTTCAGATTTTTTGATTTAAACAATTTTTCACTGAGTGTAGTAGTTATATTTCTAAGGGAACGAAAAAAAAACAGATTTTTAAAGACTTTAATTCCTCTATTAATTACTAGACTGCTGTTTTACCGACCAACCTGCCGATAGACGCCACACAGTATTTGTTCTGTTCTGATACGATGTGGCGTTAAAAACCATTATCACCTTAGTACTTAGTACAAATGTATTCGTTATTTTCGTCGGAGCCCACTTTATTCAATATATTTTAAGCAGTTCTAGAAATGTTTTGTACGTAGATACCACGTGAATTAAGTTAGCTTTCATGATTCTTTTTTTGTTGCCAAGTTTATGAACTTTATTGCTGTTTTTGGTAATTAAGGTTCTGTTATCCTTAGATACTTTCTTAATTGTGAAGAAAAAAATGGTAACAAAAAAGTAGGTTATTATGAAAGCTAACTTAATTGAAGTGGCAACGATGTACTTACAAAGTGTTCTAGAAATGCTCATATTCGTGTGTTTCTAAAACCTCGAAACTGGTTGCCAACTTAAAAATCTCACTGGACGTAGCCAGCCAACTAGCGTGAGGTGGTGCTCCCTTGTGTCAGAAGGAAGAGTGGCGTTCCCTTGTGTCAGAGGCCAAGATCCTCATTGGGTCATCGAGCCAGTAAGTATTTAAGTACTTACTTACGTAGCAGCAGGCAGCCGCAGCCGGAATGTTCTGGGTGTGCCCTAGGGCTAGTTCTCAACGCTCCTAGATAAAGTGTGACCTGAAACGCATCTCACACATCCTGTCGACCGACAATGGCAAGGAGATCATGCCGGCGCCTCGGGCGGGCTACGGGACTGCGACGCACCTTGCCTAGTATTGGAGTCTGTCCGCTTTGAACTTGTTGACTTTTGTTGTGTTTTGATTCTGATGAAGTTATAGTTAGAACGGTTAACTACATATTGTGCATGCAGTACCTATGTAATTAATTGTATACAGCATAGAATTAGTAAATAGTAGTATCATTTACCAAAGTAGTTAGTATTTTAGCTCATCAAAGCAACGTTACTTAGGATTAGGGAGCCTAATTTAGGCACATAGTGAAAAAAAATAAAATTAAAAAAGTTTATTGGAAAAAAAAAATTGTGTACCTAATACGAATTAAATACGAGTAGACGAAGGAATTGCATTTTAATGATCAATTATCTTAAATAAGCTGTCTCCTCAAACTTTATGTCGGGTTAGTTATCAACTAATTCGGTTTACTCATCTATTGCATTCCACACAAAAGTAGCCGAAATGAGAAACTAAAATTTGGTAAACGGTTGATAAAACTTATATATACATGTCCCGAAAGCTACATATGTATACTTATTTAAGCACCTACAATTAACCTGTAATCTACGGTAGTTCTAATTAAATTTAGTATTATTATGTTATTCGTAATTACAACTCCCGTACTATGGTATCCACACGCCTCGAGCGTTAATAGGCCTGCCCCAACTAGGAAGTGACTCGCGTCTTGATAGAAATATCGTTATAGGATGTTCATGTGTGGCATATGCCGCCGCTATTGAGATCGCATCAATATTGTCTAGACCAGAATCGATTGGTCCAATGTCCTACACCTTGAGCTAAACCGTACTACGTTAGGACATTGGAATGCTGTGAAAGAGATTTTAATACTTGTACCCACTTCAGAGGTTCCGCGAAATGGTAATGGGATCTTGTTTTGAATTTATGATGGTAACCAGTGTATTTTATATTCGATCTATTTAGCTAGGTCTACAAAGACGACGTTTAATACGATATTCCACATTATACGTCATTCTACTGGTCCTTTGAGGCACCTTTTCAGACATTATTTCCCGTTCAATAAGTTGTGGCACGGTCCCATCAGAAATATGTTAAGAGTGAATTATACCGAGACTTGAATAATATTGGGACGATGACTCCGCGTTTACGTAACACAATGCATTGCGAAATTGTGACTCGTCCATTATTTTATACTATAACAGTAGGTAAATGACATGCTTCAAAAAGATAGAACAAACTTAATGAAACCCTTATCACCGCGAGAACGAACAGGTGCGGGGCAGTTTGGGGTCATTATAATATCCAAAGATCGGTAAGTCACCGTCACGGTGAACGCGCGCCGCACGCCATCTGTCGGCGGGCCGGCGTCGTGGGAAAACTTAACGCCTGGATCACCCTACGCGAAAATAATCGTTTCCCATACGACGCTAGATAAGGACATTGTAATTTTAGTAGAACATATGTTGCTGTTTTATTGGAGGCGTTTAGAAGGTTGAAGTAGCCAAAAGCTTCAACCTAATAGTAAATGTATAGGTATGCTACCATCTAGCGATAGCTTGTGACTAGCCATAAAATCGGTCCTGAGATCGCCTAGCTAGCCAAAGCGAAGCTATGTGTACCACATGCACTGATTCCGTTTTTTTTTGCTTAGCCTATGTTGTGTCCCACTGCTGGGCAAAGACCTCCTCCTTATATTTCAAACTATCCCGATTTAAAGCCAATTCTGGCCAGTCGCTTTGAAAGACGTCCAGTCCATCCCGCCATCTCCTCTTCGGCCGACCACGGCGCCGTTGCCCATCGTGTGGCACCCACTCTGTAGCTATTTTAGCCCACCTCTGTGGGTGCATACGGCAAACGTGACCAGCCCAGTCCCATTTGAGCTTAGCAGTCTTAACTCCAACATCGACAATGCCCGTTTTTGAGCGCAGAGTACTGTTTCGGATCCGATCTATCCTTTTCACTCCAATTATGCTACTCCATGGCCCTCTGGCAAACCTTCAGTTATAAAAAATAAAATAAAAAACGAAATACCTATGCTATGAAATAATAGGGGACATACCAAAATAGAATAGCGGTATTTTTGAGCAATATGTACTTGTATACCTACGGTCCCTGGTTTGTAACAATCAGCCGCGAGCAACGCTATATACCAACGATCAATTCCGGTGAAAAAGCAAGGCCAATCGTGTTGGAGACTTATCGGTGACATTAGCAAACCGCTGCTATAGATGTAGGCCCGTCAATCGAATTCTCTGTCGAATTATACTGCCCTTGCATGTTAGACTATGCACGCTGCTTTGGCGATAACTGATGATAATCGGCGCCAACAAACAATTACAGTGAATCGTGCTGTCACCTCGTGTTGATTGATAAAAGCTCCTGAATCTATCAACCATCGACTATTAAACGATGTGCGTGTTTGTACGGAAGACCTAAAATCGTGTACAGTGAAGAATATTACGTTATATAATATCACGTGGGTATAGTAAGCAGACAACCTAGCCTATGGAAGCTAACAACTACCTACAGGGGTGCAACATGCTCATTTGATAACCCTATTAAGCTGTGTTGCGTTTGCTTCCTTACACTTTTATTTACATGATATCTTTGATTATGTATGATTTTTAACCGTACCTACTACAGACAAGTTCTAATGTTGATTTTGTAAAACAACCTATTGCATTACCAACCTATTTTAACATTAATACCCTTCTGCGTGTAAATTTGAAAATCAAATCGGTAAATTAAATCAATTGTGCATTTAATTACCAAAAGCCGTTATTGCACGCTCAGATGATTTTTTACCCCCGATGTAAATGTCGGGTCAAGTGAGCATATTACCCCACAGGTGGGGTCGGGTGGGGGTGGCCAACCCCATGATAATTTGTAACAAACACTTCAGTGCTTTGTTGACATCAGACAGTTCGGTTGACCTCTGATGGTCTCTCGGGACGTCTCTGTGAATCACGCGACAACTTACTTTATATTTGAATTTTTATTTAACAGGTACGTTCGTTTAATACTTTTTATAATCCAATATTTAATTCGAGTGATGCAGTTGCCATGACAAATGATATAATTTCAATACCGGCCAATATAGTCAGAATTATACAGTTTAAATAATTATATCCGTCACGTCCGTGTAGTTAGTGACATTTAAGAGATAAATCGTTACAACAAAGGGCATGGTGTCACTAAAATAACAATCTCCCGTTTAATCATAATTGAATAGTATTAATCAGACCGGTATTTATCCAATCCTTACAAATTTCAAACAAAAGTAATAAATCCGTTAAACTGTCTTTACGCGTACTAAATCTTTTCTGCAATCTCCAGCACAGCAAGGCGTAAAACACGTTAAGCGACATTTTAAGTGCTCGATTTCTAACAATTGCAATTTCGATGAGTTAAAAAACGATGATATCACCTTATCTGGCTGAGGTTCGTTAGACAATGCTCGAGGCGTGGCTCGGCGCGTCGTGAGGCGAATTAATTCTGCATGTGTCAATGTGAAACACTTACTTCCGACATATTTCGTGATGCTGGGCTGGGGTGCTAAATTTCGCATTGCGATGTGATGACAATGTTTGCATTGATTGTATGTTGTTTTGTTTTATGGAGTCTATCGGCGTGAATTAATGTGATTTCGATCTTGTAAATTACCATTGGTGTACGGATTTGAATAGGAGGTTTAACGTAATACATCATGCGTTATTCTGGAGGAAATTAAAGATATATATATATCTAAAATCACAATTAATCCTGACTGATATATTTCAAAGATCTCTAATGCATTAAATACCTATTTTCTCGATGGTTGAAATTTCCCGTCAGCGGATATCATTAAGTAAAGTAGGATAAGTGAAATAAGCGCACAATTAAACACAGTTAGCTCTTAGCTGCTCTCTCATCTTTATAGCACTTGTAAAACAAACAACCGACTACAATTATTACAATAACAGGGTACGGCTAACCTTTCTAGTCGGAACACTCAATAAATAACAAATTAATTCGTGTCAATATGCACATCGGGCCATCGACAAAGACTTATGCGTCCTGTTACGAAAGTTTCCGCTTTAATTGCTGCCTTTCTATTGATTTACATGCTGGATCATGACCATACACTCTGCCTATCAATGTTCCACTTTCAGCCGACTTCGTTTTCATTTAAGGCACAAGGTTTCATGTAGATTTTAGCGTGTTAAAAAAAGAATAACATGATTTGGTAATACGCATTGTGACTCCTATGGAGTTCCAAGCGTCTATAGGGTACGCTGTCCGGTTACCACCCAGCACGTATTTGCTATCATCGTGTTATTATCTTTAAAAGCAATGTGTTTTGTTTCAGGTCGGCAAGCGTCCAGCGTCAACCCGCCAGGCGTGTCCATCAACGAGGACGAAGAGCGGGAGGACACGGAACCGCGTTGCTCCTTCTGCGACGCCCCCTTCCCTAACATTGACGCGTAAGTGTCTTAATTAACACATTATCGTCAACGTTTTCGTGTAGCCGAAAATATGGCAATACGTGTATTACCTAATAGCAAACATTCTTTCAGATCAGAGCGCTGACCTGTCGCGGGCGGTTTAGGTTATTATTATTATTATTCTTGTAGTGGCTTTCCGGCTGCCAGAGCCCTTGTGTCACTGCGACCATCGCTGATCTATTGTGATCGCCACTTACTACAATTCTTGGTGAAGTCCTGCAAATTCAAAGAATTGCAGGATTTTATTGACCTCAAAAAAATTGATCTCCTCCGGCACATGATATGTTTGACCAGAAAGGAGTTACGACTGCGCTACTTTCTTCACACCGTAAATGTAAATTCCTGTGCTTAAATTTCGTTTCGTCAGAAAATAATTATCCGATCCATTTCGAAAAAGCTCCCTGAAACCCCAATGCAGTCGATCCATAGCAAACGTCTTCGGAACCATTAACCTCTTGCCATAAATATTCGGTCGTCTGAGGTCCGGTAACGATTTATTTAGCGCTAGAGATGTGCCCGTTCGATAAGGCGGGCGTCGATGATTTGTTTGGAGCAGCGGGGGCACGCGACGCCGTTCACATCTGCTATGGTCTTACCGAGCAGTATTATTGTTTCACCTAGCTTCTAAAACTGTACCAAATGGAATCTTGTTCTCAAAATATATTATGTATGCAGTTCTTCGATACACAAGAAGCACAAGGGTAAATTCGGCACCATAATTAGTGGAGCGATGGAGGAAAATTATACGTAGTGGATTGACCGAAAGACTGAGTTTCATTTTTTTTTTGGTGTTTTAATCTTTGTATGGTAGTTCATTGAAGATAAAATACGTAAATCGTTTAATGATGAAGATGTCTGTCTGATGTTTGTGAAACGTAACTTACCCATGTTTAGTCGCGTCGAGGTACCAGGTATGACTATTCGTTCAACAGGGCGACTAAGGACAGTCCCACGTCGCATGGCAGCAGAAAAAAACCCGCGCGTCATAGGTCCAACTTATTATGAACGTTTACCCGCCGAAGTACGAATGGAAACATCAGTAACAATATTCAAGCGTCGATTAAGAAACTTTCTATTGGAAAATCCATTGTATTCTATAAGTGAATTTTTTGACATAACCGCATAATTCTGATTTATTGTTTTTGTTATTATTAAATTGTGGTTATATGTAATGACGATCCTTCTAGGTGAACTCTGATATCTATGACATTATAAATTTAAATTATTTGAGTGGACATAGTTATATTTAAATTGTTATTATTCTTAAATTTTTATTTTATTGAATGTTCTTGACGATCACAATAGGGATTCTTGTAAATTGAGATGTAATTTATAATGTAATCTTTTATTGTGAATAAATGAATCTGAATCTGAATCTGATGCGCTCCACTCCTATGGACAAAACACAAACTAATACGCAATTAGAATGAGTGAGGCAAACCTTTGAGGATTCGACGATCTATTTGTGCTTAGTTAGTACCTACTTCAGCTTTGGAGTGGTGCCAAACATAGATAGTAGGTGAACACACGTACCTATCTACATACCCAACTAAACGCCAGCCATTTAAATGTTTTGCGGCGATAAAATCAGATCGACAATAAACTAAGCATCTCATCACGAATAGAAAATTTATCATGAATTTATTATCTGTGTGACAAGCGTCGGTAGCCTATAATGGCGTGTGTCATCATATTCTATTGGAGCGGCGTCGGGCTCATCAATAATGCAGGAGAGATTATCGACATGCACCGTTTAAACGTATCCTCGCTTATCGCGCCATCACTATTGTTTTTAACGATTCCGACAATTCTAGGACATCGGGAGATCGATTGTTTTACTATCATGCCTTCGTTTTAATTATAGGTACCATAGTATGAATGAATACTAGAACTTATTTATAACAGTCAAGTTGCTCATTCACATGACGAAGCCTATACCCAACAAGTCCTAGTTAACCTTTGGGTTGCAAGGTCAGGATGGCAGTCGTTTGCGCAAAAACTGGTGCCTCGGTCAATACTTGGGTTTAGCTAATAAGCGGATCCCGGATTCCCTAGTATAGGTACAACTGGGACAACAAATCCAAAAATATATATATGAGAAAGAGTAGGTATGTCTCTGAATAAAAATATTATAATAATATATGACTCTTCTGGAGTACTAAGTGTCCATAGGCTACAGTAGGCTGCTTACCACCAGACAGGCCGTATGCTAGATTGCCATCGTCGTGGTATAAAAAAAATATGTAGGTATGTAAACCTAATCGTCGTGTTATTCTCTAAGCTCCTCGCTCTAACATTATTCCATTACCTTTTATTACTGTAGCTTAACCTGATTTGACACGCTAATGCTAATATCTTTGCTATCTTAGTTAAATGTTCTGGCCATAATGCATCAGTAGGCGTAAAATTATAATGTCACGTATGTCCCTAATACCCATTGGAACGTGATACACCGCCTTGCGCCATCCTATTGTTATCTCTTATCGGATCTCTCTTCCACTCTTGCTTTCATCACGGCCGTCACAATTGGAATCATCAGACCTGTCACACCTTGAATCGATATCTGATCTATGGTAGCGCTTGCGCAGTAGGTACAGTCGAAATTACGTATTATTCGTTTGTGATTGCCTCTTTTGTGCAATGATTGGACTATCGGAAAGGGATTTTTTAGGATACCTACTTAGAAAGTGCGGGGTTCCGATTAGAAGAAGAAAATAAAACAATGCAAATATTAAATGTGTTTTCATGGCGACACATATATTCCAGCGGATTCATATATTCCATAGACAAATAGAATAGAAACACATTGGTAATATTCGCGTTATCTCGTAAGCCATCGGGGACTGAGCCAAGGAATTTCTCAATCGATTGTTAGCGCTTTGGATCTACAATCGATTATTAAAATGTAAGCACGATCGTCCGTACATCATTAGTCTACTGCGCCGCTAAAATGTTACTGGATGTTGGAAAACAAATCTTACATACAGAAATCTGTGATAACAAATTGAGATTATTAAATTAATTCAACCAAACAATTGACAATCATGTTATATCGTATGCGCGGTAGCAGCAACAGTATGCTGAGGGTGTTGGCAGAGCGCCTCGACTGCCCGCTCACCAAATATTGGGTTGAAGTGGTCATTGGTAGGGCCAAGTAGGGAATAAAATATTCGCTACTTGGTCCTACCTTTCTGCCATAGGTAACCGAAGAGGTGCCTAAATGTAAATTTAATTAAAATTTTATTTAAACTAAACTTAAACGTGTAATACTAATATAGTCTTGTAAGCCCCATTTTGTTACTAACACTATTATGGATCTCGGTCTGAATTAAACATTTTTTATTTTTATTTATTATTTATTATATCAGTGGCTAGACTGACAATCAAGGACAAGCTGCTCTTAAAAGTAAACCTAGCACTCAATGACGTTAAATTCCGATCGATCAATTCGATTTTTGAACTAACTGTTAATCCTTAGTTCAACTTGCTCTCAGTTATACAAATTGAAGCGTTTTAATCGCTTTTGAGACGAGTACCTACATCAAATTAAAATTAAATATTGAATATCATAATACCAGTTTCTTTGAGATAGGTATTAATTCTGTTTAACCTAAGGAAATTTCCCTTGAATTTAACGGAATGAAGGAAAACACGCGGTTAACTACAATGTATTCGTGCATTAGGTTGTTAAGAGCCCGTTCACGTGCTCACTAGCGCCACTGGTAAATTATTGAGATTATTTAAATTTAACGATATACAGTACCGGTCAAAAGTTTAAGTTCACTCTTTGTTTTAGGTACAAATGAGTACTTTTGGACAATATTTTTTTGCAGTTCGGAAGCCGAAATTTGTTTCCAACTGATCCGTTATTGTTTCCAGAGATTTGTTTGATTATTTAGTCAGACACAATTTACGTATACATTTCTAAACAATAACGCATTCCCTAAAATCTTATAGGAATGACGGCAAAGGCTGGCCTTGCCACTTAAAACGTACATTGATCAGATACAATGTTGGTTTTTAGGGAATCAGTTGTTTAGAAATCTACGTAAATTGTGTCTGACTAATCAAACACATCTCTGTAAACAATAACGAATCAGTTGGAAACAATTTTCGACATCTGAACTGCAAAACATTATCGCACAAAAGTACAAATTTGTACCAAAAACAAAGGGTGAACTTAAACTTTTGACCGGTACTGTATATTTAAAAAAAGTAGGCCACACTGTATTTTGTATTTAAGTACCTACCTTGTGAATACATCAAACAAATTTTCGTGTTGCTGGATTCGTCGATCTATAAACTCAAAAGAAAAACGGCCGTTTTAACTTTGGACGCATAGATTCACGAATCAAGCAACGTAAAAACTATTATGATGGATTCAAAATATACTTGAATACTAAATACAGTGTGTAGCGGCCTACTTTTTTCATCATCTATCGTTAAATTTAAATAATCACAATTATTTACCAGTGGCGCTAGTGAGAACGTGAACGGGCTCTTAAACTAAACTGCAAATATTTTGTTCCTTATACACAATTACGTATAGGTATGATTCGTATCATATCCGGTGTTCCACCGGGCAGCGGCATTTTAAAGTCGCTTCAGGTATCAGTGGCTCGTGTGGGTGGGGCCTAATGGATCAGCTCTGAATGAAAGTTGTTCATTGGATGTTATCAATTCGTGAACATGTAGATTGCCCCTATGATCGCAACCACGGCGCCCTACGGTCTGTTTGAGCCTAATTTGAGTTTTGTTTTATGACTTTTTACTTAAATTTACGTCTTCGGTTTGGTAGTCAAGCGGAATCGACATTGTTTTGGAATAATAAGTGTTAAGCCTCTCGCGGACTGGCGCGGCCTGCGGTGGCGGTCAGTGGTTGGTAAGTACAATAAGTTGACATAAATGTAATCTAGGTACATATGAAACACGCATCTCAAGTATACAATTATTGTATACTTAGGTACCTACTTGAGATGCGTGTTTCATATGTACCTAGATTACAGTTATGTCAACTCACTATGACGTTTTAAATTTCATGTTTATTTGTCGAACGGTTTTTCAGTCAGCAGTATCAATAGATTTTTTATTTAAATATAATAATGTTTAAAGGAATGAAACACGCCAATTTATTTTGACTTGTTATGATATGCCTCATACATATTTAACATTCGTTGTGCCGTGTTCAATAATTACGTTTCGCTCTCCACAGAGCAATCATTGTTAAAAACTTAATAAGCTTTTTGTCATCGAGGCTCTACAGGGTACTCACTAATAGATCAATTGTTGCATTCCACTCTTTAAACGTGCCGAAAAAACGGCACACTTTCAATTGTAACTGCCCACAATTACGCAATATGCTATTAAGAGGAACACAATCGATCTCTGTTAGGACCGTTTACTTAGATGTAGCAGCGCGTTTGTAATGATAATAAAAAAAATACGCCGCCGAAGATCGCCTGCGCAGATAGGTGAATGTTGCAAGCGGAGCCTGGGGCGGTGCGTTGTACTGGCTCGTGCGCCACTTACAAGGCTAGAACAGCTTCTACTTTACAGCTGGCTACTATCTTGAAGACGCATATACGGAAATATAGTAGTAAAGTCAAAATACGATTGAACTTATTTTTAATTTTATATTTGGGCGTTATAGCGGACACTACCGCTGGAATTACGTAATCACCAAACATTACTGACGCTAGATTTTATTCCTGAGATTAATTAAAAGATACGGCTCGCCGGCGGTCCGGCCGTCTGCGAGAGTGAAAACGCATCGTGTCATCGTGATAACCACGACGCTACCCAATAGGACAGCATACCATTTCACTCCAATAAAGAAACGTATGTAAATTTTTGTACAAAAGCAGCGATGTAATCACTGCAAACGTCCAAAGTCGTAACTCAGATAGCGCAGCAGGTGCTATGTTAGAAATAGCCGGAGGCAGCGAGGGTTGCGTGTGGTGGACCAGTTACTACCAAGGAGACTGACTCGCTTTGACTATTTTTGTAATATTATATACGGTTTTCATGAAATGACAGCCAATCATGACAGCAATAACAGGATTTTCTTGACCCTCGTTTTGCGATGTCGGAAACTCGTTAGCTACGTAGAAAATTTATGAAGGCAAGGAGATAAACGTTTAGGTTCTCGGTTGGGATAATTGTTTGGCTTTGTTTACTAGACTTGTACAGATTCATGATTTATTAGGCTTTGTTTATTGCAAAGATTCACAGAAGCAAATCATTAAAGTTAAATCGAATCTCTTCAACTGAAACGGTCTAACTTATCCTACCAATCGTTTTATTGTACACATCACATCATAAAGCTCTCTGGTTTTATTGCAAAAATGAATTTGAACATTCACAACGTTGGACAAAAACACGTTTGAATAATGTACATCTGGTTCTAAGTTATCTTCGCGTAGGCGATCCCGATGCTTACAGATGTTATCGTTTCGTCTCTTCCTGTTCTTAGGTATACTTATCTAAGTCCACTAGACGGTAGTTTTACTTAGTCAAGTTCGTTAGCGTAATCTTTTCACTTTCTAATAGAGACGTTGTACTCGTATGTACCTAGTTACTTATCAGATTAATCCATGGTGAATTTGAAGGCGAGCTAGGACGCAATTTTTCAACGAGGAGCATATAGAAGCTTGTTTGCACTTCAAGCAAATAATTGAGTTATTAATCTGATTTTGCTCTTATTCCATTTATATTTAAAATTTAGGCGTTATAGCGATGTCCAAGATGAGATAAGAAGTGTGTAAAATAAGATAAAAACAATAATTTAGATAAGTCACATGACTGTTTGAGAGCATGCTCTTGATCGCTTTTTTGCATTACAGGTACTTAGTGCTTATTCAAAGCTTAGGTAAAGCATTGTAATTCGGAATTTGATATTGGAACTTTTTTTTCCCCAGAACTCAGATCTAACTTTATCACACATATGTATATGCATAAAACAATACCAAAACTAGTAATACTTACTTATATTGTGAATAAAAGAATCTGAATCTGAATAATGCCCCTTTTGCCTTATTGCCTTAATTAACAAAAGAACTTGGACTTCCAGACTTGACCGTCACCTGATCCAGTCGCACGCGCAGCCGGCAGCCGCCTTCCACTGCGAGCTCTGCAACCGGGCATACAGCTCCCGTCCGCTGCTGCTGCGGCACCGTGCGCTTGCGCATACGGACATCAGGAAATACCCTTGCGAGAATTGCCCTAAGGTACGCGTACCACTCCATTATTATGGTTATGAGGGGAACATCGTAACTGGCAGAGATGAGGCCAGGTCTGCTCCGAGACCTCTGGTGGATGTTATTTAGAGCATACCAATCACTGTGCACGAGGCACATATGACGGATGATAGTACCCTTTGGAGGAATCTGTTCAAAGAAAATAAGGCATGATGTCAGCCTCAGTATTGAGGGAGTGACTGGTGATGATGATGTTTATGATTTGAAGACAATTACTTTCATGAGCATTACGATTGGGTTAATTTTGTAATGACATGAAAATGCAAACACACTCTATTTTGTAGGTACCTTAAGCGTAGTATTAAGATGGATTTTTGACTATCATGGTTGATATAAATGTCTCCTACTGGAAATTACAACTTTGTTAACAATGTTTTCTTGATATACAATTAGAACGAAATGACTTATGGTTTCGGTAGGGTTGACTTTCAACTTAATGAACGTTAGAATATACTTAACTGTGGAACAACAAACGCATAAATACTTACCTATAGTTCAGAAGAATAATCCTTCTACAGTTTCACTCCTCTTTGACGCTAATGTCGTTCCACATCAATTTCAAATCGATATAATTCACAACGTATTCGGTTATACTGATAATGCAATTCAACTAAATGCTTAGTTGCAAAAACATTCAATTATTTGCCAATGTTATTAGGCAGTTCATGTCGCTTGGTACAATTTGCAGTATCACCACCGAACGTTATCGAGTATGAAATTTCACCCGTTCCGAAACCTGATGTTATTTCAGGTATTTACCGATCCTTCCAACCTCCAGCGCCACATCCGCGCGCAGCACGTCGGCGCGCGCAGCCACGCCTGCCCCGAGTGCGGGAAAACCTTCGCCACATCCTCGGGCTTGAAGCAGCACACACACATACACTCCAGTGTCAAGCCCTTCCAGTGCAAGGTGTGCTTTAAGGTGAGTACAGTTACTGCTAAAGAAACTATCGAAGTCCGAAATTAGTATGGCTACAGATTGTTCAGTCCCTGAGAAATATATGCCAACAAACTATTATCAAACGCTCGTTGTGCGCGGGGCCATAAAATCTGGGAATAGGACACCCATATGTTGCGCTCTCTATTGCACTTACCTGCCATGATTGTTGCGACAGAGAGCGCAACCGAGGAGTCCCGTTTCATTAGCTTCACAGTTTGGCGAATCTTTAGTTTAAATCGAGCAAGCTCCCAGCGTATCCGGGTTAAGTTAATAGAATTGTTTTTTTTTGTTTCCAAATAAAAATATATACAGCGTGGAAATCCAATACGAGCAAACCTTTAAATGGTGGTTAGTACAGGACCCAAGAAGCGTATTATTTAATATAATTTTTTGTCTAAAATTACAACGAAAAAGTTAACCATACAAAATAATTCAGCCCGCAATGTAACGTTAAATGTTCAAGTTAAGTCTCGTTGACAGTTAGGTACTTGTCACCACCAGACATATAAGTTTTTGTGGCAAATACCTCAATTAACTAGGGACTTCCTTGCGATATTAAATTTATCGATAACTATTAAATAGGTATGCCAGTTACATATTAATAATTATAGTACGTTATCCCATAGTCATAACTGTTATAAGAAAGTACAATTTATCGATAAATTAAAAATCGTTGGGAAGTCCCTAGGAAATTTTTATTCGTGCCACAAAAACTTCTATGTCTGGTCACCACCAACAACCATTTGCGTTACATTGCTGCTCGGAATTTTTTCAAAAAATCATTATTGTGTTTTAAAAAGTCCCGTTAATTAATGTTACTAAACCCCTTTGTCTGGTTTAATTCTTTGCTCGTATTGGATTTTCACGCTTTATATGTACTTATATATATTTTATTGCCTTTGATAATAAATAGTATATGTATCCCGTGCGAGTTAACTGGAGACTCGAGTGCGAACGTCATACGAGCGAGGTCTCACTTAAGTTAACTCGCACGAGTTGTAAGTACCTATATTTATGAGAAGGAGGGAAAAGTTTCTACATGAATTTAACGATCCAAAGCGTGAGTTGTACTTCGTCGTTTATTGCCCTTTTCGTTGAATATTAGGTAAGGTAAAGGGAGACAAATAAGTAGGTAGTGCTAGATTACTTAAAAATGTATTATGCCTAGACCTTCTAAATGGAAATATTACCTGGGCTATTAAGGAGATATTTAAAACATTACTATAATATTGTAAATGGATGTAATCGTCTAATTTCCTATTCTACACGTCAATAAATACTTTTTTCACACCTCTCATTCAGAAAAGTAAGTTTTTGTCCACGACGAGAGGGAGCAAAGTTTGTGCTATACTTTTCTGTTCAAGCTACTTTTTTAATTTATTTATTGGCTTTTATCATTTACGCAATGTGCCCATTGAACACAGATTGCAAATTCACCGTAATGGATTAAATACGATTTTTTTTATTTCTCCTTTTTTTAAATAAAAAAAAAATCTTTTTTAATATTTTTTAATTATTTTTGCATATTTTTTCCTCCTAGTCGGTGTGAAAAGTTGCATGTGTCACTCAGGATCAAAATTGTCTTCGTCTTGGGCGTTAACACTTGAATCCCTCACTACGCTCAGGATCCTACGTTAGAATCCCTTGCTACGCTCAGGATTCTATTGTAGGATCCCTCGCTACGTTCAGGATTCAACACACCGCCCTTGCCGTAAATATACTATTTTGCTCCCTTGTGACACAAATAAGTATTTATACTCGTCGACTTTAATGTTTGAATTAAGACGTATACCAAACTATAATCACATACTTTTATTCTATTGAGCTCCTAACTCAATCGAAAAAGTTATTACATAACTGTCAACAGTTATGTAATAAATTCGACCAATCGCGTGGCGCCTTTACTGAACTATAATTAATTTGACAAAAAGAACGTCGCTTATATCGTAGAGTAATAGACATCAACGAGCGTTGAACCCTGGTTGGCTGCACTTCATTTCAGCAGTATCAAGTTTGTTTAATTAGTTCAGTTGACTCGTAGAAAAAGTATTGAATACAATAGTTACACAATTAGTTCCTAAATTCGGTAAGTATCAAAATAATGTGAGTGCCGTATTGCTTCGGGGCAGTCTATCGTCCTACACTACCAAAACGTAATATCTAGAATATCAGTATCATTAAATTTGAACCTTAAGACTATGGCGATACCGTTTGTTTTTCAACATGAATGTTGTAGTAGCACGTGCTTACTCGGTAGCTAGCGGCTATGCGATAATAGAGACAATGGGCATTGTTTGAAAGATTAGGGCTCGGAGTGAAAAATTCACCTCAGAAGATCCAGACTATACTCGCCTTTAAGAAGCCCTTATTATGTATTTTTACACTTTTATAGACCTTCAGAAATAATTTATAGCACGGAAGCGTCGTAAAACACCCAGCAAAACATATAAAACTGTTTTCCTCTTGTTAGTGTCCTACTGATAACAAAACATAACAAAGATAATTTAAATGAAATAAAGTTAAATCATTTGTGTATTGTTTCAGTCGTACACGCAATTCTCCAACTTGTGCAGACACAAGCGCATGCACATCGCCTGCAGAGCCCTGGTCGAGTGCGGGAAATGCGGCAACTCCTTCAACTCTTACGCTTCTCTTACTAAACACAAGAGATTCTGTGACACTGCCAACGCCGCCAACGTAGGCATGAGAGGACAAATGCCGCAGGGACTGCCTCAAATGCCATCCCTACCCAATATGGGAATGAATACGCCTGGGAACCCCAATCCGTTCCCTATGTATAGGGGACCGACTTTGCCGCATCCGTACAACACCTTCGCGCAGTACCCAGCTCTTTTCTCTGCGGCGGCCGCTGCCTGCCCCCCAGAATTTTTGAATCCACTTCTTTTTAATGTCCAAGGAGCCAGGCTTGCCATGGAGCATGACTTTGCATTAACTAATGCTGGTCTATTGTCGAAACATCAGGAAGGACGCATGTCCGTTAAGAGCGTGGACAGTTCGAATTCGCTTGATGATATAATGAAGAAGAATAAGGATTTCGATTATGATTCTATTAAACGCGAATGCGACACAGGTGATAGGGTCACACCTAACAAATCACACGCGATAAATGTGAAACAGTCGCCTTCATCAGTTGAAGAAGTCCCATCACAGCAGCGCCCATCTTCGGTGTTGAGCATGTCGACACCTATCAATCCCTTCAATTTTGTCAGAGACGACATGAAACAAAGAACGTCACCATTTAATTTTTCACTGAAGCTCAATAACAACACCATTCAGGGGAATAAGTCCCATTCTCCATTCCCCACAGACTTGTCCACTAAGAATGAAGGAAATGTTGACGACAAGAATTCAGACTACTCTGATTCAGAAGTAGAAATAAAGAAGGATGATGGTGATCAGCCCCTGGATTTGTCAGTTTCCCGGAAACAATGTAGTGACAAAGATTCCGAAGCTGATATCGACGATCGCTCCTTTCGTAACTCATCTGTCAAATCATATTCTCCCCCCGAAAGCCCAATGGAGCGTGACAGCAAAACTCCTGAAAACGACACCGCGGATATCGATGTGGAAGGAGTAGAGCCCAAACGAGAAGACACGCCTCCACAGCTGGTGTCGCCACCGCTAGCATTCCCGATGCCTGTACACCCGCAACATAACAGTAGCCTCATCGAGGCCATGTATCGCCCCAGATATCCACCCTTTCATTCAGCGTCCGACTCAATTCTGAACTCGTCACCATACGTCCCGGCCCCGTTTAATTTTTTATCTCCGCTCCTCGGCACGGATGGCCACGATAGGCAACCGAGCGCGTATGCAAAATTTCGTGAACTAAGCACCGGGTCGGGAAAGCTTCGCGATCGCTACGCCTGCAAGTTTTGCGGGAAGGTGTTCCCGCGCAGCGCGAACTTGACCCGTCACCTCCGCACCCACACTGGGGAACAGCCTTACAAATGTAAGTACTGCGAGCGTTCGTTCTCGATCTCTTCCAATCTCCAGCGACACGTAAGGAACATTCACAATAAGGAGAGACCGTTCAGATGTCCGTTGTGCGACAGGTGTTTCGGGCAGCAGACTAATCTAGACCGGCACCTGAAGAAGCACGAGACCGAGGGCGGGGACTCGCCGAGTTCTGCGGACACGGAGCGCGAGGACGCGTACTTTGACGACATCCGTTCGTTCATGGGTAAGGTGACGTGCTCGCCGGGCGCGCGGTCGCCGCCCGCGTCGTCTCCGCACGCGCCGCACCGACCCTCCGTGCTCGCGATCTCAACATAGCCGTCGGCGTACCCGCTACCGCCTCCGCCGCCGCTGTGGCCGCAGCCGTTTGATTAGATGGCGAGTTGAGATGAGCGGGTGTTCGAGTATGTACCGTGACGGCTCTCTATATCACAGCAAGCAACATCTTATTGCAATATAATTTAAGAATACACTAGCTGATGCCTGTGACTTCGTCCGCGTGTAATTAATAATACTTAAGCTATCATTTTGACATAGTTTGAGGGGAACAGCTAGTCTGCATTCATAAAAGAAGAAATCGCTTGTGTTTTATCACTACCATGGTGTAGTTTTATCAAAACATTCAATGTATGGACAGATTTCTTCTTTTGAGTATATAGATAAAATACCTATATCATTCGCGTAGTTAGTGAAATATTATCATGACAACATACCGTTTGGCCGGTTATTAAAAGAGCATTCGAGTTCTTCTCTTTATCATAGAATTATATAATTTTACGCTAAAATGAGTTCAATAATCGTTCCTAGTTTAAATCTTGTGATCTAAGATTTATTCAGTACCTACTTTAAGAACTGTATATATTTTTCCACAGCCGATTTCTAGCGTAAGTATATGCATATTAATATGGATGTAGTTTGTTAAAAATGTGTAAAGTATAAGTTAATGTTTTAAAAATTAATAATACTTTATTTGATAATATTGGTTTGCACATTGCTCGTAACGTAAGTAAAGATTTAACTACATGTTTAGTGACATCATTTTGTAATTACTAAACTATAGACGGTGACATTATTCGGTCAGAGTCACATCGTATTTCTCGTTTAGTCAAGAACCTACCAAAGCTTTTGTAATTATAGGCAAAATTGTTTACTATTCGGTTTAAAGAAGGGATAGAGTAATTAATATAAAAATTTGGCACTATAAAATGATGCATAGATTACCTATTGTTATATTATTAAGTAGATACGTGAATTTGCAAATCCCTTAAAATATTTTGTTAAATTGTTATTTACACAGTTATTGTATATAAAATTGAAGGTTAAAAGCAGATCACTTTAACTATAGAAGTTAAGCTACTCTAATATTTCACCTGCAAGTTATAGAGTTATGGAATTTGTAAAATAATTGTTAGCTTTTAAAACAGCCACTACTAATTAAGAGTCATTCGAGTTAATCGCAACTGAATATCCAGCGCATGTGTATTTACATTAAACAGATGATAGGACCATTTTGATGTGATTGACTACCGACGACGGCATGAGCGTAATAGCAAAGCATCTAGAGTCTAGTACGATATTGACAAAAGTACAGAACATATAGTACGCCTATGTCTAGAGTCATTACATTACTTCTGGTCACAACATACTGCTTGAAGTGAATATACTGCGTGATACTATCGCATCTACTGTAGCTGTAGATAGATATAAAATGTATAATTGTTTAGGTACACAGTTAATTAGATTTTCGATGTTTACCGCATCTACAAATGCAAATTTCACTTGCATTTCTAAAAGCAATGAAATACTTATAAAGTAGATAGTTGTTTGTATTCAATAGTGCGATTTTGTACTATATTCATATCACTTCGATGCACTAGTTATATTTTAAGGTTTTAGCGTCACAAACAAAACATAATTATTATCTATAAATGCTGTCAACTAAGACACTTGTACCTAAATTATTTAATTTCAAGTTCGATTACACGCAGAACCTGATTATTGTATCTCATTGAAAAATAAAACAGTACCTACAACGTAAAACACGCCTTTGAATTATTCAGGTATTATGTTCCTTGAATCGTAATTATGATCTTTAACTATGATCTCAGTAATCTATCGGATTGAATCACCAGTTGTCCTTGGAAGCTACCCGATGCCGGATAGCAGGAACTTTCCCAATGATTCCAGCTAAACATTATGCATAATATTTTTCAAGCGATCCGCATTGAATTTAAATAATTATAATGGTTTTACCTTAACCCCTTATGGTTTTGCTTTTAACTGAGCTAGCTTCTTTTTGGCATTATTGCAACGCACTGTGCGTTGCAATAATGCCAAAAATCTCTTTAATTCAATAAACATTTTTTTTCGTAACAATTGTTTTTACTTGGTCTTTTACCATTTATTTTTTCGCTTTATTTATTTTTTGGTGTACTTTTTTGTATTGTCTGTTGCATGTTACAAAATGCCAAATAAATGATTTATCTATCTACCTATCTATCTTATCTGAGCAAGAAGCTACGTTTTTGTAAAAACTGCATCTAAAATTGTTTCTTTAGTAGACATACGCGGTAAGGGTTAAAAAAACGTTAAAACCATTACAAATCAAGTACAATTTCAGTTTTGAACATTTGTGAAGTAAAACAATGATCAGAATCCAAAATAAAAATCTCCGTGGGTCTCACTAGTACATACAAGCCGCTAAATTTATAAGCGAGAACATAAAATACCACTTATTTTATAAGAATGGCTGTATTTGGAAGCTGTTGGTACCTATCGTACAGAGAACGTAAATTAGGTAATACCGTAAGGGCAAGTTTGGTAATTACCAATCCTGTTCTTGGCCAAAACTCGAGCGTAAATGAGTGCTAAAATTCTTAAACTTTTTGCCAAAAGAAACAATTCCAAGAAATCAGTCCCTGAACTTAATCTGTCAGCTTGATCGATTTCTCCTATCGTGTTAAAAACTGGTGCAAAAGGGTCAGAATATTGACATTTAGCTGATGATCTTAATCGGTTATATAAGGCCGGCGTTATCAGTGAAAGCAAGGACGCCGCAAGGGCGTCGATAAGGCAATTACATCTCATTATCGAGCGGCCGGCGCGCGCGCCGGTATCCTGCTACGAGATTCGCAACCTGTGTAGACTCACCTCACCACTCACCCCTAGTATAACTTGACGCCGAGATTCGAAACGACTACGGGTAATCGGTGGACTAATTTATCCTGGTCCGCCGGAATATGGGCAGCGGTAACCGTTGTGATTACCAGCCCTGTAATGGCGGGTTAAGTGGGCGATCGAGCGACTGACACGCCTCATTGTCTAGGACAAAGAACTAGGTTTGGTATTCATCCTAATTAAATTGGCGCGGATAATGTTACGGAGCAGTTTATCTCGATAATTTAGCTTGCTTTTGTTTTAGAATTAGAGCTCGTAATTTGCATATTGCTGACTTGGGTCACAGCTTGTGTAAGTTGAAATTATTGTCACGGTGAGCCGTGCACTTACATTATATTTATTCCACAGAATACGTAAACGTGCCAGTATGTAAACGTGGCCATACCTTTCTTATCTATCGCATGCAACGCGCTACGCGCTGCGATAGAACGCGTGCGTACCGTAGCAGGCTAACATACCGGCCGGGGCTGATAGTAGGTGGTAGGTGGTGGTAGGTGGTAGTATGTACTTGTAGTGGCGGGCCAAAATCACGCAGTGAGTCGCCACTGGTATTACATAGAAGTTTAGTGGAAACACCTTATCCACGGGCCAAGCGAAATTCAATCTTATATCAATGTCATACAGACTTTAACAGGGAAGAAATGTTCTCACTATCTGTACATTGTACAGTTAGTATCGTATAGTTAGCAGCAGCCTAGCAGCCAAAGTAGCCAAATATCGTAACTTATTTTTTAATACAGTTGTAGCTGCAAATCGTGCGCAAAGTTGTATTTTGCGCACTAGTGCTTTTTACTTTTCCACGTGTATCGAACGACGTTTTTCAATACAGTTGCGAAAAAATAAGAAAAACAACAAGTACCTAAGGAATTTGAAACTTTTATATTATTAATTCTGTAACATCATTGTAATACAGTTGAAAAATAATGAAGTTGTTCAAAAAAAAAATTTTTTTAAATAATGTTCTTACTTGTTGTTTTTCTTATTTTTTCGCAACTGTATTAAAAAACGTCGTTCGATACACGAGCGGAAATGTCATTCTTCACTCGTCCCGAGTCTTACCACTCGCCTACGGCTCGTGGCAAGATATCTCGGCACTCGTGAAGTTATGACATACTTTCCGCACTAGCATCGAAATGCACTATATCCTTACTCTTACAGTAATAAAGACGTGTACCGAAATATTTGGCTACCTTTTGTCTGCTACTAAATCTATATGATCTGAACTGTGCAGTCGATGTCAAAGATATCTTTAAATTTTTTGCCTTTTTATATTACTTAATAAGCAGTCTGCCCTCTGCCCGCGACTCGGTCCGCGTGGAACTCGTTTATATCGTAGCTCCATACAAAACTTTCATCCCCCATTTCATCCCCTCAGGGGATGATTTCCGGGATAAGAACTATCCTTTGTCCTTCCCCGGGATTCAAACTATCTCTATATCAAATTTAATCTCAATCGGTTCAGCGGTTTCAGCGTAAAGAGGTAATAGATAGACAGACAGACACACTTTTGCATTTATAATATTACTAGCTTCCGCCCGCGACTTCGTCTGCGTAGACCGGGATAAAAACTATCCTATATTTTAATCCAGGCTATAAACTATATTTGTGCAAAATTTCATCCTAATCATTTCAGCCGTTTAAGCGTCATTGAGTAACAAACATCCAAACTTTCGCATTTATAATATTAGTAGGATATATCAATATCATATATACAATATAATATATATGTCACCGTTAGATTGTGAAAACTGTCAGTTTATAATCTTACCCGTTATATTGTAAACTGACGGAATATTGTCAACTGCCAAAATAATTCATAATTTTACGCATTAATTTTCGTTAGTTTATAAACTAACAATGTCATATCGTCGAATTGTGAACTGAATCCAATTTGCCTGATTCGGAACGCAACCTGTGCGCAGTTTGGTTGAGCGAATTATTCCACTTACATCAGTTTGCACTTACGTCAGAACATGATTGTTTTTTTGTTATTCAGACATTTTCTTCCATTAATTCGGCATCCAGCAGTGTTGACGGAGCCCCGCTATGCGGGGCTCCTATTTCTGGGCGCTTTGCCTTTCGGGCAACTGAAGAAACCTAACTAACCTAACCTACCTAGTCTTTGTGCACGTTCCGTAGCAAGCCGATTTGATCTCAGTTCACAATTTGACGATTCGATATTGAAAGTTTATAAACTAACGAAAAATATTGCGTGAAATTGTGAACGGTTTTGGCAGTTCACAATATTTCGCCAGTTTACAATATAACGGGTAAGATTATAAACTGACGGTGTTCACAATCTAACGGTGACATATATATATGTATACTAGCTTCTGCCCGCGACTCCGTCTGCGTCGAACTCGTTTGTATCATAGCTCCGTACAAACTTTTATCCCCTATTTCACCCCCTTAGGGGATGATTTTCGCGATAAAACTATCATATTTATGTCCTTTCCCGAGACTTAAACTATTTATTTACCAAATTTAATCTAAATCGGTTCAGCGGTTTAAGAATGAAGATGTAACAGACAGACAAACAGAGAGACACACTTTTGCATTTATAATATTAGTATGGAGTATGGATGGATATTAAGTATGGATTAGGTACAATGGCTTAAGGTGAAAAAGTGTAAAGATGTCTTTGACGTCGACTGTACCAAACGAGGTGCTCACAAACATTAACACCTTATTGTGAAATAAGTCAAAGCGTATTTTGAAAATAACATGATACGATCCTAGTGCCACCGTGCCTAGTGCAAATAGTTACGAGAAATAAAAACTCTATCCCGGCTCGTATAGTTGTTATTTTCTAAGCCGTCCGTTCTGCAGTGCGGCGTTCTTTAGTGCGGAACGGACGGCTTAGAAAATAACAATATACCAATGAGTTTTTCGGAACTTATGTATGGAATATTTACCGTTAGCTTTTCGGTGAAGGAAAACATCGTGAGGAAACCGGTCTAATCACAATAAGGTCTAGTTTTTCCTCTGGGTTGGAAGGTCAGATGGCAGTTGCTTTCGTAAAACTAGTGCCTATGCCAAATCTTGAGATTAGGTGTCAAAGCTGACCCCGGGCTCCTTTAGGGACACAACCGGGAATAAACGCCAGGAAGATGATATAATGACAACCAAACTACGTTTGTATGGAGAGGCGAGCGTCCTGGCGACCCCTAATTTGGAAAAAAATAAGTGTAAGCATGATATTTTCTGAGTATCTTCGTGATTTTAGTTTATTAGTCATGTAAGAACAATATTTTGTACTATTATCAACTACCGTCTTATACACACATATTTCATTCAAACGTAATAAAGGTACCTACATAGACGCAGGCAGAATGCAAGCGGTCTGAATAAGGTCCTTGCTCCGCGGGAATCTCGCGACACTATCGCGACATAAGTCGGCGTGCTGCCCACTCGCCCAGAAGAGGTGGGTTCACATGCCAAATAATGCCAATCTCATAACATTGTATTCACCACAGCACAAAGACGTCCACAGTAGGACATCGGTCTCTCAAAGAGTGCCATAAATGCCACAATGACCGGCCACCCGCATCACGCGGACTACCGCGACCTTTACGTGACTTTCCGGTGTGTGGAGTGTATTGCCTTTCTACTAGTAGAAATATAAGTAATGTACAGTAGGAATTATTATCGAACGAGCGAGCGAAGCGGACGAAGTTCTATGCTTCACGCTATCCGGCTGTTCTCCTCTACAGGTCGCATTTCTCGATCGATTCTCGCGAAATTTTGTGTGATTTGTTAATTATACAAGCCCCGTAGCATGGATGGCCTTATCACGCGATAAGTGACATGATAGAGCATCCGTCCCTGGCTGACACCGTTCGATAGAACGAGACGACGCTGTTATCTTGTCACTTATCGCGTGATAAGGCCATCCGTGCTAATGGGCCAGGTGTCGAGTCACTTATTATACAAAAAAATAAGTTTTTGAATAAAAATTACGGCTCGCGAGTTCTAAAGCTCATAGAGCCACTAGTTTTTTGTTTACTTTTTAATTTTATTTAACAAATAAAATAGGTGCAAAGGGCGAACTTAATGCCAGAAGGCATTCTCTACTAGTCAAACATAGGGCCGAACAGAAAGTTGTTAAGCGTGCATTGAGAACGAAACATGAAGAGCTTCAGGAATTTTTCAATTATAAAAGGTACACTAATATCCGCTACAGTTTTATAACGACCGAATCGCAGTGGCAAAATAAATAATTATTTACGTGAAACATTGTGAAGAAATATATTTAGCCGGCAACATAGAAGAAGCCTAATGAAGGGATGTTGAGTTGAGACTTGAGGGAGACCGGAGTTTCATTTCATTTCTTTCATCATTGCCGTAACTTTGGTGCCAGTCGGTATTCTCTTTTTCCCCGAAATATGATGTACTTTATGTACTCTCAAATACCTTAGTTAATTGCAATTGACAATGTCAGATACGAGGAAAAAACTTTGCAATGTACGAGTACCAAGGTATATTCGTTAGCCCAGATCACGTGTTCTACTTTCTTCTTGTCCTATGTTACTAAAACAAATTGAAATATGATCAACCCCATATAGTCCCAGCCTAAACTAACTTGACACCGCGACCATTGTCCGTCCTCTACACTAGGCGCCACAGCTTGCACAATCTCGTACACCCGCGAAATGTGTCCTATTAGTCGCAGGAAAATGTCATACGAGCGTTGCTAAATTAGGCCCTTTCATAGCACGTGCGTGGGGTAGGGCTCTTCTCGAGGTTGGACCATTAGAACACGTAACTGGCATCCGCGCATGAATAGTTGGATTTTGTGCCTAACAATTGGAACAGGAATTTAGTGTACAGAATACTGATGCAACCGAATAAGGAACATTACTGCAATGTTCTGCCGCCAGAGTGCAGCACTACCACTAACCGTAAACCAGTAGAGGAAGATAGGGATTCACACATACATGCACAATTGATTGTCAAATGAGTGCCAAGGATGCTTGGATAGACAATACCGCAAGTGAGAACGAGATACAATGTCAAGTCTGCTAGTGTCGCCACCTACGAAGAGTTTTGCGTAAGTTCCCTATTACAAAGCAAAATATTTTTATAAATATGTTGACCTAGGTTGATCAAGTTAGTATTAATCTAGTTTGAACACAGTTTGTTCAAATCGGGAGATTGATAAATGATCTAGATTGAAATCAACGGCATGCCATGGATTGGCACATGGCATGCATGCCTGGAAGTGAGCGCAAAAACACATAAAATCAAATCGCAATTAAATTAAAATGCGTAACGTAGGTATGTCTCGAATCGACCCCCATTATTCTTACCACGTTTGTTGAAAAAAGATAGATGCCGGGTATACGGACCTACTATACAACATTGTTTAATATTGGTCAAAAATAAAATAAATGGTGATTTAATTACTCCAAGATAAAAAAATACATTACAAATTAAGCGTAGGTATTAATAAATCATCCGAAACCATATTTGGCAGTAAAATGCAATCGTCTGCACTTACTTATTCACTCTGATTCTTATACTTGTAATGCAAGGCAGGGCAGGTTTGGGTAGAGTTACACTGCCAGAGCATTGAAGTATGTATTTACAGGGAAGAAGGTTGAGCAGCATCCGCTTGTTCAAGCGAATTTTGTACGTGACTCAAGTACACGGTTCGCGCAATTAAATACAATTTGGACAGCTTTGCGTATTTTTTCGGTCCAACCACCAGCCATTAGTGGGGTAATAAATCTCCCTTCTGTCCGTCAGTCGTCGTTAAGAACTTCATTAACTTTTCGCCGGCGTGTGTTTTTCAATTGGGGGCTTGAGAACGGGAACGCTGGGCATTTCGATATCGCAGCACTAATGTGACAAAATGCCAGGAAATTGATTCTACTTTGGGGTCGTTAAAGGCACGTCCAGCAACCCGTTTGCCGCGGTGTTCTATTTTTTGCAGTCTCCAAATTAAAAAATAATTACCCGAATTATTTCCCATTTTGGAGGCGGGTGCAATATAATGTAATGTAAGCTGTACAATATGAAATAATACTTGTAAGAAAGTGACCTTTCTTGGTATTTTTAACCAACTTCAAATGAGGAGGAGGTTATATGTTCCACTGTATGTATTTTTTGTTTTTTTTTTATGTATGTTCGCCGATTTCTCCGTCAATTGTGGACCGATTTCCAAAACTCTTTTTTTATTCGAAAGAGTGTAACTACTTCCGAGGTGGTCCATTGTCACCAAATCAGGATCTGATGATGGGATCCCAGAGAAATTGAGATAATTGATTTTATTTTGGCTCTTTGAGTTGATTAACAGTGCTTTATAGCATCATCATCACAATTTTTTTTTTACAAACCCGAGGTTAATATGTGTATACCAATCAACCCACAGTCAAACTGTCACTACAGTTTTGTGGGGCAATGTTTAATTTTAAGTATGTAAAACACTGTACTTATTAAAAATAAATAAAAAATAAATAAATGTAACTTTGTGTATTGTAGACGCCTAAGAAAGGAAATAGAGACGTAACATTATGTCCCGATATGCGAATAACTTGATCATAATGAACATTGAATAATCAATTACCGATACTGTCTCAGGCCTACACCTACTTGATAAATCAGGAATGATAATTTTACAAGCCACATCCGTTTTAATTAGTGGCCAGCGCTTGTGACGTACATTGCGGATGTCCAAACGGCCGGTCCTTGAAAAATCACTTACATGACATATGATATTATGTAAAGTTAATGACTGATATGCTAATACACCTATGTAAGATAAAGATGGCGTGTTTGTTTGGGCGTTGTTTAGTAAAAGCACAGAATAAGTAATAGTACTACGTACAGAAGGTTCTCTCTTAACAAATTCCCTGCTTAGGTACGCCAAACGGGTTGGTCTTGGACCGTCTAGAACACAATTTGACTACATTAGATTTTTGCCTAGAGCTTAAAGTGACTACTACATAATCGGTCGAACACTCATATCTCCTAAGCACAAATTGACTAGTACCGAAAAAACGTAGAACACATTTCGCCTACTGTTGTATTTTGTTTTTGAATGTACAGGCGAGGTGAAAAATAAAAGTACAGACATATGTCACAGCTTATAGATATATTATGTCAACTCATATGGACAGGAAATGAAAATAAAAAGAAAAGTCACTCCAGAACTTAAATAACTTAAAGAGAATCTTCACGATATTAAAACAAATTCGGTATACACTTTAATTCAATGTTCTCTTGATGTCTTTTATGGCTTTTAAAAAATCGATTGGGGCAATTAGATTTTTTATTAATTTTGTCAATTCTCGGCCGTATCTTCTATTAAAAAGAATATATTTCTTTTGCTTGTTCTCTCGTTTCCTAAAGGCACCTGCCATAGAAGTGCTTTGATATCTAGCTTCATTTTTTAGCTTGAACAGAAACTGAATTAGAGTTGGACTTTTGTTCATGCGGACCCCCAATCGGCGATGAAATGCTTCTAATGTATTCGTAGTCCTATGTATCTCTCTACAGCAAGAAATCAAAGCAGTATTTCTTAGCCATTGTTTTTCAAAATAAACAATAAATGAATCAAATTCATTGCATCTCGGCCCATTATTGACAACGTTGTCCCATGCCTGTCTAATTAAGTTGGATGGTAAGAAAGGCAAGTTCAATGCTAGTGAGATTATTTTTTTACCGGAAAGTGTTGAAGTCAACCCCTTTTAATCTGCATTATCGCAAACCGCCTTGCAAAAATGGAAATAACACCCCGTAACTTTTCCGTTCGGGTAAACCGTTTTAAATGCCGTTATCTGGGCCATTTCATAGTCACATTTGTAAATTTTTATATTAACCTTCAGCACATCACGCAGGATTGAAAATAATGCTGTGTATGTACTTGTGCTCTTATTTGGCAATAACGCATAAATGGCAGGTTTGACGTTAGTTGAATATTTGCAGCTGTTTAAGTCCACGTGCAAAGTAAATAGCTGATAGAACGGTTTTGGCACCACTTTAAAAGTTCCATCTCCAAACACCATTTTCTTGAGGTGGGCGTTTAACCGGAGGACCTTTTGAGACGATCGATTGCAGAATATTAAAATTTTGTTTTCTGAGTCCAATTCATACTTACTTACAAGAAAATCTGTTTTAATCATATCTGGCAATGAAACTTCGAAGGATTTCGTAAATTCTGTTTTCGCCACATCCAAGAACGTGAGTCGTGTCCTACGTAGATTCTCTCGCACTGACTCATATGGTAGGAATTGCACATCAACAGATGGGTTTTCAATTATAAAATCCATCACGGCTTTCTCATGATTTTCTTTCAATCCGTACATGTTTTCACAAACATAGGTTTTAGCGTTTTCAAGAACATATTCTCTGTACATCTGTTCAATATTGGGCTCGTAAGAATGTAGTGACTCATTCCTCTTCGAACATCTCCAAAACGAATTCCCCACTTTGTTTACCGATACAAAGTTATATCGGTATCCGTTGCACCAGACATTTTTTTTATTTGCTAAAAACAATAACTTAGGTTCGTTCATTTTGCAGTTTTTTCAGCAGCATGACATAAACACAACATTACTCTTTTTAGAAAACGTCAAAATTATCATATTTTCTGTACACTATTAGTGGCCAGTACGGTAGAATAAACACAAAGAGGTTTAACAAGTGTTTTACTATTATGGACTAATGTACTTATCTGTGATGTGATCTTATCTTCATTAGCCCATCAGTCTCATCACTCATCACATCACCTTCCATCATGTAATATATATGTCATAAGTAGTGTAGTCGCGGAAGGAAAAGGATAACACCGCCACAGTCATATAGTCGAAAAGTGACGTACTTTTTTATTCCAGACTAAACTTGAACAGACAAGTTAACATAAAAAAATAGGAATTCAATTTTATACCTGAATGTCCAGACAGTTTGGATTCTTGTCACTATGCTATGTAGGAAAAATACGCACTTGTCAATTTGTGTTTTAGGAGATTTGAGTGTTCGACCCATTATGTAGTAGTCACTTTAAGCAATAGGCAAAAATCTAATGTAGTCAAATTGTGTTCTAGACGGTCCAAGATCAACCCCGCCAAACGTGCCTAAATGTGGCCATCCCGTTCTATCGCATGCAACGCGCTGCGACACGTGCGAGCGTCCTGTACCAACACGTGGCAGCCACTGAATAGAGCCCTTCGAAGGGGCGACCGGCATGTACTTGTAGCGATAAACACAAATCGCGAGTGAGCCGCGCCTGGTAAAAGTCATAAATATTATATGTGTTACCAAGTAACAAAAATTTTCTCAAATAAGTTCGCAAATTTTAAAACTTCCAAAAATATTTGCGCTTCTGCACCTTATATTATTTACCCATTGAGCTGTTGAACTCGCGATTCTTTCTTTTCTTTTTTTTTTAATTTATTTATTTAAAAAATCTGAATCGACGAAAAAGGGTATAATTATTGTTGAACCTGTTCACATAATTTCACGAGGATTGGTTGACAAATGGGACCGGTAGAGGAGATTAGGCGGACAGACATACGAAATATTTTTTCCCTAGCTGAAACGGAGAACTTCGGTCCCTTGGCTCGCTCGTTGTACCTATTGAAAACGATAACTTGATAATATGTTAAAATACAGCTGACTACATTTCAATTACCTCGGGCTTGTCATCTTTCTTGTCACAAAAATTCGGATAAGTTGTCGCTGGAGTCAATTAAAAATTACATAAAAACCGAGAAAGACAATCAGGTTCTTAATGTGAAGTAAGTGGTTTACTTTCGAAATGCTTCGTCCATTCATCATCCCAGTCAATCAGTCTATGTAAATAAATATCTAAGGTTCTAGCTGTCACAATGTATACCCAGCTAATAGGTAGATAGGTACCTAGGTACTTGTCTAAGTGTATACCTCGTAATTGATTTTCGAAGTCAAAGAAATAAAAGAAATGATAACTTTTTATACAGTATCAGAAACTTGTAAACTTTATTTCGGGTTAATAAACTGCGTGTCATGGTAACCTGCCGGACGTTAATACCGTAATTGAGTATTCCTTCATTGTTACACTATAACAAACAAACATAACTAATTCAGTTACCATAAGGCTTGCTTGATTAAGTACTTTTGACAGTTCTTGATCGATCGTGCTTTAAAGATTATATCGTCATACTGAACACGTATCGGCCGATCTTCTAAACCATAGTTCCTATTAAGTTGTTAATACACAATAACATGTTTTTATTAGAGCTGTAATAGTAAGAAATACGGGTGTTTTCATTTTTGTGGTCACTGTCATATAGCCGTAGATGTCATTACCATGTCTATACTTTTACGATTTATTTAGAAATACTTACGATACCTAACGAATTACTTATTTAAGATACTAAATCACATTCATCATCATCTTCATTGTCAGCGCCCACTGCGGAGAATATTAGGCCTCTCTTCGAGTAGGTCACCCGTCCCTTTTTTTTTTTTACGTGGGGAAATGCCTTTGCGCATCTCACCCGGCCAGGGAAGCCAGGGCGGGTATGTCGGACTCCCGGGAACTGCCCGAACTACCGACTAAAACCCCACGGTGTTCCATCTCGTCACCAAGGTGCCGGGTTACGGGCACGCCGAAGCACTCTTCCGCGACCCGACGGTGACTGGCCTTGTTAAGGGCCCCAATCTCTGTAGCAGGTGGTAACCTGCACCAACGCAAAGAGTGGCGCGCGGCAACACGCGCAACGCCATCTCGGGCCAGTTAATGACGCGGCAGACATACTTCCCCAAGCCTGCCGGCCCTGGCCACAGTTAGGGGGGAATGTGGCGAGCGTAGGCTCGCCGCCTTCACCCAATACGCCGCTGGCGACCGGGATCCACAGAGGTGGCTTCCCTTTCGTGTTCAGCGGCTTCTTTGGCCTCCATTACGGCCTCGCAGATGGCAAGGATCGCTTTCCATGCCCTGTCGCTGTCCACCATTGTGCGGATTATGGTAAGCAGCGAGAGGTCATGGTCTATCGTGGCGCAGAGAGTTTGGCGCTCATCTCTCCAGGCTGGGCACACCTCCAGCGTGTGCTGGGCCATCTCCTCCGGGCAGTTGTCACAGTGGTGGCACGCTGCGGTTGGTTCTCGGCCTATGCGGTGCGGTGCGGATCACGGGTGTCCGTAACACCCGTGATCCGAGAGGATCTGCGTCAGCCGGAATGTCAGCGTGCCATAGGTCACCCGTCCATATCCTATAGCTATGCATATATATCCTAAGCTAGTCTTATCCAACCTTAACCTTACTTTACCTACCTTACCTGAACATTAGTTGAAAAGTCGTGATAGTACTTGTCCGAAATAAAGAATTGAATTGAATTATACATCACGGCTATCACAAGACGGCCGCGACATACTCTCAAGCTCTTTTGGACTATCTGTCTCTTTCTAAGTGGTATAATAAGAGAGAGACGGATATTGCGAGAGAGCTCGAGAGTATGTCGCGGCCGTCTTGTTGAACCGTGCAGTATTGACCCGCGATCTTCCTAATATCGTCAACCCAACGAGCTGGTGGTCGGCCGGCGCTCCTTTTACCTAATGGCCACCAATCCGACAACATTTTGGTTCACCTGCCGTCACTCTGCCTGGCAAGGTGTCCTGCCCACCTCCACTTAAGTTTGGTAATGGCATCTCCGAAGTCACGCACCTTTGTGTGACGTCGGATCTCAACATTCCTCACTCAGTCTTGAAGTCTATCTCGTATTTTTTGCACAGCCTCATTTGTAGGCGTCCATTACTCGGCACCGTACGTCATGGAGGGCAGTACGAAGCGAAACCAAATCCACAAATAAAGTCAGGAACTTCAAATATAAAAGTTTCAAAAACTGCCTTGCGCAATAGTTCAACAACCGTTTTCAGACCGGCAGTTGAAAAATGACAATGGAATGTCAGTATTACTCATTCAAATTAAAATAAATAATATATTATGTATTTGATAGAGACATTACGTGGTCGATATAACGCCTCTGGTTGTAAAACAGTTATTGATTTCAATTTATTGATAGGTACTATTTCCTAACTACAAACAGATTGATGTCTAGTTACTTAGTTCATTAAAAGGCAAGTCAGGTTGTGATTCCTCGTTGGTAAATCTTTATTTAAATAAATATATCTTATATCAGAGGCCGCTAGCTCGTGCCCCACTAATGCAGTGAATACGGGCATGTGATTGTGATGTTGCTGGACCTTCTAGTGATGCCCGTTAGTCATAAAATACTCATGTTATTAAAAATATGTTTGGAAATATTTTTATTTAACGACCAATTAAATAAAACATGTAGTAATATATTTTGTATTTATTTTAATGCATAAGAGTAAACAGTGATATACCTATCCCTAATAAATACATCCCGAATGTTCGGCCCCGCAGACAGCTCGTGGTAAAACCGATTCGAAAAGCATTGTTATTTTTTTATACATTTGTCTTAAAAATTACTACGAATCACATACTTTGGCTGTTTTAATTGTTTAGCAAATCAAGTTCCAATTAGTAATTTATATTTTGTATAATGTAGCAAGTTGATGAACTTTTAACACATTTCAGTAATTATCTTTATCAAAAGTAATGCACTAAGTTTTTAGGACAACCCAAATTAAGGCATTAGGCCACTCTAGGAGCCGAAAAAATTGGCTTTTTGTGTTTTTTTTTCAGATATACTACAGAATAAATCAGGATTACAAAAACGGGATTTTTTTATATAAATCATTGACTGTTTAAAATATTTATTTCAAAGCGATTTATTTTGAAACGGTGGCTGTGCAGCGATTTCGCGATGACGTCTCTGTGCCTTCAGGTTCCGCGGCCGGAATAACAGCTCCTGTATTTTTTTAATCATAATGAGCAATATGGCACCCAAAATAAATATTTTGCATAAACCGGTCAAATACCGAATAAAATAAATAGGATGGATAACTTTGCTGGAAAATAAAAAAGTGGCAGTGAGGGGTAGCGCATCGTCACTGACGACTTCTCTATGTAATTTGAGAAGTTGTTGGTGCCGTTTCAAGAAGCCTTGTCTTCGATTTAGATGTCACTACACACCTGCACAGGGTGTTGTAAGAAGGCACTGTTTAAAAGATTCCTAGTCCGAGTAATTGGTTCCGATAGCTCTGTTGGTAGCAGCTACCGGCCACGTATGCCAAAAGGTAGCAGATCAGTCAAATCGTGCTCAGTGCAACAAACTAATATTTCCGTTCAATTTGAATTCATTAAATTTCCAATTCTAACTTCTAAGCCCTGGCGTTGTGTTGAGAGTTAGGCAGTACCTACATTAAGTATTAGATATTATTATGAAAATGAAGTAGTCAATAGAACAACGGTAAAAGAACTTGACATAATAGTTATGTGAATGTTCTATGCGATATGCTAATTAATCATTGTGGGAAGTTAGCAGTTAGCAGATTCAGATGGAAATCTTTGCAGCGTACAGCGTCAAGTTGTAGAAAGTTGCCATAGTGCTTAGGTCCTACAAAGTAAACAACGCAATTAACAAACTACCATAGGTACACCAAGCACATTAGGAATGTGTAATAGAACTTAATTAAGCATTAACTTTGATTAATGCTTCCACATAAATGTCTAAAAAGCTAATGTTATTTTTTGCCACATTTAGAAACTCTTTAGAATTTCATTTTACGTCTTATTTAAAAGACTAGCTGTTGCCCGCGACTTCGTCCGCGTAGAACTTTTTATCGTCTTAGAAAATGATTTCTCTCAATACAAAATTTGAACCCTCTTTTAGGGGATGATTAAAAAAAAACGTTGATGTTAATTTTCTAGTTTGTGAACAAACAGTCTAAAACCAAAGTTAAAAATCTCATACTTTAAAAATGCCTTGAAATACTCAAACTTTGAACCAATTTTAACACTCTTAGGGGATGAATTTGGAAAAACTCTGAAATCAGTTTTGTAGTCTTTTAACGTACAGAATAAGACCGAAGTTAAAAATCTCTTAACACTTTAAAATTTTATTGCTCGCCATTTAAAATTTGAACCCCCTTTTAAACCCCCTTAGAGGTTGAATTTTTCTAATCGCTGAAAGAACTTTTTTCGTAAACTTGTAAGTCTCTAGCTCAAAAAAAGTGTTGCCCATACAAAGCTTTCTTAACCCCCTTAGGGGTGGAATTTTCTAAAACGATTTGTGTTCTTTTTTTGTTTTTTAATAAGTAATCTTTCTACAAAGTTTCAAGTCTCTAACTCAAAAACATAAACTTTCCCTGATAAAAACTTTGCACCCCTTTTTATCCCCCTTAGGGATAGATTTTTTCAAAACGCTGAAAGTCTTTTATTTTTATTTTTATAAGTAATCTTTCTACAAAGTTTTAAGTGTCTAGCTCAGAAAAAGTGTTCCCCATACAAACCTTGCACCCTTTTTTAACCCCCTTAGGGAATAATTTTTGTAAAACGCCTAATGTAGTATTTTTCATGTTCTAATAAGTAATTTTTCGACAAAATTGTAAGTCTCTATTAAAAAAAAATATGTTTTTCCCATACAAACTTTGCACCCTATTTTACCCCCTTAGGGGTGAAATTTTCCAAAACGCTGAAAGTACTTTCTTTGCATTTAAATAATCTTTCTACAAAGTTTTAGGAATCTAGCTAAAAAAAATAGTTTCCCACATACAAACTTTGCACCCCTATTTTAGCCCCCTATTTTTAGGGGTAGAACTTTCTAAAACGCTGAAAGTACTTAATTTGTATTCTGATGACTAATCTTTCTACAAAGTGTTAAGTCTCTATTTAAAAAAAATATTGTTTCCCCCATACAAAATTTGCACCTTTATTTTACCCCCTTAGGGGTAGATTTTTTTAAAACACTGAATCTAGGTACTTTATTTGTATTCTAATGAATAATTTCTCTACAAAGTTTTAAGGCTCTATTTAAAAAAAAGTAGTTTTTCCCATACAAACTTTGCACTCTATTTTACCCCTTTAGGGGTAGAATTTTCTAAAACCCTGAAAGTTCTTTATTTGTATTCTAATGACTGATCTTTCTACAAAGTTTTAAGTCTCTATTTAAAAAAAAAATGTTTTCCCCATACAAACCTTGCACCCCTATTTTACCCCCGTAGGGGTGGAATTTTCCAAAACGCTGAAAGTGTTTCATTTGTATTCTAATAACAATTTTTTCTACAAAGTTTAAGTCTATAGCTCAAAAAAAAAAGGTTCTCCCATACAAACTTTGCACCCCTATTTTACCCCCTTAGGGGTAGAATTTTCAAAAATCCCTTTTTATCCCTAGCCCACGTTATAAAAGCAACATACTGTGCAAAAATCAACTCTCTAAGATTAGTAGTTTCGGCTGTGCGTTGATGAGTGAGTGAGTGAGTGAGTGAGTGAATAAGTCAGTCAGGACATAGGCATTTATTATGTATAAATAGATAGAAGATAATGAAACTCCCATTCAAATATCTCAAAAAATTATGAAGCTACATCCGTTTTAATGTCGCTTGTTAGAGTGAGAAAACGATGAGGGACTGTGACGTCAATATACTCGAGCGTCATAGTAAAAAACAGTCGTTTCATATGAAGGTGCGTTTTGCGGAAAAGGGACAGAACATACCCCCTCTTAAAACTTTGGACTCTTATAATTATAACTTAATCATTACCTATATAACCTCTTGCTTTGTTTTTTTCTCCATTTGACTATATTTATTTTAAATTCTTTATCGAGAAAATATATTATGATTATTTACCATATTTTCGATTCCTGAGCTATAACCACGAACTTCGGAATAGGGAACATTACGCAAAGCTCTGCGTAGGGGGCGACACTAACACAACCCGTAAACAAACCGGTGCCGGTTAATGTACGGCCCAATAATTGGCATCCTCTATATCTATGTCTCTTTTTAACTTATACAAAAAGAGAGAGATAACGATAGATGGACGTGTATTATCGGGCCGTACATTAACCGGCACCAACAAACCGCCATGACGTACAATGTCATATTTATTTACCTAACAAACAATAACGAATAATTGATGAAAACGCGTTAAACTACAATCGTTTTATTATCATTCGTGTGTAAAATACCTGCACTGTGATATTAAAATGGCATCCTATAGCCATTTAAAGGTGGATGAGGGCTTTTTTTTGCTTTACGACGTATTGCCGCTTCCCATAGTTTTCATATCATCGTTTCCTTCGGAAATGAATGATGCCCTTCATTCTTGCATCCAATTACGCGGCACTGATGCATTTTATTCACTGAAATATTTTCTTCACTATTTGATCCAGAGCTTTGAAGGACTTGTCAAAGTTGTCAAAAAAACTGTTTACTAATTGTGTTAGTGCTGCACTCTGGCGGCAGAACATTGCAGTAATGTTCCCTATTCGAAAATATTCGGGTATCTCTATCTCTATCGCACTAACCATACTCGAGTGACAGGGATGCAAATATATGAACATTGAGTATCGGTTTTCGTAGTAGCGCCGCAGGTACTTTGGCTGAATGCGCCGAGCGCGTGCCATTGTCATTCAAAAAAAACAAATTCGTGTTAATTATATTGTTCAAATTTGTTGATTTCATTTATTGAAATTACGACATAAAACGACATTTGCGCATATAAGTTCTCATATCAGAATCGAATATTTTTTTATGGTTTATATTTTAGCATTTGTCTCGTAAAGGTCTATCGTAGACGGGATTTAAATTATTAATAAGTGAAAGGCAAAGCAATTCCGCCATTTTGACGAAAATTTGACGGTTCTTATAGCTGACAGTTGGAGCAGCGTTTGATTTCAATAAAAATAAATGAAAAATTAAATGAAGTCGTATATTTCGGAAAATTAATTAACTGTCGCAGTCGGATAAAAAGTATCCTAAGTTGCAGCTAGAATAATAATGTACCTATATAAAATGTTTCATATTTTTCCGTTCATGGGATGCTGAGAACATTCGAACCGCGCAAAGCTTAGTTTCAAACTGGCTGATTCTTTTTTTAATTTAGAGATTTATTATAAGTGGAGATTATGCACTGCGTGCCATAAAAATCGTAACACTCAATTAAAATTCGCAATTACGATTGTTGCCGTGTCGAATCGACTCATCGATATGTTGACGCGGAAGTGATATCGATAGTTGTCGATGGTCTAGATCACGCACCGCACTGGCTGGGCGCGGCCGTGGCGCAACGGCGCGGGCGCACGCGCTGTTACGATATTGTCATTGTATACAATCTGCTTAGATTATTTATTTTGTTTGTTATACAATAATACCCGACTGCGGTGCACCACTTGTTAGCTGCAATAGCCAGTCGAATAGAACTCATTTAATGGAGTCCAATTAGAATGCGATTTTAATGTTAGCTCGTAAATAAAGGTTATGTTAGTAAGCTTTTATATGATTTGGCTTTGTAGTAATGATCGAATTACATACAATTGTACTATATTACCGCTGTATAGAATTACGTAGTTTCCTGTTTTATGAAGTTTAAACGATCGACACCAATGTTCAAATCATGATGATGACGGCACGTTTTCCAGAAACCCAGTGTAAGTGACTGCGTAAACGCTGCGTCTAACTATGGCTAGTCTGTAATGACTAGCCACACCTAGACGCAGGGTTTACGCAGTAACTTACAATGGGGTGGTGGGTAAACTTAAAATTAAATGTTTGTTCAAAAAAGGAATTATCCTTGTAATTTAAGTTTAATATCAATTAAAATACGCATTACAGCTTTAAAATAATCTGATATTTATTATATTACATCCGTAACTAGTTAAATGTCGAATGGGAGTTGGAAACAATTAACAAGATATAAGGTTAATAAATATCCGGTCAATCGAGGCTCGAGGTTCCAAAGACCTCGAAAAGATCTCAAGGATCTTAGAGAAAGTAAACATGACATCAGGCAAAATAATTCATCATGAATGACAAATAAATTTTTAAATAACTTTAAAGCTATTCGAATAGAGATGTTTCATAACATAAAAGTTAAAGTAACAAAGATTCAAAAATATAATAATTTAAAGTTTACTTATTCGGTATTCGGCACTTACCATGAATTGTTTAATTACATGCTAACTTTTATAACAATATGTTTTTATCAAGATATGACAGAGTTGTCTGTAGTGTCACATGAACAACATTTTTGCGCCCATTATTTCAAACAGTTGTTCGAATAGGGAACATTACTGCAATGTTCTGCCGCCAGAGGCAGCACTACCACTAATAGTAAACCAGTATAGAAATATAGGGATTCACACACACATGCACAATTAATAGTCAAATGAGTGACAAGGATGCTTGCATAGACAATACCGCAAGTGGGAACGAGATACAATGTCAACGCTGCTAGTGTCGCCACCTACGAAGAGTTTTGCGTAATGTTCCCTATTAAGTGGTAATTAAAGTTGTAATATTAAGTACGCTAGTGACACTTCTTCACATGTAAGTTAGAAACTGATCCTAATGGTTCGAATGAATATTTATTTATTTATCGTATGGCGGTTACACACTGATACATACGAGTATATGTATTCGTATTGATGTCGCTGAATTCGCTGATAGAGTTCCAGTGTGCGCTGCGAATGAATAGAAGTAGGTAAACATGAAAATATCACTCAGAAGTTACTGAAACCTAAGTTTACCCACGGGATAAAAGTGGGGTTGGGCCTAGCTTTGGCATTGATAGAAAAGAGTTTAATCAAAATCTAAGGTCAAATGTTAAGTACCTACTCTTCATTTTTTGAAAAATATTGGGTACCTACTCTCAGACATTTAAAAAAAATATCATCTGGTATAAGTCATCTAATATGTGATGTACAATAATAAAGTTTTCTATATTCCTACCAAAATTTAGTTTGCTTTGAATTTGACATTGCTGAATAATCCGCAAAATTCAATGTATGTATGCAAATCACAGTTTTCATAAAATTCTCCATACACACCGCCAATTTCATAGGTAAGGACCTAATATATATCGATGAAGTTGTGCTTCAAACAAAATACAGCATACGTTTCAGTGCGTTTCTAGCATATATCCCTTGGGCGCATTTCATATATAACTACTCACTTGCATGTTTGCCAATTTCGCGCACCCCTAAACTGAATGTGGCAAGTGGCAAGGCAAGGGTGGCTTTGAAAAAACAACAAATGTACGCAACCTTTTTTAAAATCAAAATCAAGCGAGTGGATAAACAGCAGCGAGAGATCCTGCAATTTTATAATTACGAAATTTACATGTTGTTTAGTTACCGTAACGAATGTAATAAAATAAAAATAACGCGCAGACGTTTAGTAAACCATCGTCATTAGCACCGCCAATTAAAGGAATAAAGTTATTAACCTTGCTACGATTGCTGGTTGCGACATAACATTTGCAATAATTTTATATAATGTTTCCGTGTACTGCGCATGCACCTGAGGGGGTTATGTCACTGCTCTGGTACCTTTATCACGGACGTTACGGAGTTCATAGTACCTAATCTATCTCTAAAATGATAATGTAATCAACGACGCTTCAATCGTTATATTACAAATTTTACTATAAAAACAAAGTTTTAACCGACTTCAATTCAGTACTCCGCCAAGCCATGAACATTTCCACATTTATTTTCTAATTTAACACATGAACTGATTTCCGAGAGCAAATGTGTTGATTATTAGAGAAAAAAACCGAATCGCTGAATGTGCATGGGCCGATAATATTTGAGGACTTCCGTTGATTCCTCAAGGATCTCAAAAATAACTTTGGAACTTCATTGTTTGCTAATTCAATGGAATCTTATCAGAATCTGTGACGTACTTTTATAGTTTGAAGTACATCATTGAGAAGTTCCACAAGCCATATGTGGACTTCATCATCACTTCCACTTCAGCAAATTTATGATTTCCATACAAGAGTTATAATCCGCCACCACCTCATCAGGACCTCAACACACTAAATACCCTCAGTCTCAAGTCCCGAAAACCCACCGCATTAAAGTTTCACGACCCAGTGCCAACTGAAAACTCACATTCTTCGTGGATTAAGGAATGGGAAGCAAGGTCAGTCTCAGCCCCAGGGTCAGCCCTGGGGACTTGTTTGAGCCTGATGCTGGGGCCCGGCCTGTGGGTTTTGAGGAATCTCGACGGGCCTAGTGTCTACTAAACCGGATCAGGACAGGGGTCGAAAATTGCGCATCTCTTTGGTGCAAATGGGGAAGGTGCGAGTCAGTGGAGTGCCGGTGTGGCTGCCCAGATCAGACGGTACATCATATGATCTTTGAGTGTCCCATCACCAAATTTAGCGGGAATTCGGCTGATTTCAAAATTCTCTCGATGGATGCAGTTGCTTACCTTAAATCTAATATCATAAACATTTAAGTAGAGAAATGTTATGCCATACGATAAATAAAATAATAATAATAGAAAATACTGAAATTACCACTCGCGTGCCTAATATATTTGAGGAGTTCCCTCAATTACTCATGGTTCCCATCATACAACTGGAGTGTTGAAAACACTGGGACCAATCTGGAACTACTTTCAATAAAAAAAAAATTGTACGAATCAGTTCATAAATGACGGAGTTCTGAGGTACCTACGAAAAATATAATAAAAAAATACAATCAAATTGAGAAACTCCTCCTTTTGTTTCAAGTCCGTTAAAAAATTAACAACTTTTTTTAGCTCTTCAGGTGTAATTATCACCAAAAAAACCTGTGGCTAACATCACATAAGTATTTCGCTGAATTTATTTAATCGTATGGCGTATTCTATATTGTAGGCTTTATTATTTTATTATAAATCAACATCCAGGTCGCACAGCCAGTCGATCGCGTCAGATGTCAGGTTAATGTAGAGGTCCTCCGGGTCGCCTTTATAGCGTCGCTTTGGGCAGCGCTCCACGATGTGCTGAGTGGTTTGGTCTTCAAGGCCACAGTCACACATCGGACTTTTTCGCTGAAGCAAATTAGCTACGAAACACTAAAAATAAGTGTTGTTACAATTGCTATTTAGTCTTAGAACGCTACGAGTAAGGTAAACGCCCGAGTCCTCGACGCTGTATGGCATGGGCAGGGCACTTTATGTCAAAGCAATATGAGTTAAATTCGAACTAAGAGGATTTTTCGTCATTAAATGATTAAACTAGCACATAATTTGCTTTTCTAGAAATAGAAAATCCAGCTGGGACCCATACTGAGATTTAGGTGAACGCGTCTACCCAGTGGACAAATCGAAAGTTAAGGGCTATAAGGCCTTATTACCCGACTGCCGAAGGAGAGGAGGGATATTTTGGTTGGCCTCTCTTTATCCGCATAAACAGCGCCTCCGCTTCTATAATTCTTTGCGATAAAAACATATTAGTGCAACTCAATGATCTAAAATGTTTGGTTGGAGTAGCAAACGGAACGGTATTACCTAGTAAAAAAGATGCTAGCATTTATATTTCCGAAAGGGATTAAAAAAGTACTTCATTTAAAGATAATTGAAATTATGACCGTTATTTTTTTGTCCTACATCTGTGAATCAAACTATAAGGTACTTCCATAATTGAAAAACTTTAGTTTTTAGGGTTCCGTACTCAAAGAGTAAAACGGGACCCTATTACTAAGACTTCGCTGTCCGTTCGTCCGTCCGTCCGTCCGTCCGTCCGTCTGTCTGTCACCAGGCTGTATCTCAAGAACCGTGATAGCTAGAGAGTTGAAATTTTCACAGATTATGTATTTCTGTTGCCGCTACGTGTATAACAACAAATACTAAAAACAAAATAAAATATTTTTTTAAGGGGGGCTCCCATACAACAAACGTGACTTTTTTGCCGTTTTTATAAATAATAGCACGGAACCCTTCGTGCGCGAGTCCAACTTGCACTTGGCCGGTTTTTATGTTAAGATGGCGCGCTCAGTGCTCAATTACGTGTGAACGTATTAATGATATAGTCAAAAATATAATTAATTAAACTCTTTATTTGTACGTGGCGCTAATGATAACTGAACGTGATTCCACATCGCCCACATGCGATCCAGTAACAATGAGGCACGATATCTAGATATTGATTTAGCTACGAAAACAATTGGAACAGCGCGCGTATAGTAAAATTATTTGTCTTACTGCTAACTTTACTAGTACATGACTAGCTCGCTTCAGTGTGTACACCATTAATTAAGAGACTGATTAATATATGATCCTACTTAATTAGCGAAGTTTTTATATACCACCACTAGATCAAGAGTGACTTTTATGAATACAACCTTCGTCCTGCAGAACATGTTTGCAGTTAACTTTTCCTTTTTGACTACTGATGGATGCATTACCAAATCTCACATTAATCGGAATCGAGCCAAAGTTATTTGTAACGGATACCGCATATATTCGTTTCAAGAAGTGTTTAATCGAGTTAGTTCGCGCAGAGATGCGAACATCAATTAGAGTAGTCAAATGTTCAATTACATTGCAATTAAAAGCTATATTCGCGCGGCTTAATCAGCAACATCTCCTCTATATGGTCTGACGCGTTGTAATTAGACGTTAAAAAGTCGTAAGATGTCGGTGGCGTTATATTTTTTAGTGTTAGATTCTCGGCTCGGATCGCATTCTGCGAAGTGGCTTGCGTCACTGTTGGAAGACTTGCCCGTCACTCGACCATCCTTTACGGTGCTGGCTCCGCTCCGCAGGCGCATACCTCACTCAAATTGTTTGAAGTCGGTGACAAATAGGCTCCGGTGGCATGTTGACGGAAGCTGCGCGTATGTTACGAGTATCATGCAATCCGCGCTCCGCGCTAATAAGACTGCAATAAATGCATAATTGTCTGTTCACACAGGTAGGTACTCGTATTATTATAGACACAGTTCGTTTAGATTACTTTATAAAACCTAGTTATTTATACATTAAAGGTGGTGACAGTTATAAACGTTTACATATAAAATAAATACTACATAACGTACTACCATATCTACATAATACTTAATATGTTGCGTCGCCAGTTTTAATGTAACATTATTTTGCTCCGGCTCTACTACCAAATGTTTGTCTCAAGCGATCGCAAAAAACAATGTTACCATGATATTTTATAAATTAATTGACACTGTTGCTGCATCTTTTTTCGAATTAGTCTAAAAAAACACCTATATTAATAAAATATCTTCATAATTATCAAAAATCAAAATCTAACGCAGGCGGCCATATTTATTTTAAGGAATTTGAAACCACGCATAGACTGACAAGATGTATTAGCCAGCGCAGTTAGCCTTTGGCTTATGCAAAGTATTGTAACTAAGATATCTCGGGGGAATTTACATATTCGATGACTGGATTTATCTAAATGGAAACACTTTTTAATTTGATATATATATTTACATGCTGCGGTTCGTTACGGTATCCTAATAATTGAGGAGATTCCCGATCTTCTGTTTGCTGATGCTTGGTAATGTAATGGCGAAAATTGTATCGAATTTGAGGTCTGGCTGGCATCACCAATTCGACGAAGGCTTCGAAATAAATAAAGATTTAAAAGATGGTCTAGTTTCCTTCCTGAGTTGGGAATTCTGATAGTAGTTGCTTATTCAGTTATAGTGCCTTCACCAATTCTAGGGAGGATATGCAATGCGATTTTTTGACCCGTTTATTTGCAACGGTAATATAATCTTTGACTAAGCATACCTTTAGTATTTAAGCACAATAAAACAGGAGTAAAGTTTATAAGTTAATTTATTAAAATGCATCGGAAACAAAAGCTCATCTAAGTTTACGAGCACCGCAACTTAAGAAAATAATTATGTATTCAGGTTAGGATAATCTGTTCTAAGTGATATTGTGGGCTATAAACCAATTTAGGTTATATATCCGCAATTTGCCTTCCCGATGTCGGTCTTACTCGAGATATTGATGTCATATGGTACTCAATGTGTTCTTATTGTGCTTATTTGCACGCGAGCTGAGCTGACCAAGTAAGAACGTGTGTACGCAGTATATCGTAAACTAATATGTCGAACCAGATAGACCATACTTGTTGACATAAAATCATAAAAATTATCACACTTTTGATATCGGTAGGTAGGCCAAAATAAAATAAAAATTATTAGGAGTACTTAATATAGGTAGGTACCAAAGCTCAGTAATATTCTCCTCAAACACCTCAAGTCATGGGAACAAGACGGAACCATTTTATTTTTTAGTCTTAGTGAAACGAAACATTATATTAACCAAACTTAAAATTAAGGATACAGAAGCCAGCTGCTGAAGGTCGATCACGTAACGCATTGTACGAACGTCGGGTAGGTCTAATTGTCACTTTTAATATGGAAATTTGACAGTTAAATTGTACCGACGCGCGTTCGGCACGTTACGTGATTACCCCTCTGGTCGATCACGTAACGCATTGTACGAACGTTAGTTAGATCTAAATGACAAATTTATATGGAAAAATGACAGTTGGATTGTCCTAACGCGAGTTCGGAAAGGGGATTTATTTTGTTATGTTCATCTTACCCTGTTCAATTTTTTTGGCGTATCGATATTTTCTAGGTATTACTTGGACCAAGTTTTACTTCACAGCCCAGAACAATAGAAATAACTTTTCCGATGATAGAACACACAAGGCAGTGGTATTTAAGCGAGACGCCATCCGTATACGGAGGGCCATTAATATTTAAACATAAGTCATGCTTTACACACTACATGATAGCTGCGATGTGTCAAATTGAAATATACCACTTAGATCCAGAACTGACATTTACAATGAATGTTTTAATTGAGAGTAGGCTCATTGTGGCCGGAGTGACTCAGGTGGATGTTTCTGTAAAAGGCAGCAATAAATTAGTGTTGAAATTGCGATTAGTAGGTGAAACATGAGACCACTAGTCTAAGTGAATCATGCATTCAGAACAAAGCTTCAGAATTCTTAGTCAAATGAGGAGTGACTTTAAGCCTTACATTTGGGCGCTCGCATCTGGGTGGGTATCACAACGGAGTGGCGAAGGTACTTTATAACCTAATGATAAATTCAAACATATAGAAGTGGTGGAGTGATGTTCGTAGATATACTCACTTGTTATGAAGCCTTCTCCGCAGAAAATTGGATTGATTTCAACCTGTTTTAAGCTGGCATAAATGCACTAAGCTATGTACAATCACACTAATTTGTTATTATTCCCTGTAGTACCTACGGGGCGCCGAGGTATAATTAAGTATTTATTTTGGTATCAAGTTCAACGAGTGGTTTCAAATATTCAATTTTTCATCATTTGCGTGCTATACAGGTTGGGCCCTGTAACAGGAGCAAAAAACGGTAGGTTGTTAAGCTTGTGAACAATTATTTCAGTGGTTTTAATTGTAATTTTTTTTTCTATAAAATGAGTAGGTATTTTAAAAACACTTAAAAAAATTAAGTAATAATTAAGAAATCACAAGAATATCTTTTAAAAACACATATTCAAACTGTTATGATACCATTATGTTACCTCAAAATCTGCATTGACTGCTGTGCTATGATCTCGTGGTGCCAAGATACATTACTTGGAGTTCAAACCTTAAAATCAAAATGTCTCCGAATTAAAAAAAAAAAAACTATCACGGTTCATGAGATACAGCCTGGTGACAGACGGACAGACAGACTGACAGACAGACGGATAGCGGAGTCTTAGTAATAAGGTCCCGTTTTACTCTTTGAGTACGAAACCTAAAAAATTAAAGCAAATGAGACACAAGAGGGGTTACTGCAGATGCTCTAAGGAAGCGTCTTTTTGGATATTTGCTCCTGTTACGGGGCCCACCCCGTATATATGATTGATTAGTTGTGAGAGTTAATAATATCTACTCCAGATAATATATAATTTACTTTAAAAACAAAATTTAAACCGACTTCAATTCAATACTTCGCCAAGCCACATAGGTACCTACATGTAAATTTCTACATTTCCTCTCCAATTTACCACATGAACTGCTCTCCGAGAGCAAATGCGTTGATTATTAATTATTATAGAAAAAAACCCAAGTCGCTATGTATGCTGATAATATTTGAGGAGTTCCCTCGATTCCTCATGGATCTCAGAATGAACACTTCATTAGTTCTGTTGCTGCTTCAACGGAATCATGTCAGACGTACTTTACATCTTTGAGGAGTTCCATAAGTCATCTGTGGTCTTCATCATCAGTTCCACTTCACCAAAATTGCGATACACGAGTTATAATAGAAAAAACCGAAATACTACACACGTGGCTATAACATTTGAGGGATGCCCTCAATTTCCCTGAGATCCCATCATCAGATCCTGACTTGGTGTCAATGGGGCAACCTAAGGATAACCTTTTGAATAAAAAAAGAACTTTGGAAATCGGTCCACAATTGGCGGAAAAATCGGTGAACATACATAAAAATAAAAATAAATACATACCGTGGAACAAAATAACCTCCTCGTTTTTTGAAGTCGGTTAAAACATAACAAAAGATTTACGTTTATAGGCTTTAGCTAAGTAACAACGGCTTGCGTAGGTAACTATTACGCATTATAAATAAATAAATAAATATTTGCGGACGATCTTACACAAATCAACCTAGTCCCAAACTAAGCAAAGCTTGCTATGGTTCTAGGAGACGATATAGATACTTATATAGAGAAATAAATACTTAAATACATAGAAAACATCCATGACTCAGGAACAAATATTCGTGCTCATCACACAAATAAATGCCCTGACCGGGATTCGAACCCAGGACCTCTTGCTTCGTAGGCAGGGTCACTACCAACTAGGCTAAAGCGGTCGTCAAAAAATTAATTATGGATCTTATTAAACGATTCTTCGGTTACTATGTAAGGAAAAGATTACAATCAGAATAAGTTAGTTAAATTTCACCTTTCTCCCGCTTGCCGAACGCTGAGCACATTACACTTACTAATAAGCAAACGACGATTCAATTCAACGGCGAACTATCAAAGAAAAGGCAGACAAAATAATAAATTCAACATTATCAAGCTAAGTGGCCTATTCAATCGGGACATTGCGAAAATGTTGCCTGTTGCGTTACAGATTGTGGCGGCGAAACGCAAGAAAGGGGGAAATCCTAAAGCAGCGTGTGCCTCTAATTTAGCGAGCTGGCTTCCAGTTCGACCAGTTTTGTTACAAAAGCAGGCCTTTATCTTCGTAAAAGGTACGGACATTTTGTTACGAGCGTGCGTTTAGATATCTTCGCGATGTTTACCAGAGCGATGATCATCATTTAAAACCTTTATAAAACGAATACTGCAGCTAATTATTAGTGTTATTACCATGCATGCTGCTAAGATTTTTTTGCTAAGCCTTGCTTGTGTCGAGCCTCTCACAATGAGTATCTCCATAAGAGAAAAAATAGTTTTTCAGAAATAACTCAAAAATGTTAACGTAGTAGCGACTATCGAATTTTTCTCGAATTTATGATTAATGTTAATTATGTCAAAATCAACCTTAATGTTTCATTTCTGCGTTTTAGGAAACGGGACCCCAAAAAGTGCAACGTAGTATGAAGAGAGGATCCTGAAAGTTTTCAACTTGCGAGATATAACAATGTATCAACTAACTTTTTTTCAATCCGTATAATTCCATATAACGAACCTATCACAACTACTAATCTCTAAATCTTTTTGGGTTAGATAAACACGACATTTTTTTCATCAGTTCATCAGTCATCTCATCACACATGCTACGTTACAATGTATATTGTAGTCTTTGACGTTACACTGCTAGTTTTAATGAAACCTACGCGTAACGAATTTTCGTCATTCATTCAAGTGTCATCGAATGAGTCACGACAGACGACAATCTCACATTCAAATTTCGAATATTCAAATCAGTACATAGGTAATTGCGTCGGAGCTTGATTAGCGCTGTGTGTAGGACGACGCTTTCACTGCGAGCTATATACTCAATTACGTCAAATGGCGATATATTAGTCGATTAAGTAGATGTCAACGAGACTTGGCTCACGCACACGTGTTGGACACCGTGCACGTGTTTACACGTGTATAAATCCGTGTTGAATTTTCAATAAAGTATTTTTTGATACCTTCATGATACCCCTTCTTCAATGGGGATCCCAGGTATTTTACCGACAAACTTTTCACCGAATCCACAAAACATCGCCTTTTTTCCCAGAGACCGTTATCTTTTTCGGTAAAAACAACTAAAAAGTCATTGTTAGGTTAGGTTACGTGTCATTAGGTTGTCGCGGAAGAGTGCTTCGGCGTGCCCATAACCCGGCACCTTGGTGACGAGACGGAACACCGAGGGGTATTAGTCGGTAGTCCGGGCAGTTCCCGGGAGTCCGACATTCCCGCCCTGGCTTCCCCGGCCGGGCGAGATGCGCAAAGGCATTTCCCAACGTAAAAATAAGTGTAATTAGGTTTGGTTTGGTTTGTTTTATAACAGTCCTCAAAAGATAACTGTTTCAAAAAAAATGTTTTCGATGAAATGAATCTTCTGCGAAACATTTATTCAATGAAACGTTTGTCGTTAAAACAAGTGTTAACCCTCCAAAGTTCTATAACGAGCCGAGTTCTCCTGGACGATCCCGTAGATCATATAAAATTTAATTGCCCGTCTTCGTTTTCATGCGCACGGGCATACCGCACCGTCACCGAAGCACGTAGGTCTTAATTCAAGCCCTGTCATTGTCACTAGACAAATCATTTCGTGGATATAGTTTCCGTCATAATAATTACTATCCAGTACCAACAAGAGCTATATACTCAATACTCAATACTCAATACTCAATCATTTATTGCACATAATGGTTATACAGGTGGTCTTAAAATAAAGTATGGTATCACATCATGTACCCTGTTGGGCGCAGCAAATAAGAAGGTGGACACTTAGGTACATATAATTCAGCATACAAAAAATAGTATTAATTAATTATATATCTTAGTTTTACTTAATTCTATTAACAAACTTATCATCTAAATATTCCTTTAAAGAGTAGTAGGTTTTCGAAAGTAACATTTGTTTTAATTTGCGTATGAAAACTGTCTCTTTATTTTCATCTTTCAATTCTTTCGGCAATTTATTATATATTTTTATCGACATTACAAAGGGTCCTGACGAATGTAGGTTTAGTCGTGATGGTGGTAGCAATAATTTGCCTTTATATCGCATCGTACGGTTTTTGATTACATCTTCCAGTTTCGTATAAAATTCGGGGTATTTACGGACAAATTTACAAATTTCAAGAATGTAGATACATGGGAGTGTATGTCGTATTGTTTAAAATGAGGTTTACAACTGTCAGTCTGTTTAATATTAGCTAGAATTCGAATGAGTTTTTTTTGTAAAATGAACAGGCTTGGTGCGTCTGTGCTATTGGCCCAGAGAATAGCTCCGTAGCTCAGCCAGTTGTATGCGTACGAGTAATATGTCTGAAGTGCAGTTTTTAAGTCAGTCGTTTTTTTAATCTCTCTGAGAGCGTATACACATTTAGAAATTTTGTTTCGTATATTTTTAACGTGTGGTTTCCAGCAAATGTGTTTATCTATTACTATCCCAAGCAATGTACAATTGTCAACAACTTCTATTTCGGTATTGTTATAAGTATATGATATATTTAGAGGTTTCTTTTGCTGTGGGTGGAATGACATAAGTTTTGTTTTCGAGAAGTTAATTTGGAGATTATGTTCGCTTAACCAGTCTGATACTTTTTGTAGTATGCTAGTTATTTTTTCGTTAAGGTTGTAAGTGTCTTGGCATGTCGTGAGGATGGATATGTCGTCAGCAAACAATACGCATGGTTCCTTCATAACTTTTGGGAGATCGTTAATATATATTAAAAATAAGAGACAACCAATTACACTTCCCTGTGGGATTGAGGCGTTAATGGTTTTTTTGTCAGACTGTATATTTTTTATTTCACATGTTTTGAAATTGTAGTGTTCTAGCTCTGTAAATTGTTCCCTATCTTGTAAATACGATGTGAGCCATCTATGCGCTATCCCACGAATCCCAATTCCGTACAATTTAGATAATAAGATATCGTATTGTACTTTATCGTACGCTTTGGTCAAGTCGAGTAATATTCCGACAGCATATTGTTTCGAGTTGACTATGTTTAAGATTTGTTGTATGTATTGATATACCGCAAGAGTTGTTGAATGTTTTTTTCGAAAGCCGTTTTGTGCGCTATCGAAAATATTATACTTTTCACAAAAGTTATTTATACGGTTGCACATAGCTTTCTCAAATATTTTTGACGCTGTTGGCAGTAGAGCGATGGGTCGGTAATTATTTGGATCTGTTTTACTGTTTTTTTTGTGGATTGGGCTGACTAATGACTTTTTTAAGAGATCTGGAAATCGTCCTTCAGCAAAAGACTGGTTAATTAAAAAACAAAGAGGTACAGTTAATTGATCCGCGCACTGTCTTATTAGAGATGGCGGTAGTTCGTCGAAACCGTGACTGTGTTTGTTTTTAAGGTTTTTTATTAATTTGTGTACTTCGTGGTAGTGAACAGGGGCTAGAAACATAGTGTTTTCAGAGGGGTTCAACACGGGTCGGCCGAATGCTGCGTTTGCATTTCTATTTTCTCCTATGGATGCGAAGAAGTCGTTGAAAGTATTTGCTACAAGTTTTGGCTCGCTAATTAGTTGGTCATTGATCTGTAGTTATACATTATGTTTTTCACATTTCGTTTTTTTGTTTGTCCTTTCGTTTATAATACTCCACATTGTTTTAATTTTGTTGCCAGACTTTTTCATTCTGTTAATGTATTGCATTTTTTTTGCTGTCAATACTGTCTTTTTAAGGGTTTTTTCGTATTTTCTATAGTGTTGGTGTATCGTTTGATTTTTTGTTTGTAGAGTAAATATTTTTAATAATCTTTTATTTTTACATGAAACTTTTATGCCTTTAGTTAACCAGTTGTGTTTAAATTTAGATTTAAGTTTGATTTTCTGTTTGGGTATTGAATGGTCTAGAATTTTGCGTAATGTGTTGCTAAATGCGTTATAGTTTTCGTTAGTGTTATTGTTTGGAGTTATGATGTTTGACCAGTTTGTGGATTTTAAAAGTGCTTTAAATCGCTCTATATTGGTAGGACTAAATATTCTTTTTTCTGTGTGCCATATTGGTTGTTTGTGTTGTGGCGTCGATAGTTGTATACTTATGCTTGTACTGCGATGGTCCGAAAAGCCTAATTCCTCTACAGTGGTTATAGTATTTTTTTTATCAAAGTTTGTAAATATTAAATCTAAGCATGTAGCTGCGGACTGTGTAATATGTGTGGGTTCTTTAATGTGTTGATAAAACTTGTGTTCTGACATGAGATCTAGAAAGTTGCATGTTTGTAAATCATTTTTTAAAATATTTATATTAAAGTCCCCTCCTATAATGACATTGTGTTTAGCATATTTTATATTTAAATATATTAAGATTTGCCGTAATCGGTTAACGAATAAATTTTCTTCTCGTTTGTTCCAATACATAGTTACTAGTAAAATATTTTGTTCTGGTAATTCAGCGGCGCAAATTTCTAGTACGTAATCAATAGACATATCTGATACGTCGATCTTCTCGATGTATTTGATGTGGTCCTGCAGGAGGATGAGAACTCCACCACCGGCTCTGTCCTCTCGACAGTATGATGCTGCTATTTCATAACCACTAAATTTAACTAGGTTTATTTTATTTTTTGTAAGCCAGGATTCGGAAATACATATAGCTCGATAGTCTCTATTTTCCTGTATATATGCTTCTACTATATCCTGTTTATTGTATATACTCTGCATGTTTTGAAAAAGTAGTTTGAAGTTGTTAGGTTTATATTCGAAAGGACCGAGATCCTGATTCTGCATTAAAATTATTGTTCTTCGTGGTCAAATCAGCGCTCATTGACAATAGCTGGCTGTGCGGTTCCTGGTTTGAGGTTGTATATTGATTCCCCTGTTGTTGTTGCCGTTGAAATATTTGTTTGTGTTGGTGTTCCCTCCCATTGATGATTAGTTTATTATCTCGGATTATAGCGTGGTTTCCATTTTTCCTTTCTTCTATGAGTATTTTTCTCATTTCTCTGCGTTTTTCTGATTGTTCGGCGTCTAAGTAAGGAGCTATGGCTAATCCAAAGTCTCTGAAATAGCCTGAGTTTTGGAGAATGTATTTGGACATCTTCTTACTTATTAATTCTATGACGATTGGCCGGCGGTATCCCTTCTTTCCAATTCGAAGGATGTCTTCTATATATCCTTCCAAGTTTACATTAAGTGTGTCGAAGAAGATATTTGTTACCCTATATTCTAGTTCATTTTCGTTTTCCCATCTGGATTCCTCTACGCCGTACAATACAATTTTTTTGCTATTGTCTACTGCTGGCCTGATAGTTATGGGTGAGGGGGGTGAGGGGGGTTGGTGTATTATAGGTGTTTCTTTTTCAGTCTTTAATAATGAACATTCTGCTTCGAGATAAATAATTTTCGTTTTTAAAGTCTCTATTTCTGATTTCAAAGCGTTTTGATCTGTACTTACTATTTTCATGTTGCCTGTTATTTCCTCTTTAAACTTTTTTAACGAGTCTTGAATCTCCTGCTGTATGAGCTTTCTCATTTCTGACATTATTTTGGCGTTCATTTCAGAGATGATGAACTGTTTCTGTATTTCTAGTTTTTTATCGAGTAGCTCGCTGAGCTGCTCTAATGTTACGTTTCCGTGATTTGGAGGCTCATAGTTAGGTGAAACGGGAAACGTTGGTGTCCGCAAAGCACAAGGAGAACATTGCGTGTCTCCATACATACAGTGTGTTACCGGCATGCAGGCTTTTTTATATAGGGTAATATAACGTTACCTTCGTTAGATTCTACCGTCATACCTACTTCTACTTCTTTAACTTAACCATGACTTGAATTAAATGAAATAACTAAAATTCCGACTTCTTAAATATTCTAACAAAATTTAAATTGCCAGCAATGTACAGCGAAGTAAATAGGAAACATTACTGTAATGTTCTGCCGCCAGAGGCAGCACTACCACTAATAGTAAACCAGTATAGGAATATAGGGATTCACACACACATGCACAATTTATTGTCAAATGAGTGACAAGGATGCTTGCATAGACAATACCGCAAGTGGGTACGAGATACAATGTCAACGCTGCTAGTGTCGCCACCTACGAAGAGTTTTGCATAATCTTCCCTATTGACAAGTTAGTGTAAATGACAGCTCTCCATACTTACTTTGTTTAGTACGACGTCATACACCTAGTACATTGAAGCTTCGGATTTTGGAAATTTAATTGTGCAGTTAATTTACATTGTAATATCGTCGGGTGACAAGCAAAACTCACTAAGTAACAAATACCTACTTAAATCAAAGGTCGTATCTCGATATCGACCACCAACCGAGATACGAGGTTTTGAAGAACAGTGACAGTTTTGGTAGTGACTTTTGCTTGTCACCCGACGATATGTTGTAAACAATTGATAATGGAACATATTATTATCACTATTAATAAATGCCGGCATGCCGGTAACACACTGTATACTGTGTATACCTACAACCTATAGAAACTTTTCCGTAAAACCTAAAGCAAATGCAGTTGGCAATAGCTGAACCTAAAGGCGATTATAATATGGACGTGCGAGTTAAAATCTTAGCTCTTGACTAATGCTTGCGACAATGGTATTTCACAAGTTCCGCTGGCATACGAGTACGGGTATCTATGGCTGATAGATTTCGCCAAAAGCTGCACCATGTAAAGTAGCATTATCATGAATACATCATAGAGGTAGAATAGATAGAGGGAGTCACCCACACATACACACATGAGTGACAAATATGTATGCATGAGTAATACCGCAAGTGGGAACGAGATACAGTGTCATATTTTCTGTCCCTCATCGCGTATACGGATTTTTTGTTTGCCACCAGCTTGTTTGCCACCACACCTGTCAAATTTGTAATGAAACTGACACCACCATGACGTCACCGATATAATACGACTAAATTATAAATGACATTAGACGTCAAGAGTGTATTAGCTTCTGATACTTCTTAATTTAGTATGGTTAATTTACCATCGTCCCTTTTGGGTATACGCTAGGACGCCATCTATATATCCTCTATCTACGGAATATATATTTAGGCCTGTATGAACTGTTTGAAGGTCCACGTTCAACCTCCAGGTTGAACTATGCTGCGCCCCTCAGACCAGTGCCCTGATCCTCCAATCAGGAATTTATGTCAGAAACGAGTTGGTAATCGAGCAATATCGAATCTACTAATTGAAGCATTACATAGCCATAAGCACTTAAGAGGGTATCCTAGCAGCATTTTTCCATACAAACGTATTCCCCTATTTCCTTCCTGGTTTATCCCTCTCGAGGACTCGTTTTTTTTTATAAAATCTAGGTGTACTGTATGTATGCCCCTGTCATTTACTTTTTCCCAAAAAATAATTACCGAAACAGATACGAATTTTCGAAAACCTAAAAAATGCCCCATTTTTACTGTCATATTCAGATGACTACCAGACAAATATGAAAAGTTTTTACGTTAAAACAAAATAATAGAAACATAGATCTACTCTTCCTCTAAATTTCAACACCAAACATAATTGAATCGGCGCAGGTTTGGCGGAGAAAACAGGGGAATACAAAGCATCGATCTTGTCAAGATTTTGTAGTGAAAATCGGTCTGAGCTGCGGTTGTCCCTATCGCGCATCGCACGCGGTCGCTTGGGCGCAACGCGACGGCAATAGTTTGTACAAATACCTATTTCTCAATTTTGTCGCAGACCGACTACGCTCTTAAGCAGGACGTTTATTAGGCTAAACGAAATAGAATTAGTTTAGTACAAATCGCACGCTTGCTTTCATGTTTTGCGTGAATGGCGTGAGTGCAACTAAGGGCACGCCTTTTTTTTAATCTTTCATTTCATATAAGAACAAAAAACCGGCCAAGTGCGAGTCGGACTCGCGCACGAAGGGTTCCGTACCATTATCTATAAAAATGGCAAAAAAATCACGTTTGTTGTATGGGAGCCCTCTGTAGCCTAGTTGGTATAGTGACCCTGCCTATTACGAAGCTGGAGGTCCCGGGTTCGAATCCCGTTAAGGGCGTTTATTTGTGTGATGAGCACAAATATTTGTTCCTGAGTCATGGATGTTTTTATGAACATATATGTATTTAAGTATTTATTTATCTATATAAGTTTCTTTTTCGTCGTCTAGTACCCGTAGTACAAGCTTTGCTTAGTTTGGGACTAGGTCGATTTGTGTAAGATTGTAAAAAAAAAACAATTATTTATTCTGTTTTTTAGTATTTGTTGTTACTTATAGCGGCAACAGAAATACATCATCTGTGAAAATTTTAACTGTCTCACTATCATGGTTCAGGAGATACAGCCTGGTGACAGACGGACAGACAGACAGACTGACAGACAGACAGACAGACAGACAGACAGACAGACAGACAGACAGACGGACAGCGGACTCTTAGTAATACGTTCCCGTTTTACTCTTTGAGTACGGAACCCTAAAAAACCAATCCTCCTCAACTCTCTATCCGTTTGTTATGGCTTACATCATACTAATGTTAAACCACCGATTGACCAAGCCCGGATAACCTTATCCTTATGCAAACAGAAACAAAGAAGCATCGCATCGGGTTATCGCGACATCGCCCACGTCGATACAACGGCCGTAGATAGCAGTAAAGCAAGCTAATCTGCGATTTGATGCACTTTAGATGCAGCCCAATATTACCGTTTAGTTCTCTAATTGTAGAGAAAACGGTGGCTGTTTGTGGGTCTCGATGCGATACGAGTTTCTAGGCGTCGCTTTCAGTCCTTACTGACAGTTTTGTAGGAAGGTTGTTTTTATTGCACAAACTTAAAAAAAATTACTTGACACTGAAAATTCTTCGAACATTAGGATGGCATTGGCAAGTAGGTTGATAATGATAGTTACCAAACATTGTTACTCTGTGCCTAGAAATACTTACATGGCAAATTATGTCAGATGAGTGTCGGGTGACAGGATACTCAATGTTGACGTTATATTCGCAAATATTAGTGTATCTACTGCGCAGTAGGCGCAGTCTTATAACAAAGTAGGTTGTTTGAAAATTGCTGTGGAGATAGCTAGTTTGGAAAATTAATTGCTCAAAGGAGTGAAACTGGGGTAGAACTTTGTGTAGCCAAATATTGCTTGGTGATATGGAGCACAATTCAATCAAAATCAGTTTTTTTTTAAACATAAGTACATTATGTAACACGATCGTAATCTATGTTTACCCACTAGTGTAGGTGTACAAATATAGATAGCATGCAGATTATAATTGGTGTATGAATTAAAATACTTACGAGCGCACCAGGTAAATAATAAATAAATAAATAAATATTACGGGACAATCTTACACAAATCAACCTAGGCCCACGGTAAGCTCAGTAAGGCTTGTGTTGTGGGTACTAGGCGATGATATATATAATAGATACATACATATAGATACTTATATACATAACATCCATAACTCAGGAACAAATATTCGTGATAAATACACAAATAAATGCCCTGACCGGGATTCGAACCCGGGACCTCCAGCTTCGTAGGCAGAGTCACTACCCACTGGGCTACGGAGGCCGTAAATACAAACTACAACATTATTAGATAAGGTTATTTCACCTATACCTATGATATGTGATATGATATGATCAACTGAGAGCACAATATATAGCACAAAATACCCCATTGGGTCGAAGTGCATTCAGAAGGTCGATCAGCATTGGATGTTAAGAAGAGATAAATACTATTATTATATGACAATTTGATGCATGACATGATATGATATCTTCAACCTATCTGCTGCTGCGTCCAATCCGTAGCAGCAGATAGGTTAAAGGGAGATACGGCAATCTGACGCTTATATTTCACGTTCCAATTTTGATATCAAACTGTTTCGCGAACTCATTTTGACACATTAGCTCAGCATGCATAGAAGCGAGCGTGCAAAACTACAACAGTATCAACATGTAATGCGAGATGTCAGTATCAGATTGGTCCCTGGTCAGGGTGTTACAAGATCCTGCGCCCGCGCGGCCCGCAGCTGCGCGGTATCGCCCGGGCGACGATATTTCACCGGCTGCTATCACCTGTCAAATCGAACAAGTGTTCCGCCCGGCCCAGACCTATTTAAATATCAACCGTTTTAGACGCAAATACAACTTGTTTCGAATTGCGGGCGGGGTAGGTGTTGGAACAAAGAATTGGTGAAATAGGTTCAGACTACCTACTATATAAAATTATTATGTACCGCTTTAGGTAAGAACTACAGCATAAATACGTAAATAGCTTACAATCGATACCTAGTATCAAAAGGTATCTGACGTTATCTGAACCCAATACGAGTGTATTGTAATAATTATGAGCCTATAACGGTGATGTATTCAAGTAAATTAATGTACCATAGCGAACTATTCATCAGCATATAAACCCCAGAGGTTTCCGCTGGTGAAAAAATGTATACCAAAATGTACTACTCAGATTATATTGGTCAATAAATTAAAAAAAAAAAAAAAAAAGGTGTGTGTGTGTCAGTGGCGGCGCGTGAAAGTTTTCGATGGGCAACCCGGAACAAAAAAAAAGAGTTTAGATTAGCTAAGGCTAGCCTTAAAAATAAATTATAGGCAAGCCGGTGGGAATGGGCTTGTATGAGCGCTCCGCTTTACGAACTTGTTGAAAATGTATTACAACGAATACAACATTGTAATCATACCCCTTGTATGTATGTTGATTAGTCCCATCTTCTACAAACAAGCTACTGCAATATTTCAGACGACAAGGTAATTCATTGCTCCTTTTCTTCCGAAGGCCGTATTTCATAACGAGATGACTCTATTTTACATATATTTACATCCACTTTGACGCATAAATCGTCCGACGTATCGACGCGTGTCATCCGCTTGCTTTCAAAACGCAGAGGACGCAACTTAACCACGGGAAATATTTATAATGCTTTGTATGCAAAATACCTATGGCTTACAAACACAGAACAGACTGACGCTTTAATCGTCGTGGAGTCTGGCACGATTGTCGACCGTGGGTCGGAGACATCGGTGTTATTTTGGCGACTGTCGCCGCGATGGAAGAGCGAATTTCCAACGACGAACGCCTGACGTGGGTGAGCCGGTGATCTGACTTAAATAAAATTTGCATGCGGCCCTTGTACTGTTTGATTGATGATATTATATCGGCCGTGATGTCGGGGATGTTTTAGTGTGTAAGGTGACGGTATGTAGATTAGGATCACGCGTTGATTTGACACGCGCCACGGATTGTTTCGGTATGTCAAGGGTGCCGTTTTACTCGACGCGTGAATGCCCTTTGTTCTTTTTTATTATGACGTTACCTCGTGTCAACTAAATTAGTTTCGATCGGAATGTGCGAGTCACACTGTCGATACAACATAAATAAATACACAAATATCTTTGTTTGTCGTATATGGCGGTTATGACTTATTTACAAGAGTGTAAACATTGCAATAGATCGCGGAATAGGCGGCTGGAAACGGTGTGGAAGCGAGTAATACATTCAGTTGGCAGGGCATAATTAATAAAATGTGAGAAATAGCTGACATATCATAACTTGTATGGGCAGAGCACTGTATATATTTTCACGTGCATTTATGGATTTGTACTTCATCATGAGAAAATAAGAAGTAGATACTCTTACTACTTGTGTTTGATTCTTGCAGAAAAAATGTTTAGTCAGTGAGGTATTATGGAGGTATTAATTGGTAATTATTTTCCACAGTACAGAAATAACTTGACGCATAACAGTTAGGGGTAGTCACGTTATGTGCATGTATTTTATTAAATAAAAAAAGTCATAAATCATAACATAACATTCATTCATAGATTTTTAGAATGATACAGAGTATGACGATGTTCTATACGATTTATATGACATCGTTATGTAGTTCATACAAAAGTAACTTATTTAAGTATGTATTAAGGCACACAGACATGACTTCCATTTTTTTTTTAAAAAAAGGTGCGGAGAATTTTAATGTTTTTTTTAATTTAATAGAGTTAAATAATAAATAAATTGTTATTTAATCGTATTGCAAGTAAACGGAAATCCCAATAAGTCCAAGCCTAGGTCTGGTGTAGTAATTAAGCATCCCACCAAAAACATAAATGTAAAATAGGAGAGCCAAGTTCAATACAAAAATTATGCTTGGCTGTGGGCATGTGGGCTTCGCCGCAAAAAGAATGGAGATCTAAATGAGTGCCAAGTTCTATGCAAAATCCAAATATGTATTTATAGGAACAAAATAACATTATGAACAAGTATTAAACTCTATGTCTTTATAATAATAATAATAAGAGCTATATGCTCCAGGGGTGGAAGTGTTAAAGGGCATAACGCCGCGAATAACTTCGGAGAAAGCGCAGCACCACCTCTCGACACCCCTGAGCCGCTCACGCGGTGTTGCTCCTGGCCGTCTGTACGACGACGCTTTCAGGGGCCCATCTAATGAGCGGCTAGTCACCGCCTGCCTCGATAACTTTGTGTACAACAATGTTATGGCAGGTGTCCGGACCTTTTTGCAATAGCCCAGTTTCATAATCCACCCAAATCTCATCACCATAGAACCCGTTCTCTATCCATATAACCCACAATAGCCCCAACGCCTGTTGGAACCGGTTCACGGGTATCTACCGATGTACCCGTAAATGGGTTCTAGCAGGTGTATTACATCACATTAAACTTCGTCTCCAAAGGGCCTCTACGTGTTGGATCTATATCCCCACGCACGCCTTCCAAAGGACCGGGCTTTGTCCCGTGAATTTAAACAGGAGATACATAATCATAAAAAGTATTTATTTAACTCCACCACAAAGTACACAGTTTACACAGATTAACATTATGGTTATTATAAGTAGTCACATTACTTGTGCGGCGGAGACTCGTGCCCGAACTAGGGGAAACCTGTATGTCGGGATGTGAGATCTTAAAGTAGGTTCGATTTGACTTGGCCAGTTTTCATTACATCAGTCATTTTATAAAGTTATTCAACATATATATATATATATATATATATATTTTAATTCTGATAAAAACTAGCCAAGTCAAATCTTTAACCTACTTTAAGATCTCACATTTTTAAATAACAGCAATTGTTATAAGTATCAAATAAAGCAAAGACATATAGTCTAATACTTGTTCATAATGTTATTTTGTTCCTATAAATACATATTTGGATTTTGCATAGAACTTGGCACTCATTTAGATCTCCATTCTTCTTGCGGCGAAGCCCACAGCCAAGCATAATTTTTGTATTGAACTTGGTTCTCCTTTTTAACCGACTTCAAAAAAGGAGGAGGTTATATGCTCCACTGTATGTGTTTTTTTTTTATGTATGTTCGCTGATTTCCCTGTCAATTGTGGACCGATTTTCAAAATTCTACTTTTATTCAAAAGAGTATACTTCCGAGGTGGTCCCATTGTCACCAAATCAGGATCTGATGATGGGATCCCAGGGAAATTGAGGGCAACCCTCAAATTTTATAGGCACGCATGCAGTGATTTCGGTATTTTCTATTATAATTCGTGTATTTACCTTCGGAAATCGCAATTTTGGTGAAGTGGAACTGATACTGGACACCACAGATGACTTATGGAACTCCTCAAAGATGTAAAGTTCGTCAAAGATTCTGATATGATTCCGTTGAATTAGCAACTCATGAAGTGGTAATTCTCAGATCCTTTAGGAATCGACGGAACTCCTCAAATATTATCAGCCCACAGATAGCGACTTGGGTTTTTTTCTGTAATAATCAACGCATTTGCTCTCTGAAAGCAGTGCATGTGGTAAATTGGAAAGGAAATGTGGAAATGTTCATGGACCTATGTGGCTTGGCGAAGTACTGAATTGAAGTCGGTTTAAACTTTGTTTTTAAATTTATGTTTTTAATTTACATTTATGTTTTTGGTGGGATATCATTACTTTTTGTAAAGAAAACTAGGCAGGTATTGAGATTTACTTCTGTTATGTGTATAATTATGTGGTGGCGCGCGCCGCCGACGACACACCGTTGGCCGGTTGTTTAGCGCGTATTATAAGTTTTTTGTATGGGGACACCATACTTATTTTTTGACTTAACTATATTTTTATATTTCTGTTATATAGCAAACATAATACATATATTGCGATAGTTTCAACTATCTGCTTGTAACGGTTCCAACGCTACAATTAAAAAAAAATTGTATGGGGACCCCCCCCCCTATTTTTTTACTTTTTTTATTTTTGATTTTTTCCTACGCTTATATACACACAATTACCGAGCTGGATTCAAAATTTCATCCTTCTAGGTCATCTGGAAGTAGGTTAGGTTTAGGTACTATATTATGTCAGTGAGTCAGTGCAAAAAATTACGACTTTTTGACCTTCATATCTTTATAACCGTTTGAGCTAGCTTTATGAAATTTAGGCTTATAGATGTCCTTACGGATATAATTAAACACAAGTAGTTTTATGTGTTTACTTTAAAGAGGTTTTGAGTTATAGAAGGGTCAAAAGTGGTACCAAGTGGTTCGTGTAATATTACACTTGGCGCTGGCTAGCCAGTTCTTTTGCTTGAACTTGGCTTTACACGCTGCCGCGTGTCTAGATATGTCCGGTGACCTATTTCAGGTTAATTGTTAAATGAGAGAAGAGGTCGTATCTCGCAACTCTCGCAAGTCGCAACGTACTTGAATAAACGTGTTAAAAGTCTGTTGTGTTCGTTACTCTACCTCTGAGCACCTTCCCTACAATAGGTAGGTTTGTCTACTTGTTTTCAACACTGACACGGGGGCCAGAACTTACAAGGAGTTTAGAGTGATGAATGCTGTTCATTTCTCTCTTAATGCTTTCAACACAGCGAATCTATTTCTGATTCTCCTCAGGCAGGCGGTAGGTAGGTAGGTACGTTTGATTCTCACCGACGTTGTATATAAATAAATAATAATGATAAAGTATAATTAGGTATATTATATTATAGGAGTATGACGATGTTTGTTACTCAATCACCCAAAAACGGCTGCACGGATTGAGATGAATCTTTACATGAAGATAGATGGATTAAATTAGGATACTTTTTATCCCAATAATCATCCTTTATTAGGGATATAATTGGGGATGGCAGTTGATACGAGAGTTCTCGCAGACGAAGTCGCGGGCAAATGCTAAGAAATAGATAAAAAACCGGACAAGTCCGAGTTGGACTCGCCCGCCGAGGGTTCCGCACAAAATTTCAAATGTATAGTTTTCAGATTTTTCCTGTACTTGTAGTATAAGACAATGTTATTTGCAATATTTCATAATTCTAGGTCAACGGAAAGTAAGTACCCTATACATTTTTATTCGAGTGTCGAAATATACGTTTTTTTGCGGCATAAACAGCCGTATCTTTTTTTACGTTACCTAACTAAGAAGTTTTTATTTTCAACTCCGTATGGAGTTGGAGGTATCTCCACGCGTTCCCGAGATAAAGTGTCTTGACAAACGTAGGTACAACAAAGTGATCCTATAAGAGTTCCGTTTTTTCCTTTTGAGGTGCGGAACCCTAAAAATGGTCCCAAATTAAGAACGCAGTCATGGTAGGTGTGTGAGTATTACAATGAAATTCGTTAATTTTATTCAGGGGAATCTACGTAATATACGTGCGGCTTATGGAGGTATTACACGCACCGGACCCACGGAGCCCTCTTGGTCTAATATAATAACGCGTTCCGGGTGCTGGTGGGACTGCCCCGCTTCTGTAGCGCATCAGGGATGATCGCAGAAGCGCGTGTAGACTGTTTTGATCCGGCTATGCGCAAGCGCTGCACATCTCTGGTGCGCCGGCCGCGGGCCAGTCCCAACCCCATCCTGCGGTCGATAACGACATGAGGCACTGGTTGCGAAATGCATGTTTCCATAAGAATGTTTGTATAAGAATTTAAATATAATTTAATTTTTATACAAAAACTGAATGTATATTTTTAATAGGTGCCTAATTTAATCTTAATGAAATTGTAATTTCCTGTATAAGTCCTGTGTTACTTGAAATAAATATTTTAATTCTTATTAAATAATGTTTTCTCAATCTTTTACCAACCAAATATTATTTTAACGCGAAATCTGCTCCTTAATAAATATGTCCCCGCTAACTATTATTTTATGTCATAGTTGCACAAAGAGGCGAAGTATTATTACGAAAAAACGTGTCTATTATTTTCTACGCTAACAATTATGTCCAAGTTGCACAATGAGGCGACACTAGCATTTACACCACGACAACCAACATCCCATTGAAACATGCGCAGTAATGTTCGTGCACTGTATGCATGTCATCTGTGCTATGCGTAACATCTCAATAGGGATAGTCTTATTCGCATTTCTAAATCCCGCGGGGTACATAAAACATAGCGAGCTCCTTCATAGCGGCGGTTTAAGAGTACTTTCCCACCTTTATTCTCAATACTCTTTACCGCCGGGTGTTAACGTGAAAAGGTTATGGGTCACGCTGCCTTGTGGCAAGCCACTCCTTTCAAGCTGGTAATTTGACAGACATTCAGATGTACTCGGTGCGTAATGATTCCAAGGATACACATAGGTACGTGGAAAGGTTATGTCGCTATAGTCGCTACCCGTAATAAATAAAAAAAACAAACATTTATTCTGCCAATAAACAGGCCACAATTAAGGGCACTTATACATGTCAATCAACAATTTACAATAAAAAAAAACTTACAACAACAATTATTTGGAAGTTTAACTGCATAACAGAACTAAATGTCACTAAATAAAAACAATGTTACAAAAAGTTATCCATTACATTAGATACAAGCATACAAGGTCTCTATCAAACTAGGTTTCATTACTGGGCAGACTACATTGCTTAATTATAAAGCATTTTCATATTATTATTGCTGTATTTATCTGATACCCGCGAATAAAAAAAATATGTAGGTACCTACACATTTTTATTGAAATCATTAAACATATTTTTTGTCATTATTCGTTCAAATCGTTTTGTATCAGAATTTGAAATGATAATAATATAACCCTAAACTAAAATTGAGTTTTTTATTATTTTGTAGTTAAAAAAATAAATATTAGGGGACGATCTTACACAAATCAACCTAGTCCCATAGTAAACTCAATAAGGCTTGTGTTATGGGTACTAAGTAGACGACGATATATTTAATAGATATAAATAATTAAATATATATGTATATAAAACACGCTGCGCCTTCCGATGCGGAAGTCCGCTGGATGCGGGTGGCGCAGGACCGCTCATTGTGGCACTCTCTGGGGGAGGCCTATGTCAAGCAGTGGACGTTTTTCGGCTGATATGATGATGATGATGATAGAAAACATCCAAGACTCAGAAACAAATATTCATGCTGATCACACACATATTTGCCCTTATCGGGATTCGAGCCCATCAGTACCTTCAGCTTCGTAGGCAGCGTCACTAATAATTGGATTAACCAACTTTTTTTTGTTGTTATTCTGTCCCGGTAAGCCAAGTGACAGAGTTTCTTAGAAATAAAAACTATTAAATAATTCGTCTCCTATCATGTTAAGGAGATGCCCTACCTATATAATCGATTCGACTGGCTTGAGTACCGCCGGTACATTCACGCTGGCAAGAGACCGTCGGATGACATCGTTAAGCGCGGCGTGACGGGAGAAGCGCCCCGCACTCCTCTGGCAAGACAGTCCGTGGTGCCCCAGTTGGTCGATGACGTGGCCACAGTGACATTTATGAGGAGCGCACTCACTACGGGTACTCCTAGGTGGAGGCCAACTGCTAGTTGCAATGTCTCCGGCCCTAAAAAAGTACCTGTATTTGCCGAGCGGTAAGCACTGAGCCAGTGACCAGCCTCTTTAGTTCCTGCGGCAGCCAGGCGGGCGCGTTCGACCCCAGAACTATGGTTATAAAAATATTTTTTTTTTAAAGTTCATGATTCATTTAAGTTATAATATTAGACAAGTTAAACAAGTAGTAATTAGTAGGTGTACGTGGTGGTGGTAGTAGTGGTATTTAGAATTTTAATTTGTATTTACCTAAAGTGTAGAGAAAAATAAATGCAGTTTCATTAAAAATTGAGTTTAGTAACGAGCGAAAATGTGTATGTCCTTAAAAATGGTAGGTATCAGGTGTTATTTGACGTTAATTTAAGCCCTTTTACAGAATTGGAGCGAAGTGTGGAGTTTTAACGTTTAATTAGTTAGCTACACCAAACGCCAACATTAGGCTAACTAATTTGACAGTTGATTTGCACATACAAATAATATTGTCAGTTTTTCCAGTGCCGTTTACAAATCGATATTGAAAAAAAAAATAGCTTGGCTTAAAAAGATAGTAGGTATTAGCATTTTTGAATTGTAAAGTACACTACGATCATAAAAATCTCGTATCCATTTTACTGGGAAACCAGAAAAATGCCGAACATTAATTTGACCGAAACCATCATTATTCCGAAAATGGAATACAATACATTATATATTAAGTTAGGTTAGTATTTTAATACATCCTGAAAATCTAAAATTCCTTCAGCGGAACATGGTCCAACAGCGGAAAAAATAGGCTTTCGTACAAATTTCGCTTCGGAATTTACTTTTCCAAAAATAATAAGTTACATTTTCTATTACTTATAAGTTCGCCATTGTGTTTATTGGCCAGTATTGCACCCACTTTCTTTACAATATATTTTTATTTTGTGTACCTATCTTATTACCTTAGCTATAATTAAGAATAAAAATAAAAACCTATACTAGATTAATTAGAGGGTATCTATTAGCAGTAAAGAAATCCTTAAAGGAGCCTACCATTTAAAATTCAAAAAAACCGTAATGGTTACATGTATTCTACCTAGCCTGACATATGGGAGCCAATCCTGGACATACACAAACAAAATATTAAACATAAAATTACAACATGTCAACGATCCATGGAGAGAAGTTTATTAAAGTTAAGGAGAATACACAAAACCAGAAATGAAGATATAAGAAAACGTACAAAAATAACAGATGCTCTTCAGCAAGCACTGTGTCTTAAATGGAAATGGGCAGGCCATATCGCCAGAAATAAGGAGAAAAGATGGGCAATGGAAACAACAAAATGGTCAGGGCCGAAAGGCAAAAGAAGGAAAGGCAGACCACGAAGACGTTGGACCGATGACATATCTGAGATCGCCGGACCTAGCTGGATGCAGTTGGCTAAAGACCGAGAGAAATGGCATGACATGGAGGAGGCTTTTACCCGAACGGGGTCCATATGAATTCAAAAAAAAAACAAATAAGAAAGAAATTGTTGTATAAAACATAAAATAACACAACTTTTAGATTTAGTACATATGTACTAACACTAACAATATGGAATAAATAAAGCTTAAAATAAATAAAATAAAAATAAATTAGCAGTTTTTGTAGCCTCTTTTTGAAGATGTCCTTGCTTGCTTGCTTGCTTGTAATACACTACATAATTCCGAATTCTTTCCCCATTGTAAGTACTATATTATTATTCGATTGTATCCACAATCTGACGGATTATCATTATCGACACACGGGTACTACAAAGTTTTATCGATATAAGTACATACCCGTGGCTATTATTTTATACCTATCCCTGACAACATTCGTGACTGTCAAACGAATTTGCCTGGTTATGGCATTCACGGCAGTGTTCTTTAGTTCCAAGTAACTTTACTAAGCTGGCATAAGCTGCGTTGGTCACACCGGGCGTATTTTGCATTCGCAGGCCTCCTGCGGGCATTCCTGACCCGACTAAGTAATCTTCCTCCAATTAAACATCAGCCTTGATTAGCTTTTATAATTAATCGGTTTGGGAAATCCAGGCTTTGTAAAAAACCAGGCATTGCTTGTCTCGGAAACGTAACTAGTTTTTTTGGACGAAACTAGAGCAGTTTGACTATATTTAATTCGCCCTGATTGAAGATTAACTGATTAACGTTTTCAACGGAAATTGTGTAAATAGCTCGCGACGTTAATGTTTATAATATTGTCACGAGCGTAATTTAAATAGCAACAGCTGTAGCTTTAAACGTTGTTTTATTAAGAACGAGAGTTTCATGTTTGCCTTTAATAGTATTTTATGCAACTGTTGTATAAGAAGGGTCTTAAAAGGCGAGTGGCGTGGGTTGCGATGCGAACCTTGGCGAGCATCGCAATTAAAGACGCCACTAGCGTTTTTAGACAAGTTATACACCGTTGCATACAATACTTTTTCTACGACAAATTTTAAATAAATAGCAGACTACAGAATAGTTAAACTTTTCAGGCAGCAAGTTTTCTATTCGTACTTTTGCTACTCACGCAATTTCTTCAGGAGTGCAGTTATTAATTTATTCGACCATGTTAAAAGGAACGCACACTTTTGTCTTCACAAACACGAATAAAATCTTAATAGTTTATCATCTTTCGTCTTTTCATTTTGAACTGTATTTTGATGGGAAATCGGAAATGTGACAGCTCTCGCTTATGTTTTGTTTTTTTTTTTAATTTGTTTGCACTTGCCATCCGAACCGAACCGAATCCGGACCCGGACCGAATTCGAACTGTTTATTTTTATAAATAATACCAAGAATTTATAAAACATGTAATTTAACACACAATAGATGATGATTTATTATTATTGTAGTAAATAATTTATAATATACAAATGTTAAATCGTAAATAAATACTTTTATTTCGAAATATTTGTTTATGAAGTTGGCACCACTGCAATATAGCGGCATTAGCGGCCGATTTAAAAAACAGTGCTTTTATGAAAAATGTATGAACCAAAAAAGTACGCTAAACAGTGCGTTTTTGGGCCATAGAGCATAGAGTTTTGCGATGACTTAATAGTGGTGTCATTGTATTTGAGCTACAGTCTATAAATAAATGACAGATAACGGTACAGGACTAGAAAAATATATTTGCAATAAAAGTAGTACTACAGTCAAGGGCATAAATATATGTACGTTCCCAGAGCTTCAAATATATCTGTACTATCGATTAGTCATAAATATCCATGCGACGATTCGATCTGAAATATGTATACATGTATCGAGTCATTAATATCTGTACGCTGATACGTTCATAAATATCTGTACAATGAAAGACAATTATATGTAGACAAACACGCAGCCATTAATATATGTAGATACACATGTTTGTCGTATACTTGTGAACAAAGCAGAGGTCGATATTACATACACACTTAAATATCATATACATGTGAACAAATCAGAAGTCAAAAATATCTATACACGGTCAAGGGTGAACGGATATATACAGTCACCAGCATAAATATATGATTATGGGCAGCGCTGCAAAAATATCTGATCATCAATTGAAGTCGTAATTATATATGACGAAACATCGCCGGTAAAAATATGTGATGATTTACAGCCCGCATAATAATCATTTGCCTGTAACAGTAACAGCATATTCGTAAATATCGGACCAGAAAGAATAAATATCCGATATTTCACAAAATCTCAGACTATAAAAGCATAACTATCGAATCACATATGAATTGCAAAAACATCTGATACGAATTGTCAGTAAAAAATATCTAAACATTCTGCAAAAATAAACTTTATTAGGTCTGACATATTATTATACGGTCGTTATTTGAACAAAGCTATTTGACGCTTCTCGAAAAGAGTAGTAACCTGTCATTAGATAGCGCCGTCTCACATTATCTAATGAGAGTTTGACAGAATTGATAATAAGTCGAAATTGCCAGATGGGCCTAACATTGCGTTTCTAAGCTCTATATTCATAAGGCGACATTGAATTGATTGACAGCTAGTCCCTAATGTAATTTGGTCCCTAGAATTGTAGCACATATATGGGTATTCGGTGGTGCAATTTATACTGGGCTTTATATAAATGCAGCTAGTAGTCTAAGAGCTTTGTGGATTCCTCCCCAGTAGAAAAAATTACAAAATGGTTTGACTCGCCGTCTTTGATATTATGACTTGAACCTGAAATTCGTAAAATTAAACTATACGATTTTTTTTATAAAGTTAATTGTTTAATTAATTGCTGGTAGAGAATTTCTAGCATTAAGTAAATAAAATAAGATTGATGCTTAAATAAACCACCTTGAACATGGTTAGATAAGCTGTGTTTTCACGAGTTTTTTTTTCGAGGCATAGGTACATTTTGGAATTTAAAGTCGCTATTCTGGATAACGATATACTTACACCAGCCAAAGTAGATGTATATTTATTTATATCAAGAAAAAAACTATATTTTTAAACGTCAAAGTCCTGACTGACTCACTTAAATCATCGGCCAGCCCAAACCGTTGAACCTAGAAAGCTGATTTTTTCATAATAGGTAGTTTTATATAACAAGTACCCAATAAGATGGCATTTTTTGGAAATTCCATCCCTAAAGGGGTTAAATAGGGGTGCAAAGTTAGTATAGGGGAAACTTGTTTTTGAGCTAGAGACTTAAAATTTTGTAGAAAGATTACTTGTAGAAATAAAAATAAACTCCTTTGAGCGTTTTGGAAAATTTCACCCCTAAGGGGGTTAAAAGGGGGCGCACCCTTTGCATGGAGGGAACATTTGTTTTTGGCTAGAGACTTGAAACTTTGTAGAAAGATTACTTATTAGAATACAAATTAAGTACTTTCAGCGTTTTGGTAAATATCTTCTTAGGGGTTAATAAAGTAAGCCAAATTAACTAAGATGTATGTTTAGATAGATTTATCACACATGTCTATTAAAAAATGCAATAATTTAAAAGCAAGTTATTCCAAGATTAGCTGCGACATGATCGTGTCGGGAAAAGACCGTCTTCCCCTTTACCTTACACAACATGGACATGGAGAATAACTCACAATTAATAATTTTATTGCACAATATAGCGTGATACCTTTAGGCGTTATTTACCACAGAAGTATTGAGTTAAACACTAACTTAATGGTGCCATAATTCAAGTAAATCATAAACAATAACATTAAAATGTTATCGTTTCCTGGTTTAGGTACAATGAGTGAAGATTAATTAGGTTCGACCGATGTTAAATGTCTACATTCCAATGTGTCAAGCTGTACAGCGGTCATTGATTACAATACTTAACTCATTTGGGCTTCCCGGTCTACCTTATTGATGACCATGTAAAAGATTTAGGTATATTTTAATGACGGAGAACCCTCTATTATATCCATTGTAGGTCCCACGAAGTCTAGAAGGATTGCTGAATAAAAATACATGATTTCACTGCTATCTTCTCTGCATACATTTAGAGCGGGGCTCCTTCTTACTGCACTTCTCTTTGTCCAATATATGTGTGTATGTTCTAATTTGTCCTTCACTACGATATTAATGAAATAATTGTTCGCATTATTAGAAATTTAATTTCCCTAGACGGCTGATGTATGACTACCTTCATTCACAAACAGCGTAACAATGGTTAGTAATTATTCCGTTCAAATCTGACATAAACTGACGTGGAGTTGAACTATACCATGCGCGTGGGCAAGCGACGTCCCGCGGCGCAGGCGTTTGTGCGCGCGCTGCATAAATAAGTCGAAGCCTCGGCTCCTGGCTTTGATAAATCCTCTCTGGTGTTGACTTTTATACATTAAAGGCCTAAACATTTTTGTTTGTAATTTTTTTCTCAGTTGTGCAGCTTGTTTCCATTTACTGCGACTGAGCTCTGGGGTATCTCGAATGCAGTCAAATAAATTTAAAAATATCTTACAGTTGTAAACAAATGGACATACAAAAATTTCTTCGTCGTGATAGTTCAGAAATGGGATTTTAATACAGGCTAAAATAGGAAATTTAGCGTATGCCTATAGATATATACTGAGCTGCAACAGAAGGTATAACACTCATATACGTGACGATAGCTAAAACTGTTATACCTTCTTTTGCAGCCCAGTGTATTTTACAACCTACAGTTCAGTTTTAGTGCCTATCTCTAATTTTCAGGAACTAATCAGACAGATTTTGTTTTTTCTATGTTATTCTGTCATCTTTATTCAATAACATTTGTTTAAGGTGGTTCGATTGCCATACAAAACGTTATTTGACATTCGTAGGCTAACGGCGTGATATTTTAAGAAACTTATGTAGTAAACTTTCATCAATTGGCTTCCCATTTGCGCCAAATTCCCCCTTTCCTAGAATAAACTTGTATAAACTAGATTAATTTGAGAAATTGGTTTGTCACGTGATATTTTGGGAAAACTTTATTTCTCAAATTAATCTAGTTTATACAAGTTTATTCTAGGAAAGGGGGAATTTGGCGCAAATGGGAAGCCAATTGATGAAAGTTTACTACATAAGTTTCCTAAAATATCACGCCGTTAGCCTGCGAATGTCAAATAACGCTTTGTATGGCAATCGAATCACCTTAAATACAAAGTCATCAAATCGTGAACCTCTTGAGTTTTAGTCTGAGTGAACATATATTACAATGTATTCGAATACTTTAGTTTCACCGATAATGTATTTTAACGGTCTTCAGAGCGTATAATCTCTAAACGTAGACGTATATGATTATATATGCGATGATTTTATACAATAAAGAAGATGTTTGATACAGATAATGGTAAAGTTAGTACGTATTGCAACTGGGACTGCCGGTGGCGATGCGGCGTACGGCTATCAGATGGTTCGGACCATATCGGATGCTACCTGCATAACAGATCTCCCGCTATGTTAGCCAGAGATGCTCTCGAAACAATAATCTCGCCGTTGCGGGATAAGCCCTGGTCGGATCGTGTAGCGCGGCCTTAACGTAGTCCAATTTAGTGTACCTTTGCTGGTCATTGTCTTCCCCGAGCCTTTGACACCGGCGCGGAAGACCAAATAAGGGGTGGCTGAATGACCTGCGAGATATTATTGACACTAGCCGAGTGTATGGGTATTATATTCTGCGTATTATTGTGACCATGGGTTCAGTCACATAAACTATTACCGTATAGGCGTATAATGATTATTACATCCTTACGGCATAATGTATAAATCGGCGTATACCTATCACAAAATTATCAACATCAAGTGGCACTCAGAGCGGTGTTTTGCGGATTTGTAAATTCCAATAGTCGAATGAGCGCCACATGTTATCTTAATTAGGTACATACTTAGTAAACGATAAAAACCATATATATTATATTAGTAAGAAATTGGAACTTCGTCAACTAAAGCTTCTACCCTTCGACTAATGTTCGACTAGTCCACTAGTTCCAACATGTAAACATAAAATAGTGAAGTCGCGAGCTAATACACTACAAAATAAACTTGCAGGTTGTATTATAATATTGGTTGTTATCAGAGTGAATGCAATGGTCGGTAGCCTATCTGGTCCATTATCTACCGAGAGAATGCCGCGGGATAAACCTACTGAGAAATACGTGAATAATGCGAGTATTAGATTGTTTGCCTGTATTTGTACCAGAGGTTCCGTTAGAAATTAGACGGATATCGGGAGTCCTTTGACCTCTTATCATGTTGAAGGCGTTGGATTAATTAAGCTTAATTATAAATGGGTTATGGTGGGTTAAGACTACGCCACAAACGGACGAGCAAGCTTGCAGTTACAGTTCATTTTCGCTAAAAAAACTGGATAGATTAGGCTAGAATGCATTTAACTTGAATGGTCTAAATCAATCATTATGAAAACCAACAAGTATTTTATGGGTAGGTACACGAAACGGATGTAATTAACTTTACTGGTGATCGAAGAGCAGCTTCCTCGCGGAACGTAGGTATCAGCATTGCAATTCAGGGAGGAAATGCTGCTAGCATCCGCGGTACAATGCCTCAAGGACCTTTTTTAGATTTAACTTGGTTTTAATGTATTTAATTAACCCCAAAAAATGTTACTGGGTACGCTCACTGTGTTACAGAGGTCCATCTTTGTACCTTCGTAATTATGTATTTCCCACTTATAAGAATTAGACTTTAATGTGGCGTGACATCGGTCGTTAGCTTCTCCTTTCGCTCTGCTTAAAATGATGCTTGTTAAAGTTCACCTCAATACAAGTAATGAGATATTCAGACTCCAACAACAGAATTAATGGGCGATATGTTAAATATATAATCATGTTCACTCTCATGTATCTGTCTCTGAATTCATTTGTATGTATTTTCGGTCAACTTTAATAATTGCTATTAAAAATAAGCAAAACTTTTCAAAACGGGCAAAGTGGCGTGGAAATCTAGGCCTGTGTAATAGATAACAAGAGAACCTAAAGCATCCCTAGTTCATTTTCATTTGGCTGAGATACGCCGCGGCGAGGGCATTGTTTATCTGCGCGCGGCGTGGGGTCGTCCAATAAGGTAGCGGGCGACCCGCACACCGTTACAGGGATTAGATATAATAGCAATTGTTTTGTTCCTAATACTGCTGTCCGATTCACAATGTATCGTCTCACTTCACCGCTACCTAATGTAACTTGACCTTAATATTCGTCGACAAACGCGTTAGCCTTATGTTGGTTCATCTGAGGCGATTCGGTGGTGCAAACACCAGCCCTGGACATCTGTTTGTTCACGACAAAGAGTTAAGGCTATCGGATTTTCAGGAACCAGGTGACACTTAAAGTTTATGGGAGCCTTTTAAATTTACGTCACAAATGTCACAATGTATTATATTGTATGGCCAATGGAAACTTTGGAAATAATGATCTATCCATAAATAAGTGTTTACTTGCAGTATGAAGAATTCTGAAATACGTTTATAGTTAAAATTTTAAGTTATAACTTTTATTTATTATCTAAGTATAGTTCGTAATTAAATATTTCTTAAATCGACATTATGGTTCCGTATAGAACCATTAACGCCATTTTCTATTTTAATGTGAGTAAGTACATCGTTTCATATCGTCATGAGTTTGTTTTTTACTTTTATAGTTAATACAACTAGCTGCTCATATAAGGACATACTTTAAGAATAAAACAGTTAGACAGGACCTTGTCTGCCATTATAAATACCTTTTCGGTGCCGTCTTCAGACTAATGATCCCGCCTTAACTTTTATCGTTATCAGCATATTTGTTCGGACGATAATAAATCTCAGTTAGTCGTCCGTTGACTTAAACCGCTCCAATTTAAATTAGAAAGCCGGACGTATCCAGTTTGCGCTGGTAATTAATATGCGTAGGCTAATTGTTGGTGGCCGGTCATCTCTTTAAGAAGACGCGGACGTAGATGGCCTGGAAACGTCGGGGGATTCACGACCGATAAAGTTAAGCCCGTCGCCCCGGTACAGACGTGACAAATATCCGCTGACCTGATTGGAGACGAGAGGATTGGAATGTTATTATTGAACTGACAATATGCCGTGATGTTAGTGTTATCGGAATTTGTGATGGAGATAATTGTGATAGGCTACCTACATTCTGAACTGAATCACCATCTCGTCTCGCACGTCTATTATAGGTATACGTATATGATATTTAACTCATCAGCTATTAAGACAGCTAATATTAAGTAGCTCAAACATAGTGATCGGTAATATGCTAGCAATTTATTTATAATGTTTTTCAAATATTCAATAATCTATATATACACAATTCAATAAAAAAATAATTTTTCAAACCCACTATAAACTAAAACAAACTTAAACGTATTACTAAGTAACCTAAACCTATTCCTAATCCTAAAACTAAACATCAAACAACCCTCCCCGAGCCACTCCAGGTGCAAAGGTTCCCATCACACTGGCCGCATTGCCGCGCTGAACAGCTATGGCTAACCTTTGCACCAGAAATGACCCAGAGCGGGGATCAAGTCCTCTTTCTTGTAAGCGACGCCCTACTTCCCTAAAAAAGATTTTGGCCTCTGCACACCAACACCCAGTCGTCTCCACCGCAAGCGGAACAAATAAATAATTGGAAAGACACGCGTACTTGTCCCTCTTCCGCACTGCCACCAGCTCAGCAGCGGCTCCAGGCGCCCGCATGGTGCGACTTATGTGCGAAGCAGCAAAAGTACTAACACATGTGGCGTCCCAGAGCAGACGCTTGCCTTATTGCCAGGGCACCAAAGTCAAACCGTCCGGCCTTTTACCATCAGATCGGTTAAGACCTGGAGGCTCCAGCACACACGGCACATTCGCCGACACAAGGGCTCTCCGAACAATGTCATTTAGGGCATGGTGACGTGGGAACCTTCCTGCGCACCGACAACAACTCAGTGCATGATGACCGCTACTCTCCACCATAGCGCCGCAGATGCATACATGTGGTTCACAAACATCACAGCCCAGACGAAGAGCCACGGCCACCCGCAACGAGTCATCATCCAGAAGGGTACCCAAATGTGGAGAAGGGAGAGCGTGTGGCCACGCCCCAGACTCTGGCCTTGATACCACCATGAGTCTTGCCCTATCCACACCCACCGCGCCCTCCACCAGACTGTCTAGCGTCCGCTTTCCCCCCACGTCATCCCACAACCGTTGGCGGTCCTGTTCCTCAGGCACAGGCGCACCCGAGTTGAGAGTCGTCCAGGCCATTAAAGCATCGGCCTGGACCGGCATTTCTAATTACATTTATTTTCGAAAGTATATACAAGATGATTATTAACATTAAATAAATTCAATTACAAGCCACATGGTACATGAAAAATTTCACATTGCTTTTCCAATTTACCACATGAACTGCTTTCCGAGGGCAAATGCGTCGATTATTACAGAAAATACCCAAGTCACTATTTGTGGCTTATAAATGGCGTGGCAGAAAAAACATAGCAGAAAAAAACAATTAGCAGCTTCTGTGTAATTAAATATAACTTCTTTTCTAACGCGTTACTAATAGCGCAATATGAAATAGAACAATAGCAGGAACCAGTTAAACAACAAAGTTTAAACCGACTTCAATTCAGTACTTCGCCAAGCCACATGGTACAGTCGCCATCACATACATCAGAGCAAACAAGCAGCTCACAAACATCGGAACACACCTCTATTTTTAAGGCATTAGGGTGCATGTGCCGATATTTTTGAACACCTATAGTGTACCTATGTATGTGATGGTGACTGTACATGAAAAATACACGAGTTATAATAGAAAATACTGAAATCACTACAGGCGTGCCTATAAAATTTGAGGGTTGCCTTCAATTTCCCTGGGATCCCATCATCAGATCCTAAATTGGTGAAAATGGGACCACTTCGGGATTAAACTCTTTCGAATAAAAACATAATATTGGAAATCGGTCTACAATTGACGGAGAAATCGGCGAACATACATAAAAAAAAATACATACAGTGGTGAGTGGAACATATAACCTCCTTCTTTTTTGAAGTCGGTTAAAACTAAGTTTAATCTAAAAAAGGCCCTCGAGGCATTGTACCGAGGATGCTGGCGGCATGTCCTCGCTGAATTGCAATACTGATGCTTTGCGCGAGAAATTCGGTTATCACTATATATATTAATTTACTCTAAAATAAACATTTCGATTGAAATTATCTTTACCAATTACGTTATCGCCACTACACTGCAACAAAATGCTACAAACTAACCAATTAATACTCATGCAAAACAAGTTCTCATTTGATTTTGACATTTCTAGCACGATATAACTCCTCAGTTTCGTTAGCCCACACATTTCGTTGATAAATTTCCAAGCAGATTCGCTTAGAGGTAATAAATTTCATGAGATTACCCACTACGTCATGATTAATACACTCTAGAACAAAAATGAAGACAGGACGTGGGCGTTTAATTCGCGCATCGTTTATGTTTGTGTCGGTAATGATACTGCTATATGTGGCTATTAATAGACCTTAAGTTATTGCTTTGTTATTGGACGATGCTTTAATAAGTTTTAGGTACTGTGTCTACCTGTCCGCTGCCTGTCGTAAAAAGTAGCTAAAGGGGGTCATGGGGGTCGCGTGTGTTCTCCTTGGCGGGGGATGTAGCACTCGAGTAACGAACGACCCAAAGGAAGACGGCGAAGTACCGAACTGACCCCGGATGGGGTAGAAATAGCGAGGCGCGAGGACTTAATTGCGTTCATTTTGAGTTCCTGGAGTCCTCCGCATAAAAGCAGATGGTGGCTGAATTGTAGTCTGGGAAAATTAGAACTGTGTAAGTTGGGGCGAATTTAGATTTACAGTTATATAATGTCCAACGATTCGAAGTAATAATTGAAGACTTAAACAATATATTAACAGATACATTAGTTACATTATAAATACATTATAATAACACCTAGGTATTTGTAACATAACCTGGGGCACGGAATAAAAGGAGTACATGCCTTGTATGCTAGATGAAATCGTCAAAACATGACCACTGAATATCACCAACAACATGATGATTTAAACTGGTCCTGGGTTATAAATTATAACAACATAGGCAAGCAAATAAGTAGTTAGGGCGTTACAATACTTGTGAGAAGGTTGCGCCCATATTCCATTCGACTGTGATTCTATTTACCTTAAAATCATACATTGTAAACATGCCTTAATAAATAAATATGACTTCCATATTATACCCATGTCCTGTCAGCATAGATGACATAAACTGTCATTTTAGTTCCATTCACCTGGCACAATCATACCATATCAGGTCTCGACTCAAATGCATCATTTTGTCAAGTGGATGTAGATTTTGCGGGACCGTTACCCGCATCGGCCGCATCCCCATATAGGCCATATCGATACCTGCAGACTCAAAGGGCGTAACAGCCTGTTGTTGTAATGGCGGTTACGCCCTTTGAGTCTGCAGGTATCGATATATCATAAACTTCTGCGTATAAATTGTTCACATAGCGTAAAGTTAGCGGGAAACCCAAGGGATCGGCTACGAGCTTAACGCGTAGCAATTCTTGGCAGTGAATGTTTTTGACATTATTAAGCCTACCCAACAAAGAAAACATAGGGGAAACAATTCGTGTAAAAGCGAATTCTGGTATAGTTAAAAGTACTGGGGGGTGGGGGTGGAGCTAACGGGTAGGGGGGGGGGGGGGGGGTGTAAAGGTCCCTTTTTAGGGTTCCGTAGCCAAATGGCAAAAACGGAACCCTTATAGCTGTCTGTCTGTCCGTCCGTATGTCACAGCCATTTTTTTCCGAAACTATAAGAGCTATACTGTTGAAACTTGGTAAGTAGATGTATTCTGTAAACCGCATTAAGATTTTTCACACAAAAATAGAAAAAAAACAATACATTTTGGGGTTCCCCATACTTAGAACTGAAACTCAAAAAATTTTTTTTCATCATACCCATACGTGTCTATAGGTCTTCAAAAATGATATTGAGGTTTTTAACATAATTTTATTCTAAACTGAATAGTTTGCTCGAGAGACACTTCCAAAGTGGTAAAATGTGTGTCCCCCCCCCCTGTAACTTCTAAAATAAGAGAATGATAAAACTAAAAAAAATATATGGTGTACATTACCATGCAAACTTCCAACCTAAATTGGTTTGAACGAGATCTAGTAAGTACTTTTTTTTTATATGTCATAAATCGTAAAAAGCAATTTATTTAACGGAACCCTTCATGTGCGAATCCGACTCGCACTTGGCCGCTTTTTAGTTTATCGTAAATAACTCGTAAACGGTGGCCCATACCAAAAAGAGTTCTTATAGAATAAGTACTAATCTGCATAAAATTTTCTCCAAAGCAGATTCTATACATTTTTTCGCATTTGTTTAGTGGGATCCCCCCAATACTTTTAGTATGTTGTTTAAGACACATTTACTAACAAGTATATCACACTTCGCTTTTACACGAATTATTTCCCCTATTAGGCAGTCTTTGGTCTTCTTTGGGCGTACTAATTGCATGGACCAAATTCATTCGCCAAAAAAATCCCATGTTTTTCTTTTAAATTTTACATGATTGAAGGCACATAAAAAACATTTCAAATGCGTAAACAAAAGTGTTATTAACTTAATTGGGCCCAACTTCAAAAGTGAGTTCTCAGAGGTTAGGCTGAAAAAGTGGTTGACGCAGGAGTCATTCTATTCATATGAAGAATTCTTTAGTTTACCAATAATTATTTAAAGGTATAAAATTATAGTGCGTCATATTGTATATTGTTCATCAATATTTGTATATTGTTAGATAATTTAAAAATAAAAGTTAAGATACTTGACATATAATAAGAAATACTGTAATTAATCATATATTTAAACACTATTGAAAGCCGTATACCTTGTATACATATATACCTTGACTTGTAACAATTGTTATTAAAATATTTCTTTCTTTCTTTCTTAGAAATATTGCATCTAAAAATTCTTATTCATATCCTTAATATTTATTTCTATTGAACTAGGTACGTAGCAAAGTCTTTGGTCGCTATAAAGCTATGCTATACACATGCAACGTGTTTCATCTCACCACGCGCTCACCCGTATATGAACCCGGGTGTATAGAATTCGTAATACCAACGCGTTATTGAAGGCCTGGTTATACTTGTCCACCTGAGGCGAGGTAAAGTGAATCGTTGTGAATAATGCCTAGGGCGCAATAGTTTTCCTAATACTTCCAAGCCCTTACTTTACTTATTCGCTACGCGTCTATTGACGACATCATTACAGGCTGATTTGCCTAATCCAATCACTTCTTTCCCTTCAAGATCACGATTATTTTCGTAACAGATTGCACCTTGCACAAACACCTTTACCACAGTACAGCTGTCAATCACCACTTTATTTAAAACGGTTAATGTCCCAAAATTTTGCACTTTAATGCCTAATAGGTACTCGTACTTGATTGTTCACCTCTATTTCGATGATTTTACATAAATTATTCGATAGTCAAGCCCTGGGATATTTACATTTGTTAACATCAAGATAAGCTATACTAAGATTGCTCTCTAAAATTATATTTTGCCATACGATTAAATAAATTAAAAATAACTTGCCAATAATCAACTAGTTATCTATAGGTTAGTATAGGTGTTGCGGAGTCTTCTGGGGAGATTTTAATTTTTCATCTATTGCCATTGGTTGTATCGACCTCAGAATGCTGATATTCGCCAACAATGCCAAAAATATAAAAATTTTATGTTTAAAAAACATTTCGTTTGATACCTTTTGGTACCAAGACCAAGGCACGAAGAAAAAAAATTACCAGCTGAGCAGACCGGCAGGCAACATTCGATCACATATCGCATTGCACGTACGTCAGGTAAATCTAAATGTCATTTTTATATGGGAAAATGACAGTTCAGTTGTCCTAATGTGCTTTTGAAAAGTTACTTGATCACCCCTTGGGAAAATTATCCCCCTGTACAGCCTGTAAATAATGCTTTTGATGTTGATATACTTTTTTAGGACAAGGTACTGTTTATTTATCTACTGTGGCTATAAAGGCCCAAGTAATTTGACCCGAATCTCTCGATAAATCCGAATTACAGCCAATTACCGAAAAGCAAGTAATCTTTAATCACGACGTTGCGTCATCATAATGATGGATATTAAATCAATAATTAAAAGCAAGGTGGGAATTGAGTTAAATGGACCGATTGTTCGGTTAATTAAGGTGTGGTTAAATTGGATCGGCTTGGTTTATAAGTATGTTTGTTATGTTGTAATTATAGGAGGGAAAGGTTCATTACCGTTGCTTTGCTCTGGACGCCCGCCTTTATGATACTTTCTTTTATTATTTCCTTTCAGAATATATGCTTGACTATGCTCAAACGTTTGAAAGGCTATAAAAATAATTTCGTAGCTCAGCGGGCAGTTAATTTACGACACGGGGTTACACACTATTACCTAACCTTTCACTACTTAAATTACCTAAGTCCGTAAGTTAGTATGCGTAGAAAACATAAAACAAATAAAGTACTTTCTTAACGAAACAAAGCTCACGCTCTGTGCCTAACTAATGCCTAACAGAAATGTCGGCGGTCGGCGCGTGGCGCGGCGCGCACGCGCGGGCGCACGTCGCACAGTGGTCTACGCAGTATTTTTCTAGGAAAAACTTTGTATTTGTGATAATTGAAGCTTTACTCATTTATATAATCACCTATAGGATTGGCATACACAACGTCGTGGGTTTCATTTCATTCAGTTTCTCAGGTTTAGAATTACAATGACGAGCATAACTTTGTTCTGCGTGCAGTTTTTCAGCATCTCCACATTTTATAGTGGCACAACTGGAGCATGTTTTTAGGGTTCCGTACTCAAAGAGTAAAACGGGACCCTATTACTAAGACTCCGCTGTCCGTCCGTCTGTCTGTCTGTCTGTCTGTACATACTTATATAGATAAATAAATACTTAAATACATAGAAAACATCCATGACTCAGGAACAATTATTTGTGCTCATCATACAAATAAATGCCCTTTCCAGGATTCAAACCCGAGACCTCCGGCTTCGTAGGCAGGGTCACTACCAACTAGGCTACAGGAGGATCCCGTAAAAAAACGTGATTTTTTTGCCGCTTTTATAGATAATGGCACGGAACCCTTCGTGCGCGAGTCCGACTCGCACTTGGTCGGTTTTTTTAATTTATTTCCTATCTGTCTCACTGCACTACACCTATGTGGAGCATAAACCTACAACAAATCAAACGATTATGTTGGGTGGCGAACTTTAATAAAATCAGGCTGTAATATGGCAGGTAGGTACTTTGATCTTGTAACTGAGAATAGGTATTATCCTTTGCAACAAAATGTTCTTGAAGAAAATACCTAACTAAACATCGGACATTAAAATATATATTGTATACTAAAGAGAAAAAAAAATACATACCCAATCCATTCAATAATATTATTTGATTATTTTCAGTGTGATAGTCACATCAGCGTCACAATATGGTCCCATTTTGCTATTAAGAAGTAAATTTAAATTTGCAATCCCATTTGTCAGTGTGTCATGGTATAGGTACCCACTTGATTACCTCTAATGTGCTCATAAGAAATATGTCATTTTACAGGATGTTTTGTTCGATTATCATGTTTAATAAAAAAGTTGTTTCCGCCCAGTGAGTTACTACGCCCAGCCCAGTCACCCTACTACACCCAGTGTGCGGCGCTCGCTCCAGTTTCGCAACTCCGTGTAGATGTCGCGGCGCGGGCGCAGCGCTCGTATATCACGCGGTGCGCACCGGTCCTGGCCGCTCCACTTATTACTAAGTAAATTCAATAACTTGTAATAAAAAAAACTTGGGTCTCTATTTAAAATTTCATTTAATTTTAATCCTATTAGGTTCATTTACCCCGGTTTTATGATGATCCGTCAGACCTTAAGTCTGTAAGTAATGTCAAAAACCGGCCAAGTGCGAGTTGGACTCGCGCACGAAGGGTTCCGTACCGGTATCTATAAAAACGGCAAAAAAATCACGTTTGTTGTATGGGAGCCCACCTTTGAAAAAAAAATTGTTTTTAGTATTTGTTGTTATAGCGGCAACAGAAATACATAATCTGTGAAAATTTCAACTCTCTAGCTATCACGGTTCTTGAGATACAGCCTGGTGATAGACAGACGGACGGACGGACGGACTTTGAGTATGGAACCCTAAAAATGAAGTGAGCTACAACAAAAAAAAAAATCACTTCATATTATAGTTTCAATTCAACTTGCAATCACTCACTGCTGAGCATAGTCTGTACTCTTTGTACCAGTTCTAAGATAAGTGTCCTAACTTTGCTATTAATAATTAGTAGTACCCATTCAACTTAAAGAACCGCACCGGATCGTACCTTAGCCGGAATTAGTGGGCAAACCGCCGCCAACAACCTTATCTGTTATCAGTATACGTAGATACCTTATTGGATGATTGTCCGTATCCATAGCCGTTAGCCTTGGGCTGAGTACCACTTTATAGCTCGTTAAAGGAACTCGACCGAAATGGGTAGCAGAAGTCATTTAGCTGGTATGTGCAAAACATGGGCTGTATTATACAATCAGGTGCCCTGTATAGATTCTGCCGTACCATGTGTATCCAGGGCCTTAATTTGTTTTATCTCGTTCTCATCCCAATCACATTTCATGTTAGCGAGCTCTTTCTGACGAGTGGCCCAGCGAGGCACTGTAAAATGTATTTGGTTATGGGAGGCGATGGGTTAAAGAAGAACTCCAGGACAAAAGCAGGATTATTAAATCTGCTTTAGCTTTCAGCATTGCTTAGTTAGGGCACATAACTAAAAATCATCGAAAAGATACCAAGAACTAAGCTTAAACTTGACCATGACATGACCGAATGGATACAAAATCTTACTTACCCCGACACATGAACTTGTCTGAAAGTCTGAAACGATAAATATTCATAATCAATAGGATACACTCTTTGGATCATAATCACAACTGGACAATTTATAGTCCAGTACGCGAACACTGTAAATGGTAGTCAAACTAACATAATTCACAAGTCAGATTTTTTTTGTTATCAGCTAGAGTACATTAAATACTAACAGAGAAAAATATTTTTAAAGATTTTCTAACGTAGATTAACTTATAATTTATTTTTTTGTTAGGAACACGTGTAAAACTTCAAAAAGATCATACAAGTCATTGTTTTCTCCAATAATGCAACGCATTTGATTATTCAAAATCTGACCTATCTTTTTCTAATAATTTTGTTAAAAGATTACGTCAGCAAAACCGGATACGATTTAAAAAATTATAAATCCCCTAAAAAAAATATTAAGTGACTAGTGGAAGGCTTTCAAAATTAATTTAATTCATATAAATTTAACCTATTGATGAATATATTATTAATTCAAACTGTCGTTATCTTTGATAGTTTTTTACACAATTCAGTTACCAAAACTCACTTGAATAATCTTTTAGAGGAAGTATTTTTATTTATTCGTTTTGGATTATACTGACGTTATCCATTGACGAAAGTTTTAGTAAATTATAGGGAAGGTTGTAACAGTTAAATGCGACACTCTATTGAAGAAAAATACCACTTGTATAATCTTTCCCTGGATTTACAAGGGTCACTAAGAAAATGCTGTGTCATACCTAAATCCACGTTAGAATTCACTTTCTCTTTTTACTACTAGTAGTACTCATTATATTCTATATATTAACAAAAAATCGCGCTCTTGTGAATTATCGAAGGTGCATTCTGTTTACGTACCGGACTATTATTGATGTTTACGATTTTAGTTTTCCCGAAAGTTTTTCGAAGGAAGGTCTGAAATTGTTTTCTTTTCAAAGGAACAAAATAGTTTATCATAAAACCTAGGTCAAAGTACGGGAATACTTGTTTATAATAATCCTTAAAAGGTCACAAAAAATACGTTCGGTGAAACACAAAATAATTGGCAAAGATTACCAATTTGGAAGCATGATAGATTCAAGGCACTATATTTGTCGTGTTCCATTTTTATAGTATCAATAGTTTATATTTATGGTTTAAACCACCTGAACTATAACTAAGGCACGCTTAAGCCAGTGAAAGGGAGGGTGACCATCTATTTTAGACCACTACACCCACACTTATCAGTCGGTGTGTGCGTCTGCGTGCATATTGCAAGGGTTACTGCCCCATTGCAGTGTACTGATAACAGTGGTTTGGCGGGCACACATATAAACAGTAGGACCATTGTCACTCTTTGTTGAGTACGATAATACAAAAAGAATGGCACGATTTTGAAAATTCGAAGGGTACCTTAAAACTATTCATAATAAGTACCTATTAACGGCCTCGGTAGCCCAGTGGGTAGTGACTCTGCCTACGAAGCTGGAGGTCCCGGGTTCGAATCCCGGTCAGGGCATTTATTTGAGTATTTATCACGAATATTTTGTTCTTGAGTTATGGATGTTATATATGTATATAAGTATATGTATGTATCTATTATATATATCATCGCCTAATACCCACAACGCAAGCCTTACTGAGCTTACCGTGGGCCTAGGTTGATTTGTGTAAGATTGTCCCGTAATATTTATTTATTATTAAGTAAACAAGAATACATAGCAATGGTTTATTTTCAGGAATATATAAAGATGTCAGTTTTTCAGTCTTATAGTCTGCTTTTTGTAATATAAGTTTTTCTTATATGCAATACCGATTAAATTTAGATTTAATTTTCAATGTTTAATATTCGATTGTTATTTATACCTATAATAATAATTAAAGATAAAAATTTTATAAAAATAAAAAAAAATGGCTTTAAAAGACAGTAACAGTAATGTTAAACAATAACTGTGCTGGTATCTCTTTTTAAGTATTCGAGATACTTACTTGTATTAAGAGACACCGCCCTTGCGCGCGTGCACATGATACAAATTAACGTGCATTTTTAGGTACCTAAGGATAGGAAAGAGAATAAATTAACGTATGTCATACTTTGCCACCAGGGGGAACTTTGCCCAAGAGGAAAATTTTAAAATTTGCTTCTTGGGCAAAGTTTCCCCTGGTGGCAAAGTAGGCATGTATGACGGTACTAACTAAAATTAATAACTAAAGTGTAGCTGTGATACAGTATAACTAGTACAATGTGTATTGTTCTTCTTGTTGAATGTTAGTATGAATTATTTTTCTTTTGTGTAGTATATAACTATCGTAAATAATATCACTACTGCTACTTCCTGGTACTTCAAAATGCAACACTCGAGTTGAAATAGGTGCTTTATTTTATTACGAATGCTTCTTCTCTCGTCGTGGAAAAAGTAGTTGAAAAGTTAAATTCACAAAGATGATTAAAAAGTATAATCTTCATGAAATATTCAGAGCATCATCATTCGCATCCTTAGTTTTCACTTTTCAACCCAATTAATCCAATCGCATGAAGTAGAAAAATCAGAAATGATTTTATTTGGTCTCAGTTATATATAAGCTAAGTTGACATGGTACAAATGCTTACCGGTTAAAAAGTGTGGCACTGGTGGACGTAAGTGCACTGTAACTTTAGCATGGGTGTGTCCAAGGCAACAGGGGAATTGACAGCGTACACCGGACTACATCATGTCCATTCCTGAGCCTTGCACTAAATCTGCTCGTTTTTGTCGGGGTTACAACATTTCAGCCTGTAAGGAGCCGTAGCAATTGCGAAGCGGTAGACTTGTTGATTGGGCTATGAAAGAAAGCGTGCCTTATATAAGGATTATTTTTAAGAGTTTTAATTTGTCTACTTTTCGTAGGTCGATCACGTAACGTTTTGTACGAACGTCGGGTAGGTCTAAATGTCACTTTTTATATGGAAAATTGACAGTTAAATTGTACCGACGCACGTTTGGAACGTTACGTGATTACCCCCTGTTTTTGATCATCTCGTATTTTTTTAACGAAGAGAAAAATATTTACCTTTTGTGGATAAGAATTGAATAATGTTTTTAAATTATGCGCAATGTATCAAACAGTATTTCTAACAGTAAGTTGATGTCAGGAAATTGGCACAACACTGCCTTGATCAATCCCAGCACGGTCCCGTGTCGGAACACGCGCGAATACAACAAACATATGACGTTGCCTACGTGTGTTTACTTCAAGGTGTGAGCCATCGAACCACGCTCCGTTTGTTCATAACATAACTACGGCCCTAATGAGTATTATCTTCGTGCAAGCAATGCCGGGTGTAAGAAATAAAGTAAACGTTTTGTTCTAAGTGAGATAGGAAGACCGTACTTAAAAACGAAACGTAATGATTAACTTTAAATTAAAACAATACCAATAGGTAACTAGGTATCCTATTTTTCGTTGCTTATAAATATGTATACTAATTAATATCATTGTATGATGTAACTAATGATCAACGCTTATCAATACCGATCAGCTTCGTAACGTAAGCTCCCTTAGTGTGTTCAGCTCGCGATAAGCTCTGACCTCTTTAGTTATATAAAGGTCCACTCAACTCTAAAGGTATCTGCTCCATTTACGAGACCAATTTTAACTACTGCCAAGTAACGGGTCAGATAGGTTGCTTGTAACTATATCTTGTCCATACTCTGCTATACTTCTTGCACATAAGGATATATCCACAAACACGCATGTTTTTACAAAAATACTCACGACCAGTTTGGCCCAAACGTGTATTTAAACTAAGTGGATTTGAATATTGATAATACAGAAATGAAGAACGGGCTTTCCTAACATTCGCACTGAATTTCAAGTTCATCCAATGTAATATTTATGTTCGATATCATCAGTCATATCATCGTTAAAGGGAGCAGCCGTTTACCAAATAAATATTGTGTATGGACCAATAAGATTATAATGCAACCGTACCACGTACAATGGGGAATGGATGAAAATTTTAGAAGTGGCTGATTTTTTTTTTGGTGTTAGCTTAACACCAGAAAAAAATTGCAGACTTTTCAGGTGCGATAATTTTTTTTGAAAAATATAAACAGTTTCCTCACTTACGTTTTGGGTTTAGGACGGCGAATGAGACATTTTCCTTGATTTGTCTCATATTACAAAAAAATATCTTAAAAATCCGTGGTAAACTGACACTGGCAATGTTATTGACAGCTGCAGCAGCTATATTTGTCATTGCCAGGGTCAGATATTCAAAAAAAAATTTGTAATATGAGACGAATCAAAGGAAATTTCTCATTCGCCGTCCTAAACCCAAAACGTAAGTGAGGAAACTGTTTATATTTTTCAAAAATAATTGACGCACCTGAAAAGTCTGCAATTTTTTTCTGGTGTTGAGGAAGGTTATTCCTAACAGCAAAAAAAAAATCAGGCACTTCTAAAATTTTCATCCATTCCCCATTGTTCAATACTTACCTGATCAAAACTCCTGACTCTAACTGGTGGTTCTTTTCGATGTCTGCACCGATGCAATACTCCAGGCAAAATACGGTTTCGAAAAACATTAATTTATAATAGCGTTTTTTTGTTTATTTCATTTTAAAGCGTTATTCTAAGATGCTTTATGCAAGAATCCACCAAACTTTCCATCCGGAAGTAATTATATAGATTTAATTGAAGCATGGATTGTCTTTTTTTGTATTATTTATCTTGAATATTAAAGAGCAAATGTAAATGAACCAAAATAAAGATAAAACCATTTGATAATATTTTTTCCGACTTTTCAGAAGCCAGTTAACTTACGAGGGGTGATCCAAAAGTTTTGATAATCGGCATAAAAAACACAGGGTATACGTATAATATGATTTTTAATTATTAAATACACTCTTTCTTAGTTTACTTACCAATATAATATATGAATAATATTTAAATTATGCTCTATATATAAAAAAAAAATATTTGGATAGACGAAATGAGGCTTACTTTTTACATCGACGCAATTGCACAGATTTCATTGAGGAGTTTTCAATATCTAAGATAATAGTAAAATAATTAGTCTAGATTACACGGTAGGTAACTAGTTTTATAGAATAATCAAGCCTGAAAAGCAGCCCTGGTAAGCGGCAAGCTTAGCCAAGAAAAAAAACTCATAGGATTGGTATTTTTTTTCTTTGGTTTTTTCTTAGACGACCTCGCTTACTTGCTATAGAATATGATGAATCACTGTCCCTTCGTATTTATATTCATAATAATATATTTGTCACCTACGTTCACCCTATTAAAAAAAATTAAAAAATATATATTGATGGCCAGAAAAACCTACCTTGTATTGTGTTAGGTGAGCCGTGCCTTAAAAAAATTATGACACTAGTATAATTTATTAATTTCGTCGCATTACAATACATAACCTTCAAATACGAAAATCTTTTTTTTGTATTACCAAACCAGAATTTTGCCAACGCCGGCCCTAAGTAACATTTACCAAAATATCCTCTCGTTATACTGACGTCAGAATATATTCTATACCGTCATATTAATTTAGCTATTAAAGAAAAACAAATATTTGAAATCTTTTTTCTTTGTATTTAGTGTATTATTGAATACCGGCACAGTTAGGAATGACACTCGCAAGTTATCATCACGAGACCAAATCATGCCCATTATCAAAACTTTTGGATCACCCCTCATATATATATTTTTTATATAGGTATCTGAAATTTTGTTGGATTTTGTCGCTAGGTATATAAATATTTAAATGATAATATATCCATTACATATAAAAAATCTGCTATTATAAAAGCTTTATATTAACTTGCACTGTTGTATGTTCGTATGTAGGTATGTAAGTACAAAATTTGCAATCCATTTTTCAGTCACTTCCCGTTATCCAATTGAGCTGAAATTTTGCAAGCATATGTATATCGCATGACAATGCAATATTATGATGACTTGGAGCTGATCTGATGCTGGAGCTGGAAGGTGGTCATAGGAACTCCGCAATGAAACGACACAACCCCATCGAGTTTGGGCTCGTTAGAATCGTCTCAATGAGTAGTTGATGACGGTATCCAGTAAAGTACAGTCGGCAGTAAAACATTGTACCAAAAATGAAATCTTTGACAGAAACTTATTTCCATACAAGTTGTTAGTTCATTGCCTGGACTACTACGTCAGAAATGACACAAATGTATGGTGTTGTTTAACAGTGTTTATGTACAGCTTATTATATGGCAATAAGGCGAAACATTTATACATTTTGACTCATTTCGTACATAAACACGGACATAGGTATTCTTATTCGGAACGAATAATGGCTATATTGATTTGTGAAAAAGTATATCAATTTCCCTCATAACATTATATGCCTTCTTTCTATATTATTATTGCTTTTCGAATGTTAGGAAACGAAAATGATAAAAACTGTAGTTTATAGTTCACAAGCTTCTGCAAGGGAATTCGTTGGCCAAATGCGACCCATGACTAATGCAAAAGGAATGTTCCATCTCTTTGTCCATTTACCTAATACTAGTAGCCAAATGGTGAGTAATAGTCAAGTGGCATATAAAGGCAGAGCCCTTATTTTACACTATGACCAATAAAATGGAAAGCACAGCTGCGATCGTTTTCACAACTTCACACAATGAGACTGTAATGCCTTAATTGCAACACATCGGGTATATTTAGTCCGAATTAGAAACTTAGTGGGTCATAATTATGAAAAATTTGAAAATGTTTAAATTATTTAAAAAAAACCGGCCAAGTGCGAGTCGGACTCGCGCACGAAGGGTTCCGTACCATTATCTATAAAGAACTATTTTATTCTGTGTTTTTAGTATTTGTTGTTATAGCGGCAAAAGAAATACATCATCTGTGAAAATTTCAGCTGGAACTATTACGGTATCAGTGAGGTACAACCTGGTGACAGACAGACGGACAGCGGAGTCTTAGTAATAGGGTGCCGTTTTACTCTTTGAGTACGGAAACCTAAAAATTGGTCCAGCTTTGTACTGAGTGTAATTATCACTGGCGTAATTCAGGGGCTAAATATGTAGGATGGGTATACAACTAGATTATACTGAACAACTTTCAATCCAACCTGGTAGGACCAATCTGGAAACCGGAGATCGGTTGTTCTGCTTGCGTTATACGATATCCACTGTAATCAATCTCACCAAAACAAACTATTAGATCGCGCTCATAACACATATATTTGCCTATTTCCAGGAGTTTTACAGAGGGTTATCATCCCCTAGGTAGCGGTAATACATATTTCTTAGGTTTTATCACTAGGAATGAAGAGCTCTCTAAATGCTTTTAAAGCACAGTTTGGCGCACGCTCCCTTTTATTACGAGGTGTCATTGTGATCTGCGCATGTCGAAACATCGCAATTATCGCGTCAATATAGCAATGTCAGAAGTGCAGGCGCTTCGAAACCCGGCCCAAGGTTGGCCCTAATTATACCTTTCGAATGAGACGTCATTTCCTTGCGCTTACGAAATATTAAAGTTAAAAAGAGGCTTTTTCGTTCGAAGGTGTGAATTTAAATAATTGCAATAATCTCAGAGACGGACAGACATGCAAAGTTAATGAGCGGGTGGACGGTGTGAAGAAGACAGCGTGAGATGCCGACAAAGCGTCGAAACCGCGACACCCGGTATTGCCGTACTTTTTATAATTGAGCCCATTAAAATTTCGTAACGTACGAAAATGAAACAAATATATTTATTAGGAGTGCCATCTAAAACACTTGTGTTAATGTACATCTACACTTTATCCAATCGGTACGACACTCATTGTAAAGGTTATATTATATCACTGTTAAGGTCACAGCTCATTACAGCCACCCAGCAGCCGACCCGCACTGCCTCGTCGTTCGGCGTCCACTCGTTGTCGACAGGTCGTCCACGGGTGGACGCCGCGTTGTCACCAGTGAACCTCGCGTGGTCATCGAGTGGACACGAGCGTCGTCAACGAGTGGACGTCGCATGGTCAACGAGACACTATAGTTAGGCTTGCCTAAAATAAATTTTAGGCAAGCCGGTGGGAAACTTGATACTGATATTGAGGACAGTGAATTTCAAAACCTCCTTTCGGGACCAATATCTTTTCCAGCCAATTACTATTCGTCTTTTAATTTATTTTTTATAGTTATATATAGGTTTTGGATCATTTTTTATAGATTTGATGGATCCATGATGATGAAATGAAAATGAAAAAAAAAAAAAAAAAAAAAAAAAAAAAAAAAAAAAAAAAAAGGTTTCAAGGCCCCCCCGAGGGTGCTCGCCTTGTCGGGGCGGGGGGGCTTAGTAACCGTGGACTGGTCACCCAGCCGGCCGCCACCGGCCTGTTTGGGCTGCCGGCTGGCCCGAGGAGGGCGCTCCTAGCGGGCTTGCCTAAGCCCGCTTAGGATGCGATGGGGAGGGACCGCAGAAGAAGTTCTCACGCGCTATCTTCTGCGGCCGAGGTGGGATCGCAGGGGGAGAGGCGTGTTGGTATAACGGTGCGCCACTCTCCCTACCCCCTGCGAACTTGGCGGGGCCGTTCCGCTGAAGCGGCATTGGTGGGACCGCAGAGGAAGAGGATTGCCGGTATTACGGTGCGCCGCTTTCCCTATCCTCTGCGGCCGAGTCGTGGTAGGTGGCGGAACCACAGACCTGATCCGCCACCGGGTGCTGGATTTTCCGCACCCATGATCTCCTCGTAGTGGACTCAGGGGGGTCCGCTACTGAACAGGTGGAGATCGAGGAGGCAGGCGCGCCAAAACATCTGGCGTGCCTCACGTGGAGGGCCCCCGGGCATCCGCGAAGGAGCCGCTTGTGGGCGGCTGCAGCCGGCGGGGTCGCGGATGTGTGCGCAAGCGTTCCCGTGACCTCGCCACGAGGCGGCGAGGTGGCAAGTGGGGGGGTTTTTAGTGGGTACACCGTGGGTCTCATTAGCCCATACGGGAGTCCCACATAACCACTCGGGTCACCCCCTGCACCCGGGTGGTATGCGTAACGCATTTTCCCCCCTTAAACAAAAAAAAAATGGTTAGGTTTCAAGGAGATAATTAACTTTTATCAAATGTACAGGATTAATAATGTTTGTCTTAAATTACTTGAAAACGTTATGCGCCGACGAATTTATGACTTATGTCGGTTACGCTTACTGATGATTGTCATACAAGTTGTTATGCCAATCAAAACATTATGCAACACGATATGGACCCACGTGCATCACTAAAATTCATGGAAAGGTAAATAAATATCAAATACAAAATAGCCTATCGACCTCTTCATACCAAAACTGAACATCAAAATAAATGGTTGCAGAACCAAGATAATCAAAAACGGATATAATTTAGTAATTGTTATCATATTAATTAAATATATCTATTTTTGCACCTCATTGCATTGTAAAAATGTAAAAAAATAGATAGATATATACCTTAATTTCCCGTTCCGCCTCTCATCGCCATCGTTGGAAAACTTTTTTTTTATACAACGACGTTGGCAAACAAGTTTACGGCCTGCCTGATGTTAAGCTGGTACCGTGGCCTATGGACACTTGTGACTCCAGAAGAATCACAAGCGCGTTGCCGACCCTTTATTCACTTGAGGTTTCGCTGTGTTGGCAGATAGAGACATGCAGGTCCCTCATTCCCAACACAGCGCACCCTAGGGAGCTCTGGCGACCTTACTCACCACCAGGAACACAACACCACATACTTCATAGCATGCAATAATATAGCAACACTACAAAGCAGTGGTGCTATTATGGCTGCGGTTTTCTGTAAGGTGGAGGTACTTCCCCAGTTGGGCTGCTTCACTCACGAGCGAGATGACATTCCGCTGTGCCCTACCTCTATACAGGGTGGAAAGTTAAAACGGGGCAGTAAGGGCAGCTACTAGATCCCTTACCGCCACGCAAAAATGGCATTGGGATTTAATTTCTAACTTTTTAAGTGATGACAATTTACATTCACAGATTTTTGAAAAAAAGTACAGTCAGCGAGAAAATCATCACTTTTGACGAAATTTTTTTTTATGCCATTCGATCCCATTCCTATTAAGGATCAAAATACTCTTCGGGACCGACTAAGGTTTGACTACTAGAACGCCCAGAAACCAAAGAAAACTTTTTCCATACAGTTAGTATGGGAATCCCAAAGTGCAATTTTTTTAATGCCATTCGATCCCATTCCTATTAAGGATCAAAATACTCTTTGGGATTGGGACCGATTAAGGTTTGACTACTAGGACGCCCAGAAATCAAAGAAAACTTTTTCCATACAGTCAGTATGGGAATCCCAAAGTGCAAGTAGTCCTTTAGTTAGACGATCATCAAATTGTATGGAGACGGAGATAGCTTATACAATTTGATGATCGTCTAACTAAAGTTATTACTACTTGCACTTTGGGATTCCCATACTGACTGTATGGAAACAGTTTTCTTTGATTTCTGGGCGTCCTAGTTGTCAAACCTTAGTCGGTCCCAAAGAGTATTTTGATCCTTAATAGTAATGGGATCGAATGGCATTAAAAAAATTGCACTTTGGGATTCCCATACTGACTGTATGGAAAAAGTTTTCTTTGATTTCTGGGCGTTCTAGTAGTCAAACCTTAGTCGGTCCCGAAGAGTATTTTGATCCTTAATAGGAATGGGATCGAGTGGCATTAAAAAAAATTTCGTCAAAAATGATGATTTTCTCGCTAACTATACTTTTTTTCAAAAATCTGTGAATGTAAATTGTCATCACTTAAAAAGTTAGGAATGAAATCCCAATGCCATTTTTGCGTGGCGGCAAGGGATCTAGTAGCTGCCCTTACTGCCCCGTTTTAACTTTCCAACCTGTATAGTTATTTTGGAGGCAACCAAGCAAAAGTGTTGATGATGACGACGATCAATTTTTTAGAGCAGATTATTCGCATTCAAATTATATTAAGCTTCTCAATCGTTGATAATATTAATAATAAGCCCATTTATTCCGAAACCAAAATCAATACAATGTAAAACATAATAAATACTAATAGGTATCTTATAAACTAGTTTGGTTTGGAGTCCAAACTTTGGACCCACTTTCGAGTAAAGGCCTCCTCCAGCTCTAGCCATCCGTCTCTGTTTTTTGCCGCGTTGGGCCTTTGGCTATTTTACGAAGGTCATCTGACCATCTTGCGGTGATTCTGCCAGTCCTTTTTTTACCGCTTGGACCTGTCCACATTGTAGCTAATCTTGTCCATCGCCATCCTTGCTACGTGGCCTGCCCATTTCCATTTTGACTTGAGACTATATTCCAACGCGTCAGTTATTCTAGTTTTCGACCTGTCGTATCGGGAAGGGGTCGGGTTGCATAAAGTTTAAAAGTCATATTGTTGATAGGCATACGTGGATTCGTCATCATTACGCATAATTGTAAATATACATTTATGCGCATAACGTTTTGAACCATAATGTTTGAGAACATATTGCGCATAAATTTGTGGCGCATAAACTTATTTAAGCATACTCTATAATGTACATAAATTGGTTGCTCATAAAACTATTTAACCATACTGTAGAAACGCATAAGCTGCAATACGCATAAGCGTATGTTCTCTTTTATGTTGGGTCACAGCAAGTAAGTACTCTTTTATGTTGGACCACAGTTCTAGGTCAGAGTAAAGCAAAGGGCAGTCAATATAAAAGTTTACAAACAAGTTTTAGTAAATAGTTTTTCCGCTCTTTTATAAAAAAAATAACCTCGAAGACGAACGCAGGAGCAAGCTCCCGCTTTCGTCTTCTAACCTGTTCGCGATCCGAGTCGGTTTTGCCACTAATTCCCTATTCCCTACTGCCTACGTGAAAACTTGAACTTTATACACCACTATCTTGGCATCGTTTGATCTCTAAGAAAAGTTTATTTGTTATATATTAAAAATAGATACTTAATATAATTATTCGTTGCTTTTTTTTTTTAAAAACCCCCACCATCTTAAGCACGTCATCATAATTTATGCAAAACGATCGTTATGATTAAAATTATAATCAACAATATTATAGCTTGATAAATAAATGACATTTACAATTATTACTAAAAATATCAATATTATGACTAAATAAATGTACCTATGCCTTTCTACATTATGGTGAAACCAATTACGACACTATATAATTATGACAGGGAACAATTATGCCATAAAACAGTTTATGCCAAAAAAAAATATGAGCATCAACTTTATGCGTAAAGTGTTATGACAATAATTGTTATGCAACTAGATGGCCACCCCTGTCGTATCCTATCTGTAATTTTGATTTTCATGATGTTCCGTTCTATAGCTCTTTGACATGTCGTGATCTTCTGTTTCGCCCTCTGCGTGTAAATCCATGTTCGCCTACCGTATGTCGTGGTTGGAATTAAACATGAATTTATCACTTTCTTTTTTAGGTTAAGGGAAAGACGACTTTTCAGAATCTTTTTCATGCTCGAGAATTTGTTCCCGGTTTTCTTTATTCTTCCGTCGACCTCCTCTATGTTATTTATTTGATGGGTTGAAAGATAGTTGTTTACTCTATTTCGGTATTTTCCATGGCAATCGGCGTTTGGTGGTAGTTCCACGTCAATTTTGTTTTTTGTAAACTGATTTTAAGACCTGGCTACACTTAGAGATAAACGCCTAAATTGCACGTTGTTTGCTGTATCTGAAATGAGCACAATGTCGTCTGCAAAGCAGAGATGCGTCAGATTTTTTGTTGATATATTTATGCCTCTATCTTTCCATTGTAAAGCTTTCCTATTATTCTCTACAACTGTTATAAACAGGGTTGGTGACAGTGAGTCCCCCCTGCCTCGCTCTTATTTCTATTTTATTCCAGGTCTACTACTTTCAAGTCGGACTCTACTCTTGCAGTTTTCGTAAATGGTCTTGGTTAGCTATGTACGTAGGTTGGACATTTTTCTATTAGCTGCTCTACTATACTTGCAAGTGGTCGGTGGTACTGAAGCCTTTTCTAAAGCCCGCCCGCTCCGATCCTAGGAAGGCTTCTATAGTCGGTGATATCCTGGACAGCAGGCCTGCTGAAAATAGCTTAACAGGCTGGACATTAAGCTTATCGTTTAATTATAAAAAAACAATTCCATTTAGTAACGAGAGTTTTAATTTATTATTTTTTGTAACGATCATCACCTAATTAAACACGACAACGCCTTAACTTGTCGCTGTTGCCTCACTCACTTGAAAATGAGGACCAAATGGGTCATTGTCAGTCACAAAAACAAAAATCATCTTTCCGATGGTCAATAGTTAAGGGCTTACGCTCACATATGATATGTTTTTATCACATAGAATTATAGAAGGGGCAACGCCGCAACAAAAATTAGGCTTTATAGCCCTTAACTTTGGCAATGTCGACCGAAAAGACGCGAACCTAAATCTGACAATGACCCGAATGACGTTTTAATCAGTAATGAGTAACTTCGAATTAAATGACTTACCCTAAAAGGCTAACTAGTTCGAGAGCAGCCTATTAGGATATTTAATGTATCTTTTTGTAAAGTGTCTGGAGGTATCCAATCAGACATAAATGTAAAATTCTTAACGTTGCAATCAACACTGACATGCGCATGCAATTCATTATTGACTGCTTACGATATATATAGTAATATTTGTTTTTGCTTACATTACATACTCGTACCTACGTAAATTATAATATTTTTTGAATTATAGGATTATTGTTTCAGATACTTATAACATTTTGAATGACGCGAAGCGAACTTATGAAATTAAGGTGGTTCGATTGCCATACAAAGCGTTATTTGACATTCGTAGGCTAATGGCGTGATATTTTAAGAAACTTATGTAACAAACTTTCATACATTGGCTTCCCATTTGCGCCAAATTCCCCCTTTCCTAGAATATCCTTGTATAAACTACATTAATTTGAGAAAAATAGTTTTCCCAAAATATCACGTCCCAAACCAATTTCTCAAATTAATCTAGTTTATACAAGTTTATTCTAGGAAAGGGGGAAGTTGGCGCAAATAGGAAGCCAATGTTTGAAAGTTTGTTACATAAGTTTTTTAAAATATCACGCCGTTAGCCTACGAATGTCAAATAACGTTTTGTATGGCAATCGAACCACCTTAACCCGCCGATATTGCGAATGCGTTTTTAGCAACTGTAAAATTTTATTACCCCGAATTTGCGACAATTGTGCCTGAATTACATATCGATTGCTTGAACGTGATTTGTTACTCAAGGTCGGTGACCTTTCATAAAATTGGATTTGGTGCAATTTACGTTACTTCAGATTTTTATGGCTCATAATTAGGTTTAATTCATATTAATATCTTTTTACGTTCAAACAATGTCCGGTTGAAATAACCAAAACGAAACTGCTCATAAATGTTCACCTTGGGTGTATGAGCAAGCGGCCTGATCTAAATACGGAGTGGTCGATCCATCAGTCATGCTGAGCATGCGCTGCGCTGTCCACACACGCCGCCGGATCCCGCGTGATGAATGCCCCAGCTTAGCAAACTTGACAACTCATTTTCTCGCCATACATTCCATTACCAAACGCTCAAATTGCATAGTAGCGATCACCTTCACAACACCGCAGCATAATAATAGTCCTATTCATACAGCCATCATTATTTTCTGTCTCGCAACAAGGCAAAAACAATCAATAAAAATAAATCATTTAAATAACCATAAACACGCATTACAATGCGCCGACATTACATCTCCTAATGATTTCGCTAACGAATCATTGAAAGTGGTAGGATCGCGTGCGCGGCGCATGTCCGCGCGATCTAATCGTGCGCACGAGTGTGCGTGCGGTGTCAGTGTGTGCGTGCAATGCGGTCGTAATAATATGAAAGTGTTGTACGGGCCCCGCCCTAGCCTCGGGCGCGCTGGCTGTTCCATTTACATCTGCTCCGATACTTTATCAAGCCTTCTGTCGAGCGTTCGCCGATACTGAGCCTTATCAAAGCGAATATCCAATGACAAATGCCGTTTGACTAATAATATTCCGAGTAAAAGCTTCTTGGGCTTTATTATCTAAACTAGAACAAAGCACTCAACAGCCAGCAGAACATATTTCCAAGCCACATTGAAAGTTAGCGGGCCAAAAACCTAGTTAACATACTAATTTGTCTTATAAAATATGCCCAATAAAGGATTTCAACTTGTAAACCAATGTTGAAATGAACACCTTAGCAAAGTAAGCTGTTTCTTAGAATTCGCTCTACAAGGACATTTTGCGCTATATCTAAACGGATTAATTGAAATGCTCTGCAATGAGCTGTTATCAACATTATTATAATTTTATCACGCCGTGAAAATTCAACAGTGCTCTAATAGTCTTAATGTGGCATTCCTATTCCGATCACGAATTCAGGCTACTGCAATTAACGCTTGTAAACTTTATAATGGCTAGAGAATCGATTGTCGTTCGAATAAGTTCAAATCAGTTATTCTGCGCAGGATTTCATTGCATCGCTTTTAGACGCCGACCATTGGCCGCTTGTGTAACTACTTGTCTCGAGAAATGGAGCAGGTATGCAGTACGCCCAAAACGTTAACCTGCCAGAATATGGAATGATTTTAAGGAGGTTGTCTACACAACGCGCGATAAACGATTTATTTTACTATAGGTACTCGTTTGCAAACAAGTATAATATGGCTAGTAGCTTCACTTTTTTCATTTGTTTACCCAGACCATGATAGTGGACTCTTCTATTCAGTTTCCTATTTTTTGATTAACAGATAATGCAACTTTCCTAAACACTGTCGAAGCGCTATTCGACAGCCTCTCAATACGGAATATCTCTAAGATAGGTTCTCAGATAACGCTACTTTTGCACTTCGATTAGGCATTTTGTCATAGATGATTTGCGATATCCCGTACAGTCACTGTTCATTGAGACTAATTTGTACTCAATGATAGTACGTAAATTATACGAAAACCATTTAAGGTCTGTGCCCACTAGACCGTATCATACCATGACCGTACCGACACATGCAAAAAAATGTTTTTTGTATGGAAAGTAAAAAGTATGCGACCATTACCCACTACACCGTTCCATCACCGGTCCGTCATTTTAATGTATTTGACACATACGTTCATAGCACGGTCATGGTACGGTCATGGTATGATACGGTGTAGTGGGCAGAGACCTTTATAGCCATCTGACAGACCCAGTCTAAAATTAACAACATTATTCCTGGTATATGTCACAGCGAAACTTTAAAATTTGGTCAATCATTGATGAATCCCACATCATTGGCCTGGGACATTTCGACAGTGATATATAACTTTGTCATGACGTCACTGGCCCCAAAAGTCTTCAACAAAATACCAAATGCCATTCGAGACTTAGAGAGTAGTTTAAGAAAGCACTGAGTAATTATTTACTTAAAATAGCATTTTAGTTACTCTGTAAATTAATATTTAAATAATAAAATTGATTGAATATATCTAAGAATGTAAGTAATGACTAATGACTGTGATGTTAGTTTTTAAGTAATTTTTAAGAAACATTTTGTACGCCGCGCCGCAAGGTGCATGTAGGGTATAAGGAAGACCTAGCATACCTATGGTTCACAAATAAAGTATTCTGATTCTGACTCTGACTGTTAACTCGTTACTCGACTGTTTAGTTGACCTCAATGTGTCCGCCGACACTCTCTTCAATTTTTTCTGGTTCCACACATGAAACGGAAAAATATAATACTTATGACACTTCGGTTTTATTTAGACATTATATATCATAGTGAAAGACGGCTATCCGTGCAAAAAACCGACCTGTAGTTAATCTAATGCACCCGAGTTAATTCACCTGGGGAAATTAAGAATTCTAAGAGTATAGTTAATTCACCTGTCAAATTCGCAAGATGTTTTAAGTCAACTTAATACCCCTGAGGTGACTAAAGTACACTGACAGTATACTTCATGCACTCGCGACCAACCACGGGTGAATTAAGTTTACGGAAAGTACACCTTATGCACTCGCGACCAACCACGGGAGAATTAAGTATACGGAAATTACACCTTATGCACTCGTGTCCGACCACTGGTGAATTAAGTAAACTGTACCTTATAGGTTGTACGCGGGCTGGGTTTCCGCAACTCGACGTCATAAATGCGCCTATTTTGCGTAGGGAAACTAACTGTACCTTATTCACCCGTGACTTGCTAACGGTTTATTGGGTATACTTTTTTGTCAACTTTATTCCCCTGATCAGTAAATTAGGCCATCTTATCTGAGAGTGGAATTTGTGCCCTTGAACCCAGCCGCAGGTCCATTCGGTATACTTTAAGGTTGTTTTTCCTTGATAAGTAGGTGCTTTATTTTGAGCTAGATTACAACTTTATTCCCCTGCTTGGTGAATTAAGTTGACTGTATGTGGACTTTGTGCCCTCGAATCCAGCCTCAGGTGCATTAGGTATACATTTAGTCCTTTACTAGGAAAAGGACCCTTCGCGGCATACATCAGTTAAAGCTGTACGGAAGGGTACTAGAACTGTCCAATGACGTGAAATATTTAGGTGTCACACTGGATAAGGAACTAAACTGGAAGAAGCATACAGTACTCACCATTACAAAGGCTGCGGGTATTTGGAATGTGTAGATCAGCGTATGGCAAAACATGGGGACTGAACCCTAAGGTACTAAAGTGGATCTACACCATGATGGTGAGACCCATAATACTGTACGGTAGCCTGGTATGGTGGCAAAGGACTTTAATGAGCACATGCAGAGAGGCCCTGATGAAGGTGCAGAGAACGGCATGCATGGATATAACAGGGGCGTTTCGAACCACGCCTACAGCGGCGCTAGAAGTCCTACTGGACCTTTTTTTTTTTTGACGGAGTGGAAATGCACTTACGCATCCCCCCAGCCGGGAATCTATAATGGGGGGTATGTGGGACTCACACCCTCCAGCCATCTCTATTTAAAGAGAAGGGGGAGGGAATCTACCCACTAAAACCACTCCGGCGTTTCCGTCCCTGCCGTTAATGGGAGTGCCATGGGTTCGCGAACATGTCACCACGACGCCCCCCGAAGTCCTACTGGACCTACCGCCACTTCACATGGTGATTAAGTCAGAGGCGCGCAAATAGAGAGAGCTCCCTAGGGTGTGCTGTGTTGGGAGTGAGGGACCTGCATGTCTCTATCTGCCAACACAGCGAATCCTCAAGTGAATAAAGGGTCGGCAACGCGCTTGTGATTCTTATGATTCAGGCAGGCCGTAAGCTAGTTTACCATCGTCGTTGTATAAAAAAAATCGTTCTACAGATTAAGAACCCTTGGACTGTGGAGCGATAGCAAGCCGAAGACTAAGCACACAAACATGGAGACTGACGGTTTCTTAGACAGAATACAAAACATGGGAAGCGACAAAATGCTACTCAAGTATGTAATCCATAGGAACTACACAACAAAAGTTCCAACCAGGGCTGAGTGGGCAGAAGGTCTAGAACCACCAAAGTCTGGTATCAAAGACAGTATATGGTACACGGTGGATAAAAAATGGGATCCGGTACGGAAGCAGGCATTTATGCAAATGACTACAGTAGTAGTGTAAGCATGGGTAGTTTGGCAACTGTCTTCCAGGCGAAGACATACGCCATAATTGCCTGTGTACAGGAGAATATAGACAGGCAAACCAAAGGGAAGACTATCTATATACTCAGTGGCAGTCAAGCGGCCCTTAAAGCGCTTACGGCGCCGAAAGTGGACTCTAGACTAGTTTATAATGGCGTCCAAGCACTAAACAAGCTTGGAAGGCACAATAAGGTGAAACTAGTTTGGATACCAGGGCACAAGGGCTTCATCGGCAAGAAAAGATCAGATGAGCTTGCGAGAGGGGGGGGGGGGGGGCTGTACAAATCACTTTGTAGGTCTAGAACCATTTGTGGGACTCTCGCAGGGAACCATAATATCGGCCTTTAAAGCCTACGCCAAAACCAAACACCAACACGAGTCTGAGGCTGGCTTAAGGCACTCTAAGCTCTTCATTTTTTTTTTTTTTTTATTGGAATCAAAAAAAAATACAATTTTAGTAACTTAACCTAAAGATTCGCCAAACTGCAAAGCAGTTTGTTGGCGATTCGCTCACTTAAATAAAAAGATAATATTATCGCGGTACATCGAAACACTACACTACCGCCCCAGCCAAAAGGCCGTAAGTCCCTACAGAGTTCATACGAAATTACGACCTGTTGGCGGCACGGATGTGCAGTGATTTATTTTTACTCTACTTAGAAGGAGTGGACTCGAGCTGGACCAGAAAACTCTGGAAAATCCAGTAGGAAGCAACTCAGAATTATATCTGGGGTGTTTACATGTCACTTCGGGGTCAAGGATCTCTTGGCCAAGATGGGGCTATCGGATAGTTTAGACTGTAGAATGCAAGGAGGATGAGACTATGGAACACTTATTGTGTGAATGTCATGCCCTTGCCAGACAAAGAATGAACTACTTTGGTAACGGCTACCCGCAACCAAAGGAATTCAAGGTGCTCCCGGTGAACTGCATCATCCGTTTTGTGGAAATGATAGAGCAAGCCTGGGAGCAGGTATAAAGGAAAGGGCAAATGCACGAAATATCCCACTGGGTCAAAGTGCATCCGAAAGGGCCCTCACCTAGATAAGATAAGACCGTTAGCAGGTCACGGGTGAATAAGGTACACATTCAGTTAACTTAATTCACCAGTGGTTAGACACGAGTGCATAAGGTGTACTTTCCGTATAATTGTTCCTGGGTTATGGATGTTATTTATATATATGTATGTATCTATTATATATATCATCGCCTAGTACCCACAACACAAGCCTTACTGAGCTTACCGTGGGCTTAGGTTGATTTGTGTAAGATTGTCCTGTAATATTTATTTAATTATTTATTATTATTATTTATAATTAATGCACCCGTGGTTGGGCGCGAGTGCATTAAGTATACTTTCCGTCATCCTAATTCACCTAGGTGAATTAAGGGTGTATTAAAAGAACTAAAAAGTATACTTTAAACCCCCGAGATTTTCTGACAAGTATTAAGTGCACTTTAAGTGTTCTAAATTCCCCCAGGTGAATTAACTCTGGTGCAATAAGTTAACTACAGGAAAACCGATACTATTTCATGCCGTGACATGAAATAGTTTCGAAAAAATCGCTTACAAGACTTTGTATTTCGGATGGTAGAGAAGAGAGAAGAGAAGAGAAGAGAATATTTATTGTTTACCATGTATAATCTGGTCTTAATCATAAGTATGTGAGATACAATCTCATTTAAGGAACCATAAACAAAGTATAAAAAAAATATTAAGTCAGGAACGAGGCATCATATCGAAACGTGCAAGGCGGTATGTACGGTCCTCACGACAGGCTCGGCGTAGCGTGAGGACCACTGATTCCTCAAATGAAATGTGGTAAATTAAGCTTATTGTTATCTTCCTGAAATTGTATTAACGCTGTCTGGTAAATAAATAGATCGTGTTTGTGTTCAAGACGTGCTTTATAGCAAGGGGTCGTAAAAAATTAAACTTTATGGTTAGCACTTGTATTTAATAAGAACTAATCCTTCCTGACACCTCAATCATGCTCAAGCACATTCCTAGGCGTTCAATAGCGTTAATGAATAAATGCACCTGATAATTATGTAATTTTGCAGTTTTTGCCTAGGTACTTAAAACTCTTTCGGTACGAGTATGCGATTATAATCTAGCCAATTTGAAGGTTACTTCTGACATTGTGATTATGTTTAAGGCGAGTAGCATATGCAAAGCTTTTCAAAAAGGCTTATGAGCGCACAAAAAAAATCTGAAAAAAATGACTTATTCTTTATTTTCTGTAAAAAATTTTTTCGTGCGCTCATAAGCCTTTTTGAAAAGCTTTGCACATGCTTTTCAAAAAAGCTTATGAGCGCACGAAATAAATCTGAAAAAAATTACTTATTCTTTATTTTCTGTTAAAATGTTGCAAGTTGATCAGTGCAAGGGTGAAGAGCTCAGCATGTCGAGCTAAAACCTACCGAGCGAACGAGACAAAATGTTGACGGTTCAGGCGTACATTTTTTGAAATATGTTTTTTCGGTTCCTGGACAGGCACTTACTCAACTCAGAAACTATTTGGCCTAAGTATCTGAATGTGTGCGATTGATGTGTTTTGTGTGTCGCTACATGCTTATAAAGATGAATTGTTGAGTAAAGTTAAGCGAGTAATCCATATTTTGTAACAAAAGAATTTATATGTATATGTCACCGTTAGATTGTGAACACCGTCAGTTTATAATCTTACCCGTTATATTGTAAACTGACGGAATATTATGAACTGCCAAAACCGTTCACAATTTAACGCAATATTTTTCGTTAGTTTATAAACTTTCAATGTCGAATCGTCAAATTGTGAACTGAGATCAAATCGGCTTGCTACGGAACGTACACAAAGACTAGGTAGGTTAGGTTAGTTAGGTTTCTTCAGTTGCCCGAAGGGCAAAGCGCCCCGAAATAGGAGCCCCGCGCAGCGGGGCTCCGTCGACACTGCAGGATGCCGAAATAAATGGAAGAAAATGTCTGAATAACAAAAAAAAACAATCATGTTCTGACGTAAGTGGAAACTGATGTAAGTGGAATAATTCGCTCAACCAAACAGCGCACAGGTTGCGTTCCGAATCAGGAAAATTGGATTCAGTTCACAATTTGACGATATGACATTGTTAGTTTATAAACTAACGAAAATGAATGCGTAAAATTATGAATTATTTTGGCAGTTCACAATATTCCGTCAGTTTACAATATAACGTGTAAGATTATAAACTGACGGTTTTCACAATCTAACGGTGACATATACATCAACGTGTAATATTAGTATTAACCTGCCAATAAATAGTTCACAAAAAGCTGTAGTTTCAAGTCTCAACTGTATAGGATATTATTATAAGGTAATCGACTCTATCCCCGACAACGGCCTACTAAAATCTTAATTCATAGCAATAAAGGTCAGCAAGGTGTCAATTATTAGAATTAATGTGTCAAGCATGGCGACGTTTACCTTAAGTCGACTTACTTAAAATAATGTCCATGTCATAAAACCTTTGACATGTTGTAACTTTTCAAATGAAGTATTTTTTTCTATCTAACTTATTCCAACATTGCCCACATGATGGCAAAGTTTTTTGTGTTCATTAAATTTGATTATGTTCATGTCATTCGTATAGGCACAGTTTGTCGTCACGCCATTAATATTATAATACCGGAATTTCGGTAATGATTTATTGCTTACAAGAAAACGTATTGAAATGGAATTTCCTTGTGATTGTTTAAGGTCAACCTTTTCAACTTTAATGCGGAAAACTTTTATTAAGTAATTTGTACTGTAATCATTCTTAAAACTCTGTATTTGATATAAAGTATTTAAGTGTCTTGGTATGTTTACAGTTATTACCATTTAATATTGGGCTCCGTCGTTTTTTATTTATCCAGATATCCGAGTTAATCGAATTCACAAAGTTCTCTAAAAGTTAAGCACTAGTACATCAATGGTTTTGCTATTTCAAGTATCTGTGATACGATTACCATCCTACCTAGTATGTTTTTACTTTATTATCTTTGCCTGTAAGTAAGCTCTGGCACTTTTTTTACATAAATAAAGATTAGCTATCCTTATTACTTTTTCGTTATAAACTTATAGATATTTGCAGAATTTAAGGAGTTTTGTACAACATAGTACCTAACATTATAGTTTTTATGTTATCGCAGCCAGCACAACCTGTCCGTTTCATTCACGCCGTATTAGCCTGAAAGTGGCATATTTTCGAACTAAATAATTATAAAAGACTTCAAGTACACAAGGATGTCAATGGTACTTAAACCGTTTTAAGTAAATGGATAATCGTAGGTTTCACGCCCACGGCCGGGAGATGTCGCTCTTGCTTTATCCTGTTCATAAATCAGTCTTGTATACTTATCTTGTGTAGGTATTTCTCTGATAAGATATACCGCACCGGCCGTTAGGTTCTGCTTTTGATGAATAAAATTGTGCCAATTGTGGAATTTTAAATTTGATTCGAACATTTTATTGAGGTAAGATTGGACCACTTATCATACAAAGGTTGTTCGGGCAAATATACCTACAAAACAACTCGATACTACCTACTTTGTTTTATTACAAGCTTTTATTAGGGTTCCGTAGCCAAATGGCAAAAAATGGAACCCTTATAGATTCGTCATGTCCGTCCGTCTGTCTGTCTGTCCGTCCGTATGTCACAGCCACTTTTTTCCGAAACTATAAAAGTTATACTGTTGAAACTTGGTAAGTAGATGTATTCTGTGAACCGCATTAAGATTTTCACACAAAAATCGAAAAAAAACATTAAGTTTTAGGGGTCCCCATACTCAGAACTGAAACTCAAAAATGTTTTTTCATCAAACCCATACGTGGGGGGTATCTATGGATAGGTCTTTAAAAATGATATTGAGGTTTCTAATATAATTTTTTTCTAAACTGAATAGTTTGCGCGAGAGACACTTCCAAAGTGGTAAAATGTGTGTTAAAAAGTTACAGGGGGGGGCCCCTGTAACTTCTAAAATAAGAGAATGATAAAACTGTAAACTTCCACCGAAAATTGGTTTGAACGAGATCTAATAAGTAGTTTTTTTTTAATACGTCATAAATCGTAAACCGCAATTTATTTAACGGAACCCTTCATGTGCGAGTCCGACTCGCACTTGGCCGCTTTTTTAACTTGCACTGTTCGAATGTATGTAAGTATATAAATATGTAGGTATGTAAGTTGTCCGTCAAAATTTGCAATCCATTTTTCAGTCACCTGCCGTTATCCGATTGAGCAGAAATTTGGGGTAAAGGTATATTTGGATGACAATTCAATATTATGGTACCATCGAGCTGATTTGATGACGGAAACAGAAGGTGGCCATGGGAATTCAGTACTTACCTAACCGACGTAACCCCGTTGAGTTTGGGCTCGTTAGAATCGTCTCAATGAGTAAATAGTTGATGACGGTATACAGAAAAGTACAGATGGCAATAAAAGATAGAGTTCATTATTCAATGAACGTTTTATGTGGCGCTAACCTTTTTCTTGCAAGAAATGACACGCGCTCGCAAACAATGTCTATTCATAATCTCAGAACAAAGGCCATTCGTGAGTTCAGTTCAGTAAATAATTATACCAAAAATTAAATTTTTGACAGAAACTTATTTAATAAAAAAGTTAATTTTCATTAATAATAACATTTGCACATTTAGGTCTCTATGTGCATTTTTGTTTTAATGTTCTAATGCGACGACTACTTGTTCTGTAGGTGTTGTGTTCCTAGTGGTGAGTGTGGTGACTAACCCCCTTATTCATATAACTTAACCCTTTTCCAGGCTGGCAGTTGAGAAGTGACAATCAAGAGTCAGTCTTATTCATTGACATTAAGAGGCATGTTTGACAGGCAGTATGTGGTCGATATAACGCCTCTGCCTGGAAAAGGGTTAAAATGCCTCTGCTAAATAAAATGTGTTTTGTCCCATTCTTACGAACACAAATGTCAAAGTGACAGATAAAATACAAACGAATTTAACGCCATCTTAGTTGAAAGAGGCTTGTAGAACGTTTATGAATACGGCCGTAAGTCTTTGACTGAGTCTGTCACTAAGGTTAATAAAATTATACTCCAGAAAATGCGCTTTGTTTGGCTATCAATTCAACTAATTCTCAAATCAATAGGTATAAGTTCAAATCAATTAGTCTTTTTTATAGAAATAAACAGTTATTCTTCTTCTTCGTGGTTTCACTTTTGGCAGAGTGGACGTGTCATCATTTCAGGTGTTAGTAGCAAGCTTCACAACCATACATCGTTATCGCGGGAGCAAAAACGATTTGACAGTACTGAAAGATTATGACAAATAGTCAATAACAGAAGTGACACACGCATCGGGAAATAAATGTTACCTACGAGTTCAAAATTTATAATTTTTCTGTCAAATACTCGTATCTTACGTTCGTACTTGACTTGATGTCCTACTACATCCTTTCCAGTTGGTTTCTTACACTAAACTTATTGAAGGCTTAGAATGCGTGGGTAGAATATACTGTTTTCCAGCAAACAAATCGTTTCTTACACTAAACTTCGAGTTCGTCAAGCTCAATACTCCACCGACAAGAGGATAACTCTTAAATTTAAAGAGAGATACACTAAACTTCTTGAAGGCTAAGAACGCGTAGGCAGAATATACTGTTTTTACTAAATAGACATTCTGTTATACACGTTCTTTAACCGATTTGATTATGCCCCGCGATAACGATGTATGTTCACAACACGCCGCCATTCCTCTCTGACAGTAGCTTTCCATATGCTTGCGTGAAGTAATGCATCTACTGCAGCTATAATCTGGTCTGTTCACCTCATTGGTGACCTGCCTCGCGATCTGGTGCCCTCGACCTTTCCCTGGATCACAAATCGCTCGATAGCTACATCTCGTCCACGACGAAATATAGTTATGCCTGAAACATATTTGTAAGGACAGTGACCAGCCCCCCTATTCTGTAACTTGTTTTAAGCTCACCTCAACGCTCACCCACAATTATACCTTGACACCGCGATGCGTAGTAATTAAGCGTAGGTAGCGGTCTAGTTTCGTAACGGGTGACCGGCGGGGTGAGCCGCATTAACGCGTAGCGAATAACAGCCCAGGGGCCCGGTTAACGAAGCTACAAGGTACAAATTACAAGCGGCCCTTTTGATACCTTTTGGTTCATTCAACCACGGCTAGAGGAAAGTGTGGATCATTCGTACACCATTTGTACAATGTCCATATATCCAATGTATCGTTTTGCTGAAGCATTCATATTTTTACCACAGCTAGAGGAAAGTGTGGATCATTCGTACACCAGGAGCATTTGTACAATGTCCATATATCCAATGTATCGTTTTGCTGAAGCATTCATATTTTTACCACAGCTAGAGGAAAGTGTGGATCATTCGTACACCAGGAGCATTTGTACAATGTCCATATATCCAATGTATCGTTTTGCTGAAGCATTCATATTTTTACCACAGCTAGAGGAAAGTGTGGATCATTCGTACACCAGGAGCATTTGTACAATGTCCATATATCCAATGTATCGTTTTGCTGAAGCATTCATATTTTTACCACAGCTAGAGGAAAGTGTGGATCATTCGTACACCGGGAGCATTTGTACAATGTCCATATATCCAATGTATCGTTTTGCTGAAGCATTCATATTTTTACCACAGCTAGAGGAAAGTGTGGATCATTCGTACACCGGGAGCATTTGTACAATGTCCATATATCCAATGTATCGTTTTGCTGAAGCATTCATATTTTTATGGAAGACTTATTCATTTAGTCGTATTGTTATCCCACCCCCCTGGTAGCCTGGGGGGTGGGATAACAATACGACTTGTAGCTTCCTTGACAAAAATCTTTACGTGTTTTTGCCATGTCTTTTTGGATCTAGCTTTGAACGTGTAATTTGTTGCCGTCTATAATCAAATACCCGAGGTTATATCCTATTAATTCACAACTTTGGGGTATTCTTCGTACTTATTTTTACTTTGATTAAATTTTAAAATAATTTGGGGCGGGGTGGTTTCGTACAGTTAAAAATGTATTGAAAACTGCTCTGTGGGAATGTACCCCACCTCTGCTTAAATAATCGGTTTGCTAACAATATTATTATTGCTAGATCTAATTATGATCGATGTACCAAAGGAGACTAAATAGCTAGAGCGAAATATGTAGATTAACGTCCTGTGATGATAGCAGTGGTGTACGAATGCGAAGCCACCCCGTGTGTGGGGTGCTTTCATTCAATTTTGTTTTTTTTTTAAAAGAATGTCATAGCTCAGCCATGTCACATTATAATGTTACCAAACTTCACTAATTTTAAAGCCAGATAGTTCAGAGGCTTATTCAGCAATGTTTGATTTATCTTGATTTGCCTGCTAGTTATTTTTTACACAGCCTAGAATAAAACGTGTATATACGAGAATATCCTTCAAGGAAGAGATGCGTGATAGAGGCTAGTAACGCTATTGGTTTTTTTTACTCGCTCAACGCTCCACTACTTCCCATGTATACGAATACGAATGATCCACAACATCCCTTATATCTAAACAGTGTATGAGAAGAGCTCTTTCATTCATGATGAGATGAGTGATGATTGCCATACATTTTCTTGTTTAATTAACGCACGTCATTCACGAAATATTTCGTAATTTTCCATTAACCCTGTGTCTAAATGTAGGTGATATTTTAAAAATACTCCGCATATCATTATGCATATTTTACTCAGGCGGTTAAGTGAAAGGGTCATTCGTAAATTGGTCAAAATGCGTGGCTGGTCCAATTATCACATTCTGAAGAAACAGGACACAGCCATGGTGCTGCCAATACAAGGATGTGGTTTCCTAGAAATGTAACGGATCTGGTTTAATAACGCAAAAAATACTAATTAAATAATCAACATTTAATTTTCTCATCCAACATCCTGCTTGAAGGCATTGATGACAACATTTATTGCGATTGAGATATTGTTTACATGAAAGCGCAACAAATATTTTACCGCCATCATACTCATCATTATGGAACGAGTTGTTGACGCTTTGAAATTATGAACAGTTGAGTTCACAAATATATGCACCTACGATTCCAAAAGTTCAAAAATATCTGAGCAACCTTAATTAAGTATACAACTCAACAATAAATTCCTGTTCTCATATTTTTATGACTTTTTGTCAGCGAACAAGTTTCCGAACTCGACTGTATGCTTATGTAAGACGGCATGGTGCATGCGCTCCCTTTTAAGATTCCTACCAAACTACGAGAGTTTGTATGGAGAGTCGAGCTTCTTGGCGACCCTTATGTATATATATATATATATATCATCATATCAGCCGAAACACGTTCACTGCTGGACATAGACATAGGCCTCCCCCAAAGAGTGCCAAAGTGACCGGTCTTGCCTGTGCCACCCGCATCCAGCAGACTCCCGCGACCTTACTTTATTATTATTTGTTTTGTGGGCCTTAATATGCCGCTTCGACTAGTAAGTGATCTATTGTGGCAGCCCTTTCTTTAGAGTTCACCGCTAAGGCCCGTTGCCTCCAGGAAGTTCCAGATTCTTTAGGCGGTGATATATTATGGTGTACCTCTTCTGGGTGCACGATGTGCCTCCCTAGGTAGGTACTTCTTTTATGCATGAGTGGTCCGCAACCGTTTACCATGACATGGGGTAAGACAGTAAAGTGTCGGCAACACGCTTAGGACTCTTCTGGAAATCTACGAGTCCAAAAGCTATGGCGTCATATGCTTGTTTGCCACCGTTCTAGTAATGATTTTTAGTGGAATAATGGATGAATGTCTCGCTAATTATCCGTGTAAGTAATTACTTAGTATATCAGCCTGCTTGAGGTACGGCTTCTAACGTTACCGGTGGGTTTTATTTTGCATTATATGAGAGTGGCGTCTGTGGTTAAATAGACCATAGTTCTTAGGTAAATAAACAAACTAGTGGCTCTGTGAGCTGAAAATCTCGCGTGTCTAGGATTTTTTTCATAATTTTGAAAAAAATCCCGTAACTGTGTCGACAAAAAATTCTATGTAATGATCGAACCCACTCACAAAATTTCAAGAGAATCTGTTGAGAAATGCGACCTGTAGAGGAGAACAGCTGGACAGTCAGACATATAGAAAAAAATAAAGATACAGTTATAAAAGAACTTTGGCCCAAGCTGAAGCAGGTCTTCGTTTGTTTCGCTCGCTCGTTCAATAAATATTTATGGACCATCTTAGACAGTACGACCTAGTTCCAAACTAAGCAAAGCTTGTACAATGGGTGCTTGACGACGATAAACATGCTTATATAGATAAATAAATACGTAAAACCACAGAAAACGTCCATTCCTCCTTATTCTTAGTTTACGCGATCGTTATTTCAGAATAATAAAAAAAAATTGAATCTATTTATTTCAGATAAAGTACTTAACTAAATTACATTTTTTTGCAAATCTCTATGCGAGATTATGTGCGCGGTCACTCGACTCGCTTTATAATTTTAATCTTAACAATTATGCTTTATTACTTCTATTACAATTTATACATATTGTTATTATGAGTAGTTCGTAAGTATATTCTCCAGCATATTGCCCTTTGTAATATATTCTTTTAGAATTTTCTTAATTTGTGGATGTTTTCCTGTTTCCAGTAATTTTACGAGCTCTTTAGGTAGTTTATTTAATATGTGTGGAAGAATACACCGACAAGTTCTTTTGCCATATACGTTGTTTGACTTAGGTATGGAGTACAAAGGTAAATACTGTAGATGGCGTAGCTTTTTATGTCTCTCTGTTTTTGGTAAGCAAGGTCAAATTGCTCTTTTATTATAATTGCGCTAACTTTGTCAAATATATTCATAACTTTGCAATACTTAAACAATTGGTTATAGGATATATGTTTATTTATATGCAGTAGGCCGAAATAGGTATACCCCGAAGTTGGTCCCATATAAATTTGGGAAAAAAAAACAAACTTAAGGGTAGGAAAATAGGGGATGACTGTTTTTTCGTCGGTTGAAACTTTGTTTTTAAAGTAAATTATTTAATTACATTATTTTAGTAAGTCACGATTTGGATCTAGACAGACCGCACAGTGAATCCAAATCATGACAAATATGTAGTTAAATACATATATGAATCAAAAAGTATAGCTTAAGATAAGAAAATACAACATCTGCTTGAAAATTATGTTGTTATTATTGACACCGGCAGTCCTTAAGACTAAAGGTGCTATGCTATGAATGACCCTGAATGGCAAACACATGTTTTCGAATATGTGGTAAACGGTTTGGGTATATTGTAATCATTAATCATATAAGTATGCATAAGTACCCTTTGTAGTGGCTGTTTGTTTACCTAAAAATTAAAAAATAACAAAATTGACGCATGTAATTACTACAGGAATCTTTTTAGGCTTGAACGTAACTACAAAAATACAAATACAAATCCTTATTTTACGTAAAAAATGTGGTACAATATATACCTATGTAATATTGATCTATACCAATGAAATGAAATGGTATTGATGGTATCTGAAAATTACAGTTTCCATACGGCTATAATTTGTCAAATTTGAATCAATTTTTCAATTAACAACCAGCATCAGTAGTCCGATCTTAAGAGTTTCCGTTTCTTAACAACCAATTACATCATTACTTACTCAAACAGAATGTTTCTCTCCATCAGATAAATCAACAAAAACCAGGAACACTCTATATAATGTACCTCCTACACTATTAACCCACTAATGTTTGTTATTGACATTAATAAGTTGCGACTGACAATGCCACTGACATAGGATCAATAAGTTAATAGACACAAAAAACAATCGAGCTTATCGAGTCTGCGAACATCGGCATTGAGACAACAACGTTCGAATTATGTAGTAATAAATTTGATAGTAATAAATACTAATTACTTTTCTGTTTGACCCGAACGGTATAGCCATGTATATGTATACCTACGCTAATTTATGCACCGAATAGAATCGTGTTTTCAGCTTGCTCAAAAAAAAGAGTAGCTTGTTGAAAACGATCGTTTCTATTCCGAATTTGTATGTAGGTATGTGTTTTCTGAGGCCCAATTAAGGCCTCTCACAGACTGGCGTGGCCTGGCCGCGGCGGACAATAGAAAACTTGTCATTAGCTGTCAAATTTACTTTGGTCCGCCCCGTAGTCCGCGCCAGTGTGTTGCAGGCTTAAAAGTTACAATTTTCAGTCCAAACTGGCAACACTAGCGAATGACCAATAACGACTGGCCTTTTGACAGTTTCGCCGCTTTAGACATGTAACATTGTGAGTTGTAGCTTCGTGAAATGGGACCCTGATCGGAATCTGCCTGAAGATGGAGTCTCGACAACGCTGAAAATTGAGGGAGTTATACGTGACACTTTGTCATCACATTACTTTCAATATTAATTAAATATTAAGATAACGTTCATATTGAGAACTGTCTAATCCATATTCAATATTCTGAATGTTTTGCGTATAAGATGTTGAGTGTCTCATTAGTGAACCTGAACTATGAACTCTCGTCATATTATATCGCCTGCCTCCAGCAAAAGTCCTATGACCAAGTTAAAAACAATAATAAATATACATTTCCAAGCAAACCAACAGCATAGTCACTAGTCAGTAATTAAGAAGGATTTCAAAGATTATCACACCGGTTGGCGTCTGAGCCCGGGTTGGAAGTCACGCCGGCCACGATCGGCGCCGACGCATTCCCCGCGTCAAATTTACCATCGAAAAATACGGGCAAGGACACCCGCCGGATTCCTAGAACAATTAGGATGACATTGTTGCGTGTACCTAATTAGAGTAGAGGTCATTTTGGAAATAAGTCAGACATCAATTATTTATTTAGACATTTGCCTCTCGGGTTAGCCGCCAAAGGCTGTCTAAAGATGCGTATCTGTTTATTGAAAACTACATGTTTGTAGATTTTGCAACCAGATAATAAATAATCTTCATAAGACAAGAGACGAATTATTCTTATTTTTGTGAACAACTTTTTGCCAATATTTCTTGATTATGATTGCACACATTGTAGGTCGAAGGTAACTTCAATATGTATATTAGTTATTCAACCACCATAGGTTTAGGCCACCCTTAAGGAACAAAGTCAGCTGTCAGACATTTAAATTTAAGCGAGAATTGCATGAGAGGCAGAAGCACGATTTTGAAATAACCTTTAATTAGCTTTTAAATAAAATTAAGTCTTAGTACCTAAAAATCTGTAATCTCAACATTCAAGTCACTTATTTCATATAATATATTCATATTCATATTCATATTCATTTATTTGGTATTAATCATACACTGTCAATTGGATACATTATAAGTAAATTAAAATTAAAACCGCAAATACTGGGTTACAAATGTCCCTAGAATAATATGAAAAAATATGTTACATAATGTCATTCAATAAGAATAGCTTGAATATAAAATGATGGAATAGTAGATTGAATATGTCCACAATTAAAATAATATGATATGATACAATCAAAATGTAAGTATTACAAATGTCATTTCTAATTAAATGTCAGCTCGATATATTTATTCATCCAGGAATTCCTTCACAGAGTAGTAAGCCTTGGCTGCGCAATATATTTTAAGTTTATGTGTAAAGTTACTTTCAGTGTCTAAAGTTCTGATTGGCTCTGGTATTTTATTGTAAATTTTTGCACCCATTACACCAAGAGACTTGCCAGTTTTCTGGAGCCTGTGCGCAGGGACGGCCAGTCCCGGTTTCCGTCTTGATGAATAACAGTTACCTATAGGGAACTCCTCGGGGTTTCTTCTAACATACTTACCGACCTCAAATATGTAGAGAGAAGACACTGTTAGTACTCCAAGAGTCGCAAAAAGTGGCCGTGCTGTCTCATCTGATAGAACACGGCAAATCAACCGAATCACTTTTTTTTGTAATATGAATGGCCGGTCTCTATCAGCTGCCAGACCCCAGAGATCGATTCCGCGTATTAGGTGCGTGTGGAAGTAGGCATAGTACGCTGTTAGCAGGTTGTGTAGCGATAATGTGCGAGTTAATCGGGATATGGCATAGTAGGCCGAACCGAATTCAATATTGCACATAATGAGTCAATGTGGTCGCCCCATTGCAGACTGCCATCAAAAATGAAACCAACATAGCGTGCATGACCTACCGGTTTCACTTTGGCACCGTTCACCATGACTTCAAGTTTGGGCTGCATTTTGCAGGTAAGTGAAAAGTGCAGGAGGTTTGTCTTACCTATATTTAATTGCATACCATTCGCCTCAAACCAATGCAGTAGCTTATTGACAATTTCGCAGGTGTTACTTTCTAGTTCCCTGTGGTCACTGCCATGAACGATTGCACAAATGTCATCCGCATACATTATGAACTTTACGATAGGACTCTCAAACGGCAGGTCATTCATCAGCAATGCAAACACATTATTGCCTACGCTGGAACCCTGGGGGACAGATCGGTCTCCAATCGAGCCCAGCTCAGATCTTTCACCGTTCACGTCAGTTGATTGGCTACGGCTGGCTAGAAAAGACTTCACTATATCTAGGGTCGTGCCACGAACACCATAATATTCTAGCTTGCTGGCTACTAATTCATGGTCGACTAAATCAAATGCGCGAGAAAGATCAAAAAATATAGCAGCAACACACCTTTTTGTCTCTAAATTGTTTAAAACTATTTGAAGCAACCTACGTGCCGCGTCCAGTGTGGATCGACCCGCTCGGTAAGCATACTGCTCGCTGCTGAGAGCTCCAGTGGCGCTAAGGTACTTAGCCAGCCTATTACATAGACCCGCCTCGAACACCTTAGAAACCGCAGGTACAAGGGATATAGGACGATAGCTTTTCATTTCATCTTTGCAGCCTTTCCCCTTATATACCGGAGTCACCCTGATCTTTTTAAGTGAGTCTGGGTAATGACCTTCAGATATAGCATCGTTAAAGTGCTCAGACAAGTGGAAAATAAAGTTCAGCGGCAGTCTATGGAGGATTGCAGTCGAGTCTCTGGAGTCGGGGTCTATGGAGGATTGCAGTATAACACACGCACCACATGCACAAGCGCCGCACACACGTGCACTCACATACACGCATATACACACACACATACACACACACACGCACACATACGCGCACACGCACACGCACACACACAAAACACACTGTATGTAAGTAAGTACTGCTTTTAAGTTAGTTTTGTTTGTTACCCGCTTATTCTTCCTTTCTTCTCGGCAAACACCTCAGACCGAGTCAGCACATTGAACATCAGCGCTGGTTGTACACTATTTTTATGGGCCGCCAGCAATAGCTGAATGTGCTCTTTTTGGCTTGTTTTTTTAATCATACTTATTTTGTAGTTTTTATGTTAATGTTACTTACAATTTTTTTCATTTGTATTTTTATTTATACTTTTAAATATGTGTTAATTAGTACTTTTTATTTTAAGGCATATATTTATTTTTCTTTCTTTCTTTCATAGGTTTGCGAATAGGATAGCAGTCGATTCATTTACTATACACTTTCACGTAACTATACATACCTATTGCAACTGTCGCCTCGATTCCCAAACTTATCACGGTCGAATACCTAATACTTACGTTTCTTTTTCCTTATACTTAGTTGGTATCTAAAATGCCAGTCATTCCAATCATAATAATTTAATACAAGTTCCTTTTCGTTTTCTCGACGTCCACATTTATCATAACTAGATCACGACATGTCATCTGCTGCTTCCTCGACCGTATCGGTTGTCATACGCGTCATGGCGGAAGTGCGGACGTCATGATGCCGGATTAACGCGGATTATCGGACATGCGGAAAACTTGTCAGACGTGGGTGGGAAATCTGTGACACAGTTAACCCTCTGAACGAAAAGACAATCTAAATGTGTTTATGGCCTACAATGACAATGTAACCTTCATTCTTTCAAACAATATGTTGTAATAATTGATGCTGGTGTGCACGATTAGATGGACTTACGTTTTGCATGAAAGAAATAACAGTAAGGTATTTCCTAGAGTATTCAAATTTCCGCTTCACCACGCCTCATCATTGGTGGAATAACTAACATACGAACTTTGATAATAAAACAAAACACATTACTGTGTGTGTTATGCAAAGTTTGCGATGTACGCAAACTTTACATGCTTATCACGAAACGCTTTCAGTGCCACGATAATCAGCTGAAGAATCTCTGTAATGCTAACTTAGATTTTTGCTGACACAGACATGAAAGTGGAGATATCTCCTCCGTCCGTCAATAATCGTTGCCCAGGGAATAAGGTGTATATCGCTGAGCATTTAAGCACCTTCTAAAATTAGATACTCAAAAATAATGATGTAAGATTATTTTCATATGTTCTAGAATTCTAAGGCTGTGTCACACACAAGCGAAATTTCGCGCGCGCTTTTTGCCCGACTACGCTAGAGCCGAAAGGAAGGGATATGTTTTAGCAGTCTGTGTTTGTATTTACCTGCGTTCCACCGTACGAGTAGTGTTTAAGATACTGAACCGATTTGGATGAATGAGGTAGGTATCAATCGATTTGAAATTACCGGAGCATAATTTCAAATCGACATGACATAGGCTACCTTTTCTATGAAAGAAAAAAAAACACTTAGTTTTCCATTGTCGGGATACCTACATTTTTTTTTTTACTTTTTATGGTTTGTATGCTTGTTAAGCGCTATTGGTTTCAACAATACATCTTGCCAACGTGCACATCCTCGCCGTTTACGCTTGTGCGTCAACGGAGCCTAATAGCTTTTTGACCAAGAGGCCATAGTTGTAGGTATCAATGAGTCGGTTGGCACTTAAAACGTTTTCAATTGTGCCCGAAGGCACACTAGTCAATTTAATATGTAACACTGCGTAACTCGTGATCAGTCACTTTACAGTACCTAATTACGAAAGGGTAAACTATTACGTTTAATTTACGATGGGGTGGGCACGCCGTAAATTACGCGTAATGCCAAGTCGATCAGCGTCAATCGATAAATGTAACAAAACATTTTCATTAACTCTTAAATGTATCTGGCGACGTTACTTAAATATCAAATAAATGATGAAGACAGTAAGGTATCTTTTACAATAACTGGAACAAATGAGATACGAGTTGGTAAAGTTAACAGTGAATAAGTAGCTGCTTTAATTACCTACACCGAAACGCCCCCGGGCTTTTCGAAACGACTACAACTTGAAAAGCAAATTCCTTATGAGTTTATCAATGAGTCGATTTTGATGGACATCCAACTTAAGTGCTGATATGTATATAATGACATTAATGACTGTCCTTTTACGCCTATAATCGCAATACATTCCTTTTTGCAGATTTATTTATAAAAGTTAAATAAAGTAGACCGGAACACGTCAAAATGTAAATTATTGTTTTTAAAATTTTAGTGCCGATATTCGCTGTGTCTTATGTACATAAGCAACTGTTATAGGGACATCACCATCAACTACGGCTGCCTTAATTATCGAAATGTTACACTGACCGGAGCATAATTATAATTAAGTGTTGTGTAGTTTCACACGAATATTTTTTTGTAGCGCAAAAATCTGTATAAAGTTATAAATTACGTTTTCAGATTTAATATAACTTTAAATTTGAACCAAATAAACTTGTGAAAAGGCAAATGTCAGCGCAAGGCCCCGCCACGCTAATTAATTGTAACATTTAGCGCAGGTCAAACAGAAGCCGATTTCGCCGCGTGTGCGTATACGCAATGATTATAATATATTTCTCTGGTATACTACGTGCCAGGAGTCTTTGCAATTCCGATCAGTGTAGTGACTTTTATCCCGATACCATAGATCGTACCTACAATAATAATGAATAAAAAAATTACGACGTGGGGATGCGTCGCGATAGTGTAACTTGTTTTAAGCTCACCTCAACGATCATTGACAAATATATCTTGACGCCGCGATTCATAATAACTTAGCGTAGGTAGAGGTCTAATATCAACGCGCAAAGCTTAAAACGAATCCGATGTAGTATATTTAAAGCTCTAAACTACATGTAATCTCTTGACTGTCCTCCACCAATTAAATTTTACCTGAGACTCTGTCCGACTATATGTATTATATTGGGATAGTTTTTTTGTGGCGATTTCCTAATTCATCTCGCGTAAAGCTTAGCCTAAAGGGATATAAGTTCGCCTTTGTACAAATGTATTTTTTTTTGTGTAATAAAGTGTACGATACTACTACTAAAGCCTATAGGTAAACGTGTCAAAATGAGCGCGTAGCAAATACAGAACCAATCCGAATAGATTAAGTAACTTGACTTAAATATTATATTTAGACCTATAACAAAGGAATGCATATATATCAACTTATGTTAATCATTAGAAGACAAATCAATAAAATTATTGACATAATTCACTCGCTTCATAACATAATATGTCTTGCAAGACATGATCGAAGGTAGTGAGTTTAGAAGAAGCACGTAGGAGGCAGGCACCTACAAGAGACAACAGCTTTCGATTGCATACGTTGCCTCCATTTCGTTTAAATCAACCAACTGCTCTTCAACTCGGATGTCAACGGCAGAACGGCACCTCATAATAATAATTAAAAGAGGTATTACTTAGGTCGACAACAAGGCCGGCAAATTATTTGAGATATTGGGAGCGAGGCTGCTTTCTTGGGCAACACGATAATGTGCACGCACGTCTGAGGATATGTTATTATTTTTTCGTTATGGACAGTGTGTAATTCGTGTTACTTGTCTCGTAATGGGTGCATTGATATGCATACTTGTGATGTTGTAGCAAAGAGTAAACTTAGTTACATATAAAGGTCTTCTAAAATAAGATTTGAGAACGGCATATGCGTACATATGTACGCAAATTAAGCACGTAGAAATAAATAAGGCAAATCTCTTGAATTTCTCTCTAAAATTTTGTAGATATTCTATGAATCTATGATGCAACCATTTACATGGATTCTGTACCTACACGTATAAGTTTGAGGGAACGTGCAATTGCTCTCTTAAGAGGCTGACAGACAAGACCTAATTTGTTGAAATTGATATTTGTTCTAGCACATTAAAACAAATATAAGTTAATATTGATAATATTTCCAAGACCGTAGACGGACTCGAAACATAATTGGACGAAATCGGATCGATAGAAAATAAGTAACTGCAAAGATTAGTCTTAAAATCATTTTAAACGGTTCTATGTCCTTATTTTTTTGACGTATGGGTCTGCAATTAAAAACATGAAGTCCACATATTAATACCTAAACCGCAAGCGAGCCATATTTCACAAATAATCCACACTTTTTTTTTATTTCAATATTTATTCATCATTTTCTTCTAAAACCTGGCTGCCCAAGTAACACTCGCTCTCGTTTACTCCGATACAAATAGACAGTGTGCGCGTTTTTAGTGTTGACTTCGCCTATATAATTTCTTGCGATACGACGACGCGCGCCTTTCAGTGGGTTACTGGGTTCATAGCGCCACCGTCGGCCATAGTCGCCTGACAGCTCAGTCGTATCGCGTTACATTGCGCCTTTGTGTAAACGTAGCCTTAGCGTGGGGCTTACTTTGTATGCTTCTGACGAGTTTATTACTATAATCAAAGTGTTGCCAGGTATCAAAATAATATTCAAATTAAAATGTCAAAAGTTTCATAAACACAATAACCGCGATAATTTAAAACAAAACCATTATTGTCGGGAAACACATAAAAAATATCACCGCGCTATGTGCCCAATTTGTCAAAATGTCTTAATCCGTTCGTTTTAAGTTCAACAAGGGATAAAGAGTTGAATTAATGGCTATAAACAGTTGCAATTAACAGTAATTACTCGTTTTGGTATTCAAGGAATCGTATCAAACATTGCCATTGACATTCGAGAGCCAAAATCTTATGTTGCACGCATACAATTATGGTCAGTTTCTTATTTTTGTGAGAGAGCGGATGCACTGGTTAGACATGCTTGATTTCATTACGATGTCATATTCATGAATACTTTTGAATCGCATAAATTCTACAACGTATTTTAAGGAAACTGTTTTATTTTACCGGAACAGCAAATAGGCACTTTGCATATATAATTTTACGTAAAGGAAAGAAAAAAACAAGTGTTAATTGCCCCTGATTACCCTTAATTGTGGACTGCAGATTGCCTGAAATATTATGTTTAAACAAAAAGGGCAGATTGTTAACATAATCATATATTAACATTTAATGACATTATGAATGCTCGGTGACCTGGCATTGTAGAAAAGGCTACATAAGGTTTTTTTAAGCGCACTTCGTTGACAGGCTTAAATGATCTAGTCTAGACAAATGGGATACTCGAACAGAAAATAAAAACCGGCCAAGAGCGTGTTGGGCTACGCTCAGTGTAGGGTTCCGTAGTTTTTCGTCCGTCACAGTAAGTGTGTGAAATTATTTTGTAATTTTTTTCAAAAACTATTCAACCTATCAAGTTCATAGTAATTTTCCTAGAAAGTTTTTATAAAGTACTACTTTTGAGATTTTTTTCATATTTTTAAAACTTATGGTTCAAAAGTTAGAGGGGGTGGGGGGAACCATTTTTTTAAACTTCTGGAGCGATTGTCTCCGAAAATATTAACATTATCATAAAATGATAATAGCAAACCCCTATTCATTTTTAAATACCTATCCAACAATATATCACACGTTAGGGTTGAAATGAAAAAAAAAACACTCCCCACGTTTACGTATAGGGGAAGTACCCTAATAAAAAATAAAAAAAACACTTTTTATTTTACCACTTTGTCGGCGTGATTGATATATACATATTAGTACCAAATTTCAGCTTTCTAGTGCTAACGGTTACTGAGATTATCCGCGGACGGACGGACAGACAAAGCGAAACTATAAGGGTTCCTAGTCGACTACGGAACCCTAAAAAGTGTAACATAATCGCAGGAGGAATTTGGACCCTGCAGATTTATGGAAATTGTGACGCATTTCCAAGACACGAGTTGAGACGAGTTTACCTATGAATAATGCATATATAGGACGATTATTCCATAATCTTTATGTGTATATTCCGATTAAAATGCGTCGGGCAGTAACATAAACTAGATATGATACTTGCACGCGACATCGCTTCCGCGATATGATGACATTGTATATTATCCGCAGAGTAAAATATCTACGGTCAGCTGTATTATTAACAGAAGGTAATTTTATTTGAGATAACCAATCTGCAGTTGTAATAAATAGACTAATGAGTGTCAATATCGAGCGGCCAATCGTGGTGCGTAAGGGCACTTATCTAGAGCTGTTCCAACCGTCCACTTAAATTTATTATGGATTTGTCCAAAGACGTAAACATTGATTTATTGTTGTCATAAATATCAAACATAATAAACATCATAATTTAACGTGCACCTTATTATAGGACTTATAACGCAGTTAAGTTGATGTTCATCTAACAACTATTTGGATTTGATCATAACAACATCATATTTTGCACATTAACTTGTTACATTCGTTTAGAATTGCAAATTATGTATCACTTTTGTCGCATTTATAATACAATAGGTACAATACAAATACACTTTATTGCATACCTCACAAAAACAAAGCAGTTACAAAGAGAAACAATAATCTGTGGGTAATGTCAGGTAAAATTAAAAATAGTCTGAGTAGAGTGGGCCTTTCGCTAGTGCGTTCATAAAATTGTGTTAATTGATATTTATTACTTTACAATTGTATGTCAACAAAGAAATATATTTAATCATACACCTAAATAAGTTCGCTCGTGGCAGTACGAGAGCTTTGTGTAGGTAATTAGTATTTTAGCCAACACTACTGTCACCCATGCAAAAGTATATTTAAGAGCTAGTTTGGCCTAGCCAGCCATATTGGAGGGCTCACGATAGGGCAAATCCATAAAAGGGCTAAATAAAATTATCAATAATGATAAATTTTCTCGAAAAAGATTAAAAATATTGACAAATACATATGAGGGTGCGTTGTAACGTACGTTAGGTGTAACGATTGTCATTTACTATGACGCTCGTGGATCGTGCCGTCACGATCCCCTAGCGTTTTCTGTCTCTATCAAGCAATACTAAAACGGTTGTAGCTTCGTAATTTTTTGAGTTATATGAATGGGATTTTCGTCACTGGACATATTTTTTACCTTGTTTCTTTTGGAGTAATAATAAATTTTGAGTCTACACCCCTATTGGTCGTAATGATACCAATGAGTAGGATCATACATTATACATATACACATATCTGAGACGGGCGTAACCTCAGCTCTAGTAAATCTCCAGTACCAAATGGTCAAAAAATCGTGCGCAAGCGACGCCCGAAGGTCACACGTCGCTGAGGCCGATCGGTCACTCGAACAATGGCGATCTATTGTAATTACTATTACTTATGAATATTGTGCAACTGATACCGATAGTATACGATACGCGCGCCATCGTTGCACGGTGCCTCTGAAGCTATTGATTGTTCGCGTGCGAATTATTAATGAACACAACTAATGATACTAAGTTTATCTGCAAGTAGTGAGCTAATTGTTTAACGGGGATATTAGATATCTTTTTTAGGGTTCCGTACCAAAAAGGTAAAAAAGGAACCCGTATGGTGCGACTCTGTCCGTCTGTCTGTCTGTCCGTCTGTCACAACGTAAAATATTTCAGGAACTACTTATGCTGTCAATTTGAAATTTGGAACAACTGTTAAGAAGGTTAAGACACGTGTATCGAAAATAAAAAAAAATAATATACATTTTTATTTTCTGTGTAAATGATGAACATAAGGGGGGTTAAAAATTCAAAATCTAGTTAATAGATCAAGTGGGGTATAATATGAAAGGGCTTGATTTGCGCTTTCTTAAACCCTTTTTATTTGTTTTCTACAGTGGTTAAATTTTGATTTATTAAGGAATATGTTGTAAAAAATAGCATTCCCCCCACTTATCTCCGAAGTTTACCAAGCGAAAACTCTGAAATATATAAAATTTACATACGATTAAGAGTAACATAAATAATACAGGAAAAATAAAACGATACCTCTATCTAGCGTATTTTTATTTATTTATCAAAAATAATTTCTTAATTATGTTTGTAATTTTATTACTTTTGTATGAAATTTTATGTATTCAAACTTTTATGAGATTATCGTTAACGTCCCTCTTTTCAAATAAAAAAATAATAATCGAAATCAGTACGCGTAATAAAAAAATATCGCTGATAAACAAAGATACTAGGTTGCAAGTTATTAGTACCAAAATGCACATGGCGCTGTACAAAGGTAACTTCTACTAGGTATGAGCTGTTAAGATTGTTCAAGAATGAATGGGGTCGACGTGACGTGATGGGTCCTCGCGCACTGAGGGTTCCGTACAAACGTTTATACACCCATGTGTAAAAACGTTTGTATGGAACCCTCGGTGCGCGAGACAGACTCGCACTTGACCGGTTTTTTTATAGATGCGTTACTCTGGAAATCTGGAGAGTAGTTAAATATATTTTTTGTTCTTCTCCATTTTTGAACATTTATAAGGACTAGGTCCACATTTTATGAGCAAGCTTTGAACCTCTTTTTCCCACCTTAGGTGTGGAATTACGCTATTTTAAGGCATCGTAGGTTCAGTGAAGTTAAGCAAACAGAGTTTTTGAAACAATATAATGCGTCTGTTTATAATAATATGGTTTCAAAAGAATACAAATATAGTAATCTTGAGGTTTTTCTGCAGGGAGATCAGTGATTTGAAACATGATTAACCAATTTTCGCTCGATGGAAAAAAAAACACGAATATTGGTCTAAAATACACTTAAAAAATTTCTTAACAAATTATGCACAAAAGCTATACGTAATAGAATTGGTTCTAAAAATCGGCAATATCATGTTTGAGGGAACTTAGTGATTACTTTTTTATTTATTTAAACGCAAAAAAAAGAATTAAAAAACATGATATCCGCGCTTCCGATCACGCACTTCCATCTCGCTCACGCTTATGCCTAGTGAACTTACGGTGCCTTAATTCCCTACTGTAAAAAACAAGTTTCTACGTTCAGTAGTTTCGGCTCTGCGTTGATAGATCAGTCAGGACTTTGCCTTTTATATACATATATATAGATGATCTACGTCTCCTTCTACATTACATATACTCGTATATATATATATATACTTATATCTATAGGTAAACTCTTACCGGAGTGATATCAGCGGTAAAATCTGTTTCACAATGCAGCGCCCTCTTTTCCCGAATTCGTGTTCTCCGTGTGCATTTGTGGATTTTGTAGGAGGCAACCGTCGACTGCGTTTATTAGTGGTTTGGCGCGTTGTCTGGTGCAAATGTCAAAAATTGTCTTGTCTAGATGAATCATTTGAACGTTTCTTCATACAAAGTACTGTCCTAAATATATTCCCAAAAAAGTAGGTTAGGCACTTTCGTTCAGTGCCACTTGTAGCAATTAGGTAAACTTTAAAAAGTTGGAGAAAATGTGATAAGTATTGCAGTTTTAGGTGGCTAGTTGGCCACAGGACCTACACTCCAACGCTGTTCTCATAGTTGACGATACGGATGCTGTTGAACCCCCTTGCAACCAAATAAAAAGCTATTGGAATTTATATTTACATTCTTTGCACAAACGACCCTTACGGTAGCAACCGCCATTCCCAATGATTTTAACGGCCATTGTTTAAGAGATTAGTCTTCTAGCTATGTTCTTTATAAAGCATGATTTTGCCAACAAAGGGGCAATAAATTACAATTATTTTTACATATTGTACTATCTGATAATTGTAGGATAGGTCTTTGCAGAGTACTGTTGATCGATAATAATCTGTATTACGTGCATTCTCAACATGATCATTTCACGCTTTTAATTTGAATCTAAATTAACCTTACCTCACGTTGCTCATTGCATAAGAATGACGTGCAGAGACACAATAATCGACTGTCTTCCGTATGTCACGGACAATAAAAATCATATCAATTTGAGAATTGGACGTTACGCTACACCATCTAGATATTCGGAGAATCGAGGCCTACGACGTTATGTAATAGTCATTATTTATTTATATTGGATCGCATTGTAAACTGTCTCGCTTGTATCGGTCAAGTATTCATCTATATAACGCCACAAGCTGCTGATTCTAACTCTACCATTATTTACATAAATAGAACTAGCTCTTCGCGTGGCTTCGCCCGCGTATTACAAATAGCCTAGGCAAATCCACAAGATAAATATCCTGACTATGCCTATCAATCCATTCTGTATATTGGTGTTTTTTTTATCCGATTTAATGTTATTCTGTTTAAACTAATTGAATTACTTCAGTGCTTACGTGGGTGTTCGATAGACCTATAATTTTTATCCCAAAACAAACACGTCATACATAACATCACCTAATCGGACCATGAAATTTCATTTATCTAAAAAAGCAATTGCACATCGAGCACAAAGCCCAGCAGACATTTAATTGGACTGTCAAAGGCGGCTTAATTACTTCCTAATATTGACAAAGCTGGTTTTTGCCGCCATTCCCGTGTCATTATGTCAAGCTGACGAGAAAAAACTTCACAGTTTCATTTCTGTGTACAATCATTGCTTACCGTACGAGACAGCGTGTGCTTCGCAACATTACATTCATTCATTCATCAATCGACCGTAGTTTCTGACCTCCTGACAAAGAGAACGAACTCCTTCAATTGTTTTCTAGGGAAATAAATCTGCATACTACTATTTAATCAGTTAGTAAATCACTTCGTCTGCCAAATATATCTGGGCGACTAGTAGTCTACCTACAAACCTTTGGCCTTAGCCAGCCCGTGGCCGTCTTTTCCAGGCCAGATTCTAAGGTATACAATAGGCACATATTTCACCACACTCTACTTCTACTGTTACAATTTAATTTAAATAAGAGTGTTAGATGTATAAACAAAGCTCATTCTTCCGTTACGATTTCAAAAGACAAACTCACCTAGCCACGATATAGGCACAATGAAGTGGGCACAATGAGAGCGAATGTATTATTCAGGCGTTATCGGGGGCCTGCGCACGAGCCACACAAATTGCGCACAGATCTAAATCGGCTGGATTACGCTCAGATCAACATCGGTGCGCGGGCGACCGTCACGATGCGCGTGAAGATACTTTGTCATAAGCGTAGTCTCTTAGAGTACTTACAAATAAATATTTTATTTGTTATTTAAGTGTTTAGAAATATTGGTCCATTGAAAGCTACCGCTATTCGATGGGCAACCTTGAACAAAAAAGTTATGAAACAGTTTAGAGTACCTATAACTATAGACTTGCCTAAAAATAAATTAAAAAAAGCCGGTGGGAATCGGCTTGTATGAGCGCTTTGCCACTGTAAGCTACGAATTACATTCAAGAGCAGTGAAACCCATACAAAGGGAACACCTTTTCGTTTTTCTTGGCTGCATCATCATCCACCTAGCGTTATTCCCGGTTGTGCCCTAAAAGAGCCTGGGGTCCGCTGTGACACCTAATCTCGAGACTTGGCATAGGCACTAGTTTTACGAAAGCGACTGCCATCTGACCTTCCAGGTCCAGAGGGAAAACTAGACCTTCTTGGCTTGTATATTATAGAAAATAAGAATGAAGTGTTTACTAAATGTTGCGGCCTCGTTTGTTAAAAAAACTGAATGTACTCGTATTAAGTACCTATTTAGTAAATAGTTTCATAAATTGAAAATAAGCAAACATTTTATTAAAATTAAGCAAGTAATTAATACCTACCTACTATTTGCGTAGGTACCTGACGGTATACATATCTCCCATATGTTAACTGTTTCGACCCCTTATATACGTTATATCTCCTAAAAATGCGCCTAAACTGCAGAATATTTACAATATTATTTACTTATGTTAGCCACAATGCCCCAGCACAACACTTAGGTACTACTGACACCTTACAAATATTTACATTGTTATAGTTTAATAAAATATTAAAAACCAAGTAACTGATGGTCAAATTACTCGATCGGTTGCCTAAAATGTGTTTCGAAAATCTTTTTGCGAAGTGCGTAGCGTAACAAAGAATTACGATGTCAAATTTTAGATCAATAAGAAATCAGTCGCGCGAGACGACGAGATTACGAAAAAATCGATTACCTATAGGACGGCTCATAGAAATATTATGTGCCCTTGCCTCTCTCCAGTCGTTGTTTTCAAACAACTTCGATAAGGATGAGGTTCAATTTTTTTGTATGATTACGTCAAGGGTTTCTCTTTTTTTCGAAACGTAAATATAATCACTATGGACCTATAATTACTATCTTTACTCTATGAGAAAGATTATCACAAGTTAGTAGTTTAATAATATTCGATGTAAGGATCTATATTTCTAATTGGCTATTGTTGTTAGGCTCATTTTCCAGCCAGCAGGTGGAAAGTAGGTTGCGATAACTCTCTCAGTATTTACTTATATTATTCACTTACAAGTTTCCAATCTAATGCATAGAAATACTATATTACAATTTAAAGTGGATATTATCCAGAATTAGGATTAAATAGAAAGTTTATAAGCCTTTCAGCATGGAGACAAGTGCAGTTGAGCTCTTTAATATCTATACAGACAACCTTTCAAAAATAACAACATATGCGTATTATGTTAGTAACAATAAAGACTGTGTATATGATATTGGATAACTCGACTGTATCCCATAGACTTACTATAAAATATAATAATATTTTATCGAAAAGTTCGAAACTGCATACGTAGGTAGGTACCTATCTAGTTTTGTCATAAAAAAAGCGGCCAAGTGCGAGTCGGATTCGCACAATGAAGGGTTCCGTAAAATAAATTGCGCTTTACGATTTATGACGTATTACAAAAAAACTACTTACTAGATCTCGTTCAAACCAATTTTCGGTGGAAGTTTGCATGGTAATGTACATCATATATTTTTTATAGTAAGTGAATAATAATATTCACTTATTTTAGAAGTTACAGGGGGGGGGGGACACACACATATTACCACTTTGAAAGTGTCTCTCGCGCAAACAATTCAGTTTAGAAAAAAAATATGTTAGAAACCTCAATATAATTTTTGAAGACCTATCCATAGATATCCATAGATAGATATATAATTTTTTTTTGAGTTTTAGCTCTGAGTATGGGGACCCCCAAAACTTACTGTTTTTTTTCGAGTTTTGTGTGAAAATCTTAAAGCGGTTCACAGAATACATCTACTTACCAAGTTTCAACAGTACCTATAGCTCTTATAGTTTCGGAAAAAAGTGGCTGTGACATACGGACGGACAGACAGACAGACAGACAGACATGACGAATCTATAAGGGTTCCGTTTTTTGCCATTTGGCTACGGAACCCTAAAAAATGTGGTAGGTATCTTCCCTATTTCATCTAAGGCCTGATTTGACAAAATAATAAAATTTATTCCGTCCAGTTTTGGCGTTTAACCTCATGTTCATCCTCGAGGGAACGTGTTTTTGAAAACTGACATTAAATCTAAATCATTACATCATAATCTTAGTTTCCAAGATATATTAATTTATATAAGCAAAGTATCTGAGGCACGAAACCTCGTTATGGAGCTTCGTGAATAATATTATGGGGCAACTTCTCAAATCAGTCGGAGCATACCTACCCACAGTGACAGACTGTGTGTCGACATAATATGAAAGCATAATTTGTTTAATCGGTGGGGCATGACGGACCACAATGAAATTCATCTCGGCGACTATTTCCTCTCGAGTGTGCTTAGATTATGCTTTTGTCATCTGATTGAATAACATGATACAATTAGGCTGTTGGTTTGAGAAATACCACGAGCAGAGCCTGAGTTGTGGTCGAGTTAATTCCGTTATTTTACCATTATTCCGTTGCATTGTGAGGGCCCGAGCAGTAAGTCAGTCAATTCGTATTTCTTTTTAGGGTTCCGTACTCAAAGAGTAAAACGGGACCCTATTACTAAGACTTCGCTGTCCGTCCGTCCTTCCGTCTGTCTGTCACCAGGCTGTATCTCAAGAACCGTGATAGCTAGAGAGAGTTGAAATTTCCACAGATTATGTATTTCTGTTGCCGCTATAACAACAAATACTAAAAACAAAATAAAATTAATATTTTTATTGATAATGGTACGGAACCCTTCGTGCGCGAGTCCGACTCGCACTTGGCCGGTTTTCTATTAGATCAACAATAATTACTGGTTATCATATTTATCTGCACAAGCGGGCAGGAAGCCTTATTGTTTGGACGTCTGGCGTGTAATAAGGCTCTGTAATCAGATACCTGAGTCTACTAAAACACTTTTAATTTTGCTCTGACCTTCAGGTGTCGGCCATTCACGACCGGTGAAAACGAGCGGCAGATAAACGATCGCGATCGTGCGCTTACGTTCTTCTATTGCTGTAAAAAATGCTACATATTTATGTTTAAAATTCCCGTTAATAAGATACCTGATGTACATACTTATTTAAAATATAGGTAGGGTATGTTCCCTAAAATCATCACAATATTATGTACTTTCATCAATATGTTAACACTAACGCTTTTGTCCGATTTACTTATTTTCGAGGGTTTATTGTTTTTTTTTTCAAAACGGAGTAGTGTGTCATTTATTATCTAATGTAAGCGACAGAGTAGAAAATCGATGAACTTACACTTTTCACTTTTCCCCTTTATTGTTTTTCATGTCACCGGAGCTTCAAAACGAAGTTTGGATTTGCGAGTCACTTTCGCGCCCATGCACGCAAATAACAACTCAAACAATGTTTTTGTCAGGATGACGCCGTCGACGGATACGTCTGGGAGGACATCATCATCATCATCATCATCATCATCATCACTTTTCAAAACGTGTATAATTCGCATATTGCCCCAATTGGGATGAATATCCACCAGCTGTGTTTTCATTTATTACGTAGGTATATGGTGGATTCTCACCCGGAAGGACTGCTTTTATTTATGTAAGTTTGTATTGTTTGTACAATTTTCCAGCGACGGCTGCATTCATACTTTGGCCATGTAATGCGCAGAGACGATAGACTGGACAAACTAGTTGCAGTTGGTAAAGTAGATGGTAAAAAGGCCCAGGACTCTCACTAACTAGATGGTCAGACTAGGTTAAAGAAGCCTCTTTCTCAAACAAATTCCACCAAGTAGAGGGGCCAACTGTGGGTCGAGACAGATGGAGACAAATCACCACCATGGCTGCAAAATCCAAGATTGATCACGATGCTCAACGATTGTGGTCTTCAGGTTCGATCTAGTGGCCAGCGTAACAAGCCTTTTCCATTTGTAGTTTCAACTTGGCATGTTGTTAGCGTTGGAACTTTGGAACCAGCGCTGGTTTTCCGTTTTAACCAAATTATTGAAGCATCTCTTGAGACCCTTTTATTTATCTTGCACAAGTGTGCTGCGGTTCACTAGATACTTTAAACATCTTACTGTAGGTTCCGCTTTTATTGTTATTGAACGAGCGAGCGAAGCGAACGAAGTTCTCCATTTCAACTTGGGCAAAAAATTGGCAGTTCTCCTCTACAGGTCGCATTTCTCAATTGATTACAATAAGATTTATACCTACTTATGTAGAATCAGTCAACTCTCGGGGTAGCCTCATTCCCTAGAGAGCGCGTCCCCAGGTGGCGGATAGGGGGATGCTCACTGAGTTGGACTCACCAGCTCAGAGGGTAGGAGGGAAATTAAATACCTCCCGCGGACCACAAGGCCGGAGATGGAAACTCCGATATCAAACCCCACCGGCGGGCTTCTCTGACATATTCGGAGCAGAGGTCGTGGGTGTGCTGGAAATACAGGTTGGTATTTTCAGTAGGGAAGGCGGCGAAAGAACCATAGAGTCACCGGCGGCTCCCAAGCCCTCCAGGAGAGCTACAACCTTGGCGTCAGGTGGTAACCGGCCGTAAAATACAAACCAAAAAAAACCTACTCCTAATTATGAAAAAAGCTAAAGACATTAAGGGTATAAATGCTAGGGCGTACCCCGTAAGCGACGTGAAGGCTTTAAATGCGAAGAATAATAGGGCGTGCCCCCCAAGCGACGATACTTATGACAAGAATAAGAAAGTTTCGCAATCTACACAAAAACTTAGAATAGCGACGTGGAATCTGGGGTCTCTTACCGGTCGCAGTCAAGAACTGGCAGAAACACTAAAGCGTCGGAACATAAATATATGCTGCTTACAGGAAACGCGCTGGAAGGGATCAAAGTCCAGAGACTTAGGCTTAGGGTATCAACTGGTCTATTATGGTACGGATAACAAACAAAACGGAGTCGGCATTGTACTTGATCATCACCTCAAAAACAGAATGGTGAGCATAGACAGAAAAACTGACCGTATTATTGCTGTCAAGCTAGCGTTAGACAATCAACCAATAGTCAACATCATCTGTGTCAATACGCCACAAGTAGGTTGTCAAGACCAGGTCAAGGATGCTTTCTGGGACGACTTGGACGATATGATAGTGAACATCCCATCCGAGGAAACAAAGTTCATCATGGGAGATCTCAACGGCCACGTGGGAAGTTCGTCCTTAACCTATAGAAAAGCTCATGGCGGTTTTGGTTATGGAAGTGTTAACAAAGAGGGAGAACAAATACTTGAATTTGCCTCTAGGCATAATATGATTATTGCCAACACACACTTCCAAAAGAAAGCGGATCACTTGATCACCTACAGCAGCGGTGGGAAAAAGACCCAAATAGATTTTATCCTAGCAGACAGCAAACTGAAGAAGGGCTTTAAGGACTGTAAGGTGATCCCTGGAGAGGCTCTTACCGCTCAGCATAGGATCCTGGTAGGAGTATACGTATTGCCCAAGCCAATCAAGAACACAATAGACAAAACACCCCGAATTAAATGGAAAGAACTAACAGTTTCAAAAGGCGAGGCACTCATTGAAGACCTAAATGATTACTTGGAAAATGACATGAATAAAACATATAGCAGTACAGAAAAAATGTGGGAAAATTTTGAAAATTATTGCCGAAGCCAAGCAGCGATACGACTAGGAGTTGCCAAAGGTGGTCTAATTACAGGAAAAGATCCCTCTTGGTGGAACCAAGAAGTCAAAACGAGCATTGCGGACAAGAAAAACTGGTTTAAAACGTGGCAAGATACAGACCTAGATGAGGACCGAAACAAGTACAAAGAGGCAAAATCAAAGGCAAAGAAAACGGTGGCACAGGCTAGGGCAAATGCAAGGGAAGGATTTTATAATAAATTAGAAAAAGCAGAAACAGACAACGAGATTTTTAAAATAGCAAACACCAGACACAAGTCGACACAGGATATAAAAAAGGGTAAATTTATAAGAGACAAAGATAAATCATTATTAACTACAAACAAGGATATAACGAAGAGATGGTATGAATATTACAAGCAACTAATGAACGAAGAATTCCCTAGCCAAACTATAGATCCCTTGCCACCGACTCTAGGACCTATACAGGAGATCAGCATCGAGGAAGTTAAACATACCGTCAGAAAGATGAAGAAACATAAAGCCACCGGACCTGATGAAATTCCCTCAGAGGTGTGGAAGTTACTCGGGCCTCAAGGATTTGAATGGCTATGTAGACTTTTTAATCTCATCCTTAAAACTAAATTGATACCGAACTCGTGGCGGCTCAGTCACTTGATCCCCTTCTACAAAAATAAGGGAGATGTAACAGAATGTGGCAACTATAGAGGCATCAAACTTACCTCACATACATTCAAAATTTGGGAACGTATTATAAATCACCGCATACAGTTGCTGTCAAAAATATCACCCAACCAATTTGGCTTCACACCGTCAAAATCCACTACCGATGCCATTCAGGCAGTCCGAATAATAACTGACAAATACCGTCTGAACAAAGAAGATCTGCATCTTGTATTTATTGATTTAGAAAAAGCGTTCGACCGGGTACCTCGGAGGCTCGTATGGCGAGCCCTTAGAGCACAACACCTGCCAGAAACGTACGTACAGCTCATACAAGATATGTACTTCAAAGCTTCCACCAAAGTGAAAAGTCCAGCAGGCCTCAGCGAAGCATTTGGGGTGGAAGTAGGGGTTCACCAAGGTTCAGCTCTTAGTCCGCTACTATTTAACCTCGTAATGGAACTTATCACTAAAGAAATTCAAGCCCCGCTCCCAATCAACCTCCTGTATGCGGACGATATAGTGCTCATTACTAACACAGCAAGTGAACTGCAAGACACTTTACACCTTTGGGTCAACACTCTTGAAAAATCAGGTCTGAAAGTGAGCAGATCCAAAACAGAATATCTGCAGTGTAGATTCAGCAAGAACAGCCAGCCCTCTGCTGTGTGCTACCCTGACTCGAAACCGGTGCCAAAAGTCACACGTTTTAAGTACCTGGGATCAGTCATCACAGAGGACGGAAATATAGAGGAAGATGTAGCGCAAAGACTTAAAGTGGGCTGGCAAAAGTGGCGTTCATTGACTGGAGTTTTGTGCGACACTCGTATGCCAGTGCGCACAAAAGGAAAGGTCTACAGAATGGCGATTAGACCAGCGCTACTCTACGGTTCTGAGTGCTGGCCTGTCAAAGAAAACAACGTGCAAAAACTCCACACGGCCGAAATGAAGATGCTTCGTTGGTCGGGAGGGGTTACAAGGCTGGACAAAATTAAAAATGAGCACATTCGTGGTAGTTTTAAGGTGGCCCCTATACCCGAAAAGCTAACAGAACACCGCCTAAGGTGGTACGGCCACGTGATGCGTAGGGATGAAGAGTACGTGGTCAAAAAAGCTCTAAACCTGCCGGAGAAAAAGAGAGGCAGAGGACGACCGCCGTCAACATGGTGGACCAGCATCACAAAACTAGCAAGTAGGCATAATTTACCCGACCCGACAACCCTCGACAGAGTGTCGTGGCGCAAAATAATTAGGAGAGCCGACCCTGCCTAAAGCGGGATAGAGCAAGGAAGAAGAAGAAGATGTAGAATCAGTCAAAAAAATAAATAAACGACAGGCTCGCGCGTTCTACAGCTCACAGAGCCACTAGTACTATTACTGTTATTCTGCATTTATTAGTATTACCATATGTGTGAGTGTGTATGTTTGTGCGTGCGTGCGTGCGTGCGTGCGTGCGTGCGTGCGTACATGCATGCGTGTGTGTGTGTGTGTATGTGTAGCTAGACAGTCCACACTAGTTATGAAATCAAAGGGTTAACTATAGCAGCAGTAATTAGAGGCGGAAAGAATGGCGAGTGATTCACGGGAGCGAGGTCACGCACGCTGTAGATTCTGCGTAAACGAGGAACAGAACCTCTATTTTGCAACTAACAGTTGCATTATAGTTTTATTCTAATTCGTAAGCGAAAGCTCACACATATGAACTAATGCGGTAATGCAAAAAGGAGCGCATGCATAACTGTTTACTGTTTACTTTTTATGTAATTTTTGATTTATGGGGTATTTATTTTATTTATAACGATGATACCTACGATATTTAGCGTTTTTGGCGTATTATAATTTATAGTTACAATATGTCAAAAACGCGTTCCGAATTGAGGGACAGATCATATCCACTACTTCACTACAGGTGAATCAGTTTCTGTTTGACTTTTGATTACGAATAGTTGTTGTTGTTACAAATCACAAAGCCCAACTTACTTACGAGTAGGTATACTAGGTACTGTAAACGAACGCACTATTCAATATAGTTTTTTTAGTGAAATATCTTCTGCAAGTAAAACGCAGACATAATTAAATATTGCATTTTGTTTTAGAAATGCAGGGCTTTGATATGAGTATTATGCTGTATGATTTTATTAGACAACTTTCTATGTAGGTACTAAAGTCGCATTCTACTGGCAGAGAGCAATCATACAATCGTCGTTGTGAAGTGGGTAGGGTTTGCAAGATCCGCCAATATTTTGGATCCGGATATTTCGGATATTTCAATTCAACAGATCCGGATATCCGGATCTTTCGGATAATACGGATCCACAAGGTTTTTTTTGGTATAAAGTAGGGAATTGTAAGTTTAAATCAAGAAAAAACGGCTACACCACCGTATACCTGAAAGATTTTAAATAGGTACGCATTACCGAGGTCATAAAGAGTATAAACTTCTTTTTTTATTCAACTTTTTATTTACAACTACAAACTAACCGGCAAAGTGAGAGTTACGTCACTGAAAACTGTCACTTGAATAACAACCAGGGGTAATCAACGTAACGTTCCGAACGCGCGTTAGCTATCGAACTGTCATTTTCCCACATAAAATTTGACATGTAGATCTACCTTACGTGCGTACAATGCGTTACGTGATTGACCACAGCAGGTCAAGTTAACTCCGTATCGTACATATATTTCAATGAGCTCTATGTACCGGAGTTAATTCAATAGGGTTGTAACTAGGTATCAAACCTAGGAGGAGAAATTGACAATGTGATCCGGACGAGGGAAAAGGTGTTTGTCTAGCAGGGGGCATTCCTTTAGGCAAGACTGTGTCTGGATATGGCAAAAACGGTCAACGGGCATTAATATAGCGTACCATGCTAATTATATTACATGATCATATTATAGGTCAAGATACTATAAATTTTAAAAAATATTACAAGTATTAAATGTAGGTATTGTTGCTGCATTTACTTTTTACTTCCTGGGTCAACTATACTTCTTAATTATTTCTATAGGTTTATTTAACTAAACTAATCCCCTTATTCATAAAACTTAAAATAGCTGCTAAATAAAATAATAATAATAAATAAATAATAATAGATAAATAAATATTACGGGACAATCTTACACAAATCAACCTAGGCCCACGGTAAGCTCAATAAGGCTTGTGTTGTGGGTACTAGGCGACGATATATATAATAGATAAATACATATAGATACTTATATACATATATAACATCCATAACTCAGGAACAAATATTCGTGATAAACACACAAATAAATGCCCTGACCGGGATTCGAACCCGGGACCTCCAGCTTCGTAGGCAGAGTCACTACCAACTGGGCTACGGAGGCCGTGAAAATGTGCTTTGTCCACTTCTTACGAACACAAATGTCAAAGTGACAGATAATGACAAACGAATTTTAACGCCATTTTAAATAGTTAAAATAGGCTTTTTGAACGTTTATGAATACGGGCGTAAGTCTTTAGTAGGTAACATTGGATTTATAATAATTACTTTGTGTCTTTGCCTACGGTGAATTAGTGCATTTAAACCAACGCCAACTTTCGCCATGAAACTGCGGCATTTTTACCAGTTTGTAGTATGTAGGTTTAATTAGTTTTTGTGACTAATAAATTAAAAACAAAAATAATCTGGTCTGGGATGATGAAGTGGCGAATAAAAACAGAGATTGAGTTATCTACCATTCGGTTTTCAGCGTGGACTCGGTAAAAACATCATTTTGTAGCCGTATTTTCGGTTTTCATTGTTGTATTTTAAGGATCCGTAATATCCGAAAGATCCGGATCCAAGAGCCTGTAAGATCCGGATCCGAAATTCGGCGGATATCCGGATATTTCGGATATCCGGATATCCGGATTGCAAACCCTAGAAGTGGGTGATTATGGCACTGTTCATAAAAGTAACAATTATAATATTTTAATACGGTTTTATGTAACAAAAAGACACAATAACCTTCTTAATTATTTAAATTTGAAACTACAAGGGTCTTGCTAATTTAAATAAACAAAAAATAAAAAATATATTTGCGGACAAACTTACACAAATCAACCTAGTCCCAAACTAAGCAAAGATTTTACCATGGGTACTTGACGACGATATAGATACTTACATATATAGATAAATAAATACTTAAATACATAGAAAACATCCATGACTCAGGAACAAATATTCGTGCTCATCACACAAATAAATGCCCTTACCGGGATTCGAACCCAGGACCTCTTGCTTCGTAGGCAGGTTCACCACCAACTAAAACACATTTTCACATCTGTTTCAGTAAAATTTTCCTCATAGAAGGTGTGAAGATCAGTATGTGCCGCTCTTGGTGGCAAAATTGTTTCCATCCTGGGCGTAAACACTTGAGTCCTATCGTTGCGCTCAAGATTCAATAAATCGCCCTCGCCGTATATATAAACATCATTTACCTAAACTACTGCCTGCTTTGTACTATTTTGTTCCCAAATGATATATTGTTATGAAATGGGCTGTTTTATTTAATTTAACTGAAATCGCCATCGCGTTGCCAATCACCCCTCCAGTGCGACTCCAGCCTTACTTTATAACGCTACCTCAAATAGATTAACGTAACAAGGCGTGTACCTACATATCAGCTATCCCGTGCCAAGCAACAGAAGCGCAATAAATACTGCATTGAGAACACTACCAGTTTTGTTACCAACGCTAAATACACTTTCTCGACAACTTGTTAGAAAAAAATAAAAGAAATAGATCGACCTATCTGACAACGCTCCTTTTGCGACCGCGTTTGAGCTATTTTTACACTTGAGGAAAACTGGGTTTCAAACTTCGATAACATTCATGGTGTACAGTGTAACTGCCTACACTGCATTTAAAACTTATACGTCAATGTGTGATAAGTAGGTATACCATATCATATCACTAACCGAATCAATCCAAAGTCTACGAGCATCTAATTAATTCGTAGACTTTGGAACCATGCGTTATTTTGGGTGACTTTAACCTAGCCTAAATCAAGGGCTTAAGTAATATTTTTCTTCTTCTTGGCAGTAAGCATTTCTACATACCTACGAGCGTTAAAATCTACTGTTATTTTCTGTTGGATTGTGTTTTAGGGAGCACGTCGATCGCCGTGCTCAACTGCTTTACAAACTCACACGTTTTCACAGCAGCGCGGCGTGACCAAAACGCATGCACTCAAATACGTAATATCTAATCTACTTTGGATTGATTGATACACTCGACTATTTTCAGCCCCCTTCTTTGTCGCATTGCATGTTCTAACATTTAATAATAAAGAATACTACATATATATGTTCTTAAATTCGTGTTTTTTTTTAAATACCCCAGTATCAAGAGGAGTGTACCAGTACGCGGTGCGCTCGCGCCGACTGGGCGCGGCCGCCACCGGCACGCTTGCGCCGTACGCGCACGACTCCACTACTCACACCTACCCGATCCAAAACGACACAACAACACCATCAGCCACTCTCCACCTCGCCTTTCCAACCTAAGAAAAGCTAGCTGATTTTAATTAACCCAGGAGTTAGAATTTGATTCAATAGTGCCGACGTGTTGAGAGGTTGGATAGTTAAACTTAGGCTTGCATGCTCTTGCTCTCATACCGGAACCCGCTTAGACAGTTAATTGGTACAAGTGGGGTCGTCTCATTTATTACTTCTAACTGAGCTTAAACTGCATTTAACTGCAAAAAGCCTCTTGGAAGTAACACTGTTCTATCAATGATGCCGAGGATTCTTTAAATCATAAAGCAAGTAAACTGCCTCTAATAAAGGATTACAATTTCCTTCTAACCTCAATCCTCAATGGCAGCAGCGGGCAATTGCTGGTGTTGCCAGACGAAATTGCGGGGTCATCTGTCGGGCACTAATTGAGACAGTTTAGTCTAAGACACTGGCCGCTCGGCGTCCGTAAATTGCCCGTTTACGGTGAAAGTCGAGACCATGAGCCCAGTGTGGAATGTCAAAGGTCAGTGTTGCTCCCGATATAACGTCATGTCGGCGCAGCGCTCCGGGGCGCTGCTGGCGTCCAGTGGCATTCTTGTTAAGGATACTTCATACTGACTAGAAATATAGCCTAAGAAACATAACATTCCTGCATTGGGGCGTTTTTCAAAAAAAGTGTACAAAACTTCTTTTTTTTCAGAATTCGATATTTTTTGGTTTTTTACTCAGAATCGTTGATATTATTGATCCTCATACAAGAAAAAAAGTGTCCCAGTTTTTACTACCTATGTAATTTTTTTCTTCCAGTGCGTCACTGACCATCATCATTTTCTTGCCCTTATCCCATTTATTTGGGGTCGGCGCAGCATGTCCTTTTCTTCCATACCTCCCTGTCACTCGTCATCTCGTCACTTACTAAAAAATATTTATATTGTCTGAAAATAGTCTGCACTGGCCTCTGTAATATTCAGACGTATTATAAAAGGAAATTGTTGTCAACAGGCATAATATCAGATTTATTGCCCCGAGTTGAGATTCCTATAGTTGACTACGGCATCATGGAAGTGCGTCACTGACCATATAAATAAAAAAAGACTGCACACAAAAATGTGACGATCTGGAATGAAATATTTAGGACACTTTTTTTCTTGTATGAGGATCGATAGTATCAAAGATTCTGAGTAAGAAAAACAAAAAAAAAATATTTTGAAAAAAAAGTTGTTTTGTACACTTTTTTTGACTTGATATATTTTCGATCTTGTGGATAAATAAGGTAAACGTCCGAGTGCTCGACTCTGTACGAGTATATGGCAGGGGCACTCTATGTCAAAGTGACATGGCTTAAATTTGAATGAAGAATAATCCTGATAGTTCGAATTTAAACCATATTGCTTTGACATAAAGTGCCCATGCCATATACTAGTACCTACCGCGTCGATCCCTCGGACGTTTACCTTACTTATACTGTCGAAAGTAAAATTTTCGCTGCAATCGCTAACCTATTTAAAGTAGGAAATACACAAATTTCACTGACATTGATTTGGAAAATGAAGTACCAGTGGCAATGCTATGGAGAGATCGGCAGCTAATACATCACTGCCAGAAATGTAGCTCCAGTGTACCTAGGAACAGGTGAGACGAATTTTGTTTTTCCGTACCTACCTAACATTCCATGCCATTCTTCTAAGAAGATGAGAAAAAAATATTCGCTGCCGGAAATTTATCTCCAGTTAACGACAACCTTCAAAAGAGATACCTACTTACTAAACGATTGCTATGCAACAAATAACAGCTAAAATCCCATTGTCAAATATTTGTTACCTACTTTATTTTTTGAAATTCCAAACGGCATATTTTGTCACACTATCAAAAAACACACTTTTTCGCACTGTATTCCGTAGGTAACTAAAAACGGACTTAAAACGTTAAGAGGTATAATCAGTGGAGTGCAACTGTGAACATACCTTAACATCACAATAATAGCTAGAACTATGGGCAACAAAGTAAATGGCGTTATGATATAGCGTATCAAAACGGGTGTGCCGATTGTACATCAAATCTGATCGAACACTTTGGAAAGGAACTAAAACATGTTTCATTGTATACCTTTACCTACCGACAGTCAAAATATTTTTTTTCTATTATTTTGAATTTACACGAGGTAGCTGAATTAGCCACATGCTTTTCATATTTAAGTATCGATGCGCAGACTAGAGACAATGCGTTATATTTTATTAGTAGGTACTCTCTCAATGGCATCCTGTTCCTACAGGACTCACTATTCATCCTTCCTTGAATACTCCTATATACATAGATTTTTTTAATTATTGAGGTGAAAGTGAACATTATATTATTATGTAGTTTATGTAGATAGCGGCATGACGAGGTCAGAAAATATTTATTTCTCAGCAACTATGACCAATGAAAAAGTAACAAAAGATTCCAGGCTGCTTGTGACTTTTGCTACAGCTTTTCCAGGTCAGTTGCCAACCATCTAATGCGTCTAGTTGCGTTTACGTCATTTTGTGTATCAATCACACACAAGATTGATATCATTTTCTTGCTTGTACAAAATTTTGCACAGAGACAAACCCAAAACAATAGCCAAGACCATAGACAACGGAGTTGGTGCTCCGATACAGCGTGTTCAAAACGGCGCAGTGTCCATACAATCTGATTTACGTGCGCTCTATCCCCTACCCGGTACAATAAAGTACACGGCCACCTTTTTAGGAATGCTAATTCCAACATAGATTTATTCATTGCTGTGTTCTTGGGCAATGGTCTCGGTGAATTATTATAAGTTAGTATTATAGAAGTACAACACGGTTAATAGTCATGTTAAGGGAATTTGTTGTTAGAATCTTTAAAAAATTTACACGATCTGTCATTGTATCAGACGACAAAGTAGATATACCTAATGTATATAAGATTCATTACATTTCATGTTTTATATTTTCTACTCGTCAGTGCTAACTCGATTTAGTGTAGGAATAATTTAGTGTAAACTTACAACCGGCAGTTACATTTCCTATTCGCAGTTCTTCACAACAGCAATATGCCAAATTCGTTATTAATTTAGTGTAAACTTATAACCGGCAGTTACGTTTCCTATTTGCAGTTCTTCACAACAGCAATATGCCAAATTCGTTATTCAGTTGATTCAGTACAGAACTAAATATAAGAACAGTGAAGAATTTTGTTATTTAACAAATGTGGTGCATGCTGTTGTGAAGAATTAAGAATGAGAAGAAACGCTTTTGTATAAAAACGAGGAATACGAAGAATAACGAATGTGGTAAATAGGACTTGTGAAGAGTTGCGAATGGAAAGAAATGCTTTTTTTAAATAGTACGACGGGGCAAACAAGCATACGGCCTGCCTGACGGTAATCAGACGGGTAATCACTTTACGTTCCGAACGCGCGTTAGGACAATTTAACTGTCATTTTTCCATATAAAAAGTGACATTTAGATCTACCTGACGCGCGTACCTACAGTGTGTTACGTGATCGACCTGCAGATACTGTCGTACGCTTCTGTGTATTTCTATTTATTTATCGTATTGCAGTTACACACTGGTACATTCACTGGTATTTGTATCGATGTCGCTGATAGGGTTCCATCAGTGTGCGCTGCGAGATTCAGAAGGAACAGTGCAGTGGAGTGGGTTTCTAGGGTTATTCCTACGCACGTAGAACAACAACGACCGCGGTATTATATGTAAAGTAGCATAATTCACGTAAACTGATAGCATGAATTATGTTAACATTTTCCGGCAAAATTCTCTAAAACAGTTCTTACGCACGTATAATATATTTAAAACATTTTTAACAAATTGCGCGTAAAAAAATGCCCACAAACTAATTGCACACACCTTCATGTCTTTGCAAACACAAATGCCAAGGCAACCATTTTTAATTTTAATTAATTGCACCCGGTTAGTCGTTTAAACATCAAAACGTTTCATTTATTGTTCGGACGTATTTTGCTTGACCATTATTACGAAAGTAAACCAGTCCAGGTAGAACCACGCTTGCATTTGGAGCTTTCCTATTGTTCCGTTGTAATTAGGTCTATTAGTGGCAGATCAATGTATATTGGTGCTGTTATAACAACACTGTTATTAGAGTAAACTCGTTAGCTTATAAACGAGTATAAAATTACGGGACCTCACGCTGCGGCCAATTAAAATGCATGCTTTTCAACGGCGGAGATTTCTCGGTAGAGTAAATACTGCTTATTTAAATCGGCCTTTATTATGTATTTATATTCGTATTAATCATTTGAGATGAATACTAAAAGTGACACATGCTCAATTCAATTACAGTTAGGAATATTTACAGATATTACGATTCATTGATGATTCTCTTTTCATTCACTATCATACTAATATTGTGTGACCCGCAGTACCTAGGATAGGATGAATCAAGTTTAATTTTTTAGGGTTCCGTACTCAAACAGTAAAACGGGACCCTATTACTAAGAATCCCCTGTCCGTCTGTCTGTCTGTCTGTATGTCCATCTGTCATCAGGCTGTATCTCATGAACCGTGATAATTAGACAGTTGAAATTTTCACAGATGATGTATTTCTGTTGCCGCTATAACAACAAATACTAAAAACAGAAAATAATTCATATTAAAAAAAACAATATAGCTACAATCTTTACCTTAAGGATTTTGAGAGCTAGTATTTTAAGGTGTTGGGGTTTAAGGAAGCTCCCATATAACAAACGTGATTTTTTTGCAGTTTTATAGATAATGGTACGGAACCCTTCGTGCGCGAGTCCGACTCGCACTTGGCCGTTTTTTTAGTTATTCACCAAATAAAATAGACTTTTCATTTCTGACATATCTTTCTCACCTGAAAGTTAATCCCGGTTTCTTTGTCAACTGATGCATCGGAGCCCATGGTCCGCTTTGTATATTTTTACTTTATTTTTTATACAACGACGGTGGCAAAAAAGCTAAGCTGTCTAAATGTGATCTTAATACAAAAATCCAGTAGGGATATTATAATTAAAAATAATCCTCTAACGTAGTTTCTTCCCCGTCTCGTGGACCCTTGGATCCTAGAATGCTGCTCAATCATTCTCCGGGCCGAAACTTCTACTCAAGTTTACTGTTTCAAACAATGATCTCACTTTACAGGATGTTTGCAAATGTCCTTATGTACTGGTAAACTGAATGGAGCTAATAGTTTAATTGCAATGCGCAGTTGGGTCGGCTGCGATACGATAAAGATCGGGCAGAGGCAGAGGTCGGTCGCTGTTCCACGTTTTGTTGGACTATTCATCAGGCTTGCATAACTTGGCCATTGCTCATAGTAAAGGCAATACATTATGATATATATTTTAACGTAAAATGTCCACTTATATAGTACTAATACAGCCTGTATGTTTAATATTACCTCAAATTATAACCATACGTAGCGTTTAGTACTAACTATGAACCGATATTGTAAGAAAATTGTAAGTTTGTCGTAACTACCAAAGAGTAATTTTTGAAAATTTATCGAGCAGCAATGTAATGCTTACACTCATTTGACACATGGAAGAAGCGGGTTACTTGTGACAGTTGTGACGTCACATCAGTAAGAAAATGTAGTGATACATTGCGTGCTGAATTATTTTATAAGAAAAAAAAAGTTAGTAGTTGAGAAAAAAATCTTGCAATATCGGTTCATAGCCCTAACACCTACCTCTGGCATATATTTGAGGTAATATTCAAAATACACGCTGTATAGTCCTTTTTTGGTCAAAAATCAATGTCGCTACTCAGCAACCATGTTTACTTGTGGTGGCATCGTAAGGTTAGTGAAAAGGAGGCTGAAGATGTCGCTTATTTGTAACAATCAAGGTTTAAAAGACTCGAGATTCACTTTGGGCCGCACTGCCTTATTTTTTTGCGTTTGAATTTCCGGAGACATACAACCTTATGATAAGAGTATAGTATATGTAGGTAACTACTCCATACATTTGATAACTACTGCCCCGAGAAACAGCGTTAATAAATCATATTTGATTTTAAGGAAGGCCATGTACACCTTACCGTGCAATTTCCTTTCAAAGTATGACCTATGAATACCGCTCTTATTTAACGTCAGTTCGCTCGATGAGTTAATAAATATTACATAGAATTATCCTCCGCCGAGGTCCATAAATAATGGTCCAGTTAATTTTGTACGTGCCTCCGTGCGGTAGAGGTCAAGTAGCATTTTAAATATTGTTCTTATGAAAGTAATTGATTGGTTTCGTTTCTTTGTTTAATGTAATGAGCAGCCGAGCAATGTGTTTTAGTCATACTAGTCCTTGATTTCTAGGCTTTTGAAAGATGAATGTGTTTTGAATTGGCGGGGTATGGTTCGGCACGAACTAAAGCTCTATTATGGTAGTGTAAAACTATATTGCAATTTAAACTTTATCTCATTCAAGCATTACATGTAATAACATTAATTGGAAGTTAGAAGCGGAATGTGATTATTAATTATCTCTCCTGGTCCGGATTAGTAGAAAAACTAACACCTACGCCATGTAAGAGAATTATTATAGCCAGTCGGACGCGGGTGCTTTTGGGATGCTACCGGGATAACAATAATATGGGGGGTTCCTGATTAGGTAGTTAAGAATATGGGAACACGAAATATAATCAAAATTTTGTTCACAACGAAAATATTCTTAAAAGCATTTTAGGGTCTAGTGTACATATTATTATACATGACACACAAACGATGTATTTTTTTTCAGTTTCACCCTGGCGTAGAACATAGTGCGAGTAACATAGTGGTAGATCACACAAAAATATAAATATATATGTTGGTGGTGATGCATAATATAATAATATGAATATAAGCATTCAAGTTATTTACTCCAATGCGATTAGGGTGGGTTTACAGAAGACATTGAAGTAATTGAAACACGGTTGATAGTGAGTGAGTAATATATTGATTAATTCTTAATGATATGTTTCTTTAGGTATTTTAATTGGAAGCCATTTTAAATTTGAATTTCGGTGCCGGGGTGTTGTAACTTCCAATTGAACTTTTATACCTAAGAAAAAAAAGTGTCATTTAGCAACAGCATTTAACTAAGTGTATTAAATGATATACAATGCAAGGTTTTTTTTAAACCTTGTGGTTTTACGAGTATATAGCGACAATTATTAAAGTGTATTAAATCACAGACATAATTATAGTCGACTATCGCCGTCTCCCGAGCTATAAAAGTAAATATTAACCTTATAATGAAAAATTTAAAACGTCCGCGAGAATAAACGCACTAGTGGAAACCACGTGAGGTCAGTCCAGTATTTTGAGTTTAGCGGAAACTTAAAGCCGACTTTTTAAAATAATTATGTTTTGTTTATATAAACTTTATAAATTTCCCTTTTTAAATGTTCACCACGTGTTGTCTCCTTTTATTGCCTTGTGCCATCCTGTATAAAAAATGTTGCCAAGTTAAGTGGATACCTTGGTTCATGAGTCGCAAGACTTCGTGGAAATTCTTGACTCCCATATTTCTATTGTCGATGTGGGGTAAGGCTGGCTGTTCATTGCTTCCAAATGCAGACTCTTTACCAGCAGCATTACAATCTGTGATGTGCCAGTGGAATATGGTATTTAGTTAACAAATTTTAAATTGTCCATGAATGGTATATCGACTGAACTATGAACGAATAAATTGTTATTAGGTAAGGTTTACAATTACTTATAAGAATACGCAGCGGTCACAAGTGTCCCTGCCATGCCAGACACAAGCGAGTATAACGTGTATTTATACAGTGCGTTACCGGCAAGTGGGCTTATTTTAAAGTAGGGTAAATTAACGTAGTAGTTTTTTGACTGGCAACGTACAGCAAAGTAAATTGACAAGTAAGAGTAAATGACAGCTCTTCATAATTTGTTTATTACGAGGACGTCAACAAGATAGATGTCTGATGTCTGTTTAGTTCAGATTTTGGAAATTTTATTGTGAAGTTAATTTACATAATTATGATTTGCTAATATCTTCATGCTAACAACTGCTAACATAATATATAATTGGCCTGCGTGCCAATAACTCACTGTATGTTTATTGTTTACTTACTTTTAATTTGCGGAGCTTTAAATAAAAAATTATACCTACATCAAACTTATTATTTAAATATATTTTTATTTCACAATTAAACTTATATTCAGAGTAATGAAATGACGCATAGTTGCAGCCAAGAGGCAACCGGATGGCTCGCGGTATTTGAGCTCCCGAACTGTTGTGGAACCGCTCTGTGCCATCCGAACTGAGCCAACTTGGACTGAGGCGGAAATGGGAAAATGTATGAAAAAAAAAATTGGCATGAGGCAGCCGAATGTAACAGTGGTATTTCAATCGGTCGCGACATTTTTTTTTAACCGACCCTTCTTCTTCTGCCCCAGTCCAAGTTGGCTTAGTTCGGGTTGCACATGGTGGTTCCACAACACTTCGGGAACTCAGCAAATACCGCGAGCTATCCGGTTGCCTCTCGGATACTGCAACTATATGCGTCATTGCTTTAACTAATAAACAGCTTAAACTTATCTGACGTGATACTCTATGGTGAGCTTAGACGCTTGACGCAACAGGAGCCGTCTCGTCAGAGCGCACCAGATGAGTGTGAAATTATCTGTAACTACCTACTACAGATCAAAACTGCACGGCTATCACAGGACGGCTCGTGAGCTATGTCGCGGCGAGATAATATATCCATCTCTTTCTAATTAGAACGTTTAGAAAAAGACGGATATTCAAGTTTACTATTTAATTGACCGCCACCGCAGCCCGCGTAGGGTTGTCAGATGTTCGGGATTTAGCGGGATTCTCCCGATTTTTTATATGGCCTCCCGACTCCCGACAAAGTAAAAAATCTCCCGAAAAAACCACTTCAATGTAAATATTTAGTTCCGAATTTACGTCAAGCGAAGAAATGTTGTTGATTATAATATTTTTAATACAATTCCTTTAATTTTATTGTATTTTTATTTCTCCCGACCAAAGTCCCAAAATCCCGAAAAAAATATATCTCGTTATTAGGGTCATTCGATCGGGCAAGGCAAGCCTAATCCCGCGTCAGTGTGATTCAGCCCGGCTTGACATTAAACACATCAAAAAAATCAAAATCAAAAAGTGTAGTATAATATTTGGGAGGCTCCATCATAAACAAATAAAAAATAGAACTCACTTAAAATCTTTTCAAGATCCCATAAATCCTTTTTGACTACAGGGAGGTTGGCATCGTCCGAAGTTGAGCTTCTTCCTAACAAATTGTCATACAAAATGTATAAATATTAAAAAGGCATTTTAAAAGTAGGTAGGTAGTGATAAAAAATTATCAGTCAAGTGGCTGAATATCTATCTCATCGATGTCACAAATCTGTAACGTAAAGAAATTTTTATTAATAAGATAATCCTGGCGGAGCATACTTATATCCAATATACACCAACAGGATGAAATAAAAAATTTACCGACAGGATGGGTACGGTAAACGGTTTGGGTAGGTACATAATATATGTATATAAATTATGTTCCGGCCATACAAGTCATAAGTCAGATAGGCGCTTTATATGCCTGTAACCACGTATGGGTCCAGCGCCAAAAGTAAGCCGTAAAAAACAACGTTCGATGTGCCCACGGGAAAGTCTTGTGGAAACTATTTAAAAAAAAACCATCTCTTTATTCTAATATTTACCTCCGACTTCATTTTTTTAATGATTCTTACCATTATAAATATTATAATTCTGGTCCATCTTGGTAGCCAGTTTTTTTTCAAAATCTTCTAGCGCTTGTATAAGATCTTCCATGTACAGGGGCCGTTTTGGGTCACCTATGGAAAGTAATTCAGCTGAAATGCTGGACCATTCTGGACCACACTCGTAATAGTATTTCACAGGATTGATTTTCTGTATATTTTATACTATAAAATATACCGAAACACAGATGATATCGAATTACCTGAAATTATAATAAGGTCAAATTCAAGACATGCTTTACGCATTTTCGTTTGATTTCAATGTGGGCGCTCTCTTGCTCCCTCGTGCGTTGAGATAACGTGTTAGAAAGAGTGCCTAAAATCAATGAAATCAAATCAAAATGCATAACGTACATCGTAATTGACTACCTCATCTCAGGGAATCACAAAAACTCCAGAATTATCTACGAATATTTAATAACAAGCTTCCGCCCGTGACTCCGTCCGCGTGGAACTCGTTTATATCGTAGCTCCATACAAACTTTCACCCCCCATTTCACCCCCGTAGAGGATGATTTTCGGGATAAAAACTATGCCATGTCATGTAAACATGCCGCGGGACTCAAACTAACTCTATGTATACCAATTTTTATCTAAATCGGTTCAGCGGTTTAAGTGTGAAGAGGTAACATACAGACAGACAGACACACTCACTTTCGCATTTATAATATTAGTATGGATATGGATGATAACCTGGTCGATGTGAAAAAAAATCTCTCATACCAGTGGTTGTCATTTTAGTAGTGGTTGGTGTAGTAGTGGGACGAGTGGGCAATAATTGGTTGGACGCACTAGCATTTGCCAACACCGCGTTCTCTACATCATTAAAAGTATTAAGATATTAGTATTATTTAGAAACCTGACCCGGAGGGTTTTGTTAACTAGTTTAATATTTACTATTTCAAATTAATAATAACATTTATGTTTAAAAATAAACATTTACGACTATTTGTTTCTAATACTTGTTAAAAGCTAACAATTAAAATTTTATAGGTACTCAATACTCAATCATTTATTGCATTCCACAATTCACAGGGTATTAGGTAAACTTAAGTTTTAGTCGCTAATCAATAATAATCATTTATATCGTTACATGTCAGTAAACATTAGGTAACTACAAATTAACATCCTTCTTGATTTGCAATCGAGGTATGTGTGAATGAATTAAAAAAAAACCTGCCGACTGTGAGTCGGACTCGCGCACGAAGGGTTCCGTAAGTACCATTATCTATAAAAAACGGCAAAAAAATCACATTTGTTGTATGAAAAACAAACAAATTAAAAATATATATAATTATGTATATATTTTATTCTGTTTTTTTAGTATTTGTTGTTATAGCGGCAACAAAAATACATCATCTCTGAAAATGTCAAATGTCTAACTATCACGGTTCATGAGATACAGCCTGGTGACAGACGGACAGACAGACAGACAGACAGACAAACGGACAGCGGAGTCTTAGTAATAGGGTCCCGTTTTACTCTTTGAGTTCGGAACCCTAAAAAGGGACATCGCACAAAGTTCATGGTACTCTGTCAAATATGCTTAATATAACAGAATCCCATGGTACGAGTTAGCCGTTAAAACACGTATGGTTGGATATTCTTACCAATGTTTGGGTTTTCCCCAGATCGCTCTGAAAAAATAAAAAAATATTAAAGAATAAAAATGCTATTTGTTTTTATTACCCGGGAACCATCGTTCAATTTTACACAATAGACAGATTAGGTATAGGTAATAATGCAAATTCTAGTATTATTCATAATCATCATATCAATGTCCCCCGCCCACTGCCAAGTTTAGCAATTCGGAGGCCTATTACCTTATTACGGTTACCTTAGTTCTGCTGCGGATAACCTCATTTCTGATGCAGTTTCTCTGCGTTATGACTGATGAAGGGTCACGCATAGAAACTCCCAGCATAGCCCTCTCTGTAGTCTCCATTGCCATTTGCGTGACCTTGAGCCTTCTTATGCGCCCAAAGTAAGCGACCACGTTTCGGTGACATAAATGTCAACAAGAATAACAACACAACACACACTACTGATCAAAGATTCTCGTCTTGAGACACTGCGGAATATTAGACGAGAAGATGTGCCATAGCTTCCTGAACGCTGCCCAGCCGAGTCAGATTCGACGATTGACCTCTTTCTCAAAGTTGGACCTACCTAACTGGAAAGTCTGTGCTACAGTCTGTCTGTTAGTTTGTGATGGGTGTTGGTGCTACACGGGGCTTTGACGTGACCTTCGTCTTATCCATGTTCACCCTTAGACCAACTCGCTCGGAGACTTTACTTAGGTAATCGAGCGTCGTACGCAAGCCCTCCATGGCCTCAGCCGAAACGACTTTATCATCAGCAAACCAAAGGTTAGTGATGCACTCACCGTTGATATTAATACCTAGCCTTAGCCTTGAAGACATCCTCCAAGGCAGCGGTGATCAGCTTCGGAGAAATAACGTCGTCTTGCCTGACTCCTCACTGCAGTGGAATAAGTTTCGAGTTCCGGTCCTGCAGGTCGATCACGACGTAACGCATTGTACGTATGTACGTTAGGTAGATCTAAATGTAAATTTTTAGGGTTCCGTACTCAAAGAGTAAAACGGGACCCTATTACTAAGACTTCGCTGTCCGTCCGTCCGTCCGTCTGTCTGTCACCAGGCTGTATCTCAAGAACGGTGATAGCTAGAGAGTTGAAATCTTCACAGATTATGTATTTCTGTTGCCGCTATAACAACAAAATACTAAAAACAAAATAAAATATTTTTTTAAGGGGGGCTCCTATACAACAAACGTGATTTTTTTGCCGTTTTTATAGATAATGGTACGGAACCCTTCGTGCGCGATTCCAACTCGCACTTGGCCGGTTTTATATTTTTTATAAACAAAAAATACCGCTCTGGGAAAACCACGTTTATAATAGCTTCACCCATTAACAAAACATTTTTTATACTCGTAATGCTCGTACTCTTACCTATTAACCGCCGATAAGGCCACTTTTGATGAAAATGTCGATCTCCTCTAAATCTGGGGTTTTTCATGACCTTTAGCTTATTTTTCATCTCGGGTAATTCGTCATAACTCCCCTGAACTTGTATCTCAATCGCATGATTTGGGAAGGCGTCTGTAAAAGTGACGGCGGCGGTCAATAAGTTGAGGGATTTATTTGTAGTAATCAATTATATTGCAATGTCACAACAAAAAAACAAAAATTGACTGAGCTGAAGGCAAGGGCGATAGATTTGCGAGATATGGCTTTTTTTATTACCCCCCGTGGTAAGTACAAAATTCTACTTCTCCCCGTGGCCAGTTAGTGGGATTTTCCGATACACGCCGCAGTGGGTTATTGGTACTTTATATTATGCTGTCTATAAAGTGGTAATACCGCGCCACACAAATATATATGTATACCTACCAGTGGCGGCGCGTGAAACTTTTCGATAGGCAACCCGTAACAAAAATGTTATGAAAAAGTTTAGGATATAATTATGACTATTGGCTTGCTTTAAAATATATTTGAGGCTATCCGACGGGAATAGGCTTGTATGGGCGCTCCGCCACTGAATTACCTATATACTTATTTAGCTTAAGACAGTAAAACATGGTAAAACAAATCAGTACAAACGTCAGATGTGACGCACTCATACAGACACACCTCCTTACAATAAACTTAAGCGCAACTCAGGGTAGTTGGCGTTACATCAGTCCGCGAGCTGCGCATGTGTCGCGTACAACTGGTTTTAAAAGGAGCGCAGTGTGAGGCCTCGGTCTGAAAGCCAGCGGACAGCGGGGCGATGAGCGGTAAGTTCATACATTTGAGCTCAATCTATGAACGCCCGCTCGTCACCCCGCTGCCCGCTGGCTAACCTACAGACTGCGACCCAAAAATATCATATTAGCCGAAAGACGTCCACTGGTGGACATAGGCCTCCCCCAAACAGTGCCAAAGTGACCGGTCCTGCGCCATCCGCATCCAGCGGACTCCCGCGACCTTTTTAATTTTTTTTTTCAATTCAATTATTTATTTGTTTCGGACTAATGACCATAAGTTATTAGTATACAATCACGAATTATGACTACGGTTAGTATTACAAATTAATTTAATCATATAATCCTAATAAAGATGAGATTTAGATGCTCCATCCCCTGGCATAGGGTCCTGCACAATGTAGGGTGTTCCAGTGCCTAGGTAATTGAGCATCCAGCCTCGCAGCCAACGTCCTCAGGATACTGTTACCGCTGCCACACATCCGCCACATTAGTGATGCCGTCCTGCTGCGTATTATTGCGTATAGTAGTCATATGTACGTTCTGCCGCAAACATTCTGGACGCACTACAATATCGCGGCAGCCCCAACAGCATTCTGAAGACGTTGTTATATTGTATGCGCAGGGCGTTATACGACCGCTGGGTGTAACTGGTCCACAGGCTGCAGGTGTAAAATGATTGGCACAATGCCTTAAACAACGTCTTTTTGACGTCCTCATTACACCTAGCGAACCTGCGAGCCAGCATATTTCCCCTCACTGCCAACGCCCTGCGTTCCCTTTCGATATCAAGGTCATCCTTGAGGTCCTCGGTGACCCAGTAACCAAGGTATTTAAAGGTTTTTGTGATCCTGAGTTGCTCTCCACCCAAGATCACCGGCGGCACTGTCTTATAGGATTTTTTCCCCGCTTTGAAAACTATTACCTCACTCTTCCTCCCGTTATACCTTAGCCAATGTTTCACTGAGTACCTCTCGCAGATGTCCAGCAGCTCTTGCAGCCCACTGATGGAAGGGCTCAACAAAACCATATCATCTGCATAACTTATGTTATTGATTGATTTATTGTCAATAGAGCATCCGACATAGGCTTTGTTGAGCTCATCCATCAGACGGTTTACATACAGATTAAATAACCTCGGAGAGGTTAGCCCTCCTTGCCTCACACCACACTCTGACTGGTACTCATCTGAATGCTCATGCCTGCCCATCTGACGGAGTTGATCATCATCTTTACCAGGTCATCAGTCCACCGTGTCCGGCCTACCCATGCCGCGCCTTCCGATACGTGGTCGCCACTCGAGAACCTTTCCACCCTAACGGCCATCGGTTCTACGTGCAATGTGCCCCGCCCACTGCCACTTAAGTTTAGCGATTCGGAGGGCTACATCGGTGACCTTGGTTCCAAATAATACTGCGATCGCCAACCCGCATGCCAAGCGTGGCGATAATGACATATACCCCCCATGGAAGGTAAAACAAGTCTTACGAGACTCTAATTTATTGAGATACCTACTACATTATCTATTTATCAGATCAGCAGAGCCAGTTCTCGTGTTAGACTAGTAGTATTGAAGTAAAAAGTTTTTAAACATACTTGCTAAGTGTTTCAAAGACTTCAGATCGATCACTGAACCTCTAACACTATTCTGCGAACGAAAGTGCTTCTTCACTGAAATGCAATATATAGGTAGGTAGGTACCTAATGATAAATGTCACAATATTTATTTACTTTATGCTGTGCTAACTAGGACTTACATACAAACACAGTTGATTATACGAATACTTTCACCGAATTATAGACAAACACGACAAGCATTTCAAAGTTAACTCTGTGTAAATATTGTGGTGTATAGTATGTATGTAAATACTTTACTGTAAGTACACAAGACATTGGTAAAAATACAGACAAAATAGGTTAAGTTGAGACGAGATCTGGCCCCGTAGCATGGATGGCCTTATCACGCGATAGGTGACAAGATAGACTATCCGTCCCTGGCTGACACCGTTCGATAGAACGAGACGACGCGCCTATCCTGTCACTTATCGCGTGATAACGCCATCCATGCTACGAGGCCAGGAACTAAAAGATTGACAAACTAACACGTGTACAGAGACGTATTTACCTCTATACTAAAAAATTAAATGTAGGCTGCGTTTCAAATACAAAATGATGATGACTGTAGTCATGTTTCATGGAGTTTAAGTGTAGTTTTTTTTCAAAATTAGGAATATTGGGGTGTTTGTATTCGGAATCTGAAGAAAAATAATGAAGTACCCAAATTTGACATTTCCCCTATGTGACCATGGAAAATACGTAGGTTACCTATGTACAGTGGAATATAAAAATGGTAACACAACAATATATCCAAAGGTTTATGTTATGATTTTAATGGATGGGAGAAACATAAAAATAATACTCTGTATGTCACATTGTTCAACTTCCTACCTTCGTAATGTTTTGTGTCAACACATCCATGTAAAACTAGAAAGGTTATCAATATAAACATGTCTAAATTATATTGAATATCATTTTTGCAATAAATTGAACGTGACGCAAAACAATCAATACAATGCTTAGATTGTTTAAAGTCATAAAAATGCAGTTGTTACAATAAAAGCAAATTATAATAGGAAATAAAATTGTGTCAATATATACATACACATGAGTACGTAAAATTGCAATAAATATTTCATTTTAACTTGAAATTCGATCCATTTCGCTCAACTATACCGTTCGTATTTACCTGTCAATATTCGTTTAACTACCCACAGGTAAGCACTACCTATATAGAAGACGAACTATGACCCGCCTTGGAACGGTGGCATACGAGTATTAATATCGTAACTAGAGCATATAAGGGAGGAATCGAAAGATGAAATATTTAAACGGAAAATAAGAGAATTATTACTTGATAAATGCTACTATTCAATTGAGGAGTTCATATGTGATGACCAACTCAAATAGAATTTAGTAAATATTATTTATTTGTGTGTATTGTTTTATATAGCATGTTTAGCACGTAACTATAAATTGCTAATTTTAATTTTTAAAACCAAAAACTACGACATGATTATATGCCAAAAATTATGAGTGGGTAATATGTATGACTTTTAGTTGTAGCTTTAATTTTAAAGGAATACTTGCTGTGCCCTAACAGGGTTCATGTGCTAACCAACCCTAATGTAACATCTATTTTATAACACATGATGATAATGCAATAAATGAATTATGAATTATGAACTATCCATCATAAGTATCATCTCTTGTTGGAGCCCCCCGGTCTCGCGCGCGAAGTTGGCAAGCTGCCCGACGGCATGACCCCTCGTGCCTTGGCGATTTGGACGGCCACTAATCTGGGACGCAACATGCGGGGATATCCTCGCACCGTCACATCTTGCCGCAACCTCGCTGAGAGCGGGCGGGGCGGCTGCAGCGACTGACGCAGCAAAGCGTCACAAATACATGGGTCTCAAAGCATGTGTTTGCTGCCTTTGCAGCCGAGACTCTCGGGCCGTGGAGTCCAGATGCCCACGGCGCTGAGCAAAGAGAATATAATCACTACGTTTTAAGAGGCGGGACTCTCATACTAGCCAATAGAATCAGTTTGCATGGCACATCGATACCAACATGCAAAACATGTACGTCAAAGAACCAACAAACAGCAACAGTACCAACCTAACAGACTAAAATAGTATAGTGGCCTATACGCTTGCTTTTTCTATCGATATCGATAAAATTAACAAGGTTAAAATACAGGCTAATTTGGCAACATTTTTTTATCGAAATTAAGTTAGGTACGAGTCCACATTTAAGTCACATGTACAAGGTTTGACATAAATGTGGACCCGAAATAAAATAAGAAACTCTTTTTACAAATGTAATTATTTATAAACATTGTTCGGTTTCGGTACATTAATTTATACATGACCTCAGACTTTTATTTTATTATTTTGCGATGCCCTGTTGCTGTGCTTTTTTAATACTGTCAGCAGTTGAATCCTCGGCCTGCATCTGAAAATATTTTATAATTAAAATCGAGTTTCAATTTCTTACCTACATCTAAGGTTAAAATCTTGAATAATTAACCGAATCTTACCAAATAAATTACAAAATAATCATTGATATGTCACTAAATTCGTTTAAAAAGTGACTGGACAATTTTTTAAACTATAAAAATCAAATGGATATTGATTTGCACGCACCAGGTATAAGCTGCCTGTGCATCTTAAAATAATCTGTATTTTTAAAGACATATTCCATGCTAGTTCTCACTCAATTCGACTTACTTAACGTAATTATTTGCACTGATAAACAAATAAGCCTGTATAGTTATCGATAGATACAGTACATCTCTAGTTCACAATAAAAATTGAAATAAAATAACTAATTTAGCTTGTTTATAGCCTGCTGCACTCAAATATATCTAAAAATGGCTAAATGAATGCTAACCGGTCTTCATCCACGGGAAATTTCGCCATAAACATCCTTTTTTCGAGATTTTCACGTAGCGCGATTTTCACAAATTTCACATGTAATAAACCGTCTTTTCGGTGGCATTGTCACAAAATATATACACCAAACAGTGTTCGATCACCTTTCACAACTTTCAATTACAAATTAGGAACAAATGAATTAGAAATTAGCAAAAATAAACAAACAGAGACATGAGACGCAATGACAAGCAAAACAACATGACTGACGAGGAATGACCACAGATTAGTAAGATTAGTTGTAGTACAGAAAGAGTACGTTGGCTATTGTTTGCCATGCAATGTCCATATAAAAGTTTTTTTATTCCTAGTTGCGTTACACTGGCGCTGAGTCGAAAGCTCGTCCAGACCACTGACCAAAGAGCTGACTCGTTCCTCACTTAACGGATCAGCATAGCGATCCAGAGGGGGAATGCAGCCAGCCTAATGGGGAGCCCTCCGCAGGGGCTCCACTCCTATATTGTTATCTCCACAAATAAATATACACATTATAAGTTATACATCATTGAAAGACTATGTGTGTGTTATTTAATTCAAATCTTTGATTTGAGCTTCATGGTGGGTCAAGTTAGGATTCCGTTTATTTATGTATTATTTATTTATTTCAGATATGTGGTCCATATTGACAAAAAATAACAGACGCAGACAAAATTACAAAAGTAACAGTTCTAACCCAAACCAAATAAAAGAATATAAGACAAAATAAAATTACAATAAAAATAAATAAATAACTACTCATCGTACGAGTATGTCACACATCCTCTGAGACAATCGAGCCACTGTTTTTGAAAGAGACATTGACGCATTCTGCCTGCAATCATTTTCAGAATGCTGTTGTGACTACCCCTCAGTCGCTGCTGCAGTACCGCGTACTACTTCTTGCCGTCGACGCGCGCACTCACGAACATACCTGACGCGCTGCATCGCCGGGGCAGTCCATCAGCATTCTGAAAGAATTATTGTAGAGGGCGCGCAAGGCCGTGTGTACCTAACATATAGGCTTCCCGTGTAAAATGTTTGGCAGCAGTGTAAAGCGTTTAGCAAATACGGCAGTGCGCAATTATTTCAAAAACCTTAACGAGTTACCCTATCATCATTAGATCATTTGTACAAACTCGTGTGTGCCTGGAATTATTAAATTTAATAAGAGGATCGATAAAGTATTGCGGAACAGGAATTATAGTGTTCGTGGATCTCGATAGTTGTCGTTATTCCGGGCGCACTAATATTGTGCTTATCGGCGCGGCGACGATCGTGCGCGCTGCGCGCATGCGCGTGGCGGGCTGGCGGGTGACGAGCTGCGCCCTGCGCCTACACACACGACGTGCATTTTTGACGAGTTTTCTTTTTTAATAACTTGCACAAAATATGTATAGTTGTAAGTCGTGGGTTTAGGATTTTAACGCTGCTGTGATGAAGTATACATTTTGGATGAAGAAAGTAGAGGGTTGCGACTCCCATGAAAGAAAAGCAAAAGTTCATCATCAGACAAAAAAATGTAGAACTTTCCAGTCAAAATAGTTGAGCGATGGTAATTTCCAAAATGGCGGACAAATTTTAAAAAGTTTGTAGACCGTTAAAGGCGCGTTAAATAGGCCTCCGATTTGGAAAACCCATCGCCACTCTTGTTGTCTTGCTTGGGGAATTCTACAATACAATTTTTTTCATTTCCTGGTCGTGGATACTATTTAAAGTAGCGCCTTGATACAAAGATAAATTAACTTCGATAAAACTACCATATATCTTAAATTGAGACGTTTATATCCAGAATTTTCCATCGTTTACGTGATCTCGGTAGTAGCAAGTTCAAAGCACATTTGCACATAGTTTTGGTTATCAGTGATAGCATAAGGCGCGCGTCGAATATGGTCCAGAATGGCCTGGATCGTGACAAGACGCGACCCCATACAGCTATAAAGACCAGGTTCGAAATATTGATTCTTACAATGTAAAGGTGTTCATTCTAGAAAACCACGAGCACACAAGGAATAACAGTAAAATTATTCCTTAAATACTATGTCGAATCGTATTGCGGACTCGTTAAAAGGTTTTTAATCACATTTGACTGTTAGTTGTGATTGTTAACTGCCTCGTTTTACCTTACTGAACTAATAGAGTATCTGTTTCTTACAGCGCTATAATTTTGGTTAAAAAACGCTCCACTTAAATATATGTATACCTTTTAATTTCCTGTGCACGTACTCGTTTAGCGCCTATTAAAATTTCCCTATACTTAATTCAATCGTTTCAAATTTGTTTTAATAAATAGTTTAATCATTCCACACCATATTTGGACTTGATAAATATGAGCTGACTGCTCTATGTCAATACCGCAGAACTAGGCGGTCGCTACCGACTAATTTAGGGGGATTTCTATGCAAATTTAATTATAGTAAGACCACATAAATGTGGCTTACGTTACCGCCCTTGTGGCTTTGAGAAGAAGTCTACTATTCCTTGACTCGTAGCTATTTTTCATGGTTCGGTTAAGATTGTTCGCCCAGAGACCACTAACGAAGTGCACTATAAACAATTCTATGGAACGATGTTACGATATTAATTTTAATGACAGATTGAAATGTACCATTCAGGTTAAACATACAAGTTTCGTTTAGCTTGTGGTGCTTGGGAAACTTTTCTAGCAGAGATCAACAAGAAAGGTCAATACCTACAGTCACGTGCAATAATATATGATATGAATAGAAATATACCCTCCCTGACAAAGCTATATTTCCAGAGCAGTTAAGACGTAGACGTATCAGATATTTTAGGGCGCTTTGTCGTGGCAGGTTTTTATTCATAAAGATGAATGTAAGTACAACGGGGTCGTACAGGTACCGAACTATAATGAAGAAACCTTTTTCACAGTCCAGATCAAATTGAATCTTATGTCAATGTTAAAATTTATCAGTAGGTAAGTATATGGTTTATGGTCGCGGATGAATAACCCTCACTTATATATGTAAGTACGTTTTGTCTACAGCAATATACTGCTTACGTCTTGTCTAAAATATAGCAAATAAATAAGAAATATTTCATGCACAACACAAACCTTACTGAGCTTACCGTGGGCCTAGGTTGATTTGTGTAAGATTGTCCCGTAATATGTATTATTCATTTATTATGCTATAAATAAGTAATATGTATACAAATGAGTAGATTTTACGTCATTTTAACGCTTGTCAGTTTTAACTGACTACTTACTATATTTTAGTTAAGGAGATTACATGTTATCTAATATGAGACGTTATTTTATGGTAATACATTTAGTTAAGCAACGAATGCAGCCTATTAAGGTACGTGCCAAATAAACTATAGAGGTTAATGCCACTCGTAGCCAACGAAAACTACGACTATAACACGCATACAATTAGCATTAGAAAACTGAAAATACAGACATAAACAACTAAATTACTGTCAGTAGTGCGCCGTGCGTGCAATCGTCGAATAGCAGTTTAGCCTTTTATACAAAATTCAAATTAGAGTATATAAGCCGACTATCGGCTATTGAGTGGGCAATCGCCACTCCGTTTTGGTGCTAGGCCCGCATAGCAATTGACACCATGTAAGTCTAGCCGTTGGCTACGATCGCCCATTAGAGGCCACTTCCTCAACAAAAGAGGCTCCGAGCCCTCCATTCCAACAATTGTATGAGCTATTTACCTTAACTGTAGCGCGGCGCAATCACACTCGCTCCTGTAGGGACTTCGAACGTGCTTGGTATTTCAGAACGGTATAAATATAAAGATGATTGTAAATCACGTAAAAACTGATAAGTCAAATGTAAGATATTTCAACCGGTATAATCTTGTATTTTTGGCTGGTTTCCTTCCTTTTCAGAATAAAAGGAATCAAATACCGAAAAAAATACTTAAAATACTCCGATCAAATTGGAGAAATCATACAAAAAGGCCAGGTCAAAAGTACCCTAAATCGACGAGCATGTATGAGAAATGTTATGAAAGTGAGTGAAGCGAAAGTGGTTTGTCAGGATCGTAGCAAATGGAGATCCGTGATCTCTGCCTACCCCTCTGGGAAAGAGGCGTGATTATATGTATGTATGTACGTAAATACCGAAAACTGATGCTACTTACAAATAAAATTAGTCTTAAACTTATCATCAAGAATTTACGTGACAGTTTTGTGCATGGATACGCGTATGCATCATGGGAGCATCTAAAATACAATAGGTACAAACTTTACAAAAAAACAAACTCATACACAATCGATCATACCAAGTTCATCAGAAACCTTCTGGGATAGTTCGGGATGAGCATAGAGTGATTGACCGTTGGTTCGAACAACCGTTAGTGGTTAGTGGGCTGCAATGTTAATCGCTAACCTCAGATAGATGATGGCATCGAAAGAATAAAAAAATATTAAAATGTAGGTACAATTGCCTATGTGTATAAATTATAGTATATTGTGCTACAAGTACGGTAACATTCTTAAACACAATCTCGCACACAATGTTTTTTATCACATTTACGAGGAAACATATAAATTTTATACGAGATTGTTACTAATCGCAATAAAAACTATAATATGTCAGTCGTCTATTTAGTTGCATTTGACATGGGGCGCGTAAAGAAAGAAAGAAAGAAGGATACATTTATTCACAAACACACAGGATATACACATAAGCAAAACAAAAGCGCGTAAGGCAAAGCAAATACCCTTCGGCATACAGTCATGGTTTAATCACTGTTAAAAATTGTTTACACAGACAGTAATAATTCTGTTAGGTACACATATTTTATTAGTGTAACTACGTTAAAATTTATTTATAAATACTTTTCGTATTTGAGTTAAAACCTCCTTGCTTTATAACTGACGCATGAGTGACAGATATAATTTACCATTACGATATATTTGCCATTACGCCCGTGGTAGTAATATAGGTCATTGTAGCTAGGTATGTATGTCTGCGCGTTATTAAACCCTTCACGAGCAAGTGTAAGTAAAGCAATATAAATAAATTGAAGCATCAAGTACCAAGAAAGTGTGTATGAGGCCGCATTAGCGGGGCAGGAGCGGCCCTCGGGCCTGTTATAACAGCGATAGCGCGTGATGTGCCCATAGCTGGGCAGCGGCCCTCTTGTCATTTTACACTACCTATACCGTTGCTGTCTGTTAACTGTTTCTGTTAAAGATTTTATTAATGGAGCTAATAGCGATTGATAAAATATACGTTCAAACAAAAGTTTTCAGTGATTTAATTCCGTTGTCGCGCGAACACTTTTTACTGTAGTGCCATACCAAGATTTAGGTTCGCGTTTTTCCCGAGAATTTTGGTGTGGCCAAAGTTAGCTAATTTTCAGTTGTACTCATCATAATCCGCATAAACTGCCACTCCTCTTAGATAAACTCTGGTAATAAAAACATAAATTACATGCACATAAGCTATTACAGTATTGGCCACAGGAAAGACGTCTTTTGTTTTTTTTAACCCTGCATGAGTACTTACTTAGTTTAGGTACTTAGTTTTAAAATTTAAGCTTAATATTAATATTGCACAAGGACGAGAAAATTTTACCTATTTGATAATTCACGGTTCAAAGTGTTTCATTTTAAAACTAAAATCCCATTCCAGTCCTATTAAAACCAATTGTCCTTAGCAAGCAAAAAGTCGCTTGCCGCAAAAACTCCGGTAAAAGCTTGCGCTACAGTAAATTAGCATCACAAAAACTATAGAAGCTTAACAATAAGTTAGATGTGTAATGAAATGTAATTTTCTAGAAAATGCCAGTGGTGCCGTTGTTCGGCACGTGCTCGAACAGAAGTGTCCGCGCATCGAGTCGTGACATAACTCACGGGCGGGGCGCGCAATCGCTCCAAATTGCGTACACTTAGCGACTCTTTATAGACCTTTTAAGGTAAAATTCAAGATGATGATCGACACGCTCATAATTAAGATAACTGAGATAGTGGACTCGTGACGTGGAGTGGGTGGTTCCGCTTCCGAGGCCACGGGTGGTCCCGTTTTGACCATTTTAGAGCTTCTGACTCCTAATCGAAGTTTTAGACCATAAATGTCCCAAGTGACTACCAGCTGTGTACGCACATGAGACATAACTTATCTAACTTGGTCTGAAGCAGATTTAAAAGGAAATGATGGGCAGTCAGATAGGAGGTGTTTAAATTTGGATTTGGAATCATCAAGCCGAATTTGGGAGTAAATGAATATTATGTGCCTAAATAAAAACAAAAAGCAACAGTCAGACGAAAGGAACGCAGGTCATACCTACATCCTACATGTATTGAGAAATATAAATAAAAATATAAAATATATAATGTGATGTATAAAAATATTGATATTGCTAGTCAGCAGGAGCTGACTAGCAATATCAATATTTTTTTTTCACATTTTTCTTACAAAACTTCAAACAATGTGGGCTTATCGACAGTGTGGGATATTTGTATCGGAAATTCTTCAAAATTTGCCGTAGGTGTAAATATGTAAATCAATGGATTATGATTATGAAATGTATCTAATATCTGTCAACGCCGACACCCTGTCAAATTAACTTCAGGTTTTTGAAGTGGATACTTCTTTGCTCGCGTTCTTGTATAGGGGTACAGTTCAAAATGTATCACGTGGCTTCCGGAATAACTTTTTGTAGAGAACCCTAATCTAATTTCAAATAATTGTTTGTTACATGTTTTAATCCTTCTTTATTTGCCAGTAGTTCTTAATCACAAAATGTTATTTAGTTTATGTGGCGGACATGAAAATAATGCTGAAATGACCGCCATTTTCAATGTATCGCGAGTCAAATAAGCTACGTCAGTCAATGTTGCCATATATACCGATTTATCTGTACTTATACAGATTTTAGTGAATTAATTCAGATCCATATTTTACGGGTAGGTACAGTTAACAAAGAAGTATCGACTTAAACTTAATTAACGGTTGTATCTCCGACACAACCCGCTTCTTTTATTATGTTTACAAGCTTTCTATTAACTTGCGATGTATGTACTAACTATGTACGTCTGTCACTCATGTTTGTTCGGGTGAAATCTTGCAACTCAATTTTTAAACATATATCTTCAACCGATTGAGTTGATATTTTGGTTAAAGGTAAAGTTTGGATGACAATTCAATATTATGGTACCATCGAGCTGATCTGATGATGGAGACAGAAGGTGGCCATGGGAATTCAGTACTTAACCGACGTAACCCCGTTGAGTATAGGCTCGTTAAATCTTCTCAATGAGAAGTTAATGACAGTATTCAGAAAAGTACAGTCAGTAATAAAAGCTTGTTCCAAAAATAGACATATCAAGGAGGAATGAGACTGCGAATTAAACGTTAAATGTTAGTAACGTGTTCGCGCTAGAATATAAATTCATGCTTTGTGCGGCGTTGTTACGGAGATGACGGCCATAGCTGTTTATCATAAACGTCTATAAATAACTGTTGCTGGCTTTTCTGCATTAGCCTGCACCTCAGGCCTGTACGGTAGCGTCGTGTGTGGCGTTCCCGATACTTTAAATAATATACGACCAGCGGACGATTCTCATATCTCAACGGGAAGTATTTTGCATGCGGCCACCACTTATCTTTTGGAATAATCTGAAAATGGGAGCACACCGGCTATAAACATCCCCTGAACGCCACAATGCACATACAAAATTAAACCTTCACATAGTGTACATAAGAATGGTTTTCTGCTAGGGCTGTCAATTTAGTATGATGTTATAAAGTCATATGCAGTTACGCCAAACGCACAATTTATCGTAAAGTCATAATTGGGTAAAGAAGACCATCTTCAAAGAGTAATGTCGTACATTACGTCGCGAAAGCGTTCTTTATTATTAGATTCGTTTTTTTAAAGGCATGCAAATGCCTGATTTTATACTTATTTACCGTGATATTGTGATTATGCTCGATAATAATTACGAATTATTCAAAAATCATCTTCAGACTAAATGACTGCTATAATGACCCGCATTGAGATATGGGAATAATTTCAACTGTTTTCTTAATTTTTCTTAATTCTTTGACTCGGCCGAAGACTCGCGATACTTGCCTTAAGAGTAGGTATGGATAAATAATAGTTTCATCATCCTCCTAGCGTTATTCCCGGTTGTGCCCCTAAAGGAGCCCGGGGTCCACTTTGACACCTAATCCCAAGTTTTACGAAAGCGACTGCCATCTGACCTTCCAACCCAGAGGGAAAACTAGACCTTATTGGGATTAGACCGGTTTCCTCACGATGTTTTCCTTCACTGAAAAGCTAACAGTAAATATTCCGTACATAAGTTCCGAAAAACTCATTGGTACCTACGAGCCGGGATTCGAACCCACGACCGCCGCTTGACAGCCACATGCCTGAACCACTAGGCTACCGTAGCTACCTAATAATAGTAGTTAGGAAAAGAATACATAAAAAATAAAAATAAACTGTTTATGTCCTTTTATTCATACAGAGTTGCGCGTATATGTACAGTCACGAACTTTAAACATTGAGCCATTTAGAACTCACTTTATACTGGACACTTCAAAGCTTACTATGAAAACCAAAATCAGTTGACACCTAAATGGCTCAACAAGTAAATTCCGTAACTGTACGTACAGTCAGGGGTATTTATATACGCACATAAAAAAGGGCATAAATATCTGTACAGGTCAGTCTATTGTCAATGGCATACAGGCGTGTACAGATATTTATGTCCTTATTTATGTACGTATATTAACCCTGACTGTACCTACCCGCATTAGAGTTCGGAATTTTCACGGCAAAACAAATGACTGTCGCAAATTTTCTAGGGTAAGAAATATTTTTTTATCGATATCGATAGTAAAATAAATAATGGTCCACCAAATAAATGTAATATATTATAAAATACATTAGGTTTGTGTAAAGTTATATCGAAACAGATTCAATTTCTTTTTCAAAATCCACATCAGTACACACAGCAGCACATGCCATTTTATTTGGTTTCTGATAGTGATAAGAGTAGATAGTCATTAATTTTTCGACGTTCTCTGGGAGTAAACGGTTCCGTTTATCACTATAAAGCCATTTATGTACACTGAATGATCGTTCCACTTCACTCGACGTCAAAGGGGCAAATTTGTAAAATTCATTGTAGGCGGTTTGTTGTTCAGGTTTAGTAAGTTTTTCTGCTATTTCTCGTAAATTGTCGTAATCAGGATTTCGGTCTAAAACAGCTTCAAATTTCCGCATCACCGGTAAAAGTTCGCTCCAATTTAAGTAGCAACGAACGGTGTCCAATATTAGGAAAGATTCCGTAAGGGACAAAGTCGAACATTCCAATTGTTTTATTGCAGAGGCTTTATAGCCTCATTTAAGTTATCTTCGTAGTAGTCCCGAATGAAATGTAGTTCTTGTGGTAGTTTTCTCTTTCGGAAACATTTTTTTGCTGTTCTTATGGCTAACGATTCATTAGCAAGTATGGAGACGATACTAAAATATTACGTAACAAACGCGTCCGTTTTCAAGCGTTTTACAAATAATATCTAGACAGTTCGTATTTGAGCACTGTCATATCAATGAACTGACGTTTAATGTCTCAATATAGAGTTTTTTTCATTTTAAGTGTCTGTTATTGTCAATGAGGTGGTAAGCACTGTTACCCTTTTTATCAAGATTCACCGATGAGATAAATACGTACCTAGGAGATAAGAAATTTGTTGTAGCCATATTTTATGATTTTAAAAAAGCATTCGACACCTTGGAAACCGACACTCTTTTAAAGGGCATGGACGAATGTGGTGTGGGGCAGTCGCTGAACTGCTGGGTCCGGGACTACCTCACATCACGTTCATATCGCGTCAAGAAAGGCGACGGTTTAAGCGACGAGATGCGGGTGCGCTGCGGGGTCCCCCAGGGCTCCGTGTGTGGATCTGTGTGCTACCTCATGCACGTTAACAGTATGTGTGGAGTACTGCGTCACTGTTCCGCGCACATGTTTGCAGACGATCTATGCACCCTACTTGCCGGAACCAACCTTTCAGAAACTTGTCGCTTGGTTCAACAGGACATAGACGCGGTCGTTAAATGGTCCCATGATAATGGTATAGTGTTAAATACAGATAAGACAAAATTCCTCATCATTCAATCACCTTATTTGTCAATAGCTGAAACCTCACCACTTATGTATACCCATAGTTTTACTTGTCTTCATAATAGTTTAAATAATTGCCAATGCAAACATATTGAAAAGGAAGACTGTGTTATATATCTTGGCGTCAAGGTTGATGTTACATTTTCCTGGCTACAACATATTAACTATATTTGTAGTAAATTAAGATTACTCCTAGGAAAATTTTACCACCTTAGCTTTAAAGTACCAAGCAATATACTAAAATGTCTGTACTTTGCTATAGTAGACTCGGTGTTGGGATATGCCCTTGATTGCTATGGACTTACATTCAAATATTACATAGACAAACTTGAAGCATTGCAAATTAGATTCTTAAAATTACTCGTAAATAAAAAAACAAAAAACAGTTGCAAGGGCGATTATTCAAAATTATTTAAAATCTGTAAAATACTTCCGGTTAGCCTAAAACATAACCTTTTAAACCTTTTAGCAGTTAACAATCATAGCAATCGAGTACATAGCCCAATACCGATAGAACACAAACATAGCACAAGGTCGGTGTCCGCGGGTAAGTATGAAGTACCTCGGGTTGATAACTATTTTGGAGACCGTACTTTAGCCAAGAGACTTCCGTACTTCTTAAATACTTTACCCGAAGACATCCGACATGAACCAAATAAACATAAATTTAAAAAAGCACTAAAAAACACCTACTGCATACACTTAAGTAACGTTTGCTTATTTTGCAAGCAAGCGTAATCACTAGAGTAAGGATGTTTGGTGGCAAAGGTGAACAAAGAACAAAGGAGACGTTGTTATATATTTTTTTGATTGAATGAATGAATGAATAAATGATTGTTAATGTACAATTAAATTTATTGGTTTGATACAAGTAAATTGATTCATAAAAAATCAATAAAACCATAATATATTGTTGAAATGTATAATGATATACCTACTATTCAAGGTTTTGAATAATTTTTCATTGGAATAAGTTTCAGTATACTACTGATACTTCAGTATCAGTTTCGAATGCATATAATATGCATTCGAAATACCCTGTCTTACTACGTCAATATTAATTCTTGTTTGATTTCACTTGTACTGTACAATGATATAATGATTAGGGTCAGCATTCTCGTGGCACTTTAGCACAAGAAATGTAGTAAATCCGCCGTTATACACTTTTACTCGTATAATTGAACGAATGACTGAATGGTAAAACATTTAATGTAGAATTTCTATTATAACTTATATTACATACCTATTTGACCTGGATGGTTGACCAAAAAGTCCCGGCAACGAACTCTTATATAATTGACGTTATTATTCTATCGTTCTCGACACATAAATGGATTTTTCACAAGTCGAGAAACCGTATAACGCCAGCTAATATGGAACAAATTGCCATAGTATATGATTTTCATAATCTTGACAACCGTTTAACATCAGAAGAAGATAATGTGCAAGATTTTGAAAATTTAATTCCAGTCGCAAGTTGTTCAAGCTCTTGAAAACATTAAACAGTTTAGCAAAGAAGTAAAATTTATTTAAATTGTATAGTATAAAATCATCATTGTAAACCGTATTGCATTGCAGTTGTCGTCAAAAATTATGTTAATTTGTGTAACTAGTAAAATATGCGATGTTTCAACAAACCTAAATTGTTTACTCTATACACGTTCATACAATAAAACGCAAAGGTGATATCTTATTGGCCGGCACTGCAATATAGATTTATTGTTCAGTTATTCATTTATTCAAATAAAAAAATATACAATGACGACTCCACTGCATTACTTGTGCTAAACTGCCACCAGAATCCTAACCCTAGTAATCACACTTATATTTATAATAAGATTAATAAGTTAGCATTTAAGTATGAAATAGGATGAAAAACGATGTTATTATTATGTTATGTATATTAAGCATAAAAAAAACTTACCTGCAGGCAAACTTTTTAAACAGTTTTGCAGGGACATGTTTTAGAATAAGTTTTTTTATATCTTTGGTTAATAAATAAAAATAAATACAATAGTCGCTATATTCCACCTCTTTACTACTCAACTTCGGCAAAGGACGGGTTATTCAATATTTTCATTAAAAACAAGATGTCGTTAAGGCTTAAAAAATAACTTTTACACTGAATAATCTGTGAATTACTGTATTTTTTTTGCATATTATTTTAAATTATAAAATATTCAATAGTAATTAATTCTCGATACCTATCGATGAAAAATTATTTCTTACCCTGGTAAATTTGCGACAGTCTTTTGTTTTGCCGTGAAAATTCCGAACACTGCGCATTACATATTATTCTGATATTAAAAAGTTGTGAGGTGAAGCAAAACATCGTGAGAAAACCGTTCTAATCCCAATAAGGTCTAGTTTTCCCTCTGGGTTGGAAGGTCAGATGGCAGTCACTTTCGTAAAAACTAGTGCATATGCCAAATCTTGAGATTAGGTGTCAAAGCGGACCCCGGGCTCCTTTAGGGCACAACCAGGAATATCGTACGGAAGTAAAAAATGCAGAGTATTACCAAGGGACAGGTTAATAATTCTTAATAACAATAAAAAACCAACTAGAAGAGAAAATCCGCAAAAAAAAATATTGTTTTTGAAAAATGGCTACAAAAATTACGAATATTAAAAGAAAAACACAATTTTCTGAAAAAAACGCATATTTAGTTACCATTTTTTTTGCTTAGTATTAAACCTCACTTAATGCCGATTCTAAAACCGTTTTTAAACTGTCTCAGACTTTGAAAAATACCACGCTAATGGGTACGTAAATCAAACCATAATTTTATTAATTTTAATCCTCTTAAAATCCTAAAACGCCGCGGTACCGGTGTTGTGTTTGACTTTATTATTTAAAATCTGCCTGTATTTTTTTGGTTTTTGTATATCCAAGGAAAAGGAAAGTGAAATTCCGAAATGGGAAGGGAAAAGCGGAGGGTATTTTTTGTCAGAGAGATCGCGCACTCGATGCGGGGGGTGTATGTCCGCGTGGGCTCGCCCTTCGGGCCTTCGGCCCTCGGGCTCGCGTAGAGAGCGTGCTCTGAAGGGACGCTTCGGGCCTTCGGCTCTACGCGGAGCTCGGCCTTCGGCCTTCGCCTGCCACGAAGCTCACCTTCGGGCCTTCGGCCCTCAGGTTCGCTTTTAACACACTCGGGGGTTAGTGAGTGGTAGCACTACCTTAAACTCCCGCAGCTCGGCCTACGGCCTCGCAGGACGCTTCGGGCCTTCGGCCTTACGCGGAGCTCGGCCTTCGGCCTTATCGTCGCTCGGCCTTCGGCCTTCGCCTACTACGAAAGACACTCGGGGGCATAGACGCACAGTCCTATACTCCCGCAGCTCGGCCTTCGGCCTTCGCGTGCCTCGAAGCTCACCTTCGGGCCTTCGGCCCTCAGGTTCGCTTGTAAGACACTCGGGCCAAGGAATAGAAGCCAAGCCTTAAGCTCCCGCAGCTCGGCCTACGGCCTCGCAAATTTGTTTTGCCCGTACCGTCCGCCATTTTGGATTTTTTCCAATTTTTTTTTTCTTTTTACAACTCTTGGGCCCCTCAATCTCGGCGCGCTGCGACCAATTTGAAATTTCAAAAAAAAAAAAGTTTTTTTTTTTCGGCCAAAAAAAATGCGGTTGTACTCCCCTTGGGAACCTTTATGACATTTGGTCGAGACCCCTATTCAAAAGTCGAGCGGTTTGGCCGGAAAAAAAAAAACAAAAAAATTCCCCATACAACATTTTTTTTAGAGCTAAAAAAAAAAAAAATTTTTCAGAATCTAGAGCCCTACAGAATCCCGCTAGCCAAATTTCAAAGCTCTAGGACCATTTTGAAAAAAAATTAAAAAAAAAAACTTCGTTTTTTTTTATTTTTTTTCCGCCAACAAAAACTGCACGCAGTTCTCTATGACATTTGGTCGAGCACTCCTAACCTAGCTGTTACCGTTTAGCCGGGCAGTAGAGCAATTTTTTACTTAGAGCCAAATCCGAAGAAGTCAGATTTTTCTGGTAGTAACCTCGCCGACCTCTATACACCCATATCAAAACCTAACCCCCACCATGACTCCTTCCCGGAGATCAATTGTGTCAGGAGAAAACGAGGCACGCGAAGGCCGTAGGCCGAGCTGCGGGAGTATAGGACTGTGCGTCTATGCCCCCGAGTGTCATTCGTAGTAGGCGAAGGCCGAAGGCCGAGCTCCGCGTAGGGCCGAAGGCCCGAAGCGTCCTGCGAGGCCGTAGGCCGAGCTGCGGGAGTTTAAGGTTGTGCTACCACTCACTAACCCCCGAGTGTGTTAAAAGCGAACCTGAGGGCCGAAGGCCCGAAGGTGAGCTTCGTGGCAGGCGAAGGCCGAAGGCCGAGCTCCGCGTAGGGCCGAAGGCCCGAAGCGTCCCTTCAAAGCGCGCTTGCGGAAACCCTACACCCCCCAAGTGTCTTTAAGCGAACCTGAGGGCCGAAGGCCCGAAGGTGAGCTTCCAGGTACGCGAAGGCCGAAGGCCGAGCTCCGCGTAGGGCCGAAGGCCCGAAGCGTCCCTTCAGAGCACGCTCTCTACGCGAGCCCGAGGGCCGAAGGCCCGAAGGGCGAGCCCACGCGGACACACACCCCCCGCATCGAGTGCGCGATCTCTCTGACAAAAAATACCCTCCGCTTTTCCCTTCCCATAGCGGAATTTCACTTTCCTTTTCCTTGGATATACAAAAACCAAAAAAATACAGGCAGATTTTGAATAATAAAGTCAAACACAACACCGGTACCGCGGCGTTTTAGGATTTTAAGAGGATTAAAATTAATAAAATTATGGTTTGATTTACGTACCCATTAGCGTGGTATTTTTCAAAGTCTGAGACAGTTTAAAAACGGTTTTAGAATCGGCATTAAGTGAGGATTAATACTAAGTACGTAATTTGTTATTTCCACCTAAAACCCAATAACACCCTTCAACTACCTGTGAACAAACGGTCATTAAGGATTTTAAGGTGGTTCGATTGCCATACAAAGCGTTATTTGACATTCGCAGGCTAACGGCGTGATATTTTAAGAAACTTATGTACCAAACTTTCATCAATTGGCTTCCCATTTGCGCCAAATTCCCCCTTTCCTAGAATAAACTTGTATAAACTAGATTAATTTGAGAAAAATAGTTTTCCCAAAATATCACGTGACAAACCAATTTCTCAAATTAATCTAGTTTATGTAAGTTTATTCTAGGAAAGGGGAAATTTAGCGCAAATGGGAAGCCAATTTATGAAAGTTTGTTACATAAGTTTCTTAAAATATCACGCCGTTAGCCTACGAATGTCAAATAACGTTTTGTATGGCAATCGAACCCCCTTAAGAGGATTAAAATTAATAAAATTATGGTTTGATTTACGTACCCATTTGCGTGGTATTTTTCAAAGTCTGAGACAGTTTAAAAACGGTTTTAGAATCGGCATTAAGTGAGGTTTAATACTAAGCAAAAAAAATGGTAACTAAATCTGCGTTTTTTTCAGAAAATTGTGTTTTTCTTGTAAAATTCGTAATTTTTGTAGCCATTTTTCAAAAACAATAATTTTTTTGCGGATTTTCTCTTCTAGTTGGTTTTTTATTGTTATTAAGAATTATTAACCGGTCCCTTGGTAATACTCTGCATTTTTTATTTTCATTTTAGGACCATTGGATCAAAAGTTATACCGTCTGAATTAGGTGTATTACCCGAGTTTTTACAAAAAAATTCAAAATTCTGTAAAAAAAAAATGACTAGAAAAAAAAAAAAACACCGTTTCACCGATGAAATTGGCTGAAATTTTTCTCCTTTTATTATGTACAGTTTATGAAATTCCACCCTGTATTATCTAGTTATTAAAGGATATTTTGTGCGAGTGCAGAGACACCTAATAACGGAGACGATTAAGCAGGTGATCCCAAGTAGGTAATTGCTATACCTAAAGGCAAGCGAACGACGATGGTGATGAAACATACTAAGTAACAGAAACTAGGCTTGCGAAAATTTCTCATTTGTGTTGATTTTTGTTTCAATAATAACAATGCGTACAATTATTTTAGTACATTAAGATGAGGTTTAGTTAGTACAAATAAACTACTACCTAAGGTACCAGTATAGGTCCGGCAGTCGTATTAATAACACCATCCTGAGTAACGGCCTGCGCCGCGCCGTTGTCGGGTTGTCCGTCCGCGACACGGTTGATTTAGATGTCCTGCGCAGCTTCCGCTGCGTATGCCAGGAATTCTACAATTTATACCTACACTAGAGTGTAGACTGAGCAAGATGTTTATAGCCGCCAATTACCACAGTCTAGCCTAGTTTAATTGTCTGAGAGTTGCCTTACGTTAGAGCTCTCTATAGGAAACGAACGAAATATTTTCGGCACGGTGCTGTATGTGGTAAAGTCAAAGTAAAACGTTAGTGAATGAGATATTCGTTTTGAAAACTGGCGTGATTTTGATATCACTGGCTAGCTATATATTGGGCATGAAATTACGAATTATAAGAAAAGTATACAAGGTTTATACGTGTCTCTAATCTAATCGAATGTGTACCAAATGAACTGAAATTTCTTACACTTGATTTTGACTCAATCGAACCAATTTAAAAATAAGATTACAAGAATAATAAAATACATTTTTATCATTATAATTTGATTTACCTACCTAACTTTTTAGAAATACTATACGGCAAGCAAACATAACACTTTAAACTCTCGCGCTTTGCACACATATTCAAATTATTGTTTGTACTTTTGGTAGCCCGGTAGTACTTAGTAGGTATTTCCTGATTAATATGTACCGTATCTGCACTACAGTGTCACTTTGTAATATTGAAAAATAATGTGTGTAAATAAATTGAAAATTAAAAAAAAACCTGTAAAGCGACACTGGTAATTTTGCGCGTGCCTACCCCACCAAACCTGATGGGTAAGCACGCCTGGGTCCAACACTGCTCGCTGAGCTGTATATTCAGATTTGATTCGAGGCTAGATTTAATCAAGAAGCCAATAGGTAACAAGGAATGTTGGTGTTTAAAAAAGGACCAGAGCGAAGCAGATACGTAAATTTCGGCACGAAAAGGCAAAATTTTAAGATCGTTAAAAAGCGTAGTGCGAATTTATTAAAAGTTGGCGCTCGCTCGGCGCAGTTTTTGAATTTTGATATCGCGTTTGTGATGGTATTGGGGACGGCTTCCTCAAATATTGGTGACCCTAGAAGGCTGAGGGACTCCTTGTCGATCACTTTAATATTAGGAGTGGCTGCTCTGAATTTCTGAACGACATCTGCTTGGTTATAATTCACAAATAATTCGCACTTGTTAAACTTGTTTTTAATGTCCAAAAGGCCTGCGAGTACTGTATTCGCATCTTCTTCGAGGGTCCCATCATCCAAATACTATACGTTGAATTTTGATTTAAAATTTTGAATTATCGGATTGATTGCTAAACTGAAGATGGCTAGACCCAGAGGGTCACCCTGCTGATAGCCAACTTCTGAGGAAAGTTTGTTGTGTTGTAAATTTATTTTGAAGGATACGGGTAACAGTGTAATAGACAATTATATAATTCCGGAATGTGATTTCTGTATATATTTAGTCACAATGTTAGTTAATATCATAAAACCCGTAATATGACCCGCTACATTAAAAGAAGCAGATCTATCTCTAATAATGTACCGTCCGCCGTTAAGTGGTCGAGTTAAACACATTATGACCACAGCAGCTTTTCTAATTAAGATGTGAGGCAAATCTAGTCCAATAACTAAAAAACTAGCCAGAGCCTTAAAAGAGGGAGTAAACTGATTATTATGCATGCGCCCATGCGGGCTGGGCAATGCACTAAGTAGGTACCCAGTCGCCAATGACGGCGTTGTAGAATATCATGGTGACGTGACGGAAATGTTAAATCCATACTGTATCTCAAGTGAGGCAACTAAGTATATCGACAGCCCGATTTGACCATACTGGAATAATGTCTTCGGTTCTAGGAAAGAACTAATTAAGTTGGCACTAACTTGGTAAACGCGTGCACAATTTGAGGACCACTATAGTTGATTGATAGTTGACCCTCCCTACGAAACTGGCGGTTTCGGGTTCGAATCCCGGTAAGGGATTTGTGTAATAAATATGAATATTTCTTCCTGGGTCTTGGATGTTTTCTTTGTATTTCAATATGGATTCATCGTAAAAAGTACATCGTCACCTAGTAGGTACCCATTGTGCAAGGTTTTTAGGGTTCGTAGCCAAATGGTAAAAAACGGAACCCTTATAGATTCGTCATGTCTGTCTGTCTGTCTGTCCGTCTGTATGTCACAGCCACTTTTTTCCGAAACTATAATAGCTATACTGTTGAAACATGATAAGTAGATGTATTCTGTGAACCGCATTAAGATTTTCACACAAAAATCGAAAAAAAACATTAAGTTTTAGGGGTTATAATCAGAAATGAAACTCAAAAAAAAAAAATTCATCAAACCCATACGTGTGGGGTATTTATGGATAGGTCTTTAAAAATGACATTGAGGTTTCTAATATCATTTTTTTCTAAACTGAATAGTTTGCGCGAGAGACACTTCCAAAGTGGTAAAATGTGTGTCCCTCCACCCCCCTGTAACTTCTAAAATAAGAGAATGATAAAACTAAAAAAAATATATGATGTACATTACCGAAAATTGGTTTGAATGAGATCTAGTAAGTAGTTTTTTTTTAATACGTCATAGATCGTAAACCGCAATTTATTTTACGGAACCCTTCATGTGCGAGTCCGACTCGCACTTGGCCGCTTTTTTAGTTAGGGACTAGGTCGATTTGTGTGACAATACTCTAGGTAGGTACAATACCTGTAGGTGTCTATATCGTCGACTGTGCGCATGTCAGATTTGTCAGGTGCTCTTGGGGGCTATTAGAGCTTGGATTTAAGTGTATTAATTTAAGTAAGTAGGTTTTCCAAATGCAGTATTATTTGTAATATTTATAATAGCAATAGCACAATCAGAAATAATAACTATAAAAGGAAATAAAAAGGCTACGTGGCGTAGGTATTAAAACAATTTACCATAGTTCATCAAATTTGGCAGAAATGAACACTCCTAACTGAAATATTTTATTATATGTACGGATTTTTATTTATGTACGGAATGTCATTTGATCTTTACCGTTAGCTTTTCCGGCATACATTTGCGAAAAAAATCAAAGGTGTATGTGAAGTCCGCAACCCACACTGGGCCAGCGTGGGGACTACTTACTGCCCGTTCCCTCTTATTCATCTCTCGTGCCCAGAAGTGGGACGTGTATATATAGGCTGAATTATTTTAATCGAAATAGTTTAGATCCGCAAAGTTCTTGTAGAAATACGTATCAATTACATAACCCAAGAAACGTATTATACTGCAAGTAACTTGGATAATACCTCGTTACATGTCGGAGGCTGTTTATAGATATGTTTTATGGGTACTAATAGTTAAGGACAGTGAATCCTGATCCACCGTTATACAGTTCACACTAGTACGGGGATCAGTTGAAGCTTACTTGGCTCATACTTAGTTACCTTCTTGTATTAATATTAAAATGTAAGCATAACTATGTACACGTATTACTTTAATAAACGTTGTTTGTTTGTTTGTGTTTGTTTGTTTAAACGGTAGGACGACAGGGCGCGTGCAAAAATTACAGCGCTCGCACCTCGGCGAAATGTAAATTAGGTGCAACGGTACTATACGACCACAACACATAAATATGCAGAAACTGCAGTGGACCGCATCCGAATCTGTTTTGGCCGGCTTTGAAATGGATTTTTGACAAGACTAAGGCCCCTTCCGCATTTTCCTGTGCAGTATCAGTAAATCCTGAAACACACAGACAGTTAATATCAAGTTTACTATTAAACGCCACCGCAGGCCGTGCCAGTGCATTTCAGGCTTAAGAAGTTAGCTGTCAGTGTCAAGTCAGTAGGTACCTGCGCGTTTCCGCACCGCACCGCTTCCACGCGCTATAACCACTGCGCTGATAATAATATTGACAGTTTACCGACAAGTAAAGAAATCTGGGCGACATCAGTGAGCTCTAGGTAAAGTAAAAAATACCTCAGCTGTATATGATCTGTATGATGTGATGTCTGTCGTCCGCATTTAAAATACAGATTCCGCCCCGTCAAATGCGGAAGTGGCCTTAAATTAGTAAAGAATGTCTCCAGAAAAGGACCTGACCTTAGAACAGAGTGCCTAGACTTTTTTTTTCTTTCAATGAGCTTGTAATTAGGTATAATATCAGCAACATGTTATAGAATAAAAAAGTAAACATGATAGTTACGAACATGCTAAATGTTCGTAATTATCATGCCATTACCAAATTATGAGTACTTACTTACTTAGTTACTTAGTGCCGACACCAAATTTCCGAATTAGGCCCCAAAGTGGACCCCGCCGGGCTTCTTTAGGACACAACCAAAAAAACTAGATGGGTGATTGTGATGTGAGTAGGTAGTCACTTTGTTTGAAATGAAGCTTCTACATTGAGTTAAGCTGTGGTATTAAGTACAGGCATGGAGTTACAGTCGTTTAAACTCCTAAGTTGCAGGCACGATGTTACATTTTCTACGTAAGCGTTTTATTATAACAATATGACTTCATTATGTTACTATGTAACATAAAATCGTACGAAATTGAACAACTTTTCTTGAAAACGCCTTACTATCTCCCAACCAAATTAGTGCGTTGGAGTTGCGTTTAGATTATGAAAATGTTGTACGAAATGAATAAATTCAACATTAGATTTCGTCACAAATCAATACCTACTTTCACGCTTTAACAAAGACAACGGTGTGTCACATACCCTGGAGTTTGAAGCATCCAGAGGTGATTTTAATATAAATGCAAAAGTTACTCTTGATTTTTACGCTTAAACCACGATTGTGATGAATTTGGTTGGGAGAATGACTTCCGGGGAATGCCAGTTGGAGGATGAAATGAGGCGATGGGAGTAATACCCGGACAGATTTGCGCACTCAGCTTGTATTGAAGTCAAAAATCACATTAGTTAGAGATCTGGAACCTACAAATAGCTGGACAAAATTTAAATGCCTAATATTTAATCATGTAAAAATCTGCTTAAACCTACCTGATTGCTGGATTAATGAAAACCATTAAGTAGAGAGTGGGTTTGAAAACCTTAATTGAAAATGAAAAAAATATATTTAGGTACATTTTAAGATGTAAGCCCAGTCAATTTTGAAATTAACGAATTAGAATACACTGTCAACTCATAAGATAAACGCTTAAAAAACAAGAACAAAACAAGTGGCAGCCCATTAGGAATGCAAATCTAGGGTTGACACCACGAGCACTGTCGTGTTTTACCAGCGAGACACAATCGCAAGCGCATCGGCCGCAGTTGGCACGAGAGGTGTTGCGGTGACCCGCCCTAATGAAGCGATAAAGCAGCCCTAACTGCCCTGCCATCTGTCGAAACAATCTGAGTTTACACTGCTTTAATACTAATTTAAATGGCTCTGCTTTTCCAAAAGACGAAATCGTAGGTCTATTTGTGTGTGAATGCTGAATGCGATCCCGTGCACCTCCACAAGGTGAAGCCGGCACTCGTTGGCATTTTGTGGTTAATCAGCCACACATATACGAGTATATACCCGCCCTGGTTCTGGCAGGATAGGAAAATGCGTATCCTTAACTTAAATGAAACTTAAAATTTTCGGGATTTTTACGTGTAATTAAGTTATTACTCTACGCCTAATGCGATATTTATTAACCGTTAAACCGTTAGTCTGAAATGATCTGAATAAAGGTCAATAAAGGAAAATGAATATCGAGTTTGACCCGTGTGAAGTAATAATTTAATTATATTTAAAAATAAGTCTATTTGTGCGCGCTTCTCATCCCAATCACATGTTGAAACGCGAAGGAACCAAATTGCCTTTTGATTTCTCCTCGAAGTAGTATGTACAATTATATTTACGTCGACGTATTTTGATGGGACTTGAATTGCATTAGATTAATAATAATAAGCATAAATAATCCAACCCAGCCTACCAACAAATTCAGAAGAGACCAATTGACATTCAATCTCGTCTTTCACTGGAACACCAAATAGTCAAAAGTAACAAATATGGTTCCAGTTTTTATAACAGTTCTTTATTATTAAGTCTGTACCTGTTTTCATTTGGTTTTGAATGTAGGTGTATTGTTTATCGTAGCCGTGTTTTCGTACACCTTATCACGTCTCTGGTGAACAAGCAGTCTATACGGGATTTAGTAACCAACATATATATTTTTTGTATAAGTATACTACAATAGATTAGCAGCAACATACCTACTCGTTAAGGCTTGTGTATGTAACAATGAGAATCTGCAAAGCTCTTGCGTCGTGACCGAGGAGCGGAGCAGCGGAGGCTTAGTTAGGAAGACGCCAACTAACGGGCGCTCCCTGACGAACAGGTGCTGTACTGTCGTGCATGCAAGTCTACGGGGATTTATGAGCATAAATACTAATTAGGGGACAATTTTACACAAATTGAACCGCCCCATAGTTTCAATAAGGCTTGTGTTATGGGTACTAGACGACGATATCATCATCATATCAGCCGAAAGGCGTCCACTGCTGGACAAAGGCCTCCCCCAAAGAGTGCCAAAGTGACTGGTCCTGCGCCACCCGCATCCAGCGGATATCCGCGACCAGGTCATCAGTCCACCTTGTCGCGCCTTCCTGTACGACGACGACGACGACGAGACGACGATATATTTAATAGATATAAATACTTACATACATAGAAAATGTCCAAGACTCAGAAACAAATTGCCACTAACGAGATTTGAACCCAGGACCTTCAACTTCGTAGGCAGTGTCTCTCTACCTCTATACCCACTAGGCTAACCGGTCGTCAAACATATTGAACACAGTGAAGAGTTTGCTAGTAAGAGTTTTCTTAGGATTTTCTCATAGGGATTAAGGTAAAGCATAAAGGTAAGTAAGCTGTGCTGAGTCACTATACATTCATTTTTAGGTGACTTAATTTCAATACGTGGTACGTTTTCAGTACCCTACCCGTACCCTTATTTATATACTGCACCAGTATAATTCTGACATGTAAGAAAATTTGGAGGACTCTCGGTGAAGTAGAAAATACCGCATGCAGATTCCGCCTGGCTAGCTAATCTTGATAATATGGTACCTAGGTAGCATTTTTATTACGTAAGGTACCATTTTTCGTTTGTTCGTTTGTAGGTAACTATTTTCTTTCATAGGTGATCAAACCGACTATTTGGTGCAAAGAAGGAATAAAAACACATTACGTAGACCTTCTACGACTTCTACAAAATCTTCGACCTCTATGCGATGCGATTATTAACTGAGCCACCGAAATTATAGCAACTTTACACAACAATTCTAGTGTCTACGAGATCGATTTCGTGAGATTATACGGAATTTCGAACGTAGCTCTTTACCGCCGCGTAATTGAGATGGATCTTGATGTTACTAAGAGTAAGGTCCCTTAGGTCGCAAGTTTGTTACACGGCACACGCAACTAATAGTATCAATCTCTTTTAATGTTGTTTTGCAATTATAAATTGCAAATATAGACGTTTGGAACTTAGTTTTGGGTATGTTTGGGTGATGTTCTGGCGTTTACACATACGCACAAGCATTTAATTGAATAGTAAGAATACATTGTGACGTCGGCGAAGTCATAACCAAACTCAAATGGAGTTGGGCAGGACATATTGCCAGGCAGCGTGACGGTAGGTGGACCAAAACGTTAACGGATTGGTGGTCAGGAAAAAGAAGCGTTGGTCGTCCACCAGCTCGATGGGTTGATGACATAAAAAAGACCGCGGGTCATTTCTGGATGAGACGAGACTAGCACGGGACCGGGATAAGTGGCGTACGCGAAGAGAGGCTTATGCTCAGCAGTGGGCGATTACAGGCTGAAAATGATGATGATGATGATGATGATTACAATAGTAGGACGTATACCTACGAATGTATATTGTTTTCATACCGTGTTATTAAAATTCTATTCCTCTACATATAACATAATAAATCTATTAAAATATAAATAAGTATTTATATCTGCAGAGACAGAGTAGGTAGGTACGTTTATCAGCATGCAACTACGCAAAAAAAGACGGTAATGTTTTTCACGCGAAGTTACAGGAATGTATGTAGGTATATATTGTACTTATGTGTTTATTTATTTCAAAGGTGTATGTGAAGTCCCCAACCCGCACTGGGCCAGCGTGGGGACTACTGCCCGTTCCCTCTTATCCATGAGAGGAGGCCTGTGCCCAGCAGTGGGACGTGTATAGGCTGATAATAATGATGATTTACACTTTAGTGCACGACAGTCTGAATCCCCGGACGTATTTAATGGCGGGAAGTTGAGCACAAATTAAAACGACCGTCCACCGGCCGTCTCCATTCGTTTGCATATTTTACCCCGTTTTTAGTGAAAGTTATAATTTAATCTAGGTTTTGTTAGCCAGGAAAACGGAGTCGGTAGATTTTATATGTAAATAAACTGAAAAAAGGCATTTCCAAACAGAATATTTTATTTTGTGTCTCCAATTTGGTTATCTAACCAAATTGGAGACACAAAATAAAAATAAAATGCAGTTATAATTATTACCAGGCATTACACTATCCGCCTATAGTTAATACCTGAAAATTTCACACAGCGCTGTATGATTGCGCGTGATATTTATTTATTATTAAATAGTAGCGGCTGCTAATGAAAATTATAAATTTACATATAATATGTATATATTGGCTGCGTATGCCAGCCGGTCGCTGGTTCGATGCCTTCACTTCTTTACGCCGTTGACTTTGCAAGGTAAAGTTCGTTTGGACCTACCATTTCGCACAAGGGACAAAGTTTACTATAAAACTTAATTTTTATGGGTACCAATGTTAAAAAGCTGCAAAGTATCTACTTATTTCAAAAGGGTTGTTCTACATAGCTAAACGACTTAACATAATCCATGAATGGAATGTATAGGCATCTACATTTGAATCATCTCTCCAACAAGGCAACAGCTACTCTTGTCAGTATCTAGTAATGGTGGGGCTATAAATAAATTCGTAGAAAGCCAAGATGGGCCGTTTAGAGCATAAACATGGAAACGGCGAATCAGCAATGTTTATTTCAAGCTAATGTCAAGCATAACCGCGGGCGTCGCGATCCGCGCGCGCGCCACAGTGGTGTCAGAATTTACAGGTAGGTAGGTGAAAAACATTTTGCACGGGCCAAGTATCAATCGATCAATTTCATAAAGACTTGGACATAAATCTTTTTTTCACGTTACTTGACAAAATAAAGATTACTGGGGAAATTGATTTTCATTTTAAAAATCTAGGTTGATTAAGAGTATTTTAAAGATGAACTATAACTATAGGTCTACTTACATAAAAATATACGGAACATAACTCATCGATCTAGCCCATATGATTCAAGCTTAGAAACGGTTTACAAATACGTATCACACAAATACCTGCCCTTGCTGGGATTCGAACTCAAGACCACTAGCTTCATAGGGTACCAACTGAGCTAAACCGGTCATCATTTAGTGGTTATTTTTAGGGTTCCGTACTCAAAGAGTAAAACGGGACCCTATAACTAAGACTCCGCTGTCCGTAAATACCTAGTAGATACGCAATGAGAAGGATTGGACGCTTCCTCGTGTATTTAAGGATCTATACTCAAGTTAAAAACAAAAACTTTGGCTTCGTTACTATACTTGCGAAATGCATGTTTCTAACAGTGCCTATTTTGTGTAGAAATTTAATTTATTTTTATGCTGTGCTTAAGTTTATATGTAATTTCCTGTATGAGTCCTGTGTTACTTGAAATAAATGTTTTCATTCATTCATTCATACTCATACTCATTTAAAAATATAAAATTATACCTACATCTCAAAAATAATGTCTGGTGTTTGTAGGGCCGGGTCTACATCTACAATAATTTACCCTCCGAATTAAAAGAATAAATAATATGAATTATAATAGTTAATATGTGAAATGAATTTGATTTTTTCCAATTAGATCACAATATTTATAAATTACAAAATGTCAACGTTATACAATAATTAATTTACAAGTATATTATAAATACTGATTAATGTTATAGAAAGCTTTGTCAGACAGCCATTTTTTTAGTTTATTGAGAATTGTCGCGTCATTTTAAATTCTTTAATTCGGAGGGTAATTTATTGTAGGTACCCGGCCCTACACCAGACATTGTTTTATTTAGTTGATTTCATAAGTATCGTGGCCAATGTGTTCTTATTAATCTGAGCATGCCGCATACTTTTTGATGCCTTTGATAGTTGTTTGTTGTGCATTTAATAACACTTACCCACTGTAGCGCGGGCAGGATGATTGGGAGCGCGATGGGCGCGCGCGCGCATTAGCGCGGGAACGCGCCGCGAGCGCCGATACCGTAGGGCGGCGATACGAGCGCTCGTCGCCCCGACTTAATTACCAGCCTGCAGCCCCAGCTGAACCATCTTCACATTTATCGCCTGGACTATTCGGTTCATCTCTTTCCCACCCAAATCACGCTTTAACCTTTTGGACGCGATACATGAACATGACATACGAAAGTGAAACATATAGGTACGCCAACTTTTTTCGGTAATAATGTGATTGTGAACATTAGTTGTAAGCATGAAGGTATCTTTGACAGCGTACGCCATAACACCTACAGTCGTTCTTGGCTCCATAGGCGCAACAAAACGGAGGTGTTTTTAAATCCAAAAAGTACGAGTCACATCGTCAGTATTTTTTTCATGTCGTTCTCGTATTGGTCTTTGCAGTAACCAAAAACAGTGTCTCTGCAGATTGTTTTGTATAAAGACTGTATCGAAAAGTATAAGGACAACTTTATTTGTTTTAAAAATATGATCGACGCTTTATTTCATAGATGCTATGGTATTGAACTCAATTACTTGTTTTTTTTTCGGATTACTTTTATTTTCAAAAATGAGAGACCTAACACCCGATCAACGAAAACGAATTGTGGACAAATACATACGAGAAAAGGGTATGTCCATGAGAAAGATCGCAGGACTCGAGAAGGTGAGTCGTTCAGCGGTTTACAATGTTATTAAAAAGTACGGGGAAGACTACTCTTTTAATGACAAGCAGAAAAGTGGTCGAAGAACTGGCTCACATAATTGCAATATCGACTCTAAAATATTGCGAACAATCCAATCTCGCCCAGTGCTTCGATAAGAGATGTGGCTAAAAGTGCAGAATTTCTGTAGGAATGGTGCAGAGCGCCAAGAAGCGTAACGACTTGGTAAGTTATCGAAAGTAAAGGAAGCCTAAACGAACTCCAAAACAGGCTGCAAATGTCAAACTTCGTCTTCGAAAGTTAAACGACACGGTTTTAACCAAAAATGAACAATAATTCAAGACGACGAAACCTACGTCAAACTGGATTATTCTGTTCTACCCGGTCCCCAGTACTATACTGTTCGCAAAGGAGAACACCTGAATGAGAACCAAACGTCAATTTATGCCGAAAATTTGGGGTCTAAAGCAATGGTGTGGCAGGCCTTATGCAAATGCGGCATGAAATCGACGGCGTTCATTACTACCTCCACGATAACTACTCATTTTTAAATCAAGGAGTGTTTGCAAATAAGGGTTTTGCCGCTGATTCGCCGCCATAGGGGCTCTACTTTATTTTGGCCCGATTTGGCTAGGTTCCACTATGCTGCTCACACCAGAGAGTGGATGGAAGCCCACGGCGTGCAATATGTTGATAAGAATATGAATCCGCCAAATTACTCTGAGGTACGTCCCATCGAGGAATATTGGGCAATCATGAAGAGTACACTTCGGCAACGCTTCTCGGCAGCGGATTCTGTAGACAGTGAGATTTAAAAAAACCGGCCAAGTGCGAGTCGGACTCGCGCACGAAGGGTTCCGTACCATTATCAAAAAAAATTTTTATTTTATTTTGTTTTTAGTATTTGTTGTTATAGCGGCAACAGAAATACATAATCTCTGAAAATTTAAACTCTCTAGCTATCACGGTTCTTGAGATACAGCCTAGTGACAGACAGACGGACGGACGGACAGCGAAGTCTTAGTAATAGGGTCCCGTTTTACTCTTTGAGTACGGAACCCTAAAAAGACAGGCTAAAAGCATCGAATCTGTCACCGTAATCGTTGTCCGGAATCTGATGAGAATGTCCAAAGTCAAGTGCGAAAAGTCGCCCGAAAGCAAACATAATAGGTACATTAGTTAACAGTTGTATCTAATCTTGGTCCATCATAAATTGTGAATCGCTAAAAGCTTGCTCTTGCTATTGCTGTTATACAGGCATTACAAAACAACGTAAATAAATATGTTAAACGATTTATGCTACGTGTTATGTACGGCGACCAGCATACTCGTACTTTGGTTTGACTATCGTGGGTCCAAATTTCAAAACGCATTTTTGAATGTATGAATCGTGCTCTATTTTGTGTCAATGCATAACTAAGAGTAGGTAAGCGTGAGGCGTGAATATTGACATGGGGCTGCCTGTAATGATTTTGAAATTAAATTGTAAGCTGAACTTTGCGTGATAGGTTAGGTCCAAGATACGCGACAAACGTTCAATTATTTAATTATACACGCAATGTACCTAATGGAGTTTTGGTTTTGGTCTATGATTGTGTCGCCAAAAAGAGTTGATTGACTTAATCAACTCCACTAAGCATGACCATCAGGATTGAGGATATCATGTCCATAATATTTTACGTAAGCTATTTAAATAATCAAACAGTTAAATCTCCCTTTTATCTGTTACGGTATCTAGAAAAAAGTATTAAATCATTTCCCAAGAGCATATACGCACATTAAAATGGCAATGCAACTTCTATAAACATAATGCCGTTATTCTAAGAACACTAGACAACTACTTGAAAGGTCAAGGAATTGCGAAATTATTGTTATTTTGATTTTGAATGTAAATCTTACTTTAAGGTTTAGCAGCTGGCCAGTAATAATGCACGCCCTACAGTACTATTACACTTGCATTGGTAGGCTTCATAAATTTGAACTCCTTTGCTTTTAAATATTTTCTGTGACCGAAACTTAGATTAACTTGATTAATTTAAGCAAAAAAATGGTCATCCGAAAGCCATTTATTTACTTATTATATTTCGGTGAATCAACTTTTTTCGTGTCACTATTTGCCATGGTAACGTCTCCTTGGTCACTTTTTCAATCCACCAAATGTAGGGTTTTTTGTACATTTTAACCCCCTTTTTATGGGCTATCTTCTAAACGGGATAGCAGTCTATAATGTTGAAACATATTTTCTAAGAAACTTTGTATTATTGGCTCTTTTCTAACGGGACAAAATAACGACAAGAAATAGTTTATTTTTTTTATTTTTATTTATTTATTTACTACAAAAAACAATACAAAAGAAAACATTTGTACAGCGGACAAAGCCGTAAAGGTTTATCTGCCGCTGTATTCGCTCTTTAACTACTTAAATATATATATTTACAGGGGTGCAGTTCTATTTTAGCTAATTTAATATTACAGCTACTTACAATAGTACTTACTTAGTTAATTACTATTGGCCGTATTCATAAACGTTCAACAAACCTATTTTAGCCCATAAAACTGGCCCATTTTTATGACACATTACAGTGTACTTTTTATATATCAATTTCAAAGTTTCCGTTCTTTTTTCAGGAGGATGCTAATGATTCGCCATGAACCACTATTAGCTACCAGTACGACTTTTACAGTTTAGTTTTAATTTACAAAATTTCTACGATACTGCATTTGACCTTACACATGCATGAGGTGAAGATAATATCGTCGCAGTATATTAATCTCCCACTTTAAGTTCCAGTATATCGCTAAAACGGTACATTAAGCCGACAATGCCCACACAAATCAAACAGTACCTAATACACTATCGACCAATGTTATGTATATCAAAACATTTGCATGGCTCCAAACGAGACTTGCGTGCTGACGCCCACTCACCGGTGCAATACTATGCAATCGTTCGACGTATCGGCATCGCATTTAATGTTGTAAACCCTATACAATGCGGATTTCTCCATGGTTTGTAAAAAGTTTATGTGTCTACTGCGGTATGTCATGCGAAGAGCGTTGCGCCAGTCCGTTACTAATGCTTCTTGTTGCTTTCGTTTGTCATTATAATTACTCTTTTTGTTTCCATACGCATACGGTGCTAAATAGTCTGGGAATTGGTTAGCCTCAAGTGAGATTTGCTACCAATTTTGTTATGACGAAACTATCCAAGTCAAATTGGTGGCATGACAACCACATTGATGAAATTTATTTGTACGTTAGGGGACATCTCTTTTTTCGAGAGAAAGCCTGGTTCACGTCCGTCAAAGGATAACTGGGTTACATGGTATTTCTACCCACTAAAAACTTCACCGTGGCCGCCATCTGCGATTGCATCCGGAGATGACTTCAGTACGTTATTTTTGAGATCCTGGTGTTCTCAAAAAGAACGCACTGAAGAAGATTTTGTAGGTAGAATACCCGGTTCATCATCTACCACGTGTCTGTTACCTGTAACAAATAATTTAAATATTATAAGTAATTACCTATGACAGAGATACATCAATATTTAAGCAATTTGTTAATATCAATGTGTCAGACGAGGAAAGTAAATCCTCTTTACCCACCCACGTCCCATCTAAAATCTACGCATCTAATTAACCAGATACAAGTGCGTTGACATTATACTCGCGATCGGTCGATGGGTAAATCGATCTCGAACACCCGACACTCCGGATCATCTGTCAGCGACGATACGGCACGGGACCTTGGATCGCGCTTACGGAATACGCGTCTCATGCGTATCGGGTTCAACAGTTCCCTACTCGTGAAATGTAGGATGCCCGCGATCCGGATCATGTTAGGTAATCGTCCTTCCAAACCAACTTAAAAACGTAATTGAGGATGATTTCCGGGATAAAAAAGTAGCCTGCCTGTGTCATCCGGAATCAATATCTCTATCGCCTTAAATAGGTGCAGCGTTTAAAACGTGAAAAGGTATCAAATAGTGAGTCAAACATCGTGTCTTTCGCATCAAGCTACATGCTCTGTAAACCTAGTCGACAAGTGGCATTTTTTGATTTACTAGCTAATTTTATTCAACACCTACTCGTACTTCAATAGGAATCTGAGCGTATACACTCATCTGGCCGGCAGTGTATTCGTATTTTACTAGTGTAGCTTTGCTGTGTGACATTTAATTAATTATACGTTAATGTTACATTTTGTACGGATAAAGGATCGATTAATTAAATTCAATGTTTACTTAAAGTTTCGTTCGCACGAGAGGGTGCTTTATGTGGCTTAAATTGTCTCCAAAAGTGATAAAAAAGTGAAAGTGAGAGTGCTTTAATTACCGTCTGTCTGGACAATCGTGTTTTAAATCTTTACCTTATTTTCTCAACTTTGTGTTCACTTTAAATTGCAATGTAATGTACCTCGTGGTTTATTAAATTTTGCTTGTTCCAATACTCGGCCGCCGCGGGCCGAGGCGAAATCGGCCGAACCGACACGCCCTTAATTCGAAATATTATTAACACCTTTCATTTAAAATAACATGAAAACCTTTTTTTATATTTCGTGCCATTTGTGTGGGAATTAAAAAACACAAAGTAGTAGGCGAACTACAAAGCACAATCAGAAATGTTTTTTTTTAAACATGGGCTAAGAACGTAGGTATATTCTATTATATCTGATAAACGGGTATGAATTTACCACGGGTACCTGTGATCGTTTGCTACCTAAAGGAACTTTCAAACTTTCAACAACTTCAAATTACAAGTTTCAAATTGACCGTCTAGAAATATCGAAGGACCATGGTCCATGGACTTAAGCCTCCCATGGGAGGCTTAAGTCTTCCATATCCGTCAAAAGGTCCGCCAGCTAACAGAAATTGCATAGCCTAACCTGTTAATCATAAATACATGGAGATCTGATGTATCAGGATCAAATTATTGATAATATCACTTATTGATAATATAAAAATAAAGGAACAGTGTGCTTCATAACAAATAATGGTGACATAATAATACCCAACAAAGACTACAATTTGTTACGATAAATCCATATTTTATGCCTCATTAAGGATCACGGTAGTCAAGAATCAATTCGTTATTCAATAAAATGCATTAAACAAGATAATGTGTAGGTGTAGGTATCACAAATACGGCGAGTCCAGATGATCCGATATTAGAATAATTTATGCAGCAGTGACTTGTGCGTGTGCGTAAAGTGAGATTAAATCGGTGTTTCGGGCGAGTTTCCGCCTTGAGTGAGAATTATTTTGTTACGTGTAATACAACATATCCGCATAAGGATTATGTTGTATTACAGTATGCAGTAAGACTCCAATTTGCACGTAGTAATTGCTTTATATTAGAATAGTCTCGTAGTGCTAAGTGTAAGTGCAGGTAGAAGAACTAATGATGGGTTTACTTTACACGTATTAAGTTGTTAAGCAGATAGCTAAATTTTAAGCGACTTATATTTTAGTACGTTTTTATGCAAGATTTAGACGTATTTCAGTTGTTAAGTAATTAACTAAATTTTAAACCCTACACGTGACCTCCAGGTGGTGCTAAAAGAACAATAAACTCGGCAGCTGCACTGTTCCTTCTGAACCTCGCAGCGCACACTGGAACTCTATCAGCAACATCGATACGAATACATATATGTACCAGTATGCATGTAAAGAATCAAGTTGTTACCTTTTACTTAAATAATTGATTGTTTACACGCATTTAGTCACTAAATATAAAATTTTGTTAATTACTAAACAAACTAATACCTACTTACGTATGAATCGAACATTATTTAGACGACAAACGGACTTTTCCTAAGATAAATTCTACATCTAAACTCAATGTGCGATCAAAAAAAATAGGTAGGTATCCTCATTCAGAAAATAGTTATTTGTGCAACAAGAGAGCAAAGTTCTTTTTTGCTGCAAGTGCTGATTTTGAGTCGCGAGGAAGCGAAAGATTTCAGTTTTTCAACTTTTCTAAGTCATAAAACGTCATGCTAGAATAACATGAAAGTTTGTGTACACAATGGGATCCATCATACCTAGGTCGAAAAGTAGTTTCTGTTGCTAGAAGTTAAAATGGAAAAAAATAGAGCGAGTAGAACGTTTTTTTAGAGTTAGAATCTTGAGCTTGACTCAAAAGCACAAGACGCAAATACTTTGCTCTCGAGTAACACATACAACTTTTCACCTCAGCAGTGAAAACATCGTCACGTTAAAAAATACATCGATAGGCTTTTACGTACCTATTCGTCTCGTGGATATTCAGGAAGAAAACTTGATTCGGGGTTCGTTACTGCTTGTGTTAACTCCTCGGCGCCGTTAGTTAGTTAGTTACTACCAGTACCCTGAGAACTTTACGGTTTCGCTCTATGAAAACACAACAATATATCGATATCAGCCATATTTTAAACACCAAAAAATAGGTTGGGTAATTTGACTAAATATTCATTAATAATCCACCTAAATTTAATACCGATACGGTAAAAAATAATGAAAAGTAATCTTCATAAATTCCGTAAAAATCAGGCGAAAATGGTATAAACTTTCTTTACTTTATAATTGACTACGTCTATATACGTTCTTTGGGATACGCGCATAATCCACTTATTTTTGTAAATTAATAAACCTTTCTATAGGCCAGATGAAATTCAATATTATCTCAAGGTCGTAAATATTTAATTAAAATGCCGTTATTTCCTGATGCATATATTTTTGGATTCAGGTAGTAAGTCTCCAAATTTGTGTACTCAAACATGTTTTCATTATAAAAATACTGATAGCATTTTTGCTTGCGGTTTAATTTTTTTTCCTAACTTCCGGTCCATAGAATTATTCATTTCAATAGTAAAAGTTTTTTTTAAAATAACATATGAAAGCCGTATACAAATAATTAGCCTGATATTGAATTATTTCCAAAAAAACCGTAATTTTCTCAGGGTACAGCACGCGAGAGCGCGGGCGAGACAAGGCGCGACACGACAGACTTTAGCACATTTTAGTAATCTATATGAGTCTCGCGTGACACTAACTCAAAACTTAAAACTAAACGTACCTATTATTGTTAAAATACTGTCACTCATGTTCCCACATTTCACTAATATTTTCGAGCTATTTTTTGGTATATTCAATCTAATATCTGTTACGCTTACGCGCGTCGGGCGTGCGCTCCAAAAACTAAGCGTATTGTTGTTAAATACAGTCTTCTTCAATTAATTCACTATATATTTCTTGTTTAGATAGAAAATTAATTAATCCTAGTCGTTTTTATATTCAAAACTAATATCAATAGCGCAAGCATGAAGAATAATATACCCAATAAAATGTAACTAAACAATTTAACAGCGCGCCATTTTTTGAAAGGGGTGGGGCGTTGGGTGTGCTTTCGGAAACTGCATCTATAGTATACGTTCTTAAAAATGAAGATTGTTCAAAATATAATTTTTTGGTAATTTAAACTTGTATGTTAAGTGTATTTTCGAACGTGAAGTTGCTTCGAGCTGTTTTGGGGGTCTACTTTTAAATTCGAATATCGAACTATGAGTTGACCTATTTCTGTCGTATTCTTTTTTCGTAATGAAAATGAAAGGGACAGTGCTCATAAAATTGTAATATTCTGAATTTGTAATAAACCCTACACTATGAAATGTCAGTGCTCGATATCTAAATTAAAAAGATAATTTGACTCACGGAGTGAGCACAATCACATTTTGCTCACTGTTTTCACGTAGCAAAATATGCTTGTTCGAGCTGCTGAGGTAAAAATACATTTTACAGTACACATGGTGCTACTTTTCCGCACAAAAAGAGCCTTTTCAGTGCACATGTCGAAACTTTAAAGAGCCATATATACTGTAAAACGTGGTACGATACACGTGCGAATTGGTAATTCGCAACTTGTGTCGATTTAAAACACTCCCTTCGGTCGTGTTTTAATTTATCACCACTCGTTGCGAATTTCCTATTTTCTGCACTCGTAAATAACTATTACAGCACAACACTAACACAGCACGGTCATTGAAATTATAAAAGAGAGAGTTAAGCCACTTCTTCCTAAAAAGAGAAGTTGTAAATCAAACCATTAGATTCCAAGACATTTATGACATAATTTTTTATCAAAAAAAACCTGTTTAGAACTATTTTTTCTTCATAACTGGTCGATAATTATTTTTTTTTTAATATTTTACTACGGAAGCTACGGTAGCCTAGTGGTTCAGGCATGCGGCTGTCAAGCGGCGGTCGTGGATTCGAATCCCGGCTCGTACCAATGAGTTTATCGGAACTTATGTACGGAATATTTACCGTTAGCTTTTCGGTGAAGGAAAACATCGTGAGGAAACCGGTCTAATCCCAATAAGGTCTAGTTTTACTTCTGGGTTGGAAGGTCAGATGGCAGTCGTAAAACTAGTGCCTATGCCAAATCTTGGGATTAAGTGTCAAAGCGGACCCCGGGCTCCTTTAGGGGCACAACCGGGAATAACGCTAAAAGGATATACATTTTTAAAAAAAATTGTGCGTGCGTACTTTCATATATTGGTATCATATATGTGAAAGCAAAAACATTCTGCTTTTTTTTTCATAAATCGAAATTGATGTTTCCGATTTTTCACTATTCTTACAGCGTAGTATTTAGACACGTAAATACCTAGTCTTATTGTGCAACACACTAAATTTTTTTTAAGAAATTTACTGCGGCCTTATCTGATATAGTAGGTATGGTTGAGTTTATTTAATGTGGCCGACTTATAATAAAACTGTCATTGGAATTGAAATCTCGGTAGAGTTGCTTTCTGAATGGATACTTTGATGCAGTTCGGCCAACTCAAATTATCTCTAGTTTGTGTACAAATATACTGTTCTGAGGAATGCAGTTGCCGGTAACTTTTTTCTAGGGACGATCATTAGATGGTCGCACTTCTGGGATTAACTGCACATTTATTAGGTGGGCGCCATGATTCCCATAAATATGGTATAAAAATACGATAAAATCTTATTTACATCTACCCACAAACCGCAATTTAGAATAATTATCCTATATACCGCAAACAAGCACATATATAATCTGCATGAAGTTTCCGCGTCGATCTAGATATCTAGATGTCAGTGTCTTCCTATAATTACATGTAAGTCCTAACTTGATGAATATGAATGGGTATAATTGGTTTAGAATCGATTACGCGGAAGGTAACTCGGGTTACTTATGATGTATTAACAAGAATATGAAGCAAGGACATTTTGCCTTGTTATTGGAAAACAGTCGCGAACTTGATGTGTCATGTTATCACATATTGACTGATTAGGCACAATCAATACTTTCTTGAGTTTTATTTTAATAATTGTGGCCTAGATATCATTTAAACCAAGTTTTATTGTAATCTTGCGAAGATTTAGCGTTTTTAACACATCCAAAACCCAGCCAAGGCGACATCTGGAACCGTTTTTCTCTGTAGTAGTAATAACTTATTCTAAATGTGTAAGCACCCATATGAATTAAGCTTAATAACTAAGCTCTACTAATACGTTCAATTAGCTATTTTAAGGGTCGCTAGGACGCTCGAAACATAGTTTGGTTCTCATTTTTAACCCCCGACGGAAAAAGAGGGGTGTTATAAGTTTGACGTGTCTGTGTGTCTGTCTGTCTGTGGCTACGGAGCTCCACCAATGGGCCGATTAGAACGCGGTTTTTTTATCCGAAAGCTGACGTGATTGAGATGGTTCTTAGCTACGTTTCAACAAAATCGGTTGAACCGTTTTTGAGATATTGAATTTTGAAATGAAAATGTCGGGGGGTTTTCAACTTTTCTAAGTCATAAAACGTCATGCTAGAATAACATGAAAGTTTGTGTACACAATGGGATCCATCATACCTAGGTCGAAAAGTAGTTTCTGTTTCTAGAAATAAAAATGGAAAAAAATAGAGCGAGTAGAACGTTTTTCATACAAAGTCTCTAATTGCTTAATTATAAAAAATAAAATAAATAAATATTTGCGGACAATCTTACACAATTCAACCTAGTCCCAAACTAAGCAACGCTTATACTATGGGTACTAGACTACGATATAGATACTTATATACAGAAATAAATACTTAAATACATAGAAAACATCCATGACTCAGGAACAAATATTCGTGCTCATCACACAAATAAATGCCCTTACCGGGATTCGAACCCAGAACCTCTTGCTTCGTAGGCAGAACTTCTTCTATAATATTAAATTATAATTGATAACAACAGAAAATATTGTTTTTGACCTAGATAAAGCGGATCCCACTGTGTATAAAAAGTTTCATGTTATTGCAGTACCTATCCCGTTTTAATATGAGACCTAAAATACGTATGTATGGAGAGACGACTTGAGTAGACCGTGCCGGGGCCTTAAACAATTAGGTATCCGGCGTGGAAATCAATAAATCATGATCAAACAAAATAAACTACCTACAGGAAATTTAATCTGAAATCCTAAAAATACGTCAATGTTCCCTAATCCTATCCTCATCGACTGCACTGATAAAGATAAAAAAGATAAAGATAAAAATTCACTTTATTGCACAAAATAATAGGCTTGTTGCGTGGTGTTAAAATTGATAATGTCGTGTTGCTAAATGGATAGTAAATCATCAAAAGGTTGTAATAAAGTATAAATTACAAAATATAATTCAAATCATAAAAAGATATGACCCTTGAAAGTTTAGAAAAAAAGTTTTTTTTATTTATTGTCCAAGAGTAAATTTAAAGGTACCAATAGAATCCTTACGCTTTTAAGAAACAAATTTATATGACAACCATGGACCTAAACGCAGTATTTCGCGACCGAAACAGCAATTTACGTCACTTACGGTACGGTACGGTTACGGTACGGTACGGTTAGTACAAATTGCACGGTGTGACGTCATACTTTAAAGCCAATCAGTATGAAGCGTTTCAGCTGCTGTCAGCGAGGTCCGTCTTTAACTCGATTTTTTGGGTATTAATGTCCTTTAAATGTAGTTGCTTCCATACAAACATTTGTTCATCTACAAAAACTGCTTCGAATGGCATCGTAACCAAATTTAAGGTCACAAGCCCATTAAAATACAGTTCAAAACAAAAGGTAAACGCTGGTAAAGTGCATAAGAATTTTACAATTCAAAAAATGCCAGGGGCTCCCGCACTAGGCTAGGCCTGTATCGCGGGAAACCATGTTCCTATTTGGTGTCATGCTTATATTATTGCTTACAATAAGTATACGTTAAGTACGTATTGACAAGAAAATTAAAACAAAATGTACAAACGATCAAAAATAAAACTTATACTATAGTGGCAAAGAGAAAAATAAAGTAAAGTAACATTAAAGTGGTTTAAAGTAAAGTAATATTTGTAAAAAATATAAATGCAAGGTATTTCACCCACTTGGGTATCGTAAATATCACCAGTGTAGACTTAGCATAACATGCTGGACAATAAGTCCTTAGTTATGTTATGACATTTTGAAATTCCTGTGAACACGCATACTGTAACACGTACCTATGTGATTAATTATTATCTATATGGGCTATGTCATTTTAGAACATTTAGTTTTTCAAGTGGGTCATCTTATGATTTAGTGCGCTAGAAAATGTAAGTATGTAGTTAAGTATGTAAATACTTTATTGTACAGTCGACGCCAAAAATATGTTTCAGTTTTTGCCTTATTACAATGGAATAAGGGGCAAAAGTGTAAAAATATTTTTGGCGTCGACTGTACACAAGCAAGACACAGGTAAAAATACAGACAAAAATAGGTTAAATCCGTAGAAAGGCAAATTTATCTATGTAAGGGATCTCTTCCAGCACGGCTATCACAAGACGACGCGCGAGCTCTCTCTATTTTTCTCCCACTATCCGTCCCTCTCTTATTTGAAAACTTAGAAAGAGACGTAGTGCGAGAGAATCGCGCGCCGTCTTGTTATAGCCGTGCTGTTATTAAGCAATTGAGTGGAGATCAGGAACAAATATAGACTTATACATCGACTACGGCTCCGTATGGCAGCTTACTGCACACCTTTCATATGACAGGCGTTGTATTGACGTCACACACGGTTTAACACATTTACTGCCAAGAATCGCTACGCGCTACGCTACTCGTAGCTAATACCGTGGTTTTCTCGGTAAGTAGCGAAAAGTTTACGATTTATGACGTATTAAAAAAAACTACTTACTAAATAGATCTCGTTCAAACCAATTTTCGGTGGAAGTTTGCATGGTAATGTAAATCATATATTTTTTTTAGTTTTATCATTCTCTTATTTTAGAAGTTACAGGGGGGGGGGGGGGAGGCACACATTTTACCACTTTGGAAGTGTCTCTCGCGCAAACTATTCAGTTTAGAAAAAAATAATATAAGAATCCTCAATATCATTTTTCAAGACCTATCCATAGATACCCCCCCCCACACGTATGGGTTTGATGAAATATTTTTTTTTGAGTTTCAAATCTGAGTATGGGGACCCCTAAAACTTAATGTTTTTTTTTTAATTTTTGTGTGAAAATCTTAATGCGGTTCACAGAATACATCTACTTACCAAGTTTCAACAGTATAGCTCTTATAGTTTCGGAAAAAAGTGGCCTTGACATACGGACGGACAGACAGATAGACAGACATGACGAATCTATAAGGGTTCCGTTTTTTGCCATTTGGCTACGGAACCCTAAAAATTGGCGCAAAAACTGTATGGCGTCCACACGATAGCGACTTGCATGCGCAAACGGCAAATGCCAATGAGCTTTTTGTGCAAGCCACTTGTGCGGTATACCGTTTTGCCGTCTTAACGCACATGCTTCTTTGTGCCAATTAGCGTTTTGTGCAAGACATTTGTGCGGTATACCGTTTTGCCGTCTTAACGCACATGCTTATAAATTTGTGCCAATGAGCGTTTCGTGCAAGCCATTTGTGCGGTATACCGTTTTGCCGTCTTAACGCACATGCTTATAAATTTGTGCCAATGAGCGTTTCGTGCAAGCCATTTGTGCGGTATACCGTTTTGCCGTCTTAACGCACATGCTTATAAATTTGTGCCAATGAGCGTTTCGTGCAAGCCATTTGTGCGGTATACCGTTTTGCCGTCTTAACGCACATGCTTATAAATTTGTGCCAATGAGCGTTTCGTGCAAGCCATTTGTGCGGTATACCGTTTTGCCGTCTTAACGCACATGCTTATAAATTTGTGCCAATGAGCGTTTCGTGCAAGCCATTTGTGCGGTATACTGTTTTGTCGTCTTAATTTAACGCACATGCTTGCTTGTGCAAATTGGAATTTGCGCAACTATGATTGAGCGTGTAGCCGGGCCCTTATGTCCAGGTAACATAATTACCGAAATGGTTTTCGATTTAGGCATCATTATACATATTTTGAAGTGTTGTCAATTGCGATTCGTTTCAAAACTTAATTCGCAAGATAGTCCAAAATACCTGGGCCACACAACCGATTTAAATATACATTGATTTAAACTTTCACGATTCTCATTAATTTTTTTATCTAAACGTGACTTATTCACGTTTAATTCACTTATCTATTTACCTATTTGAAATTTTCCCGAAGTTATGGGTGTATCACAACACAACATCCTTGGTCACGGGACGATACAGAGAGTTAAATAAACAAGTCATTTATATTCGATTAAGTCCCGTTTAGTAAAAAATTGTAAACAATTAGGTACCTAAATGGGTGAATTATAAAAAAAATTATGAACATTCCAAAATTGGAAATGTCCTACTTCAAAATTCTATAAAAAATGAAGTATTGAATAAACATGTTTTCGAGATCTGATTTCACTCAGTTTGATTTAAACAGCTCTGGCCAAGAAATTTGCTTGTGGTCTGTTAAATACCATGTAAAAACATCAAGGAAATGGTTTTTCAGGTCTCTAGAACAAACACTTTATATCAATATCTTATATATAAGTTCGGAGAAAGATTTCATTCCTTTGTGTTACGTCAGCTGTGCAACGCTACATTTTTGCAAAATAAGAATGAATTAAGTAAAGTAACATTTTTGTGTCGGGCAACAATTACTTAGTCTACGAGTACAACCAACACAAGCGCGTGTGTCGATAGCTTTATTCAATTTTATGTTGTGGTACATAAAAGACAATATTGTGTTGTAATAATTGGGTACACCATTTATTGAAAATGCCCATCAAATAGATTGTGGTAAAAAAAAGGCGAAACTATGACAAAGATAAGAAATGAGATATCTCCCCCTCTGTCAATCTTATTGGGATTTTCACAACCATCTCGCTCGGTAGTAGTTACTATTTGCGTGGCGAGTCTGAGCTAACAAATTTCGACGTACCTGTAATTTAAGATTACAGAAACTTAACCAATAGAAATGAGGAAAATATGTTAGTCTTCCCACTACTTGCCAACCGGCTACTTACTGAGATTATACATGGATTACACTACGATGTAAGAATTTATCCCCCTAAATCCAGCTGAACGTCCATTCCACCTACATCGAGCGAGTGTAATGCCGAAGCACGGCTTGCATTGTAGGAGGCGGTATGATAACGCGGCGTTATCACTGGCGTCCACCGAGCGGCCACATTCACTGCAGCTGTACGACGCTCCAACGTGCGTGATACTTTACCAAATGTTTTGTTACATAGATATTGGAATTTGCAAGCGGCTTCTACATGTCACATAGCTCATAATAACAAAACCAATACATATCGGTTATGTCTTTGTATTTGTTGACAATTAATAAATGATTAATACATCGATTTTCAAAATTGCGTTTGGCACTCGAGGTCACAATCTTGGATTATTCATTGGGCCAGGTCAACCTCATGAACAAGTCTGCAAAAAATCAGAAATACCGGACTTGACGCAAGCTCTGGATGTATAAAGTTACTGGACTAAGGATGACTTTTTAAACGCGCAGTCGACAAACGTTTGTATCGAATCACGTATATATGTTTCAACAAAAACGCGTGTTTAAATAAGGCGGTGTGCATAGGCCCTTATGAAGAAATGGTATAAAAAAATGTCACACAACTCATAATCACATAGCACATATTATAATAACGCGGCGTGTTATCACTGTGCCCGTCCACCGATCGGCCACATTACCTGTAGATGTACGGCAGCAGCGCGCCGGCGTGCATTATAGATACTATGTATTTTGGTAGGCTACCGAAAGCCGTTCTATACTCCGAGCTATCAGCTGGCAAACGGAATCGAGGTGGGCAGCATCTACGTTACAAGGATGTGCTAAAGCGTCACCTAACTGCCTGCAAAATACCAACGCATAAGTGGGAGGAGCTTGCCTCGTTGCGCCCAAAATGGCGCTCTCGCATCAAAACGAGCAACAAGCATTTTGAAGCTGCTCGTCTCGTCGACCTTGATGAGAGACGTCAGGAACGAAAATCGCACCCTAAAGCCTAACTACAATTATACGTACAATAGCTCTGGTCAGCTTTACTGTGCCTCCTGCGACCGAGTGTTTTAGAGTAAGTTCGGCTTCGCAAGCCATATCAGGGCTCACGCCCGCAACTAGCTAGGATCGCCATCGCCGGCCACGGCGTGGATAGCTATATATATTTTAGTAGGATTTAAAACAAGTTTAATCCGACCCCCTTGGAAATTGTAATTGATAATATAAAAGTTGCTCAAGTTCATTACACGCGTTTCTTAGGTTTTCATTTCGATGCGGATCTAAAATGGGACAAACACATAGATTTACTCGCCGGTAGGCTAGCCCAAGCATCATTCGCACTGTCGAGGCTTGCCCCTGTCCTTTCGCAAGAAAATATCTTTGTACGGTATTGACTTATGTGGCCTTGCTGCAGACAGGGACATGGCGTTTGTACTCCAAAAAAGAGCTGTTAGGATTTTGGCTGGAGTGCCTCCATTTTCTCCTACTAGAGTACACTTCAAAACACTAAAAATGTTAACGGTCCCTAGCCTCTACATCTTAGAAGTCGCTAAATTCATGTGGAAACACAAGGACGATTACAAAATGCGTCGTCCTGATCAAAGGGAAACCGGCCACGAGATGAAACCCGTGCAGGCCCGATTGACGCGAACGTTTAACTCATTGTGGGTAGTCCCTAGTCGGTATTAAAATTTATAACAAACTGAGCCCGGAAGTCAAGGAGGCTCCTTCTCTGTACAGTTCATAATCTGTATGTTAAAAGATTAAAGCAATTTTTAATGGACAGTGTTTTTTACAGTGTCGACGAATTTTGTAATTTTAGGACATTAGTATAGGGACAGATCATAAGTAGAGCAAAGTATCAAAACTGTTCCACCGCGCTACCTCCCAGAGATCATGCGATGCTTGACGCCGGAGTCAAGGAGAGCGGCCGACCACGCCCGCGCGCTGCACCGTCGATTCGATTCGACTCGATTGTCGTTATATATCCTTTTCGGCTACAATCGAGCGCAATTCGATTGAAGTTTCAGGTGTCGTGTTGAAATATGCTAATAGAGTTGCTGGTTTGAATTCATTTATGAGTAGGTATGAAAGGGTGTATTGTATCGAAATAAAGTCGCTGCGCAGTAGAAATCAAGTTGAAACCCAAACTTCTTAAGCATTTTTTTTTAATATTAGTAAACTAGGTAATGAATGATTGATAGCTAGGGATGGGGTGCTTTCCCCAAATTGTGACTCAACATTGCTTCTGCCCCACAATGGTTTCTAGAGCTGTTTGAGAAACCAACCATATTTCAAAAATATTTAAAATAATACCTATCTACTTACGCACATATTACTTATTTGATAACATCTTGAACGTCCAGCATAGGTAAATACTACGCATAGTTTATACACACTGTATGTTTTTGTTGCCGTTCAATGACTTTGTGACAAGAAGGTATTCACGATGCAACGTTGACCTTGGAAATTAATAAAGTGAAAACTAATACTGCTGTTGGACATGGCTGGCATCCGATACCAGTAACCCTGACCATCCAGCTCGTCCACGATTTGTTACAATACATAATACACGACACATCGATTGAAAACTGTACAATTTGTAACATAGAATCATTTTTTTTGTACCATTAGTTAAGTTCATCTGAGCCAGGACGTGGCACTTTTATTAGCAAGGCTTGTACTAAAAATGATTTTATTATTTATTATAATACATTAGCAGTTTAATGTTGATTATCACTGAACCACGAAGTAACTCCAAAGGGAGTTTGATCGCTTTTTGACCACCTATTTGTTATAGTCTTCTAGAATAACGCCGCGTACTGTACCCTTATTGTGAGATAACAATCGTAACCTAACGTTACGTAACTAATACGAGATCGAATAAACGCGCTTCGAATAGATTTCGATCTCGCTACGGTATTCTTCGATTCGACCCGTCAAACTTGTAACTCACAATGCCGTTGTCCTACGAAACCAACTGCAAAACGTTAGGCTCTAGCGTTTAGTTTTCGATGCGTAATTTAACGTTCGATTCGTACTACCAATCGGTAGTGTGAGACCCAAATTTGACATTTCGTATCGAAGAATACCGTAGCGACTGTAGTTTACTATTTCACTTGCAAAATGGCCCGTGATATCGTATTATTCCGTCAAGAGTTACCGTAGATCCGATCGAAATTTATCTAAAATTAAAGAACTTATAAAAATAAGGGTTTTGAATTGACAACATATATCCGCAAAATTCGGATTGTCGCGTATTTTGTATTTAAAAATGCAAATAAATGGCCCCCGCGCCGCCATATTGTATCGACAGTGGACACTGTCGACGTCGCGATGCGCGTATTCTGTAATGTCATAACCGACAAATATTTAAATTAAAACGATAAATGCTAGTGATATAAGGTTGAATATTGGAAAATCGTGAACGAACGTGAAGTCGATGGCGAATTAAGTAATGTATAAGTGCCTCACGTTACAGTTTGGATTTTTAGTTCTATGAGTGACCACCAGGGGCGGTGTATAGACTTTTCATACTAAATCTTGACGATAGGCGCTAGCGCCTGTAGTAAACGCAACTCACGTCAATCCCACGCTAAAAGTACGGTTGTATGCGCGTATAGCACAATTTATTAACATTTATTATCCATTAACTCTATATACTTATTAAGAATAATTACAAAACCATAGAGTAATCACAATACTCACGCGACCTTGAGGCTGAATGTAAAATAAATTACCTATTCTGCCTTATCAGTTATTGAGTAATGGTCGATAGTGCGCCGTTTGGCACGCTACGATGACAAATATCCGCGATTGCTTCGCAGTAAACTTACATTATTAATTATTAAATCAGAACAGCTCCTGAACGTTGCGGATCTGCAGCGACGTCGACACCTTTCCGGTAAACCCACCCGGATAAATTACACCCGCGGTCATTAATTAAAACATTGATTAATAGTTTATTTATTGACTCAACCGTAAATATATTGACAGCGACATAAAACACGCGACCGCGCAAAAAGCGCGCGACAAAAAACGCCCGCACTTACGCAAATTTATAATATCCTTACAAATAAGGCTTACAAAGAATTACGGCTCTTAAAAGTGCATTACGCTGATAAAAATTATGATGGTAGCTTTTAACGAAGGATTCTTGCGCAATTCGAGTATATTCGCTGCAGTAAAGCGCATTTTAGTACGCGAGGTTCCAAACGCATCCATATTTGTTCATAGCCAACAAAAACTACGGATCATTTTCATCGCGGACGAAACAATTAGTATAAAACGGCTATTACTTTTCCGAGTTTCAGAGTGAGGCGGCATCGCTTCGGCGAACAAAATTAAGCTATAAAACTTAACGATACGATCTCGCCAAAATTTTGGAGCGCTACACATAAATTATCATATTATAATTATTTGGTACGAAAAGAAAAGCCGTCGAAAGGGACGCGGCGCGGGTCGCGAACGTCGACATTCAAGCTGTCAAAATACTGAACCTGTTGCGCTTATTGTGGCCGTAATGATTATTATTTTTGACTTTAATTTCGGCGCAGCGGCGGCCGGTTGACCTTTTCACTCAAGCGATACTTATTTTGCTTTATTTCAGATGCGGTTATCATCAAACGTCGATCGGAGCGAGGTGGCGGCGCGAACGAGGCTGCTACATCCGCTCTCTAAGGTCTCGAGTGGCCACGCCTAGCTTAATTGGCTAGAGCGATGCCTGCAGCTTTATTATATTATGCGCTACCGTGCCTCTGAGCACTGCGAGTTACTAATTTGCGATAATTATACGATAGGCTCGGAATAGGCTCTGTATTATAGACTCCGATACGATTGGCTGATATCGAGAGTTTTCAATTTACAGCGCCGCGTAGGTTGCATCTCGGTGCCCGAGTCGATGCTCATTGTGCAGTTTGGTACTTACGTGTATTCAATAGCTTTCTTCGCTATACAATTTGACTACACCAGCGAAGTAGTTATTCTATTTAAATTATTGGCTGTAACACCAACACGTTAAAATTACCTTTTGTGAATGTTTAGTCTCCTGGTCAACCGTTAGGTAGGTACCTAAATTGTAATCCAGTTAAGTATCTCATTATCTGGGGGCACGGCAGTGCCCCCGCCAAGTCGAGCAAAATAAAGAGGCACGGCCGTACCATCCTTTTCTCGATCAGGGTATTTAGAACAGAGAAAATTATTTTATTTCACAGCCGCGTTGGTATGTATAACAAACATGCATAAGTAATTTATTCATAATATTATAAATATTACATTGTCATCATTCTTAAATTAAATTATATTTATAGACTCATAACAATCTTTAATGTCATAAAAAATGTAAATGAGAAGCCACGATTTTAATTTTCTCAAAAATGTTGATTTACTACCTGCGCATTTAATAGTTAAGCAAATATCTGCAATTAATTTCTATAGTTGTCCTTAGTGGCACCGAAATCCATACTGATACTAATAATTATATTAATACACTAATATTCTAATACTAATATAGTAATAAAATAATATTATAAATGCGAAACTGTGTCTGTCTGTCTGTTACCTCTTCACGCTTAAACCGCTAATCCGATTGAGATGAAATGTGATATATGTAGAGATAATTTGACATACGAGTAAGATATTTTTACCCCGAAAATCACCCCCTAAGGGATTGAAATGGGGGGTCAAAGTTTGTATGGAGCGACGATATAGGTAAACGAGTTCTATGCGGACGGAGTTGCGGGCAGAAGCTATAGTAAAGAATATCGAAGCAATTTCAGTTTTTTTGTTAAGAAAATTCAGTAAAAATCAAATCAGTCATACTTCTTTTATTTGTAAAAATACTACCTAAGTACATGATGAAAAAGTATAAAAAGCAGGATTTAATTTATAATAAGTAAAAACTCAACGTCAGCATAACTACGAGGATAGAATTTAGCCAACTATCTTTATCATTAGTTCTTCTTCTGCACATCCTCATGACTGAGGGCCCTGTCTACACGAGGTCGTCGTTTAGCAGACTATTGCTCTCCATATCGAGCAGATTGACGTCTGCAAGTTTCCTTGCAGATTACCTTAGTAGCATCGGTCCAACGAGTCGACAAACAACAATAAGAATTTCCAAGCTACCAGGCTAGCGCCTCGCGACTGGAGTAAGTAGTCGTTGCATACACATATTTACATGAATGCAACGACTAAGTACTCCAGTATCCACTACATACTTAGTGGATAGGTGGGCCTAAATCTTCATTTCTAAGAGAATTGAAGAAGGTGCGTCGTTATAGAAATACCTAAGCTAACATTTAATTATCAAGCAGCGCTATATATTCGCTATCACGAAAACCGTCCGTAGATACCTATGCCGAAAGGCTGCCGCTCTTCTGTTCTTTGTCATGACCTTATCCCACATTAGGTGGAGTCGGCTCTCCTTATTCTACGGCGCCAAGACATTCTGTCTTAGGTTGTCGGGTCGGGTAATTGGGCTTTCTTCACGAGTTTGGCCATACTGGTCCACCACGTCAGGGGGGGTCGTCCTCTTCCTTCCTTGCCTTCCGGTAGAGCCAGTGCTTTCTGTACGACGTGGTCATTGTTCCTCCGCATAACATTGCCGTACCACCTTAGGCGGGTTTCTGTTAGCTTTTCGGGAACAGAAGCAACCCTGAAGCTACTGCGAAATTATTCGTTTCGTACTTTGTCCAGTCTTGTAACTCCGCCAGCCCATCTCAATATTTTCATTTCAGCCACATGTAGCTTCTGAATATGCGTTTCCTTGACAGGCCAACACTCAGCACCATACAGCATCGCTGGTCTTACTGCTGTTTTATACACCTTACCCTTTGTGTGAATCGGCATGCGAGGATCACAGAGAACTCCGGTCAGTGCTCGCCACTTTTGCCAAGCGACGTTTACTTGGTGAGAAACTTCAGCCTCAACATTTGCGTCGCGCGAAACGATTGAGCCTAGGTATTTAAATAGGTCTACCTTTGGCCGCTGAAAGGGTTAAAATCACGGCGGTAGTCACAAGCAGTTATTGTTGTGACTCAAGCTTAGTTGCTTGATACTCAACCACAAGGTATAGGACAGTGTTTCAACCATACATTTATTACATTTTAACCTATCTGATACTCTCGGGTTTTTAATACTTTACCTACATGTAATTGGGACATTGCTTTTGGACACAGTTTACTATGAGAGTAAGGCAAGTCTACACCAAAGGTCATTTGGCTCGCACATGGTTCTAGGCAGCAGGTCTATACGCGACATACCTACTCATTAGATGACAATTTGATTTTAATGTGTTTTTGTGCACTCGCTTCTGTGCGCCCCAAGCTAACGTGTCAGAGTGAGCGAGCAAAACATATCAAACTCAATTTGGAATCAAACGGTATGTCTCGAATTGACCCCCAAATTATTACAATAATAAAGGGACTATACATGGGGGATGTGACAACAAAGATAATGTAAATATGTGTGCTAAAATATTTTACATGCTTAAATAGAACCGATAAAATATACTTCTCAATTACCGCGTCCAGCTTTCTTCATATCTTGGTAGCTCCACGTTACGCGACCGATAATATCAGCCGTGCGCTTGATTGACGTACTTTAATGATTTTGATGCGTTACTATAATTCATATAAGACAAAAGGTAAAAAACACTGACGCTCGTCTATCTCCATCCATTGCTAACTACTGGTTAAATTCTTGTTTGCGTAATCGATAACCGACAATGAGTTACAAATTGAAATGGTTTCTCTTTCGAGAAGTGAATGAATTTCGTAAGTAGAGCATGTGTAAGTACACGTAAAGTTCAATATTAACTAGCTTTTTTAATGCTCTGATTTATTCACTCGATCAGTTTTTTTTGACGTAAGTTTCAGTTTAAATGTTCACAGTTAAATCACGTAAGACCTAGATCAATTAAGTCGAAAATTGTTCTTCATTATTGATTTAACATTTTTCTGTCATACTTTACACCCAGGTTCAATTAAATGCACACGTTAACACGTAACTGGGTATTTACTAGACCAGTATTTCGGATTTATTTTATAGATTACAGTCAATGGTAATTTTAAAGGTCACTACAACTTTTTACTCGATCAACCACAAGATGAATCATTTGTATCAAGGAACACAATGCACCGGTATTATCCCTACACTTCCGCATATAAATTTCATAGGTATTAAATCACCAAAGAAAATTATAAACCGGTCGATACCAGTAAGAGGCGCAATTAAGACATTCCGATTAACATCAGTAAATACCCAGGTCATAAATAACTGTGAGAAATTTTGAGATATGCTTTGTGCATTTACGTTTTTAACTTTATTAAGAACAGGGCCAATATAAGGGTGAACTCGGGGTGTGCTCCGATACAAGTTAGCAAGAGCACGAGATTTGCATATCACAAATAATGTTCCTGGGGTGAAATGGGTTGAAAGGGGGCTGAAAAGTGATGTAAAAGTACTGCAAAAGTGACTAAATAGTAACGTACTCGTAAGGCCAGTGATTAGGAATCTTTTAAACTTGTGAACAAAACGCGAGCGTTTTAAAATGGCATAAGACGAACAAGAATGTTGAAAATGAAACTTATATGCTAATTATACGGAGCCAACCATATTAATTCATGTAATTTATATAAATAAAGTGTAATTCGTGCTGGTGGCAAATATGTAAGACACGCCAATATTAAGTCAACACTATATATTTTGACTTTAATTTTTGTATAATTTGAACAAATTAAATTTGACATTTTCAACTTATAATCGACTGTCAAAGTGACTGTGAACTTGAGTTTCAACATACGAGTGTAAGTGTTAATTTGAGATCTATTTCCACCGAACATTCTCCCACTGCACCGTTTCTTACGTGAACAATGGCATTGACAAATACACACGAAACGTTTTACTTGCATGATAAAGTATTTACTTAATCCTTATGAGTACTCCTTAAGCTTGGGGAGAGTATACCCAAAGTATACTAAGGATCGTCCACTAAAAAAAACACGCTTTGATTGTATTTTTGTAAATATGCTATCTTGAGAACTCATGATGTAACTGATTTAAAAACATTTTCAATACAAATTAATGTATAAGAACATACGCCTTCCAAAAAAAACACGTTATTTTAATATCGAACGTAGAAGTCACATAAATAAAAATACAATGATAAGTAGATTAATATATACGTATAGGAATCCGCTGTAGATGTCACTATGAATTTCCTAAGGCATAGAAAACAAAGGTGTCATAGAGTATAATTCGTTAATTCGAGACTCTGCCCTGATAAATCAGTTGGAAGAGGTTAGTAATAGTACATTGTGATACAAGTGAGCTATGTTGATATAATTACATCCGAGGCAAAATTGTTCCCGCAACCCGCAGGTGAGCGTGATAAGAGAGCCGAAGATGTAATTATCAAAGCTAACGCGTTTCATACAACGTTTTTCAACCCATTTTCCAGGATTTTTTTTTATCATAACATGAAAATTTATAGGCTCCTAAGTTATTATCTTTAGTTATTGATGGCAACAGGTTTTTCCTGACATATTGTACCTACATCGCCAAGAATATCCAGTGGCGTCAATGCTATTTATCACTTTTCTATTAACCACGTGCCAACATTTTTAATAATTACCAAACACGCAATAACAATGTTTGTGAAATTATCTATGTAGGTAATGGCGCACAACTACTTAATTTTTTTCGTGAAGTTTGCGTAGTGCGCGCGCAGGTGTTAAAGCGAGACTCATATGAAATCGCTAAACAGCCAATACAAAACAATATAAATATTGCAAAATGTTATCAATCCATTTGCCGAGATAAAAAAAACTGTATGTAGGCACAACCCGGTTAATTTAAGAATACATTGTGTCCATACATATTCGTACACCTTGCTGCAAAATGTCAACGTGTCTTAATCGGGATATAACCACAGAATAACGAATAGTACCTAAAGATAGTAATAGAAAATCATAGAGTGAGATAGGGCTGGTTAACGTACCACATAACTGAACATCAAATATGATAATTTTGGGAATAATAATAACTACTAAATAAGTCATAAATAAATAACAAATAAGTCAGGATTGAATACTTAAAAAAAATGTATACTTACAGGTAAAATGTTTACAAAATAGTTCATATTTTGCAATGGGATTCTTTCGTCATGTTAGTAAGATTTTGTAAAATCTAAATTCGTAGAACGGTGTGCGATCCATGAAATTATGTGGTAACTACGTAAAACGGAACGTATATATAAAACGTCATTGTGTACGATACGCTGTACTTACAGCCCTCCACATCAGGTTACCATAGACAAACTTCGTTTCGCGCCAAATTGACAATGGGATATGCCTGATATAACCATAAAACACGAGTGCCGTAATATTATATTATAAAACAAGCCTGTTTAATAACCAGGATTATAAGCCTAAAAGCGACGTAATTAAGGGGCACGTTATCGTCAAATGTGTTGAAAATTTTATTTACGTAACACCCGCGTGCTGAAATGCCCACTTCATGACCAGGGGAAGACGTAAAATGTGACTACGGGCGGTAATAAAAAGGTTCTCACATCGTGTCGTTATCGCCATTGCCCTCGACTCGGGCTGAGACATTCTTCTTTTTACCGCCCTAGGTAAATAACGTACAACTTGAACACTTTCATTCAAAAATATACAATTACGTTACTCGGCGATCCTAATTGGTAAAAATACGTCATATTATTTATTATTATTAGCTTCCAATACTAAGACACACTGTATAATTTTACAATGCACTTGCTCTGAATTAAAATTTCACCTTTTATGCATATTACACACAACAGCCTAAATTGTTCCCGAGGGAATCATGGTATTTTACTGCTCCCAAGGAAAGTAATGAGCTTGTGTATGATCTGATTGGTTAAGCAAATCTAGACGGCTGCAAGAATACTGCTCTGTGATTAGTTGAAATATTGAAGCTACGCCCTCCACTCGCACTGATCTGGAAGTGAAGTTGTCAATTTCGTCAACATTTGATTGGTGCGCTTGTATGAAACATAGATTTTCTGGCTCTTGTGTAGTTATTTATTTCCTCGCAAATGTGATGTGAACTCGGGCTTCTGATAGACTCTCGTTTGCAATATTCCTCATACGCCCCTTGTTAAACAATGTACTAAAAATATATGCATCATAATCAAACTGCATAAATCACTTAGCCCACAAAATTTACTTTTAGGTAGCATTGCCCCGAGCTGACGACCCTTATTGGAACAGAATTCTTGGTATTCTCGTAAAGCAATAAGCCCTTGAATTTTCCCAATACATGCTTAATTTCTCACTTAACTTCTTTCGTAGTAACGAACATCGTCATTAATATGAAATCCCATGCCTTATTATTTTTAAATGGGTGTTTATTTTATTTTCCCAAGGCATAACGAATTTAAAAAACTTATGGGGCTCCGCTTCTTTTCCTTTTTTACAAGCTTTTATTTAGTTTCACCTGTCCCGTTGTCTGTCTGTCTGTCTGTAATCAAATATTGCAAGTTAAATTTGACCCACTTCCCGGTTTTCGATTAAGCTGAAATTTTACAAGCATTATGTACATCGTATGACAATATAATATTATGATGACATGGAGCTGAGCTGATGCTGGAGCTGGAAGGTGGCCATAGGAACTCCGCAATAAAACGACACAACCCCATCGAGTTTGGGCTCGTTAGAATCGTCTCAATGAGTAGTTGATGATGATGAAGTATACAGAAAAGTACAGTCGGCAATAAAAGCTTGTACCAAAAATTACAATTTTGACAGAAACTTTTCCTTCATAAGATACTCGTACAGTCAAGGAACTTAATTCCCTACCAATTTCTTTAAAATGTCGTTAGACATTCGCAATGCAATAAGGTCGAAATTTATATTTTGTAATAGTATTGAAATGTCAATACGTATTATTTGTCAATTCACATTACAGATAACCTCTTTGCGAAAAGTTCACATTAGCTTTTTTTCTACATTTGTCATGTGTCAGTGTCAATCGAGACAATTGTAAAATAAATTTCACGTTATTCATTTGAAAAATAAAATGCTTTCCGCTAACCGCAAACTATTAAGAGCTCAAATAGTGTAGTTACACCAGGAAAGAATAGGGATTCATGAGATAACACGTTCAAAAGTTCAGTTCACCACAGTTCACCATGTCAACGTAGTTAATCTGTTGCCTAGTTACTAACAAAACACAATACATGCGATATGTCAAAATAACGCCGCCGTACTCTAGCTAGAGCTCTTATGGTGACGGTTTGCTATACGATATTGAACCTTAGGTGGGTTGGAAATTAAATTCCTTGACTGTACCAATACCGCAGTGCAAAGCTAAAAGGAAATAACGTCAAAAATTAAGTACAGTATCAGGTACGATTTTTGAAGCGAATATTATGTTTATTTATTTATTTATACATATTCGTTTAGCTGTTGCTATAGAATTGATTATGAATAACAAACAGAATATGAGAAAATCGATTGTATTTCATCATATACAGCTCGTTTTTTCAAAATCTATGGCAACAGTAAAAAGAGAGGAAAAGGTGAACTAGTATTAACGGCCACTTCTGCAACTGGTTGGACCGTCCGAAGTAGCGCATAACTAAGCAAATTGTTAACGGAGATACGGGTCCACAAATTAACTACCCTTAAAATGTCTAAAATATGGAGCGTTCGTGATTCTACGAAGCACGAACATAGCCAATGAACTGAAGATATTCATATCAAAAATTTGGATCTCTAGCAACATGTATACTAATAATACTAATAATCGGTTTGGAAAAGGCATGCGCAGCTGCATACAGCGCCTTAAAATTTCGGACACCTTTCTACGTCTACGGCGTGCCTAACATATAAATAAAACTGAAACAGATTCTGAATCACTGGTATGTTACCCAAATTGACGATTTTTTTTAGTTTATTGATTTTTTCTTGACTTATATCGCCTCTCGTACAGTCCGCGGGTAAAATAACAGTGGCGTTCGGTATTGTAGTGATTCTACTTGCGTTTGTAAAACCGGTCAAGTGCGAGTCGGACTCGCGCACGAAGGGTTCCGTACCATTAATTATCTATAAATATTTATTTAATCCTGTTGTTTAGTATTTGTTGTTATAGCGGCAACAGAAATACATCATCTGTGAAAATTTCAACTGTCTAACTATCACGGCTCGTGAGATACAGCCTGGTGACAGACGGATAGACAGACGGACAGCGGAGTCTTAGTAATAGGGTCCCGTTTTACTCTTTGAGTAGGGAACCCTAAAAAGTAGACCACTGTCAAGAGGAAACGCCGAAACAAACGCGAAGATCAATATTTTTTGTCCAAAATCAAGTTTATTACAATGATAGTACCTAAGTACTTAAAATAAGTACACCAGAACACGAATAAAGAAAAAAAAATCCGTTGTTCTACAAGAAAACATGACGAAACTGTGTTACATAATAAATTACTGAGGGTAATTAGGCCTTATTATAAAAATGGAGTTATTGATCTAAAAAAAACCTTGTATACTTTACGAACACGAAACTTTTTAGTGGCAATTATATTTTCTTTATTGTACTAAAATTATGGATATTAGAAGTTTTGGCGAATTAATTTATGTTCTTAATGATATACTAAACAATATTTTCATTATTGTACTGGGACGCTAATGTTAAAATGATAATTTCTTTAAGGGGTTCCGTAAAGGATTATCGTGCTCGCAGATAATTTTTTTCCGAATTTAATAATTTTGAAACACTGTCCAAAATAAAATAACTGCGGATATTCTATGGAGTCATCCTTAAAATTGTTTGCTCCTATTACAGGCCACTCCCGGTATATAGAACGAATGGCTATTTTAGTAGCACAAAGATTGTAAGTATGTCAGCTGCTTTCAACCAAACCAGATTAACGTACCTACGACATAACACTATGATAATTGTACTTTCAAAACAAAGTTTTAACCGACTTAAAATCAGTAGCCAATTTGCCTATAAAATTTTAAGAGTTCCCTCGATTTCTCCAGGATCCCATCATCAGAACTGGATTTTGGTGACAACGGGACCAATCTGGAATTGATTTCAAACAAAGAAAAAAATTTTCAAATCGGTTTTTAAATTACCGAGATATCGCGTAACATACACACATAAAAAAAAATAGACGAATTGAGAACCTCCTCCTTTTTTGAAGTCGGTTAAAAATAACTACACTATACTAAAGGTTTGGTCTGTGTCCCCTTACCAGAGGGTAAGGGGACACAGACCAAACCTTTGACCAATGTTGGAACAGCTCGTCTAGTTTATCATAGTTATTTTTAACCGACTTCAAAAAAGGAGGAGGTTCTCAATTCGTCTGTTTTAAGACCAGACCTTTGGCCAGACTAAGCGCAGTGTTCAGGAGAGCCTGAACACTGCGCTTAGTCTGGCCAAATAGTCTTTGGTCTGGCTAATATTCACACTTCCACAACTGCATGCATGGAAGATAGGGTTGCCGGTCTGATGGTCGGGATTTGGCGGAATTCTCCCGAATTTTTATATGGCCTCCCAACTCCCGACAAAGTAAAAAATCTCCCGAAAAAACAACTTCATTGTACAAAACAAAAATATTAAGTTTCGAATTTACTATTTAGATTTTAATTTTTTAATACAGTTCCTTTAATTTGATTTTATTTTTATTTCTCCCGACCAAAGGTGCAAAATCCTGAAAAACATATTTTTTCTCCCGATATATATTTATTTTATATATATATATATATTTTTTCTCATTTTATCTGGCAAGCCTTAATGGTAGACCAAGTAGACACCGCGATTCTGGTACGGTATTATTAGCTACTTATAAAATAAAATATATGTTTTAATATTCATCATTCATAATTAATTTCTTGGTGGCTTTGTAGGTTTACAAAAGGTCTTAAATATGTCCACCACAAACCCTGTTAGGGCGAAGCAAGCATTTGTTAAGCACTAGTAGTTTAAGTGTTATAATCATACCTGTACTAACTCGAGGCACGTTTTAGATGTCGATATAGATATATTAATACGCTCATTGAAATTTCTCGATTACTATAAAAAGGTTCGATATCACATCTGAACACATATCATATCTGTTTTATTTTGACTCAAAAGTCAATATAAATATTTTAAGATAAGATAAAATGCCCCGTTGAGAGAACGTATATTATTTTAAAGTGGACATTTTCATCTAGACGGTAATCTTTATTACGGACGAACATGGAAAAAATATAAATTGTATACTTTGAAAACGATTTTAAATAAACAAATAAATACACGTTTTAATTTGTTTATTGTTTTTATTTTAAAATGAAGAGGAAATAAATAATATTTATTTGTGTTGAATAACATTTAGATGTTGACAGTAACATCGATATATTGTTTGTCAATAAAATATATTGCTACATCACTTTAGTGGTGCCCCGAGTTAGCACAGGTATGGTTATACTCGTATTGTTCTAATATAATAGCAAAGATCTAAGATGTACCTAATAATAATAGCCAAACGCACCAGGATCCCATTTCTCTGAGAAGGTCACATATATTATGAGGTTTCCATTATATTATCTGGGGCTGGAGGTATATTATATTGTTTCGCGATAATAAGTATAAAGTTTAAAGAAAAGCATTATTTCACATTTTACAACGGAACTGGAACAAGCCAGAATTGAATTTTTACGTCTCAATATTAAACATAAAGTTACAAAATTTATTTTCATTTACAAAGTTTCAAGCGAAAATCAGCATCTGACATTTAAAACTCTTTCTCCAAAAAGCAGTCTAGATCGGCAACCTGTCTTGAACTGATTCGAGTAATTGTGACGATATGTCAGGGCAAAACCACGGCGTTTCATAAGGTCAACTATAATGAAGAATCTTTGTGGATTTAACATAATTACCACGGTAATTTAAGTGATCTGGACTTATTTTTGGAGCTACAATTTGTATTTAATTTTATTAGTAAAAGTCGACAACACTGGTGGGCAAAACATATTTTGTTTTAATTTACGTGAAACGAATTCTACGAGGCAACACAAAATCCGGCAACGTGTTTTTGAGGTATTGAAATGAAATGAAGAATCGTTCATATATCATTTGCGTAAATATGATGTAACGTGTGATATTAACAGATTATTGGTATACATCTTTTAAGTATTTGCTCAATGATAATCGAGGGGCAAGATTCGAATTTCAAAATGTGACGCCCGCAGCATGCCATATCGTTTATTTTTCAATAGTACTTATTAAATTTCGAAATCTGAATCACAATTTTGAAAAAAACTGATATACTGCTAGTCTCTTCTGTCATTAAAATAACTAGTAGGTACTATAATTAAAAAACGGGGAATACATCACCGTTTTGTGTACGCTCATTTAATTATGACAAATTTTAAACTAAGCGTAATAATAACTAACCCTTAACTGCCTTAAACGCGACAGAGCTGAGCACAACTTTGTTAAATTCTTATGAAAAAAGATTAAATCTCTCGATTATTATTGCATTTTAATAAGGTGCCGGTACCGCACGGCCGCGGGTCCTTTTGAAAGCCTTTAATGTTTTATTTGGTTAACACAAAAATGACTAATATTCCCCACCCGGAGAAATTTATCGACATCAGATAAGTTATCTTCCAAAATATGAGCATTCAGTTTAAATTTATAAAATGTCTGCTATTGAATAGTGTAGGCATTTTGACGGTGAATTTTTATTCATTAAATTATAATGTAAAATTACGCGTAATTTAGTCACGCTACTATATGATTTCTTCATTAAAGTCAAACTTAATTGACTTTATATGTAAGCGGAGGTACGTATTTATTTTCTAATTAACTACCGCAATACCACAAGCTTAAAGACGCTTAAGGACTCAAATTACGATATTAATTCATTTTACAAATAGCTCATTCGATTAATCCGGAAAATGAGAAGATTGAAAATGTGTCAGGGGTCACTTCCCGTAATAGTGAATCAATATAAAAATAGTACCTCAATGAGTCAATTATAAACGAACCACTGAACTTAATACTTGCATAATGCCAAATTTCATCGTCAAGAGGCAATCATACCTGAAAATGGCTGAAAAATGGGATGAAAGTTATGAAGGACAACTTATATAAATACATACGAACAGTGAATGTTAAATAAAAGCTTATAAATATACTTATTAACATAGTTATCATAGTAATTACTCCAAATGGGGTGACTTCATCGAGGACGCCATGGCGCTGTACAATAGACATCAACGAGAGCAGTAGTTAATAATAATCTACATTTTTAATGAGCGGACTGCGTAGTTACTCCACCTCAGATTCGGTTGAAACCGTTCAACCAATCTCACTGGAGCGCAAACTTTTAGAGTATTCCAGTGTTTACCCCTTCCCGCGTGGTCGTGCCGGAGGTTCCCCTTGGATTTTCCCCAAGCTACCCTCCAACCACGCAATTCGACTGCTATATTGGGTTCGTCCTATCATAGCAACAGTCAGGTTCAAAAAAAAAAAGCGTAGTTACTCACATCCTTGTGTTAACCGGAGTTGGCAATTTAGCATACCCCTAAATTGCTTGTGGCAACTGCAGTTGCTAAGCAAACTATGGGCTTTGGGGAAAAAAAGCAGTTTACGCTAACTTTTATAAAAGCTGAAATCAAGTTCTAAACTGCTTCCCTTTCTTACACATTCGACTATAAAGTAGGTACTTAAAATACCACCGTAACATTGTACGGTGCATCGTTTATGTACTTAGTTCAGTTATTTAAGTGTATTCTGGGAAAGGGCTAAATTAGAAATTCAATTGTGTTATCCACATTGGAATAAGTTGAGTCTACTTATCCGAAAAAAACAGCCAATTCTGCGCATTATTGTACTATAACTATTCAGAGTTTATCCAAATAATCTGCATACAATTATCCACCTAATTCATATTTAACTCGTTACGAATCATAGAACGTAGACTTCGATTATAGCCGAAAATAGGGATACTATTCGATACGCGTGCAAACCTTAAAGCTTGACGTATCGAGTCCAGAGGGGTAACCACTTAAAGTTCCGAACGATCCTTAGGACAATCCAGATCTAAATGTCAAATTTTATATGGAAAAATGACAGTTGGGTTGTCCTAACGCGCGTTCGGAACGTTACGTGATTACCCGTCTGTTATAAGCGACAAGTTTTGCGCGCAAATCTGCCCTCTTAAGCCAAATGGCGGCATCTCAAAATGAATTGTCATTGGAACATGTAATTTAAATTCTACGTCAATCGGCTTAGGAGGGCAGAATCGAAGCCTTCAAAAGGCTGTGGTGTATGCGCGCGGCCTGCGCGACGTCGCGGGCGCGACTGCGCTCGCTATCGTTCAACCTCAGTCCCGTTAGAGCGAGAGCACCCGTGCGAGCAGCACGGCTGCCCCGTCCGAGCCATCCGGAAGCCCCGCTGAAACTGGACCGTTTTCTTTTCTTGTTATTATTGAGATCGACTCTCAAGTTCTGTTGTCGGCTGATAACGCGATGCTACGGCCCTGTGCGCACGTGCGCTCCGCTGCGACCAACTAATTTATAAGTTCAACTTATAAGTGCGGTGTACTTACTTTTGAACGTGTGTTTATTATTAACGTTCTAGTGTTGTGTGAAGGATTGCTTTTGTGTTTTTTTTAATGACAAGGATATTTTTTAATTGACTTTCTCAAGTGCGAATTTTCGGTTTGAAAAGCTCTGAAGGATTCGTTCGTGTGGCACTCCGTTATACGAGGTACGTTTTGTGTCGTTAAAGCTTTTTGAGTTGCGTATTTTAATGCCTATAATAATTTAAATAAAATTGACTGCGACACGGTATTTATGTGCATATAAAATTAAAAGATAAATAATTAAAATTAACGACAACAATTTCTTACATTTAAGGATCAATGTGTGAGTTTAAAATAGATATAACACAGTATTAATCAACTTCCGTGAGATCGTATAATAAATATGTATTTTTAAAATAGTAATTCACTCAAAATATTACATAATTTTCATTTTGTGACATGTTTTTTCTCAAATAAATTTTCAGTTCATTTTTGTTCAATTTAGAGCTAAGAATTGGTAAAATTTGTGAAATTCAGGAAAATTGTTTTATCAGTGCACGTACAAAAACATATTTTATTTGTTCCTTTAAGCTTCATAATAAAGATAAATTATAAAATCATTTCAAAAATACACAAAATAAACGTACTTAACGCATTTGTTTTATAACAGCAACAAAAGTGACCGCATGAAGAACGTACCACAAAAAAGTTAATCCTGCTCCTCCCGTCGGCAAAATATTGAACTGAACAGTTTAATAAAAATAAATTGAAGGAATTAAGTAGGTATGTCAGTTAAGAATGTATTAGGTCCTTACCTATGAAATTGGCGGTTTTTTCACAGATATTATTTTGGACGTAATTTATTCATTTCTATTGCAACTTCCAAATTATTTTTTAATTTCATTATTAGACTATGTAACAAAGGTTTTAAATACAAAAAATAGGTTTGAATGTTTTATTTAGTGTTTCAAATTAAAGCTTGAAAACCGCCCTTTTCATGTGCTGCCGGTTAAAGTGTTTCAATTACGTATAGTTTTATGATGCGAACTATTTTTAAGGAATGAAGATATGTGTAAAGTAGCTTAAAAGTTTTCTATATTCCTACCAAAATTTAGTTTGCTTTGAATTTGACATTGCAAAATAATCCGCAAAATTCAATGTATCAAAATTACAGTTTTGATAAAATTCTCCATACACACCGCCAATTTCATAGGTAAGGACCTAATATTATAATTTCAAAATGTTTGAAACAATTATTTTTTCCTTTTTGCGAATTTCACGTTTACCTAAAAGCTGTATCTAAGTATTGTTAAGTTATACGCAATTTGTTTACAATTTATTGAACTCATTACGGAGATTACCAAATGCTGAAGTTTATGACCAATAAATAAACCTTGTTTTATATACTCTGTTTAACTGGAAGTCAATTAAAATTTGATAATGTGGATTGGATAGTGCGTCATTTGTCAAGTCATGTTTGCGCTAAAGCACCAGTTTTATAGTTATTTTCAATGTAGTTGTTTTATAACACTTAAAACACATTAAAAGACCAAGTAACATGTTAATTATTTGTAATTGCTATAAATAACACGAAGTATATAGGGTAAATAATTATATTTTTAACCCTAATATAATTTATTAAATTTATGAATATGGACACTGTCTGTACTGCCAATATGGGATTTACCCATAAAATGACAATGCTCTTCATTTTATAATTAACTTCCTATTTACATAACAAATGAAAACCCGATTTTAGTTATCATAATATGTTTTTACAGTTTCAACCGTTTAATTTGATCATAATTTAACGTAATTCCGCGGAAAAGTCGTAAAACTTTGACGTTGCTTCGCGTCAATATGAAAATTGCAACCGATCATAAACCCGCTTCATTCTTGTCATAAAAAAGGTCATCTTCATAATGAATTCACTAAAAAAATATGAGAAAGGAACCCAGTTATCGGGAGTTCCGTGATAAGAAACAATAAATCACCCATTTAATAGCACTTAAAATATTGATATCTCCTCGTGGACTAGTAAATATTAATGGATTTTATAAATATTAAGTATTTATTTTTATAGCAATATTGGAACAATGAAAATAAAGTTAAATAAGCAAAGCATTGTATTACCAAACAAAACGAATATTTCCTTCTGATTTAATTGACAGAATCCTTCTGTGTAGACTCGTAATAAAGTCTCATAAATAGAAAACATAGTAGGTGTAATCAATTCTTTTTATCAGTTACACACGTCTAGGTACGTAATGTATAAAGGTTAAGTTTGCTTATATAGGTTTTCGGAAAGTAAGATGAAACTTAGATATTAATTCAGAATTTACGATAGGTACTAAAACAAGACGATTTGGAAAATCATCATTAATAATATACATAATAATTGACCATCTAATATTAACGATTTCAGTACGGATCCCTAAAATAAAATATGTAAATAAAGTGTGAACTTGCTTACATGCACTTATCAGAGCAATCATTGTCAGACCAACCCAGTTAATCTAAATGGGCTTAAGTAACACGAACATATAACTGACATACACCACTGTGATACCAACATTATTCCATAAAGTCGTGCATAAACTGTCTGTTTTATTCAAATGAACGATATCACCGCGATTTCACCCAATTCCGTGATCTCGTAAAGGATAATGATCGTATAGGTACCTAAGCCTTTATCAACCAGCTAAGGATTACATAGGCATGTCTACTGATGAAGTAAAAATCGTAAAAATTTTTGCTTTATCAATTTATAAAATAAAAAGCCGTGTACTACTCGATTAATATGAAAACACCGATGCTTCAAGATATTTTAAGAATATGGAAGTTCTATATGTCTATTTCTAAAGCTACTCTTTACTCAAATATATTTCTTATATCTTTGTATTAAGCGAAATCGGCTGCAAACGAAATGATTTAAATTAAAGCGGATACCTACTTAATGCACTGTTACGTTACGACATAAACCTTCCTGTTCTCAACTCAAGTGCCCAAAGGTTAACTGGAAAATATCCCTCCCCTTTAGGGATAAGTCCGCATTTGCACTTGCATAACCTGTTCGGTATTTTGCGTTTGTCTTGTGTACAATAAAGGATTTACGTAGGTACAATACATACCTACCTTCGGACCGACCGGACCGAATAAAAAATAAAAATATATTTTCTGTTTTAAAATACCTCAAAAAATTTAAAATTAAAATTTACTTAGAATACATCATTTAAATAAAAGATTAGTACCGTGAATATTAAAATGATACGAAAACAGTATTCACCTTAACGCGTCAGAATCAAAATTCGATAAATATTCAGTAGTTCTTCCAACAATCTATCAAGCCAATTAATCGTCTGTTAGATATGCTTCAGAAATAGAAACATCATTATTTTCTGCATGGAGTTTTCTCTGAGTGGTACAACTTATCTTCATGTCTACTTTTCTCCCCAAAATCGGCGCGGCGTAATACTAGCTCTTAATTTATTTCCAAAGTTTAGAGTGAATAAACATTTTAAAGGGTGGTGGTGTTGTTTCCTGAATTCTGCATCCCTAAAGGGAAGAGAGGAGTGCAATCACACCCTAACATATTTACGAAGGTTAAAAGGTGTTCCAGACCTATAGGAACTAGTTGAACTTTATAACAGTTCAGAACAAAATCAACCGGTAAGTAATGTAGATTGTCAATTTACCGATCTAAATAAATAAGGAAGCCCTGTAGAACTGTAAAGGAAAGTAGGTGTTTAGTTAATCGCACAATCTCCGACGCCCGAGTCAATCACGCTCGGTTTCGTCCACACGGGAAAAAAACCTGAAGCCATCAAACCGCTGTGTCATCTCTGTTATTAAAAAATCAAACGATTCGCTTTCACTGGTATTGTAATACGCGGTGCGTTTTTGTACGCTTGCGTTGCTGCCTGTTTAGAATTTCGTGCGTTCAGAGAGTTGAAGCCGCACGCAGTTATGGATTAGATGGATAGACGGAATCGGAAGTCCAGAGTTATTTTCATTTTGGTCTGAAAAACTAAACATGCAGTGCACAAATACAACCATTTTACAGAGATTGCATGAATTTTCCTTGTTTCTCTTCTAACTCTGAAATACTGCATTTCAAACGGATACCAAACAACTGCTGCGAAACTAAGCTAGCCCCTCGTAACCAAATCCTACGCCTTTCGCCTGTGATTTTTTTTGACCAAACTGGTGTTCGAAGGCAATGTAAGCGTATCGTTAGGTAACTGACAGACATATCTGAACTTATATCGATCAGGTGCCGCGACAGCCTCTCCGCTTCCGGAACAAAAAAAAACAGTGCATTCACAAAAATATATCACGGAGTTTATAATTGAGTGTATTAATTTAATTTGTGATTGTATTTTGTAGCAGTTTATTGCCGACTTTGATATTGAAATATACAGAATTTACTGAACGGTCCCAGAAGGCCTTCGACCTGGTTTTACGCAATTATTTTTATCTCACGACTGCCAGATTTTGATCGTTTTATAATGTTGTAACTAAACGGAACCGAATGTCATGAAGATAAGTTAGTATATTTTATTAAAATATCTGCAAAACATTTTTATTGTACACCGCGACGACGGTAGAAAAAAAGCGTACAGTTTGTCTGGTGGTAAGCGGTCATCGTAAGCTGGTCTTGGACGCTTGTAACCCCCAGAGTTAGTATTTCATGCGCATGGCTCCTATACTCACGCGTGTATCCACGATGGAGAAGAAGGTCCGAGAGCTTTTATACCTAAATGTATTCTTGTTCGGGTGAACTCATTTACTGTGGCTATTCTAAATGCCCACGGACTGTATGGAACGTTAACAGTCCCCCTTTTATCAGCTAAGGACAACAGTTCAACAAGAGCGAGAGGCTTGTAGGTATATGTCATTAAATAAATTATTGTTTAAAGGCTAGAATAGCCGTAACAACGATTGTCGCGCTCGTGGGTGTGCCTAACGGATGGTTTCAAAACGAGCCGGGCTCGCATTTGCATCAAATTGCTGCCATTACTAATTATCTGAGAAGAGCTTTCGTCTCTTCCTGGTGTTTAGATGACTCGATGTTTACCGATGATCTGTGTGATCTTCTATAGGACGTATTCATTATTCTCACAAAAAAGGAGCATATACCTAATAATTACCTGAAGGTATAATGGCGCCAATAGTCATGTGCACAGGTACATTTATTTTTATATTACTTTTAACAGCAGTAGCTTTTGACGTATAGGTTTAATGTTATTGTTGTGTATAAATTTCACGTAGTGAGGCATGCAATAAATGACATTTAGATTGTATTTGTATTATATTGCATAATGTATCATACGTCAAAAACGGAAGTTTTCCCGACGTGTATGTAATACACTTTTATTTGCATGCAACAGTGTGTCGCTAAGAGGGAACGACAAAATTTTATTCGTCTGCTGCAGCAGACACATGAATCACGATGCAGATGAAAATTTATTCAAACCACGAAACCTACTATTAACCTCCACGACATAATGTCGAGCGAGAAAAGAAGTTGAACTGCAGAATTGGACGATTTATACATGACTTTAGCCAGTCACATTCGTTTTGGCGAGCGCTTCAATAATAAGACACGCTCACTGCAGACATCGACAGACGTCGGTGATCTAAATTCAAGGAAATTTAGTCTGCATTCAAGTACATCACTCGAGATAAATTTAAATCGCAAACAATGCACAGTCGTTTAGATAGAGTCGCATAATTTTCAGATTCATTTTCATAGTCTGCACTCCGTCCGTGGTCAACCCGACGCTTAATTTTGACAATGTAAGTTATGGAAAGACATTATTTAAACTTCGTCAGAAACTTCATATTAGAACTCAAACCAAAATGCTGTTTTTCGCATTGCAATATACAACACCATTGCATATACCTACACTTTATTTTAAGTTTAATAATAAAACGAACTATGTTGGAAACTAATAACAAGATAACAACATAATAAATTAAATAAATAAACAAACAAATAATTATAAATTAATTAAACTATATAACCCTAACCTTCCTAAATATGTTATTTGTACAATGTAAGAACAACTAGTTTTAATATATAAGTGGGATATATTCGTGAAAAATCTCATCCTACTAATTAGGTATCTACATCTACCCACTCTTTCAAAATATTAAAGTAAAGCAATTTTATACATTTTCTAAATGAACACACACAGGAAAAATCATCATTATTAGGTAGACATTACATTTTTATTAGTTCGTTTCATTAAAAATAATTTGTCCAATAAAACAATTAGATCACCTTTCTAACCGGACATCCGTTTTACATACAGCAACATGGGTCTAGCCAGAGATAGCCTAAGGCTCTCCGAAGATTAATGCATGGACCTACAATTAAGGAGAAGCCAACTCATAAATTTCCAACTAATTATTTGACCAACGTCCGTTCCGGTGTCAATAAACAATAAAAATGTTAAATCAATTCAAGATGGTTCAAGTCAAATAAAGGTTAAAAAACAAGTTTGTAATTTGTTATCGGTTGGAATTCTTTTGTCTGTTGTAAAGTAACATCTAGTAGCCTCCGGATATTAGTTCCATTTCAAGTTTCAATTACCTAAAATGGCGTCATAGTATTAATTTATCCAGGACAGTACATTTATGATTATGACGTATTGCTTACAACCTACAACACATTCAAGTTTTCTGAAATTTAGCAAACAAAAAGATCTTCACTATGCTAATGCAAATATGTTAGCCTTACGCCACAGAATAAGTAATAGTAGGTACTACGCTACCAACGTCCCACAGAAAGCCTTCTAGCGCTCATACCTGATTTTAGCTCGTCATGACAGGCTACGCTCGATAGATCAATGCATTTAATGATTTATTTATCATCCTGTCACATGCACAATAACGTTCACTCTCATTCTCAATGCGCAGCGCCAATATATCAATGACGTCTGTACCCACAAACCTCATTAGGCAGCACCCATATTGTTCTCTCGCTACACAAAAAGATCACTTTCATTATCTCCGTGGCATACGTCTTCTGGTTACGCAAACGCAAGTTTACTGTTAACTCTGCGATGGCAATCGGGTGCATGGGAATTTTATTGTTTTGCGTACAAAATGCGTTCACACACATGAATGCCAGCCCTATATGTATGCCTCGTCATGATTACAGTGAATTTGACATAGTTGCCACAGTGCTAATGAACTTTGTAATGTATTAATAGGGCTGTCATAAAAAGAAGAATAAAGTCGTTTTATGCGCCTTATTTTCCCACTGCGAAGCGAACAATTCGAAATAAATCATCTGCAACACTGGTGGTTTATTTCAAATTGATATTTAATAATAGCTAGGCAATTACTTTTAGTGAACCCATGTAAACTAATTCGATAATGTAGGTACCTTCTTAAAAGTTTAGTATCTTATCTTATCTTATCTTATCTAGGTGAGGGCCCTTTCGGATGCACTTCGACCCAGTGGGATCTTTTGTGCATTTGCTCTCTCCTTTATACCTGCTCCCAGGCTTGCTCCATCATTTCCACAAAGCGGATGATGCAGTTCGCCGGGAGCACCTTGAATTCCTTTGGTTGCGGGTAACCGTTACCAAAGTAGTTCATTCTTTGTCTGGCAAGGGCATGACATTCACACAATAAGTGTTCCATAGTCTCATCCTCCTCGCCACACATTCTACAGTCTAAACTATCAGATAGTCCCATCTTGGCCAAGAGATCCTTGACCCCGAAGTGACCAGTGAACACCCCAGATATGATTCTGAGTTGCTTCCTACTGGATTTCCAGAGTTTTCTGGTCCAGCCCGAGTCCACTCCTTCTATGAAGAGCTTAGAGTGCCTTAAGCCAGCCTCATTCCTCCACTCGTGTTGGTGTTTGGTTTTGGCGTAGGCTTTAAAGGCCGATATTATGGTCCCCTGCGAGAGTCCCACAAATGGTTCTGGACCTACAAAGTGATTTGTAGAGCCCCCTCTTGCAAGCTCATCTGCTCTTTCGTTGCCGATGAAGCCCTTGTGCCCTGGTATCCAAACTAGTTGCACCTTATTGTGCCTTCCAAGTTTAGTATAGTATGGTTATTCGATGAGGCGTAATAAGCGGAAAAAATAGTTGAACCAAAACTGTTCCAATAGCTCAGTCAGTTAGAGCGTCTGGCCGCGTATGCCAGAAGGACGCAGGTTAGAATTTAGCTCGGAGCAATAAATTCTTCAAATGATGCCCCCTATAAATACATACTTGCGATTCGACTTGACAGTGTCATACCTACATATAAGTAAGTATTGAACTTTGATTTTATTGGTCTATGTCACTTGCCAGCACTCTTTTGAAACTAAGTTTAATATTTTACAGAAAATTATAATCTTCATTTAATGAATGTTAATCTAAATATGGGATTCCAATATACAGTAAAACATGAACGGAAGCGGAGTGATCGTAAAACGTAACGGCCTGCGTTACAAAAGCCTTGATTGAAACATCACTCGCCGTTCCATTGGCGTAAAAATTGGTTCACTCAAGCATAATCACGCACAAAAGATCGTAACTCTTGGTTATTCTTACTAAATTACACCTTTACAAAGACGTCAGTATAGGCATCTATCGTGATCTCTAACAATTATCGGAAACTCCCACCGGTACGAAAAATCACGAAAATGGTGGTTGCGTCACCGGTGGACTAATTACCGTTACGATTATTATAAGCCGATCGATTTTAAACGGTTTTGTAACAGACCATCAAAATTGGGGCACTATAACAATGCTTGCGTGACCCAGTAGTATTGAAATATTTGACAATGTCATAAAACTATTTCTTTTACAATTGAATAACTTGATAGAATAATAATGAAGTAAACAATATATTTCAACAGTAGGTGTTGTATTAACAACATAGGTAACATGTTGTATTAATCACAATTTTAGCAGTGGCACATCTCAATCAATCAATCAATCAATCATATATTTATTTGCATAAATAAGGGTATAATTAGGTGTACAATTTTCCTTTCCTTATTTACCATAATCTGGTGTACACATATTTAAAAGTCAAATGAGCCTTTATTATCTATATTGTTTGTTATTGTTAATGTACCTTATGGGTTAGTACCTAAATAAATAACTAATTTATTATTATTATTGTAAGGAATGTGTAGAATAATAAATTAAATTAATAATAAAACATAAAGGTCAAATAATAATAAAATAACATTTTCAATCATTCAACTTCAAAATTTGCACATATTATTCACATATCATTCTTATAAATTACAGTTAGTCAGAAATTCATCAACAGAGTAAAAGTTTTTTTCTAGTAAATAATTATTAATTATACAATTTTTTCTAAAATAAATTTAGTGACAGTTCCTTGAAATTATCAGTTAGGCAGTTAAATATTCGTATTGCCATTCCGTGAACATGTTTTGTGACTAATGCAAGATTCGTCCTTGGCAATATAAGTAAGTATGTTCCTATATTTACCTCGCTTTGATGTGGTAGTTATCGCCTTGAAATTTAATGGGTGTTTTCTGATAAAAATGCACATTTCGAAAATGTACATAGCCGGTAATGTTAATATTTTTTTAGTTTTAAATAATGGTCTACAGTGTTCAAGCTCCACATGGGCAGCATGTATTTCTTTTGGGCCTTAACAATTTCGTTTGCGTCCACTGAGTTACCCCAAATCACAATGCAATATATCTTAAAAGGGATGTAACATATCCATGGTATGCTATCTCCGAAAACTATTTGCTCTGTTAGGTAAGAAAGTGACCTTCGAGTTGAGGTTTATCTAGTCATTCAGTACAGTCTTCATCGGGTCCCCCCTTTTGACTTCAGAAGAGCCACGCGGGTACTTTTGAAACCGACATATATCAGTTTGGATGACGTTTGAATCAATATTTAAATAAAATACCTATTTCATGTCAGCCGATCACCGATATCAAATTCGTAAGTATGGATAAAAAAAATGTTTGTTTAGCACAACACAATAGAAGCGTTTATGCATACACGTTTTTCACCGTGGAAATCCACGGTAATAGAGCGGTGTGTTAACGTGCTCGTTAGTCTTGCGTTACGCATGGTGTCTCCAAGCGCTCTAACCTCTACCGCACTTTTACGACACACGTCTATCACAACGTAATAGTTAGATAGAAGCTCGTTTTGTGACGTTCGACTGTACGTGTTAATTAAGTGGTATCTGGTGCAAATTCATATTTAACACTGAATATTCATTATTCAGTAGCGACAATTTTAACTAACCTTGATTTGTAATAACGTAATATATCATCAACACTTCGTCTAAAATTCTAATGAAGAGCATGCAACCAAGTTACCTGCTGATAATTTGGACCCTATTCCATCATCAATATGACTGCAGAAGTTGGCATCAGAAACATATCGCGGAGCACTAACAATTTGCATCAGTTATTGATTTAATACAACGTTTTAATTGATAGTTATGTCGTCAATACATTACAGTTACTTACATATTCAATTTACCCCAGTTTCTGCAAATGTGGGTCAAGCATCTATTTACATTAGTTAAAATTGCCTTTTAATGGATTTGACAAATAAAATGGTATCGCGCTTTTATCACATTTGCTCAAAGTCAAAAAGTGAATTGCATTTGCCAATGACGATTTTGGCACAATATTACAAAATGTACTAAATCGGCCCGGCTTTTTATAGTACTCATAGTCGTAAAATAAAATGCACCTTGAACGAGCAAAGATAAAATAAGTTTAAACATTTTAGCGTAAGTGTATTCAAATGCATTTCGATATAATTTAACACACATTCCATATGCGTACCTACATTGAAGTATACACGTAACATATGATTATTACAAAATTATTGGTTGGCGATATCATATAACTCTTTCAAAGTGGTTGGTAGGTAGTATCAACTAATTTAACTCATAATAAAAGTATTGTACTGATTTTATTACCTGTGCTACGTGTTTGTACTGTCATATTGATTAGTTCAGTGATCGACTAACACTTTACAGGTGCAAGAAGTCAAAATTACCATAGCACTTTCAATATCATGGTGGATTTTCCTGTCATCTAATAATTGGAGATAAAACATCTAGTAAGTGAATTACATAGATATTGCTAAAAATAATAATGCCTCAGTTATAGTTGTCAATTCGGATACCTACAGCATTGCCATCATAGCACACACTCGGACCACCTCAGATACTCAAAGTGCAAAACAGACAAATAACTGTACCTACGCACACGCACATTACGCCCTTATCATTTAAGTACCGGTCGCACATTTTTGTCATGAAGTCCGCATAGATATTTGCGGTGATTTGACTATAGCTAGTATACCTACACAATTTTCTAGTAGGTACAACAATATTTGGTGCACAAAGCATGTTTGTCTTCATCATTATCTTTAATGTTGTTAATCAGACAGCCGTGGCGAAAGCAATTGCTAAGTTTGCAGCGGTCGACTCCACGTGGAGCCAACAACACCATCGACTGGCGAGTTCTATGGAATGCGCCTAATAAAACCATAACAATAGCTACCACAAAAAATCTCCCACGGCACATAATAATGAATAGTTAACGACGAAAACTAGGTGAATCTTTGTGCAATCGTGTGGTGTCTTTTAAAAGAAATATGATCATTTTCAATTTCATAATGTTTCCCACACATGGGGATATGAATGGAGGACTGCTGTCGGGCAGAGGACTGACAAATTAGTGTAATCTAAAACAGATTTTGTGACGCGTGCCTATTGCGTGCCTACTTATCTCAAATTACACGTTTCTATTGCTAATGAATATCATCAGCCATCGACATTGAATCGTGTGCTAAGAAATTGTGGAAGCATTTTACGTAATGCGTGTAAATAATTGGATAGAAATCTGAAAAAATATTGTAGGGACGACAGTTTATTTATCATTGTATCCATCACATACATCGGAGCAAACAAGCACGTCACAAACATCGGAACACACCTCTATTTTCAAGGGGTGCATTTGCCGATAGCCTGTGCCGATACCGATGTATGTGATGGCGACTGTACAAAAAAGATTTAGCAAAATGAAGTCATTTCGGGCTGTAAGTTTTTAGTAGTTTAAAATAAAGTTATCAAAGCAGTAATATTTAAATGAGCTCTAAAATATTACCAATATCCATATCATCGCTGTAAGACAAAGGCATCATATAAAACCCGAGACAATGAAGAGAACGGACCTTCATGAAAAATGGCTTCAAAACTCAAGAACAAACGTTCAATGCAAATTGGACGAATGTCAAACTGTTGTATTAGTAGTATAATAGCGTTACACAACGTGCATCTTGACATTCCTTTTTGTTGTCCGTTGCATTCTGCGCGTGAGAACGGTTCCCATGCGATGGCAGATAGCGTGCGCGCCCAGCCGGCTAAACGCGCGATAAGGCAGATTAGAGCATCCGACGGTAGTTTAATTTTTGACATAGTCATCCCCTTTGTCACCGGCAGAATAGTAGAAATTATGCAAATATTCAAAGTAAAGTGAAATTTTAGTGACTGCCGTAAAGGTCGCTGCCGCGCAAAATGTAAATAAAAACGTTCTAATGCTTGATATTATTTTTACGGTAGCGGCCGTAATTTACAATGAATATAAGGCCTTTGTCTCAGAGATTAGTGTTCGAAGATCGAACCGCAAAGCGCAGTTCACATAATTCTCTAAAATAAAATGTACTGTTTATTAGCAAACAATCACAGAGCACCAAAAAAATCGGCGGCGCCACGATTGGCAATGAAAAAAACATTTTGACTAAAAATAAACATACTTCAAGGATACTTTTCATAAGCTGACAAAGTCAAGCAAGCACATACACATCTTAAGTCCAAAAGTGTACAACCATCTCCCGATTGTAATTGTGGCAGCACAAAATAACTCCATATTTAAAAGAAGACTGAAAAGTTGGTTAGTCGAGCAAGCCTTCTACAACCACAAGGAGTTTTTTGAGTTGGAAATGTCTTGAGATATGTAACATAAACAACATATTATTATAATCATTGACATGTTATCTTTATCTGAATTATTAATGGACAATTAGACATATTGAATATTTAATTTAATTATAATACCACCGTTAGATTGTGAAAACCGTCAGTTTATAATCTTACCCGTTATATTGTAAACTGACGGAATATTGTGAACTGCCAAAATAATTCATAATTTTAAGCATTCATTTTCGTTAGTTTATAAACTAACAATGTCATATCGTCAAATTGTAAACTGAATCAAATTTACCTGATTCGGAACGCAACCTGTGCGCTGTTTGGTTGAGTGAATTATTCCACTTGCATCAGTTTCCACTTACGTTACTGTTTTTTTTGTTATTCAGACATTTTATTCAATTTATTTCGGCATCCAGCAGTGTCGACGGAGCCCCTATAGCGCGGGGCTCCTATTTCTGTGCGCTTTGCCCTTCGGGCAACTGAAGATACCTAACTAACCTATCCGACCTAGTCTTTGTGTACGTTCCGTAGCAAGCCGATTTGATCTCAGTTCACAATTTGACAATTCGACCTTGATAGTTTATAAACTAACGAAAAATAATGCGTTAAATTGTCAACGGTTTTGACAGTTCACAATTTTTCGTCAGTTTATAATATCGCGAGTTAGATTATAAACTGACGGTGTTCACAATCTAACGGTGACATATACATTACTATTGTAAAACATACCGATTGACATGTTATTAAGAACTGAGTATCCTGATATTGTGAATTAATTTAAGTAAACCTGACCTGTAATTTATATGACCAATAAAATGAATATGAATACTATACAGCTGACATTTAACCACTTTAAACGACTAAATCACTGTTTTTACTAACATAGCGCATAATTTAACATAACTACGTAATATCATCCAATAAAAAGAACCGTAGCCTCTAATTACAGCATCATTAATTTGGGAATCATCTCGTTAACAATTACGGACCAACATCCTCTCGTGTTCATTTGTAATATAAAATATGTATATATTGAGCAATACACGCCCATTATCTTATTATTTCTAATAAGAAACACATGTTGCGAGCGGGAATCGAAGTGGATTTATGGCTGCTTACGAAAAGCAATCAGACGGGGCGTGGTCTATAGTAATTATTTCTTAACACCATCTTCTAAACGTGGCTACCGAACGCACTCCATTAGACACTTCCTCTACCTTAATGGGTTAGATTGAGACGCAGCCAACTACTAGTGTTAATAAGTTCTCGAAATTAACAGCACTTTGATCGCTGCTTTACGGTTGACCTTTCACGCTACTCGGTCGATAAAAACATCGGTATAAACATTTCGGGGCGACCGAGGCATTGTCTGTAAATGGTCAGTGTGGAAGGTTCTTTATTAAGGCGGGAGCTTTAATAGCCCCATAAGAGATTTATTATCGCCCATGAATGAATCGATCCGCGGAGGATGTTTATTGTAAAGGGTAATAAATCAAGTTCTAAACTTGTTACTCCGTTCGTTGGACGCATTGAAACAAATTCTTGTCGAGTTGCAGGCAACAAAAACGCACTATTGAATCGGACATGTTTGTCGACAAACAAAAGATTTCGCAAATGATTACGTTGACTTTAAATATGAAGTCTCGTAAAAATCTTAAGTATAGGTATTTCACTTCTTCTACATATTTCAATATTATGCAAAGTTTAATATTTAAAATGATTTATTACCGAAAGGCTGTAATAAAACATAAACCGTTATACTAGATCTAGTTGAATGGATTCAAGATGACACCTTAAGATTGCACTTCGCTTAAATTAAACTACACGTTTTACTTCTCTGACACTGGACGCTATAGAAAGCGAATTCACTCCGTTTATTTAAAAAAAGACTGATTGCTTCCTTCCTATTAGAAAGTTTGGATCTAAACGCGATAGGCCGACAAGGAGCTCTTCGTTTTTTTTTTACTAAGGATTAAATTACCATTTGGGAAAACAACATGTATACGTAGATCGAATATTAACTTAGTATTTTTATAGTTATGTTTTGAATTATGATTAAAATATATTAAATGGGGAATGGATGAAAAGAAGTGCCTGATTATTTTTTTGGTGATAGGAATAACCTTCCTTAGCACCAGAAAAAAGTTGCAGACTTTTCAGCTGCGTCAATTATTTTTGAAAAATATAAACAGTTTCCTCGCTTAAGTTTTGGGTTTAGGACGGCGAATGAGACACTTTGCTTAATCCGTCTCACATTAAAAAAAAATATCTTGAAAATCCGTGGTAAACTTACACTGGCAATGATATTGACAGCTGCAGCAGCTATATTTGTCATTGCTAGGGTCAGATATTTAAAATATTTTTTGTACGGATCAAACAAAGTGTCTCATTCGCCGTCCTAACCCTTAAGTGAGGAAACTGTTTATATTTTTCAAAAATAATTGACGCAGCTGAAAAGTCTGCAACTTTTTTCTGGTGCTAAGGAAGGTTATTCCTATCACCAAAAAAATTATCAGGCAATTCTTAAGATTTAACCCATTCCCAATTACGTAAAAGGAGTCTTAATCGCAAATAATTCCATACCTATAAAATAATATCCGATTAGCTTCTTTTCAATAAAAATAAGGCGTGAAAATTGTATCTCGACAGTACATAGTGTACATACCTATACATATAATTTGATTATACGCGATGAAGTCCCGTTTAGTGAAATAATTACCTGAACTATGAAATCAATTTTAATCAATATTATCCAATATTTTTTAAAAATAAAGTAGGTAGGTACCTTTACATGGAGGTCAAGACTCATTTTGGGTCGCTGAGCCAACGGAGTAAGTAAGTAAGTAAATTACATCAAAAACTATAGTGTTTTTTATTTTAACTTGGCAAAAAGAGCAATGGGTTATGTTTGTGTGTCCTATTCTTAACCTAGTAATAGCGAAGAGATCAGATCGCTATTACTAGGTTAAGAATAGGACACACAAACTTAACCCATTGCTATCTTATCACTAAGACAGAAAAAAATAGATGTGATAAATGAGGTTTGGAGTTAACTGTGAGCCATATTTTAATTGAGTGTTTAGCATTTAAGAATGAAAAAGAAATTTGTAAGTTGCCTAACAACTTAAATTATTGTTCAAATGATGAATATTTACATGTAGGTATAATAATATTTTTATTTATGTAAATAATATTTATAAAATTAATTGATATATATAAAAAATTGTAATTCCCCTTGTGGTCGTTAATGACCTTTGTTGTTAAAAAGCGACCTTAAATAAATCAAAACAAAAAAAAAAAAAACACTGATGAATATAAACTATTGCAAATGTATCATACCCTTGACTCATAGAATAAACACAATTATAAAATTCTGCACTTATATTCATTTTCAATGTTTTTATATACTAGTAGCCCTAGTAGGTAATCGGGGAATGAGAAGGTCACCACTTCGACTTTATTCCAATGCAAATAACTTGCACAAACTAAACCCACGACTGCCAAATAGTGTGCTACTTTAAAATAATTAGTAGGTATGTAGTTGTAGGGGCTAGATAGTAAGTCGGTGGTACCTATAATTTCACGGTCCTTCGGTTCAAGTACGCTCAAGATGTGTCAGCATTGTACAAGCGGATGTAGACATCTTTCACTGTTACTGTCATTGTCACGTCAATAACTGAGTCACCAGTCTGACAGCTTGTTTGACAGCTGGCTTGACAGTTGTGAGCCCACATGATGAGAAGATACGAGTCGAAAGCTTAGCAGCAACCAGTTGCTTGTCAAGATGTTTCTCATGACAGTGGTTTGTTGTGTATTTATTTATTTAATCTACGTTGCGTAAAAATACTTCGAAAAGGCGGACTTAATGCTGTGGATAACCTTGACGCTGAAAACAATATGATTAACACTTCAATATTATCATGACTTCACCTTTCTGTCATTGTGAATAATCAACAAGTATTCTTCTTGGTAACAATAATTAACTTATAAATACAATTTCTGTAAATTGTGTTGTTAAAATGTCATATAATTTGTTTATCGTAAGTTGACTGTTGTTATGCCTTATAATAATAATAAAAAAGGCTAAAGTTATCATCATAGCAGGCGGCCATTGAAATACCAGATCTACGGCTCCAGAGCAATCCAGATTCACATTTACCGCCAATCCGCGAGTTATTTAGGGCGAATTAAAAGACAATATAAATCCATCTAATGTGGTCTGTTTCGACATGAAAATTGCTTGTCATTAGCAAGCCTAAAATGTCACAGAACAATACGAGCGGGGTGTCGCGTCCGAAGGCCGCACGTGAGCGCTTTTCCCCGGTATTAGACTGCGAGCGGACACGCAGACGATATAATGCACTCAAGCAAATGTCCTGGTGCCATTTAATGTTTTGGTCGCAATATAAGAATTATTTTCAGTTTTGTGACTCAGTTCAATATGTGTAAAATAGATCACCGGAAGTACTGGAACACCGTATCTAAGCAGTAATATATTTTTGCCACAACCGAATCATGGTTTATCTTAATACTTACAGAACATTTACACGAATTTATCCGTCACATGTTATAGTTGTGTAACATTCTGCAGCCACGGTAACGTTCAAATTTGTACTATTATAAGTACCAAGTAGATTCTGGTAAGTATTTACAACACTTCTTGTAGTAGGTACATTTTACCCTTGTTTTTGTATGCTTACTTTTTACTTTGAACAAGAAGTTTATATTATAAATGAAGGTGTGATTCCCTTTAGCGAAACAACATGGCACATGTTCAATGGCCCTCCCGGAGTGCAAATCCAAAGTGCAACAATAAACATAGGAGTCCTAAACGACTTATAAACCTAATATTCATAGTCACAGTTACATGAATCATGAATGACTTGTCATGTAATTGTTGTTCTGGGTCACCGATTAGACGAGTCACTGTACTCTAAGGATCATCACCGGATCTTAAACATCATTGTCTTCTTTAGAAGATAAAGCTCAGTACATCATAAACTTCATTCGTTTTATTTCTTACAAATGGACGAGTATTGATATTATTTAATGTTTTTTTTATTAATTAATTAGAAATCGCTGTTATTTATTTTCAAGTTCTGTCATCAGCATTAATATCTGCCATAACAAGGCGGGTAAAAATATTTAACACGGTCTAACAGCCCTATAGTATCCTCAAACCAAACGGACGGCTGAGCCAATACGAGCCAATACGATCCCAGTCGTCTATTTGGTTTGAGGATAGTATAGTAATATCTAGAGTCATGTCAGATATTTAAGTATGCACGCTTTGTTGTCGCAGATATTGATGCTTTCAATTACTGTACGACAAGGGTGGCAAGCAAGCGTACGGCCCACTCAATGACAAGCTGTCACCGGAGCCCATGGACAACTTCCAACTACGGGGGTGTCACGTGTATCTTACAAACCGAATAGTAAGCCAATCACAACCCCTTCAACAAAGGTTAATTGTAATGATACCTATTTATATCAATCGTATATCATAATAATCGTGAAGAAAATAATAGTGATAAAATATGTATCTGTTTACAGTACCTATAGATCAAATTTTATCTTATAGGCCTTTCATTATATCAGCCGAAAGAGTAAACCTATGTCCAGCAGTGGACGCCACTGCTGGACATGGGCCTAATTCACAAATTTATAATAAACCTCGTTTGCGACTTGTAGGCAAAAAATTATCGTCTACAAAACAATGGAAAAAGAGCGTCAAAAATTGTTTGCATTGCGAGGGTTAAGTACTTATCTATATATATTGATATACTCGAATCGTAGTTTTTCGTCGACATACATAGACTAATATACCTTAGACAGCCCAACCCTTGTGACTAAAATACTGCTTATATGTTATGGCGTTACTAGTGATGATACCAGCATAGACTAGTAAGGCCATCTACATTATACGCATTATTTCGTCACGAGCGATGGGTATATTAGTCTGACATACCTACGAGCGACATCACTGAGCATGTTTGAAAAAATAATCCCCATTCTCAATATGGGCACACCTTAGCCGAACCAGCGCATTTCGTCAGGCTGAACAATGGCGGCGCACGCGCGCGCACCTCTGACCCGCGCCACGTGCCCGCGCGCTGATTGGCCGGCGAAAGTGAACATCGTTTTGTAATAGGCTACTCTATTAGTGCTAACCGTGTGTGGAGAGTACATGGATCCTTTTAGGTTTGGCGATATTGACGGATCGGTTAGTAAGGCTACTTATTAATGCGTCAACAGTATGTCAAGGAGTATATTGAATTGATCCTTTTGGGGTTTTGTTTTCGATATTGGAGCATCGTTTTGTAAGGCTGCTCTAGTAGTGCTTTCAAGTGTATGTGAAGAGATGTTTCATTGACGTTTGGTTCCGATATTGGGTCGTTGTTTTATAAGGCTATTAGTGCTAACTGTATGTGGAGAGTATATTAATCCTTTTAGGATTTGGCGAAAGTGAACATCGTTTTGTATGAGGCTATTGCTAATTGTATGAAGAGTATTTATATAGATCCTTGGGTTTTGGTTTTGTAAGGCTACTTCAAATCGATGCTTCAATTTCGCCTATCACTATTAGTGCTTTCAAATGTGCATATGTAAAGAGTTGATCTTACTGAAATTTGACTTCGATATTGAAGTATCTCTGTCACATACTTTATGTTTTTTTTTATATATTCTACTCAGCGCGTATAAAAATAACTAACGTTTCCTGTTATTTGTCCTTCGTCCACGATCGTTAAGTGCCGTCATATTTTTATTTACTTGCGCCGCAGTCAGTTTAAAAGTATAATTTTATCAGTATCACAATTGGGTTTTCAGCAAACTCTATCCCAAAAAGGATTAAACGACATTGTTTTGGTTATTTGACACTATCGCGTGGCAAGTAAGGGCACGGGTATTGTTTTACACGCCGGCCCTAATGCTTACCATGGCTGTCTCATTGTTATGTATACGGCCTGTCAATTTCATACGGGGTTATATTTTTACCTGTCATAGTATCGTCCGTACAAATCATATGAGGAAGCAATTTTGTTAAATAGCTTAATTAATAAAGAGTTCTATTTTTAAGTACCACCGAGCAGCAATGTATTACGTCCAAACTGATTTGACTTAACACACGTTATGTTATGACTTTTATGGGTGTCGTAAACAAATGACATGGCGTGTAGTGAATACATTGCGTGTTCAATTATTTAGTAGTAATAAATAAACCGGCCAAGTGCGAGTCGGACTCTCGCACGAAGGGTTCCGTACCATTATCAATAAAAAATATATTTTATTTTGTTTTTCGTATTTGTTGTTATAGCGGCAACAGAAATACATCATCTGTGAAAATTTCAACTGGAACTATCACGGTATCAGTGAGATACAGCCTGGTGACAGACAGACGGACGGACGGACGGACGGGCGGACGGACAGCGGAGTCTTAGTAATAGGGTCCCGTTTTACTCTTTGAGTACGGAACCCTAAAAAATAAGCCGTTAGTTAACGAAATTTATGTAAATGAGTTGTTTAGGATCGCCACTAATCGTCATCAAAATATAAACCTAATATATAAATATGACATGCAACGTGCTAAATTTAAAACAGTATATGTATAAGTATTGTATAATACATAATGGGCCTAGTAAATCAATGTGCCACGTAATCCATCGCTTCTTATTCTTATCCACTTCATACCAGGCTCGTCCAGTACATCTTATCTTAAACAAGAAACTTTATCTACAGTCTTCAGTGTCTCTAGTATCTCTGACTAACCTGGGGAGGTTTTAATTCAACCAAAGGAAGGGCTCGGAGACACCTTGTGGTTTGTCTCTCTCACTTGTCACTAGGATTAACTTATTTACTTGTTGTTTGTTCATATTTGGCATTAGCTGATATACAATAGCCAAGAAACTACATTCCTTTATTGATGTAAGTGCCTAGGTTGTTACTACTTGTTACAAAAGGAAAGATTTGATTGTGTAAGTCGCTACACAAGATCAGCGCGACAAGTGACAGGATAGAGTTGCCGTCCCTGGCTGACACCGTTCGATAGAACGAGACGACGCGCTTATCCTGTCACTTGTCGCGTGATAACGCCATCCATGCTACGGGGCCTGCACTAAAGTCATGAACGACATCCGAATTGCAAACTAGGTCATGACAAAGTCATGAAATTTCTTTGACCAGCGCTGCGACATATTTTGTTAGTAGTATTCGTTCTAGAATTTACAACAGACCAAGTTAGTCAGTGCATTAACAGGGAAACAGTTTCATAAGTCACACTATTTATTCTTATTTCGTTTAAGTCAGGAATTCTGGTGCATATAAATACGCGTGCTATACAAATAAATAGACCGTCAGTTAATTTGAAAGCCTATTAAGTGTATTATTATCTTTGATTCCGACAAGCGTGTCACGAGAGGGGCGCGTCGGGCGATAAATCGACGCGGGCGCAGGCCGCGGCGTTAAAGATGAAGTGCCCGCTTAACATACAATGAGTCTGTGCTGTTGCAATATTGAGGCTTTAGGACAATGTTGGTGGTGAGTGTTTAGCTCGATGTCAGTACTGGCGCTAGTTAATTGCTTATCTTTATAGCGCTTGTGAGTATTTTAGAGTTTAAAGTTGATAGAATTGTACCAGTTTAACATTTCAATTGTGAATATAACTGATGGCCTGTCTCTATGGAATACATACAAACATTTAAAAAAATTGGATAAATTGTAAAACGAGAAAAAGGTGTGATCGGATAGGTACCCGTTTTAATTTCTTTTCAGTGTTTAGATAGCTTATTTTACACAGTGCACAGAACGTAGCCTAGTGTAATTTTAACTACTAAAAACGAGAGATTAAAAGGCGATGTCTCTAATCTTTTAATTAAAAAAAAACATCACTCATCATACTGATGGAACGCCCACACTTAAGTTACATCCAGATTGAACGAGGCATAAAATTAGTCACTAACGAGTCTAGGTGTGTCCCCTGTACCGAATAACGCCGTACCTAATAATAATTGTATAGGCGCAGTTAGGTGCAATAGCGCGATGTCGGCTGATTCTAGTGGGTTCGAAAGCACCTAGTCAAAAAATACTTTCATTAATAATTATTAATTAGGTACACATTATCATTTGACCAATTTTAAGATAGTTATCTATCGATAGAGAACAATACTTCTATAATTCATAATATTCGTCAAGTTTGTAAAATTCTAGACACAAAATTACACAAATAAACAATATACTATCACAAGCAAGAAACCAATTATGAGCGTCAAAACATTACCTTGAAAGAAGCAGAACATCTCAACGGCGCTTCGACTATAATAGCTCTATTGTTGCTCCCAAGATCCACTACAAGATAACCTAGTCATGCGAAAAACAAAATATTATTTTTGTATTAATTACTCATTGCCTAACATTGTCCTCGGGGTTTCAACACAGCTGATCGGTACGATCTATTATAGTATACGCATACGCACATTAAAATGACGAGCAACTTCGTAGAGGAATGCGGAGCTACCACTGTCTATTATGTAAAAAGTGATTTAAAAATCGCCAGCAGCTGTAGCTTCGAGAAACCAGCGTAACACATTCAGACAAATGAATTAACAACTACAGATTCAGATTCAAACATTTATTAAGAGACAGATGACTAAGAAAAATATGTACTTAGTCGTGACCCGAAATTGATCCAACTCAGTTTGAGGTCCTCCAGTGGTTGGTATTTTGGTATGTAAGTTGTATTATATTATACCAGGCCACACTTTTTGTAATGATAATATAAAGGATTGTCAGAAAATATCGGAAAATTTATTAAAGAGTTCTACGTACACGGGCGAACGCTAGCATAGAATATTATCCGTCTGGTCATAGCAATACAATGGAATTCGCTTATGACAATACTTCACATTGTGTCCTATTTAGTCTTTCACATAAATTGTATACCTTAAACGGCTTAAACTGATCAATAACCAAATCAAAATTCTTGAATGGCATTCGAACAAAAGTACAGGACGGAAAACCGCCAATTGCTGACAAAACCAAATTTACAGTCCAAATAAATAGATTACAATGCGAATTTCTGCCAAGCCTTCGAAATATCTGCCAATTGCATATCGCGGTGAATAGGGCACGTCGGCCGGTCAACCAATAACCCAATCGCTTTCGTTGTAGCAAAAGGAACCCAGTGTTCTCAAGAATAAAGTTATTTTTGTAAAGTAATAGCTATCCGTGGAGTAGACGAGATAGGAGGTTCGGAAAGTAAGAAAATGTAATGTTAAATAGAACTGTTATGAGTTTAAGAGAATTTATAGCTACGCCGGAGTATACGTCACTCGGAATGGAGCTTTTGTCAATTCTGTCTCGGAGATGAGATTTCATGGACGCTGTAACGGTTCATGTTTAACATAACTATATACAAGCCAATGAATGTGCCAGTTTTGCAAGTGTAACTCATAATTTGTTGTTCTTTAGAGAAGGTCTACACATTGTAAGTATTAAAATACATTAATAACTTTTTATACTCAATTTGAAATCTACCAATTTCATTTCTGTTCTATGTCAATATCACTGCGTCTCTATCAAATACACTTGGGTTTTCACTGCGTCAAATTCGTATAACAAAATCGGGATCCCATTATATGATTAGTTACCTCGTCAAACATCTTATATGTCTACATTTGTTGTTTAGCTATACATCAATGGTTTACTCATCAGCAACACAAGTATGAAAGCGAAATCAACCGCGACGTAATACATGTAAGATCAAAATAACCGATAAGAAAACCAAAGTAGCCAAAATAATGAGTATCTACGGGCGTTCGCCGAGCGATGGCATCGGATAAGTGGTTTTCTTAACGCCCCCCGTGCCGAGATACCATCGTCACAATGCGAATATTACAGGCAGTCATTCGTTTCTTATAAGATGTCAAGTGCTTTGTTTTAACTTGTAACCAACCATTAAAACTAATGTGGTTTCTAATAATCAAAAATTATTTACTTTAGAGCAAATCAATTGTCATAAAAAAAAATTGCGGACAATCTTACACAAATCAACCTAGTCCCAGACTAAGCAAAGCTTGTACTATGGGTACTAGACGAAGATATAGGTACTTATATAGATAAATAAATACTTAAATACATAGAAAACATCCACGACTCAGGAACAAATATTCGTGTTCATCACACTAATAAATGCCCAGGACCGGGATTCGAACAACTAGGCTAAAGCGGTCGTCAAATTATCCAATTTTGAAAATATTTGTGCTTTTCCTCCGTCAGATTGTCATGAGCTAGATTTAGACAGATAACATATTATTATGGCGACGCGGTATGCTACACATAAATTGACACGCGTATAGGTACAGTCGCCATCACATACATAGGTACACTATAGGTGTTCAAAAATATCGGCACATGCACCCTAATGCCTTGTTATATTATATTCATATTCATATTATATTCATTTTATTGGTAATATAAATTACAGGTCAGGTTTACTTGAAAATTGAGGTGTGTTCCGATGTTTGCGACGTGCTTGTTTGCCCCGATGTTTGTGATGGCGGCTGTACTTAATATAAGATGGTATAAGGGCTTAATCTCATTGGCTTGGCAAGGGAATTCAACAGTCGACAGAGCCATTAAAAAAGGACTCAATGTAAACAAGCCATAAAGATGACGCGGTTTACCTATGGCGCAGTAAAGGTTTTTGAAATGCTTGAGCGCGTATACCCCCGTGTATGCAGTGCATGTGCATACTATGCACCATCTAACTGAAAATCAAAGGGAATGTACTGCAATATGACAGCACCGTGGCATAGTAGGCTATGAGCGCGTGCGCACCGCGCATCAGCCAGTAATTTTTTATCTTACGAACAAATACTTGCAAGACCATCTGGATGATCGCCGGCGAGATTACGAGCCAGTATTGTTTAGCTATTCTTCTCGCTTGCGACACAGACAAATTGTGTAACACATACATACTCGTACTACTGGTATGTGTGCGTATTGATTGGAGTTATGTTCGGTTGCTAAAATCAGCAACTTGCTTGTAAAGCTATCTTCAAGTTGTTTACTGGTGATGCTCTTATTTAATCATTACTTCTTTTGTTAGAAACAAATACTAAAGCTAAAGGTTATGTTCATATCATTAATTGCTGTAGAATAAATATCAAAGAGATTCTGGCGACTATTGCATCGGCGGATGTTTCATAAATCATGTTTGCATCACTGTACTGTATTCATTCACTTGCCCTTACCTCATTTACCGTAGCAACTCTCGATCGTCCACTTCACTGACTTCCTACTATCGTCTCTCAAATTGTCCATCTAGGTACCATGGGTTTATGGCCTACCACTCCTCTTTATAGTCCTTCAAATTAATTACCGTCACTGTTATACTCTTCTCGTCCCACAAATTCCATCCATTAGGTCACATAAATTTCATCACTTATGGTCCATTGCAAACAATTAGCTCTTAGGCACGGATAGATTATTTGTATAAATTACCTTTGCACTTTAATTTGTGAACCTTGACAGCGTGAAGTCATCTATAACTACTAATTATAATAGACAGTCATGATCATATCATGTGCATGTTACGAAGACAGCCATTAGCCTCAATCCCTACAGGACACGGCTGACCTTCATATGACAAAATCGCACTTATCCGAGCTTTCGATCCGACTGCGATCGTACATCGATTGTGTCCAGCCAGTCTGACATGTTATGTTTTTTTATACATCGCATAAAATACAAGTGCACAAGGAACCTGATGGGGAGTTGATGGAATCCAATAAGAACAAACGCATCGTGGCGAGGCGGTCACTCTGTCGAGCGACTTGTAGTCCAGGGCAGGATTGAGAGCACACGATCGCCTATGAGATGGACTGACCAAATCGGGGTCGCAGCAGACGCACCCCTACATTTGTGCACAAGGAAGGCGGCCTTCAGAGACGAATGGCAATGGATTGTCAAGCTTGCCACTAAACCAACATGACGATCACGACCACTCTGCCAAGAGTGAAAAATAGGAATAAACTCATTTATACATGCAAAAAACGCTTTGGAGGACAGATGCTAAAAGTAATATAAATTAGCCAGAGTCCTTTCTCAACACATGGTACAGTTGGCCTCATAAGTTGCTTAACACCTAAGTACATTGTCGTTTTCACTCGTTTGACAACTTCATATGGCAGTTTAACATGACGTTTAATGCGACACGGTATACAAAGGTGTTAAGCCCCTTGTGAGGCTGACCGTTCACCAACAAGTGAATGATGACTATAGCGTACGCAAAACTAATGCCTAAATTCTATCTCTTTTACTCTTACATAATCTTACGGATGTGAGATGCACTCATCTCACATCTTTTACAACCCCATCGTCATTTTGGATTCGCGGACACTATAGTAGCTAAGAGGGCGGGCGGCGTGACAAGGCGAGAGCGAGGTTACATTATTAACTCAGTTTCGAACAATGGAGTAAAACCTTATCCATCTAAGGAGCAATAAAGAGTGCATGCGTCATAGGAAGTCGGGGCGGACACTTCATCGTGTTCAATTTCAATCAATTTCAATGGCATCGATTCCTCGTTATCTCATGATCCGACATCTCGAAAGCAAGGACGCCGGTCAAGGGATAGCTATGGCCGACTTCACCTTGATGAGTCACAAAAATCGATCGGTCGCATTGTTGTACCGACATTGATCCTAACGACACGACTGAGAACATTCGCTAGTAATTATAACTTTATCATTGCTTAACGCGACGTCCAGAGTAATCTGATATGGTGGCGCAACTCCCGTAACGCACGCATCACAGATTCAAAGCTGATGTCCTTGCTTTATATTGATACGTAATTAGTACGCAATTTCCGAAAGCGGTAAAGAATTACTCATTGAATCATAGACAAGTTATGTTTGGTTTGAAATAGAAAACGTTTCACGACCATTAACCATCTTGAACTTCATAGTCGAAAAACATAGCTAATTCAACTTTTCTTTAGAGTGAAAGTTTGAATAATTTGAAGTGAGTGATTTTATTGTATTATTTCAAGTTCCAAAACTAACCCTACTTAGGCTAAACCCCGCGCTTTCACTGGCATTCAGTTATGAAAACTTGTCTGAAATGTAGACGCATTTTAAGGTTTTCTATACGAGTATGCTCTTTTGAGAGAGATTTCCCGCTGCAACATTGCTATTGGATTATTAGAGCTTTATATGGCCTGTTAGTGAAAAGTGGATAGGCGTACATGGGAGTTTTTGTAATAGGCAATAATGTTATAGATAGGATGCCATAACAGGAGGATGCCGAGCGGGTTTCATGAATAGAGTGATGTTAGGCTGCGGCTACAAGCTATCATCTCTATTGAGAAATCAGTGAACACGCGAGTCTCGACTATTCCCATTGAGCAAATGAGCCAGCCAGTTAAATGGAAATCGAGTTTGTTTCATCCTGTAACTTAGTTTTTATGTGTTTTTAACCTGCATTGATATTTTGCCGCGGTTTCGCTTCAACGTCTTACATTTTCCATAAAAGATCATGTCAGTTTTTACCATGTTGCGTGTGAAGGTGTGTCAATGGTTACCTTGTCAATAGGTACTAAATATTACTTAATACAAATTTAATGGATAGGTGGGGTTGTCCTCCGACTCCTCGTACTTCATAGTCTTCATTCCGTTTTACTAGTGATCTGTGTGAACGGAATCCATTATTCCTTTGATTTTATAACAATTTAAAATCGATTCGCTTCAATTAATGGTTCCTTAACCCATTGAGTTTTTTTCAAGAATGTATCAATGACAATTTAATTGCTTGATTTTTAATTTATTCAATTCTTATTGTAATTGGATATCTCAACAAGGCAATAAGTACATTGACAACTGCGAAAAGTAATATACCTTAGGTCACTACGAAAGTTTTGAGATACAAAAAAAGGATAAAAGTTAGACATTTATAGGGTTCCGTAGCCAAATGGCAAAAAACGGAACCCTTATAGATTCGTCATGTCTGTCCGTCTGTCTGTCTGTCTGTCCGTCCGTATGTCACAGCCACTTTTTTCCGAAACTATAAGAGCTATACTGTTGAAATTTCGTAAGTAGATGTATTCTGTAAACCGCATTAAGATTTTCACACAAAAATTGAAAAAAAACATTAAGTTTTAGGGGTCCTCATACTCAGAACTGAAACTCAAAAAAATTTTTTCATCATACCCATACGTGTCTATGGATAGGTCTTTAAAAATGATATTGAGGTTTTTAATATATTTTTTTTCTAAACTGAATAGTTTGCGCGAGAGACACTTCCAAAGTGGTAAAATGTGTGTCCCCCCCCCCCAGACAAACAAAAAAAAATACATGATGTACATTACCATGCAAACTTCCACCGAAAATTGGTTTGAACGAGATCTAGTAAGTAGTTTTTTTTAATACGTCATAAATCGTAAACAGCAATTTATTTCACGGAACCCTTCATGTGCGAGTCCGACTCGCACTTGGCCGCTTTTTTTTTATTACAGTTTCTCAAAGTACTCTCCAGTAGCTTCTATGCATCGATTTATCCGCCTAAACCATGATCTGCATTCCCGGTACTCTTCTTTAGGGAGGTCTTCTACGGCATGCAAGTATAGGCATTCCGTGCATCCTCAGGACTGTTATATCGCGTGTCACGAAGTCCGATTTTGATTTTCGGAAAGAGGAAGAAATCGCAAGGAGCTAAATTGGGGCTACACGGAGGATGACACAATTCTTCAGTCTCTGTACTCTTCAAAAAATCCTTGGTGACAATGTCCTTGTGCGGCGACGCATTGTCATGATGCAAAAAGTGCAAACCAGTTTTAGGTCGTTCTTGTTTTAAATTATTAAATACAGTAGGTAAACACACTTCAATATACCCCTTAGCATTCACAGTTTTTTGAGCGTCTAAGAAAATTGTGGCCACATGAACACTTGCAGAATAACGTAGCCGGTATATATTGGAAATATCAGCAATTCAAACAAAAAAATTTTTCGCTTTCTTCTCATTCTTCTCACCACTATCAAAGTAAACCAAAACACATAGGTACCCCCTTACGCATAAAACTTGAAATGCCTCTGCTAAATAAAATGTGCTTAAACTTTGACGTTTGTGTTCGTAGGAAAGGGATTAATCATTTACGAACACAAACGTCAAAATGCCAAAATACGGAAAAAAAACCCAAACCTCAAAGTGACAGACAAGGACAAACGAATTTTACCGCCATTTTAGTTAAAATAGGCTTGTAGAACGTTTATGAAAACGGCCGATAGTGTTTGACATAAACTAGGTTTCAATTTAATTTCGAAAGATAGAAGGGAAAAGCATGCAAGGAACATGATCGAAGATACGCATCCCGTTACCATAACAATACCAAGGGCCCAATTCGGTAAGCGTTTTAGACGTATTGAAATAGTCTTGTTCATGCGCTCCCTGTAACGTAATCGTTATGCCACGTGTGTAAGACCGGGACGCACTAATATTGAGATAGGATTAGAATAAAATTGTAATGAAATTGTTAGTTGCAAAATGGAGCTCCAGATGCGTGTCCGCCGGGGAATGTAACCTAATTTAATGTAACCCCACGTGTGTGTAACGGTACGGACATGCCACGCTCTAACTGTCACAGGGTAACCACAATGGCCTTAGTCCTCGGGAATGTTGCTCTAGTACCATTGATAGCGGCTAGTAAGGGCTTTAAGGTATTTCAAATACAACAAAGTTGCCAAAAATTGTTCACCTGAGTGTATAAATTCAAGCTAGATTAAATTGTTTCGGCAGCGCCTGTGGTTTATTTATCAGATTATAGACTAGCCTAAATGTTCTTAATGGAAACAACATCGAACAGAGTAAATTGTTAAGAAAATCTTTTGACAGCGTTCCTCAAAAAAATCTTCATATCATGAATATCTTACTTACTGGGCACAGACCACTTAACCTATAGACGCCACTTCATAAAACTTTGTCTAGTATTTCATTATGCCAAATTGGCGGGGCGCGGGGGGCGACAAGTGCACTGTGATTGGCTGGCTCAAGGGCACGGTGCCGCGCGCCATCTTGGGTAGTGATGGGACACACTCGAAAAATATACTACAGAATATAAGTGTGGTCTGTGTTACTGGGATAACCGTAGCTATTTGGGAAATGTATTTGTAGACAGATTTTTACAAGTAGGTAAGATTAAACAATTAAGTTTCAAATCCGGAAGCATCCGAAAAAAAATCCCCTGAACGTATTTCGTGACGATTGGCTAGAGATTGCTCAATCAAAGCCGGGACGAGTGGAAGTCGAGAGGGGAAGCCTTTGCCTAGCAGTGGGACACACTATAATTCGGAAAAAAAAGTTTCTTTTCTTCGAAAAACTCAACATGCAATTAAAAGTTCTATATATCTAATAGTAAAAGTAAATCTTTATAGTTACGACAAGTTAAGTTAAGACAATCTAAAAGAGAGAATATATTCGTTCTCACACAGCGATGTCACCAATTACGTATACTTACCACAACATCAAGGTCATCTATAACATTTTAAAATTAATTCTCACGGATCAAGCATTTAAGATGCTCTAATCCGTCCGGAATAAGACGTGTTATTTGACAATATTATGAAATACCTCCGAATTACTATCTACCACCTTATTCCTATGCCATAAGGCTTTGTTTCGGATAAAATTCTGTTATTAAAGTGCAAATATGCCTGCGATTAATTTACTGTAAGTATCTCGGACGCGTCACTTCACACGGAGCTTTGCTCGTCCGCTCCTCCGCAAATCAATGTCGCTTGTCACTGGTTATTTTAAAGGATATAATGGCAGAGTATCTTCGAGCTTATATTGTTTTAAACAACTGCGGTCCATGCTCCAGATTGATTAAAATTACAAAAAAATATCAGAGGTTACTTGAGATTATTTGGGTCATTGTCAGATTTAGGTTCGCGTCTCTTCGGTGGACATTGCCAAAGTTAAGGGCTATAAAGCCTAATTTTTGGTTGATCTCTGAATCCGCATAAACGGCGTTGCCCCTTCTATGATTCTATGTGATAAAAACATATTATATGTGAGCGTAAGCCCTTAACTATTGACCACCGGAAAGATGATTTTTGTTTTTGTGACTGACAATGACCCATTTAAGTTGGCCGGATTGCAACAAAGTAGGTTATTCAAAAGGCCCGTAAAATTAATTAACGTAATAAAGATATTTGAATCATATAATATTAATTACAGGGACTTTATCTTGAATGTCCATCAGGATTTAGTAATAGAAAGAGTAATAGATAAAATAATTATACAGGTTTATTACATTGAAGATCTTAAAAAAGATAAACAAATTGTTGCGAACAAATCCCTACAATGCTTATTTAAATAATTAAATCGTACATCATCACACTGTATACACAAGTAGGCCTGCTGGATATAAAATATGCAAATCTAATATCAAATAACCACAGGATGTTCCAATGATACTCGATTCGCAAACAAGAGTGATGTTTCCGCTCCTAATGAATGTAGTTCCGAAAGTGGACTTGTAATTGTCGGTTGCTTATTAATTTCAATTAATTGTTTGATAGAAACCAATTACAATTAATATTCTATTTACAATACATTTTATGAGTATGCATTCCTAAGACTATAATAAGCCCAGGAGGTTCAATTACTTACCTGAGCGTTATTTTTAACACAATAGATCCAAGCAAAGATGGTATATACTTATACAGCTAAAAGTGTTGGTAATCTTTTGTTTCTTAAAATATCTTTTAGTAGGTACATGTTTACTTATGACCAAATTTATTTTTAAAAACAATAAAAGTCAAATAAAACTAAGATGACTTCACCAGAACCTTGAATGAACAAATAATTGTAACAATAACTTTCGGTTACAAGGAACATTTATAGTTTTAAACTTTTCCACCTTATTTAAGGTGGCCCCCGCTGTGTTGCGTTTATACTTCGCCCTTCGGCCAGCGATAGGTAGTCGATTTGTTGATGAGCCTGCGTGGGTTTTACGGCATGTGCATTGAACATTGAATGCATAATATAATAATCAAGTCACGGCCAATAACATGGAACAATGTCGGGATATTATCGGTTTACTATGATTAAACGTTGATGATGTAAATAGTCGTTGAATAGTTACATTTAACCTAACGTACACACACACACACACACAGGCCTCACATAACACATTACCCACCTTCCCAGAAATAACGCACTCGCAAATCTGTGTGAAAACTTACCTTTTGTTAAATATATAATTATATATAAGAAAATACGCCGAGCTAATTGTCTTTTTACGTGCTTTTATAATTTAGTGGACTTTTGAGTAAATAAAACAAACCGCCTATAAACGAAAAAAGGTGATAACGATACATTAACAAATCGCCATCGCATACTTCTGAGGTGGGCGCAGTTCATTTACTTCACTTCCTCAACTATAAAAAAGCCATGCGTCACTGACCCACGCAGAATCCAACCACTAATAAGGTAATAAACGCCGTATCTTCGCACAAAAAAGGCGCACATCGAAAGTGAAAAATTTTGATGAACCTTAACTAACATTGCTTTTTGGAGAGCGCGATATTTTGCGCTCTTAATTGGTTGACATAACGAGTCCTTTATTCAGGGCGGCCACTTCAAAGCGTGCGTGGATGTTTTAAACTTTAAAACAGATTAGCGATGGCCTCTACCGAGTAACTGAGATTATTATAATGGATGTTCCGAATGACATTTACTGAAAAGATTTACAAACTTTCGATTTGTTGCGAGTTTAATGTAGTGAAAATATTGTAACTGAATCAATCAGAGTTGTCAGGCTTATAACATGTAGGTATAATTTTATTTTTTTCGATGATTGAGTGAATGTGAGTGTACTAACTGTAAATAATGAACTGCACAACTCAAGTATAACCACATAATAAGTAATAGTACTACTTACAGAAGGTTCTCTGTTAACAAATTCCCTGTTTAGGTACGCCAAACGTGCCTAAATGTGGCCATCCCGTTCTATCACATGCATCGCGCTGCGACCCGTGCGAGCGTCCTGTACCAACACGTGGCAGCCACTGAATAGAGCCCTTCGAAGGGGCGACCGGCATGTACTTGTAGCGAAAGCGATAAACACAAATCGCGAGTGAGCCGCGCCTGGTATAACCTTCGTTCCATCACCGAAAAATATCTGTAGTTACGCTATAAGTAAGAATGTTTCGTTCTTCTTTTAATTGCAGGCATGCAGATGCTCTTAGTCCGTGGGCAAGGTCGAAGAGAACCCATTGTTTTACAAATTATTAATATTTAATAACACACGAACCAACTCGTTACGAAGCTTCAACAATGGTATTAAATTAGTCCTCGCTTCATTTTGTAAGATGATTTTATGTCATTACAAAGTAAAAATATGGTGCGAATCTTTTAATTGTCATCAAGTTTTAACTCAACTTGACCTGCATTTCGGGTGTGGTAATCTTAAATAATTGTACACATTGATTTTTGCCCTGCTTTTAACAGGGGTTTACTGGGCAATATATTATTATGACGTATTTTTTGGTAACTGCTCGCAATTATATACAGGGTGGGCCCTGTAACTGGAGCAAAAAATTAAACGGTAGATTATTAAGCTTGTGAACAATTATTTCGAAGTGGTTTCATGCGAAAAAAAAATATTTTTTTGGAAAAAAAAAAATTCTTTTAAATAAGTTTACTTGTATTTTTTTACTCTTCTGGAGTGCTATGAGTAACTTTTTATTTTAAAAACACAAAAAAAAAAAGAAAAAAAAATTAAAAAATCACAAAATTCTCTGTTGAACACAAAAATGCAAAAACTATTATGACTCATTACATGATGTTACCTCAAAATCTGCATTGACTGCCGTGATATGATCTCGTGGTGCCAAGATACATTACTTGGAGGTCATAACTTTAGATCAAAATTTCTCCGTAACCAAAAATTTTGAAAGTGAATGATACACAAGGGGTTACTGCAAATGCTCTAAGGAAGCCTCCTTTTGAATATTTGCTCGTGTTACAGGGCCCATCCTGTATATGCCACTTTTGAGGTTATACTTATTGAACTCGCGCGCAAAGACAAAACTCCTTTTTTTTAATTGCGTTTATAATTGGGCACAAATAATATTTAGTGCCTATTTTTAATGTACAAATGACAATGGCCTGATTATTGTTGTCTTTACGTTGTCTAACCTACCAGTTTCATCACCGTGGTACCTAGTTGGCAGCATTAATATCTCATTCACGCATGCGTCACTCTCGTTACAATCTTAAATATCAGTTTTCGATCACGTTTGATCTCTCTGACCCTAGATTTCGGGCTACCGTGAGCACGATCTTATCTCTGACCAAACATGTCAAATTAAACCTACATAGAGAATCATTAAAGCTTAATTTTGAATAAACAGTAGTTGGCGGCGGAGCGTTTGAATCATCTCATGTTAACAATCAGAGATTAGCATGTTAAATACCTGCGTCCGTTTGATAGGATTATTATTCATATATTAACTAATGTTTCACTAAGTATGGGATATTCAAAATGAAGCACGATAAAACGAAACATACCATTTGTTTCTTTGATGATTCAGCCCGTATAAAATAGTTCTGCAATCTGCATGTCAAGAAACCTACGCAACTGCGTCGGTTACATACATTACCTACACTAATTTCAACCGGACGGTAGGTTCAGAGATTTTAACATTAATATAATATGCGATTTGCAGAAAATCTCCGACTCTGTGTATCCGTAATTGGGGCTAGAATCGTGTAAGCAAGCTAAATCATCCGCGGGCATCGTTTTTTATATCGGGATCGATATTTCGCAATAATAATCGTCAGTCTAAAGCCATTAAGGTAATGAATGGTGAATGTGGGGCAATATCCTGCGTTGGGCCGGAGGAAGCCGGACCAGTTTCTGACTAATGGCGGAGATGAGTCGATACGGTGAAACGTAAGAGATGATGGCCCGCCGTAAAGTGCAAGGACGACGATAATGCGCCGGCGCCGGTCACAACACTACTTAGCTACAGATGCGCCAGTCTGTAACCACAGTATAGCTCTGTGAGCCTGTCGTTTTTTATTTTATTTCGAAAAACGCTCGCTCTTTCAATAATAATAGCACTTACATTTTGAAGACTGGTTTAATAATAATAATAATGTAATAAGGCATCTAAGGCCCATAGTTACAAATACCTTAAAAACTAACATACCTACATATAATTATAAAATGAAAAACGAATTATCCCTAAGTCCCGGAACCGCCGAAACACGACACTCTTCGGCCAGAAGTCAGCACACGCTATGGTCTCCTAGCGGCCACGGCACGCGCGCCACAAACGAACTGAAGTGCAAGGGAAGACCCTCAGCGAGTAGCCAGTCTTCTGGTGAATATAGGAAGGGGGAGGGGGGTAGGTTTAGCCCAGTGCCCTGCCTACGAAGCGGATGGTCCTGGGTTCAAATCCCAGTAAGGACAAATTGAATATTTCTGTGATATTTACTTAATATATCGTCGTCTAATACCCATAACACAAACCTTATTGAGCTTACTCTATAGTAAGACCTAATAGACCTATGTCTATTTCGATTTGTAGTAATATTGTACATGCAGAAGGAAAGAAACCTAAATTTGACAGATAGAATACTTAAATCATGCTATATCTACCGAATAGCAAGTAAGTACTCTTTCGTCAAGTTTGCTTTTGCTGATTTCATAGATCAATAAAGCTCCAGGGGCTCAGGGGTGGGGTGTCACGCGTTGGAGATGCTTTAAAAAGATTCATTACACATTAATACATTTCATTTTTTTTTTTTTTTTATATTTGCTGTAATGACAGGTTAAGGAGTGATATCGCATTAGTTTAAATCGCACGTTTTATAAAGTAAACCATCTGTCTTTATTTATTCTGTAATCGGAAACAACGTTAAGGTCGATTCTTACTTATAAATTTCACTTGTAATTATATGTAGATTTTAAGATAGATATCGTTTTACGTGAAGATTTTTTTAAATCCTGACTTGTCTTCGCATTTTCAATAAAATGTCTGTATATGTAAATATCATTTAAATACCATTTAAATACACCCTAACTAAAAAACGAAGATTTTAGGTACTAGAAACGTCTATTTCTATATTATATATATTCTACATATATGTATACCTATATATAAGAGTTAAAGTCCAGCTGACTGACTGACTGAATAACTGACTCACTCACTTAAATCAACGCCCAGTCCAAACCGTTGAACCTAGAAAGCTGTTTTTTTCACAATAGGTAGTTCATATAATTAAAATAAACACTAAGAAGGGATTTTTGAAAATTCTACTCTTAAAGGGGTAAGAAAGGGATTAAAAGTTTGTATGGGGATGGAGTAAAATTTTAAGTGAGAGACTTGAAACTTTGTGTATGGATTCCTTATTACAATACAAGAAAAATAATTTAAGGGTTTTGGAAAATTCCACCCTCAAGGGAGTAAAAAGCGGGGTGAAATTTTGTATAGAGCTACTTAAACCGCTGCACCGATTTAGACGAAATTTGGTATGGAGATAGTTTGATTTCCGAGAAAGGACATAGGATACATGTAATCCCGAAAATCATCCCCTAAGAGGGTGAAATGGGGGGTGAAAGTTTGTATGAAGCTACGTTATAAACGAGTTCCACGCGGACGGAGTCGCAGGCAGAAGCTGGTATTGTTATAAATATGCGTTTTAAGTGAACAACTTTCAAACAAAACTGTCCTTTCCCAATACATTTTTACCTTGCCGGACTAGTTCATCGACATACATTACTATTACTAGATTAAATATCATATTTATGATATCGTGCCACATTGCTTTATCATATATAAATCAATAATGGAAGAGATTATGCGCATAATAAAGAAAGATCGTGAGCAGAACCCTTGCATTTCTTAAACAGTTCCTATTTATGACATCGTCTCGGTATTACGAAATATGAATTTGTTAATCTATACTTATAACCAAGAAATATAAGCTAACGATCGATACTCAACTTTGTTGCTATTTGAAGAAAGTATAATATTCAGTTCAACAAAGCTCATAAGAATCTAAAGTGCAAGGCAAAAACAAATGGGAACAAGTATCACATTCGGTAGCCACAAAAAATGCTCGTTTACACGCTCAAACTAGTCTCAGATATCATAACTGTTATTACTAAAGTCTCTAAGGTGTTTATTTTATTTATAATGGCTATTATTCAGGCCTAAAGTAAACTAGGCAGGTAACGACAGCCGAAATGGCCTCTTCCACTTTATTTTACTGTTCTTCCTTATTGCGCAGTTGCGGAAAATCTGCTCAAATTATTTCTCTTTCCACGAAATGTTGACTCGTGATTCGGTTTGCTTTTATCATCTACAATAAATCCACGCATCGTTCGACACCTTGAAGTAAATTACAGTGAATCAACAAAATTTCACTTTTGGTTTTTTAATTATTTAAATACCACCGATACTTTTTAAACAAGGAAACCAGTTACTCAATTTAAAAGAAATTCTATGTTTAATTGAGAATGCGAATTACATATATTCTTGAATATATCGCCTCGTCTGAAATAATTGTCACATTACACAACCAAGAAACTGAACGCATTATGGTTCCAGTTCAGTCATTAAAAACATCCTCGTAAACTTCGAACTTGGGCAGTATAGGTAATCACTAAAAGTAAAATCACTTTCGAAATTGACATCCAAAAAGGACATCGACTCGTAAACGCGAGCGGTTTTTTGTAATAACTCCGAGATACATAATTCTTCGAAGTTTAATTGTCAACCGAATCGTAAATTCGTGACCTTAGCTTGCCTTGTGTAACCAATCCTTCGTCCTCGAGATACAATATTTTCGGTGGTAATGTGATCCTTAAGATGATAAATATAAGACTCACAAGGTCGCTTCAAGAAACAAATGAATTCGCGTATCGTTGTCAATACTGATGCGTAATTGAATTTAACTACGACTGTCGTCACTGCTCGGACATTAAATACGTATGAGGGCAATTGTGAGCGAAATAAAACTCATCGGAATTGTTCCAGCAGACTCGATGACTTAATTATTGTTATTTCTACGGCCTGAGCCGCGTAATTGCAGCTTGTATCATCTATAATAAGAGTCGGGGTAATATTGTTGTTAAAAATGAGCCACTCGGTTTTTGGGACAAGTTGCACAGTATTACTTAACTTTAATGTCTTGCCAAGCAAATGTTCAGTTTTATTGTTAATTCGAAAATTAACCTTTTTGATAAATTCAGTTTAATGTATAGGTAGTAAGGAAATCTCATATTTAAATACGAACTCAATAACGCAGAATTTATATAACTTAATTAACTTAACGATCGTACAATGAGAGTTTTAATACGGATCAGGTTATTATGCTTCTCCAAATTTGCTCGACATGAGCTTTTCAGTTTATAACATAATGTTTATTACATCCAGAGTTTCAAAAGACGTCATAATACAATAATACAATGGACGCGTATGCGGAGTCGCAGTAATATTTTTTTTAATTAGCACCTCTATTAGTTAACCCATTGTATTAGGAGCAGATTGAAACCTTAGCTTGCTTCATAGCCTTAACCTAGATCAAAATGGCGGTATGTTGCACGCACTGTCGCATTAATCTTCGGTGACGATTAATAACAGACTCCCATCGCTTTGTACATCGGAATCATCGCCTATTGTATATGGTATGTAAAAAAATTGAGACACACGGTCTGCTAGTTTCAAGAGCATATTAAATAGTTGGTTTTCAATCCTATTAGGCGGTTTGTATTTTGGCTTTCGGAAAGCTCTGTACGAGATTACCTACAAGTAAAAAGGGTTTTGTTTTTACAAGCATTATATTAACTTGACCTGCACGGCTATCACAAGACGGCCGCGACATACTCTCGAGCTCTCTCGCACTATCCGTCTTTTTCTAAGTGGTCTAATAAAAGAGAGACGCATAGTGTGAGAGAGCTCGAGAGTATGTCGCGGCCGTCTTGTGATAGCCGTGCTGTTCGTATGTAAGTATGTCAATATGTAAGTTGTCCGTCAAAATTAGCAATCCATTTTTCAGTCACTTGCCGTTATCCGATTGAGCTGAAATTTTGGGTATTAGTATAGTTTGGGTGACAATTCAATATTATGGTACCATCGAGCTGATCTGATGATGGAGACAGAAAATGGTCATGGGAATTCAGTATTTAACCGACGTAATCCCGTTGATCGTCTCAATGAGTAGTTGATGATGGTATACAGAAAAGTACAGTCGGCAATAAAAGCTTGTACCAAAAATGAAATTTTTGACAGAAACTTATTTACGTTAAGTTTGGTAGGTACGGAAAACAGAAAAAACTTAACTTTAATACTAGATACTTACTTGTAACGTCCTGATCATTGAATACGTCTCAATTCAAAAACGTAATAAATACAACACAAATATTAACCCTCGGTCATAAAATATTAAAGAAATCTTGATTCATCCTGATGATGTGTTGTTTATAATACAACTTAATTATGCGTGATATTGCAAATAAATCTGTTTGTTTATTAAATGGTTAGATGTCGATTACATAACGTATATTCATAATACGCGCAGAGCCAATGAAATGTAGGTAGGTACTCGTAGTCAATCGCCTAATCCGTATGTAACACGATCAATGGCGCCTGTTCCACTTCAAGCCAGTATCTAATCGAGCCCGCAAATTGTTTGTACCCTTTGTTTCGGCAAATTCATTCATGCACATGCTACGATACGAAAATCTATCTTGTTAGGCAACAGCGTATCATCATTTGTTATGAAATAGCGGAGTCATTCGGAGTATACGCTGAGATTGGAGATGAAACAAATTACTGTTTCGGTTTGCGCAGGTGTACAATATAATCGGTTTGATGGTTTTAGCAATATGTTGCTGATTTGGTGGTTAGCTTCATATTTGTTGGCTTCGTAGAAATATTTTTTATTTGCTATGGTTATAGTGTAGGTATAGTATTTGATATTTTATATAAAATATCTTAATAAACCTATCCAAAAATATTCCGTTTAACATTGAATGAAATAAAAACTTTTTATTACTTTTAGTTATTAATTCCCGTTTAAATTCCTTTAAAGTGTACCTACACCGTAAAATGAACGAGATTTTTGAATAACTTTACGACTCGTTTTTTTTAACCCGTTTTGTCTTTATGATGTGCAATAAACGTCTAATACCAACGAAATCACAACAATAACGAATGTCAATTCCGCAATGTACGTACGAATAAGTATGCAAGTAATTTACGATGAAATAAAGTGAATCGTTAACGGAAAAGTTATGGTACCATAATATTTTGCTTTAAAACTATAACAGATCCGCTGTCTTTGTTGAAGTTCTCCATGCACTTAATTCACTTTGCTATATAATAAGAATAACGTACATACATACAGGCTTTTGATGTTCAGTAACGAAATAATTTATAGCTTTAAACATCGTGAGGAAACCGGCCTAATTCCAAAAAGGTCCTCTGGGTTGGATGGTCAGATGGCAGTCGCTTTCGTAAAACTAATGCCTACGCCAAATCTTGAGATTAGCTGCCAAAGCGGACCCTGGGGTCGTTTAGGACACTACGCCGGGAGTAACGATAGAACACAAGCCTGAGCTTACATTTTTTTTTGTAGTCTTTGGCGATTAAATAGCTTATTATTAAAAAAGTAGCTTACCCTAATAATTTAGCAAAATTATAAAATCGTTAAGGAAATCTCCAAAGACATGGCAACAGTTCAAAGATCACGCAATTAATTTCCAATGACCAATGACCAGATGGCAATCACTGTATCACGATGCAACTAATTCTCTGGTAATTTCACAATGAAAATTGCCATAGAAACCATGGAGAAAATATTTGGGGACTTCAGAACAACGGTTACGCAATCGGATTGGTTGGCGATGAAATTAACGTCTTGCAATATTAGCTTATTATTTCCTAACGACTGTTATTACTGCTTCCCATGAGCACCCATTACGTGTCCAAACAAGCTTCTATTTATTTGTGTTATTTTCTGTTGACGTAAATTTGTTTTTTGACACAAACGACTGTAGAATATTATCAGAAAGCTTTGAGCACTTCCTTATATTCCAAGAGCAAGATAATCATGGCCGAGTCAAATTCAGCGCCCCAATCTGGTATCAGAGCATGTTACGAGGTATTAATACTAATTGACATACAACATTTTATTTGTTTTTACCGTATTTACTTAATTATGTATGAGCACGTGTTTACCAACTTTTGCAAGAATAGGATCGACTTTTGATACATTTATTTGTGTAAATAGGTAGGTACTTATACTTACTCATTTCAAGGGTTCCGTACTCAAAGAGTAAAACGGGACCCTATTACTAAGACTCCGCTGTCCGTACGTCCATCCGTCCGTCTGTCTGTCTGTCACCAGGCTGTATCTCACTGATACCGTGATAGTTCCAGTTGAAATTTTGTAAGATGATGTATTTCTGTTGCCGCTATAACAACAAATACTAAAAACAGAATAAAATAAATAATTTTATTGATAATGGTACGGAACCCTTCGTGCGCGAGTCCGACTCGCACTTGGCCGGTTTTTTTTTAATTATGCCTTATTGTTTCAGTTTTGAAACCCCGCCGCCAAGCTGTCTACCGCAAATGAGATTAAAACCATTTACCACGTGGATGCGCTAATAGGTAAGACAATCTTACACCGCCTCACACGCATTAAAAAGCTTTGTAAAGCTATCTATTTTTCTACATTGTTATTTCTAGTGCATTCTGAAAAACTTACGTTTTTTTAGTAAAGTGTTTATTCATTTTGGTAAACAACTTTTTGAAGTGGATACTTCTTTGCTCGCGTTCTTGTATTACAGTTCAAAATGTATCTCGTGACTTCCGGAATAACTTTTTATAGAGAAGCCTAATCTGATTTCAAATAATTGTTTGTTACATGTTTTAATCCTTCATTATTTGCCATTAGTTGTTAATCACAAAATGTTATTTAATTTATGCCCGGACATGAAAATAATGCTGACATGACCACCATTTTCAATGTATCGCGAGTCAAATGAGCTACGTCAGTCAATGTTGCCATATATACCGATGTATCTGTACTTATACAGATTTTAGTGAATTAATGCAGATATATTAAATAAGTATCCACTTAAACTTAATTAACGGTTGTATCTCTGACACAACCCGCTTCTTTTTGTTTCTTCATTCATAGTTAAGATACTTTTCCGTTAACGTTTTATTAACATACCAGCTATGAGCCCGATTCATTACCCTCAGCAAACCATAACTATCACCTTTCCCCGGCAAAATAACGAAATCACGTTCTAGTGTTATAATACAACTGGAAATTAATTCCATTATGATACGGTAACATGAGGCAACTTAAAGAGATGGAATTATAAGTCTAAAAGGACTTATGGGTGGGTTTGTACCGTTCATAATGGGTCTTATGGTTGGCTTATTATAATAAACGTGGTGGGCCGAGAGGCTTCTACACGGCCTGACCCCGGGGCGCCGATTAGTTGGCTACCAGCGGGCTAGGAGTTGTAATACCTAGTAACATGCTCTGCTACCAGATTGGGGCGCTGGATGTGACTCGGCCATGTTTATGCTCTTGGAATGTAAGGAAGTGCTCAAAGTTTTCTAATAATATTCTACAGAACGATTTTCTTGCTGGCAATATGCAGAATTCCTAATCAACTAATGCTTGCATAGCGAAATAAAATAAATAAAACAGAATCAAAAATATTATTTCAGTTTTGGATTATCTACCCTCATAAAAAAATATCAATCAAATATTTACATCCTTAAATGGAAAAAAACCGGCCAAGTGCGAGTCGCGCACGAAGGATTCCGTACCATTATCTATAAAAAACTATTTTATTCTGTGTTTTTAGTATTTGTTGCTATAGCGGCGACAGAAATACATCATCTGTGAAAATTTCAGATGGAACTATCACGGTATCAGTGAGATACAGCCTGGTGACAGACAGATGGACGGACAGCGGAGTCTTAGTAACAGGGTCCCGTTTTACTCTTTGAGTACGGAACCCAAAAAATGGCGACACATTGGTTAAAATGTAGGGTTGAGTTCAATAATGTTGTCTCTACAGTCGCCATCACATACATCGGAGCAAACAAGCAGCTCACAAACGTTTTACTCTTTGAGTACAGAACCCAAAAAATGGCGACACATTGGTTAAAATGTAGGGTTGAGTTCAATAATGTTGTCTCTTCAGTCGCCATCACATACATCGGAGCAAACAAGCAGCTCACAAACATCGGAACACGTCTCTATTTTCAATGCATTAGGGTGCATGTGCCGATATTTTTGAACACCTATAGTGTACCTACCTATGTATGTGATGGCGACTGTACCTATAAATTTACCACAATATTTCGACACTAATAGTGCCACCCCTCCAGCATGTGTGACCATCATCTAATCATTATGTTCAGTTATTTCCTTGATGCTAGAAATTGTCGGTGAAAATACTGCTCTAGAAGCCGCCTTGTATTATGTCCCATCCAGTTAGCACGTAACGCGACACCATATCGGCCGCTGGTACAAGGGACTGAGCACGCATTACACGCCCCGTATCGCAAATGACCGTGCGTAGAAATTTACTATAATAATTCTAAACGCTCCAACACTATCTAAACTAGGTTGATCCCTTTGATAGTTGAATATAGGAGAAAGCTAAAGAGTTCAATAATCTTACACACCTTGCCTTTGGAGGAAATCTGGTTAGTATGGTATTTCTACCCTTGAAACTCCATGAAGGGCGCCATCTGTACTCAAGGGTCTCAGATTGAACGCACTAGAGGTCTTCTCTTCTCATACCTTGGACGTCGTCGTCAGCTTCTCTGAGTGCCTTCGCCACACTGGTGAACCCCGAAGCCCTTTAGTCGTATTGTTAGCCTTTACAGGCCTTTACAGTCATTGAAGCCCCTACGACTTTAAAGGCCTGCAAAACGACGACTATCCTACTTACAGCTGCTTAATAATTCAATATCGTTTTAGATATGACATTGGATCATCGATTAGGGAACTTGCATCTTTTTATTTTATTATGAAAATCAAAAGTATAATCCAGCATTAAAACAACTGTAGCATTAAAACTGTCCTAAGATCCATTTTTCTGATGTTATATGCATTTGAAATCTGCACGCGCCGGCTGCCTCCGAAAACGCTCTATATTAAACGGGCTTATGCTATGACGTCACAGCATATATTCTTGGCGCGTTTACTATGGAGTAAGTCATTAATTTGCAATTATCTCCACAAAATTTGCGTTTAAGTCTATACTTGTCATACAAAATATCATTTCAAATTCAATATTCTGTGTAACTGTTATGTTATTTTATCGAACACATCAAAAATAAATTTTGGTCATTTTAACGTGAGATAAAACTGATACAATCGTTTTTTTTTTCTTCTTTTTTTCTTTTGTTGATATCTCTACGTACATCTGCATCGATTGAGCGCAATTTATTCAAAATTGAAGTCCCATGCAAGTTCCCCATTATATGATCAGTGGATCATGCAATTTTGATAAACATAGACTTTCGGAATTATCAGTTCTTTCCGAGTTAACACTACCTATTAATATACTCACTTACAACGTTATTACACAAGTATTACAGGTATTCAGAACCTCCAATTCTGTATGGTCGGTTATTAAATATTGCATTTCAATGATTTTCATGTAAGTCATTACGGACTGAGGAAACATGCATTCTTGAAACTATTTAATTTGCAACATGACGAGTGTTTTAATTGTATCAGTCAGAAATTTTTGAGGCCGTTGTTATGATTGTAATCAATTTTATTTTATTTTCGGTCGGTGTGGGGCCACCTAATTTTTGACGGCGATGCCCTAATGATGTGGAGTCACGCGATCATAATGTATGGGTTTAAGAAGCTAAAAAATGTAAACAAACAAATTTATTAGTATTTTAAAATACACCGGTCATTTGTAAAGCTCGGTATTTTGTTGCAAACTACCGTATTAAAAAACAATGTTAAAAGGCATAAAATATCAAATTAGAATAGGTACTAAGATAAACTAACGTGTAAAATTCATGGTGAGCTGTTTACCTATAAAATGTACAGGAAACATGTCGTTTTAAATGCAATTTCCTCTGATCGATTTAATAACTAACCTGAAACGGCTGGCGTAGGTACCTATAACAGCAGCTTATAAAGTAAACTTGCTACAGCCTGCCGCACCCTTACTTAACTGGGACATAATTCAGGAAGTATGAGTGTGACGCACTGATAATCAGAGTAGATTATTATATATTAGATATTTTGTAAAATATTTCTATTTGTCCTTCTAACATCCAATGTTTGTTTCTGAAATACGCAAAAACTATAAACTCAATTGAGATGAAATTTAGCGTGAACATAGTTTATAAACCAGATTAAAACTTAGAATATTTTTAATCCCGATAAATATCCCTCAAAGAGATCAAATTGGTGGTGAAATTTCATCAAAAGGGAGTTCACGCGGACAAAGTAGCGGGCATTAGATAGTGTGAAAACAATCGTAAAAGTATCTAAGTATAAGTAAGTAAGTGTCTTGGGTTAATACACAGTTCCAAAACCAATGACACTATTATAATATGTTACGTGTGGCTTATCACACAAATAAACTTTTCACACTTGCTGTTCAGAAAAGTGTAATTGTTGCCATCAAAAGAGGGATCATAGTTGTACTTTTCTAACCTGATCCCGCTATTCAGAAGAGAGTCATTGTTGCCCTCAAATGATTGATTAAAATGTTCCTCATAGAAGGTGTGAAAGACAGTAAATGTCAATCTGTATAGCAAAACTATTCCCGTCTTGGGCATAAACACTAGAATCCCTAGTTACGCTCAAGATTCTACTTTAGAATCCCTTCTATTGTAGAATCATTCGCTTCATTCACTCAATATATCGCTCTAGCCGTAAATATGTTATTTTGCTCCCTTGAGATGAGACACAATCTACTATTGTATCATTCGTATGTCAGTTGAGACAGTTTACATTTCCCTCAGAAATTACACTACAACTCACGCGACGTTCCAAGACGCACCTTAGGTATCGATGTAACGTTTCGATGTAAACCGCAATGATCGACTACTTGACCACTGGCCTAACCTTAATTATTTTACTAACCGCCCTACCTATACAAAAGAAAGAGGATAGCTCCGGGCGCGCCAGAGAGCATAAATTATGGACTCCACAAGCTGGTATTTTATTACAGACGCTAAGTGAAATCACTGGAGTTTCACTGTTAAGCTTTGAATGCAAACGATAACATATTATCTTAGTTTATCTATGCAATAGAATGTTTTGTGTTAAGGCAGGTTGTACAAGAATTCCGTGCTGACTATTATACATTTCAATGAGACATTGACACTTTATTCATACATTCATTTATTATCAGACAATGTTGGTTCACAGATTAATGTTGATTTCAATGTGTTTCGCACGCTCGCTTTCACGGGTGCCGAAATAACCCATTCAAGGACAAGCAACGTGTGTTACGCTAAAGCGTGAAGCAGATCTCTCGTAGAGGCATAACGTGGAAAAAAAACAAATTATATGTCATGCAAACTGTGCAGCTTAGGTGGACTACATAATGTTAGTTAACTCAAAAACACATAAAATAAAAAATAAACTCTATTAAAGATTACTGACTCCATATTTTACTGGTGTATTTTCATTCGGCGGCTTTTGTACGAAACGATACAAGAGTAACGGGGGAGAATATCAATTTCCAAGCAACAGCTGCATAAGGTGATAAAATAAGGAAGGCACGCGACTCTGACTTATCAAACAGCATTGTGAATCACTAGCCCACTTTCATCGGCTAGCGGATCGTTGATACATCGCGAAAGCAACGGATCCAAAGTATTTGCGGTTTCCTACAATTGAATATTATGCGGTTGCCACAGTACGATGAGATACAGTAGTGTTACTAGTGTTTGATCTAGTGCAGCGATAATATTCGAGTTAGGTGTGACAATTTAAAAACACTTCTTGTTAGATTTTTTCTGAAAGCTTGCTTGCTTAATGATGATAGTTTAGGTAAGCTACTAAGCTAGTTATATCGACAGATTTAGCTCAACCCTAGCTTGACCTGTAAAATATAAATCATAGTTAAAAACGACAGTAAGTTACTGTTTAAATAAACCTTGTTAGCAACTCAGTCTCAATAAAATTTAAATAAGGTGATCGCATAAATCCAAGTCTTGAAATAATATTTGCATAATGTGACTTCGATTAACATTCGTCACGCAACAGCAATAAATACGAGTAGGTTATAATCCACAAAAAACATCAAAATAAATTAAATAATGGCGCTACCAATTTTCACAAATTAATATCGAAGTTGAATATTTTACATTCTTTATAAAGCCGTTTGGCGTGTCAAAGATCTGGTTGTTTCAATAAAATATGTTGATATGCAAATTCGTTAGATAAAGCTGGGTTATAACATGGGTACGTAACGATCAGGGACGCGCGCCGCTGTCGACTCATAAACTCGTTTGTTAATGCAGTAGCCACACTTTTCTGTCTCACTGCCTATAACTGACTCTGTTACCGATTACCTGAACTGATACGACTTGATGATGGCACTATACACGTCGATATGGAACCAGTACTATAATATTGTTTTCTATTCTATGCCACCTATCAACAAATTCGATCGATTGTGCTATCTAGATATCGATTTGAAAAGTTAACTTATTAGGCATCAGGTAGTAAAATCTTATTTCCTGATTTAAGAAGTAATGTTTTATTATAATATAATATAAATATATATCTAAAACATCCTTATTGCAATAATAAACATAAAATTAGACGGTTTAATTTACAATAAAACTCTTAATCATATATTTCAAGCTAATAAAATAGCTAATAAAGGCGTTCCGTGAAAATACAACAAGAAGATTAGTATTGGAGCGCATTACGTAACTACCGTTTGGAGTCTAAACATGGCAAATGGCAAGTACACTCGCATATATAACGTTTATTATTGGCCGACCGACCGATAGAGATATCGCATGGAAAGAGCACACTTACGCTGCTCCGAATTACCTATCGTAAATGAGGAGTATGATAGAAATCGAGTAAATGACACTGCGGTTACGTTACGACTACGACTCGACTTTGTATGGCGCTCGATACGCATAGATTCTAAGATTGGCTGTAAGTAATGCGCTTAGAGGATTCTAAAACTAGTTAGCTCGTGTTTTTCAGAATCAAATAAATGATAAGTGCAGCTTTACCACGGATTGCAAATATGTATGCAAATGCACAACGATATATGTTCGCATAAACTTAGCTTAAACTAGACTTAAGCAGCATTTGATTTTGCCAATATGAATGTTACATTTCTACGAACATCCATAACTTTGTATCGACATTAAGTGCTTGAGTAGTTTACTTGGAGAAAATGCAAGAACGGATGCGTTTTCAATTATGGAGCGGAAGTATATCTGAGAAAACTCCAACAACTTAAGACAGTTTTATAATCCAATCATGCCAGATGCCTTGCTGGATGTCTCTTTCTACATTGCTAATATAGCTATAATGCTAATAACTTAGTCGACTTGGAGTGTTAGATCATTAAAAGAAAAGTGTTTAAATGGTAAGAAAGTTCTGATTTTATCTTTGCTGAATTCGACGTTAAAGTTGACTTCAGTAAGTGCTCAAATAATAACGCGGTCACTCTAATGGGCCTCATTGATCATTCCAACAAAAACTGTATCATAGTATTCAATAGAAAATTTCTGGTTAGTCACGTAAAACAAACAATTGAAAATGATGATTACGTGAACGCGGGCGCATCAGCCGGCTCACGACGTGGCGAGACACCGGCACCGTCGAGATGCCTTAAATCACGAACCACTCACGCGTAAAGTGATTGGAAAAAAAACCTTTATCAATTTTCGTTTTTATCGATTTGTTTAATACAATTTACCGAAATCGCGTAAGACTTTTACCTCCATTTGCGCGAAAGCCGAAATAAACGTGGCCGATTGATTCCCCGATACGCCACTTTACACGACGCTTTTAAAATGATTGGTCGCTCCCGAATAAGCGCTCACTTTCGTCCATTTAAATATTAACATGGCGAGCTATAAAAAGCTTTTTACTTTTATTTTATGTTACTCTCTCTCTATCGGATATAATTGGTCATTATGAGAAACACACGACCGCGTAATGAGATCCATAGATAAAACGGATCCGTGTCGAGCGTATACAGTAAGTATACATTTTACGATCTGTTTACATGTACGAACCCATTTGATACTAATGCAGTTCTGAGAACCTGGTCAAAAAGGGCTAAGCTCAGTAGGATGCACTTTTGTGGGCTTAAGCCACGTACGTATGGGCAGAGGAAGCATATTTACTTGGCTGAAGTAATCCCATAAATGTTAGCAAAGCTATAAATTAAAGGATTTTACAGTACAATGAATCTTATTTGCGCTGGAGGGAGCTAAGTAACCAGCGTTTCTACGGCACGTGCGGCTAATGCGTCGTATACATCACGTTACCTATGTGGAGTACTGACACGAAGATAAGGGGTCTGAACTCGAGACCTTTTCGATCTAGCATTTTACAATTGCGCCACTACGCCGTGGCGGGCAGATTAAAGAAACATAGACGGGCCGAAAATTGCAATAATGTTTTATTACTTTATTCGACGACCGCTTTAGCCTAGTTGGTAGTGACCCTGCCTATATACGAAGCAAGAGGTCCTGGGTTCGAATCCCGGTAAGGGCATTTATTTGTGTGATGAGCACAAATATTTGTTCCTGAGTCATGGATGCTTTCTATGTATTTGAGTATTTATTTCTCTATATAAGTACCTATATCGTCGTCTAGTACCCATAGTACAAGCTTTGCTTAGTTTGGGACTAGGTTGATTTGTGTAAGATTGTCCCCTAAATATTATTATTATTATATTATTACAGCAACTAAATTTGTTACTACCTAGTTATTTATTATCTCCACTTATAATAAATCTCTAAATTAAAAAAAGAATCAGCCAGTTTGAAACTAAGCTTTGCGCGGTTCGAATGTTCTCAGCATCCCATGAACGGAAAAATATGAAACATTTTATATAGGTACATTATTATTCTAGCTGCAACTTAGGATAGTTTTTATCCGACTGCGACAGTTAATTAATTTTCCGAAATATACGACTTCATTTAATTTTTCATTTATTTTTATTGAAATCAAACGCTGCTCCAACTGTCAGCTATAAGAACCGTCAAATTTTCGTCAAAATGGCGGAATTGCTTTGCCTTTCACTTATTAATAATTTAAATCCCGTCTACGATAGACCTTTACGAGACAAATGCTAAAATATAAACCATAAAAAAATATTCGATTCTGATATGAGAACTTATATGCGCAAATGTCGTTTTATGTCGTAATTTCAATAAATGAAATCAACAAATTTGAACAATATAATTAACACGAATTTGTTTTTTTTGAATGACAATGGCACGCGCTCGGCGCATTCAGCCAAAGTACCTGCGGCGCTACCACGAAAACCGATACTCAATGTTCATATATTTGCATCCCTGTCACTCGAGTATGGTTAGTGCGATAGAGATAGAGATACCCGAATATTTTCGAATTCCGAAGTTCGTGGTTATAGCTCAGGAATCGAAAATATGGTAAATAATCATAATGTATTTTCTCGAAAAAGAATTTAAAATAAATATTGTCAAATGGAGAAAAAAACAAAGCAAGAGGTTATATAGGTAATGATTAAGTTATAAGAGTCCAAAGTTTTAAGAGGGGGTATGTTCTGTCCCTTTTCCGCAAAACGCACCTTCATATGAAACGATTGTTTTTTACTATGACGCTCGAGTATATTGACGTCACAGTCCCTCATCGTTTTCTCACTCTAACAAGCGACATTAAAACGGATGTAGCTTCATAATTTTTTGAGATATTTGAATGGGAGTTTCATTATCATCTATCTATTTATACATAATAAATGCCTATGTCCTGACTGACTTATTCACTCAATCACTCACTCACTCACTCATCAACGCACAGCCGAAACTACTAATCTTAGAGAGTTGATTTTTGCACAGTATGTTGCTTTTATAACGTGGGCTAGGGATAAAAAGGGATTTTTGAAAATTCTACCCCTAAGGGGGTAAAATGGGGGTGCAAAGTTTGTATGGGAGAACCTTTTTTTTTGAGCTATAGACTTAAACTTTGTAGAAAAATTAGTTATTAGAATACAAATGAAATACTTTCAGCGTTTTGGAAAATTCCACCCCTACGGGTGTAAAATAGGGGTGCAAGGTTTGTATGGTAGAAACATTTTTTTTTTAAATAGAGACTTAAAACTTTGTAGAAAGATCAGTCATTAGAATACAAATAAAGAACTTTCAGGGTTTTAGAAAATTCTACCCCTAAAGGGGTAAAATAGAGTGCAAAGTTTGTATGGGAAAAACTACTTTTTTTTAAATAGAGACTTAAAACTTTGTAGAAAGATTAGTCATCAGAATACAAATTAAGTACTTTCAGCGTTTTAGAAAATTCTACCCCTAAAAATAGGGGGCTAAAATAGGGGTGCAAAGTTTGTATGTGGGAAACTATTTTTTTTAGCTAGAGTCCTAAAACTTTGTAGAAAGATTATTAGAAAGAAAGTACTTCCAGCGTTTTGGAAAATTTCACCCCTAAGGGGGTAAAATAGGGTGCAAAGTTTGTATGGGAAAAACATATTTTTTTTTAATAGAGACTTAAAATTTTGACGAAAAATTACTTATTAGAACATGAAAAATACTACATTCGGCGTTTTACAAAAATCATTCCCTAAGGGGGTTAAAAAAGGGTGCAAGGTTTGTATGGGGAACACTTTTTCTGAGCTAGACACTTAAAACTTTGTAGAAAGATTACTTATAAAAACACAAAAAAAAGACTTTCAGCGTTTTGAAAAAATCTATCCCTAAGGGGGATAAAAAGGGGTGCAAAGTTTTTATCAGGGAAAGTGTATGTTTTTGAGTTAGAGACTTGAAACTTTGTAGAAAGATTACTTATTAAAATACAAAAAAAGAACACAAATCGTTTTAGAAAATTCCACCCCTAATAGGGTTAAAAAGGAGAGCAGCTTTGCATGGGCAACACTTTTTTTTGAGTTAGACTTAAAACTTTGCAAAAAGATTACTTATTAGAATACTAAAAAAGAACTTTCAGCGTTTTAGAAAACTCCATCCCTAAGGGGATCCTTAAGATCCTTAAGAAGGGTAGCCAGTGTTGTGTGGGAAAAACTTTTTTTTTACTAGACTTAAAACTATTCAAAATGTTACTTATTAAAATTAATAATAAAGTACTTTCAGAGTTTTAGAAAATTCCACCCCTAAGGGGGTTAAGAAAGCTTTGTATGGGCAACACTTTTTTTGAGCTAGAGACTTAAAAGTTTACGAAAAAAGTTCTTTCAGCGATTAGAAAAATTCAACCTCTAAGGGGGTTTAAAAGGGGGTTCAAATTTTAAATGGCGAGCAATAAATTTTTAAAGTGTGAGTAAGAGATTTTTAACTTCGGTTTTATTCTGTACGTTAAAAGACTACAAAACTGATTTCAGAGTTTTTCCAAATTCATCCCCTAAGAGTATTAAAATTGGTTCAAAGTTTGAGTATTTCAAGGCATTTTTGAAGTATGAGATTTTTAACTTTGGTTTTAGACTGTTTGTTCACAAACTAGAAAATGAACATCAACTTTTATTTTAATTATCCCCTAAAAGAAGGTTCAAATTTTGTATTGAAAGAAATCATTTTCTAAGACGATAAAAAGTTCTACGCGGACGAAGTCGCGGGCAACAGCTAGTTATCAATAAGACTCATTTTCGGGAACATCTTCCATGCGCTTTAGAAAGAGTTTAAGAAACTTTTCGCGACTTCATCTGACTATCTTCATTAGCGCCAAGAAATAGGAAGATACTGGGTTGTATTCAGCTACATTTGAGTACTATTTTCATCAGTGCTCTCCTGGTTCCATGTCTGGGGGGGGGGACCATTATTAACGGTTTATCGCTACCCTTACGATTTTTAAGAATCCAATTTGGGTTCGATATTATTTTTACAAGCTTTATATATTAACTTTTACTGTTCGTATGTACTTATGTACTCGTAAGTATGTAAGTTGTCCGTCAAAATTTGCAATCCATTTTTCAGTCACTTCCCGTTATCCAATTGAGCTGAAATTTAGCAAGCATAGGTATGTATATCGCATGACAATACAATATTATGATGACTTGGAGCTGATCTGATGCTGGAGCTGGAAGGTGGCCATAGGAACTCCGCAATAAAACGACACAACCCCATCTACATAGTTTAGGCTCGTTAGAATTGTCTCAAGGAGTACTTGATAATGGTATGCAGAAAAGTACAGTCGGCAGTAAAAGCTTGTACCAAAAATGAAATTTTTGACAGAAACGTATTACAGGTAACGTAAGAAACCATCGCGTTACATTTATTAGGAATCGCGTCTACTTTCCTTTAATCTTGCCATGGCGTGTGCTGGGCAGTTTTATTTATATTGGCTGTAGCGCGGGAGCGCTCACGACGCAATAATTGATGCGCGGCGCGCGTGCCGCGGCGCCCGCGCAGCCCGTTAGAGCTTTGACGACTGATACCGTGGTAACGTGCTACTCGTAAATTGGGTGGCGGTGAAAACTGGTACAGGCTGCTGTTTGTTGTTCTGATTTATTTAATATTCAAATAAGTGATGTAGAATCGGTCTTCAAAAACTAGCACTTTGGTGCATTGTCAAAATTATGGGACAGACGCGTGATGATTTAAATTCGTTTCGGAAAAAACATTTTGACCATTGACTATATATGTGAAATACTAGTTATTGTCATCTCAAAAGTTAAGCTCGCCACATAATTACATGACATCCGAAAGATAGAGAAAGGATTTTAATTAAGACAAACTACTTAATTAAAATCCTTTCTCTATCTTTCGGATGTCATCAGCTTATCAGACATTGTTTTCATAGTTATAGCTGCATAACTGAAATACATTTCATTGTTAACTAGATTTATTTGTCTGACATATATTTATTTGAACAAAATTGTAGAACAATAAAATAAGGCGTTTCAAAATTGAGCCATACATATGTCCATTTTAGTAAGTAACAGCCAAACTTTCGTACCTAGAAAAGCTGGCAGAACGGTTCGTTATTTCCCCGACCGATTGCTCAAACGGTCGCGTGCTCGATCCATCGTAAGCCAATTACACAGTAAAAGCAAATTAGCCGATGCTTTTAACTAAATTTATACAATTCGATGACCACGTTTACCGTAGTGCAGTCGTGACTGGGTGACGGCGGCTACCGACTTGGGGCTTTAAAAAACTTAACTGGCTGTATCTCGGTGAAATCGAGTAAGTAAGTAGAATAGGCACCAGTTAAATATAATCTGAAACGTCGCAAAATCAGAAGCGTTTTTTTACCATACTATATAGCTGTCCGCGCAGCTTCGCCCACGTATTGCAAAGGCTAAACCCGCGGGATATCATGTAGTCCATGTCCAATTGCCCATCCAAAAAGACTAATCTATACACTGATGAACGAACTTTTTAAATCGGATAAGCGGTTCCGGAGGTTACCCCCTACATACATACTTATTAGAAACATACAAAGCCACAATTTCACAGCCTTTTCCTCTTTATAATAATCTTAGCCGATGAACGGAATGCCATTGGGACGGAAAGGCGCGGAGTCGTGGGTAGGCCCCCACGGTGGACTGATGACCTGGTAAAAGTCGCGGGAGCCCGCTGGATGCGGGTGGCGCAGGACCGGTCACTTTGGCAGTCTTTGGGGCAGGCCTATATCCAGCAGTGGACGTCTTTCGGCTGATAAGATTATGATGACGAATAATATTAGTCGTGTAGTATTTAGTAAGTCTTGTCTTACCGGGACCCAAAGAAATTAGCCAAGGATTGAGAGAACTGGCGCCTATACTCCACCGACAAGAGCCAAGCTCTTAAATGTTGATGGTGATGAATATTAGTATAGATTAGTATAGACTATTTATACCTACTATACTCTCAGACTGACTTCTCCGAGTTACATTTCCGTTCGTTTGCTTGCTATTGCTAGTTGGTTTCCACAGTATCCGCTTGTGTATTCTCCACAAAGTACAGAATATAATTTATGGATATGACAACCGGAGAAATAAAACCCTATATTTTTAAATGGACGCTCAATACGTGTGTGTTAGTTAATATGTTTGAATATCCATTTATCGGAGGCTGCAGCCCGAGACAGAAACAGATAGAAAACCCTTCTAAGAGCCCTATGTCCCTGATGCGGTATAAGAGGATACAATCATCATCATCAACCATTTACACAAACTATGTAAATGTGTGCAATGTACATCCATTTCTTTTCACATAATGGCTAGTAATTTCCCAAAATTAAGATCATTTAATTGGCCAACCACGTGAAACGAAACTAACTAAAAAACATAGTAACAAATTGGCATACAGTCAAGCGAAACAAGATTTCCTTTCGAGGCCATTCGGCCACATCCAAAAAAACCCAATGAAGCGCAGCGCCTATTCTTAAATTTTTCGTGTCGACTGTGTCCTATTTTCCCTTTCCTAAGAATGGCCTCAGTCACGCACTGTGTCGATAAAGCGATGCGATTGATTCGCTTTCGTTTCCTCGGTAGCGTGGCAAGATGACGACACGTCGGCCCTTGTGGTCACCGCCGGTGTGAAATCAGCCTTAAAGTGCTGTGTTTTGGAACGGCAAACAATAGAAATCCATAGTTGACGGCGTTGCTGGTTGCGCCGCGCAAGCACTGGGTGTTAGGGTTTTAGATCAATAAATAAACAAAAGAAAAACATTCCGAAATTCCTCATTTCCGAAAAACAAAAATTGAAATGTCGTTCCACGATAAAGTTTACGATTGTACTTATTCTCATGTATTTTTCGTATTACTTTCGAGTGTCAGCATGGCTTGTCCAACATTTTGTCAAAAAAACGAGACAAGATAACAATTGTGGGAATTGTCATCAAAATGTTCCGCTCATATACCTACTTAAGAAAGGATTTTATTTAATTTTCATTTCTACAATTTGGCCATTTGAATTTGTCAAATTACTGGTTACGTAATGGTATGAATAAAAATGGTTTTCTTTCGAAATTCACGAAGACATATCAATGTATTTAGCTGTAACACCTGTACCGGTTTATTTGGGTCCAAAGTGAGGTGTGAAGAAGAATAAAATATTAAAGCTTTTAAAGGCGGCAACGTCAAACAATTTCTTAATGTGGTCCTCGGTCATAACTCGTAAATAACGGTCTCGGCGCAGCCCCCAGCGCGAAACGCGAGAAGCATCCATACCGAGCCTAATGAGGCTTCTGCCATCTCATTATTTCCACTTTGATTAAGCAAAGTAACTTAAAAATACCAAATATGAAAGACTAATTAAATATAATAAAATTTTATCGACCGTCTTTGCCATTTTTGGCCCAATATCTTGGACTCGGTGGTAAATGACAATACTTATATCATATTACATAACACACCTACCTATTTTTAATAGAATTTTATGAGCTGACTTTCTTTTATTGCCCAAATTTAAATAAATATAGGACAGTGATAACAAAATGTCGATGACGAGCTAAGCGCCTGATAAGTCCCTGGATATCTTCACCTTTAGACAGCACAAAGAGTCTAATCACCGTACTATCCATCTAACCTTCAAAGTCGATTAGTTCGCCGCAAGCGCACCTCTTGCGTTATCTTCGGAACAAACAAATTCAATTAGGATTAAGAAATTAAACTGCCCCTCAAAGGAACCGCCGAACGCTTCCGAACTCGCCCGAACGGGGTCGATGGCGTGTTTATCGTATTTCGCATAAAACTGCTTTCATTACGCTACCGCTTTTTCGATAACATTTTTCACGTCCACCAATAGATTATCGTGCTGTTTTTTTGAACGGTATTTTATATTTTTGTTACTGTTACATACAACGGAATGTTTATTTAGGCACGTATGAAACACAGTTTTTTATTATGTGAAACGGCGGTGCACCGTTTTCATCCGCATTTCAGAGCTTCCGTGCGTAGTGAACATGTGAAATAGCGTGGAATACTCGTAATGCGTGAGTCTCGTTGGACCTTTGACTCGGTCACGCGGAACGGCCGGCTTAATTCGTGATACAGCTAATTAATGTGACAGTTTACAGGAATCTGCTGCGTTATGTTATAGTTTCACACCGTTACGACGCACAGGGTTCAAGTGGCGGCGCGTTGATGTCTAGTGTGGAGTTTTATAGCGGTGACTCATCCGTCTGTCGACAGATGCGCGCTTGCCGTGTGAATTTATACGATTTATGGCATTATTTGCCACTTTATCACTGTAGTAATAGAGTAGTATGAGTACGAGTGTACCACATGTTTATATTGTCAACATCATGCAAATCTATGCCTATAGCGTTCGCACGGGTAAACTGTGAGAAATTCGGCAGTTTATGACACCTCGTGACGTCGCATGTTTTAAGACATGATCACGTTCATTATACTTGCCATATAATGTACGTTTCATCGTTTTATGACTTAACTAAACATGTAGTCTCTCCAATATCAGAGCTCGTAATTATTTTATATTTTATTTATTTTGATATAACATTTAACATCATTACAGCAAATGCCAAGGCGCTGGTATATAAACTGAAACAATTTAACATAAATACAATATACCAAGAAGAAACTATTTATAATAGGGCTAATCCATAATTGTTAGGGTCACAGTCATCGAAATCGATGAGGAGGACTGTATACTACTGTACGGTATCAAAAGGTAGCCAAATCAGGCATTCTTATTAATCTTTATTTGCTTGCTAAATAAAATTTTGTGACTTGGCAATCACACTTACATAGTTTTAGGTACCTATGCAAAAATTAGTAGGTAACTAGGTAAATGCAGAAAAGTTGTGTGATTCCCAAGTTTCAGAATTTTATTTAGCAAGCAAATAAAGATTAATAAGAATGCCTGATTTGGCTCTACGAAATATCTCACCACTTTTTACTGTGAACGAGTTTCGAGACTTGGCCTATTTTTTACATGGAATGTTTTTTTATGGGACCTCATTTCTTTTTGTAGACTTTGTATGGGAATGTTATTTTACCAACCGCAAATAACGTAAATATAGTTTTGCAGGAAAGAACTGCAAAAGTAACTTTGTAATAGCATGTGTTTGTATAAGTTTACAAACTTCCTTATGCCGTTTTTATGAGTTATTAGGCTAAAAACTAACTACGTTTGAAATTTGGAGCTTGTCGCTTTGCTAGAAGTACCGTAGAATTAGCGTGATCATTATCAAAGAGTATGTCAGTGACAACACTAACGAACTTTGACGGACAATATTTCTTAAACTAAAAGTTCAAATTGAATGTTATTGATATTATATGTTAGCCATAGTATGCCCTACATGTTCCTGAAAATTCAGGGTTCTAGCTTTAGCCAGCACAAAATTACAGGTTGTTGATAATGGCCTGAATAGCTTCGAGAAAAGGATGGTACGGCCGTGCCTCTTTGTTTTGCTCGACTTGGCGATTTTATCTTCCAGTAGCCAACAAATTCTGACAGTTCTCCAAAGACATCGCCACTTTTCACAAATTTGCCAAAATAGCCGTTTCTTCACGAGCAGACGACGTATAACAAGTCGAATTTCACACCTTTTTAATTATACCTAATCAATTATTTAATTCAACCCGTATTATAACTACATACATATCTAGTATATATTCACACAGAACACCTGGCCCATAAACGCTCCGCATAGTCATCCGTCCATTTAAAACATGCAGATCACTTTACCAGCTCCAAATATAGAACCTCACAGGCCATTTTTACCGATCAGTGTCCATTACAGCACTAGCAGCTTTTAATAGCCATCAATAGCTGTCACACTCGCTCTTGCACATGTCCAGTATATTTGTCGTCAAAAACAAATGACGGGAGACATTAGGAATTTGATGTGCACTCGTGCTTTCCATCTTAAGTTTAATTGCGACCAGTCGATATACTTAATACTAATTAAGGTTCTAAAAGGGGTTGGTTTTCCTCTCACCGGCTCTCGCCGGACTGGTCCGGTCCGGCTGGCGGAAACTATCGCTTTCAATCGAGAACCGGAGCGATGATTCTTCTTATCAAATTATGGGTTTGGTCTAGGGTTGCCATCATTAGGCACTAGTTTGATCTAAGTACAGCTTTGTCTTGTTTTAGTGACGTAATATTAGTATTACAGAGGAGCTTAGCTACAGCTATCAAGTACAATTGGAACAGCTTAGCTTACATTTGAATTTAATAATATTTAGGAGTAAGCTGACAGAAAAACGAGTTCTTTGAGCATTATTTTACAAACCTTGGCAGGAGAAGGAGATTTGTATATGCAACGAGACTGTAATATAATATCGCAAGTTATTAATAGTACTGCGAAAAGTTGTCGCTTATGAATACACCCAGATTAATAGAAAGATGTAGGCCCAGATAAATTTGTCCCATTCCCATTGAAGTATTAATGAAATGATTGATACGTGAATCGACTTGAGTCATGCGCTCTCTTTTCTGTGTGAAGGCCACGCACTGATATTGAGATAGGATTGGTATCAAATTGAAATCTTTTTTTTGTTGCTAAATTGCGGCTTAGTTTTTTCTACTATACGATGGTGGCAAATAAGCATATGTCCTGCCTGATGGTAAGCTCACATCGTAGTCTAGTGACTCCAGAACAATCACAAGCGCGTACTTTATTTTAATGGAAAATGCAAGAGACAACCCTAGGGCTCGGATAGTGAAAATGTTCCCACATTTTCTCGCCGGCCGAATGATATAAATCAGGGTGATTGCAGGCTGCGCGGACGCCGGCGGCCGCTAATGCGCCGTTTCACTGACGTTACGCGCTGGACCGACCCCGGGGATATATGATTGAAGATGGATTTGATGGTTGTTTGGTAACTTGTGAAACTTTTCCCTTCGAACGTAAAGGTTCACTGCTTGGTGACACTTGGGCACAATTCACTTGTTTTAATCAAATTTCTTGATAAGGCGACTTTTGACTGAATAATGAAAGTCAGATTAAGCAAAACGCATGAAGTCTTCAAAATGGGTATCTAGGTACAATTTCGCAATGTTCCAGGAACATTACGTAATATTGTTAATTAAAAACATTATAATTCAACTTATGCGAATAAACGTGAGACGTTTCTGCATGATGTCACTTGGCGTTGTCACGGATTGCCACGATTAAAGTAGCCTGAAAGTGTGAAACAGCATTTTTATCTGGGCTTCCATAATGTAAACAAGGCGTTAGTGACATTCGTTCAGTAAATTGTTCGTTCACGAAGGTTTCGCATCTATTACTAAGTAGGTAGAATCTAATCTCGTGGCGAATAATTTTTCAATTTTTCTCTTTGATCGAAACTTAGGTAAGACAATTTCATAAGTTCTTGTTCTCTTTACGATTTTTGGTAAGTAATATAACCCATTGTTGGCTAGGAAAAACTACGAACAATTTTCCGAGACTTCGGAAAATAGTTACCTACTCTGATTATCAGTTACTCATAAGTAATGCTAATGAAAACAAACTCTCGCATAAGTTGACACTATCTCAGACACTTTAACTGTAATACATTTGATCGTTGCTCATGATAATTTAGAGCACACTAACCTTAATATGAATAGCATTCCGAGTTAATATTATAGCAGTAACAGTTGCAATAAACCATCTTTAACTACCTATTTATAACCCAAATGTGAGTTTTTCCTCACATAATTAGAACCATGCTGTTAATTAATTAAAAATCGACAAACATCTCTAATCGATACACCGCAACATCCCGCCAAGCTGGGGCTAAGCTTTTGGTTTTCTCAACTTCACATGGTAAAAAGTAATTCCATTTAAGTGCTATAAATAAACAAATTGATTTACTTAATTAAAATGTTACATTCAGGAATAAGAAATATGTAATATGAATTGGCCAACAAAGCCAAATAAAAGTACGTGAATTAATGGCCAAAAAGCATTTTTATGAGAAAATGTATTAAGATAATTGCTCCGGTTTGACAATGTTTACCTACGTGAGGTAAAATAAAGAACATTTTTTTATCTCACGTAGGTACAACAATTGATAAAAAGTTTTCATATTAGGCATTTGAATTTGATCGTGATTCAACTGAAATATTTTGAGTTTTCATTCTCAACTTAAACACTTGTAAACCATGGTCCTATATATATATTAAACCAAACAAATGGCATTGTTGAACAAATAAAATTGACAAATATCAGCTCAGCCCTATGGCTGGGGATACAAAGGCTATTCCAATCAGTTACAGTGTTCATAATGACAGGACCAGGACTTGAACCCATTAGGCGAGGGCACGACCGCCCCCGGCTGTCGTAGCCCGGCGACTGAGTGTTGCCAGTGCGCAAACTGTTATTTTGATCTAGTTTAATATTTGTTTCCTTTTCCGTCATGACATTATTGAAAGGACCGGCCACACCTGCGCTTGACGCCGCGGTTTACGCGTCACGATTTTGAATATTTTCCTGCGTAAACGCGGTGCCTTTTAATATTAGGTGTATTGACCCTTGTCGGTTTTTGTAAATATTGGCCAACAATTCAAATCAGTTGAATTCAATTAATCTTGCTTTAATCATTCTGTTTAGAATGAGTCTGGATGCATGGAAAAGATTATATCTTGAAAAACGACTTCAAAGCAAAGTTTTTGATTACCTACGAAACAGATTATTACTCGTATTTTAACCTCCTTTTGCAAATGTCAAAAATTTAAAATTTCATATCGAAAGCGCTTACAATAAACATAACTTGAAACTGATACCTAATTGATTTGACTTGTAAAACTGATCAAGCCCTTTTTAACCGTCAGTTGCAGAAATTAAAATCATTAATAAGCATCCCAATCAAAACTTACGATGTCGCTCTTGACATTTTGTAAATTTAATTTTAATTGTATAATCCCTTAATGCTTGTTGATCAATGTGGTCGAAGTTTGGTTAAACAGGTCGAGGGTACGGGCGGTCATTAACGGGAACTTTTGTAAGGCGTTTTCGACATTAAATCATGACAAACACCACATTTTGTTAAATGTCTCGTAGCTGAATACGTTTTTAAGGCACAATGTATAAAGACGAATATTATGACAAATATTTCTACTCAGCAAACACATAGATGTTATTTTTTCAGTTGACCGCCTCTTATTCTAACTCACTCCTATTGCACAAAACAACAGCTGACATAAAAATTTATATTCCAATTCGTTTTGCGCGAGATCTTAGTCCCTACCCTATTCTGTTACGCGTTTTTGACGAATGTAAATCATACACGAACTGTTTTAGTTCTTATGCAGCTCGTATGTACGCGACGCAATGATATGAGATGGAGTGCTATAAAATTAAAATTAATTGTTTAATTTCGAAATGGTGACACTGTGGGCTGTGGTGGTTATGCGCGGATGAACGACGCAGCGGCCAGTCGCCTATAGGCGCGCGCACGAATCTAGTATTTGCACAAACTTGCGCCCTCGCCGCCCCCGGCGACGGTCTCGGGTTAACTTTAGTCTCGCATCATGACGAAACCAATCTCGTCAAATGTAAACAATGATATGAAACCGTGTGATTGGATATTCAAATCGTTTCTTTGAAGGGAGATTTAGAGTCAGCTATGCGAGGTATACCACGTGCTATGTACCTACTAAGTATGTCATACCTAGATGCCCTATCGTACTCAAGATACGTTTAAGTTTGCTATTGTATGCAGTGTATGTTTTTGTTAATTAAGATTTTCGATCGAGACGAGTGCCGGAAAAGGTGGAGGTTTTTACTTTTACCCAGCATTAGGACATAATATATACAGGCTATTAAAAAACTAATTTTAGATTGCCAAATCCACAAAGAAGCACTTTTACCTACGCTATGAAGAAAACTAGTAACTAGTACAACTATATTTAAAGACAGGTTCTATCTATTTCCAAAAGTACTAAACGAATGTTAATCGAACGGTATACGTAACAAAATCGTACTTACTGCAACGTAGTTAGGTATGACTTGTACATACACAATTCCTTCACGTTTCACAATATCAGCGGAAACTGTAGGAATTTTCGATGTCCAAGTCGCAATCCATAAAGTAAATATACTCGGACAACCTCAAATTGCTACCGAAGTTAACAATCTAGGATCTCGATCAGATCGCAATATAACGACAATCTTGACTCCGAAATCAAGTAAGTATGTATTCAATTTATGCGGCAAACCACTTGTTAGCAAATATTTCGTTGCATAGTTTCTAAGTCGCGTATCATAAAATGAGTAACCAAAGTTCTAAGTTGTGTTATTGTTTTTTTGGGAGACAATCAATTATTATGATTAATGGACTACTTTCACTTTGTTATTAAGATTACTTGTTAAAATAGTAGATTGTACAACAATTGCATAAAACGAGCCATTTCACCTGAGACGTCATTCACCCAGGGTTTATGCGCGAGTTATACACACTGCATTTCACTTTCATCATCATCATCATTTTCAGCCTGTAATCGCCCACTGCTGAGCATAAGCCTCTCTTCGCGTACGCCACTTATCCCCGTCCCGTGCTAGTCTCATCCAGAAATGACCCGCGGTCTTTTTTATGTCATCAACCCATCGAGCTGGTGGACGACCAACGCTTCTTTTTCCTGCAATTGGCCACCAATCCGTTAACGTTTTGGTCCACCTACCGTCACGCTGCCTGGCAATATGTCCTGCCCAACTCCATTTGAGTTTGGTTATGACTTCGCTGACGTCACGCACCTTAGTGCGACGTCGGATCTCAATATTCCTCACTCAATATTTCTCAATTTTCACTTTGATTGCGAGTAAATAACTAATATTTGCAAAATTTAATAAAATAGAAGCTCACTCCCACCACTTAGCTTTTAAAGATTTTGAGTTTAATTTCGAGACGTGATATTTAGACTTACTACTTCATACTGCCAAGTTATTTAATGTTTCGATACGTTTCAAAATAATAATTAACTTTTATTTTATCTGGTTTTATTATTGTAGTAATATAAAACACGGATGTGAAATTGAAAATAAATAACAAGCACTTATATTCTACGAAGTTTTATTTTGCGGAGTGGGTGTTAGGTCCTTAGTCTTTAAAACTAATTTACTTTGTGAACTAGAGCATAAAAGTGGCATTTTATACAGCTTATCCAGCACAAAGAATCCCCAAATCTGAAAAACATATCCGAAAAACTCGCTGAAAGCCAACTTCGATGGTATGGTCATGTAATGCGGAGAGACGAGGAACATGTTGTACAACAAGCGTTGCGCTTACCAGAACGTAAAAAAGGTCGAGGACGTCCACCTGCTACCTGGTGGACCAGCTTGACGAAACTACTAAAAGTGGAAAATCTACCCAACCCGACAACCCAGGACAGATTGTCTTGGCGCCGACTTACTAGGAGAGCCGACCCCACCTAAAGTGGGAATGCGCTAAGAAGAAGAAGAAGATCCAGCACAAAGAAAAGCGAACTTTTCAAGCATGAGAAGTGAAAAATACTTTTCTAATTACTTAAAGCATTAATTTCTCTTCTATATAGCAAATTATGCCGTCCTCGTAAGTTTGCAATCGATTGTAACGACATTCATCACTCCTCAGAGGCCTCGCCGAACCTCAGACACCATGAATATGAAATGAACCGACTGAATGAACGCCATTCAAAGTATAAACGCCAAAACGTTCGACACTAAATATCTACGCTTGAGCGAACGCTTGTTCAAGAATGCCTCATGACATAAGACTTGTTTCGATAGGTATTGAAGAATATGGGGAATATTAAACTATCACAAAATACTGACATAATAAATGTACCCAGAGGAAGAATGCTAAGTGAAAAAGTAGTGACTCAGTTTAGTAAAAAATAAACAATCGGTACCTACGTAAGAAATCTGAGAACATATTTTGCATATGCGTTATTTTGTAATCAAAACAATTAAGGAAAATTGCTCACGAGCAATCCTTTGACCGGCTGGTCAATTATGATGTAAATATTTATTAACAGATTCCGCAGATAATAAACTCATGTAAAGGTGTTAAAGGTGAATGTAAAGCAGATACCCGCCAGTTCCACAGGCTGCGTTACGCCCGCTGGGTGCGCAATAACGCATTAAAAACGCTCCGCATTAAAATGTGCGCGTGGGCCGCTCCGTCCACATTTCTATGATGAATCGGTCGCCGTCGCCGGCGAGTTACGAAAATTCGCTACCATTTGCATAATGTACAACGGTCCGTACAGATATGATCCTGGTACACACATTCGAGCTGTCGATGGCTCAGTATTTCATTGTTGCTAAGCTTATTTATTGGCTATTTTGCCAACAACAGATACAGCAGTAAGTATTATGGGACGTGCTTCGTGGGCATGAATGTCGATTGCTCAAATTTGGCGAGATCCGTTTGAATACACACTTAGTTTATGATTTAGCCATGAATTATGCGAATAGTGCCAATACGAATTGCAGGGCATTTTCTATTCACGGCTTTGAATATGGAATATTAACTGCAAATCACAAGTAGGTAGCTACCGTCAGTTGCAAAAATGTCCTCACTACTTACACATTCAAAAATATCTGATTTCAGCTAAAATACATTTTTGATGGTGCAGATATTTTAAGAGATTTTGATTGGATTGTATAAAGTCATGCTTGACAAAATGTAAATTTATAAACGAAACATTTTCATAAAATATACTTTTTATATCACCACCTTATTTGCAGACTTACTGCCATTTAGGTGAACCTCCAACGCGTCCATTTTTTGTAACTCGTAAGCTACCTAATCATAGTAACTAGATTGCAAGCACTTATTTAATTAAAGCGTGACCTCACAGCGCGTCCAGACGGTCAAATGTTAGTATTGAGCAAGCGCATTAGAGTGTCGTGATGGTAACGAACGGCGATGATTGATGGCGCACGCGTGGGCGGAGCGGCGGCGCGCGCGCTGAAAACGATGCTAAATTACCAAAGCGCTATAGGGATTGAATAATATTGGCGTAAAGCTCCAATTCAGCTTAAAAAAGAGATACATATAAAATTCCATGGAGATAAGGAGCAAAAAATCTCGGACAAGCTTTTATATTTAATTTACGTTTAATAATTTAAAAATTCATTGTCTGCAAGTACTTATAGCACAAAATATATGAAAGATTATTGAAATGAATCAGTAATTATAGAAGTCATCAATCTGCGGTGGACCGGTATTATACCTACCGTATGCATAGCCCATCTTTCGTGTCGTGATACATGAGAGGGTGTTTTTGCCTAGAAATTGAACGTAATAATGATGATATGATATGATATGATATGATTTATTTCTCTCACAATATACAATGTCACTTAAAATGAAATGATATGATCATCAATTCAATGAAAAAAGTGTAGTTACGTATTTTTCAACACATTTGCTCGTATCGTGCCTCTTATTGTGCCGTTTTTAGGCTCATAATCATGGGTATTAAACACGCGTGTTAAATAACATTACGACACTCGTGTAGTTATGTTTATATCCCGATTAAGACACGTTGGCACCTTGCAGCAAGGTGTATGTATGGACTCGGCGCATTCTTAAATTGACCGGATTATACAGGTTTGCTTTTAATTCTCGGCAAATGGATTCTTACTCGACTAAACAAATTAAATCCTTCTTGTGAATTAATTGATTATTTCTTCTTGGATATGATATAGAAACTATTTACTTTTGATAACATTTTACATGAATTTATATTGATTAAGATAATATTTATTTTATTTTGTATTGGCTGTTTAGAGATTTCATCTAAGCCTCGCTGCGGGCGCACTGCGCGAACTTCACGAAAAAAAAATAGTTGCGCGCCATTATAAGTAATTTTACAAATATTTGTAAACATTGAGATGCGTGTTTGGTTATTATTAAAAATGTTGACTCGTGGTGAATAGAAAAGTGATAAATAGAATTGACGCCACTGTACATTCTCGGAGATGTACAAATATGTGAGTAAAAACCTGTTGTCATTAATAACTAAAGGATACATACAACTTAGGAGCCTGTAAAATTTTCATTTTATGAAAATGATTTTTTCTTCGCAACGTCGTATGACACGCGTGAGCTTTGATAATTACATCCTCGGCTCTCTTATCACGCTCACCTGCGGTTCGCGTGACAATTCCGCCTCTGATGTAATGATCAACATACCTCACTTGTATCACAATGTACTATTATATGTATTCATAATCGTTGAAAGCGCTTTATAAAGCAAAAGCGATTCCTTGATAAAATCATTAATATAATTTATAATGACCTATAGAATTTACATCAGTCAGCGCAGAAAACGCAAACTAAATCAAATTAACATTCGGTTGGATCTAGCAATTAATCCATTTATCATAAGTTTAATGGCCAACATTCCGACCATTTTATAGTGTACTCATATTTGCTTAATTGCCCAGAGCCATCTCAAATTGTTTAGTTCCGTATACATTGATTCGTTAACCAATCTTATGAAGAGTTTCATTTGTACTGTATCTACTGTATCGCGTAATGGAAAGTCCCTGGGCGACCGAGCTCCGCTCGGATGAAAATGGAGAAAATACGGTGAAACGAATTTTCCCGGACATGAGACCTATCTAGATCGATTTCTCGTCCCCGTAAACCCCTGTAAGTTTCATCGAAATCGTTAGAGCCGTTTCCGAGAACGTGATTGCGAATATATATATATACATATATATATATATACAAATATATAGTCCCTGGGCGACCGAGCTCCGCTCGGATGAAAATGGAGGAAATACGAAGAAACGAATTTTCCCGGACATGAGACCTATCTAGATCGATTTTTCGCCTCCTTAACCACGTTTCCGTTTCCGAGAACGTGATTGCAAATATACATATATATATACAAATATTGCTCGTTTAATAGTATAGGATAAGTAACTAAGTCTTATCATTATACATGTATATGAGCGAATCAACTTTTATACTTTTACACTCGAGACAATACCTACTATCATAGTGGAAAAACAATTTGAAATTATACTATAGGTACTGCTCCTACCCGTGACTCCGTTCACGTAAAACTCAATTAAATCATAGCTCCATACAAACCTTCGCCCCCTTAGGGAATGATTTCCGGGATAAAAAATATTATTTTTTCTTCCCCGGATTCCTCCATACCAATAGTATTATAATATTAGTTAAAGTATGGAAGTATCTATTAGAGAAGTATTTCTTCGCAAAAACCTGGTCTAATTAGTAAACCTAAAGTGACTCGGGAGACAAAACAGTGTATGTCTAAAAGTTTTTTTCAGAGAATTTCTGAATAATAAACAAATTTAATTAAACTTAAATTGCACCTCAAAATCGTTATTTTACCAAGACGCAATTATTTCCAACATCTAGATGCGTCGTCACAAGATTTCAATTGGATTGGAAATGCTCTACACAGTTTTAAAGACGTCTAGTCGTGGAGCGTAAATTTAATGGCAGATCGTCGCACGCGCTGCGCACGAGCCGCTAATGATCGGGCCATTCTGCAATATTCCGGTTACATTGCATTTTATTTATTTGATGACCGACATACAAAGAGTTTTTATATTATGGATGCACCTTTATTAAACGTGTTGACGTGCAAAAATGCGGGATGCGGGGTCTGTTTTACCATTCAATTCTCATTTTGTATACATTTGTGTCTCCTGGGTCACTTAACACTTATATCGTGTCTGTGTAGTAGTAATTGTAATGTCAGTGGGAATTATAATAGTATTAATCATTAGGGTTACCAGTGGTGAGGCGTCCATAGAACACACGTCGTACTGACTTGCCTATTTGAAAACTATTAAACGATTTCAAACAATAGGAAGTAAGTCAAATTAGATGCGACAGAGATAATGGTACGCCGTGCAACGTGCGTTTCTTTAGTTTTTTCCTGTAAATTTATCTGATAGTACTAACTATATATTGTTATAAAAAAGGTTGTTAATCTTGCAGAATAGTCGCCTGCTTAATGACTTTTCAATACAGCACGTGCTCAGTGATTCTTCAAATGATTTTATGAACCATCTATTATGTTCTATCAACTCAGCCGCAATAAGCTGATTGAACAACGAAATTAATGTTTAAATAGCTATCCTGAATATCAATCAATACTTAACGAGGTATTAAAAGTAAAAGTTTTATATGACCTTAGAATACATTAATTGATTTAATCATTAGTGCTCTAAATGATGTTAAGTGTTTGATACAAAGTTGACCTTACCTTGTCTGCTATATTGACTTTATTATCAGTTATCAAGTAACCATTAATTATAACATGCATTAATTTTAGTATCATAAAAAACCTTCATAACTTAAAAAGTAATTGTCATTTGTAAGAAAATAGTAGATAATATTCCGCTATCCGATTTTGTTTAGAAAAGAGGGAGGTACCTAATCCGAACATTAACAGTTACAAACTTTAGCAGATTTTTTCCAAAAGCATATCTTTAGTAGCATTAAATTATATACGCAGATAATTAAATTTAACTATCAATTCATTCGGTCCGGTGACCTCAGAGCAATAAATCACTACTCATCTCGCCGCCGCGGGCCCTGCTTCCAACTTATTATCTAGAACTAAACACATTGCACGCTGATTTGGACCCACTGTGGTGATGAGAAATACAAATGACTATCATTACGTTTTTATAGAACTCCGTGAATTGATCTGATTTCTGTGATACCAGTTAGTGTACATAAATTAATGAGATCAAATGGCTCATTTGTTCCTCATGAAAAAGAGGAAGTTAGTACTTATACTTAGGTAGGTAATATTAATATGTTAGATGATCAAAAGTCGGGTCACCCTAAATTAAATAACCGCAATAGGTTTTATTTAATATATTTTACACTAGTCTTATTTACATAATATACTATTCTTCGTAATACCTAAATGTATTAGTAATTTCCATGGTCCTATATCATAAAAATATCAGCATCCAAAAATGACGATTTTTATGTTAACGCTTTTTATGGAGTCCTATTTAAACCTGGTACAAATATAGCCGGCAAAAATATCTGACACGTCCTTATGTCATGAGACAACTGTTATTTTTGCAGTTTAGATGTAAAATTAAATAAACACCATGACAGGATTAAAAAAAACTGTACAAGAGCACTGAATATTTTAGGAAATATGACGGTATTTCACCGACCCGAAACGTTTGCTCTTGAGTGTAGTTGAAATATTGTTAGTGAAATTTAGGAGATCGTTAAGACGCACTCGTCTTAACGATCTCCAAAATTTCACTCCAACTTTTTTGATCTCCAGTGCTGCCTCGATAACTCAATTATAATGCTTACGAGTATTACGCATGATAAAATAAGGTAAGATGGATAAAAATAATTTATTCAAGTAGGAGTTTACAAGAACTGCAATCAGGTGTAGGTATGTATAATTTTTACCCTTGAATTTTGCTTCCATACATAAAAATAATAGAAATCGGTTTCTTGAGTAAACATAGGTTTCTTTTATTTATTTGGTTACTGCTCTGTATTCAAATAGTACGCAAATTATAAAGAACTATAACTACTTTACGTAACTAACACATACAAAATGTCAACTAAAAACAACGAGAGGCAAACAACACATAGGTACAAACACTATACATATGAGCATCTACATTCATGAGTAACAAATAGATTAGTCTATCTGCCTTCGAAAGCAGCAAACACTGGGCAATTTTATTTATTGTAGAGTAATTTAAAACCGCTAACAAACTAGAATGTTGCGTGGCCCGTCTGCAGTGGCCGGAGGCTAAGTGCTCAATTACATGCGCTTCTTCAGAGTGCACGCGGAATATTTGTATGTACCTAACGCTATTTGTTTAACTACTACGGACACTCGTTCGCCGGATTACTTTATTACCCAAGCAGCCTTTATTATAATGTATTATACTTTGTCTGTTCAATCATAGCACTTATACGAGTACTCCGTTGTGAACTATTCGTTCTATCTTCATAAAACTTCTTGGTACAGGCGCTTTTTATTACAAGTCTGATTCTCGATTGTTTTAAAATTACACACTCGTTGAGTAGTTATCAAATGTCACAAAAATTGTGATCTCATGCTGCTGCACATTCCTGCAGACCTATATTTATAATGAATTGCAGTAAAGTTGTCAACCCTAAGAACTAAAGCCATAAAATGGGGCAGTCGCCTAAGTTTACCACGTTGTAGTGAACATCAGTTTCAGCTGCGAAACCAAGATTTATGACCAGAAAGTGCCTACAACAATCTTTAGAAGCGTTAAACTTAAAACGATAGACTTACGTTCCTAAAGTTCTAGCTTTGAATACCTGGTTTATCTAGGTCGCTGCACAAATGCGTCTGTTATCGATACCGGTCGTAGAGCACATTATTTTATACTTTAGACGCACCTCATAATTTCTAATCCGCGGTTCATAAAGTCACATCGGCACGACCAGGTCTAGCCCGTGCTTTGTAACCTAACACTTATTACCGGGCAGGACTGATTGGTATCGCCTCAAAATAGCGTCTGTCGTGTACCGAGAGACTTAAATCTTCGCGTTTGTAGGCGTCTTAAACTTGATAACCACACGGGCATTCCTTTGCAAAATAATCTTCTAAATATTGTACTTCACTTAAGCGTAGAATATCCGTACATCAACATTTATACGCAAATATTTAGCTGGTGCGTAAGCGAAAATAAAACCGGTAATGATTAAAACAAAGTTTCTTGGAGCTTAAAGTCCCCGAGTCCAGTCTATGCGTCAATGAAGGTTCAAAGAACTCTGTTTATTTTTCTTTATTTTCATCAATAACATTGTAACAACCAGAGCTGATGACTCATGTCGTTTTTCCTCTCAGCGCGATACGAGTAAGTTTTCGCCTTGACATTTATGGAGTCTTTAAGACTGTATACCGTATATTTACCTCGTTGCAATTTGGGCATCTACGAATACGGGTGATTTAAAAAGTAGTGTTCATCCCAAATGCGTCGTTGAATAATTGTGGAGGCTGACAATGTAGGAACGATGACAAACTGAAGTGCCCTCTAGTAGACTTTATTCTGTTGAATTAAGGTTTATGAAAGGTCTGTGTTGTCGGTGGTACAAAAGTTGTATACCTACAGAATATTGTTTACCGGCAAGATGCAAAGCGTGGGCATCGTACAGGTTGCTTTCGGATGATGAACAACATCTCAATTTACGGTGTAGGGCTGTCAGTAGCATTTTTAAACTATTTTTTTGAGAACCATCTTGCATGTTTAGTAAATAATACGCGTATAGTCCTCAGTTAACCAGTTTTTTCTACGGAATGAGCGAATAGTTAGCTAAAGGCCTCCACACACCGGTCGCGCACGCGACCGGTGTGTGGAGGCCTTTATGAAAGTAATAAAGGCTATAGCCGTGTTTCTATACAAAATTTGCCTTTCTTTCAAATGTTCTAGTAATTTCATTTTTAGATACTCCTTGTCTGTTCCCCAAAGAAGAGCCATGTACACTTGTCAGTTTACGTAATATTGCGGTTTGTTTTTTTTCACTTTTTAATTTATTTCTTGAATTCGGTCTTTGCGATTAATTTGATTTTTTGGTTAACTATACTACATAATAAAATCCATCACTACAAAAAATATTGCCTGAAACTTTAGTACAAATATATGTCAAAATAATGGAAACTATAATTTGTTTTTTTTTTTGGTGTTCTGGTGTAGCGGCACCTACAGTTTTTATTTCATAAATTGCCCATCTATAAACCTACTACATATATTAAATTCAAATTATTAGCTTTGATACTTCATGCCAAAAACTAACTACAAATAAATTTTATTATACATACAATACAATTATAAAATTTTATACTAGTTAATTATTTAGGCGACATAACAGCGTAGCTCCGTTGCGTCGTCAAGTTAATGCTTATTTAACAAGGTACGATGGCAACCCCGATTAAAACATACATATCGTACCGACTACTAATAAAACACTATAATTAAGTCATCGAGACAGCCCTGGCACTCGCCGGAGCCATCTCCGAAATTTCACGAACAATATTTCAACTAGACAGAATTTTTCTTACCAATGGTTGATTTATGAATGCATTCAAAACGATGTCTTCATTGAGTAGCTCGGGGCAGGTCGTGAGTGGGAGTGTCTCAAATGACCCGAAAATATATTCAAAGATGAACCAAGGTGCTTCCGATGAAGCAATAAATCAAATTATTTGTGCACAAGCGCTTTAATACGGTCCTTTGTGCGTATGGGCATCCATCATCGCGATCAACACACGGCATCGAATGTTTTGGCCATGTTTTGACGTGATTGAGAAATAAGAAAGCGTGTTAAATAAATAAAAATCGGTAATAAATGATTGGCGGGAAGAAAAGAAGAGCATCGATGGACAGTTTTTTTCTATACTTTTTATTTAGTGGTCTAGAAACAAATGCCAGCACGTATTGGTTTACCCATAAAGAGACTTCTTGCTTTGCGCGTATGGTTACCATTTACATTTTTTTTTTATAATTTTAACTTATTATTCCTTTGCCTTTTCTAACAATATCAAACAATATCTAAATGCTTCCGATATACCTACCTGAAATAATAGTAATGAGTAAATCTCTGTAATCTGTCTCTGTAATTAGAAAAACAGGTAAAGCTCTGGTGTACATACACCAGAGCTCTACCTGTTTTTCTAAGCAGCTAAATTGTAATTCGGTGCCGCATTTGACTCCACTGACATTAACTAACCCTGATACAGTAATGCAGCTATAGTTGTCCATTAGCACAAGACCGTACATTTGAGTGCACTTGGGTGTAAATATCGCGATGCACTCAATAGAAAAACAGGGTAACTACACATGGAACCCTTGTATACCTGTTACGTTATTACTTAAGACACCTGAGCGCATTCGGACCTGATCGAATTTCAACTAATGCTTACCTGAAGAGAAATGTTAACTAGCCCCTGACTATTTATTAGTCGGCTTTATTAAGTTAATGCGATGCTAAATGCGCCGCTAATTTCGTAAAATTGAAAGTTATTGGCTGTTTATTCTTAATGAGTTTACTTAACCTTTCGCCGTCACTGTATTTATGGATCGTTATGTTGTGCTATATATACCTATACTAGTTTTGGGATTAACGTCTAATACGTAATGTTTAGATTAACCAAACTTAAGGCGCCGTAGGTTCAGCGAAGTTAAGCGAACATAGTTGTTGAAACAATATAATGCGTCTGTTTATAATAATATGGTTTCAAAAAAATACGAATAGTAAGTAATCTTGAGGCTTTTCTGCAGGGAAATCAGTGACACGATTAAGCAATTTTCGCTCAAAAGAAAAAAATCACGAACATAGGTCTAAATAAAATACAGTTAAAACATTCGTGACAAATTATGCATAAAAGCTAAACATATTAAAATTGGTTCTAAAAATCGGCAATATCATGTTTGAGGGAACTTAGTGATTACTTTTTTATTTAAGTATTTAAACACACAAAAAATTTAAATGAAAACCATATTATTATAAATAGACGCATTATATTGTTTCAAAAACTCTGTCCGTTCCCTTGGATAGTACTTTGTCCATTCGCTCAATATGTAAAATGGGATCCAACTATCCCATCAAAATATTTGATGTAAGAAGCTGTTATATACATAATATCTGGCAAATAGAATTATTTTATTACATAAAACTATACAGATAGCTTTTTAATAAATGTAAAGACTTTAGAATATTAAGCAGCGTCCTGGCTAAGAGGTACAATTTACTATAAATTCTGCAAAGTATCCTTAAAAGGCAAATAGAGACAAGGTGTTATAATTTGCTGCTAAATAACGTTTAAATCACACCTCTCCAATATGAGTATATAGTAAAATATATGACTCATTAATGAAGATACTGCCACCAATTGAACAGCTTAATCGGCTCTATAAAACAGTAAATTGTATGCATTTGCACTCATGTAAGTATTAAATCAATTGATAGCTCAATAATCCGCCATTGCACGTTGTAAACAACGGCACATAAATATAAAAATACTCAATTATTTTCAATCTGTCATTCACATTGGTAATGTCTACATTTTATTCACCTACTCTTGTTATGTTTGTGGCCGTTGAATCATTTATCATAGTCAGTATTTTTCCTAACTCTATAATGAGCTGATTGTGTTGACGTCTAATAAAAAGTAGGTACCCGAACATAAACATCCTCACATATAGCGTAAATGGGTTGACAATGTATACCCATCTTTACCACGCATCCGCGACACCGTCTAAACCCAACGAAACATTAGACCTCATTATTGCCAACAATAGTCATCATTTACAACAAGGAACTGCAGACCCGTACACATCTACAGCCGGACCAACAACATCCACCTGATACCTATATCTCGCGCAGTAAGTTACATTTTCCATTGTACAAAGGATTTGGCTCATTGTAGATGGAAGGGTACTGGCTGGACAGAGGGTACTGTCGCAGTTTGTCCATTGCATACTTTCACCCGATGCGTCGATAGGGCCCGTTTGAACCGGGCAGTGGGTGAGGCAAGTAGCTTAACCGTATTAATAGATAAGAGAATGGGCTAGCGAATTTTCCACCTTAATTAATCTGGAGGTGAGGTGAAACAATATAGTAATTTATTGGAACTCCCTCTTCAATGTACACACAACGGCCGAGTATGCATTGTTAAATAAAATTACATGTTTGTAAATGGGAAGTCTTATCATACTCATTATTAATAAAATACTAAGATTAAGTTCCCCCACCATAATTCAAAGCAAACAGTAACCTCGGTTAATCTGGTAGAAAAGATTAGAAGCTAAGTAAATACTTTCATAAACTCAAAACAATTGCCGAAATAAGCTACTTTTCTGCAAACTTTTTAAATAAACTATCACCTGTAACAAAAACCCTTAAAAAAATATGCCTCCGAATTAATTGCAACGCGTCCAAGTAATTCGTACCCACCCAAGTCCCGCGAAACTGTATCATCGTCCACATTTTCCGTGTTCCACGCTTACACGTTACTTATGCGGTCAGCGGGAACAAATGCCTGCCGGCCCTTTATTTACAGCGACTATTATACCTCCGGACAAGACCTGGAACCGAGATGTCCTCGGGATAAAGGTAATAATGTAATTTGCACCCGTCATGTGAGTGCGCTGAGGGCTGTGTTTCAATAGATAAAGAAGATAACTATAAAATATCGGTGTAACTTGTAAAACAGCTGTATGAGAGGGTTGGTATGAAATTTGCTTCTATTTACGAGTATTTTGATGATGCTGCTACAAAAAAAAAACTCGCATATGACCGATTTTGTGATAGTTGAATAAATCTAATCTTCTATACGTATATTATATCTATTATCGCCGATGGCTCCAAAAAGTGTCTATGTTAAAAGTTGTCATGAAAGTATCAAATTAAGCCCCAATAATTGAACAACATCTCCGTTGAGAAAGTAAGTAAAAAATAAACAAATACGATGCACGTAGGTATCAGGTAGATATGTGCACACGATCACAATACAAGTGATATTCACATTTACGTTAAGGTTATTTTCCGCGTGATTACGCGGTTTATTCGGGCAATAAAGACGATGTATCAGGACAGCTCGAGTTACGAAATCGGCGAAGTGAAGAGAACATTTCAACATGACACTTAAGTTCCAAAATAATTCCCCCGACCGCCGGTAAACCGCCCACTTAACGCGAGCTTCACATTTTAGAGATCGCCGTTCAAAGGACGAGGACCGCAGAAGGTTAAATAAAAGGTTTCGTGGGCGAAGATGTGATATTTCCTCTTTAAGGAAGCTTAAATGTCCTGACAGTATACAAAATAACAATATAACAGAAAACACGGAGTAAAAGTGAGACTTGAAAAATTAATAATTTATTTGGATGCCCATAACGTTGCCGGATTTCGTTATGGACAATATTTTGTTACAGACGAACCAAAAGTTTTGGGAATAATTTAACTAGCAGTTTTTAAATGATGGTAAACTGACGGGACTGAAGGAACCCGACAATAATTTCTCCGGTCAGTTTGAAAACTTTTTCAAACTGGCTCAAAAGCGACTCAAGTAAATTTACAGTGCCATTAAACTGTTCGCCACTTCTGCAATGTCGTGGGCACTTGAAGAGCATGCTAATTATTCCTCGGCGAAATTAATGCACATTCATAATACTTATACTTGATGCAGGGTTGTGAAACCTTGGTCCAGATTTCAAGTTCGAATAATACTTGTGTAGGTACTAATGAACTGAAATTAAATTAGAATAAATTAAAATGTTTAGTACATATACAAAACAACTTAACCAAACTTGATAGATTTCTTACGATAGTAGATTTTATTCTGAAACGTCATATCTTCATGATTATATGACACTCGTTCTAAGCATCCTGGGTTCAGATAAAATTTAAGGAAAATATAGGAAACATGAATAATATGTTTTTTATATAACGTGCATCGGCTTCACCTTATCCTCAGAGCGTTTAAGACTACAAGTGCGCTATCTCGCGGGACCCAAATCGCACTTCGACATTTATTTAAACGGCCGATAAGTATTCGGCCAATCAACGCGTGCTTTTAATTAAACACATACATTTCAGTGTCCTTATCATGATGACGGCGACCTTTTTTAAGTAAATACCTTTTAACATTACCAACAAATCCATTATATTTTTTAAAAGATACTTATTGTTATCGCTTGAGTGTTTGTTTTCGGCCTGTATATCAATTTTGATAAGTTATGGTGTCGATCATTTTGAGGCGTAATTATTATTCTGTATATAAATTGCTTGACATAATAATTATGAGCGTCGAATATTAACACCGGCCGAGATTACAATGTGAAAGAAAACTCCCACAGTGCCCCAAATTACATGCGAGTTGATTTACAGTAATCAGTCAATGTTGAGATCTTCATACGATACCGGCATGCGCACGGACACTTGTTTTATTACTGGTCTGAGCACATAAGTACCAACATGTTTCTTTTAGCTTTAAAGAATATAAAAGATGACATCTATAAACTTAATTTTACAGTAAAGTTCATTGCGCCCATTTTTTATATAATTATTTCACTTGTTTCTCTGCTTTCTTAGAAATATTAAATGAAACTGTTTCTACCAACAACAATTCGGACATCCATCACTATGTTTAATAGACAAGTTGTCGTAAAAGTTTACGATTTCATTTATTTTGAAGCTCTTTTCTCATTAATATTGTTTTCAGTTTATTATCCATAATTAGAACAAATGAAGTAAACCAAATTTTATTGGTGTGTTATTTCAACTAGATTGGAAAGGCACCCATTCCGTTTGACTGTCTTTGTAATTAACTCTTTGTTGACTTATGACAAATTTACAACCAAGGGGAACACGTGCCAAGTCAACTAATTATGCCAGAACACATCTCTTGCGGTTGTTGTTGCGAACTTGATGTTTACGAAACCAACATAATGTTTAAGTTATCAAGTGTGTAATTTCTATAAAGATTCTTTTTTTACGGAGTTTTACCAAAATATTTTGGCTAAATAAGTTTTAAATATTTACTTTTAATTCATTGAAAATATTCGTCGGAGAGTAGGTACGCTACATCAAAGAATTTACGGTAGGTACATATGCCACTTGTATTTATGTATCATGAAGAGAACATGAAGAAAAACATACATCTCGAAAACAAAGAATGATGTTGATGAAATATGTTTAGGTACAAAATAAAACATCTTAACATTTTACGGTAGGCGCCACAAAAGTAAATGTCAGAAACTCTTATGATAAATTAAATTAACTGCGCTTGGAAGTCAATTACGAGGTACAGTCGGCAAATAGGTATACTCGTAGGTACATTCATTTGCGGGAGTGACACTACGTATTTATGGCAAATAATAATGTGATTTAAACTTTTAAACGTGTTTAAATATTTACTTGTCAAAGTTTAAACTTGGTAGGTTTACATTACATTACAGTACATTCGGTACGTGACAAATATTTTTGAAATATTTTACGATCATCGCTCCATTAATATAGGTACTGCCAACTGTAGATGCGGCGTCAGCTTTTCAACATAAACTAATTAAAAAAAAACCCCGTCGTTAATACATCGCCGTATTAAAAAAATATATTCAAATGTCAATTTGAGTACTTATGAATTAGTTTTTCCTGTTCGGGTGGATATTGTTTTCCAAAGCTTATTTTGTAAAAAATAATACACGAACACCGTAACACGGACGAGCGGACACGCGTAGAGTTCAGCCATCCCTCGAAGCCAACATTATACGCAAGCGCGGCCGAGGCAGGAAGTGCATTGCGCAAATGTGTATACGTCAAAGATATAGTATATACCAACATTTTTCGCCGTATTATAATGGAATAAGGTGCAATATTGTAAATACTCGTATATTCTTGACATCAACTCCATGTTTGAAATATTAGTTTTTAATCATGGCCGTCCTGTCGCCGTAGCCACCTATATTGATGGACCCACTTTGCGAACGATCCGCATAGCGAATTTCACCTCCGCAACTCGACAGCTTTTAATTGGACCCTATAAATACCACTTCAATTACCAACAATTACATATCGCACAATTAAAAAGCAAATAAATCGCAATCAAATTTATGCGTCCAATTAAATTAGAGCTGAAAAACAGCGTTCATAATGAGGCGACCAATGAAAGGAATCTCATTTGCGGTAGCGAATTTCTTCTGAAACCTTTTCGGTTTAAACGTTTTAGCTCAAATTAAAGTTTCGTTAAAATACCGCACCCTGAATATTCACGGGTCGCGACAAAGAGCTTAATGGTACACATAAATTTGACACTGGTCCGTTTTTCTCGCAGTGTCCGGTGCCTTAACGAGACAACTGAATCAAATACAATGGGTGGTCAATGTCAGTTAATTGATTTGTTTCAAAGTCCGCTGTCTCCCGTCACACGGGGGAAATAAAATGTGCAGTGTTTACACTAATAGGCACTCAATATCCTTCGCACGCGGTCGGCAAAAAGTAGCCGCGCGACTGCAGGCACAGGCTTCAATAGCCACAAAAACAATTGAAGCAAATGATATTTTAACAGGCGGCTCGGTTGCCATAAAATGATATGTTAAACACGGTAATTCATAGTGCATTAGCGGCCAATATAAATAGCTGGCGGAGCGAGTGCCGGCGACGCGCGTCGTCGGACCAATTATGTTGTTATCCAGACTTACGTTTTACATCACCTACAATTTATCCTAGTTTCGACGTTTAAACGCCTTACATTTATTTCGTTGAATTTCGTTAAATGGATTAATTAAATTTGAGACGTGATTTGAGCACGTAAAACGATTATTTACTAGTTATTTAGTGCTTACTATAAACTATGACGCATTAGTAATCCGTAGCCTAGGCTATGATTATTTTGGCGAGAGATACAATAACATGTTGTACCAAGACACAACAACTGGGGTCCAATTCGTGATTCAAAACATAACACGTTTTTGGCTTGTCATAGCAATTCCCTTTTAGTGTTTTTTCAAAAGGTGAACAACAATAAAAGCGACGGGAAGGGATAACTATAGTTACATCTCCGTCTACCAATTAGGACAGGTGGAATTGCAACCCTGCTGGCACTATAGCTAATCTCATTTCGTTGCCCTGTCAACCAGTCACTTTCCTTTTACCGTCTTCAAAACATTTATCTTTCAGTGGGTTGTACGATTCAGCGTCCATTCATCAATCTTGTCCACTATCCGATCTAGTATTCATTTCCTCTATTATAGGTCTGGAGACCAGACCAACACGACGTAATCAAAATAACTGGACTAACATATATTTAAGCTAGGATATTCTGCAACACTTCGTCCAATTATGCATCTGTATCGCGCTACGTTACGTGCATGAGCGAGTGAAAACCGGCGCTCGCGCAGACGTCCCTCTAACAAGAGCGAGTGTCCGCGGTGAAATCAACGCGTTGTCACCAACCTTTCCTAACTATTATTATAATAGAGTAGACTACTTTTATACTCTTCTCTCAACTTTGTTGGTACCGTAACAATTTCTAGCAATTGCATTGACTTGTAGTTCAGATAAAGTAAGTATGCACTGGATGAAAACGTCCCCAACAAATCCTTATTTTTTATTTTACAGAAATAATACATAATTATTTGTACTACGAGTAAGTGATTTATTGGTTGTTTTTTATTGTAATCAAATCACTACCAACGATATTTAGTAATGGCGTTGAAATTTCATACAGAAAACGCATGTATGAACTAATTGATAAAAGTCACTACTGAAAGCATTTTTAATCAAGACAGTATATGTGTTTCTTTTTACTGATATCAACTAATTTAAGTATATTTTTCATATACGTAAAAAAACAATTCTAAGGTTAATAAATGTAAGGTTTGAGTTTTTGATATCCAACTTATCTTTATTTTTTTATTTTTCAGGTAAATACAACATCAACAACCAGCCACAGCATGCCCCTGAAAAGGTTATTTTCAAAAGTAAAAGTAATAGTAGTAAGCATCTTTTATACCATCATTTAAATTTAAATGAAGTATGTCGTTATAGTTATTTGCTCCAAATGGTTGTGGAGCGCTGCACTCTGGTCAGTTTCTCCGTGGAACCAGTCTGCGGCGACGATGCATCGATCCTCTAATCGTAATTAACCAGCCCGTGAAATCGAATTATGTCCACAAATCGTTTTGCAACCATTCCTCATGTTACCTACCATGAATTCTACCGTGCTCTCACACATTAATAAATGTCAGAACGCGCAATACATTCATATATACCTCTTCAAACCCAAAACGGACTAAGAATTAAGCCAGGGGCGGTATAGGGGAAATTGTTTTTTCTCAAACATGCAATGAAATGTCGTCATTACGTGGGTTATATCAGGGTTCAAAGTATCACGTTTCGGGTGGATCAAGTCGAAAGAACTGTAAAGGAATTTCATAAGAAATGGAAGCCCGGAAGTAATTTTTTTTAATCTTCATTCTTACTATTTGTGGCACAGCATCACGGCATTCAGCCATGAAAATTAGTTTGATTTGAGGCGTTTTTATTTATTTATTTCATTGCATGTTTGAGAAAAGCACTATACATGCCTGGCCGTGGAAAGGGCTTTCCGACTATCCGGCCTCTCTACGGTCGGCCGTCTATACCTACTCACCCGGCAAGCCTTTCTTTCCCGGCGGCGTCTGCAGTAATGTACTATATTATATCTCATGCTGGCGCTGATTTTGGAGCATCTCCACTTCCTTTATGTATTTTAGTCTTCACTATGTATTGTCTTTGTCTATGATTCTGCCTATGTCTCAGTGTGTTGTATATATTGGCGAATAGTTAATATTCACATCAAGATGTAAAAAAATATTCACAACATTTTATTAAAAGCCGGAAGCACGCTTAAGGAATACACTAGTTGCATTGCAAGTGGTACTTTTACAGTATTGAAAGTGTGAAACAATGCTCATATTCTTGCAGGAGGTTGCTAGTTTCCAGATAGTACAATAGGTACCTTATTATAATATATTTTTACCCACTGGAAATGAGGGTGTAACATGGTCAAAGTCTGACATATATTATTTACTAGGTGTTTGTACCTAAAACAATAGGACAAAAAATCCATTATTTTTTCGGCTATCGTTACATATTTCGACAATTATTTCTTGAAACACTTGCAATACGACACAAATAACGTTCGTGTAATTTATGTGTGGTAGGTCCGAGTTCATGATAAAGAAAGTTTCGCTTAAATTATTGAGTGCACGAATTTTTTGTACACCTACTTACCGTGGTTTTTGCCCTTCTGAAATGAGATCAGAACCATTCGGCGCTGAGCCGCCACGCCCTCCTGTTTCTTCTTCGTAATGACACACAGAGGCCACGGAGATGGCATGCCCAGGGCTCCGATTCCATCGGTTTCAAGTAATGGTGTCCTCGCGTGTGTGGTCCAAACCTCAGAAACTTCCCAGTACGACTTTTGTCTTCAATTTTCCGGATGTAATTACGTGCAAATTTACAAACGTACACGTCGATGTATTTTTTTTGTCATAATAAAATTTTAATTTGTTAAGTGTAATCTTGTGCCAGAACTTTTATTGAGGATGACATTAAGGAGTACTGCCATGTCATTATTTCGTATTCTGCGCATGAAAGTTTATAAAATTGTCATGCTCCTATAACTTAACTGATACATTAAAGACCGAGTAACTAGCGCAAAAAAGAACCATTGGTGGCGATAAAATTTTAGTTGCACACATAAATTACTTGCGTTGACAACCTTGCACTGATAAAAAAAATGTTTAGTATTGCTTTATCGTACATCTAGTTACTCTCTGTTGATCGTAAAACACTATATCGGTTCTATACTAACAAAAAGCCGTTTTACCGTTAATGGTTACTGACATCTTCGGCACATCGTCTGCAGTCGACACTGGTTTGTGTAGGGATTGCCGATTTATCGACGGTCGATATTTGAGTTCCAGAGAAGTCATCATGTCCAGCATCATAACTTTTATCCATATACGATACTTCATCGTAGAAACGATAACATTACTCGTAAGGATGGATCATTTTGCTTTGGTCACATTGCTTAGTTATTTTTTTATAATCTTTCCATATATCGACATCCGTGAACAACGTATTAAAACTTCTAGAATCTATATTAATAGCTTTTTCACATGTGAATTTAAATTATTAGTATTGTGTAAAAATAATCATGTCGATATATCTTGCTTTTCTCGGAATATTTACGCGTTTTCCAGATAGATGTCGATCCAAACGCTAGTAAAACTTAATCTCATTCTCATTACATTTTCCTGGGTTTGCTACGTAGATCATCATACCTATCATATTTGTGTGCATCTAAAAATAAAATGTATCGATAGAATCGGCCATCTCTCGGAATTAGTGCACGCTTTCCGGATAGGCAAGATCAGTATGTAAAGCAGGTGCGCTCCACGTAAGGCATAATGGCTTCGGTCGGCCCAGGAGCTTCCTTCGGAGAAAGTCTTCCGTCGCTTCTGCTCGAATTGCGAGTGATTAACCTGGCCATTTTGGGAACGTGACGCAATCTTGTTATACGTAGTGCGGATCGTAAGATCTGTTTAAATTTTAGAGGTACAGTTGATGTCACAGAGTTGTATATGTTACCGTCAGCTTATGAACACCGTCAGTTTATAATCTTACTTATTATAAACTGTTGATAAATTCTGAACTATCAAAAACGTTCACAATTTAAGGCATTATTTTTTCGTTAGTTTATAAACTATCAATGACGAATCGTCAAATTGTGAACTGAATCAAATTGGTATGATTCGGAACGCACTGTGCGCTGATTGGTTGAATGAATTATTCCTCTTGCATCAGCTTCCACTTACGTCACAGAACATGATTGCTTTTTTTCATCCAGACATTTTATTTCATTTATTTCGTCATCCAGCAATGTCAACGGAGCCCCGCTGTGCGGGGCTCCTATCTCTGGGCGGTTTGACCTTCGGGCAAGAGAAGCTACCTAACTAACCTAACCTACCTAGTCTTTGTGTAAGCGTTCCGTAGCATGCCGATTTGATCTTAGTTGACAATTTGACGATTCGACATTGATATTTTATAAACTAACGAAAAATAATGCGTTAAATTGTGAACGGTTGTTCACAATTTCTCGACAGTTTATAATATCGCGAGTTAGATTATAAACTGACGGTGTTCACAATCTAACGTTGACATATACATTCTTCGCCTTTTCACAACGGATTAAGGTCCAAAAGTGTAAACATATATTTGATTTCGAGTGTACAGTTAACGGCGATTGTGTTTTATTTACATTGCGTTCGATCTAAATTAACTTGGCATCTATGAATGATTGTAGCATTATAGACGAACCAATACTTATTAATAAAGCATTAGATGGCACATTGCATGGAACCGATTTCAAGATTTCTTGCTAAGGCAAATCAATTACATAGAACCTTGAGTTTAAAGTATAAGTCATAATTCTTGGCAAATAGGTAATTTATAGCACTACCTAGCAAGTTACCGTGGTTTAGAGTTTCAATTGATTTTTACTGATAATAAATCACTTATTTTCGTTCCTTGGTGATAAATATGACAAATTTTAAATTAAATCGTGCCATTATTGCATACTGGTATTTCAGCTACTATGTTTTTTGTGGTCAGACAGGAAGCAAGCCAGTTCTCGTCTCGCGGCGATTATTGATTAAACACATTATGGGAGATCACACACGGGATACTTTTTTTGACGTTAGCTAGGCAAAAACGTTAATGCGCTTTGAAAAGATTTATTATTATTGGAATAATACAATTTGTTATCTATTTTATTTGTAACCAAGGTGTTACATTTTATAATAGTTATTGTCGTCCGTGATCAGAATGGGAATGAATCAAGTGTCAATTTACGGACTTTAATACTCTCAGAGTTTCATTATATTTCACATCCATTCGTACATTCAGTTCTTATTTAAGAGCAAGACTCTTGGCGTTGGAGTAATTTCCAACTTATTCTACATTCCACCTTTCTTTTTAAATATATCTCTAGGAAAGCGTTAATTTTTTTTTTATTTATTGCTCCATGTAAGATGTCCTCGGCCTTTTCCTTTTCCCTTCTATCTTCTCTCTATTATTGTTTTCATCCAGTCATCGTGCCGTAACATGTGTCCTTTAATTTTTCCTCTCCTGTTTTCAATGTTTGCTATCAGATTTCTATTTTCATTGACTATATTCAGAACCTCGCCTCCTCATTAGTTTTCTTTTCCGTCCAACTGATCCTTTCTTACCTGCTCCAGCACCACATTTCAAACGCCGCCATTCTCTCTCTGTGCCGTTGCATCATGATCTACGTTTCGCAGCCGTAGAGTGCTATGCTCCAGATGTACACTTTAGCCAGTTTCTTCCTAGTGCGACTTGCTATTCTGGCAGTGAGTAAATGCCTTTTAGAATTAAAAGCTGTATTTGCCATGGCTATCCTGGAAATAATATCAGATGTACATCTAAAATCATCCGTAACCACGCTGCCTAAATATCGAAATGACTTGACTTGCTCAATTAATTTATTGCCCACGAAAATTTAAAAAAACTGTTATTTTTTGACACAATTACAGTTTTTGTTTTGATTACGTTAATTTTAAGACTAGATTCTGAAAAAGTAGCATTTCTTGAAGGTCTTTTCCATTTTCAGCAACTACAGCAACAAACCTTATAAACTTAACTTACAACGACTATAGCTAGTGGACATAAATGAAACTACATGCGAGCATAAATACTTAACGGCTAAGCGGAAACTAGGGGCTGTAACTTAAGAAATGTCTGATACAATTTCTTAATTAGCAAACCTCAATGGAAACCGTTCATAAATTGTAAGCGAGTACAAACACGAATTTATCTGATATTCTCCTGAGTCGGTAGCAAATCAATAGCGAACAGTGCGCGCGCGCCGCCCCCACGCCATTGTACACTGTACATTACCGCCATCTGCCGCGCTCTCTCGCACTTTACGGCACTTTATACAGTAATGCCCCATACAACGGATATTTACCGTCTTCCTATTCCTAATCGATATCTGTAAATATCAATTTAACCGATGCTTATTGCCTATTGTGTTTCGTTAATTGCGGCTAACAATGTTAGCGCTGGTCAACGGAGTCTTTGTATAGGGACCTAGTTATCTTTGCAAATTGTTTCAGTATATAACTATTCTCATTAGTTCTTGAGCTATTCAAATAATAGGTTTGAGATTACGGTGAAATTAGAATAAGAAAATTAAATCGAATCTCATGACCGATCTGTTAGAATTAACCTTTTACTAATCTGAATAAGGTTAGGGTAAGCTGCCGATGCACCAGGGGCACAATTAAATATATTGTCTTTCGACTACTCCTGAACATTTTTTTCACCTCATCTTTTTAAGAATTGACAATCGTGAGAGACCATTCAGACTTAAAAAACGAGCCATTCGCTGCATATGTGGTGCCTCCGGGGATCATCCTGCTCGTGAACCAAAATTCTCACCCTTCCGAGCTTGTATGTCCTTGAAGTAGCCAAGTAGGTACGTGAGAGGTAACATTGAACAGTTCCCGACGCGTGGTGACTCACACAATTATAACTTATTCAGGCGGCGCGGCGATCTGCGCCCTCCCGCCATACGTCACGCAAAGGCCCAAAAATATCTCCACTCGATAGGGCCCAAGATAGACAACGAGTTGCCTCAAGAAGTCTAAAGCGCGCCGAGTATGAGGTGTTTTGTGAACAGACTTAAAGTTAAACTAGCATCCGATGCATGCTATTCCATAGACGAATTTCTCAATAATGGCTGAAAGCCGGACGACTTTTCAACTGGCTCGCTGCCCAATCAATGGTTATGTAATGTTTAAGGACCTACTAACTAGAAACTTGACAAATAAATGTACTAATAATAATTAATTCGTTGACTAACACGCTGCAGTGTACTAAGACATACTTACCTACCTGCTGTAATATAATATAAGACATTACCTTAATGTGATATTATTATGTATTAATGTTATTTAAGATCTAAAAAATTTACATGTAAAACTACGTTTTATAAAGGAATAAATGAAATGAAATGAAAAGATGCACTCTAAATAACGTTGAATGAAATATGTTAGTAAGCCAGTGAAATGGCTAATTTTCAAAATTGCACAAGTAGCTGCCATATCACAAGCTTTCAAAACAGCAATACGATTGCGCCCTGATTTGCTGCATAACGCAGGTAGCAGGTAGGTAGGTGGTAGGTAGAAGGTACTCACTGTGTTAGCATAGAAGGCATACTATATGTCGACCTACACACATCGAAGGAAGACCATGGAAGCGGCAGGGTATCTCGTAACAATGGTGTTATCATTGAAAGCCACTTATTAATTAAAAATGGATTCCTGTATAAACGCAAAAGGTAAACGTGTTACACTTTTTATTACCTTCTTAATGAGGCCCATACACGGACCGACCATCCGTTCCAGAATTTGCATTGATCTTCGTAAAGTAATTGCTTGTAAAATTTCCAGTTTAGTACTGATTCCAAATTGAATCCGCCCTGATACACTTGTCAACGATTGAGAAATTGATAGTCTATTCAATGTCAAGTGGTTTTTATGTGATGGGTGAAGATCGGGAAGGAGTTATTACCGCCGTTGTCAAATTGGCCACCGAGGCCGGGGCAGTTCCTATTAGAAACCGACAAAATACGTTTAAATAAACCAATTTTCTCGTTAGAGTCGTGTTCGAAAACACAGACAAAGTGGTTAATGATATGTGAATGCGACTTTATTGTTAAAGGCATAAGTCATAAGTCATAAGTCTTTTATTTATAATATTATTAATATTACATGTCATTGTATTAGTTTAAATTAAATTTATATACTAAGTGTGTTAACATATAACATTCTTATTCTGGTAACTCATAAAAATCTTTAATGTCATAAAAAGAGTGCGTGAGAAGCCACGATTTTAATTTTCTTAAAAAAGTTGAGTTACTACCCGCGCATTTTACATTCATAAGGTTATTCAGATATTTTGGAACCTTTGGGAACTTGCCTATATTTATCAACTCAACTGTATAATGTAAATAATCTCTCTTCAATTAAACCTGAAGATACCAAGTACCAAACTTTAAATATTTACTGTTCACGAATAGCCAGTCTTCAAAGCAACTTACTAAAACTATCTATTGTCTTGCCTGTTGGGTATTATGTTATAACTAAAAGGTCATCCAGAATTTAAACAGCTATTTATTTTCGTTCGTTATCTTTAAAATAATTGACAAGCGCAATATTTCGCTTGACAGGCGGCTCGCTCCAACAATTTATTGTTCATCGATAGAAGTGTCGTCTGTAGAAGCATTAGCACTTAACAATCGGCTGCCACATCCATATCATCCTCAGGAATCTGCCTGACATTTGGAACTAATGCCAAGGCCCGCGGAAACCGAATGTGGGCAGCATTGTAAACATTTGTCATTGTTAATTTGCGTTTAGAAATATAGTGTGTCGCAACGCGCTTTCAATAATTGTTGCCCATCCTCTTTCAACATTAATGTCTTAACACTAACTAATTCGATCCGAATCTATCAATTCCACAAATTTAAGAACTGAATTGAATTGAGAATGTCAGTAGTACCTACTTATTGTTCTATTATCAGCATAGATTTTGATGGGACCAGTGACCTCACAAAGATGCAGAAAGCAGATCAAGTGGTTATTTTCTAGAAACGCTCATACCCAGTAGGCGCCTGATGAAATCCGATAACAGACTCAATTTGGCTATCCGCACACTCTATCTGCATCATAGCGCATGCAAATCAACGGCTACCAACATGAATACCTGAACACCCATTACGCATGGCATGAAGATCTTGACCCGCATCAGGTCCAGCTATTATACCTGCTCTATAACAACCCTCCGAATAGCCAGCGATAGGGCCCGATAGGCCCTAATGACAGCTCGCGGGTGCCGCAGCGCTCATTGGCGCGCCATTGAACCCGAAGGTCGGCGGTAATGTGTCTGATCGGCCGCCGGATTGCCATTCCTCCACTTAATTGTTCGCTACGATTGAGATTGAGACCGCAACTTTACCTTTATTGCTAGTGATTCTTTGTAAAGCTTTCACTACATTTGAAGCCTATCTTCGTAAATAAGCAAGCTCTTTCTCATTATGGTTACTGTATTCTGATTCCCGCTGCTGAATTTTCTACTCGATCTTGAGTACCGTAGTAGCTCTTCTCCAAATTAACACTGGCATGTGTATGTTGTCTATGTATAGCGCCGATTATTTGGAGAGTTTAGTCAGTCATTATTAAGTAGTACTACTTATTCTTCGACATGACACTATCTATTATAGTAATAGTAGTATCCATCGCCATTACATCTACGATTGCACTCAAATCATCACCAGCTTAAGGATAATCGTCGAGTTTCGCGTCAACATAAATCAGTCTATACCTACATTCTGTGCAACACTGATTCTGATCTCGTTATGGGCACAGATGTTCTAATGGCATACAATTATGATGGCCAGAACGACCACTGATAACCCAGCTACTGACCGATTTACATACTCGTACCTACGTGATCGAGTTACTGCCATAAACTAATATGTTAAAATAGACCTACGCGCAATAAGGACGCGGCTACATACGAATATGGTGCAACATTTATAGCGTGACCAGCGGCTTCCCTCGACTTCTCCCACGCATGTAAAAATGTCGTAACAAAAACATCAACAAGTTAATAATGAACCAATTTCGCGTTTAACTGTACCTACTTACAAGAGACATATGTTACCATCACTTATTGTTTTGGCGTCTTATCAATTTTGGTCGTTGATTAATTATTGAGTCCAATTAAGGCAAAACACCATTCCGGATACTTTACCTTCTGTAAGTTCTGACTGTAATTACTTGTGTAAACATTTTAAAGGAGTATATTTTACGAAACTACATTCATAGCACAAAAACTGCCGTTTAGGATATAAACTGACTAAGGTACAAGTCTGTTTTCGTACCACGAGCACGGGGACTCAATGCTTAATTAAAATACTTATGACATCTTCACACCTTCCTGTATGTATATTCAAGAAAAATCGTGATGATCTCCAACCTAACGACTCATTAAACTAATTAGTCATAGTTTAACAATCTTTGCAGGCTTCGAGTTACATTTAAATATCAACCTTATTTTGTATGGAATCCAAGCGAAATGTTAATTAACATACACAACGCAAAGACCATTTTTTCTCAATAACATACCTACCCATAGCAAAGTATTGTCACAATGGATAAACCTACTATATAAAGGCTAACATCATACTTACTCTAATAACACGTGAGTCAAGAGGATATGACTTGAAATTACAGGTACAACAGAGGTCATACCTATATCAATATCATAACTGAACATATGTCATTACGTTTATATAAGTAATAGGCGATCAATAGATGTAACACGGCTTACGACAGCAAGGGAGGAGACAGCCTTGCCCGCAATGTTGCCACGATAAACATTACTTGTTGAGATTTATAATGATACCAGCGAAGCATTAAGCTGCGGTTTGAAAAATACATTCGCTCAATTACTTTGGTCTGGTGCCTACCTGCTTTAGTTGCAAATTAATCTAGTGCTGAGAATTGGGTAGGTAAAGTAATACTCTGGTATTATGTACCATTAGTACTCCCAGCAGCGTTCTTGTAACCATCGGGGCCTGCTACGGAACGCGCATTTTTGACGCGTTCAAATAGTTTGTAAAATATTTAGGGTTCGTTCATAACCCCATATCAAAGTGTAGATATTATGCATACGAGCAAAATGCAGTGATAATCATTCGTAAGAAACCTATAAAATGTTCAATAAAAGCGATAAAAGTAAAAATATAAACGAAAATAAAATACTGGAAAAATATGATTAAAACCTTAAGGTGGTTCGATTGCCATACAAAGCGTTATTTGACATTCGCCAAATTTCCCCTTTCCTAGAATAAACTTGTATAAAGTAGATTAATTTGAGAAAAATAGTTTTCCCAAAATATCACGTCCCAAACCACTCAAATTAATCTAGTTTATACAAGTTATTTCTAGGAAAGGGGGAATTTGGCGCAAATGGGAAGACAATTTATGAAAGTTTGTTACATAAATTTCTTAAAATATCACGCCGTTAGCCTGCGAATGTCAAATAACGTTTTGTATGGCAATCGAACCACCTTAAGTAGGTTTTAATCATACATAGGTAAACTAAAACACTGAAATAAACCCTCACACTTTAATAATGGCGTTATAAGTCGGGTAGTAGTAGGTATGTGGGCAGATAATGATTGCACAGTTTCTCACCCGTGACGAATATGCATATTTATGATATATTTTCTGTACTTTTTTCATTAATATAATAAAACATAATCATATAATATCATACTCGGACATTTTATTGAGTTCTTTTGAGATGTTCACTAGTTCAGTCCAAAAATGTGTGTAAATCATGAAATTTTAATCTGAAACAATAGTAACTGATGCCACGTCTATTATATCTAATTATTTATTTCTATATTAATATGCTACCTAATACCACGCACCTTTGTTAAGAAAATGGTTTTGTTCGTGCGTAAACGTGTAAGTCAACTATACGCACATAACGTCATCTCGTAAGCTAATTTACGATGCAGGTATAAACGACCATCATATTAATCTTTGAATCAAGCACGAGGGTACAATACGTGAAGCAACTTAAACTAGAGCAGGCTTTTTTAACCCGATATAAATACTATAAAGTCAGAAAACTATTTATTTTAAAAGTAACCGTTAAAATGTCAATATTACATGCTAAACAATACAAGAAGAGATATGAAAGGTTTCTTTAATTCATAAAGTCACGGAAAAAACAAAAGTTGTATTTTCAATATCCGGCAGAAGCCGCTCCTGCCTGACTTACTTAGTTTTGTTCCCGGAATAAGTCCATAATCAAAATTGCGGGATCTACTTAGGCGGCTTGATAAAGATCCGTTAGGTCAAGTAACAGTTTTTTTTGTACTGCCTAGGTACTTTCCGTATAAACATAAAGTCTAACGGACCGATTCAACCTTACTCTTATGAAATATGCCCACACCGCACCTCTGCTCACATCACCGCCACATTTGCTACAATTACATCGCATATGAATTAATTTATGTACTCGCTCGGGGTCAAGTGATCCTCAGGAACAATGCTAACCGCTTCATTACCATCGGCTATAACTGGAACAGGTGGAAGGCCATTTTGGTGCAGTGTCTATGGAAATCCTTGCTGTCGTTATGCTGGAGGTTGTTGAGATAGGTTAGTGCGTCACGCCTGTGGAAAGTAAGAATGTAGGTCATATTCTACTAACCATGTCTATCATACATCCTATAGGTAGAAAACTTAAGTAAAGTTCGCTAGACATGTTCGAATAGGCATTAGTAATGTTTGTGTTAAACAATTTTAAACATGTTATGTCTATTCGAATATTTAGTATTTATTTATTCCACCATATAGTAATATGTGCATTACATGGTAAGGCAATAACAATTTGTAAAAATAAAAGAAATAAATTACAACAAAATCAAGATGATACTTATAGCTTATAACATAGTTCAAAATGTTTGTAAGCTAATATTGCTTGTTAAATATTCTGATTCGGAGTAAAAGGCATATTTCCTGAACAATAGGTAATTTGTTGTACATTTTTATCTTTAGAAAAGCACCCTGTTTTTGACATTTTATAAGCCGCAACTGTGGTAGTACCAATTTGTGTTTAGATCGCGTATTATAGTTATGTATATCAGACAATTTAGGGAGGCAATCCGTTTGTCTGTGTATTTCTAAAAGGGAGTTGTAAATAAATAGTGAAATGACCGTCATTATGCCCAGCCTCTCGACGTGTGGTTTGGCTGTGTCTCTTCGGTTGACCCCGCACATGATCCTGATGACTTCTGAAGAACTAATATTTTTTTTAATTTCTGATGCGTTCCCCCTGACAGTTAAAGCGTAATTTAGTAATGCTTGTATGTATGCATAATATACCGTTTTTAATGTTTCTTTATTAATTAATGGTTTTAACTTTAGTAATGCAAAATTGCCGAAGATAATTTATTGCTGAGTTTTTCCAAATGTTCTTTATGTGTTAATTTACTATCCACTATATATCCCAAAAATTTCGTAGAATACGTCACCACTAAGTACATACAAGAAGGGCTTTACTTCAGTTTTCTACCTAAATATTGTTAATTTATAATATAATACACTAGTGACCCGCCCCCGCTTCGCACGGGTTTATATGTATAATACAATTAATACATGCATGTATTATACATATAAACCTTCCTCTTGAATCACTCTATCTATTAAAAAAACCACATCAAAATCCGTTGCGTAGTTTTAAAGATCTAAGCATACATAGGGACAGACAGACAGACAGACAGACAGCGGGAAGCGACTTTGTTGTATACTATGTATTGATGATACTTATAACTTAATAACGGGTAAAACTGCGATGCGATCTGTTACTTAATTCGGATCATGTGCATCATGATGTTTTGTGCAATATATTGTATTATAATATATTGTGATGTGAAAAAAATCACAGGACAGATTTATTCTTCTTTTTATCTTATTACCCTCAGCTGGGGTAATATTATCACTAAATGCATTGACTTTTCTTCTTTGGTGCTAAAGCTTGTCCCAGGAAAAAATGTCGCTTATAAGTTAGTAAAAATTCTATATTAATTATTAAAATTAAACAAATTTTCCAATACAGGTTTATTTGATATTCCTTTCAATATTATTATTTACACATAAAGATCAGTTTAAGATTGGTTCATCCAGAAACTTCTTAATTTTCCCTTGACCCCTGCCGCCATCAAGTTTTGTACATCGTCATCGGTGATTAGTTTGGATGCTTCATTCCACTTCCGTTTGAAGTTTTCGACTGAAGTGTCATTACTTTTAGGTTTTAAAAGCTTCTGTTTCACACGAGCCCAATATTTCTCAATGGGTCGTAGCTCCAGGCAGTTGGGAGGATTGAGGTGTTTTTCAACAAAATCGACATTATTTGCTTTGTACCACTCTATTGCTTTCTTCGTGTAGTGATACGTGGCCAAATCAGGCCAGAACAGTGCTGGTGAAGTATGCCTCTTAATGAATGGGAACAATCGTTTTTTGAGGCACTCATTCAGGTACAAATCACCATTTACGGTTCCATTAGTAAAATATGGTTTACTGCGTTTGCCACATGAACAGATCGCCTGCCACGCGAGAACTTTATTTGCAAGTTTATCCATTTTGATGACCTTATTCTCTTCACTTACTGCTTTTCTGTCGGTCCCAGAATAATAGTGGTGTCCTGAAAGTGATTTGAATTCAAGTTTGCAGTAAGTTTCGTCGTCCATAACAGTACAATAATTTTTCTTCGTCATTTTTGAATAAAGCTTTCTAGATCTGATTTTAGACTATTTTGACAGTTTTGCATTTCTATTGAGCACTTTAGTTTGTTAAAACGTTTTTATATAATTATTTCTCTTCACTCGTTGCACAGTAGATTTCGAGGTTTTAAACTTTTTGCCCAAGTCTCGTACAGAGAGGGTAGGTTTTTTCTGTAAAGCTGTTATAATCTTCTTCTCGATATTCTTGTTTACAAACCCTGGTTTACGTCCACTTCCAGGCCGTCGCCGCATACCACCAGTCTCCCTGAACCGTTTTAAAACCCTTTGAACGGTTTTTGTAGACGTGTTTAGCTCCGTTGCCACTTTTTTCGCAGAGATGCCTCCATATTGAACAATGTTTCGTTCAAAAATGTTTCGTGTAACTTTTCTTGCACCGACGACATCGTTGAACATCTAGTACTGACAGCGTTTTTTTTATTTTAATTTATACATGAATGACCATCCTAACGGAGAGTATAGTTTTCAAACCTCTTGAGATTTCATCCTGATATACCACCCCATCTAATAATGAGCGACATTTTTTTCTGGGACAAGCTTCAGTATGACTCACTTTATGCCAAATTTAAATTTACAGTTTACATCGATTCAGTCTTTTAATTTCAACAAACTTTGCATCGTAGGTATATGCATCGTGCATATACCTACGATGCAAAGTTTGTTGAAATTAAAACACTGAATCGATGTAAACTGTAAATGTAAATTTGGCATAAAGTGAGTTATACTAGCACCAAAGAAGAAATTTCAATGCATTTAGTGACATAAGTTAATTTCATAACTTGTTAATAACGAAACGTGTCAAACACTCGCAAACGAAAACATCAAGCCATACTAACATACTAAGACAATATATGGTCAAGAATGCTCTCCACGCTTCATTCATACATACTACATTAAATTTTAACTGCTGTATATGATATCCATTTTTACCCAATTAGGAAATAAAATTTTGCCTTGAAATCATTAAAATGTGGTATAGCCATTTTGTGCGCCGCAATGATGACTATAAAAAATCATAACTGTTTCATATTTAAACCTGTCAATACAAACTTGTAGTTGACCTTTATAGGCTTCCCTTATACTATAGCTAATCTCGCCAGTTACAGCCTAAACTTCCCCTGCCGCATAAATGTTTTTTTTTAAATAAGCATTAAACCCACAGATGTATGAATATAAGGAGATCGGACATGGCGGCCGATTTGTATAGAGTGAGCCTGTCGCAAGTACATTAACCCACACAACGCCCAAGTAATTGACAAGACAAAGCACGCACACATCTAAAACACACACTCTTGTATACCTACACGCTTATTTGACAACTAGCTGTTGCCCGCGACTTCGTCCGCGTAGAACTTTTTATCGTCTTAGAAAATGATTTCTCTCAATACAAAATTTGAACCCTCTTTTAGGGGATAATTAAAAAAAAAGTTGATGTTCATTTTCTAGTTTGTGAACAAACAGTCTAAAACCAAAGTTAAAAATCTCATACTTTAAAAATGCCTTGAAATACTCAAACTTTGAACCAATTTTAACACTCTTAGGGGATGAATTTGGAAAAACTCTGAAATCAGTTTTGTAGTCTTTTAACGTACAGAATAAGACCGAAGTTAAAAATCTCTTACTCACACTTTAAAATTTTATTGCTCGCCATTTAAAATTTGAACCCCCTTTTAAACCCCCTTAGAGGTTGAATTTTTCTAATCGCTGAAAGAACTTTTTTCGTAAACTTTTAAGCTCAAAAAAAGTGTTGCCCATACAAAACTTTCTTAACCCCCTTAGGGGTGGAATTTTCTAAAACTCTGAAAGTACTTTATTATTAATTTTAATAAGTAACATTTCGAATAGTTTTAAGTCTAGTAAAAATAAAAGTTTTTCCCACACAACACTGGCTACCCTTCTTAAGGATCTTAAGGATCCCCTTAGGGATGGAGTTTTCTAAAACGCTGAAAGTTCTTTTTTAGTATTCTAATAAGTAATCTTTTTGCAAAGTTTTAAGTCTAACTCAAAAAAAGTGTTGCCCATGCAAAGCTTGCTCTCCTTTTTAACCCTATTAGGGGTGGAATTTTCTAAAACGATTTGTGTTCTTTTTTTGTATTTTAATAAGTAATCTTTCTACAAAGTTTCAAGTCTCTAACTCAAAAACATAAACTTTCCCTGATAAAAACTTTGCACCCCTTTTTATCCCCCTTAGGGATAGATTTTTTCAAAACGCTAAAATTTTTTTTTTTTGTGTTTTTATAAGTAATCTTTCTACAAAGTTTTAAGTGTCTAGCTCAGAAAAAGTGTTCCCCATACAAACCTTGCACCCTTTTTTAACCCCCTTAGGGAATGATTTTTGTAAAACGCCGAATGTAGTATTTTTCATGTTCTAATAAGTAATTTTTCTTAAAAATTTTAAGTCTCTATTAAAAAAAAATATGTTTTTCCCATACAAACTTTGCACCCTATTTTACCCCCTTAGGGGTGAAATTTTCCAAAACGATGAAAGTACTTTATTTGTATTTAAATAATCTTACTACAAAGTTTTAGGACTCTAGCTAAAAAAAATAGTTTCACACATACAAACTTTGCACCCCTATTTTAGCCCCCTATTTTTAGGGGTAGAATTTTCTAAAACGCTGAAAGTACTTAATTTGTATTCTGATGACTAATCTTTCTACAAAGTTTTAAGTCTCTATTTAAAAAAAATATTGTTTCCCCCTTACAAAATTTGCACCCCTATTTTACCCCCTTAGGGGTAGATTTTTTTAAAACACTGAATCTAGGTACTTTATTTGTATTCTAATGAATAATTTCTCTACAAAGTTTTAAGTCTCTATTTAAAAAAAAGTAGTTTTTCCCATACAAACTTTGCACTCTATTTTACCGCTTTAGGGGTAGAATTTTCTAAAACCCTGAAAGTTCTTTATTTGTATTCTAATGACTGATCTTTCTACAAAGTTTTAAGTCTCTATTTAAAAAAAAAATGTTTCCCCCATACAAACCTTGCACCCCTATTTTACCCCCGTAGGGGTGGAATTTTCCAAAACGCTGAAAGTGTTTCATTTGTATTCTAATAACTAATTTTTCTACAAAGTTTAAGTCTATAGCTCAAAAAAAAAGGTTCTCCCATACAAACTTTGTACCCCTATTTTACCCCCTTAGGGGTAGAATTTTCAAAAATCCCTTTTTATCCCTAGCCCACGTTATAAAAGCAACATACTCTGCAAAAATCAACTCTCTAAGATTAGTAGTTTCGGCTGTGCGTTGATGAGTGAGTGAGTGAGTGAATAAGTCAGTCAGGACATAGGCATTTATTATGTATAAATAGATAGAAGATAATGAAACTCCCATTCAAATATCTCAAAAAATTATGAAGCTACATCCGTTTTAATGTCGCTTGTTAGAGTGAGAAAATGATGAGGGACTGTGACGTCAATATACTCGAGCGTCATAGTAAAAAATAATCGTTTCATATGAAGGTGCGTTTTGCGGAAAAGGGACAGAACATACCCCCTCTTAAAACTTTGGACTCTTATAACTTAATCATTACCTATATAACTTCTTGCTTTGTTTTTTTCTTCATTTGACTATATTTATTTTAAATTCTTTTTCGAGAAAATACATTATGATTATTTACCATATTTTCGATTCCTGAGCTATAACCACGAACTTCGGAATTCGAAAATATTCGGGTATCTCTATCTCTATCGCACTAACCATACTCGAGTGACAGGGATGCAAATATATGAACATTGAGTATCGGTTTTCGTGGTAGCGCCGCAGGGGACCGATTTTTGACTTTCGAGCGCTCGAAATCAAAAGCGAGCGGTAGAAAATAATCGCATGCGAAAATTTGTCACGATTATTTTCGCATGAACCCAATAATAGGTATTTTTGACATTCATCACTCGAAAGCTAGTGGTTTGGCTATTTATACTTTTGCGCTTCGTTGTACGCAGAAATTCGATAAGTACTGGTTATTTAAAATTGTATTCTACACATGGAATAAAAATAAAATATCATTAGAAGGTCTATTTTAGGCTATAATATTAATGTTTAAGTGTTTTTTTTTGTGTTTTATGCGTTACATAACAGAAAAAACTAAGAACGTAGTAAATAATACCTAGTAAACGAAACGTTTCGTTTCCCGTCTGTTATAAAAGTAAAGCCGCGTCCGCTGCGCCATGTTTTCGTGGTTTTTAAACGTCAAACATGTTTTGCCAATCAAAATAATACCCTATTTGTTTGCCGAAACTGACGGAAACATGTTAGTTGTTTAAAAACATGGAAAACATTGGTGCAGCGGACCCGGCTTAATACAAATTACAAATGATACAATTTGTCACAACAACTTTCTTTAGTTAGAATGAGACAGCAATTCATACTTTTCATTCTAAGTATAGCGAGTTGTTGTGAATCATTGCCAGGCCTTTACATATTACTATATCTCTGTCTCTTTTTAACCTGTGCAAAGAGAGAGAGAGAGAGAGAGACAGACAAGTTAAATTATTTGATTTTAAAACAAACCCGCCAAAAGACTAAGTTCACAAAATTCGGTAGAAAAATAATATAAAATATATTAATCTTTATTTATCTCTTTCTAAGTTCATTGTCAGTCCAAAATTAAATACAAGTGAAGTGTCCAAATTGTCGGCACTTATTTTCTACCGATAGAATTGAATACGAGTGGTCAATACCACTCGTTTTTGAATTTTCTATCGCTCGGATTTCAAAAATAGTATTTCATCGTTTCTGACAGTTTTCGAGTGAAAGAGTCGAGCGCTCGAAAGTCAAAAATCGGTCCCCAGGTACTTTGGCTGAATGCGCCGAGCTCGTGCCATTGTCATTCAAAAAAAACAAATTCGTGTTAATTATATTGTTCAAATTTGTTGATTTCATTTATTGAAATTACGACATAAAACGACATTTGCGCATATAAGTTCTCATATCAGAATCGAATATTTTTTTATGGTTTATATTTTAGCATTTGTCTCGTAAAGGTCTATCGTAGACGGGATTTAAATTATTAATAAGTGAAAGGCAAAGCAATTCCGCCATTTTGACGAAAATTTGACGTTTCTTATAGCTGACAGTTGGAGCAGCGTTTGATTTCAATAAAAATAAATGAAAAATTAAATGAAGTCGTATATTTCGGAAAATTAATTAACTGTCGCAGTCGGATAAAAATTATCCTAAGTTGCAGCTAGAATAATAATGTACCTATATAAAATGTTTCATATTTTTCCGTTCATGGGATGCTGAGAACATTCGTACCGCGCAAAGCTTGGTTTCAAACTGGCTGATTCTTTTTTTAATTTAGAGATTTATTATAAGTGGAGATAAACGCGCATCATATCAGGCATTTTGGGAAAAAACGTAATATTCTCTGCGATCAGCACGCGTGCACAGTATGGCAGCGTATGCCCATTGAGCATACAGCTGCGACACGGCCGCCGGCGGCTTGTCCTCTCTCTAGTATTATATGCTCTGAGATTAAACCTAAATACTCGAAATAGTACCAAATTGTAGGTATAAGCAATATAGACAGTTTTACTAGATTTACATTTTTTATATCATGTAGTCATATCAAAAATATCACGCTATTTAAAATCTTATCCTGCCTTATTTTAAGGCGCCGTAGGTTCAGCGAAGCTAAACGAACAGAGTTTTTGAAACAATATAATGCGTCAGTTTATAATAATATGGTTTCAAAAAAATACGAATAGTAGTTAATCTTGAGGCTTTTCTGCAGGGAGATCAGTGATTCGAAACATGATTATTTAAGCAATTTTCGCTCGATAGAAAAAAATCGCGAACATATTAAAATTGATTCTAAAAATCGGCAATATCATGTTTGAGGGAACTTAGTGATTATTTATTAATTTATTTAAACGTACAAAAAATTTAAATTAAAAAACATGATATCCGCGCTTCCGAACACGCACTTCCATCTCGCTCACGCTTATGCTCAGTGAGAGGGAGAGAAACCATGAACCTACGGCGCCTTAATACGGGGGCTCTTTATTGCGGGGGCAAAACTGACCCCTGTTCTTAAACTTTGTATATTATTGATAGGTACTAGTTACCACACAAAACCATACACACGTTTGCGTTTTCAAAAACCAGTTTAACCAATCAATCTCAAATCCATCGGATGTGCAGAACAAAAAATCACTCAATCCTAAATCGGAAAGGCTACATAATCTGACAGCCACTTTCACTCGTCCAGCTCATAATTACACGGGCGTAAACTACATGTGGAGTACGTGATAATCTGTGACACCTGCTGCATCCGGCAGGCCGATCCTGCCCGAGGCGACAAATATATCGGCCGATGGCTAACTGTAAAGCTGAGGGCACATAGTCGCTATTGGGATAGCCATGCTAGTGAGAAGAACGCGGTTGATTGATGTTGGGTTTGGGTAAGTCCGATGAGTGATCTGATTTGTATTCGAAAAATCAATTTTAATTTTAACATACGTAGTAGCTATTATTTACTATGCTGAGCAGTTTACTAGTAGAACCTTTAGATACCTAAAAGTCAAGACAATAAACTTTACCTAAATACTTGCGTTGCGTTGTTATAGCAACTGTAGTCCATTAACAATGCAATCAGAAGGCGCCCAATTCTTAATCGCGTTTTTATCGTATTGATTTATGCTCTTATGCACTCTCTCTTGCGTTAACGTACTACGAAGTGTGTGTGAGCATAATGGAGGTCCAGCTAAATTAAAACATTTCGCAGGCGAGCTGTGTGCACTCAGCTTTGTACTTATGTTACACATACGACCCTAATTATTATTCAATTAAGCGTTATCAGTTTCATAACCAAATAATACAGAACGGTAAACGAGTATGCTCAAACCAGTTCCTCCGTATGTAAAACTATAGGTAGGTACTCGGTGTACTAATCAGATATAATTATCGTAATTTGGCCGCGAGCAGGTCATAAAGCTTACTAAATTTATTTCTGCATACATTATTTGTGCGTAACAAATACTTTTTTTTTATAGGTACAACGACGGTGGCAAACATGCTTACGGCCTGCCTGATGTTAACCCCTGCCTGACTTATTCTTAATGCTTTTTTTAGCTCTAACATAATAGTCCTTGCATAATACCGCAATACGCAAGTATTAAATATAATGTGTTTTTGACAATCGACTGGATTTTATATGTGTATTATTCACAACTTCGAAAGCCCGTGTACATTTTGATAAGTAAAGAGAATATTTACAATTACGGGTTGTAAGTCGCTGATCAATGTATTTTACTTTTATAAAAGGCAGGTCAAGATCTATAAACGCTATTGTTATTCATATCATAAGACCCATACTCCCTTAATAACAAGGTGGGAACACGGGATAAAGTATAGCCTTGGCCCACTCCGAAAGCCAAATCTAAAATCAGCTCAGAAAAAAGTTCAAATCGGATGAGAAGTTCCGGAGATTACCCCGTAAATAAAACTAGCATAATTCCCGGAGACCGCAATTTTCGTGACATTCTTGAGCTATCATAGTGAGTATTCATTCATCGATTCGTAAAATCGATATTCACGTAAAAAAAATCGTAATATCTTTTTTTTTTACGAGCCTATTGTGTGTCCCACTGCTGGGCAAAGGCCTATCCCCGTGATCTCCATGCGTCCCTACTAGATGCCTCTTCCGTCCAATTGCTGAGGAATACATCCAGGTCGTCCCGCCATCTCCGTCTAGGTCAGCCCCGTCTGCGTCGCCCGTCATGTGGCACCCACTTGTTAGCTATACTAGCCCACCAATCTGGATGCATGCGACAGACGTGGCCGGCCCAATCTAACTTGAGCCTGGCAGTTTTTACACCCACATCAGCTATGCGTGTTTTGGAGCGCAGCAGTGTAGTGTTTCGGGCCCGATCCGTCCTTTTGACACCTAGAATACTGCGCTCCAACGCGCTGCAAACCTTCAATTTGGACTTAATATCTATACGAATTATTTTTCATGTGTTATTGATTCCTTGGATTGACTGGTACCAAAGCGGACCCCGGGCTCCGTTAGGATGGAACCGTGAAAAACCTTAGGAAGATGATGTATGATTCCTCAATTATTTGTAATGGAAGGTAAATACAATTTACTACCTGCACTAAGTACAATAAGTTGTTTAATATCTATTTTGAAATTACGTACGCATACTTATTACCTATACATTCAAAGCCCATAAATGAGAAGTCACTATGACAGCTCAAAAATGCCACCATAATTCCAGACTGAAAATTACAAAGCGACAAACTGATGTACATTTCACAAACTTTACCTGTATTACTTATTAGGTTAAAGATTACCTTACATCGTTAACGTAAACTACTAAATTTGAGAATAAACATTCAAATGGACGGATAAAGCTCTGTTAACGAATCGCGTTTTCTGTCCGCCCCGCCTCATATTTGCATTATTTATGAAGGGGACATCGAATAAAATTCAAGAAGTCTTTAATGGAGAGGCAATAGACATGAGCATTGACCAGTTTAATTAATATTGACGGTTTAATATCAGTGAGCATACCAAGTTAATATAAGTAATCAAAGTACCTACGTAAAATGCATTGCGCAAAAATGAATAAACATTCAAAGGAAGATGTCCATTCTAGTTTCATAGTCTTTTGTGTACTTTTTGAATAACACGCAATATTCCTGTTACTTCCTTCCTAGCCACGAGTACCATGATCGCGTTCATTCCGAACATAAGGCATTCGTCCCTTACTAGCAAATATGTAAGAGCGAGAACATAAAGCGATCATGCTAGCAATACTAACAAAAATTTAAATGTCAATGCTATGATTTATAATTAACTTAATTTAGCTAATAATCTTTAAAATTTAAGATTGGGTTAAGCTGAACCTGAATAATATTTTGTGTTTCATTGAAATAAACAGTTAATTTTTTTGTTTAGCTAGGCTGAAATGTTGGCAGCCTCGGGACTATTTAAATATCTCGGGAAATAACAGAGCCAATATGCCACCCGCAAAATTTTACAGAACAGATCATACTTATCCACTTTGACTTCTCTCTCTGACAAGGTCATGAAAGCTTTTGTTAAACATCGCAGATATACATCCATCCGAGGTGGGGAGGTGGTTCATGAGGACTCGTATGAACGAGGTGTCTCCTAAAGGCTCTTCTTTTGACCTTGCCGGCCTAACACTAGCACAAAGGGTAAAGTCTCAGGCGACCCCTCGTGGCGCGGGCCAAGGCATGCCCACGTCGCCTAGGCTCAGACACGGATCGCGCCCACGCGCGCGCCTCTGCCCGCGCTGTAATCAAACCGCGATACATCATTTTAATACTGGACAAGTCGCCGCAAATCCCAATCTCCAATTCAAATGAAATGCCTTCACAGGCTATACGTGCCCTCTAATGGTGCACTATAAATTATCAGACAGCCCGTTTCGTTATCTCCGCTCGTGTATTGAATTTCATAGAGATTACGGGCTGGGCAGAATATTTACACAATGCAAATGTTATGCATATTGTATGGTATAACTTTATGCTAAAATTCGAGTGCTGATACTATTATGGGATACATTTTCATTCATATTTACTGATTTATATGTACCTATGTACATGCCTACTTACACAAGCCTTATATGTAGGTAAGTAAAGTTTCTGTAAATTAGGGATATTTTCTGTACGTTAGGTTCTATTCTATGTAAAAGCACCACTAGAAACGGAAACACGACAATAATAATATAATAACTGCAATATTATTAGTTTAATTACTATCTAGTAGTTATCCATTGGACACAATACACTTGTGAACACCTTTGACGAACATCAGTCTTTCAATTTCAAATTCCCGAAGACCGCTTAACACAAAATAAAGTTTATTAACCTTTTAAAGTGTAATAGAATCTTGATTCGATCGCAATTACAATTCGAAGTGTTCAAGTTAACTCCACCGGTGTTGAGCGAGTTTATTAGTTCAATCGAGCGGCGATCGACTGACGAAACCGCGGCGTCTGCGCAACTCGACGCGTGCGCTGATTTAACCCTTTAAACAGTCCAGATTTTCATCGGGTCCTTGACTTTTCAAGCTTACTACGCACTTAGTGGTATAATGGGTTGTGTCCTTATTTCCGCTTTAGCCTAGTTGGTAGTGACCCTGCCTACGAAGCAAGAGGTCCTGGGTTCGAATCCCGGTAAGGGCATTTATTTGTGTTATATTTGTTGCACGAATATTTGTTCCTGAGCCATAGATGTTTTCTATGTATTTAAGTATTTATTTATCTACATAAGTATGTTTATCTAGTACCTACCCATAGTACAAGCTTTGCTTAGTTTGGGACTAGGTCGATTTGTGTAAGATTGTCCGCAAATATTTATTATTATTTTTATTATTTCTTTTTCAAAAGCATCGTCTGAATAGTATGCCACCTAAAAAAAAAATTTGTTTTGAATTTCGTTAACTTTAATTATTAAACCTAGAATATCAAGAGATATCCGATACAAAGCCAACCTGTTATGAGAGTAAAACGGACATGCAACTGAATAAGTATTTAGTTTGAGAAACTACTACGTCTACATCTAAAACGAAAGCAAAGAAAAATAACCGTGTGATGACTCCCTCTCTTTGCAATTCCGAGCGCGTAATTAACTAATCACAGATAACTAAGTAGTAAGTACCTAAGTAGAAAAAAGTCCTGATTTCGGGCGTTCCCACGTCAAGCATCGCCCTCGTTCCCACGTGACGGAATCAGCCATTTTATTCACAACATAGAAGTCACAAGTGCGCCTGCGCGCGAAACCAATACGCGATTGGTCAGATTCGACCCGTCGCGTATAAACGTCCATTCTAAAATACATAGCATTCCGTTGTGATTGGGCCATAAAGGAAGTGAGAAATCGATTAGATTATTAATTATATATGTAGCATTACATTTTATTGGCGATTTAGCAGTACAAGATAGTTTTGAATTGAATAAAGAGCGCTCGCGACGTTTAAAGAGAATCGAATGACTTCGCCCGAAGACGTAGATGGTCTCGAGCGTGCCGACATTATGAGACGAAAAACTATTATTTATGTAAGACAAGATGGGCAATAAAGCAAGAAAGATTTAGAGCCGATGTCGCAAGTCGGATCACCAGACGGTTGGTGCCTAATCAATCCATCTAAATAGTACGGCCATTTAGTTCATACATCGGAGCAATTTCATATCTCGCCATAAGGTGGATGTCGGGCTCGTTTCCTAAAATAGTGATGTGAAATAAATCAAACATCGTGGTTGTCGATACTCGGTCGTCTAAAAAAAGTCGCCGCCGTGTGAATCTGCTCCGGCCGCGATCGCGTGAGAGAATATGACACGGAATGCCAGCCAGTATGTATGTGACTTACGAGATTACTTGTGCAGATTTTAGAACATGCTCGGCCTAACCTAATAAACTGCAACTATGCTGTCCGACATCACCAATATGGGATTTTTCATTATAAATGCAAAGCTCATTACATTTGTCAGATAAATTGCACAAACTTTTGGTTTTTGTTCTACAGCTGTTTCGCAACTATAGGTATACTTATATTAGGTATGTATTCGGAAATACCACACATGACCATGTTAATAACAAAAAGGCAAAGCAACTAACCAATATACAATTAGGTATACGTTTTTCTGGTGACTTTGCTATTGCAATAAGTGTCCTTAATTTATTTTATTCTTGAAAAACTTGAAACTTTTAGACATAAGTTGCTCTAGTCTCGAAGAACGATAATTTTGTAATGATGTTTTAAAAATACTCCTGTTTTATTAATCGCCAATCCGCTGTAACGGAATTGTTTAATTTAATAAGAAAACAGCACCATAAACGTTATACGTAACTACTACATATACCTAATCTAACACGCCCAGATATAGCACGCCGGTAGTAAACCGTTTGAGCATTTATGATGTGCACCAGTGCATAAACTGAAACGCACCTCACTGGCCGGCCTGATAGCCATCTACATAAATTACTAACTATTTACATACTAGCACTTTGCTGATTATGATTATATAGCGCTATGTGTAATACCTAAAATGATTTGATGATTTACTTCGAGAAACATTAAGTACGTGAATAAATAAACGTTACGTTATATGGACACATTTGGAGCACCGTATAATATAGGTACGGTCAACAGCAAAATAAACTGATGAAGCGTCTAGCGTCCCAAAATAATGTATACCTACAATAAATTAAGTCAGATGTTACTGACTATTGTAGTCTTACAACCGAGGATGTCCAAGACCGTGCGAAGTGGAGGAGTATAAATGCCGGAAAGCGGACCCCGGGCTCTGAAGCAACTAGCTGAAGTATTTTTTTGAATATTTATACGGGGAAACGCTCAGGTGAGAGAAAGTTACTGACTATTGTAATTTATCAGAAGTAAATTAACTCGTAATATGTCATAAGTAAGTGATCACATTCATTTCGAGTCTTGAAACCCAAGTGACATGCCATTCAAACAGTAATTTATTGCATCATTATTGAGTGTTTCAAACTACCCTGATTATCTATAAAATATGCGTTTTTGGAACTGCATGACCTCGCAAAATCAGATGTTCGGTTAATCTCGGTTATATATTATTCGTCATACAAAACAAACACACGAAGCGACTAAGTAAAACACCACTCTCGTGTCCGTCAAGGGTTGAAATAAGTTCCTATTACTTCAGCTTGATTTTTTGGAAATATTTTGAATAATTCCTTTTTTAATGCAGAGTGTTCATTTCACAATTTGAAATTTTGACTTTCTTTTGTTCGTCACTTGACACGTAAATGTGTATAATTTATTGAAGTTTCCAGTAGATACCTACAGAGATATTTAGTTGTGACAACGTGTAATTATTTCGCTTTGACATATTGTTTTGGTATTTTGTTTCTGTGTCCCGGTGTTATTATGATCATTTTCTTTTGAATAATTAAATGTTTAGTTAAAAATGACACTTTGTTATAATTTATAATTTCTTATATCTGAGGCGTCATGCTAGAACATGTTTTGATCACTTACTTTTGACGTTGACTGCTACTTACCTAAGTAGTGAAAAAAAACACCTGTTTTATCAGAATTTTAGTAGGTATAGGTATACCTAATAGACTTCTTTTATGTGGATAAATGCTCGTTAATCACGCATATTTTTTATTAAGAGCCATATATAAGTATTGATTGTCAAAATAGAATTTTCAATACTCGTTAAACTGGTAATACGTATAGCATAATTTAATTTTATACTTGACGATACAAATTTAAATATAATTATGTAGGTACGCATATGTGGAAGGTCGTCGTGTAATCGGTTGGTCCAAATAGATCCCTAATAAGTTTCGTTCTACATGCTGCTATAATTTTTGCCCGACTACGGCAGAGAGAGAGAGCATTTATTTTACGGGTATGTTTTAGCAGTCTATATTTGTTTAGCATTTATCAGAGACAGTGCAGTGCGTAACTTAACTAAGCTAATAGCTAGAAACTGAAGTGATGCATTATTAAAATATAATGAACCGCACTCACGTATTTTACGTCGAATATCGCTCGACATGTTACGAACGAATACGTGGTCCTTATTCGTGAGCACTCCAGATGCCGGCGCGCTTAACATGGCTTAATAATGTCTGACACTCACGGGAGTTTAATGCTCTAATGCTAATGCTCTGGGACGCAATTTTTATCACCAGCATGATACACTAGGTACTTAATTGATTTGTGTCATATCAGCTCACGAAACGACTCTCACTGGTAATAGAGTAATAAAATTTGAAATTAGAATTATTACCGGTATTAAGTATTCACATTCACATTACCTTGGCAGCCTTTTTCATCCGCCGCTGACTGTATGCAAATGCAAAATAATCGAAACAAATAGAGGGATTCTGATAGCAAAATATTATTAAAATCAAATGTTAACTACTTATTAGTAGGTAGGTGTACCTAACGTTAGAATATTTCAAGTAGGTATGTCGGTAATATCCAATCAAAACGCTTTTATTTCTTCATGACGAATGGTAATCTTGACTTTACACACGTTGAAGATGTTTAGGCATAACGTACGGATGCGTACGCGCCGCCCATACGTCACGCGGGCGCGCGCGCGGAACGCGCCTCATTGGTAGTTCACCGTTCGCTCGCTTACTAAATTAACTGTTGCGTTCAATGTTTACCCAATCCAATGTTCGTAGTATATAACAGTTGTGTATCTATCGTAATGTTTTCGTTGTGTGTGCGCGTTGATAGTTGGGCATATTATTAGATACCTACCTATTAAAAGGTTTTAATAATTTTAAGTAGGTATTACCTACAATCAAATAATATTAAGAATAATTTTGATTGTCTATGAATGACAGATGACATGTTTGCTTCTGACCTAGCTCGAAACTTAATATTTTACCAATCAATGGATCATTATTGTGTAGGTACCAGCTTTACAGCATCTATTAGTTAGGTATGTGTTAAATACTTCACACCCCTCGCTCAACGATAGTAATAAGTAATAAGATGTTAATACCAGGCTTCAATAGACTAATACCAATAACCACACTTTAACGATGTTTTAATGCACTCCTTATAAAACGACGATTACGATCTCCTATTTTTAGCGCAGGCTCATAAGGCCCCAAGTCCAATAAATCCAACTATGACATCTGACCAATAGCCATTGAGCTAAAAACGACGATTTGGACATAGAATTACTCTTTGATACACAGTGTTGGTAGATAAATGAAGGTATTTATTTATCTTTGGCACATTTAAAGCACTGCATTCCTTGCATTTTGTAACTTCAATATTTTTACCTACTGTGCTTTATTGTGCCAGATACGAATTTCGTAAATGTAGGAAATATGATTTACTTCGCGAAACTATACCTACCTAAATTTTGAGTACCTTGACGTAACTACATACAGGAGATAAACTGGGCATAAAGGCCATAAAGTAGGTATTCAATACTATAGTTAACTACTACTGAACTTAATTACTTACGTAGTGAGATGGTGAAAATTAACCAGCTGCAGTTATTTGTTTCATATAAGCTAAGTTGGACAGTGTTATGGAATAGCGAACTAAGCGTTATCGCTTATGATAGCGCTTAGTTCGCTATTCCATAACACTGTCCAATTTAATAAAGCAAAATGTACGAATACCAGCTCAGTAAATAATATCGTAAAATTTGTACTTACTACAATCATCCTCTTAAGCACTAACGCCAACGTCATCGGCCACGCTCAGCGAATACCTAACACCTGAATTTACATACCAACGTTAACGCAAAACACTATAATTTATTGAAATATTTACATAACGAACCAGCGAGACGAGTCTACAGTTTCTATCGTCCAAGAATCAATCATTACCTTTACAAACTCATATCTTAATCAATCGCAAAACAGCAAAAGCTACTATATTCTCTTTGGATTAAGATTCCCATTTGAAATCGTCAGTAACCGATGCCATAAGGTTGTGAAAGCGAGTAGTCGATAAGCGATTCAAATGCTAATATATCACTAGGCGGGTCGTGACGCTCATTGGTCGCCGAGTATTAACATATACCGGCCCCGCCTCCCGCGTCACGCTCCCGAAGATCGTTAATTACGAGTAATTAGTGGGTCGTGATCGTGATGCGCACTAATGTGTCCTAATCGCTAGCCACATTTGTACAGAGTAGGCAACAGGGCAGCCGCGGCTACTTGTGTTGGCATCGATTCGACACAATATGTTTCTATGACAGAAATGAGTGTGAGTTCTTGGAGATACCTACGAGTAACATACGCTATACTTAAGTAGTGGTGGGTTTAGTGTTAACCCTTTTCCAGGCCGGCAGTTGAAAGATGACAATCGAATGTCAGTCTTATTCATTGGCATTAAAATATATGTTTGACAGGTTGAGTGTGGTCAATATAACGCCTCTGCCTGGAAAAGGGTTAAGTAATAAGAGTTGAGTTAGCTTAACGAAAAAGAGTAGGATCACTGCTGACTCGAGTGCGTGGCAGCAGCAACAGCCTTCTGAAGGTGTTGGCAGAGCGCCTCGACTGCCTCGCTACTGGGTGGATGTGGCTATTGGCCGGGCCAGGTAGAGCAGGTTGTTTGCCTTGCATGCCCCTGTCAATGGCTATCCAAGCGTATTTTATTTAGTTTTGAGTCTGTTTTTATTTTTATTTTTTGCCATTTTAATTTGTTACACTAACATAGTTATTAAGATATTGTATCTAACCATCATTGGATCTATTTGGTCTGATAATACTCATACATGTAAATTTTAACATTGAAAATGTTTTTTTTTATATAGGTATGTCAAAAATATAATTATAATAAAAGCCTTTTATTTTATTTTTTTATTAACATGGTCGCAAAATAAGGGAAACAAAAATGGCGCGTTCATAATCTTGAAAGTGGGTATAACTTTTGAATCCCTATATAAGGCCATTGGTAAAATGGGTTGTCCAGCCCTATAGCTACTAGGAAGTTGTAGGAATTATGCTAGGCTTTTACACAAAAACGTTTCTTTCTAAGTATTACAATTTGTTAACAAACGCAATTCTTGACAACAGCCACATTCGTTATTCTGCTTACCTAGTCCTTATCTTTAAACGAAAGTGTTTCTTTCTATTGCCGATCGCAGCACGTCAACTTGTATGTTTGTAGTGTTTATAATTGAAGGAGGTTCTTTATTAAATCAGCATCACCGGAAAGAAACTAATCCACACCCACAAGAACGCATGTAGGACTCATCTTATCATACAATTAGTTCTTCTGTATTTCAAATAAATATAAATTGCAGGCACTTATCCCCATTTACAACGAATGATTAAATTGCTTAATGATCACGAATGTATAAGTTCGGCTTCTGTAAATTTTAAGTAAGGCAATTACTCAACAGTTCAGTCCCAAGTCACATTAAGCCGCTGCTCATTTATACAACGAGGTGCTAACTGTACTATCATAAACAGGAAGACCGTCATTAATTTGAAAATGTCGAATTAAATCAGAGAAATTAATCTAAGTAGTGACCAAACCAGCATTGCGCTACTGCAACTGGTACTGCCAGTGTATTTTTTCCCCAGGTTACTTCCTGGTCGTCATATATCACATCACACATGGGTGTATCTTGTCGGTTATGATATATGACTTATCATTTTCTAAGCCGCAATTAAAGAATGACTGGGGAACTGGTCTGATGGTCTCGCCTATTTAAAATTTGTGAAATTGAAATAGGCGAGTATCTGGTAAGTAGAAAAACGATATCATTTTGCTAATAAATACATACAGTGTTTCACTTAGGTACTTAACGTGACTACCTACACGTGAACGTTCACCTATTACCGTTTTCTAGCCTACCTATATATTTAAATGAAATATGGTGTCAGTGCAAGGGCGTTACAGCTCAAAAGGCAAGAAAATAAGACAAATCTCTTCACTATTTTGCATGACAGTGCGGTTAAATAATCCGGCAGCTTCCAGACATTTGCCCATCTACGGACACGAGTAGCTCATTTGGTTATACTTAGAAAATTCACCATTCACAAGTACCCACCTCGCGGGCTAGGGTCTCCGGTAACAAATCATAAACATGCAGCACGGGGCTCACGAGTCCCTCCAAATAAGGGTCCGGACGTCGAAGCCGGCCCTTGTTCAAAGGATTTATGTCGGCTGCTTTTGGCGCAAATTAGCCGGCTGGCGACTTGTAGGCGTGAGCGAACAAATTTGTATCAGCACTCGGAAGATGCTGTCTCTAAATCAGTCTTTAAAGATTTTACACGACAACGTCTAACAATTTATACAGCGTAAGATGCTATCGTTGAATCACTCGATTAAGAAAACCAGAACACGTAGTGTCTTCATCGGTTGACTGCCGCAATACCTAACATGTTTTACACGATATGGTTGTTACAAAAAGAAACGAGGTAAGTATAACGACACTTTTAATCTTTTTAGGTGGCGCAAAGTCAACTGCGACATGCATTGTCATTTACAATATTTACATCAATATAAACTCAAACAACTTTTTAGATTTTAACTTAATTTTATGTGAGTGTATGTAGTGTAATTCGGATGCTTTGTTAGTGTGTAAGTCATTCGTCTTTTATCTGAGTATTTATGGCGCCAGGATTTAATCTTACCTAACCTGTTAAATTGTCTTTCAACTAGAATTAAAGTCAACAAAAATTGTGATTAAAGCACATAATCGAACCGAATAATCGAGATCGTGACATCTTATCGTTGACAAGCGTCACGCACGGTCATCCGTTTCCATTACACTTTCCCATCCATCTATCATGCGTAATTAGGTTGTATTGAATACGTAATGCTTGTTTATCCATGTAAGGTGAAATTATCGGTAGAATAGATCATGACAGAGGGACACAATGTTCGTGACGGTACGTGGGAGACGCGTGCGCCGATCCATCACCCGAATGAAGTCGTCCGATTTATTGCACCACGATTATTGAATATTACTTTTGTTATAACATTGTAGTCGATGCGTAGGCTGCAGAGGTAAGAGGCCGAAGCAAACGCCTTAATTTACAGTCTACTAGGCATATCAATCACATTCCAAACCTCCTCTGACAAATATCAGAAAATGTATACTCAATATTCCGCAGTCCATCAAATATACCCAGATACCATAAATTTATGTTGCCTTTCAAAAGGATTTTCTCAATATTCAACAGTCACCCGAAACACGTAAATGTAGTTTAATAGGAACTTGTCTCCTGTTGTATGCCACAAAACTGATAGGTACAAAATAGTATCTCTCTATGTTATAACTACGCCCATAAATATTTATCACCAAGTGAGAACTTGTGACGGTACGATACTCAAATAGCTATTAACGTCGAGGGAATAATTAACTTAAAAACATCGCTGTTTCGGTAGCAAATGCTCCAGTTTCGATGTCGCAAGTGAGTGGGTGTGCGTCGAAGGTGAGCGTAGGAGCCGACATCCATCAGGTTACCCCCGCCTGCGGTTGTGAACTTACCAATATTTTAGGATGCTAATTTGTCTTGAAACTTCAATAGAAGTAGAATTTTGAAAGTCGAAATTCCATGTTCCTCACAAATGTTGTTCCTGTGATCAGTTGAGTAAAGCCGTATGTTGTGTTGTTCCAGGTCGGTGGCGCACGAGCCCGATGAGCGCGTGCGCAGCGGCCGCCATGCGCGAAAAGCACGCGGCGCCGCGCCGCCTCGCCTCCCCGCCCACCTCGCCGCACGATCACGTCTCCAGCCCCCTCGGCTCGCCGCGCGCCGACGAACCCCTCGACCTCAGGGTCACTCACAAGCGCCCGCAACGTCTCGAGGATGAGAACTGCAACCTCATCACGCCCTCGCCACCGCCGCACCCCACCCATCCGGCGCACCCGGCCCACCCGGCCCTGCTTCAGTTCTGCAGGCGATTACCATTGGCGTTGCCGGCACCTTTCGGCCGCTACCCGTTCCTGCCGGCCGCGGCGGCGACCCTGCTTGCTCCGGGTGCACCTCGCGCGCCTCCTGTACCTGCCAGCCCCGGTGCACCGAGGGCGCGGGACCGCTACACGTGCTCATACTGCGGGAAAGCCTTCCCCCGCAGCGCCAACCTGACTCGGCACCTCAGAACCCACACCGGCGAGCAACCTTACCGTTGTAAATACTGTGAACGCTCGTTCTCAATATCGTCCAACCTGCAGCGACACGTAAGAAATATCCATAATAAGGAACGGCCGTTTAGATGTCGTCACTGTGATCGCTGCTTTGGACAGCAAACGAATCTCGACAGGCATCTCAAGAAGCATGAAGCGGAAAATGGGGATGACAGCCGTCGGAGATCACCTGACGAGACGTACTTTGAGGAGATCAGGTCGTTCATGGGACGAGTGGCCCCGGCGGCGCGCCGCGTTGCCGCTGCAGCCAACGCCGCCGACCACACCTGATAGTGGACTCGACACCATCCACCTTTACTATAATCTGGTCGAAACATCCAAATGACTCTTGTGTAGACTTTACTGAACTTTTGTTGGTGTGTGTGTTGTATCTCAAACTAAGTAAATGATGCGTCGAAATAAGCTTCCAATGACTAAAGCTTGAAGAAATGTAAAAATATGATATTTTGACAAAGCAATAGATGCTCTCAAACATGAAATGTTTAAAATGGCTCTCTAAGACATCTCACTAATATTATTAAGACTCTTGCTAAAGACGCTAGCTCTAAGCTACACCATATTTCAGTGCTTTATACTACGTGCTATTTTCGTAAATTTCCCGTGACTGTTACCTATTTTATTGACGTAATTTCGAACATCGCACCGAGTTGAATAAGACCTGGGTTCTGGGAAGCAACAGCCTCTATGTTGGCTTAGATTATACTCCGAAGTGATATCGCGTTGTGTAGGAACTTGTAGTGTTGTAAATAGTGTGGAGCTCTCGTTCAAAGTAATTTAGTGTCCTTACCGAATCAATTTACCGGTAGGTTATAGGTACTACAAATCCGCACTAGATTGTACGTAGGTATAAATAATAGCCCTTGTCGTGAAAGACATTAAATAGGTGTTTTGCCTAATAATTTTAAGCCTCCAGAGTGTTCGCTATATTATAATAACAATTTATTGATATATATAGTTTTTTGTATGAATGTACGTAAGAATTTTGTTAGTATTTTTTGTAAATTTTGCTTTAGTCGTTATAAGGTAATTAGTATTATTAGTCTGAGAGGAAACGCCGGTTACCAATAAAAATATAACTTGTTGTTTATTAAAGATATAATATTTTTTATAAAATGTTAGAAAAGTTATTAAAAATTATCTAATACCTGGGAATTTTATATACCTACTGTGGTTGCGTAAATTATTGTATCCGGGTGCAGCGAACCCTTTGTTAAGTTTCAGACTATTACGCGAATTAAAAACAATTATATTGAGATTGTAAATTAGGAATTTATCAAAAAGAGATTATACAACATGTGAAGAAAATTATTTAGGTAATCTCTCCAAATTAAGATTAAGATTATAAATCTGTGATTTAATTATTATCTTCTGAGCTAAAATTGGGACAACATAATCATGTTTTCTCACACACAGTAAAAATGTTATGAAAGCAGTTTCTCAAAGAACTAATCTAAACGTTCCTTTAAGTATTAGGTATAGATAGATCTCTATTATTGTTACGAGTATAGAGTTGGCTAGACGTGCCTTTTACTGCCCTGTCAATCTTGCTGAACGACTAAATACAATAACATCTATATGCTATTGACACTTGTTATTACTGAGATGTTTGTAATGCTAGTTATTTATCTTTCAATGAATGAGGGATGCTCTCGGACATAACCGTGGTACAGCCAAATGGAAACCAGAATGGGTCTCAGCTAACAGTTATGTTGTTAGAATCCCGAAAATATTTATTCTGTAATGGACATTATCTTTGTACAAAACAATGTTTACCGTGCCTTAACCCTTTGACTATTTGACAACTCTGTCAATAAATTCAATTTTGAACCGAAAATCGGTCAGAATACTAATCGTTTTTGTTTCATCTATGAAGGCAAATATGTTGTCATTACCCATTAAAGGGTTAAATCATGCTAGTATACTCGTACCAAATGTGTCTTTCATTCTAAAATATTCTGTTTAACTTAAAACTAGGATGTGCTAAGAATAGAGATTATCTTCATGTCATTTTGTACTTTTGCTACCTACCTTTAGTCGTTCAAAGGTCACCGATTACCTTGTCAAAATGAAATAAATAGCTATAAAATATTTGTTACTTTTATTTCCTGTTCCCATACTCTACTCTACTTCAAGAAACCTAATATGTAATTAACTACCACTGAATGCATGCAGATGCATTTGGAATGTATAAAACGAATGACAATTTATTTAAAGCCGTAGGAAATGCATCGCATACAAGTATTACATTATCATTGAAAGTGCATGTTGAACTCAACATTCTGAAAGCGCGCATAATCCAAAAAGCTACTAATTTTCAAATCAACGAGCGCCATCTTGGAATCGAAGGGAGCCTCCAGGCGCAACGCTTGCGCAGCCTCACGAGCGCGTTTACGATATGATTATGCTTTATTGCCATTAATTTGCGACAAACGGCACCGCCCGAGAACCATCGAGACCGCCATGTTGGCAAACCATTGAATTTATTGATCTAATTGGACGAATAGACCACCTTTATTTAGACTCCAAATGGCGCCAATTTATACCTTTCAAGTCAGTGTTACTACTTACGCTTGAAATTAACATTAAAGTTAACATACAACGGCTTTATGGTTCAAATCTAATCTCCACTCAGATCTAGTTTGATTACTAATAGTAACTTGGCAATTAGAAAGGTGGGACCTAAATTCAAGGACATCATAATTGCCTTTTCGTCACTACGGTTTAAAGCAGTGAAATAAGATCCGTACCTAGCTGTTTTAATTTACTGCAAAGCTTGAGTTAATGTATCGAGGCGAGAAGGTATCTAGTTTAGAACTAGGGAATGTATCATTGTGAACACTGGTTTCTAGAATTGAATCACTAGCGACGCGGCACCAATAACGAGGGAAGCGACAAGGAATGGAATTTATTTACCTTCTTTAAGACAGCGACACCGATTCTATCTGCGCACACAAACACTATTAGGAGTTTACAGATAAGGCAGATAATATTTTTGATATCTACGACCTATTGTTAAATCATTACCAGAAATCAAATAAAACAAAAAAAGAACAAGTCGACAGTAAAAGACTTTTTCTACTCCTGTACCGTTATCTGTCATTTATGTAAGCTGTAGCTCAAATACAATGACACCACTAATAAGTCGTGGAAAAACTCTATGCTCTATGGCCCAAAAACGCACTATTTAGCGTACTTTTTTGGTTCATACATTTTTCATAAAATCACTGTTTAACTTTTTTTTTAATCGGCCGCTATATTGCAGTGAACTTCATAAACAAATATTTCGAAATAAAAGTATTTATTTACGATTTAACATTTGTACATTATGAATTATTTACTACAATAATAATAAATCATCATCTATTGTGTGTTAAATTACATGTTTTATAAATTCTTGGTATTATTTATAAAAATAAACAGTTCGAATTCGATCCGGGTCCGGATTTAGTTTGGTTCGGATGGCCAGTGCAAACAAATTAAAAACAAAACAAACCATAAACAAGAGCTGTCACATTTCCGATTTCCCACCAAAATGTCCAAAATACAGTTCAAAATGAAAAGACGAAAGATGATAAACTATTAGTCCTAAACTATTAAGATTCTATCCGTGTTTTTGAAGACAACAGTGTACGTTCCTTTTAAAATGGTCAAAGAAATTAATAACTGCACTCCTGAAGAAATTGCGTGAGTAGCAAAAGTACGAATAGAAAACTTGCTGCCTGAAAAGTTTAACTATTCTGTAGTCTGCTATCACAGATAACCTCCGTTATCTGTGTCTGCTATTTATTTAAAATTTGTCGTAGAAAAAGTATTGTATGCAACGGTGTATAAACTGGTCTAAAAACGCTCGTGGCGTCTTTAATTGCGATGCTCGCCGAGGCTCGCATCGCAACCCACGCCACTCGTCTTTTAAGACCCTTCTTATACAACAGTTGCATAAAATACTATTATATCAGTTTCCTGAATACGATGAAAAAAGTAAAATCCTTTAGCCGCCCAAAGGCCTTTTAAAAGGCCTTGTCAGTTGTTGAAAAATCAAATATATTCCATTTGAATGTGACTCAAATTTCACTGTTCGTTTTTGCATGCAGGGCGGGTAGATCATCAGATACTGTAGGCACTTTCCCGCGTTTCCCGCACTGGGCCAGCGCGGGGAATACAGCACATTCTCGATCATCCATAAGAAGAGGTTTGTGTCCAGCAGTAAGACATACGGTAAAAACAGCTTAAGTATAATAGTGAACTATGTAGGTTCAAATATTTTTCATTGGACGCGTAAAGCGGTAGCGAATGAACGATGCTACTCGTACTGTTTTTGTTACGGTGTGTGTAAATATATGATTGGAAATTTGCTACTGGTAAATGAATATTTTAAAAGCAGGCACAAATATGAGTGCCCGTTACGATCCATCCTTAGCAGTTTGACGTATGGAATCGCATCTTGATTCTGCACACCGGTAGATCCTACAGATCGAAAACCCTTACAGGTAGTAAGTATACCTACTTCGCCAGACGAAACATAGACAGGTACGATTTAAATGAACCCCAAGTAATCCCGAAAATACTCAGTCCGTAAATGTCTAGGTACGTAAATGCCTAATCTTAACATCTCGCTTGTGACTTAGACACTAGGCGAAGTGGTCCAGGGTGGGGCAGGTTTCACAACGATGGCACGGCGCAGCTTGTTAGGCGCGTGCGCCACCGTTGCGTTGCGTTACATTATTTATTGCTTATTGAAAAACTACCGATCGCAGTATTACAAACTCTGTTATAAGCCAAAAGAGCCTATGAATGCTGACGACTTACTGCTCGAAGTCGTTTTAGTTATACCGGATAGTTTTTGCGGAACAATTTTTATCTCGCAAAAAATGTTGCAACAGTCACGGTCGACGGAACTGCGTAGATGTTCTTTTGTGAGATTTTAGTTTTTTTTATTAGAAATAGCTTCAATTTGGCACAAGTAATAATTAAACGTGTCATACCTAATCACTCATACCTATTTCTTAAGTTCATATTAAAGTGTCCTTATTTAATCGTATGGCAATTATTATTTTGGCCTTTGAGTTTGTCACTCTTTACCACCTAAAGTGTCCTAACAGATAGACACAAGTTAAAATTAAAAATTTCACTTTTTTCGAATGAACGTTTAATCGAATGTCACTTAAATTTTATGCCACAAATCAGTGCGCAATTACTAATTGTAAACAACATTGCCTAAGCTGCCCAACATTGCTTCAATGTAATAATCCAAATTAGATTACAAGCATAACTTCACATGTCACCATAGAATTGGCCGGCGAGCCTGTGGTCAGTTACCAAACCGTTTTTTGGGCGCAGTTTGCGGTAACGTGTACACACACAGATATTTTCACGGTGGAAGTGATATCATGACAACCAGGATATTTAAATAATATAAATTAAGAATCATTCCACGAAAAACAAGCGTTGTCTATTAATGTGAACTTTAAATTTTGAGTTTAGCCACAGAATAAATAATTGGTAAAGCTCGTTTTTGAACGAAATTTTTTGCACAGTAGGTATATTTAGTTCTTTTTAGGGTTCCGTACCAAGGTAAAAAAGGAACCCTTATGGTGCGACTCTGTCCGTCTGTCCGTATGTCCGTATGTCCGTCCGTCCGTCTGTCGCAACGTTAAATAGCTCAAGAACTACTTATGCTATTTAGTTGAAATTTGGAACAACTATTCACGTGTATGGAGAATAGAAAAGTTAAATATACATTTTTATTTTCTGTGTAAATGATGAATATGAATGAGGGGGGTTAAAAATTCAAAGTCTAGTAAATAGATCAAGTGGGGTGTCATATGAAAGGGCTTGATTAGCGCTTCCTAAAACCATTTTATTTTTTACGGTTGTTAAATTTTGATTTATTAAGGAATATGTTGAAATAAAACCATCCCCCCCCCCCCCCTCCTTTATCTCCGAAGTTTAGCAAGCGAAAATTCTGAAATTATTACATATGATTAAGAGTAACGTAAATAATACAGGAAAAATAAAACGATACCTCTATCTAGCGTATTTTTTTTATTTATCAAAAATCATAAAAAAAAGATTTTAATTATGTTTGTAACTTGATTACTTTTGTATTAAATTTTATGTATTCAAATTCCTATGAGATTATCGTTAACGTCCCTCATTTCAAATACAAAAATAATAATCGAAATCGGTACGCGTAATAAAAAAATATCGCTGATAAACAAACATAGGTACTAGGTTGCAAGTTATTAGTACCAAAATGCAGACGGCGCTGTACAACGGTAACTTCTACTACCTATGAGCTGTTAAGATTGTTCAAGCATGAATGGGGTCGTGACGTGACGGGTATGGTGTATGAAGGTTTGTACGGCACCCTCGGTGCGCGAGTCAGACTCGCACTTGACCGGTTTTTTTCGAATTGTAAATTCCAAGGTGTAAATGATCACAAAATATTATCTATGATAAGAATTAAAGAAAATCCAGCACATTAAAATAAAGTTACTAAACGTATTATTCAAATGATATAATATAATAAGTAATAAAAAAAAGAAATAGGTCCACATCATGTAGGCTTGTTTCTCATATGTCATAATTATATAAGTTGAAGCCTATAAGTATTACGGACTTATCTACATACTTACCAGTTTGCGCCGTGTCTGTGAAATCGTTTCCAGTTTGAGTATATTCATGTCCGAGGACAGGTGACCGATCCATCACTTGTGCTCAGCGAAGTGGCTAATTAACCCAAACCAAGGTCGGTGATGAAACACGCCTAGCACCCACTTGGTTGTCACAATAAAATAACTATTACGCAAGCAAATATATCTGTTACAATACTGTACCCAAATTACGTAACAAGCGTAGAACTAAATTTATGTAATTAATACGGTTTATTTTGCTTAAAAATCGTAATAAATCGCTTTAATTATTAAAAACTCGGTTAATTTCTTCCCGAAGTTATATTTCTTTCTTCGCCACGTTTAGTCAATAAACGTTTCGAGGGCTCACATCCACAGAGACGCCGAGTTGTTGTCGTGTCACCTTTTGAACCGAATTGAGGCCTATATCTGATATTTATGATGACAGTAACAAAATAAATTAATATACCAACTCATGAAATTGTGTAAACTAATATGACCCGTATCAACGTCAAGTTTTCTGACCCTAGATTCATTGTGTCAGATTGTCGCCATTGACGGATACGTCTGGGAGAACATCATATACTAGAAGAAAAGCATCAACAACACATAAGCGTCTTTGAACCAACTCTGCTTCAGTTTATGCATTAAATCCACGTCACTGCGTAAACCCGGAAGCGTCAACGTATTTCAAGCTCCGCTGTTGTCAATCCTGTAACCCGAATTAACTTTATACGTTACTTACATTGTAAATACAAAGAACTGACCAGCAACCCGACACTCCCCCGTCGATTTCAACTTGTTCCAAAAGTGCGGTAACAGATTTTAAAAAGTATAGCAATGCTAAAGCGTTTATGCGTTCAAGTCATGAGACTGTAAGGACTTGTATAACAGCTTAAACGGCACTCGAGAATGAACATTTCGGGGCGACCGGCAGCCGATGTGTTCAATTAACAAAATATGTGTTGGGGCTCGCTCGAACCAGATTTCCTTCTTCGCTCGATGGCTAAGTATAGGAACAGTAGGCCCGCTCTGTATGTCTCCACGATATAACGTATTAACTTTATTAAGAATACTTTCAGTGATATGATTATTTCCTTGACATTTTGACACTTGGACATTCTGAGACATTGGCCAATACACCCCGGAGGGGTAATTATTTTTACGGTGTTGTTTGCACAAACGGGTATCTAGGTCGGTCGGCAGTTAGTAAGCGGGTTTCGTGGCCTTTTTTTAGTGGTGTTAACTCCTGTCATCAGGGGCTGACTCGGTTATGTGGTATTTCCACCTACTTAATAAATAAATAATAATAAATATTTGCGGACAATCTTACACAAATCAACCTAGTCCCAAACTAAGCAAAGCTTGTACTATGGGTACTAGACGACGATATAGATACTTATATAGAGAAATAAATACTTAAATACATAGAAAACATCCATGACTCAGGAACAAATATTCGTGCTCATCACACAAATAAATGCCCTTACCGGAATTCGAACCCAGGACCTCTTGCTTCGTAGGCAGGGTCACTACCAACTAGGATAAAGCGGTCGTGACTAGGCTTAATCATGTTTGTATTGAAATTCAGTGAAAAAGCGTAAAAAGTACATTCAGCGAAAGTAAGGGACCCTCTGAATTAATATGAAATGGACTAAGTATAAGTACGAATTGTAATATCGCTGAACGATCGAGTTGAGCATAAAGAACCACTTGGAAGGCTATATTGTCAATAATAACCATATGTGAAACTTTTCCCTAATTACCCCTCACCCGTCTATTACAACTTTAGAGCGAAGGCGGACCTTCTACGCCTTCATGCATTATAGCCAGTTCATGTCGCTCCGGTTAAGGCCCCGCCACCCCATCTTCGGGCCTATTAAGATGCCCTCCTTTGGGCAGGACCTCATGCCTCAGGAGATATTTTGATGAGGCCGCGATAAATTAATTATAGAGTCGCGTCGGAACACTAATAAAGTGGCAAACATGCTTATCGATACCGGCTAGATTTAGTGCCTAGCCGGGTAATGACCAGTTAAGGAGTTTCGAAATTATTTAGTTTAAATTATGTTAACCTAAAATACCGCGAAATCCCTAAACGACTCGTTTTTGATAAACTCTTTTACGGACGTTTTTAAAGTATCTAGACAAAATTTTCTACAACATGAGACTAGAATTGTCTATGTAGACGCAATAGTTACCAAGATAAAGCTTTTCGAAATTCTTATTTTTTTCTTATTTGCAATTTTTCTCACTTCACTCGAACAACTCTAGCGGGATAAAGTTCCACATACCCCCGACGGAGACGAAAAATTATAAAATTTGAAAGGTTTTATCTCGGAAATTATTGGGTCTACAGAGACAATTCTAGTCTCATATAACTCATATTGTAGCAAATCTAGTCTACTTTAAAAACGTCCTGAGGAGATACAATTACAATAAACACTTTCGCCGTATTTTCGATTTTTGACAAAGTTGCGTTCGGCGCTCGGGGTCACAAACTTGGATTATTTATTGGGCCAACATTATAAACAAGTCTACAAAACTCACAAATACCGGATTTAACGCATACTCTGGATGTATAAAGTTACTGGATTATTTGTAACACTTACTCACTTGTGTTGCTTGTTTCTTGACAGATAAACAAATCAAGTGAATAATGGGTCGGCAACGCGCTTGTGATTCTTCTGGAGTCACAAGTGTCCATAGGCTACGGTACCAGCTTAACATCAGGCAGACCGTAAGCTTGTTTGCCACCGACGTTGTAATAAAAAAAAAAGCGGCCAAGTGCGAGTCGGACTCGCACATGAAGGGTTCCGTGAAATAGATTGCGGTTTACGATTTATGACGTATTTAAAAAAAAACTACATATTAGATCTCGTTCAAACCAATTTTCGGTGGAAGTTTACATGGTAATGTACATCATATATTTTTTTTAGTTTTATCATTCAGATTCAGATTCAGAACTTTATTGATAAAATGTCATATTTTACAGGTCAATATCATGCATGTCAAATACATTTTAAAATTTCTTATTGTCTTATTTTAGAAGTTACAGGGGGGGGGACACACATTTTCTTTGGAAGTGTCTCTCGCGCAAACTATTCAGTTTAGAAAAAAATGATGTTAGAAACCTCAATATCATTTTTGAAGACCTAAAACGAAGTAAAACCCGAAGTATGGGTTCGATGATTTTTTTTTTTTTGAGTTTCAGTTCTGAGTATGGGGACCCCTAAAACTTAATGTTTTTTTTCGATTTTCGTGTGAAAATCTTAATGCGGTTCACAGAATACGTCTACTAACCAAGTTTCAACAGTATAGCTCTTATAGTTTCGGAAAAAAGTGGCTGTGACATACGGACGGACAGACAGACAGACAGACAGACGGACGGACATGACGAATCTATAAGGGTTCCGTTTTTTGCCATTTGGCTACGGAACCCTAAAAACATATATATCAAGCATCGTTATTCACCTATTACTGGCTTTTATTTAGGTTAACTTTTATAATCCAAAGCAACTAACCAACTGCCAAGCAAGCATTAGATAAAAATCTTTTTTTTAAGCTCTTTATAGCTCTTTATATCCAATGTTATTCTTATTCTATTCTATACACAAGATAAATTCTCTTTGAATATCTTCTTTTTGATTTCGGGGATTGCCTCCTATACCATCTACATACAAACGTACAAAGCTAAAATTTCGCATACTTTTCCTCTTTATAGTTTATTGGTAGGTAGGATTAGTAATACCTACTAATCTATACCATTTAGTATCAGAGAGAACGATTGTAACGGATTGAAATCGCGTATAGTAATTTGATACACCCAGTTTCGAATTAAACAGCGCCCGTGATTAAATATTTTTTAAACTTACTAGTAAACATAAAACTTATTTTAAAATCTACATATGCCACAATTACTAATTTTCGTTTTAAGGGCACGCTCAAAAATAATTAGGTATATCTAATTATTCGCGAAGTAAACGAAATTAAATTAAAAATTAAATTCGCATAAATGATAGCTTTACTTGTATCATACATCAATATACCTACATATTAATACATGTAGGTACATTACAACCTACTTGTGGCCAGCTAAAACATTTACTGCACCGTTGCCGAACCTCTATAATTATCGAAATTTAACTCGGACAAATTCCATTATCACTTCACGAAGAACATCATATACAAATATCGGATACCTCCTATTTTTATAAATATTATACTTGCAATGTAAACCTTGCCGCCAACAAGATTAAGTCCAGAACGTACAGTAACAGCAAGGTGAGATGAGAGGTTGAAAAAGTGAGGACTGTGTGATGGACGTTGTTATGCATCATTTTAATGCAGTTACCACAAATCGAGAAACTTAAGATAAGAAGTGGTCCAGTGCAATCGATAATAAGAGGGCCGAGCAATAATTATACAGTAGCCCGGAGATAAGCGCCGACACTATTGTGCATAATATCGGCCAGTATGACTAAATTATAGCGTAGCCAGCGAGCGCTTATGCTCTTCGTACCTGTCTGGCGAAGTGGCGACCGGTCTCAGGTAGGGATCCTTGGAGATGTGCACACGTGAAACAAAACTTTTAATGTCTTAGCTCCCACATTTCATGTTGAAACACAACAAATGTTACTGATTTGTTCGCGTCTATACCGTAACATTAAAATATACAATAATATTCTGTGATACACTTTTTTGGCAATTGTTTATACATTATTTTGCATAAATATGAATATAGTGTTTGCACGTTTTTAATGGTAACATTTTTGTTATACCTACAACTTAGAACTCCGTTCGTCCTAATCTCTTTTCATTCGAAAAAGTGACGGTGTACCATTTTTGTCTGCACTTGAAATACGTTTATTAAATAGGGTCTATAGTGTACGTAATTCCTACAATTACTACAGGCACACTGCCAGCCATGCTAATAAGAGGATTCGTATCTATTATTAAATTCAGTAATTTATTAAACCAATGCAAATGCTACGGAACCCTCCACCATTACTCCAGTTGGCAACGCCGCGGGATCGTCACCCGCCGCGTCGCATATAAATTCAGCGTCGGCGCAGATTTTTCCACTTTGATCCAGTCGATACCACCATGGAACTATAAATTTTAGTACTTTGAACCAAACATGATAGGCCAAGAAAATTAGAATTCTTCGAAGAATTAATTCCCATGAAGCTGGAAATCGTTTTAATACCTTCATTTGGTCCTAAATGCATGTAATCCGAGTTTGCACCATCCCAGGAGATGTGCTAAACTTTTGGGAGCCTAATAACCACGAAATTTTTGTTATTTTTTCAGTTATTTGCATATAGCACAAAAACGGTACGTCAAATTGAAAATGTATTCGAGACAATATTAAAGAGGGTCAAATTCTGCGTCGAATGAATATCTAAAGCTTTAAATTTGGTTCAGTGGTATGATCTAAATCAAAGGTCTAATAAGGTAAGGAACTGGGAAAGGGGATCTAGCAGGCTAAGCTAGTGAGAGTGGCCCCCGCCCCCGCGATTCTTTCAGTGGGTGTACTGGCAGGTCCTAAGAACACTCCATGCTTAATAACAGTCCACGATCTTCTTTTGTTTTCGAGTAATTTAGGATAATATAAAAAAAATCTGGGTATCATTTAAAGTATCATAATAGGTAAACTGTTCAAGATAGAGTAACCAAACAAAATGCTTATGAATACAAATAGAATAGGCTATAAAGTGCATATATTCAATCAACACCATGTCCTTAAACTTCCTTTAAAAAAATCTACTTTTAATTTTGTTTTATTATTTTTTGACACCTTTTGCACAGGTACACCTACAAGAAAAATATCGTGACAAGCCACTAATGCCCACTACATATAAATATAAAACATTTTCAAAAATATTCGTGCGTTGTTTCAAAAATAATACAATCGTCGAACAAGTAGATACTAGCATATAATTAAAGTACCAGTGTATTGAAAAAACTAGTTTTTTGCCTATACCGATGTCATTTTCTAGTTGGACTTTTATTCAAAATCTGACTGGAATTGGGTAAGTATTTCCAAGGAAAAGGAAAGTGAAATTCCGCTATGGGAAGCGAAAAGCGGAAGGTATTTTTGTAAGTCGGAGTTTGCACTCTTACGTCCACAGAACTATATCAAGATAGAAGGAAAAAGCTCATCGATTAGTAAGGGAACCGAGCGTGTAACATTTTGCGTAGGTACTTTGACGTCACGAGCGTAATTTAGTGACGGGAAACATAAGCCGCGCGACATCGATTAGCACGCGGCAGTTGCAATCACTTGTAGGTGTATTTTGTATCGATTCAAAATATCGATACGAACCGACAGAGGAAATTGTAACGATTCAACCTCTTAAATGGCTTGCTTTTTATGTTTTTGTATTCTGAACTTAAATTAACCCCTAGCTGAAAGCTGAAGCTCCTGAGAAGCTTCTAGTCGTCTGAAAATGGAATCCTACCTGAAGGAAAAGCTATTGAATAAAATTAAACAGATAGTAAGCGAGAAAATAAATCATTTATTTACCATAGAAATATCAAATTAATTTTGTTTGTTTTGAAGCTAAAGAACCTTTGATTAATTAATCCAGTAAAATCAAGACTCGATTGTACTAGATATCCACTTTGATCCTATAAATACTAACTCGTACCAAAGCGAATAGAAAAACCGAGTTAGTTCCGGCCGATCCTACTAGAAAGGTTGGGTTTTATTCTAGTCTAGGTAAATCTATCCTACAGCTACAGAATCTCTCGTTATTTATGTTAAAGTAATCGAGCTTGAGTACTTTAACAGACCAAATCATCTCCTAGGATATTGCCGGACGGAAAGAGATTCGGTCAAATAAAAAACCGTCCGACTCCAGGCCTACAATGCCGTAATCTAACCTAGAATTTATTATCTCTGGAACCTAACCTCGAAGACCTATTTAGACCTAAGCCATACGTGATTCGCGCTGGTGAAGTGGCTTGGCGTGTGATTTCGTCTAGTGGTTAGGCTCTGCGTTGTGCGAATAGACCCAGGCCCTTTTCGAGAAGTATGAAGTTTGTATTTCTATAAAGGGAAAAAGTTACACGTTAATTGAAGTTGTACATTAACCCCATTTTAGTAGAACCTATAACTTAAGTAAGACAATTATACTAGTTCCTTAGAATTAATTTACAATTCAGTAGTCTCATTAAGTGATGCACAATTATGGAGGCTAAAGTGGGCATAAATTCCTTATTATACTAAGTTGTGGGAAGTGATAAATTACGCTATGTGGTAGGTGACGCCCTTTAAACAGACTCGCAATACAATAGTGGTCAACTTGTGTTGGCCATGATGGGGTCTCTATTGATGATGATGCGATGATATAATAATGAAAATAATCATGAAGAAGTCAAGATATTGATGATGATGCGATGATATTATAATGAAAATAATCGTAAGTCAAGATATTGATGATGATGCGATGATATAATAATGAAAATAATCGTAAGTCAAGATATTGATGATGATGCGATGATAGTCTATTGAAATAGAATATTAGTACATGTTTTACTTACAGGTACATGAATGGCGTAATGTCTAGTGTAATATCGATTCTCCCTAACGATGAATCTTAGAGTTGTTAGCGAACTGTAGCGCTCGCCTCTCGCTCGCTCGCGGCTGCTCGTACTCGCTAGTAATCCCACCTCATCTGTTGATTCCGCCTACCCTATCGTTATTTCTATCAAATCTAATACCAATTAGTACTGACTTTTCCTAAGCAATTTATAATACAATTCATCCCCAAAATATCTCAATGGATGTAACACAATGTCTTAGCAACCAATCTCACCCAATCAACTCAAAGGCACTTTATAGTCGGAACAATGTTAAATATACGACAATGCACAGTTGAACTGACGAATGATAATTAATTACCAACCCACTGCGATACTTTTGTTGAGATCCCGATAATAACGACCCCACCTAAGAAGATACCTACTTAATTATTGACGTTACTAAAGCGAAAGTGTTGGATTCCCTTGTAAAATCAACATAGCTAGCTTCACGGTAAGAAGCTTCGGTTAAAGCAAAACGACGGCTTGGCCAGCGAAACTCTTCAGTTTGCAAGACTGAAAGGTCTCACCAACCTTACCTTCGTTGACACATCCGTGACGGAGGCCTAAGCGCGATCATCATCTCTACTGACTAAGAAACCCCTTAACGGGCGAATTCTCGTATTGGTCAGGGTCGTCAATGTGCTCTTTGGATATGGTTGTCCACAACGCTAAGCTCTCGGCCACAGGTGTACATAACTAATTTACTACGCTAGATTCATTCATTCAAGGAATTCCACACAATATATCTATAAGTACATCTGATTACTTCATAAACCAACACAACCGTAACCCTTGTTAAGAGGGTTGTTAGAACTAAGACAGCAGCTCGACCAGTGAGGTCCCTCAATTTGCAAGATTGAAGACTCTCAGCCACTCACTCTGTCTACACATCTATGACTGGCGCTCTAGTGCGGGCACATCTCTGCTGACTAAGAAGCCCCTTTCGGGAGAATTCTCGTGTGGCCAGGGTCCTCAATGTGCCCTGTGGATATGGTTGTCTCGACACCGAGCACACAGCCACGAGTGTATATAACTACTTTATTCAGTTGCGTTAATCTAGTAAAGTAACCACCCATCAGCACCTATACTAACCACCGGATATTAATATGAACTTGTGGTAATATTTGTCGCTTATCCGCATCTTAACAATCTATCCTCATAGTGTAACGCGTACCACGGACCGAGTCAATTGCTATAGCTAGGTTGTCGTATAATAATTGATCACTTTATCTCGTGGGGGCGCACGGAACCCAATCATATCGCAGTGACAAATCAACTAGTAATATATATGTAGAACAAAACAACATTCCTGTAATATCGTCAGTTATTTAACCAATGACCTAGATCCGTTCATAACCTATACATAAACCGCTCGTACTTTATCTAGCATATTCCCCAAACTATATACAGTAGAACTAGATTTCGATACACAAATACAAGTATGATAACGTTGAAATGGTTAGATAATAGCCCAAAAACAAATTAATAAGTTTCAGAATCATTCAATACAGTGATTATAAAGGTCACTCACCAGATTTTAATTTCTTAATAGTGGGACACGTACCCAACGCCTCTCTGGTTCCCAGGGCTCCCACCCCTTCTGATCTCCCTCGACGCTCGTAACAAGCCAGCTCCTCCGCCATAAATAAATTACAATATAATATTAGCACATATTTTAATAAAGATTTCCCTCATTTGTACCTACAACTAACCACTAGATACTGGTATACAATTAGGAATTATTTACCATTGGACCGTTCCTTAGCGAACATTCATGTACTATATAAGTGTTCACTTCACTTCATGGGAGTATACGGAATTCTAATATGATGATGTCTTAAGCGCATTTATTAGGTGATAAACCTATTAGACCGCCACATATTCAAAATACACACGTGATCATATAAGATCATATCAGTTCACGAGCAGAAAGATATTGCCTAAATATTAATCACTCAATTCAAGACAATGTGCGCACAAGATAATTACTCCCTAAGAAATTCCAGAATTCACTATGATTAGTCACACTTTAAAATAAAATATTCAATCTCACCAGACGATCGCAAAGGCATTTGCGACCTTACCAAACTCTAATTCCTCTCAGCAACAGCCGTAATGCAGCCCAGCGGTGACCAGCCTTGTTCCGCCTCGAAGTAGTACGCGCCCAGAGGTCAGCCTAGCCTGGCCGCCTTTGCCTTCTGCAGCGTGATCTCGCTTCGACGTCCCATAGAAAAGTGAAACGCTCCTCGGCCCGCCGGGGTATTTATAGCCAACACTAACACGATCACGCCACTAATCCGACTCCTCATCTGAAAATATACCTTAACAAAAGGGTATAAGGCCCATTTTCCAGGGAGCGTTCCTCGCCCCATTGTGCCGATCGATAAGCACTTTTCTCGACTTCGCGGGTAGAATGTCTCTGCAGCTCGCGCGTCCGTCCACGCGTTTTCTTGCTGGCCAGCGATCCATTCCTGCAATTAACCTAAGTAGTCTAATTTATGAATCCATAAATCTAGATCTAGCACACATTAAATGATACACTAATCCAACAATACTGAATTAGTATGCTGAAGTATGTTTTAAACCAATTATTTAGGACGAAACGCGAGTTTTCTACACTTTTAATTGTAGTCTTGATTTTAGCCTAGAATAGCATCTAACGCAATTTATATCTAACTTATTTACATACATAATTAACAGGATGATAACGAATGAAAGCTTCAATCCCTTCATATTTGGACCTGAAACCCACAACGCTAACATCTATCAATTTAAAAGAGTAATTCCGCCCTTAGATACTACTGAGTCTGAGAGCGAAGCTCTCGGATCGTCTCAATCTGCCCCATGATCATGCACAGCGAGAAATCTACGATTTTGAGCGAAGCATTATCACAATCTTAAACATACCTAAGCAATAAACAAGGAATTGCGACCTATTAATGGTGAATTTTTAAATAACTTTGAGTAGATAATTCCGTTAACCTACTGTCTTTATACCAAATTTAAATATAATATTACTCTAACTGAAGGCTAGATTTGTTAGCTGTGTCTATTTACATAAATCTCCCAATTAATTCCGACCAATAATCTATGATTATAATTTTGCAAAAATTGCCAACCCCATAACTCGGGAAGTTTCAATTCGTTGATATATCGATCTCTCCAACAAGTGTATTTTAGGTGTGTGAATGTTTAACCACTACGTTTGCTTGGTGATGGACGTTGAAGAATAGCCCCTGTATCACCTTGTGCCTCCAGTCACCTTCTGGCTTCCGTCAGCACAAGTTTAGCCACATATCTCGGCTGATGACACACATACCCATCCCTACGGTACCACCTTGAGTCCACAGATGCCCCCTGGCCACCACAAACTCAAGTTTAGCCACATATCTCGGCTGGCAATACAAACCCCTATACTGCATCACCTTGCACCTCCAGTTGCCTTCTGGCTTCCGTCAGTACAAGTTAGGCCACATATCTCGGCCGATGACACAATATAATTATCTTCTAGCTTCACCTTGAGCCCACAGATGCCCCCTGGCCACTACAAACTCAAGTTAGACCACATATCTCGGTCGGCGCCGCTAGAAAACTTCCCCAGAATACTCCCATTCGCACAAAGTACTAGGTTGTGAGCCCAATAGATCCTAATGACCACGATGTTGCACTAACACCCCGAACCCTCAGATACCTTCTGGCTACCAAGGATCCAGGTTCGACCACATATCTCGGTTTATGTTATTACAATAACTCCCCATGCGAACAGCAGAACACTGAGTACACAGATAACCACCAAGCAAACCCAGTGGAGAATGTTTCTTCTTGACTAGGATATCCGACTTCAGACTGTATTCCACACTAGAGGCAAACTGTTCATAAACTACTGGGTTAATTTTGCATTAATCCCTTCAATGTCCTGACAGCACCATCAAACCATTAACGATAGTGATAATACTGACAAAACATCAAACAAACTTTAACTTTAATCGTCGTTCGCGATGATACTCTATCTCTATACCGAACGTGACCCAGTCGCACACAGTAACATTCATCAACCCCGTGGGGTCTCTAGGAAGTGCCTTGACATCCTATAGAGAATCCGACTACATGCGTCCAAGCCCCACCCAGCTTTACTGTAGAAATGTCGTAACTACTATAAAATACGTTTGCATTACTCAAATACAAAATGCAACACTTCACCATCGTGTAAGAATAACAGCCTTACTAAATTTAATTTCAACAAACCATGTTTATTGAACCCTTGCAAGATTGTAATCTTGACATTGCAAATTACTTAACATATAATAGGAAATTCCTGATAAATTCCCAGTAATGGAAGTTAAAATATTATTACTTTAGTTTCAGAATGAATGTTCGTTGACAAATCATCCCGAAGAATATGGTGTCGGAAGTATCCTTGCCACGAAGAGTTGTGTAGGACGAAGATAAGACTAGCTTAGCCTTTCAGCTTAGCTTCTGTAGAGTATAGTGTCGCCACAGTTAGTCACACAAGGACCTTGTCATTTTATGACTTTAACCTAACCAAACTATAACTGCGGAAACACCGGTGTAAAATGGTTTGGAGAGATCAATCAGTACCAACAAACCTAGGTTGCACTGCGAACTCCGACCAGTCGGTAAAAGCCCATTGTTATCATACAATCACACTTTCAGCACTACCTCTCACGTGGACTCGTACATCTCTTAACTCAACGAACACACACATATACCCTCCCAACCTAATTAATCCCCTTGCCCTAAACACGACTTAGACCAACTAAACGGAATCCGACAGTACAACCACATTAATGATATATAATGTTCTTCCCAAGTTATATGCTATGAGAATTTACATTTACTTTATAAGACGAGAGAATTATGATATGAAGAGTAGAACAAAGTGATAATATAATATTACTACTTTACTTATTTTGCAAAACAAAATTTTACTGCTTTAATTGATCCGCACAGCCCTATTCGCACACAGCCAACTAACCTGCCCTTCATATGTTTGAAGATTATAAAAGACAGCAAGTCAAACTTAATTAACCCTCCTAGCGTAACCCGTAAATATCAAAATTTTAAGCCATATCCCATTTACCATTTACCTATCAGTCATTAATTAAATAACTGCCCCCCATTCTCACAACTTAAATAATTTTATAGTTGGATCTCAAATTTTCGTAATACTATAATTTATGTAGTAAATACCAGATAAATTGCAATACATAATTCATAAGTTTAAAATTAGTCTTACGCCAATACCATATATTGTGCAAACGTAAGATTCGCCGGTTACTAAATGAAGATTACACCCACGCCCTATTAGGACCCACATAAATTTAACGCCTGATGTCAATATTGTATTGACAAACGCATCATACATCTTAAGATATACCTGTAATAAATGGATTATTTCATGTAAATATTTAACGTTGTTTATGCACTACCTAGCGCATAACATGTGGACAAAATATATAACCATATTCCATGCTTGAGATAAATTTAAGCCGGAATAATTATAACTGCGTAAGGTCCTAACCACTAGACGATCACGGCCCCATATCCTTCCCTTTATTATGAACTCCATCTCTTCGTTCTCATAAGATACCTGTAAGTTTCAATAATTAGTATTCAATCGATGCTTGAAATTCCGCTCCCGCAACTGCAACTGCCGTCACGCTGTCATAACACCGTCGCCTTTACCCCACATCTGTATCGTAATTCAAAATATACAATCACAAGCTAATCGAATACGGTAGCCGCGACCTCTTCTTCTCCAAAGCCGACCCTGCCCTATTGAACTCCAAATTTAGCCCCAAAATTCGAAATCTGCATCCGTGCATTACTCGAAAATGATACTCGCGCCGATTTTTTCTTTCAAAAATTTTATCAGCCATCCTGGATTCCAAACTTATCTTAAATCTAGAACCTGCATTCCCGTATAACTTGAAAATGATACCCGTCAGGAATCCCTTAAAACCAAGATGAGCCGCGATCTAAAATTTCAACTTAAGTATCTAAAATTTGACACGCACGACAACAGGTTATCTGATTCCCCCTTTATACCTATGAGACGTCAATCCGCCGTATACCTACTTTCTCCGAAAGGAAGGGATGACAAGAACAAAATTAAAATTTCCCGCCAACTCAAAAAAAATAATTATAAATTTATACCATCTAGTACTTAATTTATCAGTCATTCCTGTCCCGTTATCCTGTAACTTATTTTACGTCATCCTAAAAGGTCACGTACAAATATCTCTAGACTCCGCAATTCGTAACAACTAAATATTGGGATATAACCGCTAGTACTCTTTGGGGGAGTCCTGTCTAACAGTAGCTGTCTACCGGCTAATATGATGACGATGGTAACGATGACTCAGCGCTGCGGGTATAGATCTACTTTCGCTAGTGGTGAAAGGTGAGGTGAGGTGAGGTGCTTCCCTAGTACGCCCAGAATAACAGCCCAGCTGATAGCGAGACAATCCCGCGGTCATTGCGCCAACCTTGATATTCGCCAATGCAGAACGACTCGACTCAAATCGATTTATTTCTTACAGCCAGTATAACCTGATCTCTAACCTCTCAATATCAATATAAGACCAGGGGTCAGTGCTAATTTTGCCACGCCCAACGCAGCGATCTCGAATCTACCTTAATAGCTACCGGTATAATCTATCGTGAACTACATATTGGACAATTTATTGACTTAGAAATATTTCTGACGATAAATGTTACGCATTAAAAATACCTAAATTCCCATACTACAACCAACCATTTTGTTAATATTTTATAACAAGTACCTAATTTGTTGTTGAACAACCTATATAGGCGCCTTTAATTAACGTCCAACCTGATTTAAAGAAGTAAAATACAACCCATCTGAGAGCCCTCCCCTTTTTGAAAGTCGGTTAACCTTATCGACGCACGACCTCCCGTGAGCGCACACTATAGATACGCCTTACGATCTCGACCACATAATATCTTATTTACAAACTTACAAGTTGCCTATTCTATTCTAGTTTTAAGCACGGAATCAAGCATAAAGTACTAAATTTCCCCTTTTTTTTATATCTAGTGTGAAACGAACAACGCGAAGTACTTACGGTTTCATTCGCGCGATTTGAACCAGCGGTGAGTGGATCGCGTAACTATTCTTAACACAGACTAACTTTTCTTATTCTACTTATCATTATTTTTTTGATATTTATCGTCTAAAATGCTAAATAAAATTGTGGTAGTACCCTCGCAAAAGCTATCATACCGAATGGATTAAAGACAACCGACTACGCTAACCCTCCCGCGATACAAGCGATAATGGCCCTACAAACGATAATGTACACCCAACATAATGCGCAACTCAATTTCAATGGGATGTCTACAAATTTTGGTATGAATACAAACACTTACTAGGATTTCTCATTTGGATATAATGTAGTATCAGAGTATTTTATAATCACAATGCTAACCCCAATTACAAAAGGCCCCTTATAAATCGACGCGAATTCTGACATTGGTAGGACCTGTTAATCACATTTATAGTTTAATAACTTTAAGCGCAGGGAAATTAATCATTAGATTCATCAACTAGACACAACGTACTGGCAAGGTCTATCTAATAAAAGGTCCTAGTTTAATGTTAGTAGGCAAGGAAAATCCGTCTAAGTAAATATGAACTCTTTTGTCAAAAAAATTTAACATAATTCCCAATACCTCACTTGCCTGATACACAGTTTAAAAATGTAAGATGCTCTTGTAACGCGTAAATGATTTGACTCGAAACCGAATTAACCCCTTCATTCCGCCACCGTATTCCACATGACAAAACCCCATTTAGAATTAAATTACCACCTCTAAGTAAGCTCAGGCTTTATATATTCACAACTCCTAATTTTTCCTAAACCGTAACAACCGTTTAAACACTCCACTTGGCCGTACATTAAAGCCTCACCACAGATCTTAACCCAAATCAGCAAATGTCAAATTCCCGCGGCCTCGCTAGACAAATTTTGTAAACAACATTCGTCGTAATTAATCAAATAATTTAATAACTAGTGTCTAGATTGCTATTATTTGAAGGAATAAATTGCTCCAGTTACGCCTGACTGGTATAGTGCAACAACGAGTGTTTTGCCTCCTATTTTGGCCTTTTCCAACGTATCATAATACGAGCATTATTCAGTGTTGTGCATTAGAATGTATACTTAGTTAGTTTTAAGGTGAAGCTAGTGAAACCATGAATTCTGCTACTGGGAACTCAACTAGTGGGTGTCATGTCAATCAACCGTAAGTAATTTATACCTTCTTCCTTTAAAATCTTCCCATTTTAAACCATAAGGCCTATTTTAATCCAGCACTGAATTCAGTAAAGGTACTAAACTCTTTTAAACGGTTACGAAAGAACGGAAAGCAACCGCGATCTTACTCATGCGACAGTTAATCCATCGGCCGACTACTTATTTCTTACATGGATGAGAGAAATATCACTTGCGTTCGTCGCTAGTATCAAAATATCCCCGCCACGGGTCGGATTAATTTTCCTACGTGACCAATATCTGACCTATTTTGCGCTAGTTTTGTAACCGAACTTGGAAATATGCCCTAATACGAATATCGTTTATAAACAACCATACGTTCTGTTCAATAAACCTACGCGAGTGCCTCGATGATAATTTTATGCATCCGTAAAATTATACCGCAGACCCTTAAATAATACCTAATTACAACCTCTTACATTAACTGATAAGTCATTTTTGTCATAGGTACTTCATGGAAAAAAAATAGACGGACCCTATGTCGTAGACAAATACACAATTTGATGAATACCTAAATCGCATAATGTTAAAACTATAAACGCCTAAATATATAAGTATCCCCAATTACCCTTAACTTACTCCAAACATTGTAAAATTCGTTCAATTTAATAACCAAAGGTTTAAAAGGTAGTAGCCCACAATATTGTTAGTAAAGCAAAAATAAAAAAACACAAAAAGATTTTTCCGTACCGGGGATCGAACCCGGACGCTCGCGATTCATAGCCCGCCGGACAAACCGCCCGTCCAGTGCGCCGTTAAGATAACTTGCGAAATTAACGACCTATTTCGAAATTCACATTACCTCAACAATGACTAGAGAGGTGGAACAGTTAGTTTACATACTCCAGTATCACATACTATGGTAACCAATTAAAGTGCCATGCGATATATACCCCGAGGAAGAGGAAGACCACCTGCAACGTGGTGATCCAATGTCGAAAAAGAGATGAGGACACTTAACCTGACTACATCGACAACCCAGGATAGAATATCCTGGCGCCAACGTACGAGGAGGCCCGACCCCATCTAAAATGGGAAATGGGCTGGGCAAAGAAGACAAAGAAGAAGCGATATATACGACTCCTGCCTTAAAGTACATAATAATAATAACACGTGCACAACTTGGTATTACTAATATAATTTCTCCGAATTGCCCTGTTACCATATAATGTAAACATGGCGAATATCTTTCGTAACCTGACGTGAACCGGTACATATATGGTATTTGTCTGACAAGCTCTAATCTTTCGGTATCAGACTGGGACAACTATCCATCTTATACTTGACAAATTCTGAAACCATTGTTTAAAATACGTAAGTAATAAATTTTACTATCAACGTAACTATCAATGAATTGATCCGTACTATATTTACTTACTATACCTACCTACATTTAAATTGCATTCAACCCTATTGATAGAACCCATGACTTTAACACTACCTTATTAATAATTAAGTGCGTTGCGGTTAATCAATTTCATGCCCTACACACATTGTCTTACGATTCTAAGCCTTCTGCCCCCCTTTCTTAGAGCTGAATCTCCCGTGAGATTCGGAAATCCCTATCAGCGAAGTCTTTCGCCTCAGAACCTGAGTATCAAAGTTATTCGCTAACTAATAATGTCGTACCGTAGATCACGCGTGCTTGGTTTTGCATATATATATATATGAAAACCTAACTTGACTGGAATTATAATTAATTATTTAAATTACTCTGAAACTTCACAAACCCCGCTCTATAATTATGACTCACGAAGTAACTAAACCAGACAGACGGATTTCGGAATATCCTTATTCAATGAATTCGTTTTATTTCATTCGCTTGCCAACACGTGTTACCTTTTTTATTTTATTTTTTTATTTATTTTATTTATTTATTTCAGTACAGCAACTATTTTTACAGGTTGACCTAATACAATAGCGCCTTAATCTTATATCTATATATATATATCTATTATTACTTACTTACTTATTTTCTAATTCGAACGTTCGTAAGTACGTTAGCGTTAATTAAGCTACTGATTACAATGAAATTCGCTATACCTACAGTGTGTGATGGGTCTAAAACTTTATTTCGCTAAGTTTTGTAAGGCGCAAACTATCTATTATCTTTTTCATTACATTGTACCTACGTAAACCCGCGTGACGCTTAAAGGTACTTAACATACCTATTAGAATTGACCAATATAAAATATGTAGGCTCTAACTAGCTTATACTTAGCCCGCAACCTCCACAAAGCTAATTTTGTCGCTTACTATTTCTATATATTTAATTCGCCGATATCAATTCCGGCCCGTGAGAAAAACCACCTTAAAAGTAAAGCAACTATATTATTACCTAGTTATTAGAAATAATTTACACTATGCCATTATCATAAAGTTACTATCAATATTAACGCATCTAACTGGCTACATTATTTTCCGTGTCAAAATATTTTACGTGCGACGCGCTTTATTTAAGACCGACCTTAATGCATTACATAAATATTTATCCTATGATCCTAAAATTGTTCACCCATTCCACTAAATTATTAGTGAACGCGACATATAGTTAATTAATATTACTCCTTTATTATCAAATTAAACAACAATTTCCCGCCAAAAATCTTTATGATTACTGGCGCCGCGACGTCGCTAGGTTCCAAAATGGCTGCCCGAACCTAAGTTCGATGTTTAAAATTGTTTTTAGTTTGCGCGCGGGCTTCAACGAGCCGAATTCTCGCATATTTAGGCCTATTATTTAATCAGTTTAAAGTGTTTTACTGTGGTTTAGTGTGTATTCAAACATAAATCAATGTAGTGATAATTGAACTAGTGCACATTATAAAGTGAATGTGATAGAGTGGCCGCGTATTTATGTGGAAATGTGTGAGTCCTACCATGTCAGGAATGTACCTCTATGGAGCTAGGCAGGTATTTAGGTGCCCTTTACTTGTTGCTTATCTTCAAACCTGTCACTATTTTAACCCTGCCAAAGTGGTTTTATGTACCTACGTAATTAAAAATTGAAATCTCACGCGTACATACAACCGGTTCACTGACTCACGATGACAACCATTTAAATACCTACACACAGCTTACCTTTTGACCTTAATGACCTAACAACAAAGTCCATTATAGTGTACCTTTGATCTTAGGTATTTGAATTTCTAGCCGGAACTAATCCGATTCGAATGCGCATTTTCTTGTAACAGATAACCGCTCCAGTTTCCTATCATTTTAACTGGTTAATGAATATAACTCGCGCGAATTACCTACTTATCTATTCTTACAATTACTTTCTTTACAAAGACGATTACGTAGAAAATATCCGCAAGGTTATAGGTACTTAAGATTTCGGACAATACTTAGTAGCGATCGATTTAACGTAAACGCCGAGAATTGGATTCAATTTGACTAGGTCAACTAACTAGGTATAACGCGTACCTACTTTTCTCCCCTAGCTTACGAAAGTTACCTATAACTCTAACCCCTATTATGTGATGAGTTCTTAAGTATGTTCCTAAGTCCTTGGTACTATAATCATCCACCGGTACTTTCCTAACCACTATTTAACGAATAATTGCCCAACCGCGGGACAGATGTCAATGACCTCAACACTATTCTTGCGAACTTAAATGCAACAATTGAATATGAAGGATGAAATAATCGTAGCTAAATACATAAGATGCTAATTTAACAAAATACTATCTTGAGGTTATCTAGATCCGTTTTATTTTATTTTTATTTTATTTTGGAATAAAAGTATTATACCTAAACTTTATTATAACTACTACCGCAACCGCCTGATGTATATGGAACCTACTTAATTGTGCTATGGCATTGGCAGATTGTAAGGCCATTCCGCATAACATTCCTGCCCCCCTTTTATACAAATTACGCGTAGGCACTACTTTGACACGACTGTCCGATGAAAAGAGTGTTTAGGTACTGTTACGTTTTTACTTAATTCTTAGATTAGACTCACTTCCTGACTTCCGTTCGGCCTAAAATTTCGCACATATGTATAAATCGCATGACAAATTAAAGTTATGATGACAAGGAACTAATCTGATGCTGGGGTTGGAAGATGGGCCTAGGAACTTCGTGATACAATGACACAAACCCATCGAGTTTGGGCTCGTTAGAATCGTCTCAATGAGCAGTTGGTAAACATATGTAGAAAAGTACAGTCGGGAATAAAAATGTGTACCCCCAAATGAATTTCTGTCAAAATAATATTAGCCCTTCGTCTACAACAAAATTATTTCTATGCATATTTTTCATAGTTTAGTGTGATATAACTTATTGATTAGTAATTCACCTACGTACCGCGCGTGAAAATCCCTTTGAAATTAAATAAAAGAAAGAAAGTCCTGAAAATAATACACAACACAATTCACGTACGTATCGCGCGTGAAAATCTCTTTGAAATAAAATAAAAGAAAGAAAGTCCTGAAAATAATACACAACACAACATTAAAAAATACAAACTCCATCTCTCTATCTACTCCACGGCAACAAAATGTGGGTTATTTGTATAACCCACACACAGAAAAATCTGTAAATAAATTTAATTAGCCCTTTCACCAAGCGAATCACGTAATAAAAAAATATTTTTCCTTTTATTATAATTTTTTTATTTTTTTTTTTTTTTAAAACGAAAATACTCTATTCTGTAGTAACCCGGGATACTAAAAAGTGAATTTAAAACCCTATTTTCATCCTGGGCACGGCCTCACCAAAATGTAACGATTCAACCTCTTAAATGGCTTGCTTTTTATGTTTTTGTATTCTGAACTTAAATTAACCCCTAGCTGAAAGCTGAAGCTCCTGAGAAGCTTCTAGTCGTCTGAAAATGGAATCCTACCTGAAGGAAAAGCTATTGAATAAAATTAAACAGATAGTAAGCGAGAAAATAAATCATTTATTTACCATAGAAATATCAAATTAATTTTGTTTGTTTTGAAGCTAAAGAACCTTTGATTAATTAATCCAGTAAAATCAAGACTCGATTGTACTAGATATCCACTTTGATCCTATAAATACTAACTCGTACCAAAGCGAATAGAAAAACCGAGTTAGTTCCGGCCGATCCTACTAGAAAGGTTGGGTTTTATTCTAGTCTAGGTAAATCTATCCTACAGCTACAGAATCTCTCGTTATTTATGTTAAAGTAATCGAGCTTGAGTACTTTAACAGACCAAATCATCTCCTAGGATATTGCCGGACGGAAAGAGATTCGGTCAAATAAAAAACCGTCCGACTCCAGGCCTACAATGCCGTAATCTAACCTAGAATTTATTATCTCTGGAACCTAACCTCGAAGACCTATTTAGACCTAAGCCATACGTGATTCGCGCTGGTGAAGTGGCTTGGCGTGTGATTTCGTCTAGTGGTTAGGCTCTGCGTTGTGCGAATAGACCCAGGCCCTTTTCGAGAAGTATGAAGTTTGTATTTCTATAAAGGGAAAAAGTTACACGTTAATTGAAGTTGTACATTAACCCCATTTTAGTAGAACCTATAACTTAAGTAAGACAATTATACTAGTTCCTTAGAATTAATTTACAATTCAGTAGTCTCATTAAGTGATGCACAATTATGGAGGCTAAAGTGGGCATAAATTCCTTATTATACTAAGTTGTGGGAAGTGATAAATTACGCTATGTGGTAGGTGACGCCCTTTAAACAGACTCGCAATACAATAGTGGTCAACTTGTGTTGGCCATGATGGGGTCTCTATTGATGATGATGCGATGATATAATAATGAAAATAATCATGAAGAAGTCAAGATATTGATGATGATGCGATGATATTATAATGAAAATAATCGTAAGTCAAGATATTGATGATGATGCGATGATATAATAATGAAAATAATCGTAAGTCAAGATATTGATGATGATGCGATGATAGTCTATTGAAATAGAATATTAGTACATGTTTTACTTACAGGTACATGAATGGCGTAATGTCTAGTGTAATATCGATTCTCCCTAACGATGAATCTTAGAGTTGTTAGCGAACTGTAGCGCTCGCCTCTCGCTCGCTCGCGGCTGCTCGTACTCGCTAGTAATCCCACCTCATCTGTTGATTCCGCCTACCCTATCGTTATTTCTATCAAATCTAATACCAATTAGTACTGACTTTTCCTAAGCAATTTATAATACAATTCATCCCCAAAATATCTCAATGGATGTAACACAATGTCTTAGCAACCAATCTCACCCAATCAACTCAAAGGCACTTTATAGTCGGAACAATGTTAAATATACGACAATGCACAGTTGAACTGACGAATGATAATTAATTACCAACCCACTGCGATACTTTTGTTGAGATCCCGATAATAACGACCCCACCTAAGAAGATACCTACTTAATTATTGACGTTACTAAAGCGAAAGTGTTGGATTCCCTTGTAAAATCAACATAGCTAGCTTCACGGTAAGAAGCTTCGGTTAAAGCAAAACGACGGCTTGGCCAGCGAAACTCTTCAGTTTGCAAGACTGAAAGGTCTCACCAACCTTACCTTCGTTGACACATCCGTGACGGAGGCCTAAGCGCGATCATCATCTCTACTGACTAAGAAACCCCTTAACGGGCGAATTCTCGTATTGGTCAGGGTCGTCAATGTGCTCTTTGGATATGGTTGTCCACAACGCTAAGCTCTCGGCCACAGGTGTACATAACTAATTTACTACGCTAGATTCATTCATTCAAGGAATTCCACACAATATATCTATAAGTACATCTGATTACTTCATAAACCAACACAACCGTAACCCTTGTTAAGAGGGTTGTTAGAACTAAGACAGCAGCTCGACCAGTGAGGTCCCTCAATTTGCAAGATTGAAGACTCTCAGCCACTCACTCTGTCTACACATCTATGACTGGCGCTCTAGTGCGGGCACATCTCTGCTGACTAAGAAGCCCCTTTCGGGAGAATTCTCGTGTGGCCAGGGTCCTCAATGTGCCCTGTGGATATGGTTGTCTCGACACCGAGCACACAGCCACGAGTGTATATAACTACTTTATTCAGTTGCGTTAATCTAGTAAAGTAACCACCCATCAGCACCTATACTAACCACCGGATATTAATATGAACTTGTGGTAATATTTGTCGCTTATCCGCATCTTAACAATCTATCCTCATAGTGTAACGCGTACCACGGACCGAGTCAATTGCTATAGCTAGGTTGTCGTATAATAATTGATCACTTTATCTCGTGGGGGCGCACGGAACCCAATCATATCGCAGTGACAAATCAACTAGTAATATATATGTAGAACAAAACAACATTCCTGTAATATCGTCAGTTATTTAACCAATGACCTAGATCCGTTCATAACCTATACATAAACCGCTCGTACTTTATCTAGCATATTCCCCAAACTATATACAGTAGAACTAGATTTCGATACACAAATACAAGTATGATAACGTTGAAATGGTTAGATAATAGCCCAAAAACAAATTAATAAGTTTCAGAATCATTCAATACAGTGATTATAAAGGTCACTCACCAGATTTTAATTTCTTAATAGTGGGACACGTACCCAACGCCTCTCTGGTTCCCAGGGCTCCCACCCCTTCTGATCTCCCTCGACGCTCGTAACAAGCCAGCTCCTCCGCCATAAATAAATTACAATATAATATTAGCACATATTTTAATAAAGATTTCCCTCATTTGTACCTACAACTAACCACTAGATACTGGTATACAATTAGGAATTATTTACCATTGGACCGTTCCTTAGCGAACATTCATGTACTATATAAGTGTTCACTTCACTTCATGGGAGTATACGGAATTCTAATATGATGATGTCTTAAGCGCATTTATTAGGTGATAAACCTATTAGACCGCCACATATTCAAAATACACACGTGATCATATAAGATCATATCAGTTCACGAGCAGAAAGATATTGCCTAAATATTAATCACTCAATTCAAGACAATGTGCGCACAAGATAATTACTCCCTAAGAAATTCCAGAATTCACTATGATTAGTCACACTTTAAAATAAAATATTCAATCTCACCAGACGATCGCAAAGGCATTTGCGACCTTACCAAACTCTAATTCCTCTCAGCAACAGCCGTAATGCAGCCCAGCGGTGACCAGCCTTGTTCCGCCTCGAAGTAGTACGCGCCCAGAGGTCAGCCTAGCCTGGCCGCCTTTGCCTTCTGCAGCGTGATCTCGCTTCGACGTCCCATAGAAAAGTGAAACGCTCCTCGGCCCGCCGGGGTATTTATAGCCAACACTAACACGATCACGCCACTAATCCGACTCCTCATCTGAAAATATACCTTAACAAAAGGGTATAAGGCCCATTTTCCAGGGAGCGTTCCTCGCCCCATTGTGCCGATCGATAAGCACTTTTCTCGACTTCGCGGGTAGAATGTCTCTGCAGCTCGCGCGTCCGTCCACGCGTTTTCTTGCTGGCCAGCGATCCATTCCTGCAATTAACCTAAGTAGTCTAATTTATGAATCCATAAATCTAGATCTAGCACACATTAAATGATACACTAATCCAACAATACTGAATTAGTATGCTGAAGTATGTTTTAAACCAATTATTTAGGACGAAACGCGAGTTTTCTACACTTTTAATTGTAGTCTTGATTTTAGCCTAGAATAGCATCTAACGCAATTTATATCTAACTTATTTACATACATAATTAACAGGATGATAACGAATGAAAGCTTCAATCCCTTCATATTTGGACCTGAAACCCACAACGCTAACATCTATCAATTTAAAAGAGTAATTCCGCCCTTAGATACTACTGAGTCTGAGAGCGAAGCTCTCGGATCGTCTCAATATGATAATTAGATTCAACAGAGGAAATGAAAAATAGTATTAAAAATGTCTTAGTTTTTTTTTACAGTATAGAAGGAAAGAGTTCGTCGAGGACTTTATGTCCACTCTCTAAGCATCCTGAACCAATTTCTAAAGGGATTGTTTACGTCCCTGCTCACGCACGCTACACTTTAACCATTGGCTGAGCTATATGATAAGTCCTTTAAAATGCGTACAGATACTGGCAATAGCCAGAATACAACAGAATTTTAACGTGAGGATCATTCGGAAAACTGAAATAAAATTACAATAAAGAAGTAACCATAATCTGTTTGTTAATAATATTTGCTTTTCACTACGTACATTAGATTTCGATTTATTTATTTCGAGATAAAAATTACAATTAGTATATATTTGCATACAATGTCAAAATTATTAGAATCCTTATCACGATCGTCAATAATAAGAAATAAAAATATAATATTATTCAAAATGTTAATTTAATACACAAAGTGGAAATAGTATCTCCAATTATGGATTGTCATTTAACAACGAATAGAAAATTACCTATTAAACAAAAATAAACAATGTCAATTTATGCATTACGGTTAAAAAGTGGAATATACAATATAAATATTACACACGAAAAAATATCAAATTAGGTATCAATAAAACACTTAAAAACGATTTCTATGAACTCATGAACTGCTAAATAATAATATATAAACGTAATTATCATTTCCTCTGCTTTCAAAGTCGATTTTAATCGAGTAATAAACTGTACTCACCGAAAAAAGGAAATACCTCGATTTACAGCTCTAACTTTATTGGAGCCGCTTGGACAATTGGTTATTGCGCAACAAACCATTTTGTGTTTATAACCTGACGTCGCACGCAGACCGCGGTCGGGAGCAGACTGAAGTTCGCTGCGAGCAATGATGACAAATTGTCATCGTTTCGCCACGCGAGGTACATACACTCTTTCTTTCTATCTAGATATATTTCTGTGCTTACGTCTTACTCGTGACTTGTGAGAGAGTGCGGGGGGTGTGTGTCCGCGTGGACTCGCCCTTGGGGCCTTCGGCCGTCGGGATCGCGTAGAGAGCGAGCTCTGAAGGGACGCTTCGGGCCTTCGGCCCTCAAGTTCGCTTATAGACACTCGGGGGTAGGGTTTCCGAGAGCGCGCTCTGGGGGGACGCTTCGGGCCTTCGGCCCTACGCATAGCTCGGCCTTCGGCCTTCGCGGACCTTGATCCTCATCTTCGGGCATTCGGCCCTCAGGTTCGCTTGTAAAACACTCGGGGGTAGTGAGTGTCCGCGTAGGCTCGCCCTTAGGGCGTTCGGCCCTCGGGCTCGCGTAGCGAGCGCGTTCTGATGGGACGCTTTGGGCCTATGAGCAGCGGTTCGGTTTTGTGTCTTTCTAGTGCTTGTCTTATGCTGCTAAAGTTCGTTCTGTCAAAAGTGCCCTTATTTTCTGCATAGATTTTTATAAGTAATATGTTTTTATTCATATTTTATCTCTGTGGCAATATACAACTTTGTTATAATTAAAAACGTTTTTCATTCTTACTACTTACTTCGAATCTCTACTCAGGGTGTGAATATTTATATAACTAGTTTTGCTGATTGGGTAAATCTGGTGATGATGATGATAGAAATTTACATTAACATGTTTTCACACCTCATATTTATAGAAAATGTGCAACATAGAAGGACTTAAGAAAAAAAAAAGATTTGAATGAATGCCAAATTTAGTCTTTCATAATTACTGAATTTTGAAATTGAGGGGTGTATATAACATTTTTTTTCTATACCAGTATACCTACATACCCGTACTGACTTAAATATCTACACACTGCACTGGTACTTTAATTATATGCTAGTATATACTTGTTCGACGATTGTATTTTTTTTGACATAACTAACGAAGATTTTTTATATTTATATGTAGTGGGCATTAGTGGCTTGTCACGATATTTTTCTTGTAGGTGTACCTGTGCAAAAGGTGTCAAAAAATAATAAAACAAAATTAAAAGTAGATTTTTTTAAAGGAAGTTTAAGGACATGGTGTTGATTGAATATATGCACTTTATAGCCTATTCTATTTGTATTCATAAGCATTTTGTTTGGTTACTCTATCTTGAACAGTTTACCTATTATGATACTTTAAATGATACCCAGATTTTTTTTATATTATCCTAAATTACTCGAAAACAAAAGAAGATCGTGGACTGTTATTAAGCATGGAGTGTTCTTAGGACCTGCCAGTACACCCACTGAAAGAATCACCAAATCCCTCGGCGGGGGCCACTCTCACTAGCTTAGCCTGCTAGATCCCCTTTCCCAGTTCCTTACCTTATTAGACCTTTGATTTCGACCATACCACTGAACCAAATTTGAAGTTTTAGATATTCATTCGACGCAGAATTAGACCCTTTTCCATCCGACGTACCGTTTTTGTGCTATATGCAAATAACTGAAAAAAGAGCAAAAATTTCGTGGTTATTGGGCTCCCAAAAGTTTAGCACACCTCCTGGGATGGTGCAAACTCGGATTACATGCATTTAGGACCAAATGAAGGTATTAAAACGTTTTCCAGCTTTATGGGAATTAATTCCTCAAATCATTTTTTTGGATCTAATTTTCTTGGCCTATGACATGCGCCACCTCTTTTAAATTTTCGCTGCGTGTATTATAGGAATAATACTGGCAACACCGACCAGTAAGCAGCTTATTTGTACTGCTCTGTATAATTTCAATTATTTTATAATAATTAAGCTTATTATTTAAACAAATATTATATATCGTTATATTATTGTTTAGTGTGATTACTAAGTAGTGCCATAAAAGAAGAGAGATGGCCCCTGCTAAGACCAAAATAAAGGAAAAATGTGATGAAAGGTGCGTAGACGTTATTTTAAATTTAAAGTCGACGATATTAGAAATGAAAGAACAGATAAACAGAACATATAATGTAATTGAAATGCAACATCTAGAAATAATGAGGCAGAAAGAAATAACATTCGATATACTAAACATATTAAAAAATAAATCAACTGACCTTAATGTACGTGAGTCACAGGACTTAAATACAACACCGCAATTCCTACACACATACGTAACACCAAATAACGTCTCACGAAATGACTCCGGTCCAGAAGGAATGACCATCATCACGCAACAAATCACTACACAAGGCAACACACAAGACCATGGTGAAAACTCCACATGTTCAGCACCTGAAGAGGCACCAACTACGACACACACCTTGGTGGCGTCTTCCTTGGACAAGATGCGACTTAGGCCCCGACCAAGTCGTAAATTGCAGTCAGAAACGGTCGCGACGCAACCATTATCATCACCAGAGACAGTCGCACCCAAAGTGCTGCAGGCTGTCCATGCACCAACTTCAAAGCTGCCTGTGTACTCCGTGCCGGCCATGTCCGCACCCCCCACGGTGGCCGCGTTGCCGGCTGTACGAGCTTCGCCGCCAGAGTCACGTCCACTCATCAACTCACCAACGCCAAATGTATCGACTGCGAGCGCTCCACCACATGTACTAAAGGTCTTGGCCCCATCAAAACAGCTTGAGGGGTTGCGGGCTGCTGCACCGCATCCCGTTAGTCTACATGTTTTCAATTTGAGTGCAGAAACCACCACTGATGACGTAGTTCATCATATTCAGTCCAAATTGGGTGTTCAGGTCGATAGGTGCGAACAGCTGAAGGTCACAAGAGGTCATTATTCGTCTTTCAGAATAGATGTTCCGGCGAACAAAGTTGGAGTAGTGCGCAGCTCCAAACACTGGCCGGACGGTGTGTCCATTAGACATTTCAATATCGTGGAGCCAAAAAACTTCCATGCAAACAGCAACGATCGACCGCCGACCGATTTCATTTTAATTATGGGTATATACATATATCGTATATACCTATTACATAATTATATTCATGTTCAATGTTTCATTATTATTGCATATCTTGACGATCGCTGTACGATAAGTAATATAACGTAAGAAAAATGTTCTGTGAAAATTGTACAATGAAATAAATAAACTAAACTAAACTAAACTAGGTAAAAATACTTAAGTAAGGTTCCTCTCGTATGTAGTTGCCTGTTGGAATAGATAATTAGACATTACATAGTTATTTAAACATTGTAACACAAACAAAACACATTCATATTTCAACAGTCTACAACTACATGCAAAGAAGCTCGACTCTCCATACAAACGTAGTTTGGTTCTTATTTTAAAACGGCATGCTGGAGTAAAATGAATCTTTGTTTAACAACGGGATCCTCCATTTCTAGGTCGGAAACTAGTTTCTGTTGCTAGCAGGCATTTATGCAAATGAATATAGTAGTAGTGTAAGCATGGGTAGTTTGGCAACTGTCTTCCAGGCGGAGACATACGCCATAATTGCCTGTGTAGGTATATACAGGTGAATATAGACAGGCAAACCAAAGGGCAGACTATCTATATACTCAGTGACAGTCAAGCGGCCCTTAAGGCGCTTACGGCGCCGAAAGTGGACTCTAGACTAGTTTATAATGGCGTCCAAGCACTAATACTAGTTTGGATACCAGGGCACAAGGGCTTCATCGGCAACGAAAGAGCAGATGAGGTTTCAAGAGGGGGCTCTACAAATCACTTTGTAGGTCCAGAACAATTTGTGGGACTCTCACAGGGAACCATAATATCGCCCTTTAACGCCTACGCCAAAACCAAACACCAACACGAGTGGAGGAATGAGGCTGGCTTAAGGCACTCTAAGCTCTTCATAGAAGGAGTGGACTCGGGCTGGACCAGAAAACTCTGGAAATCCAGTAGGAAGCAACTCAGAACTATATCTGGGATGTTCACAGGTCAATTCAGGGTCAAGGATCTCTTGGCCAAGATGGGACGTTAAGAGCAATGCGTAGCTGAGCAACTTTTCAAATCTCAAATTTTGATAAATGTACTATCAACTTCTCATAAATACCAAAGCAATATCTCTTATGCTTGTCGCGCATTCTGCCACGAAAAGTCAATTTTATTATGATTTCTAGGCTTCTTTAAAAAAAAATAAGAGTGTAATTTTCTCAAAAATATGAATATTTATTGCCAAGGTACGAATGACAAAAGTAAAGGATAGAATTTTCTCTTTAAAATTAGTTTATGTATAAACTCCAGCGAATCATGTTGCTACGCCATTTTGAAAAATCATTGTCATCTGTTGGAGGCAATCTTGATCGCAATGTATCAAAATTAGGAAAAATATTGTAGTTCTGAAACCTATTCGGATGTGTAGGGAGGATATTTCGCTAAATGGCTGAATACATACAAGTTTCAGAATAGCATAGAAACGTTAAATGAAGGAGTGTATAAATAAATTATACCTCATTTTAACGAAGCGGAAAGCGATTAAGTAAGAAAGTCTTGAGAAAACTAACCTTTTAGCAAAACAAATGCATAAATCATAAAACATGCAGACGTTTCGTGGCAGACTGCCTTAAAAACAAAAACTACCGCTTTGGTATTGTAAGAGACATTGATGATTAATTTATCAAGGATCATTTCGGTCACGAACACTTTTTGTGTATCTTTTATGGTTTTTCTTAAAATTTGTAATAACCGCGTTTCGGGACACTTGTTTGGGTGAGGGGGGTGAAGGTATCCCCGGAGGGGTGCAGAGAGTGAATTCAATTTAATACTCTGTCCCTCCCTACACATCCCAATAGGTTTCAGAACTACAATATTTTTCAACATTTTCCATATATTGCGATCTAGCTTGCCTGTATTATGTTATCATCATCATCATCCTGGCCGATTTCGACCACGGCGACTGGAAATATGGCTAATTGGAGCGTCGTTCGTGAGCTCTCAGGGGACTGATGAAGCCTATCTTTGCAGAGAATGTGCAACCACATTCCCTACAGGTCATCGATAATTTTCACCACTAGCGTACCGACAAAATATGCCAACGACTGTTGCCCATCACTATTCCTTCTGTGTACGTATATTTAGAAACTGCCTCCGCCTCCAATTCGTGCGATAAGGACAACTGCAGCTCGGACTAAAATTCCCACCCAAAAAACACAAAAATCGAGGTTTCGCTCTCGACTGTTTCCTTCTCCAAAATGCAACCAATCTTTATACAATTTTGGAAACTGCAAGAGGAAGAAATAATCTATGCCGCAGCAAATAATCTAGGTACGTTTTGATTTTTTGGATATTTGTTGTCATATTTGTATACTGCGCCTTTTTTTGCAGCTAATTCAATAAAGCCGTTTTTGCGATTTTCGAGGCGCTGTAAGATTCTTTCAAATAAAAATATTTAAAAAAGCAAAACGTAGCGGCATAGATATTGATGATATTGATCTTATTTGAAAAAAACATTGCTCTAGGTTCAAAAACCAGGGAGGAAACAGTCGAGAGCGTTTGTATGGGAAAATCTCAGATAGGCATTCCTCTTAAAATCTGAATTTATGGAAAGTTTGACATGTTTCTATGGAATGACAGCTGCCGGCGCCATATTTAACGTTGATCGGTCTGTAATCGTAAGTTGGTGCAACCTACCCTTAGATACTTATATTTTTCGATACGGGACGTGAGATTATGTTTGTTTTCGTAACTATTTATAGCAATTGAACACCCTGAGTTTAGACGTGGTCGGTGAAAACCACAGTAAATTTGTTATTTAGTAATTTTACGCTGCCACGAACTGTATCGATTGCTGTTTCATAAACCCAAGGACCTGATTAACACGTTGGTGAAAACGTGGACACACTGCAGTTATCTAGGTCTGAATAGTTGGGGGTTTCCTTGGTAGATATAGTTAGTTACAGATAATATAGGTACTCGTACTAATTTGTATTTTCTGTTACCAAAGGTTCAGGACATAGCAGCAATAAACAACAACAATTACAAGAAAGCCAAAAACTATGTGCACTACATTCACCAACCTACCTTTACTCATCGATCCGTAACCTGCTGGTAGATTGCGAAAAGTTTCGTACATACACGTACGATAGGTAAATATAAATTGTATTATTTGTATGGGAAATGTACAGTTGAGTTGTCCTAACGCTCGTTACATTACTTAAACAATTACCCCTCAGGTCATCAGAGCTCCCGAGAATGAGCTGTGTTGATATTGAATGAGAATGACCCTGCATTTATCTCTAACCGTCAACACAATTAATTTTTAAATCAATAAAAAATTGCAACAGGCTTGTGATTCTTCTGAAGTCGCAACCGTCCATCAGCAACGGTGTCTACTTACCATAGTGTCATAGTATAAAAAAAACATAATTCAGGCTCCAATATCACATGGTAACAGCGCGGCAAGCACAAGACAGATAAAATACTTACGACCCGTCTCTTTAAAAGCGTTCTAATTAGAAAGCAACGGATAATATAGGTAACTCGCGCGCGAGACAGTTTACGCGCGGTCTTGTGCTAGTACTGCAGAAAAGTCCACTTTTGTTTTATCGGTTCCGTACCTATTACGTATAACGGGAGCACATAAAAATTCCGAAGAGTTATTTGATCGAAACTATCATGAAGTAATCTGAAATTTTAAAAGTTCGACCGCTGTTTTCCGCTTAATTTGGACGCAGATGATTTATTAAAATATTAAATAGGTTAGGTTAGATTAGTATTATGTCCTGAAAAATCAAAAATCCTTGAAGCGGAACGTGATTTTTGGGATTATGAAAGTCGGAAATAATATGCTTTCGGACTCTTCTAAATTATATAATAATAACACGTCAATTTTAATTACTTTCCGTCTTTTACCTGTCCACTCTCCCGTGGTCATGTTTTCAGATACCAAAATAATGATTTTAATTAAGAGATGATTTTGAATATCAGCGCTGACAGGACGCAATCGAATCAATCTCACAGTCAATGCAAATCATCGGCCGATATATTCCGGACGAGTTTTCGCAGCGGACCGGTCGTGACCGATTATTACCGCTTCGAATTCATTCTCCTCGTTGTCATATGATTTAAGTTCACGCTAAATTAATGAACGAAAAATGTGCCGGTTGTCGGCATCTTACAATGTAAGCTTTTATTACAGAATCCCAATTCGAGATGACAATATGTAAGGTTCCCAGCATGTCAGTTGGCCTCCACTTTCATGTCTCTGCCTTTCAAAATTTGAATGATAGAAACATGAAACAAAAGCAATCGCGGCCGAGTTTGTTATAATCACAAACGTTGTGCACTTTGTATGACACTTGCACCGTCAACTGCTCACTATATAGTTAGTAATTACTTTCTTGCTGTCATCTAAATAAAGACAAAAAGTAAATAAAAAAATCGTTTCCAATTATTATTATTTTTCAACGATTAGGTTTTTTTTATCTCAACTAGGTATACATTATAACATTTAAAGGCCCATAATAAGTGCCGTAACCGAAATTACGTCGTGGATAAGTATTTGAAAAATGAATTAATTTTGCCACACTAAGACAAATTCTTAAATCATGAGGTGAGCGGACCACGACATTCATATTTATGTAACCAATTACCCATCTTCTCGACCCTATTCTGATACTGAATATAGGACAATATCTCATAACGGCTAACTACTGCTGTCTTTCTTTTACTGGTTAGTTAGTAAAGGACGACATTAATGATGTCGCAGTGTGGTGGCTAAGCGCTTCTGAATAAGGCGTGGGGCGTGGAGGCTTAATTACGAGTTATATGATAACACGGCTGCGCCTGCTTCCTTGATCTTATCGATCGCAACACGATCGATCCAATGCGATGGAAAGTTTGGAGCATCAAGAAATAAGACATATTTTTACGAATTTGTACAAACATACCAACACAAGAATCGAAACTATAAACTATATGGGTTCCAAAACTAAACAAGTTTTTGACAAAAAGTTCATTCTTGAGCCAAGATTTTATTACGAACTGTACTTTTTTACACAATCGTCCCTATGTCCTCCTTTCTGATGGCCTTAGCATTTTTGAATTAACATTAAGTACTTATTATAAACAACAACGAGGGGAGGGGAATCCTGTTCCACCGTGATACAGTTTTTACTAGTACGGGGAACAGAGGACGCTTACTCACTGATTGTTACTAGATATTGTGTACCTTACCTACTTATTATGTAAGCAGTGTATGACCTGTATGAAGGCTAAATAAAGTTATTTTTATTTTATTTTATTTTTATTATAATTTTCTGTCTCCATCATCAGGCCACCTCAATGGTATCTTAAAATTTTATCGTCACCTGACTTCACTTCACTATGTGGGCATATTTGAACTCGATTGGACCCGGGGAAGTGGGCAAATACTTATGTGCAAGATTTACAAACAGACAGACATCAGGACAGCGAGGCTAGCACAACTGATACCGCAACGCGACACGAATCGAAAAATCTACGCTACTCTTTCTTTTTCGTAGTGCGAATAGGAAACTCAGAGTTGCGCGCGACGCGACCTACCCCCCTATTTTGTAACTTGTTTTAAGCTCACCTCAACGCTCACCCACAAGTATACCTTGACACCGCGATGCGTTAGTAATTAAAGGCCTCCACACACCGGTCGCGGGCGCGGGTCGGGCGCGGGCCCGCGCAAGTTGTAAAACATTGAAACTACACTTCAAACACACACCGAACGCGGGCCCGCGTTCAGTGTGTGTTTGAAGTGTAGTTTCAATGTTGCCTGCGCCCTGCGCCCGACCCGCGCCCGCGAAGGTAGTGGTCTAGTTTCATAACGGGTGACCGGCGGGGTGAGCCGCATTAACGCGTAGCGTATAACAGCCCTGGCGACAAGTTTTGGTAGCCCAGCAGGTAAAGCAAAATAAATTTTGTAAACATACTCTTATATTTTGACAAAACAGACTGGCATTTCAAACACGTTCATAAAAACAATTTATCTGACTCTTTTACTTAAAAATTTAAGCGCCGTGACGGCGCGTAGGTATGAGTTCAACCGTGAATTATTTATTATGCCTTCTTAACAAATTGAAATCGGAATGAGAAGTGTTGCCAAATCTGAATCTAAACTAATCTGGTCATGTCAATCAAATAGCTTAATTGTCATTGCATTAATGTTAGCCTGGGGTTAATAAAATAGCAAATGGAAAAATCTAATAACTCTTACACATATCTACAATTAGAATCTACAGATAGTAACAAAGTAGAATGGATAAATAGACGGCAATAATTCATAGATATCTTCTTTTTAAAAGCTATGCCCGCGGCGCATTCCTTCAAACATCTGTCTCTCAATAACCGACGTATTGAGATACCACTTGCTGTCTGAGAAAATAATAATAATATACACTCTTACCGACCGCTCCTCAAGGTAGGTATACCTTAGTGGCAAAGTGATTACGCTTAAAGACTATCATTTGCACCAGAGTTTGGGTTGAAATTGTTGGCAATCGGAAGGTTCCTATAAACCTCTAGCTTAACACGTATAACAGAGTGTTCTTGTTTTAGGTATGTAGACTGTACATTCCTTCGAGATATTTTAAAGATCATGGAATAATTGGAGTAAATTGAATGTGCTCAGGAGTTTGACTTTGAAGCCCGTTTATGCATACCGCTGTATGCCTGAAATAAAGATTATTTATCACCACTATTACATATTTCTACAACTCACTCATCTAAGATCTCTCACTCTCTATACCGTTCCTTGCTTACAAAACATCGTAACTGCCAAGGCTTTTCCATGACGATACACCGTTTGTACATTGATAGGCGGTATACATAATGTCGGTATATAAATACACGGGTTGATCCAGTTGCCGCGGGCGGTGTTTTCACTCTCTATGCCATCCCGCCACCGTCCGAGGTTTCTACACTGATAAGTACAGTTTTTCTATGACCACTAGTTTCACTGATTGTCAGGGATTGACGTAATAATATTGAGCTAGGTTTGCTCCTAAGTAGAATCTAGGAGCAAACCAGTTTGAATTTATTGAACCGCAGGAATCGTGGTTATGGTGGTGGCTTTCACTAGTTTTTTTTTTTCAAATCTTGGTCGTGATGTACCATTTTATTTACTTAAGGAGAACATAGGGGACTACGACGGTTCGAAATGCAAGTTTTTGTTTACGCCAGCCCGCATTTCCCCTTAAGCTGTTTTTGTCTGCTTGAGTAACGAACATCCAAATTACTTATACTTAGCACGTAATTGATGAATATTCTCAATCAGTCAATTTTTGCTATCCGAACCTAATTATATGCACCAGTGGCATCACCAAATTGGACATACATCCAAACCATCTGAATAAGCGACCCTGTTATTTCTTTAAGACGCTAAAAAAACGCAGGTACCTATATAAATTGTGTTTTTGTCTGATATTAAACAGTTAAGTCAGTTATGTTACAGGTATAGACATCATTATTATTATTACACAGTTTATGCGACAACGTAGTACACAGGTAGGTAATTTTTTTTGTGTATATTTGAAAAACCAAAGGTTTATTCGGGATTTACCAAAAAACATGAGAATTTACAATCTTTTTTAAAGTCGATTAAAAGGTTCAATTAATTAATCAAATATGGTCAAAGAAGTAAAGTAGTTCAAGTTGAACAATATCATGGCTGAACAGTTCAACTTTCTCGCTGCGCGATGGGCGCGTCTGGCGCATGCGTTTTTGTCGCGGCAAAAACCTCGTTAGCAGATCGAATAAAACGACCGCAGAGTTTGCGTTTGCGCTTGTTGATCGCACAGCTGAATGTCACATTGGGATAACTTAGGAATAGGAACAAAAAGTTGGTCAAGAGCGGGTTCGCGATTCGACTTTTAAATGAAGGGTAAAATAATATATTTATTACTTAATAAAATTTATTTATGTAACAAAAAAAAACACTCAAGCCATTATATACGCCCGCGTATAGCAAAGAACGCAGGCAAGCGGAATAAAATATAATATAAGAATAAGAATAATAATCTTTATTTCAGACAATTGCCCATAACAAATACACGACCACTCGGAAAGTCCATTCCAGACACAGGTGAGAGAATTCTTGAAACCGGTCCAGGGCTTCCAGAGATTACCCATTACGTACAAACTTACAATCTGACAGACTTCTCCTCTTTATAATATTAGTAGGTATAGATATATTAATCCGTCAGACGCCAACCAAACTTAGGCTGAGCCTGTATCTTGGCCGCCTGCGATTAACAAGAACTATTTCATTTCAATTTTGCAGTAGGTATGTACAAAACACTGTCTACTGTTTATTTAAAAAGTAAAATTAAGATAAAAGGGTTCCGCATGAAATAATAAGGATTTAAATGGAATTTCTATCGAGATTTGAATGGGTGTGGTCACTCCGCAAATTTTCAGTTAAATTTAAGTTAATTCAACTCTAATTTTTTGCAATATTTCATAGCAACCTTTCCTGACTTAACGAATACAGTATAATTATAGCGATTTAGGCCAGATTTTTCGTAGTAGGTAACTAACAGTTTTGACCAGAAAAATACAAAAAAACCATAATCATATAAGCATTACAGCACCGTATCATCTGTGGCAAGTAGGTATTTGATGGATTCAGAATCATTTATTATTTGTTTACTATTTCCTATTAGTATTTGGAACACGTTTGAAGCAATTCCAACCTTCTACGAAATAATTAAGTATGACGGAAAAATATGCGACAACTTCAGCTCAGCGGGAATAATCGCTCTTACCTTACTACACCGTATAACATCTCATTAAACTTTTTTTACACATATAATCGCCATAATAGAGCTGCCTCAATCACATAAACGTCGCAATTCTCATTACATCCAGCTGTTTTAAACTAGCTCCAATAAATAGTAGTCGCAGTATGTCTCTCGGCGGCTATGTGGGTAATCTGGGTCCCGAGACATACCGATCGTACCCGAGCATTCCCGATTCGTAACTTATAAATAAACGATTATCATTCGCGTGTCTGTCGCACTTCTAAACTCCCCCGCGGCTTCGGGAATGTTCGGAAAATAACTGACGATCGTAGCAACATCGAACACATTGAGAATTAGGTTTCCACGAGCGGAAAGCTGCAGTTGCAAGCGGGGGGTCCACCCTAAACTTTGTTAGCTTAGATTAAGTCCATAGTATTTAATCATCTGTTCCAATTGTTTCTGAAACTTTACTCATGGTAAAGTAACTGGAGTGAGTATTTTTTACCTTTAGAACACAAGTAAACAGAAGCACTACGATGCCACCCTGAAGCCGCGATTATATTAGTATTTTACATTATACTTTTTTTACTTTCATAATAGGTACAATAGATTTACATTATTAACATTATTAAATAAATTAGCTCCATCACACCCCACTCCTTCAACTAGCTTCTGACCATAACTCTATACGCGTATAAAATTGTAGGCTATATTCTGAATATTCTGATGTACGTACACACTGGAACGTTTTGTCAAAATACCTTCGGTAAATTTTGCGTTACAGAAAGAAGAACATCCTTACAACATATAAAATAAGTAGGATTTATTTCGCACTCACAGTCAGGGATATATAATTTTATTTAAATAAGTAACCATCGTGAAAAAGAGAATATCGAACATAGTTCCCATTTGAACGTTCATCTATTTTGCGTGCCGATAGCGCGTGGGAGGGTTGCACTTACGACAAATGACAGTCGCGCGACTCGCGAGCAATCGCATTATGCATTACACGTCCGTACGCGCTATTATCCGACTAGGATACCTTGATGCGCAAGAGGTTAAATTTTGAGTGACATGCCTATATATAATGTGCTGTGCTTTTATGACGCTCTTTCACGACCGATTAGATATTTCTCCGTATATATAAAAGGAGCAAATAACGTAAAACAGCTCGCTACTATAGCTTAATGATCTGTTTTACGTTATTTGCTCCTGGAAATTATAACTAACTACTACTTACTAAGTAGTAGTTAGTTATTATTTCCAGGTGGTTAAACTATAAAAAAGTAAGTGAAAGCTCGGGGAAGTCCTTTGACTATTATATGTATTTATTAGTAGATACTTATATTTACATTTTAGACATCGAAGAATCTAGTAAAATTCAAAACAAATCCTAAAACAATATGGAAAAACAAAGACAACTATAATAATAGTACATTGTTTAACAAGGGGCGTATGAGGAATATTACAAACGAGAGTCTATCAGGAGTAATTCAATAAGTCAATATTCTTACGCCCGTGTTATACACAATGTTTTTCATCACATTTACGAGGAAATAAATAACCACAAAAGACAGAAAAACATATGTTTTATACAAGCGCATCAATCAAATGTTGACGAAATTGACAACTTCACTTCTAGATCAGTGCGAGTGGAGGGCGGAGCTTCAATATTTCAACCAATCACAGAGCATGGAGCATGTGGTTCTTTCAGGGCACGGCCTGCTCGATTTTTTTCCAACCAATCACAGTGCAGAATTCTTGCCCTCCAGATTTGCTTAACCAATCAGATCACACACAAGCTCATTATTTGCCTTGGGACCATTATTTCCCACGGGAACAATTTAGGCCATTGTCCTTCTGTATACAGGCAAGTAATAACACCATTTATGAGCAAGTGTGATGAAAATAATATTTTATGACTGAGATGCTACAATGTAAGTAGTATCTACTCGTAATGCCATGATTACTAATTTCGTAGTTTTACTAGTGCGCGTGAACGAGGTAAAATAGACACCAGACCTATGAAAACCGCCGGAAATAGTGCATTTGGCATGGCATCCAGAATTTTCAATAATGTACCCAAAGCCATACTACAGATAGAGGATGTAAATGGGGAACTTGCATGGGATTTCAATTTCGAATAAATTGCACTCAATCGATGCGGATATACGTAGAGATATCATACACAAGAAAAAAGAAAGAGAAAAAAAAACGATTGTCTTAGTTTTATCTCACGTTAACATGACGAAAAAAAATATATTATTATTTCGATAAAATAACATAACAACAGTTACACAGAATATTGAATTAAAAATGACATTTTGTACGACAAGTATAGATTTAAACGCAAATTTTGTGGAGATAATTTCAAATTAATGACTTACTCCATAGTAAACGCGCCGAGAATGTATAAGTTGCGACGTCATAGCATAAACCTGTTTACAATAGAGCGTTTTCGGGGGGTGCCGGCGCGTGCAGATTTCAAATGCATATAACATCAGAAAAAGAAATCAAAAGAAAGTTTTAATGCTACAGTTGATATTCCTCTGGATGATACTTTTGATTTTCGTAATAAGTAAATAAAAAGATGCAAGTTCCCTATTAAATCCAAAAAATAGGCACACAGTTATTTGACGAACAAAGCATGAGTATTTTTTTATTAATAAAATTGATATTTGGGCGTTTTCACTCAAATGTGAGACTTTTACACACATGGACACACACATGGGGACATTTATTTTCTTTATCGGGATCAAGAGTGTTCGTGATTCTGATGGAAAAACCAAAAAAATCTAAATTCTGAGAAAAAAAGTAAAAGTCACACATTTGAGTGAAAACGACTATTTATCAATTAATCACGACATTTTCTAGTTTTTAATTTATATAATTTGAAATCTATACAACGAATATTATTTAGTTACTAGCTGTTGCCCGCGACTTCGTCCGCGTAGAACTTAATACTTAGAAAATATAATGCAAACAAACTTCTACCATCTTAAGGGATGATTTCCGAGGCAAAAATTATTCTATATCCTTTGAAGGGTCTCAAATTATCTCTATACCAAATTTCATCTAGGTACATGGATTTTATCCAAACTTTCACCCCCTATTTCATACCCTTAGGGAATGATTTTCGGGATAAAAACTATCTAATGTCATTCTTCGGGACTCAAACGACCTTTATACCAAATTTCATCTAAACGGGATTCATCCAAATTTTCACCCCCCATTTCACCCCCTTAGGGAGTGATTTCCGGAATTACAACTATCCTATGTCCTTTCCCAGGACTCAAGCTATCTCTATACCAAATTGTATTAAAATGGGTTCCATCCGAATTTTCACCCCTAATTTCACCCCCTTAGGGGATGATTTCTGGGGTAAAAACTATCCCATGTCTTTTCCCAGGACTTAACCTATATCTACACCAAATTTCATCAAAATAGATTACATCCAAATTTCACCCCCCCCCCCCCTTTCACCCCCTTAGGGATGATTTCCGGGATAAAACCTATTATATGTCCTTCCCCGGGACTCAAACTATTTATATACCAAATTTCATCTAAATCGGTGCAGCGGTTTAAGTAGCTCCATACAAATTCCCACCCCCAATTTCAGCCCCTCAGATATAAAAACTACCCTTTGTACCCCGGGGCTCATTTCATCTAAATCGGTTCAGCGGTTTAGGCGTGAAGAGGTAACAGACAGACACACTTTCGCATTTATAATATTAGTATGGAAGTATGGATTATTAGTATGGATAGTATGGATTATTTCCGCTTGTCTTCCAAATAGAGGTGTAGCTGTAGACTCACTTCAAAAGAAAGAAGAAACGAAAAACTCATTCAAATATCTCAAAAAATTACAAGCGACATTAAAACGGTTGTAGCGTTTTAATGTCGCTTGTTAGAGTGAGAAAACGATCAGGGACCGTGACGTCACGATCCTCGAGCGTCATAGTAAAAAACAATCGTTTCATTATAAAGGTGCGTTTTGCGGAAAAGAGACGCAACAAACCCCCTCTTAAAACTTTATACACTTATAACTTAGTGATTACCTATATAGCCTCTTGCGTTGTTTTCTTTTCGAGATAATACAACATTATGATTATTTTGTTTAGTGTCTACATCCCTATTTTCGATAAGATAAGATAAAATAAGATTTCTTTATTGTCAGAACGGTGTACATTTAGTTGTTTTGGGTAAAATAAAGTCCAACAGCTTGCCCATTTCGGACGTACAATATTAAACTTAAAGCTAGTCAAATATACTAAAACAATAACAACAATAGTATTTCCAAATAATTTTAACCATATTCACACATAAAATATTAATTTAGATCTATCCGAAACCACGAAATTCGGAATTCGAAAATATTCGGGTATCTATATCTCTATCGCACTAACAAATGACAGGAATGCAGAGGGCCTACCGCGAAAGGCAATCGAAGTTTCCCCTCTCTGTCATACTTACAAGTTCGTACATAAGTGCGACAGAGAGGGAAAACTTCGAATGCCGTTCGCGGTAGGCCCTCAGATATACGAACTTCGAGTTTCGGTTTTCGTGATTTGGCTGAATACGCAAAGAGCGCGCGCGCGTGCCATTCAAAAAAACCAAGTTTATATTGTTCGAATTTGTTGTTACATTTGTACAAATTACGCCTTAATTCGACATTTGCGCATATAAGTTCGCATATCAAAATCGATTAATTTTATATTTGCTTTTGGTATCTATGTGTCTCGTCAATGTATATCGTAGACGGGATTAAAATTATTAATAGGCGAAAGAAAGGCAAAGCAATTCCGCCATTTTGTCAGTAGTATTTCTTATTACTGTGATTTTGACGTTTCTTTTACCTGACAGATGTGGCGGCGATATACTTTAAGAATAATAGATGTAAAATTAAATGAAGTCGTATATTACGGAAAATAAATTAATTGTCGAAGTCGGATAAAAACTATCCTAAGTTGCAGCTGGAATAATAATGTACCTATATAAAATGTTTCCTATTTTTCCGTCCATGGGATGCTGAGAACATTCGTACCACAGAAAGCTTAGTTTCAAACTGGCTGATTCTTTTTTTAATTTAGAGATTTATTATAAGTGGAGATTAGGCATTTGACATTTAATTTTTATGCATAATTTTGATCGTACTGAAGTTGTAATTTTAAATTTGATTGAATTTTGTATGCTTTTTTTGTATACTTACCTGTGTTTCACAAATAAATTATTTGAATTTGTTACTCAGGGATACTCTCTACAAATTAACGAATTTAACACTGACTGGGACCGTTAAAGTATTTTTCTACTCCTGTACCGTTATCTGTCATTTATATAGACTGTAGCACAAATACAATGACACCACTAATAAGTCGTCAAAAAACTCTATGCTCTATGGCCCAAAAACGTACTGTTTAGCGTACTTTTTTGGTTCATACATTTTTCATAAAAGCACTGTTTAACTTTTTTTAAATCGGCCGCTATATTGCAGTAGTACCAACTTCATAAACAAATATTTCGAAATGAAAGTATTTATTTACGATTTAACATTTGTATATTATCAATTATTTACTAAAATCATCGTCTATTGTGTGTTAAATTACATGTTTTATAAATTATTGGTATTATTTATAAAAATAAACAGTTCGAATTCGGTCGGGGTCCGGATTCGGTTTGGTTCGGATGACAAGTGCACACAAATTAAAAACAAAACAAACCATAAGCAAGAGGTGTCACATTTCTGATTTCCCACCAAAATACAGTTCAAAATGAAAAGACGAAAGATGATAAACTATTAGTCCTGAACTATTAATATTTGTTTCGTGTTTGTGAAGACAAAAGTGTACGTTCCTTTTAAAATGGTTGAAGAAATTAATAACTGCACTCCTGAAGAAATTGCGTGAGTAGCAAAAGTACGAATAGAAAACTTGCTGCCTGAAAAGTTTAACTATTCTGTAGTCTGCTAGTCTTGTCTTGTAGTCTGTCGTAGAAAAAGTATTGTATGCAACGGTGTATAACTGGTCTAAAAACGCTCGTGGCGTCTGTAATTGCGATGCTCGCCAAGGCTCGCATCGCAACACACGCCACTCGCGTTTTAAAACCCTTCTTATACAACAGTTGCATAAAATACTATATTCGTAGTCTTTTTGATTTGTACTCCTGTTACAGGCCACACCCAATATGTCTTATACTTATAAAGCTTATTAATTCATACCTACCTCTTTTACTTTTAAGCCAAGCGATTAAAAAAGTAAATATATAAATGTTGCTTAGGCTGTTTTCTAGAATACCAATTAGAGTAGAGTAGTGATAACATTTATTCTGAACCTGCCATAAAACAACCTTGTTCGAACAAAAAGTTTAACACCCATAAATAAGTATAACGAATGTGGCCATACTACAATCACGCAGTTTTTACACACATTACCGTTCTATTGCGAATAGTCTTTGATAAAACAACCGTAGACGGCATTCCAACGCTCTTCAACTAGATCGGTTTGAGTAAGTACCTAATGCGTTCTCGCAGCCGAGATGTTACGAGAACTTCTACTGATAAAATCGATACCCGAAGCCACAAATACATATCTAAATAGACCAATGCAATGACGACATTACATCGAACGTAGAGAGCCGGTTTTGGCGTGGCGTGCGATGAAGATTTAGGGAAGAGATAGAGTAAATTGCAAGAGGAATTATATCGATGATGCATGGCGTCAGTGCGTGAGTTATAGTGTCATGCGCCTTGTTGATGACACGACGTTACTTCATAATAAGGAAGAAAACAATTCATTTAAAGCTCGATAAAATTAGGGCACCTGTCATATCCGGAGATAAAGTAGATTCAATGCGGGAGAGAAAAAAATACGATGCCTCCTACGTGAACCTATCAAGAACTTAACATACTCGTAATATTAAGTACAGTGTAAACTTTCTATAAGGTCATTCTTTATAACGATAAACTCCCTATAACGAAAAATTTAGCCCACAATTCGGTTGGTTTACCTTAAAATCCACACATTGATTCACTCTTTATAGCGCAACAGCCATTCTCTATTACGAAGCAATGTGTTCATATTTAGCCACTGTAAATATTAAGTATCGGAATTATTGTTTATGTTATCTTATCAGGTTACAAAAGACGCCGACAAAACCTTTGAGGCTCGAAACGTCTGAGATCATAAACAGCCGTCTTGCTTTTATTACACGTGCATCATTACGCTTGGTTTGCTTGGAAATTATGGTCTCAAACTAAACATACCAGGTACCTATCGTATTATCAGTCGTAAACCAACTTTAAAACAGTAAAATTAAAAGTTATTATGAATTTGGTTGTTTTTCTTTCTTCACTCCATATAACGGTACCTCTCCATAACAATGAAAAATCCTCGATCCCTTGAGTTTCGTTGTAAAGAGTTTAGACTGTAATATCATTCACCTGACATATATGTGAGTAGGCTTGCTAAAGTTCCCGAAGATACACTGCGAGCTGCGTTGACATTGGGGCGGTACATTTGTCACCAGCTGTCAACACAGGGAATCCCCAAATCAATGAAGGCCATTAGGGTCGATAACGACAATAACGAGCATTTGACTCCTCTGGAGTTGTAAGCGTCCATCAATATTACGGTTTCCACTCACCATCTAGCAGACCATAGACATCAGTTACACGTTAATTCTGGCGTCAGTTCAGTCCATCAGTATGATGAGAGAATGATCGTGTAACCGTTGTGAATGACAGATACAGACATATCATACTGATGGACTGAACTGACGCCAGAATTAGCGTGTAACCGATGTCTTACGCTTCATTGCCGTCTTTGTAGGTAAAGAAGTACAATAAAATGCAAAATGCCAAACGTTGCTACATATTGGAGCATTTAAGTTCCAACTAAATATATACCTAACTACGAAATTCTAGGCCCAAATGTACACAGTTAAATTTACCAATGTGTCTCCGCAACCTACACGGCTCGAGGTGATAATACATCATACGGTTGAATTATTCAACCGACGACTTGCGATTTTGATGTCGCAAGTCTAGTCTGCCCGTTTTTGCCGCGGTGATACGCGATTTATACCGAAGTAATAAGTTGATATCGTTAACGTGTGTAATTGATACTGCATTTGCTGGTCAATTTAATTATTAGAGGATGGGGAAAAATTTTAGGTTCCTTTGTATCGTTGTTTATAATATGTTGGCCTTTTTAGCCCGACTATGGCAGAGCCGAAAGGCAGGGATATGATTTTAGCAGTCTATGTTTGTATTTACGATATTAAACCGATTTTGATGACTGAGGTACAATGTGGTACAATCATCAATCGATTAAAAAATTATGCTCCGGGTCCGGGTGACATAGGCTACCTTTTGTATGAAAAAAGAAACTTGCATGCTGCTTGTGTTGTGTTCTAGTGTTGACTAGTTCTCAGTGTTTGACTTTATTTGACGGATCGAATCAAAGTTTAACAGCCTTGTGGCCCTCTTTCTCCCGTGCCATTAAAGCAAGTCAAATTTCGCTCTAAACATTCCGCTCCTCGTCAAGCGTCATCTGACTTATCTGCTTCCTTAAAAACATATGCACAGTGGGGTGTCCCAAGGTGCATATGTTTTTGAGGAAGCAATTTCAACATGATCTTCCATCAAGAGGGGAAACTAAGTCTGGTTCACTAGGATTTGGGCTTTGTCAATTGAATAGGCAACTTTTCTGTTAGAACTTAAATGTTGTATGTCAGACATTGCTTGTCCTGGTTTGTCAAAAGTTTAGGATGGAACTGACATCTTCGCCTAGATAATAAACAGTGAATGCTGGATGTTTGCATGTAACCTATGTATATATTTATGAACCTACTGCTCTACCGTAGGAGAATAATGAGCTAGAGGAAATCTGGTTAGGTGTGTGAGGACGTAGGAGTGAGAAGAACTAAATATATATATATTACCAAGTGGATTCTGTGGTTTTCTTTACCTCAATTTGTGTCTTTCCCCTGACCTGTTGTGTAACTCTCCGGGATAGCCATATTTGGATAGTGTTAATATTCGTGGGTTCAATATGGCAGGAAAATTTCGCTCTAAACTAAACATTCCGCTCCTCGTCAAGCGTCATCTGACTTATCTGCTTCCTTAAAAACATATTCACAGTGGGGTGTCCCAAGGTGCATATGTTTTTGAGGAAGCAATTTCCACATGATCTTCCATCAAGAGGGGAAACTAAGTCTGGTTCACTAGGATTTGGGCTTTGTCAATTGAATAGGCAACTTTTCTGTTAGAAGTTCTCAAGCCATCTGAAGGTAGACCTCAGCTACGATTTCTAACGTAGACAGCAACCGGATTCAAATGCTTATCGTACGAAGCACAAAAGCGCTCAGTTCGTAACCAACTAACTACTGGTCTCATCTAGAAAGAGACTACAAGTGCCACTAGGTAATGAACACTCGCGCCAGATATTTACCCACCATAATTAATATGTTGTTCTTATGTCATACCAGTAGGTACTACCGTGTACACATGTGTGCTTGCGACATGCCGGCACGACCTGGGCACGGCGACATCTCTTCATTTAATTGTTATCGCCCACGACTATCTGTTATACTTAATTATTTTGAACCCGCCCAGCTACAGGCTGATGCTAAAATTATGTTTAAACTCGGAAGGATATGTAACTTATGAACGACGCAAAATATATCAGAAATCCAGTGGTTATTAAAAACTGTATACACAATATGAAACATGTGTTAACTAAGTAATATAATCATTTTCACATTATATGAATTGAATATGTAACGTAAATTTAACCTCGTGGAGGGTAATTTATATAACTTTATAAATTACAATGTCTACACACAAAAAATTGTATACATATAGTGACATTTCTATGTTAAGACTATTTTTGTAAAGTTAAAGTTGAATGCATTTAAGAGGCTTACAACATTCTAAAGCAATTATGACCGCATGACATGAAACACGACAAGGATATATGTAAAACTTCAAATAATGCCCACACAACCACTCATCTACTCTCTACGACACAAACCACAATTAAATTAAATAAACAACATAATTAACCTAATAAAACAGATCACAGCGTATAAGAAATTCCATCTGTCCTACTCGTCTCGTCCGCCCAGAGCTTTCGTGCATTGTTCCGACGACCAACCAGTATAAGGAGGCATCTAAATTATATGCAGTTAAATACAAGTAGGAGGTCATAACATACAGCTACTCACGTGGCCAGTGTAAGTGCGCCCTAGTTGGAAATAGTTTAGTAGATATGCGGTTTCAAGTTAGAGTGGTTCTTTTACGCATGTTAGTTCGTGACTGAGGTAATGCCGTACGGTCGGTAGGCACATATTTATGCATTCAAACACAGCATCAATCATTCTAATGAGCTGGCGGCCAGTAGGCAGATACGGAGCGCGAGGGCATCACGTGTTGATAGTGATGGTCGTAGGATCTTCCTCAAACTGTCGATAATTTATTGAGGTCTATTTAATCCGTCTGGCTCATATTTACAAAATAATTCGACAAAATGCATCATGTGCAATATATATACCTACTTCTACTATACGTACGATAAAGTATTCTGGGTACTGGGAAGTCCTAAGTAACCGTAGCTGCACACGCTGTGACACAAGAAGCACCTCAAGTTATATCCATGCAAGTAGATGCAAACATCCTAACCATTCAACAACTGCCCACAACAATACTTGCTAGATACTTACTTGTTTGGGCAAATCCTATATGGCTAAACTTTGGATATAATAAGCTGTCTCAGAAACAGTGGATAGGGAATTCATATTAAGTAGGCTCATCATCCTAAATTGATGAAAATTAAGTCAAACATCTGTTAAGTCTTGTCTCAAAAAAACCCCAACCCATATAGGTACCATTTCGTAACTTTGTATTTATACTCCTAGTATCTTTTAAATCACTCTAAAATCGATATCGATGTTTCATGAATCGAGCCCTATTTTACACTGCAGTGATATTCAACTAACAAGTTTAGCAATGGAGGAAAGAAAGCTGCCCGGAGCGTCCGGTGCTATTCACAAATTGGCACGAGCTAGGCACGCGTACTTCACACCATTCAAAATGCCCTAAGTAACTTTCACCAACATACAAAACTACACTCTGTTATTGAAGTAATAAGTATAGATTTCAATGGACATTAGCTGGTATTTGTGTAAGATACATGAATAAGATAAGTTACAAAGATTGAATGGCGCGGTGCAATGATACCGTGGAGCCATTAGTATAGAAGCGAAAAGGATGGAATTCTTCCGATTGTTTCAATTGTTTATTCTTTAATTTGACTTTGGAGGCATTCGGGAATAGTTTGTCGAATGTTAATTGGAACATGACGTGATGAAATAGTTATTTTACTTGGATAGTTTTATTGTATTTCGGGTAGCCTACACTACATTAATAATAACAGATCATCTAGATTTAAGTTTAATAAAGGTCATAATTAAAGAGTAACTTTAGCGATTGAATTAAAATATAAATTACAGTGTAAGGTTTTGTTTTACTACAAAACATTTATATGTTTGAAAATGGCAAATATGCCGAGCGCAAGGCGGCGTGCGCGCTATCTCGCGCGCGACTTAAACAACCCGTCTCTTTCTAACTGTTCCAATTAGAAAGAGACGCACAGTTCGTCGCAAATTTTTTGCTAGCCATGCTGGAATGAAGAAATTACCTGAACTAAATCCATCAGCAATCACACTATTTAGTGCAGTTAGAATTAGAAATCAGAATTCGTCAATCATCCCGTCAACAATCAATCGCAATCATGTAATCACGCGCAGCTTCAGCCGTCACAAGCGCGTCGCATATTTCCCTCGTAATTATTGTCGCAAACGCTTTCATAATTGCCGCTATAATTAGAACCCTTGCGCTTAGTCTAGTCAACAAGGACTTTTTAGGCACGGGTTTATAAATTTCCGTTAGACCTTTTTTATTTATTAATTTATTATAGCTTTTGTTCGTGACATCCAAATGTTGTCTTTCACATTTAATTTGTTAAAAGGTTTATTTATTTATGTTGGGTGTCCGCTTGCCAGTCGGCATAAGCCTCCTTCAGCGTTCTCCACTCGTGTCTGTCTCTGGCAACCCAGGTGACACCAGCAACATGCCTGATGTCGTAATCCCATCTTTTAATCTGCCTGCCTCTCTTTCTTTTGCAGCCTCTTGGATCCCACTGGGTTACCTTTTTACTCCACTTATATATGCCTCTTATAGTGTGGCCTGCCTGACCACTTCCATTTATGCCTCCTAATTTTTGTGACTAGGGATGTTACGAATATTCGCATTCGCATTCGCATATGCGAATGATTCGCATAATTTTAAATATTCGCATCAACATTCGCATTCGCATCAAACGATGCGAATGTTTTGCGAATGCGAATATGTACAAGTCGTGGCGAGTTTCGCCCGCGCCGGCCGCCTGCCACCGAGACGCCGACTCGCGCATGCGCAAAGCGCGCCAACCCGTATCACGTGATTAATTTTAACCAATAGAATGCACTTTTACTTGGGTAGTGACTTGTGATTGCTTGATTAGTTTGGCTTGTTTTGATACCTACCCTTCGAAATCGCCTTATGCGACAAGGCGGCGAGATTACTTTTTTTGAAGTATAATATTCCTTTGTTAAATTTTGATTAAATATTAATAATGTTCCAACAATAAACAACCATACTGAAACTTCATGTTACATGATTGTTAAATAAAATGATTAAAAAGTGATGAGGTACGTTGAGTTTTTAGTGTCATTCCTTAATATTCGCATTCGCATTCGTATTCGCACATTCGCGAATGTAATAGAACTGACATTCGTGACATACCTGTTTGTGACAAGTGACAATGTCCTGCACCTTGGTTTTGTTTCTTATGACTTGGTTCCTTATCCGATCTGCTTTTCTTACTCCTAGCATACTTCGTTCCATAGAAACTTGGCAGATGCGTAGTTTATGTAAATGATTTTTCATCACACTTGCTCATAAATGGTGTTATTCCTTGCCTGTATACAGAAGGACAATGGCCTAAATTGTTCCCGCGGGAAATAATGGTTCCATGGGAGTAATGAGCTTGAGTGTGATATGATTGGTTAAGCAAATCTGGACGGCAAGAATTCTGCTCTGTGATTGGTTGGAAAATAAAATAGAGCAGCAAGAGCCCTGCAAGAACCACATGCTCCATGCTCTGTGATTGGTTGAAATATTTAAGCTCCGCCCTCCACTCGCACTGATCTAGAAGTGATGTTGTCAATTTCGTCAACATATGATTAATGCGCTTGTATAGCCTCTCGTTTGCAATATTCCTCATACGCCCCTTGTTAAACAATGTACTATTTTGTGGGGGCCCAAGTTTGGCTTCCATATTGTACAGAAGTATAATATTCGCTCTCGTCCACTGCTCTGGAATATGTTCTTTTCTCATAACGTCATTGAATATTTTGGATAGTAGGGGGGGGGGGGCTACTTGAGTTTTGGCATATATTAAGACTTCATTGTTTATTTCGTCGGGGTCTGGAGCTTTGTCTTTCTTTTGTGATTCTATGGCAAATTCGATCTCCCTCGTGAGGATGGGCGGCACTGCAGTGTCTTTCTCTAGTTTCACGTCGGTTTCATCGGTGTTAGGTTTTTTGTTTAATTCCCTATAGTAGTTTGTAGCTATATCTTTAATATCGTGCCTTTGGTTCTTGTCCCTTCCCTGCTTATCTTTCTGTTTTGTAATCCATTCTTTGTTTTCCTTTAGTTCTTTGTAGGCCATATTAATGCCGCCTGTCCTCCGTATGTGTTATTCTAGTGTTTCCATCCTGTTCTATTTTCCATCTTTTATTACGTTTTCATTTATTTGTTTGCTGAAAGTTGAGATTATTTTCTGTACATCCTTACTTTTATTGTCACTATTGATTAGGTTGATCCTCTCCTCCATCAGAGACAAGGTTTCTGTTGACATCCAGCTTTCCTTGTCATTCCCGTTTCTGATCACACTCGAGTTTACTGCTGCTTTGATCGTGTTTTCCACCCAATCGTATATTTGTTGAATGTCGAAGTTTGGGGGCAAGGCTTCATAATTCAGGTGTGTGTTTTGTAGTTTAGTGGTGATTTCGATCAGCTCGTCCTTGTTGAGGGTACTGTTGTCTAGCCTTTGTCTTGGCCTTGGTTGCTTTGAATGGTGGAGTTCTACAACTCCTCTTACCATTCTGTGGTTCGTGTTAAAGTTTAGTTTGTTGATGATATTGCAGTCATTAAAGTAACTGGGTTGATTCGAGAGTATGAAGTCAATTTCATTCTTATATTTCCCGTCTGGCGAGACCCACGTCCAGTTTTTGCTTTTTCTTTTCTTGAACTTGCTGTTTAAAATTGAAAGGTTGTGTTGGAGTGCAAAGTTTATCAGCCTCTCTTCATTTTTGCTTCTTTTCCCGTAAGTGTATTGTCCTAGTATTAGATTTTCACCATGCTGTCTATCACCTATCTGAGCATTGAAATCTCCCATCACGATAAGATTCTTGTGAGTGTGATGTTCTATAGTTCGACTTAAGTCGAGATAAAATGTATCTGTTGTTTCTTGATCAGCTTGTTCGGTGGGGGAGTAAATCTGAATGAGTGACCATTTTTCCTTGTATGCTGCTGGTAGTTTTATATTAAGCACTGTAATACAGTCAGAAATACCGATCAGCTCATCAATGTAGCTGGTTAGGTGTTTTTATACCAGGAAGCTGACTCCATTTCTACCTGCAGTTTCGCCCTTGTAGTAGAGTAGAAGATCCGGGTAGTCCAGGATTTTTTCTCCTAACCTTCAAATTTCACTCATGCCCAGTATGTTCCATTTTATTGCTTGATGATTTCCGGGAAAATTTTGTTTATGTTCTTTCCATGGTCTCAATCTATCTCCATCCCAAATAAATCACTTAGGTGGTTAAAAAAAAACCAGGTCACAAAATGACAACAAGCTTGGGGCTTCCTAGTAGGTAAAAAACTTGTATCAGTTTATAATAATTATTAGTACCTATGGAGGCAGGGCTTGCCAGGCAAAGTGATGGCAGGTGGACCACAATGGTGTCAGAGGGGTGGCCACTTCTACATAGGTAAAAGGAGCGTCGGCCGTCCACCAGCTCGGTGGATGGACGATATGTATAAGCAACTTTACGGGTCACTTTCGGATAAGACTAGCTCAGAATCGGGATGGGCGGCGTACCTACTCGTACTCGAAGAGAGGCCTATGCTCAGCAGTGGGCGATTACGGGCTGAACATGATGATGATGTTGGAAGTATGCATGGAATACTACAGAGGATAAATTGTTTGTGCTGTTATACGCGGGATAATATTTACACATCTCAAAGCCTTATCAATTTGAGTATTTGTCCACTTAATTAACGACACCGGAATAAATAAGATTTTTTATGAGATTTCATAAGTTAAACATAAGCCTGTGTTCATATTTACCGGTAGAAGATTGAAAACTTCAGGATTTGTTTTACAATGTTAGCATGCGTTACAAAAGGCTATTACCTATTTTATGGATTTTAACCGTTTGATTGTAACATGGCATTGAATTAAAGTATAGTTCATATAGAATTGGCACGGAACGAAGATCTCGTAATTTTTAAGTTTTTAATGAAACAAGGTAACTTAGGTAAAAATTAAAAAGAATATGTATATTTTTATTACATTATAACTACAAATATTAATTTTTATTTTTTAATGTAAAAAAAATCGTACATTGGCCGTGATCGACTTCATCATCGTCTTGGCCTGTTGGTTCCACGTAGATCGTAACGAATCGATGTTTTGGACAACTCTACATGTCTTTTTAGGGTTCCGTAGCCAAATGGCAAAAAACGGAACCCATATAGATTCGTCATGTCCGTCCGTCTGTCTGTCTGTCTGTCCGTCCGTATGTCACAGCCACTTTTTTCCGAAACCATAAGAGCTATACTGTTGAAACTTGGTAAGTAGATGTATTCTGTGAACCGCATTAAGATTTTCACACAAAAATCGAAAAAAAACATTAAGTTTTAGGGGTCCCCATACTCAGAACTGAAACTGAAAAAAATTTTTTTCCTCAAACCCATACGTATCTATGGATAGGTCTTCAAAAATGATATTGAGGTTTCTAACATCATTTTTTTCTAAACTGAATAGTTTGCGCGAGAGACACTTCCAAAGTGGTAAAATGTGTGTCGTCGTCCCCCCCCCCCCCCCCCTGTAACTTCTAAAATAAGAGAATGATAAAAGTAAAAAAAATATATGATGTACATTACCATGTAAACTTCCACCGAAAATTGGTTTGAACGAGATCTAATAAGTAGTTTTTTTTTAATAAGTACGTCATAAATCGTAAACCGCAATTTATTTCACGGAACCCTTCATGTGCGAGTCCGACTCGCACTTGGCCGCTTTTTTAATTTTTTTTTCATAACTAGACTACGATAAACATTTTATGTTTATCGTAGTCTAGTACTCATAGTACAAGCTTTGCTTAGTTTGGGACAAAGTCAATTGGTGTAAGATTGTAAAAGAAAAAAAAAGTTTTATTTTTTTATTTATTCTGTTTTTAGGGTTCCGTAGTCGACTAGGAACCCTTATAGTTTCGCTTTGTCTGTCCGTCCGTCCGTGGATAATCTCAGTAACCGTTAGCACTAGAAAGCTGAAATTTTCTACCTTTTGAACCATAAGTTTTAAAAATATGAAAAAAATCTTAAGAGTAGTACTTTATAAAAACTTTCTAGGAAAATTATTTTGAACTTGATAGGTTGAATAGTTTTTGAAAAAAATTACAAAATAATTTCACACACTTACTGTGACGGACGAAAAACTACGGAACCCTACACTGAGCGTGGCCCGACACGCTCTTGGCCGCTTTTTTTAGTATTTATTGTTATAGCGGCAACAGAAATTAATCATCTGTGAAAATTTCAACTGTCTAACTATCATGGTTCATGAGATACAGCCTCGTGACAGACGGATAGACAGACAGACGGACAGCGGAGTCTTAGTAATAGGGTCATGTTTTGCTCATTGAGTACGGAACCCTAAAAACATTAATTTAACTATACATTAATGAGCAGACTCCTGTGCTCCAATTACAGTAGCATGCATGAAGTTCATTAAAATCACTAGAAACTTCCAACTTTCTTGTAATCTCGCCGCTTCGGGACGACTCTTTTTTGTCCATAATTACCCTGGTCTAAACATGATTGCTATGTAAATTCGTAATGGATAGATCGTCAAAGCACTATCGCGGGTATTACTAACCAGACCTGTCACTCGGCAATTTCGTGTCATCAATCTTCGATTTAAATGCTACAAGCGAAGGCTCTCAGCGAGCGCCGGTGACGAGTAATCTATAAGTACTAATAGTTTAGTTAGAGGAAAGTTGATGGGTTTCTCTGTTAGGGTATTTCATACTGAAAAACAAATGAAATTCCAACTACCCTTGAAAGTTAAGGTGGTTCGATTGCCATACAAAGCGTTATTTGACATTCACAGGCTAACAGCGTGATATTTTAAGAAACTTATGTAACAAACTTTCATCAATTGGCTTCCCATTTGCGCCAAATTCCCCCTTTCCTAGAATAAACTTGTATAAACTAGATTAATTTGAGAAAAATAGTTTTCCCAAAATATCACGTGACAAACCAATTTCTCAAATTAATCTAGTTTATACAAGTTTATTCTAGGAAAGGGGGAATTTGGCGCAAATGGGAAGCCAATTTATGAAAATTTGTTACATAAGTTTCTTAAAATATCACGCCGTTAGCCTACGAATGTCAAATAACATTTTGTATGGCAATCGAACCACCTTAAGGACGCTAGAGCCTAATGTGTTTTTGCCTTTGACGTACATTTCGATTCCGATAGTAGGTAGATATATTATGTGATTTATGGGCCAGAGAGATAACAAGTTACAACCTAAATTATGTGAATGACCTATTTAATGCAAACTTAAGAACTATAAGTTCTATGTAAAAATTGGCCTAATAATGAGGTAACAAAAATGAAAAAAAAGTTTCTTTGCCGCTTAAAAATAAAACTAAGTAATACATTTTATTCCTATCTTTATTAGCTACCTACAGCGTTCTTAAGTGCATTACTGGGCGCATCTGGAAGCGTGCGTGTATAACAAATTTCAACCTAAATTATGTGAATGACCTATTTAATGCAAACTTAAGAACTATAACTTCTATTTAAAAATTTCGCTTGTTTATTAAGTAGGTATTTTTCATTACCGACTTAAGTATGAATGCAAGCTTTCTTGGCAAAAAAATGACAAAAATGTTTAACGTGTTGAAAAAGCCGTTAGCAACCGTAAATAGGTGGATTGCAAAAAAAATGTACATAATTAAAGGCCTTAAGGTGGTTCGATTGCCATACAAAGCGTTATTTGACATTCGCAGGCTAACGGCGTGATATTTTAAGAAACTCATGTAACAAACTTTCATCAATTGGCTTCCCATTTGCGCCAAATTCCCCCTTGCCTAGAATAAACGTGTATAAACTAGATTAATTTGAGAAAAATAGTTTTCCCAAAATATCACGTGACAAACCAATTTCTCAAATTAATCTAGTTTATACAAGTTTATTCTAGGAAAGGGGGAATTTGGCGCAAATGGGAAGCCAATTTATGAAAGTTTGTGACATAAGTTTCTTAAAATATCACGCCGTTAGCCTACGAATGTCAAATAACGTTTTGTATGGCAATCGAACCACCTTAATCTAATCTGCGGAACCCGGGCTCCTTTAGGGCACAACCGGGAATAACGCTAGGAGGATGATGAATCTAATATATGCTCTAACTTTTTCCATTATGTCACGAAAGTTAAAAATATATGGGTAATTGCCGTTCTTCTTCTATCTTCTTATTTAAGAGCTAGGCTCTTGTCGGTGGAGTAATTTCCAACTTGTTCTACATTCTGCCTTTCTTTTTATTTCTCTGTACGATGAAGCGTTTATTTTCTCTCTATATAATTGCCGTTACAATATGGAAAAAAGTTAAAGCGTCGATTAGATTAAGGCTCTTAACTATGTAATTTTTTTTTGCAATCCACCCAAATATGTATTCTGATATATAGACTAGCTATTCAATTACTTCTAATGTTAAGGAACCATTAGCATTTAACGCTCCCTAAAGAATTGTATAGGTATCTGAGTGTTTTGTGTACCTACACAAACACATTGTATTGGAAAGGCAATCTCCCATTTCACAGCTGCAGTTGAGGCGATTTTATAAGACGTTACGAATACTTTAGATTGGTAGAACTTATTTGTTATACATACGTGTACTTTGCACTTATTGTGCTAGTAATCAAGTTTTCTATGTAAATTAACACCCACGGAACGGTAAGGAGTTTTTGCATACTGCGAAATACATTAAAAGGAAGTTGCATAAGCTGACAGCTAGACGTAGGTATTATTTAAATTTCACAAATAAGATAGCGGATAAACAAACAAATTTAATTAATTTTTGTGTCGTAATAATACTAAAAAAAATGACGTGTCCTATTTAAATCCGGATAACCGCATGCACTTTAGGTTTTAGCTCTTGTTTTTGTTTTAGTACCAGCACAGTTGAGGAAAAAGGAAACATTTCGTAAGAAGAAACGTTCGTCGTTATTTCGCAATTTCTTATAAAGTTCTTCCGTAACGTCAAGGATTACCCGGGACCGGCCTGAGAATCGCCTTAATGATGTCAAAAGCCAACATAATGTGGCGTCCTTAAACGGGTCTCTCGGTTCGTTACTGTCGCGCGACGCCGGACGCCGGGACGTCTCACTGCCTGCGCGCGCGCTGCACCGCATTAACATCACTTAAGGGCACCTCCATTATGCGAAAACAGAATATTCACCAACCAGCAGACAAACTTTTTACTGCGAAACTGTGCTCGTAACCGCTTCTCTCGGAAACGCGTGGCATTATAAAAATAACGTTATGCACAATAAAAAGTTTCATAAAGGAAATAATAATTCACCGTGTCCTCTCGCAACAGTCACGGTAGGTAATAAAAGTTTTTTTTTATTGGTCCAATCGGTGAAGATCGGGTAACTGGGGCGGCCTCGGGGCAACCTCGCACCAAATATTTGTTCGTATAGAAATTTCGTATTGGAAATATGCTAGTTCGTAGCGGAGACATGATGACGTGACCGCGGACGAGATTTGACGACCGATATGGCAGGAATTAATGTTAGCGTTGATCTCAGAGGCCACACTTACCAGAAAACGGCAATCAGGCGACCTCGGTCGATCTTTATCTTGGCACGCGGCTAGAAGCAATAATGATAGTGTCTCCATTTTGTATTGACTGTCTAATAATTTAAATCATAATTAAACATCCTGAATAAGGTACACGTCAATCAACCTCCTCGTGTTCCGTACCGAAATTGTCAAATCAGATCGCCTCTGTATCTGTTTGTTACAGCCGGGTTTTACATTTAACGACACTGCTTCACATCATCATCAAAATCATTTGTATTTGACTCTTTCAAATAAAACATCAATCCTATTTTGTTTTTCTTACGCTTAAATTACATGGTTAGCATATTACGTACACTTAAGATGCACAAATAGATATCTTATTTTATTGTGATGGGACTGATGTGCCTAAGTAGGTCAGCGTAAGTTTTTATAAAAGCTGAATGAACGTAAAGCAATTGATTCAGCTGCACGCGCGTCGGTCCATTACCATACCTTATAATTAGACGATATCAGTTCGATGCGATAGCAAGGCGGCCTCTTGCGAAACTTGCCTATAGCTTCTAAGGGACCATATCGAACTCACGCAAACTTTAGAAGGGCATACAACATCATTTTCTGACACGATTTAAACCCTTATAAATGGCAAAATAAGTGCGAGATTCTTGTGTACTCTAATTTTGCTTAGACTGTTCCTTAGTCGATGTCGTAGCTGGACTATAGTGGAGGTTGAATAGGCGAGTGCATTTATTTCGTTGTTACAATTCCGACTTTGCCTACCTATAAATAAATCTTATTTTGGCATAGCAAGGTTGACGATATACGTCGCTTTGTAAGATGGCGGGGCACGCATTAAGTGGAATCAGGATGCTGTAACAGTCCGGACGCGGCTCTAATTACCACCGCCACTCAATATTGCAAAATGACCGAAGCCTATTCTCGCCCGTACCCTTCGGCTATTACACCCGATCTATTGTTACACAAAACACATTTAAAACGCTGAATGGTGTCTCGTAATGACCTGGGAGTGCCGCTACTACGACCGCGCCTAATATGCAAACAATAAACAATTTAAAGCTTATCCTGACGATCGACAATTACTAATTAATCTCTAACACAATCCCAATTAATAGCTGTTATGAAAGGTTTAATTGCTCCGTATTACGAGGAGGAGCCATAAATTTTACGAATGACAGCTATAAATGAACAACTCGAATTAAGTCGTTATAATCAAATTATTTGTAATGGTTAAATTAAGTTTTTATTAAATGTTTTATCGGAGCGATATATATTCAAATCAGCAAGACTTTAGGTACATTAATTCTGCCCACTCCCTCCTATAGACGTTAAACGATTGTTTGAAATAACTGCCTACGGATTATATAAGCTTACCTACATATTTTCAAGCGATCAATTACATACACGTTTACGCATATAGATACAGAAAATTGGCATCCATTCGACATGTTACACAGTTGTTAGTTCATCATCATCATCATCATCATCATCATATCAGCCGAAAGACGACCACTGCTGGACATAGGCCTCCCCCAAAGAGTTAGTTATTTACATTTATATTTTCGCTTCCATCTGACACAATTTTCCCAATGAAGCCGTTTCAATATTTACCCAGAGATTATTTACAACTTAATGCTGTTTTTAATGAGTCCCTAATTTTGGCGGGCAAGTCGAAATTACGAGGAAAGGCAACATAATTGAGGTTCGCGGAACTGATGTGTCGATCGACGAGCGAGGTCGCGCCGTAACCCCGCTGTCCGATTATGTTTTAATCTCGATTTTACATTCGACATAATCTGACAATTACTTTTAAAGCATGAGGTATTATAAATACCTACTATATATTTTTAACTACATTTTAATTTGTATGACGTCAAAATACTTTACGGAACAACTGTTATTGCATCTAGCAGCAAAAGCAGCAGCAAAAGCTATAGCAGCTAAAGTTGTTTATTTACCTAAAACAGTCAGCTAAATACTGCCTTAATCCTACACCTGTCTGTGTGATTGACAGTACAAGTTCAATAAATATTTTATGTAAATTACGTATATACTATAAGGGCCCGGCCACATGTTGGCGGTGCGGCGCCGCAGAAACCCGCGTTTTCTACGGGTCTGGCCACATGTCTGCGGTGCGGCGCCGCCGCCGCAAGATATTGCGGTGCGGCGCCGCGGAAACACGCTTTTAGTACTGGGAAACGCGGGTTGCGCCGCACCGCAGACATGTGGCCGGGCCCTAAGAGTATTTAGTAACTTTTTTTACTCCTGTACCGTTATCTGTCATTTATATAGGCTGTAGCTCAAATACAATGACACCACTAATAAGTCGTCGAAAAACTCTATGCTCTATGGCCCAAAAACGAACTGTTCAGCGTACTTTTTTGGTTCATACATTTTTTTTTATGAAAACTGTTTAACTTTTTAACTGTTTAATTTTTTTTTAAATCGGCCGCTATATTACAGTGGTGCCAACTTCATAAACAAATATTTCGAAATAAAAGTATTTATTTACGATTTAACATTTGTATATTATAAATCATTGACTACAATAATAATAAATTATCATCTATTGTGTGTTAAATTACATGTTTTATAAATTCTTGGTATTATTTATAAAAATAAACAATTCGAATTCGGTCCGGATTCGGTTTGGTTCGGATGGCAAGTGCAAACAAATTAAAAACAAAACAAACCATAAAAAGAGCTGTCACATTTCCGATTTCCCTCCAAAATACAGTTCAAAATGAAAAGACGAAAGATGATAAACTTTAGTCCTAAACTATTAAGATTTTATTCGTGTTTGTGAAGACAAAAGTGTACGTTCCTTTTAAAATAATCGAATAAATTAATAGCTGCACTCCTGAAGAAATTGTGTCAGTAGCAAAAGTACGAATAGAAATCTTGCTGCCTGAAAAGTTTAACTATTCTGTAGTCTGCTATTTATTTTAAATTTTGTCGTAGAAAAAGTATTGTATGCAACGGTGTATAACTGGTCTAAAAACGCTCGTGGCGTCTTTAATTGCGATGCTCGCCAAGGCTCGCATCGCAACCAACGCCACTCGCGTTTTAAGACCCTTCTTACACAACAGTTGCATAAAATACTATTATATTACTTATTCTGTGACTTTATGCTACGCTACCCTGATGTGGTCATCGGTCGCGAATTACAAAAAGCCAATTATATTAATGGATAAATTCTAATTATCAATGGAAAAAGTTACGAAATCACATGAGTACCTAGTTTTTACCAACCTATAAAAATTTACAAACATCAGAATACTACAATACAAACGACCTTGGTGGGAATTGGGAGCGTGGAGAAGATGGAGGTGCGAACGCAGTGCGTCAATTTTTAGAAATTTTAAGAAATGTATGCCCAATTGCTAGTCTTTACCTCGTCCGCAAAGCGTCCATGTCTGACGCCTCTTTGCTTTGACTTGCATCTTAGATTAACCGTTGTGTGTTAGCGTTTGTGTATAGATATTTATTTCAATACTCCAATTTTATAAATTTGCCCTGCTTAACGTATTTCTTTATTTTGATTATCTTAATCGAAAGCTACGATTGATCAGTTACGATGCAGAGCTACGTTAAGAATACAAAATGCAACTGTCGGCCTCCTGATTTAATGCGTTACAGAGGCATCATTATATCGAATGTAATGGCGAGAAACAAGATCAGCCTGGTAAGGGCAGACACGAGCGAGCCCGAAGCTCCTCCAAAAACGCAATTTAAAAAACTACATTTACCCGAAGAGCGACTGGACGACTTCGGCCGATATTAATATCGGCGTCAGCATCATTAAGGAATTCCTTTTATTGCAACTTTAAATAAGTCCGTCCGCCGATCGCCTTTATTAAACAGGCTACCTTTCTCCAAGGTTTTGCAACGTCGCCCTTCTTTTAAAGCGGTTTTTAATGTACGACGACGCAATTTACTCGCTGTGCGCCAACAAAAGAAATCCTTATCAATTTTGTGGTAATTTTTAACGCAGTTTTTACTTAATAATCACTTAATCTGCGGCGATTTGGGTAATTTATTGGAAGGTTTATGGGCGATCGGCTCATCGGCAAACACGACCCGCCAATAATGAGCTCGCGTTTAACGCATCTTTATAATTGGGGAATCTCTGGTTATTAGGATGATTTAAATTCACCCCGTATCATATTCCTGTTATAATCGCAATCATGCGTCGTCTCAAAAAGGTAATCATATAAAAAAAAGCTTATTTACATTATTAGTCAACATTTTAAGTGTCATGCATGCATACTGGTGTAACCCGAGCAGCGCCTACTGGTGTCCGCGGACGGACGGACAAAGCGAACAATGTTTTGTTTGTTTGTTTTTTTACAAAAACAACTCGACACGAAGGCACCCGCATAAATCATTGAATCTCCAACGTAATCATTATATAGATACGGCCACGCTTAGTGAGATAATTTATTTAAAGTATAGTACAATATAGATAAAACAATACAAAAGAATAGATGCTTTCATCTTATTTTATAAATAAAGTAAACAGAAATCAACCACTGGGGGCTGAAAACACAGTGAAAACTAACGCAGCCAGCAGGCAAACAAATGTATATTTTTTGAAAATTAAAGATTTATTATAAATCGGATTTATAATGTTATCGAACGACAAGTTGACAAGGTTACCTATTAATAATATCATCGACGGTTATTTACCTACGCATATTGATAAATACATGTCGATGCTACATTTATTTTTATCGAGTGATATTATGTCAATAAACATTTCGGCCTGATTCATATTTTATTAAAATTAAAAGTATTTTTTTATATATTTTTGTACATCAGATTTATAAACTTGATCATGCAATTGTTCGTAACATATTTATTGGTCGATAAATATAACTGATGTGCCAATCATGACCTAGATGTAAATATATATGCAGAATATAGCAATGCCTTCCTAAAGTGTGTAATAATTACACAGTAATTCGTTCATTAGTCATTACTTTCAATGTCAGACCTGAAAACAGTAAGTTGTCGATAATTTAAATAATTAGCAGACATCGAAATTTAAAGGGCAAAATTTTCTGACAGGTAGGGAGTTCCTATATCGATAAACTCAATAATCGTTTCGTTATGCTTTTCGTTTAATAGTAAAGGATTATTGAACCTGCAGTAACGGACTCGAAAAAAACTTGATAGACGTTTTACGATCCAACGTTTTGTCAGATAAGAGTGTTACTAATATCATTCAAATTATTGACGATGGTGTGATGAGTTTTTCATTTAAGTCGTTGATAAATGTAACGTGAAAATAAAGGCTTATCCATACTACGCTATGAACGTCGTCACTAAGGGCCGACTATGCCCATATCACGAGCGCCCCCGACTCGTGCTTTATCAAATTAGCTGGTCGTTGGCGTAGCCGCTGTGGCTTGCCGCATTTGTCACGGCAGCCTCAACAATTCATATCTCATAACGTTGACATAATTAATTCTGCACCGCGGAATTTGAGTAAAGTCTCACATAAATTATGAGAAGAAGATTTGTGAGCTCCACGAGCCACGACTGATTAACAATGTTCACTAAGGCCGCGTTTGGTACGCATAAACGTGGCCTAAGGAACACAGTTTTCCTTCATGTTTTATATTAGTTGTACGAGAATTTAAAATGTAGGAAGCGCTTTTCTCGGGGCGTTTCTTGTGCGTAACTATATTGATCACTTGATTGAATGGGAAACTAAGCAATAATTCCTACCAGACGTCACTTACACCAATTGGACGACCGGCATGTTAACATCACTTATTCATAGGCTTGTAGCTCGTAGGTAATGCATAAATTAAACCCGTCCGTGCATTAACTAATAAAGCTTCGGGACGGTTACATTACGGAACGACTGGCGCAAACTCGCAACATAGCATTACGCAAAACGACCAAAATTGTATGAAAATTCAACGTCGATTATTCCGCTCGCGTCACGAAACAAGTGCAGGTTTCGGCTCTAAAATTACGTCGGAACCAAACTGGAGCCCGATTATGTAAGCGAATGCAATAATTCTCGGTCACTCCGCAGATAAAAATGTTCCATACAACCAAGGTCCGTCGAAAACGCTGCCCTGCTCCAATTTATCAAGCGAACACGCAAATTACCTCACTACTTTATACGTCGAGGGCTTCATTATTTTACGTAAAAGTGAAAAAATTCCGCGCACCGCACTTAATGTCAGGCGTGCTCAGTAATTAATTGAGGCCTCCCAAGCAATAATTCGGGCAATAAATGTGAATGCTGAGCTTCCCACGAGGTGGCTCGTGAAGCGGGACATTTCGGGAATTTCAGACTTGGCGAGAACCTCCCGGGTGGCATCCTCGTCACTTGCAAACCAGTAATGCTTCCTCCGAGCGTTTCTGCAACACATACCAAGTAAACCTTAACAAAGTTCCCGAAGAACTATGACAGTTGACGTGACCCAGCAATGGGAACTATTTTGTTAAGTTTTGTGAAGCTTATGTGGGAAGGCAACGCATTTGCCGATGTATTTGAAGCCGAAAGGAAAGGAAGGATTAGTGATGGTAATTCCTTCCTGGTGTCACTGCAAGAAATCGATATCATTAAACTCATTAACCAACTTGTGTTAACCTTATACATATTACTTTAATAAATTATTATAACTGATTAAACATTTGGAACAGACGTTAATGTAAAGAGTATCGCGGTTCAGGAACCTTCGGTCGCAGCCAATCGTTCATATTTTAACGTGCTTCATACATCGGCGCGCTTGTCACTACGAGTTATGGTGCGATTGGGAATGAATTACCCAAAACTTTGCGCTGCGGGTCCGCGTGTCAGGCAGACAGATTGCTCTTTAATACAGCCGCCCAGGGCAAGAACGCAGTAACAATGCACGGGATTCTTGTATTCTTACTGTATTTAGATTTAGGGTGGCAGAATGCGAAATCGCATTTACCAAGTAGGTACAGGTGGGCAACTATTGAAGGTATGCATTTCTGACGTAGCGTTTTTTGGGGGCAAAAATCACGATTCTCTTAATTAATGCAAATATCAAGCGAAGAGACGACAATAGTATTTTTCACAATCGTGTTATAATAGAGAGCTTTTTAGTCGAGTACCGTGTTTAGGCCACGAAGCTTGCTGAGTGGCCTAAGTAAGGTACGAGATTAAAAAGCTTGATTATAACACTATTGTGAACAATACTTTTTGTACGAGTTCATTAAAATTAATTTTCTACGAGTCAACTGAAGTAATTAAACAAACTCGATACTGTTGAAACGAAGTGCAGCTCATCGCTCGTACGCTTGTTGATATCTTAAAAGACATCAACGAGCGTACGACATCAAAGCGATTCTATTGGTCCAATTCTTTACAGTTCAGTAAAGCAGCCACGTGATTGGTCGAATTTATTTTAGTTTTCTGGAGCGTATCGAAAAGTAGTTATTTCGATTGTTTCGACAGTAACATGGACTACAACTATGAAAAGAGTGACGTTGCAGTATTCTCTATGAAATCTTAATACACATATTTTAATCGTCGAGTACAAAAAATGTTTTACGTAATGTTTTAAGCTTGAGAAACATCTTACACGTCACGGGGCTCTGTGGCAATATTAAAACAAATTTTTCAGGTCAAAATCTAAAATTTTGTTTATATTCCTTCAAAAGTAACCAAAGACATCCTCTGAGTCTTGTCTATCATTTTGTTTAGATCTGATCAGGTGTGTAAACTTACATTTTAATAAACCTGACACAATAAAAGCGGAACATCCGAGTCGCTGTAAAAAATACACATTTGGAAATGGGAAAATTCATGAAAAACGCTATAGGCCAGTCCGTAGAGGTTCCAAGCACCCTGGGGTACGTTGCAAGTGGTGGTGTAGAAGATTTTTTTTTAAATATTGTTGACATCGATACAACCGATCAAATATCAAAAATAGTTACACGAGATATCTTGGGACAACTTTTGGCAGCCACAAATCCTCGAAATTTTGAGACTTTTTTTGGTTTATCACTCGTAGCTTCTATACGGTGCATCCTAGCGAAAAGTTACACATTAGGAAATTAAAGAACATGAAATTATGCGTCTAATTAGTACCAATACATACTAATTCGGTTCAGCGACATAGTAGAAACCCATGGTCGAAAATTAGGCTTTCCTCAACTTTGTTAGTTATGGTTTTTAGGCTTCTGCGTTTCAATTTTGAATTTAACTATATGTTTTAGCTCCTCAATTGTAGGAATTTACAGAATCGACAGTCATTTCAGCATTAGTATCATCATATAAGAGTCGAATCAATAATCGAAGAGCTGGCAGTTTTCTCGTGCAACGCATCAGCATTGCAGTCCAACGAAGAAATACTGCCAGCATACTCGGTACAATGCCTAGAGGGCCTTTTTAGGGTTCCGTAGCCAAAATGGCAAAAACGGAACCCTTATAGTTTCGTCATGACTGCCCGTCAATCCGTCTGTCCGTATGTCACCGGCATTTTACTCGAAAACTATAAGGTGTATTGGTGTATTTTATTAGCCGCTACGTAATTCTAAAATCGAATGACAAAAAAAATATTCTTTTAGAGGTGCACTCCATACATATAACTGCAAGTCAAAAAAAATAAAAACATCGTATGTCCACGTGTGGCACATTAATCGATAGGTCTTTTAAAATAAATATAAGGTTTCTCAGCAAGTTTTTCGATTAAGTGAAAATAGTCGGAGATAATCGCCTACGTCTGTCAGTAGAGGTTCAAAGCACGGGGTACTTTGCAAAAGGTGGTGTAGAAGATTTTATTTTTTATGTCATGTCATGTAATATGGATACAACCGAGCAAATATCAAAAATAGTTACACGAAATACCTCGTGACAACTTTTGGCAGCTACACATCCTGGAAATTTAGTGACTTTCGGGGCGATTATCTCCGACCATTTTCACTTAAGGCGCTGTATGCAGCTGCGCATCGAAAAAGTGCCTTTTCCAAACCGATTATTAGTATACTTGTGCTAGAGATCCAAATTTTTGATATGTATATCTTCAGTTCATTGGCTATGTTCGTACTTCGTAAAATCACGATTGCTTACAAAAACCTCGATAGATTTTGCCTTTCAAAACAGTGCTTTTTTACCACCAAACTCGAAATATCTCAAAAGTTATTTGGAATATTACAATGAAATTTGTTATGATAGGTAGCTTTTTGGTAGATCTATCTACCGGCTTCTTAGAATTTCAATATGTTTGATAATTCAATACATTTGGTCATTTGTCTGAAAAACCAGGTGTCCGCGTCATGCATGCGCGGTGGCGAGTACAATTTAGTACGCCCGTGGCCACTGCCGACGACGGACCTGTGAATGTTTACCTGGCACGCAAATACGCCTTTTTGCAGCAATTATTTCGAGTTATCAAGGTAAATAAAAATATATAAAGGAATAGGAAACGCTAATACATGCTGGAGAACACATTCGAAATGATAGAATAACAAATATAAGGTATGCGATATTTACTACATTAAAGCGTTTCTACATCCGCACCTAAAACGTATTAATAGGTAGCTGGAGCATATTGACAAGATGTCAATAAAAATCTTCAGTTATCCTGAATACGTATTTAGAACTGTTAGGTAGTAAGTAGTCGGGTGTAAATCGGATTCGGACACGAGCACATGGTTGGGGGGGTAATGGTACCAATTATGGACTGTACGAATAATAGATTTATTTATTCATACAGAAATATATCAAAAGCATTTAGGGCTATTGCGCCGGATAGCGACTACCTAGACTAAAGTCCTAAACGAGTTGGTGAACTGAAGTATATTTACTTGCTGTTTAGTAGATTCTATTAAAAACGAGTGCGGAAAAAGACCCTGCCACTCCACCAGCAGCAGGCCACGGCCCTTCCTCATCTTCGTCATAGACATACATGCATACATACGCTACGGCACATCTTTTCGTCCAATACTCCGCAGTGTCTCAAGACGAGAGTCTTTGACCAGTGTGTGTTGCCAGTGATGACATATGGAACGGAAACGTGGTCGCTTACTATAGGCCTCATAAGAAGGCTCAAAGTCACTCAAAGGGCGATGGAGATGGCTATGCTGGGAGTTTCTCTGCGCGATCGCATCAGAAATGAGGCTATCCGCAGCAGAATCACGGTAACCGATATAGCCCTCCGAATCGCTAAACTTAAGTATCAGTGGGCGGGGTACATTGCACGTAGAACTGATGGCCGTTGGGGCGGAAAGGTTCTCGAGTGGCAACCACGTACCGGAAGGCGCAGCGTGGTTAGGCCCCCCACAAGGTGGACTAATGACCTGGTAAAGGTCGCGGGAGTCCGCTGGATGCGGGTGGCGCAGGACCGGCTATTGTGGCACTCTTTGGGGGAGGCCTATGTCCAGCAGTGGACGTCTTTCGGCTGATATGATGATACATACGCTCGAAAAATATAAACTTCCTTCTGAGGCAGTCGGGTACAAAGTACTACAGGGTGTTCCCCTATACAGCTGCAAAACTTTGCCAGCTGTTTGTGCACATGATACCCATCACAAAACACTAAAGTATGCCGTTTCACATCTCGAACTCACTCTGCCACCGCTGTTTCTCCAAATAACTACCAAGAAAGCCTCCCCCGCCACGCCCCTTAAAAAATAAGCCCACTAAAGCAAATAAATGTGACGTTATCTAAGTGAACATACCTTTTGTCGGTATGGAGTTATTGATATGACTCACTCACTCACTCACTCATCAACGCACAGCCGAAACTACTAAGACTAGAGAGTTGAAATTTACACCAGAACTACCTTTTACAACGTAGGCAACGCTAAGAAGGATTTTTGGAAATTCCACCCCTAAAGGGGGTAAATAGGGGTGCAAAGTTTGTATGGGGGAAACTTTATTTTTAGAGCTAGAGACTTAAATTTTTGCATAAAGATTACTTATTAGAATACAAATTAAGTACTTTCAATTCAATTACATTTATTTTGTTAAACATAGGTTACAACTTTTACAAGTATTGTTTGTATACAAAATATAAGACTTCTGTGCATTACCCACAATGTAGGTTTACAAAATATTTCAGCCAGCTAATATATTTATAAAAATTAAAAAAAAAATGTCAATACAGTGATTGGTGTTAAATACTTCAAATACATGTTAAAAACTCTCAAAAAATACTATAACTAAAGAATATTATAACTAAGGAATGTCTGGAATGGAATCATGTTATGTCGTAGGGTCGTTTAAGTAATCTTTAATGGTATAATAACACTTTTCAATCAAATATTGATCTATTGATTGAAATGATTGATCCAATAATGTCATGGAAAGATCACATAGATACATTATACAGTAAGTTAGCAAGAGGGATCTATGCTCTAAGACAGTTAAGACCACTTGTGTCAGAAAGTTGCTTAAAAGAGCTGTATTATGCGTACATATACTCTCAACTTTCATACGGGATAATGCTTTGGGGCAACAGTACGGATTATGAGCGCATCCTAAAGATCCAGAAACGTGCAATTAGAGTACTTCCCTATGCAAAGGACAGATACACGTGTCGCGATCATTTAAGAAAACTTAGTATCTTAACATCAGTTTCAACTTATATATTGGAAGTTTTGATGTATGTTAAACGTTATCCAAATGAATTTCAAAGGAGAGGTGAAAATAGTTCGAGATCAATGAGAAATGCGAATAACTTAAAAAGAAGCGGGTTGTGTCCGAGATACAACCGTTAATTAAGTTTAAGTGGATACTTATTTGTTGGTTGTCCCCGTAAAATATATATCTGCATTAATTCACTAAAATCTGTATAAGCACAGATAAATCGGTATATATAGCAACATTGACTGACGTAGCTCATTTGACTCGCGAGGCATTGAAAATGGCGGTCATTTCAGCATAGTTTTCATGCCCGTCACATAAACTAAATAACATTTTGTGATTAACAACTAATAGCAAATAAAGAAGAATTAAAACATGTAACAAACAATTATTTGAAATCAGATTAGGCTTCTCTACAAAAAGTTAATCCGGAAGTTACGTGATACATTTTGAACTGTACCCCTATACAAGAACGCGAGCAAAGAAGTATCCACTTCAAAACAACCTCGCCTAGACTTAGAATAGGCACAAAACTTCCGAAGTTAATAGGACAAATACTTTTTAACCGGCTACCTTCAAACCTTAAAACCATAACGAACGACAACTCTTTTCGCTTCCATGTAAAACAACTATTGCTTGAAAAAACACTGTATAGTTTACAAGAATTTCTTTCAAATTACTAAATAACAAGATCTTAAAAGCTTGACGTTAATATTTGTATTATGTTTTCTTTCTCTATTTTATGTAATAGCATTATGCTATGAGTATGAGTATTATTAAACTATTTACAAATAATAACAATTCTGTACACAACTGTACACGTCTATTGTATTTTATAGTAACTGACAAGTTATAATTTTAACACATTTTTATCTGTATATTCATTGTACTATGATTTCAATTGTAAAATTATGATAATAAACAAATCTGAATCTGAATCTGAAGTCAATTGTCTTTTAAATTTATTAATATCCAGTGTTTAATTCGGTCTGGAATTTTATTGAAAATGTTTGGTGCCATTCCCAAGATTCCGCCTCTGATTAGCGCTGTGTTGTTGCTACCCTGCAAAGTTTTCAATTTTTGTTTGTATTGTTTACGTGTCGGAAATCTGCGGCCTTCTGAAACGTAACTGAACATGCTTGGATTGGTCTTGACAAAAATACCTACTTCTAGGATATACAGTTCTTCTAGTTTGTATGGAGAGCAAGACATTTTTAAAGTAAGGGATTTGTAACTTCGGTTTTAGACTATTTACTTAAAGACTAGGTACAGTCAGCGTCATATAGTTAGTAGCAGCCAAAGTAGCCAAATATATCGTAACACATCCTTACACCTATAGTAACAAAGACGTGTTGCGATATATTTGGTTACCTAGGCTGCTACTAACTATCTGATGCTGACTGTACAAAACTAATTTTAATGTTTTTTTTTATTAAACAAACATTTAAATTTCTTAAACAAACATTTAGACGATAACATGTTTTACGTGGACGAAGTCGCGGGCAACAGCTAGTTTATATATATATATATTTATTTAAGCTTTATTTATTCCATATTGTTTGTGTTAGTACATATTTACTAAATCTAAAAGATTTATGCCATTTTTTCTTTCTTATATGGACCCCATTCGGGTAAAAGCCATATATCGCCAGATATTAGGAGAAAAGAAGGGCACTGGAAGCAACAAACTGGTCAGGGCCGAAAGGCAAAAGAAGAAAAGGTAGACGACGAAGACGTTGGACCAATGACATAACTGAGGTCGCCGGACCTAGCTGGATGCAGTTGGCTAAAGACCGAACAAAATGGCATGAGATCGAGGAGGCTTTTACCTAAATTTACATTTGCTTTAAAAAATTCAATATAAATCAAACAAAAAAAGACAATTAAAGCTTAATTTATATTTATATAATTACTTCCGGTTGGAAAATTTGTTGGATTCTTGTGTAAAGCATCTTAGAATAACGATTAAAAATGAAATATACAAAAAAACGCTATTATAAATTAATGATTTTTGAAACCGTATTTTGCCTGGAGTATAGAGCCAAGTATAAGCCTAATCTTGTTGGCTTGTTGAGAGTATCAAGGTCCATCGCGGTGTGGCCGCTGGTCGAGGTAGCATGGTAGGCAGCACGCGCCGCGCGAGCGCAGTGACATAACACTTTTAGGTATTTAAGAGACAAATTGAATTTGTTATTTTTATATGATGTTTGGTCAAATTACATTTTTTAATAGACATAGTCATGTACTGAAGAACTTGCTGGTCTTAAAATAACCACCCTGTATAATAAAATGCTCTTCTGACTAACAGTGGTCTAATTATCCAGATTTTGATCAGTCAGTCATACTTATGTAACAAAGGTAATAATTATGGTAATAATACTCCTTGCATTTCATTAAATTGTCAAAAGGGCCTCTACGTGTTGGCTCCGTTGGTACTTTGTAGGTACCTAGCCCCACGCATGACTCCCAAAGGTCCGGGACATCATTGTCCCGTGAGCGGGAAAGACATACATGGTAATAATATAATTTGCCAGGAGATAAATAGATGAACATAGCTATTTGTTTATTATTTTTGATGGTTTCTTAAGCGGGTGTTAACCGGCGCTATAACTTTACCTATAGAAGTAATCGATTTTATTTCGGTTTAAAAAACCTGTAATATATTAGTACAATCCATAATTGGTGACGTTCACCCTTAGGAAGTGAAGATGTACTATTATTTTATCAGTTCTACGTATTTGGAAAACGGAAGCACCCACATAGGAACTGGGAAAACGATAGGTGGATTGATGATGAAGAAATCTGTACTAACATATCTTTGGAAAGTAAGTGTCCATAATTGATGTCATCATACTACGATGTACTTAAGAACTGTAACTACCTATTATTCCTTATTTTCTTAAAAAAAATAGATTTAAATAAATAAATAAACAATAAATATTTGGGAACAATCTTACACAAATCAACCAAGATTTGAAAAATAAAACAATTATTCAAGAAGACAAACATTTGATCGTATGATCCGCAAAAACGAGCCGAATACGGATGCCAACAGAATAAGGCCGTTAGCGGGGTGCGCGGGACGCGCGTCTCCCGCTCCGTCTGCCTCACCTCCGCAAATACCTAAATATCGTCTAATAAGAGCGCCTTAATCGTAAAACTTGCTGGGAAACCTTATATTTATTTTAAAAGACCTATCGATTGATGTGCAAAACGTGGACATACGATGTTTTTCTGTTTTATGACTTGCAGTTATATGTATGGAGTGCACCTCTAAAAGAATATTTTTTTTGTCATTTCATTTTAGAATTATGTAGCGGCTAATAAAATACACCTATCCTCTAAATTTTATTCAAATACACTTTATAGTTTTCGAGTAAAATGCCTGTGACATACGGACAGACGGATTGACGGGCATTCATGAAGAAACTATAAGGGTTCCGTTTATGCCATTTTGGCTACGGAACCCTAAAAAGGCCCTCTAGGCAGTGTACCGGGTATGCTGGCGGTATTTCCTCACTGAACTGCAATGCTGATGCGTTGCACGAGAAAACTGCCAGCTCTTCGATTACCAGTTATGATGATACTAATGCTGAAATTACTGTTGATTCTGTAAATTCCTACAATTGAGGAGCTAAAACCTATAGTTAAATTCAAAATTGAAACGCAGAAGCTTAAAAACGACTATCTTGAAATAACTTACAAACTTGAGGAAAGCCTTGTTTTCGACCATGGTTTTCTACTATGTCGCTGAACTGAATTAATATGTATTGGTACTCATTAGACGCATAATTTCATGTTATTTAATTCCCTAGTGTGTAACTTTTCGCTAGGATGCACCGTATAGAAGCTACGAGTGAGAAACCAAAAAAAGTCCCAGATTTGTGGCTACCAAAAGTTGTCCCAAGATATCTCGTGTAACCATTTTTGATATTTGCTCGGTTGTATCAATGTAAACAATATTAAAAAACAAAATCTTCTACACCACCTTTTGCAACAAAGATATACTCTACGGACTGGCCTACAATGAAAATGCTTCGAATTATCCCACGTGGCAAGGTAGATATTCGTCGTATAGGTAGGGTTTATCTTCATAAATAATTGCCAAGTCTTTAGAACACGTACAAAAATGTTTAGTGTTTATCACTTACTTTTTTCGAACGAGCGAGCGAAGCGAACGAAGTTCTATGCTTCAACTTGCGTGCGCAGAAAATCGTTTGTCCGGCGTCCGGTGTGGTGTCTGCCCCGGTGCCCTACTGTTCTCCTCTACAGGTCGCATTTCTCAACCGATTCTCGTGAATTTTTGTGAATAGGTTCGTTAATATTTTCGTTATTTTATTTTTAATAACAGGCTTACTTCATTAGAGATGATTTTCGAGATCAAAAGTGTCATAAAATATATTCTTCTCCGGGATGTAAACTATCTTTAATAGAAATAAGCACAGTTGGCTAATAAATTATATACAACCAAAAAACATGCGGTTTGCATGCATGTTCTACCTACAGTATCTTCCTCTCCTGCACGATGTGATACCTTTCGTACATCGAAGCTTTTCTGTCTCATAGTATAATTACAGTTTTTTTTTAGCAGAAAGGACAAATTACAAAAACCACACAGGAACTGTTGTAATATGGAGAGCAGTACAGTGACTGTTTAATTGATTACCCTTCGCCCTCGCCTTGAGATGAATTAAAAGGCAATAAATTGTTACTATCACTTTATGTCTTGTGCAATTTTCTCGAGGTTTTGGGTGACAAATATAGGTATAATATGCGAAGTATGCCTAAAGATAGTTTCGAGCGGGTAGAAACAGAGATTCTGGCTGACATTGATCATACTCATACGTTATAGTATGGGAAAAATTACAAATTTGGAAATAATTTATGACAGGTGATTTTTTCTTTGTAACGGATATACATCATTTAAATAATTACCTAAAGAAAAAATCCATTAAAATATCACAATCAAAAAAATATAACTTAATTAGCTCCTGAAAAGTCGGAATAAATATTAATAAATGTTTTAATCTTTATTTTGGTAAATTTATCTTTGCTCTATAATATTCAAGATGCACACAAAAAAGTCAATGAATGCGTCATTTAATCTACTTATATAACTACTTCCGGGTAGAAAGTTAGATTTATAACCTTATAAAATGAAATAAACAAAAAACACGCTATTATAAATAATGTTTTTCAAAACCGTATTTTTCCTGGAGTATCGAATAACTGTTCAAGAGCCAGTCTTTTATTTGTTTGAATAGATTAAAGCTTATGAGTATACAACGTAAATTATATAATAATATATGAAACGACCTTGCTGCTGTGAGAAATCCATCGCGCCACGCCTACGCCTCCCAGCTCTCAGTTTATTGAAAACCTATGTGAAAGCGCCGCTAGCCAGTCTTCCATTGATTCGACTTTATTAATTACGTCCATTCATGATTCCCAGCCATCCCCGTTCCGCTGATTAACAGATCAATTAAAAATGTATTTCTATTACCTACGTAAAGTTTTCCATATATAATTAAAAGCTCGTATTTTTGCGTGTTCCATAGCATTAGGAAATCCTGTATACACCGTAACCTGTAACTAAGTGTTAATTTTTTAATCTGATTATACCGACCCGTTCAACCTTTCTCGAGCGCCGACATCCTTAATTGAAGTAAAACGTCCATCGCCGTCCGCTGAATTTAAAGATCCGATTTGATTTTGATTGATACTGTGGTGAAACGGTGCACTTGTCCGAGATACTTTAGGCTTTCGCTCAATTTAATCCACGGTGGAAACATTATCTTTGGTTTCAGAAATCGTTAAAATTAACAGCTGTCAACGGAGATTCTTTCTGGAACATGCACCTCAGTTCGCAAAGGCTTTAATGGCCAGCGCGGGTATTTGACTCACAAAATGTGACGTCTCCCTGTCATGTTCCTGTTTCATGTCACTTTTATTTTGAGAGATGCAGGAAGTTGAGGATATCCTTATGATATGCTGGGACAAATCACGCCACATGGCCGGTACTATTGTTCCCGGCATAATCCCAATTTCATGTGTCTTTCTTTTGTCTTCTATATGAGACAAGAGACAGAGGACATCCCGGGGACACGTCACCTTTTTAGTCGAACATGCCACCTCAATACAACAAGTGTGACAGGTTGAACAAGTGTCATTAAAGTTAGTGATCAATATCAACGCAAGAAGTGATAAATATCAATGTAAATGCAGAAACTGAAGTGCCATCACTTATTGCTACTGACTATTAAATAAATGATTTAGTTTTTATTGAATCATCCGAATGCAATTATTCTCACGCCACGCTAGTTATCTTCTTGTTAGTGCCATTCCGGGTGGATGTATCAGAGGATTTAACGAATAAATTAGATTTATACTCAGGAAGCCTACGTTTTAACCGACATCAAAAAAATAGGAGGTTATATGTTCCACTGTATGTTTTTTTATGTATGTTCACCGATTTCTCGGTCAATTGTGGACCGATTTCCAAAATTATTTTTTTAATTGAAAGAGTATACCTATTCCTGGGGTGGTTTTATTGTCACCAAGTCAGGGTCTGATGATGGAATCCCAGGGAAATTGAGGGCAACCCTCAAATTTCATAGGCACACGTGTAGTAATTTCGGTATTTTCTATTATAACTCGTGTACTTACCCTCGGAAATAGCAATTTTGATGGAGTGGAACTGATGATGATGACTTATTTCAAATTCAAAGGAAAATAGTAATTTATAAGGTTATGTTAGTAACAATCGAAATAATTAATTAAATAAAAAGCGGCGTGTTGGGGCGACTACAGGCGCGTGCAGCTGCACCCAGCGCGCGAGCAGCGGCGAATCCCAGCGCTGAGCCAGCACGTTTAGAATGCTGTTTGTGCTGTGGCAAAAAACGGTTCTTTCTTATTATGGCAGCGAAGCTATCGCTGTGCGCCTCGCTCGGCAACCATTGTCGATGCACTGCAATAACGCGGCAGTCCAAACAGCACTCTAAACGCGTTGTTGTACTGCACACGCAGAGCATTATATGCTTGCTGCGTAAAACTGGACCACCGATTGCACGTATGTTTGACAAAATGCTTTGAAAAGTGTTAGCTTTACTTCATTAGGTACTGCCTGCAAATCGGGTGCCTCTCACGAAATATAACAACATAATATATAATTTCATATTAATAACGTTTACAAGATATAATTAACGTTAGCTATAATAACAAAATCAATACTTTTATAAGGAATAACGGTCAATTGACATAATATTCATTTTAAATAACTTTTTTTTATATAACACTCAAATTGACTAATTTTAGTTGGTATAACATCCAAAACGTATAACGATCAGGATTATAAGATATAAGAGACATGAAATATAAATCAGAGCCCGCGAAATTAGATTAGGGCAGCTAGAAAAGGGGGGAGGGGGGCACAGCCCCCTACAAGGGGGGTGTAGCCCCCCACAGTAAAAACAAATCAACGATCGCATTTATGGTAGGTTAGGTTATGGTTAGCTAGCGTCCCTTAGAGCGGAAATAGGCACCCCGCGAAGCGGGGTGACGTCGACACACTAGCGGTTAGGTTAGGTTAAGGTTGGTTTGGGGCGCTATGTCGGGTAACCTCCTCGAGTGTCTGGACTCTATCGATTCCTCTTGATTCGGTTGATCCGCAGGAATGGGTAGTGTCTTGGCCGGTGCGCCCTGGAGACAACGGCAAGTGATAACTTAGTGAACCCTAAGTTATCGCTTGCTGGTTCCGCCCAGGGAATCGCAAGATTCTCCAAGTGCGGCTTGAGGGAGAGGCCATTGCCGTTTGCCTCTATAATAAATAACGGACCCGTAACCCTGACAAATCCTCTGCTATCAGAAGATTCATGTTAGGCGCGGGGGCTACAACCGTCAGGCCGGGGCCGAGTTGTGGCTGCGAGGGAGAAAACCTCTATAAAAAGTTACAAGGGGACCTGAGAGGGTGAATCCGAGGTCTATCACCCTCTCCCGGCGTAGAGGTCCTTTGGTCGGGTCGGGAAGCGTGTGGTGTCGCCCTGCACGCTTACGACGGGAGGGGGGGCTTTTGCCTCTGTAGTGAGGGCAGCTGCGGCTGTTGCCGAGGGGCGTCGTGGTGAAATGTTCGCGATCCCATGACGCCCCTACTACACGGCAGAGAGGGCATACCTTGGTGGTTTTAGACGGTAGTCCGTGGGGTTCCCGGGAGCCCGTCATACCTATCCTAGTTCCTCGGCTAGGTGGGATGCGTAAAGGCATTTCCCCAAGTAAAAAAAAAACAAGGTTAAGGTTGGTTTAAAATAATTGGCATGCGTTTCTTTAAAAAAAAAGTTAGATTAGGTTAGGTTAAAGGTTACAAGGAGACAATTTACATTTACCAAATGTTCAGGATTAATAAGTAAGTTAAGGTTGATTTTAAATTAGGAAGACCACATTTTTTTTTTTTTTTTTTTTAATTTATTGACCAATATAATCTGAGTAGTACATTTTGGTATACATTTTTTCACCAGCGGAAACCTCTGGGGTTTATATGCTGATGAATAGTTCGCTATGGTACATTAATTTACTTGAATACATCACCGTTATAGACTCATAATTATTACAATACACTCGTATTGGGTTCAGATAACGTCAGATACCTTTTGATACTAGGTATCGATTGTAAGCTATTTACGTATTTATGCTGTACTTCTTTTGGTAGTTGGTTTATTATATAAGGAAGAAGATATCTGACGTTTCTTTTCCCATGCACATTGACAAAATTAGGTAATTTGAACATAGCTTGCTTTGGTAAATTTTGTCTAATAAATGTAAAATAAATATTTAATTTTAACCAACATAACATGTATATCTTCAATGTTTACTTTTCTTCAAACACAAATTTGAGGTTATCGCTCTAAGAAATTCACATTCAAAGCATACAGTATTTTCAGCTTTTCAAGCGATTACTATTAAAATAATTGTAGGCGTTTATACTATACGAGCATTATGCTTTATGATGTTAGATTAATTGTAGGTATAATATATGTTTTAAATCTTAGGGGATATGAACATTAAACGCTTTGATCGTTATATCAATTGGTATTATATCTAAATAACGTTATACTTTACAAAAGTAGATATTTTCAAATTATATATTGCGTTAATTATATCCAGTGAATGTTATACTAAACAAGCTTATACAAAGTGAGCGTATATATTATCAATATTATATGATGAGTTCTTATATCTCGTATTACTTACCGGTGCAAATCTGCGGGCCAGCATGTTACAACTACAACGAACACACAATGCCCTACTCGTACGTTCCCTCTCTATGCTATCGTTATCTGACATACTTTCCGTTACCCTGTGGCCCACGCCCACTTACCCTTATACCTACTTAAACTTATGTACTACTTTTAATGTGACGAGGCAACGCTTGACGGCTGTCATTTTAGATGATTTTTTACCATCTTTAAATTGGAGTACTTAACTCACTTTTTAAAGTATTGTGCCATGGGCACCGGCATGTGTGTCACATATGTACACCAATCGCTGAAGTGCACATACCGAGGGGCTCAACAGCACCATGTCATCCGCGTAGCTGAGGTTATTAACATAGACCCCGTCCACGTGACATCCGACATAAGTGCTGCTGATGGAGGTAACAGACGGAGAGTGGGGTCAAGCGATAACGCGACTCAGAGCACGAAACACCGCACCAGGCTTGGACGGCATTCCGGGTCGCGCCTGGGCGCTAGCTCTTGCGGCGGGCTTAGACAGGCGCTTGAGGCAGCTGTTTGAGTGCTGCATGCGCTTAGGTACCTTCCCAAAATGCTGGAAAGAGGCTCGACTGGTGCTTCTAAAGAAGGAAGGCAGGGCACCAGATTCTCCCTCTGCCTACCGGCCCATTTGCTTGTTGGCCGAGGCGGGCAAATTATTCGATCGAATAATTGCCTCCCGCCTAAACAGTCATCTACGTCGTATCGGCCCCGACTTATCGGAAAATCAGTTTGGTTTCCGTGTGGCGCGATCGACTGTGGGTACAATTCTCCGTGTCCAAGAGATAACTAAGCAGGCCGTTACTATCCAGGGAGATGTTGCGTTGGCCATTAGCCTCGATATTATCAACGCTTTCAACTCGTTGCCGTGGGAGTCGATTAAAGAGGCACTCACTTACCATCAAGTGCCCCTCTACTTAAAGCGCTTGGTTGGAAGTTATTTGCAGAACAGGGGTATTAAATACATTGATCAAGACGAGGCCCTCCAGCTGAAAGAGACGACTTGCGGTGTTCCTCAGGGTTCCGTTTAGTACTGGCCATTGGGCGATCTTATGAGAGAACCATAGAGCTCGCAGAGGAGGGGATAGCACGCATGGTAAGGACGATAAGTCAGCTGGGTCTAAAAATAGCGCCACACAAGATCGAGGCGATGTGGTTCCATAAACTACCAAGAGGGAGAGAACCACCCAACCTGTCAGTTCAGGTAGGCAACGCGGGGGTTCCAGTGGGTCAGTACCTAAAATACCTCGGCCTGACGCTAGACAGCCGCTGGGGATTTGAAGAACACCTAAACCGCTTGGTTCCCCGACTTCAAAAAGCAGCGGGTGCTAAACGCCGACTCCTGCCCAATCTCGGGGGACCTCGTGAGGGCATCCGCCGTCTCTACGCCGGAGTTGTGAGATCCATGGCCCTCTATGGAGCCGGGCGCATTAGGGTCGCGCGTGGGTATAGGACCATCTCATTCGAAGCGGCAACAATCTTAGCGCGATATCCACCGCTGGATATTCTCGCAGACATGGACACAAAAGTGTATCTTCGTCTGCGTGAAGAGTTAGAACTAGCACCGATTGAAGTACGACGACAGGAGCATCGGAACGCTATAGACAAGTGGATCGCGCGACTTCAAGAGCCACGTAATGTCCACAAGCGGACGGTCGCAGCGATTTTGTCAAACTTCAAGCCCTGGCTCGAGAGGAGGCGAGGGACCATCACCTTTCGGTTGACACAGGTGCTCACCGGACATGGCTGCTTCGGTGAGTACCTGAATCGGATTGGCCGCGAGCAGACTGCACAATGCCATCACTGTGGGGGGGATCAGGACTCTGCTCAGCACACACTGGAAGTTTGCCCTGCATGGGACTCCAAGAGATTGGGTCTGGTTAGCGTGGTTGGCACAAATCTGTCCCTGACAGTAATCATTAAAAAAATGCTGGCAGTGGACTTGGCGTGGAGAGCCATGGTCTCCATCTGTGAGGTAGTCATCGGGGTCGCAGTGTTTTTGGCGGGGGCCGGGGCACTCACCTAAACACCCCAGGGAAGGCGACCATCATCATCCTAGGACGAGCCAAATGTGGCGAGGCGCGAGGAGAGGTCCAGTGCGTTCAGTATGAGATCCTGGAGTCCTCCGCATGAGAGCGCAGATGTCGGCCGCCGTGGAGTTTTTAGTGGATAGAAATACCACATAACCCAGTCATCCCCCGATGATTGGGTACCTGGTTCGCAGGTTTTCTCCACGAAAAAAAACAGTTTGGGTGAGCTTAACCCTCCTTGCCTTACTCCGTAGTTCATCCTATACACGTCAGAGTGCACGCCAGCCCATTTTACGGTATTCGCCTGGTGGCCATACCAGTACTTAAATAGCGACGTGACCTCACAGGGTACCCTAGTATTCTCCCGTAACTTATACCACAGCTTCCCTCTCACCTTGTTTTGAATCTTTAAAGCCACTTGTTTTAGTTGGTTCTCAGTATCGAGCGTCCCTGTTGACTGGGGTAGCGGTGAGGTAACTGTAAAATCATCTTTAAAAGCGTTGGCGATGCCGCTCGGCTCGTGTATGCCAGCCACGCACTTAAGGAACTCCTCAAAGATATAAAGTACGTCAAAGATTCTTACATGGTTCTGTTGAAGTAGCAACTAATGAAGTGTTAATGCTGAGATCCTTGAGGAATCGACGGAAAACCTCAAAGATTATCAGCCCACAGATAGCGACTTGGGTTTTTTTCTGTAATAATCAACAGATATGCTCTGGGAAAGCAGTTCATGTAGTAAATTAAAGGAAATGTGGAAATTTTCATGTACCTAACTATGTGGCTAGGCGAAGTACTGAATTGAAGTCTGTTTAAACTTTGTTTTTAAAGTAAATTATTACTAATATTAACAGCTTTATTTTATTTGTATACTGTATGCATTGTTTATTTTTCATCAAATTTAAATTACTTATATGATATTTTAATGTACACACTCACTATATTTATACTTATTTCTCTACGCGTATTTTTATTTTTATCATCAGAGTCATTGCAACAGCGACTCGTGGAGCAATATCATCAGACAGTAGCTAGTACTCGATTTCATGCGCTGTCTTCGCTGAGCTGTTTTGAAACGCTCCTGGCACATTAGACACATACCCGTTCCGAGGGAGGTATCGCGCAGGCAATTCATCTCGATTTGTCTGCAGGTCACGGATAGGCGCACTTCGTGACTCCGCAACGTATTCGCTTGCGCCGACTGACGTAAATCTTGTATTTTTACAAGCTTTCGTTGAGCTTGTGTTTGTATTGAGCGCTAGGGATAGCTCATTGAAATCAAAGTGCAGTAGCATGGCCTACAGTAGGTATACCCATAGCTGCTGCTAATTTAGCTTACTTTTTCTTCCATAACTGTGTAGAGTGTGGGTGTTTTTAGGGTTCCGTACTCAAAGAGTAAAAATGGGCCCCTATTACTAAGACTCCGCTGTCCGTCCGTCCGTCCGTCTGTCTGTCACCAGGCTGTATCTCACTGATACCGTGATAGTTCCAGGTGAAAATTTCATAGATGATGTATTTCTGTTGCCGCTATAACAACAAATACTAAAAACACAGAATAAAATAGTTTATTATAGATGATGGTACGGAACCCTTCGTGCGCGAGTCCGACTCGCACTTGGCCGGATTTTATTTAATAAAATGATCACAAATTTTCAAATAGGCAAGCCGATGGACGATGTCTTTCGTGGAGTGGTTTAAAGAGGGACACCTTTTAAGAAGGCACTCAAAATAGACATGGATTGTGTAACGCGAGTTTTTCAAAAAAGTGTCCTTATTTTTCTTAACTCCTAACGTCATTAAGTTTACTTCTTTGTTCAGAATCTGCTTTATTTGGGGTTTTCCAACTTATAACCGAGTAGGTAGGTATCTAACTACTGTTGACTCTAAGTAATACAGAAAATTAATACTCACAATTTCCCATAATTTCTTCTGGTTTGAATTATAATAATATATGACTATGTACGAAAAACGTCACGTATTTTGAATAAAAAATGTGGACCCTTTTTCTTTATAAAAATCACATTTCTGAGAAAATAGTTAATAACTACAACTTAGTAAAGTTGAAAAACCCCCGACATATTTATTTCAAAGTTCAATATCTCAAAACGGCTGAACCGATTTTGTTGAAACGTAGCTAAGAACCATCTCGATCACGTCAGCTTTCGGATAAAAAAAACCGCATAGGTCCATTAGCAGCTACGATGCCACAGACAGACACACACGGACACACAGACACACAGACACGTCAAACTTATAACACCCCTCTTTTTCCGTCGGGGCTTAAAAATACAATCACTCAGAAAAAAAATATTTAGGCACATATCCTTATTCAATTTAAGGTCATTAGTAGGTGGGTATGTCCGCAAAAAAGTGCACAGTTACATTCATGACGTAACATACATGACAATTATAAAGCTTAATTCACGACATAGATTTTTTTATGGAACTCTTGTGGTTTTTGAATACAACAACAAGAAACGCCATATTATAAAGCATTTTTCTCATGAACTAGTACTTATAGGATTTATCAAAAAAGTCATGAGAAGCAAAGTTACAGATAAATATATGCTGAGCATATTTCTAACACGAAGTTTTTGTGTGGCTCTTAGTATTTTTGAGTAATAATAAAAAGTTATTTTTTTATAAAATTGCCGCCATTTTTAGCTTTGTGTAAGGAGAGTTTGGCCCCGCTCAATATTATTCGAAAATAGCCTAAAGAATAGTTTCCATGATGCGGCCAAACTTTATCACGGCTTGTAACTACCGTGATCTATTTATATGGGGATTCACACCTGGGGCGATAGTGTACACTCATCTTAACAATCTGTCATGAGTTTTACGTAGCACGTTTCGTAACACATGTTACAATGTGATTCATGACAAAAAACTGGCGGGACATAACTTTAAAAAAAGATAGCACTCAATTGGGACAAGCAATGAACTGCGAATCACTTTAATTCTATTACTGAATTGTAAATCTGCATAATCACATATATTATAGGACAATAGAATATTTCTACTTACCGTGCTAAAACACACTTTACAAATAATTTTTTGAGTCACAAAACTGTCGTCGACAAAACACATCATTTCACTCAGCAAATATACGTGCTCTTTTTTTTTCTATGTTGCCATCATGTTGAATGGTGTTGCCATTCGAGAAACATTTTTACCGGTGGGAGGATATTCAGTTCGTTTAGGAGTTTTCAGCGTAACTTACATGACTTAACACATCATGTCTAAATCTGGACAAGTTTTCAAAAAAAATATTAAAAAACTAGCTGTTGCCCGCGACTTCGTCCGCGTAGTACATGTTATCGTCTAAGTGTTTGCTTAAAGGAATGAATAAAAAAAAACATTAATTTTGTAGTAAACAGTCTAAAACCGAAGTTACAAATCTCTTACTTTCAAAATGTCTTGCTCTCTATACAAACTTAGAATTAGAACCCCCTTTGAACCCTCATACCATAGTAAACAGTCTGAAAATGTCTTGCTCTCTGTACAAACTTCGAACCCTCTTTTAACCTTCTCAGGCGATGAATTAAAAAAAACGCTGAAAGAAGTTTTGTAGCCTTTTAGCAAACAGTCTAAAATCGAAGTTACAACTCTCATACTTTAAAATTTTCTTGCTCTCCATACAAACTTTGAACCCATTAATAGCGGTTTTCGAAAAAAAAAAAAAAGAAAAAACTTTGAGTTTGTTTTATTGTAATAAATAATTTTTCTACAAACGATCAAGTGTCTAGCTCAAAAAAAGTGTTTCCCATACGAAACTTGTACCCCTTTTTTAACCCCTTAAGGGGTGGAATTTTTCAAAACGCTGGCAGTATTTTTTTTGTATTTTAATAAGTAATCTTTCTACAAAGTTTCAAGTTTCTATCTAAAAAAAAGTTTCCCCATACAAATTCACCTTTTTGTGGAATTTTCTAAGCCACTGAAAGTAATTTACCTATATTTGTTTTCAAATAAATAATCTTTCTATACAATTTCATGTCTCTAGCTAAAAATAAGTTTCCTCTTTACAAATTTTCACCTTATTGTATTCCCCTTATGGGTGGAATTTTACAAATCGCTGAAAGTACTTTATTCAAAAAAATTTAAGATCCTCCATACAAAGGTTGCATCCCCTTTTAACCCCCTTAGGGGTGGAATTTTCTAAAAGGCTGAAAGTACTTTTTTGTATTTCAATAAGTGATCTGTTTACAAACTTTTAAGCTTCTATCTCAAAACAGAGTTTCCCTCATACACAATTTGCAACCCTTTTACCCCCTTAGGGGTAGAAATTGCCTAAACGCTGAAAGGTCTTTATGTGTATTCTATTAAGTAATCATTCTACAAAGTTTTAAGTCTCTTGCTAAAAAAATAAAGTTTCCCCCATACAAAATTTGCACGTTTTCTGGTGTCAAACTTCTTCGCCTTTTGGAGAAAATCCACTTCAGTTGACTAAAAGACTTTTCAACCTCGACTGACGTTATGGAAGCGTATCGGAAATATGGAAAATTATCAACTGTTCCACGTTTGTCGTTTTGATTAAGCTCCACTTCTTCACAATTAAGTAGTTGATTCATTTTCATTACAGTTTTGTATCCCAAATTTTTGTTTATGACGGTACGAAATTTACGGTATTTTCTTGTGTGACCCTTCATGTGCAAACTCAATTTTTAAACATGCAGATACGTCTGCGTGCGATATCACAAATTTTATACTACAATCAAGATATACAAAAAAGACAATACACCCTGAAAGTTTCACGTACATATCTGTTCTATAATAATCTATTCATTGCAAATTACGAGTACGAGTATAAAAGTAAATTGGATCAAAAGTGTACGGATTACGTTCAATTTTTACAAGATCGATGGCACGCGTCGTCTAGGTAGGAAGCCGATATAAGTCTGTGGTTGTATGTACGTCTTGTCGATAAAGTAGTATGTAGGTACTTATCGATAACATGAATGTCGATGTTTTTATTTTGTCAAGCACTTAAATAAAAACCATTCGTGCTAGAATAATCTCTAGGTATATATCAGCATCGAATATTTTTTAGGGTTCCGTACTCAAAGAGTAAAACGGGACCCTATTACTAAGACTTCGCTGTCCGTCCGTCCGTCCGTCCGTCCGTCCGTCCGTCCGTCCGTCCGTCCGTCCGTCTGTCTGTCACCAGGCTGTATCTCAAGAACCGTGATAGCTAGAGAGTTGAAATTTTCACAGATTATGTATTTCTGTTGCCGCTATAACAACAAATACTAAAAACAAAATAAAATATTTTTTAAGGGGGGCTCCCATACAACAAACGTGATTTTTTGCGGTTTATATAGATAATTCAATTCAAATTATAGATAATGATACGGAACACTTCGTGCGCGAGTCCAACTCGCACTTGTTTATATTTTATTTTTTGGCATGTGTCTCTTAAAGGTCTATTATCGTAGACGGGAATTAAATTATTACCACCATTTTGACGTTTCTTACAGCTGACAGTTGTAGCAGCGTTTGATTTCAATAAAAATAAATGATAATTGCTTTAAAAACAAAGTTTAAACCGACTTCAATTCAGTGCTTCGCCAATCCACATAGGTACATGAACATTTCCACATTTCCTTTCCAATTTACCACATGCACTGCTTTCAGAGAGCAAATGCGTTGATTATTAAAGAAAGAACCCAAGTCGCTATCTGTGGGCTGATAATATTTGAGGAGTTCCGTCGATTCCTAAAGAATCTGAGAATTAACACTTCATGAGTTGCTACTTCGACGGAATCATGTCAGAATCTTTGACGAACTTTACATCTTTGAGGAGTTCCATATATAAGTCATCTGTGGGTCTTCAGTATCAGTTCCACTTCACCAAAATTGCGATTTCCGAAGATAAATACACGAATTATAATACAAAATACCGAAATCACTACATGCGTGCCTATAAAATTTGAGGGTTGCCCTCAATTTCCCTGGGATCCCATCATCAGATCCTGATTTGGTGACAATGGGACCACCTCGAAAGTATACTCTTTCGAATAAAAAAAGAATTTTGGAAATCGGTCCACAATTGATGGAGAGATCGGCGAACATACATAAAAAAAAATAAAAAAAAACATACATACAGTGGAACATATAACCTCCTCCTTTTTTGAAGTCGGTTAATAAAAAATTGAATAAAGTCGTATATTTCGGAAAATTAATTAATTGTCACAGTCGGATAAAAACTATCCTAAGTTACAGCTAGAATAATAATGTACCTACCTATTCATTCATTCATTCATATATTTATTCAGCTTACTTAAACCTATAATAGTACATTATGATACAAGTGAGGTATGTTGATCATTACATCAGAGGCGGAATTGTCACGCGAACCGCAGGTGAGCGTGATAATAGAGCCGAGGATGTAATTGTCAAAGCTCACGCGTGTTATACGACGTTTTTCAACACATTTGCGAGGAAAAAATCCTTTTTATAAAATTAATATGTTACAGGCTCCTAAGTGGTTTCCTTTAGTTATTGATGACAACAGGTTTTTACTCACATATTTGTACATCTCCAAGAATGTGCAGTGGTGTCAATTCTATTTATCACTTTTCTATTCACTACGAGTCAACATTTTTAACAATAACCAAACACGCATCATCAATGTTTACAAATATTTGTGAAATTACCTATAATGGCGCGTAACTATTTTTTTTCGTGAAGTTCGCGCAGTGCGCCCGCAGCGAGGCTTAGATGAAATCTCTAAACAGCCAATACAAAATAAAATAAATATTTTCTTATTCAATATAAATTCATGTAAAATGTTATCAAAAGTAAATAGTTTTACTAAATGAAACGTTTCTATATCATATCCAACAAGAAATAATCAATTAATCCACAAGAAGGATTTAATTTGTTTAGTCGAGTAAGAATCTATTTGCCGAGAATTAAAAACAAACCTGTATAACCCGGTCAATTTAAGAATGCGCCGAGTCCATACATACGCCTTGCTGCAAGGTGCCAACGTGTCTTAATCGGGATATAAACATAACTACACGAGTGTCGTAATGTTATTAAACACGCGTGTTTAATACCCAGGATTATGAGCCCAAAAGCGGCACAATAAGAGGCACGTTACGAGCAAATGTGTTGAAAAAAAATATTTCATATTTTTCCGTTCATGGGATGCTGAGAACATTCGTAGCAGCACTAAAGCTTAGTTTCAAACTGACTTATTCTTTTTTTAATTTAGAGATTTATTATAAGTGGAGATAATGAAAACAGTATTTGATGAAAGCTTTTCAGAAACGTGTGGGTTAAATAACTGTCATCACTTACAAAATGGAATCGCTATCCCGTATTTTTAAGTACCTAAACATGAAGTTCTATGATAATATGACAGTTTTTGCTTCAAAAGTGGTAGTTGGACAAATAATTTTAGTATGGGAGTGAAAGTAAGTGTCACTGATAAAATAAATAAATAGTATTTTATGCAACTGTTTTATAAGAAGGGACTTAAAATGCGAGTGGCGTGAGTTGCGATGCGAGCCTTGGCGAGCATCGCAATTAAAGACGCCACGAGCGTTTTTAGACCAGTTATAAACCGTTGCATACAATACTTTTTCTACGACAAATTTTAAATAAATAGCAGACTACAAATTAATTAGCCTTTTCGGGCAGCAAGTTTTCTGTTCGTACTTTTGCTACTCACGCAATTTCTTCAGGAGTGCAGTTATTAATTGCTTCGACCATTATAAAAGGAACGTACACTTTTATCTTCACAAACACGAATACAATCTTAATATTCTAGGACTAACAGTTTATCATCTTTCATCTTTTCATTTTGAAATGTATATATTTTGGTGGGAAATCGGAAATGTGACACTTCTTGTTTATGGTTTGTTTTGTTTTTAATTTGTCTGCATTTGCCATCCGAACCAAACCTAATCCGGACCCTGACCGGATTCGAACTTTATTTTCATAAATAATACCAAGAATTGATAAAACATGTAATTTAACACACAATAGATGATGATTTATTATTATTGTAGTAAATAATGTATAATATACAAATGTTAAATCGTAAATAAAAACTTTTATTTCGAAATATTTGTTTATGAAGTTGGCACCACTGCAATATAGCGGCCGATTTAAAAAAGTTTAACAGTGCTTTTATGAAAAATGTATGAACCAAAAAAGTACGCTAAACAGTGCGTTTTTGGGCCATAGAGCATAGAGTTCTTCGACGACTTATTAGTGGTGTCATTGTATTTGAGCTACAGCCTTTATAAATGACAGATAACGGTACAGGAGTAGAAAAAATATATAAAAACTTAAGAGGGCTCAAATTTCATAGACTAACGTAAAAAAGAACATTATATTGTATTGAGTACAATATCCAACAGCTTTCATATTATCGAATAAGGATACCGCTAAATTAAAACAAAATTGGGTCAAGTAAATAAATCTAATGTACAATTTTTGCGGACAGACCCAGCTATATTTCTGGACTGTTTATTTCCTTGGATACCTACTAGGGCAGCACGTGTGGCCAGAAATTATTATGAAAAGTCGATTAACGATAGATCCGTCACAGGAACAAGCGACTCCCTCGTAAAATGACTACCATTTTCTCGTGATTAACCTCAGGACTGAGTTACCCCACACAAATAACAAATATTGTGAACCCTATCCGAACGAATTACGGCATAATTTCGCTGCTAGGTACTTTACGAAGAAATTTTGATTTAGAGCTCCATATCTGCCAAGTACCGACCGATTATTCACTGACGACTCTTTCCACCGTGCATCTCTCTGTTACAATGTTCTGAAACGTATGCCTTATTTTGCGATATTTAAAGTTGCTTTTGCAATTGTGAATTCGCGTAAAATACGAGTTTGATACGGTTTAGAGTGGTTATGTGAATCTATCTGCGGACAAATAGGTTTATTGGTTACTGTCGTAATAAAACTGTGTGATTTATCGGTAACGGTGGCAGAATGCCTCACTCGCGGGGTATTATGTCAGCGGCCGTGCCAGCGATGCGAGCCTTGCCCTGATTTTACCTGAGTTTAATGCGATTTAAGTAGATGGGTAATGTACTTACTTAATTGATAACGGAATTTAATTAGTTCAGTACACGAATTCAGTGTTGCTATACCTTATTAATCATTTTATTATCTATTAGTGGCGTGGTGCCAAACTCATTAGTATAGACAGGTAATACGTATCTACTTGACGCCGATTTAATGCTTTATTTTATATCGCAGGTTAGGTACGCACCAGCATTCATACTTATCTGCCATAACAAATCGGACAAAGTATCTGACATGTCCTTACGAGACGAAGAGTCGTGTCAGATATTTATGCTCTTTGTTGTGGCAGATAGTAATGCTGGTGACTGTACGTATTCATGTTTTAATGGATACCTTACTTTAATATTGGTCTTATCATACCTACTGGCGATTTGCGAGCGGGTTTGAGACCGTCTGTAACTCTGTATTCGAACTTGATTTATAAACCTCCTTAAACGATTTTTTGTACGAGTACCTTTTTTTTAGTAACTACACAATTGAATGATCACTTCTTATACGTAGGTACCTTGATCTCGAATGATTTGTACTATTTGCACTTTAGAGTTATTTCGGAGTAGCGTACCTACGTGTCGGTATTCCTTGCAGTTTTTTATCATAATTCAAACAAGAGCGGCCCGAAGTCGAAGCCAAGGTAACGGGCATCAGAAACCGACGGCAGACTCCAACTTGTGCAAGTCACATCTTAGACAGGATCAGAAGCAAGGTCGTGGCCATTCGTGCGTGACTATACGTGAGCCTGCCAATCAAGGTATTGAAAGAAACCTGGGGCTCTATTCACAGCTACCGGTGTCTATTGCGATCACAATGCCAACTAGTTTGCGTTAACATTCAATCTCATAGAGAAACTAATCTTGATGGGACATGAAATGTGTTCTTGTTAAAAAGAGAAATCATGAAAATCTACCTAAAGCACCCAGTATATAGAGTTGAAATGAAAATGAAAATGTTTTATTTCATAGATTGCTAGGTTACATTGAAAATAAGGTTGGGTCTTCCTAGTAGGTAAAAAATACCTGTGTCAGGAAGACCCGCTCGTCCATAAAAAAGCAGTTAATGTTAATTTCTTATATGTAGGTAAATATTTATAACATACAATAAAAATAAAGACGAATTAGGTATCACAGGCATAGTGTCGTGACCCTAAAGTTGAGTGTGTGTGTGTGCGCGTGTGTGTGTGTGTGTGTGTGCGCGCGTGTGTGTGCGCGTGTGAGTGTGTGTGTTAGTGTGTGCGTGCTTGTGTGTTAGTGTGTGCGTGCGTGTGTGTTGTTTGATAAAGTAGGTATATATTATATACTAGCTGTTGCCCGCGACTTCGTCCGCGTAGAACTTTTTATCGTCTTAGAAAATGATTTCTCTCAATACAAAATTTGAACCCTCTTTTAGGGGATAATTAAAAAAAAAGTTGATGTTCATTTTCTAGTTTGTGAACAAACAGTCTAAAACCAAAGTTAAAAATCTCATACTTTAAAAATGCTTTGAAATACTCAAACTTTGAACCAATTTTAACACTCTTAGGGGATGAATTTGGAAAAACTCTGAAATCAGTTTTATAGTCTTTTAACGTACAGAATAAGACCGAAGTTAAAAATCTCTTACTCACACTTTAAAATTTTATTGCTCGCCATTTAAAATTTGAACCCCCTTTTAAACCCCCTTAGAGGTTGAATTTTTCTAATCGCTGAAAGAACTTTTTTCGTAAACTTTTAAGTCTCTAGCTCAAAAAAAGTGTTGCCCATACAAAGCTTTCTTAACCCCCTTAGGGGTGGAATTTTCTAAAACTCTGTAAGTACTTTATTATTAATTTTAATAAGTAACATTTTGAATAGTTTTAAGTCTAGTAAAAAAAAAGTTTTTCCCACACAACACTGGCTACCCTTCTTAAGGATCTTAAGGATCCCCTTAGGGATGGAGTTTTCTAAAACGCTGAAAGTTCTTTTTTAGTATTCTAATAAGTAATCTTTTTGCAAAGTTTTAAGTCTAACTCAAAAAAAAGTGTTGCCCATGCAAAGCTTGCTCTCCTTTTTAACCCTATTAGGGGTGGAATTTTCTAAAACGATTTGTGTTCTTTTTTTGTATTTTAATAAGTAATCTTTCTACAAAGTTTCAAGTCTCTAACTCAAAAACATAAACTTTCCCTGATAAAAACTTTGCACCCCTTTTTATCCCCCTTAGGGATAGATTTTTTCAAAACGCTGAAAGTCTTTTTTTTTGTATTTTTATAAGTAATCTTTCTACAAAGTTTTAAGTGTCTAGCTCAGAAAAAGTGTTCCCCATACAAACCTTGCACCCTTTTTAACCCCCTTAGGGAATGATTTTTGTAAAACGCCGAATGTAGTATTTTTCATGTTCTAATAAGTAATTTTTCGTCAAAATTTTAAGTCTCTATTAAAAAAAAATATGTTTTTCCCATACAAACTTTGCACCCTATTTTATTCCCTTAGGGGTGAAATTTACCAAAACGCTGAAAGTACTTTCTTTGTATTTAAATAATCTTTCTACAAAGTTTTAGGACTCTAGCTAAAAAAAATAGTTTCCCACATACAAACTTTGCACCCCTATTTTTAGGGGTAGAATTTTCTAAAACGCTGAAAGTACTTAATTTGTATTCTGATGACTAATCTTTCTACAAAGTTTTAAGTCTCTATTTAAAAAAAATATTGTTTCCCCCATACAAAATTTGCACCCCTATTTTACCCCCTTAGGGGTAGATTTTTTTAAAACACTGAATCTTGGTACTTTATTTGTATTCTAATGAATAATTTCTCTACAAAGTTTTAAGTCTCTATTTAAAAAAAAGTAGTTTTTCCCATACAAACTTTGCACTCTATTTTACCCCTTTAGGGGTAGAATTTTCTAAAACCCTGAAAGTTCTTTATTTGTATTCTAATGACTGATCTTTCTACAAAGTTTTAAGTCTCTATTTAAAAAAAAATGTTTCCCCCATACAAACCTTGCACCCCTATTTTACCCCCGTAGGGGTGGAATTTTCCAAAACGCTGAAAGTGTTTCATTTGTATTCTAATAACTATTTTTTCTACAAAGTTTAAGTCTATAGCTCAAAAAAAAAAGGTTCTCCCATACAAACTTTGCACCCCCATTTTACCCCCTTAGGGGTAGAATTTTCAAAAATCCCTTTTTATCCCTAGCCCACGTTATAAAAGCAACATACTGTGCAAAAATCAACTCTCTAAGATTAGTAGTTTCGGCTGTGCGTTGATGAGTGAGTGAGTGAGTGATTGATTGAATAAGTCAGTCAGGACATAGGCATTTATTATGTATAAATAGATAGAAGATAATGAAACTCCCATTCAAATATCTCAAAAAATTATGAAGCTACATCCGTTTTAATGTCGCTTGTTAGAGTGAGAAAACGATGAGGGACTGTGACGTCAATATACTCGAGCGTCATAGTAAAAAACAATCGTTTCATATGAAGGTGCGTTTTGCGGAAAAGGGACAGAACATACCCCGTCTTAAAACTTTGGACTCTTATAACTTAATCATTACCTATATAACCTCTTGCTTTGTTTTTTTCTCCATTTGACTATATTTATTTTAAATTATTTTTCGAGAAAATACATTATGATTATTTACCATATTTTCGATTCCTGAGCTATAACCACGAACTTTGGAATTCGAAAATATTCGGGTATCTCTATCTCTATCGCACTAACCATACTCGAGTGACAGGGATGCAAATATATGAACATTGAGTATCGGTTTTCGTGGTAGCGCCGCAGATACTTTGGCTGAATGCGCCGAGCGCGTGCCATTGTCATTCAAAAAAAACAAATTCGTGTTAATTATATTGTTCAAATTTGTTGATTTCATTTATTGAAATTACGACATAAAACGACATTTGCGCATATAAGTTCTCATATCAGAATCGAATATTTTTTTATGGTTTATATTTTAGCATTTGTCTCGTAAAGGTCTATCGTAGACGGGATTTAAATTATTAATAAGTGAAAGGCAAAGCAATTCCGCCATTTTGACGAAAATTTGACGGTTCTTATAGCTGACAGTTGGAGCAGCGTTTGATTTCAATAAAAATAAATGAAAAATTAAATGAAGTCGTATATTTCGGAAAATTAATTAACTGTCGCAGTCGGATAAAAACTATCCTAAGTTGCAGCTAGAATAATAATGTACCTATATAAAATGTTTCATATTTTTCCGTTCATGGGATGTTGAGAACATTCGAACCGCGCAAAGCTTAGTTTCAAACTGGCTGATTCTTTTTTTAATTTAGAGATTTATTATAAGTGGAGATAACATTTTCCATTTTGTTATGTTTTACTAACTATAGAATTAAATTTAGATTAATACAAGATTAAGTAACAGTTCAGTATCTTCATAACTTAGCATCTTTAACCATTCCGTTAGAGACCTCTTACAATTATATTTCTTTTGTTGATAGATATTAATTTTAACATTTATTTTATTATAAAGGTATGCTGCACGTGTCTTATACTGCCTTTTAGCAAACAAAGATCTATATGTTGTAAGTGGGGCAACGGTGTTTTTACGTCTTCTAGTTAGAAGCGTTGGATTAAATTTTAGTGTTTTATGTAACTTTAATGTTGTATGGAGGATATACAGTTTTCGCATTGATAATTGGTCACTAATCTTATACAGTTCATTTGTGGGAAATCTGTATGGCCTCAAGTACATTACCTTTAACAGACACCGTTGCCCTCTTTCAACCTCCAAGAATTTGGATTTAGTTGCTCCACCCCAGACGGTGATACAGTAGGTCATGATGGATTCCGCTAACGATACATATAGTTGGTTAAGAAGTGTCTTGTTTGCAATATGTCGAAGAATTTTAAAGATCCATACCAATTTTCGAATTCTATTACCATTTACAAATTCAATATGCTGATGCCAAGATAGAGTTGACCTTGGTGATGGAGATAGGTTTTATAATATCACGCGGGTTTGCCTACCGTTCTTTGTAAAGAAAATGTGAAAATGTGCATGTACAGTCAGCATCAAAAGTAGCTACGCAAATGAAGACGGTAAAAGTCTTAATTTATTAAGGGAATAAGAACTTTTGACGTCTTCGATTGCATTTTAAATCTACTTTTATGGGTATAAATTAATTATGTCATCTTCTAATAATGTTAGAAGATCTCATAGAGTAACTAATCTTGATGGGATATGAAATGTGTTCTTGTTAGAAAGAGAAATCACGAAAATCGACCTAAAGCAGCCAGTACCTATATAGAGTGGACCTTGGTGATGTAGATAGGTTTTATAATATCATGCGGGTTTTCCTACCGTTCTTTGTACAGAAAATGTGAAAATGTGCATGTACTCGTATGCCATGATGAATTGATGAAGTCCAAAGTTGAAATCTACGTTTTTTGGGTACTTAGGTATACATTAATTATGTCATCTTCTTATAATTTCTTTTCTAAGAAATCTATCATGCTGTCTCCTGGCTAACGGGTCGGGATAATAACAAGAAATAGTTTATACTTAGACCTAAATAAATATTATTTAATGATTTTGCATATACAATAACTTATGAACTTATGTACGGAATATTTACCGTTAGCTTTTCGGTGAAGGAAAACATCGTGAGGAAACCAGTCTATCTAATCTCAATAAGGTCTAGTTTTTCCTCTGGGTTGGAAGGTCAGATGGCAGTCGCTTTCGTTAAACTAGTGCCTATGCCAAATCTCGGGATTAGGTGTCAAAGCGGACCCGGGCTCCTGTAAGGCACAACCGGAAATAACGCTATGAGCATGATGATTTTGCATATACAATAATTTCCTAAGAAATTTATATTTATTTTTTATTTATATTTATTTAACAAAGAAGTTTTTACAAATTATGAATATCCATCAGACACCAAACTAGGCTGACCCTGTCTCTTGGTAGTCTGCGAGTGCAATTTACAGAATTGTAGGATGTTGTACATAAGTTTTTACTTACATAATACATATATCTATATTCTTAATTTATACAAAGTTTTAGCTTAGAATTGGCTTTATAGGGCTAATGTAACTTGTAGCTCTAAAGTAAACTTCACTTAAAATTTAAGACGATGTTATTTATTCAGTAGATCGACTGTTAGCTTGTATATATGTGAGTGTGTGTGCGAGTGTTTGTGTGTAAGTGTGTGGGAGTTGTGTATGGATGGGAATGTGTAAGAGTGTGTGTGTGTGCTTGATTAAAAACATGAGAAAATATTTGGCACCCCCTAGCCAATTTGACAGAGCCAGAGTAGGTATCAGCTCATACAAGGCATTTTGACAAGGAATTCAGTTTCATCGTATGACAAGGATAAAAGCCAGTTTTTCACAGCCCCTTTAACTTTAAGAACAGGCAGCATTTTAATGTTCAGGTGAAAGCAGATTTTATCATAGACGCAAGGGTGAGAGTAAGCAGGGGATCTTCTGGCCAGAGCTGAGCCAAAGGGTGGGAAAGGCGCTTTGAAGGTTCTTCTGCTAAGCATTTACAGTAGGTCATCATTTCAGTTAGATATTTGACATAAACAAACTATTCAAGAAAGTTATTGCTGACTTAATTCTAACAAGTTAATATATAATAATACCTAAGTTGATAATGACGGACAACTTTCCATTTCGCATACCGAAGTGGAAATTGTTTAGATGACAGACCAGCGTCGGTAATACACAACATCAGTGCTTGCAACACTCAGCGCGTATGATTAGCGGTAATTACCATTGCTTATTAGTGTGATGTGCAATTGCCAGCTCAAAGGCTGATTGAATGGCTGCATCTGGCTAGCGACATGATACGTGTGATTTCCAATGTGCTTTTCATGTGGGAATCTGTGCGATTGCTGGTTAGGTTAGGTTAGGGTTGCTGCGTGAGTCGACAGAATGTGAGGTGTGAAGAAATCAATTAAGTATTCGTATATCGTCTAGTCGCAATATACATTATTATCTATTAAGAGAAATGGATTTGACTTGACTAAACTAAACATAAACTTATAGAATCTCTCGCACATTTATTCATTTTTCTCTTTAACGAAACGTATTGAAACTCGCGCTCAAATTGAAGGTTAAGAAGTCAAGTATTTAGTGAAGTTTAATGATCAATCTAGCACCTACAAAAATTAAATACGTACACATATTAAAGACGATCAGCAGACTAAAATAGAAAACCTTATAATGCTTACAGATCTAATCCAAGTCGAACATTGGCGGGCTTGTTCATGAATATTGATTGCTCCTTTTAAGTGCAGTAGGTACTTGGGTAATACCATACCTCCGCCAACCCCGCGTAATCACCCAAGAATGTCGAAATTGGAGTAAATGCGTAGAGCACTGAAGGTCGATGCGTGGGCGCGGTTTTTTACAAACGAAGCATACATTTCAATTAAAGTACACTTCACACGGGACGGGACGGATCGTGGCGCCGTGTCGTCACAATGAGGGTACGTATAATTTAGTATAACATGGCAATATTATTCATAAGTTTTTAGGGTTCCGTACTCAAAGAGTAAAACGGGACTAAGACTCCGCTGTCCTTCCGTCCGTCCGTCCGTCCGTCCGTCTGTCTGTCTGTCACCAGGCTGTATCTCACTGATAAAAACACAGTGGTACGAAACCCTTCGTGCGCGAGTCCGACTCGCACTTGGCCGGTTTTTTTTAATATTAAATTTATATCAAGGTTTCTATAAATGTGTATGTTGTCAGGCATGCGTCATCTAGTAGTCAGTCTAGTACATAAATTACATAATGCACGGCTGGTAATCATAACCCACAATTACGCATAAATAATATATATAGTTGTAAATAAATAGTTATTACCAATCTCGCTCAAATTACGAAGGACGATCTAGGTTGTGAATCTTGTGAATCGCCTAAGAACCTACCTTTTCTGAAGTGCCACCCAACAGTTGCGCATTGTAGGTATAGACGAAGAATCGTTAGTAAATTATAAAATTGTATCGCTAATGATACAAATTCGACGACAGGCGATGCAGTATCAATAGCTGCAAAGTAAGTACAAATGTCGTCCTATGTAATGGCACCAATGGTGGATAGTTCATCTTTCATTAGTCCACTCATTAGATCAATGAGTACTTTGGCATACCTACTTTGTTACTCATAGCAACGCGCGTAGTCAAATGTGTCTCATACTTAAAAGTGTCAATTTTCTGACGGACATTCAGTATAATTCATTCACTTATTAATAATCTTATTATCGTCATAATATTGTCTCATTGAATGCCTCGCTATCCTGTCTGGTATTTACGCCGGTCGTGACGTCAAATAAACAATAATGAACATGATGTCATGTCAAATTAGTTGTTTCCGTAAATATGCGTTACCTTGTAGAAATATGCGAATTCGTGTTGTTAGTAAAACAACGGATTATTGCAGATCCTGCATAATTTGTGCTGTAAAATATTTATTTATCAAGTACAGGCTTCCTTCTAGGAGATAGCTTGTTTAAGTATAGGTAGTTTCACGGGAGTTGAGGTGAATGATTAGTTGATTACACACACAACTACATGAAGTACTGATTGCAAAAAAGGTGAATGAATGAAATGAGTGAATGAATGCAAATGTAAATAAAAACGCTTAATTATATTTGAAAAGGTATCATTAACAGTAAAAAATAAAAATAAAATCCTTTTATAAACCATCGTCACTTGGTATATCTTCATCTTCTTCAGTTGTTAGTTCCAGTTTCTTTTAACACTCCAGTTACGATTCGATATACCAGTTACTTATTCAGCCGTCACATTGTATATTTCCGTCATAGGTAAATGTTGACCGTCATTTCTTAAATTATATCTAAAATGACAGAATACGTAGAATACAATTTCCCGACTTTGTCTGTTTATAGTTTTTCCACGACCTATATAGTGAAACAACTAGAAAAAGCCATATCCAAATAGGCATCTGTAGGTTTACTCATATCTTGGAAAATACAGTTGTCAATAGGTGTGATAACGAAACCAGTGCCAGTTACTTCAGTCATCTTTGAAGAGGTTTGATAACGAAATAAGAAAGTAATGACTAATGAAAATATAGGTAAAGGCAATTCAGCTACATTGAATTTATTACTTATTCTCTTTGGTTCCTACAATTAATATTATGTGCATATACATACTAACGCATATCTGACCCTTATTTATTCATATAACCCATATATTTAAATAAAATAGGTTAAGATATTTTTTACTCCTGTACCGTTATCTGTCATTTTATCATTTATATAGGCTGTAGCTCAAATACAATGACACCACTAATAAGTCGTCGAAAAACTCTATGCTCTATGGCCCAAAAACGCACTGTTTAGCGTACTTTTTTGGTTCATACATTTTTCATAAAAGCACTGTTTAACTTTTTTTTAAATCGGCGGCTATATTGCAGTGGTGTCAACTTCATAAACAATTATTTCGAAATACAAGTATTTATTTACGATTTAACATTTGTATATTATAAATTATTTACAACAATAATAATAAATCATCATCTATTGTGTGTTACATTACATGTTTTATAAATTCTTGGTATTATTTATAAAAATAAACAGTCTGATTCTGTCCGGGTCCGGATTCGGTTTGATTAGGATTGCAAGTGCAAACAAATTAAAAACAAAATAAACCATAACCAAGAGCTGTCACATTTCCGATTTCCCACCAAAATACAGTTCAAAATGAAAAGACGAAAGATGATAAACTATTGGTCCTAAACTATTAAGATTTTATTCGTGTTTGTGAAGACAAAAGTGTACGTTCCTTTTAAAATTGTCGAAGAAATTAATAACTGCACTCCTGAAGAAATTGCGTGAGTAGCAAAAGTACGAATAGAAAACTTGCTGCCTGAAAAGTTTAACTATTCTGTAGTCTGCTATTTATTTAAAATTTGTCGTAGAAAAAATATTGTATGCAACTATAACTGGTCTAAAAACGCTCGTGGCGTCTTTAATTGCGATGCTCGCCAAGGCTCGCATCGCAACCCACGCCACTCGCCTTTTAAGACCCTTCTTATACAACAGTTGCATAAAATACTACTATTTTCTGTTTTGTTTGAAGTCGATGAATTGTTCTATAATTATATTAATACTTAACAAAATCGTTTATAGGAACTTTTTGGTCTTTCTTGCAATTCACTGTTGAACTTGCTATCGGTAGGTACAATATTAGAACAGTAATTTCAAGACTTCGCGGTAATTCATTACATGACAGTGTTGCCGTGTGCTTGGAAATGAAATGAAATGAAATGAAATGAAATGAAATGAAATGAAATGAAATGAAATGAAATGAAATGAAATGAATGAAATGAAATGAGATGAAAATGAAATGAAAATTTTATTGATAACAATTGTTATAGGTCATTTTACAGTAGAATAGATATGCTCTAATTATAAATACCTAATTAGGTTTTAGGTATGTACATACATTTATTCATAATGGTTGTTATTTATTATATTATACATTGTTCTATTTATATTAATAAATTATTTCAATGTCATATGGCCAATGGTATGTTGAAAAATTCATCATATTGGTAAAACGTATTTTCTAAAAGCCACTTTTTTAAACTGGATTTAAATCTTGCAGTGGAAGGTGCACTTCTGATGCTATCTGGCAGACGATTGTAAACGGAAGGTCCAAGGCTATAGACCGACTTCGCTGACTTCGCTAGTCTATGGTACTCCGCCACCAGCCTGTCTCCATGCTTGTTGCTCCGTAAAGGATATCTTGAGTTCGTGCCCTTGCGTTTGAACTGATCAAGGTTTTCGTGGGTGAAGACTGCCACTTGGTGTATCAGTATGCATGGCAGGGGCAGAATTCGGAACTCTACAAATAGGTCCCGTGCCGGGGCGTCGGCCGGCTTGCCGGCCATGCCGCGCACGGCCCTCTTCTGCATGGAGAACACGCGGTACCAGTCGGCGGCCCGGGCCCACAGCTCCACGCCGTACGTCAGCACCGAGTGGACCGTCGCGAAGTAACACTCTCGCACGGCGGCCCGCCCAGCGGTGCGCGCCAGCCGGCGCAGCGCGAAGCATGCGCGCCCCAGCCGACTACATATCTCATCTATATGCTTTTCCCATGTCAGTGCACTGTCGAGGTGGAACCCAAGCAGGCGTGTGCAGGACACATGCTGTATAGGGGCATCACCTGCGCACACCTGCAGGCTCTCGGTTTGATGACCGTTTAATTTTATTGTCATGTAGCTGGTCTTATCTTTATTTAGTGCCAGCCCATTAGCCCTGAACCACTCGTGCAGTTGCCTGACAACGTTGTTTAGAGCCCTTTCGAATTCGCTCTTCGTTGGCGTGCTCACCACTGCTGTGACGTCGTCGGCGTACATGTAAATATTAGCACCTGCTATCGCTTGCGGTAGGTCATTTAAGAGGATACTAAATAGGGTGTTAGAAAGGCAGGATCCTTGCGGCACGCCTATTAGGTTGCAGCGCTCTGCGGATTTCACATTGCCGTTGTCGCCGACGACCACCTGAGCCCTTTCAGTCATAAACGAAAACATAAGCTTTAGGGCTGGGCCCCGGATGCCATAGTGGTCCAGTTTGTCGGCAATAAGCACGTGGTCGGCGGTGTCAAATGCGCGCGAAAGGTCGCAGCATACAATGCCCACGTGCTGTCCTGCTTCACGAGCGCGCAAGACGCAGTGTAGCACCTCCCGCATGAGGTCGGTGGTGGACCGGCCCTGTCGGTATGCGTATTGGCTGTCTGACAGTACGTTTCTTGGGAACCAAAAAGACAGCAGCCTTCAGCCCTACCTCAAAGCACTTGCTAGGGCCGGGCACTAACGCAATCGGTCGGTACGATTTAATAACATTTTTGTTGCCTTTCCCTTTGTATAGCGGGCAAATTTTTACTTTTTTGAGGTATTCTGGGAACGTTCCTAACCGCATGCAACTATTGAAAAGCTCCGATAAGACGAAGCTAATCGCTGGACCGGATTGTTTGAGGAGGTTCGCGGAGAGTCCATAAATATCCGTGCTGTTTTTTGGAGCTATACTGGATGACAATATAAATTTAATTTCGGCCGGTGTAAAACGACTCAATCTAATTGAGCATTCGCTATGTGGGGTTCGGTTTGTCAGCGAAGAGAGGCATCGCGAGCGGTCAGCGGGCGGTGCACCGCACGCGGCGGCTGCTGTTATGAACTCCTCGTTCACCGCGTCCACCAGCAGCTGCTTGGATGCGAACGGGCTTCCGTCGCCATTCACCAGTAGGTCCGTGAAATCGACGCGCTCGCGGGGTGCTCTCGCTAACTCGATATTAATGGCCCGCCACATTGCTTTGCTTTTGTTAACGTTGTTATGTATTAGGGAGTTAAAATAATTGGTTCGTTTCATTTGCAGCATATGGTTATATCTGGTTAGTATTTTCGTCGATGCGGTGCTAAGGTGTTTATTTTCCGGGCTGTTTTTTGAAAATTTAATGAAATCAAATGTTAATAATTTTAAATCAGTAAGCTCGAAGTCTACCCACGGGTTAATTTTAGGTTGTATGGTAATCGTTGGCCTTGGCCTCAACTCTCGTGAAACTACCTATACGCACAACTGCAGCAGCATGGCACTAAACATTGTTCGACTTTTTATTGGGTTATGTTGCCTAGTAATGTGCCGTTCCTAGCAATGCTCCCGAAAAATCTAGATTTGTTAGGGAAACAAGGGAATATTCTCCACACAAAAAGGGAAAAGTCCCATACAAACCGAGATTCAGTCTCGGTTTACCATTGTACCTCCATATATTATTTCAGCAGCGGATCAAGACGAACTTTATCATCAGGAAAACCATTCACTTTTTACATAAGTAACAATTCTTCGTGCTTGCTACGCCTCGTTGGTGGACCTTAGAAATCTCTAATAACAACATTCAAGTGCACAGCGGGATTGATCTGCTTCGGTTAACAGAGAAATTTAGTTTTTACTAACTCATCATCTGAACAGACCGATTTGCTTTTTGATTTGATATTATTGGTGTCAAGAACTCGATGCTGTAAAATGAAGCAATCAATTAATAAAACCGGAAAACTATAGGTACCTATGAAAAGTTGACGTCTCTACTGCATATACCAATATATACTATAATACGAGTATAACATAGACTAGTTGGGTGTGGCAGAAAAGACATCAAAGTCGAGTGAATGCAGTAGAATTGAGAGCGTTGAGAAGTATGTGTGGAGTGAAATTGAGTGATAGAGTCAGAAACAGTGTGATAAGAGATGTGTGGAATGAATGGAGATATAGTCACGAACATTGAGAAGGGTATGTTAAGGTGGTTTGGGCATGTAGAGAGGATGGATGAAAGAAGATTAACGAAGAGAGTGTATATACACTCTATTTTTTATATAAAAAGAGTGGAAGGGCAAGTTGGAACTGGAAGACCCAGGCGAACTTTCTCCGATCAAATTGGAGAAATCTTACAAAAAGGCCAGGTCAAAAGTACCCTAAACCGACGAGCATGTATGAGAAATGTTATGAAAGTGAGTGAAGCTAAAGTGGTTTGTCAGGATCGTAGCAAATGGAGATCCGTGATCTCTGCCTACCCCTCTGGGAAAGAGGCGTGATTATATGTATGTATGTATACATAGACTATTTTATTAGATGATTTCAATGCTAATAACATGTAGATTGAGACAACTACGAAAAAGGGAATACGATGTCTCTCAAGCTAAATTATCAACAGAAGATCAAATTAAAAGAGATGACACGTAAGAAGATATGACGAGGTCTACTCTTCATTCATAATTACTTACGAAAAAATATACATTTATTTACAACTAATTAAGCATTTTCAGTGGATGGGCATTAAGAAATTGGTAATACCTATAGAATTTACCTATATAGAATTTTTGGCGTGTAGATCTCCGATAGACCGACCGCGTTTTGTTGCATAAGTTGCATTCCCCTTCTTTCTGTGTCTCGAACCTCGAATGTCACGATTGTCAACTAATAATTTTCAGACAACAAGTTGACCTTGTCGCGTCTTTGCAAATACCTGTCACTCATCAGACACTTTCGATTGCTCTAATGGATTACACGGTTGACCGGATAATTACGTTGGCGACATTTTTTGCAAGTATTTTTTTATCCTCGGATAACGCTCGGAGGCGGGCCGACCTTGGGGACGCGGAAGGCAGATCGCGAAGAATATTTAATTCGTCTTAGGTGCAAGTTAGTAAACCAGTTCAAGTGTTAAAAGCTTTGATAAAACCCATTTTGTACAAATAACTACGTCAATTTTTCAAATACGCAGTAAGTATATACCGAAGCGTTTTTAGTGTTCCGTACCAAAATTGGTCCAACGGAACACTTATTTGTCAAGCGTAACTAGCCTTCCTGCCACTTTTTATATAAAGTACTTAATTAAAATTCCTAATAATTTTACTAAGTAAGCCTAACGCCTACACTACTTAGATCTTATCAGCGCATTGATGAAGAAAATTAACCAAAACCAACAGGCAACTGAAGGCTTACAAGATTTGAACACCTGACAACGTGTTTCATTAGGTAAACGATTACCGTGTTTCATACATACATATATTTATTATGTGTGCATAGGTATGTGTTTATTTAAGAACTAACATTGATAATTTATTTATCTACCCAAAGAATGAACAACAAAACCAGTAAATGGAATTATTACCAATGGTGTAACAATTTAGCCATCGGATTTAATTCTGAAATTGATAGTTTACCGTACAAAATTACAACAACAGAAATCGATTTAATGCTTGCGTATATAATCCCACATTTTTTTGCTACTCTATTAATATTGTCATATTGCAAATACAACATATCACTACCTATAATAAACATCTATCAGCGCCAGCCTGTACCAATCTCCTTTAGAGGTGCGTTTTCATACTTCTGCAAAAACCGTGTTCCAATTTCACGCAACATAAACTTCGTGATCGCTTTTTGCCAAGTATGATGACAAATCACTACACTTCCTACTACCCAAGCCTATTGTGGTGACCAACTCATCGATTTTTTTACAAGCTTTATATTAACTTGCACTGTTCGTATATGTAAGTATGTAAATATGTAAGTATGTAAGTTGTCCGTCAAAATTTGCAATCCATTTTTCAGTCACTTCCTGTTATCCAATTGAGCTGAAATTTTGCAAGCATATGTATATTGCATGACAATGCAATATTATGATGGCTTGGAGCTGATCTGATGCTGGAGCTGGAAGGTGGCCATAGGATCTCCGCAATAAAACGACACAACCCCATCGAGTTTGGGCTCGTTAGAATTGTCTCAATGAGTACTTGATGATAGTATGCAGAAAAGTACAATCGGCAGTAAAATATTGTACCCAAAAATTAAATTTTTGACAGAAACTTATTCTATTCAAGTATTCAGCACATCAGACCTTGCACTTTCGATTTTAACCGATAAAGCTGTCGGAAGAGTAGATAAATAAAATTGATCCCGAAGGGAAAGGCGATTTCGGAAATGTTCACCCACCTTCGGCTACCTCACAAAATTGCACTTGGAAAAAGTTGTTTTTGTTCCGCTTACTTACTCGTATAAAAATAAATGTACATTTTGACTTTGATTCTAGAATATATTGTTTTGTGATACCTACACGTCTTTCGGCTGATATGGATGATGATGATGACACCTCACTCAGTAATTTCTTGACAATATAATTTGATTTCATGAGATAATATGTCGCGAAAGTAAAATTTAAATCAATTGGTTACCTATATCTCGGCTGAAAATGAAATGAATGTAGGTAGGTACCTACACGAGAGATGTCATTGCTACATCCTGCAAAAAGGTACCTACTGTTCTATAAATTCAAAATGTCTCTTAAAATCATTAAGTAGGACTAGGTAGGAGGCATGGCAACACCAGCCATGTAAACACTTGCAGTGATAACTCTTACCTATTTTAATTACAATTAATTACTTAGTCTAAGCATTTTACGGTCCGGTTGTATGGCGAAATGGAAATAATTTATAATAGCAGTTTTTTTTTTGCGTAACAGATAAATCATAATTATAGTAATAACTTCGAGACTAAATCCAACAAAATATTAGGTATTTAGATATTTTAATAAATTTTTAAAAATTAATAAATTCCTGAAAAATTGTTAAAAAATGTTAATAACCTTTTTTTTCTGTATTATGATAAATTAATATTTGCGGCGTAATATTGATGATAAATCGCGCAAAAAATGTTCCCGATTATTACCTTTATATTCAGTTAGACACCATTTTTTTTTCTATTACCATATTTTCGTGTCAAAAAATAATAATAGACTGTAGGTTCCTTCATTCCTTGGTGTATGTAGTGGACACAAACATTACAAACCAATCACACACTAAACAACAACGGAAGGTAGATTTTAGGGGGTTAATATTATTTAACAATTTCAAAAAATGCAAATTGATCAGTAAGTTTTGGGATTTTCATCATCGACACTCTTTCATTGAATGATGTACGAATCGACTGATAAAATACTTTGCAACTAATGTTTTTACAAACACCTGTTAAAGTAGGTTTAAAAGTGCCGCGCGCGAGCCGCAGAGCAAACGTGATTGGCCGATTGCATGCAGCGGGGCACCGCGCCGTCCGCCATATAAATATGTCTAAGTAGGCACTGCACGAACCGGCGCGCCGCGATTTGAGAGTTTAGCGACACGATCTAACGCGTACGATCAATTATCAGTTGTTTATAATAGTTAAAACTCAATTAAGTTGTGAATCAAAAGATTAAAAAAACCGTCATATATTGAAATTATAATTCTATGTTTTTAAAATACCTACCGTAGACCGTACAAAAGTACCTACTTAGGTAGGTTTTGATACAGATTTTTTTTAGGGTTCACTTAACAAAATATGTACCTAGTTATAGCCTCAGATCATAGAAAGAAGATCTGAGGTTAAAGAGGAGTCTTGTTGTTTCATTGTAGTTTTATCAATGAAATAGTGTCGTAGTGCCGGTTAGTGACCAGCTAGTTTAGTGTGCGGGTTTCCGATCTCCTTTTTGGGCAAATATGCTTTCGTATGTCCGGCTGTTCAGCTGTTCCCTCTATAGGTCACATCTCTCAACTGATTCTCGTGAAATTTTGTGTGCGAGTTCGATATTGAGCGGGCAAAAATGCTTTTGTATGTCCGGCTGTCCAGCTGTTGCCTCTATAGGTCGCATCTCTCAACCGATTCTCGTGAAATTCTGTGAGTGAGTTCAAAATTAATGGGCAAAAATTTCCCCAGGTTTCCAAACTTTCACTTTAGTCGTATTAGTAAGAAAATAAATTCAATATTTAAAAAAGCAAAAATAATTACTTCCTTAAAAATGCTAATTTGTAATTGAATGGTTTTTTTTCTTAATAATCACTCCAAGTAAATTTGTTCCTTTTTAGTTAACTAAAAAAAGTGTACATAACGTAGGGTAGACCAGGGGCAATTGAAACCATTTGCCTTTACAGCATATAACCGTTATATTTTTATGAGTAGAAAGATGAACGCCCAAAATTTTTCAAGGTTAGTTATCTGGTTCCTAAATAAAATGTATTTTGTTACTCTATAATCCATAGTTTTCTGTCAATAATACGAGTATAATACAGAGAATGGGGCAGTATGGTTCAATTGGACTCACATGACTGTCGACGACTGACTGTGTCTGCGTGTTTGTTTTTACCATTGTCTTGTGTAAAATATTAAAGTACAGTATTTACATACATACATACTGGGAATACTGTCAATTGAAACACTATGTGAGGTCAATTGAAACACTCTAATATCTTCGGCACAATGAAAGTAGGGTAAACTGAGTACGGTTGAAACAACGCAAATATCTCGCGAACCGTTGGTGGGACGGCGAGGGGTCCAAGGGGGGAAAGAAGCGGACGATCGGTTTGTACACGAAAAACATCGTGACGTTGCTTCCCGCGCGCTTAATTTGTTTGTAGAAAACCCTATTGTGTTTTGATCCCCAAAAGTAAGTGTTTTCACTCGTAGAGTTTTTCAATTATTCTGGTTTCTATTTAAGTGAGAGTATTGAGTGTGTGTTTATGTTTGAAGTGAAGCTTGTGGATCATCTCAGCGTATCTAGTTTTACTGTATCATTATTCTCATTATTACTACAACGGCTTTTTCCGAAAGTAGGAGGTGGGGACGGTTGAAACAGAGTGATTTTCTTGTATTTTTGACATTGACTAATGAAAGTCAAAGTAAGTTTTCTATTAGTTTATTTACATATTCTGTTTAGGAATTATCTTATTGTAATCTAGCAACATTAAGGAACAACCCTTTTCACTCTTTAGTTCGTTTCCATATCCTTAATCGACAATTAGATTCGGTCACTTTCGACTTTTCCATTCACTCTTCTCGCGTTAAAAATGTCTGACGTGACGCTCTCACGCGTCCTCAAAAAGGGTCTTAAATATTCCAATTAGAATCAGTGGATCCCGTCTGCCTTCAGCATTTTATGTTTATCAATCTTGCTTATCATAACTTGTGACAAGACCGACAAGAAGGTGTTTATTTATCATCAAGAGAGCGGCGCCGCCAACGTGGGACACGCAAGTACTTTTAAAACTTACACCTGACTGACCAAGGTACTGTAAACGTTTATTTCCTCCCGTTATTTACCCTTCTGGTATTTTCACCATAGAATTTGTTCCTTTTAGAACCGGATTTCTCAAGATTTGTATTGAAAACACCGATTTTCAAAGTAAAGTTTCCACGTTGTCGGCCATATTGTTGCGTAGTTTGTCCTATTTCTTTAAAGTATTCTGCCACAGTGCATTACGTCGAAAAGTGCCTGCAAGTTGTGCATATGTCCATTTTGTTTTACAAAAGTAATTAATTTCCTGCACTTAGTGCATATAAGTCGAAAGTGTCTGCGTGAATTGCATCGGTCTTACGAAAGTAATTGTTTATTTATGTCTGCTCCCTGAGCATTGTTTTTAGGCGTTTCGTGTCTTGAACGTACAAACATTCCTGAATCATATGTCTAAGTGTCTGCTTTGTGCATAAAATAAGTTTAATTTCCACATTGTTTTATCTAACCTAGCAGTGTAGGTAGGTAGATATTCACGTACATTACGTTTCGTCATTGCTGGTAGGTAAAGGTATTCACCCACGTCCGGTTTTCGTTAAAGCGTTTCATTGTCGTTTCCATTCGAATCTCAGTCAATGGGAACATACTTGTCTGTGGTGATAGTGAAGCGAAACGCAGTGAGTGAACGGAACGAAGTGAATTGTCAATAAGTGTCAAGTGTCAATTGCTTATTGTCGCGAAACGTTATTTGTGAAAGATATTGTTATCATTGTTATTGTTTCCAGTAAAATCGTGAGTTTTAGTCAATATGGCGGTCGAAATACGATGCAAAGTGGTAAAATTACAAATAGATTTACTGTGGAATGCGGCAAATAGTGCGGCTGATAACGAATCAAAGGAGTTAGAGTTTAAAACGAGGTATCAAGAGCTTCCGCAAATCAAGAAGGAGTTTACGGATAGTTATATTTCAGTTGAGGCTTCTAAGCGCGCCGGTTTTGATGCGGACAAGCATTTACAAGAGTACGTAGAGTATGATTTAAAAATGAATCAGGTTAGTATGATATATTGTCAAGTGTTTCCGAGTGGTTCGTCAGCATCCGCGACCGTGGTTTCTGATGTCGTTTCCCAAGGTCAAGGGCAAGACTTGCCTTTACCTCGTATTTCGTTGCCGTCATTTGCTGGGGACATAACAGGGTGGCCAAACTTCATCAATATTTTCAAAAATTTAATTGATGAAAATGGATCCATGAAGCCTGTGAGAAAATTACATTATTTGTTGTCATGTCTGTCTAAAGAGGCGCATGATTTAGTGAAACATTTGCCACTCACTGATGAAAATTATAGTGTTGCTTTAACACTTTTAGAGAACAGGTTCTCTAACATACGTCTAATTGCAGATACTCATCTTGGGCACATAATGTCCCTACCGACAATTGTAAACATTAAGTCTGACTTAAGGCCATTCTTGAACACATTTAATGAACATATTGCTGCTCTTCAAGCATTGAAGTTCAACCCTCATGAATGGTCATTCATCCTGTTACACATTTTACTAAAAAGGATACCTACTGAAGTGCGTAGCAAATTTGAATTGAGTTTGACAGGTGCAGACATACCTAATTATACTGTACTTATAATCTTTCTGGAAAATCATTGCAAGGCATTGGAGATGTCTGTCCCTGCAAAGCAAGCATGTATCACTTCATCTAAAGCGCTGGCTGTTAAGTCTCAATTTAACCGCAATATTAAAACAGTCATGCATGTTCAGGAACAAGGCAGGGAAATAAGTTGTCGGTATTGCAACTTAGATCATTACATGTATATGTGTAATAAGTTCAAGGCATTAAGTATAGAGCAACGTCGTGAATTTTTGAAAACCAAAAACTTGTGTTTCAATTGTTTTGGAATACACAAGTACCATGACTGTACGTCATTACATAAATGCAAGGTCTGCCGGGCAAAACATCACACATTGATTTGTCCATCTACAACAGATATGGATGCTTCTCCATCTGCAGTACGTTCAGCTGCTGTCATGGCTGATTTGACTGAGGGCTCTTCACCTCATACATGTGAAGAAGAAATGGATGTACCTAATGTTCCAAAGGTCAACAGTGCAATGTTGATATCTTCTCCTGTGATGGGTACTAAACCTAAATTGCACAATGTCTTGTTGGGTACGGCCATGTGTCTAGCGGGTAATGGTGATGGGCATTTCCAAATTGTACGTTTGTTTGTTGACCCTGGTTCGCAGTGTTCGATTGTGTCAGAGAAATGCGTTCAGCGTCTCCAACTTAAGCACAACCATCAGCCAGTGGCAATTAGTGGTGTGGGTGCGGGCATTCCTCATCGGTCACATGGAGTGACAACTTTGTTTTTAAAACCGCTGAATACTGACAAGCCGTTACTGACGGTTTCGGCTATCATTTTAAAGAAGGTGACTGGTAATTTACCATCGGTCTCCCTGGCTGCGGATATTAAGTCAAATTATCAGCATCTACAATTGGCTGATGATAATTTTAATCTGTCTCGGCCCATAGACATTCTCTTGGGCAGTGACATGTATAATGACATTTCATGTGGCGAGAAGGTATGGCCTTCCCACAATGTACCAGCGGCTTATCTGACTATTTTTGGTTGGATAATAATTGGTGATTCCTCGAGGTTCACTGATTCGGTTCCTGAGCTGACGTCACATCATGTGGCATTAGAGGATTGTTTGACTAGGTTTTGGGAGATTGAACAGATCCCAGAAACAATATTTCCTGATCCCGAAGATGAGATTATCGAGGATCATTTCTTGAACAATGTCACGCGTGATGATGAGCAACGTTTTGTTGTACGTCTTCCATTCAAAGGAAATCAAACTGAGTTGGGAGATAGCCGTGAATTGGCAACCCGAAGACTTTTAAGTCTAGAAAGAAGATTTAAAAGGGATCCTGCATTGAAGACAGAGTATTGCAAGGTGTTGAAAGAATACATGGACGAGAACCATATGGAACCTGTTCACGAACAATATGGTGGTGGAAAATATTACCTTGCTCATCATTGTGTGACGAAGGAAGACTCTTCTACCACTAAATTAAGAGTGGTCTTCGATGCTTCTATGCCCTCGTCCACGGGCATATCCTTAAACAATGTATTGCATGCGGGTCCTAAACTTCAACGTAACATAGTAGACGTACTCCTACGTTTTCGTCTTAAGCCTGTCGCATTCACTTGTGATATCAAAGCTATGTACAGACAAGTGCTGGTGCATCCGGACGACCGTGACTATCAAAGAATTCTCTGGCGTCAACATTCTGATGATCCCATTGAAGAATTTCGTTTGACAACTGTCAGTTTCGGCGTTTCGGCTAGCCCATTCCTAGCTATGAGGTGTATTCTGCAATTGGCGGAGGAAGGAAAGGCATCACATCCTGACGCTAGTCAAATTTTGTTAAATCAAATTTTCGTTGATGACATAGTGACAGGAGCCTCCGACCTTGACTCTGCTCGGAAGCAAAGAGCCGAGTTAATTGATCTTCTTCGCCATGGTTGCTTCGAGTTGCGTAAGTGGTCGAGCAACAATCGTGAGTTTTTATCTGACTTGCCTGACAACGTCCGTGAAGGGTCGTTGTCATTTGAGCCTCAAAATGAAGGATCCGTGAAGGTACTAGGTGTTAAATGGAATCCTGTGAGTGATGCTTTTACGTATCATAGTAAAATTTTAAATACTGGACTGACAAAACGAGCGGTGCTCGCAAACATTGCGTGCATATATGATCCGTGTGGCTGGCTGATGCCGGTTATATTTACTGCAAAGGCGTTCATGCAACGGCTGTGGCTTCTTGGACTTGGCTGGGATGACCCTTTGCCTGATAAGGAGCAGTCAGAGTGGCTCTCGTTCATCGAAGAGTTCACAAATTTGTCAGAGATCAAACTAAACCGGTTTATCCTGCCTGCTGATGGCACAAACTTTCAAATTCACACCTTTTGTGATGCGTCACTCAAGGGCTACGCTGCTGTGGCCTATCTTCGTGTTGAAAGAGCGAATAATGAAGTGGAGGTCCACCTGTTACTTTCCAAGTCCAAGGTCGCGCCAATAAAACCGAAGATGACGGTACCGCGGCTCGAGCTTTGTGGTGCTTTTCTAGCGTCAAAGTTGGTTAAGCATTGTTCCGGACTGATTAATGTAGCCCATGAAACTGTAATCTGGTGTGATTCGAGCATTGCTCTTTCATGGATACGCACGCCGGTTCATCAACTTAAGATGTTCGAAGGGAACAGAGTCTCACAGATTCTCGCGAACACATCTCCTTCTCAATGGAGACATGTGCCGTCCTTGATGAATCCTGCAGATGCTGCATCGCGAGGATTGATGCCTTCGGAGCTTGGCTCCCATTCTCTTTGGTGGTCTCCACCATGGCTAAAAATGTCTCCAGACACTTGGCCGTCAGCTGGTCCCGTCAGATGCGAGACGGTTCCATTTGAACCTAATGAGGATGCAGAATCCATTGTTCAAGTTAACAAGATCACCTGTGAAGTCGATCCGACAGAGTTTATGACTAGATATAGCTCACTTCACACCCTTGTTAAGGTACATGGATACTGCCTGAGATTTATTTATAATCTGAAAAATCCGAATGCAAAAACCACTGGTCAGTTGACGTGTTCGGAGTGGCGTAACGCCTTATATTCCTTAATAAAACTTGTCCAAAGGTCAGTGTTTGCCACTGAAATGAAACTAGTTGAACGAGGTTTACCACACCAAACTAACCTTCGAAAATTAGTTCCCTTTATTGATCGTGAAGGGCTCCTGCGTGTATTAGGGAGATTGAGGTATACGCATCTATCCACGCAACGTAAACATCCAGTAATTCTTCCAAAGGCGCACCCCTTAACAATTTTGTTGATAAATTATTATCATGACTTGTACTTGCATGTGGGTGCACCCATGTTGCTTTCATTGTTGCGAAAACAATTTTGGATTTTATCGGCCCGTACGGTTATTAAACAGCAAATTAGAAAATGTCTTAAGTGCTTCAGAGCTAACCCGAAACCTGCTGACTATTTGATGGCAGATTTGCCTCCATCAAGAGTCACTCCTTGTAGACCCTTTGCGAGGGTTGGAGTAGATTATGCCGGATATTTTTTGATAAAAACGTCCAAGCTGAAACGTGCACCTATTGCAAAGGCGTACCTATGTGTCTTTGTTTGTATGGTCACAAAGGCTTGCCACCTTGAATTGGTGTCAGATCTGTCCACTGACTGTTTCTTAGCGTGTCTCACCCGTTTTATTAGTAGACGTGGTTGGTGCTCGGATATATTTTCTGATTGTGGTACCAACTTTGTTGGAACAAATAATCATTTAAAGGAACTCTACTCCTTCCTCAAGAGATGCACCAGGAACTCGGACGTGCAAAATTACTTTCTCAAGTATCAGATTAAATGGCATTTTAATCCCCCATCTGCTCCAAGCATGGGCGGACTATGGGAGACTGCAGTCAAATCGTCAAAGTTAATCTTGAAACGTATAATAGGAGAAACCGTTCTGACTTTCGAGGAACTGAGTACCATATTTTCCAAGATTGAATCAATTTTGAACTCAAGACCTCTATGTCCCATCTCAGACGACGTTGATGAAATTGATGCATTGACCCCAGCTCACTTCCTTGTAGGAGATAACATGGTGTCACTTCCTGAGTACGATCTTCAGACTAAGAAATTGAATAGGCTATCCCGATGGCAACTTCTTCAAAGTGTAACCCAACAGTTTTGGCGTCGTTGGAATTTGGAGTATTTGCACCATCTGCAAAGCCGTAACAAGTGGTTTAAGGGCACGGATAATCTAAAGGTTAACGATATCGTACTCATAATAAATGAGAATACCTCGCCTTATTGTTGGACACTGGCTCGTATCGTTTCGTTATCTCCAGGACGAGACGGTGTAGTGCGAGTTGCTACTTTGAAAACTGCTACAGGCAACCACTTGGTGCGACCTGTTGTGAAGCTGTGCCCTCTCCCTCATCAGCAATGATTAAATGTACAGTTCACGTAGTTTTAAGCATATTTAGTAATAATATAGTTTATTTTGCACTATTGTAGACAATTAGTATTACGTGTAATAAGAAATCCTGAAGATTTCTTCCCGGGCAGTATGTTTAGGAATTATCTTATTGTAATCTAGCAACATTAAGGAACAACCCTTTTCACTCTTTAGTTCGTTTCCATATCCTTAATCGACAATTAGATTCGGTCACTTTCGACTTTTCCATTCACTCTTCTCGCGTTAAAAATGTCTGACGTGACGCTCTCACGCGTCCTCAAAAAGGGTCTTAAATATTCCAATTAGAATCAGTGGATCCCGTCTGCCTTCAGCATTTTATGTTTATCAATCTTGCTTATCATAACTTGTGACAAGACCGACAAGAAGGTGTTTATTTATCATCAAGAGAGCGGCGCCGCCAACGTGGGACACGCAAGTACTTTTAAAACTTACACCTGACTGACCAAGGTACTGTAAACGTTTATTTCCTCCCGTTATTTACCCTTCTGGTATTTTCACCATATTCTTTTCAGGGTGTTCTCTTCTGTACAGGGTGGGCCATACATTTTTGCAAATGGCAACACTGAATATCTTCTATAATAATAAATTATATATTTTTTGAGTGGAGGGAAATTTGACATTAATTTATGCAGTGTTATTTGCAATAAAGCGTTTTACTGATCAACAACGAGTTTTTTGTGTAAAACAGTTTTATAAAAACAACAAATTGTATGTAACTGTTCGCCGCCTATTTAGGAGGAAGCCCGGATCTCACTCCCGCCGATTTCATCGTGCGGAGATATTTATAAAGTCCAGTTCTAAGTTAAAAAACCCGAAGAAAATATCCAAACTCAAGCAAAACATCCGCGATGAGATAGTCGAGATCCCTCGCAGCATGTGTCAGCGAGTTTCCTAAAATCTGCCTAGTCGTTTGCTGGAGTGCCAGCGACGAGATGGGGGTCATCTCAAAGATAAATTATATTCAAGAAATAAATTGCATTAGATGTTAGTCACAAACATTTAATGATCAGGAAATTGACTTTCATGGTTTTATTTTCATCAGTTTCAAAAGTGCAAGAATTTTTCGCACATCCTGTATTTTAATTACTTAATATAGTCTTGTTACGTTTAAAATGCAAACAGTTTATTTTCGTTTTGGTTTAGTTAACTTACTTAAATAAGGTGAAAAATGACTGATAATACACGTAGAGTTTAACTTGTAAGCGCAAAAACGCTAGCTGATTATAAACCTATCCTAAATTATACGTTATCTCATAAAAAATACGAATAAAACACATAAAAGTATTATTTTTTGTCACTGTTTCAACTGGCCCCGGGATGGGGATACTTGAAACAAATCGTTTTTTTTTTCAATTTGAGCTACTACTAAAACACCTTGATCCAAAATTGGATTGCAAGATACAAGATATTTATTCATAAAAGCCAATGTTTTACAAGTCAGTAAGTACATAATGAATAGTATTATTTTTTAATTAAATTAGGATCTCAAATAAGGTCGCCTATATAGCTTTACATGTCTGAGTCTTACAGGAAATTTCAATTTAAAAATTTGTTACTAACTACTACTTGCCGTTTAGTAGATAAAAACACGCTCTTTCATTTGATATATTTTCTTCACCTCACAGATTATAAAACCGGCCAAGTGCGAGTCGGACTCGCGCACGAAGGGTTCCGTACCATTATCTATAAAAAAATATTTTATTCTGTGTTTTTAGTATTTGTTGTTATAGCGGCAGCAGAAATACATCATCTGTGAAAATTTCAGCTGGAACTATCACGGTATCAGTGAGATACAGCCTGGTGACAGACAGACGGACGGACGGACGTACGTTCTCGTTTTACTTTTTGAGTAGGGAACCCTAAGAAGCAAAACTACGGACGATATTCAGTACTACCCAGTCAACTCTACTTATATCTTTTTTAGGGTTCCGCACCTCGAAAGAAAAAGCGGAACCCTTATAGGATCACTTTGTTGTCCGTCCGTCCGTCCGTATGTCAATACCCTTTTTCTCAGGAACGCGTGGAGGTATCAAGCTAGGTATTAAATAGGTATTAGATATTATCAAGGTATTAAATAATCAAGCCTACTGTTCCTTGGAGCTGTGAAAGAATCAAACTTCTAACCTAACGCAATCAAAAGACACAACCATTTATGCCGCAAATTTTCGAAACTCGCAAGGGAATCAAAACCTACAGGGTACTTCCCGTGAACTCAGAATCTTGAAATTTGATACGAAGCAACGCCTTATGGCACAAATAAAGGAAAATTGCGAAAACCATAAATCCCATAAAAAAACATTCCATGTAAACAATAGGCCAAGTCTCGAAACAACTTTACTGCATTTACTAATTTTTGCATAGGTACCTAAAACGTATGTAAGTGTGATTGCCAAGTCGGTAAATTTTATTTAGTAATCAAATAAAGATTAATAAGAATGTCTGACTTGGCTCTACGAAATATCTCACCACTTTTTACTGTGAAAGAGTTTCGAGGCTTGGCCTATTTTTTACATGGAATGTTTTTTATGGGATCTCATTTCTTTTGTTAGACTTTGTATGGGAATGTTATTTTACCAACCGCAAATAATCGTATGTAGGTATTTGTATAGGATTACAAACTTACTTATGCAGCTTGTATATCTCTGAAACGTGACTGAAATTGCAATATTTTTAGGTTTCTTATGAGTTATTAGGCTAAAAACTAATAATGTTTGAAATATGGAGCTTGTGGGTCTGCTAGAAGTACCTTAGAATTAGCGTGATCATTATCAGTGAGTATGTCAGTGACAAAACTAACGAACTTTGACGGACAATAGTTCTTAAACTAAAAGTTAAAATTGAATGTTATTGATATTGCATGTTAGCCATATTATGCCCTACATGTTCCTGAAATTTCAGCGTTCTAGCTTTAGCCAGCACAAAATTACAGGATGTTGAAAATGGCCTGAATGGCTTCGACAAAAGGATGGTACGGCCGTGCCTCTTTGTTTTGCTCGACTTGGCGGGGGAACTGCCGTGCCCCCAGATTTTTAGTTACATGTTATGCCATGCAATAGGGCCGAGTGGAGAAAAATGCGGGATGCCTTTGCCCAGCAGTGGCTTCCTGTTTCCCAAACAGGCTAAGAAAAAAAAAATATTTCTACGGAACCCTCGGTGCGCGAGTCCAACTCGCACTTGGCCTGTTTTTAATTTTTTTCATGACTACCATAGCATACAATGAGCTCATCAAAAGTTCGCAGGCATATCATAAACATTTATCAATTTATGAGCATCTGAACATCTCGATAAAAACACGGGTGTAAAAAAAAGTATACGACTTTAGTTTCCTTTGTTGCTGCTACCTTATATATTTAGTTTAACCAAATAGTTTTAATACAATTATAACAATATAGATTTGCACAAAACAAGCATAATCATGTTTCATAAAAAGTGCTTGTTTCAACTATAACAATGTTTCAATCATAACCATTCCGTGTACCGATCCCGTGACAAAACGTGTTGTAAACGTCGCTACTAACCATTTGTTTTATTGTATACAAGAACCTTCTCCAGAATGCATTAAATACTTTTCTGAAAACCGCATCAAAATTGGTTCAACCTAACGCGAGATAATCTCGGACAACGTACATACATACATACAAACATACGGGTCAAACTGAGAACCTCCTTTTTTTACAATGACACGCAGCGTGCAGATTTCTAAAAAACCTTCATATTTCCATAATTTATAAACTAGGTCAAAAACTACACTAACAATAGTGAACATTAATAGAACAAACATGTGCATCGAATGCAGAACCTCCTTCTATTAAGTCGGTTACTTTTGGTGACGATTAAAACGCGAGGACGATTGAAACGTTTAAATCGTCCACAAGCAAGTTGTTTCTACCGTCCCCACACCACGTTTTTAACTTCAAGGTCGAATATTACATATAAAAAAAAACTCGAACGCTGATCAACGGCCATTATAAACACTCGTTTATTCCCAGCTATAGCACCAAATTAATTTGATCAGTCAAAATACAAGAGTAAAGTTCTTTTTGTTATTAAAAAATATCCACAGCACAAATACTTACTTTTTACCGTGAAAAACTGGTTTGGCTCGTGTACACTCCGGTATCGCACCATCACTCGAGCGCTACTGGCCAAGCTACTGCTCATACATGGCCAACCGTGTGTTCCGAGTGTTGCGTCAGTTGCGTAGGTATTATAGTTTTCGAAAAAATTTCCTTGTTTCAATCATGACGTGTTTCAATTGTCCGTGGTCTACCCTAAGTTATTGAATAATTTCAATTACGAAATAATGTAATTCAGATTACAAATTACGAAGTAGTCATGTATGCAATTACACGTGTAATTCATTACCTACTCGTAATTGAATTAAATATAATACAATTTGTATTTCAATTTCAAACGTAAATTACTTACGCCCAAGTCGCCCAACACTGCCGTTTACCTAAGCCATTTTTATGGCGTGAATCGTCGCATTCATACTAGCGCATCGTAGAAAACGATACAAATTATCTGTGTAGGTAGGTTTTGTGTCTTGGGGCCCGGGCAGTGCGACCTTGAATGTCAAGACACTCGTTGCGTGCCGACGCTGCGAGCGAATGTGATCCTTAACACAAGCGGAAAGAGTTCAAGTTCAGTTGTAGAATCAAACAGGACTATTCAAATGTGTTTTATGCTTTACATAAAGCTTTTTTTTGTTGGATTTATGTACTAGTTTAATAATCTATATTATTAAGTTAAATTTAGACACAATTTGTCTCTATAAATATTTTTACCGATATTTTATTGGAGTAAATGTAATTATATGCAATTCTAAACAAAAATCAAAACGATTTTTAGAAAAATAGGTTCATACATTCTTTTTATGAGAATCAAATCAAAGTACTAGTTATTACTATTTTTTTCTACGAACTTATGGCACCTGTCACCCAAGCCATGAAATTTGTTAAATTAATGGCTTTACGTGTAAAAAAATAGTCGGATTTCACTTTTTACAGGTTAAATACTGTACAATACAATGTACTGTAAAAACAATAATACTGTCGTGTTGACGATTAAAAACAGCTATTACTATTTTTAGTTAAAAAAATCGGCGTTTTTTTGACACTATTTTTTTATACCTACTTCCGGGTCGAAAGTTTGTTGGATTCGTAAATATAGTATCTTAGAATATGTATTTATGACGGAGAAAAAAAAACCTGGCTATTATGAATTAATGTTTTGCTAAACCGTAAAATGCTTAGACTATAGTGGGTCTATATCCAATAGCAGAGGAAGGCAATAACAACTATTTATCCAGACGGAAATAACACACTAGAGGCACAAATAATAAGCAGAAACATCGGTAAGATCCATATCATAGCCGTTATACACCGAATCATATTTAAAAACGATAAATAACTTGAACTGTTCGTCTGTTTTCGCCAATAAGTAACGGTACCTGAAACAGCTGATTGGATACCGATTGACAACCGTTGACAAATGACGCACTGACAGTGACGGATACGTTCCGATACACTCATGTGAAAATTTTGTGTTACCAGCACAAAGTAAAGTCGGATACTCAACTCGATTTTTATAATCGATTCAATACATAAACTAAACTAATGATACAAAATAAATAAATAGACAAGCTGAAGTGACTCTAACTAACTTTTGAACACTTAGTAATAATAATAAAAAAAGAAAATGCCGCCAAAAATAGTGCGAAAACCGGCATGTGCTCACTGTAAAAAAACAATTTTGGATACACATTTTTTGACGTGTTCCCTGTGTGGACGATCATATGACCTTACATGTGTTCACTCGGAAAAATTGTATGACTTAATGGATGCAGAGAGAAAATCTTCATGGTCTTGTATCAAATGTCGCCAAACCAAAGCCCCACTGAGAAAAGCAAGCACACCTATCCCGAAGAAGAACGTTTCCAGTGTTTCAAACCCAAAACAAATTATGAAAACACAAGAAAGAGAAGTGAGAAAACCAAATGAAATACCTAATGCACACTTACCTGAGTTGCAACAACAACAAGTGCTGAACTCTTCTGTAGACAACGTCACAAAAAGGAGATATAATGTACCCGTTCGAAATTCTTTTGACTCTTTAAGCGATGAGGAATTTGATAGCTCTTTGAATCGCAATGATACACTTAACAGAAGCTGCCCGGACTTGACTATAAATTATAAAGATGAAGTTGAAATATTAAAGAGTAAGATAGCATCTTTGCAAGAGAAACTTGAAGACTCCGATAGTTTCAGTACTAAACTCCTTATCGAAAATGAAAATCTTAACAAGCAGCTATCCGAATGTAACCGGCAAATCCAACAGTTGAAGAATATATGTAAATCTACATCTAAACCTGCGAAAAATCCAAGTAAAGTTAAACATCAGTCAGCACAAACGACACTGATGGGAGACGATATGGAACAGAAACTTGACCAGTCAGCCGAAAGCTCGAAAATTCCAGCAAGTAATGAAAACGCATCAACATCCAATGTTGAACACAATCAAGCTGTATCGGTAATCCGCAATAAATTATCAAAAAAAATAAACATCCTCGGTGGAAAACAAAACTGTGGACTGGCTGCCGCACTATCAAAGTCAAGTCGTAATACATCGTTTGAAAAATACGAAATAACGTCTACCATCAAGCCCAATGCACGTTGTGAAGAAATATTAAAATCAACAGAAACTTTAAGTTCAAATGACGATGATATAATAATCTTAACTATAGGAGAAAATGACTGTAATCCCAACATATTGCTTGCAGAGCTTAGTGTCTTCATAAAAATGCGCCCAAAAGCTTTTCTTATAGTTACTAGTCTAAAAAATAGTTTACATCTTAATGAAAGCAAACTGAACAACACTATAAAATTGCTTTGTCAGAGTTTTGATAATTGTACGTTTCTTGATCTCGCAGACTTGGATTATTTTGGCAAAAACTTTATGTACAAACTATGTTCAAAAATTAATTATGTTCTCGACTCGAGAACGTACTTCGATAGATACCTCAGTTACAACAAATTGAAACCGAGAATTAATAACCAGCCAAAACAAGTAGGTAGTAAGCCACCTAAATTAGCTGATAAAGAGCGTAAAGGTACTATACCATACTATTTCAAACAATCACCACGTAATGGGCAGAGCACTGAAAACACCAAAACACTGACGCAAAAATCCATCACTGACTATTACGGGAGAATTAACGCAGGTAATACAACAATACACGAACAAATAACAGGTAACAGGTTTTTTCGTCTCTAAACGTAATTTTTTTACAATATTTCATCAAAATATAGCAGGGTTTGTCAGCAAAAGAGAATTACTCGAGTTAACGCTTGATGAGTTGACAGAAAGTGATAAACGATTAAATGTACTGTGTTTTACTGAAACATTTATAAAAAAAGGTAATGAAGGGAGTTTACGCGTGAATGGATATCGGTTAGCATCGTCGTATTCTAGGTCACATCAAAAAAGAGGTGGTGTTTGTATATTTTGTGAAAATCAAATTCAAACACGAGCGATAACTCTCCTTAACGAGTTATCTGAGGATTACGTGTTCGAATGCTGTGGTATAGAGATACCGTCAATAAAATGTATCGTTGTTTGCCTATACAGAACACCAACTGCTAACACAACACATTTTCTCCAGAAATTAGAACGGCTCATAAACAAACTAAAACACAAAACTAAATATAAGGTAGTGATTGCCGGGGACTACAATATAAACTTGCTTAAACCATCAGAAAGTGCAACCGAACTCACCAGAATTGCTGCGAACAACAATTTTAAATTACACATACTTTGTCCCACACGTAAAGAATCATGTCTAGACCAAATTTTATCCAATGTTCCCGAAGCTGAAAGTAATATTCTTGAACTAGGCTTGTCTGACCACGAAACTGCACAATTTTTGAAATTTCCTGTTGATAACATAGGAAAGCCACTTTTATGTTTGTATCGCTATAAGAGAGATTACAGTGCAGAAAACATCAAAAAATTTCATGACTGCCTTGCTAGTTTATCCTGGTCTGATGTATATGATAAAGATGACGCATCAGTGGCCTTCAAACAATTTCACGAGACGTTCAATCTCTTTTACAAACTATGTTTCCCTATTATTAAGATAAAAACTGTTATTAAGACTAAATCTGTATGGTTTACACGAGGTATCAAGCAATCCGTAAAGACAAAGAGGCGTTTGCGGTTTAACTACTATACGAAATACAAAAACCATACTGGTTATTTACACAGTAAGGTCAAATATAATAGTTACTCTAAGATTTTAAGACGATGCATCCACCAAGCACAAAAAATCATGAACGTTAATTATGTAAGTAGATCTAAAAATATAAGTAAGGCAACATGGGACGTCATTAAAAATGTAACTAATAAGTCTAATTCAAACGATGCTAATTTACAGAAACTAGTCATTAATAATAATAAAGTTCTAAATCCAACTGACATTGCAAATTCTTTTAATAATTTTTACATTAATTTGACTAATTTTAATAATAATAATACATCTAAACCTGACCTTTCGCTAATCAATGCAAGTAACGCTAACCTTTTCCTAGCCCCGACAGATGAAAACGAAATATGTAATATCATCAATAACCTTAATTCCACAAACTCTGCCGGTTATGATGAAGTCCAAACGAACATAATTAAAGGTTGTAGACAAACAATTGCTGCCGTTTTAAGCTACTTAGTGAATTTATCGTTCACAAACGGTGTCTTCCCGGAATCTCTGAAAGTGTCCTTAATCAAACCACTGTACAAAAAAGGTTCTAAAGAATGTGTAGAAAACTACAGGCCAATCTCACTTCTTCCCGTTATCTCAAAAGTATTTGAAAAAGCATTCCATGTACGTTTAACATCATTTCTTAACAAGTTCAGAATCATTAAAACTGAACAATTTGGGTTTCAGAAAGGGAAATCAACGACATTAGCTGCCTTCACATTAACAAATAATATTCTTAGTTACATGAATAGAAGCGTGCCGGTAACTGCCATATTTTTCGACATGAGCCGTGCATTTGATTTTGTCTGCCATGAAACGCTTTTGGCCAAATGCGAGCTGTATGGTGTAAGAGGTGTAGCCAATGAATGGCTCAAGGCCTATTTGCACGGCAGGACACAATTTGTAGAAATAACCCAAATTGATCCTTCTGATACCGTGGTTGCTTATAAGTCTTCCACTAAAATAAACGGAGTTGGAGTACCACAAGGGAGTATTATGGGTCCCCTTTTATTTTTATTATACGTTAACGATCTACCAAATGTAACAAACTTTGCCTGTACTCTTTTTGCCGACGATCTATCCATCGTTATACCATGTAGTGATGCTAGATCTTATAATAGTGACATAAATATGACAATTACTAATATTATAAAATGGTTACGTAGAAATAATTTGACTGTAAATATTGATAAGACTACATTTATACAATTTGTTAATAGAAATGGCAATAAACGCCCACTACATGTAACCTTTGAAGATCAGACCTTAACAGAATCCTGTAACACGAAATTTTTAGGCATATGGCTTGACGATGCATGTTCTTGGAGGGATCACACTAATAAATTATGCAATAAAATAAACTCCTTTGCATATGCGTTATGGAAACTTGCAAAAGTTAGCTCAAAGGAAACTGCAATACAGGCATATCACGGGTATGTTGGTTCCATTCTGAGATATGCCATCCTTCTTTGGGGTAATTCAAGCCATGCAAAACGAGTGCTAATATCGCAAAAACAATGCATCAGAGCTATTTACAACTTGGATATTCTCACATCCTGCAAACCGTTATTTAGAGAATTAAAAATATTAACTGTGCCTAGTATGTATATATATGAAATTTGTATATTTGTTAAACTTCATCCAAAATTTTTCAATAAAAAAAGTGACGTATGCAAATCTAATACGAGGTACCCAAATCGTCTTGCTATTCCGCCTATAAAGACTCAATTGTACGGCAAGAACGCATTTTGTATGGCGATTGGAATCTATAATAGGTTACATGATGACATTAAAGAATTACCATTTAACATATTCAAATCAAGACTGAGAATTTTTTTAATACAGGAATCGTTTTATACTGTAAATGAGTACTTTGACTATTATAAAAACATGAATTTGTATTAAGACTTAACTAATTTAATTTGAATTTTAATTGACATTATATTTATTGTGTAAATCCATTATGATTAATTTCTATTTCGTTAGGTATATTCAAATTTTTGCATGCCAGTTGCTGGTGAAATGTGTGTTTCTCTGTGATATATGTATACCATCTTCTGTACCACGTTTTACGCAAAATAAATTACTTTACTTTTACTTTACTTTACTTTAGGTACTAAAACTTTTGATTTAAGTAAAATTATATTGAAACAAATCATTCGGGTTTTAAACATTCAGAAATTCAAAATGTTGTAGTACCTGTACTACTGTCTTGGAGAAATTAACTTTATTTGATCTAAACGATACCCCTTTGCAATTAACGGAAATTGTCATCGTAGGTCTACCTTAACTCTTACTGTTACCAAGATATTCAATGTTTAATTTAATCAGTTTAGATTTAACCAGTGTAAATGGCTCTTAACTGTGACGGCATAACAGCTTTTTAAATTTTGTAATGTTCCTATACACTACAAGAAGGTTTACAAAGTGAGTTCGTTCGATATTACATATTTTTTATTTCTTGTGTTTCAAGACCCTTGTACAATAAGGCAATAGGTAACCGTTAATGCTACAATAATTATTTGTACAAAAAACAAAAAAAAAAAATTCTTTTTTTATTTTCTCAACAAATAATTATACTAATTTGTTTCTGTGAATATATTCTGCAATATGCCGAAGTTAACGGAAATTCCCGGGAACACCGTGTATAATTATATAAATCTAACTCCTCTCCACAATGCTCTATTTTTGACACTGTGTTCACCAATCAATACTTCGGTCAAAATAAACTAGCAGAGAAATGTCCTATCTTTTGTTAGTTTAATTTGACCGAAGTATTGATTGGTAAACGCAGTGTCAAATAGAGCATTGTGGTTTTGATTGCGGTTTTGAATTTGGAACTTTTCTTGGTATTGGAGCTACAGGTTACAATGAACGAAGGTCTTGGACGTTTTTTTTAATAAAGAAGGCGCTAAGTTACTGCTTTTTCTTTTATATAAAAATCGATGTTAGGTCAATATATAAGTCTAATCGCTGTACTGAAATCCATGTTCTGTACCATTACTGTCCCATTTACGAATAAAAAAACGTTACGGTCATGGATTTGGATCTGATAATTTGTCAAACACATAATGGTGCATTTTCATAAAAGAAAAGCCTTGTACTTTTTTTCCTGTCATACGACAAAATATAAACTGGAGCACCTGCTCAAGCCACCACAGTTATTTACAAAACGACCTGCGAAACCCTTTTTACCGAAAACCGCAAACATGTTCTCAGATGCTTTTTAAAAAGAGTATTCTCACATACCGTCCTTAGCGAAGAAGCCTTAAAAATGTCTCCAAGGTGGTCTACCTTGAGACTAATTACTTTCAACGGCCTTGCATTGCCGTAACAAGTTTTTGACGTTATCTAATATCGATTATGAATAAATTTGGAGAATACATTACAGACACCTACCAACTTACGTAACCTAAAAGTAGAAAGTAGGTGCTTTTTGTGATTGGTTTCAGCGCTTAAAAAAATGATCATTATGCAAAAATCTGCGTATTAAAAAGCTGGCGCGATAACTAAGCTGACAAGGTGGAATTGAAAATATATTATGAAACCGCTATTTTGTAAAATGGGTATATGCCGAGGGTTTCAGTTTCATTTATTTAAGAGTTGTAAGAGTTAAATCAATTATATAATAAATGTTTTTTTAAAGGTCATTATTACTACAGAGAGTCATTGTTCTAGGGATTTTCTTTCTTGTTTAAATACAAATAAATAAAGCATAGAATCGACTTTTAAAAAAGCATTTAAAATCAAAACATTATATATTAAATTAGCCATACAAAAAACGGTTGATAACCGTACGAAAAACAGTCAAAGCGCCGCCGGCCGCATCAAATTACACCGCCACTAATGAACCAGGGCACAATGTCGGACATTAATAAATTTGTCGCCGGCTTATAGATAGGGTAAGAGTGCGATTCGCGGACAATGAGCAGCGCTGAATTATAGCACTGATAGCCCATTAGTCTCTCTGAAGCTACAAAATAATGGGCAGCGGAGATAACATCGGCTCTGGAACCGGCTGAATTAGAAGCGCATATTCGAGCGGTTATTTGACCCAAGTTTTCTAATTTGTCAACCTAACGCTAAATCTATATATATAAAACAAAGTCGTGTTAGTTACACCATTTATAACTCAAGAACGGCCGAACCGATTTTTGTGATGATTGATTTGTTGTATTTGTCTTCACTCTGAATAGCAGAATAACTAATAATAAATGCTAAAAGTAAAGTTTTTTTTTTCTCTTTTCATACATTTTATATGGCGGTACGAAGTACGCGGGGTCAGCTATATTTTATAAAATTTGCTAAGAAAACTCTCCGCTCGGCGAGAAAAACTAAGCTAAGCAACTCTATGATTAATATTCATGAATTCATGTAAACAATAACAGGTTGTCAGCATACATTTCAAACAAAAGATTAAAAAAGCACAAAGGCGAACCTGCGGGCCAAAGAAGAGTTGCTATTTTTATTACCGACTTCAAAAAAGGAGGAGGTTCTATGTTCCACTGTATGTTTTTTTTACATGTATATTCACCGATTTCGCTGTCAAATTTTCAAAATTCTTTTTTTATTCAAATTCGTTTGACATCGATTATCTAATAATTCTATTTTTGACATTGGTGAAGTGGAACTGATGGTGAAGACCACACATGACTTATGGAACTCCCCAAGGATGTAAAGTACGTCAAAGATTCTGACATTATTCCGTTGAAGTAGCAAATAAAAAAGTGTCTCTGAGATCCTTGAGGAATCGACGGAACTTCTCAAATATTATCAGCTCACATATAGCGACTTGGTTTTTATCTGTAATAATCAACGCATTTTGTCTCGGAAAGCAGTTCATGTCATAATTGGAAAGAAAAATTGATCATTTTCATGTAGGTACTTACCTATGGCGAAGTACTGAATTGATGTCGGTTTAAACTTTGTTTTAATGTAAATTTTATCACTTATCATCGTTGTGGATAAGACATCCGTCACTCTCGCACTCGCATACTTGTCAGAACGTGACGGATGTCTTATTGACAGCGATAAGTGAAAGTGATAACCATGTTAGCCCCACTGTTGTTATCGAGTTAAATTAATATAATGTCGCACATCGGAACTTTTTCATTTCATGTGGTTAACTATCACGCAACTATTACTGTGATCCAATTTTAAGCGCAACTCATCGTACGTCAACCTCCAGTCTGGGAGTCCCAAACACCACTTACCACCAAGCACATCCAGCACAGCTACTTGCTTGCTCAGGAATAATGGGAGCCTAAGAGCCGTCGGTAATTCACGGGGCGATTCTATCGCTTGTCGATATGCCCTTTTTATGACCGGCAGATAGAGAAAGAGTTGGCAAATCTACTACCAGAAAGGTTTATTGGACGACCCCGATTGTCCAGTGAGAGATGGATCAGAGCGCAGCTCGCAGATATGGGCGAGTTATGTTTTCTGGATACCGGACTGAATTTAGATTCTAAGACTATTTGTTTTTTAAGTTCTAAGATTTCTGAGCGTGAAAATATGTTTGAATTTCTTATTCATTATATACTATTGTTAGGAAACAAGGAAGAGGGAATTTGCAAGTCACATTTTTTATTATTATTGTACGATTAAATAAATGTTAGCGTATGTTTATTAATCTTTTTCGAGAACATTCAAAATTTATGTTATTTTATTTGGTGTCAACATCTCTATGGATATGTCCGCCCGCATGCGGAACACTGAAGTTTTCGTTCATATACGACAACAACTTTGTTGAAGTTACCGTCTCAACAAAGGATAGCAGAAACTGGGGTCTAAGAATATTATTGGTACTTATGGCATAACGGCAGTGACGGACAACGAGAACGACCCTATGGAATGAAACTTTTTTAAAGTTCATAATGAGTGAGTGAGAGTTACAAAATATGTATTTTCAATGTGTTTATCTGTCCAAATATCATAAACCCTCCATGATGCGTTCAAGAACCGCACATTATGACCACCATAAAAATTGACTGTTTTGTTAGAACAAATTTCTTATCTGTGAAAATGTTATTATTGCGAAATAATAACATCGATTTCGATAATATTATTTCATTTAAATTTCGAACATCTCTGAAAAACAAAGAAATTTGATTTGACCTATATTCTAATATCAGTCGAGATGACGTTTAATGCCCTTTATCATGTACAGTCACATAATAGTAGTTTATGTGACTGTACATAATGAAGGGCAATAAACACGAGTGTGGGTTTATGAAACGAGCCGAAGGTGAGTTTCATAATAACATCCCACGAGTGTTTAATGCCTATTTTTTTACAGTTACAGACACTACTTTATCTATCCACATATCATAAACCTCCATGATGCATTCAGGAGCCGCATATTATGACCAACATCGCGGCGTTGTTTTCTGGCAGCTGTCAAATTATTTTTTTAATTCAGGGACAAACTAGAGTCGGATACAACTATCATTTCGTTCGATATCTTACTTACTTGCTACATTTGTCAAATTTGTATGCAAATCGACAATTCATTTCGAACTAAACGTCATCTCGAATGATATTAGAATAGAGGTTAAATCTAATTTCTTTGTTTTTCAGAGATGTTCGAAATTTGAATGAAATAATATTATCGAAATCGATGTTATTATTTAGCAATAGGTAATAACATTTTCACAGATAAGAAATTTGTTCTAACAAAACAGTCCATTTTTATGGTGGTCATAATGTGCGGTTCTTGAACGCATCATGGAGGGTTATGATATTTGGATAGATGCACTATTAAAAGACACCGAAGACATATTATGCACAGACAGGATGTCCTCAATATAATAATTATAACCTATACAATTAATTACCACCATAAGGTGAGTTGCATTCATCTTTGTGGATGTTAGAATAGCACCACCCTCGTTCTTCCCGAAGGAGTCATGATAGTTGACTAGGGGATCTTGTTAAGTGTGTTGTGGGCGATAGGCTAGCAACCTGTTACTGCAATATCACATTTTCTTCATCTTAAACCCACAATTGCTAAAACTAGCACTGAAAATGTATTGTGCTCTGCCTACCCCTTCTGGGAACACGGGCGTGAATGTATTTGAGTTTTACTGTGCGCGAGAGTCTTCATAAATAAAATTGACTACGTACGTATACGTACACGAAAGCCGCCAACAGGCGAAGCGGTCACTGCAGTCGAAAACGGCCAGAGGCTCTAGTATAAGTTTTATCGATACAAAACGTTTTCGAACGCGTTTGCGTTTAGTTCCAATTTGTATGACAACGCGAACAGCGCCCCTGGTGGTAACTATTAGGAACTACGCCTTGCCATACAAATTGAAACTAAACGCAAACGCGTTCGAAAACGTATATGTATCGATAAAACTTATACTAGAGCCTCAGGAATACCTACGTAAGTACATGCATGCATAGTTGCATTTGAATCAATGCTAGCCAACCTTCTAGACTAGATCAACCTAATTATCTAAATGAACAAAGCCAACACCGCTTTTCCCTTAAGATTCCATGTTTCGTAGCTAAACCCTAGCCGGACAAACCTGACCAGATGACCTATGATATATTTAACACGCGGAGGCAGGGCGTGGCCGACGCGTGCGCAACTAGGCTCGTGGGGGGACAGGAGGGGACAGGGGGGACAGAAGGGACAGAACGGGAAGGCGATTGTGCAAGTAACGAGATCCGAGCGGTTGATATGTGGAACACTGATGCTGGATTAGGTTGTTTGCAAAATGTTGGCACGAGTATGATGTTATTGTTTTGCTGAGTGAGGAGGGGGCTAATCTGGATCGAAAGTAAGGTGTTACGTTATTCAGTTGACAATAGGGGGGCTAAACAAGTGATATTAAACAGAAGCTGAGTAACAAGTGTTACAGGCAAAGAAAATAAGATGTAGAATGTGCAATTAAGCGAGAAGCTAATGTAATAGAAAACGAGATTTTTACGAAATCACAACTTATTATTATGTGTACTATACTTAGTATACATTCTGCGATGAGGTGTTGTACCGAAGACAATAATAGGAAGTTGAATCTTGTAAATATTTCTGTGCTCGAGAATCTCCAATACCTACTGCGCTACGCCGTAGATGCCTCAATACAAAGTGCGATGATACATTATAATATGGCGGATGAATAACTACGCTTCAGTATGTATTGTTACTTAATAAAAGATGTTCTTCGGGTCTTCATTAGTTTATTTAAGGAAACAATTAATACTCTTAATATATTACTATTAGGTGGTATTAGGTTACGTGTGTTCGCTATGAGGGGCCAGATAGCAGAGAGCTGTCAAAGTGACAGTTTTGGAGTCAATGACAAGACTGCGTTTTGACACTCCAATACATCATCCCCTTTTTCAATGATTTTTTTTTTAAAAGTTATACTAATATACATTTTTAAGTATGGCAAGTAAGTTCACATCAGTTACATCTATTTATACAAGATATATTTTTACTTAGCAATGCAATTAAGTACATTAACAATTTAACATGTTCTTCATCCCCTTTTTAAAAGAGAAAGAATCCTTATAGAATTTTACATCCATTAAGTATACAATAATTTCACAAATCAAGTTACACTAAACTTAACTAAGTATAGCCCATTACAAGTACACATTCGACCAGTGGTGTCGGACCTGACCACTGAGTCTGATGAAGCACCAAGGCCAGCTAAGGAGATCTTATATGTAAGGAGGTTCGGTTGTAAATTACATTATTTTTATCTGCTACACTATATGATCTATTACCATTACTACTGGAAATTTTTCCCTCTAACCATATTTTTTTATTTGGGTCTTTCTTAAACCAGATGCTTTGACCCACGTGAAATGGTTCTTTGACTCGGCTAGTTTTATTATAATTAATAATATTTCTGTTTCTCGTCTTATTGAATTGCTCATTTACATTAATATTAATCTTTGGCTGTAGGTATTGAGAATTTACAATTAATTTAGTTCTTAAATTTCTGTTAAACATTAGCTCAGAAGGTGAGAAGTTAGTACCAGACACGGGTGAGGCCCTGTAATTTAATAAGGCTAATCTGTAATCAGTTTTATCTTCGTGACATTTATATAGAATTTTCTTAGCAATCTGAACTCCTTTTTCTGACATGCCATTAGACTGAGGATATCTGGGGCTTGTATATGTGAATATGAATCCATTTTCACGAGCAAAGTCTTTACATTCTTTAGAATCATATGGTACATGATCTGAGACTATTTCTCTTGGAAAGCCAAAATTAGAAAAAATATCTATTAAAACTTCAATAACGGATCTGGCACTTTTATTACGTATGTACTTAATTTCTAGCCATTTAGAATAATAGTCATAAACTATGAGGTAACTTTTTGTCTTAAAATCCATAATGTCCGTAGCTATCTTTGTAAATGGCAGGTTAGGCACTTTATGAGACATTAATGGCTCTTTAATATTATTGTTTTGGTATGTCTGGCATGGAAAACATTGTTTGACGTATTTTTCAATATGTGAATCAATGTGAGGCCAATAGTATAATTTTCTAGCTTGCTGTTTCATCTTTGACATACCAATGTGCCCTTCATGCAAAGTTTTAATAAAAGTTAATCTTTGATTTTTTGGAACAATTAATCGGTCATTAAAAAATACCAAACTATTATCCTCTGAAAGTTCACCTCTTAATTTATGGTAATCATGCAGACCATCTGGAATATCCTTAGTATTAGTAGGCCAGCCATTTTTTATAAAGTTTCTTAATAATTTTAATTCATTATCTACTGTACTTTCCGCTATTAATAAGGTTTTTTGTTCCTCAGTACATTCCAGATTCTGTGCAAGACCGATGCAATGTATCACCTCATACATGTAAGACTCATCAACATCATTAGAAGTCTGATAGGAGCGTGATAACAAGTCGGCTATAAACATTAATTTGCCTTGTAGGTATTTGTAATCCAAATCATATCTTAACAGTTTTAACTTCAGTCTTTGCAATCTTGGTGACGGGACTTCATGAATATGTTTTTTTAATAGACTCTCAAGTGGTTTGTGATCATTTAAAACTGTGACTGTACGCCCATAGATGTAATAGTGAAATTTACGAGTTGACCAAACTACGCTCAGAAGTTCCTTTTCTATTTGTGAAAAATTGCGTTCGGCTGGTGTAAGACTTCGAGAAGCGAAGCAAACAGGCTTTTCTTCTTGCAGTAAGCAACATCCCAGGCCGTCCTTGGACGCGTCACACTGGATGGTTATGGGCAATTTAGTATTAAAATTCTGTAATACTGGGGCTGTACTTATTTTATTTTTAATATTGGTAAATACATTTTCATGAACCTCCGTCCAAAGCCAATCAACATCCTTCTTTAGTAATAACTGTAGCGTTGATGCAATATCAGCCAAGTGGGGTATGAACTTTCTTAGGTAATTGACCATTCCCAGGAATATTTGCAATTCTTTTTTGTTATTTGGGCTTTTCATATTAGTAATGGCATTAACCCTTTCAGGGTCAATTTTCATGCCTTTTTCGGAAAAAATATGTCCGAAATATTTGACCTCTTTTAGTTTGTATTGAAATTTATTTTTATTAAATCGTACATTATGTTTTTTAGCACGCTCAAAGACTTGGTTTAATATTGCATCATGCTCTTCTTCTGTGTCACCACATATTAGCAAGTCATCACAGTACACAATGACGCCTGGGATGTCTCCAAAGGCATTTTCACTATACTTTTGGAAGACTTCCGGGGCTACGGAGATTCCAAACGGACATCTCAGAAATTTATAGCAGCCGTACGGGCTGTTGAACGTGCACAAATTACTTGAAGCCTCCTCTAATTTAATATTATAGAACCCATCGGATAGATCTAACACCGAGAAAAACTTCTTGTTACTTAAGTTTGGAATGATTTCATCTAAAGTTGGGATCAAATGGTGCTCTCTGATTAAAACTTTGTTCAGGTCCTTGGGGTCTAAGCATATCCTAAGTGAACCATCCTTTTTTTCAATTATTACCAAATTGCTGACAAAACTATCAGGGTGATCTACCTTAGCTATGACTTCATGCTTCACCAGAGCCTCCAGCTTGTCTGCGAGGCGTGTCAAGAGCGCGTGCGGCACTCTGCGCGGGGGTCTCACCACCGGCTCCGCACCGGGTCGAATGCGCAGCTGCAGCGGCTTATTGAACTCCCCAACACCCTGGAATAGTTCAATGTTCTTATTAATAAGACAGTCTTTGCTTTTAATATTAGTACCAGTATTTTGCATTGCTGGTTCAGATTTTACAGTGTCAATATTCGTATTATTTAATAAGTTAAGTTTTAATAATGAGGCTAACCCCAAAATTGGTCTGACATTTTCATTAATAATTAAAAACTCAGTACCAATACCATCATTGCTTTTCATATTATTATTAAAGACCTTTAATGTGACCCTGCCCACTGGAATTATTTTTCCCCCACCGAAGACCTCTATTATGGTTCTTGTCTCAGACATTTTAATGTTAGAATCATCATCGACAATTTTCCTCAAAGTACATAGGCTAAGCACATTTATCTGGGCGCCGGTGTCACATTTAAAATTAACCCTTTTATGTTCAACCCTTAATGACTCTGTCCATTCATTATTACCTAAATTAATTGAATAAACTAGTCACAAGTCCTGCACATTATTGCAAGCCTCGTCACTGTCTGTGTTATTCATACAATGAACTCTAGTTCTCATAAAAGTACAGCCCACACTGAAGTGATTCATTCGATTGCACTTTGTACATGTTTTGCCATAGGCCGGGCACTGCCTTGGACCATGCTCAGTGTTACATTTTTTGCAGTGGTAAAAAGATTTATTATAGCGTGCCTTATTATCCTTCTCACTTGAGAAGTGAGGCTGACTGGTTTTATAATTATTATTAAAATACTTAGCTTTAGACTGTTGGCCATGCTGCTCCACCCTCTCAGACCGCATGGCATGCACCTCCGGGTTGCTCAAGGTCTTCACAAACTCCCTGGAAAGCTCCGCAGAACGGCAGATGTCGACAGCCTTTTCCAATGTCAGATCCTTTACTTCTAGGAGCTTCTGTTGTGTTCTTCTGTCTTGAACACCGATGACAATTTTATCCCGAATCATCCGGTCCTTTTGATCGCCAAAATTGCAGTTTTCCACCAATTTCTTTATCGCTGTGTAGTAAGCATCGAACGACTCCCCGTCTTCTTGGTTTCTTTTATTCAAATTATAGCTATTAATTACTTCGTTTTGTTTTGGTTTGAAGTAATCATCGAAGATCTTTATTACGTCTTCTAACTTGTCTTTCTCGCTGTCTTCTAATTTGAGCACATTAAAGTACAGTTCTTGTGCTTGCTGCCCTATGCAGTTAATTAGAATTGCAGCTATTCTGGCTTCCGATATCCTTTCTAAACCAGCCGCTAGCACGAAGTTTTTAAACGAGAGCTTGAACCGCTGCCATTGAGGCCAGCAATTTTCTAACTCGTCTAGGTTAAGTCCTTGCGGCATTTTATATTCCACCGCACACATGTTATCCACTTTAAATTCAGATTGGACTTCAGATTTATTCTTCTCTTCGTCGCCCATAACAATTAAAACACTTCTTCGTGCGATTTTATCTTCTTAGTAGTTAATAATTATGCCACCGAGGCCGGTGAAAAAATGTGTTTTTCTTAATCCGGTTTAATCTTCGTAAGTTCTTCTCCGATTCGACTGCGCCATGTATTGTTACTTAATAAAAGATGTTCTTCGGGTCTTCATTAGTTTATTTAAGGAAACAATTAATACTCTTAATATATTACTATTAGGTGGTATTAGGTTACGTGTGTTCGCTATGAGGGGCCAGATAGCAGAGAGCTGTCAAAGTGACAGTTTTGGAGTCAATGACAAGACTGCGTTTTGACACTCCAATACACAGTAAAACGTGAGAAGGAAAGATACTATCAAAGAATTAAAATCTGATGATGGACGTAATTTAGCGTTCACTGACTAGAAGCCTATTAGTGAGTATTTTGTATTATTCACGTACCATCGCATCGAATTAAGCTTTACTTATTTAACACAAGCTTTTGCTCGCGACTTCGTCCTCGTTTACTCGTTAATCCCTACGACGAAGATTTTTTTACGATGTCATTCGAACCAGTTTTTGGAGACGAACAAATCCATACTTATTGACACACACGGCTATCACGTCACAACTGTTATTTGTACAGTCACCGGCATTAATATATGACTATCTACCCGCGAGGCTCCGCCGCGTATACAAAGAATCTAGGCGGAGCAACGGGATACTTAAAATATAACACGTATACTTAATCCTGTAGGTCCATTCTACATATCCCTTATATTCTCCCCGAGATCCCTTATAGGGATAAGTTCGCCTACCTATATTATTATCTGAACGTGAAATAATTTGGATGGTATTCAAGTCAGGTCAACAAAGTCGCCAATGGGAGTCCCCGGCATCCGAAAAGAAAATTTTGAAATCGAGTTTGTTTTTTACATCTTTATACTGGAAATTAGACGGAGCCTATCGGCGCCTACGGTATTGTACTAATAACAAAGCCGTCTATGGGGTCCACGACCATTAATGGATTTAATAAAACCTCATTCTTCTCCCAACAATATAAACTTTTCTGAAGTATAAACTTTTCTGAAATAAAAAAAACATGGCAAATAATATTGACGTCTCTATGTCAATAAAAAAATTAATCCACAGTTGACACAATACGTCTGTCAGTTTTTATAATTATTGTTTAAAAGATTTTCTATTTTCTTAGTGTTGTATCCATATGCCGACTCAACATTTATAATTTATTATGCTGAAGAACTTAGTACAGGTCTGAGTTCAATTCTTGTTTATAATTTTACATTGTCATCTCGAGTCAAAATAGGAGTTACGTCACGTGACGTCACGCAGCCAAAGTCACGTGGTCAGCGCACAGTTGTTTCTTTAAATTTATATTTTAGTACCTTACCGATAAAAAAATAAAAAAAACGAAGACCTTATTGCAAATTTACAGCATGAGACGAATCGAATGACATATCATTTATTAAAATCGGACCATAACTGTAGATCTGATGGCATGTACAAAAAACGGCCTCGCGTAATAATAATACAGATGAATCAAAGGCCGCAAAAGTATCTGACATGCTCTTACGGCTCTAGGAATAGAGTTGTTATCAGATATTTTGCGGCATTTGTTCCATCATTTATTTATGCCGGTGACTGTACTAATCGTTGTATAGAAATTCAAGTAAATTGCTGTTTCGGTCGTAGTTGTAGTACAATTTTGTTTCTATAAAAGCGTAAGGATTCTATTGGTAGCTTTAGATTTACTCTTGGTAGCTTTAAATATACCTACATATTTTTTCTTAACTTTCAAGGTCCATATATTTTTATGATTTTAATTATATTTTATAATTTATACTTTATTACAATAATTTAGCAACACTACGTTCAATTTCAACATGAGGCACCATGCCTATTGAATGACAAAATCGAATAGCAAATATGTGATGACTCCCTACAGGCGCAGCATCAACTATCGCACTCACATAGAAACTGGCAGTCTTCTTTTCATCGTTTTTAGGAATAATTTTCTGGATAAAAACTGACCTATGTCCTTCCCAGGGACTCAAACTATCTCCATACCAAATTACATCTCAACCAGTTCAGCGGTTTAAGCGTGAAACTGAAAAGGTAACAGACAGACAGACAGGCAGACATACTTTCGCATTTATAATATTATTAGGTACAGTCGCCATCACATACATAGGTACACTATAGGTGTTCAAAAATATCGGCACATGCACCCTAATGCCTTGAAAATAGAGGTGTGTTCCGATGTTTGTGACGTGCTTGTTTGCTCCGATGTATGTGATGGCGACTGTACATACCTATGGATATTAGTATGGATTAACAAACTTGTTTAAGCAGTAGACAATCGCGGCCCCTCATCCCTTAGATGCGGTCAGGAAGAGTGGACGGGCGTCGTGCGGCGATCGCGGCCGGCTATTGATAAATCATCGACAGGCCACGCGCGCCCCCGGCTAGCTGCGCAACCGCGCGCCGCTCTTTAAGGACCCTACATACTTCGCAACTTCTGATACGAGTTCCGATGATAAGTGATGACAGGTTCTAGGATGCGTGAATAAAAAACACCTAGGTCATACAGAGATTGGCGTCTCTTTACTATGGACGTTACCAAAGTTAAGGCATAGGAATATCCACATAAACGGCGTCTACTTACTCTAATATAATGTTGTACGATTGACGCACGGTTGATCACAAGAAAGAACTTTTGTTTTTATTTAATCTGTATGACACAGGCATTCCCTTGTTCATACAAATTCCATTTGAAGTGTAATAAATACCTATCTATTGTTAGGGTGAATATCCACCACATATGTTCGAAGCTTTGTTTTCATATATTTGACACATCTTCGCACATCTCTGATCGATATTCACTGTAAGTGTTGTAGTTAATTGAAACATACTACTGGGCCTGCATTCCCTAGCGAGAGCCACCGCAAGCAAGCAATTAAATTCCCATCAATATATTCTTAGAATAGATTCTTAATAGATCAGTTAACGTATTTGAGAATAGGTTAGATGTGTAAATTTACAAACGAGAAGCTTAAAATATTCACCTATTTTCGATCTATATCATGCAATTCATTCATATCCACTTTGACCCACCCAGCAAATTACGCAAAGCCATAAGGAAACACCTTAACCTTAACCTTTAACTGCATTTCTCGGATATCATTGTCTAAGCGCTTATCTTTATAAACCTACTAAATAAGAATTAAGTTACTTTTTTTTTTAGATTAGATTAGTAATCTTCACAAGTTTTGCACGTGGAGTTTACCTTTAAGTAAATGTTACGCTAGTCGAGAACACTTTATCATGTAAACTATTTTAAGCAGAAGTGGAATGTCGCATTCTAACACTTCTCACGAAAGTAGTGTCATACATACGTAAGTATTATTGAATACTACAAAAGCAGTCTACAGTTACGGATATCGCAGCCCTAGTGGTAACCAGCCACAATACACTTCTCAAAATCATAAGTCAATGCGAAAACGTGCCTAAATATGCCAAATCTTGGGATTAGGTGTCAAAGCGGACCCCGGGTTCCTTCAGGGCACAACCAGGAATAAGGCTAGGAGGATGACGAAGTCAATGCGAAAAAGGTTTACCATAATGTCAGTTATGATGCTCTTAGTGAAGCGCGTTTACAATGCCTAGTGAAACTATAGTAGTGTCGTATTGTCGTACATCACGGCACGAAAGTAACTTAGTCTTAAATTCTATACCGCGGCACTTGATAGTCTAAGAAATCTTTTATTGTCGAGGCTAAAAGGTGCTAAAATCCTTCGGTAAATCGTAAAAGAAATATAGTATACATTATATATAAAAAGGTATATGAGTATTCTGTTTTAAACCAATCGACGTTTTTTAACAGCACACGTGCTGTAGTTAAGTGTTGTGTGTACTTACTTACCTATTATATATTGTTAAGAGAAATAGGGTTGGCATTTTCAAGGAATTTCATTGTATTGAGCTGACTAAATTCTCGGAGTCGGTTAAGATTTCTACGCGACAGCAAGTTATTTATAGATGCCGTTTACTGGATGCCAGCTAGTACTTGGAAAGCTTAACGAAATGTGCTCATACTTTGACTATTCCTGATGGCTGATTGGTCTGACTCGCTACTGAAACCATTAATAGTACCTACTACCTACCTACTTATTTAAATTTAATATGTTTTTCCAATTCATGACATTTTGTTGATATGCAATATTTCAGTACTCTGCGAGACCGAGCATTGCTCGACGTAATGAGTGAAACCGCGGGGAAAACGAATTTTCCCTAGCTGAATCGAATTGTTGCTCCGCAACGTAAACCCTTGCATTAAAAATATCTCATTTACAAACTATGTATACCTAAATACCCAAATTTTGGTTGTTTAATAATGTAGGAACAAATTGATTAAAATCAGGTATAATTATCAAGACATCGAAACATAAGCCCGGTTAATTTATATAAAATAAATTACTGATGTTCAGTCCCTGATTAAAATTGAGTACAGACTTACGTTTATACTCACGGATCAATCCATTGCTCCCGGGAGTCTGCTGGCACTCTTTGGGGCTTATGTCCAGCAGTAGATATCTTTCGGTTGATATGTTAATGATGATAAAGTTTATACTCGATCAACATCATCATCATCATATCAGCCAAAAGACGTCCACTGCTGGACATATAGACCGGGAGATGCTGACACAAATTTTTAAGGTATTTGTACCAAGTGTGACGACCCTTCAGGGGTCTTATTACGTATTGAAGAAAAGTAAAATGATGGTCATAGCGCTGGTACCGGCGGCCCAAACACGTGGGCGTCAATCGAACGTGTCGTGATAACTTACGAAAGTCGAACGATTTGTTACACAAAAATTCTGGTATTTTCCGATAGTCGATGAAAAAAGAAGTAGACGGTAGCGTAATTCCATACTTCTCCGGTGTGACTTAGAGCCCGCCATACCGACGAAAACACATCAATTAAAAATAAACAATTCAACCATTTGTACCAGGCTAATTTTTGCACCGCTAATCATCGCCGAGTAGCCATTCACGAAAATCAGCATGCCATACTTTTCCAACGGTTCCAAGTGGCCGCCATATTAAACTGTTTGTACCAGTATGGCATTTGGATTTTTGGAAAGAATATGACACAATGTGACCGTCTCCCATAGGCCTCCCCAAAGAGTGCCAACACAAGAGTGTCGATAAACATACTTTGATCCTAAATCCTAATTCTCACCTCACAATGCACAATGATGCCTCAATTTGACGCGAAGTACCTAAGGGTGGTCATTCCACTCGTTCAAGATCTTTGTCCATGTGCATTGCGTCTCACTAACTCTTCAAGCAAAATGTGGGACGCAGATACATGTGATCAAAGATCTTAGACAGAAATTTCTCGAGTGGAATACCACCCTACGTAAAGTATTATTTGGATAACAGCAGTTTTGCCGCATACCTCATCGAATACCTTACGGATGGCTTTGGGGAGTTAGTGGCCACTTATTTTAAATCACCTATGTAAATTAGTTGAAAAAGTATCAGATCGGTATTGAGGCGTGTCGCACGCAGCGCTCGGAGCGGCGCGGGCGCAGGCAGCGCACGAAGCCTTGTAATCGATGACAACCGACTCTTACGTAAAACTGAACCCGATAACGTGCATAAAACGCCTCTTACTAAACCGCAAAAGGAATTGCAATCGAAAATTGAAATCGATTTTTTCTGTACCACCCATAATTGGATCAACCCAGTGGTGAGACATACTAAATCATACTTCATTTTCAACCACTTAACATACTTACAAAACTGTTTTAATTTGTAAAACAAACCGTACGGTTTGTGGGAACATGAATTTGGTCAAGTTGAATAACACGATTTGCAGTAATAATTTCATCCCCAAACACATGGTTACGTTAAAATACGACGCCGTTTAAATGTCCATACATTTCCCATATAAAGAATAATGCGGCATTTTTCGCTACAAGAGCACACGCGGCAAGGAACTATAATTTATTTAGTTACAATATTACGAGGCAATTTCGTTGGGCCCTCAATTTTCGTCAGCGGGAAATAATTTTCGAAAATTTATGGTGTTAATAAAATCGCTGGATGGATTGATCGATATCTTGTTTTATCTTTTGCAAGAATAAAGAGACCAAAAGGCATGACACGTGTACGATGCTGATTAAACTGTAAAGTTGTGCTTTATACGCAACTCGGGCACATGTCCCTGTCAAGTTTGTGCGCGTTTTGAAATTGATGGGAGTATTGAATTCAATATACGACGCATTTCTTACCGATAGTCGATGGTTGTGGTTGATTGATCTACCTACATATTAAATAGTTAAATACTGAATGTTTGAATGTTTTTTTGAGAAATATTGAAAACTACAAATACCAACTTGCCAGTGAGACTAAAATATACCCACAGAGAGATGTTTTTTTATGTTTAGTTTTTTCATTAGGTACTTACAAATGTACCGTAAATGTTTAAATATTATTGTATTTTCCTAAATTACCCGCTAGACATCTACACTCGCGGTCAAAATTTTCGGGTCACCCTAAATTAAATAACTGCTACGACGAATTATACCATGTGACACAAATTTTACATTTCGAATCGAAGAATACCGTAGCACCTGTAGTAAACAATTTCACTTGCAAAATGGCGCGTGATATGATAACGTATTATTCCGTCAAGAGTTACCGTAGATCCGATCGATACCTATCTCAAATTAAAGAACGTATAAAAATAACAGTTTTCAATTGACAACATACCTAGTTAATAGTTATATCCGCAAAATTCGGATTGTCGCGTATTTTGTATTTAAAAATGCAAATAAATGGCACACGTTCCGCCATATTGTGTCGAGAGAATCAGTGGAGAATCGGCGCACTCTGTTAAGTTATACTTAATGTCGTTAAGCTTAAGGTATAGATTCCTTTGAAGTCTTTAAACAAGTAGGCCTTGGAGAATTTTTCAACGTAAATACTGTATCGTTTGTTATAAATACAAGAAAAAAATGCGACAACTTTTTTTAAATTATTTATTGACATACTAAAATCAATCAACTATGTACAAAATAATATGGACAACTCGAATAGTACCATAAAAAGCCCAAATTATTCATTTCTGGCCAGTTTTCAATTTTTTTGCCTCATGGTGCCCAATAATGACCGGACAGCGACTTTGTCAAAAGTTCGAGCCACCTTATTCCAATCTGACCGAAACTGGTTGCTCTGTATCGGCACTACGGGCTGTTTTACGTAGTTTAGCTTTCATTATAGCCCAGTAGTGTTCAATCGGGCGAAGCTCTGGACAATTCGGTGGATTTAACTCTTTGGCCACAAAATTTACATTATTGTCTTTATACCATTTTACTACCTTAGCCGCGTAATGGCAAGACGCTAAGTCAGGCCAAAATACAGTTTCGGAGTTGTGCTTTTTGATCATTGGCAATACTCGTTTCTGAATGCACTCTTTCATATAAATATCGGCATTCATCGACGAGGTAGTGAAAAAAGTAGTTGACTTCATTCCGCATTCACAAATGGCCTGCCACACCATGACTTTCTTGCCGAACTTCTCAACGCAATAGTTATTTGTTCAAAAAGAGAGCAAAGTAGATTTTTGCTGCGAGTGTTGATGACTCGCTACGCTCGTGATTCAAAATTAGAATCTTGAGCGTAGTGAGGGACTCAAAGGCACGAGATGCAAATATCTTTGCTCTCGTGTGATACATACAACTTTTCACCTCAGCAGTGAGAACATCGTCACGTTAAAAAATATATCGTTAGGCTTTTACGGAAGGAGAGGAGCAAGGAGAAGGAGAAATGTCAGTGCTCGATATCAAAATTAAAAAGCTGCTTTGACTCAAGGAGTGAGCAAAATCGCATTTTGCTCACTGTTTTCACGCAGCAAAATATGCTTGTTCGAGCTGCTGAGGTGAAAATGGATTTTTCAGCCTCTGTGATTTCTGTTCCCTCACGAATAGTGTTATACTGGGGGCCTGGCAAAGACTTGTAGTCCAGTTTTACATACGTTTTTCGTCCATTATTATTATTACACAGCTGTGTTTTTTCGATAAAATCGAGTCATATAATTTTTGGACTCGTGTCTTAACAGATGCTTTTTGTTTTTGACTTCTTTTCGGCTGTTTCTGTTTTTTTAATGTCTTTAAATTATTCCTTTTCTTTGCACGTTGTACCATCCCGATACTCGTACCAACTTTTTTCGCGACATCTCGGACAGATAGCTCTCTATTAGATGCGAATAATTTTACTATCTTTTGGTACAGTTTTGTATTGGACGGACCTGGTTTTTGGCCTGGCCGTTGTTGGTCCTCGAAGGTATAATCCTCCCCGTACTTACGGATAGCAGTTTGGACGGCTCCAACACTAACACCTTCCATTTGTGCGAGTTTTCGGTACGTAATACCTTTAACCGAACACCATTTGTCCACAATAGATTTTCGCTTTTGCGGTGTAAGACCCCTCATTTTTTTATTGGAACAAGTTGAGCAAAAAAAGAATAAAGATATCGGTTCTATGACAAATGCCAATCAATTTTCTTGTACCAGAATATTTTTAAATGAATAGACAACTTATTCCTGCCAGAGCTAACTTGTATTTATAACAAACGATAGATACAGTCTTTAGGTACGCGATAAGCATATTCTGTAATGTCATAACCGACAAACGCTAACTATACGAACGATCGAGTTAACGATTGCGAGTATAAGTGAACGTATAAGTGAGTCGTCGTAAAGTTTAGATTTTTAATTCTGTGAGTGACCGCCAGGGGCAGATACTAGTGATACTCGATTCTCGCTCACGACAAAAGTAAACGCGACTCACGTCAAACCTGTGGTAAGGGTACAGAGCCGTTGTACGTATAGTTGTAACGCGCGCTCGCGCGTGTAGCCTAACTACAACTTTTCTTAAACTGTATTAGCAATTTCCGGGATCCTATCATAAATTAAGCTGGCAACCCTTGCCAAACGCGAGGCCCTTGCTTGCGGCCCGCGAGCCTCCCTGGCTGTTCTGTATGTAAAGGTCGTTGAATTCAGAATTTTGGAATTGCCTGCTAAAGTCACAAATAATTAAGAAGTGCGGCCCGTGTATTTTTTTAGCTCCTATATGGCCCTTGGTTGCCAAAAGGTTGCCGACCCCTGGCTTAGAGCTTTGTTGTTTTTAAATTAACTAAAAAAATCATGGCTTTTTACGAGTACGATTTAAACCTGGATGTAAAATTAAATAAAGGTCATGACAGGATTAAAAAAACTGCACAACCTTGCACTATTTTAGGAAATATGACTGTGTTTTACCGACCCGTATTCTTTGTCCGTAAGTGCATTATATACAAATAGCTTGTTTATCAATCTTATGACATTTGTGTCTCAAATTCAATTCCGTAACCAAAGTAATTCAGTGCTAATGTAAATGCATGGTCACGTTGAACTGTTGCAGTACACGTGATTATTTCGTCAATTGACTTATACAAATTGCTTTATAACAATCGAAGTACGTACAGCTATAATCCAGTGTGAAATTAAGAATTGATAGCGATATACAGATCCGGATGGAATTCATTGTTTGACCACAGACCTCATTTCATACCGCGTAAGGCGTTCACTGTGAAATTTTGATCACGAGAATTGGAACAATATGTCAATGCTTAGAAAAAGATGTAGTTTGCTTAAGATTTAATTTTCATTATAACCTAGCGGATTATTTTGTATCGTCTGTATTTTGTTTTCCTCGTTATATTCAAGACTTTGATGACTTTACTGTAAAACCCTAAAACCTGCAATGGCTAGTCGTTAATAAATACATAGAAAGTAAGAAAAGTTATTCCGTTTTGCCTTTAAGACCAAAGCATTAGATTGAATTTGGCCTAGCCAGTGCAAATAGTAGAATGTGTATCAAGGGAGCGAAATTATATATTAAGGGTGTGAGGGGCGGTACATTGATTCTATAGTTGAAACTTGAGCATAACGAGAGAGTCGCAGTAAACGCTGTCAACGCTGCCGATTTGCGGCGCGCTGCCAAGCGGCTCAAACCGCGCTCCTCGGCTGGACCTGACGGAATACCCACGTTTTTGGCCAGGGATTGTATATCTGTTTTAGTATTCTCTTTTATTTATTTATAATTTATCCCTACAACACGCCGTGTATCCATCGTACTGGAAGTTATCAAGAGTAACCCCCGTACCTAAGAGCAGTGCAGGGTCCGACGTGACTGGATTTCGTCCTATTGCTGTGCTCTCTGTGTTTGGGAAATTGTTCGAATCAATCGTGGACCATCTTATCATTCAGCAGATCACAGTCAAAATGGACGATGCTCAGCATGGTTTCCGTCGAGGTCGCTCAACAACAACTAATCACATAGTCTTGGTTGATTACGTAACCGAAGCTATGGATGCCCGAATGCAGGTAGATGCTGCATACTTTGACTTTCGTAAAGCTTTCGATCTTGTATATAACGATATCCTCCTGTGTAAATTCGCAGACATAAGATTTACGCCCTGGCTTTTACACTTCTTTGCCAGTTATCTACAGGATCGGAGACAATATGTCAAACTTGCTGGATTAGAGTCTCAACAATACTTCACTCGTTCTGGTGTAAGTCAAGGCAGCACGCTAGGACCTACACAATTTCTTGTCATGATTAATGATCTGCCGAGGGTCGTCAGCACGTCTAAGTGCCTAATGTTTGCAGACGGCATAAAACTATTCCACAGTGTTAGGGATGACAATGACAGAGTACAATTACAAAACGACATAGACGCTATTTCTGAATGGAGTGAGACTAATCGGCTGGAGTTTAACGCCTCGAAATGTGTGCACATTTCCTTCGCTAGACTCCACTCACCTATCGTTACCGAATACAGCCTTCGCGGGATGCCACTTCATCAGACCGACGAAATACGTGACTTAGGACTGACTTTGGATAATAAACTTGACTTCAGACAACATATAACGACGACCTGCAAAAAGGTATCTAAAACGCTGGGATTCATAATGAGGATGGCTTCCCAATTCTCTACCATCAAGATAGCAGTCATGCTATATAAAGCATACATTCGTAGTAGGCTCGAATTCGGTGCGGTAGTGTGGGCTCCGGACGAGTTTAAATACATCACAATGCTAGAAAGAATCCAAAAGAAATTTGCCAGGTACATATACAAGCGACAGTACGGATACTACCTGTATATGTATCCGTCCCTCTTCGTTTCAGGAATGGTTGGGCTTCACATTCTTGAGACACGGCGCAAACTGTTGCATGTAGTGCACTATTACCAACTGCTCAACAATAAAGTTGACAATGCGTCCGTGCTGGAGCGAATGGGCTTGCATGTACCGCGTGCGAGTGGGCCGGCGGTCGGTGCGGCGGGCGGCGCGGGCGGTGCGGTGACGGCGCGGCGCCCGCGGCGTCTGTTCGCGGTGCCCGGCGTGCGCACCAGGCGCGGAGCGAACGCTCCCACTGCTAGAGCGCGAACCGTCCTAAACAAGATCATGCAGGAAACCGACGACATTGATATATTTGCCGACAGTATTGGCGTATTTTGTAGAAAAGTTTTAGCCATACTTTCCTAGTTTCACGAGTCTGTACAATGCTTGCTCAGCTCAATCTTTGATTGATTAGGTATATTTAGTTTATGATTGCTTCTTTTTGAATTGTTCCTACCTAAATTGTTGTATTTTTTATAGTGATGCTACCTCCTATGAATGTGTACCTACCTCATAAGTGTTTTGGCTATAAACTGTAAACTTGTGTGGGATTAATAAATAAATAATAATAAATAAGTGTTTACGCCCAAGACGAAAATAATTTAGCTACCGAGTGACACAGCTTCTGACAATTTCTGTGACGAAAATTTTATTTAAACAGGGAATACAGTTCCCGGCAAACAACTTGAACATGCGGGACGAAGTGGGGGGCAGCTCGCACGTACAATTCGCCTTTGCGCAGGTAAGGTCATTTGCGCACGAAGTTTGCCGTTTACTGTATCAGGGATTTAAAGCACAACTTTGATCCCTCATTTGAGGGCAACAAGTACTCGCTTCTTAATAGCCGATGTGATAAAGATTTTTTGAATATAGATAGGGTTTTAGAAAAAGTTGTTGGCACATAAATAAAAAATCATTAAAATCGGTCTACGAATGTTGGAATTTTTAGGTAACGAACGACATAAAAAAATCGAAGTTAAAACTTTATTTTTAAAATTCCTCCCAACATTTATATATTTTTTTATAAATGACTATCCAGTGAATGGCCCTAGTCTCACCTGAAGGTAAGGGACGACAGAGCGTAATATGAACCTCACTGGTTCAGTAATAGCCTATTCACTCTTGTTTTGAAGGCACCTAGATCGTAGTTCTCAGGAAATACAGATGAAGGGAGCGAATTCCATTCCTTAGCAATTCGCATCCAGCCAAATCCAGCAAAATGCACCGCATAAGATCGTTTACCCTTAAAGGCATAGGTAACAGCCATCATCGGTCAAAGCATTCGTTTGTAATCGTATAACCCTCGTGACTCCGCGTATAGGTCAGCAGATTAGTTCCCAATTAAACGGTATTCGATCGAGACGCGTCTGGAATTCGGCGGCAGGTGTGGCGCGTGAGTCAGCACCGACCGAATACCGCAGATAACAGCCCTTTATTCTGTACAGGCAGTAGCTCTAGTATAAGTTTTATCGATACATATACGTTTTCGAGCGCATAATTCCGTTTAGTTTCAATTTGTATGACAACGCGTAGTTCCTAATAGTTAGGTACCACTAGAGGCGCTGTTCGCTTTGCCATACAAATTGAAGCTAAACGCAAACGCGTTCGAAAACGTATTGTAAAACTTTTACTAGAGCCTCTGATATGCGAATAAGACTACAGAATGAATTATGGAACAGTAACGAAATTAACTATTTCATCACACTTGCTTGTCAATGGTTTTATTACACGCAGGCGTATAGACCAGCTATACTTAGCCGATTTATCTCCCGTGGGAGTTATGGATTTTTAGAACTGCCTAGGGAGTTATGAGCCTGTGTGTGATCTAATTGGTTTAAGCAAATCTAGTTGGCCGGGCGCCACAAGAATTCTGCTCTGTGATTGGTTGAAAAAATCTAGTTGGCCACGCGCCGCACTCTGTGATAGGTTGAAATATTAAAGCTGCGCGCTCGACTCGCACTGATCTGGAAGTGGCGTTGTCAATTTTGTCAATTTTCGATTGATGCGCTTGTATGAAACATAGATTATTCTGTCTTTTGTATATTTATTTATTTCCTCGAAAATGTGATGAAAAACATTGTGTATAGTATAACACGGGCGTAAGAACATTGCACTTACGCCCCTCGTTAAACAATGTACCTACTATTGTGGGTCATATTACCACGCACGTCCCCAACATGGTCGACTCCAGTTTGGTTCACATTTTAAAACGGCGTACTGGAATAACATGAAATATTGTATACACAATGCAATCCGTCATATCTAGGTCGGAAACTACCTAGAGTCTGTTATTATAAATAATAAAAGAAAACAAAAGTGATTAGAGACTTTGTATGAGAAACATTCTACTCGCTCTATTTTTTTTCTATTTTAATTGAGTCGACCGTCCTGGCGACCCTTAATTGACACTATGCGACATGTTTCGGGCTCATCGGCTAACTTAGCTACATTTTCAGCATGTAATCGCCCACTGCTGAGCATAGGCCTCTCGAGTACGCCACTTAGATATAGTGCGAGTGAAATCATTAAATGATTTTAGTGTCTCAGAGCTCATCAAATAACAACGCCGTTCAAAGTAGCAAGCTACAGCCCGAAGGATTCCCGATGAGCCCGAAACATGTCTCCAACAGTAGCCAGGGGTACAGGTGAGTGGAGCTTTATTTTAAATAAGTTTGATTGAGGGGTTTATAAATACATATATTTCATATACGATATGATTGTAATTGAAGTAGGTACCTACATTAAATAATATAATTAAAAACACCGCTGACACAAAAAACCTCTTAAAAGAAAATAATTATTACGTATTGGCCCTTTACTTAGCGATCCCCCGACGCAAAGACGCTTCAATTTTTTACAAGTAACTTGTCACCATAAGTCCCTCATTTAGTGAGTGGTATAGAAAATGCTACAAAAACTGAACATTTAGGTGCCCAAAATGAGGAGTGCTTTGCAATATCGGCTGAAGTCCTGCCGCTAGTTCCAATGAGAGCTGAATATCTTGGGCTGCTTTTATTTCCACCAAACATAGCTAAGAATATATATGTAGGAAAGCGTAGCGTGCTTACATGAGAGGCATTTAATACTTCTAGCAGAAACATAACAGAAAAGTTCTGGTCCAAACAACCGACACTAAAAATTTGCAAGCGTGTTATCAAAGAAAGAAAGTAATTCTTGCACAACTCTGAAATAAACTCCATTATCACATGTATTAAACAAACTAATTAGGCAGTTACGTTTGGCGTTTTACAAAAATGGCAGTATCGTACATTTCACTTTACTGCCCGAACGTCCGGCATTTCCGAAATCAGAGCTGTTATTTATAAGACTTCGCCTGACTTCAGCCGAACCAGTGTAAGTCAGACCTTCGATTACATGTTATCATTACAAATCCACAGGTAATGAGCATCAGAAATGGGGCTGTCCGTAGCAGAACCAAGGTAACCGATACAGCCCTCCGAATCGCTAAACTTAAGTGGCAGTGGACGGGGCACATTGCACGTAGAACCGATGGCCGTTGGGGCGGAAAGGTTCTCAAGTGGCGACCACGTACCAGCAGGTGCAGCGTGGGTAGACCCCACAAGGTGGCCTGATGACGTGGTAAAGGTCGCGGGAATCCGGTGGATGCGGGTGGCGCAGGACCGGTCATTGTGGCAATGTTTGGGGGAGGCCTATGTCCAGCAGTGGACTCTTTCGGCCGATATGATGATGGCGATGATTACAAATCCAAGTATCAAGATATTCTAGGGTTGAGCGGTGAGGAGAGGTGAAACAAGTTGTGAATAGCAAGCAGTGCAGAGTGGAATGACAGTGATGCTAAATTACTTATTCTTATCTCTCACTCTTTTAGGATTAAATGTCCGAGAAAGTAGAGCTATCGAATGAGATTGTAAATAACGTTAATTTCGAATATTATTCGTCCACTCGCGTATTATAATATTTATAATTTTTTATTTCAACCCACGACGACGGTACGGAGAAGGTATAGCGTTTAGGGTGAGAGGCTGTTTATTTGTTGGAAATGGAATTCAATGTACCTATCACCATTTAGGATACCACCATTGGATACAGTGCGACAGTTTTAGGGTGGGTTGCACCAAAAAGTCTGTAAGATCGTTCAGACCGATCATCGTTAAATATGGCGCCGGCGGCTGTCATTCCGTAGCAACTTGTCAAACTTTCCATGCATTCGGATTTTTCGAACACCGCTTACGATTACAGATGGTTTGATGCAACCCACCCTTAATGATGATAATAGATAGATAGCCTCGCGGACCCTGGGCTGCCGTTTAAATGAGAAGTAGGAGATACAATGGTCGACTTAAAGAAAAGCATATTTCAGCACGTGTCTTGTGCACGGTCAGCCACACAAGGGGCTTGACACCTTTGTACCGTGTCGCATTAAACGTCATGTTAAACTGCCATATGAAGTTGTCAAACGAGTGAAACCGACAAGGTACTTAGGTGTTCAGCAACTTATGAGGCTGACTGTACAAGCTGCGGACTGGTTTGTTTTCTTAATTATTCCGAAAATCGAAATTGATAAACGTTTCGTATAGATATCTACATCATAAAGTTATAAAACAGCCACTAAATTAAGATGAAAATGAAGTATCGATTAATATCAGATAAATTTCACCTCTTTGTACGCACATTAATAAGGTTACAAAATGTTCTGTTGTTTCCCCAATATACATGATCGATGGCCGTTCGGATGGACCTTTTATTAGCACCTTTGGCACAACAATGTCGGATGTATCCGTGGGCGACAAGTCATATAAGATATTATTCTACCGAGTGAGAATGGTGATTAATAGCGTATAAATACGACTGACTCGATAAGATGGTAATTTAGCAACGATAATTTGACAAGCCTAATAGCTTGCCCGACGAGAACCCCATCACACTCGACCATAACATAAAATTACCCCTAAAAGGCACAGTAATTAAGAAACACTTTGTTTCTCTTAAAAACGGGTATTAACATGGTAACATTGCAATGTGCATATTATTTGTGCGCTTAAATAATATATCAGTAAGTGTCCCAAAACGTGATATCTTGATCGAAAATATGTAATTCATGCGTCGAAACATATGATGTTTGGAATTCTTAAGCTGCGCTCCCCTGATTGGTAGTCTAGCGAGCTATGTGTTTACTAGTATGGAAACATAGCTTAGCACATTCTTAGTGGATGCACATTGCACCTTGGTCTTCGAAAGCATATAAAAAATAAGCAGAAGACCATAGAAAAATTAATATTTACGAACATGTAATTCAATATTTTCGTGCTAACTGAGGTCGCAATTTAATGAAAACTGCGGAAATAAATACACATTTAAGTCGTTTAAACGTATTATTACACAATATTTTACTGAATTTAAGATGTCGTACATATTCTCGGACGTTTATAACTATAACGAACGGTGCTCCTAATTGGCGTGCGCGTACGCTCTTTACATTTTAATAATCACTTGCTCAAGGCATTTTGGCTCAAAAGAAAATATATCATGTTTAATCGATTAATGAAAGACGCCATGCTGAGCACAGTAATACGGGCAGCAATGACACCTTTCAACACTTCAATAGTGAATACATAGTTCCAAAATGTTCTAATTATCGTCATTTGACTACACCATGTGGAATGCTTGTCACTTTGCAGATTGTAACTTCTAAGAAGCAAGTTTGTTCACGAACGCACGACACTAGTTATAGATCACCAGCACGGCTATCACAAGACGGCCGCGACATACTCTCGAGCTCTCTCGCACTATCCGTCTCTTTCTAAGTGATCTAATAAGAGAGAGTCGGATAGTGCTAGAGAGCTCGAGAGTATGTCGCGGCCGTCTTCTGATAGCCGTGCTGGGAATACACCTCTAGCGATAGAAATATCTGAAATATCACTGTAAAAATGTAGCCGTGAGTGACCGCTCTAAAATTTTGCGACACGAGAGTTGGTTTTGACAATAAACATGCTCAAACAACGATACAAGTGCAATAAATAGGGGTGCAATCAATTATTATTCATTGTTATTCTGTGAAGTAATAAATAAAGCGGCTTTTTAACGGTAGCCGTACAAGCCAGTAATGGAATAAAGCGTCGTTATTAATCAAAAAGCCACATTTCCCGGCGTCTGACAAGAAGCGGCGCTTTCTGCACTAATGAAATTATTTAATACCATTGCACGTATCTTATTTATTGTACTCAATATCTCTGGTTTAATTGGTTATCTTTTAATTTATCGATGTGCTCGATAAGACTTATCACTGCCGAGTGTCGGACGGTTGCGGAATAGCAATCCAGTTTAAAGTAGTTCTTGTAAGTATTTACCGATTTGGTGTATTACATTTGTGAATTCATTGAAATGCGTGATCTATTATGCGGATGGTAATTGGTAGCTATAAAAATAAATTACATCATCTACTCGTACGTATAGCATATATTTTTACGTAAATGTAACATACATTAATTTCTATAACATCAAGTAATATACAATTATACAAGGTGAAACCTAAGTCGTAAATATATTTTTTTGTTTCTATGGTTATGGTCACCCTATTCGACTACTATGCCTATGACAGTTTATCGTAGCAATTAGGGTGACCAATGCGACTTAGTAAATTTAAAACTTTTTTTAAATTAACGAATTAACAAACAACGTTTACATATTTTTGCATGTTGTCACGTCCACATGTTTAAACTAAAGTTAAACAGTAAGAAACACATATTTCTGTTCACGATCACGACTTAGGATTCACCCTCTTTATAAGTAAGTAAAATGTTTGCAACAATTTATTTTTAAGATTCCAAATCCAATACTATTTTACAAATAAGAGAAATGTAATTTTTTGGTCCAAGCTTTTATTGCCAACTGTACATTTTTGCACAGTAATCAGTTAGCTTCCGGAAAGTTGCCCAAAATTGACTAACAATCTAACATACCTACACCTGAAATATGCCACAGGGCGATGCGCGATTGCTCGCATACTTTAGTCGTTACACTGTTGATGTGATACAAAAACGCACAAATAAATAAATAAATAATTATTATGGGACAATTTTTACACAAATCCAACTAGCCCCGTAGTAAGCTCAATAAGGCTTGTGTTATGGATACTAGACGACGATATATTTAATAGATATAAATACTTAAATACATAGAAAACTCATCGCACAAATATTTGTCCTTACCGGGATTCGAACCCAGGACCTTGAGCTTCGTAGGCAGCGTCACTACCCACTAGGCTAACCGGTCGTCAAAACAACAAAACAAAAACAAAACACAAAAACAAAACAAATGCAAATACAAATAGTAGTACAATTATTACTAAGAATTTAGGTACGTGTAGGTGTACACTTGTGAAAAATCTGCACAATACGTCACGCAGCATACTGCTAAGACTTTACCAAAGTCCGTGTCGTGTTGTAAAACCATGCATGCATGCATTATGTAGATTTAAAATACTTACTTGTTTTTTCATAGTTTTAGGACTTACACTTCAATATTAAATAGGTATTTAAAACTGACCATAATTTATTTTAGAACGTCTAAATGAACACTGATTGTTGATGAACATTCTTTTAATTAAGCTCGAATAAATCGAAGTCTATAATATAGCGAAAAGAAATTTCTCGAACGTGCCCAGTCATCGTACTGCAATTTAAATCGTCTGTCTTTGGGATGCTGATCTCTATCTATTATATGTTATGTAAGGCCCATCGTCCACATACATACCTATCCATAGAATACCTATGTTAGAGATGAGACTCATTTGAGCGATTTATATTCACACATTTTATAGAGAAAATTCCCGTGAGGTTCAGACATGGTAGAATATAATAAATAAATATACAAATATTATAAACAAGAATAGTGAGATTGTAAGTTTGTAAAGTTGTAGGTTTATGTAGGGGGTAATCTCCTAAACTACTCATCTAATATTAAAAAATATTTTATTAGAGCGTTTTTCTAAAAAAGTGTACCTACATGAACTTATTTTTGCAGAATTCAATGTTTTTGGGTTCTTCTTACTCAGAATCTCTGATACTATCGATCCTTAAACAAAAAAAGATTGTCCAAGATTTTACTATGTAATTTTTTTCTTCCAGTGCGTCACGCGACATACGTAAAAAAAGACTCCATACAAAAATGTGACGATCTGGAATGTAATATTTGGGACACTTTTTTTCTTGTGTGAGGATCGTCAGTATTAACGATTCTGAGTATCAAAATACGAAAAAAGGATACCTACCTAATTGAAAAAAAAAGTAATGTACACTTTTTTTGGAAAACGCCCATTATTCTTTTACTAGTATATGCAGTCAACAACCCATCATGGAGATTTCGAAGCGCAAATGGAGATAAATGGTCATACGATTCGAAGAGGAAAACTAAATAATGCAAGCATCGCTTTTGAGTGGAAGCCGCGGGAGACGATATCGCGGACGTCCTCTGCACACATGGCGATCAGAGAGCGAGCTGCTAGCAGTTGGACTGAGCTAGAGCGAGGACAAGGATGTCGCTGAGAACAGGAAGGTTGTGTTCTCGGGGGGCGTCGTGGTGACATGTTCGCGATCCCATGGCGCTCTCATGAGACGGAAACGCCGGAGTGGTTTTAGGAGTAGACTTCCTTCTTCGGTGTGAGTCCCACATACCCCGGATACACCCCCCCCCCTCCCCATATAGCTTCCCGGCTGCGGATATGAGTAAGTGAATTTCCACTCCGTTAAAAAAAGAAAGGATGGAAGGTATTAGTTGGACAGAAAGAAGAACAAACGAAGAGGTTCTAAATTTGATAGGAGAACAAAGATGTCTACTAAAAACTATTGAAAACAGAAGGGGAAATATGTTGGGGCACCTGATACGACATGACAATTACATAAAAACTATAATTGAAGGAAAAATTGAAGGAAGGAGAGGCAGAGGAAGGCCAAGACGTGCGTTTATGGACCAAGCTAAAGAGAAAGTTAATGTAATGTCGTATCAGGAGCTCAAAACAGTGGCAGAAAGAAGAACAGAATGGCGATTACTCCACCGACAAGAGCCTGGCTCTTAAATTTATGATGATAAAAAAAGAAATACGTAGCCACAACAACAACAGTATATAAGAATAGACCTTCAGAGTACTTCAGATACACACTTATATTTCAGGCATCTGGCGAGAGTCAAGTGTACGTACAGACATTGTAATTATTTAATAACAAATGTATCGTGTATAGCCAATCTTGTTCCTTTATGCGCACATAAGAAAATAATTAATACATTAAAAAATACGCCAACTCATTCAGTTAACTTGCAGTTTCGGGCTCAAATTATTCAGAATCAAGGCTTGGCCTCCATCACACCGTTAAGCGATGATCTTGACTACTTGGTATAGGTGCCTTCTACTGAATAAAGTTGGCCACTAGAACCTACATGGCACGACAATTTCGAATCCATGGCTTCCATAGTTGATACACCCATAGTTGCAAATTGTTTAAGCTTTCTCAGTCAGGGTCATTTCAGTTCACCTAGAACTTGCTTTGAGGTTTATGGAACACAGCAAACTCTGGTTATGGTTTCCTCTTACCATCATGCAAGGCGAGTGGTACTAAAAAAACCTATTGAAATCCATTATATTTTTTTTTTTCTGCCAGGAGGCCATTTTGGCAATTTATAATTCTTAGCAAGGAGTGTTACGTTTCTGTGTAATAGGCACCCGCACTCCTTTGGCTGCATCGATGCATTATTGACATCGAAATATTAAATTACAAGGCACTTCTCAGGGTTCCCGTTAAACAAAAATGATTAATTTTCTCTTTTTTGAGATTTCACTCCCATCAATATATATTTACCCTTGCCAAATACATACTACAAATACTTACAACAATATGTCGTGTTAAATATATAAATTTATCGCAGTGTATCGTAATGAAGATTTAAATATGAATTGTTGTTACTAGTGGTACCTAACAATTAGGAGGTCAAGTAGTAGTAATGCAACAAGCATAAAAAGTTCAAGAAACTGTACCCCGAGTAATCCTGACTACGGAAAAATAACCGAAAAATCTGGGTTATTTTCATACAAAACGTATGGTTCACTAATGTTTCCTAACCTAACGTTTGGCAACCTGATTTATTTCGCATCTTTTCATTTCCCAACCACTTAATATTTCTGAAAAACTTGACGTTCATATTTATTTTATGTTTTCTTTCTCTATTTTATGTAATAGCATTATGCTATGAGTATGAGTATTATTAAACTATTTACAAATAATAACAATTCTGTACACATCTGTACACATTTATTGTATTTTATTGTAACTGACAAGTCATAATTTTAACACATTTTTATCTGTATATTCATTGTAGGTACTATGATTTAAATTGTATAATTAATGATAATAAACAAATCTGAATCTGAAACTGTTAAATATTTCAGGATTTTTATAAACTAACCTAACCTATATGGTTCTACACGATGGCTCTGAAATAAATCCTGAAATATTTACAGTTTCAGAGTTTGGAAAATGAAAAGTTGCGAAATGAATCAGTTTGCCAAACGTTAGTTGCGAAAAGAAGGTGTTCCAAAACGTAGCCATGTCACCCGGAGCATAATTTCGAATCGATTCATCAAAATCGGTGCAGTATATGAAACGCTACGATGGAACACACGTAAATACAAACATAGACTGTTAAAATCATATCCCTTCCTTAGTCGGGCAAAAAGGAATATCTGTATTACATAATATAAGAACATTAATAAGGTATTATTATATCACTCCACCACCTCTTTAACTATACATGGCATTAGATAGAAAATTCATTTAGAACTGGCGTTTACTCCACCGGCAAGCGCCAAGCTCTTAAATTATATTGAATTTGTGTGAACAACGGGTTTACCTCAAGATTTTTAATGGAACTCTTTAGCCATTCAGCGGTTTTAGTACCTATTTCGTATTGACTACATCTAATTAATCGACTTAATTTAAATTCCGTGTTCAGATCGTGTCTCGCTTTATGTTTCGATGTAGGTAGTTATCATGCAATAACCATTTAAGCTTACTAGGATACTAATTTTCAAATCAATTGATTAAAATCTAGTACTTACTTAAACTTCTGACTTAACACAAAAGCTCTTGTATCAGAAAAACATATCTATTCCTGACAGAATAATAGCAATCAGTCGTATCTCAGGGCCAAATTTGATTAATATAAACCAAATTTATATAATCGAATACTGTACAGTCACCACACCGTTAATATATACCACAACAGATCACGCATATATATCTGACACATTTATATTTCTATGGCCGTTAGGACTTGTCAGATATTTTTGCGGGTTTTCTTATGTCAGCTATTAATCCTGGTACTACTGACTGACTGGACGGTACAACGCACATATATAAAGTTAACCTGCATAATAAAGACCTCTCTCCACTCATATTGTTTTAACGAAGATTGGAAACTTTCATTAGAATACGTTGTACAGGATACAATTGCTTTATTTGTATTTTTGATTTCGAATTAAAACTATAGTTACCTACACGGCTTTGTTTGTTCGTCGCCTGTTTCAGAATGCAATGTCCTCGAGTCTCCGACCGACCAGAGCAATGTCATCATGTAAGAGCACTTGAACACGTTCTATTACAAAACCGATTATATAAAACAAATGAAAATTGGAAAACTCCAATTCCACTAGCATCCTTGACACGGCGTAGAACGCGCACGTACAGTTACACCAGTTTTTCTGTCACGTATGCTCTTATTTCAACGAGTAAGAGTCTATAGTCCAATGATCAATAACACGAAGTTGGTGAGTTTGTAGCCGATGATTGGCGCTATTTCGGGCAGAGTCAATCATGATTTCTTTGTATTACTTTACAATAAACATGTACTAGTACGTGAGCGACTGCCGTCCCCCGCTGACCGACTTACCATGACCTTTCATACTAGTTGATTTTGATCTTAAATTTTATTGGTGCAAGGACTGCTGATGGTAAAATAATTAATTGGTTAGGCCTATTTTTTAACAATATAATTGCAGTGCAATGGAGTTGCTGATGAAACAAGGATAGGATATTGACGGTAAATATCAAAAAGTCAAAGTGCATTAAATATGACGAAACCAGACTTGTAAATCTCCTAAATTTAGGTTTACGTACAAACAACTTTATTAAATTAAGAAACATACTTTACCGTTTCATGATTCTGTTCTGTTTATTGAATTGTACTGGAGTTTGCAGTAAAATAATGTATTTATTAGTTTTATTTTTCAATAAATAATATCTAGAAATCAATCGTATACATTTAACAGACCACATTACACACATTTATGACGCAGGGTTTACATTAAACTGTGATCATAAAAATACCTAAGTATGAGAATCTGGAAGCGAATCACAAACATGTAAGCTGGCGTATACTCTGTACAAACGAGCACTTGGCAAGAAAGCGGCATCGTCAAAAACCACCCCAAATTCCGCACAATAATGGACCCGTTTTCCGCAGCTCGTAAACTGTATTGTGATTACAATATTTTCTCTCGACAAGCCTTAACGATACTTTAAACGGTCCACCGTCCAATTTTCGCGCCTCCATTTCTTATTTGCGCGGCTCCTCGAATTCAATTTAACACTCATCGATTTTTATGTGGTATACTTTTAAAAAGTAAATTATGTTAATAGCGAGCGCTCCATAGGAGGTTGGGTGATAATTTTGAAAAAATTACACAAACGGCGTGAAATTATCGGCGCAGCGATCGGGTAATTGGCGCTATAAATTCGTGCGAGGTGTTATGACCAGAGCAACTGTTGCTTGCTCACAAAATAGCTGCTACAGCTTTACAACAATTAATCGACAGAAGCTGAAAGGTGTCCGAAAATATTATTTTCACCTCACCGGCTCGGAAAGGCTTGCTTTATCGCTCAAAATCTGCGTGCAAAAGTCCATTATATCCGCTAGCGTTGAAAGAGATTTTGAATTTCGAACGTGACGGTCTATCACGAGATCCAAAATGTTTCTATAGGATCATTCCTATAGAATTTTTTTGGATCTCGTGATAGCTCTCATGAGCTAATAATCCTGCGTTCAGAAACGTATGGTGTTTATCTCATCATAATCATAATCATATTTATTCATAATATTTCATATTACATGTCAATATTTTAATCATAATTGTAAAAATAATAAATCATAAAAGTCAAAAAATAAAATTACAGCATAAGGTACAACGAATTGTATATACATAATTGTACACATTACACAAATAAAGTGCGACCTATTGCGTACTAAAGTCGCTAAATCTATAGAAAGTGTGCTCGATAAGCCATAATTTGAGTCGTGATTTGAAGCTGGCCAGTGATGGTGCATCTGTGATATGTGCCGGTAATTGGTTGTACACCATTGGTCCTATGACATGTGTTAGTTTGCCAGACTTCGCTAGTCTATGTTTAACACCAACAAGTTTGTTAGCGTTACGCAGGTTACGACCGTGTATCGAGTATTCGTCTAACAAACGGTCATTAAGGATTTTAAGAGGATTAAAATTAATAAAATTATGGTTTGATTTACGTACCCATTTGCGTGGTATTTTTCAAAGTCTGAGACAGTTTAAAAACGGTTTTAGAATCGGCATTAAGTGAGGTTTAATACTAAGCAAAAAAAATGGTAACTAAAACTGCGTTTTTTTCAGAAAATTGTGTTTTTCTTTTAAAATTCGTAATTTTTGTAGCCATTTTTCAAAAACAATAATTTTTTTTGCGGATTTTCTCTTCTAGTTGGTTTTTTATTGTTATTAAGAATTATTAACCTGTCCCTTGGTAATACTCTGCATTTTTTATTTTCATTTTAGGACCATTGGATCAAAAGTTATACCGTCTGAATTAGGTGTATTACCCGAGTTTTTACAAAATTTTTCAAAATTCTGTAAAAAAAAAACTAATGACTAGAAAAAAAAAAAAAACACCGTTTCACCGATGAAATTGGCTGAAATTTTTCTCCTTTTATTATGTACAGTTTATAAAATTCCACCCTGTATAACGATGGAAGGTAGCGTGATTATCCCGAGGGACTGGAAGTAAGGTCTTGCAGAGACTCTTTGGCCTACCTGTGCAATCGCTCGTACGGCTCTCTTTTGCATGCGAAATACGCGCTTCCAGTCGGCGGCGCGGCCCCACAACTCTGTACCATATTGTAGAAGCGAGTGCACAGTGGCGAAATAGCACGAGCGTACTACATCTCTGGGCATTATCCTCGCCAAGCGTCGCAGGGCAAAGCAGGCACTCCCCAGCTTTTTACTTAGTTTAGTGATGTGCGATTCCCACTTAAGCCCTCTGTCCAGCTCGAATCCCAGAAATGTAGTATTTTGCACTCAAATGTATCATCATCATCATCATCATATCAGCCCAAAGACGTCCACTGCTGGACATAGGCCTCCCCCAAAGAGTTCCAAAGTGACCGGGCCAGCGCCACCCGCATCCAGCGGACTCCCGCGACCTTTACGAGGTCATCAGTCTACCTTGTGGGAGGCCTACCAACGCCGCACCTTCCGGTACGTGGGCGCCACTCGAGAACCTTTCCGCCCCAACGGCCATCAGTGTGTGGTGTTTATCGTTATTATTATTTTAATAAATTAATTTCATAATGCTTAGTATTTCTTAATTACATATGAAATATTAATAATGAGACTGACTTATAAAGATACAATACAAATAACTACTTATAAAATGTAGTCTTACATTACAAAATTTTACGCTTCGTCAAATTTGGAATACACCGTTTAAAAAGTTAATTTTAGAAAAAACTCATGTACATTTCATTTTGTTTTGTTTTGTTCTAGAGCCACCAGTACTTAATATCAAAACAATGGAAGTTATTTACAGATTTTAGCGCAGAAGATATACATAAAATGGATTTTAATGCCTGCAGAGCTAACGGAAAAAGTAAAATATGCTTATTAGAGCCTTAGTTCACCCGTGAGTACGCAAAAATACTTTGACTTTTTTAATGTAAGCGAGAAGTTCCTGGTCAGTAAAAAAGAAAAGGAAAAGTGTAATAAGGAATATGATAAACTATTTCCCCTCTGTAAAATTCTACCAGTAGAAAGTAAATTAGGTATTTGATTGCTTTGGAACACTACTATTCCGAGGAATACAAACTCAGTGTTACAAATACATATAACACTAAAAGAGTAAGGGAAAAAAACTTGTACAACCTAGGGCTAAAATCTATTATGGGCAAAGAGTATTAAACTTCGTAGTACAAAAAACGTTTAATCAGATAAGTATATTAAAACAAACTCCTAAATTAAGTAAATCAAAATTAAAGGACTTGCTCCTAGAATACAAGTCGATGTCAACAGATTGACATCCATAGAGCGAATAAGTAGGTTTATATAGTCAAATAGCGTTAACTTTTCATTCAATTCAATTCAGTCGTTTATTGAGTCTCATGTTAGTATAATAAGATCTTAAAGTTAGGTACAGTTTTAACATGAGCTCTGGTTGAGCATAGCAATTTCTTAAAACTACAAATTTAAAATGTCAAATTACGGAAAAGCTTCAAACAATAGTTAATAATAAAGTTTCGAATAATAAGTATATAAAAAAAAACCGGCCAAGTGCGAGTCGGACTCGCGCACGAAGGGTTCCGTACCACTGTGTTTTTAGTATTTGTTGTTATAGCGGCAACAGAAATACATCATCTGTGAAAATTTCAGCTGGAACTATCACGGTATCAGTGAGATACAGCCTGGTGACAGACAGACGGACGGACGGACGGACGGACGGACAGCGGAGTCTTAGTAATAGGGTCCCGTTTTACTCTTTGAGTACGGAACCCTAAAAAGTAAATTGTATTTATATCATAGTTTTTTTTACATTAAAATAATAACATAAGATAAAAAAATGATTGCAATAAAATTCGTCATTACTTATATAAAATTTCGTTAGGTACCTACATTATAAGTTAATTTTTCTACTCCTATACCGTTATCTGTCATTTATATAGGCTGTAGCTCAAATACAATGACACCACTAATAAATAGTCGAAAAACTCTATGCTCTATGGCCCAAAAACGCATTGTTTAGCTTACTTTTTTGGTTCATACATTTTTCATAAAAGCACCGTTTAACTTTTTTTTAAATCGGCCGCTATATTGCAGTGGTGCCAACTTCATAAACAAATATTTCGAAATAAAAGTATTTATTTACGATTTAACATTTGTATATTATAAATTATTTACTACAATAATAATAAATCATCATCTATTGTGTGTTAAATTACACGTTTTATAAATTCTTGGTATTATTTATAAAAATAAACAGCTCTAATTTGGTCCGGGTCCGGATTTGGTTTGGTTCGGATGGCAAGTGCAAACAAATTAAAAACAAAACAAACCATAAGCAAGAGGTGTCACATTTCCAATTTCCCACCAAAATACAGTTTAAAATGAAAATACGAAAGATGATAAACTATTAGTCCTAAACTATTAAGATGTTATTCGTGTTTGTGAAGACAAGTGTACGTTCCTTTTAAAATGGTCGATGAAATGAATACCTGCACTCCTGAAGAAATTGCGTGAGTAGCAAAAGTACGAATATAAAACTTGCTGCCTGAAAAGTTTAACTATTCTGTAGTCTACTATTTATTTAAAATTTGTCGTAGAAAAAGTATTGTATGCAACGGTGTATAACTGGTCTAAAAACGCCCGTGGTGTCTGTAATTGCGATGCTCGCCAAGGCTCGCATCGCAACCCACGCCACTCGCGTTTTAAGACCCTTCTTATACAACAGTTGCATAAAATACTATTAATTTGGTCTCTGCATCATTAAGGAATTCTTGTATGGAATAATAGGATTTCTTACTCAAATAAGTTTTAAGTTCGATTTTCAATATATGTGTATTAGTTATATCTTGAACATTTTTTGGGATTGTATTAAATATATTTATTGCCATGGCAAAGGGGCCAGAGCTTATCATTTTCCGAAGGACTTGAATTTTTATATTGTGATTACTTTAGAAACTTAATATTTACGTTAAAAAAAAATAAGCGACCATGCGAAATATCTCTACCGACGCTGAGCTAGAATATATCGAAGAGCTGAAACGCAAGTTATTTTTCAGTAAAAAATTAAAAGTTACAGAGCTTCTTACAAAAAGAAATCCAAGTTACCAAAAATACACCATACGTGAGTAGTAGATGTAGTACTTACTCGCAACCTAGTTCATATAAAAAGTATTAATTGGAGAGCGATTTTCGTTAAAAAGTCGTAAAGTCCGTCCGTACATGTTCTTTTTGTTAAACCAATTATTTAAATCCAATTTAATGAAGTCCTCCGAAACTTTTGAATCGCTTTGCGTATCACCAGGTCGATCCGTTTTATTCCCCGCCTTCAGTGGTCACAGTCACGCGAAAATGCCGTTCCAACGCCGATTCCGCGAACGATATACAATTTAGAAATATTTTTATTTCGAAGCAATTGACTTCAATTAGTTTCGGACACGAAAAATTGAGCCACCAAGTCCTTTTGCGTGAACGGAAATGAAACTTTAAGAACCGTTACAATGAAAGTTGAAGTCAATCGCTTTGAAACAATGTAAAGTTTTGCTGTGAAACAATGTAAAGAAAAGTGAGCTAGTGTGATAAAAATGGGAACGTTCTGTTCGATCCTTTTTAGGGTTCCGTAGCCAAATGGCAGAAAACGGAACCCTTATCGATTCCTCATGTCTGTCTGTCTGTCTGTCCGTCTGTATGTCACAGCCACTTTTTTCCGAAACTATAAGAGAGCTATACTCTTGAAACTTGGTAAGTAGATGTATTCTGTAAACCGCATTAAGATTCTCACACATAAATAAAAAAAAAACAATAAATTTTTGGGGTTCCCCATACTTAGAACTGAAACTTAAAAAAAAATAATTATCAAACCCATACGTGTATCTATGGATAGGTCTTTAAAAATGACATTGTGGTTTCTAACATCATTTTTAGGGTTCCGTAGTGGAATATTTTCTAAAAGTTTGCGCGAGAGACACTTCCAAAGTGGTAAAATGTGCCCCCCCCCCCCTGTAACTTCTAAAATAAGAGAATGATAAAACAAAAAAAAAATATGATGTACCATGCAAAACTTCCACCGAAAATTGGTTTGAATGAGATCTAGTAAGTAGTTTTTTTTTAATACGTCATAAATCGTAAACTGCAATTTATTTAACGGAACCCTTCATGTGCGAGTCCGACTCGCACTTGGCCGCTTTTTATTTTTTTCAGTCTCAACGTCAAAAGTATGATGAAAAAATAAAATTGTTAGTCATAAATTAAATAACATGCAAGAGGCGCCAATCATAGCCGTTAAGTATAATATAAAAAAAGCGGCCAAGTGCGAGTCGGACTCACACATGAAGGGTTCCGTGAAATAAATTGCGGTTTACGATTTATGACGTATTAAAAAAAAACTACTTATTAGATCTCGTTCAAACCAATTTTCGGTGGAAGTTTACATGGTAAAGTACATCATATATTTTTTTTAGTTTTATCATTCTCTTATTTTAGAAGTTACAGGGGGGGGGGGACACACATTTTACGACTTTGGAAGTGTCTCTCGTGCAAACTATTCAGTTTAGAAAAAAATGATGTTAGAAACCTCAATATCATTTTTGAAGACATATCCATAGGATATGGGTTTGATGAATTTTTTTTTTTAAGTTTCAGTTCTGAGTATGGGGACCCCTAAAACTTAATGTTTTTTTTCGATTTTTGTGTGAAAATCTTAATGCGGTTCACAGTATACATCTACTTACCAAGTTTCAACAGTATAATAGCTCTTAAAGTTTCGGAAAAAAGTGGCTGTGACATACGGACGGACAGACAGACAGACGGACAAGACGAATCTATAAGGGTTCCGTTTTTTGCCATTTGGCTACGGAACCCTAAAAACCGGCCAAGTGCTAGTCGGACTCGCGCACGAAAGGTTCCGTACCATTATCTATAAAAAAACCTATTTTATTCTGTGTTTTTAGTATTTGTTGTTATAGCGGCAACAGAAATACATCATCTGTGAAAATTTCAGCTGGAACTATCACGGTATCTGTGAGATACAGCCTGGTGACAGACAGACGGACGGACGGACGGACAGCGGAGTCTTAGTAATAGGGTCCCATTTTACTCTTTGAGTACGGAACCCTAAAAAGCGGCGGGTCCGTCCGCTAACAGGATAAAAGTCAGCAAATGTTAAAGTTAAGATATAGAAACGGAGGGAAAGAAGATAAATTAAAATAACGGCGCAGGATCGTGAGGGCAGCGCGCGGACGTGCGCGGGAGTATCTCACGCGATCGCGCGTCCTGCCGATGGTATCGGCGGGTCACTGTGTCGGCTGTCGGACACTCGCATACCGAGATTAGACAATCTGCACTAAACTGTACCATGTCCTGACAAAGGATCGTAAACACAGCTCGTTACCCTGACTCTGTTTAAGGACCGTGATTACCAAAATCAATTAAGACGCTTCAACCAAAAAAACATTATTCCGGCGTAATCAAGGGGCATATACAAACAGCGCCTCTAATCAAAAGACGGTAGCTCAATCAAATGGACGTAATAAATCGTTAAAAACCAGAAGATTCAATTACATGGCTACCGGAAGGCAAGACGAGTGGCAATAACAAATTGTCCAAGATAAATAAACCTTTTTATTCGACGGAAGACGTCCCGACCCCGTTCCTCTTATCGCCGGCGTTTTCAAGAAATTTATCGGACGCTTTATGTTTCGGTCAAAAATTAATTGGTCCTCCTGAGTGAAAGCATGCCGCCTTTAAATTATAACGCTCAAAAACACTTAAGCCAAAGATCGAATGATAAAGATTTGTTATATGGAACTATGGTCTGATACATTGATTAGCAATATGTAACGTACGCTCTCGTACACCTAGATGTACAGATACGACATGCACGTCAATCATCTGGTGATCTGTGATTACGATTTGATATATGAATGGATAGAATCATAACTTTGCACCTCGGGGTAAATGCTTGAGATATTATCCCTAAAATGGGCAAGATGGGCTTAAAGTTGTTTGACATGCGTTAAGGCAAGCAAGAAGTGTTATAATAGCGGCAAAGCGCTCTGAAGGAGGCCGTGGTCACAGTGAATTGAATACAAAATATAGCCAAGGATGCGCAAGTCACTCTGCACGTAGGTAAGATGACTTGACAAAAACTGCCTAAGTGTGATGCTTGGTTTGTAACTAACTACTTCAGATGAAGATTGCCATGATGATGATAATATTTTCATTGAAAATAGATATTGCTGATTAATATTAAGATGGAGTAGCTAGTAAATGGGTAGGTATTCATCGAAACTAACAAAAACGTTGTCGCTGACTGCTAAAAATTACTGAAATTAGAGATTTATGACTATGGCATTAAACTGTATGTAGATTATTTTGACAGGAGTGTTGTAAGGATTGACAGAGATCTATACATTTATCCATAATGATAATAACATTTAACTCACTTTACTTAAACTTTAAGTAAGTACCTACTGTAAAAAAACAAAAATACCTACGCACAGTAGAGGTATGTTATATCATTACCATACGTCGCACTACAGCGGGCACTCCGCGGGCATGTCACTCGGTAAGATTCACAAATCAATTTTCGAGTTGTCAGAATAAAGTATTTGTACTTAGTATTTGGTACCTAGTATTTGTGCAAGTGCAAATCCAAATACCTTAGCATTTACGGCTGTACGTTAGTTAGGTATCTATTAGTTTATATCCCTTCAATTTTGTGTAGGTGTGCAAATTAACAAATAAAGCAAATCTTTCCATTAAAAACATTAAATAGACGCCACTGCACCAACAAATACAAGTATGAACGACAGTCATAATGACGCATGTCAGCGATTTATTATGGTTCCGTACCAAAAAGGTAAAAAAAGAACCCTTATGGTGCGACTCTGTCCGTCTGTCCGTCTGGCACAACGTTAAATATCTCAGAAGCTAGGTACTTAAGCTATCAATTCGAAATTTGGAACAACTGTTGTTGACACATTGACACATGTATGGAAAATAAAAAAAAAAAATATACATTTTTATTTTCTGTGTAAATGACGAATATGAGGGGGGTTAAAAAATCAAAGTTTAGTAAATATATCAAGGGGGGTATCATATGAAAGGGCTTGAGTTGGACTTTCTAAAACCTTTTTAATATTTTTTCTACGGTGGTTAAATTTTGATTTATTAAGGAAAATGTAGAAAAAAATACCACCCCCCCCCCCCCCCCTTATCTCCGAAATTTACAAAGCGAAAATTCTGAAATAACTACATATGATTAAAAGTAACATAAATAATACAGGAAAAATAACTATGTCTTGCGTATTTTTTTTTATTTTTTTTTAATAATTTCTTAATTAAATTTGTAATTTATTACCTAATCACAAATATATTAAAAAAAAATAAAAACCATATAGAATATTAATTACAATGAAATGTCAACTTATAGGATCCACAGCGCAGGTTTCGTCATTCCACAGATAAAGGATCCACCACAGGTTTCGTCAGTACACAACAGCTACAACTTATCATCCGCAATTATCCGCTAATTTGTAATTTACTTACTTTTGTATGTAATTAAATGTTTTCCAATTCCTATAAGATTATCTTTAAAGTCCCTCCTTTTAAATAAAATAATAATAATCGAAATCGGTACGCGTAATAAAAAAATATCGCTGATAAACAAACATACTAGGTTGCAAATTATTAGTACCGAAGTGCGGATGGCGCTGTAACTTCTACTGTGAGCTGTTAAAATTGTTCAAGAATGAATGAATGGTCGTGATGTGACGGGTATGGTGTATGAACGTTTGTACGGAACCCTCGGTGCGCGAGTCAGACTCGCACTGGCCCGGATTTTTTTTGTTTTTTAGATGGCCACTTGTCACACCAAGCTGACTTTTTCTTCGTCGTACATCTGGTCCCTACCCAGGCCCAGGTCATGTACATGGTGTTGTGGTGGGCTTATCAGTTGTCACTTCAAAGAGTAACACATTAAAGATTAATACATGATATACTATGACTATGTTACAAATACTAAGTACATATACTCGTAAGTTAAGATGTTTTTTTTGCGAACCTTACCAAGTGACATGCCCGCAAAATGCCCGCTGAAGTGCGACGTATGATCATTACGGGTTTAAGTAGTTAAAAAACCGGGCAAGTGCGAGTCGGACTCGCCCACCGAAGGTTCCGTACAAAATTACAAATGTATAGACAGTGCTACCTAACTGCACCGTGGGAACACAGAATTATACCTACATTTTGCGTGCTGCTAGCGGGGATTCAGCCAGTTGGTTGGCAACTTGGCACACGCGCTCACGGCCCGCACGACCCGACGCTGCTTACGCGCACAATAAAAGTTGTGACAAAAACGTGATGCATGCTAATTTATGTCCGTGCTTGCGTTGTTTTCAAATAAACTGTACCTTAGTTAAGGTAAAATTAAGAAACGTTAACTTTGACAGGTAAGTCACGAAAATTATCCGTATAAATGTATGGCAAAATTTCGTAACTCACCTGACAACGTTAACGTTTCTTAATTTTACCTTAACTAGGGTACAGTTTATTTGAAAACAACCCGTTTCCCGTTAGAATACTTACTGAAATTATCCATCAGATTCAGAATTTACACCACTCTTAAATTTAATAACCAAACATTTAAAGAAGGAAAAAAAACATCACTAGGTACATTAAGGTAACAAAGCAAATTGTAGACACGTCATAATAAAAAAGATTTATTAAAATTATTTCAATATATATAATATAAACCGTTTTTTTATTTCACTCTACTATTCATTATAAAATAATTTCTAAGCGGTGTCAACCCTAGCGTCGATTGGCCCGCGCGTTCTATGCTAAGCAATAGGTATGCGCTTTTTTATTCAGACTCAGTATAGATTTCAGATTTTTCACTGTACTTGTAGTCTAGGACGATATTACTTGCCAAATATTATAGTTCTAGCTAGGGCAACGGAAAGTAACCTATAAATTTTGATTCCCTTGCGAGTGTCGAAATATACGTTTTTTGCGGCATAAACGGCCGTATCTTCTTTTTACGTCAACTTTGATGTCGTATTTTTTCACAGCTTGAAGGTACTGTAGACTTGAGTATATGGTTTTAATTTCAACTCGATAGCTCCGCGCGTTCCCGAGATAAAGGGTCTTGACAAACAGACAGACAGACGGACAACAAAGTGATCCTATGAGGAATCCATTTTTTCCTTTTGAGGTACGGAACTCTAAAAAGAAGTAAAGTAGGTTAAATGTGACCTGATACTCACATTTAACCTATTTTGATAAAATAAAATAAAAATAAATAAAACTAAACATTATTTACAGCCAGTGTCCATGCCGGCAAAGCCGCGGGCAAAAATTAAACATTTTAAAAATAAAGTTAATACTAACAGTTAATGTACGAGTGTAATAAAACAAAAACCTATCAAGCGCGAGTCTATATCACGTTTTTCGTATTTTGCTCTTGTTGAACCACCATGTATGGTATAATGGGACCGTGTCATAATTAGGCATCGGAGTTTTTGTCGCATGGTAAGACAAATAGCAAGCTATGGAGTCGACATTTGCCATAAATGTAAACTCTTATTCATACTCATACTCATTTATTTAATTTATCTTAAAATGCCTTTCGAGCGGTCAGTCGTGTATTTATCTTAGTCGAATTATATTTAAAAAAAAACTATTAGATTATGAATTCATAACTTCAACTATTTTTATATACATGTTTTTTACGTGTTTTAATGTATCTTTTGTTTGTTTACGTTTTTAATATATGTTATTAAATCAGTATAAAAATGGTAATAGTTTTTATTGTAATATTTATTTTCCAAAGATAACAACATTAAATAATCGTTTCTAAACTCGTCAACGTTGTTGTCCTTGATTATAAAAAAGTTCCTAACTAATTAAATAAATGAGTATGAGTATGAATAAGAGTTTACATTTATGGTAAAGGTCGACTCCACAGCTTGCTATTAGTATTACCATGCGACAAAAACTCCGATGCTTTCATGGAACCATCTCATAATAACAATGATACCTCATGGCGAACGGATTAATACTGAGGTGTATATTATGATATTCATATATCTATACTTTTACTACGGATCTCTAATAACGAGCAATAAAAAGTATTAGTCAGTTGTAATTAAAACAACATAGTAATTGTCAGTTATTTTTATGATTTTCTTTTATCATACCTTAACCTACTGAGTGCTCACAATGTAGAATACCTACTTAAGTACTTCCTAAGTGTTTCATCCTTATAGAATGTATTGTCCTTTGCTCAATGACAATGCAGAATATACCTAACTCCATTTTTACTCACTGAATATAATGACTGCATCAGCACTAGAATATTTGCCAAATAAAAAAATCCCAAATTAATGTTTACGCTACCACAGATTAATATTTAGTTATATGACGCTACACCATGCCATATTATTTATAACTTCGGAATTGCTGTAAACGCAGAATTTATACTACGAGTTTTTGACATTTTCCGTTAATTGCAAGGGGGCACAGTTGAGATCAAATAAAGTTAATTTCTTCAAGACAGTAGTATCTTAACTCTTATGATATCAAGATACGTATTCAATTTTTAATTTCATCAGTTTTGCAGATTTAACCAGGGTAAATGACTCTTAAATGTGACGTCATAACAGCATTTTAAATTTTGTAAGGGGTCTATACACTACAAGAAGGTTTACAAAGCGAGTTCGTTCGATATTACATATTTTTACATACATATTTTTTATTTCATGTGTTTCAAAACCCTTGTACAATAAGACAACTACCGTTAATGCTACATTAAATTATTTTGTACAAAAATGGAATTTCAAGAAATCATTATGCTAATTTGTTTCTGTGAATGTACTCTGCAATATGCCGAAGTTATTTAACTGGAATTCCCGGGAACACCGTGTATTGATATTTTCTACCGTGACCTAATATTTTCAATGTGTGCATCGTCAGTAAGTAATACTAATAAGTAATACAGGTAATTAAGTAGGTTACATGTGCTAAATAGTACGTAGTAATGATTTAAACAACAAAGCGCGCGTATCCGCCCGGGTTATCCTTGACATGAGACGTGAAATCGTAACACTTGGGCCATCTGGATGTTAGCTTATCTATCAGAACCATCCGCGTATACTACATACCAACACGACTGCGGTCTGCGATCATAGTCCACATATTTCGCAGCGCAGTGAGAAAAGCCAATTGGATCACCGTTCATCATCCATCGGCCTATTTACTCGTACTTCCGACTGCTGTAGCATAGATACAAATCTCAGAGCATAGAATATATATTCATATATTTTCATAGATCTATGAAGCAAATCTTTAACTTCTGCCGCACACCATACAAGAAAAATAGGCAAAATGAATCAAGAGCAATGGAAAATAGAGTATTAGTACATTACTGCAGAGACCAGTAAGTAAGCCATCCGCCACGTAGCATGGTTGCCTTATCACGCGATATAAGTGAAAAGATAGAGCATCCGTCACTGGCTGACACCGTTCGATAGAACGAGACGACGCTCTTATCTTGTCACTTATCGCGTGATAAGGCCAACCATGCTACGGTGCCAGGACGAGTATGATTTAGCCGGCCGAGCCGAAGGCGAGGTCCGGCTATAATACGAGGCCAGGATGGCACGGCACACTTATGGTAGTGCTTTTCTCAAAAATAGATAAATACATTTTGTGACCAACTTGTAGTTTGATGTTCAGCTTTCCACTTTATGAATTTTTCATAATTGTGCAATTATCTCTCCTTGGACATAGGTCGGTGAAAGTAAATTACTTATCACCAATTTCGCCCCGGCTTTTAAATAGAAATTTGTTTTCATGCAATCTCAGTACTCATTTTTAACAATTTTATTTCAATGAAGTCAATCCCGCCAAAATACGAGTGCGTTTTTTTTTATTGCTTTATGATACTGATATTATGCCACAACCCCAATAGAACAAATACATAAATTTCGTATTAATTAGTTTTATATTTATTGTGAATATTTTATTTTATTCTTTCTTTTCTACTGTTAGTATCGAATTCCTAATTAGTATAAAAATTTTAAAAAACACGATTGAACTTAATTTTCCGAAATTTTACATCGCATTTGTGCAATACAAGTGCAATAATAATAATAATAATAAAATCTTTATTTCGGAATACAAAAGATTCCATAGTTGTTAGTAACATAAAAAAAAAACATACAAATTATATAAAACTATGTTAGTTTAAGTACAATACAAGGTAACTTAATTAAATTGAATACAATTACAAGTTAAATACAAATTAAATACAAATTAAAATACTTTTTAGTCGGGGTTTAGGGCTACCCCTTTAATAAGTCCAACCCAATGCATGAGGATTGCGCTGTCGAACCTGTTGGCAAACACACTTAGAATGCTGTTGGCGCTCCGTCTAACTCGCCCCAGCAGGGACACGATCTTTTTGCGCATGATTGCTGGGAAACCGTCCGTCATACGGACACGTCAACATCTAAGGTACCTCCTTTAAAAAAATGTTCTTCATTGAAATATTATGATATGTAATGGGATTTACTTCCTGGACAGTTTCGCGTTTTCCTGGACACTTCTAGTTATTGTCCAGGATGAGTCACTTTCGGATACTATCTTCACAGATGTTATGGGATCATTTCATTTTTTTTTGAGAAAAAGTAATGTGTTTGTATAGTACAATACCCAATGAATCTGATGTGAGAAGAAGGGCATGTCGCTTCGAGCTGCTGCTGCTGTCGAGCATTCCAACTAGGGATCCACCTACTTACAGTAGCTCTGTAGCTCTAGTATAAATTTTATCGATACATATACGTTTTGGAACGCGTTTGTGATTCTTCCGGAGTCGCACGCTTCCATAGGCTACGGTTTCTGCTAACTTAGGCTGGCCGTATGCTTCTTTGCCATCGTCGTAGTATTTAAAAAGCCAGCCAAGTGCGAGTCGGATTCGCGCACGAAGGGTTCCATACCATTATCTATAAAAACGGCAATACAATCACATACTTAAATAAATATATATATATATATATATTAATATAATTATTTATTTTTAAAGTGAATATACAACTAAATATTCTGTGAATGAACCTGTTGCCGGTATCAATATCGGCCAAAAACGAGCAAAAAAAGGCCGCTAAGTACTCTAACTTTTTAAATTTGCTTACTGATATTAAACTAACAAAGGAAAAATTACATACTGTCACCACTAGATATAGATATACTATTTATAGACTCTGTAAGCATAAGTACCTACTTGCGACATAAAAAAAAAACAAAATCTATGGTAATTATGTGCGGTCGAACAAGGTGCTCGAACGGCTTGTTCAAATGGCATGTTTAAAAAATAAAGAAGGCGGCAAATATCACAATTGTTTTAATTTATTACCTTGTATTTATTTTAATTTATTATTTCCTCACATCGTTTGAGAAAAGCACTATACAATCCTCGGCCGGAACAGGGATTGCTGGACTCGTTGTATCCGTCTACACTACACCAAACTCGTCCAGCAATCCCTTACTTCATGGCCTCTGCAGTAATGTACTATTGTTGTATGGGAGCCTCCTTACATACTCGTATTTAGGGTCATTTCGCCGGTTAGCGACCACCTAATTTCATGTGCCGGTTAGCGACCACTTAGCTAAGTTGGTGAACTGAAAGCATATTTTCTCGTTTTTTTAGTAAATTCCTATTCCATAACTACAAACAATAATGCATACGGCTAACTGTTTCAATAGACTCTGTAGAATTGATGTTATCTTCAATTAAAAAAACCATGTTCTTCAGGTGGTCGCTAACCGAAGGTGGTCGCGTAACCGGCGAAATGACCCTATTTAATTCTGTTTTTTAGTATTAGTTGTTATAGCGGCAACAGAAATACATCATCTGTGAAAATTTCAACTGTTTATCTATCACGGTTCATGAGAGCAGCCTGGTGACAGACGGACAGACAGACAAACAGACAGACAGACAGGACAGACAGACAGACGCGGAGTCTTACTACCCTATTACTATAGGGTCCCGTTTTAGTCTTTGAGTACGGAACCCTAAAAAACCGTTTGATCACTAATAAATTACTTTTGGTAGTAGCGTATGCAGATTTTAAGGTAATTGTAGACCAGTATCGAACAGTAGTTTATTAAATAATTTATTAGCATATTTTTCCTTCAATTTGATTTGTTATGGTTATGTGACATAACCATAACAAATCAAATTGAAGGAAAAATATGCTAATAAATTATTTATTGTTACGTGACTCCCATAATTCAATCCTGCATTTACCGATAGCGGCCATAGAATATCAGCAAGATTGTCGGCTGCAGCTACAACTAATAAACATTGTCGGCATTTGTCTGTACTGCTAAAGACACGAGAAATTGTTGCCCTAGAAGATAAATACTCTATCTGTCGAATGTTACTAAGTATCATGTTGCTTACTATGTCGGTCTGAATTTTCCACATACTTCGACGAACAATTTCATTTTATAATGTCATAGTGTACTTCAACTGGTATGGTCACAATTCAGTAAAATAGTAGAAAATATAAGTCGAGCATCTTCATAGCACTGCATTTGACCGGACTTTGCAAATGGCTGTTTTCATAAAAAAACATCTATTCTTACCTAAGTAAGTAAAACAACTTTAAAAAGGCGCCTCTTGAAAATAGTTGTTACTTTGTGTACAACAATTTACAACCAGGGCAGGGACCAGTCATCACAAACAAATAAATATCTTCCTTAATTCGCGATATTTTTTCAGTAGTTTTAAATTAGGTATCTGCTGAGCTATTACAGCTAGATGAGTCGGTTAGAATACAAAAATATGAAATAATTAATAAGCGAGATTGTATGAGACAGTTACACAGATGCTGAGTTGGAGTGCGTTGAGAGAACGGAGAAGTTAAGTTGTAGTTATAAAACTGATTTATTACTTGTAAGGTATAAATAGTTAGATTAATTAGCCGTTCCTTCAGTTGATGTTCTTCGTATGCGAGTTATGTTTGCACTGATATAATTTACTTTATAATGGCATAAAGTAGCGTGGCCTAAAAGGTCGCAACGTAAACAGAAAAATGTACAGTAGCGAGACTGTACAGAGATACTGAAATTGAACTACAATTTATATCAGAATCAAATCAACAGTAGCACAGACAGAATAATTTATCTATATACGAGTAAGTATATAAACGTAAACATCCTAACTGACTCACTCACTCACTCACTTAAATCAACGCCCAGCCCAAACCGTTGAACCTAGAAAGCTGATTTTTTCACAATAGGTAGTTTATATAACCTAAATACCCACTAAGAAGGGTTTTTTGGAAATTCCACCCTCAAGGGGGTTGAAAGTTTGTATGGGGATGGAGTTAAATTTTAAGTGAGAGACTTGAAACTTTGTGTATGGGCTCCTTATAACAATACAAGAAAAGCAATTTTAGGGTTTTTGAAAAACCCACCCCTAAGTGGGTTAAATAGGGGTGCAAAGTTTGTATGTAATAAACTCTTTTTTTCGAGCTACAAAATTAAAACTTTATGAAAAGATTCCTTTTCAGAATACAAAAAAAAATTTGCGTTTTGGAAAAATACACCCCAAGGAGGTTAAATATATTTTTTGACGAGGGTGAAAGTTTGTATCGACCTACGATATAAACGAGTTTCACGCGGACGGAGTCGCGGGTAGAAGCGTAGTAAATACTTACGTTAAAAAAACCGATCGAGTACTTACTATACCGATGTTTGATAGCTAGAAAACATCGAATCATGCCAATTGATCATAATTGCATGACAATATCCCGAAAGGGATTCGGTCACAGAATAGTATAATTCGGTAGTGCATCTGAAAAGGGTCCTTCACAAAAAAGTTACCTACTTAATTGTTTTGTAAATTCTAATTTGCTTTATCCAGAGGGCCTACCGCGAAAGGCATTCGAAGTTATCCCTCTCTGTCATACCTGTGAGTTCGTACCTAAGTACGACAGAGAGGGAAAACTTCGGATGCCGTTCGCGGTAGGCCCTCAGAGTTCAAACCTTATTAGGTAATTCAGATGCTGACAGCACTAAGGCACTGTTACGAATAACATCCCAACCGCGGGCCCCGTCCGACAAATCAGCTACCTACTGATCCCGTCCCAAATCACAGTCGTCTATTTAAATTAAACGTGATTAATTTTATTACCTAATGTGTAGTAGGTAATTGGTTTTTATGGCCGTCGGCATCTTGAAACGATTATCGGCATCTTTAAAGGCATTAGAACACGCGGAAATTGCCAAAAAATGTCGCCAGAGAACGCTGAGCTGGTTTGAAACTGTTTCGAGCATGGATGCCTTTAATTAGCGCATTGCTGCCACATTCATTACCACCCACGCCACCGCTGGTATATGTTACGGAACCGATTGGAGCGTACAAGAAAATTACAATCATTAACGCAAAGTAGGACTGGACACATGTAGATATAGCCCGAAAATAATTAAATATGAATTAGACAAAAATAAAGATTGACATATTTTCTATTTCAATGACGACTTTAGATGTTGTTTAAATTGGATACAATCTAGTAAGTTTGAACAGCTCGTGATTATGTGCAACATAAATACAATACCTAACCAAATGTGTCGCTAAAAATCCTATTAAGACCAATGCCTAAGCAGAGCAACTTTTCAATTCTCAAATTTTTGACGCAATGTTTCTGTCGCGCTGTTGTGGGCGGCAGAGTTGGGCAAAAGTTATCTTGAATAAGAATAAGAATAAGAACAGAATTTTTATTCTTATTCCCATCGATGGGAATAAGAATAAATTCATGCGCTCGTTATTCCGGAATAAATTGAACGGGAATAATTCACGCTACTTTTATCTTAAATAAGGAATGAAATACGGAATAATTATTCCACAAATGATGTTATTCTAACTAACATTTTATTTAAATAAAACGTTATTTAAATAAAAGATAACTTTATGGTATCCGTCGGTAAAATTTTGTAAGGTTTTTTTCACGCAATGGATTTTATGACAAGTTTGGGTTCATTTGGTTTGTTTTGATGAGTTCTATACGTTATAATTGGTGACGATGGTCTGATGATGGAGTCAGGAGGTGGATAGTGGAACTCCTCAACGGCTACTTGAATACCCCTCGAGTTTGGGTACATTTGGTTTGTTTTGACGAGTTCTATACATTATACTTGGTGACGATGGTCTGATGATGGAGTCAGGAGGTGGATAGTGGAACTCCTCAACGGCTACTTGTATACCCTCGAGTGTGGGCTCATTTGGTTTGTTTTGATTAGTTCTACACATAAAACTTGGTGACCATGGTCTGATGATGGAGTCAGGAGGTGGGTAGTGGAACTCCTCAACGGCTACTTGAATACCCCTCGAGTTTGGGTTCATTTGGTTTGTTTTGCCGAGTTCTATACATTATACTTGGTGACGATGGTCTGATGATGGAGTCAGGAGGTGGATAGTGGAACTCCTCAACGGCTACTTGAATACCCCTTGAGTTTGGGTTCGTTTGGTTTGTTTTGACGAGTTCTATACATTATACTTGGTGACGATGGTCTGATGATGGAGTCAGGAGGTGGATAGTGGAACTTCTCAACGGCTACTTGTATACCCTCGAGTGTGGGCTCATTTGGTTTGTTTTGATTAGTTCTACACATAAAACTTGGTGAAGATGGTCTGATGATGGAGTCAGGAGGTGGATAGTTGAACTCCTCAACGGCTACTTGACTCCATCATCAGACCATCGTCACCAAGTTTAATGTATAGAACTCATCAAAACAAACCAATTGAGCCCACACTCGAGGATATACAAGTAGCTGTTGAGGAGTTCCATTATCCACCTCCTTACTCCATCATCAGACCATCTTCACCAAGTAGTATGTATAGAACTCGACAAAACAAGCCAAACGAACCCAAACTCGAGGGGTATACAAGTTGCCATTGAGGAGTTCCACTATCCACCTCGTGACTCCATCATCAGACCGTCGTCACCAAGTGTTATGAATAGAACTCGTCAAAACAAACCAAATGAGCCCACACTCGAGGGTATACAAGTAGCCGTTGGGGAGTTCCACTGTCCACCTCCTGACTCCATCATCAGACCATCGTCACCAAGTGTTATGTTCTATACATCAACCGAGTGCCTCTATACCGATACCAAATGCGCTGTGTTTATCCCCAAGAGCCCCGAGTATCCGAATCCGAACCGAACTACATTCGTATTCATGGAATATAATTTAAAATAAAAAATCAGGATTAGTTTTATTTGAATAAGAATAAGTTATCTTCATTTTATTCTTATTCCCAAGAATTATTCCCGACGAAACTTATTTGGAATAACTTTGACGGGGATAAAATCAACGTGATTTTATTCACGCGTTATTCTTATTCTATTCATGATTTTATTCTTGAATGCCCAACTCTGGTGGGCGACGGGGGCTGTCTATGTGTAAGCGCACGCACACAGGCGCGAGACGCAAGCACTCTCTCGCTGCGCGCCGTTCCGTTGACATCGCCCGCGAACCGGACGGAATTTATTTAGTTCATTCATGCGCGCCACAAGGCCCACAAGCCTCTGGGTTGTTATTCGGAACACGCTAATGCGCCTCACCTCACCCGTCAAGCCTAACGAAACTAGACCTCTGCCTACGTTTAGTTACTACGAACCGCGGCGTCAAGATTTATTTGTGGGTGAACGGTGAGGTGAAGTTAAAACAAGTTACAGAATAGCGGACCTGCAGTATTTGTTTTTGGTGTTATTGCGATTTTACTTACTGACCAAACTTACGTCTAATGGACTCGATATCCCGCTAACTTTTGTGAGTCAGCTTTTGTTTACTGGACTTTTGATATAAATGATATAATGGTAGTCTGGTACCTACGTACAGTCGCCATCACATACATAGGTACACTATAGGTGTTCAAAAATATCGGCACATGCACCCTAATGCCTTGAAAATAGAGGTGTGTTCCGATGTTTGTGACGTGCTTGTTTGCTCCGATGTATGTAATGGCGACTGTACAGGTTAGAAAAAATATTTCCCACCGGCAACGCAAAATTAAACTCTGTTATCCGTGTCGTAAACACTTTCACAAGTACAAAGATTAACCTATCGTTAGGTATATGTAGGTAAAACCTCTCTTATTACAGTGAAAGCAACTATAAGCTCAAAATTTGCCAAAAATACTGTAGTTCTGAAACATATTGGGATGTCGACATGTAGGACAGAGTATTAAAAAATACTAGCTACCCGCGCGGCTTCGCCGCGTATACAAAGAATCTAGGCGGAGCGAAGATATAAAATATAGCACATACTTAATCCTGTAGGGCCATTCTACACATCCCTTATATTCCCCCCGAGATCCCTTATAGGGATAAGTTCGCCTTTGTACCGACTTTAATCTTACATAAGTATCATGTTTATGTTTTAACCTGTTTTGTATATAAAGTGCTTACATACATACATATAACCTACCTACTGAACAAAGAAGTTTTTTAGAATAGGATGGGTATAGTTTCAGAGATTACCCCCAACATACAAACTTACATTTTACAGACATTACACCTGTTTATTTTATTATTAGTATCGGCACATGCAATTTATAGGTACCGTGAATTGGGGTTACTTTAAATCCTTGGTTTACATTGATCAAAACTTCTCTTCATGTTTAAACTCTAATTTATACGATTTCTGAACGCATCGTTTGGTTTTTTTTTTACGATTGGAAGCATTGAACGTCACTTTCAGTGTGTCTTTACCAGTCGTGGGATCGGGCACGCCGATCGATGAAATAAAAATTAAAATACGTGCGTACTCATTTTACGGACTTTTAATAGCTTGTATAACTTCTAAGGTAAAACTTTCAGTATAGTAAATACACTAATTTTATCTAGTTCACTAAATCAGGCATGTATTCACATTGACGGCCATTTGCTTTTTAGATATTTGTAGCATGGGGTGTCATTGATCACTTCTGAGGGTTTACTTTGATCACTGATACCCTCATCATCATCATATCAGCCGAAAGACGTGCATTGCTGGACATAGGCCTTCCCAGAGAGTGCCACAATGAGCGGTCCTGCGCCACCCGCATCCAGCGGACTCCCACGACCTTTACCAGGTCATCAGTCCACCTTGTGGGGGGCCTACCCATGCTGCGCCTTCCGGTACGTGGTCGCCACTCGAGAACCTTTCCGCCCCAACGGCCATCGGTTCTACGTGCAATGTTATCCTTATGTGAATGATAGCCTTATTTAATATAAAATAAATACCCTTTTTTTTCTTTGTCAAAGTAACCCCAAAGGCACATAAACCTTTATAAATCCTAAGCCTCTGAACGGATTTTTTTTTATGTTCTAGTGTTTTTAGGGTTCCATACTCAAAGAATAAAATGGGACCCTATTACTAAGACTCCGATGTCCGTCCGTCCGTCCGTCCGTCCGTCTGTCTGTCACCAGGCTGTATCTCACTGATACCGTGATAGTTCCAGCTGAAATTTTCACAGATGATGTATTTCTGTTGCCGCTATAACAACAAATACTAAAAACACAGAATAAAATGGTTTTTTTTATAGATAATGGTAAGGAACCCTCCGTGCACGAGTCCGACTCGCACTTGGCCGGTTTTTTTCCTTATTGCTGTCACTATCATAATCCGTTAAAAATAAGGGGGGTTTTAAAGTAACCCTAAAGTTGATCACAGAATTAATATTTTTTTTTAGAGATACATTAATAATCTTTTTTTTTGTCGGTTTAATCGATAGAGGACCAAAAACTGATATTTGCATTTTTTTCCTTATTTTTTTGGATTAACGTTTAGGGAGGTACCTACAGACGTTTTAATTCTGAAATTGATCAAATTAACCCCATTTCACGGTACCGCTAAATAGTTTAATATCTACTAATTTATATTTTCCAGTATTAAGTCATATCGTTTTGACAAATTACAATTTAGTCCGTGGGCGACCGAGCTCTGCTCGGGTGAAAATGGAGAAAATACGGAGAAAACGAATTTTCCCGGACATGAGACCTATCTAGATCGATATCTCGCCCCCGTAAACCCCTGTATTCCAAATTTAATCGAAATCGTTAGAGCCGTTTCCGAGAACGTGATTGCAAATATATATATGTACAAGTATTACTCGTTTAATTATAAAATGTATATAACCAACCTCCTCTGTAATCAAAATATAATTATCTGAACCTGAAATAATTTAGATGGTATTCAAGGCAAGTCAACAAAGTCACCAATGGGAGTCCCCGGCCATCCAAAAAGAAAATTTTGTAATCGAGTTTCGTTTTCTACCTACATCTTTATAAGTACTGGAAATTAGAAACCTATCGGCGCCTATACGGCATTGTACTAAGTAAGGTTAACAAAGCCGTCTATGAGGTCCACGACAATGAATGGATTTAATTAAACCTCATTCTTCTCCCAACATCTCGAATATGGGAAAATAAGTTTGTATATAAACTTTTCTGAAGTAAAAAAGAACATGGCAAGTAATATTGACGTCTCTGTCAATAAAAATAAACAGATTTGACACAATACGTCTGTCAGTTTATGTAAATAAATAATATTTACAAAAAGCCGTTTACTTTCTATTTTTCTTACTTTTCTTAGTGTTGTATCCATATGTGGCCGACTCAACATTTATAATTTTTCATGCTGAAGAACTTAGTACAGGTTTGAGTTTAAGGCGCTGTATGCAGCTGCGCATCGAAAAAGTGCCTTTTCCAAACCGATTATTAGTATACTTCTACTATTGCTAGAGATCCAAATCTTTGATATGTATATCTTGAGTTCATTGGCTATGTTCGTGCTTCGTAGAATCACGATTGCTTACAAAAACCTCGATAGAATTCCCCTTTCAAAACAGTGCTTTTTTACCACCAAACTCGAAATATCTCAAAAGTTATTTGGAACATTACAATGAAATTTGTTGTGATAGGTAGCTTTTTGGTAGATCTATGTACCGGCTTCTTAGAATTTCAATATGTTTGATAATTCAATACATTTGGTCATTTGTCTGAAAAACCGGGTGTCCGCGTCGTGCATGCGCGGTGGCGAGTAGGATTTAGTACGCCCGTGGCCACTGCCGACGACGGACCTGTGAATGTTTACCTGGCACGCAAATACGCCTTTTTGCAGCAATTATTTCGAGTTGTCACGGTAAATAAAAATACTTAAAGGAATAGGAAACGCTAATACATGCTGGAGAACACATTCGAAATGATAGAATAGCAAATATAAGGTATGCGATATTTACTACAGTAAAGCGTTTCTACATCCGCACCTAAAACGTATTAATAGGTAGCTGGAGCATATTGACAAGATGTCAATAAAAATCTTCAGTTATCCTGAATACGTAGAACTGTTAGGTAGTAAGTAGTTGGGTGTAAATCGGATTCGGACACGACTACATGGTTGGGGGGGTAATGGTACCAATTATGGACTGTACGAATAATAGATTTATTTATTCATACAGAAATATATCAAAAGCATTTAGGGCTATTGCGCCGGATAGCGACTACCTAGTCTAAAGTCGTAAACGAGTTGGTGAACTGAAGTATATTTACTTGCTGTTTAGTAGATTCTATTAAAAACGAGTGCGGAAAAAGATCCTGCCACTCCACCAGCAGCAGGTCACGGCCCTTCCTCATCTTCGTCATATACATACATGCATACGCTACGGCACATCTTTTCGTCCAATATTCCGCAGTGTCTCAAGACGAGAGTTTTTGACCAGTATGTGTTGCCAGTGATGACATTTGGAACGGAAACGTGGTCGCTTACTATAGGCCTCATAAGAAGGCTCAAAGTCACTCAAAGGGCGATGGAGAGGGCTATGCTGGGAGTTTCTCTGCGCGATCGCATCAGAAATGAGGCTATCCGCAGCAGAACCACGGTAACCGATATAGCCTTCCGAATCGCTTAACTTAAGTGTCAGTGGGCGGGGCACATTGCACGTAGAACCAATGGCCGTTGGGGCGGAAAGGTTCTCGAGTGGCGACCACGTACCGGAAGGCGCGGCGTGGTTAGGCCCCCCACAAGATGCACTGATGACCTGGTAAAGGTCGCGGGAGTCCGCTGGATGCGGGTGGCGCAGGACCGGCCATTGTGGCACTCTTTGAGGGAGGCCTATGTCCAGCAGTGGACGTTTTTCGGCTGATATAATGATGATGATGATACATACGCTCGAAAAACATAAACTTCCTTCTGAGGCAGTCGGGTACAAAGTACTACAGGGTGTTCCCCTATACAGCTGCAAAACTTTGCCAGCTGTTTGTGCACATGATACCCATCACAAAACACTAACGTATGCCGTTTCACATCTGGCACTCACTCTGCCGCCGCTGCTTCTCTAAATAAATGTCTCTCTAAAAAAAGCAAATAAATGTGACGTTATCTAAGTGAACATACCTTTTTTCGGTATGGAGTTATTGATATGACTCACTCACTCACTCATCAACGCACAGCCGAAACTACTAAGACTAGAGAGTTGAAATTTACACCAGAACTACCTTTTACTGTAACGTTACACGTACATATTTACATAAATAAACCTTAATTCTAGCTACTTACTTAATTAAAAATAACATATACAACTCATTACAACACTACACACCAAAACACATGTTTAAACTATCCTAAATATAAGTTATAAACTCATCAACACGCTAAACTGTTTAAATATGTCGCGGCATTGATTTGACGTTCGATCACTCATAGCTTCATTCGCACATGAACGAATGCATGTGAGACGCACGTGATCTGCGCGGGCACTCGTCATCGCGCGAGGCCGCTCATTTTTTCATTAGCCAAAATATATTGAGTAGAACGCACGTCACCTAGACTCGATCTCTGCTACGGTCCGCTGCACGGAACCGTAATCGGTGTTCTGGTGTCGTCCCTACACGTTCCTCGACTAAACAGTAATCACTGTGGTGTTTTTTCTAAAGTGTTAATAGTGTACCCCAAATTGGGTAAGTGGTTATATTTTGTTTGCAAGTAGCTTAGAACCTTTAGTGCTGATTCATTGCTTAATTAGTTTAACTTGCTACTAGTTCACAATAATTTTAACTGCAAATCTCTTATATCGTATCTACATACAAACTTGCTCATAACTAGTACTTATTTAAAGTTGCTATTCATCGTGCGTGTCACTTTAATCCACCCGCATTTTTAAAAATAAAATATAATATCATCTAATTTAACTGTTTGTCAAATCAACTCCATTTAAATGTAATCTCCGCATCTGAATTGTGAACATCCACGGCATCACAACTACTTAAGTACTTTCCCACATGCCGTTGGTGCTCACAGGAATAAATGGACCGTTCGTAATGCCTTTTTTTGATGGCACGTTCCAGGGTCCAAGGTCCAGAGTGACATTTTTTTCGGCTGAATGTTTGCCGCCTGCCTGCGCTTGCTTCTGGCCATTTGTGCAAGACAGTGGAGCAGTTTTCCGGCTGGCGCTGAACTCAGCGCCGACAAGAAATTCCTCCGCCAACCTACCCGGCGCACCACAGGGGAGTACTTCGGCTACAGGGAATCAGCGGAATCCGATTTTACGTGTATTCGCACGAACCTACGTATTTATACCACACAAATTTCTGAACTAGCCTGCTGAGTTTTTATATTATATTTTTGACCGTTTTTTCTGACTTCTCATTTTAAACCTTTTAATATAGTATAAACTTAAAGGAGTCAGAACTGAGCAAGGCGGGTCATTGGCGCCCTTACACGTGGTTGTAATACACATCGGATTCTGTTGTTTTCTTTGTAGTAGTAGTTAGTGTTTGTTTGTGGCCTCTTTTTGTGAAACGTTTTTTTTCTTTTCTTGTGCTTTGTTTTATTTTTTGGTTTTTTCCTGCTGCTAACGTGTACTGAGTAAACTTTCGTAAACATTTGTATTTTTTTCATAAACCTTTACTGTAAAGTACATCTGAAGTTCGCTGTTAACTGTCATTGTTACACTCACTTAACATTAAAAAAGGTTTTTTATAGATATTAATGTAAAAAAAAAAACGAAGTACACATTAGTAGCCATTTTTTATTTTTGTTGCTGCTAACAACTTTATTTTCAATTTTGCTCATTTCAATAAAAAAAAACCAAACGTTCAACATCATCAATCTGAATTGTAACAGATCGGAGAACGGAAGTTGATTATAGTTTTAAGTAGTTGCTTTTGCTTTCCACCACTTACCCAAAACATATATTTGGTTCACCATGCTGTCCGTGAAGTACTTGTCACTTCAAAAGTCAGAGTTGGAGTATGAAGTTCGGATTAGAGGTGCTACGCCTGCGTCATCCGTTGAGGAATTACGCAAGCAAATTGTCAAGTTAGCCAAAGACTATCCCTCAGACCACATTTTAGAATCTCCACTTGAAGCTAGACAGGATCTTCAGGGCTGTTGTGAGGTACTCACTAAAATTCAGTCTAGCCTAGACGTTTCTGACTCTTCAGCCCCAGTAATCCTCAGAATTCAAAACATGCTGAACCATTTATATAATCGTATTTCGAGGATAACGCGTAGCGAGGACACCAGGAAAGAATATGATGATATTGTGAAGGAGTATAACAGCGTATCAAAGAAATTCAAGGCTCTTCAGGCAGCTAAACCTGTTGCAAGCACTTCGAGTTTAATTTACAGTACTGAATCTGGATCTTCATTGCCTGAGCTCCAGAACGTGATTTCGGTGACGTGCGATCGTGGCTCAGCTGATTTAGGAAAATTGAAGTTTAATGGCAAGACTTGCGTGCGCTCCTTTATACAGCGTGTGGATGAGTTTATAGAAGCTCGTAATATACCGTCGAGTAAAGTATTAAGCTTTTCGACAGAAATATTTCAAGAAGATGCCTTGCATTGGTATCGATCTGTAAAGGACAAGGTTGGTTCTTGGTCTGAATTAGCAGCCTTACTGAAGAAGGACTTTGACCAGTCGGATTATGACTACCGGCTCATCTCAGAGATTCGTTCTCGTACTCAGGGTGAACGCGAAAACATCACCATTTATCTCTCTATCATGGATGGGATGTTCTCGCGTTTGTCCAAGTCCCTTTCAGAGACGGATCAACTGGAGATCCTTCTTCACAATATTAGGCCCTGCTATGCAAGCACCCTGGCTTCGGCAGCTTCCATATCGGACATAGATTCTTTGCGTACATTGTGTCGTAACTATGAGACCATTCAGGCTCGCCTTTCTCAATTCCAAGAACCACCTAAAGTAAGTTCAGATACTGTTGCACCTGAATTTGCTTATACTATGGATTCAAATAAAAGTAATAATAAATATAACAACAATGGTAACAAACACAATTTTCCAAACACAAGCAACTACAACAAAAACTACAACTACAAACACCCAAGTTATAATCAACACACACAAGGTAAAAATCAGCAACAAAATTATATACACTCAGTAGAAGCAGTTCACAATCAACCATACTGTCCAAGGTGTCGTAACAATACACATCACATCCGTCAGTGTCAAGCTAAACGTGATATTTTTTGCTTTAAGTGCGGAATGAAGGATGTGAAAACACCAGACTGTCCTGTTTGCTCTAAAGTTAGCAGTAATTCAAAAAACTAGTGCAGCAGAGTTGTAGTAATTTTGACAAAGAGGATTGGGAAACTTGGTTGAATTTTGTTAAAACATTTACCTCTTCTTACAAAGTTTCTACAATTCTGCAAACTAAACCAGAACATGATGCTAGACCTTACATTAACATAAAGATTAATGATATTGACGCGTGTGCCTTGTTGGATTCTGGAGCTGCAGTGACAATTTTAGGAAATAATTGCCATAAGCATCTAATTGACTGCACTTTGCACCAGGATCACAGCATTAGCATGGTAGCAGCTGGCGGTCAATATTTAAAGAGTATTGGATACATTAACTTACCCATTACATTTGAAAGGCAATATCACTTAATTAAAGCTCATGTTGTCCCTGAAGTAGATACTTCTATTATTCTTGGCGTGGATTTTTGGCGAGCGTTCCAAATTTGCCCCAAATTTATAGGTAGCGTCAAATTATCAGAAAACTCTTTATCAGAGATTAAAGTAAACTCCAGTGACACTTATATTCACTCGTATGATAATTTGACGGCGCCCCAAAAAGTAATAGGAGACACCATAATTGCCCAGTTTAAGTCAATATCGACTGAGGAAAAAGGCTTAGGACGTACAAATATTATAGCGCATCGTATAGATACTGGAGACGCCCAACCAATCAGGCAGCGATATTATCGCATGTCCCCCGAAAAGCAGCGAATCTTAACCGAGCAAGTCGATGAAATGCTAGCCCTGGATGTGGTCGAGTATTGTGAGAGTGCTTGGTCTTCTCCAGTACTCATTGTTAATAAGAAGAACGGACAACCTCGGTTTTGCCTCGATAGCCGAAAACTGAATGCTATCACCAAACGCGACGCATATAATTTGCCATATGTGTCAGAAATCTTAGATAGTCTCCGTGATGCTAAGTACCTTTCGAGCATAGACTTATCTAAGGCTTTCTGGCAGATCCCTATTGTGCCTGAGGATCGCGATAAAACGGCTTTTTACGTGCCAAATAGAGGTTCCCTGCGTTTTAAAACCACCGCTTTTGGTTTGACCAATGCGCCTGCCACACAGCAACGCCTAGTAGACCAGTTATTTGGGGATATGGAGTTTAAAACGTTCGCATATCTTGACGATATTATAATTATCAGCTCAACGTTTGAAGAACATGTCTCACGTCTGTTGCGCGTTTTGGACAAATTAAAACTTGCTAACCTCACTGTTAACTTCGAAAAGTGCAAGTTCTTCAGGAGTGAGCTTAGATATTTAGGATACGTGGTTGATGCTCGCGGCTTACGCACAGACCCCGAAAAAGTCGAGGCCATTATTAACTTTCCCACGCCTACCAACAGAAAGGAACTTAAGCGTTTCCTTGGTACTGCCACTTGGTACCGACGTTTCGTACCAAATTTCAGTACTGTAGCTGGTCCCTTGAACAAGCTCACTTCAAATGGCAAGAAGTCACCACCTTTTGTATGGTCACAAGAAGCTGACGCGGCTTTTAATGCTTTAAAGGAGTCCTTGGTTTCCGCGCCAGTCCTTTCCTGTCCTGACTACTCGTTGCCATTTGAAGTGCATACTGATGCAAGCAATTATGGCGTTGGTGCCATGTTGACGCAGACTCTGAATGGTAAAGAACACCCTATCGCCTACATGAGTAGATCTCTTACCGGTGCCGAGAGAAACTACAGCATCACAGAACGGGAAACCCTTGCTGTTTTGACTGCTGTCGAACACTGGCGCTGTTATCTGGAGAATGGGCAATCATTTACAGTGTACACTGACCATTCTGCGTTAAAATGGTTCCTATCATTGGACAATCCATCAGGACGATTAGCACGATGGGGAGTTCGTCTGTCATCCTTTAATTTTGAAATGAAGCATCGCCGTGGAGTCGATAATGTTATACCAGACGCTCTCTCCCGTGCTGTTCCAGTAAATGCCATCTCTCTTTCTAACGCAGTGGTAAATACAAACGATGCTTGGTATAAGAAAATGTATAATGGATGTCTTAATGCTCCAAGTAATTTTCCTAACTTCATTATCAAAAATAGTTCTCTGTATCGACTTTCAAAATCAAAACATTCACAACTTACTTCTGAATTTGATTGGAAGGAAGTAGTGCCTTCTGACTTTCATGATGAAATAATTGCACAAAATCATTCCGAACCAACAGCGGGACATCTTGGTATTTTTAAAACATATAGGCGCTTAGCTTTAAACTATTATTGGCCTGGTATGCACCAAGATGTTGTGAAGTTTGTGGGCTCTTGTTCTGTCTGTTTGTCATATAAAGCGCAAAATCACGCCACATTAGGAGAAATGGGACGTCCTAAACAGTGTTCACGTCCATTTCAGATGATCTCCATCGATTTCATCGGTCCCTTACCTGTTACTCGCAAACAGAATGCCTACATCTTGGTCATATCCTGCTGTTTCTCTAAGTATTGTGATTTCTTTCCATTACGTCGCGCGACTTCAGACGCTGTTGTCAAGATTTTAGAGGACAATATATTTTTAGTACACGGCATTCCTCAAACTATATTTCTTGACAATGGAAGCCAGTTCATTAGTTCGACAACGGAGGCTCTTTTCAAGAAGTATAAGATCCCGAACGTGTTCTTCACGCCTAGATATACACCTCAGATAAACAGCGTAGAAAGATACAACAAGACCCTTGTCTCTTGTTTGTCAACATTTGTCCAAAACGACCACCGCACTTGGGACACTTTTATCCCCAAAATTAAGTTTGCTATGAACAATTCCATTAATGAAGCCACAGGTTACTCACCGTCCTTTCTTGTGTTTGGCCGTGAGCTTGTTTTGTGTGGATCGCATTATACGGATTCTGACCTAGATGGCAAGGTGTTGTTCCTACCACGCGATGTTTACGCAGAAAACCGAGGGTGTCTGTCTTCTGTGTTTGACGATGTGCAAGCTTCATTGTGGCAGGCACATGTAAAAAACACTGCTCAGTATAACCTACGCCGCAAACACGCAGAATTTAATGTGGGCGATTTAGTCTTTAAACGCACTTACATGCTAAGCGATAAAGACAAATATTTTAGTAAAAAGTTAGCGCCCAAATTTATAAAATGCCGTATAACTGAAAAACGATCTCCACTAGTATACGTTTTAGAAGATATGACTGGTAAAGATTTGGGAGTATGGCATATTAAAGACCTTAAACTCGTCAGTAGTCTTAAGTAAAGTGTACGCAGTATAATCTCATTTAGATCTTGTTGTCAGTATTTAGTCAAATGTGCAATTTATCACAGATGCCTTTTGTATGTAAGGACGCGCCGTCCATTTTTCGAAGTGACGTTTGCTTTTATGTTTTCTAGATGAAGTATGTATGAAGTGTTAGATGATTGAATGAAAGCGAAATACTAATGACAGTCCAAAAGGGTTTTCTTTAAGAACAAAACCCTTTCACTGGAGCCGGGGGTAATGTAACGTTACACGTACATATTTACATAAATAAACCTTAATTCTAGCTACTTACTTAATTAAAAATAACATATACAACTCATTACAACACTACACACCAAAACACATGTTTAAACTATCCTAAATATAAGTTATAAACTCATCAACACGCTAAACTGTTTAAATATGTCGCGGCATTGATTTGACGTTCGATCACTCATAGCTTCATTCGCACATGAACGAATGCATGTGAGACGCACGTGATCTGCGCGGGCACTCGTCATCGCGCGAGGCCGCTCATTTTTTCATTAGCCAAAATATATTGAGTAGAACGCACGTCACCTAGACTCGATCTCTGCTACGGTCCGCTGCACGGAACCGTAATCGGTGTTCTGGTGTCGTCCCTACACGTTCCTCGACTAAACAGTAATCACTGTGGTGTTTTTTCTAAAGTGTTAATAGTGTACCCCAAATTGGGTAAGTGGTTATATTTTGTTTGCAAGTAGCTTAGAACCTTTAGTGCTGATTCATTGCTTAATTAGTTTAACTTGCTACTAGTTCACAATAATTTTAACTGCAAATCTCTTATATCGTATCTACATACAAACTTGCTCATAACTAGTACTTATTTAAAGTTGCTATTCATCGTGCGTGTCACTTTAATCCACCCGCATTTTTAAAAATAAAATATAATATCATCTAATTTAACTGTTTGTCAAATCAACTCCATTTAAATGTAATCTCCGCATCTGAATTGTGAACATCCACGGCATCACAACTACTTAAGTACTTTCCCACATGCCGTTGGTGCTCACAGGAATAAATGGACCGTTCGTAATGCCTTTTTTTGATGGCACGTTCCAGGGTCCAAGGTCCAGAGTGACATTTTTTTCGGCTGAATGTTTGCCGCCTGCCTGCGCTTGCTTCTGGCCATTTGTGCAAGACAGTGGAGCAGTTTTCCGGCTGGCGCTGAACTCAGCGCCGACAAGAAATTCCTCCGCCAACCTACCCGGCGCACCACAGGGGAGTACTTCGGCTACAGGGAATCAGCGGAATCCGATTTTACGTGTATTCGCACGAACCTACGTATTTATACCACACAAATTTCTGAACTAGCCTGCTGAGTTTTTATATTATATTTTTGACCGTTTTTTCTGACTTCTCATTTTAAACCTTTTAATATAGTATAAACTTAAAGGAGTCAGAACTGAGCAAGGCGGGTCATTACAACGTAAGCAACGCTAAACAGGATTTTTGGAAATTCTACCCCTAAAGGGGGTAAATAGGGGTGCAAAGTTTGTATGGGGGAAACTTTATTTTTAGAGCTAGAGACTTAATTTTTTGCATAAAGATTACTTATTAGAATACAAATTAAGTACTTTCAATTCAATTCAATTTATTTTGTTAAACATAGGTTACAACTTATACAAGTATTGTTGGTATACAAAATATAAGACCTCTATGCTTTACCCACAATGTAGGTATACAAAATATTCCTTCAGCCAACTAATATATTTATAAAAATAAAAAATAAAATGTCAATACAGTGATTGGTGTTAAATACTTCAAACACATGTCAAAAACTCTCAAAAAATACAATAACTAAAGAATACTATAACTAATAAGGAATGTCTGGAATGGAACCATGTTATGTCGTAGGGTCGTTTAAGTAATATTTAATGGTATAATAACACTTTTCAATCAAATATGAAGTCAATTGTCTTTTAAATTTATTAATATCCAGTGTTTTAATTCGGTCTGGAATATTATTGAAACTGTTTGGTGCCATTCCCAAGATTCCACCTCTGATTAGCGCTGTGTTGTTGCTACCCTGCAAAGTTTTAAATTTATGTTTGTATTGTTTACGTGTTGGAAATCTGCGGCCTTCTGAAACGTTACTGAACATGCTTGGATTGGTCTTGAAAAAAATACTTACTTCTAGGATATACAGTGAAGGCAGTGTTAATATCTTAAGAGATTTAAAAAATGGTTCACAAGTTTCAACGTTTAGGAAAATTCTGCCCCTAAGGGGCTTAACAAGGGGTGCAAATTTTGTATGGGGGAAACTTTATTATTTTATCAAGAGGCTGAAGAGACTTAATACTTTGTAGAAAGATTACTTATTAAAATTAAAATAAAGTATTTTCAGCACTTTGGAAAATTCTGCCCCTAAGGGGATTTTGTATGGAGCAAACATTTTTTATTAGCTAGAGACTTAAAACTTTGTAGAAAACTTACTTATTTGAATATAACTAAAGAACATTCAGCGTTTTGAAAAATTCAACCCCTAAGGGGTGAAAATTTGTATGGAGGAAACTTTTTTATTAGCTAGAGACTTGACATTGTGTAGAAAGATTATTTATCAGAATACAAATATACAGGTTAATTACTTTCAGTGGTTTGGAAAATTCCGCCCGCTAAGATGGGGATAAAGAGGTGCAATGTTTGTATGGGGGAAACTTTTTTTTAGTTGGGGTAAATTTTGTAGAAAGATTAAGTACCTACTTAATAAAATACAAAAAAAGTACTACCAGCGTTTTGGAAAATGTCACCCCTTACGGGGTTAAAAAGCGGTGCAAGGTTCGTATGGGAGACACTTTTTTAGCTAGAGGCTTGATATTTTGTAGAATAAATACTAACCTATTTAAAAAAAAATCACTTAAGAAGGTTAAAAGGGGGGTTCGAATTTTGTATAGAGAGCAAGACATTTTTAAAGTAAAAAAATTTTAACTTCGGTCTCAGACTATTTACTATGTGAGTTCAAAGAGGGTTCTAAGTTTATATAGAGAGCAAGACATTCTGAAATAAAAAGAGATTTGTAACTTTGCCAAAGTAGCCAAATATATCGTAACACATACGCGTACTCCTATGGTAATAAAGACGTGTTGCGATATATTTGGTTACCTAGGCTGCTAATAACTATCTGATGCTGACTGTACAAAACTAATTTCAATGTTTTTTTTTAAATTTCTTAAACAAATATTTAGACGATAGCATGTTATACGTGGACGAAGTCGCGGGTAACAGCTAGTTTATATATATATATATATATATATATATATATATATATATATATATATATATTAATTTAAGCTTTATTTATTCCATATTGTTTGTGTTAGTACATATTTACTAAATCTAAAAGATTTATGACATTTTTCTTTCTTATATGGACCCCCATTCGGGTAAAAGCCATATATCGCCAGATATTAGGAGAAAAGATGGGCACTGGCAGCAACAAACTGGTCAGGGCCGAAGGCAATAGAAGGAAAGGTAGACGACGAAGACATTAGACCAATGACATAACTGAGGTCGCCGGACCTAAATAGCTGGATGCAGTTGGCTAAAGACCGAGAAAAATGGCATGAAATCGAGGAGGCTTTTACCTTAATTTAAATTTGCTTTAAAAATTAAATATTCAATATAAATCAAACAAAAAAAGGCAATTAAAGCTTAATTTAAATTTATATAATTACTTCCAGTTGGAAAAATTGTTGGATTCTTGAATAAAGCATCTTAGAATAACGATTAAAAATGAAATATGCAAAAAAAAACGCTATTATAAATTAATGATTTTCGAAACCGTATTTTGCCTGGAGTATAGAGTCAAGTAAAAAGTGTAAGTCCAATCTTGTTGGCTTGTTGAGAGTATCAAGGTCCATCGCGGTGTGGCCGCTGGTCGAGGTAGCATGGTAGGCAGCACGCGCCGCGCGAGCGCAGTGACATAACACGTTTAGGTATTTAAGAGACAAATTGAAATTGTTCTTTTTAAATGATGTTTGGTCAAATTACATTTTTTAATAGACATAGTCATGTACTGAAGAACTTGCTGGTCTTAAAAAAACCACCCTGTATAATAGATTAATTTTTTTCATTTTGAAAGATTTCATGTCATTTTTATAAGTTAAAATAGCATGAATTCACAAAAAGATCGTCAGAGTGTATAAGAATAACAATAATATAGGTAAATAGTCAAATCAAAATACAGTGCAAAATGAAAACAAACAAAACAATCATAATATTAAAATGGTACAATGTCAAGGAAGTAAAATGTGTTTCAATGTCAAATTATTAATAAAAGCTAGGGCATCCTAGATATAAATTGTCAACAGTGGAAAAATATAATGGGTATACATACAAAATTGAAAATGTGGAAAAAATATAATATGTATACAAAATTCATAATAAAATAATAATTTCATTTTAAACTAAAAATGTCATTTAATACAATTTATAATGTTTGTTCGTTGTATTCCTTTACGGAATACAACGATTTTGATAATAAAAGTTCCTTTAGTCGGCAATAAAATGCTCTTCTGACTAACAGTGGTCTAATTAATCAGTTTTTGATCAGTCAGTCATACATATGTAATATAGGTAATAATATGATTTGCCAGGAGATAAATAGATGAACATAGCTATTTGTTTATTATTTTTGATGGTTTCTTAAGCGGGCGTTAACCGGCGCTATAACTTTACCTAGAAGTAGGGTCATTTCGCCGGTTACGCGACCACCTTCGGTTAGCGACCAGTTGAAGAACATGGTTTTTTCAATTGAAGATAACATCAATTCTACAGAGCCTATTGAAACAGTCAGCCGTATGCCTTATAGTTGTAGTTATGGAATAGGAATTTACAAAAAAAATTAGAAAATATACTTTCAGCTCACCAAGTCAGCTAAGTGGTCGCTAACCGGCACATGAAATTAGGTGGTCGCCAACCGGCGAAATGACCCTAATCGATTTTATTTCGGTTTAAAAAAAACTGTAATATATTAGTACAATCCATAATTGGTGACGTTCACCCTTAGGAAGTGAAGATGTACTATTATTTTATCAGTTCTACGTATTTGGATAACGGAAGCACTCACCTAGGAACTGGGAAAATGCTAGGTGGATTGATGATGAAGAAATCTGTACTAACATATCTTTGGAAAGTAAGTGGCCATAATTGATGTCATCATACTACGATGCATTTAAGAACTGTAACTACCTATTATTCCTTATTTTCTAAAATCATAGATTTAAATAAATAATAAATATTTGGCGACAATCTTACACAAATCAACCAAGATTTCAAAAATAAAACAATTATTCAAGATGAAAAACATTTGATCGTATGATCCGCAAAAACGATCCGAATACGGATGCCAACAGAATAAGGCCGTTAGCGGGGTGCGCGGGACGCGCGTCTCCCACTCCGTCTGCCTCACCTCCGCAAATACCTAAAGATCGTCTAGTAAGAGCGCCTTAATTCTTGTTTATCATTTTACATTGTCATCTCGAGTCAAAACAGAAGTTACGCCACGTGACGTCACGCAGCCAAAGTCACGTGGTCAACGCACAGTAGTTTCATTAAATTTATATTTTAGTAACTTACCGACAAAAAATTAAAAAACGAAGACCTTATTGCAAATCTGCAGCATGAGACGAATCCAGTGACATATCATTTATCAAAATCGGACCATAACTGTAGATCTGATGGCTGTTACAAAAATCGGGCTCGCGTAATAATAATATAGATATATTCACGCATCCCCCGGGGGAGAGCTTCACCTCCTCTCACCCCCAAAAGTGTCCCGAAACGTAGATTTTTATCATTAAAAAGAAAACCGTTAACAATACACGAAAAATAACAAAAAGTGTCCATGACCGAAATGATCCTTGATAAATTAATCATCAACTTATCATAATCATACTTCTCATACCAAAGCAATATCTCTTATGATTGTCGCGCATTCTGCCACGAAAAGTCAATTTTATTATGATCTCTAGGTTTTTTTTGAAAAAAAAAAAGGAAGAGTAATTTTCTCAAAAATATGAATATTTATTGCCAAGGTATGAATGACAAAAGTAAAGGATAGAATTGTCTCTTTAAAATTAGATATAGTTTATTTATAAACAACTGCGAATCATGTTGCTGCGCCATTTTGAAAATTCATTGTCATCTGTTGGAGGCAATCTTGATCGCAATGTATCAAAATTAGGAAAAATATTGTAGTTCTGAAACCTATTCGGATATGTAGGGAGGATATTTCGCCAAATGGCTGAATACATACAATTTACAAAATAGCATAGAAACGTTAAATGAAAGTGTATAAATAAATTATACCTCATTTTAAAGAAGCGAAAAGCGGGTAAGTAAGAGAGTTTTGAGAAAACTAACCTTTTAGAAAAAAAATGCATAAATCATGTGTCAATGTATGATAAATTGATGATTTATTTATCAAGGATCATTTCGGTCATGGACACTTTTTGTGTATCTTTTATGATTTTTCTTAAAATTAGTAATAACCGCGTCTTGGGACACTTGTTTGGGTGAGGGGGGTGAAGGTATCCCCGGAGGGGTGCGGAGAGTGAATTTATTTTAATACTCTGTCCCTCCCTACACATCCCAATAGGTTTCAGAACTACAATATTTTTCAACATTTTCCATACATAGCGACCTAGCTTGCCTGTATTATGTTATCATTATCATCATCCTGGCCGATTTCGACCACGGCGACTGGAAATATGGCTAATTGGAGCGTCGTTCGTGAGCTCTCAGGTGACTGATGTAGCCTATCTTTGCAGAGAATGTGCGACCACATTCCCTACAGGTCATTGATAATTTTTCACCACTAGCGTATCGATAAAATATATCAACGACTGTTGCCCATCACTATTCTTTCTGTGTACGTATATTTAGAAACTGCCTCCGCCTCCAATTCGTGCGATAAGGACAAATGCAGCTCGGACTAAAATTCCCACCCAAAAAACACAAAAAACGAGGTTTCGCTTTCGACTGTTTTCTCCTCCAAAACGCAACCAATCATTATACAATTTTGCAAACTGCAAGAGGAAGAAATAATCTATGCCGCTAGGTACGTTTTGATTTTTTGGATATTTGTTGTCATATTTGTATACTGCGCCTTTTTTTGCAGCAAATTCTATAAAGCCGTTTTTGCGATTTTCGAGGCGAATTCTTTAAGATAAAAATATCCAAAAAAGCAAAACGTAGCGGCATAGATATTGATGATATTGATCTTATTTGAAAAAATCATTGCTCTAGGTTCAAAAACCAGGGAGGAAACAGTCGAGAGCGTTTGTATGGGAAAGTCGCAGATAGGCATTCCTCTTAAGTTGCTCAATTCATTAAAATAAAACTTAAGAACACAACAGGAAATTGTGCGGACTTTGCAATGTACAGAATTACGAGGTCTTCCACAGCCAACCAAAATTGACGAAAATAAAGATCGACAACTATAGAAAAATTGGCCCGGCGAACTATATTATATTGATCAATAGGTATCAGAAATCGATGAACTACGAGTATATTGCACTACTACTGGTACTACAGACCTACTGACTTTACTGACTGTATAAATATCGTACGGTCGACATCAATGATATGTGAACATTTTCGCCTAAATTGATTAAAGTGCAAAAATGTAAACACATCTTTGACATCGACTGTGCCTGACTGTTTTTTTACTGTAGGTAATCACAATACTCTTAAATTAGTATTACATTATTGACAGTATCTTCGTTACAAAAATCGTATTAAGTATATACGTTCGTTCGAGTTCGAGTGCCTAGCTATAGGTACAAGCGGCGCAAGTAATCAGAAGCAGTACTCCAGATTTTATTTTGGTATCAGCTGTGTACAGTATCCCTAAAATACAGTAGCCATGCGCTGTCTCTGCTAACCGCAACTGTGTTACTACCGTCTGCGCATCTCACTATATTTTTATAACTGTCTAGAGTACACAGCCCTAAAAATGCTCAAAAGATTTCCACGGTGTCCGACTAATTTACAGCGATAGTGATAACAAAACTCGAACAAAGATAAAATGGTGCAGTGTAGATAGTGTGATACAAAATGCCGTGGTGATAGGAAGGACTGTTAGTTAATTAGTAGGAAAAACTTTTAAAGTCGACGAAAATGTTAATATGTGTAGTGCTTAGTGTTATTGGATTGATACCATATGGTGAGTCACATTAAGTTTATAGAATACAGTAAGTAATAGTAACACGTTCGTATATAGCTTACAATAAAAGGTCGTTGTTGTTCTACGTCCGTAGGAATAACCCTAGAAACCCTACACGTGACCTCCGTGTGGTGCTAAAAGAACAACCAACTTGGCAGCTGCACTGTTCCTTCTGAACCTCGCAGCGCACACTGGAACCATATCAGCGACATCGATACGAATACATACCCAGTGTGTAACCGCCATGCGATAAATAAAAATATAATTCTGACTTCCCTTTGTTTTATTTTTATGATAACGAAAACTAGAATAAAACATGAAGACAGAATCATGTTTCATGTTGTTTTCATATTTCATGTTACGGGAAGATAGCTAATTTTTAATTTTTCAAGATTTTCTGAATGTGTATAAATATGTAGAATCTTTTCGCGATTCTCGCGGAAATTTTGTCAAATGCCACAGCTTTACATTGTAAATAAATCGTTATCAAAGAATGTTAAATTAACACAGAAGGAGATAAGTACTTACAAGCTATTATCGGTTGTAAATGTTGTAATATGTGCTACTTCTTTTAATAACAATCAACGAAAACATTTTTTGTAGCTTACTGCTGAGTAAGAAATTATAAGTTAGTTACAAAATATAAAGTCCACTTGCAATACCTATGCAAGAAAAAGAAAGTAGAAGAGTAAGAAGTTAAAGGTAGGTATTGAGCACCCAATAGGTCCATCATACAATAAGTGATCGAACTTTATACGAGATGCACAGTTGTGCACAGCCCCGTGCACATGGGCAAATTGCAGGGAAAATGTTTGAGTTTGAGTTTTGCATTGCAATCTAAGTTCATTTTACGTTATTTTAAATTAGGGAACCTCAAGATGGTATGCTCCCGGCCATGATCACCTTTACCCCGGCCGAATCAATGAAACGTCAAAACTAGTCACTAAACAAAACACAGTTATTATCATCCGTTGCATCACATTATATGACAAATTATAATTATATTTGTCGGCACACTGAAACCGTAGGCGCTACGATCACACCAATGCATTTATTTGTACCGGCTCATCCTGTCCAGCAACTACTGCTAAATAAATATTTATTTATTCAATTGTTGACAAACGTATTTACATTGTCAATGAGCATCCGAGCATGTCGACACGTGCGTGGGCACGGGATTTTATGCTGATCGTCGTTTGTTTATGAATTGGGTCACTGCTGAGTCGGCGACGGCGGTATAAATAGATAGACTCGTTTGGACCAACTCTAGTTCCTGTTTTTACGAAATGTACGCTGTTGTGAATTGTAATGACAAAATTTACAAACATTCAAAGAGATACGAGGTAGGTGATTATACCAGAAAGTTTAAAACGCCATACAAAACGGTTAATTTTAATACACCTACCTACAAATATTGGTAACTGAACCCTAAATTGAAGTTTTTCGACATTCGAACATCCAGTTGCTTATACGTACTTATATCCTCAAATATGTTCCAATTGTTAATACCTAGTCTACTATTGTACGCTAGTATTTATAGCGTACAATACAAATACCTACTCGCGACCTCCATAAAAGAACACTTTACCTAAATGACATAATCAATACAAGTACAGGCAAATAACAGGCCGTCTTATCGCTAGAGAGTGATCTCTTCCATACAACCTTAGGGTACCTAGTGGAAATTAAATCTAACCAGTACGATTCATAGTAGGTGATGCAGATATAATTTATGAAACCTAGTAGTAACTAATTACAAACCTGTAATAAGCAGCTCTGAGGATTTCTTCAGCAAATGATTTTGGCAGTTACGCTGTTTCTTTTTGCTACGAAGGAAATATCTTGTTTCTTTGCACACTGCACACTGGTGAACTGAAATTAATGAGAAATCTTAAATTAACATATCGAACTTACATCTTACCCGGCCCGACTGCTGCGGCAGAAAGAGGGTTTGGTATATCTTTTTCGAGTGTCTATTTCTTTGGCACGACCTGCAACGACTGAATAAATGGCTTGACGGATTTTAACATGTGCGTTTGTTATAGCGGCAACAAAAATACATCATCTGTGACAATTTCAACTATCTATATAACTACCACGGTTCATGAGATACACGGTTCATGGTGACAGAAGGACAGACGGACGGACAGCAGCTTAGTAATAGGGTCCCGTTTTACCCTTTGGGTACGGAACCCTAAAACATCAGTAGTTTTCAATAGTAATTTTACTAATTTAACGAATTAATTCACACTAACGTTTGCACACTAGTTTTTTGTTTGAAAATAGGTAGTCTGCGTCGCGTAGAATGTGTAGCAGGTCTTACTGTGGCACAATGGTATTCAGATCCGTGTTACAGTAATGTGGACCCATTTTCATTTATAAGCCTACCAACCCATTTTAAAAGGTCGACAGATTTTCAAAACTAAAGATAAACTCAATAATCTCAATGCACAATACCGAGGGATGAGATGGGCACCTAGATTGTCGACTAAACTGTCAATTTAAATACACATTCACGTTCAGCTCGCCATTCTTAGCTTCTGGAGCGTCCAAGCCCGTAGAAAGCTCGCTATCTAAAGCCGCGGCCACAATGGAAGGTGCACGCACTTATCCGTGCACAATTATGTCAGACGCCTATCATCCACTTTCCCGGCGGCCGGTCGCTCTTCACGCATCGCCGGCTGACCACTAAGTTAAGACCACGTTAAGACCACGGACAGATGGTTGGAACTAACAATGTGCAGTGAGACAAAATGTGGCGCTTTGACGCGCAGATCGGGTGAAAGGAGCAGTTACGTTACGTTTTTAAATAGGTAAGGCCCGCCTGATGATACCTATATAAGCTGACGGATTTGCGTGCTGCCGCATAGGCCTATCTATGGCAGCTACAGCTCAATTGGTGTCATGTGACCGCGTTGCCAACCCTACGTGAACACTCGCTGTGTTGAGAACTTAGGGGATAAATGCAATACCCTCGTGCTCCAACATAAGGGCGTGTAAGAAAGTTTCTCATAACAAAAAATGCACATTGTATGTATGTCAAAAACTATCCGCAGAACTCTAAAATCTTGATCCAATTCAGCATTCAGTTGAGAGTTTGCGCGCTATCGTAAATGCATACAATTATGGCAACTTTCTCCAGATCATAGAAAAGCCGCTGGCATTGTAGCTCGTGTACAACAGTCCTTATTGGAACACTTCACCTCATTATAGGCTAGTTTCGCCGTCAGTGTTCTATGACAAAACAAGATGATACTTACTCTGCGGTCTTTCCGGGAAATCATACCGCAAACATCACAGGGGTCAGCTTCATCGCATTAATTTAACTACACTCGATACGTCAAATTCAAAAGGAGAAAAGTGAAAGAAAAGCGAACGATCGAGTTAAATAAGTGGTCGCTCTGGGCTCGGCATACCGACGCATCGAGAGCGGATTCTCTCGCTTTCAATAATTACGTAGCGTACGCGCCAGTATTGGAACGACGGGCTGATGACCGGTAAAATGGCGCGAAACGCGAGAAAATGACATATGATTGCGGCGGTTAAAACAAACGTAAACTGCGCTCTGGAGTGGTCATTACAAGCGGGCACGCCGATCAGTTACGGACAGGTAAAGGTAGATTGGACATGGGACCCAAATGTCAAGAGTCAAATGTCGATCGATTCCAAATAGTCTCCATGGCGAGTCGGTGATGAAGGGGCAATTCTGAGGCGCAAATTGGTAATCACAAGCTCTCGTGCACTACTGTTACAGTATAGAGTTATTACTTTTCAGGTCTTATCTAGATGCGGCATTTCTAATTCAGCGTCTTAGTGAAATCCGTTGATACAGAAACAGGAATCATGGTATCATTTTGCATACCTGCAAATATAACAACAGGGTAACTAGAAAGAAAACATAGTAATTCAGCTACATGTTTAGGTGATTTGGTCGGGTACTTAAATAGAGGTGAGACGTATTTACTAGTACTTATCAGGAAGACGCGCATTTACGGGAATCACTTAGTTAACTCACTGAGACCTGTACTCATAAATACTTACCTAGCTTTTGAATCCAGTTTTTTTGTGGACGCGTACCCGCAAGACTCAGTAGGTATACGCGCTTTGCCTAGTATGTCTCACCTCTACGGGTAACATACCTGAAATGCCTATAATTAGAGTTAGAACCTTAGAACAATAAGAATTATGCTAATCCGGGTTCTCCCTTGTTAGACCTAACAACTTTAGCCCTAATGTTTCATTAAACCTAATGTTTCACGAGACCTAATGCATTTATTTCTTAAATAGTAAACATTATAGGATTAATGCAAAACAAAAATGACTTCTATTTGATGATGTTCAAAGAAAATCCGAAAAGTTCACTGTTTCGAAGAAAAATGCATTAGGTCTAGTGAAACATTAGAGCTAATAAAGTTGTTAGGTCTACCAAGGGAGACCCGCTAACCGCGGTGGTGTGGCATCCATAGAACACGATTCCCACCGAACTACCTATTTTATAATAATTGAGCGCAACACTCTACTGCTATTATCTAAAAGTAAATTAGGTCGGCTTTTATGTTTGACGCTACTCCACTTCTAAACAGCCAGTTATGGTCTGGGCGGTGGAATAGGTAAATTGTCGTAATTCAGACGAAAAACCATCGAACAGTAATTCAAAATTTCAATTTCAATTTATTATTGTTACTACTAAAAGTATAGTGTAGTGTGTGACTATGTGAGCTGTACAATTCACGAGCCTGTCTTTTTTTTCGAAAAGTGGATCCGCATAATAATTCTGGGTGCGTCTCACGAAATATAACAACATAATATATCATTTCATATTAATAACGTTGACAAGATATAATGAACGTTAGCTATAATAATAAAATCAATAAAATTATAAGGAATAACGGTCAGTTGTTATAATATTCATTTTATATAACGTTTTTTTACATAACACTCAAATTTACTAATTTCAGTTGGTATAACATGCAAAACGTATAACGATCATAATACATAATATCTTTTAGTATAAGCATTATAAGATATAAGAGACATGAGATATAAGTCAGAGCCCGCGGAATAAGGTTAAGGCAGCTAGAAAAGAGGGGGCTCGGGGAGCGTAGTAAAAAACAAATCAACGATTGTATTTTTGGTAGGTTTAGGTTATAGGAAATAGGCACCCCGCGAAGCGGGGTGATGTCGACACGCTGGCGGTTAGGTTAGGTTTAGGTTAGTTTAAATAATTGCCATGCATTTCTTAAAAAAAAAAGTTCGGTTAGGTTTAAGGTTACAAGGAGACAATTTACTTTAACTAAATGCTCAGGATTAATAAGTAAGGTAAGGTTGATTTTAAATTAGGAAGACCATATAACACATAAAAAAATATTTAGTTTTAACCAACATAACATGTATATCTTCAATGTTTACTTTTCTTCAAACACAAATTCGAGGCTATCGCTCTAAGAAATTCACATTCAGTATATACAGCTTTTCAAGCGATTGCTATTAAAATAATTGTATGCGTTTATACTATACGAGCATTATGCTTTTTGATGTTAGATTAATTGTATAATATATGTTTTCAATCTTAGGAGTTATGACTATTATACACTTTAATCGTTATATCAATTGGTATTATATCTTAATAACGTTATACTTTACAAAAGTAGATATTTTGAAATTATATATTTCGTTCATTATATCCAGTGATTGTTATACTCAACAAGCTTATACAAAGTGAGCATATATATTATGAATGTTATATGATGAGTTCTTATATCTCGTATTAGTTACCCAATAATTCTATACAACGTGTTACATAATTCCCCATGAAAAAGATAATATATATTTAACCGAAAAAAGTGCCAACCCTAATAACCTGTCACGTCATTCAAACTGAAAGTTCATAGATTATTTTAACTGAAGATTAACAGTTTATCATTTGTATCTACCTAGTTTAATAATAATTAGGTAAATCATTTTACTCTTAAAAGGTTTGCAATCTCAATAAAAGGAAATCAAACCGCGGAAAAAATATGGTGTCAATTACAAGTCATCTCAATAAATCTTCATCAACATATTACATTTCACAACTAAAAGGCTATTTCGTGTTCTTGTTTCCAATTGGTCATAAATTGAGAAACATGCGCATGTATTCTAACTTGGTTATGGTTGTTCTCATTTACCTCTCCGAGGCAATTAGGTCATAATGTGACATAGGTACTTCTCTTTAGTTTTAAGCTTTCAGGGTTGCGTTTCAATCATTATTATTTTATGTTTTATCCAAATTCTTTTTTGTAGTCTACGGTTTTCAAATATTGCTAATAGACACTTTACAAGGGTCCTTTTAACCCCCTTTCGGCTTGAGGGGTATTTTTGTAACATCCTGTATAATTAACGAACCTGCTCACAAAATTTCACCAGAATCCGTTGAGAAATGCGACCTGGGGTGTTATTCGCTACGCGTTAATGCGGCTCACCCCGCCGGTCACCGGTTACGAAACTAGACCTCTACCTACGCTTAATTACTACGCATCGCGGTGTCAAGGTATAATTGTGGGTGAGCGTTGAGGTGAGCTTAAAACAAGTTACAGAATAGGGGGGCTGGGCTGTTATTCGCTACGCGTTAATGCGGCTCACCCCGCCGGTCACCCGTTACGAAACTAGACCTCTACCTTCGCTTAATTACTGGGCGTTTTCAAATAAAGTTGTCAGCTGGAAAAAGTCATGTCCCATGACTTTCATAGTCAATTACTTATTCGAATTCTGGCAAGATGTACACATTCGTTTATTTATTTTTTAATTATTTTGACCTTATTTACTTTATGATAGCTCTAAAACAATGGATAGCTATGTGAAATTTTAAATAAGAATTAAATAAGTAAAAAAAGAAGTCGCGTTTTGAACGTGTCCCATGCCTACCTTGCCACATTCGAAGTAAAAAAATGAATACTACTTAAGATGATTCAAAAGTGGCGGGTGTTTGTACTGGTCACTTATAAACCGAAATTTCATTTTAAACCGTAAAACAGATGTGGTTAGGTTGAAAATCTGTTGAAAAAGATCGGTTTTATCCTGTCCCGCGATATGACGTGTGTAGGAATTCCCGCACTACGCGACCGCTCTTTCAATAACTTGGCAACAATATACCGACAAAATTCATACCATTTTCTCATCATGACAGCAGTAGTCCTCGAAATATGCGTAAGTGTCGATCGCATTCAAAAACAAAGTTCCACTTACAAGACTGATTTTGCCAAGGAAAGAACATCCTGCGTATTTGATTCTTTACTATATCGAACTTATTACTTAATGATAATTCTGAAAAGAAAGTTATATTTGTCTAAATATTTATTGTCTATTTGTAAATTAATTTAAAAGTTTTATTGTCGCGGATACGTCACCTCCATTACGCTTTATAGTGTGAATGGAACGAAAAAGTGGCGTAATGGAACTCTAAAGCTCGTTTCATATTGAGTGAATTGCTAATTAAAATTACCAATGTCGTATAATTAGATCTTAAATTAAAAAAAACTAAAATATCACCATATAAGGTTAACTAGGTCTCACATGCTTAAAATATGTTACAATATAATAATTTTATAAATTAAGTATAACATTACATAATTAATCTCAATATGATGAACGTTGCCTTACTTACCTTACAGTTCCTAAACGCTACTTTGAGTTCCATTATACGCCATTGTCTATTTAGAGACTGTGATTAAAATTCCGAAAATATTGTGATTTATGCTAAAGATATTAAAAGTTAATAGTGCTAAGTAAATAGTCTTAAACTAGGTATCTCAGATTAATAAATATTTTCTAATAATATGAAGCAGGGTTCGCTGCAGAGACAATAACATGTAGTACAAAGTACACAAATTAGCGTTAAGGGAAGATTTTTTGATAAAACTTATTGTTTTGTTATAAAACGTCCAATAATTTTATGTTTTTAGGAGATTGTTCTGTTTATATTTGATTAATAAAGTTTTATAAGACTTTTAACATCTGTTTTTAATCATTATCATAATATTCATAATGTGTGACGTAATGGAACTTTTTTCCAGTAGAAACAAAATAAAATCGAGTTTTTTTTATGAATTTGACATTATTTCGTAATAAATTTGGTATTTTTTTGTTGTTTATACATTATTTTATCGATTTAGCGAAATTTCAAATCAATTTAGCCCATTTTTAAAAGTGGAACTCCGCTTACGCCACAAACAACAATTTGTGAAAACGCCCTACTACGCATCGCGGTGTCAACGTATAATTGTGGGTGAGCGTTGAGGTGAGCTTAAAACAAGTTACAGAATAGAGGGGCAGTAGAGGAGAACAGCGGGACAGCGGGACATCCGGACATACAAACGATTTTTGGCCCAAGCTGAAGCATAGAACTTCGTTCGTTTCGCTCGTTCGTTCCATGAAGGTTTTTTTTTATGGAAAATGAACCGATAAGTTTCGCCTTAACCATTACATATTTTAAAGATAGATAATGTATAATTAAATAATTATTACCGGTTCTTACTTATCTGTAAATTTTACCTTGATTATTGCTGGCAAGCTTTTGGAGATAAAAGTTTACAAAGCTGACACATGTAAGTACGCAAGTGGTTCCTTTATACAAAAGGTTCCAGATAAAGCTTATCAGATCCAAAAGTGATCGATGGGCACTTTTCGATCGTATGACCTAGACCCTGAACCGAGAAAAAGTTCAGCATAACCACTTAAATAACTTATAATAAATAGGTACAAGCTTTTTAAATTAAATTAAGTAGACAATTTATCTCGCGAAAATTATTTGTTGATATGTGTGTGGGAAGATTTACATTCATCCCTAAGCGAAGCACAGAATAAGTAATAGTACTACGTACAGAAGGTTCTCTGTTAACAAATTCCCTGTTTAGGTACGCCAAACGTGCCTAAATGTGGCCATCCCGTTCTATCGCATGCAAGGCGCTGCGACCCGTGCGAGCGTCCTTTTTTTTTTTTTTTTAGGGGGGGGAATGCGTTACGCATACCACCCGGGTGCAGGGGGTGACCTGAGTGGTTATGTGGTATTATTCCCGTATGAGCTAATGAGACCCACGGTGTACCCACTAAACCCCCCCCCCCCACTTGCCGCCTCGCCGCCTTTTGTGGCGAGGTAACGGGAACGCTTGCGCACACATCCGCGACCCCGCCGGCGGCTCCTTCCCGGATGCCCAGGGGCCCTCCACGTGAGGCACGCCAGATGTTTTGGCGCGCCTGCCTCCTCGATCTCCACCTGTTCAGTAGCGGACCCCCTGAGACCGCTACGAGGAGATCATGGATGCGGGAAATCCAGCACCCGGTGGCGGATCAGGTCTGTGGTTCCGCCACCGACCACGTCTCGGCCGCAGAGGATAGGGAAAGCGGCGCACTGTAATACCGGCATTCCTCTTCCTCTGCGGTCCCACCAATGCCGTTTCAGCGGAACGGCCCCGCCAAGGTCGCAGGGGGTAGGGAGAGTGGCGCACCGTTATACCAACACGCCTCTCCCCCTGCGATCCCACCTCGGCTGCAGAAGATAGGGAGAACGGCGAACCGTAATACCGGCACTCCTCTTCTTCTGCGGTCCCTCCCTAACGCATCCTAAGCAGGCTTAGGCAAGCCCGCTAGGAGCGCCCTCCTCGGGCCAGCCGGCAGCCCAAACAGGCCGGCCCTGGGTGCCTCTTAGCTTCGCCGTGGGTTACTAAGCCCCCCCGCCCCGACAAGGCGGGCACCCTCGAGGGGGCCGTGCGAGCGTCCTGTACCAACACGTGGCAGCCACTGAATAGGGCCCTCCGAAGGGGCGACCGGCATGTACTTGTAGCGATAAACACAAATCGCGAGTGAGCCGCGCTTGCCCTAAGTAACAAGGAATAATCCCGCGCAGCCACGCACGCCACGCAAGGCGAGGGGGCGCCCATTAATTACGTGAGGTGTTTAGAGGGGGATCGAGTTGAATCTTATCTAAGCTCACGAAGGGAAGAAGAGAGGGTGTCGGTAATAAAAGCATGATATTGTAAAACCACGTTGTCTTAGGAAAAATCGCGTTTTTTTTTTAATTTACGTATCAAGAAGCTAAATTTAATTCATCAATATACAAAGGCATTCTTTGCCGATCGCTGACCAAAAAAGCCAACAAGTGCACCCCGCCTAGATAAGCAGCTTATCACCTATCAGCAACTGTCAAGTTGGAGTTGAACGAACTTCTAAAAACCTGCAACTGGGCGGCCACTAAAACATGCTTGCATATTACCTTACCTCATCATCATCATCATCATATCAGCCGAAAGGCGTCCACTGCTGGACATAGGCCTCCTCCAAAGAGTGCCAAAGTGACCGGTCCTGCGCCACCCGCATCCAGCGGACTCCCGCGACCTTACCAAGTCATCAGTCCACCTTGTGGGGGGCCTACCCACGCCGCGCCTTCCGGTACGTGGTCGCCACTCGAGACCTTTTCCGTCCCAACGGCCATCGGTTCTACGTGCAATGTGCCCCGCCCACTGCCATCACTTTAGTTTAGCGATTCGAAGGGCTATATCGGTTACCTTGGTACTGCTGCGGATAGCCTCGTTTCTGATGCGATCACCCAGAGAAACTCCCATCAAGAGGGCTACTCTTCATTGCCCTTTGGGTGACTTTGAGCCTTCTTATGAAAAAGTAAAGTAAAGTAAAGTTTTATGTTCTAGAATTATGGTACAAAAGTTGTCATATTAGATGTAGAACTGCACAATTCACCATACAACGGCATGCAAATATTTATAAATTAAATTTAGTGATTATTTTTCATTGTAACACTTATTACTCAATTATATTATTATTTTACTATTATTATTTCCAAATCCTATTTATTTATTCCCTCGCTCTCAAGGCCGATACGCACTGACAGCGGTGGCGGCCGGCGCGGTGCGGCGCGGCACGGAGGCGGTACCGGTTGTAATGTTCGAGCTAATACGACAGGGTCCGCACAGAATACCGTCTCCGCGCCGCGCCGCACCGCGCCGCCACCGCTGTCAGTGCGTTTCCAGCTTCAACACAGCTCTCCCTCGCGAACTCTGGCGACCTTACTCACCAGAAACACAAAACTAAGTAGGTGCCTATACCTACTGATCCAGTAACCTTGTCGCCTGAAAGTACGGGGTAGTTTGCGTCAACTCCGGTAGTTCTGATTTTTTAGTTAATTTCTACGTACTGTTGTCTATCTAGGAGGTATAATTTAAACCAATCGTAGGCACTACCACGGACGCCTATTTCGTATAGTTTGGACAGTAGAATTGGGTGTGAGACTCTATCATAAGCTTATTTTTACGGAAACCAAATTAGTTCTCATCTAGGTGGTTTCCAAAAATCTACAAACTCTGTTAGCCATGCATTTTTCATATATTTTTGAAATTGTAGGTAGGAGCTCAATTGGTCTATAGTCGGTAACATTTTGTATCCCTCCTTTTTAGGGTTCCGTAGTCGACTAGGAACCCTTATAGTTTCGCTTTGTCTGTCCGTCTGTCCGCGGATAATCTCAGTAACCGTTAGCACCAGAAAGCTGAAATTTGGTACTAATATGTATATCAATCACGCCGACAAAGTGGTAAAATAAAAAGTGATTTTTTTTTATTTTTATTAGAGTCCCCTAAACGTAACATGGGGAGTGTTTTTTTTGCATTTCAACCCTAACGTGTGATATATTGTTAGAAAGGTATTTAAAAATGAAAAGGGGTTTGCTAAAATCATTTTTTGATAATGTTAATATTTTCAGAGATAATCGCTCCAGAAGTTAAAAAAAATGTGCCCCCCCCCCCCTCTAACTTTTGAACCATAAGTTTTAAAAATATGAAAAAAATCTCAAAAGGAGAACTTTATAAAAAATTTCTAAGAAAATTATTTTGAACTTGAACTTGATAGGTTGAATAGTTTTTGAAAAAAATTACAAAATAATTTCACACACTTACGGACGAAAAACTACGGAACCCTACACTGAGCGTGGCCCGACACGCTCTTGGCCGGTTTTTTTAGAATAGGTTTGTTAACTGCTATTTTAAGTTTATCTGGGAAACATGATTTGTCGAAAGATTGGTTAATTAGGAGTGTAATGGGCGGAGTTAACTCATCATTGCAGATTTTAACTAAGAGTGAGGGGATTTCATCTATTCCGCAGGTGTATTTGCTAGGGAGGTTCTGGATAATTTTATGAACTTCTTGTTCGGTGACGGGTTGGAGGAAAATTGAGTTAACAGATGGAGTTGGATTTGGTCGGCCGCGGGGCTCGCCTGCCCCTGCATTATCACTATTATCAGGCAACGAGCGACTCACAGAGGAGAAGTATTCATTAAATGAATTTGCTATCGATTGCGGACACTTTATGAGGCTGTTTTGACTTTTTAATTGTTTGGCGCTCGAGGTCACCAACTTGGATTATTCATTGATCCAACATGCTTTACATGCATTGCTTCAAATGAGCAAGATAACATCACGGCGGAATGTTACCTCGCTCATTAGTCATCTTCCTTTCTCTCTTTACAAATCTCGCCCGCAGCTGGGACACTGTGTATAGCTAAGTTAGCCGATATGCCCAAAACCACACCACATACCGGACATACATCAATAGTATCACTACTTGCTCCGTAAAGTAGTTATACTATTTCATATTAAGAATAAGATTAATTTATAGACATATCATTCTTTCACAGTGACAACAGAAAGCTGTTTCCAGCAGCGTTGCCTCGGCTGCCACCCAGATGACGCGGCGTCGCCCGGGTTGCCCGTGGAATGCCATCCCACCAACTGGGTGACCGCCGCGTGGATACACAACCTGGGACACCCGCCACCCTCCACCGACTCGAAGGTGCCCATCGAGTACCGATGCTTGAAAATGGTAGCAACGCCTGATGATAAGTCATGTGAGTTCTCCGAATGTATATATTTTTCGCTTAACTTAAGTGGCAGTGGGCGGGGCAGAAAGGTTCTCGAGTGGCGACCACGTACCGGAAGGCGCGGCGTTGGTAGGCTTCCCACATGGTGGACTGATGACCTGGTAAATGTCGCGGGAGTCCGCTGGATGCGGGTGGCGCAGGACCGGTCACTTTGGAACTCTTTGGGGGAGGCCCTTGTCCAGCAGTGGACGTCTTTCGGCTGGTATGATGATGATGATATATTTTACAACGATTATGGGAAATAACTGCACGCGCAAAATGGTACCTAAACGTGAACACCGCGAAGTTCGAAGGACTTGATGGTCGAAGTTTGCGTTATTCGAGTGATAGAAATGGGGAACCTCGAACTTAGTGGACAACTCTTGGGTACTTCTTTGGAGTGAGATGCTTAAAATCTGCTACGAGTAACTTTAAGTGAAAATTTATAAAAGACGCCTACATAAATTATTTGAGCAAAGTTCAATAAGTAAGTAACAATGTCCGTAACTATCGGAAACCCTAATTTATATTTTGTCTTGTCATTGTGACAACACCCCGTCATCACACTGCCGCCGCAGGCCGATCCGCGCCTGCGGCGTGCGGAACGACGGTTCGCAACGGTATATGCCAGTTCATCAGCACGGTTAGCACAAGACGGCGAGCGAGCTCTCTCGCACTATTCGTATCTCTCTTATTAGAAAACTTAGAAAGAGACGGATAGTGCAAGAGAGCTTGAGAGAGGTCGCGCGCCGTCTTGTGCTAACCGTGCAGTTTGTATATAAATTCCACACGGTACTTCACACTGCACTGCACCTCCGTCCGGCGAAATTTGTACGCGGCTCCGCACGCCGCAGCGGGATTCGGCAGCAGTGTGATGACTGCCTTAACTGAAACTCACTATTTAACCCTTAGAATCGACTATCGCTACTGACTGGACTAACGTTTTCTTTTTGTTTTAGTTGGCAACACTGTGGACTCAATCCGCGGGTGCATCCCTAAAGTTCAGGTGGACTCAGTCTGTCTCGCTCTGAAAGCTGTGGAACGAGCGAGAGGTCATAGTGACGCGCGCTGTTTTACTTGTAACAGAAATAATTGTAATTCTGCAACTAAAATACAAACTTTCAGTTTTCATATATTATTTGCCACGATTTTTATGTACTTTTTATTGGGTTAGTTTAAACTTGTAGAAAATGTTGTGACATTTAATTTGTATAAATGGGATTTATAAATAAAATGCATAGTTATAAATTATACAACTCTCTTGTATTTTTTAATATCTTAACATCAATAATTATTATCTTAACCTTTTTTAATATTTAAAAAAATATCACTGTTAGAATAAATCACACAACCACCATTATACCATACCTACTGCCACTGCTACTGCTATATCATTGCCTACTGTTAATGAAACACTATACTAAAATGGAAGAACAATGAAATCTATAATTACTATTGCAATTTAATATACAACTACAGGCAAAAACATCTACGCTTCAATCTTACTCAAAAACATTTCGGCAGCATCTCTAAAATAATTCGGATATTTTCAATGTGGTCCTGGCTACCAAATGCTGAACCACCTAGATACAATCACGCGGCGACACTATACGTTACGTTATGTGCGTACATTTGGCCAGCAGTGTTGCCGCGTAATTGAATACAATTTATAAAATTTTCGTCAACCACTAGGAGCGTGGATATTTTTGCAGCTGACAATTAATTCGTTTACGAATACGTGTAAAAAATAACATTATTTACCTATGTTACATAATTAGTGATATGTTATAAAATTCGAGTATAGATTACCTCCAACTTAATCTTTTGTCTTCTGTTTTTACATAACATTTGTAAGTCTACATACACTTAAGCAATACTACAACTTTATTGCAAAACTCTACCTTAATAGACTAGACATTTAGCTGCGAATTACATTACCAAAATAAACTTCTAATAATTATAGTCAACGTATAAGTAATAAAACTGGCCTATGGCATTGAGTATTCTTAAATTAAATGCAAATATTCGATAAGTATGTACTAATATTAATTTTCTATTAATTCATAATGGCAGTATATAGAGTAAACAACGTGTAAATGAATTAACTGAAAACCTGAAAATAATACCAAACCCAAAGTGGAACCAATAAAACATTTTTAATCGATATTGTTTTTTCTTTAATCCCATTTTCCACCAAGCCCATTCTAAATGTATTATAAACGAATACTCGTAATATTAGACTAATTTAGAATATTCAAAATCAGGATGTCTAGGGTTTTCAGTAATGATATTCACACGTTGTTTAAATAACAAGTGATAAAAGCAAAATAGTTTTCTATCAAAAATGTTACATGCTAACGATAAATAATGCCGATTGTACTTGACTGCTCTTTACATTCAGTTCAGTTTCAACTGATAGCCAGATGATTCTAAAGCCAGATTCATATTTATCTGACGTGGCTTGTCGTGGCGTGACGCGACAAAACGATATTTGTTTCCTATATTTATCCGATACTATTAAACGAGATATTCATATTTATCTGGCGTGACGTGTCGTGGAGCGACAGAACGATATGCGTTTCCTAAATTTATGCGATACTATTAAACGATTACACATATGTGTAAAGTAAACACGTTCTCGGGAACGGCTCTAACGCTTTCGATGAATTTGCGATGTAGGGGTTTACGGGGCCAAAAAATCGATCTAGGAAAATTTGTTTTCACCCTGAAACACACGATAAACACCGAGCCAAGCTCCGTCTCCCAGGTACTCATCATGCTATTGAACAAACAATATTAGTATCACATTCCCGAAAACGGCTAAGATGAAATTTGCAACATAGGCGTTAACGGGGCGAATAATCGTTATAGATAGGTGTCATAATCTGGGAAAATTCCTTTTCTCTATTTGCTCAGTCGCCCAGATACTGACGGTTATATTCTTATTCATCTCTGCCGCTGTGACGTGACCGCTCCTGTGGTTTGGATCAGCTGTTGGATCAGAGTGCATCACGTCAAATAAGTATAAATCCAGCTTAACTGGCCAAGCTTAAACTACATGGGGTTACATTGTTGTGACGCTGCCTACGAAGAAAGAGGTCCTGGGTTCGAATCCCGATAAGGGCATTTATTTGTGTGATGAGCACTAATATTTGTTCCTGAGTCATGGATGTTTTCTATGTATTTAAGCATGTATTTAAGCGTATGTTTATCTTCGTCTAGTACCCATAGTACAAGCTTTGCTTAGTTTGGGACTAGGTCGATTTGTGTAAGATTGTCCGCAATTTTTTTTTATTTTTTTAGGTAATTTTCCATTAGAGTAAAGCCGACCAGCCGAGGTCCTCGAGTGGCGACCACGTACCGGAAGGCGCGGCGTGGGTAGGCCCCCCACAAGGTGGACTGATGACCTGGTAAAGGTCGCGGGAGTCCGCTGGATGCGGGTGGCGCAGGACCGGTCACTTTGGCACTATTTGGGGGAGGCCTATGTCGAGCAGTGGACGTCTTTCGGCTGATATGATGATGATGAAAGCCGACCTAAGCTATGGTCTCATACAAATCAGCATAGCTACATGACTTCTTTGTATGGAAGCATATATTAGTTTATTGGAATAACAGCATTATAATGCATCTGGTCACCTCCTTGCCTATTTATCTCGCTACATTCAATCAAATGCATGCGTCTTCATATACGCTCCTCGCATTAGGTTAGTCTTGACCTGAACTTCTTGTAAAATCTCTCTAATTTGGTCAGAGAATGTTGACTGAGGTCTTTCTCTTCCAACTAAACCATCTACACCTACCTCAGACACACTGTCACTCTTGAATAAGTTTTAATAAGCTCAATGAGTACCTAGTATCAAAAGTTACGTCAAAACTTAACAACTCGAAAATAGGTTACAACATTCTGGGAGATCTTAATAAATATTTTTCTAAAGGATGAAGAAGTACCCTTTCAAATATTCTCGTATGGATTAAGAGAATACGATGAAAAATATGATGTACATTAGATAGCAGAGTAATGTTTCGATATGAATGAATTCTAAAAGTAATGCTTGTTAAATTAGCGGATACATATTCTAAATAAAATTTTGGATCAATACGAGTACACGACAGTAAATTGGAAGATTTTCTAACTAAATAATTTACACATATTACCGCTTACCGTGGGCCTAGGTTGATTTGTGTAAGATTGTCCCGTAATATTTATTTATATTTATTTATTTTATATTATACAGGTACTATGTGAAGTAAAAATCACAATACTACACACATACTATAAACTTCATAGAAATAGGTAAAAAGTATATAAATTAATAACAATATATGTATATTTGATTACTGACACTAGATTTATAAGATGGAATGTTACACTTACTACCAATTTAGTACCTTATCTAAAATATGTGTGCATTGTTTAGCTTTGTAATTGAACATTATCATAGAATTGAGATAAAAAAAAACGAAGAGACAAAATAAACAAAGAATAAGAGATTCTTAAATAACAAGAATATTCGGGAGAATATGGTACTTTCATAGTTTCATTTAAGTACGCTAAATATCACATTTACCGCCAAGGCACTCGTTCGAAATGCCAGATTTGTTGCGTGGTCGCAGGATCACGCATTTTATCGCGACACTTTTTGGTCGATATAATGTCGCTGAAGCCGTCTGATTGCTTCTCGATCAACGCTAGCGATAGACACAGGCCATCCTTTGTTTTTAACCTAGGTCCCTTCTGCTCCCAAATCTGCTTCGGAGTGTCCCTACAAGCCTTCCACGTAGCGCGACCTTCAGTCCGCTCTAAGCACATATTCTCATCACCCATGATCTTACCCTCTGGGGTATAAACCACCATAGTATCCCAATTCCTATTATCTACTCCACAATGTACCCCCTTTGCAGGAACCGCGAGCCCTGTCGTCTGCTCCGGCACGGCCAGGCAAGGACCCAAGTCGCTCCTGATCTTACCGAACCACCTCTCTTCGCTAGGAAAGAAATGCTGAGGCCACACATTATCTAAATACCATTTGAAGCTTTTACACTTCAAATTCTTCCGCAACTCTACCCTAGAATAAACCTCTTGTTGATCGCGTATCGCACCAATGTTAGGATTGAATTTGAAGAAGAAATCTGCCCACTCGTCCATCCACACGGTAGCCGCGCGAGCCAAGTTAATATTTAATACCTTGCTAACCCCTCCAGGATACTTATAAGGGCTGTGTCGTCTGAATATGTGTCCTACGCGGGAGCATGGCGTGATCTCGACTCGGGCTCCGCACTGCCACGCTCGCCAAGACAGCTCCAAGTTTTCAGCTCCCCAAATAAGCATACCTTCATCATATCCTCCCAAGCGCCAGAATAAACTTTTCCTCACAGCGAAGAGTCCGCCAGCCATAGCGGGAGTCGGGTAAGGTTTGGAAGGGTTATCTGCTTTCTGCGCCATTACTTTGGCGCTGGGGTTGAGCCAGCGGAAGAAAAGGTTCCAGCTGAAAGCGCCCCAGTGCGCATCGATGCTCTTCGTGTACGCTAGCGTGTCCTCAGACAGTAAGTCTATGTGGGGGCATATAAAGACGTCGTCGCCTCCCGCCCGCTCGAGTAAAGGCTCTAGCCACCCTTGTGTCACCTGGAATTTATCAACAAATTGTGTAATTATAGCATTATAACAAATGCTATAATATCACGAAGTCTGTTAAAGAAGGCTAAATGTGCTGTCCAAGTTCGAACATAAAGTAGAAACACACTTTTCACCCGACGAAAAAAACGGAGGAGGTTCTCAAGTCGACGCGTATATATCAATCAATCAATTCATTTATTACTCAGATAACGAGATCCATTATTTGTTAGTAGTATCCTTAGAACGACTATGTTAGTACTTAATATATCAATATATATATATATATATTTTATGTATGACCACGAATAACTTTTTCAGAGTAGTTCGATTTTGATAATTCTTTTTTTATTGGAAAGGGTAACTATACCCCGAAGTTGGTCCCATATAAATCTGGAAAAAAAAACCAACCCTAAGGGTAGGAAAATAGGGGATGATTGATTTTTCGTCGGTTAAAACTTTGTTTTCAAAGTAAATTATATAGAATACACTTGACTAGTAATACAATTGGCCACTTCAGATACCACATTTTTTGGTTTCGGATGGGATAATGCTTACCTCGCAATGAGCGTCCAAGAAAACCAACACATCTCCTGAGGACTTGCGAGCACCTACCAGACGAGCCCCGACCAATCCCTTCCGTTCAGTCATACGTATAATCTCAACTTTATCCAAATTGGATATCGCGTCGTCAAGCTCTTTTCCGAGGTACCTCCTCTCACTGGCGTCATCTACTAAGATAATCTGAAATGTTACGCAATAGGTACCTATAACACACCGTAGAATAGAATATCAGCTCTATAGGAGCTAGTCTGGCCTGAGCTGAGGCTCTTAATTAAAACTAAATTTTCTAGATTAGGTTATCAATATAAGCACAAATTGATTCATCCATTGGAATGTTGAATCAATTTGTGCTTCAACATTCTTTTCATTCTTCGTGTTCATGCAATCTGCATTTTTAGACAACAAATGTAGAAGATATAATTAGCAGCTTAGAAAAGTTGAAAACCCCCGACATTTTCATTTCAAAGTTCAATATCTCAAAAACGGCTGTACCGATTTTGTAGAAACGTAGCTAAGAACCATCGCGACCGATCAGCTTTCAGACAAAAAACTGCATTCAAATCGGTCCATTCGTTTAGGAGCTACGATGCCATAGACAGACACACATACAGATACACAGACACACATACACGTCAAACTTATAACACCCCTCTTTTTCCGTCGGGGGTTCAAAATTACCATTAAAATACGTAAATAAACGCACGCGACACGTGGAGTGCATCTGAAGGTGTTCTCGCTCGTATTTGGAAATGGAGCAGCCCAACTGGGAAAGTACCTTAGCCTAACAGAAGACCCGAGCCATAATAACAGCACTACTTGCTCTACAGTGTGGTGGTATATTCCTGGTGGTGAGTAATGTAGCCAGAGCTATCACTCTGTTGAGAGTTTGCGAGTGAGAGACTTATATTTTTATCTAGCTTACACAACGATTCCTCAAATCAATAAATGGTTGGCAACGAGGTTGTGACTCTTATGGACTCCCGTTCATAGGCTACCCCATCAGGCAAGCCGTATGCTCATTTGCCATCTCCGTTTTTCAAAAAAAACTATTTGATTTTAAATACAAAATCGTTTCTCGGAAACGCTTATGAAAACTAGGCTCAAATTTAGATTGAAAATAAAATATTGTAAAATCACCTGTCTCAACAGCTGCGTAGGCGACCTCATGATGACCGACACAACTGTACGCATGAGTGTCGACCACGCCTCATTATGGAACACAATGATCACGGTCGCCGTCGGCAGGTTATCTAGGTTGAATTCCACGCTCTTGCAACTGAAACAAATTATGTAAGCCTTTGTGAGCCGCTCTAGATGTGTACATAGAATGCCTCCTTTGCATGATCTTTATCTCATGCTCGCGTGATTTTAAAGTGTGTTCTATTTTGTAAGAGGAATGGATAGTTTTTCGATGAAACAACGGAATATGTTACGAGGTTGCGAGAGGTAGATTTTGTGTTGTATGTGAAGAATAAGAGTGATTGGGTAGCGTTTTGAGTGCAATGCATCTCGCCACATCGGCAAAGGCACTAACCTTCATTCATTATTCTTTTCTCCATTCATTAGATATTAGCATTACTTCTAGAATTTATTGGACAAACAAAAACAAAAGTGTATGTTATATGCGCATATACCGTATAGGTAGTTTATGTTCTTTAAATTATGTTTGCCGCGTATTAGAGCACTATGTAGGAAGAGTTGGATACCCTCCTCCACGGAAGACCAGCGTCAAGGTACCTTCAATGACGACTTTGAATACTTGGTCAATTTGGACTACAAGTAAGTATACTTCTTAGATTGCTACTTGATACATTTCTTATGTTTTAGCCTAAGTTTAAAATCATCATGAATAATAGTAGTTCATGTGACTGTACATAATGAAGAGCATCAAACACGAGTTAATGCCTAATTATGTACAGTTACATACACTCTTTTATCTATCCACATATCATAAGCCTCCATGATGCATTCAGGAGTCGCATATTATGACCGGCATCGCGGCGTCATTTTCTGGCAGCTGTCATAGTTTTTTTTTTAATTCAAAGACTAACTAGAGTCGGACCCAACTATTATATCGTTCGATGTCTTACTTACATTCGACATTTGTCAAATTTGTATGCAAATTGACAATTAATTTCGAACTACGTCATCTCGACTAATATTAGAATAGAGGTCAAATCAAATTCCTTTGTTTTTCAGAGATGTTCGAAATTTAAATGAAATAATATTATCGAGATTGATGTTATTATTTAGCAATAATAACATTTTCACAGATAAGAAATTTGTTCTAACAAAACAGTCTGTTTTTATGGTGGTCATAATGTGCGGTTCTTGAACGCATCATGGAGGGTTTATGATATTTGGATAGATAAAAATATTTACGTCATACCTGGCCATAAAGTAGGAATTACCGCACGCATAGCGTGCGGAAAACCCCACTTCCTGGCCAGATAGAGACGTAAAATTTTGTACTCACCACGGGCGGTAATAAAGAAAGCCTCAGAGCGCATATTTATCGCCCTTGCCTTCGGCTCGGGCGTCAAATACCTGCGATCTGAGACATTCTTTGTTTAACCGCCCTAGGTAAGTAATGTACTATTAACTACAAGTGGTTTCTGGGAAGTTTCGGGATTCGAATGGGAACAAAAGAAAAGGGCTGAGTGAATGGATATAAGTCAATGATATTGGTCGAGTCGATAACAGAAAAAAAAGGTTTCAGCTCGCTTTGGAAGGGGAGGGGATATTTAAATCCGAACAGGGAGTAAAAGACAAGACGGCGTTTCGGTTCTTATCATATGGGAGCAGTGGAGGATTGTGCGTGTTTTATGAGTAAAACAAAATCTAACGTGTTACTTGTTCAAAGAGAGTATAAATTATTTCCTACGTGTGAGCAACAGTGAGCAGACCCGTAAGATACATACGGAAAGAGTTTAATTGAGGCTAAGATTGGTGAGTTTCATTAATGTATATTTCTTCTGCTACTTTTTACTTTTCCATTGTATTATGACTTCATTTATTAACGGGGCGGTAGATAAAGCTCCATATGGCTATACAGGGTGGAAAGTTAAAACTTGGCAGTAAGGGCAGCTACTAGATCTCTTGCCGCGACGTAAAAATGGCATTAGGATTTCATTCCTAACTTTTTAAGTGATGACAATCTACATTCACAGATTTTTGAAAAAAGTAGAGTCAGCGAGAAAATCATCACTTTTGACGATTTTTTTTATGCCATTCGATCCCATTCCTATTAAGGATCAAAATACTGTTTGGGGCCTACTAAAGTTTGACTAATAGAACGCCCAGAAATCAAAGAAAACTAACGCATTTACACCCGTATTCATAAACGTTAGGTACTAGGTATGTGGACAGTACTCACGAGCGGACAGGTGCTGTAAAACCCTTACCTTAGTAAATTTTAAATTTCGAACAGAATGTCTTAATACGGATGTTAGTTAAACATAAAGTCCCTTACAACACACTTAGACTTCTATACATGTCGCTGGCTGACTCAGTAATAGGTTATGGTCTAGAAAGCTATGGAAGAACCTATAAAACATATATTAATCAAATATACAACCTCCAGATACGTCTACTGAAAACAATTGTACCAGCTAAAATTAAATATAAATATAGGAATAATTATAGAATTTATTTAATCATTGTAAGGTGTTAAACGTATTCGACAAGGTGGAACTAGCTATTATAACACAGTACAATAACAATATAACCAACTTAAAGAAAAAAATAAGACCCAGCCATCTTCGTAACTTACCTAATCAACCTACCTTTGAGGTGAAAAATAGCAATAATGTATATGGGCAGAGGGTATGGAGTTGTATCCTAACTGCAATATTAAATAGATTTTCGGATGAGCTGATACGTAATAGTGATGGTAAAACGTGTAGTAAAACACGTTCAATAGTCAAAAGACATATGTTAAAAGTAGGCCTTAAACAATAAATTGACTTATCCTATTGTATAAAATAACAAGAATAACATAATATAGCTACCTATTTAATTAAGACTAACTAGTTATAAGGCAGGCTCCTTAACTCAAAAAATCTTTTAAATTTAAGATTAGTAGTTAACATTGTAATAACCCTTAAGTAATTTTTTATTGAAATAAACAGTTCAAATTTTAAATTTTTTTTTTTTTTTTTTAGTATTCTTTTTACAAAAAATTTACAGAATAAAGCTGGCCGTCATTGAATAAAACCACATTGTTATTTTTTTAAATAGGAATGAATTCTCTCATTTCTAATCTAAATGAAGTTATCTCCTTCTCCATACAATTTGATGATCGTCTAACTAAAGGACCACTTGCACTTTGGGATTCCCATACTAACTGTATGGAAAAAGTTTTCCTTGATTTCTGGGCGTTCTAGTAGTCAAACCTTAGTCGGTCCCAAAGAGTATTTTGATCCTTAATAGGAATGGGATCAAATTGCATTAAAAAAAAATCGACAAAATTGATGATTTTCTCGCTGACGGTACTTTTTTTCAAAAATCTGTGAATGTAGATTGTCATCTCTTAAAATGTTAGGAATTAAATCCTAATGCCATTTTTGCGTGGCGACTAGGGATCTAGTACCTGCCCTTACTGCCCCGTTTTAACTTTCCACCCTGTATAGCAAAATCGAGTGATCATTGCAAAACATGAGAACATCTTGTATACCAAAAAAACATTGGGCGTATAAGGCATGACATACACGCAGACCATAATGGCCATATAGCAGAATCGAGTGATCATTTCAAAAACATGATATCATAGGCGTATAAGGTATGACTTACAGGCAGTTGGAAGTGTACCAAATTTAGCGAGCAAATGGAACCATTACAATAAAAAATCGAATATTTAAAATACTGTTTTACCCGGGTCTAACGCGATATTTATTTACCTTTATTTCTGACGTTTCGACACGGATTGCACCGGTCATGGTCGCAGATATGAGATAACTAACGGTTAAACCTCTGAGTGAGAGCGTGTTAAAAAATCGAATGTTACTTCCTTGTAAATCCTATCACGTTCATTACTTCTAGAATGCCATGTCCATGCGGACTTACGAAACTGATAGGCATCTGTGAACGGTACGCTATGAGTCACGGTCTGCAATACAATTAGTCTAAGCATTTTACGGTCCGGTCGTATGGCGAAATGGAAATAATTTATAATAGCAGTTTTTTTTTGCGTAACAGATAAATCATAATTATAGTAATTACTTCGAGACTAAATCCAACAAAATATTAGGTATTTAGATATTTTAATATTTTTTTAAAAATTAATAAATTCCTGAAAAATTGTTAAAAAATGTTAATAACCTTTTTTTTCTGTATTATGATAAATTAATATTTGCGGCGTAATATTGATGATAAATCGCGCAAAAAATGTTCCCGATTATTACCTTTATATTCAGTTAGACACCATTTTTTTTTCTATTACCATATTTTCGTGTCAAAAAATAATAATAGACTGTAGGTTCCTTCATTCCTTGGTGTATGTAGTGGACACAAACATTACAAACCAATCACACACTAAACAACAACGGAAGGTGGATTTTAGGGGGTTAATATTATTTAACAATTTCAAAAAATGCAAATTGATCAGTAAGTTTTGGGATTTTCATCATCGACACTCTTTCATTGCATGATGTACGAATCGACTGATAAAATACTTTGCAACTAATGTTTTTACAAACACCTGTTAAAGTAGGTTTAAAAGTGCCGCGCGCGAGCCGCAGAGCAAACGTGATTGGCCGATTGCATGCAGCGGGGCACCGCGCCGTCCGCCATATAAATATGTCTAAGTAGGCACTGCACGAACCGGCGCGCCGCGATTTGAGAGTTTAGCGACACGATCTAACGCTTACGATCAATTATCAGTTGTTTATAATAGTTAAAATTCAATTAAGTTGTGAATCAAAAGATTAAAAAAACCGTCATATATTGAAATTATAATTCTATGTTTTTAAAATACCTACCGTAGACCGTACAAAAGTACCTACTTAGGTAGGTTTTGATACAGATTTTTTTTAGGGTTCACTTAACAAAATATGTACCTAGTTATAGCCTCAGATCATAGAAAGAAGATCTGAGGTTAAAGATGAGTCTTGTTGTTTCATTGTAGTTTTATCAATGAAATAGTGTCGTAGTGCCGGTTAGTGACCAGCTAGTTTAGTGTGCGGGTTTCCGATCTCCTTTTTGGGCAAATATGCTTTCGTATGTCCGGCTGTTCAGCTGTTCCCTCTATAGGTCACATCTCTCAACTGATTCTCGTGAAATTTTGTGTGCGAGTTCGATATTGAGCGGGCAAAAATGATTTCGTATGTCCGGCTGTCCAGCTGTTGCCTCTATAGGTCGCATCTCTCAACCGATTCTCGTGAAATTCTGTGAGTGAGTTAAAAATTAATGGGCAAAAATTTCCCCAGGTTTCCAAACTTTCACTTTAGTCGTATTAGTAAGAAAATAAATTCAATATTTAAAAAAGCAAAAATAATTACTTCCTTAAAAATGCTAATTTGTAATTGAATGGTTTTTTTTCTTAATAATCACTCCAAGTAAATTTGTTCCTTTTTAGTTAACTAAAAAAAAGTGTACATAACGTAGGGTAGACCAGGGGCAATTGAAACCATTTGCCTTTACAGCATATAACCGTTATATTTTTATGAGTAGAAAGATGAACGCCCAAAATTTTTCAAGGTTAGTTATCTGGTTCCTAAATAAAATGTATTTTGTTACTCTATAATCCATAGTTTTCTGTCAATAATACGAGTATAATACAGAGAATGGGGCAGTATGGTTCAATTGGCCTCACATGACTGTCGACGACTGACTGTGTCTGCGTGTTTGTTTTTACCATTGTCTTGTGTAAAATATTAAAGTACAGTATTTACATACATACATACTGGGAATACTGTCAATTGAAACACTCTAATATCTTCGGCACAATGAAAGTAGGGTAAACTGGGTACGGTTGAAACAACGCAAATATCTCGCGAACCGTTGGTGGGACGGCGAGGGGTCCAAGGGGGGAAAGAAGCGGACGATCGGTTTGTACACGAAAAACATCGTGACGTTGCTTCCCGCGCGCTTAATTTGTTTGTAGAAAACCCTATTGTGTTTTGATCCCCAAAAGTAAGTGTTTTCACTCGTAGAGTTTTTCAATTATTCTGGTTTCTATTTAAGTGAGAGTATTGAGTGTGTGTTTATGTTTGAAGTGAAGCTTGTGGATCATCTCAGCGTATCTAGTTTTACTGTATCATTATACTCATTATTACTACAACGGCTTTTTCCGAAAGTAGGAGGTGGGGACGGTTGAAACAGAGTGATTTTCTTGTATTTTTGACATTGACTAATGAAAGTCAAAGTAAGTTTTCTATTAGTTTATTTACATATTCTTTTCAGGGTGTTCTCTTCTGTACAGGGTGGGCCATACATTTTTGCAAATGGCAACACTGAATATCTTTTATAATAATAAATTATATATTTTTTGAGTGGAGGGAAATTTGACATTAATTTTTGCAGTGTTATTTGCAATAAAGCGTTTTACTGATCAACAACGAGCTTTTTGTGTAAAACAGTTTTATAAAAACAACAAATTGTATGTAACTGTTCGCCGCCTATTTAGGAGGAAGCCCGGATCTCACTCCCGCCGATTTCATCGTGCGGGGATATTTATAAAGTCCAGTTCTAAGTTAAAAAACCCGAAGAAAATATCCAAACTCAAGCAAAACATCCGCGATGAGATAGTCGAGATCCCTCGCAGCATGTGTCAGCGAGTTTCCTAAAATCTGCCTAGTCGTTTGCAGGAGTGCCAGTGACGAGATGGGGGTCATCTCAAAGATAAATTATATTCAAGAAATAAATTGCATTAGATGTTAGTCACAAACATTTAATGATCAGGAAATTGACTTTCATGGTTTTATTTTCATCAGTTTCAAAAGTGCAAGAATTTTTGGCCCATCCTGTATTTTAATTACTTAATATAGTCTTGTTACGTTTAAAATGCAAACAGTTTATTTTCGTTTTGGTTTAGTTAACTTACTTAAATAAGGTGAAAAATGACTGATAATACACGTAGAGTTTAACTTGTAAGCGCAAAAACGCTAGCTGATTATAAACCTATCCTAAATTATACGTTATCTCATAAAAAATACGAATAAAACACATAAAAGTATTATTTTTTGTCACTGTTTCAACTGGCCCCGGGATGGGGATACTTGAAACAAATCGTTTTTTTTTTTTTAATTTGAGCTACTACTAAAACACCTTGATCCAAAATTGGATTGCAAGATACAAGATATTTATTCATAAAAGCCAATGTATTACAAGTCAGTAAGTACATAATGAATAGTATTATTTTTTAATTAAATTAGGATCTCAAATAAGGTCGCCTATATAGCTTTACATGTCTGAGTCTTACAGGAAATTTCAATTTAAAAATTAGTTACTAACTACTACTTGCCGTTTAGTAGATAAAAACACGCTCTTTCATTTGATATATTTTCTTCACCTCACAGATTATAAAACCGGCCAAGTGCGAGGCGGACTCGCGCACGAAGGGTTCCGTACCATTATCTATAAAAAACTATTTTATTCTGTGTTTTTAGTATTTGTTGTTATAGCGGCAGCAGAAATACATCATCTGTGAAAATTTCAGCTGGAACTATCACGGTATCAGTGAGATACAGCCTGGTGACAGACAGACGGACGGACGGACGTACGTTCCCGTTTTACTTTTTGAGTAGGGAACCCTAAGAAGCAAAACTACGGACGATATTCAGTACTACCCAGTCAACTCTACTTATATCTTTTTTAGGGTTCCGCACCTCGAAAGAAAAACGGAACCCTTATAGGATCACTTTGTTGTCCGTCCGTCCGTCCGTATGTCAATACCCTTTTTCTCAGGAACGCGTGGAGGTATCAAGCTAGGTATTAAATAGGTATTAGATATTATCAAGGTATTAAATACTCAAGCCTACTGTTCCTTGGAGCTGTGAAAGAATCAAACTTCTAACCTAACGCAATCAAAAGACACAACCATTTATGCCGCAAATTTTCGAAACTCGCAAGGGAATCAAAACCTACAGGGTACTTCCCGTGAACTCAGAATCTTGAAATTTGATACGAAGCAACGCCTTATGGCACAAATAAAGGAAAAATTGCGAAAACCATAAATCCCATAAAAAACATTCCATGTAAACAATAGGCCAAGTCTCGAAACAACTTTACTGCATTTACTAATTTTTGCATAGATACCTAAAACGTATGTAAGTGTGATTGCCAAGTCACAAAATTTTATTTAGTAATCAAATAAAGATTAATAAGAATGTCTGACTTGGCTCTACGAAATATCTCACCACTTTTTACTGTGAAAGAGTTTCGAGGCTTGGCCTATTTTTTACATGGAATGTTTTTTATGGGATCTCATTTCTTTTGTTAGACTTTGTATGGGAATGTTATTTTACCAACCGCAAATAATCGTATGTAGGTATTTGTATAGGATTATAAACTTACTTATGCAGCTTGTATATCTCTGAAACGTGACTGAAATTGCAATATTTTTAGGTTTCTTATGAGTTATTAGGCTAAAAACTAATAATGTTTGAAATATGGAGCTTGTGGGTCTGCTAGAAGTACCTTAGAATTAGCGTGATCATTATCAGTGAGTATGTCAGTGACAAAACTAACGAACTTTGACGGACAATAGTTCTTAAACTAAAAGTTAAAATTGAATGTTATTGATATTGTATGTTAGCCATATTATGCCCTACATGTTCCTGAAATTTCAGGGTTCTAGCTTTAGCCAGCACAAAATTACAGGATGTTGAAAATGGCCTGAATGGCTTCGACAAAAGGATGGTACGGCCGTGCCTCTTTGTTTTGCTCGACTTGGCGGGGGAACTGCCGTGCCCCCAGATTTTTAGTTACATGTTATGCCATGCAATAGGGCCGAGTGGAGAAAAATGCGGGATGCCTTTGCCCAGCAGTGGCTTCCTGTTTCCCAAACAGGCTAAGAAAAAAAAATATTTCTACGGAACCCTCGGTGCGCGAGTCCAACTCGCACTTGGCCTGTTTTTAATTTTTTTCATGACTACCATAGCATACAATGAGCTCATCAAAAGTTCGCAGGCATATCATAAACATTTATCAATTTATGAGCATCTGAACATCTCGATAAAAACACGGGTGTAAAAAAAAGTATACGACTTTAGTTTCCTTTGTTGCTGCTACCTTATACATTTAGTTTAACCAAATAGTTTTAATACAATTATAACAATATAGATTTGCACAAAACAAGCATAATCATGTTTCATAAAAAGTGCTTGTTTCAACTATAACAATGTATCAATCATAACCATTCCGTGTACCGATCCCGTGACAAAACGTGTTGTAAACGTCGCTACTAACCATTTGTTTTATTGTATACAAGAACCTTCTCCAGAATGTATTAAATACTTTTCTGAAAACCGCATCAAAATTGGTTCAACCTAACGCGAGATAATCTCGGACAACGTACATACATACATACAAACATACGGGTCAAACTGAGAACCTCCTTTTTTTACAATGACACGCAGCGTGCAGATTTCTAAAAAACCTTCATATTTCCATAATTTATAAACTAGGTCAAAAACTACACAAACAATAGTGAACATTAATAGAACAAACATGTGCATCGAATGCAGAACCTCCTTCTATTAAGTCGGTTACTTTTGGTGACGATTAAAACGCGAGGACGATTGAAACGTTTAAATCGTCCACAAGCAAGTTGTTTCTACCGTCCCCACACCACGTTTTTAACTTCAAGGTCAAATATTACATATAAAAAAAAACTCAAACGCTGATCAACGGCCATTATAAACACTCGTTTATTCCCAGCTATAGCACCAAATTAATTTGATCAGTCAAAATACAAGAGTAAAGTACTTTTTGTTATAAAAAAATATCCACAGCACAAATACTTACTTTTTACCGTGAAAAACTGGTTTGGCTCGTGTACACTCCGGTATCGCACCATCACTCGAGCGCTACTGGCCAAGCTACTGCTCATACATGGCCAACCGTGTGTTCCGAGTGTTGCGTCAGTTGCGTAGGTATTATAGTTTTCGAAAAAATTTCCTTGTTTCAATCATGACGTGTTTCAATTGTCCGTGGTCTACCCTAAGTTATTGAATAATTTCAATTACGAAATAATGTAATTCAGATTACAAATTACGAAGTAGTCATGTATGCAATTACACGTGTAATTCATTACCTACTCGTAATTGAATTAAATATAATACAATTTGTATTTCAATTTCAAACGTAGATTAGTTACGCCCAACACTGCCGTTTACCTAAGCCATTTTTATGGCGTGAATCGTCGCATTCATACTAGCGCATCGTAGAAAACGATACAAATTATCTGTGTAGGTAGGTTTTGTGTCTTGGGGCCCGGGCAGTGCGACCTTGAATGTCAAGACACTCGTTGCGTGCCGACGCTGCGAGCGAATGTGATCCTTAACACAAGCGGAAAGAGTTCAAGTTCAGTTGTAGAATCAAACAGGACTATTCAAATGTGTTTTATGCTTTACATAAAGCTTTTTTTTGTTGGATTTATGTACTAGTTTAATAATCTATATTATTAAGTTAAATTTAGACACAATTTGTCTCTATAAATATTTTTACCGATATTTTATTGGAGTAAATGTAATTATATGCAATTCTAAACAAAAATCAAAACGATTTTTAGAAAAATAGGTTCATACATTCTTTTTATGAGAATCAAATCAAAGTACTAGTTATTACTATTTTTTTCTACGAACTTATGGCACCTGTCACCCAAGCCATGAAATTTGTTAAATTAATGGCTTTACGTGTAAAAAAATAGTCGGATTTCACTTTTTACAGGTTAAAGACAATAATACTGTCGTGTTGACGATTAAAAACAGCTATTACTATTTTTAGTTAAAAAAATCGGCGTTTTTTTGACACTATTTTTTTATACCTACTTCCGGGTCGAAAGTTTGTTGGATTCGTAAATATAGTATCTTAGAATATGTATTTATGACGGAGAAAAAAAAACCTGGCTATTATGAATTAATGTTTTGCTAAACCGTAAAATGCTTAGACGCGAATGTATGGTCTTTAAGGTTAAGAATAAAAGTCCACAGGATGTTCCACCGATAAAACTAAATGGCAGGATACTGACTGTGGTATCACAGTTTAAGTATCTGGGCCATATCGTGACCTCTGACCTTAAAGACTGTACAGACATTGAGCGGGAACGAAGAGCATTGTCTGTGAGAGCTAACATGATCGCTCGCAGGTTTGCTGGATGCTCGAGACAGGTCAAGTTAACCCTTTTCAGGGCCTACTGCACGTCCTTATATACCAGCGGCCTGTGGGCGAACTATACTCAGACACAATACAGTGCTCTTCGTGTTCAATTTAATAACGCATTCAGGATGCTGATGGGGCTGCCCCGATATAACAGCGCGTCAGGGATGTTCGCAGAGGCGAGGGTGGACTGTTTCCACACTACTATTCGCAAGCGATGTACATCCCTGGTGCGTAGGGTACGGGCCAGTGCCAACAGCATTCTGAAAATGATCGCTGAACGGATGGACTGTGGGTATCTAAACCACTGCTGTATGATGCACACAAACACACATGTTAACTACGAGGTCGCATAACATTTGACATTTTGTGATTTAAATGAGTAATTAATTTTTTTACTTGACATCCTGTACATTTTTAATTTGAATTTGTCATATACATATTATTTTAATTGACTGTACTTAGCTACTTACCTTTAATGTAAATTTCATTCTGGCCTAAATTATAAATTGTATTATTATTGTTTTAAATTGACTATGTGTGCTATTCTATTATTTTTGTAGTTACTCATATTAAGCTAAGTATTATTTTATTACTAACAATAATGATCCATGTTGGTCCCTGAATAAATGAATTGAATTGAATTTAATTTAATCTACCAGAGGCTTTAGTATAAGTTTTATCAACACAATACGTTTTCGAACGCGTTTGAGTTTAGCTTCAATTTGTATGGCAACGCGAACAGCGCCTCTGGTGGTAACTATTAGGAACTAACCGTTACCATACAAATTGAAACTAAACGCAAACGCGTTCGAAAACGTATATGTATCGCTAAAACTTATACTAGAGCCACAGAGTGATCTTACATCTTGGGCTGAAGACGATGGTTTATTTTTCCTTTGTATTTTCGTTTAAGATTTGATCGTGGTATACACGTAAAATATTTAATAAAATAATTTGTTTTGTCAAGAGGTGATCTTACATGTTAATTTAATTACCTGTCACTCCTCATGTCCGGCAAACTCCTGTTGATGGATATCTTGTCGCTGACAAGTATATTGTAGGAGTGCAGTTGGTATAACTCCCTAGCTGTTATCAGTTCTCGCTGAGCCAGCTGCACTGGCCTGCCGCCTTCTCCCGCACCTCTGACTGGTGCATAGTTGTTACTATTTATTATATCTGGAAAAAATACGTTTGAACTGATGAATAAATGGGTTCATTTATCCCTTTTCTTCATTTTTTATCTTATATTACACACAATTTTTTTGATAGCCAACAACTTTTTTTTTTATATGCTATGAAAAGGGTTAAAGAGCTTTAAAGACCTCACGTGTATTTTTCTACAGTGAACGAAACTAAGAAAAAATATCTACCACATTTACTTAGCACTTCAAAATAGCGAGTCTATTTTACGAAATTTTGTGACCCCGCCCGCTCACTTTGACTTGACTTCATAAGATAGACAAATAAACAAGATTTACTATATACAATACTATTTATCCTACAATTATACTTCGATTTTTTTAGCATTAGAAAGACCTTTACAGAAGTAAGTGTAAGGTTTTTTATAGAACACGTTTTACGATACCTGCCGTAAATGCGGCGGAATAGTGGAAAACTATGAAAACATTTTTTAAAGCATTTTGCATTATTATTAGACGATAGCAAAATGTGTAATTTGCATTTACTTAAAAGGATTATTTAATAATACAGCACTAATATTTTATTTGTGTTATTTTTAATGTATCGCAAAAAAATTGCATGATAAAAAACCCAGAGAAGCAGAGGTTTCAAACAAACGGAACGTTTTAAACGTATAAATTGCGACTAAATTGAAAAGATCGTGTCCCACAATAATAAGAGTTTAGCGTTTTGACATTTGCAATCGGTCGGATAAAATGTCCGCCATTACATTGTTCATGTTTGTTTTTAAACGTCACTCTCATCTCGTATGTCATGCGAATGCAAGTGCGATACTTGGTCATTATCCCAGAATCTTGTTGTTTTGAGTTATTAAGTTTCATTGTTTCCCGTTAAAGTTATTTGTTATTGTTATTATCTTTCGTTGATAGTGCGGTTCACAGCCGATGGATCTATCCCAATTCAGTGTAGTGAAAGGTTAGGTTAGGAATAGTTAATAATAATATATATTTACAAACCTAAGTGATAGGAAATGTGAAATCATTGATAAGTACCTATGATGTAACAAAGAAAATAAACAATAATTTAATATTTTATTATTAACTTCTGAAGAAACAGGTTTACGACACCTGCTTCTTTGTTTATCGAATTTCTAATGCTAAAAAAATCGAAGTATAGGTCGAATGAAAAAATATATACGTGAGGTCATGTGGGGGGCGGAGGGGGTAGCCAAGAACCTCACCAAATATCACCAGGGGAGAGGAGGGGGGTCAAAAAGTAGCCAAAAAAACCTCGCGTGATTTGTGCACGAGCCCATACCTATGGTTATGTATGCCTTGCGTGTGAGGGTTGCTACACACATAAGCGGGCCGGCCGATATGTTCGATTCGGCAGTACCTATTGGTCGAAAAAACAAAACCCGCTTTTGTGTGTAGCAACCCTATGCCTAGGTCAAAAGTATTGAGCACCCCTTTATTCCTTCATAGTCGATACTAATAATAAAATGAAAGTTCAGTTAAAATAAAATGTCTGTGAAATGATAGTTTGTAGCTTTGTAAGTTTCGATGTACGGGTAATCTCCGAAACTAATATCTGATTTTAAAAAATCTTTTACCAGTATATAGAATGGACCTTCGGGATGGGCACAGGCCATAACTTATATAAATAACTTAAATACTTTATTGTACACAAGACACAGTTAAAAATACAGACAAAATAGGTTAAATCAGTACAAAGGCGAACTTTATATTCCCATGGCTTTAAAATACGCGGGCGACAGTAAAGTTAGTTACTTAGACATAAACCGTAATTTAACAATTGCATAAATACACAATGACGTGAAATATAGAAATATACATTTTAAATTTATGTACATATGTATAATAAACATCTAGAAAATTTTAGTTTACATGATTTCGATTTTACTATTCAAATAAAAAAGATTAAGGCTAGAAAATAGTTTACATTAAATATCTAAGCAATAAGGTCTAATTAAATAAACAACACACCTAATTGTTGTCCAATTATCATGAATTAGCATAAATAAAATCCTTAGATCTAATCAGTCAAGGCTACATGGTCAACAGGCTACAGTGAATATTTGAACAATGCCAAAATGAATAGGCGTCAGATCACCTACCTCACTGAAAATATGGGATTTAAATAAAAAAAAATGATTTGTAGAGCATGCCACTATGGCTAGGCTTACTACATATCTTTGACCTATTTACAACCCAACAGGAATAAGAATTTAATCTGAGGTTAAATAGCAAAATAGTATGGGTAAATATTGGAATAAACTCTATTGTTTTGGTCAATTTGCAACCCATTTTTTCAGACATTTGCCAGCGTCTGTGTTAGCAAAAATTTTGCATACTTAGGGCCGATACAAACCGGAATGGCAGCAGCCGGCAGCAGCAGGCTCGCGTCGGCGCGGCCTCCCGTCGCCGCCGTTTATCTACGTACTTAAAGACCAGTAGCTCTAGTATATAAAGATAGTACCCTGAAGAAGATCATGTGTGATAATGATAAGTAAAATAATTGAAAATTAAATAAATAAATACTGTTATGCGAACACTTATATTATATAAATAAGTTAAGTAATATAGATTAAACTTAGAAATGTGATAGATATTAGCTAAGCCTAGCAAATAATCTCAAAAAATTGAGATTGCGCTAAGCAATTAGTAGACATACTTGTAACAATTAAATTAATGCAATAAACAGTTTAATTTTTTTTTTTTTTTTTTTTTTAATATGTTTTATCGATACAATACGTTTTCGAACGCGTTTGCGTTTAGTTTCAATTTGTATGGCAACGCGAACAGCGCCTCTGGTGGTAACTATTAGGAACTACGCGTTGCCATACAAATTGAAACTAAACGCAAACGCGTTCGAAAACGTATATGTATCGATAAAACTTATACTAAAAGCTATTGCTTGAAAAAGTCGCCTCACGTCGTCGCCACGGGTATAGTGGTAGTCGTACAAGCCCAATTTCAAAGAAAAACCGCAAATCGATCTACAGTTTAGCCATTTGGCACACACATACTAGAGGTCAAAACAACATTTTTGCCCCGCAGTTCCTAAAAAAAATCCCTTAGGAGGGGAGTGCCATGACATTGATTTTTTTGTATGGAAAATTTTTTTTTTTTTCAGAAAGCTGTCGTGTTTATAAAAATATACCACATCATTACATTTTATCCATATTTTTTAAATTAACACAAAATTAATTTTTGAAACATACCAAGTTTGGGCTCCTCCAGACACTATATGGCTGATTTGTTTTTATTACAATATACCACAAATAATACGTAATGTCCTCATTTCTAACCTCAAAAAAGCAATTTTGAAAATAACTTCATTCTACTTCAATACCTATTTGACGTGACTTATGGAACTGTAGTACAGATACAGAACATATTAATCATAAAATGATACGTAGTATCCATATATCCAACGGGAAATACCTCTTTAACCCCTTAACATATATTCATAACAGTACTCATAATTTTGGAAAATTCTGGAAGGCAACCAAAAATATGAATCATAAACCTGAATTGCCCACTAGTGTAAACAATGTACACGATACCAAAGAAATAGCAGAGTTATTCGCTAGCCACTTCAAGGCTACTCCTCAGCACCTGGAGAATGTGGTGGATGCTGAGCCCCAGTCGGCGCCACATGACACCAGCTGGACGATAACCCCGGAGGAAGTAGCTCGCGTAGTGAAAACTATGAGACGTGGGAAATCTCCGGGGCAAGACGGGCTCAGCATCGAGCACATTGTCTATGCCAGCGATGAAATATATAGGAACCTAGCTATTTTGTTTAACCTTTGCCTTAAACATGGCTGCCTCCCCAGTGGATTGATGAAAACAGTGGTGGTTCCCATACCTAAAAACCGCACGGGTGACCTATCCAACTTAGGTAACTACAGGCCTATATCCTTAGGTACTGTAATTAGTAAAATTTTGGAGCGGCTTTTGCAACCCGAATTGATGAGGGATGTAGTTATTAACGACGCTCAGTTTGGTTTCCGCCAAAGTGTTTCAACCGACTCGGCCATATTGTGTCTAAAAAACACGGTTAACTATTACGTGCAGAGAGAAACCTCCATCTACGCCTGTTTTCTTGATTTGAGCCGGGCATTTGACCTTGTCAACTACAAGGTGCTTTGGGGCAAATTACAGAATGCGGGCGTGCCACATAGTATGGTCGAGTTGCTCAAGTTTTGGTACGGGGGCCAAACAAACAGCGTAAGATGGGGCGACTCACAGTCTAGTGAATATAGACTAGAGTGTGGAGTCCGTCAAGGAGGGCTCACCTCTCCGGACCTATTCAACATCTATATCAACGATCTGATCGATGAACTGAGGAGAACTCGTGTCGGCTGCCATATTGATGGCGTCTGTTATAATAACTTAAGTTATGCGGATGACATGGTTCTCCTCAGTCCATCGATTAGTGCCTTACGTGAACTCTTGGCGGTTTGTGAGAACTTCGCCTTAAAAAATGGCATGAAGTACAATATCGCTAAGACTGAAATGGTTATTTTTAAGTATGGTAAAGGTCCGGAGAGGGTGCCGCCGGTGTTTCTAAACGGTGAGTCAGTTCGGGTTGTAAAGCAGTTTAAGTACTTAGGTCACATACTATGTGAGAGCATGCAAGACGACCTGGATATCGAGCGTGAACGTAGGGCCCTGGCTATACGCAGCAATATGCTGGCACGCAGATTCGCAAAGTGCTCTAAGGATGTTAAGCTTGTCCTGTTTAGATCATATTGTCAAAGTTTTTATACCTGTCAACTGTGGGCAAAATATACACGGAAGGCTTACAGCACCCTTAGAGTACAATACAATGATGCATTACGTATTATCACCAAACAGCCTCGATTCTGTAGTGCATCGGCAATGTTTGCTGACGCCAGGGTACCCGATTTCTATGCCATTATTAGAAATCGAATAGCGTCGTTCTGGCAAAGAATACGCATTTCTAATAATGTGCTAATTGAGACGGTCAGTAACAACTTGTACCGAAATGCAATCTTCCTGCATTGGTTATCTGCGCATCGGCACCCGAATCGCAAATAATTGTACGTATTTGTATTAGTTAAGGATTTTATTTTTATTTTATTTTATTTCTTTGTATCATATATATTGTAATGTAGTAATGGGTTTATTGCCTGAAATAAAGAAACATTCATTCATTCATTCATTCATTAACAGCGCCGTTTTATCAGCTAGTATAGTTTGTTTAGTTTTTGACACAAAATATCAAGGTTGGACGTTGGAAGGTTGGGTATCCTTCAGATACGATATACGCAACTATTTTTTTGCACAGTATACATATCACAAATGATACGTTATATCTTGATATCTAACCCCAAAAAAGCAATTTTGAAAATATGTTCATTAAGTATTTTATTTTTATTTTTTGTGAGACGAGAAGTACGTAACCGCTGTAACCGACGGAACGCTATAACTGCGGGCAGCTAACTAAACTAAATGCAGCTCGCGATCGGAACTCGGATCTTGAGGGACGGGCGGGAAGACAAAGAATTTATCGTTTTTGAACGTTATTATCACTTAGATAACACCAATGTTTAACTTACGGCTCACAAACATGGGTCTACACAAACAAAGTAAGAGAAAAAATAAAATGCACACAAAGAGCTATGGAGAGAAGCATGATGAGACTGCGGAAAATAAATAAAATAAGGCATATAAAAATCAGGGAAAAAACGAAAATAACCGACGCTCTCACTTATGCCCTCAAACAAAAGTGGCAGTGGGCCGGCCACATCACACGAATGACAGATGGAAGATGGACTCAAGAAACCACCACATGGCAAGGGCCATCTGGTAAACGAAATGTTGGCAGACCTTACAAGCGATGGGTTGATGATATCATCCAGACAGCTGGCAAACATTGGACAGAGATAGGAAGACAAAGAGAGGAGTGGAAGAGTTTGGAGGAGGCCTTCACCCAAAGAGGGATCCATATTCAACAGATATAAAACTATAACTTCAACTACAAATGTAATATGGAATATAAAGGCTTAATAATAATAATAAAAAAAAGATAACACCAATAATAAACAAAACAGCACAGTTCAATACAATTCCAGTAGAACTGTGTCACTTTGTAATATTGAAAAATAATACACATAAAAAAAATAAAAAAAACTTAATGAAGTTATTTTCAAAATTCCTTTTTTAGGGTTCCGTACTCAAAGAGTAAAACGGGACCCTATTACTAAGACTCCGCTGTCCGTCCATCCGTCCGTCCGTCCGTCCGTCCGTCCGTCTGTCTGTCTGTCACCAGGCTGTATCTCAATGATGTATTTTTGTTGCCCCTATGACAACAAATACTAAAAACACAGAATAAAATAGTTTTTTATAGATAATGGTACGGAACGACTCGCAATTGGCCGGTTTTGAGGACATTTCGTATTATTTGTGGTATATTGTATTAAAAACAAATCAGCCATATTGTGTATGTTTCGAAAATTGATTCTGTGTTAATTTAAAAAAAATGGATAAAATGTAATGTTGTGGTATATTTTTAGAATCGCCTCAAAATGCCTTTTTCTGAAAAAAAAATTTTAGGAACTGCGGGTAAAAAATTTGTTTTGACCTCTAGTATGCGTGTGCCAAATGGCTAAACTGTAGATCGATTTGCGGTTTTTAGGGTTCCGTACTCAAAGAGTAAATCGGGACCCTATTACTAAGACTTTGCTGTCCGTCCGTCCGCCTGTCTGTCACCAGGCTGTATCTCAAGAACCGTGATAGCTATAGAGTTGAAATTTTCACAGATTATGTATTTCTGCTGCAGCTATAACAACAAATACTAAAAACAAAATAAAATTCGTTATTGTTTACAGAGATGTGTTTGATTTACATAGATTTCTAAACAACGGATTCCCTAAAAACCAACATTGTATCTGATCATTGTACATTTTAAGTGGCAAGGCCATATGGCCCAGCCTATGCCGTCATTCCTATAAGATTTTAGGGAATGCGTTGTTTAGAAATGTACTTGAATTGTGTCTGACTAATTAAACAAATCTCTGGAAACAATAATGGATCAGTTGGAAACAAATTTCGGCTTCCGAACTGCAAAAAATTATTGTCCAAAAGTACTCATTTGTACCTAAAACAAAGAGTGAACTTAAACTTTTGACCGTTAGTGTACAACATAACCATTATTACCATTTATTAATATGATGCAGTACATACTCACCATCGGATAAGTTGCCTTTACCAAAGCCTCCAATGTAATGCCCAACTATCACTCTCATGCCACTCTTCTCCGTGTTTGACTGTTCATGTTGCCAACTACAACAAACAATTCACATGCACACATGAATTTACTAGTTAGTATTTAATGTGTGTCAATAAAACAGCCTCAATAAAAGAAGATAAATATACCTTTTGCTCCAGCCGTCACGGTTTCTTCTTATTGTATTGTATAATTCTAAACTGACGTAAAGTATTGCGTTTATTAAAAAAATCAACATAATTATTAAAGTTATTATCTTCTTCTTACGACCTCTGCACAGCAGAGACCAAAATTCCTAGAATTCAGAACATTGATTACACCACTGATTACGACCTGAAATCAACTATCAATGATTTCAAGAACGGAATAATTCACTAAATTAGCTTATATTAACTTACACCTTGCAGCATCTTTATCAGAACAACTTCAGATGTATAAGTATGAATTAAAGGTAGGTACAATAAGAACTACACAAACTGGTAAAGTTCTACGGATTTTCATTAGTCATTTTTGCAGCCTATTCTTCTTTTCTATTGAGCAAGAAAATAAAACTATGTCACGCGAATAAAACGTTGTTTCACAAACAAACGAACCCATTTATTGAATTGAATGAAATGAGCAAAGAGAATATAACCACTACGAATAGATAGAAAGAAACATTCGCTCTGACGAAAACTTCGAAAGCATCTGTCAATCAATTTACATAGAGCGTTCGGATATACAAGTAGTATCTCATCTACGATCTCTTCTAATCGTTCGGATACTTTATTAGTCGAATGATATGCTGTTGTTTCTGAACGATTTTGATTATTCCTCCTTGATTTATAGCTGTAATGGTCTTAGACACTTGGGGGTTCGTGTTCTCGTTGCGTCGTTGCCTCTCTTTCATTTGCCGTAGGAAGAAAAAGATGCAACACGAATATTTGGGCAAACACCGCCAAGTGTAGTGCGACCATAATACACACCTAGCAATTTATCTCAACAACTTACTGTGATATTACATACATACATACATACATACAATCACGCCTTTATACCTAAAAGGGGTAGACAGAGCACATGAAACTTGTGTTCCAGTGCCACTTTTAGCATAAATGTGGGTATAAAAGATCGACAAAATGTGATGTCGCAGTGATAGGTTGCTAGCCTATCGTGCACAACACACTTCAACCCTGTGATATTGTTGGTAAATATTGCTGTCTCATTTCAAACAAAAGGAGACGCTCCACGATTTTGTCGGACGGCCAAGCAAGGGCCCAGAAAATCTAATATGGAGTGACCTTGATTCGGTTGGAAGCCGTGCTTCCGACATGTATCCACACGTGCCTAATTATTTAATGGCGGCCAATACACGGTTATTAAATACTGATAATCCACCATAGCTGTCTCTTTCTATGACATGCAATAGAAAGAGACAGCTATGGTGGATCATCAGTATTTAATCACCGTGTATTGGCCGCCAATCACAGATCTGAAAATAAACAGTTCAAATTTCATGCTTTTTTTTAACGCTGCAATATGCAGGGCAGACAGCGTGCCGATTTCACTCGTGTAGCGTCAAGTTGTTGTGACAAATTGCTAGGTGTGTTTTGTTCTTGTGAACACACTACTGTGTGTTTATTTTTATTGCACAATAAGCTTGTTTGTCTCGGTGGGCCGTTCTTTGGCTTGATGACATTTGACAATTTTATTTTGACATTAGCTATCTACATTCTCTTTTTGGCAGTTACGTTACATATTAGTAATCTGTGGTTACGTTACGCAGTTTCAGTTATATTTATATACACTGTGTAAAAACGTAGTGGTTATATTCTCTTTGTATACACTCTTATTTATGGTTACCGAATGGCTACCGACATACTTAACCGATAGTTTCAATCATACTACAATATACATACTGGTTTCAATAATTTAACATTTTATTCGGTCTTGGCGATCGTGGAGTGATAAATCTGTGAATCAAATAGCAAACCTAAACAAACCATGCCGAGAAAGGTAAAGCGAAGAATAAGGAATGAAGAAGGTAGGACCAAGAAAGGAGCGAAAAAAAAGAAAGTAAAGGGAGGCAGGGGACGGCATTTTAATGTATTTACTTCGGAGAATGTAAATAATTCTGAATCAGCTGGACTGTTGCACGAGAATCACGAAAAGAAGACAAATAAACTGGTATAGTATACAAAGTTTTAACAAGTTCAGAAAAGTACCTACATTTAACAATATTACATGTTGGAGATAAAGAAAAGATATTAGTGTTTTGTCAAGGCCAAAAAAGTTGGTATCAAACTACCTACCCTTTGAAAACTAATGTGAAACTTTGTAAATTTAGGTACTCTTTATATAATAATAACTAACTAACTAAAAGTAATCATCAAATTTGGCCGCTGCACTGCACTCTTCATGAGAGCCTCGCAGCAATCAAACAGATGCATTATAATGTTTCTGGTTTCAATGCTATACGAATAAATAAATAACTAACTAACTACTGAGTAATAGATCATTACTCTAATGCGCTACCAACATATGCCACAATATCAAAAATACGTATTGTTGGGATCACTACTCATGTGTCTGATTAGAAAATAACTGTGTATATTGTATATAATTGAATGTTATTTTATTCTACTGTTATTTTCTGTTTATATTGACATGGTCCTTTTTATGCATTAAATCATTTGACTTGAGGTCCAAGGTAAAAGATTAAAATTAAAATGACAGTTTAATAAAAAAAGATGGTCACATTAAATTATCTCAACTACAAATACTTCTTCTCTTGTAGCTGCAAATGGTTCTGGATATACCATTGGTTGTTATAGCCCAGGTGGTCTCAGACATAAAAGAAATTGAAAACCTAGCTGAAAAAAAGAAAATACCCTTAAGGAGAGCACAATCTTTTCTAAAGGAAGAGACTGAATCTGAATCAAGTGAATCTCAGCCAAATGGCTGGATTTTGTCTGGCTTGAAACGTCCGCCGGCAAAGACTCTTGATTTCATACCAATAAATTCAAATTGTAAGAAAACTAGTAAATTTGATAACAACTGTTTGCCAGCCACATCACAGCCAACTGAGGAGTCAAAAGTCCAAAGTCTTGATTTTATTTCATTTAACACAAAACTCCCACACAAATATCTTCAAGCTCCAAAATATGAGAGAAACCCAGAGCCTATCGCACAACCTAGTTATTCTACATCAAAGCAATCTACAAGTCAAGGACTGAAAAGTGAACCATCAGATGAAATAATTTGTACTGTGCCAGAAAAACAATTTCCCAAATATGAAAATAAAAAGATGAAAACAAATTGTACCCCAGTTAAAAGGGAATCAACAGAGGAAATGAAGGAAAGAATATTCTTAAAAAGTGGCAGTGATTATAAGTATGGATACCAAGACATTATAACAGGGACTTTTGATGAAAAATTAGATGAAAACCTTGCTGAAGGTGTCTCTATTTGTGCAAAAACTCAAGGCAATGATTGCTTGAGTGTTGCATTGCTTGAAGAATTTCAGGATATGATTACAAGACCTCAATTTAAGGACATGATGGTATTTCGCGAACAACTGCCAGCATTTAAGAAGTCTAGACAGCTTCTTGATGTAATAGATAATAATCAAGTGGTTGTTATAAGCGGGGAAACTGGCTGTGGCAAATCTACACAGGTAATATTTTTTTCTTAACATTCCAATAGATTATCTATTGGTGTCTGTATCAATATAATAATACATCATTCATCATCATTAAGCAAAGTCCACCAAATGATCATTGATAGATCATCATCCATCAATCAAGTAGTATGGTAACACCTCATGTGAAGAAAAGTCAATAGGTGTTTTTCATAAACTTAGATCATCATATTAGCCAAAAGACGTACACTGCTGGAAATAGGCCTCCCAGCAAAGAGTGCCACAATGACGGGTTCTGCGCCACCCGCATCCAGCCGACTCCCGCGACCTTTACCTGGTCATCAGTCCACCTTGTCTACCCACACTGCACCTTCCGGTACATGGTCGCCACCTTTCCGACCCAACGGCCATCGGCTCTACGTGCAATGTGCCCTGGCCACTGCCACTTAGATGAAACATGAAACTTAGATGTTTTTTTATAAATTATATTTCTCAATCCTTAATTTTCTCATAACTTTTGTAATCCTTTGTATAATGAATACACAAATAAAATACTTTACATGAGTCAAGGCAGTTCAATAGATAAAAAAAGTTTATTAAACGAAAAATCCGTATTACTATATTTCTTTTCCCATATTTAGGTGCCACAGATAATCCTAGATAATGCCATATGCCAAAACAAAGGTGCCTACACACACATATTAGTGACTCAGCCTAGAAGAATAGCTGCTTCATCATTAGCCAGCAGGGTTGCCCAGGAGAGAGCTGAGAGGCTGGGCAATTCTGTTGGATATGCTGTGCGATTAGAAAAGTAAGATTTTTTATTATATAGCTGGTTTATACATTTTATTGAAAAGATCGTCGCTTGAGAGCCACGATAGCTCAGTTGGCAAGAGCATCGCACGGAATGTAGAGGTAGGGGGTTAAAATCCGTCTTTATCACTTTGATTAAATATGATAAAAGTATTGTAATAACTCAGGATCGCCGCAGATATGGGGGAACATTTAAGAATTAGCCAATGAATAATAAAATCGTAAAATTATTTCGCAAGGTAAAGTACACATTTCTACTTACATTTTCAGTTAATATTTCTATGGTGAAAACCAAAAGTAAGTGTCAACTGACCTCCATACTAGTTTGCACTATATCCAGGTGGATCATAAATAGTGTATGTTATGTTTATGGAAATAAATAAATAAATATTAGGAGACAATCTTACACAAATCGAACTAGTCCCACAGTAAGCTCAATAAGGCTTGTGTTATGGATACGAGACGACGATATATCTAATAGATATGAATACTTAAATACATAGAAAACATCCAAGACTCGGAAACAAACAAATGTTTGCCCTTACCGGGACTCGAACCCAGGACCTTCAGCTTCATAGGCAGCGTCACTACCCGTACCCACTAGGCTAACCGGTCGTCTAAATAATAATAATAATGCAATAACCAAGTCAGCAGTGGCTTGAGCCCCCTAGCCCCTAAAACTATCTGAGTCCTTCCGAAAACAAATCTTAATACATTGGGTTAAATCTAATTTTAGTAGGGTACCCCCCTGAAAGGTTTGAAGCCCCCCCAAACCAAAATCCAGGATCCGCCACTGCAAGTCAGCAAATCTTGGATTGTATAATGTCTAAGTAATTACTAATTAGGCAAAACAAAAACATTTTAAAGGAATGTCAGACTTATTCATAAAAGTTAGATCATGTGTGACTGGTCGACACCTTTGTTTGAAACAGAAATAATGGCTCATAGAATTCGTTAGTTAAACGTCAAACGCACGCACCTTTTATGCAGTGAAGACTAAAATCTTTGATCATACCTTTACAACATTGGACATACCTACACTTGTAGTTCTTGTCGTTCCTCTTAAAGTTTACATCCAGTTTTTGATTGTTTAAACTTGTTTTTCAGAACTGAATGCAGACCAACTGGAAGCATCAAGTACGTAACTACTGGCATCCTACTGGCTGAATTGGAAGTGAACCAGGGCTTAACTAACTACAGTCATATCATACTGGACGAGGCACATGAGAGGGATTGCCATTTGGACTTATCTATGTGCATGTTGAAACAGGTATATAAATACTGCATGTCATTCATTTATTTTTCATCTATCCTGTTCTGAAAGTTGACTTTTCATGGGCATATAGCCGGGTGGAAAATAGCGTTTTCTCCCCTAGGGTGGAAAGTAATTTTTTTTTAATTGTTACGGTCAGCCACGGAGTCGAAGATAATTGAGTTACTTCATATTATTAAAATAAAAGCTTTACATATTTCGAAACTCGGCTATACATTAAGCGACGGGTTCATTACGATGATGTTGATAAAAAATAATTTTACTGTTGGTATTTTTCTTCCTAATTACAGAAAATCAACATTCAAAACCCTTTCTGTAAATATCGGCTGCCCGAAATAATGCTATAAAACTTTTTTTTTCACGTTTCGTCATGGCCCTCTAGATTAGTAGCGTCGTCGCGGCCTACTCGATTACAATCGAGTAGGCCGTGGCAAGTGGCCAGTGCAAAGAGGTTAGAGGTTGGATATAGTTTTAATTAATTTACTTAGGTATATCTAAAATCGAATAATTAATTTATTTCATATCAAGCAAATCATTCTATACACTTATTTATAGAATTATATAAATACAAGAAATAAGATTAAAACTATTAGATCAGATACGTTTTTTAAACTTTTCTAAAGTTGGCAGTATGTGTATTTTAACTGATTATTCTTAATATACCTGTTTTATAAAATGTATGTGCAGTATTTTACTTTCCTCACAGTCGAAATGAAAAGTAGAGTGTTTAACTCGGGTGAAATTACCCATTTTACCCTCGAACTATTGGCGCTCTCACTTCGTTCGAGCGCCAGAAATATCTCGGGTACTATGGGTCACTTTCAACCCTTGGTTAACAATCTACTATTATGTGCGTATGCATTGATAGCATAAATAAAGAAATAAATATGTGGCGACAATCTTACACAAATCGGCCTAGTCCCAAAGTAAGCAAAGCTTGTACTATTGGGTACATTGGGTACTAGGCGACGATATACATACTTATATAGATAAATAAATACTTATATACATAGAAAACATCCATGACTCAGGAACAAATATTCGTGATCACACAAATAAATGCCTTTACCGGGATTCGAACCCAGGACCTCCAGCTTCGTAGGCAGAGTCACTGCCAACTAGACTAAACCGGTCGTCATTGTCGTGGTGGCACATGGTCGTGTTTATGTCTGACATGCTAGCACAATAGGTTTTATAGTCATGTTTTACGGCCAAAATGTACCAAATCGTCAAGTAAAACCTATCATGCTAGTGAAGGACGAATGCTTTACGTCCGATTCAAACGCGATCATACTACTTTTATTATTTTTCATTATATCCTTATTATCAGATATACAGTGTATTGGCTATATGAACTCTATTATTTCTCTTTTTTTTAGGGTTCCGTACGCAAAGAGTAAAACGGGACCCTATTACTAAGACTTCGCTGTCCGTCCGTCCGTCCGTCTGTCTGTCACCAGGCTGTATCTCAAGAACCGTGATAGCTAGAGAGTTGAAATTTTCACAGATTATGTATTTATGTTGCCGCTATAACAACAAATACTAAAAACAAAATAAAATATTTTTTTAAGGGGGGCTCCCATACAACAAACGTGATTTTTTTGCCGTTTTTATAGATAATGGTACGGAACCCTTCGTGCGCGAGTCCAACTCGCACTTGGCCGGTTTTAATTTTTTGCATATCTGTTTAACTTTATTCTGCAACTAGGCGACATTGGTACTTTTTAAAGACCAGCGCTTCTGAATAAGGCGACCAATGTCAAGAAGAAACGCGCAAGGAAACTTAACAGTCATTCATTTGTTGCCTAAATTAAAATAAGTAAATCTGAATTAAAAAATATAATGCGTATCTTGTCTTATTCTAAGATAGATAGTGAACATACATGAAAGATTTTGTGTGATTCGGGGAATTTATCTGTCGTTTATTCCAGGTACTCAAAAAACGCAGGGACTTGAAACTTATCCTAATGAGCGCAACCCTCGACAGTCGCCGACTATGCACTTACTTTGGCGATTGTCCCATGCTGCACATAGAAGGTCTGGCATACCCAGTCCAGGACTATTACTTGGAAGATGTCCTGACTATGACAGGATACAGGTTACCGCCAATAGGACATGTTCAGTCTGAACCACAGGAAAACGGCGACTTGGATGAAGAAGCTGGGGAAGTGAACTTTACTGCACAGGAAGTTGACCTGCAGTACCAGAAAGAAATAGGTACAAATATTTTAGTACTAAAATCCTATGTATCTGTTTGGTCCTTGCTTGGAGTAATAAAACAAAAGATACTTCAACATCTAAAACTGAGATCCCATGAGCAATGTAGTTCTTAGGATTTCCAGCAGTAGATGAATTTAAATCCGGTAACGCCAATAAATCGTATCAATCTACGTTGCTTTGGGGAGTACGAAAAATAAACCCTATGCTAGTTTCAGATATTCACTGCTTTCATTTTCATATAAAATAATTTCATTTAAGGTCCCTGGCTGAGAAGCTTCAATGGTAGACTGGATCCAGATGTGTATTCCACACTCCAAGACCGAAGGATCGAAAACTTAAACGTCTATCTGGTTGTGTCCCTCCTAGTGCACATATCCCGGGGTCCTCCGGGTGCCGTACTTGTGTTTTTACCCGGTATCGGTGACATATTCAAACTTATACGAACTATGAATGAAAGTGAAGCGTTTCCCAGTTCAATGTACCAAATATATCCTTTACACTCGAAACTATCTACGACAGACCAGCACAGGATATTTAAGAGACCCCCAGCACATATTAGAAAAATAATTATAGCTACGAACATTGCGGAGACGTCTATAACCATAGACGATATTGTGTACGTCGTAGACTGTGGCAGGGTTAAAATGAAAGGGCTGAATGTGGAACGCAACATTTCAACTCTAAAGACTGAATTCGAGTCCAAGGCAAATTTAAGGCAAAGGTATTTTACTCAAGTTACTAAAATAATTGATTAAACAAAAGTTTGTAGAAAATATTTTCACATATGTGAATAGTAGACGCGTTGTCAGGTAGATATTTTAATGTAGGCAAGATTCTATTTATGTTAATTGATAGGTTTTTAAAAAAACTGTTTAATTCTGTGGTGTTATTGCACACTCTTTATTTTTCTTTATTTATTCAACTGGCGCCTTGAAAAAGAGTTAACTGCATTTTTTATTGCAAAGAAAACTGTGAATGTACAATTTGGTCTGTGTATTTTTGTGATCAAAACTAATATTTTTCAGGCGAGGCCGCGCGGGCCGTTGTCAGCCAGGCATAGCCTACCACTTGATGACGTCATACCGCTCACAAAACATCCCCGACCGACTGCTGTCAGAACTGCAGCGGAGCAATCTGCTCGAGCCGGTGCTGCAGATCAAGAAGTTGCGCCTGGGCAAAGCGCAGGACGCGTTCAAACTTGTACCGGACCCGCCCTCGGAGATCACCGTGGTGAAGGCCGTTAGACATTTGCAACAGTGAGTGATTTTTTTGTTCAAAGGCTTTGACTGAACAAGTTCATTGTCCCCATACAAATTGATCTGACAATGTCACACGTCCAAGTGTGCTTTCAGTTCGAAGCTGCGAATCGATTGTGGAAGCAAGGACTTTTGAAAAGCAGGTGCATGACCAATCGGGATCCTGCCGTTTTACCTAATTTATTTTGGTCAAATTTCATTTCCCAAACAAATTTTAGCAACTATTTTGTTTGCCAATGCAAACTTTGGCCTAATTTTAATACGTGAATATTTTCATTACGTCAAATTTTCATTCAGCAAAATATTATTACGAAAAATTACTTTATGGCATTTGGTATTTTAGCAAATGCTTTAATAAGGCAAAAAAACATTAGACAATAAACATTTAGTCAAGTTAATGTTATGGCAAACCATAAACAGACAAAAATCACATTTGTATGGGTTATGAAATTTTACCAAAATAATATTAATAATAAAACGGCACGGTCCCTTAAATAAAAATAAACAGCCGTAATAATTGTATTTTAAGTAGGTTAGGGTTCACTTCCGTCCCTCAGAGCGGAAATAGGCACCCCGCGAAGCGGGGTGACGTCGACACGCCGGCGGTAAGGTTAATTCATTTTGTATTTTAAGTAAATGATTGTTTGTGGGTTAGGTTAGGGTTCACTTCCGTCCCTCAGAGCGGAAATAGGCACCCCGCGAAGCGGAGTGACGTCGACACGCCGGCGGTAAGGTTAGGTTAAGATAATTCATTTTGTATTTTAAGTAAATGATTGTTTGTGGGTTAGGTTAGGGTTCACTTCCGTCCCTCAGAGCGGAGATAGGCACACCGCGAAGCGGGGTGACGTCGACACGCCGGCGGTAAGGTTAGGTTAAGATAATTCATTTTGTATTTTAAGTAACCCACAAACAATCATTTGATTGTTTGTGGGTTAGGTTAGGGTTCACTTGTGTTCCTTAAAGCGGAAGTAGACGCCCGGCGTAAGCCGGGCGTCGTCGACATGCTGGCGGTCCATCAGAAAAAAGAACTGCTACCAGACGAAGTGCAACTACAACCAAAGATAGTACGAGTACGATGCATAATCAAGCGACATTGAACGTCATTTATACTCCCTACCCACATAACAAAAAAAGTTGTTATTTTATTGTGTATCTTATACACCATTGAAATAAAGATGGAAATTATTTGTAATTGAAGAGCTCCTCTGCTGATTAACCGACGGAATAGAAATGGTAAATTGAATCAATATTCAAACACTACTAATCATTACAAATAATACAAATCATTTGCCTTATTTTGTTTTGGTTAAAACATATTATGCCAACTAACGTATTTGACTGAATGAAATTTGGTCAAAGTAATAGTTGGTAAAGGAGATATTGCTTAAACATGAACATGCCAAACATCAGGTTTGCATAAGAATTATTTGTCAAGTATTAATTTGGCAAATGAAATTCTACGAATATTTTTTTGGGAAGTGATAATTTGTCAATTTTTTTTTGACAAAACAAAGGTGATCCTGACCAATCATTACTCGGGGGGTACTCGGACAGGGAGCGTGTTAAAACTAATGCTGAAAATCGGATACAAATGTCTTAAAAATATACGAAGTACCTACGCACAGTGTGTTTTTTGACCCAAGAAAGTGACATCCTCTTTTTATTACACAAATCTATTGCTAGTATCGTTACAAATGCGAGACGAGATGTCCCGTGTGCCGATTTTCAATATTTATTCAAATTGTTTTTTTTAGTTAGTGTGACTTTGTCACGAATGGAAAACGAAAACTAATTCCTATAAAAAACTATAGCCAGTTCATCGTTTAACGTGGCATTGTTTTATGTGGCAATTGAATGCGTATATTAATCCGATTTCACTTCTCTTAAATGTGAACAGTGTTTATTTTCAACAGTGTATATCATATATTTTTTTTAGTTTTATCATTCTCTTATTTTAGAAGTTACAGGGGGGGGGCGGCACATTTTACCACTTTGGAAGTGTCTCTCGCGTTAACTATTCAGTTTAGAAAAAAATGATATTAGAAACCTTAATATCATTTTTGAAAACCTATCCATAGATACCCTACACATATGGGTTTGATGAAAAAAAAAAATTGTGTTTCATTTTGGTGTATGGGGACCCCTAAAACTTAATGTTTATTGTCAATTTTTGTGTGAAAATCTTAATGCGGTTCACAGAATACATCTACTTACCAAGTTTCAACAGTATAGCTCTTATAGTTTCGGAAAAAAGTGGCTGTGACATACGGACGGACAGACAGACAGACATGACGAATCTGTAAGGGTTCCGTTTTTTGCTATTTACAGTCCCCCGCGGCTATGAAGTAAATCCTGTTACATTGCGCAACTATGTAGTTTCTGAATAATGACTTAATGACAATGTCAACCATAGGAAAAAATTACATATTCAACCCTAGAGGCATGTCTCAGGATTGACTTCATAGCCGCGGGGGACTATATTAATTATTTGATATTTCATAAAGCGATATTATTTTGAGGAAATAAAAATATCAGTTGACTATCGAATCTATACGAACATTATAAAATATATTTAAAAAAATCGTAGAATAGCCTATTGACTATATTTTTAATCCTTTTTCGGGAAAATTCAAATCAACATCCTTATACAGAATACAGATATTTATTGGTAAAAGTACATTTTACAAGTCATAATTTTTAAAACACAATTAAATTAAGTTAGGTACACACAGTCACACATTACGGTACTTATTCATTTGATTGTTTGGAAATTTTAGTTGGATGATGCCTTTACCGATTTAATTATGTAGATGCGGTGCCCTAGACGACTCGGAGCGGCTGACGCCCCTAGGCTGGCACCTGGCGCGGCTGCCGGTGCACCCGGCGGCCGGCAAGCTGCTGCTGCTCGGCGCGCTGTTCGGCTGCGTCGACCGCGCCGCCGCCGTCGCCGCCGTATGGGGGTTTAAGGACCCTTTCAACCTTGTTATTGGTAAGTTTTTATCAGTTTTGTTCCCTAGATGCGGTGCCCTAGACGACTCGGAGCGGCTGACGCCCCTAGGCTGGCACCTGGCGCGGCTGCCGGTGCACCCGGCGGCCGGCAAGCTGCTGCTGCTCGGCGCGCTGTTCGGCTGCGTCGACCGCGCCGCCGCTGTCGCCGCCGTATGGGGGTTTAAGGACCCTTTCAACCTTGTTATTGGTAAGTTTTCTTAGTCCGGTTAACCTAAATAGGATCCGTTTTGCCTTGTTAGTGGTAAGTTTTTGTTTTCTTAATCTGGTTAACCTACCTGTGATCCGTTTTGCCTTGTTATAGGTAAGATTTCTTATGTTTTTCTTAGTCCGGTTAACCTACCTAGTTTTTTGTTGTTTTGGTTCGATTCCGGGGATGGTTATATTTTTGCTACGTAACCTAAATATGTACAGTCGACTACATCCATACGATGTTACAAAAATATCTACGTTTTTTCATTTCATTTCATTTATTCCTTTATAAAACGTAGTTTTACAAGTTACTACCATATTAATAAGATATACATACATAATTTTGTAACATTAAAAAAACATACTTATCTTTGTAGTCGACTATACAATGACTTATTTTTTTACTGTCATAAGTACTTTGATGAAGGAAAATATCGTGAGTTAACCGATCTGATCCCAGTAAGGTCTAGTTATTCCCTCTGGATTGGAAGGTCAGATGGCAGTCGCTTTCGTAAAACTAGTGCCTACGCCAAAACTTGGGATTAGGTGTCAAAGCGAACCCCGGGCTCTAGTGCACAACCGGGAAAACGCTAGGAGGATGATAATTTCTGAGAAAGCATTCACTTTAATTAAGACTTGGATACAACCCCGTCGAGTTAACTCCGTACTTAGCGCTCGTATACACGGGCTTTTAGTAGACTGTGCGGAAAGACCAAAATTTCTTTTACTTAAGTTTATCAGCAATTATTTATGTCTCTCTTAGGCAAGGAGCAGGAAATAAGCAAAGCCAAGCGCTCACTGGCTCAAGGCGAGCCGAGCGACCACGTCGCTGTATCAGAGGCTATAATACAATGGGAACAACTAGAACGCGAGCACCAAAGTCAATTCGCTCACGACCATTTCCTCTCAGCCAACACACTCGGACTGCTATGTCAAATGAAGAAACAGTTGTGCGATAACTTACGCCGAATGGGCTTCTTGGCTTCGAAGAATGTTCGAGTGTCATGGGAGAATCGCAATGCGGGGAATCTGTGCATTTTCAAAGCGATTGTGGCTGCGGCGTTGTATCCAAATGTCGGTATTGTGAGGTAAGTGAATATTAAAATAATTTACTTCCGCCAAGCCACATTAACATTTCCACATTTTTTTTCCAATTTACCACATGAACTGATTTCCGAGAACAAAAGCGTTGATTTTTAGACCAATAAACCAAATCGCTGTATGTGGGCCGATAATATTTGAGGGACTGTCGATTCCTCAATGATCTCAGAATGGGGAATGGATGAAAATTTTAGAAATGCCTGATTATTTTTTTGGTGATAGGAATAACCTTCCTTAGCACCAGAAAAAAGTTGCAGACTTGTCAGCTGCGTCAATTATTTTAGAAAAATATAAACAGTTTCCTCACTTACGTTTTGTGGTTAGGACGGCGAATGAGACACTTTCCTTGATCCGTCTCATATTACATAAAAATATCATAAAAATCAGTGGTAAACTGACACTGGCAATGATATTTTTAGATTCATCCATTCCCCATTACCTTTGGCACTTCATTGTTTGCTATTTCAACGGAATAATATCAGAATCTGTGACGTACTTATATAGTTTGAAGTACATCATTGAGAAGTTCCACAAGCCATCTGTGGTCTTCATCATCACTTCCACTTCACCAAATTTATGATTTCCGGGTGTAAATACACGAGTTATAATAGAAAATACCGAAATTACTACACGCGTGCCTAATATATTTGAGGAGTTCCCTCAATTCCCCATGGTTCCCATCATCCAACTGGGGTTTTGGAAACAAAGGGACCAATCTGGAAGCATATACTTTCAGTTAAAAAAATAATTGTACGAATCGATTCATAAATGACTGAGGTAACAAACATTAACAAAAAAAAATACATCCGAATTGAGAACCTCCTCCTTTTTTTGAAGTCGGTTAAAAATATATTCTTTCAGCGTAACAATTCGGTTATAAGACAAATATAGGGAAGGAAATACATTCCTGGCGGCATTTCGAATTGAATGCATTCATGTTCACACAACAAGTTAGTATTTCAAGATCCAGTTAAATTGGTACACTTCGAAAGTGTATAGTTTTATTTATTACAAGCTTTATATTAACTTGCAATGTACGGTCAGCCTTACAAGGGGCTTATCACCTTTGTACCGTGTCACATTAAACGTCATGTTAAACTGCCATATGAAGTTGTCAAACGAGTGAAAACGACAAGGTACTTAGGTGTTCAGCAACTTGTGAGGCTGACTGTACCTAACTTTATATCTATGTAACTATGTTTGTTCGGCTGGAATCTTGCAACTCAATTTTGAAGCAGATATCTTCAACCGATTGAGCTGAAATGTTGGATATAGGTATAGTTTTTTTGTTATACAACAATGGTGGCAAACAAGCTTACGGGCTGCCTGATGTTAAGCTGGTACCAAGGTGGTTAGTGGTGTACTATGGACACTTGTGACTCCAGAAGAATCACAAGTGCGTTGCCGACCCTTTATTCACTTGAGGATTCGCTGTGTTGGCAGATAGACACATGCATGTCCCTCACTCCCAACATAGCGCACTCTAGGGAGGTCTGGCGACCTTACTGGATGTCAATTCAGTATTATGGTACCATTGAGCTGATCTGATGATGGAGACAGAAGGTGGCCATGGATGGGAATTCAGTAATTCATACCATGTATATGTTGTGAATTTGAATAAAGAGTTTATCTATCTATCTAGCAGTACTTAACCGTCGTAACCCTAGTGTGGGCTCGTTAGAATCGTCTCAATGAGAGGAGTTGATATGGTATACAGAAAAGTACAGTCGGCAATAAAAGCTTGTACCAAAAATGAAATTTTGGACAGAAACTATTATTAAATGTGATGTCTAATTTGATCGCATTCATTGACCACGCATAACTTTTTACAGAGTAGTTCGGTATTGATAATTATTTTTTTATTGGAAAAGGTATACCCCGAAGTTGGTCCCATATAAATTTGGTAAAAAAATGCAACCTTAAGGGTAGGAAAATAGGGGATGATTGTTTTTTTAAGAATCGATTTGAAAAAAAAGATCTTTGTTTGAAAGCATATACTTCCAGATTGGTCCCATTGTCACTAAAATCCAGTTCTGATGATCGGATCCTGGAGAAATCGAGGGAACTCTTCAAACTTTATAGGCAAACTTGAAGCAATTTGGCTACTGATTTGAAGTCGGTTAAAACTTTGTTTTTAAAGTAAATTATATTACAGATGGACAAACCTAGAGAACACCATGAAAAAACAAGGAATCATCGTGTCAACACCCGAGGACGGTAGAGTCCGACTGCATCCAAGTAGCATAATGTATGTTAAACCTCGACCCGGCCCGAGAGTGCAGCTCTGTGAGAAACCAGGAGCCAACTGGCTGGTGTATTGGATGAAGCAGAAATCGTCGGAATTGTTCCTGTTTGAAGTCACATTGGTGTTCACTTTACCTTTGTTGTTGTTTGGAGAGCTGAAAGTGGGCGTAGGTGAGCATACTCTAATAATTTCTACACTGGAATTGATGACGCAACGGAGCCACGCTTTTTCGCCTCCTAAATAATTAGTTTTTAATTTTATAATTGTAACATATGTATGTGTTAGTCTTTAAGCTATTTGTAACTATATGGGCCTTAGATGCCAGAAATAAATGGTTTATTATTTATTATTTACATATCTTATTTGCGCGAGTCTTATGGGCGCATTTCGATCCAGTGGGATCTTTTGTCTATTAAGTTTTTTTTTTTTTTTTAATGTGACTAGCTTTTTTTTTTTTATATTCTGTATTAGTATTTATTTCGTAATAGGACATTACTTCTTCTCTTTTTTTTTTTTGGCTTTCTGGCCAACTGAGTCGGCTCAATATTGCCAGTACATTACTTACCTAGGGCGGTTAAACAAAGAATGTCTCAGATCGCAGGTATTTGACGCCCGAGCCGAAGGCAAGGGCGATAAATATGCGCAGATAAATATGGTGAGTACAACATTTTACGTCTCTATCTGGCCAGGAAGTGGGGTTTTCCGCACGCATAGCGTGCGGTAATTCCTACATTATGGCCAGGTATGACGTAAAGTATATAGTAGTCTATTTAGTTATTTGAGTAGCCTATAGATCGGGGGTGTCGAGAAAAGGCGTGACTTCGTGCGTTCGGATAGACGCAAGTGTGGAAATACACGTTCGAATACGTCGAATATCGTTCACTTTCACGAGCGAAATTTTTTGTTATTATCGATCGCTAATTATCCATCTGTTATTATCACGATAATTATCATGATAATTATCATTAATAATTATCCTTTCGAATGCAAGTCTCTGTTATAAAAAAACGTGTTATGGCATTCAACAAGTACCAAGCTTTTGCTAAAAACTCCCTGTTCATTTAATTTCAGTGGAAAATTCGCCCGAAGAATGCTACCTGTCGGTGTCAACAGTGAAAGTCCGCTGCTTGAAAGGAACAGCAGACGTGATCTTCCGGCTGAGGACTTTGCTGGATCAGGTCCTCGCTTCCATGGTGGAGGAGTCCAGCGATAGATCTACTCGATATAGTGAATTCGATAACTTGGTTTTCAAGTAAGTCGAACTACTTTTAAAACGTACCTAAATTGGGAAGAAGATTCCACAAGTGTCCACCTAAGTATATTGTTACTTTCGCGCTCAAATGCCATAATCCATAGGTACTAATATTATAAATGCGAAAGTGCGTCTGTCTGTTTGTTACTTCTTCTCACTTAAGGTGGTTCGATTTCTGTACAATAAATACGTCATTTGACATTCGCAGGCCAACGCACATTGTTCCCTTGAACCTCATTTTGAGACAGTCTTACTTTATTGGATGATCGAATAGAGAAAGATGTCACGAATGAAGGACAAAAACTCCCGCGTGGTTCACTATCATAGTTTTGAAACGAGTGCAATCTAAACTTTAAGTCCCGGAATCTTAAGATATAATAATATAAATCTTAATATTCTTAATCTTTTTTTTTTAATGAAACCAACTTATATAAATCTTGATTTTGCACTGTGATGAAAAGGTTTACTGTAAGGCTAAATTGTAAACCATTTGTGGCCAGGCTAGGGCTTCTCAGTTTCAAGATAATCGCGAAAATGTCAAAATCGTATTTATTTTTTTGTCATGAATGTCTTTAGTATTTGCATTTTATGTTGGCTTAAAAACGTAGCCACAATAATGGACTACTACCACAAAAAAACCCGATTGCATATATCACGGACTTCCGGAGATTTTTTTTTTTGAAATCCCGGTTTCCGGGATATTTTTAAAATGTCAGTGTTATTTATTGGCGATATTATTAAGTACCTCGTATATAGCTGGCAAGTGGCATTATTTGGTATACATCTAGAAATCATGAAGTACTTACGTATTTCTTATGTCATGTCATGTATTGTCCAAGCAGGACAATAAAAATGTAATATTCTTCTTAATACATTTATTTATTTCACAAGCACGAAATTAATGACAAAATAGCTCTGCGCGACATGCGCTTGACGCTGAGGTGGCTCGCTGACTGGCGGTGCGCGAGCGCAGCCGCCCGATCTGCCCTTCAAACGCCCCGTCCTTTGCCGTCGTCCGATGCCCGCGCGTACATCGTCCCGGCGTTGAAAGACTGGCTTTCAACAATAAATTGCAGAGATTCTTTGTGTTGCCTTTCGCGGGTCTAGGATATAGATCTAGTCAACCCTTCGACAACCTGCAATATAGTCGTTGCGGTGAAGTTCACCCGATGGAGTAAAGTAGTTGATTTGTTCCCATGTATCTTTTTCTTGTATGTCTTCAGGTGTGATTTGATATGAGTCCTATCTACAGAATTCAGGATTTGTTGCCCTTAATGGGTAGGTAAACCATTCTTCCCTTCGACAACGTCTGTAGTAGGAACAATACACATTTTGTTGATTACTCTTCTTATTGTGCCCCGATTGGTGATGACATCAGCGACACGGTTGACGCCATCTTTCCCAGGGTATAGATGGCTGATGCGTGCTAGGCGCCACTGAAGAGGAGGTAGTTGATCTTCCTTCAAAATGACGAGGTCCCCGACTCGAAGCTCTCGCTGCCGCGTCTTCCACTTCGTACGCTGTTGGAGCTCTGCTATGAATTCTCGTCGCCACCTGTCCCAGAAGTGCTGCCTCAACTGCTCTATGCGTTCGTATCTGTTGGGGTACTTTGTAGTAATAGGTCGGGATGGTACCGAAGTGAGAGGCCGCCCGCAAAGGAAGTGCCCTGGAGTCAAAGGAGTTGGGTCAGTGGGGTCCGACGAAAGAGGCGTTAGGGGTCGAGAATTTAAAATAGCTTCGACTTGTGCAAATAGCGTTGCTAGCTCTTCAAACGTCAGGGAAGCCCCCCCCAGCAATACGTCGAAGATGGAACTTAGCCGACTTAACCCCGGCTTCCCAGATCCCTCCGAAATGGGAAGAATAAGCTGGACTAAACATGAATTTAATTCCTTCATCATTAGCAAAATTAGTTATAGACTGACGACTAGATTTAATCAATTTACCCAGTTCATTGTTTGCACCTTTAAAGTTTGAATTTAGTTAGCCGGCCTTTGATACTACCGCGCTGCTTAATAAGCTTAGACAAATCATCAACCTTCGACGGTACATCCAACTTTGCCCCTTCCGGTGGTGCCATAACTTCAAACAATAAATATCGAAGGCGCTAACGACAATGAAATAAGTAAGTAATTAAATCTCAAACCAGTTAAATCCAGTCTCAGCCGCGACCGCCCGACATAGAAAATTACTCCGTCCGAGCACACAGCTAGCCAGCAAGGTGCGCGCGGAGCTGCTACGGACCCGGGCTGCACCCAGCAAACAGAACGCCTTAAGCGCGCCGGTCCCGATCAAACACTGAAATAGTCGGCAAATCGCTATAAGATATTTGAACTACAATAATTCGTTAAGAAGGGATTTAGCACGGTTATCTCCGTTTATTGTTTAGCAAAATCTCTAATAATTAAGGAAAACACTAAGTAATAGCCTTAATTAGGCAAACTTGTATAAAATATGGAATAGCCACGTATTGCACACAAAGGAACCGTTACTACAAATTTTAAATTTAACTACGTAACGGATTTGTAAATAACTTTCCGATTTACTAAAATTAGCACTGTAATGCCTGTATAATACAGCTTAATAAGGCAACTCTTGTACAAAAATATGGAATAGCCACGTATTGCACACAAAGGAACCGTTACTACAAATTTTAAATTTAACTACGTAACGGATTTGTAAATAACTTTCTGATTTACTAAAATTAGCACTGTAATGCCTGTATAATACAGCTTAATAAGGCAACTCTTGTACAAAAATATGGAATAGCCACGTATTGCACACAAAGGAACCGTTACTACAAATTTTAAATTTAACTACGTAACGGATTTGTAAATAACTTCCCGATTTACAAAAATTAGCACTGTAATGCCTGTATAATACAGATTAACACTTAACATGCGTATAAATGCGAGTAATGTAACAATATTCGCCGAAATAAGCACTTCGCAAGCTAGATCAGGATACTATCCTGACGCTTTGAAAAGGAGAATTAATTTACCAAATAGAAATAAGCACAGGCCGTTGCGTGCAGCTAATAGTCTTGTCTTTTAGGCAAGCTAGATTAGGAATTGAACCTAACGCTTAAGATGCAAGAAAGCCGTCACACAAATCGAAGCCAAATTATAAAAGGGGATAATGCGATAATATTCGCCGAAATAAGCACTTCGCAAGCTAGATCAGGATACTATCCTGACGCTTTAAAAAAGAAGAATTTATTTACCAAATAGAAATAAGCACAGGCCGTTGCGTGCAGCTAATAGTCTTGTCTTTTAGGCAAGCTAGATTAGGAATTGAACCTAACGCTTAAGATGTAAGAAAGCCGTCACACAAATCGAAGCCAAATTATAAAAGGGGATAATGCGATAATATTCGCCGAAATAAGCACTTCGCAAGCTAGATCAGGATACTATCCTGACGCTTTAAAAAAGAAGAATTTATTTACCAAATAGAAATAAGCACAGGCCGTTGCGTGCAGCTAATAGTCTTGTCTTTTAGGCAAGCTAGATTAGGAATTGAACCTAACGCTTAAGATGCAAGAAAGCCGTCACACAAATCGAAGCCAAATTATAAAAGGGGATAATGCGATAATATTCGCCGAAATAAGCACTTCGCAAGCTAGATCAGGATACTATCCTGACGCTTTAAAAAAGAAGAATTTATTTACCAAATAGAAATAAGCACAGGCCGTTGCGTGCAGCTAATAGTCTTGTCTTTTAGGCAAGCTAGATTAGGAATTGAACCTAACGCTTAAGATGCAAGAAAGCCGTCACACAAATCGAAGCCAAATTATAAAAGGGGATCGGAACAAAGGAATGGTAAAATAGGCGTACTTCCCTCGGGTTAGACCTGCAGGCAACCACGTAGATCCTTGAGGCCCCAGTATTTCAAAAAAAACAGCAGCAACCTTTGTTCTTCCGAGTCGGTGAGTCAGCGAGCCGGTAAAATTCCGTTATTTTAACGGTTAAAATGCAGCTTGAACTTGCACGTTATTTGCAGTTTCTTCCAACGGTCGCCATTATTGTCCAAGCAGGACAATAAAAATGTAATATTCTTCTTAATACATTTATTTATTTCACAAGCACGAAATTAATGACAAAATAGCTCTGCGCGACATGCGCTTGACGCTGAGGTGGCTCGCTGACTGGCGGTGCGCGAGCGCAGCCGCCCGATCTGCCCTTCAAACGCCCCGTCCTTTGCCGTCGTCCGATGCCCGCGCGTACATGTATTACATTCTTCGGTCAAAGTTATTTGCACTTGTATGACTTTATTTGGTATTTAACACCTTAATTATAGCAACTCAGCTAGGTACTTAGTCGTTTCTTATATTTGAATAGCTTCTTAAAATATAGGTATTGTGCCACCATACCCTAGTACCACCATACGGCTCTGAAGGTCAGTACAGACCATGCGATACCCTCGTTGTGTGGACTGCACGATCTACTGACTCTTCCGATGATAGGTAATATCTATGTAATGCGGGAAGGAGTCCACCCTCGTTAGGCTTGCTAAAACCCCGTATTAGTAACCGTAGTCGTTTTACTTGGAGGGAGCGGGGGTGAGGCACTATGAAGCCTTAGCGTTTACAGAAACTGATGAAGTGAAGTTGTAACATATAGGTATTGTTACTAACGAAAATGACAGATTATAGTAGAAGGCGAAAAGTAAACAATTTAAATATAACACTGGAATTGTATCAAAATCCCGGAAACCGGGATTTAAAAAAAAAAATGTTATCTCCGGAAGTCCGTGATATATGCAATCGGATTTTTTTGTGGTAGTAGTCCATTATTGTGGCTACGTTCTTAAGCCAAAATAAATTGCGAATACTAAAGACATTAATCACAAAAAAAAAATACGATTTCGATATTTTCGCGATTATCTTGAAACTGAGAAACCCTAGCCTGGCCACAAATATTTTATAATTTAGCCTTACAGTAAGCCTTTTCATCACAGTGCAAAATCAAGATGTATATAAGTTGGTTTCCTTAAAAAAAAAAGATTAAGATTATCTTAAGATTCCGGGACTTAAAGTTTAGATTGCATTCGTTTCAAAACTATGATGGTGAGCCACGCGGGAGTTTTTGTCTTTCATTCGTTACATCTTTCTCTATTCGATCATCCAATAAAGTAAGACTGTCTCAAAATGAGGTTCAAGGGCGTAATATTTTAAGAAACTTATTTTAACAAACCTTCATAAATTGCGCGAAATTCTCCCTTTCCTAGAATAACTTCAAAACATACGATAGTTTTTATCCCGGAAATCGTCCCCTAAGGAGGTGAAATGGGGGGTGAAAATTTGTATGGAGCTACGATACTAAACGAGTACCACGCGGCCGGATATCGTTTATCATCATCAACGAGGATTGCGTACTAGTCTTGTGTTTTTCCATTGCGAAGGTAAAAGAGGGACGCGTCCTGTTCATTGGGCATATTCATTATTTTTGCACCCTTAAACGGACACTTAAGGATAGTAACAAAACCGACAGTCATTGTCAATCGCCTACGTTTAGTAACAAAACCGACAGGTTAGACGTGACTTAAACATCACTTTAGTTAACCTTAACCTGCCATTTATTTTGTAATTCCCCCATGTTGCCGCTTTGAAAACGTATATGTATCGATAAAACTTATACTAGAGCTACAGGCCTGTTCATGTTGCCGCTTTGAAAACGTATATGTATCGATAAAACTTATACTAGAGCTACAGGCCTGTTCATGTTGCCGCTTTGAAAACGTATATGTATCGATAAAACTTATACTAGAGCTACAGGCCTGTTCATGTGCCCCTTTGAAAACGTATATGTATCGATAAAACTTATACTAGAGCTACAGGCCTGTTCATGTTGCCGCTTTGAAAACGTATATGTATCGATAAAACTTATACTAGTGCTACAGGCCTGTTCATGTTGCCGCTTTGAAAACATATATGTATCGATAAAACTTATACTAGAGCTACAGGCCTGTTCATGTTGCCGCTTTGAAAACGTATATGTATCGATAAAACTTATACTAGTGCTACAGGCCTGTTCATGTTGCCGCTTTGAAAACATATATGTATCGATAAAACTTATACTAGAGTTACAGGCCTGTTCATGTTGCCGCTTTGAAAACGTATATGTATCGATAAAACTTATACTAGAGCTACAGGCCTGTTCATGTGCCCGTTTGAAAACGTATATGTATCGATAAAACTTATACTAGAGCTACAGGCCTGTTCATGTTGCCGCTTTAAAAACGTATATGTATCGATAAAACTTATACTAGAGCTACAGGCCTGTTCATGTTGCCGCTTTGAAAACGTATATGTATCGATAAAACTTATACAAGAGCTACAGGCCTGTTCATGTTGCCGCTTTGAAAACGTATATGTATCGATAAAACTTATACTAGAGCTACAGGCCTGTTCATGTTGCCGCTTTAAAAACGTATATGTATCGATAAAACTTATACTAGAGCTACAGGCCTGTTCATGTTGCCGCTTTAAAAACGTATATGTATCGATAAAACTTATACTAGAGCTACAGGCCTGTTCATGTTGCCGCTTTGAAAACGTATATGTATCGATAAAACTTATACAAGAGCTACAGGCCTGTTCATGTTGCCGCTTTGAAAACGTATATGTATCGATAAAACTTATACTAGAGCTACAGGCCTGTTCATGTTGCCGCTTTGAAAACGTATATGTATCGATAAAACTTATACTAGAGCTACAGGCCTGTTCATGTTGCCGCTTTGAAAACGTATATGTATCGATAAAACTTATACAAGAGCTACAGGCCTGTTCATGTTGCCGCTTTGAAAACGTATATGTATCGATAAAACTTATACTAGAGCTACAGGCCTGTTCATGTTGCCGCTTTGAAAACGTATATGTATCGATAAAACTTATACTAGAGCTACAGGCCTGTTCATGTTGCCGCTTTGAGGTTAGCCGGAGCGGCTCTTGCGCAGCTCTGTGGTTTCGAAATGGCGGATCGCGCTAGAAACGAAAGAGATATATCCGGAGAGCGCGTGCGAGCGGGATGCCATGATTTGAGATTCGGCATACAAATAGGGTATAGTTATGTATTGCAAAACATTTTTGACGTTTAAAAACCACGAAAACATGGCGCAGCGGACGCGGCTTTAGACAGAGGATCTTCTTTATGGAAGTACTATTCTTATTGTGTCCTATAATTTGCGATCGCGTTATAAGACGCGTCGTGAGCAACCTTATAGCGGGAGCGGGTATTAAGTAGCCATATGGACGTCGTTTCTCTCTCACACATTAGCAATGAACAAATGAATGAAGGTGCAGTACGCGCCACATCAGTTGGCGTCTGTGATGTTAGCTGAGTACTAGTAGCGTCGTCAGAGGGGTTCGTACAGTCGACGTCAAAGATATGTAGGTATCAGTGGCGGAGCGTCCATACAAGCCGATTCCCACCGGCTTGCCTAAAATTTTATTTTAGGCAAGCTCATAGTTAAGTATATCCTCTAAACTCTTTCATAACTTTATTGTTCCGGGTTGCTCATTAAAAAAATTCACGCGCCGCCACTGGTAGGTACCTATACACTTTTGCATCTTATTCCATGGTAAATAAGGTGAAAGATGTATACATCTCTTTGACGTCAACTGTACGTGAGGCGACGACTTGTGGCTAACTTCACATACGCAAACTTATGTGTGTGGCGCGTATTGTAAAATGTTTTGAAATGGAGTATAGGTACTTAAAACAGCCACATTATGACAGGGTTATATAACAGTTAATCCTTGCAGAGTTTCAATTAAATTGTGCAAGTTATAATACCCGATGTACGATGACATTTTCAGGGCGGTGATAAATCTGATGACATTGGAAGATGAGAGACCAGACGGCTTGGAGGATGAAGATACTGATTCTGATAGTGATTGTGAAATAATTAGCGAGGGTAGGCTTGGAGGAGATATTATTGTTATTGATTAAGTAGACTACTACTTAACTACTAAGTCATAGCTACGAGTAGCCTTAAAATAGTAAAATAGTTAGATTATTGTCATTGATTAAAAGTTTAATAGACAATGCTTTGGATTTTCAATGATTGGACTATTATTTTACGATTGTATGTAGAATCGTTAAAATGAAAATGAAAATGATTTATTTCATAAAAAAACGCGTACAAAATGACAACAGGGTTGGGTCTTCCTAGTAGGTAAAAAATACCTGTGTCAGGAAGACCCGCTGTGTGTGTGTGTGTGTGCGTGCGTGCGTGCGTGCGTGCGTGCGTGCGTGCGTGCGTGCGTGCGTGCGTGCGTGCGTGCGTGCGTGCGTGCGTGCGTGCGTATGTGTGTATGTGTGTGTGTGTGTGTGTATGTATGTATGTATGTATGTATGTGTGTGTGTATGTATGTGTGTGTGTATATATATGTATGTGAGCGCGTGTGTGTGTGTTTGTAGGTGTGTTATCTGATATTAGGTATGGTTAATAATTTGCACGGTACAATAGTGTCTCCGTTGCGTCATAGCTTAGATGTTTCAGCCATTTAGTTAGTTCGGTCTTACACTTATACAGCAATAATTGGTGGATATTAACAATTCTGTTTACATTGTTGTAAATATATGCCGATTGCGCTTTATATTGCCTTTTGGCAAACATAGATTTACAGGTTGATAGGGGGGCTGCGTCTTTTTTACGTCGACGGGTTTCTGATATAGGGTTATAATCTAGACTTTTGTGTAGCCTTAGTGTTGCATTCAAAACATACAGCTTCCGCATCGTTAGTTGATCACTGATTTTATAGAGTTCATTTGTAGGGAACCTGTATGGTTTTGAGTGCATCACCTTTAGCAAGCAGCGCTGACCTCTCTCAACCTCCAAAAATTTTGTTTTGGCAGCACCACCCCAGACTGTTATACAATAACTCATGACAGGTTGTGCTAAAGCAGTGATTCCCAAAGTGGTCCAGGTGGACCCCCAGGGGTCCACGGGAGACTTGCTGGGGGTCTACGTAGGCGTGAACAAAAAATGGGGGTCCATAAAATGTTAATGGGGGTCCACGAAAATTTATCTGGTTTTGATAGTAAAGAGCAAAAATGTAAGCATAGTTTTTAAAAGGGCCTACTACCTACCTACATTGTTTTTAGTACCTAACTAAGCAGATTATATTTTAATAAGGCAAGCGACTGTTACTTGTTCAAACTTGCGTATTCGATATTACGTAGGTACAATTTCGTGTACAGACTTGCAAAGCGCTATCCGCCCGACAATGCTTAATGCTTGTTCAGACATGAATTTGATCACCACTATAAATACTTGATGCCAAAGGCAAACTCATTCATTTGTTTCCGGAATTACGAAAAGAAGGTGTGAGAAAATTTATATCAGTGTTTGCTAGTGCCGGAGAAAAGTAAGTACCTACCTTTTTTTTGTTTTATAGTACTTAAGTATTTTGTTTACGTGTACCAGTCGGTTGATCACAACTGTTTGTATTCACGGCGCAAACGGTGAGGGCAACGCACTCTAAACCGAATAGGTAGGTATCACTAACACTGCGACGGTCGGAAGAGATTAATTCCAATCTTTCCTTCATACTTAAACAGGCTTAGGACTGTCTGACACAATTTTCCGATGTAAAACATTAGTGGTAGATACGTATTTAACAAAGTAAGGGATTTCAGGCGTATTTAAAAGATTGGAATCAACCATTTGTAAATAATCCAGATTATCACTATCACTTATCACCACAGCTATCACTCATCGTCACACGCGATCGGACACTTGCCAATAACAAAGCAGCACTTGTGCATAATGTGCATTAGCCGAAAACCAAAATGTGACTGAGGTCACTGAGGCGGCATTTCACAAAGGGAAGCGCGAGCGCCTTAGAATAGGGATTACGCGCGGGGTTGAAAGGTGCCGCTCGCACGTTATTGGACGGTAGTCCACGTGGACTTATTTTTATTGGATATTGATTAGCAGGCTCGATTGCTAGGTACTATCACCTATTGACTGAAACTAAACAAGTGATTCAAATTAAAATTGTTATTTATTAAATACGTTATTTTATGAAAAAAGAGTTAAAATTTAATAAATAGGTATACCTTTCAATTTCTTATAATGGATACATTAAATGGGCTTTTGGTGTAAGACGGTTAAAAAAACACCTTGTAGATAGGTAACTTCGTAACTTACAGATATTTTAATTGTCCTCTTTTGATTTGAAGACAAAGAGCACGTTTTATTCAATTGTTTTTTCACGACAGAAGCACTGCCTTTCTAAAAAGGCCGAATAAGCAATATTGCAGAGCAATTAATTTTGTAATTTTTCTTGCAAATGACTACTAATTTTATAAAACAGTAATTTCACAATCATTTTAAATTGATTTTGAAGTAACTATTTTATCAAAACTATTTCTTTTTGGAAAGAGCAGGGCTTGAGCTTCGATGCCAGTTTGTCACGTTTTAACAATGAAGCCGCAGACAAAAAATACGCAAATACACGGAGCGCGTGAACTCATTGATTTGATGAAATGTTAGTTATCGCTTTTATGGACAATTTTGGGATTTCGACTTTTATTTTTTTCTACACAAATATGATCAGTATTTGATACTGAGTACACCAATTTTTATTTGTACTATTAAAAATTTGTGGTAAATTAGGTACTTTAAAATTGATACCGTTTTGTGAAAACGTCTGTATTTGTCTTAGCGGTTTATTAGTTGGTCCCTTTACAAGCCGTAATTCTATTACCGCGTGGTGACAAAGGCTGCGGTGTGATACCTATATTCAGAAAAAAACTTGGTTACTAAAACATTTTTTTTTACAGGTAAGGTAACTGACACGAAACATGGCTACAGCAAAGAAAAAATGTCGACAATATAGTGTCGATTATTTGAAATATGGTTTTGTTCCATCAGAGGCAGACAAACAATTGCCCATGTGCCTATTATGCAACAAAGTTTTGAGCAATGACTCTATGAAACCATCAAAGCTCGAAGATCATCTAAAAAGGTGTCATACTGATAAAATAGGTAAAGATTTGAAATATTTTCAAACATTGAAGGAAAAATATGAAAAGAGACCCACCATGCACAGTATGTTCGCTTCAACATCTCAAAGTAACGATGATGGCTTGCGGGCATCTTACAATATCTCATTACTAATAGCAAAATCTGGAAAACCGCACACTATCGGAGAACAATTAATTTTACCCGCTGTTGAAGAGGTTTTAAAAACTGTTTTGCACAAATCTCCATTTGACGTACTAAAAAGAATTCCATTAAGTAACAATACTGTTCAAAGACGCATTGATGAAATGAGCTCTGATACCGAAAGTTTTTTGTGCAATCATCTGCAAAAAACTCATTTTTCTATACAACTGGACGAGTCAACGTTACCCGGTAATGAAGCATTATTATTAGCATATGTTCGATTTATTATGGAGGAAGAAATTCACGAAGAATTGCTATTTGCCAGAACTTTGGAGACTGACACTAAAGGCGAATCAATATTTAATGTCCTGAGTAATTTTTTTACGGAAAAATCGATTCCATTTACAAACATTATTTCAGCGGCAACAGACGGAGCTCCTGCAATGGTCGGTCGATATCGTGGGTTTATAAGTCATCTCAAAAGAATTATACCAGGACTTACAGCTATTCATTGCGTAATCCACCGACAACATCTTGTGGCAAAACATTTAAGTGACAGGTTGAACCAATCTCTTCATTTTGTAATAAAAGCTGTCAACAAAATCAGAAGCAATGCATTGAATACGCGTTTATTTGCTCAATTGTGCGACGAAAATGATGAAGACTTCAAACGACTGCTCTTACATACTGAAGTACGCTGGTTGTCAAAAGGTGCATGTTTAACGAGATTTTACTCTGTTTTCGATTCCGTATTAGAGTTCCTAGAAAGTAGAGATCCAGATTTAAAAGAAAACTTGATCAAATTTAAAGCAGACATTGCGTATTTGACAGATTTGTTTAAAAAATTTAATCATATTAACTTGCAGTTACAAGGGGACAGCCTGAATTTAATTAAAACAAAGGGGATAATTTCGGCTTTTCTTGGGAAATTGAAATTTATGAAGCAAAACATTAGTCGGCGTGAATTCTCTCAATTTCCAAACTTGTCGCAGGTAGAATGTATTGATGAGGATAACCATACCTACAGTCAACATTTAAGTGCCCTGCATGATGACTTTGAAACCAGGTTTGAAGATATGCTGACGATGGATATACCACCATGGATCATAAATCCATTTGATGAAACGGAAGTGGCTAATGTTGTATTACAAGAGGAGCTGCTCGAGCTAAGCACCAATGAGGAGCTGAAGGTGAAATTTAGAAAAGGCTACCAAACATTTTGGCTGCAAGCAGAAATACCCGAAAAATATCCTGGACTGTGGGAAATCGCAAGGAAATTTTTAATAGCTTTTCCCTCGTCATACCTTGTCGAAAGGAGTTTTAGTGCAGTTACAAACCTCTTAACAAAAAAAAGGAGCAAATTAAACATCACAGAACGGGGGGATTTGCGGTTATTGCTCACAAAAATAAAGCCAAACATTGATCGTTTGCTGACACTCCATCAAATACATCCTTCCCATTAATTAAAATTATGACCTGAACCTAGGTATATTAGTATATTACCTTATTATTTTTTTCTTGTAATTATATTCTTTTAATAAATAAAGTGTTATAAAATGTACCATTTTTCGTTTTTATTTTACCTATCGGAATAAAGGGACAGAACTCAGAAGCGACACAATTTTTATTTTTTGGTGACTTTAAGAATGTGGTAGAAATGTAGCAGCAGAGGGTCCACCGAAACCAGTAAAATTTTGGAAGGGGTCCACGAGAAAAATAAGTTTGGGAACTACTGTGCTAAAGTTATATACAGTTGATTTAATAGTTCCTTGGTAGAAATATGCCTAAATATCTTGAATATCCAATTAAGTTTTCTTATTCTATTGTTCACATTTTCAATTTGCATATGCCACGAGAGGCGTTGGTCCAGTAGTACACCTAAATATTTAATAAATTTAACCTTTTCAAGTTCGACGCATTTACAGAGGGTAGGGTCTTGTTGGTTGCAAGTATGTATTTTTAGTTTTAAGTTAACATTAGGTTGCGTACTATCATACTTACTGAAACATATATAATTAGTTTTGCTGGAATTAAGCGTAAGAAGGTTACTTCTAAGCCATGTGGACACTCTACAGAGGCCAGATTCCGCACTTCTGTACACCGACTCCCAAGAAAAAGCTTAGCAAGCTTATTGTAAAGTATGCAGATATCGTTAGAACGAGGCAGCTATAGTATATACTTCTCATTCCAACTAGACCTGCGTCTATGTCAGTTGTGATAAGGTCCATCATGTTTATGCGCTTAAGTAGACTCGTAGACATGTGCATTTGTCCAATCTCAAGAGTAAAAATATGAAGACGACTATGCAGATGAAATGTGCCTATGCTCTTAAATTTCATCTGCTGTTTCACCTCCAACTCCGCAGAGAAACTTTGCGAACAGTACAAGGTATACTTACCTGCTACTTAACGACTGATTAGCAAATCGATGGTAACGTCGTGACACTCGTGACTGCACTATAATTAAAATAGCCTTACATCTTTGAGTAGATAAATACATGGAGAGGCCCTATTCTACTATAGATACATTTATGTTATGCAAATATACATGAAATCTACATAGAAGGTCAAAAACACAACTTATCTCTTTCTTTCCAACTTTCGATAGCGTATGGTGAAAGAGATAGCATGATATTACGTTGGTCTTACTTCCGATACTAGCAACAGACATTACAGCCGCGTGCCATGCGCCATTTTATGCGCCAATTGTCTTTGTAGTACATGCGCTGTCAAGTGGTAAACAACTCAGAGTTAAAATCGTAATTTTCCGTATTAAAGTAGTTTTTTTGGACTTGGTTTTGTGTAGTGAACACATATAGATGTGAACGTAAAATGCCTGCGTGCTCAATAAAGCAATGTGGTGCACGGAAATCAAGTAATCAACCGAATTTGACCATTCATAGGTTAGTAGCCGTTTTTCTTTGTTAACTGCCAGTATATCGCACTATCCGCCAAATGATAGTCAGTTTTGAAATGGATTTATCGTTCCCAACAAGAAAATACTCGTTTCGCTATATTTACAGCAGTATTATTAGCATTTAAATCATACATCTTATTTTGACTAGTGCTGCGCTCTGATATCGACAACTTGCTATTAAATTAAAGACTATGTGAGTAATTTTATGATGTTATTTCAGATCAATCCGTTGACAGGAAGAGGGTGAAATTTCAATTATTAGATTTGACCCAAGAAACAATAATAAATAATAAAAACAAACGTGGTGAGCTAAATAAAAGCTTGTAAAAATACCATTGTTTTATTCACTTCTGGGGGGCTAGCACACTAGGCTTTATGTCGCGTTTTACGTGACGTTTCAGTTCATTTTCGCCGACATAAAACCTAGTGTGCTAGCTAGGCTGCACCATTCATATAGTAATCATAGTATACACAGTGGGCTGGGCCTGAATAACAGATTTTAATTGTATTTCTGACCATATTGGAAGGGTCCACGAAAAGAACATGTCTACTCAATTTTTTTTTTTAAATGAGTCTAATGTCAAAATGCTGAGCTCGTTATGAAAACTTGACATTAAAACCTGAATTTGAAAAAAAAGTGACTACACCTGTTCTTACCGTGTCATTCACACTATAGGCAGCTGCGACCTTATCGGTTGTACCAATAAAATGCAATGTTGGTAAAACACTTCACAAATAATATAGTTACGGTAATAGAGTAGTGTACTTGGATATTATTATTCGTCTCGGTCAGTTTCAATTACAGAGAAAACTCAAATATTGATGTCGATATTTTTCAAAGTCCAAGTTGATATCGATAATTGTCTCTAATCGATGACAACCCTACAGCCACGAATTGACAGGCCGCCATATTATGCGCCAGGATTAGGTATACACGCTCATTTCGTAGGTATTTCGTGTCCATATAGTTTAATTAGTCTGAGCCTTACATGCAATATTTGACAGCTGTCATCCCAGTACAATTTATGTCATCATTGACGTTTATTGTACCGGGATGACTGCTGTCAAATATTGTATGTATGAGCATTTCAAAACGGCCTCCGTAGCCCAGTGGGTAGTGACTCTGCCTACGAAGCTGGAGGTCCCGGGTTCGAATCCCGGTCAGGGCATTTATTTGTGTGTTTATCACGAATATTTGTTCCTGAGTTATGGATGTTATATATGTATATAAGTATCTATATGTATTTATCTATTATATATATCATCGCCTAGTACCCACAACACAAGCCTTACTGAGCTTACCGTGGGCCTAGGTTGATTTGTGTAAGATTGTCCCATAATATTTATTTATTTATTTATTATTTATTTCAACAATAGGTCCTGCATGACCATCCCTCTCCTCGAAGTAACGCCTTGCTAGTGGCCAGCCAGCCAAATGTCGACCTCACTTTAAATTTGTCGACTATGAAAAACTTGGGTCGGCATTTGAATTTCGCATTGTAGGTAGGGGGGAGGGAAGGGTGTAATTTTATAGGGGTTGGTCACCCCTTTCAAATGACACCCGATTTGTGTCTAGGAGACGCGTAGTTTTTTTTTAAAACGTGTTTGAAGTTAATTTCTAAAGTATACAATTTTATAGTCACAGAACCGAATCTGCCCACCCCGACTCCACGTGGTCTTGTCTGCCCTACCCCTAGAGTGTTTTTTATAAATCGGGAGGCGCGAAGGGAGAGCAGCCCTCGCCCGCCGTAACAAATTACAGGCACCATGGGAGCTGGAGGGGCTGAGGCTGGTCGCCGAAGGCGACCAAAAAGCCGAAGCTGCGGAGGCGACCATGAGTGCCAATAATTTGTTACGCAAGGGCGATAGGGCTGCTTTCCCGCAGCGCCGGAGCTGTATGATTTACAATATTAGTTAGAGAACCGAGTTTGCCCACCCCCAAAAAAGACTTATTTGGTCGTGAGTCCACTAATTTGGTTTTATAGAACATAACCTCAAAACAATAAAAAAAAAATTTTTGTGGTAACTATTGATTTCCTTACTATGGGGTGGGGGGGGGGGGGGGGGGGTTCCGACCCCCTCCCCTCACACCCCCATCCCTACAATGCGAAATTCAAATGCAACCCCGTTGCCTCTCGCGTAGACTTTTGGAAGCTTGTGATAGATCGAGTTGAGTAGAGATTGGTATAGTCTAATTTTTTTGAACTAAGCTCATTAATGTCCCAATGTTCGCGGTGGGCGCGTGTCATATTTTGCAAAAAAATGTTACCGCCACGTAAAATGTATACTGTATGTATGTAAATCATTTATTGTACACAAGACATTGTTAAAAATACAGACAAAATAGGTTAAGTTGGTACAAAGGTGAACTTATCCCTGTAATTGATCTCTTCCGGTTAACCTTTGAGCAATTGAGACGAGATCAGGAACTAAAAGATAGACAAACTAACATGTGTACAGAGACGTTACCTACTACTAGCTTAGTACACATAAAATGTTCATTGAATAATGAACTCTATCTTTTAACTTATAGTTAATTCAAAATTAACTACAAGGTAAAATACCACACACGGTGTGCCAGGTAAAAATAAACCAGAGAAATGTTTACTTTTATTTGTCACTGAATCTTTGGCGAGAGCGACAGAGTTCATTATTTGAACATTTTATGTGGCGGTAATATTTTTTTGCAAGATATGGCACGCGCCGACCACATAATCGTGTTGTTTGATTTGAATGGCATTGTTTTGACCATAAGGGAAAGAATGCTCGGTTCAAAAAAAAATACTGCCTATAAACACCATTATAAGCCGCGCCAATAAATAATGGATTTCGCTACTACGCCTACGCCATAATGTGAGCGAGAGCGCGTGAGAAAGGTTGCCATTTTAGAATCTATGCTTTATTGGCGCGGCTTATACCATAGATTACTAATATATCTAAAGCCGCGTCCGCTGCGCCATGATTTCGTGGTTTTTAAACGTCAAAAATGTTTTGCCAATCAAACAATACCCTATTTGTTTGCCGAAACTGACGGAAAACATGTTAGATGTTTGCAAACACCGAAAACACGGCGCAGCGGACCCGGCTTTATACCTAGGGAGAGGAAAGGTATATTCCTCCTGTGGCCCATTTCACGAAGCTACAATTTTACGAGTCTAAACCGCGGCGGTACCACGAACTTCGAATCTCGGTCTTCGTATATCTCCGTCTCTATCGCACTTATGGTTTATGGTACTCGAGCGACCGAAACGGAGATATACGAAATTCGAAGTTCGTGGTAGCGCCGCAGGCAACAATGCGTCCTGACCTGCGACCATGTGTAGCGGAGCCTTTTGAATCTGAAACGACTCGGTCAGATTCAAAAGGACAGCAATTTGCAATTAACAAAAACACTGGTAGCACGAATTAAATAATTGACAGTGTATGGGGGGTTTTTTAAGTCTTCTTTAGCATTGGCAAACATTGCGCACAACGGAACGTAACTTTTTGACAGTGACAACTGACAGTTCAATATCAATATTTTTCAATGGTTTCATTTGCGATAGATGTGAACAATGCTTGTAACTTGAATGTTGTAAAGAAAAGCTACATAAGTTTTCGTCCTCAATTAAAGTAATCTATAACGTCTATAACAATGCCTAACAATTGGCAACCACGGAGGAAAAACAAATCCTGGGGAAACTTAAAAAATGTTAATGGTCCCCGACATCCACAGGGTTTAAAAGGCAGAGAAATTGGTTTATTCTATAGAGATCAAGCAGCCAAAAAGGTTGGAGAAAAAAAGGAACGTACCGTAAGTATTCAAATAAACTCTAACTGCTTGAAGATCATCCGTGGTCTGCTAGGAGCCGGGCACAAGCTCGGGTAAAAGAGGAGTGAATAGGTTGTGTTGTCATCTAGGGGTTTACTCCTTCATGGCAACACGCCCCGAACCCAACCCAACCAAGGTGGACGTGCCTAGGGCTCTCACAGCCGGATGTGGGCAGCGGAGGCTAGTGTGGAATGGGCTGTCCTCTACATCAACAACATATAGTCTGAGAGTGCTAATTTAGGTTCAATTTTTATTCTGAACTTCTAATTTTATATGTCTGTAATTTAGTAATGCCATATGAATAAATAAATAAATATATTTCTTGACTTCCTGCATCAGGTTTATTTGACTGTCATGTTCTAACACTTATTCATTTATTGCAATATCACAAAAGTAGGTACAGATGTTAACTTAAAGCTACAGATCATTGTGAACCCTGTTAGGCACTGCAATGTTAAGAAGAGGAGGACTTACTGATTGTTTATAATTTATCTTCTAAGTATTCATTTAGTGTGTAATAGGATTTAGTTAGTAGTAGTTGCCTTATTTGGTTTATGTACTTTTTATCGTCTTCTTCTTCTTTTATAGAGTTAGGTAAATTATTATAAATCTTAATCTACATTATTAATGGGCCTGATAAAAAAAAAAATTAAAATTAAAATTTGAACTGTTTATTTTCAGATCTGTGATTAAATTACATATATCAGTTACATTTAGTACAATCAGTGTAGTGATGATAGCAGTTTCAGTTTGGCGGGCGGTGGAACAAGTCTATTTACTTGCTCAAATATGTATACAGAGTGTTTTTTTTAAATGGGACAGTATGGGGAAATCCGAATCTAAAGGAGATAGACGCTGTGTTGGGAGTGAGTGACCTGCATGTCTCTATCTGCCAACACAGCGAATCCTCAAGTGAATAAAGGGTCGGCAACGCTCTTGTGATTCTTCTGAAGTCACAAGAAGTGTCCATAGGCGACGGTACCAGCTTAACATCAGGCAGGCCGTAAGCTTGTTTGCCACCATCGTAGAAAAAAAAATGTAACTGTACATTATTAGGCATTAAAACCACTCGTATTTAATGCCCCTCATTATGTACAGTCACATAAACTACTATTATATTTTTCGCAAAAACCGTAGATGCGATTGCACATGGCTTTTTCAAACACTTTAGAAGCTGTTGGCAGAAGAGTGATCGGTTGGTAATTGTTCGGATCTGTTTTTGTGTTCTTTTTGTATATACTCAAGTACCTAATGCTACTGTTTTTTTAGTTACAAGTGGTTCTGAATATACCATCGGCAGTCTTAGAACGGGTAGCCTTCGATGTTCAAGCTATAGAGCGCCTGGCTGAAAAACAGAAAATACCTATAAGGAGAACTCAACTTAATATTAAGGAAGAACCGGTATTCGATGGCAGTGCACAGTCAGGAAATAGTAATGTGTCTGCAGCGCAAGGGCCATCCACATCACAAAAATATTCACCATTTGAATTCAAAGTCCCAAAGCCACTCACCGGACTAAAACATCCACCAGGTGAATGTTCCGAATTTATCCCAGTGAAAACCGAATCATCGGAAGAAAATGAATGTCTTCCGGAGAGACAGCTGCTCTTAAGAAATAATGCACATTACAAATATGGGTACCAAGACATATTAACAGGCACATTTCATGAAAAATTGGATGAAAACCTTGCTAAAGGTGTTAATGTTTTTGTAAAAACACAAGAAAATGATAATTTAAGTGTTGCTATACATGAGGAATATAAGGATATGGTTTCTAGAGAACAATTTAAAAGCATGATGGCTTTTCGTCAGAAACTCCCAACATTCAAGAAGTCTGCCGAGCTTCTCAATGTTATCAGTAGCAACCAGGTGGTTGTGATAAGTGGTGAGACAGGTTGCGGTAAATCTACGCAGGTAATCATTTTTTGTTCCTCAAAAAAAAACAAATTTTCAGCGCAGCATATTTTTAACCCCCAACGAAAAAAGAGCGGTGTTATAAGTTTGACGTGTCTGTGTGTCTGTCTGTGTTTGTGTTTCTGTCTGTGGCATCGTAGCTCCTAAACGAATGGACCGATTTGATTGCGGTTTTTTTATCCGAAAGCTGACGTGATCGAGATGGTTCTTAGCTACGTTTCAACAAAATCGGTTCAGCCGTTTTTGAGATATTGAACTTTGAAATGAAAACTATAAGATACTATATTATTTTGCACAAGAATACTGGAATTTACAAAAAATATACAAACAAATGACGCGTATGCAAGTCCCATGGGGTTTCAGGCAGCTATGGTTACCATTTACCATCAGATGGGCCATACATTTGGTTGCCACCAATGTGGTATTAAAAAATATATGATGCCTAAGAATAGATGGAAGTAGCACCAAATAAGTTGGCCCAACATAAATGTCAAGTCTCCTAATGTGGGTAACCCGTAACCTCATGCAAGCAGAGGGAGTGATTCCATACAATCAGCTATAAAACGCATAACTATTTTATAATGATGGGTAGTATACATTTCCTGCTTGGATTCTTCTCATGTTGCCAACCACTATCGCCATAATGTGTATCATTTACCTCAGAGAGTTTAAGTCATAAGTAGGGAGCTTAAGGCACCTGAACCAAGGGGTGACGTTAAATTAAAACAATCTTTATGACTCCCTCTTCATTTTTAACCTCATCATTTCTTTCCCCTGTTTAGGTGCCACAGATAATCCTAGATGATGCCATATGCAAAAACCAAGGTGCATATGTACACATACTAGTGACTCAGCCTAGAAGAATAGCTGCTTCGTCATTAGCCATCAGAGTTGCCCAGGAGAGAGCTGAGAGGCTGGGCAATTCTGTTGGATATGCTGTGCGATTAGAAAAGTAAGAACATATTACACAGGTAGTTTCTGTTTCTTGAACTGCTAAGGAATCCATAGATCCAAGACTATTCAGACTACAACGTAATGTGAATAAAATGCTGAAAACTTTCAGGAAATACACTCTCAGGATGATCACATCCAGGAATTGGACCAAGAGCTAAATAGACAATATTTCAAAACTCTTAGTACCTACCTATTTATTTTTATTGATTCAGAAAGACTTAAAAATTCAACAACATTACTTCTTTCAACTCGTTATTAACATGATGTTAGCAAATTTGAATTGTCAACTCCTGACTGTTTCACTGCCATTTTGAGATTAGATTGGAATCATAGTTGTTGGTGCACTCTCACTTTCCCGCCCGCCAGCCCAGTAGCCAAATGATTACAAGTGAGAGTGTATGACCTAATATAACTCCAAACTAATTTAACTTCAATTCCGAGTGTTCTAGAACCGAGTCCTGAAGCTCTGTATGTTTTAAACAGAATAGGGCTCAAATATGCAAGAAGGGATCATTGGCCAAGATAACATGTGAAACAGTTGATATAGTGTTATATGTATTAATGTGTTTACAAGTTTACTTACAAGTAACATTTTTAAATCTTCATTCCAATCTTCAGTTTCTTGATAACTGTCGAAAGTTGCCAACATTGACATAAAATCTTGCTGTTACCTTCATAAAACTGGGCCCAAGATATCAATTTTTTGTAAATTTTAGGACCGACTCAAGACCTCGTGGGAGCATCATGTACGTGACGACTGGCATCCTGCTGGCTGACTTGGAAGTGAACCAAGGTTTACCCAACTACAGTCATATCATATTGGATGAGGCCCATGAAAGAGACTGCCATATGGACTTCTCAATGTGCATGTTGAAACAGGTATTTTGACACATTTGCATTCGCAGATGTTGTTGCTATTGTAGGAGTAGTTCAAACGCACACATACTTCAGATGCTTTAAATATGACGGGCTCATGCACAGGGTTATGATGACAGCATATCACTTCTTTTCTAATATCTGGATTTACCCTACTCATCTATTAGTAATTCAGAATTTTTGGGTTTGAATATTATACAAGACCGCGCAACTAATCAGAGAGCTAGAAAGAGACGGGTAAACAAAAAAAAACCTCTTTTTATTTTCCAGGTGCTACAAAAACGCAGTGACTTGAAACTGATCCTCATGAGCGCAACCATTGACAGTGACAGATTATCCGCTTACTTTGGCAATTGCCCTGTCATGCACATTGAAGGCCTTGCATATCCTGTGAAGCCAGTTTATTTGGAGGAGGTTCTGGCTCTGACGAAGTACCAACTGCCAGCGGAACAGAAACGCGACTCTGGACCTCCGCGACGAGGTAGAGGTGGTAGCCAGCATTGGAGACAGAATAAAATGAATAAGAATCAAATGGAAAAAGATATACAGTACAGAGCTGAAATAGGTACGTATATTTTTATTGTGCCTTGCCTTCCTTCAAGTTACCAAGTAATACTAGTAGAAACTAGATAAATTGGACCCACATCTTGCCAATTATGCTGTCGTGGCTGATAGACGCTGCGTAAATCATCTTTTCATAGGAGTATAAGGCCAATGATGATAATGTGTATATATGTATGGGAAATACTTGAGGTATGTAATTAATGATAATAACTGTTCTGGAGTGAAACTAGTTAAGTAGTTAAACTACGAGGCGTAAGCACGTACACAAGTACACATTGATGTACTTTGCTCCAGTAAAATAATATATTCGTACGTCTCAACAACCCAAAATGAATCTAGGGCCCCCAATATGAGAGTTGGCCGAAAGCTGACGTGATCGAGATGGTTCTTAGCTACGTTTCAACAAAATCGGTTCAGCCGAATCTAGGGCCCCCAATATGAGAGTTGGCCATTTTGTTGGATTCTTGCCAATTTCTGATTTGGAGTTGGCGCAGATTCGATTGCCGCTGTTATGATACCTGGAGATTGAGCCAATAAATAGGGCGTCCACTTGCTTTCTTTTAATTATCTTCCTTCAATGTGGCTCCATACTTAGTTTATTTTATTCAGTATTTTTATTTTATAGTGACCAGTATTATTTGAAAGAAAATAAATAATAATTTCCTTTAAGGTCCGTGGCTGGAAAGTGTAAAGAAAAATCTAGAGAGACATGTGTATGTCACACTGCAAGACTCAAGAATCGAAGATATAAACGTCGATTTAATCATAGCTCTCCTCTGCCACATATGTAAAGGCCCGCAAGGCGCCATACTGGTGTTTTTACCCGGCATCGGAGATATATCCAAACTTGTAAGGATGATGAACGAAAGTGGGAAGTTTCCTGAATCATTGTACGACATATATCCTCTGCATTCGAAACTGCCCACGCTAGACCAGCACAAGATATTCAAGAGGCCACCACAACACATTAGGAAGATAATCATAGCTACGAACATCGCAGAGACGTCTATTACTATAGACGATATTGTCTATGTTGTAGACTGCGGCAGGATTAAGATGTCAGGGTTGAATGTGGAAAGCAATATTTCGACGCTGAAGACTGAATTCGTGTCTAAAGCTAATTTAATGCAAAGGTAAACAAACACGACCCTTGGACCCACTTTGCCTTGAACTTTTTTTGGTTGAACTCAAAAGCACTTAGAATACTTTGTCGCAATTTCTAATGCGACAGATACAAAGGCCTTATCACGGTAGGTTCACGTTGATAGGAGCATTGCTAAAAAATAATAATGGAGTAACACTATAGGTAAAGTGATGAACTCAGTCCTCGCCTGCGCGGCGCGCGGGTGCTGGGGTAGGACGATAACGGGGCGCGCGTGGCATGCGGGAGGCGAAGCTAGGCGCGAAGACTGAGTTAAGCGGTCTACCTATAAGTCCCTTTACCCTGAGAACGGCGCATGTCACACACACTGCCTGCACCTATAAGCTTTTCTGTTTAGCCCTGCGGTTGACTGGTATTAGGGTTAAGTCCGCTTTTTGGTTGTCCAGTAAAATTTAAATAAAAAAATAATTCTACCTGCAGGCTAACGCCTAACTAAAATCTTTTTTCAGGCGAGGCCGTGCGGGCCGTTGCCAGCCAGGCATCGCCTACCACCTGCTCACATCGCACCGCGTAGAAAAGATCCCCGACCGACTGCTGCCAGAACTGCAGCGGAGCAATCTGCTCGAGCCGGTGCTGCAGATCAAGAAATTGCGCCTGGGCAAAGCGCAGGACGCGTTCAAACTTGTACCGGACCCGCCCTCGGAGATCACCGTGGTGAAGGCCATTAGACATTTGCAACAGTAAGTGATACTTTCGTTGTAGCGATCTTATTACAATATCGTATGTTCCTTACTTATTTCTCAACGGTATAGATATGCTCGTCACCTCTCGTCTGTTTTGATATCCTTTTTTTTTCCTTCATCGCTTCTTAAGTTGGGCCCTCAACTAATTGCCGACTTTTGATATCCTTTATTTTAATTCTGTACAAGGGCAAAGTTATAAACGTCGTTTCTTTATTGGATATTAGCTGCATGGCGACATTGTGTGCGCGCTGCGTGCACTTTCTACTGGGTGCCATCGGCGCCCTCGTTCTCACGCTACATATACTACCAAGGCCTACCAAGGCGACCCGGTGCGCGTTACGTTTGATTGTTTTTGTTTAGAAATTTGTATAATACTTCCTAGATGCGGTGCCCTAGACGACTCGGAGCGGCTGACGCCCCTAGGCTGGCACCTGGCGCGGCTGCCGGTGCACCCGGCGGCCGGCAAGCTGCTGCTGCTCGGCGCGCTGTTCGGCTGCGTCGACCGCGCCGCCGCCGTCGCCGCCGTATGGGGGTTTAAGGACCCTTTTAATATTGTCATTGGTAAGTTGTCAGGGTTTTCTCGTTCCACAGCACCACAGTCTATAAACCAATACAGTCAGTCGACGAAGCCGTCTAGACTGGGCAATCGTGCGGGGTGTGAGGGGCGAGGGGCGTATAGGGCGAACTCAAGCTGCATACATGTAACTTGGGACATGACGTTGTCAAACCCGCAAACGTCAAAGAGAACACGCTAAGGGTGGTATTCCACTTATCCAATATCTTTGTCTAATGTGCATTTGATCAAACAAAATTGATGATTTGATCAAAGATAATGAATAACATTTAAATCAAAATGGCTACAAGAATTCAAAATGATTCTTGGACAAAGATATTGGACTGGAATGGGGATCCGTCAAAGAGATTAAGTAGCGGGTTAAACTCCATTGAGGCAAGATGCGCCCATGCAGCGCGCAGCGCAAAACCAGTGTATCTGACCCCTACCTTACGGCGTTCAACCAAGCGCTCAGTGTCTACGTCGCTGGACGCCTTTGAAACATCAACCATTGGATTGAGACCCATTGCTTACGGCCTAAGTACGGGCGGCCGGTGTCTCGCACGACTGGTTTCCAAAGACTACCGCCGCCTTTTTAAATACGGTTGTTGCACGGAAATTTCCAAACCGGGATGTGAAGTGAACTTTTTATTGTAAATAATGAACGGTGCGGATCCCGGGGGCTCTCGTAATCCCCGGGAAACGCCACAAATAGTGAATCCTACTAGTATAAACGCCAATATGTTTTCGGAGAACAAAAATTTATGTTCGGACAATAATAGTGATATGGACCCACTTAGTTCGGAAACAGGCAATAAAACAGTTAAGGACAAAGTGAAAGCAGTGAAAGTAGATTTATCTGACTTCAATAAAAATATTGTGCAGTGCTGGGAATGTGAAAGTAGCTTCCAGATGGACACTCCCCTATGGGGTACAAATCAAATGAACACTAGGAAAATCCAGTGCACGGTGTGTACGAAATTCTTCCTCATCAAGGCTTCGCTCAAAGCAAAGCCAAAATATGATAATGGCACTCTGAAAATCGAATTTGCAGTGACAATTTATACGGCTGAACTGAACACCGGCGTAAAGAACCACGGCCCATGTGTCAGCTGTAAAACCATGAAGGAATTGTCCACCATACCCATTGAGACTTTCTCATCCGAGGAATGGTTCATCTGTAAATGCGGGAAAAACCAGTGCGCACTCATTGAATTCACTCCAGAAGGCACTAAATCACCTTTGGCTAACAGGAGAGCAGGAAGAAAGAAGAGCCGCGATAGCAGAGCGATAAAAAACATCGAAGCTTCCAGCCATCAAGCGCCGGTGCACGCGCAGCGATCGAGGCCACAGATGTGCGCGCGCGCGCCCCCCACAGCCCAACAAGCTCCGCCCACCGGCGCGTTACGAGAAAGAGATAGCGGGTACGTGTATGTGCCCGCGCTAAGCAAGGACAGCGAAAACGCCCAAGGTCAAACTGCAAAAATAAGTACCACGCGCGCAGGCACAGTACAGAGTATGCCTGACGCGTGGATAACCCCAAGACCCGCTCGACCTGCGCCCATCGCAGACGGTTCGACGGGCGACAGCAACACCAACACGCAAGTCAGCCAGGGCGGTGTGACAAATGTCACAATTTAGAATACCAGTGACGAATCAATTCGAGGTACTACAAACAGAAAACAGAGGAGCCAAAAAAAGAAAACGTACGGGCGTATACAATTGTACGACACCGTCACAGAGGAATACTCACATCCCTAATATAAGAATCAGGGATGAAAACGCAACTAAAAATCAAGACACCCTGAAGAAAATCCGAGACACAGTAGCGAAAAATAGCTCAACGCTCAACGTTATTGGTAGTCAAATAAAAATTAACCCGGACAGCGCGACGGCCCGTGAGTATATACTCACCACGCTCGACGCCTGCGGGATAACCAGGGTAATAGCACCGAAACCGAAGGCCGACAGACAGCCGGCTACCAGGATTGTGCTTAAAAATTAAACTTATGGAGAAGACGCCGACACCATCGCTAACGAAATAGTAGACTGCATCGGCATCAAACCAACAGCGATCAAGCCACTCGGGAGAGCAGGGAAAATACACCTACTCATTTTCGACGGCAAACACAAATCAAGAGACATCCTGGAGTGCTTCAAAACCTCCGATAGAAAATGATTCTGTGCTCCCTCCATCAAGGTCGAACCATTCAAAGAAAACCCGAGACACATTGTACAATGCAAAAAATGCTATGAATTCGACCACTCCAAGCAATCGTGTTACGGCAAACAAGAGGAGCCGCAGATACTCATTACAACGCCCGAGGGCACGACGACGAAAGTCTGCAAAAATTGCAAAGCAGAAGATCACGGCGCGAACAACGTCAAATGCCCAGTGTTCCAAAACATGATCGCTAGGCAAATGGAACAAGCAAAGGCTAAGCAAACGAAGATTGAGGAGAGAATCAAACGCTCAGTGGTAAGACTGGGTGTCAGATACGCAGACATCACAAACACGAGGCTATTCCCGACTCTGTCACAAAAAGAAGAACCACAACTATCCACAGAACAAGCACCGCCGACAACAAGCGATCTCACACTCGAGGGCCTCTACCAGATGCAGATACAGATGCAACAGACACTGATGAGGCTGATCGACACAATAAATAAGACACACCCGCATCTCAATGGCTAATCACAAGAAGACAATACAGAATTTCAAAATCTTACACCTAAACACTCAAGGAGTAAGAAACAAATCCAGAGAAATAAAAGCACTAGTCGAGAAATACAGACCGGCTATAATCATACTCAACGAGTGCAAGATCGACTTCGACAAACAAAGATACGACATAAAAGGGTACGATAAACTCACCCACACACTAGAAAGACATTTAGCCACGGCCATGTACATACAAAGGAGACTAAGATGGGCCGAAACGGAAGTCACCCCTGGCTGGACCGACGAAAACAAGAAGATAGAAGGAGTGGGCATCAAGCTCTTCACAAACCACTCAACCGGACAATATATCAAGATAAAAGGCATCTATATCCAGATTCCAAACCAACACCACGCCAGAGAAGAACTGGAAGAGACTCTAGCCGACGAACCATCCATCATCATCGGTGACATGAACCTACGTATACTCACCCTAGGCCACAAAAGAAACGTCGGCCTCGGTAACATCATTAAGAAAGCAATAAAGGACGGAATCTACACGCTGGAACACGCAAACGCACCATCTAGACCCACCAGCCAAGGCAACACCATCCTGGACTTGGCTATAATAACACACCAACAGCTTGAAGCACAGGCCAAGCAGATAGAGAGTGTTGGGTCGGACCACCTCCCTTGGCTGCTAACCGTGAGGATTGAACACAACATAGAAGAGCACCTATCTCGTAACACAAAAAAAAATCCACGAGGACGAAGAACTGAGAGACGCATACCAACAGACAATGTGGGAAGGATTTCGCGACCTTAAAGAAGACATAACCACCGAAGCGGATTGCGAGAAGTATGTCGAGACAGTGGAAACAACCATTGTCACAGCTCTCGACACTCACGCGCCCCTCAAAAGAGCAACAAGACAGGAACTACTACCGAAGGAAATCAATGACAAAATAGATCTTCGAAACAAACTAAAACAAATCAAATGGCAAGCGAGACACTGCAGCCTTGGACTCCAATTAGAGACACGCGCTCTCTACAACCGTGCCAAGAAAGAGGCCGAAAAAGCCCTGAAGGAATACTCGGAAAAGGGCTGGCTCGACAAACTTCAAGATCCGCGAGACAACAGATCACAAATGTGGCGTATCCAACGGAACATGAAAAAGCCAATCCTCAAACTACCAAACATCACGGGATGCAGTACTGAGAGAGAAACGATCGACTCGCTCACCGACACAGCCATAATGAAAGAGGCCAGGATAGCAAAAGAAGATGAGGATACCGAAAAGACGACTCCGTTTCAACCGCTCGACCCAACGTGTAAGAGCGAAGTCCAACGCGCACTGGGAAAATTCAAAAACAAGAAAGCCCCGGGCCCAGATGGAATCTAGGCAGACGCTCTCAAACTTGGCGGAGAAGTCTTCACTGAGGCATTCTTTGTGTTGTCCACAGGGTACTTCCCTAACCGTTGGAAAACCGGCGTGTGCATATTTCTGCACAAGGCAGGCAAAGATCACCGTCAGGCATCACCATACCGCCCAATCACACTGCTGAACATCATGGGCAAGCTATGTGAGCGACTGATCCTGACATTACTCACTGCTACGGTCGACCGGCTGCAACCACCATTCCAGCATGGTTTCACGAAGGCAAGGGGAACAGCGACCCAGATCCTACGTACCGGCAAAATAATTACCGACGCGTTAGCCGCGGGAGATAGCGTCTCCATGATATCTACGGACCTCTCGAAGGCCTTCGACTCGATCAACCACATGGGTTTGATCAATAAACTTCAGAATAAAAATGTCCCTAACAACGTCATTAAAATAATTGAAAACTACCTCGCAGGCAGGAAAAAACTAAAACAGGTCCGAGGAGCCCTTGGCCCTATAATAGGGTACTATGCGAAGACGGAACTGGATACAAAACTGGCCATTATACAGACCTGCATTCTACCGCTGCTGGACTACGGAGTGGTGCAACTACTCTCGAGGTATAGCGCAACGAACCTGTGCAAAATCGAACGGCAATATAGAATGGCACTGAAAACCGCCGCACAGTTACCAAGACGAACACCCACAGAAGCGATCTGGGAGATGGCTGACATCGAAGCCTGGCACCTACGTGCCGAGGACCTGAACACCAAGATGCTGGAAAATATAGCAAGATTGCAAATAAAAGACCTTGAAACCCCCGGCGACGCCTACATGGCGCACGGCGAATTCAACCCCCTTAGGGTTAACTACAGAATAGGCGAAATATTGTATGACCCTAATAAAAAAGTACATAAGCGATGGCCTATCGATAAAACAAAATCCCCGCGTCCCCTTAGAATAAGATAGTCTGTAAGCTCACAACATCAACAAAACCCGTAATCTGTTTGTATAAATTTATTGCGAATAAATAGAACACAGCAAACACAGATCCATTAGGACATAAGTTAGCTGACTCATCCCTTCACGGCCCACCGGCCACAGGGACACTTATGTAGTACACAAAGTAGGCAAATAAATGATATTCTGATTCTGATTCTGAAAGAGATTTGTTCTAATATTGGATATCGCGATTGGATAAGTGGAATACCACCCAAAAGCAAGACCACACGCGAGACAAACTACTCGTCTGTTTTTACGTGTATTTAGGTATTAGATGCACACAAGACACGATCACGCTAGGATTTGTGCTAGCGGTGCCGATATCATTATAAGTGTCTAAAAGCTTATTTACTATAAACTAATCCAATTGATCTTTTTTGTGGGTCGAGTATCAAATTCACATTCAATCAACAAATTACGCTACAGAAAGTAATGGGAACCTACTGCACAAGCCTTCTAATCTTGTAACTGATAGGAGAGCTATGTAAACCGACAAGAGTCAAACTCTTAAATTTATGATAATGACAAGTATCACAATACATTGTCGTACTAAATTAGTCGCATTTAATTTAAGTAGTTATTGAAATTTCACATTACATGGAAAATTTATATGTAGCTACAAAAATTTCAGATCAAAAACCACGGTTCCACGAAATGTTCCAAACTCTGTATGGTTCCAAGTTGTCATGGACCGGACGTATAAGTTTAGTTTTAAGCCTGAAATAATCATTTTTATTATTATGTATGTCTTTCCCGCTCACGGGATAATGATGTCCCGGACCTTTGGGAGGCGTGCGTGGGGCTAGGTACCTACAAAGTACCAACTGAGCCAACACGTAGATGCCCTTTTGACAATTTAATGAAATGCAAGGAGTACACCGAGCGGATGCTGTCCCTGCCCGTGTCATGGGACGCACACAGAGACAGCACCCGCTGGGGTGTATAGGGACTATTGCTGGTTGATGGAATCTAAAGAAAACGGGTTATTGGGTGAAAATGATGGACTAGTGGCTGGGCTATTGGGTGAAACATCGGACGCCTGCCTAATAAACTGTCTCATTTTTTATCTCTGGCAGACGGTGACTCGCCAACTGCTAGATGGGCCCCTATTAATAGCGACATTAAAAAATGACCTAAGGGCAACACCAGTCAGAGAGGCTGGGGGGGTAGAGAGGTGGCACTGGACTTTAAACATATAGCCAACTCGCCACTTAGGTGTCCACATCTACCCTCGAGCAACAGCTCTTGCGACTCCACTCTGGACAGCCAGTTAAGGCAAGCCAGAGGTGGGGGGCCTGTCCAACCAACCACCCGATCGGCTCAGCCTGACCACAGGACACCCCCAGGAGCACTCAGGTACGTAGGGTCGCTACTCCCTAACAGCCCGCCACAAGCTGCCTTACGTTGACTGATTGCACCAGAAATCTGGTGGGCGATGGGGCCGTCACATCCCTACGCCACTATTAGCATTATTATTATTATTTAGCCCAGTGGGTAGTGACTCTGCCTATGAAGCTGGAGGTCCCGGGTTCGAATCCCGGTCAAGGCATTTATTTGTGTGTTTATCACGAATATGTGTTCCTGAGTTATGGATGTTATATATGTATATAAGTATATATATGTATGTATCTATTATATATATCATCGCCTAGTACCCACAACACAAGCCTTACTGAGCTTACCGTGGGCCTAGGTTGATTTGTGTAAGATTGTCCCATAATATTTATTTATTTATTTATTTATTTATTAGTAATATTTTTGTACTAACATTTTAGGCAAGGAACGAGAAGTAGACGAAGCAAAACACACCCTAGCTCTAGGCGAACCGAGCGACCACGTCGCTATATCAGAAGCCATCATCCAGTGGGAACAACTGGATCGTAGACAACGGAGCGAATTCGCCTACGACCATTTCCTCTCATTCAACACGCTGCAGTTATTAACGGAGATGAAACAGCAACTCTGTGAGAACCTGCGACAAATGGGCTTCTTGGCTTCGAGAAATATTCGCTCCTCGTGGGAGAATCGGAATGCAGAAAATCTGTGCGTTTTCAAAGCGATTGTGGCTGCTGCTTTGTATCCGAACATTGGTATGGTTAGGTAAGTAAATTAAAATATTTCGGCAAATACGTTATTGTTGTACGCTTATAAAATAGGTCATTATTTAAAAATAGTGTCATGGGAGATAGTGCGCTACCAACAATATAGGGGGCGTCCACAAATTACGTAACGCAAAATTCTTAAATTTTTAAACCCCCCCCCCCCCCCTCCTCTCATGTAACAGCACCGTCACGCTTAGCTGGGACCCCCCCCCCCCCCCCCCCCCTTCAATTCCGTTACGTAACAAGTCTTCAGGGTAATATTCAGAAAAGAAAGATAAGTGGAATTTTAGATACTTTTTAATCATAAATCTGCATTTTTTTAATGAAACATTAGTGTAACAAGTGTGTAACAAAATTACATTGAAATTTTGCTGTGCAGTGCCTGTTGAAATACTTGAGTGACATTATTTGTATATGCCTTAAGGTGAAGCAGCTTCAGAAAAGTACCAAAATGGGCTTGGAAATTCCTACTTCATTACGCGAAAACTACATAAAATGTAACGGTTCCTTATTTAAATGCTATTTGAAGATATTTGCTACAATTATATAATGCCCAACACACGATTTGATTAATTTGCCTCGATGGATTAGGCTCGCAAAGTTAGCTCTGATTGCGCGTTTTTCGGTAGGTCGAGTTGACTAAAAACCAGAACCATTTTTTTGCTAGTCAATGTTCAGTATTTATTTTTGTAACTTTTATTCCTTATTATATATTTGACAACGTAGTAGGCTCATTTTATTTTTAATTAACGTAAATTAGTAACATTAAGCACATAAATATAAAATCTCGCTCAAAACGGATGCGCGTAAGTCATTCGTTTGAATTTTAGTAGGCAGATGGCCAAGCGGCCTCGGGCTGGACGGACGTCTGTCGCGATTTTTTGCATTTTGACAACTGTAAAATTCGCTAGTTTAATACCAGCTGTTAGAAAATAATACGTTTTCAGGGAGAATTAATAGGGTGTCATGTGGGTGGATAAACGTTTAAAATAGATTTTCGGTCATTTTTACAATTTGTTCTAATTTAAAACACAAAAGTTCGTTCACAAACCCTACCATTACAACCCGATTTTTCATATTTCTCATCTTAAGATCCTGTTATTAATGAAAGAAGTTCGAATACGTTTCTTTAGAATGTGGAATATTTTTTTATCACACAGGTAACATTGTCTAGTACAGTTTATGTGCGTAACATCTCGCTGCCCCAATATTATAGGGTTCTATGTTACATTGTCGGGGTACTTCAATTTAGACTTAGTGTCACTCTGACAGACTTCAAATTTCAAGTTGATAAAAGTGCAACATAGAACCGTATAATATTGGGGCAGCGATCTGTCATAAAGAAAGATTTGACATTTGGCATTTACGCTGTCTTAGGACTTAGATATATCGTTTTCAATAAAATAATAATATATTAAATACAATGAAAATCGTATAGTGTACAAAATATAACGATTATGATAGTATATTGTGATCCGCTGTAATAATGACGCCATCCAGTTAAATCCCCTGCAGTTCCAACCAATTGAATGTGAAAAGAGATTGTCAGAATCATTATACCTACTCGGAATCTGCAAGCATGATGTAATTTGTGTTTATTGTGATCAAATCAAGACGGATTATTGTCACACTTCAACTCCAAGTTTTTAACACATTCACTGCCCAGAATCTCAACGCACTACGCCCCATGCCGATGCCTACGGCGTAGGCGCCCGCTAAGCGGTTTCATGGCAGACCTGAGTGAGAGTTTGAAAGTCAAGTGACGAAGAAGAAGTAGTAAATAATTGTAATAATTAATATGCCTAAACAGTAAAGTATTCCATTGCATAATATATAGATTTGCATCATTTGGTTGCCTAACATATTTTTTTACCTACAAATAATGAAGTAGGATGATTTCATTGTATGATGTAATTTACATTGAATGATATACTTTTTATTCTTGTGGTATAAAACATTCCTACTAATGAAGAATTTGTTTAATTTTCTTTACCTACTCTGAGGCTAAGGAATTCACTAGAACAGACATATTTAGATTAAGTATGCTGTAGTAAACAACGTATGCTCGCTTTAAAGCTTTATGGGAAGGATATAATGATGTGACGGATCTTGCCAATGAGAATACAATTAGGTAGCTAAAATCGACTTCCGAGCTATGTTTACAATTTGGCACCTTATTCCTTAGTGATAAGGCGAAAAAGAAAAATATTCTATATATCATCATCATTATCATATCAGCCGAAAGACGTCCACTGCTGGACATATGCCTCCCCCAAAGAGTGCCAAAATGACCGGTCCTGCGCCACCCATTCTATATATAGTAGTATAGAATATATAATTTTTTCGCCTTACCAGCTAAGTCATATCTGGGAAATTCTTTTTCTCTATTTTCACCCAAGCAGAGCTCAGGTTTATATGTATGTATGTGATACATACATATATAGTATAAAATGGCATATCATTTGTAATCCTATGCGTACAAAAGAAATATGAGTAAATAAAATACATTACTTACAAGCAGGAATCGAAATCGAGGGGCCATCCAGGAAGTACGGCAGTCAGTACAATTATCAAAGAATTATTATTAGTACCATTTTTTTATACCATGTATTTTGCAAACAAACACACGGTTTGCGAGATATCGAAGCCTATGGACGCTTGCTACTAAAGATGATTCACACATTGGAGGATGCTTAGGGTTCATTTGAATTAACTCACAGATATTCACTAGTTTACGATATAATATTGCTTACCTATATTATTCTTTGTAGATATAGGTCAGTAGAAATCGACACAAAATAGGCTTAAATCGCAAGGGCATGGTTTTTCGGTATATTGAACCGATATATAGTTAGGATAGTGTGAACACGAAATTTTGGTTTAAAAGTCATAAACTATGCTACTTTGACCATCAAGATGTAGTACACTTTAAAAGATAAATAAATTTAAAACAATTTGAGTTAAGCCACAGGTCTATAAACTCGAGCGATGGCCCTTCAAATATAGTCTATTTTCCCGAAGATTGTCAATTTTAAGTCATGGTCCCGTCCGGATCAAAATATTGGCAAAATCCCTCGTCCAATGAGAAAACTTGTTGGATATAAAGTTTTGTTGATATGTAATTTTCTTTCATACAATCCCTCTATAAATTCTGTAAGACTACACGCACAATCTTGAAAATACGAAAAAAGGTAAAAATGGCTTTTTTGAAGAATTGAGTGCAAAAGGCCTTCGAGAGACCTATAGTTTGTGTGAAAGTAGCCAAGTATCAATGGAAAAGCAATAAATAATCATCATCATATCAGCCGAAAGACGTCAACTGCTGTACACAGGCCTCCCTCAAAGATTGCCACAATGACCGGTTATACGCCACCCGCATCCAGCAGACTCCCGCGACCTTCACCAGGTCATCAGTCCGGTCCCCACTCGAGAACTTTTCTGCCCCAACGGCCATCGGTTCGACGTGATTTAGGTTTAGATTTATTTCTTTCGAGATAAAAATTACAATATAGGTCCTTATCACGATCGTCAATAATAAGTAATAAAAATAAAATAATATTCAAAATGTTAATACACATAGTGGAAATTGTATCTCCAATTAAGGATTGTCATTTAACAACTAATAGACACTTACTATTGAACAGAAATAAACAATGTCAATTTATGCATTAGGTACCTAAATTTAAAATTTGAATATTCAACATAAATGTTACACAATAAATAATATCAAATGTGCAATATGGCGGCGCCAATACCTACACATTACTATTAATTTTACTCATTTACTTCATTTATTTTTAATATACAACCACACATTTTTGAACGCATCCTATTACACGCCATACCTGGCAACTTTCCTTCACCCCCACCCCAAACCACAGTGCACTAAAAATACCCGTCGCGCGCGCGCTAACGCTCAATCATAAACTATTGAAAAAACTCAAAAATGCTACAAGTGTGCATACAAAAACCACAAGTGATTACCGAAGTACAAGTGTTTACTGTGAAATAACAAAATTCTTTCTTGTATGCTGAAACACGAACGCTATACTGGATTGGCGGCTGGCGCCGATTAAAAGGTTTGTCCCGCCGCACCACAATGTGCCCCGCCCTCTGCCTTTTAAAAGCAATACGGAGGGCTATAAATCATGTAAAAACGATAATTACTTTTTAATTTACAGACTTCTTTTGGTTTGGTTCAGCTAGAAGCTTTTCTTCAGGTTCTTCCACGCTTTCTTCCTCAGGTTCTTTCAGTTTTTTGAGTTCGTGTTGTGCCTGGGCTTTCTCAAGATCGTTCTCGTCATCGCCTATATAAATCAAAGCGATGATTTCGAATAATTTTCCTGAGCAAATTAAGCATAGAACTGAGCATTTGAGCTTAGCTCTCTGGTAGTGCGTGGCAAATGTGCATGCAAAGCCCTTTGAATACCTATACATTTGTCAGTATAGTGACACCAAATGTCTCATTATTTGATAATCAATTTTTACCTATTTTAGTGTTTTCGAGATTGTGATTGAATTATTAGTCTCACAGACCTCTCTGTGTTTTAATGAAAGCAAATTAAATTGAGTTTAACTTTATTACACAACATATATTCTCGGCGCGTTTACTATGGAGTAAGTCATTAATTTGCAATTATCTCCACAACATTTGCGTTTAAGTCTATACTTGTCATACAAAATATCATTTTCTGTGCCAATTCAATATTCTGTGTAACTGTTATGGTATTTTATCGAAACAATAATAAATTTTTTTCGTCATTTTAACGTGAGATAAAACTAATACAATTGTTTTATTTCTTCTGTATGATATTTCTACGTATATCCGCATCAATTGAGTGCAATTTATTCGAAATTGAAGTCCCATGCAAGTTCCCCATTTTAATCAACTTTAAAATTCAGGCGTAAATGTAAAATAAATTCCTAAAATTTCGCAGTTTTACGCGTGTCGCGCAACTGGCACAAGCTTTTTGAAGTCGCAAATTTGTGTCTACACTACCCTAACTGATCCATAAAACAAAACCAAATAAGTTACTGACAAAATTAACCTACATACATACAGGTGAAGTTAATATAAAGCTTGTAAAAACCAGAACTACATCGTGCTTTGCGATTTTAATGTCGAATTCTATAGTCCTAACAACGCATCGCTTTGAACCAGGTTCATTGGATGTGGTACTGGAGAGCACCGAAGAGTTTTTATGATCTTCATGAATATACAAATGACTTCCACATAGCACTAACAAATTACTATAATTATGTTATTAGTGTCTACCCTTTGATGTAGGTATCACTATCACCTGCGACTACATTACTCACTTTCGGTTTGCTGACGACACTACTTACCGTACATCACAATCATAGAGGCACCAGGGGGTGTCAGTGACAGTGATTAAAGAGTACTAAATACGTATTAATATATGTAGGTACGAGTTTATTAGGTCTATTTAGTATAATTATATTCTGGCCTGATATTGGTTCACGGGTATACCTAATACATTGGTGTTACACTTTCATAATAACACTTACAACAGCTGCAGAAACCGAATGTATAATTATGTTTTAGGACGGTATTTTATACTTAGTATTATTTGTAGAACCTACTTTTTTGCATTTTCACACTATAAAACTAAGGAGCAAAATAAGGATTACCTAATATAGATACCTACCCAGTAACGTACAAATAGGTACGTACCAACAAGGCTCGATCATTCTGACTGACGTGATCGCTTAATGGCCCCTCTATTGTGATGAGTTGAGACTTGAGAATTAAACTGAATTTTCAAATTTAATTATCCATCCAGGCTCAAGCCCCCCAAAAAGCCAGCTCGATCTGAGTCCTTACCATAATGTTACCCCTTTTGTCAAGCAATGTTAATAAATTTTCGCTTGCTTATTTTCATGAAATTTTGCACCTTAACGAAGACCGAATAGAGTTGCTATGACATTGCCAATCTAAAGACTAATCTATTGACTTATCAATAGTACATATTTCATATACCAAAATGTACCTAAGAAACATACGCAGAATCATCGCAGAATAAGAAAATGTCAACAAGTCTGACATTATTCAATAAGATGTTTTGACAATTTCACTTTCTGTATGGAGGTTGGTGACTGATTTAAATGTATGATATCACGAAAGCAAAAAAATACCGAGGTCAGTGACCTGTCACAGTAAAGTGAGATAGTGTGCGTGAAATGTAGCGGTGTGTGTTTCTGGGGAGAATTACGATAATGTTGCGCCGCCTAGTAGGTTTTTAGTGTCGCGTATGTAGCTTCACCCGAGATGCCTCACCTTAAAAGCCTTTTGATAAATTTTCACCTATTTTCGATGTCATCACCTTCAAATATATTAATTTACTTATAATTTAGCGTAACACACGGCACAAATCGCAAACAACTGCGTCACTTGCAGTACGGCACTTTGCACTTGTATTTTGTTTTCGTTTGGAGGGTAGACTTTTGTATCTGTCTGTCATTGTCGCGTCGCGCGCTTGGTGTTGCCAATATTTTCTTAGACAAATACCGCAAACTAGGGATGTGAAAAACTTAACTTTTTTTAAGTATACTATTATAAAAAATCGTGTGTGACGTAACGCAAACCTTGACACCCCCCTCCCCCAACGTAACAGGACCGTAACGCTTGGCCGGACCCCCCCCCCCCCCCCCCCCCCCTTCCTCCAATTTGCGTTACATAATTTGTGGACGCCCCCATAGAAGACCGAAAATTGCGCCATATGTACGTGGTTTTCATACATCAAACATGTTTTTCTAACAATATTTGTTTCCCGAGACTGACTGATATCTTGTTTGATGTGTAAAAACCACGAAAACATGGCGCAGCGGACCCGGCTTTTCCCGCACTCCCAATCAATAAATATTGAAAAGGTTCACTACATTTTGTAATCGTTTTTATATTCGGACTGTTTGTGTGTAATTGGGATAACTGATTACCAAGAGCGGATACACACGGATATAATAAAGACTGTATCGTTTGTTATAAATACAAGAAAAATATGCGACAACTTTTTTTAAATTATTTATTGACATACTAAAATCAATCAACTATGTACAAAATAATATGGACAACTCGAATAGTACCATAAAAAGCCCAAATTATTCATTTCTGGCCAGTTTTCTAATTTTTTGCCTCATGGTGCCCATTAATGACCGGACAGCGACTTTGTCAAAAGTTCGAGCCACCTTATTCCAATCTGACCGAAACTGTTGCTCTGTATCGGCACTACGGGCTGTTTTACGTAGTTTAGCTTTCATTATAGCCCAGTAGTGTTCAATCGGGCGAAGCTCTGGACAATTCTGTGGATTTAACTCTTTGGCCACGAAATTTACATTATTGTCTTTATATCATTTTACTACCTTAGCCGCGTAATGGCAAGACGCTAAGTCAGGCCAAAATACAGTTTGTGCTTTTTGATCATCGGCAATACTCGTTTCTGAAGGCACTCTTTCATATAAATATCGGCATTCATCGACGAGGTAGTGAAAAAAGTAGTTGACTTCATTCCGCATTCACAAATGGCCTGCCACACCATGACTTTCTTGCCGAACTTCTCAACGCAAATGGATTTTTCAGCCTCTGTGATTTCTGTTCTTTCACGAATAGTGTGATACTGGGGGCCTGGCAAAGACTTGTAGTCCAGTTTTACATAGGTACGTTTCGTCGTCCATTATTACACAGCTGTGTTTTTTCGATAAAATTGAGTCATATAATTTTCGGACTCGTGTCTTAACAGATGCTTTTTGTTTTTGACTTCTTTTCGGCTGTTTCTGTTTTTTTAATGTCTTTAAATTATTCCTTTTCTTTGCACGTTGTACCATCCCGATACTCGTACCAACTTTTTTCGCGACTTCTCGGACAGATAGCTCTCTATTAGATGCGATTAATTTTACTATCTTTTGGTCCAGTTTTGGATTGGACGGACCTGGTTTTTGGCCTGGCCGTTGTTGGTCCTCGAAGGTATAATCCTCCCCGTACTTACGGATAGCAGTTTGGACGGCTCCAACACTAACACCTTCCATTTGTGCGAATTTTCGGTACGTAATACCTTTAACCGAACACCATTTGTCCACAATAGATTTTCGCTTTTGCGGTGTAAGACCCCTCATTTTTTTATTGGAACAAGTTGAGCAAAAAAAGAATAAAGATATCGGTTCTATGACAAATGTCAATCAATTGTCTTGTATCAGAATATTTTTTAATTTATTTATTTATTTCAGACTCAGGGTCCATATAAATGTTAGTGCTTAGGTAGGTAATTACAATACACATACTTACAAACTAGAGGTTAGTACAAATTATACATTAAAAACAAACAAGAAAAGGAATATAGCAATGTCAATATAAAAAATAATACATAATAATAATATTTCTGCGAATGTCAATTTGTTTATATATAAAAAAATTAAACATTCTTGAACAATTACTTTTATTATTTATTATTTAATGTCAAATATTTTAGGCCTATCACCCATGTGAATGGAGTTCCAGTGCCTCACTACAGGGCAGTCGAACCTGTCCAGCACAACACTCAGAAGGCTGTTGGTACTGGCTCGCACTCTGCTCATCACAGAGGCAACACGTTTCCTCAATATTGTTTTAAAGCCATCCGTGTTAGCCTCTGCAAACATACCAGAAGCGCTGCACCAGCGAGGCAGTCCCAACAGCATCCTAAAAGCGTTATTGTACTGAACGCGTAGACTGTTGTACGTTTTTTGAGCATAGTTGGTCCATAGGCTGCATGTATAAAAAGTCTGACAGTATGCTTTAAAGAGAGTAATTTTCACATCACGTGAGCACCTAGCAAACCTGCGGACCAACATATTAGCTCTCACAGCCAGGGCCCTTCGCTCACGCTCAATGTCTAAGTCATCAGTGAGACCCTCGACGACCCAGTGACCAAGGTACTTAAATTCAGTGACTCGTTTCAAGGGAACTCCTAACAGTTTTACTGGTGGAACTGTTTTAGGCTTTTTACTCCCAGCCTTGAAAACAAGAAATTCACTTTTCTTAGTGTTGTACCTCAGTCCATGAGCCGCCGCGTACTTCTCACAGATGCTTAATAAGTTCTCAAGAGCCCTTACCGATGGGCACAGCAGCACCATGTCGTCGGCGTAACTAATATTGTTAACAAATTTTCCATCTATAGAACACCCGACGCCGGCACCGCTGAGCTCATCGAGAAGACCGTTTATGTATAGATTGAAAAGGCGAGGCGACGATAACCCCCCCTGCCTCACCCCGCATTCCAATCCATACTCCTTTGAACTATGACCAGCCCACCTAACTGTGTTGGTTTGGTTGTTATACCAAAATTGAAATAAGTTAATGATTTCTTTAGGTGTACTGGTTTCATTGCTCAGCTTTGACCAAAGAACTTCATAATCTACCAGGTCGAATGCCTTCGACAGGTCCAAGAAACACGCGTAAACAGGGGTATTTCTCTTAACATAATACTGAACGGTGTGCTTGAGTCGCAGTATTGCTGTTTCGGTGGAGAGGCCCGGTCTGAATCCGAACTGAGCTTCATTCAGTTTAATATGCTTACTTACACAGCGATCCAGCAAACCGTCCAGCACCTTCGAGATGACTGTAGCTAGCGAGATAGGTCTATAATTGTTCCTGTCGGAGGCATCCGCAGTCTTATTTTTTATAATAGGAACTACAACGGTCTTCAAGAGCTCTCGAGGAAGATATCCATGCCCCATACACAAATTAAACAGCAACGCGAGCACCCTGGGCAAGTGAACTCCAGCATACTGGAGGTGCTCGATGCTAAGGTCGTCATGTCCTGGTGACTTACCACGTTTCATGTTTTTTATCAGCGTATGAATTTGTTTTGCTGAAAATCGCGTAATGTCACCATTCACATGCGCCCCTTCAACGAGCACCCTCTCAGAAGGTCCCAGCGGCGAGTCAACCTTAAAATGTCTACTAAACAGCTCAGCAATATGTTCCGGGTTACATAAGCCGTCCACATTCGAGGCGACGCGCGACGGGCCCTCCAGTTTTTTTGTGTGTTTCCAGAAGCGCTTGAAGTCTTTTGCCCTGTGACTGGTTGCTAAAACATCCATTTTTATTTGATCCTCGTTATCCTGGCACCATTTTAACTTGGACTTAAAGCGTTTTCTGGAATCACACATTCTGTTGTAGGCTTCCCCGATCGACGGCTTACCCTGTAGCAGCCACATTTGAAAGTTTAGCCTCGCCTCCTGGTGCACCTCCCTAACATGTCGGTTCCATCCAACTACATGTTTTTTAACATAACCTTTATTTAAGCCATAACAACTGATTGCCGATTCCTTCAAAACATGAACAATTTTATTATACAAGATGTCAATTATTATCCTATGATCTAAACAATTACATAAACTATCAGCACAATGTCCTAATTCTATCGGGAAGTCAATGTGTTTTAATCTACTTGTACATATTTCATTGTATTTTTCTATTTGACTGGCACTCCTAGTGCCCCATTTTACCATACTAAAATCAGCCTTATTCACACAGTCATTCTTACCAGTAATATTACCTAAGCTACATTTTACTTCTAATGGTAAGTGATCTGACCAATACATATCATACCGCACGTTAACAAGGGTTATTGACCTCCACGCCGCTTCTGTCACCAAACAGTGATCCAACCAACGTTTACAGTTTGCATGGCTGTCACTCGTGTATGTGTGCGTGCTTGATGTTTCACCCAATTTAGTTATGTCCGCACAGCGCCATTCCCGTTCGTCACAAAAATGCATCATCTCTCTATAAAACCGTTCATTCGGATGTGCATTGAAATCCCCTAACACAATAGCCGAGTCCGTTTCACAGTTATCAATTACCGCGTTTATCTCACCTAAAACTTCTATGAATTCCGTAAGGTTTTCCGCACTATCCGTAGTCATGTACACTGAAAAAACCAAAATACTAGTGTCTTGTACCCGAGCTACGATTGCTGCCAGTCTATTACTTTGACACGGAACAAGACTAACTGACGAGAAAACACTCTTTTTCCACATTAACGCCACACCCCCAAAAGGTCTCCCGCGCAGAATGCCGGCCGCCGAGTCAACTGCTGATTTACTTGTGTACTCGAAGTTAGCATCAATAGTTCCAATATAATTGGTGTCATGTGGTAACAACCAGGTTTCCTGAAGCGCCACTATATGAGCTGTTTTGCATAGCTCTCTAATGCCCCCGGCTGACCTTGACGCCGACTTACAATTAAATGTAACAAGTTTGAAATCAGCCATTATTATTGTCTATTCCAGCCTCTAAGATTTCCTTATTTGGAAATTTCCTATCATTAAAGTTGACGAAACGACGAAAAATAATCCCCTCCGGCCACAAATTCTCGTCTAAAAACATATTTAATTTGTCCTTGGGTACAAACACTTTATAAGCCCTGTATGTTTTTTTCTGTTTCATTTTAATTTCCACTAAGTTAACCACGACATTTGTTTTGTCAAAAATGTACTCCGTAATATCATTAGCCGACGTCTCCAAGTTAACATTGTTTACAAACAATGGTATGTTTACGGGCGCCGCCATAAATTTACCGCTGCAGCCCTTGGATTGCCCCTGTTTTCCAACGAAACGATTATTAAGTCGTTTTCTTTCTATCTTCTTATATTCGTCATTATGCAAATTGTTTTTAAAATCACCACCCTGCCCAGCAACGCCCGCATACGTGATCTGATCGGTATGTTCAGAGTTCACTGCCGGGTCTGCTATACGAGGCGGAGTGACACCTTGCACTAGGCCCGCAGTGGACCTATTTAATTCTGCCTGCGTCGAGGCAATAACACCTGCTTGCGTGAATTTCGTTTCATCGTTATCGCACAAGCCGTCCGGTACAAGTACTGCAGGTTGCGCGAGCGAAATAGCCTTATGCGGCGTCGTGCGCAAGCGCGAGGGAGGCGATAAGAATTAAGAAGAATAAGAATTTTTATTAATTCACACATAGGTTAACAGTATTACACCAAATCACTTATGTGGTAACTACAAAATACATAACATAACAAATAGTAGATTGTACAACAAGTGCATAAAACGCACTCGACTTTATATCTATCCTCGCTCGCAAGCTCGCTCGGATGGATAAACGTCTCGAGTAAAATGGGTTTTATGGACGAGTTGTACACTCTACTTTTCACTTCGATTGCGAGGAAATGAAACAGCAACAATATAAAAAATAATAAATAGACGAAATACAAATTATAAGTTTATTTCATGAAGTTTTATTGTGTACTTTGGCTGTTGGTATCTTTGCCTTGGTCTTAGAATACGAACGAAACGAAATAAAATAAAGAGGTTGTTGTATGAAGTTAAAGATGTTCGTGTGGCTGTTGCAGCGATTGCCTTGGTCTTCGACGAAGATTTTACTTTATGCTCTAGAGCATAAAAAGCGACTTTATGTCGCCTACGCACGACATAAAGACGAACTTTTAGAGCATGAGAAGTGAAAAGATATTTATACACACTTTATGCGAAATTTAAAACATACGGTAACGATATAAAACAATAAACAAAAACTAAAATAAACTCATAAACAACTTCAACAAGAAACATGTCCCAGTTTAAATCTAAACTCTGTTATGCGATAAGAATGTTAATACTTTTCTACAGAACACACCAATACTGTCAGCAAATATGTCTATACCGTCGGCTTCCTGTATTATATGGTTTAGAGCTGTGCGCGCTCTGGCAGTAGGAGCGTTCGCACCGCGCCTCGTGCGCTCGCCGGTTACAGCGATCAGCCGCCGCGGGCGCCGCGCCGCCACCGCGCCGCCCGCGCCGCCCTCCGCGCCAACCGCCGGCCCACTCGCTCGCGGCACCTGCAGGCCCATGCGTTACGACTGAACTCTGCTCCGCTTGACTTAACGGACTTTCAACGCACTCAGCTGATTCCTGAGGTACCCGCACTACCTCGTTTTGCTCGATCGTACTATTATCTACGTTTAACAAACCGTAGGGGCCGCTATTTGTATCGTAATTTTCACCAATACAGAAATTACGATTTCCCCTTCTACTCATGTTCACAAAGTTCGTGTTCGCATAACCATTCACCAGTGACGCATGCTTCAGGTTGGATAGCTCCATTTTCAAATTATTTAGCTGTTCAACGGTCGCAAATTGGTTTCTTATTTCTTGTATCTCATCCTTCACTAAGATAATATCTTTTAGTAACCTGGAGGCATCTAAATGGTCAAAAGTAACTGGTGGTAGGCGACGCAACTGACGAGCCACAAAAATAGGCAGTTGTTCTGTCGGAGTGTTCTTCATAAGAGAGATAATATCCTCTAAGTCTCGTTGCACTTTGACTTCAGATTTACCTTTTCTCTTCACCTTTCTCTCTGTAGTGCGCACAGAGCCGAAAAGCAAGTTCTTTGCCATTTCCACTTCTTCTAACGAAAAGGTTGTCACACACAACCGTAAAATGCTCTCTTCACTCATCACGTCCGCTTGGTTCTGAACGAACGCAAGAACTTCATTTATAACTATGTTACAGCTACTACATTTCACTGTATTCGTCGTCATTGTTTATTTATCAACACACGCTCAGAGCGGCAACCGATCACGCGTACGTCACTTAGCGATGCGCGCGCCAGACTCGACTTTTAAATGAATAGACAACTTATTCCTGCCAGAGCTAACTTGTATTTATAACAAACGATACAGTCTTTATGTATGTGTCTGTACAAGAAAATTCTATTTCACGGGCTACAGTCCAAACGGCTTGATGGATTTTGGCATATGCGGTGCCGTTGGATTCCTCATAATAGTGGGAGTGACATTGAATGTATTCGTGTATAATTTAATTTCTTTTGTTTATTTTAATGTACTCGCTTATATGGACTTGTTCTGGATTAAATAATTTTCATTTCATTTCATAAGCTATAATATTTAAAAGAGCAAAGAAAAGGGTTTTTTGAAAAATCTTTTGATTTCATATATTGTGTGTTTGTCTAATATCTTCCACATTACAGGTGGTCTAATCCTCGGAATCCTCGGAAACATCGAAGCGTCAGGGTGTCGACCCCCGAAGACGGCAAAGTCGTACTGCATCCAAGTAGCGTGATGCATACTAGTTTCCGACCGGACAGGAGAGTACAGAGGGAGCTGTGTGAAAAGCCTGGGGCCAACTGGTTGGTCTACTGGCTGAAGCAGAAATCGTCGGATTTGTTCCTGTTTGAAGTCACCTTGGTGTACACTCTGCCGTTGTTGTTCTTTGGCGAGCTGGTTGTGAGCAAAGGTAAGCGAAAAAAGTAATGCATACTAGTTTCCGACGTGACAGGAGAGTACAGAGAGAGCTGTGTGAAAAGCCTGGGGCCAACTGGTTGGTCTATTGGCTGAAGCAGAACTCCTCAGATTTGTTCCTGTTCGAAGTTACGTTAGACTAATACTGCCCTTGTTGTTCTTTGGCGAGCTGGTTGTAAATGTCCATTAAACCTATTTTTCCATCTATTTGTCCGTGTGCCGTGTTTTTTTTTCCGTTTGGCCTGCATTGCGGCCAGCTACGGATTCGTTTCGGTATGTCCTCTCTGGGGGGCTGAAAGGCCTCTCAGAGGGTCCGCGTGCCGTGTGGTGTCGGGTTAGAATAGCACCACCCCCTTTCCTCTTGTGGGTGTCGTAAGAGTCACACGGCGATATCACATTTTGTCGATATTTTATCTCCAGATTTATGCTAAAAGTGGCACTGGAACATAAGTTCCATGTGCTCTGCCTACCCCTTTTGGGAATAAAGGCGTGAATCTATGTATGTAAACCTATTTTTGTATCGATTCGTGTATCGGAACGTTACACACAAACTTTCTGGCCACTTTTCTGTCAAAATTCTAAAATTCCTTTATTATTATTAGTTTTTTCTATCACCTTGACATTTATTTTGTCTTTGTGAGAAAGGGACAAAACACATTTTAGTTAACTGAGATCTGCTTACTTAGCAGCAGCAGCACCCTCCTTTCCTCCCCTCCCCCTACCCTCTTACTTAGAGGGTAGGAGTTTTGGCAGGGCGAATACTATGTACACTCAAGAGCAAAAGTTTCGGGTCACCCTAAATTAAATAACTGCAATAGGTTTTTTAAATATTTTTCACTAGTCTTATTTACATAACATACTAGTCTTCGTAATATCCAAATGTATTAGCAATTTCCGGGATCCTATCATAAAGATATCAAGATCCAAAAATGACGATTTTTGCGATATCTCACTCCGTTAACGTTGTTTTTTTCATGGGTTTTTACGAGTCCGATTTAAACCTGGTAACGTGTTTTTTTTACTGTTATTTCTGCAGTTTAGATGTAAAATGTAATAAAGATCATGAAAGGATTAAAAAACTGTACAACATTTGGACTATTTTAGGAAATATGACGGTATTTCATCGACCCGAAACTTTTGCTCTTGAGTGTATAAAATTCTTGCAAAAAGCTTTTCAGCCAGCTTTTATTGCAGACTGTACTTATCTTTGCACTGCCATCAATAACTCGTCAAGACGATTCTAACGAGCCTCCTTGCAGTTATGTCGATGTTTTATAGAGTTATTATGACCAAATTCGGGAGTCAGGACTATTCGCAATGTTTTGTCATCTAACAACTTACATATTTAGGTAAAAATAAAAATTCAATGCTGAAGCCCTGGAAAGTTCAAATATAAAGCTTTAACGAGAGGAGGACTAAAATTAAAAATTATGAAGTTATAACAGGGCAATTTTTTATTTATATTCTTTGAGATTAAATATCTGCGTAATTTTCAAGAAAAAGGTCCTTCTTTGTAGATGTGAATTAGGGTGATTTCTATTTGCGTCCTTACAGAAATGGCTCCTTATTAACTCCGCTAAAGTGGGACCTTTTCCTTGAGAATTACACATTTATATGTGTCTTAAAATGTATTTAATTTCAGTGGAAGACTCACCCGACGAATGCTACATGGCAGTAACAACGGTGAAGGTCCGCTGCCCCAAGGAAACAGCAGAAGTGCTCTTCAAATTGAGGTCTTTGCTGGATCAGGTCCTCACATCCATGGTGATGGAGTCGAGCGATCGGTCTACCCGAAATAGTGAATTTGATGAGTTAGTTTTCAAGTAAGTGAATGATTTGAAGAATTTATACAGGCGAAAAACTTAAGTAAGGCCATGCATGTAGTTGGAGACTGTTCGAATGGGCATTTATTTTGGTTGTGTTACAAATTTTAAATATGTAATGTCTACTCGAACAGAAACTACATCAAGGCCCCTGCCTTGCTTGAGTTTTTTACTTATACGCATTTTTCAATCTATTGCCTATTGCATTGAGCGTTTGAGATGAACGTCACCAGACCCACTCTATCGCCATTCGACGCTCTCATTTAATTCCTACTAATTTTTCATGTATGTTTTACGGTATTTTTATACAAACAGTACGTTTTGGGACGCTTTTTTACGCGGGGTTTTTTACTCACTTAGGAGGGGGAGGGGATTGTATATACAATTTTACTTCACTCTATACTCTATAACATAAATAAAAGCTCCATTATTTTTTCCAATATTTTCATATATTGCTATCTAAAGTGCTTGAATTATATTGAAACACATAGGTATAAAGGGCCCAAAGAATTCAACTGGGGCCTATTGCATAGCGACTTTCAACTTGTTTCCTTACATTAAAAAGAGACTTCCGCTTGTAATACAGTTACAAGTCGTTATGCCATGGGCCCCTGCATCTATTTGGTTTATATCGGCAGATATCAACAGCACCGCTATCACAGGACGGCCCGCGAGCTGTGTCGCGGCGACAAGACTATCCGTCTCTTTCTAAGCATTCTAATTAGAAAGAGAAGGATGGTCTATGTCGCCACGAGATAGCTCGCGCGGTCCTTTATGTGATAGACGTGCTGGTTATTTCCATTGCTACTCGTATCTGGAATAGATCATAGAGTTGTATGGTTGTACCATCAGCCAAAAAAGCGGTCTACCACTTTTGGACCTTATTTTGTATGCAATAGAGTCGAAAAGTGGTAGACCACTTTCTTGGCTGACTGTGTACCTACTACATTTACTCATAACATTAATTATTGTTTGCAATTATTCATAAAACTTTTATTTTTAGGGCTGTGATAGCGCTGATGACCGCAGAAGACGACGGAGTGGATTATTTGGACTATGATACGGATTCAGGATCTGATCGCGGGGATGAAGGCAATAGCTATAATAGACCGTATAATCGTTACGATTAGATTCACAGTCGCTATACCATTGCTTCTCATCAATAAATATGTTGTGTGTAAAAAAATATTTTTATTTTACCCCTTGACAAGTGCAATTTTACAACTAGCAACCCCAAATTGATGTATGTCAGTTTGACAGTTCATATCGTAAACAAAAGATAAGAAATAATCAAGTCAAGAGTGAAGAGGTTAGAATTAGATAAAAACTATTTTTAGGTAGTCATAAATACTGTAAGCAATTGTTTACAGTGCCTACTAACCAATCTAATAATGTTTGCCATAATAGAGGTAAGAAACCTATCAACTTATAAACCCATGAAATGTTTTATTAAACTTGTTATTAGATAAGTAATTTACTAACATTCTTCGTATGTTTACTCTTTAGAGGAATATTCTTACGCCTTGCCGGCTTTTTCACCGGAGGGTCCACAGTCAATATCTTATAACATGTGAAGCAAATGGAACTAGAGAAATAACACTGAACCATGAAAAAACAAAGTAAGTAACAATCAGTGGCGGCGCGTGAGAATTGTCACTGGACAACCCGGAGCATAAAAAAGGGCTGTTTTTTGATGCATTACGGGTTTGTTAATACATATCAAGAAATTTTAGGTAAACCGGTGGGAATCGGCTTGTTTGGGCGCTCCGCCACTGGTAACAATTCAAGATTTATATAAAATATACACAAGACTCTTTTTATTTTTTTCTTTGTTATCTTTTCCATTGAGTTTTGTTCTATATTCTTCAGTTTCTCGGGAGATTAGAAGTCCCTGGACTAACTTTTTTTAATTGTTTTTTTTCTGTTCAGAAATTCTTTATCTTTGGATATGATGGACCAAATCACAGAAGCAATCAATTCTAATAAGGATGATGCCTCACTGCGAGTTATAGTTTTGTCTGCTAAAGGCAATGTATTCTCTGCTGGACATAATTTAAAGGAATTAGTAAGTTGAATTATTCAACTTGAGTAAATATTTATTTTGTTTTGGAATTACTTTTTTGTGTTTATTTTTTGGTGTATTTTTAGCAATCAAGCACTGGTATTGATCAGCACAAATTAGTGTTCCAAAAAGCAACTGAGTTAATGAAGTCAATTATTCAAAGCCCTGTTCCAGTTATAGCTAAGGTATGCAGTAAACAAACCAAATATGGTATCATACATTAACATGTTTATCAGTTTAATGGATTATATAATCAAGCAAATACTTATAAGTTCTCTGTGTATCTCAAAGAGTTTATAATTAGATCACCTGTTTTTTTAATAGGTAAATGGTTTTGCGGCTGCAGCTGGTTGCCAGTTGGTTGCGACCTGCGATATGTTGGTGTGTTCAGACTCTAGCAAGTTCTCCACTCCTGGGTATGATTTAATGTACTTATGTGAAAACCGCAAACCAGGAAAAAGAACTTTATTTATCTTAAGACCTTAACGCAATGCAATAAGGTAGGTCCACAATAGAATAAGGTCTACAATTGCAGCTGGTTGCCAGTTGGTTGCGAGTTTGCGACCTGCGATATGTTGGTGTGTTCAGACTCTAGCAAGTTCTCCACTCCTGGGTATGATTTAATGTACCTATCTGAAAACCACAAATCAGGAAAAAAAACTTTATTTATCTTAAGACCTTATCGCAATGCATTAAGGTAGGTCCACAACAGAATAAGGTCTACAACTGCACCTGGTTGCCAGTTGGTTGCGACGTGCGATATGTTAGTGTGCTCAGACTAGCAAGTTCTCCACTCCTGGGTATGATGTAATGTACCTATCTGAAAACCGCAAACCAGGAAATAAAACCTTATTTATCTTAGACCTTATCGCAATGCAATAAGGTAGGTCCACAATAGAATAAGATCAACAATAATTTACTTTAAAAACAAAGTTTAAACCGACTTCAATTCAGTACTTCGCCAAGCCACATGATACATTAAAATTTCCTTTCCATTTACCACATGAACTGCTTTCCGAGAGCAAATGCGTTGATTATTACAGAAAAGACCCAAGTCGCTATTTCGATACCTGTAGACTCAAAGGGCGTAACAGCCTGTTGTTTTAATGGGATATGTGAGCTGATAATATTTGAGGAGTTCCGTCGATTCCTCAAGGATCTCAGAATTAACACTTCATTAGTTGCTACTTCAACGGAATCATTTTAGAATCTTTGACGTACTTTACATCTTTGAGGAGTTCCGTAAGTCATCTGTGGTCTTCATCATCAGTTCCACTTCACCAAATTTCCGAGAGTAAATACACGAGTTATAATAGAAAATACCGAAATCACCACTACACCCGTGCCTATAAAATTTGAGGGTTGCCCTCAATTTCCCTGGGATCCCATCATCAGATCTTGACTTGGTGACAATGGGACCACTACAGGAGTATACTCTTTAAAAAAAAAATTTGGAAATCGGCCCACAATTGACGGAGAAATCGGCGATCATACATTACATCTTTGAGGAGTTCCATAAGTCATATGTGGTCTTCATTACTCTTCATCATCAGTTCCACTTAACCAAAATTGTGATTTCCGAGGGTAAATACACAAGTAATAATAGAAAATACTGAAATCACTACACGCGTGCCTATAAAATTTGAGGGTTGCCCTCAATTTCCCTGGGATCCCATCATCAGATCCTGACTTGGTGACAATGGGACCACCTCGGGAGTATACTCTTTCGAATAAAAAATAATAATATTGCTACCTACCTATATCCTATTTATAACCTTTCAGTGCTAACTTTGGAATATTCTGCTCAACCCCAGGAATAGCTGTTGGTAGATGTGTACCAAAGTCTAGAGCTATGTATATGCTTTTAACAGGTATGTTTATTTGTATTTCTTAGTAGAAATCGTTTGCAATAATTTAAACTTCTTGCCACTTTGATTTCTAAACTTTGTGGATTCCACCAATAGGCATTGCATATCCATGAGTGGTTGATCCATGTCCACCTATTATATCCTCAAATCTCCCCGAATATTATATGCTTGTTAACGAGGAAAATAAATGAGATCATATGGAATATTTCAGGTTTACCTTTATCAGCCCAAGAAGCTTACGACAGTGGGCTTGTCACCAAAGTAGTTCCAGCAAACCAACTAGATGAGGAAGTCAATAAAATCGTCGACAGCATTAAACACAAGAGCAGAGGCGTCATTGCCCTTGGAAAAGAGTTCTACTATAAACAAATCGATATGAAATTGCTGGATGCATATGGTTTAGGAGAACAGAAAATGGTGGAGAATATTAACATGGACGATGGACAGGAAGGGATAAAGAGCTTTATTGAGAAACGTAAAGCAAATTGGCATCACAAGTGACTCGTTGATTCTGACACTGGTCTGGCCTCGTAAACTGGCGCGGCGACGTCTACGTGTGCTATTTGTATGCAAGTTTTATAGCATGGCGAGGGATAAGTTCAATCTATGTGTGAAACAACGCAATGTGGTTAAATTTGCATGCTAGTCTTGTAGTACGTGTGTGAATGGCGGTGTGAGTGGAGGATTCTAATATAAATTGCGATGTACAAAAGCGGTTCTGTACTAGCTTGTGCGTTTACATACAGTAAGTCCCTACTAGACGAGGACTAAGGCACACGAATTTTCAATAATTCAGCTAGACAGAACAGAAAAAATCATGTTATTAGGTATATGGGGAACAAGGTACCTATATTTTTATATTAAATCGTTAAGAGTCAATCATGTTTTTATTTATGTTTAAGTACCTACTGTTTTATTTAAATAAATCACGTCTAAACTATACCTATCTTATCAGTAGTATTCAGTTGCTTTCGTTTTATACAGGGTGGAAGTTGACGTAAGACCTTCCCGGAAATATTGAATCGTTTAAGTGATATACATTAGATTTGTAATGGTTAGAATCATGAATTAAGTAAAAAAATATTAAACTAAATTTACTACTTTTTCACTGTGGTGATGACCCTATTGGCGGTGAGAAAGTTAAGCTAATTACCGAGCGTTGACGTAATCGCACTGTTGTTTGAATGACGCATAAATGTCAAATAAATCAAATAAATTAAATGCCAAAATATTATAACACTGTCTATCAAATATCTATTTTGACTTCTTCATAACAATGACTCATCTTCTTGGTTTCTAACCACGCAAAGAGGTTCGTTAGTTATCAAAAATGTTTTCTATATTTAGGTAATGTTTCGCATGTACGTTTTTAATCAAACAAAAAACAATGACAACCTATTGCATGAAAAATATGCCTGCTCAACCAGGTCACAGTTTAAATTTACTCAAGTATGGTTTTGTGAAACGAGCTAAAACCTTTTTATTAGTCCCTGTCCTTTGTTTTATTAGTACGAGGAAAGGAAAGAGGTTACGATATCATCGTTGACCTTCCTTTGAGTGGTTGTCAATGTCAGCATTTGAACTATTTGTTGTGGTTAGTTTTATTCATTCAAGGAATTAAAATTTACCTTATCCAACAATCAAACAAGTGGAGCCACAATGAGAGTCGCCTCCGCAAATTCTGCAATATTTCTTACCGCGTTGCAAGAACTAAGAATAGATAAACGGCAACAAATTAACATAACATCATTTCGTGTAAGATTGTTTACGTGTAAGTTCATTGACCTAGTCACCTGGTTAGGGTTGGCACAAGTAGTTTTTTGAGTAAATGTTTAAAAGGCTATAAGTTGAAAACGGCTAAACATATTTACATAGTTTGTATGGAGGAAATATAGTGCTAAGGCTAAACTACCTCCCATTTCCACAAAAGGCCCTCGTCGACTTCCACCCTGTATAATGTTCATCTCAATATTTTGTCAATTCACCACAGAGCCAATCTAAACCTTCATGGAGTCCACTGCCTTCTGTAGCACACGAAGGTTGCAAATGTACCTAAAAAACCAATATCTATTAGTTCTATTTCTATATATTTTTACCATGTTAAAACACGAATGTATGAGTTACTTGAAGCCATGGCAGTCAAATACATACTAATACCTGCCCAAAATTATGCGCATTTTAGAAATTTAGGGGTATGTTTTATTTGTTTAGTCATGTTTAAGTTAAGTTACCTAGAATAAAAACTGCCATTTATTAAAGTTTTAAGAGTCCGCAGTAAGCTCGATTCTCCATACAAAAGTAGTTACGCTCTCATTTTAAAACGACTAGCTAGTTTGCTCGGAAACTTTGTACTTAGAATAAGTTAAGTACCATCCAGGTCTGTAATTAATTTATGTAGCTTCAGATACCATAGTAAAAAATAAGAAACCGGCCAAGTGCGAGTCGGACTCGCGTACGAAGGGTTCCGTACCATTATCAATAAAAATATTCATTTTATTTTGTTTTTAGTATTTGTTGTTATAGAGGCAACAGAAATACATAATCTTTGAAAATTTTAGCTGGAACTATCACGGTATCAGTGAGATACAGCCTGGTGACAGACAGACGGACGGACGGACGGACAGCGAAGTCTTAGTAATAGGGTCCCGTTTTACTCTTTGAGTACGGAACCCTAAAAAATACATCAACATTTTGTATACAAAACTTGTTTTTGCTGTATTTCGTTTGTTTTATAAACTGGAGCCATATAAACTAATTACAGACCTAGATATAGATCATGTCATTGTATATGCAAAGTTTCGTTACAATCCAACACGTATAGTTTTAAAATGAGAACGAAACTCCGTTTGTATGGGAAGGTGAAATGCAGCCGAGCTTACTGCGGACTCAACTTAGTATTGTAGATATCTTTAAGATATTCGAACATCCATACTAATATTATAAATGAGAAAGCCTGTCTGTTGACTCTTCACGCTTAAACCGCTAAACCGATTCAGATGAAATTTAGTTTGAGTCCCGGAAATCAGTCCATATATAAGGGGGTGAAAGTTTGTATGAAGCTACGATATAAAAGAGTTCCGCGCGGATGGAGTCGCGGGCAGAATCTAGTATCCTAATATAGGTACCTAGCACCTATTTATACTATACTATGGACATGGTCTGAAATAAAAAATTTTGAATTTGAATTTGAATTAAGTGAACCTACAAGATATCTACAAGGAAGTATTAAATAAAATACCTACTCTTAAATACTGTTTTACGCCTGATAACCTATGAACTGAATTTTTATCTTGAAGTAAATACTGTGCCCAGTTGTACATATTGTCTTGACGGCTATCTATATACCTACTGGATATCTTGAGGGACGAATATGCCTTGGCCAAGACAACGCCTGAGGATGAGATGAGTCGCCTACCTACATACGAGAAGCTTGTTAGTTGGTAACATTGATCATAAGCGCGAGAAAGAAACCTGTGAATCACTGTTACACTATAGGGATATCCGTTGCTATTTCATCATGTTCCAAGTGTTCCAACGTGGATCGTGCCAACTTTGCGCTGGTTGAATCACAGAAAATATAGTGTCGTCATTCTTATTGCAATATAGTTTCGTCATTGAAAGTCGACGTGTCGATTAATTATATTGCTTCTGACTCACCCTGTGAGTTTTCCAATCATCCAATTTATATTGCTTAGTCAACTCTTTCGTGCTCATTGCGTTTGGTTGGTCTTGTTTATTAGCATAGATTAAAAACGGGGCGTTTTTGAATTCTTCTGTCTGTAACTGGAATTGTAATCAGTATGATTATTCAGTATGTAAACCAACGAAGCCTTAGCAATTGTAATAGGTATACTACTAAACAAATAACATCCGGTTCGAAGGACCATCGTCAAGTGTCCCTTTTTGCGACGTATCATAAGAAAGTTGCCTTTTATAAGTGGTTGGTAATTTCTCTTATTTAGGTACGAGACAAGCTTTTATTTGCTGACTGTACTTCTCTTTGCAATCATCATCGAAATGAGGCTGATGAGATTGACTCAGGGTTACCTACTGTCATACCTACACCTTTCCTGTCCCATCATCAGACATTGTCATTGTCACGCAACTATAAGTCCTTCTCACCTTAGCGTCATCAATCATGGTTGCAAATAAGGGACCTTGGGGTCTAATGCAATTTTAATTTATGCAAAAATACATCTCAATCAAACACTGGAAAGTTTAACTAAGTAGGTTTACCGTAGTAGATAGGTGCATTTTATAAGACACTGCAAGGAAGGGTGAAACTAAATAAAAGCTTGGTAAAATTGGAACGTACCAAGTTTCTCAGTTCATATTCAGATTGTTCTATATGCTCACAATCCGTTGAGTCTATAACAAATATGATTCCTTTGGTCCCAGCATAGCAATGACGCAATAGTGGCGCCATCCTCCCTCCACGCCGCGTATCCCACAGGGATAAATTAACATTATTGTGCTTCAATGGTTCCACGTTAAAACCAATAGTTGTTATAGTGTTTACGGTTTCACCAGTCACTATTTTGTATAAGAGAGTTGTTTTTCCGACGCCGTTCACACCAACTGAAATGATACGCAATACATTAGGGCAGAGACTTGGTGAAGTCTTCTTAAGGCGACGTGAGCTCCGAAAACGAGTTTAAAAAAAATCGTAGCTCTTGTTTGGATTATAATACGGCTGCCTTAAATTTAATTAGCAATCTTGAGGCCTTTCTCGAGGGAAATGAGCTATTCGAATCCTGAGTTTTTGACTTTCGCTCTATAGAAAAAAATCACGAACATAGGTCTAAAATACACTTTAAAAAATCGTAACAAATTATGCACAACAGCTAAACATATTACAATTGGTTCTAAAAATCAGCAATGTCATGTTTGAGGGAAATCAGCTATTACTTTTTTATTTATTAAAACGCACAAAGAAATTAAATTAAAAAACATGATATCCGCGCTTCCAAACACGCACTTCCATCTCGCTCACGCTTATGCTCAGTCAGAGGGAGAGAATACCACGAACCTACGTCCCCTTAAATACAAGTAGGTACAATCACCGGCATAAATATATGATGGAACAAAGGCCGCAAAAATATCTGATGACAACTCTATTCCTACTTATAGAGCCGTAAGAGCGTGTCAGATATTTTTACGGCCTTTGATTCATCATATATTTATGCCGGTGACTAAGGCAAACCCAGTATCAGCCTAGCTAGCACACTAGGTTTTATGTCGGCGAAAATGTACTGAAACGTCACGTAAAACCCGACATAAAGCCTAGTGTGCTAGCCCCCCTGTTGGAGCGATAAATTAACATAGCAGACAAGAATACTTACGAATCATTATGCGCATTGGTTTATTATTGCCGTACCCGAAAACACTTGAAACTAACCCCATCGCACATTATAATGATTTCAAAAACATACTCGTTACTAATTATGACGAATTTTCATCATAGAGCAACTTTGGTGTCGTCTGTCTCTAGCAATCGATGTAAAGTGATTGATGATATAAGACCCCGAAATCAATGATAACGCGAATACATTATAACATTCGTATCGTTCGATGTCTGTTAGGTAGGTAGGTACGTGTTGTGTTTAAGTACGAGATCCGACTTCAGAACGCACAACTTCATCAGTAATCGGCCAAGGCCGCTTTGTTGTTTGGTGTAATCTATTGGTTTACAGGTCTCTCAGAATGAAAGCCATAAACAAAATGAATATAACACAGTATTAACAAATTGAAAAGCAGACGCAACAACCCTGCTATTCTGTACCTACCTAACTTGCTCACCTGAACGCTCACCCACAAATATAATATCTTGACGCCGTGATTCGTAGTAACTATGCGTATGTACTTAGGTATTTAGAGGTCTAGTTTTGATAGACGTGACGAGTGAGGTGAGACGCATGACTGCGTAAAGAATAGCCCTGGTCGGAACAACGTGTTCAGAGGACCTACCGCGAAAGGCATTCGAAGTTCTCCGTCTCTGTCAGACTTGCGAGTTCGTACGTAAGGGCGACAGAGAGGGAAAACTTCGAATGCCGTTGGCGGTAGGCCCTCAGATGGAGGCGTCGTTGTTTTTCGATCTGGGGTAAGTACGTATATGCAAATGACAAAGCTATATGTGAGAAATTGCAGCTTTAAAATTAGACGGGTCAATTATCCCTTCGTTATAGTCGAAATGTATAGGCATAGGCACATTAGGCACAGGATATTAATAAAACAGCATTCCAACAATATTATGTAGGTTCCTTAAGATTTTGTTAACGTATCGAAATAAAGGCACCTATTCGGTCTGTTAGCATAGTGTTGCGTTTCCTTCCAGCAGTAGGCTTTTGGACTATTTTTCGTGATATTCACCTAACTACGGGTGATGCTTAGATATAGAGTGAGTCATACATAATTTCCTGATTGAGTCAGTTAGCAAGGAGGAAAATTGATTTCTACCTACTACTAGGTGGGTAATAGTGCCACGAAACCCTGCTACGAATACCTACAAGTACTTATGTACGATTCTGACGGCCGGAGCGCGCCCAAGCGCATTTTCCAAGTTGCCAAAGAAATTTGAAACTTGAGTACAGACGTTACATTTCATATTTGAATGGATTTGCTGCCGGCCGGCTCCTCGCGGACGTGGCCGGCTGTGGTAGGCCGCATCTGACGGGCTCCGTCTGGCTTCTACCTACCACACTCCGCATCCGTTGCGATGCGGCCCCACGCGACCCGAGCTATAACCACAAACGTCGAATCTCGAACTTCGTATATCTCCGTCTCTATCGCACTTGTAGTTTATGGTACTCGAGCGACAGAGACGGAGATATACGAAGTTCGAGATTCGAAGTTCGTGGTAGCGCCGCCGGCGCGGCTCGTTCGGTGGGAATCGTAGGTTACATTACTTACATTATATCGCGGGTCGTAATAAAAATAATGAACCAACCTGCTTTATACTTAGTCCCTGGGCGACCGAACTCTGCTCGGGTGAAAATAGAGAAAATACGGTGAAAACGAATTTTCCCAGACATGAGACCTAGCTAGATCGGTTTCTCACCCCCGTACCTATACGTATATTCCAAATTTCATCGAAATCGTTTTCGAGAGCGTGATTGCAAATATACAAATATTGCTCGTTTAATAGTATAGGATAATAGGAACACTATTGTACACTTTTGCCGCCCTGTGGCGTGTGCCCGATCTTGCAATTTGGAATTTCGTAAATGTACTAGATAATTTATTTCTGTTTCTGAGGTTATGGGAGGTTGTGTCTTGTTTTCCTGTGTCTTACTTACTTACTTAGCTCTGAAATTCTCTGATATTTAGTACATTTTTGTTTTTCAACATGTTTTCAACGGACAACAGCAGAGGTTCTCAATTCATCTTAAAAATTTAGGTATTTTTTGTTTGTTTGTTCGTTGAGTAACAGGATGACAAAGTTCATATTATAGGTACATTACACTACTAGGTACTTGATCTTGCGTATCTCGTTTACATCAGCTGTCGAATAAAAAAAACCGCATTCAAATAGGGCCATTCGTTTAGGAGCTACGATGCGACAGACAGACACACACACACACACACACAGCCACGTCAAACTTATAACACCCCTCTTTTTGCGTCGGGGGTTAATAAGGGTCACTGAGCTAAGCTGCAGCCGGACATGGCGAAACTATAAGGGCCGAATCAGATTTCAGACCGGACCGCGGCGCAGTGATATTCAAAAGACCAGTATCGCTTGAAAGTCGCGCGGCGCCGCGCGGTCGCCCGCGGCACCGGCGGGCAGCCGCGCGACCTTTTCAAGCGATACTTGTCTTTAAGTATGTAAAACACACACCGAACGCGGGCCCGCGAGCTCGCGTTCGGTGTGTGTTTGAAGTTTATTTTCAATGTTTTACAACTTGCGCGGGCCCGCGCACGCGACCGGTGTGTGGAGGCCTTTAAAGGCAGCGACGGGAGGCGGCGCGCGGCCGGCCGGCGGTGGCGACGCGAGCCTGCTGCCGCCATTCCGGTCTGAATATGCCCAAAGAGTTCCTTGTTGACTACGGTACCCAAAATGTATGTAGGTGAAGTGGGTCTCCCTTGATATACCTAACAACTTTAGCCCTAATGTTTCACTAGACCTAATGCATTTTCCTTCGAAACAGTGAACTTTTCGGGTTTTCTTTGAATATCATCAAATAGATGTCATTAGGTTAGGTTTGTTTTGCAATAATCCTAAAAAGTTTACTATATAAGAAAAATATGCATTATGTCTAGTGAAACATTAGGGCTAAAGTTGTAGGTCTAACAAGGGGGAACCATATATGTGATACTGTACCTACTGTGTGTATAAACACGATGCAGAATTGTAACTTAACCTTGAAAGAGGGCATTAAGTGCCATTGTATGTTAGATATTTAAGTGCTTTTGTATTTATTATTCATCGATGTATAGAAAATCGCGTCCGGATTCCAGTAGCCCGTTTCACGAAGGTACAAGTCTAACCAGACAACACGGAGGCACTTGGCCTAGAAGAAGATTCTAACCGAAATGGGTTACTTCCCTGGATGGTAAGTTTGGCCTAAAATTGGTCCGACAGTTCTTCTTATTAAGAGGTGTCATAGGGTAAATCGCCAGTAACTGACCACCGTTCAATAACTGGCCACCTCATACTAAAAATGAACTCTATTCACCTGTAATAGAATTCAGTTTAGTATGCCGTGGCCAGTTATTGAAGGGTGGCCAGCAATCAAAACCTTATACTAAAATGAATTATATTATAGGTGAATAGAGTTCATTTTTAGGGTTCCGTACTCAAAGAGTAAAACCGGACCCTATTACTAAGACTCCGCTGTCAGACAGTTGAAATTTTCACAGATGATGTATATCGGTTGCCGCTATAACAAATACTAAAAAGCGGCCAAGTGCGAGTCGGACTCGCACATGAAGGGTTTCGTAAAATAAATTGCGGTTTACGATTTATGAGTTATGATTATGACGTATTAAAAAAAACTACTTACTAGATCTCGTTCAAACCAATTTTCGGTGGAAGTTTACATGGTAATGTACATCATATATTTTTTTTAGTTTTACCATTCTTTTATTTTAGAAGTTACAGGGGGGGGGGGGGGGGGGGGGGGGAGGACACATTTTACCACTTTGGAAGTGTCTCTCGCGCAAACTATTCAGTTTAGAAAAAAACTATATTAGAAACTTTAATACCATTTTTAAAGACCTATCCATAGATACCCCACACGTATAAGTTTGATAAAAAATGTTTTTTTGAGTTATAGTTCTGTTTATGGGGACCCCTAAAACTTAATGTTTGTTTTTCGATTTTTGAGTGAAAATCTTAATGCGGTTCACAGAATACATCTACTTACCAAGTTTCACCAGTATAGCTCATTAGTTTCGGAAAAAAGTGGCTGTGACATACGGACGGACAGATGTCATGACGAATCTATAAGGGTTCCGTTTTTTGCCATTTGGCTACGGAACCTTAAAAACAGAATAAATAAATATTTTTTTACACATATTTTTCTTTTACAATCTTACACAAATCGGCTTAGTTCCAAACTAAGCAAAGCTTGTACTATGGATACTAGACGACGATTAACACATACACACATTAAACCTGAAAACTTAAATACATAGAAAACATCCATGACTCAGGAACAAATATTTGTGCTCATCACTCAAATAAGTAAATGCCCTTACCGGGATTCGAACCCGGGACCTCCGGATTCGTAGGCAGGGTCACTGCCAACTAGGCTACAGGGGCTCCCATAGGTACAACAAACGTTATTGTTTGCCGTTTTTATAGATAACGGTACGGAACCCTTCGTGCGCGAGTCCGACTCGCACTTGGACGTTTTTTTTTTGGATGAGGTGGCCAGTTATTGAAAGGTGGTCAGTTACTGGCGATTTACCCTATACCTACCTAAGCGCCTACCGCGAAACGATAACGAAGGCGCGAAGTTCGTTCGCGTATCTCCCTCTTTTTACAAGCTTTATATTAACTTGACCTGTTCGTATGTATGTAAATATAGTATGTAAGTATATAAATATTCATTTTTCAGTCACTTGCCGCGATTAAATTGAGCTGAAAGAAGGTGTACTTAACCGACATAACCCCGTTGAGTTTGGGCTCGTTAGAATCGTCTCAATGAGTAGTTGATGATGGTATACAGAAAAGTACAGTCGACAATAAAAGCTTGTACCAAAAATGAAATTTTTAACAAGAACTTATTCACTCTCGAATTAGCAAGTGGGATGCAGAGGGTGATACAACAAACCTCGATTTCAATTCGCGGTTGCCGCTCTGAATGGTGCGAGGGATGAAGGAGAAACATTAAGTTTGCCAGTAGGTTTATTAGATTAGCCTTTAAATTACCTATAAAAGCGTTATAATACAAAAAAAAAACTTAGCTCTGCTAATTTTGTGAACATATTTATTCTCAGTCTCTCATTGACCAGACCGCATTAAGCCAAATTGTGCTGGTCACATTTCATATACACAATACACATATTGCCCGTATTATTGGGCTATAGATAACAATAAAAAAAATACTGCTGATTATTATCACCATAATTTAACAAAACTTACATACCCTTAGTAAAATAAAGGAGCTTTATGTAACTTTAAATAATTACATAAATTTAATAATATGGTGTTTAATAGAAGCAGAGAATGTTTGTGCTTCATGGTTTTTGTGGCTTCGAATTTTAGTGGATATAGTTAACAACATTTTTGATTTATTTTTGACTCACAAAACAAAGTATTTTACGTCATACCTGGCCATAAAGTAGGAATTACCGCACGCTATGCGTGCGGAAAACCCCACTTCCTGGCCAGATAGAGACGTAAAATGTTGTACTTACCACGGGCGGTAATAAAGAAAGCCTCAGAGCGCATATTTATCGCCCTTGCCTTCGGCTCGGGCGTCAAATACCTGCGATCTGAGACATTCTTTGTTTAACCGCCCTAGGTAAGTAATGTACTATTATTGTACCAAGAGTATGTGTAAAGCGCGAATTACACATGCAAGGTTCATTACATTGCGGGTTACCAAGGTACTTATACTGAGTTGGATCAGTCAAACCCTGCAGTGTATGTAAACATGCATGTATAATTCGCGCTTAACATTCAGATCAAGTTTTAGATCTTAAGACCTATTTTTCCAGCTTTGCGATTTCATTGCACAGCCAATCAAAACCTTCGTTTACGCCTGTTCCTTGCTTTGCAACAGCGGATAGTACATGTATCTGAAAAATAAATCAAAGTGAGTAAGGCTGGCAAATTGTGTTGTTCTGTCATGAAGATACGGCAAGAGTAGATTAAATAATGGTGAAGAATAAAGATGGAATCACATGACTATGAAAGTCAAGTCATTTTTAGGGTTCCGTAGCCAAATGGCAAAAAACGGAACCCGTATAGATTCCTCATGTCTGTCCGTCCGTATGTCAGTCACTTTTTTCCGAAACTAAATGAGCTATACTGTTGAAACTTGGTAAGTAGATGTATTCTGTGAACCGCATTAAGATTTTCACACAAAAATCGAAAAAAAAACATTTAAGGGGTTCCCCCATACACAGCACTGAAACTGAAAAATATTTTTTTCATCAAACCCGTGTGGGGTCTATGGATAGTTTGCGCGAGAGACACTTCCAAAGTGGTAAAATGTGTGTCCCCCCCCCTGTAACTTCTAAAATAAGAGAATGATAAAACTAAAAAAAATAAATGATGTACATTACCATGCAAACTTTCACCGAAAATTGGTTTGAACGAGATCTAGTAAGTAGTTTTTTTTTTAATACGTCAAATCCTAAACCGTAATTTATTTAACGGAACCCTTCATGTGCGAGTCCGACTCGCACTTGGCCGTTTTTTTTTTAAATTACTTATTCGTGTATAAAAGTTGTTGATAAGGTTTATTCTGTAATGTTTACGTGATATAGGGGAGAGTAGGGTACAATGGGGCACATTTCTTATAAAGTGGCATAATGTTTCTATTTTCAACGTACTTTCCGGTTATTCCACTGGTCCAACTTCAATGCTTTCTTCAGTTCATCTACGCTCATAGCGTCAGGCATATCTTGCTTGTTTACCAGCAACAAGAATGGGCAATGCTCAATTTCTTTGTCATTCAGCTGAAAATAAACACAGTGTTATTAAACCCTGTACACACACACAACCAGATCATATCCAAATAATTTTAAATAACAGAGTAATATTAGCTCAGTGGAGAAATACAAAAATAAAATTACCAATCTGTTCAGCTCAAACTCTACAGTCTCCAGCCTATCTTTATCAGTTGAATCAATCACAAAGATAATTCCCTTGGTGTACTGGAAGTATTGATTCCACAGTGCTGATATTTTATCACCACCGCCAATATCCCACACTTCATAACTTTTGTTGTTACGTTCCACTGTTTCCAGGTTAAATCCAACGGTGTGAGTACTGTCCACATTTTTGCTATCTTTCAGCCAGTATAGCACAGTTGTTTTGCCCACGCCAGCATTGAGACCCACTGTAAACATGAAATTTACAAAAATAAAATACATACAGCAGGCAGGATGTCTAGGTCGAGGTGTAGCAAAGGGTACGCAGGACTTTTCGATGGTGGGATACATGTAGGAGTATTATACATATTTTAGGAATACATTTTTTTTTAATATTCGGAAAACTATAAATTCAAAAAAAAGTCGGTTCTGGCGCTTCGACGGCCGCGCACGCTCGCTTCGCTCGCGCGCTGTAGGGTCGCAGTCTCGCGGTTCAACCTAACACTCCTCCTCGCTTCGCTCGTCGTCGTACCTACACCGTCCTGCCTTAGAGTTAAGAGTAGAATAGGTTTCGCGTGGCTTCAGCAGTTTCGATGATACGGGTATTATAATGATTCAGTATTAGACACTTTTAAATTTTGCGGTCCAATATCTCGGCCATTTTTTATTTAAGAGATTTTTTTTTCATATAAAGTATGCTTATTTTGGCGTAGTCTAAACGATAGAAATATATAAAATATGTGTCATAATGATGACCCACCGATGAAATTTTTTTAAGTCCTGCGTACCCTTTGCTACACCCCAACCAATGTCTCATCTCACAAACTCTTTTGAAAATAGACTTGTGTACAGATCTTTCTGAGCTTATCATGCCTGGGAATATTATAATCTACAACTGATTGTACACATGCTTTACCAGGATGGGGAATAATCACTTAAGTGCTAACCTAACCCCAATAGTTATATTTAAACACACATTGTCTTTTGTATTACCACCATCCTCAATGCAGTTTCAATACTTTCTTCCGTCCTTTATTTATTTACTCAAAATCTAAAAATAGACATTGTCTCAGCGCCCTCAGCGGGGTTTTCCATAAACAAGCATGTGACGTGTTCAAATGGGAGACTCAATACTATGTTGTAAAATCAATTTGGTTTGAGATTAAAAAGGTAAAGAGTAATTTCTACTTACAGATTAAAATCCGAACGGGTGTTTTGCCAAAAATCTTTGCAAAGAGATTAGAAAAGAAATTAGCCATTTTGCAAGGTACTGCTCTTGAAGCGTTCGACACAGAGCACTACGTAACGTATTTGAAACTGACTCAACTCTGCTACCCACTGCAAATAAACTTGTTTTCCTTTGTTATAGATACGGTGTATGATCAAGTATGATGCACTCTGACTCATTCAATTCTTGCCTCCTGCTTGCTCAATGCACTCGTAGTGCCATCACAAATAATCACAATACAAACAAACAAACAATGGCATAACAGGATACATTCACAAACTGCAATTTTTTCATACTATACCTACGTAAAATAAAACTTTATTCCCATTTTTATGACGTGATCATAAAATAGCGAAACCATAATAAAATTGATCATTTCTCATTCGGATATTGCTAAGAGTAATTCAGACACCTCCGTAAATTATGTGTTATTGTATTGGTTTTGAACGTAGCCTCATTAAAATGACGTGACGATAAGGGTGCATTTCCACGGAGGTAAAATCAAGATGCGTTTTGCACTGCACCCGTTCATGAATGGAAATCAGCATTATGGTCGCTCGACGCTTGGCGATGTTTGCCCAAATATTCGTGTTGCATCTTTTTCCTTCTTACGGCAAATGAAAGAGATGCACCGACGCAACGCGAACACGCAACCCCAGCGCGGGCCAGGAAGGAACACACACGGGCAGCCGGACATGGCGAAATTATAAGGGCTTATTCCGATTTCAGACCGAAACCGCGGCGCAGTGAGCAGTGTGAGCACTTTCAGTGTGAAATAATTTTAAACTTCATCTACATATTCAAAAGACCAGTATCGCTTGAAAGTCGCGCGGCGCCGCGCGGTCGCCCGCGGCACCGGCGGGCAGCCGCGCGACCTTTTCAAGCGATACTGGTCTTTAAGTATATAAATAAAAGGCAGCCTAGAAGAAGATTCTTACCGAAATGGGTTACTTCCCTGGATGGTAAGTTTGGCATAAAATTGGTCCGACAGTTCTTCTGATTAAGAGGTGTATAGGGTAAATCGCCAGTAACTGACCACCGTTCAATAACTGGCCACCTCTCACTAAAAATGAACTCTATTCACATATAATAGAATTCAGTTTAGTATCCCGTGGCCAGTTATTGAAGGGTGGCCAGTAATTAAAACCTTATACTTATAAATTAATTCTATTATAGTTGAATAGAGATCATTTTCAGGGTTCCGTACTCAAAGAGTCCCGCCCTATTACTAAGACTCCGCTGTCCGTCCGTCCGTCCGTCTGACCATCCGTCCGTCCGTCCGTCTGACCATCCGTCCGTCCGTCTGTCTGTCACCAGGCTGTATCTCACTGATACCGCGATAGTTCCAGCAGAAATTTTCACACATGATATATTTCTGTTGCCGCTATAACAACAAAAACTAAACACAAATACACAGAATATAATAGTTTTTTTATAGATAATGGTACGGAACCCTTCGTGCGCGAGTCCAACTCGCACTTGGCCGGTTTTTTTTAGTATGAGGTGGCCAGTTATTGATCGGTGGTCAGTTACTGGCGATTTACCCTATACCGTACCTACCTAAGCGGCTACCGCGAAACGGTAACGAAGTTCGTTCGCATATCTCCCTCATTTTACAAGCTTTATATTAACTTGACCTGTTCGTATGTATGTAAATATAGTATGTAAGTATATAAATATGAAAGTTGTCCGTCAAAATTTGCAATCCATTTTTCAGTCACTTGCCGCAATTCGATTGAGCTGAAAGAAGTTGGCCATGGGATTTCAGTACTAAACCGACGGAACCCCGTTGAGTTTGGGCTCGTTAGAATCGTCTCATAATGAGTAGTTGATGATGGTATACAGAAAAGTACAGTCGGCAATAAAAGCTTGTCCCAAAAATTATATTTATGACAGAAACTTATTCTCTCTCGAATTATCAAGTGGGACGCAGAGGGTGATACAACAAACCTTGATTTCAATTCGCGGTTGCCGCTCTGAATGGTGCGAGGAATGAAGGAGAAACATTAAGTTTGCCAGAAGGTTTATTAGATTAGCCTTTAAATTACCTATAAAAGCGTTATAATACAAAAAAAACTTAGCTCTGCTAATTTTGTGAACATATTTATTCTCAGTCTCTCATTGACCAAACCGCATTTAGCCAAATTGTGCTGGTCACATTTCATATACACAATACACATATTGCCCGTATTATTGGGCTATAGACGACAATAAAAAAATTACTGCTGATTATTATCACCATAATTTAACAAAATTTACATACCCGTAGTAAAATAAAGGAGCTTTATGTAACTTTAAATAATTACATAAGTTTATATGGTGTTCAATAGAAGCAGAGAATGTTTGTGCTTCATGGTTTTTGTGGCTTCGAATTTTAGTGGATATAGTTGACAACATTTTTGATTTATTTTTGACTCACAAAACAAAGTATTTTATTGTACCAAGAGTATGTGTAAAGCGCGAATTACACATGCAAGTTTCATTACATTGCGGGTTACCAAGGTACTTATACTGAGTTGGATCAGTCAAACCCTGCAGTGTATGTAAACATGCATGTATAATTCGCGCTTAACATTCAGATCAAGTTTTAAATCTTAAGACCTATTTTTCCAGCTTTGCGATTTCATTGCACAGCCAATCAAAACCTTCGTTAAGGCCTGTTCCTTGCTTTGCAACAGCGGATTGTACATGTATCTGAAAAATAAATCAAAGTAAGTAAGGCTGGCAAATTGTGTTATTCTGTCATGAAGATACGGCAAGAGTAGATTAAATAATGGTGAAGAAAAAAGATGGAATCACATGACTATGAAAATCAAGTATTTTTTTTTAATCTACTTATTTGTGTACAAAAGTTGTTCATAAGGATTATTTCTGTAATGTTTACGTGATATAGGGGAGAGTAGGGTACAATGGGGCACATTTCTTATAAAGTGGCATAATGTTTCTATTTTCAACTTACTTTTCGGTTATTCCACTGGTCCAACTTCAATGCTTTCTTCAATTCATCTACGCTCATAGCATCAGGCATATCTTGCTTGTTTACCAGCAACAAGAATGGGCAATGCTCAATTTGTTCGTCATTCAGCTGAAAATAAACACAGTGTTATTAAATTCTGTATGCACACACAACCAGTCATATTAGCTAAGTGGAGAAATACAAAAATAAAATTACCAATCTGTTCAGCTCAAACTCTACAGTCTCCAGCCTATCTTTATCAGTTGAATCAATCACAAAGATAATTCCCTTGGTGCACTGGAAGTATTGATTCCACAGTGCTGATATTTTATCACCACCCCCAATATCCATAATTTCATAACTTTTGTTGTTACGTTCCACTGTTTCCAGGTTAAATCCAACGGTGTGGGTACTGTCCACATCTTTGCTATCTTTCAGCCAGTATAGCACAGTTGTTTTGCCCACGCCAGCATTGAGACCCACTATAAACATGAAATTTACAAAAATAAAATACATACAGCAGGCAGGATGTGTCATCTCACAAACTCTTTTGAAAATAGACTTGTGTACAGAATTTTCTGAGCTTATCATGCCTGGGAATATTATCACCTAGAACTGATTGTACACATGCTTTACCAGGATGGGGAATAATCACTTAAGTGCTAACCTAACCCCAATAGTTATATTTAAACACACATTGTCTTTTGTATTACCACCATCCTCAATGCAGTTTCAATACTTTCTTCCGTCCTTTATTTATTACTCAAAATCTAAAAATAGACGTTGTCTCAGTGCCCTCAGCGGGGTTTTCCATAAACAAGCATGTGACGTGTTCAAATGGGAGACTCAATACTAATGTTGTATAATTACTTTAAAAACAAAGTTTAAACCAACTTCAATTCTAGTTCAGTCATTATATCCAAAAACCCGTGAATAATTAGTTCTTGAATTTTTTTTTCGTAGGTCCCTCGGGGGGGTCAATGGGACGTAAATTCAAAAAGTAGACTGAATCAGGCTCCTGCGTATATTCCAAAAACGGGTTTTCTTGAATAACTCGGCCATTTTACAGTAAAACCGTAATGACAAAAATTGTAGTAAATTTGATTCTCTACAAGTTTGATTCTCACAATTTTTCTTCTAGGATCGATATTTTGGAAATTAAATTTGAAGCGATAAATTCAAAATATTTTCATCATCTCGTTTAATTTCAGTTTAGTCCTTTTCATTTATGCCGTAAAGGTGAAAATAAACAAGATGATAAAATATTTTGAATTGGTCGCTTTTTTCAAATTGAATTTCAAAAATATCGATCCTAGAAGAAAAATTGTGAGGACCAGACTTGTAGAGAATCAAATTTTCTATAATTGTTGTCCTCACGGTTTTACTGTTAAATCAAAAACGGCCGAGTTATTCAAGAAAAATAATTTTTCGAATATATGCAGGAGCCTGATTCAGTCTACTTTTTGAATTTACACTCCCAGTGACCCCCCCGAGGTACCTACGAAAAAAAAACCAAGAACTAATTATTCACGGGTCAAAATCTATAATGACTGAACTATTCGCCAAGCCACATAGGTATATGAACATTTCCACATTTCCTTTCCAATTTACCACATGCACTGCTTTCTAAGAGCAAATGCGTTGAGTATTACAGAATAAACCCATGTCGCTATCTGTGGGCTGATAATATTTGAGGAGTTCCGTCGATTTCTATAGGATCTCAGAATTAACACTTTATTCGTTGCTACTTCACCGGAATCATGTCAGAATCTTTGACGAACTTTACATCTTTGAAGAGTTCCATTAAGTCATCTGTGGTCTTCATCATCAGTTCCACTTCACCAAAATTGCGATTTCCGAAGGTAAATACACGAATTATAATAGAAAATACCAAATTCACTACGTGCGTGCCTATAAAATATGAGGGTTGCCCTCAATTTCCCTGGGATCCCATCATCAGATCCTGATTTGGTGACAATGGGACCACCTCAAGAGTATACTCTTTCGAATAAAAAAATAATTTTGGAAATCGGTCCACAATTGACGGAGAAATCGGCGAACATACATAAAAATAAAAAAATACATACAGTGGAACATATAACCTCCTCCTTTTTTGAAGTCGGTTAAAAATCAATTTGGTTTGAGATTGAAAAGGTAAAGAGTAATTTCTACTTACAGATTTTAATCCGAACGGGTGTTTTGCCAAAAATCTTTGCAAAGAGATTAGAAAAGAAATTAGCCATTTTGCAAGGTACTGCTCTTGAAGCGTTCGACACAGAGCACTACGTATTTGAAACTGACTCAACTCTGCGACCCACTGCAAAAAAACTTGTTTTCCTTTGTTATAGATATGGTGTATGATCAAGTATGATGCACTCTGACTCATTCAATTCTTGCCTCCTGCTTGCTCAATGCACGTCGTAGTGCCATCACAATACAAACAAACAAACAATGGCATAGCAGGATACATTCACAAACTGCAATTTTTTCATACTATACCTACGTAAAATAAAACTTTAATCCCATTTTTATGACGTGATCATAAAATAGCGAAACCATAATAAAATTGAACATTTCTACTTCCAGATTCCATGATTGATCATTTCTCATTCGGATATTGCTAAGAGTAATTCAGACACCTCCGTAAATTGAGTGTTATTGTATTGTTTTTGAACGTAGCCTCATTAAAATGACGTGACGATAAGGGTGCATTTCCACGGAGGTAAAATCAAGATGCGTATAATTTGCACCATAGACTATATTGAATAATGATTTGCACTGCACCCGTTCATGAATGGGAATCAGCATGATGGTCGGCCGGCACTTGGCGATGTTTGCCCAAATATTCGTGTTGCATCTTTTTCCTTCTTACGGCAAATGAAAGAGATGCACCGGCGCAACGCGAACACGCAACCCCAAGTGTCGTTCGACCATTAAAAGTAGATGTTGTTTTTACGATCAAAGAAAAGATAATAAATATAAACAGTAACCACTACGCTCTACGACGGCTATATATCATAAATAAACGTCTTTCCCAAAACCTAGTGGTTATATTCTTTCATTCAACTTTTTTTCAGAATATTTTTTATCGCGCTTCTTCATTGTCCACAACTCTGAGATCACCTAGATAAAGCTCGTCGCTAACTACCTGCTGCATGACTTAAGTATCGTTTTTAGGGTTCCGTACTCATAGAGTAAAACGGAACCCTATTACTAAGACTACGTTGTCCGTCTGTCACCAGGCTGTATCTCAATAACCGTGATAGTTACAGTTGAAATTTTCACAGATGATGTATTTCTGTTCCCGCTATAACAAATACAAAAAAACAGAATTAAATAAATATTTATAGATAATGGTACGGATCCCTGCGTGCGCGAGTCGGACTCGCAATTGGCCGGTTTTTTTATCATAACTTACTAGAGTAAAATGGATATATAAGCATAATGCATCTCACTCATATATTTGTTCAGGTATGTCTACTACGTATACATATACTAAATACTCTGCAACATATCCTCAAATAAAAAAAGGGTCAGCCACACACTTGACTAAGTATTCTGGAGTTGCAAGCCTTCATATAGCATCAAAAGGTAGAGGCCAGTATCCGGTAGTATAAAGTCCATACCCACAGAAGACTGCAGACTTAGCTAAACGATTTTAGAGTCGGCAACGCGCGTGTAACATCCCTGGATTTGCATACGTCCATAGGTTCCGGTGACCCCTTACTATCAGGCGGGGGATGCTGCTTGATTGCCACTGATGTAGTATAAAAAACTGGCTAAGTGCGAGTTGGACTCGCGCACGAAGGGTTCCGTACCATTATCAATAAAAATATTTATTTTATTTTGTTTTTAGTATTTGTTGTTATAGCGGCAACAGAAATACATCATCTGTGAAAATTTCAACTGGAACTATCACGGTATCAGTGAGATACAGCCTGGTGACAGACAGACGGACGGACGGATGGACGGACGGACAGCGGAGTCTTAGTAATAGGGTCCCGTTTTACTATTTGAGTACGCAACCCTAAAAAATGGTAGCAGTAAGAACAAAAACACATTTTATTTACACCTATATTTTATTTGCCACTATCATTATAAACTTTAAAGTATCTTTAGCATAAAATAGCAAACTTCCCATGCTAGGGCTTAAGAGACAGCTTTCTCAAACAGTGTAGAAAGACATTTTGGCCAAAAAGATTTACATTATATACATTTCATTACATTGGACATTGCAATTGAAAGCTAGATATCTGATGTGCCATTGGATTACTTTGGATAAAATGTTACAGAAATGCCCAGGAATTCACAATACAAAAGCAGTTATAAATGTTAACTTACATACAATAAATAATAATTAAGAATGTTTAACCAAATTAGGAATAATTTATACTTTCTGGACCTTCCTAAAACAAATTTATTGTCTCTATTTATTATGTGTATACTCGTAAGTTTCGTATTAAAAATGTGTATGCTAACACCACACTTGTGCTGCCTAAAGTTATATATAAATGCTTTTAATCAAAATCTGATATACAATACATTATCTAAATATGAAATCTCTATTCAAAGTGAACAGGGTGTGTTGCCTGTCTGATACAAAGTTGATAATAGATCAAATTGAATATAAATTAAATTCGCATTGATGATTAACAAAATGATAAATATACACCAACAAACAAAGTTTTAACCTTAAAAATATTAAAACGACATTGTATATTTAGTTACATACAAATTTTAAAGTCTTTTGGATTCAATATAGATCAAACAACATTCACAATACATAGTGTAAGTCGTACAATTAAAAAAACCGCAAATCGATCTACAGTTTAGCCATTTGGCACACGCATACTAGAGGTCAAAACAATTTTTTTAACACACAGTTCCTAAAAAAATGTCCCTTAGAAGGGGAGTACCAAGACATTTAATTTTTTTATATGGAAAAAAAATTTTTTTCAGAAACCTATCGTGTGTGGTGTCTGATGAAAGGGCATTTTGAGGCGATTCTAAAAATATACCACATCATTACATTTCAGCGATTTTTTTTTAATTAACACAAAAATAATTTTCGAATTATACCAAGTTTGGGCTCCTCCAGACATGATTACGGCTGATTTTTTTTTAAATACAATATACCACAAATGATACGCCATATCCTCATATCTAACCACAAAAACTCAATTTTGAAAATAATTTCATTGTATTTATTATTATATTTTTTAATATTACAAAGTGACACAGTTCTACTTCAATACCTATTTGACGTGACTTATAGAACTGTAGTCAATATACATCATAAAATTATACGTAGTATCCATATATCCAACGGGAAATACCTCTTTAACTGCGCTTTTTCATCAGCTGGTATAGTATGTTTAGTTTTTGACACAAAATATCAAGGTTGGACTCCTTCAGATACGATTACGCAACTATTTTTTTTTGTACAGTATATCACAAATGATAAGTTATATCTTGATGTCTAACCCCAAGAAAGAAGTTTTGAAAATAATTTTATTAAGTATTTTATTTTTTATGTGTATAATTTTTCAATATTACAAAAAAATTCAAAAAAAGATGCTTTTTTGAGGTTAGAAATGAGGATATCAGGTGTTATTTGTGCTATATTGTATTTAAAAAAAATCAGCCATATCGTGTCTGGAGGAGCCCAAACTTGGTAAGTTTCAAAAATTGATTTCTTGTTAATTAAAAAAAAATGTCTGAAATGTAATGATGTGGTATATTTTTAGAATCGCCTCAAAATGCCCCTTCATTAAATACCACACACGATAGGTTTCTAAAAAAAAAATGATTTTTTTCCTTACAAAAAATAAAATGTCTTGGCACTCCCATACTAAAGGATTTTTTTTAGGAACTGCGGGTTAAAATGCGTGTGCTAATAGGCTAAACTGTAGATCGATTTGCGGTTTTTCTTTGAAATTGGGCTTGTACGGCTACCACTAACAGGAAGTTGTTAGCCATTTTGGGAATGTACTCTTTAGATTCCCGGAGACTGTAGGAAGTGATGGATCTCACTTCTTCGCCAGTTCATTGGACAGCCAGTCCAAGCCTTCATATAGGCCCTGTCCTTGCGTTGCACAGGTTGCTTGGATGTACCACTGAAATTCAAACATCTATTACATTTATGTTATCACTACATAGTATAAAACAAAATCGCTTCCTGCTGTCTGTCTGTCTGTCCCTTATGTATGCATAGATCTTTAAAACTACGCAACGGATTTTGATGCGATTTTTTTCAATAGATAGAGTGATTCAATAGGAAGGTTTATACGTATTATTACATGCATGTATTATACATATAAACCTGTGCAAAGCCGGGGCGGGTCGCTAGTTGCATATAAAAGTAACACCTCAAAAGGACATATGTGTATATGTATATATATAAAGTTATTTGTTTCTAATATGAACTGAGTCAACTGACATAATTTAGTAGGAGCTAGTGGCGTAGCATCCATTAAAGTTGATTCCTAGGTTGTCTATTTTAAGAAAAGGGAACATTGGCTTAAATTTGTAAGATAAACTACTAAGCAGAATAAAGATGCTGATGGAAGTATGATGCAATAAGTATGGAGATGTGACATTTGGGTGTGGGTCATTGTCAGATTTAGGTTCGCGTCTCTTCGGTGGACATTGCCAAAGTTAAGGGCTATAAAGCCTAATTTTTGGTTGTACTCTGAATCCGCATAAACGGTGTTGCCCCTACTATAATTCTATGTGATAAAAACATATTATATGTAAACGTAAGCCCTTAACTATTGACCACCGGAAAGATGATTTTTGTTTTTGTGACTGACAATGACCCGTGTTCAACATACAGCAATTTTTACCCTGCAACATTCACCTACCGTAATATGAGCTGGGCCATTGAAAGAATTGAAATACTCCATTTTTTTTAAGAAATGTTAATCAATATAAGTTCCAGTCAAGTTTTTAACATATCCTGTATCTATTTCATCACAGTAATAATGCAAATTGATATTTAGTGTTTGTCAGGGAGGGAAAGAGACCATAGAAGGGAAGTGTCTTACTACAATGCTCTAGTTTGAACTAGGTATAGGTACGTGAATATTATATGAATGCACTGTTATGAACAGCAACATGTGGTAGCTGAAAGATTACTTCACTTTACTGTACTTGCCAAATTTAAGTATTTAATAATTATTTTAAAGCAAGTTGTGTTTGCCTATAATTGGATAAATACTCCAGCATGACTTTTATGTACATTGTTTAAGTTTATATTTTATTGTATGTACCCGTTGGCAAGATTTAATAAATAGTATGGACAAATTCTATGTTTAATAAATTCAATGTTTCTTTCATACCTACAGTCATGGCCAGATAATTAAGAACATGATTTTTTCCCCATACATTTGCATACAAATATGACTTTTCAAATTTAATGATGATTTAAAATATGTTTGGCCAATTTTATTTCTGAGTATATGGAGGTATAAGATTTAATTTAGTTTATATAAAAGTTCGTAAAAGTTGTGCTTAAAAAAATACGGATGGTCAAATGGACAGTTTTTACGAGTTCATACTGCAATTAGGAACAATGTATGAACTTATGCACAAAAGATCCCACTGGGTCGAAGTGCATCCAAAAGGGCCCTCCCTAGATAAGATGTATGAACTTATAAAAAATGTTGATTTGATTGCCTGTATTTTTTAATTTTGTATAAAGCAGTCACGCCTGCTAACGATATTTATAAATTTCAAATTAAAGGAAAAATTGAAAAATTTAGGCTCGAGCTGGATTCAAACCGGCGTCCACGCGAGATTGTTCCGATAGCTCAGTTGGTTAGTAGCGACGGGCCATGTATGCCTGTGGTCGCCGGTTCGAATCCGGCTCGGAGCCTAAATTATTAAATTTTTCCTTTAATTTGAAATGTATTTTTTAAAGTCTAAATTTTACAGAAGCTCTTTTGCACTATATTATATACTGTTTAAACACGGTTACATCCGTATAATCAGAAACAAAATTAATCAAACACATTATAAATTATCATCAAATTTGAAAAGTCATATTTGTATGCAACTGTGTGGGGAAAAAAATCATGTTCTTAATTATCTGGCCATGACTGTATAGATATACCAAATACTCATCCATGTTAAAGTAAGTAGTAACTAGTAATAACTTACACGGCGGTTCCTCAGGTTGTTTAAGTTTAGTGCATTTGTCAACTCAGCTGCAGTCATTGCATTGGGCATGTCCTGTTTGTTAGCAAATACTAGGATAACTGCGTCTCTCAGCTCATCCTCTTTTAACTGAAATAAAACAATTTAACTATGAATATTTACAAGAACTAATATTTTATTTAAATATTTTTGGTAATAAAAATCATGGGCAAACAATACTTTGAAATTAATTAATCAAGCAATATGACTCATTATATGTATATATGAAGATACACATACCATATTAGCGAGTTCATTCTCGGCTTCAGCTATTCTCTTGGTATCACTGGAGTCTACCACGAAAATGAGACCCTGAGTGTTCTGATAGTAATGGCGCCACAGCGGCCTAATCTTGTCCTGACCGCCGACGTCCCACACCGTAAAACTGATGTTTTTGTACTCTACTGTCTCTACGTTGAAACCAATCGTAGGTATAGTAGTTACTATTTCACCCAGTTTTAGTTTGTAAAGTATAGTGGTCTTTCCGGCGGCGTCGAGGCCCACTGTAAACCAAGGTTAATGTTACAATTATAATACCCGTAACATATTGTCACAGTCTTTAATAACGAGGTAATGAAGCATAAAAGAAACACGATTCAACGCTATCGCCTGCCGATGAGCTGTCAATTGTCACTTACCCATAAGGATACGCATTTGTTTCTTGCCAAAAAGCTTTGTAAAAACACTCGATATTGTCAAACCCATGTTTGAAGAGGTATATAGGCGTCAATATCCTTGATAAACAATAGTTTCTCTGACGGCGAACCCACAAAATGGACAACAAATCGCTTCGAATAAAATTACTGATACACGTCGTATCTTTATATTCAACTTTTTTATAATTATTGCTAGTGTCGTACCAGATCGATTCGATAATTTACGGTTATTGCGGGAGTTGTGTCCTGTCATTTTAGACACGTCATCGTGCTAAGGTTGGTTAACCTGATTTAGCTTGCGATTTTTATGCATATTGTCTTCGAATCAAATTTTCGTTACATTTTGCTAATATACAATTTATAATCAGAAACTTATTTCAAAGTTAAAACAATAGTCGTCAAGCTTGGGCAAAACAAACGTGTGATAGTCGCACCACACTTGGCGGTGTTTGCCCAAATATTCGTGTTGCATCTCTTTCCTTCTTACGGCAAATGAAAGAGAGGCAACGACGCAACGCGAACACGAACCCCCAAGTGTGGTCCGACCATAACAAACCCTCTGAGGGCCTACCGCGAAAGGCATTCGAAGTTTCCCCTCTCTGTCATACTTACAAGTTAGTACTTAAGTGCGACAGAGAGAGAACTTCGAATGCCGTTCGCGGTAGGCCCTCTGTTCTCGGCTCCCAAAACGTATCGATGGTCTACCCATAAACAATAAAGTTAATAGACAAGGAAGCCAATATTGTACGGCCAAATAATGTACGGCCCCATAATACGCGTCTACTTTTTGTGGACTCGAATAGAGAACATTATGCAAAACTCTTTGTAGGTGGCGATCTAGCAGCGTTGACATTGTATCATTTGTATCTCGTTCCCACTTGCAGTAGTGTCTATGCAAGCATCCTTGTCACTCATTTGACAATCAATTGTGCATATGTGTGTGAATCCCTATATTCCTATACTGGTTTACTGTTAGTGGTAGTGCTGTCTCTGGCGGCAGAACATTGCAGTAATGTTCCCTATTATTGGGTCGTACATTATCAGCCCAGGGTGATGCACGGCCCAATAATGTACGGCCCGATAATACGCGTCTACTTTTTGTGGACTCGAATTATTGGGTCGTGCATTATCAGGGCGGACAAAAATGGCTTTCAATTATTGCCCCTGACCAAGTTTGCTGCCAAAAGCGAACTCAGCGTAGATAGAGGATATATAGATGGCGTCCTAGCGTATACCCAAAAGGGATGATGGTAAATTAACCATACTAAATTAAGAAGTATCAGAAGCTAATACACTCTTGACGTCTAATGTCATTTATAATTTACTCGTATTATACTCGGTGACGTCATGGTGGTGTCAGTTTCAGTACACATTTTGACAGGTGTGGTGGCAAACAATAAATCCGTATACGCGATGACTGCGATGAGGGACAAACAATATGACACTGTATCTCGTTCCCACTTGCGGTATTGCCTATGCATACATCTTTGTCACTCATGTGTGTATGTGTGGGTGACTCCCTCTATCTATTCTACCTCTATGGAACTCGGCCTTAGGTCGCCGGTTAGGTTAGGGTCCACTTGTGTCCCTCAGACCGGAAATAGACATGGGGTCGATGCATGGCGTTATGACATTTAATGTTTTCTATTGTTATTATTATATTTTGTTGAATTTGATTAAGTATGTAGGTATGAGTAAATTAAGTTGCTCTTGACATTGTAAATGTCAAGAACAACTTTTTACTACTTTACTACTTACCTGTGTACCTACCTAAAATATCAATCTAAATAGTGTATCATATTTATATATATTCTTAAGTTTAAGGCATGACATTCAAACAGAATGTAATTTGTTAATGAAAAATAAATACAAAATACATACAAATACAAATACAAAAAGACCCACTGGACACTTTTTAATGGACGCCAATTATTGGGCTGTATATTATGAGGTCATACAAAATTGGCTTCCAATTATTGCCCAGCACGGCTATCACAAGACGGCCGCGATATACTCTCGAACTCTCTCGCGCTATCCGTCTCTTTCTTAGTGGTCTAATGAGAGAGAGAGACGGATAGTGCGAGAGTATGTCGCGGCCGTCTATCGAATTTGCCCGGTAATAATGCACGGCCCAATAATGTAAGGCAGTGGACGTGTATTATTGGGCTGTACATTATCATGGCTGTACATTATCATGGCCGTATATTAACCGGCACCAATAGACAATACCTCACCTTCAAAAATTAGCCAATGAGAATCCTATAAGTTTTGAAGGAAGAGTTTGATTGCTGTCATGCGTCGTCATAGAAACGCTTTATTATTTTATTAACTTTTCATTTTTTTGGCCGGTAAAGACATGGAGACTTACGAAGGTGAGTGTTTTGAAAAATATTTTCCTTATCAGTGATTTTTCTAGCATAATTTTATGTTTTTGAAGTTGACCGTTAACTTATAAACAATGATTTCGAGAACAGGTTCAGTTCACCACATAACAAATTTTCGTGTCAGGTAGGAATCAAGGATATCTTATTTTATTTGGTACGAATTTATTGTTTGATATAATTAGCAAAGGCATGCAATATCATTTCAAGATTCTGTAAACATTTCACCGAACTGCGTATTTATTTCGCAAGGATAACGATAATAGACATACATTTATTTTGTTTTAAATCTATCGGTGTAATAATTTTATAACTAGGTAATACGTATTTGATACAAAATTATATTATTAACCTACCTATGTACTGATGTAAACATGTGTTTTCTTATATTTTTGTTTATGGTTAAAAACAAACAGTAGTTTGGTTTGGTTACGTTTATTTACAAATGAGTGTGCACTGATAATACAGAATGTATTTAACAGACCTATGCATTATGAGCATAATTTGTTAAGCGAAAATAAGGGTCCAAAGACATTAGGTACTGTTATGAATTACATGTTACTTTTTTTTTTTTTTTTATGTTAACAATAACACATTGCATAACTCTTTTATTGTTCGAGATGCTTGACATGCGCCTACTCAATCAGAGTTGGGCGAATGTCCCTGAGAAGTACTTACAATACAACGGATGTGGCTATACATTTTCTACCAAGAAACATGCGATGTCATTGCAAACGCATGTAGGGACAATACTAGTACTTACTTAGCCAGGCATACCAATCAAGATCGTACCTATTCCTAAAGCAGAAGTGAGCAAATACGGCGCAAGGCAATGCTTTATCGTGCTTAGTTTCTATGGGCAGTAAATATGCAATGGTGCGCAATAGGTAACATTACGTCATTCACGCGAAGGCGGCGGCGCGCTCATTGATTTAAGGACGAAAATAAATAGCAAGACCAGGTTGACTTGGGCTATTTCGTTTGTAAGGATCTTGGTAAACAATGGAGGTTTAGTCCTTAATTGCTTTCATCTGCTGTACCAGCCACTTCTGCCTTGCAGTTGTAGCATACTGACAAGGTGTCTGTTATGTTGACCCCTCGATTGTCTCGTCTTACGGCTGCGGCTCCTTGACGTAACTACCCTGACACAATGATGGGTGATGTAATGGCTCTTTTAGTACCCGATTCCCACTGCTTTATTTACCCATCGTACGAAAATCTCTAACAAAGTGTTCTCCCAAGAAGGAATATCAACTTGTTTCATCTTACGCCATCTCAGTGACTGAATGACTGAAGATCCTGATTGCCTGCATAGGCGTATATAAGGGGGAGCCGGGCGGGCCGTGCCCACCGCGGTATGGTCTAGTGCCCACCCCAGGATGTTGGGTTACTGATTCGAAATTCTGGGATGGACGCCTCCTCGGCTATGGCATATCAGGGGCCAGGCTCCCCCTGAAAAATAACTCTTAAGACGCCAATGATCGCCTGATGACTCATTGGACTTGTTTCCATCGGTCTCTATTGTTAGCTATCTGGACCACACGTAGAACTTGCTGGTATTCTCCTTAACCTGCCGAGCTAACCAAACTACAATACGTAAAGTTTATTTATGTCTGTCTTTACTATACTAATAAACAGAAGCTTCCTTATTCTCTAGTCTCTTACTCTCACGCTTGATGACACGTATATGTACAGTCGCCATCACATACATAGGTACACTATAGGTGTTCATAAATATCGGCACATGCACCCTAATGCTTTGAAAATAGAGGTGTGTTCCGATGTTTGTGACGTGCTTGTTTGCTCCGATGTATGTGATGGCGACTGTACAGTCACCGGCATCAATTTATGATGAATCTACGGCCGCAAAAATATCTGACACGCTCTTACGGCTCTAGGAATAGAGTTGTCAGCAGATATTTTTGCGGCCTTTGTTCCATCATACATTACAACTTTCGTTAAAAAAGCGAGCTTGTAATTTTTGCAGTCTTCACTGTGTTTTACGCAATTTTATGTATGAAGCTTTTTCGATTGTATCTTAAAAGTCGTAAATTTGTCATCATGGTCGTCTGTCTTATCAATCTTGTTCGAAGCCACGATTATGCATCGTCTCGTCACGACTGTTTGTTTTCCCTGACATGCTTTTTAGCATTGTACTTACTTGATTGTCTAGGTGCTGATCTCTTGATTTTATCACATCACCTTTAACTACTTTGTATGTACATTGGTAAAACTCCCGAATCATTTTATTCAGAAATAATGCGGGATGCTGTAAAATTGATTGAGTATAAGGCTTGTTCACGAAATAAAGTAGCCACCAAAAGTTGGGCCTTCATAATTATATAGAAAGTTTTTGTTAAGCCTATGCATGATATTTTGACACATGTATTGTCTAGTTGAAGAACATTTTTATAATATATGTCATTGACTAGATAAAATCAAGATGCCGAGGATAAATGAAAAAACTCGTAAATTAATTATAATATCCTACTGTACAGAAAAGGGTATTTCGATGCGTTAACTCGCAAAACGGTATCAATTATCCAAAGATGGTGTACGAAAAGTAATAAAAAAGTTTGAGGAGTTTAATACTCTAGGAGATCTACCAGGTTGCGGTCGCAGAAAAGGCTGCGTGAAGCCAAAATTGGACACGGACATGGTAGCGTCTTTCCGTCGAAATCCATCGGCCTCTATTCGCGATGTAGCCAAAAAGTTAAAAACTTCGGTTGGGAACGTGCAAAACGCCAATAAGATAAATAATTTACATACCAGGAAGAAACAGAAACTGCCGAAAAGGCCTGCTGCCCAGCTTGAAAGAGCAAAATCTCAAGCTAAAGCTTTGAACAAGTTTTTAATTCAAAATAACGACCGATGCATTTTAATGGATGACGAAACATATGTAAAAAAAGACATGAAAACGTTACCGGGGCCCCAGTTTTACACGTGTGCAGCAGCTGGCGAGGACGTTCCAGAAAAGCATAAGTGCGTGGCTTTTGAAAAATTCGCCCAAAAAATCCTTGTATGGCAAGCTATTTGCTCATGCGGGCTTAAAAGTACGAGCTTTTTCACTACCGGTACAATAAACGGAGATGTCTACCGACAGGAGTGTATTAAAAAGCAAATTCTGCCCTTATATCGGAAACATACACGTCCTCCAATATTTTGGCCTGATTTAGCTTCTGCTCATTACGCTCAAGCCACCTTAAATTTGCTTGATAACAAGAATATTAGTTATGTCGCGAAAAACATTAACCCACCAAATTGCCCAGAACTTCGCCCGATGGATAGGTATTGGGCAAATATCAAACGATACCTGCTCAAGAAGGAGGCAGTGGCCGACAGTGGAGCTGACTTCAAAAAAATATGGAACGCAGCCTCTCGTCAGTTCACTAAAAAATCAATACATACACTGATGGCAGGCATTCGAAAGAAAGTCAGGCAGTTCGCCAATTCTTAGGGTTTTTATAAAAAATTGCATCGTACTTTCTTTTCACAATGTTTACCGATATACCAATTGACTGTTTTTTGTTTGAAGTGCTGTATGAAATACACGATTTATTTACATTTTCTTATGGCTACTTTATTTCGTGAACAAGCCTTATTTGCCTAAAGACTGTATTGTATAGTAATAAATACTAGCTTCTGCCCGCGACTCTGTCCGCGTGGAAATCGTTTATATCGTAGCTCCATACAAACTTTCACTCCCCATTTCAAGCATATGATTTCCGGTATAAAACTATCCTATGCCCTTCCCCGGGACTCAAACTATTTATTTACCAAATTTCATCTCAATCGGTTCAGCGGTTTATGCGTGAAGAGGTAACAGACAGACAGACACACTTTCGCATTATTATATTGTATTAGTATGGATATTTTACAATCCAATTTGCATTCAAATCGGATACTGTAAAAATATTTAAGTTGTTAATATTCATTGATTGATCTACCCAAACTTGATAAGTAGGTACGAAAAATGCGGCAAACACTCGTTCTGAAGGTCACCTCTTCGCGTTAGACGGTGCCTGTTCTGAGGACGATGCTCTCCGCATTATCCGGATGAATGCACGCAGCTAGAGTTTACCTAAAGCTGTGCATGAATAAACACCGAGCTGGATATATTTCCACCTGTGTTTCTAACGTATGTTCAGACTTGTAGATTCGGTCAGGCTTTCTAGTTTCTACATTTGACTCTAGTTTTAGAGATTTAGGCGCGCTTCAAAAATATAACATTAAAATTGACCACAAAGAACCTAACGTCGAATTTATCTAATGTGTGTATATTGTCAAAATTTATTTGCGGAACTCTGACTTAAATAGCTTTTAGTCGTCTTATTAATGCATACATTTCGATTTGTTAATTGAACATTACTTGCAGCTTTCTATCATACAATTAGCATATTCAAACATTAACAATACAAACTATATACTTTTAAATAAAAATCGATCGAGAACACTTCCTATTTCAAACTTTCTTTTTTACAAATGTATCTCTCTTTGTATCTGGCTCAATTTTGCCTCAATAAAGTGTAATCAGATATCGTTTTTGTCGGTGTTCATTAGATACAATCGCTACTAGCACGTCGGTACACAAAGGGTCGTCTGTCGCTCACGCCAGCGATACTAATGACCCGCGAACAACATTCGTAATCAAGACTTTCGACCAGTCATTGTCGGGACTGATGGCTCGTTTTACACAGAATGTAAAGCCTACATCAAGTTATCTTTTCTAGCCTTATTTGTTTCTCGATCGTGATCGGAACTTAATTCTTACAATTCTTAGGGGATTTTGCGGAACTGACTCCCATCTGACCGTTCCAAGTTTCCAGTTCAGGCGGAAATTAGACGATATCGGTTTTACAATCCTATATCAAACCATTTATTAAATTTAAAATTGCAATAAACTTTACATCAAAGCTTGTTCATATACAACAGTTTTTATTGTGTGTGGCAAACTGTAAATTCATTTACAAACAAAATCCCTTCGGGAAGAGTCGTTAAACTAGTAGAAAGAAGGTATTTCCATAAATCTTTATCTCGGTTCCTAAAATATGTACCAGGGAAATAAAAGTTAACTTCGTAACCTACTTCGACGTTACTATTATTACTAGCCACTTTGATAAAGTTATCTAAAAATCAGTGTTTGACTAATATTTTATGTAATTCTCTTCGTCATTGCCCACCCCAATGTTCCGGTAATCTCGATCCAATCTACATTGCAGCCTGTTTGCTACACTTAACTACGTAATTGCTTTTGAACGTCCGACACAAAATAATATCTCTACGTTAATATTCCTCGCGTCTAATCTTTAATCTGAATTTGTTTGAAAACTTATACTTATTCGGCCATTGCAAACGATTTTGCCAGTCATGACACGAATAGACGCTAACTTTCAATTGCAATTGTTTGATAAAACGGTACGGAGATTTAAATTTGTATATAACTTTATTCCTGGGTCGTTGTCAGTACGAAAAACAAAAATCGTATTTTCTGTGGTCAATAGTTGATATAGAATTATAGAAGAGGCGACGTCGTTTATGCGGATTCAGAGTTAAACCAAAAATTTGTCTTTATAGCCCTTAACTTTGGCAATGTCCACATAAGAGACGCGAACCCAAATCTGACCCTCCTACATATTAAGGTAATACCTACAGATTACGACGATACGATAGCATTTTCTACCTTAGATATAGAAGTTAGCATTTTATAAGAGGCTCCTTTCCCGTGCAGTAGGTATAGATGAATTATCGAGAACATGGAATTGCATTTCTAGTGGTTGGTAACCGTTTGCAACAAAAGGAGAATAATAGTTAAAAAATATTTGCTTACTTTGACTCTCAATCGGACCAAAATTACTCAATTGGAAATTATGTAACTTACGCTTAGTCGTACGGGCTGACACAATTTTTTTCTGATAATTGTGAGAATACAATAAAATCAGACGTAAAAATATATGCACAACGTAAATAATATTCACAATTTGACACTGACATTATTTTGGTATTTACTTCTTCAATATATAACAAATCTCTTTTTATGCTGATAGTACGAGAAAATAGAAAATTCAAATATAGAATGCCTGTAAACATACAATACTACTACATAGGCAATTGCATGCTCTCGTTAATTTATCTATACGTACCTACTTTGATATGTGAAATACTTATGCGTGATACTTCTTTAAGTCATGAATTTTCTGGAAGCCACACTTTACCTGTAGTTTTCACGACGCGTCGCGTTCCGTCCCAGTTAAATTTAGTAAATTTGAGTACCATACATGTAATTTTAAAGTCTTTTTAGAGTTAAATATCTTAATCCACGAGTAGAGTTCATAATTCTTGCGAAATGGATCTCTCATCTCACATTAATCAAGTGAAAGCGAAATCGTGCTACCGTCAGGCATCCTAATTCGTCATGGAGACGATCATGAGATCCATGAGCATATTAATGGATCGATATTAGATCAATAAGCAATTGCGGAATATTCTGTTTGCCGGTCGTGGGACCATCCTCCTACTCAAGATCACGTAAGCGTAAATATATTCGATGTCGTATTACGGTCAACGATTATGTAGAATAAACAAAGGCTAACTTCGCGGGACTAATGGAAGTATCGTGTATTTATATAATTGTGAACCAACCCGAATTACAGCAACCAGTGCATCATGTATAGATAACGTTTTCAGTAATGAGGATGCAATTAATAAATCTATTATTAACAACTTAAGTTCTGACCACTGTGGACAACAAGTCTCCTTCAGCGGGAAAACTGACGAAAATCCACGAGATACTATGTGCAGACCTATTTCCGAAAAGAGATTAGATTTATTCAATCGTAATATTGCGAAACGATTACTTTATCTTCCATTTACTGAGGAAAGCCCAGACAGTTTGTATGCTCATTTGTTTAACTGTATCAAAATGGAATTTGATGCCTGTTTTAATTTAAGGAAACTTCAAAGCAAGATCAGGACTAAATTTAGCGACTGGGCTACCCCGGATATTCACGAGAAAAGACGCCGACTCTATGACTTGTACGATTCGAGAACTATTGATAAAAGGCCGGAATTTCTGGAGTATGTTAAGAACTACTCGAAATCTTTTAAGTTATTGTGTGTCGCCGCTAAAGCCGATTACTTGTCAAAAAAGATCCAGAACTCCAACGACAAGGTTAAAACTGTATGGCAAGTTATAAACAATGAAACTGGGAAACGCAAGATAAGAGACCCACACTACAGTCTACGAATTGATGATACTTTGGTAAGTTCTGACCATGAAGTAGCAGATCATTTTGAGCGGTTCTTTTCTAACGTACCTTTTGAGACCACGAAGTCTTTAAACTCATCACCAGATGTCGCTGAATCATTATTGAAAGCAAATGTAGCGGAATGTACAGAAAACTTTAGCTTCACTCACGTGACCCCTCATATTCTTGTAAAAACGTTTAAATTGTTGAACTTAAAGAAGACTGAAGATCTTTGGGGCATTTCAGTCAAAGTATTACATTCCATTGTAGAATCAATCGCACCTTTTTTAGCTGATATTTTTAATAAATGTATTGATACTGGAGTATTTCCTGATCTCATGAAACACAGTAAAATTATTCCGCTGTTTAAATCAGGAACGAAAACTGACCCTACCAACTTCAGGCCAATATCAATACTACCGGCACTAAGCAAAGTCTTTGAAAAGATTATTCTTAATCAGCTTATGTCTCACTTTAATTGTAATAAACTGTTCAATAACAATCAGTTCGGTTTTACTAGGGGTCGCTCTACCACTGATGCCGGTGTGGTACTAATTAAACATATTTTTGAAGCCTGGGAAGAGGCTCAAGATGCTATTGGAGTGTTCTGTGATTTATCAAAGGCATTTGATTGCGTTGATCACGAGAATTTAATCAGAAAGTTAAGACATTATGGGATTAAAAACGGTGCTCTTGATCTTGTATCATCGTATCTTTCTGAGAGAACACAACGAGTAGTCGTCAACGGGATGCACTCAGCGGGGACAACTGTTGCTCTTGGTGTTCCTCAAGGCTCGATTCTGGGTCCATTTTTGTTTCTGATTTACATCAATGACCTACCAAATGTGGTGCAAGATAAGCATGATATAGTGTTATTCGCAGACGACACGTCGCTTATTTTCAAGGTAGACAGGAAAGAGACAAGCTTCGATAATATTAATGATGCGCTCAACACTGTTGTGGAATGGTTTACAGCAAATAATTTACTGTTAAATTCCAAGAAAACAAAGTGTATCAGATTCACTTTACCTAATGTCAAGCACGTAAACAATACCAGGATCAAATTAAAGGGCGATGAACTGGAATTTGAAGATAGAACAGTGTTTTTAGGCATCACCTTGGACTCAAAACTACAATGGCATGCGCATATCGACACCCTAGCCGGCAAACTTGGTTCTGCAGCCTATGCAGTAAGACGTATAAGACAGTTAACAAACGTTGAGACGGCCAGGCTGGTGTACTACAGTTACTTCCACAGTGTTATGTCCTACGGAATCCTGTTGTGGGGAAAAGCGGCTGATATCCAGACCATCTTCGTGCTACAGAAACGAGCTGTACGCTCCATCTACGAACTAAAAGCCCGAAATTCTCTCAGGGACAAATTTAAGGAGGCAAATATTCTTACTGTAGCATGCCAATACATTCTTGAGAATATTATGTATGTGCGGAAAAACCTTCAGGACTTCAATCTCAACAGTGATATCCACGACTACAACACCAGAAGTAAACACAAGATCGCAGTGCAGTACAGTCGTCTTCGCAAGGTTAGCACGTCGTTCGTGGGGAACTGTATACGTTTTTACAATAAAATACCTACCGAAATTGTTAATTTGCCGTTAAGTAAATTTAAGTCTCATATAAAAAAATATTTGCTAAGCAAGGCGTATTATAATGTCAACGATTTCATAAACGACAAAAATGCCTTTAAGCCAGTAGCAGTCAAATTGTATTAGAATTAATATACCTTCGAGTATGATTGTCTTGGCGTATTACCTTTGTAATTATTATAAGTACCGGAAATAGCTGTTCCGTTTTATGTAACATGAGAGCACGTAATGCTTTTTCTCGCCGAACAAGTAGCTTTAATCTTTGCTATTATCAATGTCCAGTGTGGCTTGAATATGTCATGCTCGCTTAAAGGGCTTTGCTTACGGTGGCGTCGTTGATCGGGTCGCCACCTTCCCTAACATATGGTTGAGGGAGGCGATGGCTGAGATATGCGTCATACTCGTGATCGGGTGCTGTTTGTGGAGTCCGGTCTGTTCATGCTTGCAAGGGCATAGTAACTACCTAAATACTAGTGTTATTATCATTATTTTGACGAGAGACATCATTCTGTTCTTGACACGTTTTATTGTTATTGACCCTGTACATCTCTGACAATATTACATTAATGATCCTTTTTTTTCTGTTTTAACGCTTAGGGACAGTATACATCTCTATAAGAACATTAGAATAATTATTAATTGTATTTGGATGCTCAGAGACATTATACATCTCTGGGGTACTAAATTATATCATAAACTTATTGTTAATTCTGATACAGACCTTATATCGAATGTATTTGATAATATTTTACAATTTTGGATTGTTCTAGTTTTCATTCAGTGACATTTAGTTTGTAACCATTTAGGTACTAATTAGTTAAAATCTGCAATTTTAAAATGATTATTGTGTAAGATTATTAATATTATATTGTAGAACACCATTTGACATGTAAAAGTGCCCTTGTGGCCTATTTGCAGAATAAATAATTGATTTTGATTTTGATTTTGATTTTGAAGGTATGATTTATAAAAGTATCTTATTAGCGAATGTCCGCATTCATGAATCATGAGATTCATGAGTTACCTACTGGGAAATCAGTGTGGCAAAAAGACCAACTAAAGATTTTGGTCCCCTATACTATATCACCATCTTCCCAAGTGTTACCCTACAATTCGCTATACATTTCTGTGTCGACCACTTATTGAACCAGCAATGTAACGGTAATGCGAAACTATCAAGTTAGAAACAGGGACAATATCTTCATATAAAGACTGTATCGTTTGTTATAAATACAAGTTAGCTCTGGCAGGAATAAGTTGTCTATTCATTTAAAAATATTCTGATACAAGACAATTGATTGACATTTGTCATAGAACCGATATCTTTATTCTTTTTTTGCTCAACTTGTTCCAATAAAAAAATGAGGGGTCTTACACCGCAAAAGCGAAAATCTATTGTGGACAAATGGTGTTCGGTTAAAGGTATTACGTACCGAAAACTCGCACAAATGTTAGTGTTGGAGCCGTCCAAACTGCTATCCGTAAGTACGGGGAGGATTATACCTTCGAGGACCAACAACGGCCAGGCCAAAAACCAGGTCCGTCCAATCCAAAACTGGACCAAGTCCGAGATGTCGCGAAAAAAGTTGGTACGAGTATCGGGATGGTACAGTCAAGGGCATAAATATATGTACGTTCCCAGAGCTTCAAATATATCTGTAGTATCTGTACTATCGATTAGTCATAAATATCCATGCGACGATTCGATCTGAAATATGTATACATCTATCGAGTCATTAATATCTGTACGCTGATACATTCATAAATATCTGTACAATGAAAGACAATTATATGTAGACAAACACGCAGCCATAAATATATGTACACATGTTTGTCATATACTTATGAGCAAAGCAGAGGTCGATATTATATACACACTTAAATATCATATACATGTAAAGAAATCAGAAGTCAAAAATATCTATACACGGTCAAGGGTGAACGGATATATACAGTCACCAGCATAAATATATGATTATGGGCAGCGCTGCAAAAATATCTGATCATCAATTGAAGTCGTAATTATATATGACGAAACATCGCCGGTAAAAATATGTGATGATTTACAGCCCGCATAATAATCATGCATTTGCCTGTAACAGAGTATAAATATCGGATCAGACTGAATATAAATATCCGATACTTCATAAAATCTCAGACTATAAAAGCATAACTATCGAATCACATATGGATTGCAAAAACATCTAATACGAATTGTCAGTAAAAAATATCTCAACATTCTGCAAAAATAAACTTTATTAGGTCTGACATATACGGTCGTAATTTGAACAAAGCTATTTGACGCTTCTCGAAAAGAGTATTAACCTGTCATTAGATAGCGCCGTCTCACATTATCTAATGAGAGTTTGACAGAATTGATAATAAGTCTAAATTGCCAGATGGGCCCTAACATTGCGTTTCTAAGCTCTATATTCATAAGGCGACATTGAATTGATTGACAGCTAGTCCCTAATGTAATTTGGTCCCTAGAATTGTAGCACATATATGGGTATTCGGTGGTGCAATTTATACTGGGCTTTATATAAATGCAGCTAGTAGTCTAAGAGCTTTGTGGATTCCTCCCCAGTAGTAAAAATTACAAAATGGTTTGACTCGCCGTCTTTGATTATGACTTAAACCTGAAATTCGTAAAATCAAACTATACGATTTTTTTTATTAAGTCAATTGTTTAATTAATTGCTGGTCGAGAATTTCTAGCATTAAATAAAATAAGATTGATGCTTAAAAAACCACCTTGAACATGATTAGATAAGCTGTGTTTTCACGAGTTTTTTTTTCAAGGCATAGATAAATTTTGGAATTTAAAGTCGCTGTTCTGGATAACGATATACTTACACCAGCCAAAGTAGATGTAGATTTATTTATATCAAGAAAAAAAGGATATCTTTAAACGTAAAAGTCCTGACTGACTGACTGACTCACTTAAATCAACGGCCAGCCTAAACCGTTAAACCTAGAAAGCTGATTTTTTCACAATAGGTAGTTTTACATAACAAGAAAAAGGCATTTTTTTGAAATTCCATCCCTAAAGGGGTTAAATAGTGGTGCAAAGTTAGTATGGGGGAAACTTGTTTTTGAGCTAGAGAATTAAAACTTTGTAGAAAGATTACTTGTAGAAATAAAAATAAACTCAATTGAGCGTTTTGGAAAATTTCACCCCTAAGGGGGTTAAAGGGGGTGCACCCTTTGCATGGAGGGAACATTTGTTTTTGGCTAGAGACTTGAAACTTTGTAGAAAGATCACTTATTAGAATACAAATTAAGTACTTTCAGCGTTTTGGTAAATTACACCCCTAAGGGGTTAAAGAGTAAGAGACTTGAAACTTCGTAGAAAGATTGCTTATTTAAATACAAAAAAGTGTTTTCAGCGTTAGTTGAAATTCATCCCCTAAAGGGGTTAAAAGGGGGTGCAACATTTGTATATAGGGAACATTTGTTTTTGGCTAGAGACTTGAAGTTTTGTAGAAAGATTATTTATTAGAACACAAATAAGTTATGTTCACCATTCCGTCCCTAAGGGCTAGGGCTTACGGCATTCAGACAATTAAAAAAAACAAAAAGGCGGGAATGGTAGAATGGCACGAATTTTATACTGCGCGTTAACGATAGCGAGATGTCTGTTCCTTCATTGAATAAATATGAAGCTTTAAAAAATATTTTTTCGAAAATATACAAATATATGTATGGGATATTAAAAAATGCGTACCCCGTAGCCGTATATATAGCCACAAAAGCAATATGTAATGCAAAACGTCACATTTTAAATTCAAATTCGTTAAGATAGCGTTCAAAATATACTAGTACTTCATTCATTTATTGTCAACTTGGTTTTGCTTGTATGAAGAGAAAGTGTTATGGGATGTCACAAATTCGATTTTTCTAACTGTTAATCCCGATTTTAGCTATTGAAAAAAATATATGGTAAACATCATTAAATTCTACATAAAATATATAAATTTGGTAATTGTCGCAATCTCGCACGTATTTAATTTATTTTTTTGAAAATTGTTAACTCGATTTTCTCAATTTTTTTTAAGAGATTTATGTAAAAAATTTTTTTTTGAAAGCGACTTAAATTGTATTATTATACAACATATCTAAATTACAAAGAAATCGGATTATTACTTTGGCTAAAATAAAATAAAAATGTTATTTCTTTTTATGCGGTTTTTTTTTTAAACCTGAAGGATTTGAGGCTTAATTTTTGGTGAAAGCACTACATATTGTAAAGGTTAATAAATAATAACCCAGTAAAAGGAAAGTCATTTTTTCGCTAAGGGCAGTTTGACCATGCTTACCCGGCTAAACCCTTTGTCTAAGTTTCTTCGTTTATCTGGGATATCAAAGAGAAATATTGTATTCATCATATCAGCCGAAAGACGTCCACTGCTGGACATAGGCCTCCCCCAAAGAGTGCCACAATGGCCGGTCCTGCGCCACCCGCATCCAGCTGACTCCCGCGACCTTTACCAGGTCATCAGTCCACCTTGCGGGGGGCCTACCCACGCCGCGCCTTCCGGTACGTGGTCGCCACTCGAGAACCTTTCCGCCCCAACAGCCATCGGTTCTAGGTGCAATATTGTACTAATTTTACTTATTTCAATCATTAAGTGCTTTTCAAACATAACTAGATAAATATTTTGCGTTTCAAAATAGTTTTCTTTGAAATCGCATGACGATTAACTCACGGTTTTTTCTATGCTTATATGGAATAAGGTAAAATCGTGTACATATTACCAATAGCATCTCATTAATCTAACACGTCGTTACCGCGTTCTGTCGCGTCTTAGCACGTGTAATCAGTGTAATCACCGCTCACATGGTGTCGTCGTAACAGATCCAGGCCAATTATCACCATCTGCACGTCGTCCATCATTTGATTGAACAAATAATCGCCGGTTGTTAACTTTATCGCTATTTGCAAATTAATGGCGTGCAAAGGTGAAACTTTGCAAAGTGGTTGTAACTTGTAATGTAACTGAGTTTTATAAATAAACTATTTATAATTGCAACTTCGTTCGCGTACAACTCCGCTATGCAAAAGTCCATTCCCTTTTTCACCCTCTTCGAGGACAATTGCCATGTATAAACTTCTCCGGGATTCGAAATATCAACATGCTGAATTTATTATATTAGGTCCTTACCTATGAAATTGGCGGTTTTTTCACAGATATTATTTTGTACGTAATTTATTCATTTCTATTGCAACTTCCAAATTATTTTTTAATTTCATTATTAGACTATGTAACAAAGGTTTTAAATACAAAAAATAGGTTTGAATTTTTTATTTAGTGTTTCAAATTAAAGCTTGAAAACCGCCCTTTTCATGTGCTGCTGGTTAAAGTGTTTCAATTACGTATAGTTTTATGCGAACTATTTTTAAGGAATGAAGATATGTGTAAAGTAGCTTAAAAGTTTTCTATATTCCTACCAAAATTTAGTTTGCTTTGAATTTGACATTGCTGAATAATCCGCAAAATTCAATGTATGAAAATCACAGTTTTCATAAAATTCTCCATACACACCGCCAATTTCATAGGTAAGGACCTAATATCACAATTGTTTGAGAACAACTAGCGACAAACACACAATAGACGTAGTTACTTTCACTCTTAAAAATATTAGCATGGATTTCTATTGATTGGCAAATTTATTTAGTCTTATTGTGAATGATGTATTGTATTTGCCATTTTATAAGACAGGATGGATATATAAACAACTCACTTGGAATCTGTTATGGTTGATTAGACCAACGAGCTCTTGTTCAATGAGACGTCAATGATCATTTCGCATATTGCACGCGTAATAGGCGTCCTCGATCCATATTAGAAAGTGCAATGACTCTAGTCTAAATATTTCTTGTGAGAAGCATCTCGTCTGAAGAGTACCTAAATATGAAGAGTTATGCAACTATACTCATAACATAAATACTTTGCTATAAATGTTATTTGGTTATTTCTATGTATATTTATTATAAAAGTTTGCATAAACTATTACGCGTAAAATACCGCTGTATACCATTATTACGAAAGATAATGCGTCTATAGTTTAAATAGAATGTTACGTAAATAAAAAGCTTCGCATGAAAGTATATTAGTACCCCGATCAATAGGAAATTGGCGTCATCAATCATGTATTCGCTTCTTTCGACCTATATTCGACGGCTGAACTCTCATTCAGTGCAAGTATTTATAGTCGTATTGGGTTACTTTCAAAGTCGTGTTAGTGTTCGTGGTTGACCATATTCCGTTTTGCAAAAATGTGTCTCTATAATTTAGCACATTTTTGCCCTGCCCAAGTGCCCACTGAAAAACAGATAAGTATGAAGAATTATAACCCGCACTGGAAAGCAGTTTTTTTGTATTGTTTACGCAAACTGCAAAGTATGTAAATTGCTGCTGGCATAACAATTTTCTCGAGTATCGTATTTAAATGTGATAACATTTCTGTTTACGCGCTGCATGTCTTTGAATCTCGTTTGAATGAGAGATATACTCATCCATATACATTTATTTTCATACCCGATGGCTGGTAAGAATATGATTTAATTCATCGGGCAATTTATTGGATGTTGATGTGTTTAATATTTATCTATCCATATATCATAAACCCTCCATGATGCGTTCAAGAACCGCACATTATGGCCACCATAAAAATAGACTGTTTTGTTAGAACAAATGTCTTATCTGTGAAAATGTTATTATTGCTAAATCATCATCATCATATCAGCTGAAAGACGTCCACAGCTGGACATAGGCCTCCCCCAAAGAGTGCCACAATGGCCGGTCCTGCGCCACCCGCATCCAGCTGACTCCCGCGACCTTTACCAGGTCATCAGTCCACCTTGCGGGGGGCCTACCCACGCCGCGCCTTCCGGTACGTGGTCGCCACTCGAGAACCTTTCCGCCCCAACGGCCATCGGTTCTACGTGCAATGTGCACTGCCACTTAAGTTTAGCAATTCGGGGGGCTATATCGGTTACCTTGGTTCTGCTGCGGATAGCCTCATTTCTGATGCGATCGCGCAGAGAAACTCCCAGCATAGCCCTCTCCATTGCCCTTCGAGTGACTTTGAGCCTTCTTATGAGGCCCATAGTAAGCGACCACGTTTCCGTGCCATATGTCTTCACTGGCAACACACACTGGTCAAAGACTCTCGTCTTGAGACACTGCGGAATATTGGACGAAAAGATGTTTTGCTAAATAATGTATTGCTTAATAATAACATCGATTTCGATAATATTATTTCATTCAAATTTCGAACATCTCTGAAATCAAAGAAATTTGATTTTACCTCTATTCTAATATCAGTCGAGATGACGTTTAGTTCGAATTGAATTGTCAATTTGCATACAAATTTCACAAATGTCGCACGTAAGTAAGATATCGAACGATATGATAGTTGGATCCGACTCTAGTTTGTCTCTGAATTAAGAAAAAACTATGACAGCTGCCAGAAAAAAACGCCGCGATGCCGGTCATAATATGCGGCTCCTGATTGCATCATGGAGGCTTATGATATGTGGATAAAATTCTACTTGATTATTACTTAACGTCTTTCCCGCTCACGGGACAATGATGTTCTGGACCTTTGGGAGGCGTGCATGGGGGTACCTACAAACTACCAACTGAGCCAACACCTTTTGACAATTTAATGAAATGCAAGGAGTACACCGAGCGGATGCTGCCCCTGCCCGTTGTCATGGGAATGGGACGATATTATTATTACTGTTAAAAATAATAATATTATTATTTAAATTAAATAATAGTATTTTATGCAACTGTTGTATAAGAGGGTCTTAAAAAGCGAGTGGCGAGAGTGTTCGCAATTAAAGACGCCTCGAGCGTTTTTAGACCAGAGGCTCTAGTATATGTTTTATCGTTACAATACGTTTTCGAACGCGTTTGCGTTTAGTTTCAATTTGTATGGCAACGCGAACAGCGCCTCTGGTGGTAACTATTAGGTACTACGCGTTGCCATACAAATTGAAACTAAACGCAAACGCGTTCGAAAACGTATATGTATCGATAAAACTTATACTAGAGCTACAGTTACGAGTAGGTATACACCGTTGCATACGTACAATATTTTTTCTACGACTAATTTTAGATAAATTGCATTTTATGACTTTTCAGGCAGCACGTTTGCTACTCACGCAATTTCTTCAGGAATGCAGTTATTTACTTCTTAGTCCATTCTAAAAGGAACGTACATTTTACTATCCATCAACACGAATAAAATCTTAATAGGTAGGTAATAATAATAACTAATAGTTATATTATAATCGTTCGTCTTTTAATTTTGAACTTAAAACGGAATATTGGTGGGAAATCAGATTTATGACACCTCTTGTTCATGGTGTTTTGTTTTTAATTTGCTTGCACTTGTCATCCGAACCAAACCGAATCCGGATCCGAACCTAATCCAAAATGTTTATTTTTGCAAATAATACCAAGAATAGATAAAAAATAACACAGTAGAATGATAATTTATTTTTCATCACACTTGCTCGTAAAGGGTGTATTATAGGCAAGTTTATAGAGCAGCTATAGTCGATTTACTTCCCGCGGGAGTTATGGATTTATAACTCCCGAGGGAGTTATGAGCTTGTGTGTGATCTGATTGGTTAAAAACGAATCAAACAAATTGGTTGGCAAATCTAGTTGGCTGCGCGTCACAAGAATTCTTCTCTGTGATTGGTTGAAAAAAATCTAGCAGGCCATGGGGCGCCACGCCCCGCCCCCTCGCCCTCCACTCGCAAATCTGTATGTGAAGTTGTCAATTTCGTTAATTTTTGATTGGTGCGGTTGTATGAAACTTAGATTTTTATGTCTATTGTATTTATTTATTTCCTCGCAAATGTGATGAAAAACATTGTGTATACACGGGCGTAAGAATATTACAAACTCGAGTCATCAAAAGCCCTCCGCCTCCGGCGTCGGGCTTCTGATAGACTCTCGTTTGCAATATTACTCTTACGCCCCTCGTTAAACAATATACTATTTATTTTAGTAAATAATTAATAATATACCAATGTTTGGTCGTAAATTAAACTATTATTTCGAAATATTTGTTTGTGAAGTTGGTACCACTGAGGCACTGACAGTGCTGTTACTCGTTTGAAAACAGTATGAACAGCACAGCACGCTAGTTCGTTTTTGGGCCATAGAGCATATAGAGTTTTCGATGACTTATTATCTGTGTCATTGTATTTGAGTTAGTGCCTATATAAATGGCAGATAACAGTACCGGAGTAGAAAAAGTTGTTTTGCATGTTGCACTTTCCTCGCTACAGTGAGGTGAAAAGTTTTGTGTTACACACGGGTGCAAATCTATCTACATATTTTACTTCTCGTGTTTTGAAACACTCGCTACGCTCAGGATTATTTGTTATACAAGGGTGCAAAGTTGTATTTTATCCGCGAGTGTGGAATTGAAACACGAGCAAGCAAAAGGATTCTATAGTTGAACCACGAGCGAAGCGAGTGGTTCTAAAATAGAATCCTGAGCGTAGCGAGTGTTTCAACACACGAGAAGTAAAATACATTTGCACCCGTGTGTAACACAAAACTTTTCACCTCACTGTAGCGAGGAGTGCAACATCCAAAACAACTTTATTTATTTTAAATAATAAATTTGCACCCTTGTATAAAAAAATATAACAAATAACTATTTTTTTTGGTCAAGTGCGAGTCAGATTTTAGTTTTCCCATACATTTTGAAACCCAGCGCCTGATGATGGCAACAAGCAATTCTGAAAAGTTTTTTTGTATGGGAGCCCCCTTAAATATTTATTTAATTCTGTTTTTTATTATTTGTTGTTATAGCGGCAACAAAAATACATCATCTGTGAAATTTTCAACTGTCTAACTATCACGCTCCAAGTTCAAATTACTTTGCCCACTAGTGGGTAAAATGCGATTTAGCTCACTGGTTTTAAAGGATAAAAGACGGCTTTCCGAGGCAGTGAGGGGAAAATAACTATTTACTTCTCGTGTGTTGAAACACTCGCTACGCTCAGGGTTCTATTTGAGAACCACTCGCTTCGCTCGTGGCCTTTCATTTCGCATGTTCAAATTCCACACTCGCGGGTAAAATACAACTAGTATAACAAATAACTATTTCCTGTAACTGTACGAGGATGATCCTGCATTTGTTCATAGTATGAAATTCATACACACGTCTTTCACGGACTTCCATTATATATCCAAAAACGGGTTTGACCCGTTGCAGTGGGCTACCCTGTATAGTCTTGAGGCGTGAGTCTGTCACTCGAGGCGACCGTTAATGGTCATTCACAAGACATAAAGTTGCCGTTTACAAGAGAGCATTGCTGCTAAGATTGAAGTCACGTTTTGTCCATTATCTACATCAGTGATTGGCGAAACGCGTTCAAGGATTATCCTAATGCACCCTCATCCGTCTATGCCTATGTCTAGGCTTGTTATAATTAATGGGATATTTTTAAATGTACATTTATATAATTTTTCAGCACACTAGGTAACTCCACTAATTAACTGGATATTTTTAAATGTACATTTGTATAATTTTTCAGCACACTAGGTAACTCCACTAATTAACTGAATGCATACCAGAAAAAATTATGCTGTCCAAAAAACCAATTGATAACCTAACTAAACATGTCCTACAAAAAAATAAAAATAAATCACACAAAACGAGATGACCTGATGAATTTTTTTTTCGAATGCACACCAATAATGTGGGTGGTAGTTCGTACATCGGATATATGATTTATAAAACAAAAATACGAATTGTTTATCAAAAATACTAACTTGCACTCTAAATTGTACAAATGAGCATCGTTTATTGGAAAATCTTCGGGAGCTTTTTTATAAAAGAGCAGAAAAACTTGTTTGAAGAAAAATATTAAATATACTCGCGGTCAAATGTTCCAGGTCAGTGAAGAAAAACTTTTATCGTGTTCATGTTCTATGACATTTAAAAATACATTAACCTTTAGAGGCGTCTAATAACTCGGCCATTTCTAATTTTTAGAAAAAAGTTTTTCTTATAAAAGATGCTTATTTTGAGGTGATTTGACACATTTTCTCAAAAAAAAAACGGTCAAAAAAGGGGGGCCTTTGGTACAGTCTGACCCTCCTAAGTTTCTAAACTGAGTTACCATCACTTAGTGTGCCATTGTTTAGACTTTAGTGCATGTTAAGTAAGCACTTAGTGTACGTACTTAATTATACTATAAAGATGACTGATTAAATACATACACTTTGGTCAATTACACAGTTAGACAATAAATAAAAAGGTACAATGAGTGTTAATAATGATTAAATTGGGTTTTATTTAGAATAAACGATGTTCCTAAAAGTAAATTGGGTGATGGTTTTCCTTAAAAAAGTTTTAATATGTTTGTTGAACTAAGGAATTGTTAGATATACTATGTTGATATAAGTAGACCTCGTTATCTTGTCGCACTGTCATTGCTTTTCCGTAGAGCGTGAATGGTTTTTTTATCGACCGTGAATTTTCGCCTTTTAAATCTTTGCTCAATCTCAATGAAAACTTCTTGACGAAAAATAAGTAGATAACCTCATTAGTGAATCGATATAAATGATTTACCTATTTGCAACTGCACCGACGAAAGGTAACTCATCATTTCCAGTACATCGGTAACTTCAATATCGTAAGTGGTATTTATTTGCAAATGTTTTGAAGATTCCTTTGTTGAACGCTGATTTTAAGTACCTATTTATCATTTCTAGATGAAATGTATAAGCAGCCATTTTTGAATTACCAGTACCAGCAGCCTTTAAAAAGCATTTGTTTTGAGAAACTGTGTGGGGCTGGCTGGTCAGAGCGCCCTTCGCATGTAATATATGCAGTAGGATTTACAGTTGCCGCCCAATGTGAAACTTGTGATCACCAAAACCCCTATATGACCTTAGTAAAGTTATATTGACGATGTAGAGTTATATACAGTGTATTCTAATTATTGTGGAAAAACTATGATAAACAGTCTTGTATTTCTCGCACACACCCGAGACTCTTATTTCTTATTTTTATATCATATATATTTATTTATACCCGATAGTACCTTAGTGACTCCTTATCAGTTGACTAATTATCAGTGACATATATATAACTCTGAGTACACTATCGATATTTAGGTAGTCGATAAAAAAATCATTCACGCTCTACGGAAAAGCAATGACAGTGCGACAAGAGAGAAGAAAACAGTTATGCAAATATCATTAAACAGTCTATTTAATAGATTTATTTAGTGTGCATAATTAAAAAAAACCTTATTTCCGAACGTTATTCCATTCCATAAAACATTACATTAAAATAATTTAAAAACTATAAACTAATTTGTGTGCAAGTCAGTATTTTTAGTTTAACTTTGAAATATTTTGTTCGAATAAGTGAAATCAAAACAATTTCGAAAAACCCAACTGCTATTTTGCAAATAGGTATTATAGCCTTTGTTACTCCCACGATTAAATAAGAGGAATCCAACGACACCTCACATGTCGAAATCCGTCAAACGGCAACTGCAAAGCTGCACACACATACATACATACTTACATACATACATACATACATACCTGCATACATACATACTTACATGCATACGCTCGAAAAACATAACCCTCTCTCCTTCGGCAGTCGGGTAAAAAAGGGAATATACAGATATCGATTTAATAACATGCCTTGCTTAATATACTCTATAGGTATATTGGGCAACTGCCCCTGTCACTGATGTGATCTTAAATATTTTCACTGTATGATTGTAGGTAGAGATGACTGACTTGTGATGCTGCTGAAAGCAGTTATGATTTCATTTTATCTTCTTTAAGTGAGGAAAAGCAGAAATCTAGAGCCAAATAATATTTGCTTCATGGAAATGTATTTATGGACATCAAAATGTCTATCTAATGTCTCCTGAATTTATCCCAAACATGCAGACAGACGCGGCAGAAAGTTTTTTCTGGAGTGTTTTCTGTGAAAGTAAGGAGACAAGTTAGTACAAAAAGAATGACATATCAATGTTCTTAAGCGGCAACTATAAATTAAACTGATACATAAATCGTTGAAGTTAATTTCCGGCTTATATCATTATAATGCGTTTGGCGACAGTTACTTTTAATTATTTCACATTTCGCATTCAAGTTGTTTTGGTAAAACTTTCCCATTATCCAGTTACTTTAGATCAGTAATTTGTTAATCTTAAGTAATCAACTCTTAGGCTGATTTTCCATAGACCGAAGCTATATTTCCATACAAATCGGCCAAGTTAGTGTACGAAATTTTGTGTTAATGTTAGACTTCTTGGAGGCATAGCTTGGTTACGCTCTGGTGGGAGCATCCTTACCCTTGTTTGGTCAAATTAACTTAAACAGTTATCTAATATCTTAATAAACCACAGACAAGCGTAGATTAATCTCGGAATTTGTCACTCAGGCCAAGGGCCGATAACTGCAATTGTCCGTGGGTGGACGCCCCCACACGTCCGAATCGATTCGGACACCTGTTGATATGACGACACCTATGAAGCGTGTATGTTGAAGGATGAGACTTAAAATAGCTTTAGAAAAAAAATTACAATATTTTGGCTGTTTAATTTATCATTCGCCTTCAGAGTTACGTTTAAGGGGACGTAGGTTCGTGGTATTCTCTCCCTCTCACTGAGCATAAGCGTGAGCGAGATGGAAGTGCGTGTTAGGAAGCGCGGATATCATGTTTTTTAATTTTATTTCTTTGTGCGTTTTAATAAATAAAAAAGTAATAGCTGATTTCCCTCAAACATGACATTGCCGATTTTAAGAACCAATTGTAATATGTTTAGCTGTTGTGCATAATTTGTTAGAATTTTTTTAAGTGTATTTTAGACCTATGTTCGTGATTTTTTTCTATCGAGCGAAAGTCAAAAACTCAGGATTCGAATAGCTGATTTCCCTCGAAAAAAGCCTCAAAATTGCTAATTAAATTAAGGGCAGCCGTATTATAACCCAAACAAGAGCTACGATTTTTTAAAAATCCGTTTTCGGAGCTCACGTCGCCTTAAAAATACACATATAATAATTGTTTTACCTCTCGCAGGTTGCTCAAAGATGGGTGGAAAATTGTACATGCACAATGCCTATGCGTGATGCATGTCAGTATAGAGCGTTTTTGAGCAGACACAATGTGTAGGGACATTCAATCCCGCATATGTAGATATGGTCAACTTGCATCCTTGATATTAAACAACTGTAGTCACGGACTTTAATTGTTGAGCCATTTATAGGTGTCAACTAATTTTGGTTTTCATAGTAAGCTTTGAAGTGTCCAGTATAAAGTGGGCTCTAAATGGTTCAACAATAGTCCGTGACTGTGCCTAGGCGGTGCTATCACTGCCGTAACTGACAGACTGGTATAGGGAAATCGAGCGCCTAGAAGTGAGCCATCTAAACAACACTCCTCACCCACACGACATCAAATAAGCAGAGACTTGCCAAAAAACTCAACATAATAGATTCAATAACTTAGTAATAAGTTATGACTAAGTTATTGAATCTTCTATCTGTTGAATCTTTCAGAATTATTTAAATGCTAGTTATGACTCATAACTAGTATTTAAATTAATATAATAACTTGTACTAACAAGGTTTATGGATTTATATCTGAAATAAATGATTACAATTAAATAATTCTGAAAGATGTACGCCCGTCCAGCCCTCGTTATTTATAACGATAATTTCTCAAACTCTCTACTTGTTTATATCCAGCGTAAGTTTACAAGATAACGAATAAATTGATTGCTGGGAGTTCGATCAAGTCTTCGAGAGCTAGTTTCATGGCCGTGGGATTATTCTTAGTATTAAATATCTAAGTAATACATTTTAGTAGTGTTCTTGAGTTTACTAGCTCTTAGAAGATTGAACGCTTACATGAAGACAGGTTTTTGGCTATCAGTAAACACCTTGTTACCCGGAGAGTAATCTTTACATGGGGCACTACCTTTTATTAAAGAAGAATAAGAATAATTTATTATTAGACAAGCACATGATTACAGATTATACAGACATTATCCGTTGGGCTCCAAACTAGGCTGAGCCTGTATCTTGGGACCCACTGAGTCGGTTAACAAATCACTTCAGACACACGTCACAAGAAGCACGACATGAAAGTAACAAAGTGAAAATTAAACATTAGATATAATATGAGCGCTGCTAACATATCAAAGGCTAACACATGATTATAATAAAAACAATATTTATGCTGTTTTTTTAGTACACAGAGAGTTTGTGTATGAGAGTGTGCGCGTGTGTAAGTGTGCGTGAGAGGGAGTGTTTACGTGTGTTAAGTGTTTGTTACGAGTGTATGTTGAATTGTTAGGTACCTATTGGAAAAAGCAAAGAAAATGTATGTACCTATTCTGCCTGGGAACCAGGGCGGTGACGGACTTCCGGAAAACCGCCCAGAGTACCATTTAAAACCACAACACAACGATAGGATTCACTAGTAGACCACATAACATTGCGGTTAAGGCATACTTGAAAAGCCCATATTTTTACCCACTTAAAACTCGTTGTTGGCCACCATCTGCAGTATCTGCACCATGTCATTCGGAGGGCTCTAGGTTCTCCTCAGGTTGACCGCAATAGAGCCCCCCAAGCGTCATGCGGTCTCGATCTGAACAGGCATCACTGCAATCTCTAGGATTCTTAGACAAGTATTCCCAACTAGCACACTAGCGTTAAAATAACCCTTATATCATTCTTATATCGGTTCCAGCCAAGAGTTAAGTTGTTACAATGCCTGTAACAAAGGTGTTAGAGCAAAGCTTTAGCTTTAACATCTTAAGTGTACTTGCGTTGAGTATAAAACTCTTATAACTCTTAAACCTGCTTTAGAGCGTTCAATAAAGCTCTAGTAACACTTTTGGAGTTAATATTTTTTCTTAACTCCTCTATAACACTATTAGTTCCAACTGACATAAATATAACTCTTTTATAAAGGTTAAGGTTATAATAAAACCCTTAGCTGACACCAAAATGTTAGTTGAGATGTGGCCTCCGCCATGAAGAGTACCTACTGGGACCCCAATGAGTCGTCTTTTACGACGGGCGGGGAGCAAGAAGATTTTGTTTGACGTTTATCTCGGTGTCTTCGGGGAAATGGAGGTCAACAAACTTGCTGAGTCGATACCGCCTTTGATGCCCTGCTACTTTCGTGCTTGAGTTGATGAGGAATAGCCGTCAAAGACGAAGAATGTAGTTGTTGTTTTCCAAAACTACAGACTTTCAAGAGCAGCTATCTCGAAAACTAAAAGATATCGAAAAATTTGACGGAAGCTTTTTTTTTATTAATTTTTTATTGAACCAAAACAAGGATTACACAGTATAGTTTACAGTGAAATTTGCGCCAAACTGCATAACAGTTTGTTGGCGAATTTATTTTGTATAGAGTAGTCATGTCGCTAGGAAAATTTGTGTTCCAAGCCATTTCCCTCTATACCTTTTCGTTGCCTGACCTATTAGTGACCAGTGACTAATTTTATCGCTTCGATATTTTATTTACGCATCCATTACACAATATTCAATTTTACGATACGCCATGTGAGCTTGTGTTGGCTGCGACTGGTCCATTGTGAAACCAGAATCCATTGTCCTATTCGTCGGGAAGTTTTCAGCTTTCGACTTACTCGTTGCGTTACGTCAATCGTGTGTGGTGTTGAATGACAGAATGAGAGCTGACTGAACCGGTTTTTGGATCTTGTTCACGCTATGTGCGAAATCGGAATAACTGGTCCCGTGTCGGCAACAAATATCTCCATACAAATGGGTGCCTCTCGCAATCCAAAATAAAAAATTACGTAGGTATGTTCCATAGTCAAAAATCAAATCAAAATCAAAATAATTTATTTTCGTAACTTAAATAAGTTTACAAGTATCTGTGCTGTAGTGTATAGTCAGTTGCCATATTTATTATCACTATCAGTATTCATTTAATCGCGGGAGTCGCAAGGTCATCGGATAAAACTGTTTAAAAAAAAAAGTTGCCATTACAGTTTTATTCTGATGGCTGTTTTTAAACGGAGTGGTCTACAGTCATGAATGCATTATTGTAATATTTTCAAAAAAGCACTGAATTGGATAGTCAATGACAAATCCCTAAATGCAGTCTGCATGAGATATGTATTCGCCAAGTTGACAAACAGGAGGCTAAATCACCTCATTTAAAAATAGAAGCATAGTTCTATGATCTAGGACTTGCATTCTAGGTGAATCTTGGTAGGTACAGCACGGAATGGGCTAGTAACCAACTTTTTTTAGCGATAGCAGTCAGTGAGGCCTGCGGGTGCCGTTATAGTCGTAACAGTCACATTCGATTTATCGATCCTGCTCGAGGATGTTAAATCCAGCACACAATTACGTTCCATACATTTTAATATGTCTATATACTTTCTTTTGCGGTGATGTTAGCGGCTTTCTGTCATTGTCTTCCATGTTTATGTCAGTCAGAAACCAAACCACATCTATGTCTAAGGGTTCAACTAGTCGACAATAACAGTCCCCAGTTAAGTAACGTTATTATAATTCCGGACGAGAATAGCTGTGCCAAATGTGGTTGATCATATTACGATCTCGATCCGTGCATCCGTATCGGACGCTGCGCCGGTGGGATGTCGTCTATTTACTTTAATCCACACTTAACTGATACAAGTGATGGATTAAAAATTCATCTTTGCTCTTAATGATATAAAGTGTATATTCCCGTCAAACCATTGTGACAGATACGAGTTTGAAAAAGTAAACAGTCGATGTGCACCCGAGTGTGAGGCAGCGGTCCGACACGCACTATTGCATACTGCACAAATTCGTTAATAACGCCTCTTTCTCTTTGCAAGATATGAACTTTGATTACATGTTAGTATCTTAGAGTTGACTGAAATCGACTGGATTTATGGCGGTCGATCAGTTTAGCTAAGTGGGCGCAAGTCCGTTAAATTAACTGAAGTGAACATAGAGCTTTTGACGTGGTTTCGCGACCGTACCTATTTGCTTATGCAACACACATACCATACTACGAGTAGGTGAGTAGTCTATAACTAAAAATATGATTCAGTTGATTGGAATAACTAACTCAATAATCTCCTACCTATCCTTTAGGGCTTGAGAAAGATGCATTTTTCTGATATTTTAAAGAAAACTATACCCTGGCTACTTATTAGGTCTCCGAAAATTATGTTTTAGCATATGTCACGTCACGTCAGAACAGCTGAGCCATTCATACCATTTCTTGTATACGACTAGCCAAAAATTCGAGCTTACACCAACCACGACCCTTTGGGATTAGGTTGTGGCGGATTCCGATCTCCTTTAGGATGCAACCGGGATAACGGTAATATGAGAAGACCTAGCTGAAAATTTTGTGGATAGCAATTTCTATAGTACCTATCTAAAGTAATTACTATGAAGTACAGTCAAGTGCAAAAGTATATATATCGATTTAATCCTCTCATAAATATGTAGGTGCCGAAACCTTAATTCGTTGCCATAAGAGCGATTTTTATTTATTTATCGTATGGCATAAAATGTACCTACCTACTTAAATGTTTATGATATTAGATTTAAGGTAACCAACTGCCATCGTCAAGAGTCTTGAAATCAGCCGAATTCCCGCTAAGTTTGGTGATTGGACACTCAAGATGATATGGTGTAACGTCTGATCTGGACAGCCACACTGGCATTCCGCTGACTCGCGCCATCCCCATCTGCACCAAAGAGATGCGCAATTTCCGACCCCTGTCCTGATCCGGTTTAGTAGACACCAGGCCCGTCGAGATTCCTCAAAACCCACAGGCTGGGCCCCAGCATCAAGCTCAAACAGGTCCCCAGAAACGGAACTAACTTCCCATTCTTTAACCCACGAAGAAAGTGAGTTTTCAGTTAGCACTGGGTCGTGAAACTTTAATTCGGGGGGTTCTTGCGATGGTACATATTTATGAGTACCTAAGTTAAGCACGTAGGTATATTTTTACACTTCACTGTACTTCAGTCTTCAACACTTCGAACACTTACGACTTGAATCAGTCGGTAATCAAAATAAGATTAGAAATTGTATTAACTAAAACTATTCGCCATTTCTAATGCAACCGGCCGTAAAATTGTTTGGTTTTGCATAGGTTACGTACGCACTTGCATGGCAGTGTTGGCCAAATTGTCCTTCACACATATAAGTGCCACTGTGTCATGACATTTGTACACACACGTTTCGAAATCACCTAGTACTGTATTTGAAAATCCAAACAATCTAATGGTAAGACTAAACAATAACAAACTAACACTTTGTCTACGGCACGCGGCACCTCTCACAATGTGCCGGTTGTTCACGCTTTTAAAGCATTTCTTTGTGCTTTCGACTGCATTGTTCTGTTTATTTGTGATTCTGTCTGGGTTTCTGCCGTATTTAGTAATTGTGAGTCTGGAAGCTTACGCAATGATGCACCGATTATTGTATTCATGGAGCTTACATTATTAAGTAAGTAACCTAAAGAATGTTCCTTCAACTACTCTATGTTGCGTTTCTTTACAGAACACCTTTCTTTGCTCGTTATGTACCTTTAGAAATGTCACCGGTACCAAGTAGGTACATACATTTAACATACTTACAACTTTTTATTAGTATGACGTTTTAACATAATTATTTAATAGCGAATTACTTCATACGCAAAATAGGCGCATTATGACGTCGAGTTGCGGAAACCTAGCCCACGTACAACCTATACTTCATGAAGAGCGTATTATTGACGGAAACTTGACCAATAGATTGGCGTGAAGTGAAATATTCCCTCTTGCTTTATAATATAAATCAATCAGTGTTCACTATTATGGAACATGGATAGTTTCTCACAATACACTTACACAAGATAAATATAGTTCTAACTGTGAGCTGTATACCTGTAATGTAGAACTCGCTAGACTATTACAAAAACATTTTTGTTTAAATTACGAAAAACTGAATCGATCTATATAATCATTGAAACTGCTCACAAAATTTCACGAGAATCGTTTTAGAAATGCGACCTGTAGAGGAGAACAGCCGGACAGCGGGACATTTTGGCCCAAGCTGAAACAGAGAACTTCGTTCGCTTCGCTCGCTCATTCAATTAACATCTTTACACTCATTACACTGTTAATAAAAGATTTTAATGTAATAATTTGGATAACAGTGAACTCAACACAATAATGGCAGTCATAACTCACACACGAGGAAACAATTTTCGTCAGGACTAAATTAGAGTTGAACTATGGAGGATGCGTAACATTTCCGTTTGAAGCCCAACGACTAAAGTGGACATAAATTAGGGACTGTCTCTAATGAGTTTCTTACGTCCCGTTGTGTGATTTGTTACTATAATAGAAACCGTTTATAATAGATAGAATAACGACTACTTAATGGGAAAGTTTATAATATAGTTACATAAATTCAACACAAATAAGCTTAGTGCAAATTATAATTTTCTAACAACTACGATGATTGCGTGAATTGGAATTACACTTCTTTAACCTATTTCGCACTATAGTGCACTACGGGATCACACCAGATGTTTTTGTGTTATCGAAATTCCTCTTAAGATTTTTTGCTATACGCCGTCCCTTTTCTCCTTGCCTAAGCTTTTATATTCTTCTCGCACATGTATCCCATCCCATCGCACCCTTGTGATTTACGCGCAGTGCGAGCCCACACTCTTAATCGAGTCGGCTGCAAGTTCCTCGAAAGTGCTATTCGTTAAATGAAAATTCCATTTTTAAAAGTATCGGCGGATGTCGCCTCCGGTGTTGTCATCGCAGCGCCATTGAAACGGTCCTTATGGAATGCTCCCATTTCACCGCTCGATTGGATTTGGACGGAAGCTGAACTTTGTTAGGAAGGGGTTCGTTCTGTGGCCATTTTTGTGTCATACCGTATCGTATACCGGTCAGCTCTCTATTATGCTCGCGTGCTGCGCCGGCGTCGCTGCGTGTTTAGTTGCGTTCGCTACTCGCCCAAGAATAGCCGCTGCGATGGATCCCGTTCCCATTGGACTCTCGTTTGGATTCATTCGTTAGTCGTAAAACTCGCAAACGGCAGCGGGTTATGAAACCTTCGCAACACCGACCTTTGATTAGCGACGTGCGCGTATCGGCGTGTTTACGATTCTAATATCTGCATCAGTATTCAACTTAACAGTTCTAATATGTAAACTTGTGCTCATTGTCGTTTACTCGGTTTTTTAAATCGTTATCAGTGGAATTGTGCTTACATATGAAGATAACGTGTCGTCTTGATAACATTAAAATTGGTGATAGGGGCGCCGGTGTTTGTTAAAAATTAGCAAGCATAGAGATACGACGTGTTTGTGAACTTTTGATTTATGGTGGGCGGACAAGTTGTGGCGTTTTGTTTGCGTCGGTTATTTTAATGTACATTAAGTGGAGATCCCGTTTGATCAGCGTGCGTATGACTGATGCCTGTTGCGTCTGCCCCGGTGCAAGTGTAGCGTCGGGCCTATTTTAGTACCACGGAAATAAGAGCGGCAAAAGGAGCAAAAAGCACCGTCTGCCTGAAAAACTTGAGGTCGTGGTGTGGAGTGTATTTCTGTCTGTTGTGATCCGATGTCTATAACAGTTGCTTGTGTAATTAGTGCAGTGTTATAACAAATGGGGAAAATGAAGAAAAGAACCATATCGACTCTCAAAGCGATATTCGGCTCGAAGAAAGGTAACTCCCCTTTGATGTTGAGAAAATGTATGAAGTGTTTCTTTCTCGTCAGGAAGTGCGGATTGTTTTGTAAACTTTGCGTATTGTCGAATTGTCACGTTTTCGCCATTAGTTGGCTGATTTAAGACCAATCTTTGTTTCCTTTGCTTTAGTATTTTAAGCAGATTGTTTTAGTTTAGCTCCATAATCCGCATAAAATTAACAAAGGTAGGTACTTTAATACTTAATCTTTAAAGATAAAATTATCGGGAAAGTATTTTCCAATGTGTTAGGTAAAATAAAAGCAAAGATTTGTGTTATACATAATTAAAGCTCCTTTAGTTAGACTATGAAAGGAGCGAATGTGTAATTCATGAAATTGCAAATCGGTTCTTCTTCGTTAATTGTTAGATCGATGAATATTTCTAGTGTAAATTATAGAATTTTAATTCGCTGAGTTAATGTGTTGTTTCACGCGATCGGCCGGCTAGGACAGCTGTTACATTTTTTAGGAAGCCTCTCAAGAATTTCTAAGAAATAACGAACCTTAAATTTCATCTGCAAAGGAGTCCTGAACCTTGTAAGACCTCAAAGAAATGTACACATGTTTGCACCCTATTCCAATCGAATAGGGGATAACAATGTGTACATATCATTGACGTCGACCCTAAATTGGGGACTGACAAACACGGTTGCTTTTTATACTGTGGATCTGTGATGAACAGCTGCTAGTAAATTTAACAATAACATGCATGTCTAAGAGTGGCTTTAAAAAGATGCATTCAATCACTTGGACGGGAAAAATGCGCCAGCGCAAGCACTAGTAGTAGTGTTAGTGTACTATTTGAATGTTTTTAAAATTAATTTCTTTTGTTTTTCTCGCGATGGAAGGAACGAAAGAATTACGTGCGACTGTCATTTCGCTACATATGGGGAAAAAAAACCAGTGGACATTTTCCGTGACATAAAATGTTTTGGGGTAAGCCGCAACTTCGTATATTACACTATTAAACGTTACAAGGAGACTAATTATTTGAAAGATCGCCATAGGAGTGGTCGCCCGCGGTCTGTAAGGACGGCTGCAAACATCAAAATAATCAGAGAGCGACTTCGCCGAAATCCATGTTGCACCCAGAAAAAACTCGCTCTGCAGGCTAACATTTCGCGTATTTCAGTCAACAGGATATTGAAATACGATCTCAAAGTAAAGGCTTACAGTCGTAGGAAAGTTCATTATCTAAATGATCGCCTTCGTAAATTACGACGTGAACGTTGTCCGATGCTGCTTCAGAGACACGATGCGAAAAAGATACTCTTCACCGACGAAAAAATCTTTACGGTTGAAGAAAAGTATAACCGGCAAAATAATAAAGTTTATGCCAAAAGTAGCAAAGATGTTCCAGCTACAGCAAGAAATGTCTCGCGTGCCCACCATCCGGCGAGTGTGATGGTATGGTGGGGGGTTTCGTACGAAGGTGTCACTCCGCTCCATTTTTGTCAACAAGGTGACAAGGTGAAAGCAAAAAATTATCAAAGTGACATTTTGGAGACTGTAGTGGAACCCCTATCTGATACTTTATTTCACAACAAATAATGGATCTTCCAGCAAGACTCAGCACCTGCCCACAAGGCTAAAACGACTCAAGCTTGGTTAAGGAAAAATTTGAAAGGCTTCATCGCGGCTAGGGTTTGCAATCCGGATATCCGGATATCCGAAATATCCGGATATCCGCCAAATTTCGGATCCGGATCTGACAGGCTCTTGGATCCGGATTTTTCGGATATTACGGATCCTTAAAATACAACAATGACAATTGAAAATACGGCTACAAAATGATGTTTTTTACCGAGTCCACGCTTAAAACCGAATGGTAGATAACTCAATCTCTGTCTTTATTCGCCACTTCATCATCACAGACCAGATTATTTTTATTTTTAATTTATTAGTTACAAAAACTAATTAAACCTACATAGTACAAAAATTGCCGCAATTTGATGGCGAAAGTTGGTGTTGGTTTAAATGCACTAATTCACCGTAGGCATAGACACAAAGTAATTATATAAATCCAATATTACCTATAGGTACTATTATACACTCAAAAGCAAAAGTTTCGGGTCAGCCTACATTAAATAACCGCAATAGGATTTTTTTAATATTTTACACTAGTCTTATTGGCATAATAAACTATTCTTCGTAATACCCAAATCAATTTCCGGGATCCTATCATAAAAATATCAACATCCAAAAATTACTATTTTTGCGATATCTCGCTCCGTTAACGTTGTTTTTTTCATGGGTTTTTACGAGTCCGATTTAAACCTGGTAACGTGTTTTTTTTTACTGTTATTTCTGCAGATTAGATGTAATATTTAATAAAGGTCATGGCAGGATCAAAAAACAACCTTGCACTATTTTAGGAAATATGACGGTATTTCATCGACCCGAAACTTTTGCTCTTGAGTGTAGCTATCTACTACATACTTAAGCCCGTGTTCATAAATGTTCTACAAGCCAATTTTAACTAAAATTGCGTAAAAATTTGTTTGTCCTTATCTGTCACTTTGACATTTGTGTTCGTAAGAAAGGGGCAAAGCACATTTTTCAACGTTCACATTTTTGTCAATGTCAACAGTCAACACCTTTTAAACTGTTATTGACAAATCCACCTTGCTAAAACAACAAGGAGTAGCCATATAAAAAAAACACATTTTATTTAGCAAAGGCATTTTAAGTTTAATGAATAAGGGGATTCGTTTAAATAAACCTAAAGAAATTATATTTAAGAAGTACCTATATTTGACACAGGAAGTAAAAAGTAAATGCAGCAACCAATACCTACGTTTAATAATTGTATTATTTTTTTTAATTTTTAGTTTAATGTTCTTGATTTATTATATGATCATGTAATATAATAAGCATGGTACGCTATATTCATGGCCCGTTCACCGCTTTTGCCATATTATACTGTCTTGCCTAAATGAATGTCCCCTGCTAGACAAACACCTTTTCCCTCGTCCCGCTCACATTGTCAATTTCTCCTCCTAAGCTTGATACCTAGTTACATACAACCCTATTGAATAAACTCCTAGGTACGGAGTTAATTCAATAGCTCATTTAAATGTATGTACGAGCACCTACGAAGTTAACTTGACCTGCTGGTTGATCACGTAACGCATTGTGCGCACGTAGGGTAGATCTAAATCTTGACGATAGGCGGTAGCGTCGATAGTAGACGCGACTCACTTCAATCCCACGCTAAGGGTGCTGTTGTAGTTATTCAAGTGACAGCTTTCAGTGACGAAACTCTCACTTTGCCAGTTAGTTTGTAGTAATAAGTAAAAATCTAAAAAAAAAAGTTTTAAACCCTTTATGACCTCGGGAATGCGTAGGTACCTATTTAAAATCTTTCAGGTATACGGTGGTATAGCCGTTTTGTTCCTAGTTTAACCTTACAATTCCTACTTTATTCCAAACAAACCTTGTGGATCCGAATTATCCGAAAGATCCGGATATCCGGATCTGTTGAATTTAATCCGGGATCCGAAATATTCGCGGATCTTGCAAACCCTAATCGCGGCGGAAGAATGGCCATCCTCCAGCCCTGACCTCAATCCGCTGGACTATTCTCTGTGGACTGAATTGGAGCTCAGGGCCTGGCTAAAGTCCCACCCAAACGTAGAGCCCTCATCAAAGCAGCAAAGGATATCCCACTGGAGAAGATTCGTGCCGCGATCGATGACTGGCCAGAACGTCTAAAAGCTTGTATTAAATATAGGGGTGGTCATATTGAATAGTAATTGCTTGTAGTTGTTCGTTATTATCTAATTATCATTATCTGTAAATTTTATAAATATATCTTCATTCCTTAATTTTTTATGTAACATTTATTTCGTCTCAAAACTTATGAACACACGAGGTAGGTAGAACTATGAAAAAACATTTAGGTATTATTATTTATTATCATTGATCCAACAACTATGTAGATATTCTGATCTCATCTTGATATACATAGTTAATATGTTTATATTAGTTTTCTTATTGACTATAAACACCATTGATGGTCATCTGATGTTTAGCTTAAATGCTTATACTTAAGCATAAATTGATTTCATTATAACCAGATTGACATGGATACGGAAGTTATGGACAATATTCGATGAAGACGAAGATCCTGTTACAAGTAACGTATGTCTTCAAATTATGTCTGACGTTAAAATCGTACCAGTGTCTAAAACCAGCAACAACTTGACTTATTTTATGCATAACAATTGATTCGATTCGGTCGTGTTACATTGCTCGAATTTTAGTAGAATTAGAGTAAAACTCATTTTAACACAGTGCCATTGACTCTAAAATTACTTAATCGTTGCTACTTGGTTGTTTATTCGAAGCCGGAAAAATAAAAATACCCGCTCTAAAAATGTCAAGTTATTTATCAGATAATTGAACTCGTTTCTTGTATAAAAGTGTTTAGTTCTAAAATGTACGCAATACATTACTAAATCCGTTGTACTTGGTATTGTTTGCCTAGGTAACAGTTGAGTTTTACGAACTGATAAACACGTGGTACCGCATGTAGTTGTAGGGGTATATACTTCGCCATATGGATATATGACTCGCTTAGTACTTACTTTGCTAACGACAATTGTTTTGTTCAGTGCTTAAGATACTGTAAAGAAGGTTACATGTTCTTGTGAGTTTGTGTTTAAGTGAAAATGCCGTGTGGAATAAAATTTCGCTGGAGAAAAGGTAATAACAATCTTTTATGAGAATATAATACTGTTGTGATACGTGCAACCATTCAGTAAATTACATATCTCAAAAGATATGACTGGCGTTTGTGGGTCAACAGTTACAAGTTGAAGCAGCAGTCAGTATCTAAACACTTCATAATTATGACTCAACTTTTGTTGATAAAACAATGTTCAGGTTTGTCATTTCTACTATGATATAAAAATAAATAATAATAGACAAAATTCGAGATAAAATCTTATTTTCGTTGATTTCATACGCTGCCGATGCCGGTCTGTACAACATGCAAACATAATTTATCTTTAATTTGTAACTTGTCATATTTTTACCTATGATAAAACGCGCTAAGGTCATAAGAATTGTCTCCTTACTTATCTATTACGTGACCCCGCTCGCTCTCGCCGCAATCACAATGTCAACACAAGTCAAAAACTTCACATGGTCTTTAAGTCGATCATCAATCCACCTTTCATGAACTCTAATGATGGTAAATTTCGTGAGCTTCGTGACTCATTTGTGCAAGTACGGCTTAATAAACTTTTGTTTCTGATAATTCTTACATCATCAATCATTTCTGACACCTGCCAGTCGGGACGTCTCATTTTGCACAATTTCGACATCGAGTCTTTGTGTTTCGTTTCCGTGTGTGGTCGTGGGAACGGTCGAAGTCGTGTGCTGAACTCACAGTGAGATTATATCGAGCTCATGTTTGTTTGTATTATAGTAGCTGCAATTAGCCAATTGTCAAGACTTGTTGAACTTTGAACCTAATTTTTGAGGGCATTTTAACGCCGTTTTTCGCCTTTCATATAAAATTTTGATCTTAGATGGATGGAAAGAGTATCTGTGATGAATAGCGTACGGACTGGCGGTGGCATTGTGGACAGAGGCAAAGTGAGAAATGGAGTCGCAAAGATTAAAGATTTTATGATTGAGTGAATAATGATTAAATGATTTTTCTTAATTTAAGGCTTAGGGTTTAGGGTAGGCTTAGGGACAGTATACATCTCTATAAGAACATTAGAATAATTATTAATTGTATTTGGATGCTCAGAGACATTATACATCTCTGGGGTACTAAATTATATCATAAACTTATTGTTAATTCTGATACAGACCTTATATCGAATGTATTTGATAATATTTTACAATTTTGGATTGTTATAGTTTTCATTAAGTGACATTTAGTTTGTAACCATTTAGGTACTAATTAGTTAAAATCTGCAATTTTAAAATGATTATTGTGTAAGATTATTAATATTATATTGTAGAACACCATTTGACATGTAAAAGTGCCCTTGTGGCCTATTTGCAGAATAAATAATTGATTTTGATTTTTGATTTTAAAGTAGTGCCAATTTTTTTTAGACCGAAAAATTTAATTACATGTTTTTGTGCATAATATAGTGCCCACTGCAATGTTTAACAGCAAATGGCGGCTGGGATAAGAGATTCGAAATCTTCTTCGTCGTGCTCATTTAAATCGGTGTCCATGTTATAAAATGAATGTACTATAGCAATTTGCTCCATATTCTTGGCGGTAAATCTGTTCCTCAATTTGTAGGCAGTAATTTACGAATGTATACCTATGGCTAAATGTTGAGTTTGTAAAAGATATTGGTTAAATTAATGTAAGAAGAGAAATAGATTTTATAAGAAAAAACATTTCATATTTGAATTTATTCATTCAATCATAAGAAGTTTGTAGATAATAACGACTCCATTTCTCACTCTGTCCACAATGCCACCGCCAGTCCGTACGCTAGTGATGAACTTTGTTCGTACGTGATTTCGTGTGTTAAAGTTGTGGCACAACAGGTATAATCTTCAACTTTTAGATAAGTAACTACAACTTAGAAAAGTTGAAAAACCCCCGACATTTTCATCAAGACACAAAACGGCTGAACCGATTTTGTCGAAACGTACAGTGCTGGACAAAAATAATCATACACTTACAAGGAAATGAGAGTTTCTTTCTGAACTACTTTGTGAATTCGATTACATATATTATATCTTAGGAAAACTTGTAGCACATTCCATGGCTTATTATATATAGATAATTAGATTTCAAGATTCAACAAATTTATTTATTTAAATAGGTATTTATCGATAGCACTTCATTTTGCCCTAGACAAATTAAATCATACAGTAAACACAATCTCAATTAAACTTAATCTAATATTTTGTGTGGCCTCCTTTTGCTTTCAACACCGCTGCTAATCTTCTAGGCACGCTTTCCACCAATGGTTTTAGGTATTCAGGGTCGATATTGTCCCAAGCTTCTTCCAGTGCACTGAAGTAGGAATACATTTGTTTTATTAATTTTGCTATCCAAATAAGACCATAAATTCTCAATTGGGTTGAGTCCATTCAAGCTGTCTGATCCTATTTGCCTTGAAGAATGCAGCGGATATTTTATCTATGTGCTTCGAGTCATTATCTTGCTGAAATAAATACCGGCCCTCCAAGCCACATTTAAGCAAAGAAATCTCTAAATTTTCTTGTAAATGTTAATATAATCTACAACAGTCATTATTCCATTAATTCGAGCTAAGCTGCCAACTCCAGACCAAGCAAATGAGCCCCACACCATAACATTACCTCCACCATGCTTAACAGTTTTTTGTATGTTACATTCTGCCAACGCTTCGCAAGGCTTACGCCAAACTCTGAACCGGCTTTTTTGTCCAAACAGCTCGAACTTACTCTCATCAGTCCATAATACTGACTTCCAGTACTCCATGGTCTTTCCAATATGTTTCTTCGCAAACGCAAGACGCTTTGTTTTGTTTTTACTGCTTATAAATGGACGCTTAGATGCTAAACAGTTTTTCAAACCATTTTCTCTGACCCGTACTCCGTCGCACGTACAGTTCGAAACCTGACCCTAAGATCCATCATTTCCGTAATAGCTCTCGATGATATTTTTGGATTTAGCTTCGCACATCGAACGATTCTAGCATCATCTCGCAGAGTTGTTGATCGCCTGCGACCGGCTCCAGGCAAGTTCGCCACAGTTCCTTGTTTTTCATGTTTCTTCCAAATGTGCTGTACAGCTCCAACCGAGATGGAATATTTTTCGGCAATTTTCCGAAACGAAATTTGCTTTTTCCTATCACGTATAACCAGATTACGAACATCTATGGAAATTTGTTTTCCTGACATCTTCAACATTGAAATAATACTTGAAAGTTACTTAAAATGGTCAAGACTGTCACAATGACTTATTTTTTTATTAATATTTCTAGCCAGGCAATTATGTTGTACAATTGTACTTCTAGTAAAGCGTCCGTATTATCTATTTTGGCCAGAGTAAAATGACGCAGTAAAAGTAATCAATCAAGCAGTAGAAAATAAAATTTTGATTAACACGGTAATATTTATTAATAATAATAGAGCTCATTAAATGTGCTAAAAGTTTTCTATACAAACATCTTTTCTATACACACACAAAAAAAGTTGTGAAAGAAAATACACTTTTTATGTAAGTGTATGATTCTTTTTGTCCAGCACTGTAGCTAAGAACCATCTCGATCACATCAGCTTTCGAATAATAAAAACCACATTCAAATCGGTCTATTCGTTTAGGAGCCGTAGCTCCTAATGCCATAGACAGACTCACAGACAGACAGACAGACAGACACACAGACACGTCAAACGTATAACACCCCTCTTTTTGCGTCGGGGGTTAATAAAAATGGATAGAACGATGATGCCAATTATTAAATTAATCTATTTATTTCGGTACCGATTTAGCCGATTTGTGTTAATTATGATACTGTTTGTTACCACGATGTCACCAACAAAAATATTTTGGTATTTTTTTATAGGTATTGGATTAAAATACACCTGTGTACTGGTTTATTTTGGTAACAATTTTTTTACCGGTTTGTTTAAAAGTAAAATTTTAGGTTATTAGTCGGTTAGAAATTAACTACCTCTCTCCTATTCTTGTCTGTAGTGTTGTGTAAGTTTAACCAAACAAAACCAACCTAAACATTTAACTTATTAACTTGTCCTCTAACCCCAGGCGTGTAGAATCGTTGCGCAGACTAATGCACTAAAGCCGGTTATAATGATCAGCTTGCCATGACAATGTCTTATATATGTGTTTGTCTCATGTCTCCTTCTATGATTATCGTGCAGGTTAAAAGTCAAGTTTATGACGTCAATCCATTGTTTACCGGTTTTCGCAATTGTGTATTAAATACGGTTAATATTCAAGATCCAAAATATATTGCTTTGTACTAATTTGGTTCTAACCTGATTTTATTGAACTCTTAAATCTAAATTGAGTTCATCGATGTCATTATTCACAATTTAAATGAGTGCTATTGTTAAAAACTTCGCTGCCCACATGACACACTTGCGCAAAGAATTAACATTCAATGATAATGAATTGCTAAAAATGATTTCACTGAACGGAATGAACAAACATCAACAGGATTTTTTTTTGGGTATATTATTATTATTATTTATTTATGAATCACACACAAGTTAACAGTTTATAACCAAAACACTTATGAGGTAGGTACACATTCATAGACTATAAAAAATACAACAATTTAGGTAGGAACAATTAGTGTGTCGTTAAAATGAATGTAATCATATAAGTATGCTAATCTACTATGGATACTAGTGATAGTGACTCTGTGAGCTGTAGAACTAACGAGCCAGACTTAAAAAATATAAAAAAACCGGCCAAGTGCGAGCTGGACTCGCGCACGAAGGGTTCCGTACCATTATCTATAAAAAACTATTGTATTCTGTGTTTTTAGTATTTGTTGTTATAGCGGCAACAGAAATACATCATGTGTGAAAATTTTTGCTGGAACTATCACGGTATCAGTGAGATACAGCCTGGTGACAGACAGACGGACGGACGGACGGACAGCGGAGTCTTAGTAATAGGGTCCCGTTTTACTCTTTGAGTACCTACGGAACCCTAAAAATTTAACATACTGAATCGAGAAGGAAATTCTATATAATTATTGAACCTGCTCAAAAAATTTCACGAGAACCGGTTGAGAAATGCGATGTCTAGAGGAGAACAGCCGGACCGCCGGATATCCGGACATACGAACATAATAATATGAACGAATTTCGGCCCATGTTGAAGCAGAGAAGTTCGTTCGCTTCGCTCGCTCGTTAAATTACAAATAGGTAAAAGTTTGTGAGGTTGTAGCTTTTCGTAAGCCTTCTATTAACTCGCAATGTATGTACTCGTACCTATATTTTTGACTATGTAACCATGTTTCTTCGGGTGGAATCTTGCAACTCAATTTTGAATCAGAATTCAGAATCTTCAACTAACTAATTGAGCTGAAATTTTTGATAAAGTATAGTTTGGATGACAGTTCAATATTATGGTACCATCGAGCTGATCTGGTGATGGAGGTAGAAGGTGGTAATAGGAATTCAGTACCTACTTAAGGGGACGTAGGTTCGTGGTCTTCTCTCCCTCTCACTGAGCATAAGCGTGAGCGAGATGGAAGTGCGTGTTTGGAAGCGCGGATATCATGTTTTTTAATTTTATTTCTTTGCGCGTTTTAATAAATAAAAAAAGCGGCCAAGTGCGAGTCGGACTCGCACATGAAGGGTTCCGTGAAATAAATTGCGGGTTACGATTTATGACGTATTAAAAAAAAACTACTTATTAGATCTCGTTCAAACCAATTTTCGGTGGAAGCTTACATGGTAATGTACATCATATATTTTTTTTTAGTTTTATCATTCTCTTATTTTAGAAGTTACAGGGGGGGGGACACACATTTTACCACTTTGGAAGTGTCTCTCTCGCAAACTATTCAGTTTAGAAAAAAATTATGTTAGAAACCTCAATATCATTTTTGAAGACCTATCCATAGATACCCCACACGTATGGGTTTGATGAAAAATTTTTTTTTGAGTTTCAGTTCTGAGTATGGGAACCCCTAAAACTTCATGTTTTTTTTAGATTTTTGTGTAAAAATCTTAATGCGGTTCACAGAATACATCTACTTACCAAGTTTCAACAGTATAGCTCTTATAGTTTCGGAAAAAAGTGGCTGTGACATACGGACGGACAGACAGACGGACATGACGAATCTATAAGGGTTCCGTTTTTTGCCATTTGGCTACGGAACCCTAAAAAGTAATAGCTGATTTCCCTCAAACATGACCTTGCCAATTTTTAGAATCAATTGTAATGTGTTTAGCTGTTGTGCATAATTTGTTACGATTTTTTTAAGTGTATTTTAGACCTATGTTCGTGGTTTTATTCTATCGAGCGAAAGTCATAAACTCAGGATTCGAATAGCTGATTTCCCTCGAGAAAGGCCTCAAGATTGCTAATTAAATTTAAGGCAGCCGTATTATAATCCAAACAAGAGCTATGATTTTTTTTAAATCCGTTTTTGGAGCTCACGTCGCCTTAACCGACGTAACCCCGTTGAGCTTGGGCTCGTTAGAATCGTCTCAATAAATAGCTGATGACGGTATACAGAAAAAATGAAATTTTTGACAGAAACTTATTAATTTTGGATGTAGGGAGTAATATCCGGAATACTCATCTGATTTCAAAAAATCTTTCAGCAGTATATAGAATGGACCGTCAGTAGGGTAGACTTCGCAAGCGGTCTTGGTAATGCGCAGGCAGCTTGGTATAAACGAAGGTCGAAACTAATAGTACCTACCTACTTATAGATGACGGCACAAACAAAATCTGTTTTGGCTGATTAAAAATAATGATTGACAAATAGACAAGCAGTATAAACGGATATGGCGTTACGGACGTATGGTAGAAGGTATTATATTACCTAAGGTATAAAGATTTCAAACTCTCCACGATACCCGAGCCGCTGATAATATTGGTTTTCACTGGCGTCTTAGAATACGGAAACCAGCGATCGGCGGTGAGCGTGAAGATGTATGAGATTACTATTGATTTAGAGGCGCGAGACTTTGAAATATGAATCACTAAAATAATATTTTAAAACGTGCTCTAACTCCGTGTCTGTTATATACAGGTTGTATCAAAAACTCGCATTTTAGAAAGAAGATGTTAGGTTAGGATCACTGTACAGGGTTGGGCAGATTAAGTGTCCTAGCTTGAAAGGGCTATCAAAGTTGGAAACCAATAATAAAATTAAAACGCAATACATTTTTTGGTTAATTACAGTTTATAGATACTAAATTAATGCTAAAGTTTGAATTGCTCTCCTTTTGCTTGTATAACTTTACGCATTCTTCCAAAAGATGATGTGCACGCGGCACGCACTACTTCTTCAGGTATTTCATTTCATATCTTAAGCAACTGATGCTTGAACGCATCTAAATTCAGGCCATGGGTACTACCGATCTTGCTTAACATCACTCCATATGGCGAAATCATTGGGTTCAAATCTGGTGAAGCTGCAGGCCATTAATTCCAAGGTATAAAATCGGTTAAATTTGTTTAGCACCAGTCTTGAGTGCGTCGAGCTTTGTAGGACGGAGCACTATGTTGCTGGAAGCAATAATAATCGTCCCCATTTGACCCCATATAAGTTTCGTGCATTCTCCAGCAAATTATTCTGCAAAACGTTCTCAATGTAACAATTGATTAATTATGACTCTTCGCCCCTTGGTCTATGAAAAATAGCGGTAACATATATCCCTCTTGGATATATCGCTAGCTAGTAGCTCCTTGCATTTTTTCACTCTTGCTTTTTTTTAGAGCGGCAGTCAGTCCATGAATCTTTTGTTTTTTGTAGGCTCGTCACGGAAGATGCGGCTCATGGATCGCCTGGATATTTTCATATCTTTTGCGAGTTTGCAAGCACTCTGAGCCGGATTTCGTCGAATTCGCTCACGAACACACTTTATCATCTATCCGACACGAATCGATGGTTTCCGTGCAGGTTTGGGCCTGATTCTCGACGTTCCTATTTGTTTGCATCGTTTTATGGTCCACGATATGAATTTAATATTTGATACTCAAGTGTTTCAGCCTCTTTAATATCCCACACGGTCTGAAATTGTGTGGATGTAATTTCACTACGGGTTTGCGTTTTGCTTTTATTGTTGCAAAATACATAAAACATAAGATACGAAGCTGTGGCCTGACATGCATATAAATACACTAAATACAAACTCATCTTAAACACATAATGTCGGCATATTATAAATGAAAAGTCAAGAGATAAAACTAGGACACTTAATCTGCCCAACCCTGTACAGTGATCCTGATCGATTAGGGAGACCTAACATCTTCTTCAACCCTGTGCAGTCGAGGTCAAAGATGCCAAAAAAAATTTACATATATACCTACCTATACTGTTTACCTACCAGTTAGATAGGCGCAGACAATACCAAAAGTCAACGAATTGCTTATGCGTGTGTTACTTGAAAAATACTCAATGTAGCCACGAACGGCACGAACATTGCGCAGATCAAATTTTCTTTCATATATACCTATACCTATCATATCTTATATTGTAAAAACCGATTTTACAATTTATTTTTAAAAACGAAGAAAAGGAACGTACTCGACACATGCCCGTAGAAACTACACATTATATAATTTGTAAGTTTTGTAACTTAAAATAATTGTCAGTCTAACGTCGTAAAGTGCAACAGAAAAGGTGAAATGTTGCTCGCTAAGTTGACCTTTATTTACGTAAGAGGCGCGAACGAGCGGGGCAAACTCTCGCATATCTATCACAACTTGTTTGCATATGTTAGACTCTAGTTCTCACGGACAAATGGCACAATAACCACCAAGTTCAGTACTTTAACTTCACATTAGTGTCTATTCCCAATTACTAAACTAATTCAAAATTCCTGTTGTTGTGGAAATTACTTCACAGGCTCACAGCACATGTTTGCCCCGGCACCATTGCTTATAGGGTAGCTAACATTGGTTGAGCGCCCATACAAGCCGATTCCCATCAGCGGCTTCACAGAATAAGTAATAGTACAAGCTTGCCTAAAAATTCTTGCCATTGTTTGGTAATAACCAAACTCGTAAATCATCAAAAAACAGCCCTTTGTTTTGCTCCGGGTTGTTCAGTGAAAATTCTCACGCTCCGCCACTGGTAGCTAAACAATCTATCTAGATCGGGCCTACCTACTTAGCTGAGTTTCTTCCAAGAGTCTCAACAAGGCTAGGTTAAACCAGCCGAGCGGTCCCATGATGCCCCCCCCCCCCCCCCCCCCCCCTAAAAGGCAGTGATGGTCTTCTCTAGGTAAGGGGGGGGCGAGTAGATGCAACAACTCTGCCTCAAAAAAAATGGGTGTAAGAGGAGAACAGCACTCTCAGGTGTCCTTGCCGAGAGCCATTGCAGTGGAATATTGCAATGTTATTTAAGTCGAGGTACTGACTGATATTTGAACCCTGCCCGCCGATTCACTTGTAGACGCTAACACCACCTCTTCGGAAAGTGTTTGACGCTGTTGAATTGTTCAAGAGCTTCTAACTTTCTTCGAACATTTACACGTCCTTGTGTGGCGTCCGGCGTGAGACACATCTGGAACAATGCGACCGAATAGAAACTGTAGGTAATGTGGATCAAACAGGTTTATTATAACCGTCGTCACGTTTCAAATGATGCTTTGCTTACTGGGTTATAATACTTATAATATTAGACTGGTTGTTTACATGAGAACTTAATGTGGCCGGTTAAACCTGCGGAAATACTATACCGCTGCTTGTCTTGTTAAGACGAGCATTTAAACACGACTTCGGCCGCATACGACTTGTTCATAACTATTATATACATACTTCCACTACTTATGAAGCCCTTTAGTTCCGGCCTAATAAATATCCTAGAAGTCCTAGGTCATTCCTCGGAATCTATACTACCTCTTTAGGTACCAAATTCCGAGTAAACCAAACCGATTCTGGTATGCCTTTGACTTGAACAGGCTCTTTTAACTTTGTATGGCTCTTATGTTCAGTTTGTGGAATGACTTTTTATAGTTAAGATTTTTAAGGATTGATTAAACTCGCGTGTGATCTTTTTTAGTTTCACGTTTCACACGAACGCTCGGCAACCACAAACCTCGTCACGTCTGAGGCGAGCTAAAAACTCCACCATGTAATCTTCATCGGAAATACTTACTCGAAGGAAGTAATTTTGTGCTTTATTGAGTTCTCCACGCAATAATACATAATTCGTTGTTCATAAATTCATAATTAAACTTTATCTTTCTGATACGCTTTCTTCGCCGGCTCGCACAATTCGTCATCAAATTAGTTACAATATGCACTTATTATTTATGATTATGTGGGCTGTTTCATTATGTTTTTTCCTAGAAACGAAATATCTTCGGTTATGTAACTCGGCAGTTCTCCGAAACCATATTAGAATCACTTTAATATGTTAACTTAAGAGTACGCAGTAAGCTCGGCCGAATTTCACCTTCCCATACAAACGGAGTTTCTTTCTCATTCTAAAACTACGTGTTGGATTGTAACGAAACTTTGCATATACAATGACATGAGGTATATCTACAGTGCTGGACAAAAAGAATCATACACTTACACGAAAAGTATATTTTCCTTTACAACTTTTTTTGTGAACTTCACCACGTGATGTTTGTATAGAAAACTTTTAGGACATTTAATGAGCTCTATTATTAATATAACAATATTAGCGATCTTCTCAAAATATTGTTTTCTAGTGCTTGATTACTTTTACCGCGTCATTTTACTCTGGACAAAATAGATAATACGGACGCTTTACTAGAAATAAAATTGTACCACGTAATTGCCTGGCTAGAAACAAAATAAAAATAGGTCATTGTGTCAGTCTTGACCATTTGAAGTAACTTTCATGTATTATTTCAATGTTGAAGATGTCAGGAAAACAGATTTCCATAGATGTTCGTAATCTGGTTATACGTGATAGGAAAAAACAAATTTCGTTTCGGAAAATTGCCGAAAAATATTCCATCTCTGTGGGAGCTGTACAGCACATTTGGAAGAAACATGAAAACCAAGGAACTGTGGCGAACTTGCCTGGAGTCGGTCGCAAGCGATCAACAACTCTGCGCGATGATGCTAGAATTGTTCGATGTGCGAAGCTAAATCCAAAAATATCATCGAGAGCTATTACGGAAACGATGGATCTTAGGGTCAGTTCTCGAACTGTACGTCGCAGGCTCAGAGAAAATGGTTTAAAAAACTGTTTAGCATCTAAGCGTCCATTTATAAGCAGTAAAAACAAAACAAAGCGTCTTGCATTTGCGAAGAAACACATTGGAAAGCCCTTGGAGTACTGGAAGTCAATCTTATGGACTGATGAAAGTAAATTCGAGCTGTTTGGACAAAAAAGCCGGTTCAGAGTGTGGCGTAAGCCTTGCGAAGCGTTGGCAGAACGCAACATACAAAAAACTGTGAAGCATGGTGGAGGTAATGTTATGGTGTGGGGCTCATTTGCTTGGTCTGGAGTTGGCAGCTTAGCTCGAATTAATGGAATAATGACCGCTGTAGATTATATTAACATATTACAAGAAAATTTAGAGATTTCTTTGCTTAAATGTGGCTTGGAGGGCCGATATTTATTTCAGCAAGATAATGACCCGAAGCACACAGCTAAAATATCCGCTGCATTCTTCAAGGCAAATAGGATCAAACAGCTTGAATGGCCGCCACAATCGCCCGACCTCAACCCGATTGAGAATTTATGGTCTTATTTGGATAGCAAAATTAATAAAACAAATGTGACTAACAAGGATTCCTACTTCGGTGCACTGGAAGAAGCTTGGGACAATATCGACCCTGAATACCTAAAGTCATTGGTGGAAAGCGTGCCTAGAAGATTAGCAGCGGTTTTGAAAGCAAAAGGAGGCCACACAAAATATTAGATTAAGTTTAATTGAGTTTGTGTTTAATGTATGATTTAATTTGTCCAGAGCAAAATGAAGTGCTATTGATAAATACCCATGTAAATAAATAAATTTGTTGAATCTTGAAATTTTAATATATATATATAATAAGCCATGGAATGTGCTACAAGTTTGCCTAAGATATAATATATGTAATCGAATTCATAAAGTAGTTCAGAAAGAAACTCTCATTTCCGTGTAAGTGTATGATTCTTTTTGTCCAGCACTGTAGGTCTGTAACTAGTTTATATGGCTCCAGTTTATAAAACAAACAAAATACAGCAAAAACAAGTTTTGTATGAAAAACTTAAACGGAACCCTAGTAAACTGTATTTTTAGGGTTCCGTACTCAAAGAGTAAAACGGGACCCTATTATGTCTGTCACCAGGCTGTATCTCACTGATACCGTGATAGTTCCAGCTGAAATTTTCACAGATGATGTATTTCTGTTGCCGCTATAACAACAAATACTAAAAACACAGAATAAAATAGTTTTTTATAGATAATGGTACGGAACCCTTCGTGCGCGAGTCCGACTCGCACTTGGCCGGTTTATTTTTACTATGGTATCTAAAGCTACGTAAAATAATTACAGACCTGGATTTATTCTAAATACAAAGTTTCAGAGCAAACTAGCTAGTCGTTTTAAGATGAGAGCGTAAACTACGTTTGTATGGAGAATCGAGCTTACTGCGGACTCTTATTGTTTAATATTTTACTGTCGTACTGTTGCCTTTTGTTTTAAACCGTCAGAATATCAATTTTCAATAGACTTATTATTTAGCATTCATTAATTTAAATGTTATATGGTGCCATACCACATTTTAAAGGCCATTGATTTGATTGAAAAACCTTTATTCAATCTATCGCTATTTGTAACTGGTCAATGAACGTAACAGTGATGTTTACTCCTTGTACCACATAGCCATTTCTGATAGTTGTCTCTCCATTTGCGTCAGTGATATGTGTTCATACACCTACTTTATAATCTTGTGAACAATATAAAAGATGTTTTCCTCATAGTCGCAGGTATATAACCTTGAAGCTAGACATGGAATTTATATTTTCCACGGCTGGCGCAAATTGCCTTAAGAAGTTGCATTGTTGTTACTGTTCTGTTCCCTTTACGGATACTAATTTCCATGTTCCTTGTCCGTGCCAGTTAGTACAAGGCACTATCATCCTGTAGTGTCACCCCTCGACACATTTAACATTTTACTGTAGGTACTAAATAGTCCCCTTTAATCTTTAATAACCGTACATATCTATCACGCACTTTCGAAATTTGTTAACTATCGATCTCGTCATGTTTTGAAACTTACTAAGCGGTTTATCAGCGTAAAAATCCGGTTCAATTAACACAGCTTGTTCCTCCTCAGATTCCATCGGAGTAGAAGATATTCAGGGCACTTCGGCGCAATTATAAAAACGCCTTGCGTACAAGATATCTTAGGCGAGCGGAAATCGTTGTTTGCCTTTCAGGGAACGTTACTAACATTAGACGTCTCCACTCTCCAGTTAGGTGTATACATTGACAACTTTTTTGCGTTAGCAGCATATAAGATGAAATAAACATTGACATCGTTACTGGAGAATGCCAATCAATCATTCCAAAATCTGATATTATATTCATTACTTCACTCACTTGTGTCTTTATTCACAACTACTTGCATTTAGCTATACAAACCAACAAATTGGAAGTGCAAACCAAGAAAATCTATATTTTCATCATAATGTTGATAATAGAATAGTTTCATAATACGGGAAGTAGTGGCATAAGGTACAAATTTTGGTATCGGATGAATTCACCTGGCACAGATATAATATACGTAAAGCTAAGCTAATTTAGCCCGGTAGCCATCCGCCACCCCCTGGAGGTAGGCAGGGGGGACATTCAAAGTTACACGCCGCCGCGCTTCAGAAAAAAAATCATATCAGCTTCTATTTACGTAACACCTCAAGTGTGGTATCATTTTCTGATAAATCAGGCATGAGAAATTCATTTTTGAGACATTCAATGTATAGTTTCATAGAAAAAAAGAAAAATATTGACGAACATATCACAATCAGTTTGCAAAAATCTTAGGACTTTCCGACTTTGCGGCAAAACTAGAAAAGATACACGAAAGTAATGTACAACACAAATGATATCTAGTATTTTAACTTAACATTTCAGTTTTTTATTTTTAGATAAGAGCAAAATTGGAAAATTTGTGTTTAAAAAACCAACAACGTAAAGCGAGTTTTCCCTGCAAGATTAATTTTATCCAAATTACAATTCTCCAGAAACCAGCATGAACTTTTAGTATGTTGTTAAACATGTTATGTGCACCGCAAAACTGCAGAGAAACAGTCTCTAAAGTGTCTAGTTCATCAGTAAAGAAATAATCTTCATTGCCGCGGAGGCTTTTTGAAAAGTGGGAATTTCACCTGAACCATGTAATATATAAAAACGCGTGTTATATCATGTTAAAGCTTAACAAATATGCTTTAATTCTTGCCAACATTGTGATTCCATTTATCCATAAATTTAAGAGGTATTTGCAAAATAGTAGAGAAGAAAAGTGAAAAGTCCCCCCGCTCCCACTGTTTGAAGTGTCTAAATTTAACCCAAACTATGTATTTTTTGAATGTAATGTGATATCATATGAAAGCTAATAAAATATGCTATAACTCGTTCTTACATTGTAATCCAATATATTGATACGTTTTAGAGCAATTTCAATTCCAGAAAATCGAATGTTAGCAGGCTTTTCACATTTCTTCTCTACAATTTTGCAAATACCTCTTAAATTTATGAATAAAGGGAATCCCAATGTTGGCAAGAATTACATCATATTTGTTTAGCTTTTACATGATATAACACACATTTATATATACTACTCAAAAGAAAATAGGGGCCACTAAGTATTTTGATTGCTACGTGAAAAATATAGTAAACAGTCATGTATATTTATTAAAATAACATGTAACAAGGCTTTTGTTTTAACTTATGCTAATAACCATTTAATTGTGTAGTCAATTGTTTCACTTATTTCAATTAACATGAAATTAGTCCATTGTCAACAGCAAAAACTAAACAGAAACTCTTTGCAAAACAAAACAAAAACTGACACAAGCTGTTTTTTTTAATGGTTTAGTAACGGGAGTGTCCTCCTCTCCTGTTTTCACACTCCTGGAGCCTTGAATGCATACTCTCGATTAAGTTTCTGATGTTTTCATCAGGTATCTCTTCCCACGCACGTTTCAGAGCATCCATAAGCTGTTGCTGGTTGTGAACCTCTTGCTCATGCTCCCTAACCCTTCGTTTTAATTGGTCCTACATATGCTCTATTGGATTTAAATCCGGACTATACGCTGGCCATGGTAGGACACAAATATGGGAGTCATCCAGTACAGTCTGAGTGGCCCGAGCTGTGTGTGGGCGGGTATTGTCATGCATTAACCAGAACCCTGGCCCCACTCTCTGTGAGAATGGAATCACATGAGGCCTGATGACTTCATCGATGTACCGTTGTGCAGTTACTGTGCCTTGATTTAAGAAAACCAGCTCAGTTTTGCCTTGTAAGCTAATCCCAGCCCAAACCATCACACTAGGACCTCCAAAGCGGTCAATTTCCTTGATGCAGACATCGGAAAATCTCTCACCCTGTCGTCTCCATACTCTAATCCGCTGATCATCACTACAAAGCTTCACTTTACACTCATCTGTGAAGAGCACCATACCCCATTGATTCATGCTCCAATCTGAATGTTCGCGGCAAAAACTTAAACGATTTCCACGTTGAACTCTAGATAAAGGAATTCGTACTACTCGGCGTCTGGACCTTTGCTGGTCTTCATGCAGTCGATTACGTATCGTTTGGTCACTAACACGAGTCCCCGTTGTCAACCATAGGCGATTTTGTAACTTACGTGCCGTCACAGAGCGCTCTCGACGGGCACTCAATCGAATGTAGCGATCCTCTTGTGCCGTAGTCGCTCGCACCCTGCCCGATCCAGGCCTTCTTGCAACACTGCCAGTCTCTTGGAACCGATCCCACACATTTTGGATGGCTCGGCGAGAGAAACCCAACGAAAAAGCTACAGACCGTAACGGCTCTGGTGGCAGTAATGGTATCCATATGCCTTCGTTGACGTGGCATTATTAACAAAAGATGTTAAAAGAAGCAAAAGATGGACAGAAATAGTTTTTTAACAGAATAAAATTGTGATTCCATCTGAAAGGAATTTGACCTGAAACTCGTTTTTTTTATTTGCTTCAATTTCTGGCCAGCTGTAAGACTTAAACACCAGCATTAAAGAGGTTGGATACTGAAGGAGGCCTATTAATTAGTTTACATCTAAAAATTTACTCAAAAACAGAAATATGTAAGTGGCCCTTATTTTCTTTTGAGTAGTATATATCAATAATTTAGAGGCAGAAACCTACCAAAGACTGTCAGAATTTGCTGGTAAAAAAACAATAAGTATGTTGGAATATACGAGGCACATATGTCATAAACGTAAAGCTAACCTAATTTAGCCCGGTAGCCATCATGTAGTAACCAGTAACCATCATGGAGTGGACAGTCTTGCTGGCTACCCCAAGTAGAAACCAGTCAACTAATGTAACTTTTTGGTCAAATTATATTCTTAAAAGTGTAAAACACCTTGTCATAATGTAAATTCGATAATGGTATTGTAGTAAAAAGTGAATGACCATTGTCAAATAATGTTGCACAAAAAATTATAAGTGTGTTGGAATGCATAACACAAAAACTCATACTTGCTCGTACATTTTGATATGATTGTATTTTTATTTTAAGGTATTATATCTATGGATTATTTAAAAAAAGTGTTGTTTCTTAATAAGCAGTTGGTAGAAAAATATACTAGAGCAGGTGTGCCCGGATTTTATCGTGTACTTAGTCGGTCCTTAAGTTCTGTCACAAATGTTTTGCCGCATAGTAAATAATACCAATATTGTTTTTATTTAATGCTATATATGGTTTGACAGCTCATGAAATACTGATAAATTAGAACGATTATTGGATTTAAATGCTTAAAGCCATATTACACAAATGCTAGTTTCTTAAGAGATTTCGCACTTTTTTAGCCAATCAAAAACACGGACGGGATCACTGTATCTTTTTTCCATGATTCTTAAAACCTTACAAACTTACGTGAGATTTTAGTCAGAACCCCTCCCTGAACCCTCCCTCCTCCATTTTGAAGCATAAGATAAGTAAGTCTGGGTACAACAAATTTTCATATTCACATTTTACGTAGTGTACTTGTTGCCCACAAGCTCAAATTTACGCGTTTTTCTGAAAACGTAAAAAGTACGTAAATTTCTCGATGGGAGCAGTTGGAATTGAATGCTAACAGAAAATCAAATGCTAGTTGCTAAGCATGGTCTAAAATCGAGGTTTCAGAATAAATAAAAAAAAACCCTGTTGGTCATCTGGAACACTGTTTCTTTATTAAATTTGTGTAAGTGGTATTTCTGTTAGATGCGGCGTGTTTTGGGTTCACGGTTGTCTCAACTCAAGTTACAAGATTTGTTTGTCATATTGCGATAATTGTTCAAAATGTATTGTATTGCAATTTGATTCGTATAAAATAAGCTTTTTAATCATGTATAATACGAATAAGAAAAAGTTTATTGCTGAGTTTTATCTATCAAAAACCTTGTGACAGAACTTAAGGACCGACTAGGTACAATCTTTAGTACAATTTCCAATTACAGATAAGGTAGTGCGTACTACTACTACGTCACCCAATGTTGGCATGCCTGCCATTTGACTCGGATTATCCGCATTATATCCGCTTGTAACTTGCGTCGTGCGTTTCGATAGGCAGTGATGTCCGAGGCAGACAGCGGCTCGTTTGTTATTGTTACCAGCCGGAGTCTCCGATAAAACCTGTAGCAATTTGTGTTCTCGGCACGCGTTTCATGTAACGTCCGTCGCATATCCTAACGCCACGAATTTGTTCTCGGAATGGTCTAGGACGTAGACGGAATGAAAAATCAATGCTTATATGAATTGATTATGCACTTGTTTTGCAAAGATAATGAGGGTCGACTCCCACTATCTGCTAGTTTTGTGTACGTACGAATTGTAAAATCTTTAGCGAATTAGGTCTACCATTTTTACCTTTCCAAATTCGACAAATCCAACACATGAGGACGTTTTTCTAAACATCTCCATATTCTCCATGTACAAGTTTGCTGATTGTTGATAGCCAATTAGCCACGCACGCTCGATATACTCGTAGACTTGACTAGATCGTCGAGCGAATCTAGCAAAGAATTTAAAGATCGGCGTCACTCTCTAGTAAAAGCCCATCCAATGACGCGGATGCGACCCCATGCCACCGACCACAACATCAAAGCAACACGGCAGTACAGATTACCTATAGGTAATTTTTTCTACCTGCCAGTTTCAAGAACGTTCAACGGAAAACGCCTTATGGCGCGCATCAAGAATCTTAATGAAACCATTCTTCTTACTGCATGAAGGGGACCATGTTACGACCGACAAAAGTCAATTAGCAACCCAGTCGTGTGCGACCACTCAACCGCCCTCGATGTCTATAGCTTCCTATGCGTCGACGTTGCATCTGTGCAGAGTTCAGCCACCCGTTGCAGGCCATCTCGGATTATTGATAAACTACATGATTTATTACCACGTAATCTTACGTCTGGATTCTGTTTAGCGTCCGACAAACGAGATAAATATTCAAATAAATACTAACATTAAACTGTCAATTTGTTCTTAATTTATGCAAACTCAAGGTCGCATTTCTGGTTCCGCCGCCTTGTGAAGAATTCGCGCTTACATAAGCATAAACCAACTAAGTTAAGTTGTGTGTGTACCGGAATGAGGTGTCATTAACGAATGCGATCATGAAGAGGAAGCGGCCTCTCACCGCGACACTGGCCAGTGGCCACTTAGAATTAATTAATTAAGTGCCCCCGCGTCAATTCTATTCTATTAGGCAATGTTTTCGACAGTTTATTTTATTGAATTATAAATAATTTGCTCTGTCATCGGCACTAATATTATAAATAGTAGCTAGAAAACAAACTAGAGCTAGTTACCTCTTGGCATATAATGAAATTTGGTATGGTGATAGCTTGCGCTTTGAAAAGGAATTTCTTTTGTTTTGTTTGCCCCACAACCCGCGTCTACAATGGATATGGGTGGTTTTTCTCCACAATCGGGCACTGCGCCCCTTCGGGAAAACCTTCTTTTATAACAGTTATATTTGACCGGTGCGGTGTTATTATTTCAGTAGCTCATAAGATCGCGTGACCTAGGTTGTAATTTACCTAATCGATATGGATGTTGTGGCCAGCTTGCGTCATGGCATGGCGGTCGCCCTTGTGCGTTAACACCTCACTTACCTACGATTTGAACCACTATTTGATCTGTTTCTCTATGAGATTAGTAACAGATAGTTGTCATCACACCAAGTCGTCATTAGGTTAGGCACATGCTTGAAGAAAGATGTTAACATTGCTAGTTATTCAAGGTGACGTTGGTTAGTGCCGCAATCATCCAGTTTTGGTGTACTTGACCTTCGCGGACGCGTGCTAAAAAGTCTACTTCTATGTTTTGTTGGTTTTTCCTAGAGTGAGCTGGTTGTGTGCCATGATTCCGTTTCCGTATTTACCCATCGGAATAAATGGTTAAGTTGGTCAAGATAAGAATAATAAGCATTATACTACTATAGTGCATGCATGCATGCATTATGACCTACGTACAGGACCGTATTTTTCGGTGATACCCGAGTGAGTAGGGATGCGATAACAGAAGCTCGTGGGGTTTAGTTTTAGTCTTTGGATGACTTTGATCGCACCAATGAGTTTTTGAACTTATGTTTGTGCGAGTGACGTTCGATATTTAGGTTGAATATCCACCAGAGATGTGTGAAGATGTGTTTTAATATACTTGACACCTCGCATGCTTTTTAAGTGTCAATGTAATTTTTTTTATGAAAAAAATCATCGTAAATAATACTACAATTATCACCAAAGGCAAGGGTAATTTGTAAAGTCCTAACCAACAATGAGGCCCTGCGCCCAGAAATAGCATTATTATGTACTTGATGACGATGATTAGTTTCAGAGTTCGTTTTTAATAATGAAATGGAATATGTGCCCTCAGGCAAGCGGCACCATTCATCGAAGTCTTCACGTTCGGCGACGCCGGACCCGCCCGGGGCCAATACACCGAGCAGCGTCGAGTCCTTCCGGCCGATCCCGCGCACGCCGCCGCCGGCCCGCGTGGGGCCCCCTCCGTCTCCACCCGTGCCCACGCGCCCCTTAGTCCCCGTGGCCCCCGAGCCCCCGGGGCCCGTGAGGCTCATCCCCTGCGCGGTGTGCGGGAGAACCTTCGTCCAAGAGTCCCTCTCCAAACATGTCAAAATATGCGAGAAGACGGCCGTCAAAAAAAGGAAGACTTTCGATTCTTCCCGACAGAGACGCGAAGGTATATGCACGCTTTTTTATTGATTCATCATGAAACTCGAGGTGGAGGGCCTACTAATACCAAATTTTTGCTACACTTTCTCATTTGCATTATTTTGATGTAATTTTCCATTTGATTTTAAGCTCCTGTTTTATGGAGAATTTTCTATAATATTTTATTTATAAATAATATATATTCAAAGTCACATTTTTGAGGCATGTTTATAAATTATGTATATTGATGATTGCCTTATTGTTGTGGGTAAAGGGCTGCCAGCGGCGAATGGTGTTAATACCGGTGAGTGGGTGGTGCGTTTACGTAACTGTCAACTGTCATTATCTGTCATCTCCAATTTAACATCAACCTCATTCCTATGTGAACATCTAACTAACTCGCTGGTCACATTCTAAATTTTTTAAACCCCTTATCTTGGCCGGTTTCTGTCCTTATTTGCATAGGTATTATTATTGATTGTTAATTTCAAAATGTATTTGGTACTACAGATACCAAATACATTTTGAAATTAACAATCATCAATCCTAGTATAAGTTTTATCGATACATATACGTTTTCGAACGCGTTTGCGTTTAGTTTCAATTTGTATGGCAACGCGTAGTTCCTAATAGTTACCACCAGAGGCGCTGTTCGCGTTGCCATATAAATTGAGACTAAACGCAAACGCGTTCGAAAACGTATTGCATGGATAAAACTTATACTAGAGCCTCTGACGCCCACGTCAGACGTTTTACTAAAACCTACTCGATGGTGATGTTTAAAACGAAAACTCGTTTGTTTATTGATAGACACAGTCTTAAAAAGATACAGGAGCCGCATATTATGACCGGCATCGCAGCGTTGTTTTCTGGCAGCTGTCATATAGTTCGATATCTTACTTCCGTGCGACATTTGTCAAATTGGTATGTAATTTGGCAATTCATTTCGAACTAAACGTCATCTCGACTGATATTAGAATAGAGGTCAAATCAAATTTCTTTGTTTTTCAGAGATGTTCGAAATTTGAATGAAATAATATTATCGAAATCGATGTTATTATTTAGCAATAATAAAATTTTCACAGATAAGAAATTTGTTCTAACAAAACAGTCTATTTTTATGGTGGTCATAATGTGCGGTTCTTGAACGCATCATGGAGGGTTTATGATATTTGGATAGATAAAATTCATATTTTAATCAATAGCTCTGTGCACACGACTCCGTCCGCGATCCACTAACTAAAAAAAGCCTTTTAACTAAATAAATAATTTGTTCATCCTGAAAGACTGTGCAAATATTTGTAATTTTAATATCAAATGAATAGTTATGGAGTACTCTCCTGTATCCAAATTCCAAGGATACATATACACTTTTTATTACCTATACTTGTACAGTAGGCACCTTGAACGATTTAATAGTGGGTAGTGGGGTCTTACACGAATCGCATTTTGTCACTTCGTTTTCGCATAACATGTTTGTTACACAAATATGTTGAGTAGAACAGCATGCTTTTGTCTAATGTTGACTTGAGATTGTGAGAGTACGAATGCGAATTAATCTGCGTCTAGTCCTTGTGTTATTATATTATATAAGAATGCGTCACCTCTTCTATTTATAAACTGTAGGCTCCAAACATAATATGAACTGTATTGTCTGAGTACAGAGCTCGTATTTACACGCCGGTAATGGTGGTAATATTCCAGGTACGGATTTGGAGCAATACTTGCCAAAGAACTTTGGATTGCCGGAGAACAGTCCGTTTTTGGAGAAGAGTCCGCCGAACACTGCCAAAGTGGCACCGAAGCCGAAGCCGCAGACCGTCAGGACGACTGTCATGAAGGTAATGAAAAAAAAATGTTCATACAAAAATATGGTTGGGATCTCCCACGGAATACTTAAATAAGATGGAAGTGGCGTGTTAGCTAGTTACTTCGGAATATAAAAGCACTTTCCCATTCAACCTCGAATTTTATAAGTCACTTAAAGAAAAAACACATTCGCGAATAAATATCGGCGGATAATTATTCGAAATATTTATTCGTCATTCGCGAGTAATTATTCTTATTCGTATTCGAATACATTTGGCCCATCTCTGCGTGTAACCAATTTCATAAATTTTGGACCTACATCTAAAATGTTGCGTTTATGTCCTTAACTATCGTGAACGGGAAAGACAAATTAGAAAAATAATTTTCTTAATAATCGTGGTATGGCAAGTACACGATGATTAGTGATTACACATATGAATGGGTATGCATTATTTTAGATTATAGCATTTATAGGTATTAGGCTTGGTAACCGGTTTCAGCATCTCCATCTCAGTTATTGACATATTTTATATAGCGAATTCGTAGAAACATCGTTGCGTCTGTAATATACGCATTTCTTTCTTTTTTCTTCCTTTCTCATAATAGTAGTTTATGCAATAATGGATGCTTTTTAAGTCGAGTACCACGTTTAGGCCACGAATCTTGCTGAGTGGCCTAATTAAGGTACGAGACTTAAAAAGCGAATTATATAACTATTGTATACAATATTTTTTCTACGAGTCAACGGAAATAATAATTTATTAAACAAACTTGGTATCTATTGAAAATCGCCCTGCTGAAATGAAGCGCAGCAGCTTAGTAATTTTGCGCGTTGATGTCTTCACAATTATCTTATACAGCTCCTGGATTCATAAGATGACTGCTGGCGGTTATCTTATGAAACCATACGAGCTCCGTGACGAGCTCGTGGAGCTCCAGGATTAAAAAGTATGTGATCTTAGTTTCGTGTATGAAATCTTAATTCAAAGATTAAAGCCGACAAGTAGAAAAAATAACAAAACAAGATTTAGCTTATTTTTTCATCTATCTCACCGCGAATCCATCTTGAGGAAAATACTTGTGTTTGTTTCAACACAATCAATACGATAGCATTATTTTTTATACGAAAAGAGACTAGGTACTTAACAAACGGGACGAATGATTTGAAGATCAAGCTTCGACGTCGAGAAGACAATTTCAATGATAGATGTGTTCAAGTATAGTTGAGGACTGAAAAGATTGGCCACTCTTTGACTTTATTTTAATGGTCTTAAAGTCCAAAAGCGACGAACCGTTTCATTCCGCAACTGTACATAAGCGCTTAGATAGTTCTGTTGTCAATGTTGACTTAACATATATGGTGTCAATCATGGTATAGTATCACTGTATCACTCGATTAACCCTTTGATCGCCAAGAACCCATAAAGTGGTCATGTGTCGTCGTGCTCCTCACGCCAAGAACCCATATAACGGAAAAAAGGTTGGCGTGTCAGTGACACTTTAGTACGTGAATCATGGCGTTCAAAGGGTTAATGAATGAGCGATAGAGGTTCACTTAGCGTAACTTGGACGCGAATTGTGGAAAGTGGGACATTTCTTATTTCGCTCATTTAAATGTTCTTTACAAATTTTCCAATTTGGAACACCACGGTCGAAATAAAAATTCCAAGAAAAATTATGGAAACGTGCATTGTTTTTTGCGGAAATAATAAAAATCACATATGTGGGATTCTTGATGGGCCTCTTAATAAAAAACGAGATTGATCACTTTTAAGCTTATTTATTGCAAAACACCTTTTTAATCTAATTATTTAACAAAATCACGCACGCGCTCGTTCCTCGTTCAATTCGTTCTCCCCGTCCCTTTTCCACCTCCTGTCATCCTTCTCGCACCCATACGTTCCGTTTCACCCTATTCCCTTACGTTCCATTCCTACACATATGTGGCAAATTCTAATACTTCAATGAACGAGGTTAATGATATGTTAGTTGTGGCTAAGGCATCAACAAGTGATTGAATTTTCGACTATTTTAGAGTACGATTTCTTTGACTTAACTCAAGTTTGACTATTTCGATAGTACACAAATCTGTCTATGTTTGTCGCTTCGCCTCTATACTATGTCACTTTACTTAGGCTGGATATCTTATGTTGCAAGTCTTGTATAAGTCAACAAATACCCTGAGAAAATTACGGTTTTTTTGGAAATAATTCAATATCAGGCTAATTATTTGTATACGGCTTTTATATGTTATTTTAAACAACTTTTACTATTGAAATCAATAATTCTATGGACCGGAAGTTAGGAAAAAAAATTAACCCCCAAGCAAAAATGCTATCAGTGTTTTTATAATGAAAACATGTTTGAGTACCTACACAAATTTGGAGACTTACTACCTGAATCCAAAAATATATGCATCAGGAAATAACGGCATTTTAATTGAATATTTTACGACCTTGAGATAATATTGAATTTCATCTGGCCTATAGAAAGGTTTATTCATTAACAAAAATAAGTGGATTTTGCGCGTATCCCAAAGAACGTATATAGACGTAGTCATTTACAAAGTAAAGAAAGTTTATACCATTTTCGCCTGATTTTTACGGAATTTATGAAGATTACTTTTCATTATTTTTTACCGTATCGATATCGGTATTAAATTTAGGTGGATTATTAATGAATATTTAGTCAAATTACCCACCCTATTTTTTGGTGTAAAAATATGGCTGATATCGATATATTGTTGTGTTTTCATAGAGCGAAACCGTAAAGTTCTCAGGGTAAAAACGAACCGAGTACTGACGGTCATATGTTGGTGCCATGTTAATTATAACAACTCATTAACATTTCTAATGTAGGTAGGTATTGTGAGCCCCAGCGAGGCCCAGCAAGCTAGTAAAAACAACCTCGAACAATATTAATATTCCACATAGTGTAACTGCCATAATTTGCATATTTGAACGAACGTCTGTTAAAAACTATAACTCATAAATTGTTAAGAATAACGTTTAAATTTTAAATAACACGAGCATTATTATTTAAATGGGGTAGGATTAAGATTGCGTATTTTCTTAGAAGAAGTTGTTTTTGTGTCTTTTTAGAATATTCATAATGCATGTCTGTACCAAAGCTCTAATCATATAATTCAAACTCAAACTCAAAATATTCTTTATTCAGGTAAGCACTTTCGAATCGTCAATTTTTTTAAACATAATCTTTAACAAATTTTTTAGTGCTATTAATTGTTATGCGTCAAATATTTTGAATTGATATGCACAGTGTAGGTGCCAAAATAATTAATAATAATTTCACAATAAGATCGTCACAATGTAAAAAAGAAATTAGGTATATAAAATACTAGTCTAGAATGCTTCTAGGAAAAAAAAACGAATGCAAAACGAAATACAACCAAATTAATACTTAAATTAAAAACTCAAATGTCATACATAATCAATTCCAAATAAAGAATAAAAATCTGTTACATTTAATCCCACGCTGTTTTATCATTCATGTAGTCTTGTGTGCCATAATAAGCTTTCAAAATAAGTTTACGCTTCACATGGTTCTTGAATTTATTAATAGACATTTCAGTAACTTTTACTGGAAGTTTGTTATAGAAGAAAATAAGAAGGAGTGGCTAGTTGACTTTAAATAATCATACCAATATACGTATATCTTGATTAGAAAATTCTATAGTGTTCAGTTCACACAGAAACGCCCCAAACTTTCCTTGCGCACCAGTTTGTTTTTTGACCATACCGTGAAGCGCTTCGTGGATTGAACGCTCTGCATATCGGCGCGGATAAGGGCATCGGCAAGGGCGCGGATAAGCAAGTGAAGAGTTGCCCGTAGTAGCTGGCGATTGAGTACAATACGATTAAAATCAGTTAACGATTCTGATGTTAGCTACTAGTAGCGCCGCAAAGGTGTCAGAGGGGTCGGACGGGTATGCGGGAGGCGACTCGACGCTAACTTCAAACACGCAAACCTTTGTACCGCGTACTGTACATTACCTGTTTTTTCTACTCCTGTACCGTTATCTGTCATTTATATAGGCTGTAGCTCAAATACAATGACACCACTAATAAGTCGTCGAAAAACTCTATGCTCTATGGCCCAAAAACGCACTGTTTAGCGTACTTATTTGGTTCATACATTTTTCATAAAAGCACTGTTTAACTTTTTTTTAAATCGGTCGCTATATTGCAGTGGTGCCAACTTCATATACAAATATTTCCAAATAAAAGTATATATTTACGATTTAACATTTGTATTTTATAAATTATTTACTACAATAATAATAAATCATCATCTATTGTGTGTGAAATTACATGTTTTATAAATTGGTGGTATTATTTATAAAAATAAACAGTTCGAATTCGGTCCGGGTCCGGATTCGGTTTGGTTCGGATGGCAAGTGCAAACAAATTAAAAACAAAACAAACCATAAGCAAGAACTGTCACATTTCCGATTTCCCACCAAAATGCAGTTCAAAAAAAATTAAAAGACAAAAGATGATAAACTATTAGTCCTAAACTATTAAGATTTTATTCGTGTTTGTGAAGACAAAAGTGTACGTTCCTTTTAAAATGGTTGAAGAAATTAATAACTGCACTCCTGAAGAAATTGCGTGAGTAGCAAAAGTAAGAATAGAAAACTTGCTGCCTGAAAAGTTTAACTATTCTGTAGTCTGCTATTTATTTAAAATTTGTCGTAGAAAAAGTATTGTATGCAACGGTGTATAACTGGTCTAAAAACGCTCGTGGCGTCTTTAATTGCGACCGCAACCCACTCCACTCGCCTTTTAAGACCCTTCTTATACAACAGTTGCATAAAATACTATTATATACAAGACGTGTTATTATGATTCCAGCCCTCAGCCGACCTCCAAAAGTGCCCGCACTGTAACCGCGCGTTCGGCTTGCGCGCGTTCGAACGCCACGTCGAGTGGTGCGCCGACAAGGCCAAGATCCTGCCCGCGGCTCCCGCGCAGCCTCCGCAGCATATCGCCGATGCAAAGCAACGGCTCAATGCTCGCACGCAGTATAAGGCGCCGCTCGCGAGGGGCAGACTGTGAGTGTTCCTTTTCATTTGGGTGTTGGGAGAGTTTACCCTTGAAACAGACGGTAAGTTTTCTCATTGGTGTGAAGACACGGCCAAGAACCTCCCGCGCAATCTCCACCGTATCAACTCGTACGCAGTATAATGCGCCGCTCGCGAGGGGCAGACGGTGAGTTATCTTTATTCAAAAATTGGCTGGTATGGTATTGGACCAGCAGAGACATCGGTGTGATGCAAAAACCAAGATTCTTCCCTCCTCTTCAGCACTTCACTGATGCGAAGCTGGTGGCGATTATAGCGGGTAAAAGTTTCACTCTTGGCTCCACATTTACACCGTGCGTATGCTGCCTGAAGATATCCTATGCGCAGCATCGGCGAACATTATAAGAGTTTACGTTTCCTCGAAGTATATTTTTCTGAGGACCTTTGCCTCAGCAGCATCTTCGTATACGGCGTAAATACAAAAAGCACACAAACAAAATAATTGAATCGCACAATTTCTGTAAACAGATCGTCACAAACCCGCGACAAGTCGTCGAACAGCCGCTCGGCTTCTGTGGAGTCGTCCCGCGGGGTGTCGCCGCCGCCGCCGCGCGAGCATGGCGACGGACGCAACAGACGCGCCCGGGCTTCAGGTAGGCTTCACTCATTATTGTCGAACAGCCGCTCGGCTTCTGTGGAGTCGTCCCGCGGGGTGTCGCCGCCGCCGCTGCGCGAGCATGGCGACGGACGCAACAGACGCGCCCGGGCTTCAGGTAGGCTTCACTCATTATTGTCGAACAGCCGCTCGGCTTCTGTGGAGTCGTCCCGCGGGGTGTCGCCGCCGCCGCCGCGCGAGCATGGCGACGGACGCAACAGACGCGCCCGGGCTTCAGGTAGGCTTCACTCATTATTGTCGAACAGCCGCTCGGCTTCTGTGGAGTCGTCCCGCGGGGTGTCGCCGCCGCCGCTGCGCGAGCATGGCGACGGACGCAACAGACGCGCCCGGGCTTCAGGTAGGCTTCACTCATTATTGTCGAACAGCCGCTCGGCTTCTGTGGAGTCGTCCCGCGGGGTGTCGCCGCCGCCGCCGCGCGAGCATGGCGACGGACGCAACAGACGCGCCCGGGCTTCAGGTAGGCTTCACTCATTATTGTCGAACAGCCGCTCGGCTTCTGTGGAGTCGTCCCGCGGGGTGTCGCCGCCGCCGCCGCGCGAGCATGGCGACGGACGCAACAGACGCGCCCGGGCTTCAGGTAGGCTTCACTCATTATTGTCGAACAGCCGCTCGGCTTCTGTGGAGTCGTCCCGCGGGGTGTCGCCGCCGCCGCCGCGCGAGCATGGCGACGGACGCAACAGACGCGCCCGGGCTTCAGGTAGGCTTCACTCATTATTGTCGAACAGCCGCTCGGCTTCTGTGGAGTCGTCCCGCGGGGTGTCGCCGCCGCCGCCGCGCGAGCATGGCGACGGACGCAACAGACGCGCCCGGGCTTCAGGTAGGCTTCACTCATTATTGTCGAACAGCCGCTCGGCTTCTGTGGAGTCGTCCCGCGGGGTGTCGCCGCCGCCGCCGCGCGAGCATGGCGACGGACGCAACAGACGCGCCCGGGCTTCAGGTAGGCTTCACTCATTATTGTCGAACAGCCGCTCGGCTTCTGTGGAGTCGTCCCGCGGGGTGTCGCCGCCGCCGCCGCGCGAGCATGGCGACGGACGCAACAGACGCGCCCGGGCTTCAGGTAGGCTTCACTCATTATTGTCGAACAGCCGCTCGGCTTCTGTGGAGTCGTCCCGCGGGGTGTCGCCGCCGCCGCCGCGCGAGCATGGCGACGGACGCAACAGACGCGCCCGGGCTTCAGGTAGGCTTCACTCATTATTGTCGAACAGCCGCTCGGCTTCTGTGGAGTCGTCCCGCGGGGTGTCGCCGCCGCCGCCGCGCGAGCATGGCGACGGACGCAACAGACGCGCCCGGGCTTCAGGTAGGCTTCACTCATTATTGTCGAACAGCCGCTCGGCTTCTGTGGAGTCGTCCCGCGGGGTGTCGCCGCCGCCGCCGCGCGAGCATGGCGACGGACGCAACAGACGCGCCCGGGCTTCAGGTAGGCTTCACTCATTATTGTCGAACAGCCGCTCGGCTTCTGTGGAGTCGTCCCGCGGGGTGTCGCCGCCGCCGCCGCGCGAGCATGGCGACGGACGCAACAGACGCGCCCGGGCTTCAGGTAGGCTTCACTCATTATTGTCGAACAGCCGCTCGGCTTCTGTGGAGTCGTCCCGCGGGGTGTCGCCGCCGCCGCCGCGCGAGCATGGCGACGGACGCAACAGACGCGCCCGGGCTTCAGGTAGGCTTCACTCATTATTGTCGAACAGCCGCTCGGCTTCTGTGGAGTCGTCCCGCGGGGTGTCGCCGCCGCCGCTGCGCGAGCATGGCGACGGACGCAACAGACGCGCCCGGGCTTCAGGTAGGCTTCACTCATTATTGTCGAACAGCCGCTCGGCTTCTGTGGAGTCGTCCCGCGGGGTGTCGCCGCCGCCGCCGCGCGAGCATGGCGACGGACGCAACAGACGCGCCCGGGCTTCAGGTAGGCTTCACTCATTATTGTCGAACAGCCGCTCGGCTTCTGTGGAGTCGTCCCGCGGGGTGTCGCCGCCGCCGCCGCGCGAGCATGGCGACGGACGCAACAGACGCGCCCGGGCTTCAGGTAGGCTTCACTCATTATTGTCGAACAGCCGCTCGGCTTCTGTGGAGTCGTCCCGCGGGGTGTCGCCGCCGCCGCCGCGCGAGCATGGCGACGGACGCAACAGACGCGCCCGGGCTTCAGGTAGGCTTCACTCATTATTGTCGAACAGCCGCTCGGCTTCTGTGGAGTCGTCCCGCGGGGTGTCGCCGCCGCCGCCGCGCGAGCATGGCGACGGACGCAACAGACGCGCCCGGGCTTCAGGTAGGCTTCACTCATTATTGTCGAACAGCCGCTCGGCTTCTGTGGAGTCGTCCCGCGGGGTGTCGCCGCCGCCGCCGCGCGAGCATGGCGACGGACGCAACAGACGCGCCCGGGCTTCAGGTAGGCTTCACTCATTATTGTCGAACAGCCGCTCGGCTTCTGTGGAGTCGTCCCGCGGGGTGTCGCCGCCGCCGCCGCGCGAGCATGGCGACGGACGCAACAGACGCGCCCGGGCTTCAGGTAGGCTTCACTCATTATTGTCGAACAGCCGCTCGGCTTCTGTGGAGTCGTCCCGCGGGGTGTCGCCGCCGCCGCCGCGCGAGCATGGCGACGGACGCAACAGACGCGCCCGGGCTTCAGGTAGGCTTCACTCATTATTGTCGAACAGCCGCTCGGCTTCTGTGGAGTCGTCCCGCGGGGTGTCGCCGCCGCCGCCGCGCGAGCATGGCGACGGACGCAACAGACGCGCCCGGGCTTCAGGTAGGCTTCACTCATTATTGTCGAACAGCCGCTCGGCTTCTGTGGAGTCGTCCCGCGGGGTGTCGCCGCCGCCGCCGCGCGAGCATGGCGACGGACGCAACAGACGCGCCCTGGCTTCAGGTAGGCTTCACTCATTATTGTCGAACAGCCGCTCGGCTTCTGTGGAGTCGTCCCGCGGGGTGTCGCCGCCGCCGCCGCGCGAGCATGGCGACGGACGCAACAGACGCGCCCGGGCTTCAGGTAGGCTTCACTCATTATTGTCGAACAGCCGCTCGGCTTCTGTGGAGTCGTCCCGCGGGGTGTCGCCGCCGCCGCCGCGCGAGCATGGCGACGGACGCAACAGACGCGCCCGGGCTTCAGGTAGGCTTCACTCATTATTGTCGAACAGCCGCTCGGCTTCTGTGGAGTCGTCCCGCGGGGTGTCGCCGCCGCCGCCGCGCGAGCATGGCGACGGACGCAACAGACGCGCCCGGGCTTCAGGTAGGCTTCACTCATTATTGTCGAACAGCCGCTCGGCTTCTGTGGAGTCGTCCCGCGGGGTGTCGCCGCCGCCGCCGCGCGAGCATGGCGACGGACGCAACAGACGCGCCCGGGCTTCAGGTAGGCTTCACTCATTATTGTCGAACAGCCGCTCGGCTTCTGTGGAGTCGTCCCGCGGGGTGTCGCCGCCGCCGCCGCGCGAGCATGGCGACGGACGCAACAGACGCGCCCGGGCTTCAGGTAGGCTTCACTCATTATTGTCGAACAGCCGCTCGGCTTCTGTGGAGTCGTCCCGCGGGGTGTCGCCGCCGCCGCCGCGCGAGCATGGCGACGGACGCAACAGACGCGCCCGGGCTTCAGGTAGGCTTCACTCATTATTGTCGAACAGCCGCTCGGCTTCTGTGGAGTCGTCCCGCGGGGTGTCGCCGCCGCCGCCGCGCGAGCATGGCGACGGACGCAACAGACGCGCCCGGGCTTCAGGTAGGCTTCACTCATTATTGTCGAACAGCCGCTCGGCTTCTGTGGAGTCGTCCCGCGGGGTGTCGCCGCCGCCGCCGCGCGAGCATGGCGACGGACGCAACAGACGCGCCCGGGCTTCAGGTAGGCTTCACTCATTATTGTCGAACAGCCGCTCGGCTTCTGTGGAGTCGTCCCGCGGGGTGTCGCCGCCGCCGCCGCGCGAGCATGGCGACGGACGCAACAGACGCGCCCGGGCTTCAGGTAGGCTTCACTCATTATTTTTAGTTTTGTGGGATATATGTTCGAGGGTGCTAATGGTACGTATAGTTGAAATTGTTACAACTGAGCTGATCTACTTATCTTCAAATTTTTTTTGCATCGGTCGGTGTCGTCAGGGCTGGGAGCGCTGCGCCGCGCGGGCGGCCTATGCTCCTACCCACCACAAACTCGTTTTATTTGACTACAGTAAACCCAGGAGAGGTAAAATCAATTATTATGAACTTAAAAAATAAACGTAATTGCGGAATGGATGAGCTGCCTCCGATGTTAATAAGGGAATGTGCAGATGAATTAACGTTGCCTTTTCATCTGCTAATTAACCAATCCTTTTCGGTAGGAACCTTCCCAGATATGCTTAAACATTCAATAATTAAACCCATTTACAAAAAAGGCAAAAAAACAGAGCCCAGTAATTACCGCCCCGTGGCATTACTGCCAACCTCTTCAAAGATTTTTGAGGCCGCTATGTGCAAACGGTTATCCTCATTTTGTGAAAAATATAGCATATTTGATGAAGCACAAAATGGCTTTCGGAAAAATTTACCTACCACTTTGGCTGCATATAAGTACATGCAAGAAATTCTTAACATACTCAATGACAGAAAATATGCAATCGGTATTTTGCTGGACATGTCGAAAGCGTATGACATGGTCCAATTCCAATACGATATACTTTTAAATAAACTTTATGGAATAGGAGTAAGGGGAACAACGTACAATTGGTTCAAATCATATCTTGAAAATAGAGTACAATACGTTGAAGTTGAACACTTTGATGAAGCATCAGGCGAAATTAAATATGTAAAATCCGACATCCAGTATCCGACATTCAATTCCGCAGGGAAGCGTGATTGGATGTCTGTTATTTTTAATTTATATCAACGACATCCCTAAAGCTATTAACCAAACTTGCGTACTTTTTGCAGACGACATATCACTCTTAACTTCATGTAACGACAGCACAAACATTAACATCGAAATAGATTTGTTAATAAACTCGATAACAAGATGGATGGAACTTATCAATATAAACAATAATGGCGTAAGTATAGAATGCGTAGAGTCAGCATCATTATTGGGTTTCGAAATTGATTTTAATGTTAACTGGAAAAAGCACGTTGCAAAAATTAAAACGAAATTATCATCATTCGTTTATGCCCTAAGAGAACTTAAAATATCTACTGATCTAAATTCGGCACTCACCGCCTACTATGCCTATGCCTACTCATGGCTTAAATATGGAATAATATTATGGGGAAACAGTACAGATGCTAAAGATTAATTTATACTTCAAAATAAATGTATTCGAATACTTGCTAATATAAGAAGCCCAGAAACTTGTACACCCTACTTTAAAAAATTCAAAATCCTAACTATGACCTCCATATACATATTCGAAATGTGCAAATTTGTACGAAAACTTCCACAACTATATACGTCCATTAGAGATCAACCGCGGCGTTACGAATCCAGGTTTAAAAATAACCTAGCTACAGTATCGGGATCCAAACTAACATTACATGCCTCAAGTCCACACGCGATGTCAATCAAAATTTATAATAAAATCGACGACAGTATAAAAGAGAAATAAAGCGAGAAAATGTTTACCAACCGATTAAAAACAATCCTACTCGAAAAATGCTACAATACCTTGGATGATTTTTTCTCAGCTTAACTTGTTTCCTTGCTCAGTTTCCCTTTAGTATGTAATAAATTCATAGTTTTAAGCTTGTAATAGTTTTAAGTTTCTGCTGCGCCCCATCGGGGTATCATGTTACTGTTGTTTAACTTGTATGTGATGGCATGAATAAACGAATACAAAACAAATTCAAGTCAAAGAATACGATTGTGAGGTCAGATGCGTGCCTTATTTTTTGCAAGAAAAAGTTAGCGCCACATAAAATGTTCATTGAATAACGAATTCTATCGTCTTAATTAAAAGATTCAAAATGGACTGACAAACAATGAAGGAACATTTCTTGTTTATACCTGGCTCGCTGGGAGCGGGTTTTTTTTATCTTTTATTGTTTGATGTGAATGGTATTGTTTTGAAGATAAGTAGATCAGCTCAGTTGTAACAATTTCAACTATAATTGCCCTTCATGCAGTCCGGTTTCTGATAGCCTCCAATGAAGGTTTTACAGAATGCATTCAAATAAATAAAATAAGGGATTAGAGGGACAATCTTACACAAATCGTACTAGCCCCATAGTAAGCTCAATAAGCCTTGTGTTATATTTATAAATACACAGAAAACATCCAAGACTCGCCCTATTTGCCCTTACCGGAAATCGAACCCAGGACCTTCAGTTTCTTCAGCGGGTAGCTAGCCGGTCGTCATAATGTCACCAGCTGTCACCAGCTGGCAGCAGTGGCAAGAGGTCTTTTTGACAGCAGATTTAAAACTGACAATCAAATTGACGATGATGAAATATGATTGATGGATTTTGACACCTAGATTCCTCCCCATACTGCCGTGCTTACGATAATAGCAATAACTTCGTTCGAAATGTAATTTAAATGTTTACCTGATTCAAATTCAAATAAAGAAAAGAATTGAATAACATTCCGAATAGAGTTATTGCTGTTTTATTAATTTCTCTAACTAGACAATGCCGTGTATAATCCATAAACACGAGTATGCGGGAGTATGGTTTTGGCATATAAATCCTATCTAGTCTCTGAACCATAAAGTACGTCAGAGAAATCACCAACCACCAATTTATCAATTTCGCGTAACGCACAATTTTAATATAAAATAAGCTTGTAATGTGTTATTGTTCATTACAGAATCCATGTCGAGCAATGATTGCAATGACGAACCGTCACCTCATGTGCCAGTTATTAGGAAACCCAGAAATTCTCTAAATAATTCATCAGGCGATGCCAATGTGAAGGCAAGGCAAGCGAGACTGGCCAGAGATCTCAGCAGCACTAGGTAAGTATCATATTATTGAGGGATATCTATTTTGTTGTTTTAGCAAATAAGGGGAAAGGAAGGAAGTGTTGTTTTTTATTTTTGACTTGTTTTTGTTTTGCACATTGTCGTTCCTGTCTCCTTGTTTGTTCACTAAGTTGAATCACAATATATACTTCCTTCCTTTCCCCTCCCGTAGAAACGCCCCAGAACCCCTTCCTCCTAATACTCAACAAGAAATCACTGATCCTAATCAAAAAAAAACTCAAGACAAAACAAAAAAACGCCAGGATAGTAAAAAAGAGCAGCAATTAAAGAAGCTGGAAGAAATTGCAACCAAATATAATGAACGTCAAGCGAAGGCTGCGGAAGAGAAAAAACGGAAGAGACAAATACCAGTCCTGAAGAAGGCAGTTAAGAAAGTGATACCTAAGGATGAAATAGCTGAACCTATTGAAAAACCTGAGCCAACCAAAGTAACGTCAAAACCCGCAACGAAGCCAAACACTGGTAAAATTAAACCAAAACCTCCGAAGTCCTTGGAAGTACCGCAGATAGATAAAAATGTTAAAGAAAAGATCACAAAAAAGAAAGCAAACAAAGATGCAGTATTACTACCGAAAGAAAATAGTATGAGTGTTGATAGTTTAGACGACTGTGTTACAGTGATTGGCAATAATAAAATTTGTCAGACTGTCGGCATCAACACAGAACTTTTTTGTGCTCCGTGTGTGATTCACGAAAATGTTGACGGAAAGCCTACCAGTTATAATAATAAAAAAAACAGAGTATCACTCACTGAAAATGTGCAAGTTAGTGCCCGGAAAGGAAGAGATATTGTATCAGATAATCACAAAATTGAAATCCTGTATGCAAATGCAATTATTAATACCTCCTGCAATACCGAGGCTACTAGTTCTATTTCAAATTTTAATAAATCTGATAAATATATGTCAGAAAGCTCGAAAGATACATTTCAGCTAAAGAAAGATGAAACTGACGATAGTGACAATAGGTCCTCCAATAAATTGAACATTTATAAATCAGAACCAATTGATCCACATGAAGTTTTAGAGGTCGATCATGATGTAGAAGAATGTCTGGATACTCTGGAACTATCAGGTGATCATTTAGATGATAGCTACGGAAATGATGCCAGTGGGGAGCAATGTGAAAACTCAGATGAAAATAAATATGAGGAAGAAAGTAATGAAACTGGACGCAGGCATGGAAGTAGCGATACATATACAAAATTCACAGAAAATCCAGCAGACTTAGATGAGTTCATGAATTTGACAGATAAAATGATGAGTTCCCAAAATGAAAAGGAGTTGGATTTAGAGAAACATATTGACAAGTTACATACGCCAAGAACTGTTTCTTTGGAAACGATAAATGATAAAACTTTAGACGCAGTAGACGACACAGACAAAAAGAAACATTTTTCTGACACTCTTGAAGACTTAAAGCTTGACTTAAAAGAATTGCTACAGGGAGCCGGAAATACTGTTAAAAATTCTGCGAAACAAACCAAAGACAAAGATGCGATTGAGAAGAAAGAAGTATCTGATATGGAACATATCACAGTTTATGGTTTAAAACATTATGAACAGCAGCAAAATAAAAGAATCACTAAAACCGAGGACGATTCGAACGATTCCGAGTTAAGACTACCCTCGATAAACGTGACGAATAAACCTGAAACTAAATTAGCTTGTACTAAAAAAAGAGTGCAAAAGATCTTCAAATCTAATAGAAAATGTATCATGCTACGCGAGCAAAGCCGAGATAATGCGGAAAACAGAACATTCATAGTTGCAGAAGATATTCGTGACAGTGATGACCAATCCATATCGACTGATGCGCCGCCATTAAAGTTGCCAAGGATAGAAATCGCAAGGTTAAGTTTTGAAGTTCCTTCCCTTCCTCAGTAGAAATAATTATTTTTATTTCAGATTGTCTGGTCCATCCAGGTATCTTGTGTTATAAAAAATCTTCTAAGATAAGATTTGTGACTAATTATTGTTATTGTGATGTTGTGTAACTTGTTACTAGGCGTCTGCTGCTTTTATTCCAGACTGGATGACGCTTACGACCCATTTTTGTCCGCTGCTAGGCAAATGAAAGAGCTGCTGTCTTCAGATACTGATATACCTAAAAAGATGCACAACCCTTCCAAAGACCTCACCCGCACTCTCCCTATCCTTCGTCCTGCGAAAGACAAAACTCCCTTGTCTCAACTTCGCACAGAAAATTCCAAAATGATAAAAGACACACTTAACAAAACATACCAAAAAACTCCAACACTCCAAAGAATGAAATCTTTTGGAAGCACAAACAACGATAACAGCACTAGTAGTTTCGGGGGTAGGTGCAGCTCGTTTAGACTTAACAGAAATGATAAGAAGCCTAATCAAAAACTCAACACAACCTTTACTAAATCTAGTAAAGAAAATATTAGTATGGCAGACAAAACAAACTTTAACCGAAACAACAGTCTCAATAGGTCATTCTCGAGTTATACAACTTCTAGTTATAGTACACCAAAACCAAAAGACAAGATCCCAAAAATAGCTACTTCTATGTACCACAGCTTCCAGCGAACTACCATAAAACAGCCCGTGAAACTAGACAAAATAAAAAGAGATGAAAACGAAAAGAAAGATTTTGTAAACCTAGATGCTATACTTGCAGATGATAATTCGTCTATGACCGATAGTAATTACATCGACCCGAGACTAATTAATGAGAATGATAACTTGCCCATCAATGTAAACACAATTCTAAATAATCCCGACATTATCAGCAGCATGGAGTCCCTCCTCACCACAGAAAACTTGCCATCTAAATTTGATTCATTCAGTAATACGCATAATCATAATCCTGAATTAAATGGTAACATTGATTCACAAAATAAAAAGGACAAAGACAAAGATAACAACAACACTGATACAAATAAACAGATAACTGCTCCGGTCGATAACTTAAGCGCCCAATACGATAAAATTATGTCGTCTTTGGAAGAAAGCATTGCGTCGAAAACGTTAGCTAGGGATGAAGAGTCTGTCTTCGAGGAATTTGACCTCGAGGAATTTATGACTACTTTTGACGAAGAAATTCATAAAAGGAAATCTGAAAACAAAAGAACTTGTAGCTCCACCACTAGGGTAGTTAGGCAGTCCGAGCTCGTCGGCAGCAATCGAACTTCAGCGTTTAGTAGTGTTAGCTCTACTCCTAAAGCAATATATCCCGCTAGTAACGGTCTAACCCCAGTTACCAATCCCAAGTCTTTAAATTTTAGCAGTAACAATATCGTGAGCGAAAGCCTCTTCCCATCCTCCGTCAAACGTTCCACCTCCCTCCTCGACTCCATCCACAAGAAGAATGTCCCGAAAACGGAGAGCGGCAGCACGCGCCACAAATCCGACCAACTCGAACAAGACATCATGCAGTCTCTGAAAGAATTTGACAAGTTCTACGAATCCGAAAAGAATCAAATAAATCAATCGAACAAAGATATTATGAATTATAATATGCAGCATAACGGGACGGTGAAGGAATCGCGGAGCAAGACTAGTAGGAAAAATAGTAAAGCCGAGGGTAATTCCAACGGGAACTACACGCCTAATGGGAAATCCAGCAACGACTCGGCTTATAGCAGGTTAGTCAGGTAATTACTGGTCTAGTACAAATTTGAACACAATAAATAACTGTGTTTGAAAATTCGATTGGTTTTAAATTTGGCATGCCAATGACGATATAAATTTATATTCCAGGAAATTCCTCACGGATACCTTTTTACTTATGTTTTTTTATCGTGTTTTTAGCCTAAATAGAATATCTCCTTCGAAACTATCGGTATGCCCGAAGGAGTTGAACGGTCCTTCGTCACTGGAGAGGATACAGGCGGGCTCGGACTCGAGCGGGAGTCAGAAGGACGAAATCCGGTCCGTGTCAAGTGAGGAGTTCCTCGCGATGGAGCGGTCGGCGGAGCTGGACGAGCCGATAGCGCCGCCGGGGAGGCACACCCCGCACAGAGAGGTCGACAAACAGATACATGGTAACTCATACCCCACTTCTAAGATATATGCCATGCATGAGGTCCGCTTTTTGTACTTATTTGTTCGTGCATTAAAGTTTAAATAAATAAATACATTGCCTAGAGTGGCCACGACATCCTCGTTTGTGCTAACTTGAAATTGAAATACATACATATAACCACGCCTCTTTCCCAGAGGGGTAGACAGAGATCACGGATCTCAATTTGCTACGATCCTGACAAACCACTTTCGCTTCACTCACTTTCATAACATTTCTCATACATGCTCGTCGGTTTAGGGTAATTTTGACCTGGCCTTTTTGTAAGATTTCTCCAATTTGATCGGAGAAACTTCGCCTAGGTCTTCCCCTTCCACTCTTTTTATATACTCTCTTCGTAATACCTACACAATATTATAATCTTACTAAGCGATTAGGACCATCCAGACTGATACTCTGGTTGACGCGCAATACACTGGTTGATGTGGTGCATGACACTTAACTACTACATCATTAATGAACAGATCCTCTCGCATGTTATATCTCGGATTCTGATAAGAGTAGAGTATATATGTATAGTGTATACATGATTCTCCTCTGAGAGATTTGTTCACTCATAAAGGCTTGTTTCACTCCTAGCCATTGCTTACATATTTGGCACATTAGCATGTGTTGCGAAGTGGTGGGGTGCGCCGTTATGAGTGAACAGATCTTCGTTAATACACTCATCCATCATCATTATATCGGCCAAAAGACGTCCTCTACTGGACATAGGCTTCCCTCAAAGAATGCCACCCGCATCCAGTGGACTCCCTTGACCTGTACCAGGCCATCAGACACTCAATACAAGATAATTTCCAGAGAAGCGCGCTGCTCACTCCCACGCCTCGTCCCGACGCGGCTCGTGGCGGCCGCGCGCCGAGCTCAGCTCGAGCAGCTCCGAGGTGTCGCTGCACAAGACACCTCCGCAGCGGCTGTCGCGCTTCTGCCACGAGTGCGGCAGCCGCTTCCCCGACACCGCCAAGTTCTGCATAGAGTGCGGCGTCAAGCGGCTCGCGGTGTAAGCCTGGTGGTCGTGTCTCGTTAACTGGACCTCATTTACCATAGCGTTTTCGAGTTAAGTTGGTTCAACGACCATACAAAACGTTTTTTGACATTCGCAAGGGCGTGATATTTTAAGAAATTTTAGTAAGTTTCATAAATTGGCTTTCCATTTGCGCGAAATTTCCCCTTTCCTAAAATGAACTTGTATAAAGTAGAATAATTCGAGAAATTAGTTTGTCACGTGATACTTTGGTAAAACGATCATTCTCAAATTATTCTACGAAATGGGGAATTTCGCGCAAATGGAAAGCCAATTTATGAAAGAGTATTTCATAAGTTTCTTAAAATATCACGTCGCGTCGTTAGCCTGTGAATGGCAAAAGACGTTTTGTATGGTCTTCGAACCACCTTTTAATCAGGTGGTGTTTGTCAGCGCTAAGCGCGCGATTAATTGTAAATACTACTACGCATAAAGAGCGCGTCTGTGAATGGTATTGGTCAGACTTTTTGATCGTTTTAATCAGGACAGAGACAATACACCGATATATATTTTGTTTTTTGATATCTGTCCTCGGCGCCTGTATTTAGGAAGCGTTTTCGCTTCTCCCACCTGCCGACGTCATATCGCCTGGTGATCAACGTGACCAATCCTGTCAAGCTGGTCCAAGTAGAAAGACATTGATATTATGTTTTCTATGAATTGTTTCAAAGAATAAAACAGTGACTAAAATGATTTAAGCTGTCAGTCGGCGTGACAGGAAAACCGGCCGAAACTCATCTAGTCTTAGTTGTAGCTGGGTGTGATAAGCTTTGCGTTTAATTAGTCTGCACTTGCGGAAAGCAGCTTTTTACGTTATTAGGACTCTGGTTGTGCTTTTCTGCTCGGGCTATTGTGTAGCTGACGAAATACTATAGTATTGAATATATGCACTTATATGTGCATTGATGAGCACAATTTGGCTTACGTTATGTTTTATTTGGTAATTTCAAGGACATGTTTTGATGTCTGATGAAATCGAATCTATTTGAATGATTAAAAAGATTGCTCGTGGCAATCATGGAATGCACGAAATGTAATTTACATAATTTATCGTTATTGACTCTTATCTTACGGATCTGGTAGTATTGCAAAATCATGAGATCTGAAATACCATATTATTTAATGCAATGATGTATGCATAACTTATACAATTTAAGCCACTGTTAAGAAGACCAAACTGAAAGTATAAATAAAAACGTTTTAGTCTTAACCTTTTCAACGCTCTGTCAAAGAGAAAAGTTGTCAACAACACGCCAAATGAACAAGACATTTAGTGCGGAGTTAAATGAACGCCACCGACTGACGAATACATCAGTCGGTGGCGTTGAACCTGCGCTGCGGTGCGGATATATGCGTCGTTGGCGTCGAAAATGTTAAATCTGTATACAATATATCTTGAATATTCGTCCTTTTAAATGTTTGTTACCGATTCCTAAACTAATTTGTGCCTTCCCATGTAGCTAGATTAAAAATAAATTAATATATTGTTCGATAAAGTAACAATAAGTATATTCTGTCGAGGGTTCTGTTATTTTGTTTGAGTTTCAAAGTTATTTTATTCCATCAAATGCCAAACGACCAGTGGAAGCTTCGGAAGCAAAATGTCTGTGATACGCGGAAAATTGGTAACAAAAGCAAATCAATAATCTTCCTTGCATGGAATAAATCTTAATTTTAAGTGCCAATTCATCCTTGGATTTTGAATGGAATTTTTTTGTGTGCATTTTATGTTTTGCGATTGTTAGCCAACGCTATTTTATTTTTTACTATTATTTGTGAAGTGCCCTTCTAAGGATTTCCACTAATGTCTACACACTACAACATAGTTGGCCATTTTAACAAGACTGATTTTATTTTCAAGTTTTCGAACTATGAATAATCCTTAGTTACTGTTGTATATTATGTTTTAATAAAATAACAATTTATCATGTAATAAATTAACATTTCAATAAAACGATTTTGTTTCTTTGAATCTATATCCTCAAGTTTTTCCATTCAACAAATAAAAATTACCAAGACTTTTTTATAACCTGATTTATTATGAATGTTAACAAATTAAGCACTATACAGGGTGGAATTTCATAAACTGTACATAATAAAAGGAGAAAAATTTCAGCCAATTTCATCGATGAAACGGTGTTTTTTTTTTTTTTTCTAGTCATTAGTTTTTTTTTTACAGAATTTTGAAAAATTTTGTAAAAACTCGGGTAATACACCTAATTCAGACGGTATAACTTTTGATCCAATGGTCCTAAAATGAAAATAAAAAATGCAGAGTATTACCAAGAGACAGGTTAATAATTCTTAATAACAATAGAAAACCAACTAGAAGAGAAAATCCGCAAAAAAAATTATTGTTTTTGAAAAATGGCTACAAAAATTACGAATTTTAAAAGAAAAACACAATTTTCTGAAAAAAACGCAGATTTAGTTACCATTTTTTTTGCTTAGTATTAAACCTCACTTAATGCCGATTCTAAAACCGTTTTTAAACTGTCTCAGACTTTGAAAAATACCACGCAAATGGGTACGTAAATCAAACCATAAAGCTGCAATACGACTGATTTCTCCTGACACAATTGATCTCCGGGAAGGAGTCATGGTGGGGGTTAGGTTTTGATATGGGTGTATAGAAGCCGGCGAGGTTACCACCAGAAAAATCTGACTTCTTCGGATTTGGCTTTCAGTAAAAAAATGCTCTACTGCCCGGCTAAACGGTAACAGCTAGGTTAGGGGTGCTCGACCAAATGTCATAGAGAACTGCGTGCAGTCTTTGATGGCGGAAAAAAAATTAAAAAAAAACGAAGTTTTTTTTTAATTTTTTTTCAAAATGGTCCTAGAGCTTTGAAATTTGGCTAGCGGGAGGATAGGATTGAATAGGGGTCTTGACCAAATGTCATAAAGGTTCCCAAGGGGAGTACAATTGCATTTTTTTTTGGCTGAAAAAAAAAAGTTTTTTTTTTTTTAAATTTCAAATTGGTCACAGCGCGCCGAGATTTGGCATGCGGGGACTTGAAGGGCCCAACAGTTGTAAAAAGAAAAAAAAATTGGAAAAAATCCAAAATGGCGGACGGTATGGGCAAAACAAATTTGCGAGGCCGTAGGCCGAGCTGCGGGAGCTTAAGGCTTGGCTACTATTCCTTGCCCCGAGTGTCTTACAAGCGAGCCTGAGGGCCGAAGGCCCGAAGGTGAGCTTCGAGGGTACGCGAAGGCCGAAGGCCGAGCTGCGGGAGTATAGGACTGTGCGACTATGCCCCCGAGTGTCTTTCGTCGTAGGCGAAGGCCGAAGGCCGAGTTCCGCGTAGGGCCGAAGGCCCGAAGCGTCCTGCGAGGCCGTAGGCCTAGCTGCGGGAGTTTAAGCTTGTGCTACCACTCACTACCCCCCGAGTGTCTTAAAAGCGAACCTGAGGGCCGAAGGCCCGAAGGTGAGCTTCGTGGCAGGCGAAGGCCGAAGGCCGAGCTCCGCGTAGGGCCGAAGGCCCGAAGCGTCCCTTCAGAGCACGCTTGCGGAAACCCTACGCCCCCCAAGTGTCTTTAAGCGAACCTGAGGGCATAGTGGCACAGTCCTATACTCCCGCACAGTCTTATACTCCCGCAGCTGGGCCTTCGGCCTTCGCGTACCCTCGAAGCTCACCTTCGGGCCTTTGGCCCTCAGGCTCGCTTGTAAGACACTTGGGGCAAGGAATAGTAGCCAAGCCTTAAGCTCCCGCAGCTCGGCCTACGGCCTCGCAAATTTGTTTTACCCATACCGTCCGCCATTTTGAATTTTTTCCAATTTTTTTTTCTTTTTACAACTGTTGGGCCCTTCAAGTCCCCGCATGCCAAATCTCGGCGCGCTGTGACCAATTTGAAATTTAAAAAAAAAAAAACTTTTTTTTTTCAGCCAAAAAAAAATGCAATTGTACTCCCCTTGGGAACTTTTACGACATTTGGTCGAGACCCCTATTCAAGTCGAGCGGTTTGGCCGGAAAAAAAAATCGAAAAAATTCCCTATACAAATTTTTTTTTAAAGCTAGAAACTTTTTTTTTTGGTTTTCAGAATCTAGAGCCATATAGGTTCCCGCTAGCCAAATTTCAAAGCTCTAGGACCATTTTGAAAAAAAATTAAAAAAAAACTTCGTTTTTTTTAATTTTTTTTCCGCCATCAAAAATTGCACGCAGTTCTCTATGACATTTGGTAGAGCACCTCTAACCTAGCTGTTACCGTTTAGCCGGGCAGTAGAGCATTTTTTTACTGAAAGCCAAATCCGAAGAAGTCAGATTTTTCTGGTGGTAACCTCGCCGGCTTCTATACACCCATATCAAAACCTAACCCCCACCATGACTCCTTCCCGGAGATCAATTTTGTCAGGAGAAATCAGTCGTATTGCAGCTTTATGGTTTGATTTACGTACCCATTTGCGTGGTATTTTTCAAAGTCTGAGACAGTTTAAAAACGGTTTTAGAATCGGCATTAAGTGAGGTTTAATACTAAGCAAAAAAAATGGTAACTAAATCTGCGTTTTTTTCAGAAAATTGTGTTTTTCTTTTAAAATTCGTAATTTTTGTAGCCATTTTTCAAAAACAATATTTTTTTTTGCGGATTTTCTCTTCTAGTTGGTTTTCTATTGTTATTAAGAATTATTAACCTGTCCCTTGGTAATACTCTGCATTTTTTATTTTCATTTTAGGACCATTGGATCAAAAGTTATACCGTCTGAATTAGGTGTATTACCCGAGTTTTTACAAAAATTTTCAAAATTCTGTAAAAAAAAAACTAATGACTAGAAAAAAAAAAAAAACACCGTTTCACCGATGAAATTGGCTGAAATTTTTCTCATTTTATTATGTACAGTTTATGAAATTCCACCCTGTATGTACATTGTACAATAACTATTATTGCTTTTATTACGTGGTACTTGGTTAGTATAAAAACTGAATGTGACAGACGGACAGACTCCAAGTGATCGCATATAAGTGTTCCGTTGGACTAATTTTGGTACGGAACACTGGTGGTTGCTTATGTGGATGCTCTTGTACTAAACATTTACAAATTCAAAGCCAAAATTAACACTTAACCCTTTGAACGTCATATTACACAGGATATTCGACATATGCCAGTCATCACAGATTATACGTACCAGCACACGTAATGACAACTATAGGTCGACCGCTTATCGTCATACTATACACGCAGGCGAGGACTGATTAAACGGTCTGCCTATACAGTTCCTCTTGGCAACACTAAGTGTCTCGTTCAAATAGTTAAGAATATATAGGGTTCCATATTGGGAAACAAAATTCTGTCAGGATACATGCCGTCACAAAATTAGCAGTAAAGCACACAAGATGATTTTTATCTTGTTCAAGTTTTGTAACGTTAAATAAATAGATTGTCATACCAGTTCTAGCTCACATGTTAATCAATATCAAGGGAAAGTTAAATATATCTTACAAGTTTAGCTTCGAATTCAACAAAAAAGTGAATCATGTTTTTTTCTATCGCTAATTTTCATGTTTACGCCTCTTGGGTCACTTCTGGTTGTTTACATTTTCAACCTCATAGGCCATTTCTAAACCTCAGATAAAGAAATAAAGATAGAGCATGACGAACAGCCTAGTGAAGCCGGTTTTCAACCAAGCCAAATTACGCGTATAAACAAATTAAATTGCACAAAACTCGAAATAGGTGATCTTGACAGTATTGCGACACGTGCTGAAGAATTTTGTTTGTATATAAGCGCGTGAGCTAAACTTTGTTTGGTTGAAAACCGGCTTCACTAGGTTGTTTGTAATGCCCTATCTTTTTTCTTGGTATGAGGTCTAAACATGTTAAAATAGTAGATTTCAATGCTAGTGCGGAAAGTATGTCATTACTTCTCGAGTGCCGAGACATCTTGCCACGAGCCGTAGGCGAATGGTAAGAATCGGGACGAGTGAAGAATGACATTTCCACACGTGTATCGAACGACGTTTTTTTAATACAGTTGCGAAAAAATAAGAAAAACAACAAGTAAGAACTGTAGGTATTTCATTATTTTTTTTAACAACTTCATTATTTTTCAACTGTATTACAGAATAATATATAATAACATAATATAAAAGTTTCATATTCCTTACTTGTTGTTTTTCTTATTTTTTCGCAACTGTATTAAAAAACGTCGTTCGATACACGTGGAAAAGTAAAAAGCACTAGTGCGCAAAATACAACTTTGCGCACGATTTGCAGCTACAAAAAGTACCACTTTTTGAGTAACTGTATTAAACAAATAATTTAAGAAATTATCACGTTGTCCCTGTGCTAAGCAGAAAGAAACAGCAAGAAATTGTTGATTGACCCAAATAACTGTAGTAGTGCTTGCTACAATTTTGAGACACCCAATATTCGTCGGGTGAAAAACCAACTACTATATATGTAATGGAGGCCGTTATTTTTTATAGGAAAAACCCCGATCTATTTGAAGCCAAACCAGATACATATAAAACCAGAAACCAGTAAAAAAATACCAAACTCTACACTAGCTATCCATATAAACGGGCCTCATTTTGTATATTTCCGAGTTGTAAACAAAATTCCCGACGAGATCAAATTCGCACCAAGTGATAAGCTGTTTCACAAAAAATTTCAAACGTTCGCATTCATAAAAAAACATAAACAAAGAAGCCGCTTGGTGGAATGAAGACGTGAAATCCAAACTTAGGGAAAAGAAAGAAAATTTTAAAACATGGCAAAGCACACACTTAGAGGTTGACCGTAATAAATATGTAGAAAGTAAAACTCAGGCAAAAAAACTCGTAGCCTGTTCAAGAGCTTCATCTAGAGAAGACTTTTATAAACGTTTGGAAAATGCCACAAATGATAAAGAGATCTTTAAACTAGCGAAACAAAGAAAAAACCAAAGTAATGACATAAAATCCAACAAATACATTAAGGACAATGGCGGTAGGCTCCTAACCCAAGATAAAGATATAAAGGCACGTTGGCAAGAATATTATTCAACATTATTAAATGAAGAGTTCCCACAAGAGTTGATGCCAGAGGCGGCACCTATACTCGGTCCAATTGAAGCTATAACACCCCAGGAAGTTAAAAGTGCAATACGAAAACTTAAGAACAATAAATCAACTGGGCCAGATGAAATTCCAGTTGAACTCTGGAAGAAACTGGGCGATAAAGGTGTAATCTGGCTAGCAAACTTGTTCAACACGATTGCAGAAAAAGGAAAAAAGCCTTATATGTGGAGAACAAGTGATATAATACCCTTCTATAAAAACAAAGGTGACGTTGCCGATTGTGGAAACTACCGAGCTATAAAGTTAACTTCACATACTCTAAACATTTGGGAAACCCTTATAGGTAACAGATTAAAACAGATAATTGAGCTTACGCCAAACCAGTGTGGCTTCACAAGTGGCGTAGGGACCATAGACGCGATCCACTCAATCAAAATGCTCTTACAAAATTATAAATTACTCAAGAAAGATCTACATTTCACCTTTATAGATCTAGAAAAAGCTTTCGATCGAGTACCGAGAGACCTGATATGGGCAGCGCTCCGAGCTCATCATGTACCTGAAAAGTATATCGATATAGTAAAAGATATGTACCACAACGTCACCACAAGAGTTCGCGGCCCTGCAGGCTTGAGCGAAGCGTTCAATGTAAGGGTGGGAGTGCATCAGGGTTCCACCCTGAGCCCACTTTTATTCAATACCGTCATGGATTTCGTCACAAAAGACCTGCAACGTCCAGCTCCCTGGACGCTCTTGTACGCCGACGATATCATCCTTGTAGCAGAATCTAGTGAGGAAATACAGGCTGACCTGTTCAAGTGGTGCAGCCGGCTCGAAGGCAGAGGACTTAGAGTAAGCCGCAAGAAAACGGAATACATGCACTGCAACTTCTCGGGTGCAACTATGGACCAACTCCCACCGGTGATAGACAACGTTCCTTTAAATAAAATAACGCAATTCAGGTACCTTGGGTCCCTTAATAACGAGTAACTCCATCACCACGGAGGATATAGAAAATAGGATCCAAGCAGGGTGGCACAAGTGGAGGGAGTTGTCTGGAATACTGTGCGATCCACAAATGCCAGTCCGAGTGAAGGGTAATGTGTATAAGAGAGCTGTACGACCTGCGCTTCTGTATGGGGCAGAATGTTGGCCTACGCGTAAGCAGGAGGAACAGAAGATGCACTGTGCAGAAATGCGAATGCTAAGATGGTCAGGTGGCGTGACGTTGTTGGATAAGGTCCGGAATGAATATATCCGAGGTACATTTAAGGTGGCACCTATACCAGAAAAGATGTGCGAAAACAGACTACGCTGGTTTGGCCACATAATGCGCAGGGACGATGACCACATGACCAAACAAATGATAAATAATATCTCAGAGGGAAGAAGGGGTAGAGGTCGCCCTATAACTACTTGGCTGAGTACAGTCCTGAAGGACCTAAAGACGATGGGCGCAAGCCCTGACTCGATGCATAATAGAGAAGAATGGCGCAAATTGATACGGAGAGCCGACCCCAAATGACATGGGACAAAGGCTAGGATAATGATGTTCGCATTCATAAAAAAATTATGTTATGCTCCCTGGCAACCCCACTTTAGATTTCGGGATTTCTGAGTATGTGAAAGAATTGTACCAAAATTGTACCGAATTAGTACTTACTTAAAAAAAATTGTACCTACCTTAATAGTTTCGAGAGTACAATTATTTTAAATTGGGGTTGCTGGGGAGCATCTCTCCAGCAACCCCAATCTTAAAAAGAAGGAATTTCACGTAGAATCTAAGTTTTTTTGGGCAAAATAAGGCCCAAAAAAATTGTACCCTCGTGTTTACCGTTGAACGAGATAGCTAGGCTAGTTAAATCACCAAATTTGCGCCAGAAAGCGAACGCCTGCGTGACACTGCAATACGGAAAACATATGTACTCCATATTTTGCAAGTATTTTTCATCAGGCGCAAAAAAAATTAAAATAATAAGTACAATTTTTTTCTGTAAGTACAATTTTGGTACATTTTTTTCACATACTCAAAAATCCCGAAATCGAAGGTGGGGTTGCCAGGGAGCATGACATCATAAATGTTATTACTCAGTGGAGGAGTTCTTAAATGATGAAACCCAGACGCATCATAAAAGTAGGTAACTTAGTAATAAATAGTAGTAAGTAAATTGTAATTGAACCAATTGAGTAAATTATATAACCTAGACTTAACTTTGAAATCTATTCACTGTATATTTACATTAGAATTAGAATTAGAATAGCCATTTATTGGTTATAAAACATTATTAAATGAAAATATAGTTTTTAACAGGTTTTTAAAACTTACAATGATTGACTTATAAAATTAAATTTATATTTATTTTTTAATAATTATTAATTAACATTGATTTTAAATGACCTCTCCTTCAGTGAAGGAAGGGAGGGACGGTAGTAAGATCGTAGTATATTTACATTACTATTCATAAAATAGCATGTCCTGAAATATAGTATAGTCGCCATCACATACATCGGAGCAAACAAGCAGCTCACAAACATCGGAACACACCTCTATTTTCAAGGCATTAGGGTGCATGTGACGATATTTTTGAACACCTATAGTGTACCTATGTATGTGATGGCGACTGTACTAAGTAAGTATATGGGCTTGTGCACAAATCACGCGAGGTTTTTTTTGGTGCACACGCCCTAAGACCATTTGTGTGTCCTAACAGGGTGTTATGGAAGCCTTTATGTATAATCTTAAGATCTCGTGTACATGACTTTACAAATAAACATCTATCTATCTAACTCACTAAAGGCAGAAAAATAATTAAGAAATATCAACTGTGTTGGAGTTGTAATAAATAAGGCTGAGTTTTCCTTTACGTACTATCGCCCAAGGGTACGCGTTCACACTTTCTCAACAAAATCGTCTGTACACACATATAATTAGTGAGTTTTGGTTATCATTATCACCCGACGAATTATAATTATAACATTACGATACAACTAGAATGAAATGATTTAATGTATTCAAAAAATGTCCTAATTGTTGTATAGCAATAACGATATTACGACCTGAACATACTCCTATGCACCTTCCGCGATGGGATGATTCCTTTCATCCGCAGTCGGCGCAAAGCCTCTCGGAGATGCTTCGGCTGCAACGGGCCTGGTTCACCAGAATTCTCCAATACTTCCAGGGCTATAAGAAAAGAGTGGAATGGTCTTAATTTAACAAATATCTCAAAAACGGCTAAACCGGTTTTATTGAAACGTAGCTAAGATCCATCTCGATCACGTCAGTTTTTGGATAAAATAAACCGCATTCAAATCGGTCAATTCGTCTACGAGCTACGATGCCACCGACAGACAAACAATAACACCCCTCTTTTTTCCGTCGGGGGTTAAAAAATAACGCCTTTGATAGACAAAAAGAAGTAAATACTATTTTTTCACCAAAATAAATAGTACAGCAAAAAGTAGACCTTTGACCCGTTTCACGAAGCTACAATATGACACGTCTAAACTGGCAACACTGAGGCGCTTGACTAAGTAGTATTTGATTGGCTTAAAGGATTTGTATCCAGGCCAAAAAAAATTAAAATAAAAAACCAGCCAAGTGCGAGTCGGACTCCCGCACGAAGAGTTCCGTACCATCAATAAAAATATTTATTTTATTTTGTTTTTAGTATTTGTTGTTATAGCGGCAACAGAATTACATATTCTGTGAAAATTTCATCTCTCTAGCTATCACGGTTCTTGAGATACAGCCTGGTGACAGACAGACGGACGGACAGCGAAGTTTTAGTAAACCCGTTTCCCGTTTTACTCTTTGAGTATGGAACCCTAAAAACCAAGTATTTAACCTGTGTTGCCGCTTTAGACATGTAAAATTGTAGCTTCGTGAAACGAGCAACTAAATGTAAATAGGTACAGGGAATAAGAGGTGGTCCAATCGCTAAAAACAATCTTTATCAGTCAACCTTCAGGCAGCAGGACATTTAAATGAACTATAGTGTAAAATCTGTAAGAATGAACTTTTGACAGTTATGAATTGACCCGTATATATATGAAGCTAAGACCTATCGTTTAACTGGTAGCCTTGGCTTCATATATATAAGGGTCAATTCATAACTGTCAAACGTTAATTCTTACAGATTTTACACTATAGTAATGTTTTTAAAAGTATGTCAGAGAGCCATGGAAAGAAGCATACTCAAGAAGAGAAGAATAGACAAGATAAAGAATTCTGAACTGAGAGACAAGACAAAACTAGAGGATGTAGCGTATAAAGTGAAAAATCTTAAATGGAAGTGGGCTGGACATACAATAAGAGGACCGGAGAAATGGAGCAAAATTTTAACAACATGGTACCCAAGAGGATGCAAACGGAATAGAGGCAGACAATTCAAAAGATGGGAGGACGAAATTATAGAAATGGCCGGCAAGACGTGGACCAGAGTGGTCACAGGCAGGGAGGAATGGAGAAGACTGGGGGAGGCCTTTGCCAGTGGGCACACAGAAATGTAATATTTTGCGGTTACTGTAGTTTTAAGTATGTTATTGTAACTTTCTGAAAAGAGGCTATAAATAAATAAATAATTTTTTTTACTAACCTTCCTCAACAACTTCACCCACAAACACTTTAGCTATACCAGACATAGCGATGACCACATTCTGGCCGACAGAACAGCCTGTGATGGTCTGCATCAGACGCTTCACTGCAGCTTTAGGGAAGGCGGCTCTTCGGTACATCTCATACCGGTTTAGTTGCTCCTCTGTGAAGTTTGAGACTAGTACTCTGAAAATCAGTATTGAAACGTTTAAGGGTCGGGTACGGTTGGCACAAGCACATCAGTTGCAATTTCACTGCCATCTAGTCAATGTTAATTGAAAAATAATATAAAAGTGCTGGTGATATAATAATCTTGCAACTTACTGCATCTTTTCTCTTTCTTCCTCCTCCAACTCCTTCTTACTCTTCTTCTCCCTCTCTCGCTCACTCATGAGCATGTCTTCAGCAGTCTGAGAGTCATAATTACCATCACCTTGCTGGAAGTCATTCATGTCTGGCAACACTATACTGTCTTTCAACTCATCTGATTCACTGGCATCATTTCTCTCTTCATTTGTTTCTACTCTACTGTTTTCAACTGTCTGATTATCAAATGAGTATTCATTCATGTATGAATCATAGTTATCTGTAGAGTCCACTATATTATCAACTTGTGTGTTCATAAAAGTTTCTGAATTGTCTAAGTAAATGTTTCCCAGTTCATCCGTTCTGTGGATAGTTTCCACATTCTGCGAGTTGTCTGAATATGTCTCAACAACTTCATTATCCGGTTTATTTGTGTTCAGGGTGTTATCTTCATAGTTCACTAATGTTGTATCTGGAAATAAAGTTGTACAGTATATTCAACTTATGTTCACTTGCATTATAGGTATTTGGTACTTTCATACATTATTCATTCATTACACATATAAAGGTGGGTACGAATTTGAGTGGCTCAGCCTGAGGCATGCTCGCCCCGCGCGGCGAGCTGCTCGCGAGCAATTTGTTGTAATTTGTTGCACATAAACATGTGGGGGTGAGGCAGCGTGCTCGCGGTGAGCCGACATTGTGCGTCATTCAAAAATCAAAATGGCGTCGGACGTGGTTATAGCCGTGGCTGCGTTTATCATAATTCACCGAATTAGTAACAATTTTGGATTGACATGGTTTTATTTTAATAAATTTACTAATAAAAACACGCACCACTCAGCCACTTGCTCAAATTCGTACGCGCCTCGCGCACAAACAAGTTCGATCTTGTCGCTCTGTCCACGGGACGCTCAGTCAGATACACGTCCAAATTACGCGAGGCACGACACTGAGGCGCCTTTGAGCACGGTCAAAAGACTGACTCTCAGTGGCTCACCGTGCGCCGCTCGCACGCTGCTCGCGCACAGCGCGTGAGCGCGTACGAATTTGAGCAAAATAGGTGAGCCGTGCATGCCTCAACCCGAGGCTGCTCTAATTCGTATGCAGCTTAAGCATTGTTCAAAATTGAGGAATCAAGGTAACTGTATGAGACAGAAGGTCTCATCAAGAGAGCATACAGAGATAATTATAGCTGCAGTGATTGTTTTGCCATCATAGCCCTTAACGCTTCAAAAAATAGCAAAGGTAGTTCAAGCCTCATTGCCGCTGAATAGTCCAAAGAATTTTGTGCAGGTAAAAATACAAAGATGGTCAACAAGTTGTGCAGCCAAGTGGACATTGCTAAAGTAAAGATATGCAGCCAAGTGGACATTGTTAAAGTATGGGTTCAACAAGTTCATATTTATCTTGTTTGCATGGCAGGAAAGAGGAGCAGAGGACAGATGCCTATGCGTTTGGCAGACATGGTAACATCTGTGGCTAGAGCCACTCTACAGGCCAGCATGCATCAATCCCAGGACTGAGCAGCTTGGAGAGTGATGGTGAAAAGCCCACAGCTGTCACGTCCCTCAGCTATGAGGATACAACAAGGAAGAATATTTATCTTGCTGGCTCAATTAACTTACTCAGTAATATGGTCATAGTGTTAGAAACCCTTATTGAAATACATATACATTTTATATTTATTTTCATATGATAATGATGGGTAGAATAACATAGACCTAGAACTCTTTTCTTTTCCACCAACTAAGCAAATGAAAAGTGGTGAGCTGAATAAAATAGCCCAAGATATTAGATTTAGAACATAATTTTTAGAGTAGGTCATTCAGGTCTTACATTCAGGTTCATCTTTTAGTAGCTTCTCTTCTATTTCAAGATATATTTCTTGTGAATTTTCTTCGTCTGTATCACTGTGCTCCAACTCTCGAGCTAGTTCGTCCTCTGCAAAAAATAATTTGGTTAATAATATAATATGTCGACAATGGACTCCTGTCTCAGACGTATATGAGTATATTTATTATACTAGACTAGTAGATAGAATGCAACAAAACATTAGTATTTGACACATTGCTTATTTTAGGTACAAAATAAACTTTAGTGATGTTTTTGCAACAATTTAAACGTTTATAAACAAGTGTTACATGTGAGATGTCTTATTTAGAAGGTTTTACCTCTCAACCTTTCAGCTTCAGACAGCGCATCATTGCTAGGATTATCTGCCATGACAAATGTTGGTCTTCAACCAAAGCTATTTTCGTAGAAACATAAATTTTCAATAAATATGACTTCGCGATTAAATTTCAAGCATAAATCGACATAAATAAATACCACATGAAATTTGACATTTGATTGACAACTGACATAACTGAAGTGTATTTTACTTTCAATTACGCTGTTCCTTCACTACGATTGCCGTCAGCAACAATGAAAATTGGCTAAAATACTAGAATCCGAAATAGGCGGACAAGCCAAAAAAAGTTGGTGATAGCCAGCCGCGACAGCCGCGTTTGACAGCAAAATCTCCACGAAAACTCGAACGCAAGTGTATTATTATTGAATTTGATCTCAGGGTGCGAACAGAGAGTTCCATCATGAGTTCAATCATGAAAGCCGCCGTTTCCCGAAGCCCTGCCTCGTTGGTAAGTCAGCTAAAAAGTTACTAATAAAAGAAAACAAGTTATGTAATACATCCTCAGGAAGTCAGGAGGTTGTTTTGATCAGCCACCTTTAAAATTCTTCACTTAAAATTGCGCAATGTATTATTGATGAATGAAGAATAGTAGTTTTTTTTCAACATACCTGCTCCGTTATTTTCCGGGAGTCCGAAATGTATAGATTATATGAATTCTGGATATTCAATCAAAAGGAGGATATTTTTGACCATCAATAATGTCATATTAACTAATGATCGAATGGGTACCTAATAGTTAAAGTACAGCATAGGTATTTCCTTGGTATTATGGTGTGCTAAAGTACTATTCTAATGTAAACATTGTTGCAGGCATCACATCTATACCGGAACCTCCACATATCGGTCGGAGGTGCTGCCAAAGATCATGGCTCATCAAACAGCAACATGACCAAGGCCTATACTGTGGTTGACCACAAACACGATGCCTTGGTCATCGGAGCCGGGGGCGCGGGACTGCGTGCGGCTTTCGGGCTTGTACAGGAGGGCTTCAAGACCGCTGTGGTCACCAAGCTGTTCCCTACCAGGTCCCACACTGTAGCGGCGCAGGGTGGGATCAATGCTGCGTTAGGTATGTAAGGTTCATATTGATTCACTGAAGACCCTTTGCTGAAAGTGTTGTCTACAAAATTATCTATCACAAGTGCTACTTTTTGCCATGCCTTTTAATTCTTTGATCAAAAATAAAAAGAAACCACCCTGAATTATTATATACCATCTCAATTATTCATTTACCTAAAACTTCCCTCTATTATATTTGGAGTACTGACATAATTATTTGGGGTTGTTGTTCTGTGAAAAATAATGCTGTCTTATTAAACTAACTTCTAAAAAAAACAAAAGTATTCATAATTTTTGTTTTTGGTTCAGCAGCTAACCACTGCATGTATAAAATGTTAATGCATTTACTTATTATTGAAATTTAACTAATGCAGAAAGCTACATTGCACTTTATATTTTTTTTGTCTTTCATAATACTAATTACAACACCCAAGATTGATAAGAAATTAAAATATATAGGAGTAGTAGAATGAACTTCATTAAAATCGAAATACCTAATGTTTGTGTGAAATGTGAAACATTACATTTATATGGTTTCTAGAAAGTCCCTGGTAATGAATTATGTATGGTATAAATAGAGGTCATAATAACATTAATAATAGCTTGTTTATAACAGGTTGATGATCCTAATGATTACACCTATTAAGGAAAGAAAGAAACCCCTTAAGGAAAACAAGCTACACTCATTATCTATATTGAAGCAGCACAACTTGATTGCAACAAGATTGGGTTAAGTTGTATCTGAAAAATATTTTGTGTTCTATTGAAATAAACAGAGGGCCTACCGCGAAAGGCATTCGAAGTTTCCCCTCTCTGTCATACTTTCGAGTTCGTACATAAGTGCGACAGAGAGGGAAAACTTCGAATGCCGTTCGCGGTAGACCCTCAGTTAAATTTTTTATTTTTTTAACTCGTCCCAGCGCGCAGCGTCAACAACCTCGCGTCAATCACCTTACAATAACACGAGCACGGCTATCACAAGGCGGCCGCGACATACTCTCGAGCTATCTCGCACTATCCGTTTCTTTCTAAGTGGTCAAATAAGAGAGAGACGGATAGTGCGAGAGAGCTCGAGAGTATGTCGCGGCCGTCTTGTGATAGCCGTGCAGTGCATAGGTGCACAGACACATTCACATATACCTACCTCCAGTAAATTCAGAATGTTTTGACGTGGCGACGAGCCCATCGTCCACACCGGGTACGGAGTCGCAGACACTCCCGATCCTTCGTCACGAACGCGCGTCGCTAGCGCGCACCCTTGGACTTCGCCTCCTGTTGGCTTGTGTCTACTGTGTATCTGTGTACTACTAAATTTGACTATAACTGCAGAAGCACATTTCTTTTGAATGGTTGGAATAGGCATTTGTGATAAAATAATAATAATATATTAATAATGGCTATATGTTTAAAGTTCAGTGCCACCTCTCTACCCCCCCCTAGCCTCTCTGACTGGTGTTGCCCTTAGGCTATTTTTTAATGTCGCTATTAAAAAGGGGCCCATCTAGCAGTTAGCGAGTCAGCATCTGCCAGAGATAAAAAATGAGACACTTCCGATGTTTCACCCAATAGCCAGCCACTAGTCCATCATTTTCACCCAATAACCCGTTTTCTTTAGACTTCATCAACCAGCTATAGTCCCTATACACCCCAGCGGGTGCTGTCTCTGTGTGCGTCCCATGACACGGGCAGGGACAGCATCCGCTCCGTGTACTCCTTGCATTTCAGTGAATTGTCAAAAGGGCCTCTACGTGTTGGCTCAGTTGGTACTTTGTAGGTACCTAGCCCCACGCACGCCTCCCAAAGGTCCGGGACATCATTGTCCCGTGAGCGGGAAAGACATATATTAATAAAAAATTGGAAAAGGTACTATGAATTCATAACTTGTTTGAAGAGACAAAGTGTTTGATTTTGTTTTTTTTTTCAAGTTGAAAAATGTTGGATTGAGTGTTGTTTATTTCTTTCTTTTTAAGGTAATATGGAGGACGATAACTGGCTCTGGCATATGTATGACACAGTGAAGGGATCTGATTGGCTGGGAGATCAGGTAAATTTATATTTAAGGGCTGATCCAAAGAATAAAAAACCCATCACTAAATTAACGTGGTTTATGTACTTCTGGCAGTATATCAGAAGATAATGTAATCATTCTCATTAGGTGCGTCCACACCAAACGCACGCTCACCCGAGCCGCTGAGGCGAGCGTGCGGAGGGCTCGGGCGAGCCGCTCGGGTGAGCGTGCGTTCAGTGTGGACGCACACCGCGAAAATAATTTTCACGTTATTCATTTGAAAACGATAAATAAATAAATAAGTACATTGCCAGTAGCATGGCGCCGCGGCCCCTTTGATTTCGCCTAAAAAGCCGACAACGCTCGGGTGAGCGTGCGGCCACACAAAACAACCGTCCACACCGACTCGGCTCGGGTGAGAGGTGCGCGCCGTTGCTCGCCGATCGCCGTCCACACTTAGCGCGCACGCTAGGGCGAGCCCCGCTCGGGTGAGCGTGCGTTTGGTGTGGCCGCACCTATTGACCTAATATTTTGGAAAAGACTTATGAAAAATAAAAACTTAACTAATTTTAAGACACAACATAAACTTAGTCAAATAAACCCCCTCAAGATGAACCGGGAGCACAGATAATTTGTGACCGGGAGCAAAGGTGCCCATCATATTTGCTGCATTATCAATTTATCACGTTGGAAGGCGATGGACAGCCTTTGCACCAGGTAAGGACCCTGTAGGTTTTTTTATGAACTTAACCCTTCGTATGTCTAAGCACTGATCAGTGCTACTGAAAATTGACTCTATGACAGATATGAAAAATTCAAAATCCTTCAGCAATGTCAGGACAAAACATCCGAAAGGATAATCTTTACTACACCACCCAAAAACGTCAATTTCAACAAAATTATAGCCTCCATTTCACATAATTTCTCTACTATCGCGTCTACCTATAGACATTACACATGCCTTATTTGACCACAAGGAGTGTTTGTGGTTTTCCTCTAAACATTTACATGTGTTTACCGGAATAGAGTGTTTTATCCCTCGTAACTCTATAAGCCATTGTCATGCGATGTCTCGCAATTGTGTCGACTCTCGCATACTCAATGCGGTTAGCTAATAATGGTGCAGGCGGTAGACAATCATAACGGTAAATCCATTATTACCTGCGTGACATTCAAGGACCTTTAGACAGGTCAATTGTAACGACCTTTACTCTATAAAAATGCATATTATAGCAGAGGTTCTCAACAATTTTTGAGTCCCAAGTTGGTGCTTGGCTGAAAGGTTGATTTTCAGAGGGTCTTAGGGAGCCCACTTTAAGAATAGTATCCCGTTTTCATGCAAATACTTAACAGCTCATCGTAATAGACGAATTTACAAAATTTTGCAATATTGAATGTATACTTAGCACATTAACAACGCAATTGTTATCGATGTAATATTGGCACCAGCCTGCAATAGACATTTTACAATAATAAAGCAGGGAACATTAGCCATGCTTTTGTTATTGATTCAATAGTTTAAATTCACCACCTGAAACAGCCATTAAACACTAGTGGTGGCGCGTCAGAATTTTCACTGGACAACCCGGAGCAACAGTAGGTAGGGCTGATATTTGATGATTTACTAGGTTGGTAATATACGAGAGATATAGTAGTATAGCGTGTTATTGCATGCTATGAAGTATGTGGTGTTGTGTTCCTGGTGGTGAGTAAGGTCGCCAGAGCTCCCTAGGGTGCGCTGTGTTGGGAGTGAAGGACCGGCATGTCTCTATCTGCCAACACAGCGAATCCTCAAGTGAATAAAGAGTCGGCAACGCGCTTGTGATTCTTCTGGAGTCACAATTGTGCGGTCACTCCCAAATATTATTAGTTAATTACAAAATATTTTGGGTTTTAATTATGGAATTTCATTTTAAAATACGTACTTACGGGTGCCTATATCCATACTTAATATTATAAATGCGAAAGTGTGCCTGTATGTCTGACTTTCTGTCTCTCTGCCTGGTACATACCTCTTCAGTGATTTTCGGAATAAAAATTATCCTATGCCCTTTCTCAAGACTCAAACTATCTCTATACCAAATTTAATCTAATTTGGTTCAGCAGTTTAAGTAGTTCCATACCAATTTCCACCCCCACTTCACCCCCTTAGGGGATGATTTCCGGGATAAAAACTGTCCTGTCCTTCCCCAGGACTCAAACTATCTCTATACCAAATTTCATGTAAATCGGTTCAGCGGTTTAGGCGTGAAGATGTACCAGGCACAGAGACAAAAAGTCAGACAGATAGACATACAGACACACTTTCGCATTTATAATTTTTTTAACGGCCTCCGTAGCCCAGTGGGTAGTGACTCTGCCTATGAAGCTGGAGGTCCCGGGTTCGAATCCCGGTCAGGGCATTTATTTGTGTGTTTATCACGAATATTTGTTCCTGAGTTATGGATGTTATATATGTATATAAGTATATAGATACTTTATTTTATTATTATTTGTATCTATTATATATATCATCGCCTAGTACCCACAACACAAGCCTTACTGAGCTTACCGTGGGCCTAGGTTGATTTGTGTAAGATTGTCTCGTAATATTTATTTATTTTTTTAATGAAATTCTATAATTTAAACCCAAAATCTTTTGTAATTAACTAATAATTTGACGACCGCTTTAGCCTAGTTGGTAGTGAACCTGCCTATGAAGCAAGAGGTCCTGGGTTCGAATCCCGGTAAGGGCATTTATTTGTGTGATGAGCACGAATATTTGTTCCTGAGTGATGGATGTTTTCTATGTATGTAAGTATTTATTGCTCTACTTTATTAGATACTTATATTTATATCGTCGCCTAGTACCCATAGTACAAACAAGCTTTGCTTAGTTTGGGACTAGGTTGATTTGTGTAAGATTGTCCGCAAATATTTATTATTTATTTATTTAATATTTGGGCGTGAGACTGGACCACAAAACTGGTTGGCAACATCCGTTTATTGGATGTCTGGGATCCATATAATATATATCAGAAGTCAGATTGCGGTGCGCTATTTATACAAACGAAACACCACTGAGAGCCTGCTCTAACTCATACTCGCTCATGCTTTAAATTACTTTACGTCATACCTGGCCATAAAGTAGGAATTACCGCACGCTATGCGTGCGTAAAACCCCACTACCTGGCCAGATAGAGACGTACAATTTTGTACTCACCGCGGGCGGTAATAAAGAAAGCCTCAGAGCGCATATTTATCGCCCTTGCCTTCGGCTCGGGCGTCAAATACCTGCGATCTGAGACATTCTTTGTTTAACCGCCCTAGGTAAGTAATGTACTATTCATGCATGCATGACTCGTTATTTTACGTCAACCGTGTTGCGCTTGTGAAGTGGTGCAATTTGCAGTACGTATGTACTAAGTATACCAGTTAAATGTAAATCGCTACGACAGGCTAGATTATTTTTGTTTCATATGGCGCTGAAAACCAAGGCCGTTTGGAGTTTATTCAGCTTTAATTATTATAAGACTACGCGCGCTACGGTCATACGTATGAATTTAGATTGTGATTTGTCGTCCTGTCCATAACAGTGAACATATTGCCACACTAAGCTGCTTTATTAATTAATTTAATTATCATGACTGTTTTGGCCGTAGAAATAACATTATTATATATATATATATACATATAGAAATCAGTGGTTTTTGCTTTTAGACCAGCGGCTGAACAAAAATGGGTTTTGATAACATTAAAGTTTTTTCTTTTTTGATATGTCATTGGAGGCATGTTAAATAATACTTATACAAAAAGTTAGAAGTTTTTAGGTTCGGCTTTCGGTTATATTGAAATATTTTATTTTTAGCCAAGAACTATGTAAATATAGAATTAGGGTTACAAAAAACTGTAACATATCCAATAACACTTTAGTTTCTTTAAAATTATCTGTTTTTAGAAGTCTGGAACATCTGCATTTTGGTGAACAAAAAAATGAAAATAATTTTGCAAATAAAGAATTAGAGTAGCTGATATTGTAAAATTATGATGTAATCGATCCACTTAATATACTGGAAAAAAGTTAGATGTGTAGACAATTTTCTTGTGTAGATATTTATTTCTGGTTAAGCAGTATAACCAATATTGAATTAGAGTTTGTAGAGTTAATAATAAACGGTCTTGACAATGATCTCAGTTACCAAACAAAAGTTTAGAAATATAGAATCACGGCGACACTAAATACTGATATGTATAGGTAAGCATTCCGTGCCTATATTACTACGTTTCAAACGCGCTGTATTGTATGCGCGCGCCGTGCTGTGCGCTGTGGCGCTGTGGCACCAGGCAGCGATCAGCGGTGGCGGGGCAGCGGGGTGCCCTTAACTCATCCATATAAAAAACCGCAAAGCATGTTTTAAACTAATATCAATAGAAAATTGTTATTTTGTTTTAAGTACGCTAATGGAAATACAAAGACGAAACTTACCCTTATTTATTACTATACTAGGAATTGCCCGCGGTTTCGTCGGCGTTAAGTCCATTATAAAGTAGGTTTTTTCTTATAGTTTTATGTTAAAGTAAGTATTAGTAGCTTACACAATGGTAACAAATAACAAAAATACAACTTTTTACAGCAAAATTATAATTGCAACATTTGCAAATCATTCATATTTGTAATTGTAGGTATATACACAATAACTAGGGTACGGACAAGTGGTGGCAGATTTCACACAGAAGGTAGTAGAGTCGCCTAGATATTTTTATGACTAAACAAATACTGATTGAATGATTTATTTCTCTTAATTTTTTTTTATTCTCTTGCGACTAAATATTAAGTTTTTGAAATGAAAATGTACATGTATTTACATTTTATGTTTAAAGAACTTTATTTTTCATAAAGAATCAACATATTTCACTTACATGAGAAAAGTTATAAGTTAATACTAAATCTAAGCATACAGTGTTAACAATTGTACAAAAATCATAGTGGGTAGACATGCATTATAATACAGGGTATATTATTCAAACGGGGCGGTGAGGGAATATCCGAAACTATAAGATATACGGAAATTTGCTCTAAGGAGTTACAAGACCGATTTTAGAAAAAATCAAAACTGAATTCAAAGATTTTCAAAAAAGCCTCATACACAGCCGGGAATCGAATCCGGTCAAATCTGTCTAAAAATCAGAGTGCGTTATTTTGCGTAAATTAATAGTGTAATGTAAGGAAGAATTGGTGCTAAGGAACCCTGTACCTACAATCCCAGGAAGATGCTGAATTTCATAGTTTAATGTACGGAAATGGATCTCCCCGCACAAACAGTGTACCTACCTACAATGAGTAAGGATGGGAATTATATTTTTTTTACAGCTTTGAAAAGATTGGTGTAAATAATGAAAATATATTTAAAAAAACCACGAATTTACCAATTTTGTCTAGTTTCAGACGCCACAGTTCTGTTATTCTCCCCATACTTACTAAGGAGCTTAGTATTTGTAAATCCATTTTTGTACATCAAAATATGAAATTAGGCATTTTCCTGTGATTGTAGATACAGGGTTCCTTAGCAACAATTTCCCCTTACAATTCCGGACTTTCGAAATTCCGGAATCTCAGGCAATGTTTCCGATATTACAATTCCGGAATTGGTACACTCAGAATATCGGAAATTCCTGAACTGGATTTTATGTATTTCCAGAATTTATGACTGTTTATTTTCATAGTTTACCATAAACTGGATAAGTCTCGTGACTTTTCGTATCTCTTATAGTTTCGGATTTTCCCTCACTGCCCCGTTTGAATAATACAACCTGTATATTACGTTAAAGTTCGGCCGCCTTGTTGCGGCGATAACGGCGATTTTTGTTTAAGTTATCTTTCCACAAAAATTTCAATCTTTCGTCTACTACAGACTACAGATGCCATTGTGTTGGCATTTACGACTTTGTACGCTAACAAATCTGCCCTTCTTATTGCAAACGCAGTACTTGCAAAATGGTGGTTTCGAAATAAACGCGGTAAACATATTTTTTGGTATCTATACAACAAATCTATGTTATACAACTTTTGACGTGTACATATTTTTTTACTTTACTGCCTTATTTAGATAAAATACGCAGTACTGCATTTTCATCAACTATATGGGTTTGCAGTTAGGCCTATGTCCAGCAGTGGACGTCTTTCGGCTGATGTGATGATATGGGTTTGCAGGTATTACAGTATCACTAAGGCTTCATGCAGTATTTGTGTTTATTACTGCAAAATCACCTAGCACGTGTTAAATACTGCGTTTCTAGTTCGCAATCATGCTCTATTTTCATACCTATGTAGTAATAAATAAGTGTTGGTAAGATTTAACTTCAGACAAATATTAAAGTGACGAAGAGACGAAATAAAATTGAGTTTAGGTAGGTACTAGAAAAAATGAATATTTTTCTTATCAGCGTATCAAATTATTATTTTTTTCTACTCCTGTACCGTTATCTGTCATTTATATAGGCTGTAACTCAAATACAATGACACCACTAATAAGTCGTCGAAAAACTCTATGCTCTATGGCCCAAAAACGCACTGTTCAGCGTACTTTTTTGGTTCATAAATTTTTCATAAAAGCACTGTTTAACTTTATTTTAAATCGGCCGCTATATTGCAGTGGTGCCAACTTCATAAACATATATTTCGAAATAAAAGTATTTATTTACGATTTAACATTTGTATATTATAAATTATTTACTACAATAATAATAAATTATCAACTATTGTGTGTTAAATTACATGTTTTATAAATTATTGGTATTATTTATAAAAATAAACAGTTCGAATTCGGTCCGGGTCCGGATTTGGTTTGGTTCGGATGGCAAGTGCAAACAAATTAAAAACAAAACAAACCATAAGCAAGAGCTGTCACATTTCCGATTTCCCACCAAAATACAGTTCAAAATGAAGAGATGAAAGATGATAAACTATTAGTCCTAAACGATTAAGATTATTCGTGTTTGTGAAAACAAAAGTGTACGTTCCTTTTCGAAGAACTTAATAACTGCACTCCTGAAGAAATTGCGTGACTAGCAAAAGTACGAATAGAAAACTTGCTGCCTGAAAAAATTAACTATTCTGTAGTCTGCTATCACAGATAACCTCCGTTATCTGTGTCTGCTATTTATTTAAAATTTGTCGTAGAAAAAGAATTGTATGCAACTGTATGCAATTGTATGTAACGGCGTCTTAAATTGCGATGCTCGCCAAGGCTCGCATCGCAACCCACGCCACTCGTCTTTTGAGACCCTTTTTATACAACAGTTGCATAAAATACTATAAAATACTTAATATAATTTGGATATATTTTTATTTTTGATATCCAAATTACATTATAGTTTAATACTCTAAAAATATAAATTAAATAAATAATGTATTCATTCAACCGTAAAAAGTAAATAAAAAGCAACGACTCCATTTTACTCCCTGTGCGAAATTTGCCACCACTTTTGTCTGGACGCTACTAATAACAATTTTAAATTAACTTCTGTAACTTCACATTATTCCATGCATATTTTTTCATAAAAAACCGGTATCTGTAATTTTTTATTGTACATAATAAAAATAAAAATAGGTAAACTAATGTTACATCTTATAGGTTTTGCCATAGCTATAATAAAAAATCTTCCTTTTCACTCGCTTTTCCAAACATTGAATATCTCCGAAACATAAAACCGCATAATGGTACCTTTACACGTGGACCATCACTAATATTGTAACAGTGCTGTAATACGTATTTTCCTGAAGGAAGGTTTTCAAAAACTATTTAGGTTAGTTTTTTGAAGGATCTGTTTAAATAGACGATTTTTATAACATATATTTTTTTTCATTTGAATCTGGCCACTTTAAATTTTTTCTACATATGTTTTACTATGCTCGAATCTGGGTTTTGCCTCCAAAAAATCTCATAAACTATACATAAAAAGTTTTTGCGCCTTCCCTATTTTAAACATATAAATACGAAAAATGTTTTTTTTTAAATGCGGCAGAACGGGGGCGCGCGGGCGTGGCGAAGGATACCTAGCAAGCGATAGCTCGCAAGGTCGACTATACTTCGTTTTTTTTAAGATTAGAATTATCTGTCAAACGGGTAAACAAAGAAGCAGTGGTCGTAAACCTTCCTTCTTCGATTTCGACCGATACCACTGAATTTCTCGGAACTTATGTACAGTCGCCATCTCATACATAGGTACACTATAAGTGTTCTAAAATATCGGCACATGCACCCTACTGCCTTGAAAATAGAGGTGTGTTCCGATGTTTGTGACGTGCTTGTTTGCTCCGATGTTTGTGATGGCGACTGTACGTGTACATACATACGAGTACATATCATTTGATAATTACCGATAGCTGAACGCATATATTTTATTTTAAAATGTTGTATACCGTAGCCAACGATATGCCAGCAGTCTCGGCAGTCTTTTTCACACGGTCTGATTTAGTGGGATACTCCTTTCTATGGCACATTTCTGACACTCATTTGTAAATATTCACCGCCCGTTTCCGCTTTTCACTGGCAGTCAGAGGATTCTGCTTTTGCCATTTATTCTTTGGAGATGAAAAAACATTAGCCGGAATCGACTGCGACTTCTGTAGCCCACTCGGGCCAGCCTCGGCTTCATACATTGTAAATGTGCACCAACAAACAAAATATCTAAATAGATCAACAACTAATAACAAAATTCAACAAAAACGATAACAACAATCTTTAAGTAAGCTTACAGCAATAGAAATCACAACCGACTCAACCGACAACAATATGAACTCGAATGAAAAACCCACATGAGTAAATTACAGATAGTGACAGTGACGTTTAAAAATTGTGTGAGAACTCTGCCTCTTTAGGTTTTTTAATGTACAACCTTTCCATGAAAAATTGCAAACGCAATTTATTAAAATTCTTATCTTTTCATCTTAGAATATAAATTAACTAATATTATGTTTCTTATCTGTTCACAACACTGAGTAATGTATGTATTACTAAAACATGATAATAAATACGTGATATTTATTAACTCGTATTCACTGTTCGATCCGCAGAGTGTGCCCGATAAAAAACCTTATATCTCGTTCTGCAAAGGTCTCTCTAATGCTAAAAAAAACGAAGTATAAGATCTGCTCCGCCGTAGCTACAACTTGTAGCGCGGCTTGGTTTTCGCGCCTTTTTTTAATAATATGCGTTTATGATGCAAACTATACACAGAAATTTCTTACTTTCCATAATAAGGCTGCATATATTCTTTTATAGTATTAGACTTATTTTTATAGACTCTAATTTAATATTAGATCTTACAGGACAAAAAATGCGTATTAATTTTAAAGCTTTTATCTTATTCCTCTAAACTTTTGGCTTTGTCTATTAACTTAAGAATTTAGAGATATTGTTGTGGATTTTTAAAACTCTAATTCAATATCGACTAAATAATAAGCTAATTCTGGTTTGACGTAGTCGCGGGTGTTTTTTTTTTCTAAAAACTTAACAGTGTAAAGCGTCATACATATTATAAACGATGAAGCTTAAACTTTGCACTTTAATTCAATATTCACAAATCATCAATAAAAATAAATAAATACCTAATTTATATCTAACCCTCGTTCTAACTTTTCTTCATATAATACAAATATGCTTGAAAATAAGTCGTATGCCATATAAGCATAACTTTTCCGACTTTAGAATTATCAAAACTTCTAGGGCCAAAATCCGGTTCCACTACTGAGCTATTTGGTGAGTTAGCGCGTTGGGCGATAATGAAAAAAGATGCGATATCTTTTTTCTTCGAAATCACTATTCCGATTCAGATGATCAAAGTAGCATATTTATAGTATTTGTTGTATAACTGTAGGTATTAACAGCGATAGATTAGATAAACTTGGTAAACAATGTTGATAACTATTAGGCATATAATGATAACTCAGATCTCCTTCCATGCATGTTTGTCCAACTATGTAAATTTTAGACATATCATTTATAGTACATAATAATACAAGAGTTGGACCTAACCTAATATCATAGACCAATCGTCTAAAACTCAACGGATGCATTAAAGGAACGCGGTCAGCGGTCACTGTACCAAAGAGAAGGGGCCGTTTCAGAAACTTTTTTAGGCACGCCGTTTTAGGCTTAAATTGAGTTGAATCATGTATATTACGCTAAAATAAGCATGTTTTATTCTATAATTTTTTTCTCTCAGTTCGATATTTACCGAGATATTGAGGTCAAAGGTCAGTTCTGAGACCTAGAAAATTTCGGTATCATGAAATTGATGTCAATATAACACCTCATTTTTATTCATGTATCCTACAGAAAATGCTAAAATAAGCATAAAATGACACAAACTTTTTCTCTCAGATCGATATTTACCGAGATATTGAGGTTTTGGTAGATCATTTATTTGATGATCAACTAAATCATATAACAATTTTTTCTAAAATTAAAAATGGCAGAGAGAGCACTCCAAAGATCGTAATTTTACAAGGCTGAAATAAACACGGGTCCATATTGGCTCATTTCTGAATACCACTCCCCCGCCCCCCGCCCGGGTTACCGCCAGAAACTCTCTTCGTCAGCCCTTCGCGAGCTCCTGGCTCCGCGTGCTTTTATATACACTCTAGGGGTAGGACAGACAAGACCACGTGGAAGGGGGGTGCTCCGATTCGGTTTTCGGTAGCTTTCTGTTTTGATCCCTTTAAAAACATCAATCTTTGGAGCGCTCTATCTCCGCCATTTTTAATTTTATAGAAAAAAATGTTCGTATAAAAGATGCTTATTTTGACGTAATCTACACATTACAATCATTTTAAAGTAGGGTTGTAATGACACCACTTTCCCGGCCCCCCTTTGCTACAGTCCAACCGCACATATAGATAAACAAATACAACAACGTAATAGAAAACAACCAACACTCAGGAACAAATATGCCAGCTCATCACACAAATAAATGCCCTTACCTTGATTCGAATCCGCGAACGTCGACTTCCAACCGCCGCCTCTCACCGGAACTAGGCCAAAGGTAAGCCTATTCCCGGCAAAGTGATATTGTCAAACCTATAGAACTTCACGTAAGGCTTTCACTAGGTTATGTTCGAAGGTATGCATTTTTGCCTTTAAGTGCGGGTCTAAAATGAGACAAGCACATAGATTTACTCACCGGTAGGCTAGCCCAAGCATCGTCGAGGCTTGCTAGGCTAGCCCAAGCATCGTCGATGTCCCTGTCCTTTCGCAAGAAAACATCCGAGTGGCATACTATGCTTTTCATCATTTTTCCATCATTTTGTACGGTATTGACTTATGGGGCCTTGCTGCAGACAGGGACAGGGCGTTTGTACTCCAAAAAAGAGCTGTTACGATCTTGGCTGGAGTGCCTCCATTTTCTCCTACTAGAGAGCACTTCAAAAATCTAATAGTACATTACTTACCTAGGACGGTTAAACAAAGAATGTCTCAGATCGCAGGTATTTGACTCCCGAGCCGAAGGCAAGGGCGATAAATATGCGCTCTGAGGCTTTCTTTATTACCGACCGTGGTGAGTACAACATTTTACGTCTCTATCTGGCCAGGAAGTGGGGTTTTCCGCACGCACAGCGTGCGGTAATTCCTACTTTATGGCCAGGTATGACGTAAAAAATTTAACGGTTCCGAGGCTCTACATATTAGAAGTCGCTAAATTCATGTGGAAACACAAGGACGAATACAAAATGCGTCGTCCTGATCAAAGGAAAACCGGCCGCGACAATGTGCCCGTGCAGGCTCGATTGACGCGCACGTGTAGGGGAAGATAGTATAGTATCGGACACATTTTAGTTGTAACAAATAAAGTCTTGAAATTGGAGACATTAATAGTACATTATGATACAAGTGTGCTATGTTGGTCAATACACTCGAGTCGGTGCTTAATGGAGACGAGAAGTGTAATGACCAATGCTCACGTGTTTCATACGACGTTTTTCAACACATTTGCGAGGGAAAAAAAAAAAAAATTAAAATGTTAAAAGATATGTAATGAAAAGGCACTAATGCGATAATGTAATGTAAAAGTCACGGCATGGGTAATATTCTGCATTATTTTGCTAATATTTAAAAAGATATGTAATGAAAAGGCACTAGTGCGATAATGTAATGTAAAAGGCACGGCATGGGTAATATTCTGCATTATCAGTGTAAATACGCTGTAATAAGACCTACTTTACGAGCAGGTGTGTTGAAAAATAATTTTAAATAATAATTGTGCACATTGAAGTTCATTCTTTATACCGTTTTGGTAAAAAGTATAATAACTTCATCGATAACCGACTTATATCAATTATTATTTTATAAAAAAATAGTATACTATCGGACATCATGCGATAGTATCGGACAGTATACTTAAAAAGCCAAAAAAAAATACATACCTAATAAGCGTGAGAAAAGGTGAATACCTACTTTCAATAAATATCTTGCAAACATGTTCGTCAAGGGAGTGATTAGTAAACTTAAGAAGATAGTAAAATATACAGTAATTCGTTAAGTATCGGACAGTTTGGTTTAGTAACGGACAGTTTGGTTTAATAACGGACATCTTATTACTAACCGACTTCAAAAAAGGAGGAGGTTCTCAATTCGTCTGTATGTTTTTTTTATGTGTGTATGATACGCGATAACTCCGTAATTAATGAACCGATTTGAAAAATTATTTCTTTGTTTGAAAGCATATACTTCCAGATTGGTCCCGTTGTCACCAAAATCCAGTTCTGATAATGGGATCCTGGAGAAATCGAGGGAACTCTTCAAAGCTTATCAAAAAAACAGTCACTTGAGGCTTGTTGAAGCCCACCGCTCTTGCAAGACTGGTAGATTCAGGTTTCCTTAAGCAGATATTCGGATGCCGCTTTATAAAGGAATAGTATAATTCATTCCCTGCCAGCCCTTTTTCTTTATTAAATCGATGATTTATTGTCACAATTGCGAGTTCCTACTTGAGAGCGAAAGAGAGAGAAAACTTCGAATGCCGTTCGCGGTAGGCCCTCAGAGCTGGGTGAACTAGTATTTTCCACAACCGCCGGCAACAAGAAAATGTTTAGGCAAACAATCCTCTTAATATTGTATTGTCATGTCATTTGAACTACCTGCACAAGTACCAGTACAGTATACAAAATTTCAGATTGACCTGACGACGTTATGTCAAAATTAACTTGCAAGATTTGTACCGGACATCATCAATATATACCTAGTAACTTGTAATAATTAAAAGTGTTAGGTACTATTTTATATATTTTTGGGCAATTCTATTATTATTTATTTACGTGTAGTAATGGACGCGTGAACGTGTCCCATACTATACGAAATTTCCCTGTCCGATACAATACAACACGACTAACATTATAAAAAAATAAATTAAAAAAGAACAGGCCATTTCTAATTTGTTTTAGTATCATAAATTAAATCTGTAATAAACTTATGATACACTTGTAACGTGTGCTGTTTGTAATAACTTAAATTGTGCGGATAGTAAACAAAGCAAAAAAACTATTCCTTACGTTGAAATTGATTTACTCACATAAATCGATGCGGTGCGCGCAGGGGCGTCGGCAACTTGCCACAGACTGGTTCATCGCGTGTCTAGAATGGGATATTTTGCTTGTGCGTTCATAGATGGCGCTTAGACGTGAAATAGAGATGTTATAGACATTGTCCGATAGTATACACTGTCCGATACTATACTATCTTCCCCTAATTCATTGTGGGTAGTCGGTGTTAGAATCTATAACAGACTGAGCCCGGAAGTCAAGGAGGCTCCTTCTTATGAGCTGTATGTAAAAAGATTGAAGCAGTTCCTAATGGACAGTGTTTTTTACAGTGTTGACGAATTTGGTTATTATAGGACATTAGTATAGGGACATTTTAATTAAATATCATTATTCGTTTTTGCTTTTTCTTATATTGGATATTTTGTTTCATTTTGACTTGTATTTTTTTTGTGTGTAATTAATAATTATTGTTCTTTGTATTATCGATTTGACTTGTGCTATTCTTATCGCATTAATTTTTTTGAATTGAATTGAGTGTATAAACTCGCATTTTACACTTAAGTTTCCAGTTACTGTTCTTCATACTACATAAACCCCCTTTACCTAAATTACCGTTTAATCTAGTATTAAATTGTCAGGACGCGATCCACTACATGACGCGCGAGGCGCCTCACGCAGTGATCGAGCTGGACAACTACGGCATGCCGTTCTCTCGCACGCCTGAAGGCCGCATCTATCAGCGCGCGTTCGGCGGCCAGTCGCTCAAGTTCGGCAAGGGCGGCCAGGCGCACAGGTGCTGCGCTGTCGCCGACAGGTAATAGAATGGTGTTGTTGGTATCCTAGGGAAGTCCAGAGGTGCATAGGGCTTTCGTAAGCTCGCGCCACGCCTCGCTGTTCTCGGCGACGTCCTTGGCATCACCTCAGCTCAGTTCAACTGCTCGCAGCTCGCTCTCAACTGATCGCTGCCATGTGTGCAGAGGACGTCCGCTATTTCGCCTTCCGTCCGGCGGCTGCCACTCAAAAACGATGCTTGCATTATTACGTTCACCTACCTATCCATCTCCACTTGTGTATCGAGATCTCCAAGCAACTGGGATGTTGGCGGCATAGGTAAGAGAATAAGTATTTATTCGTGACAAAAAACTAACATGGTAAGCATAACAAATACAATTAGAGTCAGGAAAGGGTTCCCTCATATAGGAGCTGGCTTGAATCTTGATCGCCAGCACTAATCTTAGGGTTGTCAGGTGATTTCACGGTGTGACACACACAAGAGGAGAGAAAAAAACCTCCCATTTACCTAACTCTGACATAGATAAAAAGTATTGTAATATTAAGCTACAAAAAATATTTACACAATGAATCATACCAATCAAGGGTACGAAATCAACCTCAAAACAATAAAGGGTCGACAACACGCTAGTAATTCTTCCGCAGTGGCAGATGTCCATAGGCTACGGTGCCAGCTTACGATCATGCAGACCGTACGCTTGTTTGCCGCAGTCGTAGTATAAAAAAACAGTTAGAAACTTTTTTGTATATGTGACATTTCTAGTTATATATAAATAATGGTACCTATTTGCTGTTAGCAATGTTAGCGATTGCTAACAGCCAATACCAGAGACCAACAAATTGATGAAAGATGAGAGCATTTGAGCAAGTTCCTTAAATGTAAGTCTCACAACCAGGTAAATAACTACTTTTGAAGAGCAATGCCTAGCTGAGCAACTTTTGAAATCTCAAATTTTTGACGCAATGTTTCTGTCGCGCTGTTGTGGGCGGCGCGGCGGGAGCTGTCTACACGATAAGGACAACTGCAGCTCGAACTAAAATTCCCACGCAAAATACTCAAAAATCTTGATTTGTGGGTTTTGCTCTAGACTATTTCCTCCTCCAAAACGCAACCAATCACCATAAAATTTTGGAAACTGCAAGAAGAAGAAATAATCTACGCCGCTATGTTTTGATTTTTTGGATATTTGTATACTGCGCCTTTTTTTGCAGCCATTTCAATTAAGCCGTTTATGAGAATTTTGAGGCGGTTTCTTTAAAATTAAAATATCCAAAAAAGCGAAACATACCGGCGTAGATATTGATGATATTGACCTTATTTGAAAAAATCATTGCTCTAGGTTCAAAAACCAGGGAGGAAACAGTCGAGAGCGTTTGTATGGGAAAATCGCAGATAGGCATTCCTCTTAATACTTACCTATAAGATTCAAAGTGTAAATATATTTGTGAAGCTATCTGTAACTACAATAGGCTGGTAGCCACCGAGCATTTGCGGAGTTACTCGGTCTAACTCTAGAGTTTTTATATCAAAAAAATCGGTTTAGTTATCAATTTATCATCAGTGGCTACCAACGAAAACCTAATGTTTTAAGCAGTAACGCTGCTAACTAAATTCATAAATAACAAATTAAAGGAAAAATTTAAAAATTTAGGCTCGGAGCCGGATTCGAACTGGCGACCACATACAACAGGCATACATGGCCCATCGCTACTAACCAACTGAGCTATCGGAAGAATCTGTCTCGGCCACTAAATCTTTCAATCAGTTCCTTCTTACAACGCCTTAGCCTTTTTTTCTTTAATTTGAAATTTATCAACGAAAACCAATTTTTTTTTACAGGACCGGCCACTCCCTCCTCCACACCCTGTACGGCCAATCGCTCCGCTATGACTGCGAGTATTTCATCGAATACTTCGCACTGGATCTACTGATGGAGGACGGAGTCTGCAAGGGCTGCATCGCCATTAACCTCGAGGACGGCACACTGCACAGGTAGACCTCTCTAAGAGCACCTCAAATTTAAAACGAGGTACAACACGATTAAAATCATTTAACGATTCTGATGTTAGCTACTAGTAGCGCCGCAAAGGTGTCAGAGGGGTCGGACGGGTATGCGGGAGGCGACTCGATCCCCCAAAGAGTGCCACAATGACCGGTTCTGCGACAATCCCATCCAGCGGACTCCTGCGACCTTTACCAGGCCAACGGTTCTCCTTGTGAGGGGTCTATCCACGCTGCGCTTTCCGGTATGTAGTCGCCACTCGAGAACTTTTCCGCCCCAACGGCCTTCGGTTCTACGTGCAATAGAATGAATTCCAATTAACAGTAATTATTCTGTGGTACCATTGTGGCACTCTTTGGGGGAGGCCTATGTTCAGCAGTGGACGTCTTTCGGCTGATAATTATGATGATGATGATTCTGTGGTAACGCAAACTATAATCCTCAGGTTCCAAGCCAAGAACACGATCCTGGCGACCGGCGGCACGGGCCGCTCGTACTTCAGCTGCACGTCGGCGCACACGTGCACGGGCGACGGCACCGCCATGGCCGCGCGCGCCGGCCTCATGAACGAGGACATGGAGTTCGTGCAGTTCCACCCCACAGGTACTGTCTGTGACACCGGGACACAGGCTCCGAGCCAAGAACACGATCCTGGCGACCGGCGGCACGGGCCGCTCGTACTTCAGCTGCACGTCGGCGCACACGTGCACGGGCGACGGCACCGCCATGGCCGCGCGCGCCGGCCTCATGAACGAGGACATGGAGTTCGTGCAGTTCCACCCCACAGGTACTGTCTGTGACACCGGGACACAGGCTCCGAGCCAAGAACACGATCCTGGCGACCGGCGGCACGGGCCGCTCGTACTTCAGCTGCACGTCGGCGCACACGTGCACGGGCGACGGCACCGCCATGGCCGCGCGCGCCGGCCTCATGAACGAGGACATGGAGTTCGTGCAGTTCCACCCCACAGGTACTGTCTGTGACACCGGGACACAGGCTCCGAGCCAAGAACACGATCCTGGCGACCGGCGGCACGGGCCGCTCGTACTTCAGCTGCACGTCGGCGCACACGTGCACGGGCGACGGCACCGCCATGGCCGCGCGCGCCGGCCTCATGAACGAGGACATGGAGTTCGTGCAGTTCCACCCCACAGGTACTGTCTGTGACACCGGGACACAGGCTCCGAGCCAAGAACACGATCCTGGCGACCGGCGGCACGGGCCGCTCGTACTTCAGCTGCACGTCGGCGCACACGTGCACGGGCGACGGCACCGCCATGGCCGCGCGCGCCGGCCTCATGAACGAGGACATGGAGTTCGTGCAGTTCCACCCCACAGGTACTGTCTGTGACACCGGGACACAGGCTCCGAGCCAAGAACACGATCCTGGCGACCGGCGGCACGGGCCGCTCGTACTTCAGCTGCACGTCGGCGCACACGTGCACGGGCGACGGCACCGCCATGGCCGCGCGCGCCGGCCTCATGAACGAGGACATGGAGTTCGTGCAGTTCCACCCCACAGGTACTGTCTGTGACACCGGGACACAGGCTCCGAGCCAAGAACACGATCCTGGCGACCGGCGGCACGGGCCGCTCGTACTTCAGCTGCACGTCGGCGCACACGTGCACGGGCGACGGCACCGCCATGGCCGCGCGCGCCGGCCTCATGAACGAGGACATGGAGTTCGTGCAGTTCCACCCCACAGGTACTGTCTGTGACACCGGGACACAGGCTCCGAGCCAAGAACACGATCCTGGCGACCGGCGGCACGGGCCGCTCGTACTTCAGCTGCACGTCGGCGCACACGTGCACGGGCGACGGCACCGCCATGGCCGCGCGCGCCGGCCTCATGAACGAGGACATGGAGTTCGTGCAGTTCCACCCCACAGGTACTGTCTGTGACACCGGGACACAGGCTCCGAGCCAAGAACACGATCCTGGCGACCGGCGGCACGGGCCGCTCGTACTTCAGCTGCACGTCGGCGCACACGTGCACGGGCGACGGCACCGCCATGGCCGCGCGCGCCGGCCTCATGAACGAGGACATGGAGTTCGTGCAGTTCCACCCCACAGGTACTGTCTGTGACACCGGGACACAGGCTCCGAGCCAAGAACACGATCCTGGCGACCGGCGGCACGGGCCGCTCGTACTTCAGCTGCACGTCGGCGCACACGTGCACGGGCGACGGCACCGCCATGGCCGCGCGCGCCGGCCTCATGAACGAGGACATGGAGTTCGTGCAGTTCCACCCCACAGGTACTGTCTGTGACACCGGGACACAGGCTCCGAGCCAAGAACACGATCCTGGCGACCGGCGGCACGGGCCGCTCGTACTTCAGCTGCACGTCGGCGCACACGTGCACGGGCGACGGCACCGCCATGGCCGCGCGCGCCGGCCTCATGAACGAGGACATGGAGTTCGTGCAGTTCCACCCCACAGGTACTGTCTGTGACACCGGGACACAGGCTCCGAGCCAAGAACACGATCCTGGCGACCGGCGGCACGGGCCGCTCGTACTTCAGCTGCACGTCGGCGCACACGTGCACGGGCGACGGCACCGCCATGGCCGCGCGCGCCGGCCTCATGAACGAGGACATGGAGTTCGTGCAGTTCCACCCCACAGGTACTGTCTGTGACACCGGGACACAGGCTCCGAGCCAAGAACACGATCCTGGCGACCGGCGGCACGGGCCGCTCGTACTTCAGCTGCACGTCGGCGCACACGTGCACGGGCGACGGCACCGCCATGGCCGCGCGCGCCGGCCTCATGAACGAGGACATGGAGTTCGTGCAGTTCCACCCCACAGGTACTGTCTGTGACACCGGGACACAGGCTCCGAGCCAAGAACACGATCCTGGCGACCGGCGGCACGGGCCGCTCGTACTTCAGCTGCACGTCGGCGCACACGTGCACGGGCGACGGCACCGCCATGGCCGCGCGCGCCGGCCTCATGAACGAGGACATGGAGTTCGTGCAGTTCCACCCCACAGGTACTGTCTGTGACACCGGGACACAGGCTCCGAGCCAAGAACACGATCCTGGCGACCGGCGGCACGGGCCGCTCGTACTTCAGCTGCACGTCGGCGCACACGTGCACGGGCGACGGCACCGCCATGGCCGCGCGCGCCGGCCTCATGAACGAGGACATGGATTTCGTGCAGTTCCACCCCACAGGTACTGTCTGTGACACCGGGACACAGGCTCCGAGCCAAGAACACGATCCTGGCGACCGGCGGCACGGGCCGCTCGTACTTCAGCTGCACGTCGGCGCACACGTGCACGGGCGACGGCACCGCCATGGCCGCGCGCGCCGGCCTCATGAACGAGGACATGGAGTTCGTGCAGTTCCACCCCACAGGTACTGTCTGTGACACCGGGACACAGGCTCCGAGCCAAGAACACGATCCTGGCGACCGGCGGCACGGGCCGCTCGTACTTCAGCTGCACGTCGGCGCACACGTGCACGGGCGACGGCACCGCCATGGCCGCGCGCGCCGGCCTCATGAACGAGGACATGGAGTTCGTGCAGTTCCACCCCACAGGTACTGTCTGTGACACCGGGACACAGGCTCCGAGCCAAGAACACGATCCTGGCGACCGGCGGCACGGGCCGCTCGTACTTCAGCTGCACGTCGGCGCACACGTGCACGGGCGACGGCACCGCCATGGCCGCGCGCGCCGGCCTCATGAACGAGGACATGGAGTTCGTGCAGTTCCACCCCACAGGTACTGTCTGTGACACCGGGACACAGGCTCCGAGCCAAGAACACGATCCTGGCGACCGGCGGCACGGGCCGCTCGTACTTCAGCTGCACGTCGGCGCACACGTGCACGGGCGACGGCACCGCCATGGCCGCGCGCGCCGGCCTCATGAACGAGGACATGGAGTTCGTGCAGTTCCACCCCACAGGTACTGTCTGTGACACCGGGACACAGGCTCCGAGCCAAGAACACGATCCTGGCGACCGGCGGCACGGGCCGCTCGTACTTCAGCTGCACGTCGGCGCACACGTGCACGGGCGACGGCACCGCCATGGCCGCGCGCGCCGGCCTCATGAACGAGGACATGGAGTTCGTGCAGTTCCACCCCACAGGTACTGTCTGTGACACCGGGACACAGGCTCCGAGCCAAGAACACGATCCTGGCGACCGGCGGCACGGGCCGCTCGTACTTCAGCTGCACGTCGGCGCACACGTGCACGGGCGACGGCACCGCCATGGCCGCGCGCGCCGGCCTCATGAACGAGGACATGGAGTTCGTGCAGTTCCACCCCACAGGTACTGTCTGTGACACCGGGACACAGGCTCCGAGCCAAGAACACGATCCTGGCGACCGGCGGCACGGGCCGCTCGTACTTCAGCTGCACGTCGGCGCACACGTGCACGGGCGACGGCACCGCCATGGCCGCGCGCGCCGGCCTCATGAACGAGGACATGGAGTTCGTGCAGTTCCACCCCACAGGTACTGTCTGTGACACCGGGACACAGGCTCCGAGCCAAGAACACGATCCTGGCGACCGGCGGCACGGGCCGCTCGTACTTCAGCTGCACGTCGGCGCACACGTGCACGGGCGACGGCACCGCCATGGCCGCGCGCGCCGGCCTCATGAACGAGGACATGGAGTTCGTGCAGTTCCACCCCACAGGTACTGTCTGTGACACCAGGACACAGGCTCCGAGCCAAGAACACGATCCTGGCGACCGGCGGCACGGGCCGCTCGTACTTCAGCTGCACGTCGGCGTCGGCGCACACGTGCACGTCTTTGCTAAGAAATGAAAATGCTGCAAAACATGCATTCAATGAAACATTTGCCGGTTAAACAAGGCACAACCTGAATGCAAAGAAAATATTTATACGTATGACGAGCTCATAATAACATTGTTCGCAGGAATCTACGGGGCCGGTTGCCTGATAACGGAGGGTTGCCGCGGAGAAGGTGGCTTCCTGGTGAACGCGAAGGGCGAGCGCTTCATGGAGCGATACGCGCCGGTCGCCAAGGACCTGGCCAGTCGCGACGTCGTCTCCAGGGCCATGACTGTTGAGATCATGGAGGGTAAGCCGGTTGTTTTGTTAATGTCTATGACCAATCAATTGTTGGTATTAATGAGGGCGGGTTGCACCAACTTACGATTACAGGCCGATCAACGTTAAACAAATTTGTTTGGGTGACCTGACCGCAGAACGCATCCAGTGTGGCAATTCCACAAATATGTCGCCGGCAGCTGTCATACTATAGAAAACTTTCGAACTTTCCATACATTCAGAATTTAACGAACACCACTTACGATTACAGACGGTTTGGTGCAACCCATTTAGTCAAATTTTGATAACATTAACCTGTGCTTAGATGACGAATCTCGGTGGATTTCTTTTCACTCTGCATGAATGAACTTGCTTCTCCTATTCAAACATGCAATGAAATGTCGTCATTACGTGGGTTATATCCAGGCTTCAAAGTATCACCTTTCGGGCGGATCAACTCGAGAGAACTGAAAAGGAATTTCATACGGAATTGAAGGCCTAGGCCGGGAAGTAATTATTTTTTAAATTTTCATTCCACTATTTGTGGCACAGCATCACGGCAGTCAGCCATGAAAATTAGTTTGATTTCTTGGAGTTTTTATTTTATTTATTTCATTGCATGTTGAGAAAAGCTCTATGCCTGGCCGTGAGAAGGGTTTGCCGGCTTCGTATCACTATCCTACTCACCCGGCAAGCCCTTCTTTCCCGGCGTCTGCATTGATGTACTATTACCATCCTTTTACTAATGTGTCTCCTTGCAGGGCGCGGCTGCGGGCCGGAGAAGGACCACGTGCACCTGCAGCTGCACCACCTGCCGCCCGACCAGCTGAAGCAGCGCCTGCCCGGCATCTCCGAGACCGCCATGATCTTCGCAGGCGTCGACGTCAACAAGGAGCCCATCCCCGTGCTGCCGACCGTCCACTACAACATGGGCGGCACTCCCACCAACTTCCGAGGACAGGTTTGTGCACCACCTGCCGCCCGACCAGCTGAAGCAGCGCCTGCCCGGCATCTCCGAGACCGCCATGATCTTCGCAGGCGTCGACGTCAACAAGGAGCCCATCCCCGTGCTGCCGACCGTCCACTACAACATGGGCGGCACTCCCACCAACTTCCGAGGACAGGTTTGTGCACCACCTGCCGCCCGACCAGCTGAAGCAGCGCCTGCCCGGCATCTCCGAGACCGCCATGATCTTCGCAGGCGTCGACGTCAACAAGGAGCCCATCCCCGTGCTGCCGACCGTCCACTACAACATGGGCGGCACTCCCACCAACTTCCGAGGACAGGTTTGTGCACCACCTGCCGCCCGACCAGCTGAAGCAGCGCCTGCCCGGCATCTCCGAGACCGCCATGATCTTCGCAGGCGTCGACGTCAACAAGGAGCCCATCCCCGTGCTGCCGACCGTCCACTACAACATGGGCGGCACTCCCACCAACTTCCGAGGACAGGTTTGTGCACCACCTGCCGCCCGACCAGCTGAAGCAGCGCCTGCCCGGCATCTCCGAGACCGCCATGATCTTCGCAGGCGTCGACGTCAACAAGGAGCCCATCCCCGTGCTGCCGACCGTCCACTACAACATGGGCGGCACTCCCACCAACTTCCGAGGACAGGTTTGTGCACCACCTGCCGCCCGACCAGCTGAAGCAGCGCCTGCCCGGCATCTCCGAGACCGCCATGATCTTCGCAGGCGTCGACGTCAACAAGGAGCCCATCCCCGTGCTGCCGACCGTCCACTACAACATGGGCGGCACTCCCACCAACTTCCGAGGACAGGTTTGTGTTGACATCGTATGAAACTCAGAGATCATTTGGCATTGACAGACTTCAGCGTCTGTAGCAGTATCTATCCGGTATCTCTCAAGACAGCCAGGATTTTCGTCGGCGTCGACAAGGTACTCATACCTATGCTGCCCACAGTATACATGGGCGGCACTCCCGCCAACTTCCCCGGGGAGATTTAATTGTGTTGATATTGTTTGACTATGCTCAGAGGTAGTGCCTGACTAGCTGAAGGAGCATTTGCCCGGCATCTCACATATTGCCATGACATAATATATTGTTTTCGCACATACTCATAGTTTAGCCAGTCATTGTGATTGCATAAACGAACTAAACCTCTTTCTTATACTTATTATCTTTCGTTTGCTATGACATTGACAGTACTGAAAGAATGTATACCTTTCATTTCTACTTTCTGTCATAGAGAAAATCTCCGATATCACTGGACAGTTCTTAAGCATTCGAAAGGATAAAGATGTCGCGCTAAATAGCGACTATGATTGGCAGGTGGATATATATGGATAGCTTTTTAAAACTGTATTATAGTCTTAGTTCTACTACCAGCCACGGCAAAAACATTGACACATGAGTTTCCCCCCAGGTTATCACCCATAACGACGGTCAAGACAAAGTAGTCCCCGGGCTATACGCGGCCGGCGAGGCGTCGTGCGCGTCGGTGCACGGCGCCAACCGGCTCGGCGCCAACTCGCTGCTCGACATCGTCGTGTTCGGCCGCGCCTGCGCCATCACCGTCTCGGAGACCTGCCGCCCTGGCGACGCGCAGGCCCCGCTCAAGGACGTGAGTACTGACCATACTAGGGGTTCACTTTATACACACCACATGACCTATCCAAGTAGCCCCCGGGCTATACGCGGCCGGCGAGGCGTCGTGCGCGTCGGTGCACGGCGCCAACCGGCTCGGCGCCAACTCGCTGCTCGACATCGTCGTGTTCGGCCGCGCCTGCGCCATCACCGTCTCGGAGACCTGCCGCCCTGGCGACGCGCAGGCCCCGCTCAAGGACGTGAGTACTGACCATACTAGGGGTTCACTTTATACACACCACATGACCTATCCAAGTAGCCCCCGGGCTATACGCGGCCGGCGAGGCGTCGTGCGCGTCGGTGCACGGCGCCAACCGGCTCGGCGCCAACTCGCTGCTCGACATCGTCGTGTTCGGCCGCGCCTGCGCCATCACCGTCTCGGAGACCTGCCGCCCTGGCGACGCGCAGGCCCCGCTCAAGGACGTGAGTACTGACCATACTAGGGGTTCACTTTATACACACCACATGACCTATCCAAGTAGCCCCCGGGCTATACGCGGCCGGCGAGGCGTCGTGCGCGTCGGTGCACGGCGCCAACCGGCTCGGCGCCAACTCGCTGCTCGACATCGTCGTGTTCGGCCGCGCCTGCGCCATCACCGTCTCGGAGACCTGCCGCCCTGGCGACGCGCAGGCCCCGCTCAAGGACGTGAGTACTGACCATACTAGGGGTTCACTTTATACACACCACATGACCTATCCAAGTAGCCCCCGGGCTATACGCGGCCGGCGAGGCGTCGTGCGCGTCGGTGCACGGCGCCAACCGGCTCGGCGCCAACTCGCTGCTCGACATCGTCGTGTTCGGCCGCGCCTGCGCCATCACCGTCTCGGAGACCTGCCGCCCTGGCGACGCGCAGGCCCCGCTCAAGGACGTGAGTACTGACCATACTAGGGGTTCACTTTATACACACCACATGACCTATCCAAGTAGCCCCCGGGCTATACGCGGCCGGCGAGGCGTCGTGCGCGTCGGTGCACGGCGCCAACCGGCTCGGCGCCAACTCGCTGCTCGACATCGTCGTGTTCGGCCGCGCCTGCGCCATCACCGTCTCGGAGACCTGCCGCCCTGGCGACGCGCAGGCCCCGCTCAAGGACGTGAGTACTGACCATACTAGGGGTTCACTTTATACACACCACATGACCTATCCAAGTAGCCCCCGGGCTATACGCGGCCGGCGAGGCGTCGTGCGCGTCGGTGCACGGCGCCAACCGGCTCGGCGCCAACTCGCTGCTCGACATCGTCGTGTTCGGCCGCGCCTGCGCCATCACCGTCTCGGAGACCTGCCGCCCTGGCGACGCGCAGGCCCCGCTCAAGGACGTGAGTACTGACCATACTAGGGGTTCACTTTATACACACCACATGACCTATCCAAGTAGCCCCCGGGCTATACGCGGCCGGCGAGGCGTCGTGCGCGTCGGTGCACGGCGCCAACCGGCTCGGCGCCAACTCGCTGCTCGACATCGTCGTGTTCGGCCGCGCCTGCGCCATCACCGTCTCGGAGACCTGCCGCCCTGGCGACGCGCAGGCCCCGCTCAAGGACGTGAGTACTGACCATACTAGGGGTTCACTTTATACACACCACATGACCTATCCAAGTAGCCCCCGGGCTATACGCGGCCGGCGAGGCGTCGTGCGCGTCGGTGCACGGCGCCAACCGGCTCGGCGCCAACTCGCTGCTCGACATCGTCGTGTTCGGCCGCGCCTGCGCCATCACCGTCTCGGAGACCTGCCGCCCTGGCGACGCGCAGGCCCCGCTCAAGGACGTGAGTACTGACCATACTAGGGGTTCACTTTATACACACCACATGACCTATCCAAGTAGCCCCCGGGCTATACGCGGCCGGCGAGGCGTCGTGTGCGTCGGTGCACGGCGCCAACCGGCTCGGCGCCAACTCGCTGCTCGACATCGTCGTGTTCGGCCGCGCCTGCGCCATCACCGTCTCGGAGACCTGCCGCCCTGGCGACGCGCAGGCCCCGCTCAAGGACGTGAGTACTGACCATACTAGGGGTTCACTTTATACACACCACATGACCTATCCAAGTAGCCCCCGGGCTATACGCGGCCGGCGAGGCGTCGTGCGCGTCGGTGCACGGCGCCAACCGGCTCGGCGCCAACTCGCTGCTCGACATCGTCGTGTTCGGCCGCGCCTGCGCCATCACCGTCTCGGAGACCTGCCGCCCTGGCGACGCGCAGGCCCCGCTCAAGGACGTGAGTACTGACCATACTAGGGGTTCACTTTATACACACCACATGACCTATCCAAGTAGCCCCCGGGCTATACGCGGCCGGCGAGGCGTCGTGCGCGTCGGTGCACGGCGCCAACCGGCTCGGCGCCAACTCGCTGCTCGACATCGTCGTGTTCGGCCGCGCCTGCGCCATCACCGTCTCGGAGACCTGCCGCCCTGGCGACGCGCAGGCCCCGCTCAAGGACGTGAGTACTGACCATACTAGGGGTTCACTTTATACACACCACATGACCTATCCAAGTAGCCCCCGGGCTATACGCGGCCGGCGAGGCGTCGTGCGCGTCGGTGCACGGCGCCAACCGGCTCGGCGCCAACTCGCTGCTCGACATCGTCGTGTTCGGCCGCGCCTGCGCCATCACCGTCTCGGAGACCTGCCGCCCTGGCGACGCGCAGGCCCCGCTCAAGGACGTGAGTACTGACCATACTAGGGGTTCACTTTATACACACCACATGACCTATCCAAGTAGCCCCCGGGCTATACGCGGCCGGCGAGGCGTCGTGCGCGTCGGTGCACGGCGCCAACCGGCTCGGCGCCAACTCGCTGCTCGACATCGTCGTGTTCGGCCGCGCCTGCGCCATCACCGTCTCGGAGACCTGCCGCCCTGGCGACGCGCAGGCCCCGCTCAAGGACGTGAGTACTGACCATACTAGGGGTTCACTTTATACACACCACATGACCTATCCAAGTAGCCCCCGGGCTATACGCGGCCGGCGAGGCGTCGTGCGCGTCGGTGCACGGCGCCAACCGGCTCGGCGCCAACTCGCTGCTCGACATCGTCGTGTTCGGCCGCGCCTGCGCCATCACCGTCTCGGAGACCTGCCGCCCTGGCGACGCGCAGGCCCCGCTCAAGGACGTGAGTACTGACCATACTAGGGGTTCACTTTATACACACCACATGACCTATCCAAGTAGCCCCCGGGCTATACGCGGCCGGCGAGGCGTCGTGCGCGTCGGTGCACGGCGCCAACCGGCTCGGCGCCAACTCGCTGCTCGACATCGTCGTGTTCGGCCGCGCCTGCGCCATCACCGTCTCGGAGACCTGCCGCCCTGGCGACGCGCAGGCCCCGCTCAAGGACGTGAGTACTGACCATACTAGGGGTTCACTTTATACACACCACATGACCTATCCAAGTAGCCCCCGGGCTATACGCGGCCGGCGAGGCGTCGTGCGCGTCGGTGCACGGCGCCAACCGGCTCGGCGCCAACTCGCTGCTCGACATCGTCGTGTTCGGCCGCGCCTGCGCCATCACCGTCTCGGAGACCTGCCGCCCTGGCGACGCGCAGGCCCCGCTCAAGGACGTGAGTACTGACCATACTAGGGGTTCACTTTATACACACCACATGACCTATCCAAGTAGCCCCCGGGCTATACGCGGCCGGCGAGGCGTCGTGCGCGTCGGTGCACGGCGCCAACCGGCTCGGCGCCAACTCGCTGCTCGACATCGTCGTGTTCGGCCGCGCCTGCGCCATCACCGTCTCGGAGACCTGCCGCCCTGGCGACGCGCAGGCCCCGCTCAAGGACGTGAGTACTGACCATACTAGGGGTTCACTTTATACACACCACATGACCTATCCAAGTAGCCCCCGGGCTATACGCGGCCGGCGAGGCGTCGTGCGCGTCGGTGCACGGCGCCAACCGGCTCGGCGCCAACTCGCTGCTCGACATCGTCGTGTTCGGCCGCGCCTGCGCCATCACCGTCTCGGAGACCTGCCGCCCTGGCGACGCGCAGGCCCCGCTCAAGGACGTGAGTACTGACCATACTAGGGGTTCACTTTATACACACCACATGACCTATCCAAGTAGCCCCCGGGCTATACGCGGCCGGCGAGGCGTCGTGCGCGTCGGTGCACGGCGCCAACCGGCTCGGCGCCAACTCGCTGCTCGACATCGTCGTGTTCGGCCGCGCCTGCGCCATCACCGTCTCGGAGACCTGCCGCCCTGGCGACGCGCAGGCCCCGCTCAAGGACGTGAGTACTGACCATACTAGGGGTTCACTTTATACACACCACATGACCTATCCAAGTAGCCCCCGGGCTATACGCGGCCGGCGAGGCGTCGTGCGCGTCGGTGCACGGCGCCAACCGGCTCGGCGCCAACTCGCTGCTCGACATCGTCGTGTTCGGCCGCGCCTGCGCCATCACCGTCTCGGAGACCTGCCGCCCTGGCGACGCGCAGGCCCCGCTCAAGGACGTGAGTACTGACCATACTAGGGGTTCACTTTATACACACCACATGACCTATCCAAGTAGCCCCCGGGCTATACGCGGCCGGCGAGGCGTCGTGTGCGTCGGTGCACGGCGCCAACCGGCTCGGCGCCAACTCGCTGCTCGACATCGTCGTGTTCGGCCGCGCCTGCGCCATCACCGTCTCGGAGACCTGCCGCCCTGGCGACGCGCAGGCCCCGCTCAAGGACGTGAGTACTGACCATACTAGGGGTTCACTTTATACACACCACATGACCTATCCAAGTAGCCCCCGGGCTATACGCGGCCGGCGAGGCGTCGTGCGCGTCGGTGCACGGCGCCAACCGGCTCGGCGCCAACTCGCTGCTCGACATCGTCGTGTTCGGCCGCGCCTGCGCCATCACCGTCTCGGAGACCTGCCGCCCTGGCGACGCGCAGGCCCCGCTCAAGGACGTGAGTACTGACCATACTAGGGGTTCACTTTATACACACCACATGACCTATCCAAGTAGCCCCCGGGCTATACGCGGCCGGCGAGGCGTCGTGCGCGTCGGTGCACGGCGCCAACCGGCTCGGCGCCAACTCGCTGCTCGACATCGTCGTGTTCGGCCGCGCCTGCGCCATCACCGTCTCGGAGACCTGCCGCCCTGGCGACGCGCAGGCCCCGCTCAAGGACGTGAGTACTGACCATACTAGGGGTTCACTTTATACACACCACATGACCTATCCAAGTAGCCCCCGGGCTATACGCGGCCGGCGAGGCGTCGTGCGCGTCGGTGCACGGCGCCAACCGGCTCGGCGCCAACTCGCTGCTCGACATCGTCGTGTTCGGCCGCGCCTGCGCCATCACCGTCTCGGAGACCTGCCGCCCTGGCGACGCGCAGGCCCCGCTCAAGGACGTGAGTACTGACCATACTAGGGGTTCACTTTATACACACCACATGACCTATCCAAGTAGCCCCCGGGCTATACGCGGCCGGCGAGGCGTCGTGCGCGTCGGTGCACGGCGCCAACCGGCTCGGCGCCAACTCGCTGCTCGACATCGTCGTGTTCGGCCGCGCCTGCGCCATCACCGTCTCGGAGACCTGCCGCCCTGGCGACGCGCAGGCCCCGCTCAAGGACGTGAGTACTGACCATACTAGGGGTTCACTTTATACACACCACATGACCTATCCAAGTAGCCCCCGGGCTATACGCGGCCGGCGAGGCGTCGTGCGCGTCGGTGCACGGCGCCAACCGGCTCGGCGCCAACTCGCTGCTCGACATCGTCGTGTTCGGCCGCGCCTGCGCCATCACCGTCTCGGAGACCTGCCGCCCTGGCGACGCGCAGGCCCCGCTCAAGGACGTGAGTACTGACCATACTAGGGGTTCACTTTATACACACCACATGACCTATCCAAGTAGCCCCCGGGCTATACGCGGCCGGCGAGGCGTCGTGCGCGTCGGTGCACGGCGCCAACCGGCTCGGCGCCAACTCGCTGCTCGACATCGTCGTGTTCGGCCGCGCCTGCGCCATCACCGTCTCGGAGACCTGCCGCCCTGGCGACGCGCAGGCCCCGCTCAAGGACGTGAGTACTGACCATACTAGGGGTTCACTTTATACACACCACATGACCTATCCAAGTAGCCCCCGGGCTATACGCGGCCGGCGAGGCGTCGTGCGCGTCGGTGCACGGCGCCAACCGGCTCGGCGCCAACTCGCTGCTCGACATCGTCGTGTTCGGCCGCGCCTGCGCCATCACCGTCTCGGAGACCTGCCGCCCTGGCGACGCGCAGGCCCCGCTCAAGGACGTGAGTACTGACCATACTAGGGGTTCACTTTATACACACCACATGACCTATCCAAGTAGCCCCCGGGCTATACGCGGCCGGCGAGGCGTCGTGCGCGTCGGTGCACGGCGCCAACCGGCTCGGCGCCAACTCGCTGCTCGACATCGTCGTGTTCGGCCGCGCCTGCGCCATCACCGTCTCGGAGACCTGCCGCCCTGGCGACGCGCAGGCCCCGCTCAAGGACGTGAGTACTGACCATACTAGGGGTTCACTTTATACACACCACATGACCTATCCAAGTAGCCCCCGGGCTATACGCGGCCGGCGAGGCGTCGTGCGCGTCGGTGCACGGCGCCAACCGGCTCGGCGCCAACTCGCTGCTCGACATCGTCGTGTTCGGCCGCGCCTGCGCCATCACCGTCTCGGAGACCTGCCGCCCTGGCGACGCGCAGGCCCCGCTCAAGGACGTGAGTACTGACCATACTAGGGGTTCACTTTATACACACCACATGACCTATCCAAGTAGCCCCCGGGCTATACGCGGCCGGCGAGGCGTCGTGCGCGTCGGTGCACGGCGCCAACCGGCTCGGCGCCAACTCGCTGCTCGACATCGTCGTGTTCGGCCGCGCCTGCGCCATCACCGTCTCGGAGACCTGCCGCCCTGGCGACGCGCAGGCCCCGCTCAAGGACGTGAGTACTGACCATACTAGGGGTTCACTTTATACACACCACATGACCTATCCAAGTAGTCCCCGGGCTATACGCGTCGGTGCAGCGGTCCGTAATGTCCGGTCGCCATCACAGAAATAAAATCGAGGTGGCACCCCCACGCCACGCAAATCTTGTCTATTATTTATGAACTTCGTATGAAGTCGGTGGCAAACTTGTGTTCAAGTGAGTGGCGGCGAATGTGTTAAAGGGCCAATAAGTAAACGGGCCATGTGTTACAGACGTCCGGTGAAGCGAGCGTGGCCAACCTGGACAGCGTGCGTAACGCGAACGGCACCATCTCCACGGCGGACCTGCGGCTGCGCATGCAGAAGTGCATGCAGAAGAACGCCGCCGTCTTCCGGCAGAAGAGCACGCTCGAGGAAGGTGAGGACATATTAGAAATGTCATCTACCCGCCCCACAGAACACTAGAAGGGGTATCAAGCGCGATTTCCATCGGGACCGGTGTCGCCACCTCGTCCCCTCCATATCGCTTTTTTTTTTCTTTTTTTTTTGCGTTACGCATACCACCCGTGTGCAGGGGGTGACCCGAGTGGTTATGTGGGACTCCCGTATGAGCTAATGAGACCCACGGTGTACCCACTAAAAACCCCCCCACTCGCCACCTTGCCGCCGTGTGGTGAGGTCACGGGAACGCTTGCGCACACATCCGCGACCCCGCCGGCGGCAGCCGCCCTCAAGCGGCTCCTTCGCGGATGCCCTCCACGTGAGGCACGCCAGATGTTTTGGCGCGCCTGCCTCCTCGATCTCCACCTGTTCAGTAGCGGACCCGCCTGAGTCCGCTACGAGGATATCATGGGTGCGGAAAATCCAGCACCCGGTGGCGGATCAGGTCTGTGGTTCAGCCACCGACCACGACTCGGCCGCAGAGGATAGGGAAAGCAGCGCACCGTAATACCGGCATTCCTTTTCCTCTGCGGTCCCACCAATGCCGCTTCAGCGGAACGGCCCCGCCAAGTTCGCAGGGGGTAGGGAGAGTGGCGCACCGTTATACCAACACGCCTCTCCCCCTGCGATCCCACCTCGGCCGCAGAAGATAGCGCGTGAGAACTTCTTCTGCGGTCCCTCCCCAACGCATCCTAAGCGGGCTTAGGCAAGCACGCTAGGAGCGCCCTCCTCGGGCCAGCCGGCAGTCCAAACAGGCCCTGGGTGCCTCTTAGCTTCGCCGCGGGTGACCAGTCCACGGATTCGAACCCGGGACCTCCGGCTTCGTAGGCAGGCTACCAACTAGGCTCCCATACAACAAACGTGATTTTTTTGCCGTTATTATAGATAATGGTACGGAATCCTTCGTGCGCAAGTCCGACTCGCACTTGGCCGGTTTTTTGCATTTTATATGATGCTTTAGCGAACACGGAACAGTTTAATGCAAAAACGGCATATAGTAGTTATACATACAAAATTTGTAAATTTCTGTTTCTTGGGAATATTCCCGGGAATGGCGCATAACTAATCATCATCCTCCTAGCCTTTTCCCAATTGTCTCCTAAAGGAGCCCGGGGTACGCTTCGACATCTAATCCTAAGAATAAGTAGACACTAGTTTTAGGAAAGCGACCTTGACGAAGACCTTGTTGGAATTAGACTGGTACGGTACGGGCCGGGGTTCGAATCCACGACCTGCAGATTGAGAGTTGCGTGCCTAACCGCTCGGTACAGTCGCAGCAATATGGAAATTTGAATCAAGTATATAGGAAATAGAATAAAATTTGTTGCAACTCTGTCTGTTCCTAGCTAGAATGATATACTCGTAAATTCCATTGAAGAAGAAGATAACTTTGAAATCCATTGAAAATGCCTTTGGGCGGCTAGAGGGTCGGCGAACTTTTTTTTATTGTTATACTGTCCTATTATAATCAACACGTTGCAACGTGAGCTCAGAAAAAGGGATTTTAAAAAGTCGTAGCTCTTGTTTGGATTATAATACGGCTACCCTAAATTTAATTAGCAATCTTGAGGCCTTTCTCGACGGACAACAGCTATTCGAATCCTGAGTTTATGACTTTCGCTCGGATAAAAATCACGAACATACAGTCATGGCCATATAGATAATTAAGAACATGATTTTTTTCCCCATACAGTTGGATACAAATATGACTTTTAAAATTTGATGATAATTTATAATGTGTTTGATTAATTTTGTTTCTGATTATACGGATGTAACCGTGTTTAAACAGTATTTAATATAGTGCAAAAGAGCTTCTGTAAATTTTAGACTTTAAAAAATACAGGCGATCAAATCAACACTTTTTATAAGTACATACATTGTTCCTAATTACAATATGAACTCGTAAAAACTGTCCATTTGACCATCCGTATTTTTTTAAGCACGACTTTTACAGAACTTTTATATAAACCAAAATAAATCTTATTTATACACAGATACCTCCATATACTCAGAAATAAAATTGGCAATACATATTTTAAATCATCATTAAATTTGAAAAGTCATATTTGTATGCAACTGTATGGGGAAAAAATCATGTTCTTAATTATCTGGCCATGCAAGGTCTAAAATACACTTAAAGAAATCTTAACAAATTATGCACAACAGCTAAACATATTAAAATTGGTTCTAAAAATGGGCGATATCATGTTTGAGGGAACTTGGCTATTACTTTATTATTAATTAAACCGCACAAAAAATGAAAATCAAAAAACATTATCTTCCATCTTGCTCACGCTTATGCTCAGTGAGAGTGAGAGAAGACCACGAGCCTACGTCGCCTTAATATAAAAATAGTTTATTTTGAATGTAGTCTCATCATCATAAACTTAAGAGCCGGGCTCTTGTCGGTGGAGTAATCGCCATTCTGTTCTTTTCTCTGCAACTGTTTTGAGCTCTTGATACGACCTTACATTAGCTTGGTCCATAAACGCACGGCTTGGTCTTCCCCTGCCTCTCCTTCCTTCTATCTTTCCTTCAATTATAGTTTTTATGTAATTGTCATGTCGTAGGTATCAGGTGCCCCAACATAAGTAAACTTATTTCCCCTTCTGTTTTCAATAGTTTTTAGTAGACATCTCCTTTCTCCTATCAAATTTAAAACCTCTTCGTTTGTTCTTCTTTCTGTCCAACTAATACCTTCCATCCTTGTCCATGCCCACATTGAATGTACTCTGTGCCGTATTTAATTAGTGTGATTTGGAATAACGACCATGCATCAATTGAAACACATAACCAAAGAAACACTAATAATAGGTACATGTTATCAAGAGCTTGCACATGTGAATAAACGCAAATGCCTCTACCAGAGTTAATATTCTCCGTATCGGAATACCACACGTACAAACGATTAGTCAAAAATAGTCCGTATGTTTATATCCTGAGACGTCGCGACTTGGGAGTCCACTTGTCTTAAAACTCGCCCTAACTAGAATAAAGGTTATAGCTAAAACACGTGCATAAAAATCAGACCGTCCGTTGGTACCCTTGAACTTTTTTGCTGCCGAATCTGGTAGTTCTAGACAAAAAATGCTTTATGGTGGTGTACAAAAAACGAGTTTTTGCTGCCAGCGTGTGGCATGGCATAGAATCATAGATAGACGAACTTAAATATTTCAATTGTTTCTGACATAAATGATTTAACAATTTTTTTGGATCTTCCCTTAGAAATTAGGAACAATTGCTCTATTGTGTCCGAGTAAAGATTTACAACGCTCTTTAACATGTTTGAACTGGTGATGCAGTTTTGTGTGTGGATTCTACTGATACCTTTACTTAACGTTTTGTCAAAATTTTACTTGCTTTTAATAATTTTCCTTACACATAGCGAGCATCATATGGTTTCTATACCATCTTTCATTTAAAACAAAATACCGTTATTTCATGTAGTCATGGATATCTTTAGGAAAATCTGTTTTCTGTCAAAATATAGATCATATCCCTATATCGTAACAGGCGTAAGCAAGATAAATTTCAATCAAGGTTGCGTCCTAAATTAAGGGCATTATTGCTCCATCTACGTAGTTTAAAAGTTAAATATAGCGTTTCATGGTTAAAGTGAGCGTATGTTTTTGTAATAACTCCGTAGTAGCATTTTTAGAGGTGGTTGGTTTTATTTTTTAGTTATTTTTAGGGTTCCGTACCCAAAGGGTAAAACGGGACCCTATTACTAAGACTCCGCTGTCTGTCCGTCTGTCACCAGTGTCCGTGTGTCTCATGAACCGTGATAGTTAGACAGTTGAACTTTTCACAGATGATTTATTTCTGTTGCCGCTATAACAACAAATGCTAAAAAACAGAATAAAATACATATTTAAGGGGGCTCCCATAGAACAAACGTGATTTTTTTAAGCCCATGAGTCAAGAAGTGCAGTTGGAGACCACAATTTGAATTGGACAATAGTTTTTAAGTGCCCTTTTTTTCTACAATAAAAAACCTTTTATGGTATTTAACAATGAAAATAAACTACATTAAACATTACTAATATTGTTCCTATTACTTAGTCGTTTGATCGCAGCATGTAATAAATATCAAAATAAATGTGATAGTTGTTAATTACTGGACGAACTCTTCTGTATCGGGGCTAGTATAATGAACATTAGTTTTTGAATTTCAATGTGACAACAAAAAGTTTCGTTTACTAAACATAAAAAGAAACGATATTCTACAGAAACGTGTTTCGTGTTACATTTATGTGAGTTTTATATGTTTTTGACAGGCATTCCAATGTCGATCGTAAAGTTATTGCACAAGTTGATATTGATTTATGTACGCAAAGCAATCAATGGTACCGTAGCGAATACAAGGTTTTTTAATTAACACCTAAGTACGTACTTTTTTCTTATCTCTGTTACCCAAAGGTTAGAAAAGATTGCTCTTTAAAGATAACCTGTTTGTTTACCACTACTTTCTTCGTTTCCTTTTAGTAGGTACCTACTGTGTAAAGCGATAGATAAGCCTTCTTTAGGCATTAATTGTTGTCTTAGTCCATTTCTAAAAGAGACTCAGTCCTGGATAATAATCTCTAAATTCCTCGCTCTAAATATAAAAATATTTTGTATGAAGTCTGAAATATCTTAGTGTCTTTTAACTAGTGTCCTACCGTAGGTTCGGTTACGGTTTCGGCCAGTCTCGGCCAAAAAATCATGTTTCGGCCGTAGTTTCGATATCGGCCAAAAAACGGCTGAACCTTTCGGCCGGGCTGAAACTTACGAAACGGTACTTCGGGTTGCGTTCGGCTAACTTCAGGTGCGCTCGTGCCAACCGGCAATATGGCGTAGCTCGCCGGCCACCGGCTCAGTGAAGTGACGCTTTGTGTGCTTGTTCCCGGAATGATGGTAACTTGTAGTAAACCTTGTTTTATTTTATACAACCTTCACGAGTTTCAGGTGTTACATTGTTAATATGTGTATAAAAGCGGGTTTACGTAATTATTTCAACGATTTTAACAAGCCTACAAAAGGTTCGGTTTCGGCCGAAACTAGAGCCAAAGCCGAAAAAACATGTTTCGGTCGGACACTACTTTTAACCATACGAAAACAATAGTCATAGTTACCTAAGTAAAAAAACCTACAACTAACCTCATGATTCAGTACTGAAATACGAGACTTATAAGAGAAGTGAAAGGATTCGGTAGTGGATTCTAGTTATCAATTGGCGAAAAGGTTCTTTAATTTCCAATGTAAAGTCCAAGATACACAATTATTGACGCTCTTTTTCTTCTTTATTGATTTTTGCATGCTTTTTTAATTTGCCAAGTAGTGTTAACTTAACATTTGTTGCAGGTCACAAGCAAATCCACGAGATCTACAAACAGATCAAGGACGTGAAAGTGTCGGATCGCTCACTGATCTGGAACAGCGACCTGATCGAGACCCTGGAGCTCCAGAACCTCCTGATCAACTCGGTTCAGATCGTGGAGGGGGCGCTGCCCCGCGAGGAGTCGCGCGGCGCTCACGCGCGCGAGGACTTCAAGACGAGGCGCGACGAGTACGACTACTCCAAGCCATTGGAGGGACAGGTATAGTCACATCTCTAGTTACATTGGGACCGATGGAGATGCTAGAGCTCCAGACCCTCCTGATCAACTCGGTTCAGATCGTGGAGGGGGCGCTGCCCCGCGAGGAGTCGCGCGGCGCTCACGCGCGCGAGGACTTCAAGACGAGGCGCGACGAGTACGACTACTCCAAGCCTTTGGAGGGATAGGTATAGTCACATCTCTAGTTACATTGGGACCGATGGAGATGCTAGAACTCTAGAACCTCTTGATCAACTCTGTTCAGATTGTGGAGGGGGCGCTGCTCCGCGAGGAGTCGCGCGGCGCTCACGCGTCGAGGACTTCAAGACGAAGCGCGACGAGTACGTCTACAACAAACCCTTGGGAGGAACTGGTGGATAGTCTTAGTCTGGATAGTTTGCGTCAAAACCTACCAAGTTTTAGAGCACCTTACAAGGCAACAGCAGAGTGCAATGCTTGAGTACTTGTTTTACTGTTAAAGTATACAAGTTATTTTATAGCCTGCAAAGTTTCTATGTCCGAATCTGTAATGCAAAACTCAAATCAAAATACCCATGGTAAGTCGCAACAATGCTGCCTACCACCATGATACTTAAAAAAAAACAGTGCCATCTTTCCAAACTTACCATTAACTCGCTTATACGTAAATTTTTTTTTTCTGACAGACGAAGCTGACGTTCGAGCAGCACTGGCGCAAGCACACCCTGGCAGAAACCGACGCGGCCACCGGCGCCACCAAGCTGACATACAGACCCGTCATCGACCACACGCTGGACCAGAACGAGTGCAAGACTGTGCCGCCGGTCATTAGGACGTACTAGACTAATTTTAGGTGAGTCTGAGTGACAGTGACAACAGACGCGGCAGAAGTACTGCACTTACTAATCATTTCAGGAGAGTCTTAAATGACAACTGTTAGTGCACGCTCCGCTACGAGCTGGGCGTGGAGTGTCCATATAGATTGGATATTGGACAACTGTGAAAATAAATTATTTTTTTCATTAGCAATAGATAAACATTACGAAAATACTCGGAAAGTATCAAGCTTTCATTTATGTTTGCTATTTTAAGATTTTTAAATTCCTTAAAACTTACAATAAGGACGTTGTTTGATTGTGAAGTCACAAGCAAGTAATCCCTACAACTACAAATTCCAAACTAACGGAGCCTTTTTGACGTTTCATAAAAAGAAGCTGATTTGACTTTTGTCAAATACCGTATTGCATTTGTTTTATATGGACGCTGCACGCTCCGCTCACAGCGGCGCGGGCACTCAGGCAGTACACTTACAGCACCCTAGCGTAGCGGCCAACGAAGCTGCCTCATCCTCCTAGCGTTATTCCTGGTTGTGCCCCTAAAGGAGCCTAGGGTCCGCTTTGACACCTAATCCCAACATTTGGCATAGGCACTAGTTTTATGAAAGCGACTGCCATCTGACCTTCCAACGCCTCTGGAAAACAAGACCTTATTGGGATTAGACCGGTTTCCTCACGATGTTTTCCTTCACCGAAAAGCTAACGGTAAATATTCCGTACATAAGTTCCGAAAAACTCATCAAGCCGGGATTCAATCAATCATTTATTTTATTTGCTCTAAAACACATTTATCAATGCATGCAAATATAGTTATAACATACAAATAAAATTAACAAGTACAAAATTCAATTTAAACAAATATAGAAAGGACTTAATAATTAACTTACATTAAATGTCACAAAAGAAAAATAATCATTATATAATTTAAATAATAATAATAATGCAATTAAGAGGTTGGTACGGATAAAGAAAAAATAAAATTAAAAATAATTTTAAGACTGGATAAATAAATGTCAAGACAATTTGTCGAAAATTCTGGCATAATATTCTTTGATTGAATAGAATGGAAGGGCCAAAAAATATTCCTTTACTTACTTTTTTGTCAAAGGATCTTAGCTCTTGAATATTTTTTAGGTCGTCAGGAAGTAAATTTACACTCTAATGGCAGTATTATTTAAACTTTTAGGATCTTAGCTCTTGAATATTTTTTAGGTCGTCAGGAAGTAAATTTACACTAATGGCAGTATTATTTAAACTTTTAGGATCTTAGCTCTTGAATATTTTTTAGGTCGTCAGGAAGTAAATTTACACTCTAATGGCAGTATTATTTAAACTTTTAGGATCTTAGCTCTTGAATATTTTTTAGGTCGTCAGGAAGTAAATTTACACTCTAATGGCAGTATTATTTAAACTTTTAGGATCTTAGCTCTTGAATATTTTTTAGGTCGTCAGGAAGTAAATTTACACTCTAATGGCAGTATTATTTAAACTTTTAGGATCTTAGCTCTTGAATATTTTTTAGGTCGTCAGGAAGTAAATTTACACTCTAATGGCAGTATTATTTAAACTTTTAGGATCTTAGCTCTTGAATATTTTTTAGGTCGTCAGGAAGTAAATTTACACTAATGGCAGTATTATTTAAACTATTGTCAAAATGGGCATAATGCACATCATTTAAATGCAGTCTATTTATTTTCCTAAGATTATAATTCGTAGTCTGGCCTTGCTGGACATACATGTTTATATTGTTAAAATCATAAATACATAAACGGTACAAATAGAGAGAAATTACAATCAAAATTTTATTGTCAACAAATATACTACGATGATAGTCAGGAACATTAATCTCAAACCTTTTTTTTGTTTGAGGAGCACTAAGTTAATGTTAGTTCCATTTCCCCAAACCTCGACACAATATCTAATCATGCTTTCAAAATATGAAAAATACGTGGTCAGTAATACATCTTTGATTGTTCATCAGTGATTTCATTGCATAGTAAGCACTAGCTAGTTTCTTATTAACCACCTTTCGCGACCACGATTCGAACCCACGACCGACAACGACACTGCCTAATAGCACTAAAAGATTCTTAGATTTAGAGTTTGTTGACTAGAAGTGTAACAGAACGTTCTTACCAGAGCCCGGAGTTTGATACCCCGATATTACGGGCTCTGGTTCTTATCATCATCATCATATCAGCCGCTGGGCATATGCCTCCCCAAAAGAGTGCCACAATGGCTGGTTCTTATACAACAAACATTTTATTATATTGCTATCACTTACCGTTTACCTTACTATTTAGAAGCTAATAAATAACATAAAGTATGGATTTGATCTTATTAGATAATAGCAACACACAAACAATGATATATATAATCAGCGGAATTAAACAACACATTAAATTTCGTCTGGCCATCAGATTTATTCAAAGATTTGTTTATATCAGTACGCATGTTTACGAGATGCATAGATAAACGTAGGTACGTCTCCTACTACTAATGTGAGAGAAACATGGGTAATATTATACCGTAAGTAGAAAATGATAATAGTACATTATGATACAAGTGTGCTAAGTTGGTCATAAGGCGAAGGCTTAATGAAGACGAGAAGTGTAATGACCAATGCTCACGTGTTTCATACGACGTTTTTCAACACATTTGCGAGGAAAAAAAAAAAAAAATTAAAATGTTAAAAGATATGTAATGAAAAGGCACTAGTGCGATAATGTAATGTAAAAGTCACGGCATGGGTAATATTCTGCATTATTTTGCTAATATTTAAAAAGATATGTAATGAAAAGGCACTAGTGCGATAATGTAATGTAAAAGGCACGGCATGGGTAATATTCTGCATTATCAGTGTAAATACGCTGTAATAAGACCTACTTTACGAGCAGGTGTGTTGAAAAAATATTTACTTGCAAATTACCCAGACATCGGCAACTGTTCGGAATAAATTGCCTTATGACGAGATACTCGTACTTATTTGATAACCTCCTTTTTTTTAATATAGCCGTCATACGACAATAACATCCTGAGTCCTATAAATAATTATAGAGTCCTATAAAAAGAACAAAATAGTTGCATTTGTTTGGTTTCTTTTGATTTTAAAACAAATAAAATATTTGAAACTATGTATTATCCGAAGTCCTTGGTTCAAATTCGATTGGTACTTTATTTTATACGCAGTCTAAGTGGGATAAAAATGAAAACATCAACTTACATAATCGAGTATTTACTATCTTTTTATTACAGTTACGTTTTATAATTTATCACATAAAACAACTATGAATGGTTTCCCTCGGTTACTTAAAAACAACAATTAATGTTTTATGACAAGCAAACAAAAACAAGATTAACTTATCTCTTTGAATGTCAAAACATTCCATATGATATTTTTGTTGAAGTTTTCCTTAACTATGCTTAGGCTAGCAACTCGAGGAAGTGCATGGTATTTAAACTAAAAATGTCGTTCGATGTAGGTATGTTTTGATAACATATCGGCGATATTGTCCACTGTTCCTATAGTTCGCGGGGTGCTTTTGTGCACCAGTGGCGGAGCGCCCATACAAGCCGATTCCCACCGGTTTGCCTAACATTTCTTTTTATAGGTCAGCCTATTCACACTCTAAACTCTTTCATAGCTTTTTTTGTTCAGGGTTGCCCATAGAACTTTCACGCGCCGCCACTGTTGTGCACTAGCCTGAAAATAGATACTTGTATAGAACAGAACGGCGTTTCTTATATCGCATCGTACAGTCGCCATCACATACATCGGAGCAAACAAGCACGTCACAAACATCGGAACACACCTCTATTTTCAAGGCATTAGGGTTCATGTGCCGATATTTTTGAACACCTATAGTGTACCTATGTATGTGATGGCGACTGTACGCATCTTGAAGGCACCTATTTTCATTGTAAACCCATAGCAAACACACTGGGGAAGTTTTTCTTGAAGTACGTACAGTGTTGGCGAGCTAATTTCAATGTTTATGTATTAGGCAAGCCGGGTTCGTTGTTGTAGCTCTCACGTTGCTGATACTATTAAAGTGTGTTGTATTGTGTGTTGCAGGTTATCTCTCCTCACGGGTGCTGACTGAGTTTAACAGTATTCATCGGCTGCCGAGCATATTAGTGTTCATTTCAACCGCCATTATTTATATCGTTATTTATTTTTAGTGTAGCCTGGTTAAGTAATAACGTTTCAACAAGAATACTCCGTAAATTAGTACTAATATCAGCAACTAATCTCGATACAGCGACGTACAAAAACAGTGCCAGATAGTTTATTATCGTTACCAAATGCCTCGTTTTAATCTCTCACGCTTGTTACTTTTTGTATATTTTTGATAGATCAGCATTTATTGTGTCGATATTTTGAAGGCCTCAGCAGCACCAAGGTACTTAATAAGATATATGATAAGCGATGTTTTAGTGTTGCTTAGTACCAACGAACGATACTACTTACCTGTTCCACTATATACATACCTCATGAAATTCATTTTATTGTAATTATTGAAGGTGATGACAATGACACCCAATCAAGATGATGATTTCTAGATGTTAAGTGTACAAATAAAATTAAAATATACGTTTATTAATTGATACACCTTGCAATCTTTGGTTTTCATTTCGGTCCCTGATCACAAAGTGAACCTGCTTCTCTCAGAGCATAGAATACTAGAGAGAGGACAAGCCGCCGGCGGCCGTGTCGCAGATGTTAGCTCAATGGGCATACTCTGCCATACTGTGCACGCGTGCTGATCACAGACAATATTACGTTTCTTCCCAAAATTGTCCAATAAGAGCGTAGGTATACAAGTGTGTGTGTTTTATTAGATGTGTGCGTGCTTTGTCTTGTCAATTACTTGGGCTTTGTGGGGGTTAATGTACTTGCGACAGGCGTACTCAATACAAATCGGCCGGCATGTCCGATCTCCTTATATTCATACATCCGTGCTGTTTCTCGTAAGAGAGCACAAAGCTATAATCACGAAATTCGAAGTTCGGGTATCTCCGTCTCTATCGCACTTACATTACTCGAGTGACAGGGATGCAGGTATACGAACTTCGATTTTCGTGGTAGCGCCGCAGATACACATAGAATGACAGCTAGAAGTACCCAACACGTCTGAAAATATTGTACAGTCAACCAATGTGATTCCTAGTCCACGGTAGAACCCTGTATTTTAACTGCTACATAGCGACGCAATAATCCTAGTAACCCATATTGACATTTACAACGGCAAGGTTCTATGATGGCCTAGGAATCAAATTGGTTGACTGCATATATATATATAACAGTTTGGAAACAAGGCGCTAGTTTCATATGAGACAAATATAGTGCTCAAATTGCAAAACACTCGTACAGGGTATATGTGACTAATGGCAGTAAAAACTAGATGAGAAGATATAATAAATCAACCTTTTATCCGCAGCCATGGTAAAGTATTAAAATTTGAATAAAAAAAAAACACAATTCGAAACTTTAATTTTCTTGTATCTAAATTTCATTGACTCGTTGAATACGGCATAATTTGTTTCTTAAAATTTCCGGGGTTCTATGTTGTAATGAGTTAAATAAATAGTTGCCTGAAATGGCCTACTACTAACTTCAGATTTATAATAGGTACAATTTGTCTATTTAATGACGTTCAAGTCAAGTTAATCACGAATACATTGTACCTAGTGTTGTACAGTCGCCATCACATACATAGGTACACTTTAGGTGTTCAAAAATATCGGCACATGCACCCTAATGCCTTGAAAATAGAGGTGTGTTCCGATGTATGTGATGGCGACTGTACATCGGAGCAAACAAGCACGTCACAAACATCGGAACACACCTCTATTTTCAAGGCATTAGGGTGCATGTGCCGATATTTTTGAACACCTAAAGTGTACCTATGTATGTGATGGCGACTGTACAAGGAAAATGAGCTAAACAAACACCCAGGGGCCCCGCACAATACCTATACTTTGGCAAGTATCTTCGAATCTGGGGTTAGACGAGTAGTCACCTTAAACTTATCGATCCAGCGAAGCGTAATAATAGCGTAGGTACATTCCCGGCCTTTGCCCCGTGCTCTGACGCTATTATATTATGCTGTCTAAAGCCTTGGTCAGACACACGGCGCGACGCAGCGCCGCGGTCGCGCGGCGCGACCGCGCCACATGTTAACAGGTTAGCGACGTCAAACAGACTGCGCCCCGCCGGCATCGCGCCCCGCTTCTGTCGCGCCCCGCGCCGCGCGGCCCCTTGCGTTCACGCGGTGCGGGCGCAGCGCTGCGCGGCGCGGACGCGGCGGCACGCTGCGCCGCGCTTGGTCACACACATCAGTCAGACGTTAGGCAGCACGCAATGCGTAGTTCGAGCGTAGCATAATTATTAGTTATTCTGTCATTAGGTATGGATATAGAAAAATTAATGATTCCGGTATCCTGTATCCGGGCGCGAATCACGCCCGCATCGCGCCGCGGTCTCGCCGCGTTCGCGCGCGCGATGAGGGCGTGTTGAGAGCGCGAGGCCGGCGCGATCCGCGCGCGCCCTGTTTGAACAGGCATCGCGTCAGCATCACGCGGCGCGACCGCGGCGCTGCGTCGCGCCGTGTGTTTGACCAAGGCTTTTTAGAAAGAACGAGTAAGGTAAACGTCCGAGTGCTCGACACTGTACGAGTATATGGCAGGGGCACTCTATGTCAAAGTGACATGGCTTAAATTTGAATGAAGAAAAATCCTGTTAGTTCGAATTTATCCCATATTGCTTTGACATAAAGTGCCCATGCCATATACTAGTACCGCGTCGAGCACTCGGACGTTTACCTTATAGCGTTATTCTAATGCATGTGCATTTGCAAACGCTAGAAATTTTTCCACAAAAATGAGGTGACAATTTTCTTCGCTTTAACACGCCATCTGCGCTGTACTGTACCTATCGTGGTCGTGCTAGGAATGGATCGAACGATAAATTTTGCAAGTCTGAACAACGTCCCGACCCCGACATCCAATTTTGTAAAAAGGTAAGTTTTGTAGATGGAGACGGAAGGTGGTCATGTTTATGACCCGTCATTTATTTAGCTTACGCCGTGGCGTTGGTATACTTAAAGTAACTTAAGTACCGGTAGACTGGGGTTACTTTAGGAAAAAATGGGGCTACTTTGATCATTTAGAATGTAGTATAAAAGCAAAACTATTTGAAATGAAGAAGATTTTATCGAGTATACAGCAAGATAGATAACTAATATATTCACTGCCACAGTTCACCCACAAGTAGAAACAATGATTTCGGAGAAAAACCTATTTGATCAAAGTCGCCCCGCGAATCAAAGTAACTTCGCACGGGCTTATATGTATAATACATGCATGTATTATACATATAAACTTTTCTCTTGAATCACTATATCTATTAAAAAAAAACCGCATCAAAATCCGTTGCGTAGTAGTTTTAAAGATGTATAAGCATACATTATTGTACACTCAGCGTCAAATACTCTGTAGCAGTCAAAGTGGCCAAATAGTTCGGTACACCATACTAAATATATGGTGTACCGAACTATTTGACTACTTTGGTTGCTACAAAGTATTTGACGCTGAGTGTACACAGGGACAGACAGACAGACAGCGGGAAGCGACTTTATTTTATACTATGTAGTGAAGTATCATATAAGAAATCATAAAAGTTAGTAGTAATTACTAATTAGTAACAATTAAAAATAGTTTTCACAGTACTGTAAAAGAGTAGAGCGAAGTTTGCTCCATTTACAGGCAAACAGGTCGCAATCCGGTGCATAAGAAATAAATTGATTTAGTAGCGCTTGCGCATGGACAACCGGTGAGTCATGTCAATATAGTATATGGTAACGTGCTCGTTCATGAACCGCCGTGCGAGTCGCCTCCTCTCTCGGAGTCGGTGGTTGCGGCTGCGGCCGCGCAGGTACATATCAGGAACGAAGAGGCGACATGTTCTTGAGACCAAGTCGGACTCACCTCTCAAAGTCTGACAGGCAGTGGACAAAAGCTCGATATAACGTCTGGCCTTTAAGAAGTTGAATCCCGACATTCCTAGTAGGTCATGTTATAGTTGTGTAAAAAAGTACAGTCGGCAAAAAAATACTTACCTTGTAACTAAAATATTTTATTCAGCAGAAACTTATCGTATTTAGCACTTAGTTATAACGCCGTCTGCAGAGCTATCTTCATAAACTTTTCACTATTCTGTATCGCTATAAGTTATATGATATGATAACCTTTTAAATGCCGTATGTATCTATAAGACGTGTGTCATTGTGATATGCACGTACCTACTCGCGGGAATAGTTTGGTTTGTTCAAGACAGTCCCTGATAAAAATACATTGGATTCATCAGTAAATAAACATTTAAATTCGCTCTATTCATGTCGTATAGATAATACTAGCCCCTGTTTATGCGCAATTATCGAGCTTATTGTGCTTACTATGGCACAAAATTGTCCCATAATAATTATTTGTTTTTGTGTCTGTAACGTAATGTTTACCTACGAGTAAGTAAGTATAAAAGTTAATTTGTATTCAGCAAGGAGCATAAGTAAATAGCTATTGACAATTACATGGTAAAATGATCTTCCCAAGTCATTTACTTTTAGACAACAACATTGTATGGCACTTCGACAATGCGCTTCAAATTACCAGTGTAAGTCTGACCTAAGTCACGCACAATTGCTATGACTGTCGGGATCAAGTTATAATAATAGGAGTGAGTAGTGAGGTGAGGGACTGGTTGTAATCGCATACCAGCTGCTGCTGATTGCTTCATACATATAATATATTTATATACCACGTCATTGGCAAACAAGCGTACAAGCCCACAGTGTTCCCTTGAACCTCATTTTGAGACAGTCTTACTTTATTAGATGATCAAATAGAGAAAGATGTCACGAATGAAGGACAAAAACTCCCGCGTGGTTCACTATCATAGTTTTGAAACTAATGAAATCTAAACTTTAAGTCCCGGAATCTTAATCTTTTTTTTTAAAGAAACCAACTTATATAAATTTTGATTTTGCACTTTGATGAAAAGGCTTACCTACAGTAAGGCTAAATTATAAACCATTTGTGGCCAGGCTAGGACTTCTCAGTTTCAAGATAATCGCGAAAATGTCAAAATCGTATTTTTTTTGTGATTAATGTCTTTCGTATTAGCAATTTATTTTGGCTTAAAAACGTAGCCACAATAATGGACTACTACCACAAAAAAATCCGATTACATATATCACGGACTTCCGGAGATAAAAATTTTTTTGAAGTTTCGGTTTCCGGGATTTTGATAAAATTTCAGTGTTATTTACTCGTATTGGCGATATTATTAAGTACCTCGTATATAGCTTCTCAGTTTCAAGATGATCGCGAAAATGTCAAAATCATATTTCTTTTTTTGTGATTATTGTCTTTACTATTCGCAGTTTATTTTGGCTTTAAAACGTAGCCACAAATATAGTATATACTACATAAAAAATAATTGATTGCATAAAGATATCAATTTTCTTTTTAAATCATGGTTGCCGGGATTTTGATAAATTTCAGTGTTATATTTTAATTGTTTACTTTTCGTCTTCTACTATAATCTGTCATTTTCGTTTGTAAGAATATATGTTACAACTTTACTTCATCAGTTTCTGTACACGCTAAGGCTCCATAATGCCTCACCCCCGCTCCCTCCAAGTAAAACGACTACTGTTACTAATACGGAGTTTTAGCAAGCATAACGATGGTGGACTCCTTCCCGCATTACATAGATATTACCTATCATCGGAAGAGTCAGTAGATCGTGCAGTCCACACAACGAGGGTATCGCCTGATCTGTACTGACCTTCAGAGCCGTAATAGGGTATGGTGGCACAATACCTATATTTTAAGTAGCTATTCAAATATAAGAAACGACTAAGTACCTAGCTGAGGTGCTATAATTAAGGTGTTAAATACCAAATAATGTCATACAAGTGCAAATAACTTTGACCGAAGAACATGACATGAGACATAACAAGAAATACATGACATGACATAAGAAATACGTAGGTACTTCATGATTTCTATATGTATACCAAATAATGCCACATGCCAGCTATATACGAGGTACTTAATAATATCGTCAATAAATAACACTGAAATTTTATCAAAATCCCGGAGACCGGGATTAAAAAAAATTGTTATCTCCGGAAGTCCGTGATATATGCAATCGGATTTTTTTGTGGTAGTAGTCCATTATTGTGGCTACGTTTTTAAGCCAAAATAAATTGCGAATACTAAAGACATTAATCACAAAAAAATATACGATTTTGACGTTTTCGCGATTATCTTGAAACTGAGAAGCCCTAGCCTGGCCACAAATGGTTTATAATTTAGCCTTACAGTAAGCCTTTTCATCACAGTGCAAAATCAAGATTTATATAAGTTGGTTTCTTTAAAAAAAAAGATTAAGATTATCTTAAGATTCCGGGACTTAAAGTTTAGATTGCATTCGTTTCAAAACTATGATAGTGGGCCACGCGGGAGTTTTTGTCCTGTAGTCGTGACATCTTTCTCTATTCGATCATCCAATAAAGTAATACTGTCTTAAAATGAGGTTCAAGGGAACACTGTGCCACCTGCGTAAGCGATACATATAGCTTTTAGTCTCATTAATATTTGTACAAAATTTGAAATTCTTCACTTTCATAGTTTAGGAAAAAATAAATAGAACAGTTTTGGGGTTAATCGGGCGTTTCTCACCCCCGGGGGTAACAGAGGGATGAAAGTTTGTGCAGGGTATTACCTCCTTAAAAGGCATCGTTTGATTATAGTTTCGACCCAAAAACGCTGGGGGCAATTTTTCAGGCTATCCTGCTATACCCTATCTAGTGGAGCTGAGCTTCCGAAGAATTAATTAAGGTTGACTATTCTCAAGGTATGTATTGTTTGAGTAGTATGGTTATCGATGCCCAATGCCATTGTGAACAGGCGTAGGTACCGCCTACCCAATAACTTAGTGACGCAAGTAGATAGAAATACAGAATCAGCGTAATTTCTAAAGTAGGTCAAATTGTGACGCTTATTTTGCTCAATTTCACTATTGACGTCAGGCCGATGCAACCTTCGTGGAAGAAAACCATGTTTATATAAATGCTTAACTATAACTACACTGATAGGTAGGTACGTTATATTATATTACGGTTTCCAGTAGATAATCAGCTTCAATATAACTCTGTGGAAAGTTGGATATTAAGATAGCTATGTATGGCCAAATTGCACTAATATTTTGCACTCATTCATGGATTTCGATCTGTATAAGCTTCATTTTGAACTTGCTATGTGGACTCGTGCGTCTTTAGCATAATTTGATTCCGACATTCTTAAATAGGTACCAACGATCCGTGGTTGGTTATTGGTGTTCAGACAAATAGGTAAGTGCTGGTTTGTCTGTTAGACTGGCCACCAAGAACATTTTTCTTGAAGGAAGACGTCGACGAATCAGGTCACCATCTTGGAATTCAGTAGGTACTCGCGCCTGCCACGAACTATACAATGGTACTCCCATTAGAATACTATACAGGTTACCATATGTGCAAACTTATCCTAGGAAACGTCTGCTCCATACTAATAAGCCCAGGTCGCATATTTATCGCCCTTGCCGAACTATATGTATAACTCCATGGTCTGTAAGCGATGTCTTCGGTAGGTATATAGATAAGCATTTTTACGAGTTGAACAATTCTGTTTATTTTATATACTTATCGAGAAAATAATAGCGTTGAATTTTGGATTCTGACGTCAAGAGACCTATATTTATATATCCGAATTTGTGTTTAGTGTTTCCTACTACAGGCCGTAGGTTTGAAAAAATCTCATAATATTCACGTTCTTATGAGCGTTAATAGCTTTAGGTAAGTACTTGTTACCAATTTCTTAATTTCATTAAGGTAATATATAACTATTTCTGAATGGATAGATAACAAGTTCATTAGTGTTTAAGTTACAGACGTCAAATAGTTAATAGACACAATAACAAGTATTTTTAACTACGTTATCTTTTAAAAATTTTACATTGTCTTTTTATTACAAAGGTACCTTAGGTGTATAGATATTTATAAACTCTTTTACCCTCTACGTAGTCTACGTACCTATTAGCTAAGTATTTATGTTGCTAACTCAATTATCAGATAGCCAATTATAGTTATTTTACTATAACCTTTGTGTACCTACTTCTTAATGATCCATCATTCGGGTTCCGCTTTCCAGAACTAACTAGTCAAAGTTCCTTCACCACTAGGCTGGTATTCACAAAGTTTATCGAAAACTCAACTCAGACGATCCATATAAGCCTGAGCTCTGATTGCGCGTAGTTGCTGCTGTTCCAAGATACTCTAGGGGTAAGTGGTGAGGTCGAGCGAGACAGGTTCTGAAGAGCAGCTGGCTGTGTTATCGCTTTATTTGCACTCGATCGCGTCTGCCAGTCAACACATTTATCTACCTAGCGTGGCAATTAATACGTAATTCATCATAATGGACCCGAATGAGGTGACCCTTGTATTCTCTGAGCACTTACTTCTTTAGTGCGGCGATACCTATATATACCTAGTACTAGGTATATTTCAGTAATAAATATCCCAGTATGTACCACATGTATATGAGTTTGGCAGTGGCATATTTTTTTTTCAGCTAAGCTATAATTATATGGCTGCTTGACATTTGCTTTTATTCCATAAATGAATTTTTAAGTTTTTAATTTTCTAATTATTACTTTTATTATTAATTTGTCGTATTGTTGAATTGACGACCGCTTTAGCCTAGTTGGTAGTGACACTGCCTACGAAGCAAGAGGTCCTGGGTTCGAATCCCGGTAAGGGCATTAATTTGTGTGATGGGCACGAATATTTGTTCCTGAGTCATGGATGTTTTCTATGTATTTAAGTATTTATTTCTCTATATAAGTATCTTAATCATCGTCTAGTACCCATAGTACAAGCTTTGCTTAGTTTGGGACTAGGTCGATTTGTGTAAGATTGTCCGCAAATATTTATTTATTTATTGTATGTTGTATTTAATTAATTGTTATGTCTTGATAATTTGAATGTTTATGATTTAGTACCTAATACTTAAATTCAATAATATTTCTACGCCGATATCGGCAGGATATGTGAAACTGACATTTGTAAAACATACCAACAATTGTACCATATTCGGAGAAATAAACTTTTCTATTTTTAAGTATTTCTATTTCTATAGAATTATCTTAAAAATCTAGGTACGGTAGAGTCGAAAATATGGGCAAGGACAAACCGATCAAAAAATTTGAACACGACTTTATTGATAAGGGTTGCTCAGATATTTATGCCTCGACTCGACTGTACCTACCTAGGCAGGTAGGTACGTACCTACGCCAAATATCACGTCACTTGTGCATCTCTGTATGACAGGAAAGGAGGAATTACAGTAACCGACAAACCGCGTGTCCTCGCTCTGAATTCAAATCCTTTTATGCAGAGGATCTTAACAGGAAAATCATTTTACCCGAAACACAAGTACGCCGTTTAAATATCGCTCGTCGCCTTATCTCGGCACACATACACCCATACATACATAAGAAAAGCTGGTCACTGATAACTCCTGGGGTCAGGCGTGTTCGTGCCTTTGTGATCAGTGGCATCTCAAACGCGACTCTCAGCGCATTCGTGTGTGCTCCCTTATCTTCCAAGCATTTTACTCATCTTACTGTGATTTAATGGTGCATTTATTCAGCACGTTGAGGATCAACGGCGACTGCAGGAGCCTGGACGGGACAGGCTTTAAGATTGAAGCTCTCAACAACTCCGCTTTGCTGTCCAATATATTCTTCAATCTGTGTAAAGGTAATTTTCAAAGGAAATTGGAACATACCTGAACAGTCTGTGATGACTTAGAGAGTCACTGTTTAGTCTAATCTGCTCCTATTCGGAAAGTTAAGTTAACTACTCGTAGGCACCTACTTAGATTGCCAAAGGCAGTCGCACATAATATGGTATCTACTAATTGTTATCACTGTAGTGGTCACGTTTCTTAACAGTGCTAGTTACTTTACAAACATAATATTAACTTTATTTTATACTTATAAGTAGGAACACAATCAGTTATTTTTTTCGCAATCTATATTTTATGCAACGACGGTGGCATACAAGCATACGATCTGCCTGATCATAAGCAGAAACCGTAGCCTATGGTCACTTGCGATTGTAGAAGAATCACAAGCGCGTTGCCGACGCTTTATTGATTTGAGGATTCGTTGTGATGATCATTGGCGTATCTAGGCCTGTTTGCCAGGATGGGGCCGGCTCGCGCCAGCAGGTTTGTTTTTAATGACCGGCATGGCATTTTGAGGCCGTAACGAGCATCCTGGCGTGGGCACCAGACCTTTCTGGGATGGGCACGGACCCCCTCTCCTATGCCCCGCCCATGGTGTTGAAAGCTATAGAGACGAGCGCGGGTCCTTTACTCTCAACAGTCTCAACACAACACATCCTCGGGAGCTCTGGCGACCTTACTCACCACCAGGAACACAACACCACATAGGTACCTACAGAGCCAAGTACTTAGTGGCGGTTTTATAACTTATAAATATACACCTAAAATCCTTAGAACCTTATCAAATTAAATAGTTATTGGTCGAACTTATTTATTGTAAATGGAACTAAGACAGCAAAACGTATCGGCCCATATGTTCGAAACTCCAGTTACATGCGATAGAGGCAAAATTGAGCCGACACAGTTGGCCAGAAAGCCAAAAAAAAAAAGAGAAGAAGAAGAAGACATGCGATAGAGCGTGCCACAGAGCGGCAGCCGAGCCGTAGTAATAGGGTCCCGTTTGACTAAGTAGCCCTAAAGGCATCTCTGCCAACCGTTAATATCACCAAATAAATAACATTTAATGCCGATGATGTCTTTTCCTTTAATATGTAACTAAATATGTGGTCGCCTTCATCTTTTCTTAATCCAATCAAGCCGAGTACAAAAAGCACACAGTAGTTAAGTACCTACTTGTTTTGTGACAAAACTCCGGCAATTAAGTAATTGTGGGGGTGACCTTTCCGGGCAGGTGAAGTGTCTATACCACGAACTATTACTTCGACATAAAGTATAGCAAAAAATATAAGGTCACATAACCTTTAAACTCTCACTGTAGAGTTAAAGATAAAACAAGACTTAGGTATTACTTATCTCACTGTAGGTACTCATCTTCTAAATGCAGCCTTAACTTAAAGACTCAAGTTTGATATTGGAAGATTGCGCCACGGAGCTTGGTTTACAATGCAACCGCTATTTGGAGAACAGCTATGAATGTACAGTTGCGGTGTTAAAATGTTACTACTTTACAATAGTATAAACATGCATGATAGGTACTTTATCATCTATTGTCACCGACTACCATCATTTTCACCTTCAGGAACAGAAAGTTGAATTCCTAAAATGTTGAATTCCCAAAATGTTGAATTCCCAAAAAGTTGAATATTTTTAGTTTCGCAAAATGTTGAATTCTTATAATGTTGTATTCCCAAAATGCTGAAATCCCAGAAAGTTGAATATTTTTAGTTTCGCAAAATGTTGAATTCTTATAATGTTGAAATATCAAAAAGTAGAATTCCCACAACGTTGACTTTGTGATATCCTAGGAAAGTACACATTTTGGGATTTTATCTTCTCCCCTTCCTAAATCAATTCTTGGGTCAAACGAAGATGCTGTGACAAAGGGAATTCTATCATCATCATTTGCCGTATAATGCACTTTTTTGAGGTGTACAGATGCGACTAAGAAGAGAGGTTTCATAAACGATTATTGTTAAAAGGCCAGGTAAAAGGTTAAGTTACATTTTATTGTAAGCTGTTTGTAAAAGGTCATAAAATGATATTTTAAGTTTAGTGTCTTAAGTTTTGTTTCAATAAACCCTATAAGTAATACCTTTTTACTGTATTTTTATTGGAATTATTCCACTTACGTCAACTGCTACTTATTACGTCAGACTATTTTTTTACCTCTCCAAGTTCTCCAACTGCTACAATTGGTCTTCTCATTCCTCCGAAAACTTGCAAAGTAATCAGTTACATGGTGTGGGGAAAAAACTATTTTCACCCGGTGGCAATAACTAATTTTCCTCGCGTATAACATGGCTTCTGCAGCCTCCACTGTAAACTCACTTCTTGATTCTGCAACAGGCAGTGACCAAACAAGGCTGTTGGCATCATCTAGACCATGGGTCTCCAAACTTTTTCACCAGAAGGCCACATTGCATGCCAGCTAAAGTCCCGCGGGCCGTGGGTCGTGGTTGAGAAGCAAGTGAGGGGGGCTTTGCACATATGTTCACTCTGTGAGTAATAAGTATACCGTATGCGGCTTGTGTATATACCGCAATATATGTGTATACCGCAAGCCTTTCCTGCCTTCACTTCGCGGGCCGGATTGGGACGGCTTGGAAGCCAAATCTGGCCCAACTCAACATTTAAAAATTCACTGTGTGCAAATCCAACATTTTAATAATCAACATCCTGCAAATTCAACTTTTTGCAATCTCAACATTTAAAGAGTTCAACATTTTAATAATCAACATCCTGCAAGTTCAATTTATTGCAATCTCAACATTTAAAGAATTCAACTTTATGCAAATTCAACATTTTCATATTCAACTTGCTGGGAATTCCACATATTGGGAATTCAACATTTTAGGAATTCAACTTTCTGTTCCTGAAGGCATTTTCAAGTACAGGTACGGTCAGCCTCGCAAGGGGCTTGACACCTTTGTACTTTGTATACCGTGTCACATTAAACGTCATGTTAAACTGCCATATGAAGTTGTTAAACGAGTGAAAACGACAAGGTACTTAGGTGTTCAGCAACTTATGAGGCTGACTGTACGTAGGTACTTAAGCTATGAAGTAAGTACACGCGAGTGCAATGAAACTGGGTATATTTACTTAAGCGTTTAATCCTGACATTTAAAGTATTGAGTTTAGATTGAAACTGTATTAAATTAGCTGTCGCTGACATGCCGAGATTCACGCTCAATAAGCTCTAGGTATGTCTACTTATTTAGATAGAGGCACGCGACTTTCAATCTGGAGGTCGTAGATTCGAACCCAGGCTAATAGAACTGGGTTTTTCAAAAAAAAATTGCAACAACCGTTAAATTAGCAATAATGATAGCAACACTAAGGCTAGTGTAAAAATATCGTATCCCCTATCGTAAACCCGCGTGGCCCTGAGCTTGCAGACTGTATGTAGTTAGACTGTGGTAAACCGGTCTAATCCCAACGAGGTCCAGTTTTCCATCTGGATTGGAAGGTCAGATGGCAGTCACTTTCGTACAACTATAGTATCGACGCCAAATCTAGGGATAGGTCAAGTAGGTGCCAAAGCGGACTACGGGCTCCTTTATGATACAACCTGGGAAAATGCTAGATGGATGAAGATGCTGAAATATTATGTAAGTAGATCGTTCAATCCAAAAACACGACCACTCCTACCTATAAGTAGGTAAGTATAGATATACTTACCTACTTATAGGTAGGAGTGGTCGTGTTACGCTACGGACAAATCAAAATTATAGTAGGTACGGAACGAGAAGGAATGGGGCGCGTCCTCGAGGATTGAACAATCTACAAGCAAGCTATCTATACCTAATGCTAATTGTCACATATCAAAACCAACACCACACCCATGTTCTCAAAGTTCAAACACGCCTGACCAGCACACATTGTTTCCAGCCTGTCAAGTAAAAGCAATGGCGTCCATTCCTCCGTCCGCATTCTCCGCGGGGCGCATCCGCGAGACTCAGCGAGACATGAAGCTTTCCAACGTCAAGTCAACGAAGGATCCCAATGTCAAGATCTTTAACACCAACTGTGAGTCAATATATGCTTAGGCCGCTTATGGAACCGTGTAGGCTCGGACAAGAATGGCTCTATATAGTCTCCCGCCAGCCGTAAAATACGACTAAAGGGTCAACCTACGGGGTACCCAGTGTTCCTTGTGGTGGGGGCACTCGCCTCAAAATCCCGGGGAAGGAAGGCTTTCTCCAGTTCTCCACAAAAAAAGACGCTTTTATGGACTGACGCGTGTCGCAGTGCGGGCGTTGGAATAAGTAGCCCAAACACAAAAATATGGCGTTACTTAGGAGTGTTTACCTACCGCACGCGTCACCTTTTTATAAAAGAGGCCTGAGTGAGATGCACTAACGGTTTCTACCCGACAACACCACTCACCAGCTATGAGCTTGTTTTGCTCAATTACTCTTACTACTTAGTCGAGATGACGAAAAAATTGCAATAAAAACCAATTCAAATTAATGATGGGCACCATGATAAGCCTATTTTTTATCTACTCTTAATCAACAACAATATATCTATAAAACAAATATAACTCAAGGTTTATTTCCATTTCCCGAGCCGACTTTCGTGGCATTGCATCATACAACAACAAACGTTTACAAACTTTATTTATCTTATCGAGCACTCTGCTCTGCGTCACAGACCACATGCAGTACTTATACTAGCCCCCAACCAAACTGACTACCGGGGCCATAAAATGGGACAATGGAAGACAATGGGAAACTGATAACGCGAGCTCAAGGGTTTTATGGCCCCGGTTGTCAGTTTGGTTGGGGGCTAGTATAGAATTTACAGTTCCAAAAACTTTTGCACTTTATTGAGAACCCGTATATGAGTCGTAGCTATAACCCATTCGTAGCAAATTAAGCAATCATGCGACGGTGCCAAGGAATCACGGGGCAAATTAGCAGCTTTTCCACCGGTATGAATGAAGCGAGGAAAGCATTAAATTAAAATTGCATATAAACGGTTATAAAACAAAGTCACTTATAATTTATCCTCAATATTAAGCCTGGTCCTCGGTCGTTGCAGCATTCTCCATTCCAGTAGTAGGTACGACATTACATACCTAATATAATACAACACCTATGAAATCTCTTGCTACGCTTCGCAGTTCTTCTTCGCGTTCAGTAACTAAAAGTTGCCATGTTTTTAATAACAGCTCAGTTTGGATAAGCTTTATTTTAATGTACCTAATCGATGTTTATGTTCGAATTGCATCTTATGAAAAGTTGACGTAATTAGGAATTACATGTCTTTTGGCTACGTAGATAGTTGAGATGAACCACCCCATTATCTATACATTAGCTCTGCTGCGCTCTATAACGCATGTTTTCTATTCCCAGTCACGGAGCTATCTCCGCTGAAGTATAACAGCAAGCTGATGATGAGCATCTGGGGTTTCTACAACCGGTATTCGCCTCACAACGTGAAGAACTTCAACGATGACCGCGCCTTCAACGGGGAGTTGCAGCAGTGAGTTCCTTCAATATTCTCTCTGACGTCCTACATCACGTCTTTCTTCTGCTTCAGAACCCAGAGACCGCTCACAACATTTTCTACGGACGCGACGTCAAGCCCGTAAATTAGGCCCGTTTTGTTGGTTCGGTATTTAAATAAATACTACGGTGGTGGCAAACAAACATGACCCGCTTGATGCACCGTAGCCATGTACGTTTGCAACGTCAGGCAGGGTAGCCACAATGTAAGTAAGCCTTTCTTTAAGAAACCTATAGGTACTGCAATCCCTTGGGAAAACCTTAGTAGACGGCTAGACGGCTCATTCTACAGCCGCAGTGTAGGCACGCGGAAGAGCTTGTCGTGCGTGACTAGATAATTAAGAACAAGATTTTTTTCCCATACAACTGCATACAAATATGACTTTTCAAATTGAATGATAATTTAAAATATGTTTGGGCAATTTTATTTCTGAGTATATGGAGGTATCTGTGTATAAATAAGATTTAATTTAGTTTATAAAAAGCTTCTGTAAAAGTTGTGCTTAAAAAATACGGATGGTCAAATGGACAATTTTTACAAGTTCCTACCTACTGTAATTAGGAATAATGTATGAACTTATAAAAAGTGTTGATTTGATCACCTGTATTGTACAGAAGCTGTTTGTGCACTGTTACATCCGTATAATCAGAAACAAAATTAATCAAACACATTATAAATTATCATCAAATTAGTAAAGTCATATTTGCATGCAAAACTGTATGAAAAAAAATATCGTGTTCTTAATTATCTGGCCACGACTGTATATATATTGTTTGACCACCGGTTTAGCCTAGTGGTTAGTGACCCTGCCTATACCAAGCTGACGATCCTAAGGTTCAAATCCCGATAAGGGCTAATATTTTATCTCAAACATGCAATGAAATATTCTCTTTACGTTCCTTATAATAGTTATAATAGACTCGGAAGTATCCTTTTTCGGGCGCAGCATCTCGAGGCGGCCTGAAATGGGATTTCATACAACTTTGCAGGCCTAGGCCTGCAAAGTAACTTTTTAATTTTCATTCCACTATTTGTGGCACAGCATCACGGCATTCAGCCATGAAAATTAGTTTGATTTGAGGATTTTTATTTATTTATTTCATTGCATGTTCGAGAAAAGCACTATACCTACATGCCTCGGCGTGAAAACGGATTCCCGGCCTCTGGTGTAATGTACTAATGTGATAAGCATGGAATACTTGTTTCTGTGTATTGGATGTTTGTGAAAGATATCATCGTCTATAGTATCTATCTACCCATAACACAGTTCTTATTGAGCTTACTGTCGTGCTATGTGGCTAGTTTGATTTGAGTAAGATTGCCCTCTAATATTTATTTATAGGTTTGAATCGGCTTTCTACTCATTTCTTAGCTGCTGCTTCCACAAAGTAGTGAGACAAGAAAGTTTTATGGCAGTTTACAAAAACGCTCTTTCATTATCAAACGTTTGACGTCTTAAGCCCGTTGTAAACATATCGGTTTAATTTCCAAGGAGCCGTTTGTATAAGTACTAAGACTACTAAGTACTTTATCACATCGCACTAAATGTGAAAGGCGAATGGAGTGCCCTTTGTGATAATTATTACTAGATGATAATTATTCATTTTAAATTCAAACATCTAAGGTACAATAGTGCTCGACGCGGTTGGCGGCGGCGGCGCGGCGCACACGTCTAGTAGAGAATACTAGTGCTCGACGCAGTACTATCCATACTTTCAATTGCGATAAATAAGATAAATCTAGTAGCGATGAAAGTAACGGTAATCTTATCTTATTTATCGCAATTGAAAGTATGGATGACGAGTACTAGTACTGCGTCGAGCACTAGTACTTCTACCTTAGATGTTTGAATTAAAAATGAATAAGTATCATCTAGTAATAATTATCATTACACAGATACGTTCGGACCGGTCGCTTAAAACCGCGTTCGTGTAACACGATCAGGGTACCCGACACGATTACACGAAACCCGGACACGATCGCAAGCCCTAATAGAAACACTCTGTATGTAGCTTGACGTCATACGTCTGTCATCGGCACCAAAGTTTCGCTCCCTGCTCATCAATAATGGCGGCCAATTATGATCATTATTAGATACAATAATGTATTGCTTGGGTTCCGTCCATGCACCATATCTCATCAATAAGATAATATATGAGACAATTTTTTTGCGTTTTAAAAAATCATATCAGTACCAGCAGCACGATCGCGTTTAGGTGTGTCCGACAAAAAGCATTTGTCCCTCTCACTCTCGACCTTTTATTTGCTATATGTATAGCAAATATATGTATAGAGCGGGATAAAAGCATTTGTCCATCATAAACGCGAGCTGGTCTAGTCAGAGTAAAGTACGACGAAAGGGCGGTGGTGTACCTCATTAACTCTCTATGGCCAGGTTTAGTAACTATAACTTCTCTAATAAAATCCGGTTCGAAAGACCACGTCTGACTTTAAATTGTTTGTCATTTTTGTTACACACTCCATATGTATCTATAGAGGCAAAATAATCTTGTTTTTTTCGCACTCGCAGACTGCCAAGATACAGGCTTAAGCCTAGTTTGGAGTCTGATGGATATACCCCATAATATCATGTAACAAGTGTTTTTGTGAAATAAATCATTTATTTATTTATTTATTTAAATAATACAATTCTCAGTAGTGACAGGACAATTAAGTACCTAGAAATAGTATGAAAACTTGTGCCTTCGTCTGCAATTTGCAATGCACCCAGGGCGTATTACCCTAGGGCCAAGGGGGCCATGGCCCGGGGCGGCAGGCTCCGAGGGGCGGCCCGAGCCGCTCCGAGGGGCGGCGCGAGCCGCCAAAACTTACTGGCCCCGGGGCGGCAAAACTTACTGGCCCGGGGCGCCAAATCTTTAAATACGCCTCTGAATGCACCCTTATTAACATAATAGTAATGATACACATTGTTTATGCTTCAGATCCGCTGCCAACTCCCCGAACAAGACCGAGCCGCTCATGACGGTGCCATCCAAGCTGGACAAGCTGTGGGCGGCCATCAACGTATCCCAATCTCACTAGACATAAGCTAACTAACCAGAGGCGGATTATCCCTATAGGTAAACTATAGGTAGGGTCGTGCCTAGGGGCGCGGGACTCCAATTCAATGGGGCGCGCCAAGGCTCGCCAAGCGCAGCGCGCTAGCGATTTTTTTTTCGTTATACTCGTAATTTATGTAACTATGGCTGCTAAAGGGGCGCCGATGAGATGCTTGCCTAGGGCGCTCTCGACATTTAATCCGCCTCTGACTAACACTACAACCGTGTACAGCGAGACACGTGCACGTGGTCACAAATACCGATGTGCCGGCGGAAAGTTTCAAAAGTTGCGAAACTTTCCCAGTCGAATAACCTTGGTCATTTATCAAAATTTCCTGGGATTTCCTGAAACCGAAGTTTCTTAAATGCTTGTGAAAGTTTCCTGTGAAACTGTCCTCAACTTTCACATCTGTATTGACAAATGGCAAGAATTATCAGGGTCATTTAACTATTGCTATAAGTACAAGTTACTAGCACAGTTATTGATAGTTATATTCCAAGTTATAAACAGTAAATATATTATAAATAATTGTGACGTGGGCGTTATGTCACTTGTTTACAATATCTACTCAAAAGATACAGAATGACCATGATTTATCATTTACGTTGGTGATTTTTGAAATATGAGTAACTTTTCTTGTTATATACCTAATACTATTGTTATAAATTGTAATTGTCTGTTGGAAAAGATGACTTCTGATCGCCGACTTAATTAAAACAAGAAGATAATGTATGATTCAACTGGTTCCAATACAAAAAAAGCACTGGTACTTAGTACTCTCTTTGAAATTAAATGATTAATGAAGATCTCCTCCACCTCTACAACAGCCTATGCATATTTGATATTTTAGAACACTCACTAAAAATACGATGAACGTGTCTTGTATTTGTAAGTATACGAATAATACTCAGTAGTTTCAAATTATAGAAGTGACATTTTACATATTTCTTTATTTAATAAAGTTTCATTTATAAAGACGAGTTTTTATTTAAACTTTCGATAATTCCTTGTATTAACAGATAAATTATGTGATAGACTGATAGTCTTACAGTAGAATATCAAATGGGTTGACTGGGAAACTCAAAGAATAGCATAAATATTAATGTGATTTTGGCCACAGCATCATCTCCGTTGCTAATACTACATACATACTACTAATGTATATAGATACAAGGTGTGTTTTTATCTCTAATACCCAATTAAATGGACAGGTTACATACTGCGAAGCCCCCAAGAGAAGTGGAACAAAACAGTAACAGATTGAAAAATAACCTAACCCAAGAGATGGAAGCAGAAGAAAAGAAAGACAGACCAAAGCATGGGAAGATAAGCTGAAGTTAACTGCTGGTCCCAACTGGAGACGAGTTGATACAGACAGAGATCAGTGGAAGATGTCAGAGGCAAACTGAGCTTAGAGAAATTCTATGATAACTTCATTAACTGATGAATTCAATATTTTATTTATTATCATAAAAGGGGGTATAATTTTCAAGGCAAGGGGGCGGAAGGCGCGGCGTGGGTAGGCCCCCCACAAGGTGGACTGATGACCTGGTAAAGGTCGCGGGAGTCCGCTGGATGCGGGTGGCGCAGGACTGGCCATTGTGGCACTCTTTGGGGGAGGCCTATGTACAGCAGTACTTTTATGTCTTTCGGCTGATATGATGATGATGGGTATAATTTTACAATCAACGTCTGTTTACACAGTTAGACTGTGGGATCTGAGTCTCTTCACTAACTAGATTCACATAATATGATTATTACTATACTTATATGCTATCTACTACTATGCTATCTATGTAATAAGTAAATAATTTTCTTTTAAATGTGGCTCTATTGGCCTCCAGTTTGTAGGCCAATAGAGCCACATAAAATAATTTGAATACTATACTCAACTCAACCATTTTATCTAAGGAGCCCCAGGCCATATCTGAGCCACGGGTTCATTATACTAGGATCGCATGGTGGATAGCGGGACACTCGCGAAAGCTCGGCGGGCCGCAGGTTGAGTACAGCTGGTAAAAACAAACTCAAAAAAAAACCGGTCAAGTGAGTTTGACTCGCGCACCGAGGGTTCCGTACAAACGTTCATACACCATACCCGTCACATCACGACCATTCATTCATTCTTGAACAATCTTAACAGCTCATAGTAGAAGTTACTGTTGTACAGCGCCATCTGCATTACCATAAATAACTTGCAACCTAGTATGTTTGTTTATCAGCGATATTTTTTTATTACGCGTACCGATTTCGGTTATTATTATTTTATTTGAAAGGAGGGACTTTAAAGATAATCTCATAGGAATTTGAAAACATAAAATTACATACAAAGGTAAGTAAATTACAAATTTAATTAGGAAATTATTTTTGATAAATAAAAAAAAATACGCTAGATAGAGCTATCGTTTTATTTTTCCTGTATTATTTATGTTACTCTTAAGCATATGTAATTATTTCAGAATTTTTGCTTTGTAAACTTCGGAGGTAAGGGGGGGGGGGGGGGGAATGGATTTTTTTTCTACATTTTCCTTAATTAATCAAAATTTAACCACCATAGAAACAGGTTTTAGAAAGTGCAACTCAAGCCCTTTCATATGATACTCCACTTGATATATTTACTAAACTTAGATTTTTTTAACCCCCCTCATAGTCGTCATTTACACAGAAAATAAAAATGTATATTATTTTTTTTCATTTTCTTAACCCTCTTAACAGTTATTTCAAATTGATAGCTTAAGTAGTTCCTGAGATATTTAACGTTGTGACAGACGGACGGACAGACGGACAGAGTCGCACCATAAGGGTTCCTTTTTTATCTTTTTTGGTATGGAACCCTAAAAACTGCTTATTGATTGATTTAATATAGATTAAAGTAAAATAAAGTTGACTCCTGCAAATATTGCTGTAAATTCTTTATTGTTATATCACAGAAAATACTAATAAATGTAACTACATATCTACATTGCCCCTATTATAACTGCCTATTTCAAATAATAAAAATACATATTCACAAATTCAAATTTGTCTCTACTTTATTTTTGCAGACTAGTCCAGGCAATGAACTGACAACTTGTATGGAAAAAATGACAAAGGCTATAGCCGTGTTTCTATACAAAATTTCCCTTTCTGTCAAATGTTCTAGTAATTTCATTTTTAGATACTCCTTGTAAGCAAAGGTCTGTTCCCCAAAGAAGAGCCATGTACACTTGTCAGTTTTTGTAATATGGCGGTTTGTTTTTTTTCACTTTTTAATTTATTTCTTGAATTATTCGGTCTTTGCGATTCATTTGATTTTTTGGTTAACTAAACTACATAATAAAACCCATCACTACAAAAAACATTGCCTGAAACTTTAGTACAAATATATGTCAAAATAATGGAAACTATAATTTGTTTTTTTTTTTATGGTGTTCTCGTGTAGCGGCACCTACAGTTTTTATTTCATAAATTGCCCATCTATAGACCTACTACATATATTAAATTCAAATTATTAGCTTTGGTACTTCATGCCAAAAACTAACTACAAATAAAATTATTCCTTCCTTGTTTCAATGTTTTTACAGGATTGCTTTAATTACTTGTATGAATGAAATCGTACTACATCCTATTTTTGTATTATGTCATTTTTGGAAGTTTGTTTCGTTTTTGACATTTATTTAAACATTATCTAAAAAATATATTTTTTTTGTAGTTAGTTTTTGGCATGAAGTACCAAAGCTAATAATTTGAATTTAATATATGTAGTAGGTCTATAGATGGGCAATTTATGAAATAAAAACTGTAGGTGCCGCTACACCAGAAAACCAAAAAAAAAAAACAAATTATAGTTTCCATTATTTTGACATATATTTGTACTAAAGTTTCAGGCAATATGTTTTGTAGTGATGGGTTTTATTATGTAGTATAGTTTACCAAAAAATCAAATAAATCGCAAAGACCGAATTCAAGATATAAATTAAAAAGTGAAAAAAAACAAACCGCCATATTACGAAAACTGACAAGTGTACATGGCTCTTCTTTGGGGAACAGACCTTTGCTTACAAGGAGTATCTAAAAATGAAATTACTAGAACATTTGACAGAAAGGAAAATTTTGTATAGAAACACGGCTATAGCCTTTGGAAATAATTTATAATAGCAGATTTTTTCTTTTTAATGGATACATTATCAATTAAATAGTTACCTAGCGACAAAATCCAACAAAATTTCAGACATCAAAAAATTTATAACTAAACTAGCTTCTGAAAAGTCAGAAAAAATAAGAAAAAATGGTTTTATCATCATTTTGGTTCATTTACATTTGCTTTATAATATTCAAGATAAATAATAAAAAAAAAAAGAATTCATGTAAATCTATATAAATACTTCCGGATGGAAAGTTTGTTGGATTCTTGAATAAAGGATCTTAGAATAATGTTTTAAAACGATGTAAAGAAAAAAAACGCTATTATAAATTAATGTTTTTCAAAACCGTATTTTGCCTGGAGTAGAGAGCATTTGTGCAATGAAGCTGTCAATCTAATTCAAAATCAACTTTATTATGAATAGAATGTTATTATGTACACATGTTTATCATGCTGATTGTAGATTAAAGTTTTTTCAAATATAAGAATTTTTTCTAGCTAGGTATAGTATGCTCCAGTTAAGTTGCCGATAGCTACACCATGATGACCAGTACCAGAACTAGCTGCTTTTTTGTCATCTCGAATGGAACAAACTATACTAATTTAATTATAGTAACCTAGTCAATTTTGATTGAAAAACTTGCCCCGCAGGAGCAGCCCAAATCAGCATTAGGATTCTGAACAACCCTAAATGCCGCTCTTATTAGTTCAGTGTGATAGTCTATTGTGGAGCCCTTGATGTATTCAAGTGTAGTGTCGTCTATTACTACCTTGACACCATCTTTTTCAAATACTCTGAAACAATTGAAATTTATATGCATTACAATGTGGTATCATAAGGAGTAATACCTATAGGTAGGTACTAAAGGGTCATTGGAATAATTCTCTCGAGATCTATAGTGAAGTTGTAATGACCTTCGATCTGCATCCCTAAGTTTTCTGATGTTTTTTGTAGCTTATCATATTAACAACAACAGTTTTAAGCAATATAGTATCCCATATTTACTTCAAACATCACTGTCTTTGAGATATTTGGCATCAAAGTTGAACAATTTTAGACCAAAAAACAGGTTTTCTGGCCATAACTTCTGTGTTATTTAGTTTAAAATTAAAACCCTACACACGTTTATAGAGACATCAGAGACGAACCCAAATATGTAGATTTCGTATATGTTAGATCTTTCACAGCAATCTTATAACAAAAAAGGTGTATTTTTAGACAATGTTTAATAAAATCATAAAAAAATAACTATCCATTTCTTTCAAAATATGGTACGCCAAAATGGAGATTAATTGCCTGTATCTGTAGTGCAAAAGTACTTGTATCGATTCAAAACTAGTCAAAAATTGATGATATCCTCCGGTAGCCCCTTAAAATTTCCCGAGTGTTTTTACTCTTTAGACTTTTATAACTAAGATTTAAAAATATATTTTCACGGTTAGTTATTTAGTAGGAAAGGCCTCATGAGGAAAACTGGAAGTAACTAGCTGAAGAGTCACCATCAATTTGCTATATGTTATTGTGTTTGTTTGCAAAAGGCAATGTGTAATGTGTAATAAAAAAATACTTTAATAATCTGTAATAAAAAATAAAAAAGTGAGAGTAATAATAACAATTTGTATTTATTAACAAAGTGGAATAAACAAATAAATGGGAATGCTGCCTGTGTGATGGGCACCCTGCCTAAAGGGCAAAGTTTTGATATGTTTCTGTAATTATAATTTTTTTTTAAGTTGTTTGCTAATTGTACTTTAACTTGAGTATGTATTGAACTTTAATGTATCTTAAATGTTAATCAATAATACCTTCTAGGGCCCTTTCGGATGCACTTCGACCCAGTGGGATCTTTAATCAATAATACCTACTTATAACAATAGATGTTATACTAACAAAAAAAAAATGTATATCAAACAAATCTTAAATATTAAACTTACAAATCTCAATGCATGCAACTATTAAACACTCAATGCATGATAATTACTAAAAATGTTATTGTAAATGTAAATTATAAATGAAATTACTATTATTTATTATTGTATAAAACTGCCATTATATTGTTCAAGGATAGGCTTATGCATGTATATAATTTTCCTGAATAAAAGGCAATTTTTTATTTTATTTATTTATTGTGTGTTTAACTGGCAAATAATAAAGCATTTCACTTATATTCACTTCAGAAAAATATTAAATTGAATTGTAAGATCAATATTAAAGGGGTGGTTCGATCATATTGCGCCTTATTGAGCTTACTATGGGACTAGGTTGATTTGTGCAAGCAGGGATTGTAACCGGTTTTTTTCAAAAACTTCGAAATAACCACATATTTCGAACTATTTTATACTTCATATGTAGGACTCAGTTGTGTTTTGAGGTAACGAGTGTGTATTATTAGATTGCCCAATTAGAAAATTAAATAATTAACAAATAACGAAAAAAACCGGTTACAGTTCCCATACAAAAAATATCTGGTTGTAATAACCCTGTGTGCAAGATTGTCCCCTTTACAACATTTTATTTTTTAATATGACAATAATGAAACATACTGTAGGTAATTAATATTAGTAAGATCACTTTTAACTCCGCAATGATACAAGGACGCACATGAGCGGTTTACTCCAAGTGAGGGTTGGCGATTACAGGTCGAAAATGATGATAGTGAAAAATGGTCAAATTACACCTTTTATCAACAACCTACAACATCGTAATACTCATAATTATGAACAAACCTGTCATCATCCTGAAGTTTAGTATCTATATCAAATTTGTACTGGAATCCGGAGCAGCCTCCGCTCTCCACGCACACCCTCAAGAAGCTCCTTTCATTCTCGCAGAGCTGCTTTAATTTCTGAACGCAACTTGGGCTGATTACGATACCATCTTGTGGCGAAGGGGATGTCTGGATATTGCGTAAAGAGTACACATTTTTACGTTGAGTGCGAATAACACCAAGCAATGGTCTGGCTCTTTGAAGCATTTTTGTTGCAATTTTTTTTGATTATTTTGTATTAAATATTGAAAATAAACAACATAAAGAATTTAAGGGACTGGGCTCTATAATACACAAAAATATTTTTAAACGTCAAAAGTCAGATTGACAGTGACAGTACCAGATTCTTCATCCGATCTGTTTAGGACATGTAAAAACACGCTATGATGTGACATAGTTCCATTGGTTTTTTTTTCGATTTCAGTTGTACAATATCGGCGAAAAACTTTTATTGTTACTTACAATGGTTTAAAAGTAGTTAAATACCTTATAAACTCGCCGTATAACGTCGCTTTCAAAATTCAAATGTGTCATAGAGAAGGGTAGGTATTACATATTGAATTATCTGAATATGCCGCTATATCTATTTGACACTAACGTCTTCACAATTCACATACACGTAAATGTACAATGGTTTAGTAGGTTGTGTCTCAAGGGAGCAGAATGGTACATTTATGGCGAGGGCGGTATATTGAATCCTGAACGAACGAAGCGAAAAATTCTACAATAGAATCCTGAGCTTGAATCGACGACTTCTAAAGTTGAATCTTGAGCGTAACGAGAGATTCAAGTGTTTACGCCCTAGATGAAAATAATTTCACTACCGAGTGGCACATACTGCTTTTCAGACCTTGAAAGTTGGAATTCCTTCCGAAGAAAAGTACAATTTTGATCCCTTATTTGAGGGCAACAATGATTCTTTCCTGAAAAGCAGGTGTGAAAACATTATTTTATCCTACATAATTTTACCCAAGCTTTTTAACGTTTAACATTAATTAGTAAACATTCTAAATGGTTTACTTATTCTATGCCCAAGGGATGAATGACATGAAACTCACACGAGGGTAGGTTTTTTTAACTTCCCGCTTTTATTTCGATTTAAGGGGAAAGTTAACAAAGGGGTTTAAATGGTGCCTTCCGCGACCTTTTCAAAGATAGTGATTGTTCAGATTTCATTGTGTCATAAATATAATTCTAATTCTTCAGGTATGTAAACCAAAGATCAACACTGTCATCAGCTAAGGCGTTTTCACCTATTTTACTGTACCTACCTACTCGCTTGTAGTAAAGACAGTAGGTACCTAAAGTAGAGCTTTTCTATTAGCACTTTTAATACAATAAGAACACATCAGCACGGCTATCACAAGACGGCCGCGACATACTCTCGAGCTCTCTCGCACTATCCGTCTCTTTCTAAGTGGTCTAATAAGAGAGAGACGGATAGTGCGAGAGAGTTCGAGAGTATGTCGCGGCCGTCTTGTGATAGCCCTGCAGCACGGCTATCACATTACGGCTATCACAAGATGGCGCGCGAGAGATCTCGATTTTTCTCGCACGAGGAGACGGATAGTCTCTCTCTAATAAGTTTTCTAATAAGAGAGAGACGGATAGTGCGAGAAAAATCGAGAGAGCTCGCGCGCCGTCTTGTGATAGCCGTGCAGTGCAGAGCAGGCCCCGTAGCATGGATGGGTGCATCACGCGATAAGTGACAAGATAGAGCATCCGTCCCTGGCTGACACCGTTAGGTAGGTATACTTGCTTCTTTAGTAAATATATGTTTTCAAGTTCTAGATGATCCTATCCTGTGCACTGACAAAGATATTAGTGACGGTTTTAGTTGAAATTCAGTGAGACAATTCAATTATACTAAGCTTCCATGCACATTGCACGTAGAACTGATGGCCGTTGGGACGGAAAGTTTCTCGAGTGGCGACCACGTACCGGAAGGCGCGGCGTGGGTGAAGGCAAGGTGGACTGATGACCTGGTAAAGGTCACGGGAGTCCACTGGATGCGGCGCAGGACCGGTCACTTTGGAACTCTTTGGGGGAGGCCTATGTCCAGCCCCCCTATTTTGTAACTTGTTTTAAGCTCACCTCAACGCTCTCCCACAAATATATTTTGACGCCGCGATGCATAGTAATGAAGCGAAGGTAGAGGTCTAGTTTCGTAACGGGTGACCGGCGGGGTGAGCCGCATTAACGCGTAGCGAATAACAGCCCAGCAGTGGAGTGGGTGATGACGAAGCTCTCATGTAGCATTAAAAATCTGAGTCCCAAAAGTAATGGTGGCGACTGGCGATAAATTTATCGCAACAGTCTGTGGCGTCACTCCTGTCAAATATGACGAGTTCTGCATCGCACTATCGAAGTTTCTTAAATCAGTTGCATAAATATAACATCCGAACAACTCTCATTGGACTTCGGTCCCTGAGAGATCTCTCTATTGTCGTATCTTCTACTGAGAAGAGTCGGGCGCCAGTCAGGATATTCAGAGTTGCGCTTATGTCCATTGTCGGGGGTCACCAATGTAAAAGATACGACAATAGAGAGATCTCTCAGGGACCGAAGTCCATCCAATGAGAGTTGTTTGGATGTTATATTTATGCAACTGATTTAAGAAACTTCGATAGTGCGATGCAGAACTCGTCAGATTTGACAGGAGTGACGCCACAAGTCAAAATCGAAAGATTAGGTACCTATTATCAAGTTAATGATTTAACTGGCGAAACGCTATTATAATCCTTGTCAAAAACAATGTTACTGTGCCTATCATTTTAAAGTTTGCAACAGTATTAAAATATACGACTTTAACGAGCCCTAACAAAACGGTTTTTTATTTATTTATTGTATTTTATTATTTATTTAGAAGTTCAACAGCATTCACAAAACATTTTAACCAACAGTTTTTTATACTAGGTACTTACTTTAGTACTTATATGCATAGCCAATGACAGAACTCCCTTGAAAATTATACAGTACTTAGTTATTACGTTATTAGGTCTGACTGTGGACATAAACTTGATTATTCTGTTTGTATAGTTATTAATATTATTCAATCTGTGTCTAAAAACGGACACTTACATTACGTATATCATTTGTTACCTACAATTATTTACATACGAACATCGCAAGGTAGGTTAGCTTGTTACAAAATATTCTGGTGGCAAACGATCAATCAATCAGAATTTTATTGTTAAAACACATTTTTTACATGTCAGGCAGGATATAAAGTAGGGTAGGTACATACGTTTTATTACATGTCAACGAGCTGAATGTTTTTTAGATACTTACTATCATTACCCACTATACTGGTAAACATTCTTTGAGTAGCAACACTGGCATAGCTGTCCAACAGGTTAGAGCGAGTAGAAGCAACGTTACGTAGACAGAGAAAGGTGATAAGCGGGGTAAGCTGGCCAGCGATCCTTTGTATTGATACTTGTGTTATAGAAAATATTCAATATTTTTGTATAAAGGTGCTTAGTATTGCATTATAACTTATTACAACTCATATATAGGGCTGAAACACTTAAAATTACACCAATTTTCTGTCACAAAAATTCTCGATTTTGTGTTTGATGCGTGATATTTTATTGAACGTATATGAATATAAACTAATATTCCAATATTCTACCGACTGGATAGAAATCGCTGGATATTACTACATATTTCCCTCGGATTCATTTATTTATGTGTAGTTCCTTAAAAAGAATTTAGCGAATTTCGTTGTTTGGCAGTTGGCCACCCCACTCTACTTTGCGCGGCAGCGGTCAGAAGGCGGAGCTTATCGGCAAACTCGCGTCGAGGCTCAGCTCACTGTCAATTCGAGAGCTGCGACGACGAGTACGCTCGCGTCTATTACGTGGTGTGTTTACGTGAAGTGGATTCTGTGGTGAGATTATCGAATGCCGTAAAGTGAAAGATAGTGTTGTTTGGTCAAGTGCAACTTATGTGTTCGAAAGATTTTACATGGTGTGGTTAAAGTGAATCAAAATGTGTGAAGCACCGTGGTGTGCAAAATTGATTTTTGCCACGTAGTGACGCGAACGGGTGAATGATTCCTAATGTGGAGTTCGAAGCAAGATGGTTAGAGAGACTCGGCACCTGTGGGTTGGAAATTTACCCGATAACATTCGCGAGGATCGAATAAGGGAGCACTTCAAACGGTAATTCATGTTTATTTCATTCATTTTATTTCCTAATTTGTTTACAATTAACATTTTGCCAGACCTGATTACTAGTCTAGGCCCGTATTTCAGTATGCAAAGGGGTTATGCTTAATGCATTGGTAGTGTTATTTGTTTACATTTTAGCATCTGCCTGAAGGTTTACACATATACACGCACTTCGTTCACGAATCCGAACAAGAATGTCAGCAGTGTTCATTGGTTATATTTTGTAATTAAATGAATTCATCCTCCCCTTCATTCCACTGGGCTCCTGTTGTATACAAAGGGGCAGTGTTGATAGGTATAAATACAATTATAGGGGGAAATACCCATGCCTGCGTCATGCAGCTGATCGTGTATTATCCTTATTCCCTGTTATAATTTAGGGGAAATCTGATCTCGTATGATAGTTGGTGTCATGGACAAGTATTCTAGCAGCTTGGATGAATAACATGCTCAGTAATCTCAGAATTAGCTGCCCTTTTCACAGTAGAGTCATGTACAGATAATTTTGAACTCTTCGTTTGTGGATCATGACTTAACTTATGTTATATGAAATAATTTTAAGGTAGAAAGTTCCCAACTCGTGCTGGGTCAGCATGGGGACTAATTTTCTCTCGTCCATGAGGGTCGTCCTTTGCCTGTGTCGAACCAAATTCCATTGGGTGTTCTCGTTCAACGTTTTATCTGTTACATTGTGCTTCCTGGCCAGGGGTACCTACAATTTTTATTATAGGTACTCCCCTGTACGGACTAGCCTGATGCCACATGTTTATCGCCTTCGTATTCGACACGTGTCACAATCACGAATACCTTCAAAGTCGTTGATGTGATGCCCTATGATATGAAGTCGTTTATGTGCCCTTCGCACAAACCCTCAGTGGATTTAACCGTATAATAAAATTATTAGTACTATTTTATTAACATGACTCATGTCATGAGACTGTTCAACCTCAGTGGATAAATTAGCGTTGCACCATGTGCGGACGTCCTGACTCTTTTCTGGGTGTAATACGTATGAATAATATAACGTTTTCTGGGTGTAATACGTATTTAAACTAAAATTTAAGTTATTTATAAGTAACTAATGTACAGCGAACTTTAAAAATGGAATAAGGTGCAAAATTGTAAACATATATTTGACGTCGACTTTACAGTTACCAAGAAACGTGTATTAAATTAAACAAAATGAACACAGTTGCAAAGTTTGGGGCGCATAAATAATGTGTTGATATTTGATTCCGTATTCATATGAATTATTTTTTCTTTGAAGTTCCAATACATTTATTTTTGGTATTACGTATTAAGTAATCATAGGGTCACCTTTTTTATTTAGAGTACCGGTTTGCAACTACTGAGTTCTTTAGTAAGACTACTATTCTATTATTCCAAAAAAGTTGTATACTGGTGACTATTAGTCCTTCAGGTGGTCGCTAACTGAATGTCGTCTCGTAACCGGCATGATGACCCTACACCGTTTTTTAAACAAAAAAATAATAAATGTAAAGGTATGAGTTTTCGGCTTCCATATTTCGTATTCCATATAGAAGCACACTTAAAACAGCTGAACTACGAAAGCACTGAGCTGTTAATAGAATAAGTAAATGGCGAACACAGACCGACACACACACATACACAAACACACACACACACCCAGAAGCACACATGAATATTCACAACGAACATGCATAACGTCTAGGTACTCAGAATTAGTCATACTTAGCCATAGATATACTAAATATAAGATAAAATAAGATAAGATATCAGTTATAGTCAAAACTGCGTACATAACATGTCATAAAGTAAGTCTCAACAGTCTGCCCATTTCGGAAGTACAATAGTAATAATACTTACACTTAAAAGATAGAATTTGCATCACAAGAAATAGTCATTAAAATCATAAAACATTTGCTAATTAACCAGTCCTTCAGTTTTGTCTTGAATTTAAAGCCTACATAACAACCTAATATTTTCCGGCATCTTATTGTATAACTTATTGTATATAAGTTACATAAATAACAATAAATCCATCCACTGACTCTTCTGGTCACTTTGCATATACTATGTGTTTACAACCTCGTTCGACTAGCGCGGCATTGCCGTTATGATTTTGTCAACTCACCCGCATTCCTTACTTATTGTTAGTGTCCTTAAATTTGTCAAATAAATCTCATGTTTAGTATGTAGTTATTTAAGTTAAACAACATTTAAACAGCGATGATGGCGAATCCTGTTCCACCGTGATACAGTATAATTACTAGTACGGGGAACAGAGGAAGGTTACTCGTAGTATTACAAAAAATGTATTTACATACGTAATTGATTACCTACACCATCAGATATATCCCGGTCAGGGCATTTATTTGTGTATTTATCACGAATATTTGTTCCTGAGTTATGGATGTTATATATGTATATAAGTATCTATATGTATGTATCTATTATATATATCATCGCCTAGTACCCACAACACAAGCCTTATTGAGCTTACCGTGGGCCTAGGTTGATTTGTGTAAGATTGTCCCGTAATATTTATTTATTTATTTTATTTATCAGCAGTCAATACTTGCGTATGCTTACCTTATAAAAGTTTTTACAGTGTAAGTAGTAGGTAGTAAGTCTTGTTCTTTACCAATAAAGTTATTTTTATTTATACACTTCTACCTGTTTTCGTCCACACATTTCTGGTTTTCGACCCCATATTTCTGGATTTCGTCCACCTTATTAAGGTGATTCAAAGTTTGAATTTCAAACATCATGTACATCAATTTCTAAGTGATGTTACGTACGTATCAAACAATTTTTATGTACCTAGTTCGCTTTTTTTAGTAAAAAATAATATGAACGATCAACTAACTGTTACAGAGTCTTCTTATAGGAACCGTAACAACGTTACGCATGGTATTGCACCCACTAAATAAATAAAAAAAGGATAATATCTTCGGTCTATCTTCAGACCAGTTTTAGTAGGAGTGAGTAGTGACCCTGCTTGCGGAGGCGACGCGTCACCAAGGGCCGTCGCGACGGCCCTTGGTTCAAATCCCAGTCGGAGTTTAATATTTATATGATTACCCTGAATATTCGTTTTCCAGTCATGGATGTGTTCTATGTATTTATCTATGTAAGTACGTTCATCGTCGTATACACATTATAACTCGTGCGAATTAACTTGAGAGTCTTGAGACCTCGCTCGTATGACGTTAGTACGCGTTCGAGTTTCGAGTCTCAAGTCAACTCGCACGGGATATACATACAAGCTTTGCTTTGCTGGACTAGGTTATTTTTGTGTAACATTGCTAATGGTAAACATTCAATAACAGGACAACTTGTTCTTCAATAGGTAATTAGAAGTATTATACTCTGGCCAAAAGTATATCAGCTTAAAACGAAATACCAAGTGTCTTGAAAGTAAAGTGATTCAGAATTGTTCGTCGATTGTCGAAGATAAATTAACTTTGTTTAACCTAAAAAATATTGCAAGAATTTATCGAAAAAAAATGGGCGGTGGATATCGTCGTTTGGTCGGTACGGTACCCTTAAAACACAAACCTTGTTAAGCTACTATGAGGCTAGTCTGATTTGTGTAAGAGCGTCCTAATGGTCGAGTAATCATTCCTCGTTTCTTACCGCTCGGCCACGACTTTGGTCTTAAGCGACCTGCGACCAGGGTTTTATCTGTTCATTGCGCGGTCGAGACGCGCAACGCACTGTGGTTAGTTGGGATCACGCGCAATGAACAGATAAAACGCTGGTCGCAGGTCGCTTAAGACCAAAGTCGTGGCCAAGGCGTTAAGTTTATTTATTTATGAACGATTTCAATAAAGTCGCATACCAGTAATCCCAGTATGTTGCTGAATCGTTATCGTTACAAAGTGTATTATCGTTACTATTGCGATCAATGTCGTCGCACTCTACTTGTCGGAACGTGACGGATGTCTTATCCACATCGATAAGTGATAGAATGGCAACCATGCTACGCCCGCTGGTATACCCTCGTGAAGACAACCACCCCAAATCGTTTGCCCGCAAATGGCATATCGGTATCGTTTGTTCATCGTTAGTTCACGTTTGTTCAGTAGGTGAAATCGTAAGGACCCGATCCTAACATCCTTTTTTTAAAAAAACAAAATGGGGTGGTCAACTTCACGTCAACCACCCCAAACCATATTTCACGTGTTTTTTTAGCTAATATAGCAAGATAATCGTTAGTTCACGATTGTTCCCATGTTTAAATCGTTAGGACCCAACTCTATAATTTTTTTTTTAATTTTTAAAGTGGGGTGGCTGTCTTCACGGCAACCACCCCACCCCAAAATCACCAAAACTAAATATGCAGAGCCATCGAGAGACGTTAGTTCACGTTTGTTCAGCCAATAACATCGTAAGGACCTCACCAGTTTTGCCATAAAAAAATAAAAACGAATAATTACTACAGTAGGCTGGAGTACCTTCATCCGAAGGGTAAAAGGCAGAGTTACAATCGGATACCAACGATTTTAATGCCTGAACTAACGTCCTTCGACACTACTTAATCGATCTAGATATGTCACTTACGGGCGCTCTAACAGGTTTAGTCAGAAAAAAAATCTAAAGGAAAATTTCATTCTTCCATTGAAGTATCATAGTCAGTGGGGTCAAAAGGAAATTAAGAATCGGGTCCTAACGAAGTGACCGCCTGAACAAACGTGCTAAGACACCACCTAATCGATCTAGATAGGTAACTTGCGGGCGCTCAAACAGGTTTAGTCAGAAAAAAAATCTAAAGAAAAATGTAATTCTTCCATTGGAGTATCTTAGTCAGTGGGGTGAAAAGGCAAGTTGGAATCGGGTCCTTACGATATGACCGCCTAAACAAACGTCCTAAGACACCTCTCAAGCGATCTAGATAGGTCACTTGCGGGCGCTCTAACTGGTCTAGTCAGAAAAAAAATCTAAAGAAAATTGTAATTCTTCCATAGAAGTATCTTAGTCAGTGGGGTCAAAAGGCAAAGTGGAATCGGGTCCTAACGATTTCATCGCCTGAACAAACGTCCTAAGACACCTCCCAATCGATCTATATAGGTAACTTGCGGGCGCTCTAACAGGTTTAGTCAGAAAAAAAATCTAAAGAAAAATTTAATTCTTCCATTGGAGTATATTAGTCAGTGGGGTGAAAAGGCAAGTTGGAATCGGGTCCTTACGATATGACCGCCTGAACAAACGTCCTAAGACACCTCGCAAGCGATCTAGATAGGTCACTTGCGGGCGCTCTAACACGTTTATTCAAAAAAAAAATCTAAAGAAAAATTTAATTCGCCCATTGGAGTATCTAAGTCAGTGGGGTCAAAAGGCAAGTTGGAATCGGGTCCTAACGATTTGACCGCCTGAACAAACGTCCTAAGACACCTCTCAAGCGATCTAGATAGGTCACTTGCGGGCGCTCTAACACGTTTATTCAAAAAAAAAATCTAAAGAAAATTATAATTCTTTCATTGGAGTATCTTAGTCATGGGGTCAAAACGCAAGTTTGAATCGGGTCCTTACGATTTGACCGCCTGTTTAAACGTCCTAAGACACCACCTAATCGATCTAGATAGGTAACTTGCGGGCGCTCTAACAGGTTTCATCAGAAAAAAAATCTTAAGAAAAATATAATTCTTCCATTGGAGTATCTTAGTCAGTGGGGTCAAAACGCAAGTTTGAATCGGGTCCTTACGATGTGACCGCCTGAACAAACGTGCTTAGACACCACCTAATCGATCTTGATAGGTAACTTGCGGGCGCTCTAACAGGTTTAGTCAGAAAAAAAATCTAAAGAAAAATGTAATTCTTCCATTGAAGTATCTTAGTCAGTGGGGTGAAAAGGCAAGTTGGAATCGGGTCCTAACAATTTGACCGCCTGAACAAACGTCCTAAGACACCTCCCAATCGATTTATATAGGTAACTTGCGGGCGCTCTAATAGGTTTAGTCAGAAAAAAAATCTGAAGAAAAATGTAAATCTTCCATTGGAATATCTTAGTCAGTGGGGTGAAAAGGCAAGTTGGAATCGGGTCCTTACGATATGACCACCTGAACAAACGTCTCAAGACACTACTTAATCGATCTAGATATGTCACTTACGGGCGCTCTAACAGGTTTAGTTAGAAAAAAAATCTAAAGAAAAATGTAATTCTTCCATTGGAGTATCTTAGTCAGTGGGGTGAAAAGGCAAGTTGGAATCGGGTCCTAACAATTTGACCGCCTTAACAAACGTCCTAAGACACTACTTAATCGATCTATATAGGTAACTTGCGGGCGCTCTAACAGGTTTAGTCAGAAATAAAATCTAAAGAAAAATGTAAATCTTCCATTGGAATATCTTAGTCAGTGGGGTGAAAAGGCAAGTTGGAATCGGGTCCTTACGATATGACCATCTGAACAAACGTCCTAAGACACTACTTAATCGATCTAGATATGTCACTTACGGGCGCTCTAACAGGTTTAGTCAGAAAAAAAATCTAAAGAAAAATGTAATTCTTCCATTGGAGTATCTTAGTCAGTGGGGTCAAAACGCAAGTTTGAATCGGGTCCTTACGATTTGACTGCCTGTTTAAACGTCCTAAGACACCACCTAATCGATCTAGATAGGTAACTTGCGGGCGCTCTAACAGGTATCATCAGAAAAAAAATCTTAAGAAAAATATAATTCTTCCATTGGAGTATCATAGTCAGTGGGGTCAAAACACAAGTTTGAATCGGGTCCTTACAATTTGACCGCCTGAACAAACGTCCAAAGACACCACCCAATAAATGTAGATAGGTAACTTGCGGGCGCTCTAACAGGTTTAGTCAGAAAAAAAATCTAAAGAAAAATGCAATTCTTCCATTGGAGTATCTTAGTCAGTGGGGTCAAAACGCAAGTTTGAATCGGGTCCTTACGATTTGACCGCCTGTACAAACGTCCTAAGACACAACCTAATCGATCTAGATAGGTAACTTGCGGGCGCTCTAACAGGTTTAATCAGAAAAAAAATCTAAAGAAAAATATAATTCTTCCATTGTAGTATCTTAGTCAGTGGGGTCAAAACGCAAGTTTGAATCGGGTCCTTACGATTTGACCGCCTGTACAAACGTCCGAAGACACCGCCTAATCGATCTAGATAGGTAACTTGCGGGCGCTCTAACAGGTTTAATCAGAAAAAAAATCTAAAGAAAATTATAATTCTTCCATTGGAGTATCTTAGTCAGTGGGGTCAAAACGCAAGTTTGAATCGGGTCCTTACGATTTGACCGCCTGTTTTAACGTCCTAAGACACCACCTAATCGATCTAGATAGGTAACTTGCGGGCGCTCTGACAGGTTTCATCAGAAAAAAAATCTTAAGAAAAATATAATTCTTCCATTGGAGTATCTTAGTCAGTGGGGTCAAAACGCAAGTTTGAATCGGGTCCTTACGATTTAACTGCCTGTACAAACGTCCTAAGACACCACCTAATCGATCTAGATAGGTAACTTGCGGGCGCTCTAACAGGTTTCATCAGAAAAAAATCTTAAGAAAAATATAATTCTTCCATTGGAGTATCTTAGTCAGTGGGGTCAAAACGCAAGTTTGAATCGGGTCCTTACGATTTGACCGCCTGAACAAACGTCCTAAGACACCACCCAATCAATGTAGATAGGTAACTTGCGGGCGCTCTAACAGGTTTAGTCAGAAAAAAAATCTAAAGAAAAATGCAATTCTTCCATTGGAGTATCTTAGTCAGTGGGGTCAAAACGCAAGTTTGAATCGGGTCCTTACGATTTGACCGCCTGTACAAACGTCCTAAGACACAACCCAATCGATCTAGATAGGTAACTTGCGGGCGCTCTAACAGGTTTAATCAGAAAAAAAATCTAAAGAAAAATATAATTCTTCCATTGGAGTATCTTAGTCAGTGGGGTCAAAACGCAAGTTTGAATCGGGTCCTTACGATTTGACCGCCTGTACAAACGTCCTAAGACACCACCTAATCGATCTAGATAGGTAACTTGCGGGCGCTCTAACAGGTTTAATCAGAAAAAAAATCTAAAGAAAATTATAATTCTTTCATTGGAGTATCTTAGTCAATGGGGACAAAACACAAGTTTGAATCGGGTCCTTACGATTTGACCGCCTGTTTTAACGTCCTAAGACACCACCTAATCGATCTAGATAGGTAACTTGCGGGCGCTCTAACAGGTTTCATCAGAAAAAAAATCTTAAGAAAAATATAATTCTTCCATTGGAGTATCTTAGTCAGTGGGGTCAAAACGCAAGTTTGAATCGGGTCCTTACGATGTGACCGCCTGAACAAACGTCCAAAGACACCACCCAATCAATGTAGATAGGTAACTTGCGGGCGCTCTAACAGGTTTAGTCAGAAAAAAAATCTAAAGAAAAATGCAATTCTTCCATTGGAGTATCTTAGTCAGTGGGGTCAAAACGCAAGTTTGAATCGGGTCCTTACGATTTGACCGCCTGTACAAACGTCCTAAGACACAACCCAATCGATCTAGATAGGTAACTTGCGGGCGCTCTAATAGGTTTAATCAGAAAAAAAATCTAAAGAAAAATATAATTCTTCCATTGGAGTATCTTAGTCAGTGGGGTCAAAACGCAAGTTTGAATCGGGTCCTTACGATTTGACCGCCTGTACAAACGTCCTAAGACACCACCTAATCGATCTAGATAGGTAACTTGCGGGCGCTCTAACAGGTTTATTCAGAAAAAAAATCTAAAGAAAATTATAATTCTTTCATTGGAGTATCTTAGTCAATGGGGACAAAACGCAAGTTTGAATCGGGTCCTTACGATTTGACCGCCTGTTTAAACGTCCTAAGACACCACCTAATCGATCTAGATAGGTAACTTGTGGGCGCTCTAACAGGTTTCATCAGAAAAAAAATCTTAAGAAAAATATAATTCTTCCATTGGAGTATCTTAGTCAGTGGGGTCAAAACGCAAGTTTGAATCGGGTCCTTACGATGTGACCGCCTGAACAAACGTGCTAAGACACCACCTAATCGATCTAGATAGGTAACTTGCGGGCGCTCTAACAGGTTTAGTCAGAAAAAAAATCTAAAGAAAAATGTAATTCTTCCATTGGAGTATCTTAGTCAGTGGGGTGAAAAGGCAAGTTGGAATCGGGTCCTTACGATTTGACCGCCTAAACAAACGTCCTTAGACACCACCCAATCGATCTAGATAGTTAACTTGCGGGCGCTCAAACAGGTTTAGTCAGAAAAATCGAAAGAAAAATGTAATTCAGCCATTGGAGCATTTAAGTCGAGTAGGTCAAAAGGCAAACAACATTCTGTGTTTTCATCAAAAATTTGTTCCTCGTGTCTGTTTTAGTCGACAACTTTATCCCGCAAGCCCTAGCAATAATAGTTTATGAAGGAGGTCGCATCGCAATCGACGCCTACTCTTTAGGGTTCCGTACTCAAAAAATTAAACGGTACCCTATTACTAAGACTCCGCTGTCTGTCTGTCTGTCCGTCTGTCACCACTGTCACCAGGCTGTATCTCAACAACTGTGATAGTTTGACAGTTTAAATTTTCACAGATGATGTATTTCTGTTGCCGCTATAACAACACTAACTACTAGAAACACATTTTTTTTTTTTACTATCTTACACAAATCGGCTTAGTTCCAAACTAAGCAAAACTTGTACTATGGGTACAAGACGACGATAAACATACTTATATACATAGAAACCCGGCCATCGTGGCACTCTTTGGGGGAGGCCAATGTCCAGCAGTGGACGTCTTTCGGCTGATGATGATACATAGAAAACATCCATGACTCAGGAACAAATATTTGTGCTCATCACACAAATAAATGCCCTTACCAGGATTCGAACCCGGGACCTCCGGCTTCGTAGGCAGGGTACACCAACTAGGCTACAGCAGGCTCCCTTGCAACGAACGTGATTTTTTGCCGTTTTTATAAATAATGGTACGGAACCCTTCGTGCGCGAGTCCGACTCGCACTTGGCCGGTTTTTTTCCATATTCATCCCCGTTTTTCCACGCTCATGGGGTGAATCTGACTTGTTTCAGCATGTAAAAATACTCATTATAGATCACTCTTAATAAAATATAACTTTTTCCGCCCCTCTTTTTCTCCATAGTAAATGTATGAAAACAGTTTTCTTTAATTTCTGGCTTTTTGTACATTACCTAAAGTTGACCCCAAGGAAACTATTGATACTAGATAAAAATGGAATCGTTTGACTTTAAAAAAATACATGTCAAATAAACTTTTTTCATTTTCATACAAATTGTATGGGAAACTTTCTCGATTTATGGCTTTGCTAGCCGGCAATTTCTTTTTCAATTCAATTCAGTCCCATACAAGCTTTTGATCCTGGGCAGGAATGGGATCGATTGGCATCAAAAAAAAGTTTGTCAAAAATGACCATTTTCTGGCACTATGTACGTTTTTACCAAAATCTGTACACGCCAATCTTCATTAATTTGAAATCGAAGGAAGGTCTCCTAAGACCATTTTCGCCTAGCAACACGGGATCTAGTAGCTGCCCTCACTGACCCAAAATTTATTTCCACCCTGTATTTCGGATTGTCGCGTATTTTGTATTTAATAATGCAAATAAATGACACACGAGCCGCCATACTGTTTCGACACTGTCGACGTCGCGATGCGCGTATTCTGTAATGTAATAACCGACAAACGCTAGCAATTAAATTAAAACGATAAATGCTTGTGATATTAGGTTGAATATTGAAAAATCGATTAAACTATACGAATGATCGTAAACTCGATCGCGAGTAAAGTAATGTGTTATAGTGACTCATGCCGCTCAATAAGTAATAGTACAAGTACAAAAGGCACACTCCTTTAATCTTTACAATAGCCAATTTTTTTTTTCTTAGCAAAAACATTATGATTTATGGCCCTCTGACGTCGACGACTCTAGCGCAAGCCAAACGGAACGTTAAAGCTGTGGACGAACGGTGAAAATGAATTGGCTCACTTGTTGCGTCGCCGATTCAAGAAACAATAAATGAAGAGCAATAAATGTATATTCTTTATACATTACATACATTATTTCATTATTTATCTCTAAAATAATAAATCTCACAATTTGGACGAATTGAATACAACCAAACCCAACACCAAGACCCCCAGGCCACATTTTATTGGCTTTGCTGCAACACACAGTAATGCAAAATCTTGTTGCTTTATTTTTAAACATTTTAATATGTATATTCAAATAAAATAATACAACGAATGAGTTACGTTACTATGCAACGTAACAAATAGAAAAAAAAGTGGCCAAGTGCGAGTCGGACTCGCACATGAAGGGTTCCGTGAAATAAATTGCGGTTTACAATTTATGACGTATTAAAAATTAGATCTCGTTCAAACCAATTTTCGGTGGAAGTTTACATGGTAATGTACATCATATATTTTTTTTAGTTTTATCATTCTCTTATTTTAGAAGTTACAGGGGGGGGGGACACATTTTACCACTTTGGAAGTGTCTCTTCGCAAACTATTCAGTTTAGAAAAAAATGATATTAGAAACCTCAATATCATTTTTGAAGACCTATCCTATAGATTTACGTATAGATACACGTATAGGTTTGATGAAAAAAATTTTTTTGAGTTTCAGTTCTGAGTATGGGGACCCCTAAAACTTAATGTTTTTTTTCGATTTTTGTGTGAAAATCTTAATGCGGTTCACAGAATACATATACTTACCAAGTTTCAACAGTATAGCTCTTATAGTTTCGGAAAAAAGTGGCTGTGACATACGGACGGACAGACAGACAGACAGACAGACGGACGGACATGACGAATCTATAAGGGTTCCGTTTTTTGCCATTTGGCTACGGAACCCTAATAGGGATAGTACGGCCACAGAATAAGTAATAGTAAGTACTACGTACAGAAGGTTCTCTGTTAACAAATTCCCTGTTTAGGTACGCCAAACGTGCCTAAATGTGGCCATCCCTTTCTATCGCATGCAAAGCGCTGCGACCCGTGTGAGCGTCCCGTCCCAACGCGCGGCAGCTACTGAATAGAGCTCTTTGAAGGGGCGACCGGCATGTACTTGTAGCGATAAACACAAATCGCGAGTGAGCCGCGCCTGGTACGGCGCGGCGTTAGTTACTAATAAAAATTCATCACTGGTAATTTTACAAAGGTGACTTTTCTAAATATATAAAAGAAGAAACGGACTGACTGACTGACTGATTAACAACGCACAGCCTAAACCGCTGGTTCTAAAGATTCCAAATTTGGCACGTAGGTTCCTTATAAGGTCTAGGGGTGCACTAAGAAAGGATTTTTCAAAATTCATCCTCTAAGAGGGTTAAATGGGGGTCCAAAGTTGGTACGGGGACACAAGATTAGTCCGACTATTTTATTCGAAACTTCACACGAGTATTCCTAACGATAAATGAGTAAATACGTGTTTCAAGATTTTTGAGAACTCAACCCCTAAAAGGGGTAAATGTGGTGACAAAATCTGAAAATCAACATGGGTATTGTTTCTATGGTTTTTCGGGTCGCTGATTACGAAACAAACAACGATTTTAAAATCCAACGTGGCGGACGTGAAATACCATCTCCCTGTTGGGGTGCGATGGGGTTGAAATGTCTAAATATCAATAATAGTATCGTTTTTATGGTTTTTTGTGACGTTAATTACAAAATGGCATCGATTTTGAAATTTAATGTTGTGGACATGAACATTCTTGAAAATATTTAGTGTGTAGGTATATGTAAAGTCGACATGTAGAGTCTATAACCAGTGGACATTTTCCGTGACATAAAATGTTTTGGGGTAAGCCACAACTTCGTATATTACACTATTAAACGTTACAAGGAGACTAATTCTTTAAAAGATCGCCATAGGAGTGGTCGCCCGCGGTCTGTAAGGACGGCTGCAAACATCAAAATAATCAGAGAGCGACTTCGCCGAAATTCATGTCGCACCCAGAAAAAACTCGCTCTGCAGACTAACATTTCGCGTATTTCAGTCAACAGGATATTGAAATACGATCCCAACGTAAAGGTTTACAGTCATAGGAAAGTTCATTATCTAAATGATCGCCTTCGTAAATTACGACGTGAACGTTGTCCGATGCTGCTTAAGAGACACGATGCGAAAAAGATACTCTTCACCGACGAAAAAATCTTTACAGTTGAAGAAAAGTTTAACCGGCAAAATAATAAAGTTTATGCCAAAAGTAGCAAAGATGTTCCAGCTACAGCACGAAATGTCTCGCGTGCCCACCATCCGGCGAGTGTGATGGTATGGTGGGGGTTTCGTACGAAGGTGTCACTCCGCTCCATTTTTGCCAACAAGGTGTCAAGGTGAAAGCAAAAAATTATCAAAGTGACATTTTGGAGACTGTAGTGAAACCCCTATCTGATACTTTATTTCACAACAAAGAATGGATTTTCCAGCAAGACTCAGCACCTGCCCACAAGGCAAAAACGACTCAAGCTTGGTTGAGGAAAAATTTGCCAGGCTTCATCGCGGCGGAAGAATGGCCATCCTCCAGCCCTGACCTCAACCCGCTGGACTATTCTCTGTGGACTGAATTGGAGCTCAGAGTCTGCCAAAAGTCCCACCCAAACGTAGATTCCCTTAAGCGAGCCCTCATCAAAGCAGCGAAGGATATCCCACTGGAGAAGATTCGTGCCGCGATCGATGACTGGCCAGAACGACTAAAAGCTTGTATTAAAAATAGGGGTGGTCATATTGAATAGTAATTGCTTGTAGTTATTCGTTAATATCTAATTATCATTATCTGTAAATTTTATAAATATATCTGTATTCCTTGATTTTTTATGCAACATTTATTTCGTCTCAAAACTTATGAACACACGAGGTACAATTGGTTCTTAAAATCGGCAATGTCATGTTTGAAGGAAATCAGTTATTACTTTTTTATTTATTAAAACGCACAAATAAAATTAAAAAACATGATATCCGCGCTTCCAAACACGCCTTCCATCTCGCTCACGCTTATGCTCAGTGAGAGGGAGAGAAGACCACGAACCTACGTCCCCTTAAACAAACATTTAGACGATAACATGTTCTACGCGGACGAAGTCGCGGGTAACAGCTAGTAATATTATAAGAACTTCTACGACTATGACGTACCCTTTATAGGCATGCGAAGTTGTTGTTTTAGTAAGTAGATATTCCTTAATTCGTCAGCATCTGGGTTTCTATCTAGAACCAATTCGAGTTTATTTCGCACGGTTTCACTTCCTTGGAGGCTTAAAATACTCCTAACTATATATATTACCAGAAAACTTTCTTCTATCGGAATTTTAGTGCATTCTAATTTTTCTATCGATTCAGGTATAATTTCGTAACAATTTTTTATAAAGCTTAACTCGTTTTTTAAATTTTGATTTTCAAACAACTTCTGGGCTTTTCTAATGGCAATAGCTTCTTTACTGTTCAATTGCATCACAACATTTTTAATCACGTCAAAATGTCTATCGTAGTAAAAACTTGCATTTAACCAGGTGCCCCAACGAGTGATAATGGGTTCCGGCGGTAAAGGCACATTCTGCGCATGGTCCCTGAAAAATCGGACGCGGTGTGGTGATTGAAAAAAATATCTTATAGACATTAGATATTAAAGAATTGACCAATTTATGTTCAGATCTTATCTGCTCCGCGACTCTGTGTAGTCCATGAGCGAAACAAGTTACGTGTCGTACTTTAGTGTACTTTTTCTTCAAAATCTTGCCGGCAGCAAGCATGTACGCTGCGCTATCCGAACAGCATATTAAAAATTTGTTCATATTATCTGTAAAATTATCCTCCCACAAAAAATTCAAGCTTTCGTCCACCACCGCTGCAATTGAGTTCGCGTTTACAGTACTAACGACTTTACACGCTAACAAATATGGCCTTTGTAAAGCATCATCAAGTGATTTTATAATTACATTTACTTACTACGCAATTACCGAAATTATCAAGAGACTCATCCACCGCAAGCCATAAATTGGAATCGAAAAATGTATTTCGTATTTGCTATTTTTCTTATATTTGTATATCGAAATATTTTCTAATAATAAAGGAACATTTACTTTTTTAAGTATATCCATATATGAAATAAAATTAAACTAAAATAAATCTAAGTTAAATCTAAGGGGATTGAATTGAAAAATTTCGTATTTGCTTGACGGTCGCATTGTATATTCTGGTAAGATAGTATTTTTTCAAAACACTTTCTTCGGGAAGTTTTACGCCTTTATCTAAGTATTTTCCAAAGAACTTTTTAAATTCTGGATGGTTAACTCTTTTCCATGGGATGTTACACGCTATAAGGAAAACGCATAGATCATAGGCAAAGGTGCCATTTTGGTTTCCACAGTTAATTTGGTGTTGTTTACTGTTAACGTTTTTTTCGACTACTTTAAATCCACTGAGCAAGAAATACAGTGAATGCTACATTCTTCTTCATTATATATAAGATTTTCGTACGGTTCTATCATCCGCAGAATTGTTGCTTCACAGGTAATAAGTTTATTTGTTAAAACAATTAAAATTTTAAAACGGACATTAATAACAAACTAAAAGCTACCTATAAATAAAAAATATCTCTCTTACGGAGTGTACTGTACTCCATTAATATGTATATCATTTTAAAGCACAATCAACAACCTTTTAAATGAGTGGGTGTTTGTTTTTGTAAAAACAATGACCATAAAAAAAAACGCATTTTAAATCAAAAGTCCCGAAGTACGCGTTTAGTGGGTCACTAATTGGGCACCCATGGACGGGTATAAAAGGGGGGGTAAAGATCGATTAAGGGTCATTCGCTATCCAGACGTCACTGAGATCACACCTGAAGAGCTACAGCAAGAAAAAAACATTAAAAAATGGATACCACGCCAGAAGAAGCCGCTCAAGTGATTGCACTACTGGAAACTGGACTACGACAGACTGAAGTTGCTCGGCGTCTGAATATCAGCCGTTCTCGAGTGCGTCGAGTGTTCCAGCGGTTCGAGGAGACTGGTGGCTACATCAGAAGGCATGGATCCGGGAGGCGACGCTGTACTTCCGGTTCAGACGACCGGTACATTGTGACGACTTCCTTGCGGAATCGTTTTTTCAACGCTGTTGAGCTCCAGCAACAGCTTCGAGCAGCTCGCAGAACGTCGGTGAGCGTCTCCACGATCAGACGAAGACTATGGGAGAGGAACTTGATGCCCCGCAGGGCCGCTACGGGCCCCCAGTTGACTGCGCAGCACCGGAATGCCAGAAGAGGATTTCGCACTAGCCATGAGAATTGGACGTTCACCCAATGGAGGAATGTCCTCTTTTCTGACGAGACGAGAGTGTGCCTTTACACCAACTATAGACGCAGAAGGGTGTACAGGAGGCAGGGGGAGCGGTATACAGAAGCCTGCACCGTAGAAACCGTCAGCTACGGGAGTGGATCCTGTATGTTCTGGGGCGGCATTTCCGTCGACGGGAAAACCGAACTTGTTTGCGTTTCCCGGACTGGAGGTGGCCGTGGCCAGGGATCCCTGACTGCTCAACGGTACATTGCGGAGATCCTGGATCCACATGTGGTCCCATATGCTGATGTAATTGGACCTGGGTTCCAATTTATGCACGATAACGCCCGCAGCCATACAGCGTTGATCGTTTGGGACTTTTACCTGCATGCTGCTGGTATCAACGTTATGGACTGGCCAGCAAGGAGTCCCGACTTAAATCCCATCGAGCACCTCTGGGACCAGCTGAAAAGGCGGGTACGATCGCGTGATCCTCCTCCTGCCACACTTGATGAGCTTCATTGAGGAGTGGAACAACATTCCTCAAGAGAACATCGTGACGCTGATCAGGTCCATGACCGACCGCATGGAAGAGCTTCGGAGGGCTAGAGGAGGCAACACTAGGTTTTAAGTTTAGTTTTAAGCTTTATTTTATTGTTATTGTTGTGTTTTATTTTTTTGTAATTTTTGTTAAATAAACGATTTTTCCATTTTCCTGTTTTTTTCCTTTTTTTCCTTACGGGGTTGATTTTCAATTGACATTTTCCGATAGAAGGTTTCATTACCTTTCAAATAAGACCCCATAGTCATGGGGTACATTACATTCTGTAAGAGCAATTTTCGCTCAAAACGAAATTTTCGAAATGTGCGATTTTTTTGACGCCGAGTGTATATGATTCCTCCGTTTTTTCTGTCTGACATTCACACTTGACAGCCATCCTTCCCGCCATCCGAAACCTCCTCCTTTTTTCTTTTATACCGCATCAGTGTTGCCAACCTGATGCGCGTTTGTTCGAGCTTAATATATAATATGAAAATATAAAGGTAATGAGCGCTGCCAACAATACAAAACATTTTCAGCAAGTAATTAGTGTAACAGTAGTGTGCCCAGAAGGCTGGCCGCATTGCCACGTTGTATGGTGATACTGACACGTTGTGCAAAGTATTGGCCAGCCCTCTGGTCACCAGTGGTTTCTTTTAGGAGCGCCGCCAAATGCTTCACATGGCTTATTCATCTTGATATTTTTCGGTTTTAAATATTTTTTGTACTCGACGATTAAAATATGTGTATTAAGATTTCATAGAGAATACTGCAACGTCACTCTTTTCATAGTTGTAGTCCATGTTACTGTCGAAACAATCGAAATAACTACTTTTCGATACGCTCCAGACAACTAAAATAAATTCGACCAATCACGTGGCTGCTTTACTGAACTGTAATGAATTGGACCAATAGAATCGCTTTGATGTCGTACGCTCGTTGATGTCTTTTAAGATATCAACAAGCGTACGAGCGATGAGCTGCACCTCGTTTCAACAGTATCGAGTTTGTTTAATTAGTTCAGTTGACTCGTAGAAAATTAATTTTAATGAACTCGTACAAAAAGTATTGTTCACAATAGTGTTATAATCAAGCTTTTTAATCTCGTACCTTACTTAGGCCACTCAGCAAGCTTCGTGGCCTAAACACGGTACTCGACTAAAAAGCTCTCTATTATAACATGATTGTGAAAAATACTATAGCCGATGCAATAATAATTCAGATAATATAGACGTAAAGCAGCTGTCTAAATTGACAATGTCAAAATATTAGTTTCTAAATGTCTCATAAAGTAAATTAGTAACTTTTTGAAAAGAAAGTGTTCCTGAAATCGATTTATGAAAATAAATGTTAAGTACTTACTTCCAATTTACGAGTAGGTACCATACTAAGTACATTAGGTAGATGAATAATTTTATTATTCAAGCCTAAAATAATAATTATAAAAAGGACTCCATACCTTTTGTGTGAAATTTGCCACCGGTACTCCGCCCTCTAGTCATATCGTAAGGACCCGATTCCAACTTGCCTTTTGACCTCCTTGACTTAGATGCTCCAATGGTCGAATTACATTTTTCTCTAGATTTTTTTTCTTACTAAACCTGTTAGAGCGCCCGCAAGTGACCTATCTAGATCGATTGAGAGGTGTCTTAAGACGTTTGTTCAGGCGGTCATATCGTAAGGACCCGATTCTAACTTGCCTTTTCACCCCACTGACGAAGATACTCCAATGGAAGAATTACATTTGTCGTTAGATATTATTTCTGACTTAACGTGTTAAAGCGCCCGCAAGTTACATATCTAAATTTATCTGTTGGTGTCTGAGGACGTTTGTTCAGGCGGTCAAATCGTTAGGACCCGATTCCAACTTGCGTTTTCACCCCACTGACTAAGATACTCCAATGGAAGAATTACATTTTTCTTTAGATTTTTTTTCTGACTAAACCTGTTAGAGCGCCCGCAAGTTACCTATCTAGATCGCTTGAGAGGTGTCTTAAGACGTTTGTTCAGGTGGTCATATCGTAAGGACCCGATTCCAACTTACCTTTTCACCCCACTGACTAAGATACTCCAATGGAAGATTTACATTTTTCTTTAGATTTTTTTCTGACTAAACCTATTAGAACGCCCGCAAGTTACCTATATGGATCGATTAAGTAGTGTCTTAGGACGTTTGTTCAGGCGGTAAAATCGTTAGGACCCGATTCCAATTTGCCTTTTCACCCCACTGACTAAGATACTCCAATGGAAGAATTACAATTTTCTTTAGATTTTTTTTCTGACTAGACCAGTTAGAGCGCCCGCAAGTGACCTATCTAGATCGCTTGAGAGGTGTCTTAGGACGTTTCTTCAGGCGGTCAAATCGTTAGGACCCGATTCCAACTTGCCTTTTCACCCCACTGACTAAGATACTCCAATGGAAGAATTACAATTTTCTTGAGATTTTTTTTCTGACTAGACCAGTTAAAGCGCCCGCAAGTGACCTATCTAGATCGCTTGAGAGGTGTCTTAGGACGTTTCTTCAGGCGGTTAAATCGTTAGGACCCGATTCCAACTTGCCTTTTCACCCCACTGACTAAGATGCCCCAATGGAAGAATTAAATTTTTCTTTAGATATCATTTCTGACTTAACGTGTTAGAGCGCCCGCTAGTTATATATCTAGATTTATCTGTTGGTGTCTTAGGACGTTTGTTCAGGCGGTCAAATCGTTAGGACCCGACTCCAACTTGCCTTTTCACCCCACTGACTAAGATACTCCAATGGAAGAATTACATTTTTCTTTAGATTTTTTTTCTGACTAAACCTGTTAGAGCGCCCGCAAGTTACCTATCTAGATCGCTTGAGAGGTGTCTTAAGACGTTTGTTCAGGCGGTCATATCGTAAGGACCCGATTCCAACTTGCCTTTTCACCCCACTGACTAAGATGCTCCAATGGAAGAATTACATTTTTCTTTACATTTTTTTTCTGACTAAACCTGTTAGAGCGCCCGCAAGTTACCTATATAGATCGATTATGTAGTGTCTAAGGACGTGTTTTCAGGCGGTCAAATCGTTAGGACCCGATTCCAACTTGCCTTTCCACCCCACTGACTAAGATACTCCAATGGAAGAATTACATTTTTCTTTAGATTTTTTTTCTGACTAAACCTGTTAGAGCGCCCGCAAGTTACCTATCTAGATCGCTTGAGAGGTGTCTTAAGACGTTTGTTCAGGCGGTCATATCGTAAGGACCCGATTCCAACTTGCCTTTTCACCCCACTGACTAAGATGCTCCAATGGAAGAATTACATTTTTCTTTACATTTTTTTTCTGACTAAACCTGTTAGAGCGCCCGCAAGTTACCTATATAGATCGATTATGTAGTGTCTAAGGACGTGTTTTCAGGCGGTCAAATCGTTAGGACCCGATTCCAACTTGCCTTTCCACCCCACTGACTAAGATACTCCAATGGAAGAATTACATTTTTCTTTAGATTTTTTTTCTGACTAAACCTGTTAGAGCGCCCGCAAGTTACCTATCTAGATCGCTTGAGAGGTGTCTTAAGACGTTTGTTCAGGCGGTCAAATTGTTAGGACCCGAATCCAACTTGCCTTTTCACCCCACTGACTAAGATACTCCAATGGAAGATTTACATTTTTCTTTAGATTTTATTTCTGACTAAACCTGTTAGAACGCCCGCAAGTTACCTATATGGATCGATTGAGTAGTGTCTTAGGACGATTGTACAGGCGGTCAAATTGTAAGGACCCGATTCAAACTTGCGTTTTGACCCCACTGACTAAGATACTCCAATGGAAGAATTGCATTTTTCTTTAGATTTTTTTTCTGACTAAACCTGTTAGAGCGCCCGCAAGTTACCTATCTAGATCGATTGGGTTGTGTCTTAGGACGTTTGTACAGGCGGTCAAATTGTTAGGACCCGATTCCAACTTGCCTTTTCACCCCACTGACTAAGATACTCCAATGGAAGAATTACAATTTGCTTTAGATTTTTTTTTCTGACTAGACCAGTTAGAGCGCCCGCAAGTGACCTATCTAGATCGCTTGAGAGGTGTCTTAGGACGTTTCTTCAGGCAGTCAAATTGTTAGGACCCGATTCCAACTTGCCTTTTCACCCCACTGACTAAGATACTCCAATGGAAGAATTACAATTTTCTTTAGATTTTTTTTCTAACTAGACCAGTTAGAGCGCCCGCAAGTGACCTATCTAGATCGCTTGAGAGGTGTCTTAGGACGTTTCTTCAGGCGGTTAAATCGTTAGGACCCGATTCCAACTTGCCTTTTCACCCCACTGACTAAGATGCTCCAATGGAAGAATTACATTTTTCTTTAGATTTTTTTTCTGACTAAACCTGTTAGAGCGCCCGCAAGTTACCTATATAGATCGATTGGGTAGTGTCTTAGGACGTGTTTTCAGGCGGTCAAATCGTTAGGACCCGATTCCAACTTGCCTTTCCACCCCACTGACTAAGATACTCCAATGGAAGAATTACATTTTTCTTTAGATTTTTTTTCTTACTAAACCTGTTAAAGCGCCCGCAAGTTTCCTATCTAGATCGATTGGGAGGTGTCTTAGGACGTTTGTTCAGGCGGTCAAATCGTAAGGACCCGACTCTAACTTGCCTTTTCACCCCACTGACTAAGATACTCCAATGGAAGATTTACATTTTTCTTTAGATTTTTTTTCTGACTAAACCTGTTAGAGCGCCCGCAAGTTACCTATATAGATCGATTAGGTATTGTTTTAGGACGTTTCTTTAGGCGGTCAAATCGTTAGGACCCGATTCGAACTTGCCTTTTCACCCCACTGACTAAGATACTCCAATGGAAGAATTACATTTTTCTTTAGATTTTTTTTCTGAGTAAACCTGTTAGAGCGCCCGCAAGTTACCTATATAGATCGATTATGTGGTGTCTTAGGACGTTTGTTTAGGCGATGAAATCGTTAGGACCCGATTCCAACTTGCCTTTTCACCCCACTGACGAAGATACTCCAATGGAAGAATTTCATTTTTCGTTAGATATTATTTCTGACTTAACGTGTTAGAGCGCCCGCAAGTTACATATCTAAATTTATCTGTTGGTGTCTTAGGACGTTTGTTCAGGCGGTCAAATCGTTAGGACCCGATTCCAACTTGCGTTTTCACCCCACTGACTAAGATACTCCAATGGAAGAATTACATTTTTCTTTAGATTTTTTTTCTGACTAAACCTGTTAGAGCGCCCGCAAGTTACCTATCTAGATCGCTTGAGAGGTGTCTTAAGCCGTTTGTTCAGGCGGTCATATCGTAAGGACCCGATTCCAACTTGCCTTTTCACCCCACTGACTAAGATACTCCAATGGAAGATTTACATTTTTCTTTAGATTTTTTTTCTGACTAAACCTGTTAGAACGCCCGCAAGTTACCTATATGGATCGATTAAGTAGTGTCTTAGGACGTTTGTTCAGGCGGTAAAATCGTTAGGACCCGATTCTAATTTGCCTTTTCACCCCACTGACTAAGATACTCAAATGGAAGAATTACAATTTTCTTTAGATTTTTTTTCTGACTAGACCAGTTAGAGCGCCCGCAAGTGACCTATCTAGATCGCTTGAGAGGTGTCTTAGGACGTTTCTTCAGGCGGTCAAATCGTTAGGACCCGATTCCAACTTGCCTTTTCACCCCACTGACTAAGATACTCCAATGGAAGAATTACAATTTTCTTTAGATTTTTTTTCTGACTAGACCAGTTAGAGCGCCCGCAAGTAACCTATCTAGATCGCTTGAGAGGTGTCTTAGGACGTTTCTTCAGGCGGTTAAATCGTTAGGACCCGATTCCAACTTGCCTTTTCACCCCACTGACTAAGATGCTCCAATGGAAGAATTACATTTTTCTTTAGATTTTTTTTCTGACTAAACCTGTTAGAGCGCCCGCAAGTTACCTATATAGATCGATTGGGTAGTGTCTTAGGACGTGTTTTCAGGCGGTCAAATCGTTAGGACCCGATTCCAACTTGCCTTTCCACCCCACTGACTAAGATACTCCAATGGAAGAATTACATTTTTCTTTAGATTTTTTTTCTTACTAAACCTGTTAGAGCGCCCGCAAGTTACCTATCTAGATCGCTTGAGAGGTGTCTTAGGACGTTTGTTCAGGCCATCATATCGTAAGGACCCGATTCCAACTTGCCTTTTCACCCCACTGACTAAGATACTCCAATTGAAGAATTACATTTTTCTTTAGATTTTTTTTCTGACTAAACCTGTTAGGGCGCCCGCAAGTTACCTATATAGATCGATTGAGTAGTGTCTTAGGACGTTTGTTCAGGCGGTCAAATCGTTAGGACCCGATTCCAACTTGCCTTTTCACCCCACTGACTAAGATACTCCAATGGAAGAATTACAATTTTCTTTAGATTTTTTTTCTGACTAGACCAGTTAGAGCGCCCGCAAGTGACCTATCTAGATCGCTTGAGAGGTGTCTTAGGACGTTTCTTCAGGCGGTCAAATCGTTAGGACCCGATTTCAACTTGCCTTTTCACCCCACTGACTAAGATACTCCAATGGAAGAATTACAATTTTCTTGAGATTTTTTTTCTGACTAGACCAGTTAGAGCGCCCGCAAGTGACCTATCTAGATCGCTTGAGAGGTGTCTTAGGTTTTTTCTTCAGGCGGTCAAATCGTTAGGACCCGATTCCAACTTGCCTTTTCACCCCACTGATTAAGATGCTCCAATGGAAGAATTACATTTTTCTTTAGATTTTTTTTGTGATTAAACCTGTTAGAGCGCCCGCAAGTTACCTATCTACATTGATTGTGTGGTGTCTTAGGACGTTTGTTCAGGCGTTCATATCGTAAGGACCCGATTCCAACTTGCCTTTTGACCTCCTCGACTTAGATGCTCCAATGGACGAATTACATTTTTCTTTACATTTTTTTCTGACTAAACGTGTTAGAGTGCCCGCAAGTGACCTATCTTGATCAATTGTGTGGTGTCTTAGAACGTTTGTTCAGGCGGTCAAATCGTTAGGACCCGATTCCAACTTGCCTTTTCACCCCACTGACTAAGATACTCCAATGGAAGAATTACAATTTTCTTGAGATTTTTTTTCTGACTAGACCAGTTAGAGCGCCCGCAAGTGACCTATCTAGATCGCTTGAGAGGTGTCTTAGGTTTTTTCTTCAGGCGGTCAAATCGTTAGGACCCGATTCCAACTTGCCTTTTCACCCCACTGATTAAGATGCTCCAATGGAAGAATTACATTTTTCTTTAGATTTTTTTTGTGATTAAACCTGTTAGAGCGCCCGCAAGTTACCTATCTACATTGATTGTGTGGTGTCTTAGGACGTTTGTTCAGGCGTTCATATCGTAAGGACCCGATTCCAACTTGCCTTTTGACCTCCTCGACTTAGATGCTCCAATGGACGAATTACATTTTTCTTTACATTTTTTTCTGACTAAACGTGTTAGAGTGCCCGCAAGTGACCTATCTTGATCAATTGTGTGGTGTCTTAGAACGTTTGTTCAGGCGGTCAAATCGTTAGGACCCGATTCCAACTTGCCTTTTGACCCCACTGACTAAGATACTCCAATGGAAGAATTACATTTTCCTTTAGATTTTTTTTCTGACTTAACCTGTTAGAGCGCTCGAAAGTGACATATCTAGATCGATTAAGTAGTGTCGAAGGACGTTAGTTCAGGCATTAAAATTGTTGGTATCCGATTGTAACTCTGCCTTTTACCCTTCGGATGAAGGTACTCCAGCCTACTGTAGTAATTATTCGTTTTTATTTTTTTATGGCAAAACTGGTGAGGTCCTTACGATGTTATTGGCTGAACAAACGTGAACTAACGTCTCCCGATGGCTCTGCATATTTAGTTTTGGTGATTTTGGGGTGGGGTGGTTGCCGTGAAGACAGCCACCCCACTTTAAAAATAAAAAAAAAAATGAGAGAGTTGGGTCCTAACGATTTAAACATGTGAACAATCGTGAACTAACGATTATCTTGCTATATTAGCTAAAAAAACACATAAAATATGGTTTGGGGTGGTTGACGTGAAGTTGACCACCCCATTTTGTTTTTTTAAAAAAAGGATGTTAGGATCGGGTCCTTACGATTTTACCTACTGAACAAACGTGAACTAACGATGAACAAACGATACCGATATGCCATTTCCGGGCAAACGAATTGGGGTGGTTGTCTTCACGAGGGTCGCTGGTATGGCTTCTCCTTACTTGAATATATTATTGGCCGGCATAAAGAGTACACCGCAAGTGGTAAGAAAAACCTCGAAGTGACAGCTGGAGACAGCATTTTTATTTATTTATATATTTCAATCAGGCAACGAAGACCCATGTAACAAAACATATAAAATATAAAAAAATAACATACATATAAATATAAACTTATTAAAAACTACAAAAACACACTATTAGTGCGATGTGATGTCTGCATGCAAAACAAGGTTAAGTTTCTAGATCTGTTCAAGAAACGTGTCGGTTCCGATAAAACCACAGACAAATTAATTATTGTCGCTGATCTGAGATACAAAAACTTGATCTCGATTGGTCAGATGCAGTCTTTAATTTAAACCTGCCTGCAATAAAGGTTGAAACGCACAGAGAGCGGCGGCGCGGTGCGGAGGCGGTTTTGCGGCGGCGGTAATGCGGGGCGGAGGAAGTCGCACCAAAAAACCGCGCGGCGCTCGCGCGGGATTGCGGTGCGGAGGCGGCGTGTGTGACATACGTAGTGGTACCCGACAGTGTGAAGACAAAAAAATGTTGTCCTCTGATTCTGATACCGAAGACGAGATTTTACTATTACTCGCCTTATGGCAGACCAAAAATAAGAAATCAAAACGGAGCTTGTGTGCATGAAATAAATGAAAAAAGAGAAACATTTGGGGAATTCCATCATTTATGGCAAGAGCTGACTTCTTATGAAGATCGTTTTTACTCACTTACTACTTAGTTTTAATTCCGCTGAAATTTTCTCCCACAGCAATTCCTTTTTGATAGCATTCTTGTAGTCTTTTTCCCGCGTGTTGTACAGGCACGGGTGTGGTTTCAGAAGAGAAATATTTTTTTCAGTAATACTCATTTAAAAAAAGTAAATAAACCGAAAAACAAGACCCGACAGTTGTAAAAAAATACAACTTCTTGTACCGCTCGCAGCACGCCTCCGCACCGCGCCGCGCCGCCGCCGCTGATGCGCGCCGGTGCACTGACAACTGTGTAATACAACTTCGCGCCGCAAAACCGCCCCACGCCGCCACCGCGCCGCGTTCGCCGATCTGTGCAGGAGGTTTCCCGCCTCCGCCACGCTTTTTTCCCGCCGGTTCTCTGTGCGGATCCTTTCATATTAGCTCGAACATTACAACCGGTACCGCCTCCGCCACGCACCGCGCCGCACCGCCACCGCTTTCAAGCTTGAAACGCACAGAGAGCGGCGCGGTGCGGAGGCGGTTTTGCGGCGGCGGTAATGCGGGGCGGAGGAAATCGCACCAAAAAACCGCGCGGCGCTCGCGCGGGATAGCGATGCGGAGGCGGCGTGTGTGACATACGTAGCGGTTAGGGTTTGCAATATCCGCCCAGTTTTTTAATATTCGGATAATTGAATTTTGGTATTTTATAAAATAAAACAAAATTAGCGCATTTAAAGGTGTGTAATGCATAAAATAAACAAGACAAGTAACAAAAAACCTGAAAATTAAAAATACACCCTAAAACTTAATGTTTTTTTTTCGATTTTTGTGTGAAAATCTTAATGCGGTTCACAGAATACATCTACTTACCAAGTTTCAACAGTATAGCTCTAAAGCCTTGGTCAGACACACGGCGCGACGCAGCGCCGCGGTCACGCGGCGCGACCGCGACACATGTTAACAGGTCGTAGCATTCTCACGAACCCGGTTTGGGCTCGGTTAAGCCGTTCGCGGCGTGAGCCGCATGTGGCGGGATCGGGCGCCGTCCGCGACTACGGACGGGTGGCTGGGGTGGGCGAGACGCCCGGCTGGTCCGGTGGGGTCATCTGCTTCGTCCGTCGGTGCGATCGAGCCCTGCCGGGTGGGACTCCCGAAGGAGAAGCCCAGCGAGCGATCTGCGGACCGACGGCGCAGGAACGTCCATGTGTGTGTCAGTGTTGGTACAGCTCCGTCCAAAGTCCCCTCAGGGCTATGGGGACTGGATCTGTACCTTTTTGCAGGGCGTCGAGCACGTCCTGCAGGTTTGCAATGCATTGCGCATTCGACCTCTCTCTACTCATCGGTAGGGGAGGGAGCGCAATGTTGCGGGGGGGCCTAGTCGGCGCTGCGGTGTCGGTGGCGGGAGCGGCCGTTCGCGGCCTGCTCTGGGCGGTAGTCCGGGTGTTCTGGGCGGGGGCCTGGGCGGTGAACGCCTGGGCGGTGGCTGCGGCCGTTTGTGCGGCGGCAGTGGCGGTCTGGGTGTCGGCGGGGGCAGCGGCGGCGGGGGCGGACTGTCCCCTGCCCCGTCTGCCTCTTCCTCGGCGGCGGAGGCGTGGTGTCGCCTCATTTGCACTCGCCATCAGCGAGTTTGGCGCGTTCTCGGAGGGCTGCACTGTGCGCTGCTGGGGCACAACTTGCCCGCGACGGTTTGTGCGGGGAGCTGTACCCGCCCTCTTTCTGCGTGCCTCTTGATGGTATTCGGGGCACGCCGGGTCGTTGGCTGTGTGAGGGCCGGCGCAGTTAGCGCAGGTCCCCTCCTGGTCCTTCGGCCGCTCACACTCGCCCGCGAAGTGTGGTCCCGCACATCGGACACACTTGATGGGGCGGCGGCAGCCGTGTGAGGAGTGACGGAACCCCTGGCAGCGGTGACATTGCGCCGGCCCCTTCTTGCCGCGCCACGCCTCCACCACCACTTCCGTCATTCCCATAATTTCCCGGACACCGTAGATGGCCGGGATGAGGTCTGCAGTTTTGGACAGCTGCACATAAAATATGCAGCCGGGTCTTCCTGCACGCGCGTTCACGTGGCGCGTGTAAATTGGCGCAAAACCTTTTGCCGCCAGGTCCTCCGTTATGTGCTCCGGGTCCGTGTCTGCGGGAAGCCCCCTGATGCACACCTTCAGGGGGATCTCTTCCCTCGGCTGGAGAGCCGACCAGGAAATGGAGTCCCCGAGGGACGTCAGGTAGCTCTGAACTACCCGGTACTCGTCGTGGTCCTCGGGGAGGAATCGTATCCCGTTCCCATAGGGGCGGGACTTTGGGTAGCGGCCCAATTTCTCCCGGATTCGCACGAAGTGTTCGTGCCATTCCGGGAGGTTATCCACCGTTATTGGGCGCGGCTTTTTCTGTGGTGGTGGTTGGGGCGGCTGTGCCGCAGCTGGTGGTGGTGGTCTTGGGTGATGGGCCAGTGCGTCGGCGGCCGGGTCCTGGCGCGCGGGTGCGGCCGGCTCCTGGCGCTCGTCGTCACTGACTTCCATCTTGTCCGCCTCCCCGGCGCTCTCGTCGCTGGATGAGGCGCGGGTCGCTTGGCTCGCCTGGCCCGCTCCGAGGGCGGGCGGCGGCTGTGGCGCGGTCGCGGCTCGGTGTGCGTAGCTCGCCTGTCCCGCTCCGAGGGCGGGCGGCGGTTGCGGCGCGGATCGGTGCGCGCGACTCACCTGTCCCGCTCCGAGGGCGGGCGGCGGTCGCGGCGCGGATGTTGTTGCGCGGGGCGCCTGTCCCGCTCCGAGGGCGGGCGGCGGTCGCGGCGTGGTCTTTGTTGCGCGGGGCGCCTGTCCCGCTCCAAGGGCGGGTGGCGATCGCGGCGCGGGCTTTGGCGCGTGGGCCTGGCGCTGCGTTGCGGGCGCGCGCTGTGGCAGGGGCGCGGGGGCCGGTTTTACGATTTTCGCCCTGGGGCCCGCGGCGGGCGGGCGGGGGGCGGACGGTCCGGGTTGGGCGGCGGCAGCTGTTGCTTCACCCGTTGGTGCGGCGGCCTGGCTCAGCGGGCCAAGCCGACCGAGGATCTCCTGGATTTCCCCGGTTGGTGTTCTTGGTGTCGGCGTTCGCGCGGCTGTGAAGGCTGCTGCGGATGCGCGCAGGACATTTTTAAATGCCTGCTGGATGCGTGGGTCGCGGGCCAGGCTGGTCGCGTCTCCTATGCCGCGGGTGCGGCGGAAAATCCGGGGGCGGCTTGTTTGCTCCTGCGGCACTCCGGAGGAGTGCGGGAGCGGTGGAGCCATTCTGCTCTTATGTATGCGGAGTACCGACGACGCTGTCCGCTGCCTCCGAGACTACAACCGTGAGCCCTCCCCCCATTCGGGTACACCCGGGAACACGGTTGCGGTTGGCGGCAGTGGGGCTTGATGTGGTGCGGCTATTCTCCGGCCTAAGCCGGGTCGCTCATTTCGCTACGACTTGATTTTTAAAGAAAAAACAAGGAGCTGAAATTCGCGGTGTATTGGAATGCGTCCGAGTCGGTGTTGACGGTAACTCCGCGGCCGATCCTGTTAACAGGTTAGCCACGTCAAACAGACTGCGTCCCGACCGGCATCGCGCCCCGCTTCTGTCGCGCCCCGCGCCGCGCGGCCCCTTGCGTTCACGCGGCGCGGGCGCAGCGCTGCGCGGCGCGGACGCGGCGGCACGCTGCGCCGCGCTAGGTCACACACATCAGTCGGACGTTAGGCAGCGCGCAATGCGTAGTGCGAGCGTAGCATAATTATTAGTTATTTTGTGATTAAGTATGGATATAGAAAAATTAATGTTTCCGGTATCCTGTATCCGGGCGCGAATCACGCCCGCATCACGCCCGCATCGCGCCGCGGTCGCGCCGCGTTCGCGCGCGCGATGAGGGCGTGTTGAGAGCGCGAGGCCGGCGCGATCCGCGCGCGCCCTGTTTGGACAGGCATCGCGTCGGCATCACGCGGCGCTGCGTCGCGCCGTGTGTCTGACCAAGGCTTAAGGGTTCCTAGTCGACTACGGAACCCTAAAAAAGAGGGGGCGGCCCCATCTCAGCGTCTTTGCTTCATCATTGGAGATTCCTCCATGTTTTGATGAACGAAACCTACTTGAAATAACAATTTAAATAGGAAATACGTGTATGCAAACTTGTCATTGGTACACTAGATGGAATAAATGAGTCCTCGCCTTAGTATTGATAAATACTGCGTAGGCAGACCTGTAGCCAAATAAAAACGAGTTCTCATTTTCACGAAAATTGAGTCACATAAATAATTGAGTAACCAATAACAACTATCAGACATAAAATGTTTTAGTAACTGGCAGTGGCAGCGCGTGAGAATTGCCACTGGACAACCCGGAGCAACCCTAATGGCTGTTTTTTGATGAGTTACGAGTTTGGTAATGTGTATATAGCAATAAATGTTGGGCAAACCGGCGGGAATCGGCTTGTATGGACGATCCGCCACTGGTAACTGGTCAAAAATGTAATAATAAATCATAAAAAACCAAGTGCGAGTCGACCTTTAAGGCCGAAACGCACTGAAAGCGGTGGCGGTGCGGTGCGGCGCGGTGCGTGGCGGAGGCAGTACCGGTTGTAATGTTCGAACTAATATGAAAGCATCCGCACAGAGAACCGGCGGGAAAAATGCGTGGCGGAGGCGGCGCGGAGGCGGGAAACCTCCTGCACAGATCGGCGAACGCGGCGCGGTGGCGGCGTGGGGCGGTTTTGCGGCGCGAAGTTGTATTACACAGTTGTCAGTGCACCGGCGCGCATCAGTGGCGGCGGCGCGGCGCGGTGCGGAGGCGTGCTGCGAGCGGTACAAGAAGTTGTATTTTTTTACAACTGTCGGGTCTTGTTTTTCGTTTTATTTACTTTTTTTTTAAATAAGTATTACTGAAAAATTTATTTATCTCGTGAAACCACACCCGTGCCTGTACAACACGCGGGAAAAATACTACAAGAATTAAGAATTGTACTGATGGCTCGCCTCCAGTTAGTATCCTGCTTAATAATTCGGGGCTGTATGATGTCGTGTAATTCCTCAAAACTGTTTTTGCTCATATGAAAATATGTGTAAAAACGATCTTCGTAAGAAGTCAGCTCTTGGCATAAATCATAAATGATGGCATTCCCCAAATGTTTCTCTTTATTTATTTCTTTCATGCACCCAAGTCCGTTTAGATTTCTTATGTTTGGTCTGCCATAAGGCGAGTACCTAATAGAGAAATCTCGTCTTCGCTATCATCATCAGAGGACAACATTTTTTTGTCTTCACACTGTCGAGTACCGCTATTAGGGTTTGCAATCCGAATAATCCGAATATTCAATTATCCGAATATCCGCCGAAAATAATATTCAAAATTATCCGAATACTAAACCGCGAATTATCCGAATAAACGGATATTTTGAAAACACTAATAAAATCATTTATAAGCAGGAAAAATTCAAAAAAATTACGAGAAAAAACCCTAATGACTTTTTATGTCCATCTGTATTGCCCAAATAAGGTGTTTAGACAAATGTTCCATATTAAGTATTATATTTTATTAAATAAGTACCTGAATACCAACTTACATAAATTACATAATATATTGATTAAATCTAGCAGACACGAATTGTTACTAATATTACTATTTTTAGGTATTTAAATGAGCAAAGAAAACACTTTAATTAATATAATATTGAAATTTGTTTAAAACTAGAAATCAATCTAGTTTTACACTAGTTTTAGGGTTCCGTAGCCAAATGGCAAAAAACGGAACCCTAATAGATTCGTCATGTCCGTCCGTCTGTCTGTCTGTCCGTCCGTATGTCACAGCCACTTTTTTTGTCTGTCCGTCCGTCCGCGGATAATCTCAGTAACCGTTAGCACTAGAAAGCTGAAATTTGGTACTAATATGTATATCAATCACGCCGACAAAGTGGTAAAATAAAAAGTGTTTTTTTATTTTATTAGGGTTACGTATAGGGGAGGTCCCTATACGTAACGTGGGGAGTGTTTTTTTTACCCTTACGTGTTATATATATATTGTTGGATAGGTATTTAAAAATGAATAGGGGTTTGCTAAAATATTTTTTTGATAATGTTAATATTTTCAGAGATAATCGCTCCAGAAGTAAAAAAAATGTGTCCTCCTCTAACTTTTGAACCATAAGTTTTAAAAATATGATAAAAATCTCAAAAGTGGAACTTTATAAAATCTTTCTAGGAAATTTTTTTTGAACTTGATAGGTTGAATAGTTTTCGAAAAAAAATACAAAATAATTTTACACACTTACTGTGACGGACGAAAAACTACGGAACCCTACACTGAGCGTGGCCCGACACGCTCTTGGCCGGTTTTTAAGTTAATCAACTCTCTTGGATACTTGGTAATATTCAATGAACAACACAATGAATTTCTGTTTCGATCTTAGAGTCTACTACATTTCTTATCTACTCTTATCCTTATCTTTGCGCAGTATTAGTACTAACCCAGATAAGAGTAGAATATACTTACCTGAAAGGGGTGACAATGGTAAAATAGTCTTTGTCAACTATAAATAAATGCATTAGTGCCATATTTCTTCTGTAATCATTTTTACTTAATTATGATATTTATGATTCAGTCCTATTATCCTATAGTACTTTATTGCATTATAAGCACGCGATAAACAACTTATGACTGCACTGTATCATAACGGGGTAATATAACATCAACAATGCTCACAGTAAATGAGTATATAATGTAATGTTCCGTTTGAATGGCGGAGTATGTCTAGCTAGTGCCTTCTAATGGTAAGCTGGCAACTCCAAGCAACCGCCCCACCACTGTTTTGCAATGTCGCGCTCCAAAAGCAGCATGGGTGCGCGGGCGGGGACGTTAGGTCGACGAACTCGCCACGAGCGAAAATATACTGACGAGAGAAGCTATCGCTTAATTCTGATCTAAAACATTCTAAACTCTTTTCTCGTGTACGCGAGGCTGACGCGGACCGCAGCCGCGGTGGCGATGGCGGCTACGTTCAATAACTCTGATTTCACGGTCATTATAACGTTTCAACGAGGACGGTAGCTTTTTTCTATTTTAACTCAGATATATTTTATTATAACTATGTATACTGTTTTGCTGTACATCGACGTCAAAAATATGTACACATTTTCGTATTATTTCAATGGAGTGAGATGCAATATATAAACATATCATCTCCTCATATGTGTAAATGTTCCTTGTATACAATGTTTTTTAAATAGGTTTTATTTCTAGTTATAGTACAGCCAAACCTACAACCATGAGAGCTGGAAAGCGCTATTTTTGGACATTAATAAAACTGTCTATCTATCTCTATCTATACCAAAACCACTAGGGCTCGGGAGACTTGGTTCACAGTACATATAAATGACATGGGACTCATGGGGCAATTTACACAAATCGACATTCTAATCTATATGCTAAGCTTAACTTGTATGGTTATGATTATTTAATGTGGCCGACTATTTATAAAACTGTCATTTTTAATTGGAATCTTCTACCTTGGACGGTATACTTGCTTTTTTTAATGGACTACTTTAATGCAATTCGGTCAACTCAAATAATCTCGAGTATACTTATGACTCAGAGTTGCTCTAAAATTGGAGGGAAATTTTACTCGGTGATTGATTATAGTAAACGTTAACAGTAACATAATGAAAGTCCTTAAGATTACATTTAAGTACCTATATATTATTATTTTATAAGCTGGTATAATAAAAGCGGAATGATGCGCGGAATGACAATTTGACGACAATAATCGCTAATCTCAATCACATTAACCATACGTCTGCGTCCGTCCACGCAAAGCCAACTCGTGTGATAAATAAAGATATATCGTCTCGTTTACGTGATCCAAAAAAAATACTTCTTTTATGCTTTGTCATGATTACGTTTTCCGAGAATGTAAACAAATTTGACATTGACAATGTCTGAATTGAAAATAGGCACCTACAGTTGGATAAATAGTAATTTAGTCATTACCTTCACAGAACAGAAATAACAATAGGGAACTTGCGTCTTTTTATTTTATTACGAAAATCAAAAGTATAATCCAGCATTATCACAACTGTAGCATAGCGTGGCGATGGACGGCTGTGTGTAGGGAGTGCCTAAAGTTTTGCGAGATGAAGGATGATGGGCCTCTAGTATTCGCAGTTGATTAGTTTTATTGTATTGTTTAGTTACTTTAATTTTATATATCGTTTGACAGTGTATTAGATTTAAGTAAATCTGTAATGCTGTTTAAATATATTTAAATAAAATAAATAAATAAATAATAATAAATAAATATTAAGGGGACAGTCTTACACAAATCGACCAAGTCCCAAACTAAGCAAAGCTTGTACTATGATGGGTACTAGACGATGATATACATACATACTTATATAGATAAATAAATACTTAAATACATAGAAAACATCCATGACTCATGAACAAATATTCGTGCTCATCACACAAATAAATGCCCTTACTGGGATTTGAACCCGGAACCTCCGGGATAAATAAATTAAAACTTTTTTATGATTTATTTTTCTGATGTTATATGCATTTGAAATCTGCACGCGCCTTTATTCGAAATTGAAGACCCATGCAAGTTCCACATTATTATTTAATACTACAAATCTTATAATGCCTACAGTAACACGATCGATGAATATCGAATATTTTAACCCTGAGTGACCACAGATATGTCAGACGTGAGATAATAGTAGTTTCTAATACAGTTGCTCAAAAAGTGGTACTTTTTGTAGCTGCAAATCGTGCGCAAAGTTGTATTTTGCGCACTAGTGCTTTTTACTTTTCCACGTGTATCGAACGACGTTGTTTAATACAGTTGGGAAAAAATTAGAAAAACAACAAGTAAGGAATTTGAAACTTTTATATTATTAATTCTGTATCATCATTGTAATACAGTTAAAAATAATGAAGATGTTCAAAAAAAAATTTTTTTTATTACAGTTTCTTACTTGTTGTTTTACTTATTTTTTCGCAACTGTATTAAAAAACGTCGTTCGATACACGTGCGGAAATGGCATTCTTCACTCGTGCCGATATCTCGGCACTCGTAAATTAATGACATACTTTCCGCACTAGCATCGAAATGTACTATTACAATGCACTTGCTCTGAATGTGCCCCTTTATATGGTTCAACATAAACACGGGTGACCAGCCCGTTCGGGAATGGATTTCAGGCCAATATTCCCGCATACTGTGCGATAATGGGATTTCGTGACAATTAAAATTTCACCATGCATATTTTTTTATTTCCTCGCATGATGCATTGGGAATTACCTACTTTCCGCACTTGTATCATAAATAACTATTATGTGACTGTGATCTGGATCACACGAGTGTTTTATGCCTAATTATGTACAGTTACATGTACAGTCAGCCCATGAAAATGTTGAGCACTTTAGGACGTTGTCAAATTAAATCACGATAAGGGAGAGTGACGCGCGTGATGATAAGATGTCAATCATTTCAATTTAGAACCCATTGTTATGACATTCATGCAAAAGAGTGTAGACTTGTCATTGCATATCTCTGTCTCTGTTCTGCGATGTTGACAGACTGCAGTTAACTAAATTAGGAATAGATGTTTCACGACACAATGTCAAACTTACAAGGCACAAATGAGAAGATTAATTTCGAATAACAAAGTATGAGTCCTCGTGGCGTTGTCAGTAATTGCTTGCTTTCTAACATTGAGGTCTCAGGTTCTATTCTCATACGACGACGGTCTTTTTGTATATTTTTATTGAAATTTAGTAATTGGTATGTTAGGTACTAGAAAACGGTGAAACACATATTTATGCAATACTAAATGTTCGTGAATTGTTTTACGAAATCAGATTATCAGTTTCGGAGATTAAATATATGTAGAAGAATACAAACTTACAAACTTTACCTACTGCTTTATTAATGAAAATCCACCAAAGTCCAATTTTATGACCGTAGATTAAACCTTATTCTTAGCTCGATTATTGATTAAAAATCTAAATAAATTATAATGAGGACTAATCTTAAACTAAACTAGTTTTCTTGCGTGGTTGCCATCATGTCATCTAAATCATCGTCATTCGTGATCTGATGAAATAAAACCGAGATTTATCCAGGAATTTTCTTTATTACAAAGTGAAATATAAAAATTAGCGTTATTGAAGAATCTGTAGTGCAAACCAGTGATAGCAAATAATTTCTTATCACTCGGGGACGAGTCCTTAGATGACCATCTATGTTTGTTGTAGGAAAATCGGTTTTCTTTATTCATATTCCACAGAAGACTTGTCCGCCAACGATTATTAGACTATTACTCCAGGCAAAATACGGTTTTGAAAAACATTAATTTATAATAGCGTTTTTTTTCTTTACATCGTTTTAAAACATTATTCTAAGATCCTTTATTCAATCAATAATCCAACAAACTTTCCATCCGGAAGTGTTTATATAGATTTAAACAAAACATAACTTGTTTTTTTTTTATTATTTATCTTGAATATTATAAAGGAAATGTAAATGAACCAAAATGAAGATAAAACCATTTTTTCTGACTTTTCAGAAGCTAGTTAAATTTTAATTTATTTGATGTCTGAAATTTTGTTGGATTTTGTCGCTAGGTAACTATTTAATTGATAATGTACCATTACAAAGAAAAAATCTGCTATTATAAATATTCCAAATTTGTTATTTTTTCCATACAAGTTGTCAGTTTGCCTGGACTATATTACGTTGGCTACGAATTAATTCTTCGACAGCATATCTTCTTACTCATTCACAGTTCTTTAGTCACGGTATTACGCTGGGAATAATGAATCGTCAGTATACTGTTTGAATACAATAACATGGATACCGTTGTAAACAAATTGTTGTAAAAAAATGTATTTCCAAACTTAATTATATTATTCTGAGTGTTCCTGGTTGTTTCTTGTATGTTGTCTTAACAACATACAAGAAACAACCAGGAACACTCAGAATAATATAATTAAGTTTGGAAATACATTTTTTTATTGGTCTTATTACGTATTTATTAAGGCACTAGAAAAAGAACAAAACTGCAAAGACATATTCGATCCTCTTAAAAATTAAAGAAACTCATTTTACTAGTCTCAAAAAAGAGATTTTTTCAAACCTCTATAAAAATAACAAAAACTCTTAACAAATATATGCTTTTAACTTTTTTAACATCTCAAAGGTATACAAAGTAAAATTGAAAAAACAAAAATGTATGCTCCCATATAAGAAAAATGCACGTGCAATGGATGCACGTTATTTTTGCGTGCATTTGTATGAGTCCATGGGACTCTTGACGCAATAACTCACCAAATACTCAGCGCAGGCGCAAGTCCACTCGCCAACGCGGTGCTCGCGTCACTGAAGGAAGGTACAGGGACGGAGGGGAAACTATTCGATAAAACGTTAGAATTACAGTAGTTTGAAATTTTGATGTGAGTCCAGTGGACTCGGGAAGTGAATTGAGGGTTAAAGACAGTCTAAAAATCGTTCATCAAGACATCTCCAAATTAAACTTGAGCGTAAAAGGAAAAAGTATTATGAATAAACTAAAGTTGGTCTTTTGTTGAAATGGATATAATTATTTATTTTGAAAATCGTGTCAACGTCAACTACCTACTAATTGACGGCAGGTAATTAATTAACATTATTTTTATTATTATCTCGTAAGGCTTGGTAGAATTGCTAAAGTACCTACTACTAAAGTTAAAATGAAATTGTATACTTACAATTACAGTTTGTTTACAATTCGCAGGAAGGTGTTTATTCATTAGGCACAATATGATACTTTGTCAGAATAACCTATCTGTTTATTTCTACTCTTTCTCAAGTTATTCGCGCACCTAAAACCCCGGGGTTTGATCATGACCAACTAGATTTCCATAATAACATCGATATCGATGTTATTATTATTTTTCATACATTAATACTTAACACTAGCACAGATAAAACGCTGATGTTACGTTACTGTTTGCAATAATGGTGGTCATTATATATGGTTTCCGAACACATGATAGAGGATTTATTATATGGGTGTAGTAGATAAATAATAATTATATGCCTTTAAGGTTGACAAGAAATCGTGGATTTAATCAATGTAAAATTGAAGTTTTTTAGTCGAAAGTAATCATAACTTGAAAAATAGATTTTAGAATGGGATCTCATTTCTTTTTGTAGACTTTGTATGGGAATGTTATTTTACCAACCGCAAATAACGTTTGCATAGTTTTGCAGGAAGGAACTACAAAAGTAACTTTGTAATCGCATGTATTTGTATAGGATTACAAACTTACTTATGCAGTTGGTATATCTCTGAAACGTGACTGAAATTGCAATATTTTTAGGTTTTTTATGAATTACTAGACAAAACATTAATTACGTTTGAAATTTGGAGCTTGTGGGTCTGCTAGAAGTACCTTAGAATTAGCGTGATCATTATCAGTATATAAGTGAGTCAGTGACAAAAGTAACGAACTTTGACGGACAATAGTTCTTAAACTAAAAGTTCAAATTGAATGTTATATTATATGTTAGCCATATAATGCCCTACATGTTCCTGAAAATTCAGGGTTCTAGCTTTAGCCAGTACATAATTACAGGATGTTGAAAATGGCCTGAATGGCTTCGAGAAAAGAATGCCTCTTTGTTTTGCTCGACTTGGCGGGGGCACTGCCGTGCTCCCAGATTAGCAGGCAATATTTTTATGTGAAAGACCGAGTCTGACTGGCATATTATATTATAAGTTACATTTCAAAATAAGCGATCATTTGTTTAGATGAGAGGACAATAATAGGCAAGAAGAAGAGACTTCACGTAAACATAACTCGGGTTTATCCCACTTTAAACCCTCAGTAAAAAAGTGAACAAATGCTTTCCGAGAATTAGCGTAAAACGGTGAATAGAATCGAGCAGGTAGGTAGTTTGGGTGATTCACTCCACCAAATTGACACGCAGACGTTATTCACGTAGGCTCTTCCTTAAGTAGTAGAAAGTCACCCTTAACATAGGACATTTCGCTGACCCCAACGTGAGATAAATGCTCTAAACAAACTGGAATAAGTTCTAACAAAACATGAGTTTAGGAGTTCCGTTGTGCGACACAAACTAGCATTACAACTAGAAACGCAGTTCACGCGCAACGGTGAGGCCACCAAAACTCGGCCATAAATGGCCCAGTACGCCGATCGGTGGAACAAAATTGGTGCGTTTGTGTGCGTATTGGCGCGTGTGAATATGAGTTGATCACAACTACATGAATCCATTTTATGCCTCACGCTTGGCGCGTCGGCCGTATGAAACTATCCTTCATTACAATAAGTGCATGATTCATTTTGTCGTCAACATTAGTTCGTAATTTCGTGAGTTAATTTGTCTAACCTTTTGCTACAAGTAAAGACAGATAACCCAACCACATGTCATGGCAACAGTGACTTGTTTTCTTACACGAAAGGAACCTATAATACAAAGAAGGCCATCTCCTCAAATGGGTATCTCGAAATACTTGACGTCAAAGTTTTATTTTAAGCATAACATTATGGCTATTTCAACAAGCGAAACCTTGGTTGGTTCACTTGGTTGAGTGCCGGCCGGCCGTGCGCCCCGCCCGTCCCGTTCAACTGCCGTCTATGCCAGGCCAGCCAGTCAAGTCAACCGATAATCAACTCGCTCACAAACAAACTCGCCAGCTATATCGTGTTGGCTGCCGTTGTACACGTAGTTGTGTGGCGCCCGGCGCGAGCTGGCAACGTCGCCATTGCTCATGGCTCTACGTCTGTACGTATACCTACTTGTTTTTGTTCGAGGAATCCGTACGTAATCTTGATATTATTATTGAAGAGACGCTGTTTGAACGAGCCGTTGTTAAAAATGAAAGAATAGTGATGTTTTATATAGAGTCCTTTTTATTATCGTTTTGTATTTATTATTCGTTATAACTAATTAACATAATTATGGCAATACAATTGTAGTTATAGTATAATATCAGATAATAGGCATGTTGCGTGGTGTTAAAATTGATAACGTCGTGTTGCTAAATGGATGGTAAACCATCAAATGATTGTAATAAAGTATAAATTACAAAGTATAATTCAAATCATAAAAAGATATGAAACTTGTAAGTTTAGAAAAAAAAGTTTATTTATTTATTGTCCAAGAGTAAATTTAAAGGTACCAATACAACTATGGACCTAAACGCAGTATTTCGCGACCGAAACAGCAATTTACTTCATTTTCCATGTAACGGTTAGTACAAATTGTACGGTGTGACGTCATACTTTAAAGCCAATCAGTATGAAGCGTTTCGGCTGCTGTCAGCGAGGTCCGTCTTTAACTCGATTTTTTGGCTATTAATGTCCTTTAAATGTAGTTGCTTTCATACAAACATTTGTTCATCTACAAAAACTGGTTCGAATGGCATCGTAAACAAGTTTAAGGTCACAAGCCCATTATGAAGAACTACATTACATATGTACAAAACGATTATTTATTCATTAGAAGCGCATTGAAGAGAGGTAGGAGGTAGGTATGTACCTTCCTTCCGATACGGATTTCAATAGGTATTATATTAGAGGTTCCTAATATCCACGTTGTTATCTTAATAGCTGGAATAAATAAAATTAAATAAAAAAGCCTTTTATTTCTTGCCAGTATTTGTACAATGTCAATAGTAATATTTTATCTATCCAAATATTTCCATGATGCGTTCAAAAACCGCACATTATGACCAACATAAAAATAGACTGTTTTGTTAGAACAAAATTCTTATCTGTGAAAATGTTTTAATGCTAAATAATTACATCGATTTCGATAATATTTTTTCATTCAAATTTCGAACATCTCTGAAAAACAAAGAAATTTAATTTGACCTCTATTCTAATAAATATCAGTCGAGATGACGTTTAGTTTGACTTGCATACAAATTTAACAAATGTCGCACGTAAGTAAGATATCGAACGATATGATAGTTGGGGCGGACTCTAGTTTGTCTCTGAATTAAACAAAAAACTAAGACAGCTGCCAGATAACAACGCCGCGATGCCGGTCATAATATGCGGCTCCTGAACGCATCATGGAGGCTTACGATATGTGGATAGATAAAGTAGTGTATGTAACTGTACATAATTAGGCATTAAAACACTCGTGTGAAGTTATTATGAAACTCGCCTTCGGCTCGTTTCATAAACCCACACTCATATTAATGACCTTCATTATGTATAGTCACATAAACTACTATAATGTCAGATGTGTTTGTTAATGTCATTGTTATTCATTATTAAACTACTTATTATTATTATTTATGTCGCAATAATCCCTTCTCGGCTGAAAGCCTCCTCCAGAGTAAGTCAGTTCTGTCTTGTGTTTTTTCCGTTCAATTTGTGCCTGAAAATTTTCTTATATAAGAGTGTGTTTTAATGCGAATGAATATATGAAACATAAATTATGATAACATCATTTCTTGTCTGATTCATTAGGCATTTCGGACTTTGATAGACTCACATAATAACTTGTGAACTATTCATTGGGCATTTCGGACTTTGATAGACTCACATAAGGGACATAATTATACCTACTCCGAATTCATAAAGTTGAATGCTATCAAAGTTACTTAAACCAAAATAATTACATTACGCAATTTGCAGCCTGCAGTTAAACATTATATAGTAGCAATGATATCTCTACTTGCCTACGAGTAGGTACGTGTCGACGTTGATGATCGAATGCAGCGCAGCAGCTGTTCTGTTTAAACTCATAATGCCGTATGGAGCCATTGTTTGTGTAAATTTGACCTTGAATTTATTATAATTAATTCAATTATCTACAACTGAAATTGTTTATAACGTGCAACTATAAATTGGTTGTAGAAGGCGAACGAGTAGTGATTCACAAACCGTCTAGAGCTCACCACTCGTACCTTCTCTAATTTGACTTTGCGATTCGTAACCACTATACGTTATCGGAGATCAGCCTTATACTGGTACTTCAGAAATAGTCTGAGCTATGTGAATGCCAGCTTAGCAAGCGCCGTGGTATGCTCGGCTTGGCACTCGATCGATGCCAGCCGGTCGCCCCCCGCTGCGGGGTGAGGGGTGATGCGCACAACTTCATTGCGCCTCACTTTGATATCGTATGATTCCGCATTTTATTTGCGTGTTGCCCAAAGAATGTTTGGCCCACAAGTCGCAGCGGCTTTATCAAAATATATTATTCAATAATAAGTATGCCCCTACTGATGAGCAAGTAACATATGTCACTTTCTTCAGCTTTAAAAATGAAACCAATTTTTTCTACCGCTGACAAGTTGACATCGCTGAACTGATTATATCTTAGTCCTACCTACTAAGTAACACTTAAACAAGTGTTGTGGTTGTGTGACGCAGTCATTGCGTATCAGTTGTATTGTACGATAATGACATACTGCTAGTATTGGTATTAGTCTAGGCTAGGTGTAGCCCTTCTAATCCTTCTATTTCCAAACCGGTTTCCAGCTGTTCAGAGCTAGTCCCTAGTATATCTTGAACTGTAGATTCGCAAAAACTATACGTAATCAGAGATCACAGTTAAACTGGTCATCTCTTGAAAATGATTTGATGGAACCAGCCAGGGGGGGGGGGGGTCACGTTTCTCTGCAGCTGACTGTGCATGGGTTAAATACCGATTGATTGGCATCTCGAAACTCGTGGCCACTAATGCATTCAAATAAGTTAGGTGTGCCAAAGGTATGTTTATAATTAAAATGTATCTTATGTATTAATTCCAGACATTAGAGATATACCTATTTGCCATCGCTTAGTGGGAATATTTTGACATTTCAGTGGATTGAACTTTAAAATGCCACTAGATTGTAGAGTTTGATATTTCGAAAGTAGGTTTCGAGCACGTTTTCAACATTTAAATACGTACTTAAGTGTGTTTATGATATATTTATCGCTTATCTTGTATATGTGTAACGATACGACCGACCCCTCGACATTGACTCCGGTAACTCCGGTTTGACAGATCGATTTATTTATGTACTAAGTTCTGTAGCAGCTAAACTGTGCGCATTCGTTTTTCAAATAAAGGTACCGCAGACAGCAGCAGCAGACGTGTCGCAGCGACACGAGTGGTTTCTATGTATTCCTTGTTTATTTTGAAGTGAATGAAAAAAAAGTTGAATTATTTTGTGTGAAATCTTTGTCAGGCAGCTATCGAAAAGGGCCAAACTTTTTTCCACATAACAGATAAGATAAAAATGGATCTGGCACATCGAATCGAACAGGAGACGTTACTCGGGTGTAGAGGGTGGGGTGGGTCGGGTAACGTGGACACAGGGTGTTTGTAACATTATTATGCAACGTGAAAGTTGCCGCTTGGGAGTTCGGGGTGAGAGCGAGGGCACCACCCTGTGCAGTATCGCTCGGCCCCACCCACGCCCCCTCGCTCTATCGACCGGCACCGGCAATCCGGGCCGCCACGGGCTCCGAACTGTTCCGACCGAATTGAACCACCTATCCCCTCCTCCAAATGCCGCGGCGACCGGCTCTATCCTATTCTACTCTAGGCACACCGCGCCACCCCCTACCTCGATCCGGAAATAAAAATCCGCCCCACACGATTTATGTTCTTTAACTTATCTTTAAAGGCTCATTTACGTCTTACATAAAAAAGGAGTTTCAGCTAAATCTTTAAAATGTCCCACGAAACAGAAAAAAACAGTCCACCCAGTTGTCAATCGAACCTCCGTATATTGCACAATAATAATGAAATCTAGGTAAAATCGATTTGGTGTCCTGTGACTCAAATAAAATATCTACTAAGTTGCTACCATTCGAATAACAACAAAGTACTAGCTCGAATTCCTCCTATTATACATTCTTCTTATTGAAATAAATCTGTCCATTAACGCCACAGGCATGTTCGAAGTGTTGTGAATTAAGGGTTATTAGCAGAAACATGGCCATTGATTTGTCACACACCACTTAAAATTAAAATGTTTGTTATCCAGCTGGATAACAGCTGGATACTGGATCTAACCGAAATTAAATCTGAATCTGAACTGATCAGAATAGGACTACACTTGTTTACAAATTGACGATACAACATATCAAATGCAGAGGCAAAGTAAGTGAACGGGTACACAGTGCTCGACACTGACTCAATATTTGAGATCTTCAAACTTAATACTTGGCAGTACAGATTGTCAATTATTAGAATAAATGTGTCAAACATTGGAACTTTTACCTTACTATACAATACTGAAATGTACATACTTCTGCTATCAGTATTTACTAGGTACTGTTAGGTTAGTTGATGCGACCAGGGCCCTATTTCACCATCTTGACAATTGTCACCTGACAATGACAATTCAACGTACATTGCTGGGTCAATAAGCTGTTCAGCAACCACCTTAACCTGTCGACGCACCCATGTAAGTCGAATTATCACTGACAGTCGACAATATTGTCACCCGACACTGACAATTCGCCATGCATTGATTGTTCTAGAAGTTAAGGTGGTCGCTAGGTTACTTGTAGAACCAGCAATGTACGGAGAATGGCCGTTTTCAGGTGACAATTGTCAAGTTGGTGAAATAGGGGACTGCATACGTAGCATGATGGTGTTTTCTTGCTGTATGATCCCTCTTGCATACGATACGATACGTGTACTTACGTCAATAATTTACTTTGAAAACAAAGTTTTAACCGACGAAAAATCAATCATCCCCTATTTTCGTACCCTTAGGGTTGGTTTTTTTTTTCCAATTTTATATGGGACCAACTTCGGGTTATACCCTTTCCAATAAAAAAGAATTATCAAAATTGAACTACTCTGTAAAAAGTTATGCGTGGTCATACATAAAAAAAAAAAATATATATACGTGTCGAATTGAGAACCTCCTCCGTTTTTTTCGTCGGTTGAAAAGAAACACGTGATATATTAATTTGAACTTCAACAAACTAAAACGACAATTTTATAGCGATATTACCTAATGTTTATTATCCTATACCTATAGTTACTGGTCAATCAACAGTAACTTACATAACAACGGCAATAAATACCTATACCGTTAATCGATCACAGCGATGCAGTGCTAAGGCCAGAGCACAGGCACTGCGGGTTTGCAGCTGAGGTGAATGTAGCGCCATTTTGCCTTGACTCTTGATAAGAATATTTGCATCATTTTTGATTACCTGTGCAAATATTTAACGTGTAAAACTTATTACATACCGAGTAAGTAACGATAAATATAATCTTATTTATTTTTTCGGTATCGTTTAGCAATTTAGCATTGACGTCAGTCAGGAGAGGGAAAGGCGGACCGGCAGTACTGGCATGTTTGCTGAAAATAGTTAATAATAGCTTGTTTCCATTCACTAACTTAATTGAGAGTTTAAAGTAAGATTGACTGTTAACATATCATCACAATAGATCAGCGATGGTCGCAGTGATATAAGGGCTTTGACAGCCCGAAAGCCACTACCAGACTGTTAACAGGAATGTAGCTTAAATCAGTAAATTTTGTTGTAGAGGATTACTTGTTGGCAACCGTTATGAAATTAAAGCCGCGCGAAATCTTTAAGCTGTATCTTGGAACTTACATCGGATCGCATCTACGTGTGCCTTAAAACATTCAGATGAGTAAGGCCAACTACCAAAACGTTGGCCGACAGCGGCATTCAAAAATGACCTTGGGAGACTGACTAATCTCCGAATGATACAATCGGGCTAAACACTAAAAGCAGGTTGCAGATGGCGTCACTATCAAGAGTCCAAAAAATGGCCCACTGTTGGAAAGACACAATGCCCTTTAGTTGTTGCTTAAAAGTGATATTGCGCGTTTTAATTAGAAGGCTAATTTAACGCATTATGTATTAAAAAAAAGCACGCTGCATGAATATTTAAATGTATACCTATTTATATTGACCATTATAGGTCGAAACGCACAGACAGCGGTGGCGGCGCGGTGCGGAGGCGGTACCGGTTGTAATAAATAATAAATAAATAAATAAATAAATATTACGGGACAATCTTACACAAATCAACCTAGGCCCACGGTAAGCTCAATAAGGCTTGTGTTGTGGGTACTAGGCGACGATATATATAATAGATAAATACATATAGATACTTATATACATATATAACATCCATAACTCAGGAACAAATATTCGTGATAAACACACAAATAAATGCCCTGACCGGGATTCGAACCCGGGACCTCCAGCTTCGTAGGCAGAGTCACTACCAACTGGGCTACGGAGGCGGTTAATGTTCGAGCTAATATGAAAGGGTCCGCACAGAATACCGCGCCGCGCCGCGTCCCGCTGCGGTATTCTGTGCGGACCCTTTCATATTAGCTAGAACATTAAAACAGGTACCGCCTCCGCCACGCACCGCGCCGCACCGCCACCGCTTTCAGTGCGTTTCGGCCTTAATTGAAGTCTATATTTGGTTACACCTTCTGGTAATTCGTAGCGATACCAAGCTGCATTTTATAACATCTTTATAACCTGTGTTTGACAAATAAATACTTTGAACTTTAACCTGTGAAGATTGTGATTCTAATTACATACTTATTTACACTTGCATACGCTACACAGGAGCTATTTTTGGACCAGTGTGTGAACCGTTGACGAAGCTACTGCCATCGATATTGCATCTGTCTATATGGACTGGTTGTAGCGAAATTAGGCGTTGCTGGATTGTTAGGTAGGTAATATTTGAGGCTCCGTTCAAGGATATTGTGGTGGAAATGTTAAACTGGCCTATCATACTGATCTGACCGGTTAAAGCCTTGGTCAGACACACGGCGCGACGCAGCGCCGCGGTCGCGCGGCGCGACCGCGACACATGCTAACAGGTTAGCGACTGACAGCGGTGGCGGAGCGGCGTGGGTCTCCTTTCAGCTAGACTTCCGTCTAGAGCGGCTCCGGCGTCACTAGCGCAGCGACAGTAAAGCCTTGGTCAGACACACGGCGTGACGCAGCGCCGCCGTCGCGCCGCGTGATGCCGACGCGACAGACACATGTTAACAGGTTAGCGACGTCAAACAGACTGCGTCCCGCCGGCATCGCGCCCCGCTTCTGTCGCGCCCCGCGCCGCGCGGCCCTTTGCGTTCACGCGGCGCGGGCGCAGCGCTGCGCGGCGCGGACGCGGCGGCACGCTATGCCGCGCTGGGTCACACACATCAGTCGGACGTTAGGCAGCGCGCAGTGCGTAGTGCGAGCGTAGCATAATTATTAGTTATTGTGTGATTAGGTATGGATATAGAAAAATTAATGTTTCCGGTATCCTGTATCCGGGCGCCAATCACGCCCGCATCGCGCCGCGCATCACGCCCGCATCGCGCCGCGCATCACGCCCGCATCGCGCCGCGTTCGCGCGCGCGATGAGGGCGTGTTGAGAGCGCGAGGCCGGCGCGATCCGCGCACGCCCTGTTTGAACAGGCATCGCGTCGGCATCACGCGGCGCGACCGCGGCGCTGCGTCGCGCCGTGTGTCTGACCAAGGCTTAATACTATCGCCGCGTTACTGTCGCTGCGTTTATTATTATTATTATTCTGGTAGTGGCTTTCGGGCTGTCAAAGCCCTTATATCACTGCGACCATCGCTGATCTATTGTGATCGCCACTTACTACAATTCTTGGTCAAGTCCTGCAAACTTGAAGAATTGCAGGATTTTGTTGAACTCAAGAAATTTGATCTCCTCCGGGCACATGATGTGTTTGCCCAGGAAGGAGTTACGACTGCGCATGAGGCAAGGGCAATCGGTTAGGATGTGTGTAGGCGTCTCCTCTGCTTCAAAGCAGAATCTGCACTGCCTTGTGTCGCACAATCCTATCGTTTGCATGTGCTTATTTAGGCGGCAGTGCCCAGTAAGCACCCTGACCAGCATGCGTAGACGGTTCCTACTTAGCGCCAAGGCGTCGGAAGACGCCTTTTTGCTAAAGGCTCTAATAAGTGCCTTGGAATGTTTCAGTCCTGGGTTAGCTCTCCAGGCTTGAATGGTCTTGTAGAAACAATAGGCTTTTAGAGTGAGCTTGGTTAGACTTTTAGGGATACCACAGAACGGCTCTGGTCCGCAGTGTGTTCCCTTCGCCCCCGCTCGTGCAAGCTCAATCAGCCTTTTCATTTCCCTCGATACCTGCATGCCCTGGGACCTGCGTCGCTGCGTTAGTGACGCCGGAGTCGCTCTACTCGGAAGTCTAGCTTAACGCGGCAATAGAGCGATAGTATTATGCAGTACGGAAACGTATGAACTAACGTTCGACTTCGAACGCAGCGTCACTGTCGCCGCGACAGTGACGCCTGACGCCTCGTCATGACGAGCAGTGCTGACGCGTCAGTGCCGCGGCGATATAATGTATTTGCGTGCGGGGTTAGTGTTAGGTGTAAAATGCACTACAAAACTACACAAACGTTATTTGCGGTTGGTAAAATAACATTTCCATACAAAGTTTGAAAATATGTGCACGGACAACGTGATCAAAATATGTAAACACGACTTTTTAGGGTTCCGTACTCAAAGAGTAAAACGGGACCCTATTACCAAGACTTCGCTGTCCGTCGGTCCGTCCGTCTGTGTGTCACCAGGCTGTATCTCAAGAACCGAGCTAGAGAGTTGAAATTTTCAAATATTATGTATTTATGTTGCCGTTATAACAACAAATACTAAAAACAAAATAAAATATATTTTTAAGGGGGGCTCCTATACAACAAACGTGATTTTTTTGCAGTTTTTATAGATAATGGTACGGAACCCTTCGTGCGCGAGTCCAACTCGCACTTGGTCGGTTTTTTTTGTAACGGCAAAAGGTTGCTGATATTTTTGAACCTTTGGGAACGTATTTATATTTATGAACTCGATTGTAGTCGATGCTAAAAATATGTTTACAGTTTTCGCCTTATTACTCGTACAATGGAATAAGGTGCAAAAGTGTAAACATATTTTTGGCTTCGACTGTACAACTGCAATAATTTGGTGTTAGAAGCCCTAATCGACGTTTAGTGAACCTAGGGTTTGCAAGATCCGCCAATATTTCGGATCCGGATATTTCGGATATTTAAATTCAACAGATCCGGATATCCGGATCTTTCGGATAATACGGATCCACAAGGTTTTTTTTGATTTAAAGTAGGAGTTGTAAGGTTAAACTAAGAAAAAACGGCTATACCACCGTATACCTGAAATATTTTAAATAGGTACGCATTCCCGAGGTCATAAAGGGTATAACGCTTTTTTTTTCAACATTTTACTTACAACTACAAAGTAACCGACATAGTGAGAGTTTCGTCACTGAAAGCTGTCACTTGAATAACTACAACAGGGTTAATCAACGTAACGTTCCAAACACGCGTTAGGACAATCCAACTGTCATTTTCCCATATCAAATTTGACATTAAATCTACCTTACGTGCGTACAATGCGTTACGTGATTGACCAGCAGGTCGAGTTAACTCCGTACCTGGTGCTCGTACATATATTTCAATGAGCTCTATGTACCGGAGTTATTTCAATAGGGTTGTAACTAGGTATCAAGCCTAGGAGGAGAAATTGACAATGTGATCCGGACGAGGGAAAATGAGTTTATCTAGCAGGGAACATTCCTTTAGGCAAGACTGTGTCTAGATATGGCAAAAGCGGTGAACGGGCATTAATATAGCGTACCTACCATGCTTATTATATTACATGATCAGTCAAGATCATAATACTATTTTTTTTTTATTATTAAATTATAAAACGTAGGTATTGTTGCTGCATTTACTTTTTCCTTCCTTGGTCAAATATACTTCCTTAATATTCATTTAGGTTTATTTAATCTAATCCCGTTATTCATAAAACTTAAAATGCCTCTGCTAAATAAAATGTGCTTTGTCCCTTTCTTATGAACACAAAATATGTCAAAGTGACAGATAAGAACAAACTAATTTTAACCCCATTTTAGTTAAAATTGGCTTGTTGGTCGTTTATAAATTACGGGCGTAAGTCTTTAGTAGATAGCTATAATAGTACATATAGGTAACATTGGATTTATATAATTACTTTGTGTCTTTGCCTACGGTGAAACTGCGGCAATTTTACTAGTTTGTAGTATGTAGGTTTAATTAGTTTTTGTGACTAATAAATTAAAAACGAAAATAATCTGGGCTGGGATGATGAAGTGGCGAATAAAGACAGAGATTGAGTTATCTACCATTCGGATTTCAGCGTGGACTCGTAAAAACTTAATTTTGTAGCCGTATTTTCGGTTTTCATGGTTGTATTTTAAGGATCCGTAATATCCGAAAAATCCGGATCCAAGAGCCTGTAAGATCCGGATCCGAAATTTGGCGGATATCCGGATATTTCGGATATCCGGATTGCAAACCCTAAGTGAACCCCTACCACAGTCTAACTACATACAGTCTGCAAGCTTGGGGCTACGCGGGCCAACGATGGGGGGTACGCGGGGAAGCGGGGGACGAGGAAATTTAGCGCAAACAATTTTTTTAATAATGAATGTCACTTAAATTGTGTTCCAAATTGATATCTGAGTGCTCGAGAGGTCTTTTAATATAAATCCTTGGGAAAATAAAAAAGGCCGCCATCTTGAAGTTCTTAAAATACGGTCCCATTTCGTTCAAAATCGATATCTGAGGGTCCGAGGGGCCTCTTAATATGAATCCGAGCTTGGATTGTAAAAAAGTTGCCGCCATCTTTGCGGACCCATTCGCATTAGTTCGAACATTACAACCGGTACCGCCTCCGCAACGCATCGCACACCGCACCGCGCCGCCACCGCTGTCTGTGCGTTTCGACCTTAAATAATACTCAAGCTGTAGGTTTTGATGGAATTTGTACATATGTCATAAAACAATCTAAAGATCAACTAAGCGTAATAATTACGCATCTAGTTAATTTCTCCTTTGAGAGTGGCGTTTTCCCAGAACTTCAAAAAATATCAATAGTAAAGCCGTTAATTAAACAAAATTATAAAAAAGACATGGGAAACTACCGTCCCATAACATTGATTCCAATTTTTGCAAAAAAAATTGAAAAATGGATGTACACGACTCATACATTTCTTGAATAAATTTGAAATACTAAAACTAGAACAATATGGCTTCCAAAATAATTAATCGACGGCATTAGCTATTTTTAATCTTTGACATCACAATTGTTAAAAGCTTAGATGTAAAACAGCACACTACAGCGGTATTTTTAGACATGTCAAAACCTTTTGACTTTGTAGACCATGCGTTACTTTTAGACAAATTCTTGGTCTTGCTGTTATAGTAGTTTATGTGACTGTACATAATGAAGGGCATTAAACACGAGTGTGGGTTTATGCAACGAGCCGAAGGCGAGTTTCATAATAACATCACACGAGTGTCTTAATGCCTAATTATGTACAGTTACATACACTACTTTATCTATCCACATATCATAAGCCTCCACGATGCATTCAGGAGCCGCATATTATGACCGGCATCGCGGCGTTTCGTTCCGTTACGTCCATTCCGTTCCTATTTGTATAGTAAAGTAGCCCTCTTAAGCCTTGGTCAGACACACGGCGCGACGCAGCGCCGCGGTCGCGCCGCGTGATGCCGACGCGATGCCTGTTCAAACAGGGCGCGCGCGGATCGCGCCCTCAACACGCCCTCATCGCGCGCGCGAACGCGGCGCGATGCGGGCGTGATTCGCGCCCGGATACAGGATACCGGAAACATTAATTTTTCTATATCCATACCTAATCACAAAATAACTAATAATTATGCTACGCTCGCACTACGCACTGCGCGCTGCCTAACGTCCGACTGATGTGTGTGACCCAGCGCGGCGCAGCGTGCCGCCGCGTCCGCGCCGCGCGAACGCAAGGGGCCGCGCGGCGCGGGGCGCGACAGAAGCGGGGCGCGACAGGAGCGGGGCGCGATGCCGGCGGGACGCAGTCTGTTTGACGTCGCTAACCTGTTAACATGTGTCGCGGTCGCGCCGCGCGACCGCGGCGCTGCGTCGCGCCGTGTGTCTAACCAAGGCTTTAAGTAATGGAATGACGCCTATTCAAATAAAATGGTACACTTTAAAACAAAAATGCCCTTTTTTGACAGAATCGTGGTATAAGAGTTTTAATTGGTCCTTTATATCACAATAGCGTTGAAAAAGAGTTTTTTTGTATCCTTTATAAGATAAAAAAACCGGTCAAGTGCGAGTCGGACTCGCGCACGAAGGGTTCCGTGCCATTATCTATAAAAACGGCAAAAAAAATCACGTTTGTTGTACGAGGGTTGCCTTTTAAGTTGTGTCGTTTGGAAAAACTAAAGACAATTTAAGTGTTAAATGGTATTTATTGTTTTTCAAAGTAATCACCGTGATATGTAATACACTTTGTCATTCGATCGAACCAGTTTTCGAAACACACTTATTCCAGTCCGAAGTCGGGGTCTCCAAAATGGCCGTTTTGTATGCCTCAACCGCTTCTTCAGGCGTCTGGTATCGTTGACCACGAAGTCGTTGCTTGATTTTTGGAAAAGAAAAAAAATCGTTAGGGCTTAAGTCTGGACTGTACAGCGTTATACGACCGCTGGGTGTAGCTGGTCCACAGGCTGCAGGTGTAAAAGGATTGGCAGAATGCCTTAAACAACGTCTTTTTGACGTCCTTATTACACCTAGCGAACCTGCGAACCAGCATATTTCCCCTCACTGCCAACGCCCTGCGTTCCCTTTCGATATCAAGGTCATCCTTGAGGTCCTCAGTGACCAAGGTATTTAAAGGTTTTTGTGATCCTAAGTTGCTCTCCACCCAAGATCACCGGCGGCACTGTCTTATAGGATTTTCTCCCCGCTTTGAAGACTAGTACCTCACTCTTCCTTCCATTATACCTTAGCCCATGTTTCACCGAGTACCTCTCGCAGATGTCCAGCAGCTCTTGCAGCCCACTGATGGAAGGGCTCAACAAAACCATATCATCTGCATAACTTATGTTATTGATTGATTTATTGTCAATAGAGCATCCGACATAGGCTTTGTTGAGCTCATTCATCAGACGGTTTACATACAGATTAAATAACCTCGGAGAGGTTAGCCCTTCTTGCCTTACACCACACTCTGACTGGTACTCATCTGAATGCATGCCTGCCCATCTGACGGAGTTGATTTGGTTGCCATACCAAAACTTTAAAACCTCAATCAACTCGGCCGGCACGCTAGTTTCACTGGTTAATTTGTCCCACATAATATCGTACGACACGAGATCGAACGCTTTTTGGATAAATCCAAGAAACAAGCGTTCACCGGCGTACCTCTACTGGTGTAGTACTGAACAGTGCTTTTCAAACACACTATAGCCGTCTCAGTGGAGAGTCCAGGTCTAAACCCGAACTGAGCGTCATTCAGTTGTATGTGTTTAGCCAGGTGTTTGTCAAGCAGGCTGATAAATATACGTACATAAATAAGGACATACATATCGTCGCTACTTTGAAAAAATCTCGTATCTGAAAATCATCAAGTTTCTAGGAGGTACAATAAACATTCTGTAAATTATTGTGATTGATCAAATAAGTTCCTGTTAGTTTCATGAGATATTTTGATAGCCAGTCATTAATTTTACAAATATTCGAATAACTCACGCAAAAACTTTTTACTAAAATTATAGTTATTCGTAAGATACAAGATTTTTGTTCTAGTATTGACTGAAAGTTGTTGAGTTACGATAATTTTGCTTTACATTTTATGGTACAAAATGAAACGAAATGAATGTTTTATGTTTTTTCAATTAACTAAGTAGACTCTCGAATAACAATAGACGAACTTAAATAATAACCTGTTTCCGTATTAAAAAAAAGATCGGCTCGAATTATTTTTTCTCAACTATGCATGCAATAAACTATCGTAAAATGACAAAATCTTTGGCAAAATCGGCTTTAGAGATGGCAAATCATCAAATTTTCGTTTTTTAATAAGGACTGCTTTTGCTGAGCAATCGCTTGATGTTCTGAACTATCATTAACTTTTTGAGGTAGAATAGTCCCGATTCCAGATTTTCAAAGCGAAGTTTAAACTCAATCGGGCTGTGAGATGACGAAGAGGCAGACGCGCGGTAGGAGAGGTCCCGCCAGAGCCAAAGCAACCCTCACCGTGAACGCGCGCGCGCATCCATTAAAAATAAGATAAAATAATTTGTAACCGCTAATTTGGAGTAAATCTTAGATATGAAGAATCTGCATTTTATAATTATTTTAAAGCCCTCAAATCTACCACACATGGGTAACCTGCTCTCTTTCCAGGTCTAATAGATGTATAATAGTAACTACTTAAGTATCGCATGGTTTTTGAGAAAATGCCTGTGTACATATTTTACATTGTACTTTTTAGTCAAAGATACCTCTGTTATTACTTTTACAAAATCGGCAGGCACATGAAGTTCTCTGTTTTTTTACTATATGTAAATTTTTAAGATAATAAACATGTAAAAAAATACTTATTTTTTATGGGTAACATTGTATTAAATAAAATTGAGATCCCATCGCCTTGCGTGGTATGGGCATATTATGCGGAGGGATGACAGTCATGTGACCAAAAGAGTGTTAGGTATGAACGTGGAGAGATGGAAGAAACGAGGTAGGCCAAGGAAAAGGTGGATGGACTGTGTGAGAGAGGATATGAAGAGGAAGGAAGTAAGTGACGAGATGACGAGAGACAGGGAGGTATGGAAGAAAAAGACATGCTGCGCCGACCCCAAATAAATGGGATAAGGGCAAGAAAATGTATTAAATAAAAGCAGTAGGTACTAAAACCTAACGTACGAGAAATTAATCGAAATATACACAATACAATTATTATATAGGTACCGTCGATTTCTCGGCGTTGAAGTACACCATAAGAGATGTAATTATATTAGTTTAATGAGTTAGTAAACTAAAACATTAAAAATAAATCAGATAAGAGTTTTTTTCAAAGTAGTGACGATATTTTTGAACTAACGATTATGTATTATATTGTCGATTTATCGAAGTTGGAGTTTGTGCAGCATACGAGATGTATTTTTATAAGTTTAAAAAATTAAAAAATCAGATACTAGATTTTTTCAGAGTAGCGACGATATCTGCACACGCCTTTATGACATTGACAATATAGAGTCCTGTACAGATATTTATGTCCTTACTCATGTATGTATATTAATACCCCTGACTGTACTTTACTATGACTGTACAGGAAACAGGGTAATTTTGCAAGTAAGTAACTTAACCCTTGTGATACAGTATCAGAAATGATAATTGAAACTAAAGTGCAAATATTAATCAAAGGGTCTAGCAGGCTAAGCTAACAAGAGTGGCCCCCGCAAGGGATTTGGTTGTAATTTGAGGTGCAGTACTGGCAGGACCTAAGAATACTGTATGCGTAATATCAGCCTTCGATCTTCTTTTGTTTCAGACTTATTCACTAAAATGTCAAAAAATCAAGGTAATTTTTAAACTGTTATTTTAGCTAAACCAAGCAAGGATGAGTAACCAAATAAATTCAAAATTAAGGATCATAAAATGGGGTTCATTATGCATATTTTTTACAGACATTCATATCCTTGAACTTGGATGAAAAAAAATATAGTTTTTTTTTCGCTTCATTTTTTTTCCACTTTTCGCGGAGACACAACTATCAAAAAAAATACTTAATGAGCCACAATTGTCACCAACGTATACATTTAAAAACATTTTGCTAAATCATGGTGCGTCATGTCAAAAAAAACATTTACGAACGTATGTTTACTATATCATATCATATCAATACTATCATATTGATCAATGTCAATCGTCGAGCAAAACAAAGAGGCCATTTTCAACATCCTGTAATTTCGTGCTGGCTAAAGCCAGAACCCTGAATTTTCAGTAACATATAGGGCATAATATGGCTTACATACACATACTCGTATATTCTCAATAACATTCAATTTGAACTTTTAGTTTAGGAACTATTGCCCGTCAAAAATCCTTAGTTTTGTCACTGACATACTCACTGACTTATAATGATCATCGTAATTCTAAGGTACTTTTAGCAGACCTACAAGCTCCAAACTTTTAACATAATTAGTTTTTAGCCTATCCATTCATAAAAAACCTAAAAATATTGCAGTTTCCGTCACGATTCAGAGTTATACACACTGCATAAGTAAGTTTGTAATCCTATACAAATACATGCGATTACAAAGTTACTTTTGCAATTGCTTCCCTCAAAACTATATACAAACGTTCTTTGCGGTTGGTAAATAACATTTCCATGCAAAGTTGATAACCTACAAAAAGAAATGAGATCCCATAAAAACATTCCATGTACAAAATAGGCCAAGTCTCGGAACTCTTCCACAGTAAAAAATGGTGAGATATTTCGTAGAGCCAAGTCAGACATTCGAATTTATCTTTATTTGCTTGCTAAATGAAGTTTTTTGACTTGGCAATTACATAGTTTAAGGTATGCAACAATTTGTAAATGCAGTAAAGTAGTGTGATTCACAAGTTGCAGAATTTTATTTAGCAAGCAAATAAAAATTAATAAATATGCCTGACTTGGCTCTACGAGAGTTCGGTTCGAACAGCCGTTGCGTGCGGACGCTGTTTTGGGACCCTTCCCCGATGTCTCTTTACGCCATAAAATTACACAATGCGGCCCTTCAAAACAATAGCAAACAGATAGCCCAGATGTGCGAGCGCCGCGCCCGTAGTCCCAGCGATTTACCCCATCTCATCTTCTTGACATCGCGAATAAGTGCCGGATTATAGAAACGTGTGTGTTACGCGAATATTACGAGGGTTCAGTCCATCTAGGTATTAGGCGCGTAAAATCAGTGCGTGCGCCTCTAACGGGTAGCGGTTGCGCGCAGCAACACGGCAGAATCAACATCAACGCCGGCAATCACAGCCATCCCAGGCCCCTGTTAGAGCGTTCCATATAACTTTTAGGTAGTAGGTATTCTTTAATGAAGCAGTTTGGGTTACATGATCGCAATTAGAGTCCAAACTACTGGCTAGGCTAGACGCTCCAATGGACCTACTGGTATATCATAAGATAAGGTGAACATAGGGGTAATATATACAGACTCAATATTTCATTTTTGTATTGTATTCAATGTTGCATTCAGTGCCTTTGTTAACTTAGTAAGATTTTACGTTAGATTACAGTCTGTCAATTACCAAACACTTAATTTATCTAACGCACTTTAATGAACCCCGTAATAAGCTCCTGTAACGTCTAGGACGCTTCGGCAGTGTCATATATTTATGTGGTGGGTCATAATATGTGTTAGTAATATTTGGTACTTATAAGTAATAGTATTTAACACCTGAGACCTACAGAACAGATTCATTGATAAATGAAATCTAGATTCAAGTCATTCGCTAGGCGCCCCGTACTAACACAATGAGTAGTGGACGAGACTGAAACTGGGCTGAACTGTGGTAGTGAGCTATATCTATTAAAACTACGAAAATTAGCCCATAATAATAAGCAAAGTTCAACGGTAAGATGACTTGAAAAGAAATCACGCGGGAGACGAACAATGAATAGCGATACATCTGCCTCAACCAAAACAAAAGAACGCAAAAAAAGGTTTCTAGGTAGCTGCGCCTGCATGCACTTCCTTGAAATGTCTAGATTTTATAGATTCACGCCACGCCAGATGGGCTTGAATAGGCGAACGATATTAACCCATTGCCCATGACGACACATATGCGTCAGACCGCTACGAGCGCTTTTCGCTACATACGAGGGGCGTCTGATAAGTTCTAAGCCTAAGACATAAATTGAAAGAAAGGTCTGAACCAATTTTTTTTATTGAAATATATATCTATCCTCGAGTAAAATACACTTAACACATCAAGCATATAGTACTTAAATAAATAAATATTTGCGGACAATCTTACACAAATCAACCTAGTCCCAAACTAAGCAAAGCTTGTACTATGGGTACTAGACGACGATATAGATACTTATATAGAGAAATAAATACTTAAATACATAGAAAACATCCATGACTCAGGAAACATATTCGTGCTCATCACACAAATAAATGCCCTTACCGGGATTCGAACCCAGAACTCGATTCGAAACCAGTTCCGCGGCGGGACGCGGTGCGGCGCGGTATTCTGTGCGGACCTTTTCATATTAGCTCGAACATTACAACCGGTACCGCCTCCGCACCGCACCGCGCCGCGCCGCCAACGCTGTCTGTGCGTTTCGACCTAAAAACTCTTTTTAGGGTTCCGTAGCCAAATGGCAAAAAACGGAACCCTTATAGATTCGTCATGTCTGTCTGTCTGTCCGTCCGTATGTCACAGCCACTTTTTTCCGAAACTATAAGAGCTATAATACTGTTGAAACTTGGTAAGTAGATGTATTCTGTGAACCGCATTAAGATTTTCACACAAAAATAGAAAAAAAACAATAAATTTTGGGGTTCCCCATACTAAGAACTGAAACTCAATTTTTTTTTTCATCAAACCCATACGTGTGGGTTATCTATGGATAGGTTTTCAAAAATGATATTGAGGTTTCTAACATAATTTTTTTTTAAACTGAAGAGTTTGCGCGAGAGACACTTCCAAAGTGGTAAAATGTGTGTCCGCCCCCCTGTAACTTCTAAAATAAGAGAATGATAAAACTAAAAAAAATATATGATGTACATTACCATGCAAACTTCCAACGAAAATTGGTTTGAACGAGATCTAGTAAGTAGTTTTTTTTTAATACGTCATAAATCGTAGAAAGCAATTTATTTAACGGAACCCTTCATGTGCGAGTCCGACTCGCACTTGTATTTATTTTTTAATAAAACGATACAATTATGTTAGACAAGTATTTAATCAGGTCATATACCTCTAAATAGGTATATTTTTTTATAAGTTAGGCACATCTTTGTGTCATGTATGTGCAAATTTTAGTGAATCCCTACTTTTATTATTACCATCCCAGGCACCAGTTGTTCGAATGGTATTTTTCTTCTAAACTCAACAATACTTAAACCGGTAAGACTTTCAGTTCACAAAGCGTGTCGTTTCTCGAGAAGCGAACAATACACAACGACGCGGTACGAATCGTTCGAGGGAACAAACAGCCTCTCTTGCATGAATAAAATGCAGCGGGGCGTAGGCAGTTCAGGTTTCTAGCGAGGTCGGCATAACTGTCCCGTCTCTCGATGTATTGCTAGCTTAGCAATTCGAATTTACCTATTTGAAAACTTGCTACCTATGTTTTCAATGCTCTTTAATAGGTAGCTTCTTTGTTCAGTGTAAAATTTGAAAGCGGTTAACCTTCTCAAAAATACGTAAACAGCGATTGTGTTAGTAACCTCTCCACTGTAGTTTTAAGTAGGAATAATACTCAAGATTCACACGATGAGTTGATGACGGTTTCAAATGCACACAGGCCACACAGCTATAATAACTTCCGTCGTCTAGTGTCTGTCAGCAGCAACATACTTGATAATGAATTTCTGCGAATTTGTAATAACACAGTAACGTATGTTTGGGTAACAACGCGGGCTACTGATGCGGTTAATTCAAGTCATGCTTATTGGTACGACTCACTCGACCCACTATCGATTTACGAAAGAAATTATGATAACACTGGTGAAAGTTGAAATACTTGATACTTTTTGGATCACTTCGAGTTTAAGAGGGTAATGAACTTAGTTATTATTCGGCTAAGTATTGTTTGTATTATAGTAAAACGTTAGGTATCTAATTTTGTTTGGTTGATCTACCTATCAACTGAAGCGGAATGGTATGCACAACTTTTGATGCTATTCTTGACTAATAAAAGTAGCAAATGTACCTATATGAATTTGATTATAGCCAGTTTCTTTTGTTTCAATAACTTTACTATTTGCTTTGTTTGCTTTATCAGGTAGATAAAAAATGTATTCGGCTTTCGGCCAGGTTACTCGATAAAATTGGTAAACCCGAAATTATCCAGTCCATGCCATACACAATTTTTTTTGACATGGGTGTATGTATTATAATAAATAATTCTTGAGTTTATTAGGCCTTAAGTTGGACTGTCAATTGCTTTTAGACTTAATATATTACGCAAAGTTACAATATCCTAATCTTAGTTTGTAATAATAACCTTATGTTTATGACTTAATTAGATAATCAATAAAACTTTTAATTACGTTGGTATATATACCTATACGACGGGGATCTACGGCGAATGACGAATGTTAAATAAAATGACGCATGATCTTGATACTTACTTACAAATCCTTAGTTACGAGTAAAATGTAAATGTAAAATGAACAGCGCCAAAGAGTGATTAAATCGGTCGATGTCTGGTGCGCGTAGTGCGACGTTGCCATACTTACTCTTACAACATGGCCGCGCGCTAGTCGTACCCGTTTCCGTGTGAAACTCGATTCAACTGCGTTGACTGTGTTGCGTTGCGAGCTTGCAAGGTGGCACTGAGCGGCAGTGCGGGGGACGGGGTAGCGAGGCGCGCGGCCGGCGGCGGCAGCGGCGTGCGGTGCGACGAAGCGAGGCCAATCAGGCAGGATGCGAGGAAGGGGGAAGGGAGATACCGGCTTGTTGGGTGACGTCAGTCTGCTTTCTGAATAGCGAAGTTGCATACACGTATAACATTGCTAACTAACCACGAATTAATACGTATGTAAAATATATAAATAAGGTACACGTATGACATTGTATACATTATAGATAATGTAAATATGCTATATAGTGTAGAATTGGAAGTTTTTAAGTCGAAATAATTACTAGGTTCATTGATTGAAACAAATACAATACGCCTTTTCTAATAAATTACGATACAAAGTTTGACACGACCGCTTTAGCCTAGTTGGTAGTGACCCTGCCTAAGAAGCAAGAGGTCCTGGGTTCGAATCCCGGTAAGGGCATTTATTTGTGTGATGAGCACGAATATTTGTTCCTGAGTCATGGATGTTTTCTATGTATTTAAGTATTTATTTCTCTATATAAGTATCTATATCGTCGTCTAGTACCCATAGTACAAGCTTTGCTTAGTTTGGGACTAGGTTGATTTGTGTAAGATTGTCCGCAAATATTTATTTTATTTAAAGTGAAAAAAAAGTTTGTATATAACAAATAATCTCCAAAACAACCTACACGATTTCAAAAAAATATTTTACTAGTAGTAATACTTACTAATAGTACCTACCTACCTAGGTAGGGTAAGGTAATTTAAGATATACCAAAGGTATATTTTATCGCGCGACTCCGTCTGCGCCCTTTATCATTATAATACGCTAGTGGAACCGCGCGGGCAACTAATTTTAGATAAACTGGTAAGTATTCTCCTATTAGGTCAATGACACGTAGGTAATTTAAACGAACAAAAGAATATTAATAATTCAACATGGATTCTTGAATAGGTATCCATCAAAGTGATAATATAATGAGTGACTCAAGCGCATGGCTAGCACGGTGCTAGAGCGGTGTGAGTTGCGATCATTAAAAAAATAGGCAGCGAGTTATAAATTATAATTGTTACAGCTAGCGATTAAACCGAAGTTCATAAATACCACACACTGTCCGCGAGTTGCATGTCATCTTGTATATTTCTGCTCTGTCGAAGCGGCATGTAAATATACATACCTAGTTTTATTATTGCGTGCACGTTCTCGCTTGATCGTCAACTACAGGGATGTTGTACACAAAACTCACCAACCGCATCGCCCCAAGCGAACCAGTATAATTCTAACCTCTCAGGTTCTCATTACACATATCTGTTACAAATCTTCTCGGGGTCAGATTATACTAGGGAGTAGAGATGGGCTCTCAGAGGAGTGCAACGTTTTATGAATATCTTCTGGCGCAGTATAGAAAAATCATAGGCCCCATTCCCCATTTGGCGATGCGGTATCAGTATGCAGTATTTTATACTTTACCGCAAGCTTACTGATGTCGACAAGATCTCCTCACTTAGCGATATACTGCCAGTGTACTTTCGATATAAAAAGTCTGTAGAACGCGGATCCACGAATTATAATTATGAAGGATATCATTCGATCATATTGTTTGCAGTATGTGATGCCGATGGCTATTTCACTATGATTGATACGGGGTACGCTGGACGAAATAGTGATGGCGGAGTATTTCAAGCTTCCTCCATCAGTTACTGGTTAGAAAGAGATGGTTTGAATATGCCTACCTCATCGCCACTTCCGCATGATGATACACAACAAGAAGTACCTTATTTCTTTGTTGCCGACAATGCCTTCCCTTTGAAGCGCAATATCATGCGGCCCTACCCAATGACAGGAATAAACAATATCAATAGCTTATAATTATATAAAAGAGGATATTTTTCCACTTCGGCTACCAACATTATGCACGTGGTTCTTTCCGCCGCCATTTTGCTTTAAAATCGCACGCAGTTGACCGTCCGGCATCCAAACTTTTACTGACTGTCCGCGTCGCGAAGCAGTATATCGCACGCTCACTGTCCCGCGTTCGCATCGCCCGCGCCAATCAGGAAGCGCCTATTCAAATGTGGGTACTCAGTAACGAATCAGTAAAAAAAATACTGAGCGTTCTTTACTGTATCGACACCGCATCGCCAAATGGGGAAGGGGCCTTAATTTAAAGAAACCTTATTTCGCTTATTTTACTGCTTCGGGTGCGGTCTGCCGCGGCAACAGGATGCAAAGGCAAGCGGCCGGCGCCCTACCATTCCGGATGTATATCTTACAAAACGGCAGCATGTAGTCGCCTGCAGTCTGTAGCGGTCTGTGGTTGTCTTTGAAATGATTATTCAACGCGCATCGGCTCGTTGATTACACACATCGAGAGTGCAGCAAGAAACATAAAACTAACCTAGCTAGTTTAATGCGTTCTACGTGTAGACTTTTGTAACGTCTGTCACAATGTTCAGAATCCTTGGATCTGACTCGTATTGACCAGCTACACTCTACACTACAGGAACGATGGAAGTAAAATATTCAAATTAACAAGTTAGTAGGCAATAACAAGGATTGGGACGAGCTTTCGAGTTTCTAATAGTTGGCCTATTGTCCGGTTGGTTAATACAACTATTAGTAACTATAAAATAAACATAAGTAAAATTGACTTTCAAAACAAAGTTTTAACCGACTTCAAATCAGTAGCCAAATAGATCCAAGTTTGCCTATAAAATTTTAAGAGTTCCCTCGATTTCTCCAGGATCCCATCATCAGAACTGGATTTTGGTGACAACGGGACCAATCTGGAAGTATATGATTTCAAACAAAGAAAGAATTTTTCAAATCGGTTCATAAATTACGGAGTTATCGCGTAACATACACACATAAAAAAATTAAATAAAAATAAAAACTTACGGACGAATTGAGAACCTCCTCCTTTTTTGAAGTCGGTTAAAAATTGTGGTTCATCAACATCATAAATGCATAAATTACGATACAAAGACACTTCAATGTATGTTAATGCTGAAGAGAAATGAGACTGCAATTTTTTACTCCACAGTCAAACTGAAAAATTTAGTTTTGTGGAGCAATTTATCAACGTATTTATGTAACTTATTGTTGTTAATAAATAAATAAATAATAATAAAAAACTGTATAGTTCATTTTGGTCACAACCTAAACCTTCCATAGAAAGTTTAATTTAATTTTTGTGTCTTCGCCCAATCACGACTATAATGTACAGTCAGCGTCATATAGTTAGTAGCAACCAAAGTAGTCAAATAGTTCGGTACCCATATATTTAGTATGGTGTACCGAACTATTTGGCCACTTTAACTGCTACTAACTATATGACGCTGACTGTACGAGGGCGGGTTGATAAATAACTAGCCTAACAAGAAAATACTCAAGTTTTCGTGATTCAATTGATTTTATTTTTCGACATAGTAGTCTCCGTGTAGCTCTAAGCACTTATTCCATCTACGTTCTAAAGCTGTAATGCCCCCCATAAAATGACTTTTCTCAAAAATGGCCCGCAAAGTGGACATAACTCGCTACATATTGGAAGGTAAAGTGTATAGTTTAAGGCCAGATCAAAATTAAAAAATAAAAACATTGCAGGCCGCCTGAAATGTTACATATAAATTCCTTTATTTGTCGAGTACCAAACTTTTTAAAAAGTAGAAACTGGCATATAAAAGACGGCACAGGTCGTATTTAGCCAAATCAAGTCGCATTTTTCTGTTGCAAACGCGACATTTTTACATGTGTCATAAAAAAATTGCGTTTTTCGGTGGAAAAATACACTTGCGATTCTGTTTAAAAAAAATATTATGACGTTTAATTTTATGAAATTTGTAGTATGCTAAGAATAACGCTTGATTTCAATTTAGTCTTTTTTATTCCCCCATTTTTGAGAAAAGCACTATATATTATATTATTTATACTAGCATTTTGTTTAAACGGACTCGCAAGCTCGTCCGTTTAAACAAAATGCTCAGCCTGCAATTGCCTCCTTCCCGGCCACGGCAATAATGTACTATTTCTCGAGGCCTGCAAAATACTCCTCTACGGCGGCTATGACTTCATCATTTATGGCAAGTTTCAGTGCACCTAAAAAAAATTAAGCTTAGGAAACAGGTGGAAGTCTGATGGTGCTAGATCAGGCGAATAAGGTGGATGGGGCAGCAAATCATACTTAAATTGGTTAATTTTTGACATAGCTTTAACACATGTATGGACCCTAGCGTTGTCTTGAAGGAAGATGTTTCTTTTTAGGGTTCCGTAGCCAAATGGCAAAAAACGGAACCCTTATAGATTCGTCATGTCTGTCTGTCTGTCTGTCCGTCCGTATGTCACAGCCAGTTTTTTCCGAAACTATAAGAGCTATACTATTGAAACTTGGTAAGTAGATGTATTCTGTGAACCGCATTAAGATTTTTACACAAAAATTTAAAATCATTAAGTTTTAGGGGATACACAGAACTGAAACTCAACAATTTTTTTTCATCAAACCCATACGTGTGGGGTATCTATGGATAGGTCTTCAAAAATGATATAAAGGTTTCTAATATCATTTTTTTTCTAAACTGAATAGATTACGCGAGAGACACTTCCAAAGTGGCAAAATGTGTGTGTCCCCCCCCCCCCCCCCCCCTGTAACTTCTAAAAGAGAATGATAAAACTAAAAAAATATATATGATGTACATAACTATGCAAACTTCCACCGAAAATTGGTTTGAACGAGATATAGTAAGTATTTTTTTTTTTAATACGTCATAAATCGTAAACCGCAATTTATTTTACGGAACCCTTCATGTGCGAGTCCGACTCGCACTTGGCCGCTTTTTTTGGCTAATCCTGGTCGTTTTTGCTGAATACTTTGATGAAACTTATCTAAAAGATTAGCGTAGTATTCTCGATTAATAGTTTGGCCTTTGGGAAAGTAATCTACCATTGAAATTCCGTTTGCATCCCAAAAGACGGAAGCCCACTTTTCCAGCCGACTTTCCAGCCTTAGCTTTTTTGGAGCCGAAAACCCCGATTCAGTCCACTGTTTTGATTGAATTTTTGATTCAGGCGTGTAATGGTGAACCCATGTTTCATCTGTTGTTACAAATCGACGTAAAAGATCTGCTTTATTAACCTGTTAACGGACCAAACATTCTTTCGAGTTTTGCATCTGAATTATTTACTGATCGTGCGTAAGCAATCGCGGCACCCAACGGGCGGATAGGTTTTTCATATTTAATTCCTCACTTAAGATGTGATGTACAGTCGCGGAATGAAAAGGTTTTTGCTTGCTCAATGCTCAGTATAAGTTATCAGTATCTGCCAGGGCGGCCAATCTTAGTACAAGGTGCGCGGTAATGACAGCCTAATAAGATGACTAAAGGCTGTCAAGGTATTTCAAAATTAGCCGTATTGTCATAAGACATCAGTCTAGGGCACAGAACAAGTAAATACTATAGAAACGGTAGTGGGCGGGGTACGTGTAGCCGATGTTATGAGTGAACACTCATAAAGCTGTCAAACGCAGTCAAAACGCTGATCAGTTGTTGTCTGTTGACCGTGGCTGACGATTTTTGCCGTATTAAAAATAAAAACATGCCGTGTTCTGCAATTTAGTCGTGCTGTCGGCACGACTAAATTGCAGAACACGGCAAGCCAGGACCCAAAGGTTGCTCCGGGAGCGATTTTCTATCACCGGTATGTACTAAAATAACGGTTTTTTGAATAAATACGCAATCGATCATGACATTCGCCATTGCTTTGCATTGCTTGCTAGCCAAAGCCGCAGATTAAGGAACTACCGTAATGTCACAGCAATGTATCGCGTTATTCGCGTTTGACATTTTAACGGAGCGACTGTCAGTATGACTAGAGTGGTACCATTTCTAGTGTATGTACTTATCGATAAACTCAATAATTTAAAATTTACAAAGACACAAATTATCTTATCATAATTATAAATATTAAATCGTTTATTTATTAACACATTCACTGCCAAAAATCGCTACACGATACGCTCGTAGCCAATCTAGTAGTTTTCTTCGTATGAAGCGGAAAGCTACTACGGCGTAGGCGGGTTCCTAGCAGTGAACGAGTTAAAAGGACACATTAAATGGTTACATAATAAATCTACTGTTAATTGGCAGTTCGTGCTGCTCTTGATACATATTTGTGTTTCTGTTTTTGTCTAAGCCAATGTTCAGTAGGTATTACATAAAACTAGAGTGTATCATTGTCTAAAAATAAGCCTATTTATAGTACCTTGCTGGAAAGATCCTAAATATTCTGATGAAAAATATTAATACTCACATCGACTAGTAGACCCAGTTGAGCTATTGGCTATTACATCTATTTGGTTCTATGTTAAAAGCTAGTAGACCCACTAAAGACAAGAAATATTTCTTTGTCAAATATATTTTCGCTTATGGGTGCGTTATGAATTTAATTATTTCAAATAAATTATATCTGTTATTGAAACAAATGACACGGTACATCAAGGAATTCAAATGTGAAATTTAATTATTATAATGATATGTCATACCTAAGCTGAGTATGCCTCTGTGAGTATCCTTGTAAATATTAAAATTACTTTAATACTTGTACGTATTTTGATTAAAAAGTGTTAGCATGTTTTCGTGAGCTACACGATTTCTCTGACAGTTGCATTCAGCACCATCTCCATTAAGAGCGTTTGCGAACTGCATGTATGAGTCGTGCACAAGATCAAAATTTCGTTCATACATAAGGCTTGTTCACGAAATCAAGTAGCCATAAGAAAATGTAAATAAATCTTGTTTTTCTCACAGCACTTCAAACAAAAAACAGTCAATTATATCACTAAACATTGTAAAAAGAATGTACAATGCAATTTTTTGTAAAAACCCTAAGAGTTGGCAAACTGTCTGACTTTCTTTCGAATGCCTGCCATCAGCGTATTTATTGATTTTTTTGTGAACTGACGAGAGGCTGCGTTCCATATTTTTTTGAAATCAGCTTCATTGTCGGCCACTGCCCCCTTCTTGAGCAGGTATCGTTTGATATTTGCCCAATACCTTTCAATCGGGCGAAGTTCTGGGCAATTTGGTGGGTTAATGTTTTTCGCGACATAACTACTATTCTTGTTATCAAGCAAATCTAAGGTGGCTTGAGCGTAATGAGCAGAAGCTAAATCAGGCCAAAATATTGGAGGACGTGTATGTTTCCGATATAAGGGCAGAATTCGCTTTTTAATACACTCCTGTAGGCAGACATCTCCGTTTATTGTACCGATAGTGAAAAAGCTCGTACTTTTAAGCCCGCATGAGCAAATAGCTTGCCATACAAGGATTTTTTGGGCGAATTTTTCAAAAGCCACGCTCTTATGTTCTTCTGGAACGTCCTCGCCAGCTGCACACGAGTAAAACTGGGGCCCCGGTAACGTTTTCATGTCTTTTTTTTACATATGTTTCGTCATCCATTAAAATGCATCGGTCGTTATTTTGAATTAAAAACTTGTCCAAATCTTTAGCTCGAGATTTCGCTCTTTCAAGCTGGGCAGCAGTCCTTTTTCGGCATTTTCTGTTTCTTCCTGGTCTGTAAATTATTTCTCTTTTTGGCGTTTTGTACGTTCCCGACCGAAGTTTTTAACTTTTTGGCTACATCGCGAATAGAGGCCGATGGATTTCGACGGAAAGACGCTACTATGTCCGTGTCCAATTTTGGCTTCACGCAGCCTTTTCTGCGACCGCAACCTGGTAGATCACCTAGAGTATTAAATTCCCTAAACATTTTTATTACTTTTCGTACACCATGTTTAGATAATTGATACCGTTTTGTGAGTTGTCGCATCGCAATACCCTTTTCTGTACAGTAGGATATTATAATTAATTTACGAGTTTTTTCATTTATCCTCGGCATCTTGATTTTATCTAGTCAATGACATATATTATAAAATTTATCTTCAACTTGACAATACATGTGTCAAAATATCATGCATTGGCATAGCAAAAGCTTTCTATATAATTATGAAGGCCCAACTTTTGGTGGCTACTTTATTTCGTGAACAAGCCTTACCCGATTTCTTCGGATGTAATTTCTCAAAAATATCACTATACTGCTACTTTGGGCTGATATTTATCTGGCCCCGTATCATGAATGGCCTTATAACGCGACAAGTGACAGGATAGAGCATCCGTCCCTGGCTGACACCGTTCGATAGAACGAGACGACGCGCTTATCCTATCACTTATCGCGTGATAACGCCATATCCTTGCTACGGGGCCAGGTTTGGATCTAATGCAGTACGCAAACGCTCTTACTCTAAGAACTAAGGCCATTTAAAATTGATTTAACTATATACATACATATACCTACCCGATAAACAATACATACCAAGAATATAAAATATCGATAATTATGATCTTAGTCTTATTATATTATTATATTATATATTATGATATATTCTAATTTGTATTCTAAATTTTCAAATAGGTGTATCATCATAGAGTGTCATAGTAACATAAGACCTTTGGTTTTGAACATAATCAAACGTCAACTTCATTTGAACAGGGGCTCAATTTTGCAATCAAAAAGTAAATGTCAATTTCCGTCAAAAGTACGTCACGCTCACACAGGTTTAGTTATGCTCTAGTGCAAGAAGGAGAGCAGGTATCAAACCTATTCACATATCATTTCCATACTTGAAAACCGCTTTCGAAATTGGCTCCTATATTGATAAAGAATAGACTTTCGTTGCGTTTTGCAGTAGTGTTTACATGTACAAATTCAGTTTTGATTGTGTTGGGCTGGCTACGCATGATTTCGAAGTAACTAGCTAACACGCCGCTTCCATCTTGAAAATGAAATGAAAATGAAATGAAATGAAAATTTATTTGAGAAAAAACATGTCACAAAATGATAACAAGGTTGGGGCTTCCTAGTAGGTAAAAAACCTGTGTCAGGAAGTCCCGCTCCTCCATTACATGCTGTTGTTAAGAGTAAGCTAAATCAAGTTAAGTTCTTATCATTAGTTTCTTACTTGCTACTTAGATCAGAAAGGCTGCACGTATGTAACACGCCAGCCTGTGTGTGTATGTGTATGTGTGTGTGCGCGCGTGTGTGTGTGTTTGTGTGGTATACCTGAAATTCGTGGGTTACATTTTAACTTTTGTTACCTCATAACTATAGGGTACACAATAAACTATATTGATACGTAAACAATTTTTAGTTTTATTTCCGTTGGGTCCTTACTTATTTAATAACTTATTCTTATACTTACAATTTGCTTAAGTACTTTTATGTTATTCGGAACAATAAAAGTTCCGTTTCCTCATAAGTGAGCGTTTTAAGCCATTCCGCTACAACTTTCTTGCATTTGTATTGTTGCAACTGGTGTATCTGAAGTTTAGTATTTATTTTATTATAGAGGTATACAGATTGTGATAAATACTGTCTTATAGCGAATGCAGATCTACAAGTTGTCAGGGGGGCAACAATGTTTTTACGTCTTTTAGAAAGTATACTTTTAGTATATTTTAATGTCTTATGTAGTTTTAGTATAGTGCAGAGGATGTACAGCTTTCTCATTGTTAGTTGATTACATAGTCTTTAGTGGGAAATCTGTGTGGCCTCAGATACATCACCTTCAGTAGACATCGCTGCCCTCTTTCAACTTCAAGAAATTTAGATTTAGTTGCTCCACCCCACACAGTAATACATCATGCTCATGATGGATTGCGCTAAGGTAACATAAAGTTGGCTAAGAATCGTCTTGCTAGCGATATGTCTAAGTATTTTAAAAATCCATATGAGTTTTCTAATTCTACAATTTACATATTCAATGTGGGGATGCCATGAGAGACGCTGATCTGGGATAACACCTATTAGTGGAATTGACCCTCTCAATGTCCATACAGTTACAGAGTAAATTATCAGTAGGGAAGCAGGTGTGTATTTTAAGTTTCAGGTTATTATGTGGTTGTGTGCTGTCATATTTAGTAAAACATATCTAATTTGTTTTATTTACGTTTAGCGTAAGGAGATTGCAATTTAACCACTTCGATATCTTCCGGAGACCCATATTCGCTCTCTCAAACACCGATACCCAGGATTCCCCCTCAAATACGATAACTGTGTCATCAGCGTAAGACTGGACGTATCCATGGTCAACTTTTAGGTTAATCAAGTCGTTGATATATATAAGAAAAAGAGTGGGACCCAATATGCTCCCCTGGGGGACGCCAAATGTTATGTCAGCATTGCCGCTAGTGTAGTCTGCTACTTTAGTTTTCTGCGAGCGTCCCTGTAAATAGTCACTAAGCAAACTGAGTGGAGGACCTCGAATGCCTACTCGCTCCATTTTGTCAACAAGTGTGGGGAGAGAGACGGTGTCAAATGCCTTCTTTAGATCTAGAAATACCGCTAGGCATTTCTTTCCAGTGTCAATTTTGTTCGTTACCAAGGTTGTTAGAGATAAGATAGCATCTTCTGTAGATTTAGATTGTCGGAAACCAAATTGTAAGTCAGACAGGATGTTGAAGTGTTCCAAATGCTACTAGTCTTTTATTAATTAACTTTTCAATAATTTTGGAGATTACTGGCAAGACTGAGATGGGTCTATAATTGTTGACATCGCCTCTCTCACCACTCTTATAGACAGGGGTGACTATGGACTTTTTGAGCGGATCGGGGAAATCTTATTTAAGTATTCCGTGGTTTAGGGGTACAGACAACGGTATTTGGAGTCGATGAGCCGGGGTTCGAACCCTGAACGCACTTTTTGTATGTTTTAACATTCAAGTGGAGTATTTCAACTAACGATACAAGATGGCGCATCTAATACAGGGTTACCGTTTTTAGGCCCAGAGATTGTTATCTATTTCAGTATATAACAAAGTACTTTGTGGTATCTGCTTTATCGACCGAGTATCAGACACATTCCGTCATAATGAATGTCATTTCACTACATGGCCTACAGATACGTCCACTATGAGAATTGACCTCTTTGAATTGTGGAAAACGAGTTAAAAAACCGGCCAAGTACCAGTTGGACTCGCGCACGAAGGGTTCCGTACCATTATCTATAAAAACGGCAAAAAAACCACGTTTTTTGTATGGGAGCCCCCCTTAAAAAAATATTTTATTTTGTTTTTAGTATTTGTTGTTATAGCGGCAGCAGAAATACATAATCTGTGAAAATTTCAACTCTAGCTATCACGGTTCTTGAGATACAGCCCGGTGACTGACAGACGGACGGACAGCGAAGTCTCAGTAATAGGGTCCCGTTTTACTCTTTGAGTACGGAACCCTAAAAAGAAAAAAAACGTATACAAGAAATAGCAATGATGACATCGACAGGACTTGCTACTCACATTTATAGTTTTAATAATTTTAAGCGAAGAGGATTTAATCATTAGATTTATCAAACTTGACACAACGTAATCGCAAGATCAAACTAATAAAAAGGTTTTAGGCCAACTATTAATATTCAAGGAAAATTCGTCTAAGTAAATTTGAACTTTGTTGTCAAACAGTTAAACATAATTTTCAATACAACACTCTCGTCTGATACACAGTTTAAAAAGGTAACATGTGCTTGCAACGCGTAAATTATTTCATTTGAAAACTGGTCAACCTTTTCATTCCGCCACTGTACCCGTTCTTTCGAGATACCTGTAGTATCAGCATTTCAAATAACTTCAATCGTCGATCTGCCAAAACCATATTATGTATTTTGGCGACCATTTCCCGAGTCGTGACGCTTTTTGGACGTCTGGGGCGGGCTTCATCTTGGACACTTGTACGGCCGCGTTTAAACTCAGCCACCCAGTTTTTTACTGTGGCATATGAAAGAGCACATTCCTCCAAAACATTCTTTGGCTCGTCATGAATATCTATCCCCTTCATGCTCTTCATATAAAGAAACTTTATCACCGCTCATTGTTCAATTTTGATAACGATCGACGAAATATATTTTCAAATGACAAGAAACCAATAAAATTTTCGCGCCAATAAATTCAAATTTAGAACACAGATAGCCAGAGACACGAATTTAAAAATAAGACCGGTTTTTTTTAATTCTATCGTTTTACATGTTAGGCTTATCATCCCGCCTACGTACATACATATTTATACTCGTACGATCGAGTAATGGGTTTTCTAATCAGTTCACTAATATAATTTTATCTGACCGGATTCCACCCCTACATTGCAATTGACGTCAATTATCTTCGCTTATATTTGAATTTTAAACCTGGCATATGACATGATACCGATTTTTTTTTCAAATTTGGGAAACATTTTAACGGTACGAAATATTTGAGTTACTGTTACGTTGTTTAGCGTTATTTGACGTTCATGAATTAAATGCATTAATGGATCGATTTCAGGAAATCCTATCCCAGAGTGTAGTTAGTCATTCGAGAATTATCGTGCATTTACTCGTACTTTTCCGATGTGTAAAATAGTTTTTTTTTCTACAGGTATGGCCGAGTCCAGAATGTCAAGTTGCTGGGTCGAACGGAGAACGCAAGCGCGCTGGCGGGTGGGAGCGCGATTAGCGGGTGCGGCATTTGTGCCACAGTGGCCTTTATGGACATCAAGTCGGCATCGAAGGCTCATAACGCGGAGCACGTGCTTGATGACCGCACCCTCACCACCGAGTATTACGAGCCGGCCGCGATACCGACGGCGGCAGGAGCGCCCTCGGCCGGCTCGTCACCCGCCGGCTCCGGATACTCTGGTTCTTCGTCCTCCGTGAATTCAGCACCCAACCCACCCTCTACTTCGCGATACCATCTCTCGTAAGTACATGCCTCATTATACATATTTATCTGCATGTATGTACTTATGAAATTAACGCTCAGACATCCTTCATGGTGACCGCGATCGGCATTCTCATCTAATTAACGGTAATCAGTCAGTCTTACCTATGTTATTTGTTTAGGCGACTTAATTCAACAAAATGTTCCATTTTAAATCTTGTCGTTTTCCTTCAGACACGACAGAATCAAACCCATTTCTGAGAACATAAAATTCCTATGACAACAACATACATTACATGAGCGTTTTACATAAATGAATACATGCAGATAATCTAACTTCCTTAGTGAACCTGCCTTTAGACGGTTTCGGTCACTTGTTTTTCTTGTTTGAACCCTGGCATCATAGAAACTACGACTGGGTCTCACTCAAGACGCTTATATTGCAATGTTGTGGTAATTTGAGCTTAAACAGTGGCATGTTCTTGTCCTCGCACTAGTATCGGTGCCGCCGCCGTCTAGACAGTGAGCGCAACGTCGGATCTCAAGGATTGCAAGGATTGCAGTGTTTTACCTTGGATTGCAGTGCGGGATTTTCAATTAAAAAAGTGACTCAGTGAAGTGATATTAAAATGTGACAGTGCGTGCAAGGCTTCATTATCGGATCTGTGGATTGCAGTGAAACATGGATTATTTCTTTGTCACTGTCCCTGGCGGCGGCCCCAAATGGTTTTTTTATGCACCTTGTTATTAACTGTGTGTGTGTTATGATATAAGATCTGGGCTTTGTAATATTAATAATGTGTTTTAACATACTGTGTTTAAGATTTGCCGGAGTGATTTATACTCAATATTATTTACGACCCATAAATATAATAGCGATTTGTTGAGAGGGTTTTCGCTGGAGGATCGCGGTTTCGGAGTTTTTCCTCGTTTTCCGAGCAATTTACGACATAACCCCCCAATACTATACAATAAAACTTAACAAACCTCTTAATTAATGTGCGTTTCTCACCAAGGGACATGTCAAAATGACATATCAGCACAAACAAATTTTTAAAGCCTTGGTCAGACACACGGCGCGACGCAGCGCCGCGGTCGCGCGGCGCGACCGCGACACATGTTAACAGGTTAGCGACGTCAAACAGACTGCGCCCCGCCGGCATCGCGCCCCGCTTCTGTCGCGCCCCGCGCCGCGCGGCCCCTTGCGTTCACGCGGCGCGGGCGCAGCGCTGCGCGGCGCGGACGCGGCGGCACGCTGCGCCGCGCTGGGTCACACACATCAGTCGGACGTTAGGCAGCGCGCAGTGCGTAGTGCGAGCGTAGGATAATTATTAGTTATTTTGTGATTAGGAATGGATATAGAAAAATTAATGTTTCCGGTATCCTGTATCCGGGCGCGAATCACGCCCGCATCGCGCCGCGTTCGCGCGCGCGATGAGGGCGTGTTGAGAGCGCGAGGCCGGCGCGATTCGCGCGCGCCCTGTTAGAACAGGCATCGCGTCGGCATCACGCGGCGCGACCGCGGCGCTGCGTCGCGCCGTGTGTCTGACCAAGGCTTTAGGAGGCAACGTCAGAAGTATCCACTTTATCGTTAACGATTGCACCTATATCCGACAGAACTGATGGGTGATTCTCTGTAAAGGTCGAAACGCACAGACAGCGGTGGCGGCGCGGTGCGGTGCGGTGCGGAGGCGGTACCGGTTGTAATGTTCGAGCTAATATGAAAAGGTCCGCACAGAATATACCGCGGCGGGGGACGCGGCGCGGCGCGGTATTCTGTGCGGACCCTTTACCGCCTCCGCGCCGCACCGCTAATATGAAAAGGTCCGCACAGAATATACCGCGGCGGGGGACGCGGCGCGGCGCGGTATTCTGTGCGGACCCTTTACCGCCTCCGCGCCGCACCGCACCGCGCCGCCACCGCTGTCTGTGCGTTTCGTCTCGAGGTTTTCTTTCCGAACCGGTGGTAGTTTTTCGACATTCATAGGTGCATGTAAAATGCCTAAATTAAAGAATAAATCACTTTGACTTTATCTTTTTTAAGCTTGCCCATTGATAATATTAAGTATGTACTAATATTATCTTACAAAAAAATCTGCCAGGGGACTGTTTGTCCGGACAAAAATGATGCCAAGAGTTGAATAGTTTACATCAGAGAATCGCCCATATTTAAAACTGTTTTAATAACTTTTCATACAGTAAATCTTCATTTCTTTATAGTATCTCTTATCTTTTTAGGGTTCCGTACCAAAAAGGTAAAAAAGGAACCCTTATGGTGCGACTGTCCGTCTGCCACAACGTTAAATATCTCAGGAACTACTTAAGCTATCAATTAGAAATGTGGAACCACTGTTGAGAGCTGAGAAGGTTATAAGTTATAAGACACGTGTATGGAAAATGAAAAATTTAAATATATGTTTTAATTTTCAGTGTAAATGACCAATATGAGGGGGGATAAAAATTCAAAGTCTAGTAAATAGATCAAGTGGGGTATCATATAAAAGGGCTCGATTTGCACTTTCTAAAACCGTTTTTAGTTTTTGTGACATTGGCAGGCTTTTGTAAAGATCAAAGGAGTGTGCCTTCTGTACTTGTACTATTACTTAAGATCGAAACGCACAGACAACGGTGGCGGTGCGGTGCGGAGGCGGTACCGGTTGTAATGTTCGAGCTAATATGGAAGGGTCCGCACAGAATACCGCGCCGCGCCGCGTCCCGCCGCGGTATTCTGTGCGGACCTTTTTATATTTGAATATTACAACCGGTACCGCCTCCGCACCGCACCGCCACCGCTTTCAGTGCGTTTCGGCCTTTATACTGTGACATTGGTTAAATTTTGATTTATTAAGGAAAATTTAGAAAAAAATACCGTTCCCCCCCCCCCTATCTCCGAAGTTTACCAAGCGAAAATTCTGGAATAATAACATATGATTAAAAGTATTTATCATAAGTTTATGTTTTTGATAAGTTTATTTATCATAAATAATTTCTTAATTAAAGATCGTAGCCGTGTTTTTTCATGGAGAAGCGGCCTTCCTACATATGTTTACTGTATTTTTTTTATTAAGAGGCAAGTATTATTTCCTGTAAGTTTCAGCTTCCTATCTTTGTTTTTTTCTGGGATGATTTTTTTAAACTTTTTATGTAAACTAACAAAAACCCACACTGGCTAATGCGATTTACGTAAATTTTTGGTACAGTAATCTTTATATAGAGACTCACGTATTCTTTAAATATTTTTTATTTTTTCAAAAAAATCCTGGATAAATGTAAGAAATAAAACTTTACTTTTTTTTTTTCTTGCATTCTAGAAGAGCGACACCAACAGTCCTTCGTTAGGTAATTGCTTATATAAAGATCTGCAATATATATTTTTTTCAAAATAATCCAGTTGGTACTTCATACTAGAAAATTAAAGGAAAAGGTATACCCATACCAGATAATTTAGTCGCAAAAGAGATTATGCACATTGTAACCTCTTTATTGTTAACGTTATAGTAGACAGATTGCATTTATAAAGCCTTGGTCAGACACACGGCGCGGCGCGATATTTCCATACATGGCCTGTTTGACCACGCTAGCGGTTTTTACGGAGATGTCGCGCCGCGCGACCGCGACCGCGGCGCTGCGTCGCGCCGTGTGTCTGACCAATGCTTAAGGGTATTACTACGTATGCAATCATTACAGCTTGACATACTAGTGAAGGCAGTTATGAAGTTTACCCAAAAAAAAACTATTTAGCCATGTGCTTCATCATATATGTTCCTTGAGTAATTCTAAGCATTTCTAGTCCGGGAGGCTAGTCGGGAAGGGGGGGGTTTACAAAGATGGCCGCCAACAGTCGTATTAAAAAAAACTATTCTCGTCCCGGTGGCTACTAGGGCAAGTTTGGTATCATTTTCATTTATTACAAAGACTTAGTATTCATTGCTGATATTAGTTTTTTACAGTTTTATAGTAATTTTACAAGAAAAAAGTAAAAAGGTAAAAATGTTAGTAGGAGATTTTTGCTTTGTGAGCTAATTAGTTTTGTATAGTAACAAAAAATATCAAACAAAAAATACGATAATAAAGCGCAATTCATGCGAATTCTAAAAATATACACTTTTAATAATGTCGTAATGCAAAAATATAGTGAAAAAAAATATTAAATGATCGCAGTGCGGCTAGCTGGACTCGCGCTAGGCGGCGTTTATCTTACAAAATGGTTGAGTACAACTACGAGAATCTGACCAAACAGGAGTCCATTCACTGTTTTCCATTCTCCAGCGCCAAGAAGAAGGAATCGGAAGCTTTTGGAGAGGCACCAAGGCTGGTCTCCAGACATGGACTCCTTGATATATTGCCCGAACTGTGTGCTGGCGAAGCGAAGAGCGGCTTCAGTTGGAGGGATGTTTTCTATAGCTGTCTGCCCCTCTTCGTAAATATATATTTTCTGCATTCGTTGACTATTGTGTAAGGGCTTGAGCTAAAAAATAAAATTTTGGAGTCATTATTACGTCATTCGCTACAAAATAGATTTTTTGTACTCGACGATTAAAATATGTGTATTAAGATTTCATAGAGAATACTGCAACGTCACTCTTTTCATAGTTGTAGTCCATGTTACTGTCGAAACAATCGAAATAACTACTTTTCGATACGCTCCAGACAACTAAAATAAATTCGACCAATCACGTGGCTGCTTTACTGAACTGTAATGAATTGGACCAATAGAATCGCTTTGATGTCGTACGCTCGTTGATGTCTTTTAAGATATCAACAAGCGTACGAGCGATGAGCTGCACTTCGTTTCAACAGTATCGAGTTTGTTTAATTAGTTCAGTTGACTCGTAGAAAATTAATTTTGATGAACTCGTACAAAAAGTATTGTTCACAATAGTGTTATAATCAAGCTTTTTAATCTCGTACCTTACTTAGGCCACTCAGCAAGCTTCGTGGCCTAAACACGGTACTCGACTAAAAAGCTCTCTATTATAACACGATTGTGAAAAATACTATTAACTATTTTATATTAAAATAAGTACGCTGAATTTGTATCAAACTAGTTTATACTATATACGTCGTAATAATACGTTTCTGAATAAAAGTGTCCGCTTCTGCCAATTTTCCGTCCAACAATGCCTTGAATCCGCAAGTTGCTTCAGGTAAGGCATTCCAGGCGTCAAAGGCACTATTTTTACCTCTCCCATTAAAAGAAGACACCGTTCGCATCCTGTCAAGGCATGGAAAATTGGCCGTACTTCGGCTCTTTCTGGTCTTGTAATTTGTAGGAATACATTTGTTAGTATGCATTTACTGGGGAAATTTACACGTTTTCATTACTAAGGGCATGACAAACTGCATGTTGCTGACGCTGCTGTGGACCGAGGACATAAAAAAGTTATGATTCGTACTGTAGATAAGTACAGACGTGGTGGTCGTAGCAGTCTCGTGTATTCAAAAGCTGCCGGAATTAGATGAGTTGTGGATCCACATGGGTACAGGCAAAAACCATTCTTATAATCCATGCCACTCTATTGCCAATGCACACGGTACGTGTTTGTCATGCCCTTAGTAATGAAAACGTGTACATTTCTGCAGTAAATGCAACCTAACAAATGTATTCCCTACACATTACAGGACCAGAAAGAGCCGAAGTACTGCCAATTTTCCATGCCTTGACAGGATGCGACACAGTGTCTTCTTTTAATGGGAGAAGTAAAAAAAGTGCCTTTGACGCCTGGAATGCATATCCTGAAGCAATTTGCGGATTCAAGGCATTGTTGGACGGAACATTGCGACACTTTTATTCAGAAATTTATTATTACAATGTACGACCGGTAAGTATAAACTAGTTTGATACAAATTCAGTCAAATTTAGCGTAGGTTTTTATATTAAAATACCTATTTTAATATAAAAACCTACGCTGAATTTTACTACTAAGCGAATGACGTAAGAATGACTCCAAGATTTTATATTTTAGCTCAAGACCATGCACAACAGTCAACGAATGCAGAAAATATATATTTACGAAGAGGGACAAACAGCTATAAAACATCCCTCCAACGGAAGCCGCTCTTCGCCAGCACATACTTTGGGCAATATATATCAAGGAGTTCATATCTGGGGACAAGCCTTGGTGCCTCTCCAAAAGCTTCCGATTCCTTCTTCTTGGCACTGGAGAATTGAAAACAGTGAATGGATTCCTGTTTGGTTAGATTTACCAGATGTCGCAAGTGTGTAGGTACCTGGAACTCACTCGTTGCAGGTGCGAGAAAGGTTGCAAAAATCATTGCAACTGCATTAAAAGAAAATTGAAGTGCACAGAAGTAAGGACCGTATCGAAAATTATGGAAACAATTTTGTAAGGATAAAAAAAAAGAGGTTGCAATATTTAGAATTTTCTTTCATATGTCAATGTGACGGGTATATATTCAATTATTGGAATTTAATGTAAAAAATAACACAATTCTTCTAATATCCAGATAAAAAACGAGTTTCAATTGTGACCACATACTGCAAGGGATCGGGTATGTCTATGAGAAAGATAGCTGCAGAGGAAGCAGTTAGCCTGAAAGCGGTTTATAATACCATCAAACGATTCGGCATGAATCATACTTTAAAAGATTTGCCTGGTCGTGGCAGAAAACGCGGCCCTTCGCGTCCTAATTTGAACAAGGAGATATGCGAACAGTTTTCCCGGAAAAAAATATTTCCATTCGGTATTGTGCGAAAAAATGCCATACTAGGCATGGTCCAGCGTGCCAAGGAGCGGAACTTGTTGGTAGCAAAACCCAAGAGTCTTCCGTCAAAACTAGGGCTCGGAAGTTATACGACCAAAATTTAAGTAAAAATGACCAATGCATCATCATGGACGATGAAACTTATGTCAAACTTGACTACAAAACATTGCCTGGGCCGCAGTTTTATACAGTAGAGAGAGGAGCAAAGGTCCCTAAAGAAGACAAAGCAATTTTTTGCGAAAAATTTGGTCAAAAAGTGATGGTTTGGCAAGCTATTTGTCAATGCGGCTTGAAAACGTTTCCGTTCTTCGTAAAGGGCAATTTAAATTCCGATATTTACAAGAAGGAATGCCTTCAAAAGCGAGTGCTGCCACTCATTTGCAAGCACAGTGGCCGTGCATTGTTCTGGCCTGATTTAGCTGCGTGTCACTATGCTCCCCATGTACTGGACTGGTATAGAGAGAATAATGTTGAATTTGTTGCGAAAATGCATAATCCCCCGAATTGCCCTGAAATTAGACCAATCGAGAGATTTTGGGCTCTGATGAAAGCAAGGTTAAGAAAACAAGCCAAACCAACTGATAACATCGAGCAATTCAAAAAAGACTGGATTCGTACCCAAAAATCCTTCAGTACAGTTTCTGTCCAGAAGTTAATGAAGAATATTAAAAGTAAAGTCAGAACTCAAAGGCAGGCAATAAATAAAAACATGGACACTATTATTATATTGTTTGAAGATTTAAGAATCGCATTATTTTAGTATTTTTTTTTGTAATAAAAGTTTTTACGCACATTACACCATAATACTTGTTTCCATAATTTTCGATACGGTCCTTATGTCTGAGTGCCGGAAACTGCGGACATTTTAGTAACGTAACGATATGGAAATAAAAAAAGAGTATATTTTTTCATATACCTACATTTATTAAAATGTCAACAAAAATCACCCGCTCATCATCATCAGACACTCGCTCCTTGCGAACGGCATGGCGTGAAACAAATACAAAAAATTAAGAAATCTTAAGAATATGCACAGGATGACTCATCAATCCACCACCGTTCAATAACTGGCCACCTCATACTAAAAATGAACTCTAGAATTAATTTTTGATATAAGGTTTTAATTAATATATTGATTTAAATTTTCACGATTCTCACACATATTTTTATACTAAAGCAGGACTTAATTGTTTACATTAAACTATGTATTTACCTACTTAAAGGTTTCCCGACGTTACATAGTTTAGTGTACGCGATTAAGTCCCGCTTTAGTAAGAGGGGGCCATTTATTGAAGGGTGGCCAGTTATTGGCGATTTACCATACAACTTTTTAAGTCAGATTTTATATTAATTACTTAAGCACTAAATATATATCTCAGTATAAATCACATTTTTGGCAAAACTTTTATTTTGGATTTTACTACATAAATAATCTTGCAACATTCGTAGGGATCGTGCTAAAAAGCAACAGACAAAAAAGAGACACTGTTCCTTCCACAGAGAACATAATTACTTTCTTCGGACCACAGACTAATAATGGGGTATCCACATTATATGATTTCACCACAATTTGTCAGTACAACATGTCAAGAGTCATAATTGGGTGTGTTGCAACTTAACAGCAAGAAAGCGAATATCAAAACTAATAATGGCTCCGGCTTTGTGTAAAAAACAATATTCTTTAATATATATTTTATAATTTGCAATTAAATTAATATGTATGAATTTTGTGGGTACAAAAACACTTGGCAGATACAATCATCACTTCTGTTTTGTCGCATCCAATTTCTGACAAATTGTGGCAATTTAGGGATACCATTTAGTAAGAATAATATGGCCATACCAGGATAACTGGTTTGGACTGTTGGATCAGCAGCGCAACATGCATTCAGACGATAGCAATTAGGGCTGACAAATCACTACATGTATAATTATACCCCATAAAATTCTCTTTAATCGCAAACCGTGGTTTTACAGTCTAAACAGGGCTTAAGGTATTATTAAAGACCAAATGCGTCTACTCAAACGTAAGGTATTAAGCGAGACCGGTCCGAACGTTAACCGAACATTTCCGAACACTGGCCGACGGTTCAAATTGTCAATATTATCGAAATTTCATTAAGTGATTGTAGAAAAAATACGCAACAGAACCGGGAGCCTTTGTGCTCTTATTCTATGGTAATATCCAGAAAATTTATTTCTCGTGTTACTTGCGTTGTTTTTGAGAAACGTGTCCCCAAAGATCGTGTTTTTTGTAAGGCGCTGTCTCGCTCGTTCCTTCGTGTTTTATCCAGTTCTGGTTTTTCGATTTTATATAATAGATTTAGATGTATTTTGTTGGGCATCATAAAATTTAACAATAAGCATATAAGCAGATACTCGTAGTCGTACTCGATCATTTTGTTAGATAAACGCCGCCTAGCGCGAGTCCAGCTAGCCGCGCTGTGATCATTTAATATTCTTTCCCTATGTTTTTGCATTAGGACATTATAAAAAGTATATATTTTTTGAATTTGCATGTATTGCGCTTTATTCATGTATTTTTTGTTTGATAGTTTTTGTCACTATACAAAACTTATTAGCTCCCTAAGCAAAAATCTCCTACCAACATTCTCACCTTTTTACGTTTTTCTTGTAAAATTACTATGAAACTGCAAAAAAACTAATCATCATCATCATATCAGCCGAAAGACGTCCACTGCTGGACATAGGCCTCCCCCAAAGAGTGCCACAATGGCCGGTCCTGGGCCACCCGCATCCAGCGGACTCCCGCGACCTTTACCAGGTCATCAGTCCACCTTGCGGGTGGCCTACCCATGCCTCGCCTTCCGAAGAATGCAATCTGCTAGTAACTACGAGTATAACGTTAACGATAAAGAGGTTGCAATGTGCATAATCTCTTCTGCTGCTAAATTATCTGGTATGGGTATACCTTCTATTCCTTTAATTTTCTATTTTCTAGTATGAATTACCAACTGGATTATTTTGAAAAATATATATATTGCAGATCTTTATATAAGCTATTACCTAACGAAGAACTGTTGGTGTCGCTCTTCTAGAAAGCAAGAAGAAAAATACTGAAGTTTTATTTCCTATATTTATCCAAGATTTTTTTGGGAAAAATAGTATATTATTTAAAGAATACGTGAGTCTCTACTCTATAAATAGATAACTGAACTAAAAGTTTACGTAAATCGCATTAGCCAGTGTGGGTTTTTTTTGTTTTAGTAAAAAGGTAAAAAAAAACATATCTCAGAAAATAACAAAGATAGGAAGCTGAAACTTACAGGAAATAATACTTGTCACGAGAAATCTTAATAAAAAAAATTGCAGTAAACATTTGGTGGAAGCATCGCATATTTTAAATCGATGGGTGGAAGGGCCGCTTTTCCATGAAAACATGGAGGCTCTTTGTAAATTACTTACTTTTGTATGTAATTTTATGTCTTGAAATTCCTGTGAGATTATTTTTAAAGTCCCTTCTCTTCTTTCAAATAAAAAATAAATTGTCGAAATCGGTAAGCGTGATAAAAAGCTATCGCCGATAAACAAACATACTAGAGGTTGTTAGTACCAAAATGCAGATGGCGCTTTACAACGGTAACTTCTACTATGAGCTGTTTAAAATTGTTCAAGAATGAACGGAACCCTCGGTGCGCGAGTCAGACTCGTATTTGATCGGTTTTTTAATAATAATTAAGTATTATTATTTATTATCCTCAAAAAAAACCGGACAAGTGTTTTGATTCCCTTGTCGAAATATACTTCTTTTGCGGCATGAACGGCCGTATCTTTTTTTTACGTTTACTTAGAGGTTTGATTATTTTTAAAGTAAATACATAAAAATATATTCTACAAGTTATACATTTCATTTCAATAACTTGTTTTGGTCGAATAAAGGTACAAGTTGGAACCCGACCGCAGACAACAGCAGCAGACGACGTGTCGCAGCGACACTACCGGTTTCTATTTATTTCAATGACGGCGACGCCCGACGACGTGTCGCTACCGCTAGCTACGAAAGGTATTTCATAGAAATATATAGAAACCAGTATTGTCGGTGACACGTCGTCTGCTGCTGCTATCTTCGGTCGGGTTTCAACTTGTATCTTTAGGGTCCTTACCAATTTTATATACAGAGTGTTTTTTTTTAATGGGACAGTATGAGGAAATCCGAATCTAAAGGAGATGGAGGAAAAGTGTCCAAGGAGACATTGGTGTTTTTTTATATAAACAAATTTGGCTCATTAAAATTTTTGGTTAAGCGTGAGTTGTTCTTAAAAAATTATAAAGTTGGTCAATTTTTTTTTGACGCGGGTTGGCTCTGTTTCATGTAAGCATTATTTCATTGTATGGAAAGAAAAAAATCTGAACAGCAGAAGTTGGTCAAATTTAATGAAAACTAATCTTCATACAGTTGGTTTATTACTTGAGTAAATGTTCGATGTGGCCGCCGTCTTGTCTTATGCAGGTACGAGCACGCTTCAAGACACTTCTAGTTGCATTTAAGAGTTCGCAGTAAGCTCGATTCTCCATACAAACGTAGTTACGCTCTCATTTTAAAACTACGTGTTGGATTGTAACGAAACTTTGCAAATACAATGAAATAAGGTATATCTATGTCTGAAATTAGTTTATATGGCTTCAGATACCATAGGGAAAAAAATACAGCAAATTTAAATTTTTCATACAAAACTTGTTTTTGCTGCATTTCATTTGTTTTATAAAGTGGAGCCATATAAACTAATTTCAGCCTTAGATGTACCTCATGTCATTGTATATGCAAAGTTTCGTTACAATCCAACACGTAGTTTTAAAATGAGAGCGTAACTCCGTTTGTATGGGAAGGTGTAATTCGGCCTAGCTTACTGCGGCCTCTTAACAGAGACTTATGGTGAATTGTGTTTAAAGTGTTGTAAACAGCATCTTTTAATTCTTGTACGGAGTTGTATCGGGATTCATAAATTCGACCCTTAAGGTAACCCCATAAGAAAAAATCTAATGGCGTTAAGTCGGGCGATCGTGGGGGCCACTTTATCGGCCCATATGTACCCATCCAACGGTTTGGAAACTGCTCGTCCAAACACAGTTTACTTGCCCTACTGTTGTGGGCTGGTGCACCATCTTGTTGGTAGATTATCTTACCAAAGTTCCTTAAGCTAATAGTCTCATCCACTAAATCTGCAGCCATGTTCAAGATTTCCTGATACTTTTCACTATTTAGCGTTCCTTGGTAAATTTTGATAGCAAAAATTCTGTTATGCAATATCGCACACCAACAATTAAAAGAAAATCGGATTTGGTTGTGGGTTTCTGTAGTTCTTAGCGGATTTATTTTTGACCAGTAATGGTTATTTCTCCTATTGTACATGCCATTGTTCGAAAAGTTGCATTCATCAGTCCAAATAATAAAATTAGGAAAACATTTATTTCTAATAGTCTGACTGAGCCACATACCAATTACAGAAATGTAACCTGCGGTCTTTATCTCCAGGTAGTAACGCTTGTACAAGTCGACCTTCTATGTAACACTTGTATTTATGAGCCTTCAATATCTTCCTTACAGTTGATTTATGAATACCGATAGTTTCAGCTGCTTCCCGTAACGAAGCTTTTGGATATGCTTCAAAATATCCCAATACGGCAATAGTTATAAACTCACTATTGACTATCGTCGGCCTTTTACGCTTAGGTTTGAAACAGCCTTCCTGTCTTAGGTTTTTTATTAAACTATCAAATATCTTGCGATTCGGTACTACACGGTCAGGATAGCGTTCTTGATACCACTTAAGTGCATTATCTCTACTGCGATAATTAAGAAAATACGCCTCAATCAAATCAACTTTATGTGAATTAGTTAACGCCATGATGAATAAAATTACAAGCATGAACTGATTGGAAACAAAATCACAGCTGCAGAAATAACTTACGTTCCAAATTTGAATTCTTTGCTGCAGAAATAACTTACGTTCCAAATTAAAATTCTTTTTTTTATAATTTCAAGACTATCGCGTGCCATGATGTTTACGAAGATTAAAAAAAATGTTCTTCTAGTGAATCATCTGGAGCTCTTATCGATTATCGAAATTTAAAAATGGAATAATTTTAAATATTTTTATACACGCCTAGGCACTTGTAACAATATTAAAAGGCGAATACTGCAATTGTATGAAGATTAGTTTTCATTAAATTTGACCAACTTCTGCTGTTCAGATTTTTTTCTTTCCATACAATTAAATAATCCTTACATGAAACAGAGCCGACCCGCGTCAAAAAAAAAATTGACCAACTTTATAATTTTTTAAGAACAACTCACGCTTGACCAAAAATTTTAATGAGCCAAATTTGTTTACATAAAAAAACACCTAATGTCTCCTTGGACACTTTTCCTCTATCTCCTTTAGATTCGGATTTCCCCATACTGTCCCATTTAAAGAAACACTCTGTATAAAAATGCAATACATGAGTTTACAAAATTACCCCTACGATAGGGGATGGCCCCTTGTAAAGAAACCATTCGCAATATTTGAAAACCGTAGTATTCAAATTCAAATATTTATTCGTGACAACAAAAACACATATAAAAGAAATCATCATTATCATCGTCAATCAATCAATCATCATCTTATGAAAAAGGCACAAGTTGAAACCCGACCGCACATAGCAGCAGTTGACAACGTGTCGCAGCGACACTACCATTTCTATGTATAGGTACAAGTTGGAACCCGACCGCAGACAGCAGCAGCGCCAGCAGCAGACGACGTGTCGCGGTCACACGACTGGTTTCTATGTATCTATCTTCATATGAAGGCGACGCCCGGCGACGTGTCGCTAGCTTCGAAAGGTATATCATAGAAATACAGGGTGACTGGTAATTCGACCTATTCCTTGAAAGGGGTTATACTAAAGCTAATTTGCAACAATTTATGTCCAGTCAACCAGGGGTCAAAACACGATTTTTTTAATTTTTCGAGTTTTTAGTTTATTTGAAAAAAAATCGCCTTGCAGCCTTAAAGTGCTGATTGTGACAAAAATGTTTTTTTACCATCCAAATGGAAGTACTTTTGTTACAATCACCAGCTTAAGGCTGCAAGGAGAACTTTTTTCATACAAACTAAAAACTCGAGTATCTCGGAAACCAGCGAGTTTCGATCCCTGGTTGGACTGGACATAAATTGTTGCAAATTAGCTCTAGTATAACCCCTTTCAAGGAATAGGTCGAATTACCAGTCATCCTGTATATAGATTCCAGTCGTGTCGCCGCGACACGTCGCCTGCTGCTGCTGTCTGCGGTCGGGTTTCAACTCGTACCTTTACTTACCGACAAAAATAAAATAACTTGAATTAAAGATCAACCAACCTTATCAACCCTAGTGCAGTAAAATTAAAGAGTAAACAATATATTTGTTTCCATTTGATATCCCCGGAAACACGAATGACAATAGCGTAAATCGCCCGTAACTGGCCACCCTTCAATAACTGGCCCCCTCATACTAAAAATATACTTTGCTCTCCTACAAACAGAATTCAATTTAATAAAGATCGAAATCAAATATCGAAAAGTATAAGGACAAGTGAAATATGTAATGACTTTTTAAATATTTATTATTTTACATACGTATGTTCTTGGCTTATGTTTAAAATACATTTTAAAACGTTTTACTGTTAACTAATGTACCTATTATGTTTGCTTTCGGGCGACTTTTCGCACTTGACTTCGGACATTCTCATCAGATTCCGGACAACGATTACGGTGACCGTTTCTATGCTTTCAGTCAGGTTTTTTAAAATATGTCTACAGAATCCGCTGCCGAAAAGAGTTGCCGAAGTGTACTCTTCATGATTGCCCAATATTTCTCGATGGGACGTACCTCAGGGTAATTTGGCGGATTCATATTCTTATCAACATATTGCACGGGGCTTCCATCCACTCTCTGGTGCGGGCAGCATAGTGGAACCTATAGCCAAATCGGGCCAAAATAAAGTAGAGCCCCTGTGGCGTCGAATCAGCGGCAAAACCCTTTTTTGCAAACACTCCTTGATGTAAAGATCGGTAGTTATCGTGGAAGTAGTGATGAACGCCGTCGATTTCATGCCGCATTCGCATATGGCTTGCCACACCATTGATTTAGACCCAAATTTTTCGGCATAAATTGACGTTTGGTTCTCATTCAGGTGTTCTCCTTTGCGAACAGTATAGTACTGGGGGCCGGGTAGAACAGAATAATTCAGTTTGACGTAGGTTTCGTCGTCTTGAATTATGCAATGTTAATTTTTGGTTAAAACCGTGTCGTTTAACTTTCGAAGGACGAACTTTAACATTTGCAGCCTGTTTTGGAGTTCGTTTAGGCTTCCTTTGCTTTCGATAAGTTACCAAGTCGTTATGCTTCTTGGCGCTCTGCACCATTCCTACAGAAATTCTGCACTTTTAGCCACATCTCTTATCGAAGCACTGGGCAAGATTGGATTGTTCGCAATATTTTAGAGTCGATATTGCAATTATGTGAGCCAGTTCTTCGACCACTTTTCAGCTTGTCATTAAGAGTGCTCTTCAAAAAAGCGCTCGCTCAGAATTCGGTATTTTGACACGCGTAGTGCGTTTGTGTGTGTAAATACTACTACCACCCACACAAACGTACCTAACCCCCACATGCACAGCGAGATCGCACCAGCCGCGGGTGCCGTCCCTTTCTAGCTATATGTAAGTGCGATCGGGATAGAACTAACCGCGGAGCTTGCCGATGCAAATAGCTGTATAGCGCACCGTTGGAATTCACTCCGTGACCGATATTGATACTTGCACTAAAAAGTGGTAAGTATTACTTCGCTAACATGATGTTCTAGAACATCATGTTAGCGAAGTTAGATAACTTGAATAAAGTAAGTATTTGATTTTTGAGCACAAGTTTTCTATTTGTATTAAAATACTAAGGCTTGTTCACGAAATAAAGTAGCCATAAGAAAATGTAAATAAATCTTGTTTTTCTCACAGCACTTCAAACAAAAAACAGTCAATTATATCACTAAACATTGTAAAAAGAATGTACAATGCAATTTTTTGTAAAAACCCTAAGAGTTGGCAAACTGTCTGACTTTCTTTCGAATGCCTGCCATCAGCGTATTTATTGATTTTTTTGTGAACTGACGAGAGGCTGCGTTCCATATTTTTTTGAAATCAGCTTCATTGTCGGCCACTGCCCCCTTCTTGAGCAGGTATCGTTTGATATTTGCCCAATACCTTTCAATCGGGCGAAGTTCTGGGCAATTTGGTGGGTTAATGTTTTTCGCGACATAACTACTATTCTTGTTATCAAGCAAATCTAAGGTGGCTTGAGCGTAATGAGCAGAAGCTAAATCAGGCCAAAATATTGGAGGACGTGTATGTTTCCGATATAAGGGCAGAATTCGCTTTTTAATACACTCCTAATATAATAGACATCTCCGTTTATTGTACCGATAGTGAAAAAGCTCGTACTTTTAAGCCCGCATGAGCAAATAGCTTGCCATACAAGAATTTTTTTGGCGAATTTTTCAAAAGCCACGCTCTTATGTTCTTCTGGAACGTCCTCGCCAGCTGCACACGAGTAAAACTGGGGCCCCGGTAACGTTTTCATGTCTTTTTTTACATATGTTTCGTCATCCATTAAAATGCATCGGTCGTTATTTTGAATTAAAAACTTGTCCAAATCTTTAGCTCGAGATTTCGCTCTTTCAAGCTGGGCAGCAGTCCTTTTCGGCATTTTCTGTTTCTTCCTGGTCTGTAAATTATTTCTCTTTTTGGCGTTTTGTACGTTCCCGACCGAAGTTTTTAACTTTTTGGCTACATCGCGAATAGAGGCCGATGGATTTCGACGGAAAGACGCTACTATGTCCGTGTCCAATTTTGGCTTCACGCAGCCTTTTCTGCGAGCGCAACCTGGTAGATCACCTAGAGTATTAAATTCCCTAAACATTTTTATTACTTTTCGTACACCATTTTTAGATAATTGATACCGTTTTGCGAGTTGTCGCATCGCAATACCCTTTTCTGTACAGTAGGATATTATAATTAATTTACGAGTTTTTTCATTTATCCTCGGCATCTTGATTTTATCTAGTCAATGACATATATTACAAAATTTATCTTCAACTTGACAATACATGTGTCAAAATATCATGCATTGGCATAGCAAAAGCTTTCTATATAATTATGAAGGCCCAACTTTTGGTGGCTAATTTATTTCGTGAACAAGCCTTATGATATGACAAAGTATATTTAGTTTCGTTTTTTTAGTATAAAATAAACTAACGAGTTTTAAAGTTGTCAGTAATAAGAATAATAATTTGTTTTACGGATATCAATAGTTTGCATGTTATCTGAGTCTTATTTATATATAGTTATGTAATTAAATTATACCAGTAGACCCACCACTAGGAAATTACTGGGTACTTACGTATTCATTTCTTGAAGAAAATTTTTTTTGTTATGGACAGTAAAAAAAAACTGCCCTTCATAGAAATTGCTATGTCCGTTTCTTACCAAAGGAACTGAAAATTATAAATTATACAAACACAGCTTTTTATCTAGAATACAATTAATTAATGCGTGACTTTATTCAAAAGCCTAAAACCTCAGATGATAAAAAGGAATAGATATGAAACGGGGGCTTGGCGCGGTTACATGCAAAAATAGGAATGAAACTAAAACCTACATGAATGGTGGAGTCACGCACCACATGTTAGTATTAGTATTTTCACTTAAGTCAGTAAAAACGAATATTTTAACAAATAAACGCAACTCCAGTGTGAGAACCTGGAGTTATTCGCATGGGACCGCAGATGGTGGTCGCCGTGGAGTTTTTTACAAGCTTTTATTTAGCTCACCCCGTTTGTTTTATTCTTTCTTGGGTCAAATTTAGTAATTGAAATTTCACCCTCTTCCTGTCAACCGATTGATCTGAAAATTTGCATGCATATGTATATCGCATGGTAATGCAATATTATGATGACATGGAGCTGATCTGATGCTGGAGCTGGAAGGTGGCCTTAGGAACTCCACAAGAAAAACAACACAACCCCATCGAGTTTGGGCTCGTTAGAATCGTCTCAATGAGTAGTTGATGATGGTATAAGCTTGTACCAAAAATTATATTTTTGACAGAAACTTATTTTGGGGAAGGTGAGGGAATACGATCCCTGGAGGTCAAATGATCCCCCGCCGTAAGTACCGTACTAGGCTACAGGGGGCTCCTATACAACAAACGTGATTTTTTTGCCGTTTTTGATATAGATAATGGTACGGAACTTTCAAAAACAAATACGGGAACAGGATGTGGTGTGTTCTCAGAGGATTTAAACATACACATATCCAAACCACTGGGTGTACAAAACACAGTATTCCAGGCTGAATGCGTAGGGATACTTGAAGCCTGCAATGCCATAAAGAGACGACAAGTCGAAAACACAAACATACGGATACTCTCAGACAGTAAATCGGTACTACAAGCACTGAGCAGTGATAACATCACATCTAGCTTGATATACGAATGTCACCTAAACCTCACAGAGGTGTGCGCAGATAAAAACAATACAATGGATCAAGGGGCACAGTGGCTCAAGAGGAAACGATGCAGCGGATGAACTGGCCAGGAAAGGCTCAGAAACAACGGCATACGGACCGGAGCCAATCTTGCCCCTGCCACAAAGCTACATATACCATCAACTGGACCAACACACTAAAGACCTACACCAAAGATACTGGGAGGAGATAGACACATGCAGACAGACCAAAGAGATTCTGTCGAAACGCGACTACAAACTCACAACCACACTACTAAGGACACATAGAAACCAACTGCGCAAGATAGTGGGTATAATAACAGGACACAACACCTTGAACAGACACCTCTATAACTTAGGTATCACAGACAGCCCCATGTGCAGAGCGTGCATGGAGGCAGAAGAAACGACTAAACATATACTACTGGACTGCAAGGAGGTAGAAGTATACAGAATTAAGCACCTAGGTTCTCCAAACACACTACGGGACGCAGTCAGCAACACCAAGGCACTCACCAACTTTTTAGACGAGCTGGGGTGGTTAGAGTAGCACCACACCGCCGTTTCACGCAAAATAGGCACAATGGATGTCGACTTGCGGAAAACGCCCAGTATAACTAATGGTACGGAATCCTTCGTGCGCGAGTCCGACTCGCACTTTTTTTTAACATTTATTTCGAAATAAAGAGTGATACTCGGAAATGTTGAAGGGAAGGTCAATCAGAGGCAGCATTCGGGAAGCTACGGCACATCTTTTCGTCCAATATTCCGCAGTGTCTCAAGACGAGAGTCTTTGACCAGTGTGTGTTGCCAGTGAGAAATATGGCACGGAAACGTGGTCGCTTACTATAGGCCTCATAAGAAGGCTCAAAGTCACTCAAAGGGCAATGGAGAGGGCTATGCTGGGAGTTTCTCTGCGCGATCGCATCAGAAATGAGGCTATCCGCAGCAGAACCAAGGTAACCGATATAGCCCTCCGAATTGCTAAACTTAAGTGGCAGTGGGCGGGGCACATTGCACGTAGAACCGATGGCCGTTGGGGCGGAAAGGTTCTCGAGTGGGAACCACGTACCGGAAGGCGCAGCGTGGGTAGCTTCCCCGCAAGGTGGACAGATGACCTGGTAAAGGTCGCGGGAGTCCGCTGGATGCGGGTGGCGCAGGACCGGCCATTGTGGCACTCTTTGGGGGAGGCCTTTGTCCAGCAGTGGATGTCTTTCGGCTGATATGATGATTCTAAGTTTCGATCAAAGAGGAAAATTGAAAAATTATTCACCACGGGCGGGATTTGAACCCACGACCTCTGGAATCCGTCCATTGCTCTTATCCAACTGAGCTACCGTGGGTCCCGCCAGTGGCAACGAATCTTTCAATCCCTTCACTCTTCTAATTAACCTTAAGGAGGCTCGTAGCGACATCTACCGTGAAGTTGTTACAAACTTCTGATACGGCACCAACGTCCCAAGTTACATTGAGAATCGTTAGTAACAATGCGCTACTCCATTTTAACAGTAAATAATTTTTCAATTTTCCTCTTTGATCGAAACTTAGAATTTCGTTAGCGGACGTTTCTGCTTAGTATAAATTTACTGATATGATGATGATGATGATGATGACTCGGAAATGTAATAAAACCACGTAAAAATCTTCCTTTCCAGTGTAAACCCCCGGTGTGTGATATTATTATATATAAACGAAAATAATAACTAAATGCAAGGTAGGATCGTGCTGTACTTAACAAACGCCATATAAGCTTGTTTTTTAAAAAGTTTTTTATTCATCTTGTTATTTTCAATAACCCTGCATATTATGTCGCTGGTTCGTGGGTACTTGTACAGACAAATCACACAAACCCAAACAAGATAGGTCTATCTATTTTAGTTTAGGAGTTCCCATGACCACCTTCCATCATCAGATCCTGGAAATCATCCATCACCAAAGTGTTTACCAAGACAAAACAGGTGAGCTCAAACTAGATGGGTTTATCTAGTTTAGTTTAGGAGTTCCATGACCACCTTCCAGCTCCATCATCAGACTCTGGAAATCATCCAGCACCAAAGTCTTGCCGTGCCATGACCAAATAAATGAGCCTAAATTCGATGGCTTTATCTTGTTGAGTTTAGGAGTTGCTATGGCCACCTTCCGACTCCATCATCAGACCAGCTCTATGATATTATGGCATTGTCACCGAAGATACGCAATCGTACCTAATTTGAAGATTTCGCCCAAACTAACATACATACATACATACTAACTAATCGTGATGGCCGTTGGGGCGGGGAGGTTCTCGAGAGGCGACTTCGTACCGGAAACTGCAGCGGACCCTCCACAAGGTGGACTGATAGTAACAAGTAAATAAATTAAATCTATCAAGTATCACGATCACTCGTACAATAATAATTGACTATAGAACGCGTAGTTTAGACAAAAGGATCCAACCCACAAGACATCACCATTGAAATGCATGACTTTTGTTTTAGGTAGAAGGTTCAATTTTAAATGTTACACATCCTGTCGGTTTGAGCCTTTTCGCTACACTACGTCAAAGCATGGCAGCTATGCAATTCATAACTTGTCTCGATTAGCCTCAAGAATGTATCCCCAGTATAGTTTGACCCCGAGGTTGGTAACAACTATGCCTAGTCGGAGATCAAAATACTATTATTTTATCTGAAGAGTGGTCGGTTAGCTTCGTGAATAGCCACAAATAAACAGAGTACACGTCTGTCTCGGAGGGCTATTCAGCCGGTACCAGGGCGGCCAATCTTAGTACTAGTTGCGCGGTAATGACAGCATAATACGTCAACTAGAGGCTGTCAAGGTATTTCAAAATTCGCCGTGTTGTCATAAGACATCAGTAGCCTAGGGGTACGGACGGAGGTATTTGGAGTCGATGAGCCGGGGTTCAAACCCTGTGACCGACGAACTTTTTGTATGTTTTAACATTGAAGTGGAGTATTTCAACTAACGATTCTAGATGGCGCATCAATTACAGGGTTACCGTTTTTAGGCCCAGAGATTGTTCTCTATTTCAGTATATAACAAAGTACTTTGTGGCCGGTACTGAGATATATTCCCGCGCGACGGTAAATTTATACTAGTTTTGAATAATTATTTATAAATATAAATTTTGACAAAAGTTATATTTTTTGGACTGGATCTTGTTGGTACAAGCATGAACTTTAATGTTGTGTAAGATTCAATACACAAATAATTCAATAATAATGAGTAAATCCTTGAGTTTTCAGTAAGATTTTGTTGACAAATTTGGTGTAATTGAGAACAGTTTACATATATATACGTGCAGAATAAGGAAAATTCGAGGCGGCTAGGCGCAATGGCAACATATTACGCTAGTGAAAATAGAATAAAACAAGTAGGTTCTCATATAACATCATGGAGTATTAGGGGCTCAAACTTATGACTCTGCGCTCTCTTCAGAAAACTACTGTCGGTAATCGGGTATTTTCGGTTAAAGTATTCAGTTCTTCGTAAATTGGAGGCGGCTAGGACCAATATGAGGAGTTTACCTATGCAAATAAGTAATCAAGATCTAGAAAAAGCTCTCCGTTTCTTAGAATTACAACGTCAAAAATCCGTCATTCTCGCTTATTCCTGACCAAAAAACGAGCGCCCTCTTAAAAGAGTAGTCTTCCCCGTACTTTTTAATGACATTGTAAACCGCTGAACGACTCACCTTCTCGAGTTCTGCGATCTTTCTCATGGACATACCCTTTTCTCGTATGTATTTGTCCACAATTCGTTTTCGTTGATCGGGTGTTAGGCTGTCGCGATCGCCCTCTCGTTATATAGGAATGTAACCGATACAAATACAGTTAGACTGCGCAAAGTTAGAGGGCGCCGCGAAAGGGTTCATATGTGAACATAGGAAGGATAATTTGAATCCTACCTTAATCATCCCGCGTAGTCCACGGATATCTGCTTCGCTTTTCTAGACGATGACGCTCGCGGCATACGTACGGTGACGCTCGCATCTACCATCTGTGGTTATAAAGATAACCATGACACACCTGTCACGTAGGCCTCAGAAACTTAGCACATATAAGTTCTACCTACTGAACAACTGGAGTTGTACTACTTCTTCTCCTCTATATACTAATCGTCGTTCCTTAACTAGGGTTAGCCACATAAGGTGTGTACACTATATTACTGTATCTAGTTCTCGCCCTTCGACCGAGAAACTATGGAGGTACCTCCCCTATATACTGTCATCATGACTAGGGCATACTATCTCTCAAAAGTAACTATGTTCTCAGACTACTGGTAGCATGTTATGGCGATGGTTAATTTGTCATTACGTTACTCATGATTTAGGAAATACACAACTACTATAAAACATCTAGAATATATAGATTGTAGAACACAATAATAGCAGAACAATAAATCAGATAGAACAAATAGTACTAAGATACTAAGACACTTAGCTTTCAGAGACCAGCTGCGTAGCCCCCGGCTCCTTAGCGAGAACCCCTTAGACTTCTTCGGCACTCGCTGCCGCTCCATGATAAAATGAGGCTTTTTCGACGGAACAAACGATTAAATGCTCCCAAACTCCCACTTTAGTCTACCTACAGTCAGAACTATATCATAACCTTGCCAGTGCAAATAATCTCTTAAGGCGTCAATACACGTTCCGACCACGAGTTAAAGTCTTCGCGATATCAACTGCCAGATGTCGCGACATAGGCCTCTCATTTTTGAAATTAAAAGTAATCCAAAAAAAAAAAAAGTAATTGAGTTCAATGCCATAGCATCTATGAAATAAAGCGACGTTCATATTTTTAAAACAAATAAAACAAGAATGACGGCCAGTTAAAGTTGTCCTTATACTTTTCGATACAGTCTTTATAACGTGGCCAGACTGCCCATTTATTGAAGGGTGGCCAGACTGGCCAGTAATTAACACATTTTACTAAAAATGAATTCTATTATAAGCTGGAAACGCACTGTCAGTGGTAGCGGAGCGGCGCGGCGCGGAGGCGGTACCGGTTGTAATGTTCGAACTAATACGAAAGCCTCCGCACAGAATACCGCGCCGCGCCGCGCCGGCCGCTCTGTGCGGATCCTTTCATATAAGTTCGAACTTTACAAGTATTAGAACCGGTAGGCTGTCAAGCTGGAAACGCATTGAAAGCGGTGGCGGTGCGGCGCGGTGCGGTGCGGAGGCGGTACAGGTTGTAATGTTCGAGCTTATATGAAAAGGTCCGATCAGAATACCGCGCCGCGCCACGTCCCGCCGCGGTATTCTGTGCGGACCGTTTCGCATTTGTTCGAATATTACAACCGGTACCGCCTCCACACCGCGCCGCGCTGCACCGCCACCGCTTTCAAGGTCGAAACGCACAGACAACGGTGGCGGCGCGGTGCGGTGCGGTTCGGAGGCGGTACCGGTTGTAATGTTCGAGCTATTAAGGCCGAAACGCACTGAAAGCGGTGGCGGTGCGGCGCGGTGCGTAGCGGAGGCGGTCCCGGTTGTAATGTTGGAACTAATGCGAAAGGGTCCGCACCGCACAGAATACCGCGCCGCGCCGCGCCGGCCGCTCTATGCGCATCCTTTCATATTAGTACGAGCAGAATACCGCGGCGGGACGCGGCGCGGCGCGGTATTTTGTGCGGACCTTTTCATATTAGCTCGAACATTACAACCGGTACCGCCTCCGCACCGCACCGCGCCGCTACCGCTGTCTGTGCGTTTCGACCTTCAGTGCGTTTCCAGCTTTATAATTGTCTACGGCAATTCAGGTTCATTGACATGACAGCTTAAGGCGTAAACCAAACAGAAACGGCATACGGCGAGGGCGAGGCGCAGGCATGCTTAAGGCGTGGAACGGATACGGCGCCGACGAGATTTAAATTATATAGAAGAGGCGAAGAAACGGCACGATACATCATTATACAGGCTGATTTAGTTGCGATAGCATGTCTTCCTCTTCAGATGACGAAGATGCGCTTGCTTTGCTGCAACTCATTAATGTGCAGAGGTACAGAAGATATTTGATCCACCCTGTGTAGAAATTATCAGAAGAGAATATTGTACATTTCTATTACTATACTCCGGCATGCTAAAATCGTAAAGAACCTGATATTGTTCGATAATTTCGCAGAACTGTATATTAAATTCAATATCATCACGCATTTTTGTTGCTGATAAATAATAGTCGTCCTGTATAGCAAGCAACGTGCCGCCTGCGGCTGCGCGACGCTTCAGTTGTGACTGCTAGCGGCGCGTCGCTAGCGTGCCTCCGCCGCGCCGCTTCAGTATAATTTAAAATATGCCTCCTTAGTACCTTACTAGCACCTTATTCCCGATTATTAAGCCCGAGCCACACCGGCTGCGTGTGCAGCACGTATGCGTCGACGTAAGCGTAGACGTGCCCAGCACTCCTGTCACACCGGGTTACGCGCGTGTACACGCGCGTGTCTACGGCGTACCTGCTGCACACGCAACGCGTGCGCACGCTGCAGCTCCGTATCGTCACCAGCCGCCATTCGCGTACTATTATTTATATGTTTAGCAATATGTTTGATGGCAGTTCTTCTGACAAAGAAATAGCACTGTTTTTACTGTTGTGTGAAGATCCTCCTCCTCATTTTGGATTTTATGCGACATCCAAAAAAGTATGGGTTCATAACATCAATGGAAGAAGAGAATAACATAGTGAATAAAGCCCGAGCCACACCGGCTGCGTGTGCAGCACGTATGCGTCGACGTAAGCGTAGACGTGCCCAGCACCCCTGTCACACCGGGTTACGCGCGTGTACACGCGCGTGTCTACGGCGTACCTGCTGCACACGCAACGCGTGCGCACGCTGCAGCTCCGTATCGTCACCAGCCGCCATTCGCGTACTATTATTTATATGATTAGCACTATGTTTGATGCAGTTCTTCTGACAAAGAAATAGCACTGTTTTTACTGTTTTTGGATTTTATGCGACATCCAAAAAAGTATGGGTTCATAACATCAATGGAAGAAGAGAATAACATAGTGAATAACACAACTTTTGTCGCGAACTTGAATCTCACGACGATCGATTTTTCTGGTAGTTTGGCATGTCAAGATATGGTTATAGTGAGATCTCATATATTTTAAATGACACTATTATACACAACGGCTATTACAACTGGAGAAAGACTCCTATTCATTAAGCAAACCTCCTCGCGCACCGAAGAAGTTGTAAATAAATACAAGAGAGCTGCGCGTCACACGCGCAGCACCGAGCTGTGCGTGTCCGTACCTGTCCGGTCTGTCCTCTAATAGCGAACGCCGGCAAATACAACGTCATCACTGCACGCAGCGAAGCGACGTTGCCGCTCCGCTCTGTGTACGGACGCACGCAGCACGCAGCCGGTTTGTCTGCCTGGTGCTGCGTTGCGTGCGCAGCACGTATGCGTTGCAGCACGTCTACGCAGACGCATCTGGTGTGACATGTCGTATAAGGATTCATACATTACAACGCAGCGGTGTACGTGCTGCACACGCATACGTGCTGCGCACACAGTCGGTGTGGCTCGGGCTTTAAGGTCCACAATGGTTTGAAGCTGCATCATGCCTGCACCGCGCCTGCGCCTCGCCCTCGCCGTATGCCGTAACCACACAGAGACGGCATAAGGCGAAGACGCGGCGCAGGCACGATGCCGCTTGGATGCCGCTTCAAAGCATTTGTATACAAAATGTACTAAGTAGACGTATGTTAAATTACACAGAAGCGGCGCAGCGCAGGCACCGCGTTCAATTCACCAATGGACCGGACCTTATTTCATTAGTACATTTCAACATTTCTCCTTAGTACATTTTGTATACAAAATGCTTTTGAAGCGGCATCCAAGCGGCATTGTGCCTGCGCCGCGTCTTCGCCTCATGTCGTCTCTGTGTGGTTCACGCCTAAGGTTGATATTTTTTTGGCTTTGATGATGCATGAAGTGTGACAAATCCTGTTAATATTAGGTACCTTACATTTTACGTGTTGCACTAGCAGCAAAACATGTGATACTTTGTTTTTATTGTAATACCCTTTTGTACACCATGTTTTTATGTTAAATAAATTGAATTGAATTGATGTTCAACTTCTGAAACATTTCATAATTTTCCTAATTTGTGAAACATTTCAGCTGTAGAAACCTGAATAAAAGTTACTTCTTAAATTACACTAAATTTCCGAAATGTTTCCGTCATCACTTTGTTCGTCAAAATCAGGGAATGATTCATCCAAAATCAGTGACCCAAGGAGGTGGAGTGAGCTTTTATCCAGTAATTTGATGTTGGGTGCAGTGCTAAGGTTCGGAATGGCATTGTCATTAGAATACAAATAAAGTACTTTCAGTGTTTTAGAAAATTCTACCCCTAAGGGGGTAAAATAGGGGTGCAAAGTTTGTATGGGGGAAACAATATTTTTTTTAGATAGAGACTTGAAACTTTGTAGAAATATTACTTATAAAAATACAAAAAAAGTTCTTTCATCGTTTTGGAAAAAACCATCCCTATGGGGGATAAAAAGGGGTGCAAATTTTTTATGAGGGAAAGTTTTTGTTTTTGAGTTAGAGACTTGAAACTTTGTAGAATGATTACTTATTAAAATACAAAAAAAGGACATAAAGCGTTTTAGAAAATTCCACCCCTAAGGGGGTTAAAAAAGGGAGCAAGCTTTGCATGGGCAACACTTTTTTTGAGTTAGAGACTTAAAATTTTGCAAAAAGATTACTTATTAGAAAACTAAAAAAGAACTTTCAGCGTTTTAGAAAACTCCACCCCTAAGGCGTAAACCAAACAGAGACGGCATACGGCGAGGCGCAGGCGCGGTGCAGGCATGATACCGCTTCAAACCATTGTAGACCTTAATACAATGGAATAAGGTGCTAGTAAGGTACTAAGGAGACGTATTTTAAATTATACTGAAGCGGCGTGGCGGAGGCGCGCAAGCGGCGCGTCGCTAGGAGTCACAACTGAAGCGTCGCGCAGGCGGCACGTCGCTTGCTATACAGGAGGACTATTATTTACGACAGCAACAAAAATGCGTGATGATATTAAATTGAATATACATTTTTGCGAAATTGTAGAACAATATCCGGTTGTTTACGATTTTAGCATGCCGGAGTATAGTAATAGAAATGTACAAAATAAATTATGGAGTGAAATAGGATCGATCTGGATATACCTCTGCACATTAATGAGTTGCAGCAAAGCAAGCGCATCTTCGTCATCTGAAGAGGAAGACATGCTATCGCAACGAAATTAGCCTGTATAATGATGTATCGTGCCGTCTCTTCGCCTCTTCTATATAATTTAAATCTCGTCGGCGCCGTATCCGTTCCACGCCTTATGCTCGCCTGCGCCTCGCCCTCGCCGTATGCCGTCTCTGTGTGGTTCACGCCTAAGGGGGTTAAGAAGGGGAGCCAGCGTTGTGTGGGAATAGTACATTGTTTAACAAGGGGCGTATGAGGAATATTGCAAACTAGAGTATCAGAAGCCCGACGCCGTGAGGCGGAGGGCTTTTGATGACTCGAGTTTGCAATATTCTTACGCCCGTGTTATACACAATGTTTTTCATCACATTTGCGAGGAAATAAATAACTACAAAAGACAGAAAAATCTATGTTTTATACAAGCGCACCAATCAAAGGTTGACGAAATTTACAACTTCACTTCCAGATCAGTGCGAGTGGGGGGCGTTGTTTCAATATTTCAACCAATCACAGAGCATGGAGCATGTGGTTCTTGCAGGGCATGGCCTGCTCGATTACCAATCACAGAGCCAGAATTCTTGTCGTACGCGGCCGTCAAGATTTGCTTAACCAATCAGATCACACACAAGCTCATTACTTCCCTTGGGACCATTATTTCCCGCGGGAACAATTTAGGCCATTGTCCTTCCGTATACAGGCATAGAATACCACCATTTATGAGCAAGTGTGATGAAAACACCTTTTTTTGAACTAGACTTAAGACTATTTGAAATATTACTGATTAAAATAAAAAAAGTACTTTCAGAGTTTTAGAAAATTCCACCCCTAAGGGGGTTAAGAAGGGGGCAAGCTTTGTATGGGCAACACTTTTTTTGAGCTAGAGACTTAAAAGTTAGTAGTAAGATTACTTACTACAATACGAAAAAAGTTCTTTCAGCGATTAGAAAAATTCAACCCCTGAGGGGGTTCAAATTTTAAAAGTGTGAGTAAGAGATTTGTAACTTCGGTCTTATTCTGTACGTTAAAAGACTACAAAACTAATTTCAGAGTTTTTCCAAATTCATCCCCTAAGGCGTGAACCACACAGAGATGGCGTAAGGAATAAGGCAGGCATAAGGCGCAGCACGCTTCAACCTATTGTAGACCTTTAAAACAATGAAATGTTCCATTGGTGAATTGAACGCGGTGCCTGCGCTGCGCCGCTTCAGTGTTATTTAAAATACGTCTCCTTAGTACATTTTGTATACAAACGTTTTGAAGCGGCATCGTGCTTGCGCCGCGTCTTCGCCTTATGCCGTCTCACAGTGTTCCCTTAAAGGCCGAGCCACACCGACTGCGTGTGCAGCACGTACGCGTCGACGTAAGCGTAGACGTGCCCAGCACCCCTGTCACACCGGGTTACGCGCGTGTCTACGGCGTACCTGCTGCAGAGAGCACACGCAACGCGTGCGCACGCTGCAGCTCCGTATTGTCACCAGCCGCCATTTGCATACTATTATTTATACGATTAGCACTATGTTTGATGGCAGTTCTTCTGAAAAAAAAATAGCACTGTTTTTACTGTTGTGTGAAGATCCTCCTCCTCATTTTGGATTTAATGCGACATCCAAAAAAGTATGGGTTCATAACATCAATGGAAGAAGAGAAGAACATAGTGAATAACACAACTTTTGTCACGACGATCGATTTTTCTGGTAGTTCGGCATGTCAAGAGATGGTTGCAGTGAGATCTCATATATTTTAAATGACACTAATATACACAAACACAACGGCAATTACAACTGGAGAAAGACTCATATTCATTAAGGAAACCTCCACGCGCACCGGCGAAGTTGTAAATAAATACATGACGCGCAGCTCCGAGCTGTGCGTGTCCGTACCTGTCCGGTCTGTCATCTAATAGGGAACGCCGGCAAATACAACGTCATCACTGCACGCATCGAAGCGACGTTGCCGCTCCGCTCTGTGCGCAGCACTAAAGGCCGAAACGCACAGACAGCGGTGGCGGTGCGGCGCGGAGGCGGTACCGGTTGTAATGTTCGAGCTAATATGAAAGGGTCCGCACAGAAAACTGGCGGGAAAAAAGCGTGGCGGACGCGGCGCGGAGGCGGGAAACCTCTTGCACAGATCGGCGAACGCGGCGCGGTGGCGGTGCGGCGCGGTTTTGCGGCGGGAAGTTGTATTACACAGTTGTCAGTGCACCGGCGCGCATCAGCGGCGGCGGCGCGGCTCGGTGCGAAGGCGTGCTGCGAGCGGTGCAAGAAGTTGTATTTTTTTACAACTGTCTGATCTTGTTTTTCATTTTATTTAATTGAAAACCACTGAAAATAAAATCTGTTGTAAAACCACACCCTTGCCTGTACAACACGCGGAAAAAAGACTATAAGAATGCAATCAAAAAGGAATTGTTGTGGGAGAAAATTTCCAAGTAATTAAAACCAAGTTGTAAGTACATTTTGCAGTTTATTAATTGTCATTAAAATAGTTTACAAAATTCTCACTGATTTCCATGTCCATTGCAAATTTAGACGCCCTTTGATTTGTGTGACTGATTGGAAGCATCATATGAAAATATATAAAATAATAAATATCTTCATCTTAAAACGATCTTCATAGTCAGTCAGGTCTTGGCATAAATGATGCAATTCCCCAAATGTCTCTTTTTTATTTATTTCATGCACCCAATTATATTTTCATAATGATGCTTCCAATCAGTCACACAAATCAAAGGGCTTCTAATTTTGCAATGGACATGGAAATCAGAGAGAAGTTTGTAAACTATTTTAATGACAATTAATTAACTGCATAATGTACTTACGACTTAGTTTTAATTACTTGGAAATTTTCTCCCACAGCAATTCCTTTTTGATCGCATTCTTATAGTATTTTTTCCGCGTGCTGTACAGGCACGGGTGTGGTTTTACAAAAGAAATATCTTTATCAGTGGTACTCATTTAAAAAAAGTAAATAAAATGAAAAACAAGACCAGACAGTTGTAAAAAAATACAACTTCTTGCACCGCTCGCAGCACGCCTCCGCACCGCGCCGCCCCGCCGCCGCTGATGCGCGCCGGTGCACTGGCAACTGTGTAATACAACTTCCCGCCGCAAAACCGCGCCACGCCGTCACCGCGCCGCGTTCGCCGATCTGTGCAAGAGGTTTCCTGCCTCAGCGCCGCCTCCGCCACGCTTTTTTCCCACCGGTTTTCTGTGCGGACCCTTTCATATTAGCTCGAACATTACAACCGGTACCGCCTCCGCACCGCACCACACCGCCACCGCTGTCTGTGCGTTTCGGCCTGTAGGGTCATTTCGCCGGTTAGCGACCACCTAATTTCATGTGCCGGTTAGCGACCACTTAATTGAGTTGGTGAACTGAAAGCATATTTTCTCGTTGTTTTAGTAAATTCCTATTCCATAACTACAAACAATAATGCATACGGCTAACTGTTTCAATAGACTCTGTATAATTGATGTTATCTTCAATTGAAAAAACCATGTTCTCCAGGTGGTCGCTAACCGAAGGTGGTCGCGTAACCGGCGAAATGACCCTATGCGTGTGCAGCACGTACACCGCTGCGTTGTAATGTAGGAATCCTCATACGACATGTAACACCGGATGCGTGTGCGTAGACGTGCTGCAACGCATACGTGCTGCGCACGCAACGCAGCACCAGGCAGACAAACCGGCTGCGTGCGTGCGTACACAGAGCGGAGCGGCAACGTCGCTTCGATGCGTGTGCAGTGATGACGTTGTATTTGCCGGCGTTCCCTATTAGAGGACAGACCGGACAGGTACGGACACGCACAGCTCGGTGCTGCGCGTGTGACGCGCAGCTCTCTTGTATTTATTTACAACTTCTTCGGTGCGTGTGGAGGTTTGCTTAATGAATACGAGTCTTTCTCCAGTTGTAATAGCCGTTGTGTATATAAATGTCATTTAAAATATATGAGATCTCACTATAACCATCTCTTGACATGCCGAACTACCAGAAAAACCGATCGTCGTGAGATTCAAGTTCGCGACAAAAGTTGTGTTATTCACTATGTTCTTCTCTTCTTCCATTGATGTTATGAACCCATACTTTTTTGGATGTCGCATAAAATCCAAAATGAGGAGTAGGATCTTCACACAACAGTAAAAACAGTGCTATTTCTTTGTCAGAAAAACTGCCATCAAACATAGTGCAAATCATATAAATAATAGTACGCAAATGGTGCCTGGTGACGATACGGAGCTGCAGCGTGCGCACGCGTTTCGTGTGCACGTGCAGCAGGTACGCCGTAGGCACGCGCGTAATCCGGTGTGACTGGGGTGCTGGGCACGTCGACGCACACGCAGTCGGTGTGGCCCGGCCTTTAACCTCATTTTGAAACAGTTTTACTTTATTGGATGCTCGAATAGAGAAAGATGTCACGAATGAAGGACAAAAACTCCCGCATGGCTCACTATCATAGTTATGAAACGAATGCAATCTAAACTTTAAGTCCCGGAATCTTAAGATAATCTTAATCTTTTTTTTAAACAAACCCACTTATATAAATCTTGATTTTGCACTGTGATGAAAAGGCTTACTGTAAGGCTAAATTATAAACCATTTGTGGCCAGGCTAGGGCTTCTCAGTTTCAAGATAATCGCGAAAATGTCAAAATCGTATTTTTTTTTGTGATTAATGTCTTTATTTTTCGCAATTTGTTTTGGCTTAAAAACGTAGCCACAATAATGGACTACTACCACAAAAAAATCCGATTGCATATATCACGGACTTCCGGAGATAACTGTTCTATTATTTTTGAAATCCCAGTTTCCGGGGTTTTGATAAATTTTAAGGTTATTTATTGTCAATATTATTAAGTACCTCGTATATAGCTGGCATGTGGCCTTCTTTGGTATACATCTAGAAATCATGAAGTACTTGCGTATTTCTTATGTCATGTAGGTATTTCTTGTTATGTCTCATGTCATGTTCCTCGGTTAAAGTTATTTGCACTTGTATGACTTTATTTGGTATTTAACACCTTAATTATAGCACCTCAGCTAGGTACTTAGTCGTTTCTTGTATTTGAATAGCTACTTAAAATCTTTGAGTATTAAGCCCACTGGAGATGTCATACACAGGCGACCCCCTCCGGCAAAGTACATTGGTCAACTGGTCAACCACGTTATATAAAACTACTTAAAGTCGCTTCATCGCCATTTTGTATCCATCCGTGTCGCGTGACGTATCTCTCGAAAAATGGTGAATTGTGCAGTATTATCATGTAAAAGGCGATCAGACAGCTCAAATTCGTAACAAGTTCGCGTTTCCTATCATAGGTAAGTATTTTTACAAACTATTAAATGTGTATTGAAGTACAATCTCCATTTAAGGCGCTCTTATTAGACGATATTTAGGTATTTGCGGAGGTGAGGCAGACGGAGCGGGAGACGCGCGTCCCGCGCACCCCGCTAACGGCCTTATTCTGTTGGCATCCGTATTCGGCTCGTTTTTGCGGATCATACGATCAAATGTTTGTCTTCTTGAATAATTGTTTTATTTTTCAAATCTTGGTTGATTTGTGTAAGATTGTCCCCAATTATTTATTGTTTATTTATTTATTAAAATCTATTTTTTTAAAGAAAATAAGGAATAATAGGTAGTTACAGTTCTTAAGTACATCGTAGTATGATGACATCAATTATGGACACTTACTTTCCAAAGATATGTTAGTACAGATTTCTTCATCATCAATCCACCTATCGTTTTCCCAGTTCCTATGTGGGTGCTTCCGTTTTCCAAATACGTAGAACTGATAAAATAATAGTACATCTTCACTTCCTAAGGGTGAACGTCACCAATTATGGATTGTACTAATATATTACAGGTTTTTTAAACCGAAATAAAATCGATTACTTCTAGGTAAAGTTACAGCGCCGGTTAACACCCGCTTAAGAAACCATCAAAAATAATAAACAAATAGCTATGTTCATCTATTTATCTCCTGGCAAATTATATTATTACCATGTATGTCTTTCCCGCTCACGGGACAATGATGTCCCGGACCTTTGGGAGGCATGCGTGGGGCTAGGTACCTACAAAGTACCAACGGAGCCAACACGTAGAGGCCCTTTTGACAATTTAATGAAATGCAAGGAGTATTATTACCATAATTATTACCTTTGTTACATAAGTATGACTGACTGATCAAAAACTGGATAATTAGACCACTGTTAGTCAGAAGAGCATTTTATTATACAGGGTGGTTATTTTAAGACCAGCAAGTTCTTCGGTACATGACTATGTCTATTAAAAAATGTAATTTGACCAAACATCATATAAAAATAACAAATACAATTTGTCTCTTAAATACCTAAAAGTGTTATGTCACTGCGCTCGCGCGGCGCGTGCTGCCTACCATGCTACCTCGACCAGCGGCCACACCGCGATGGACCTTGATACTCTCAACAAGCCAACAAGATTGGACTTATACTTGGCTATATACTCCAGGCAAAATACGGTTTCGAAAATCATTAATTTATAATAGCGTTTTTTTGTATATTTCATTTTTAATCGTTATTATAAGATGCTTTACACAAGAATCCAACAAATTTTCCAACCGGAAGTAATTATATAAATATAAATTAAACTTTAATTGTCTTTTTTTGTTTGATTTATATTGAATTTTTTAAAGCAAATGTAAATTTAGGTAAAAGCCTCCTCGATCTCATGCCATTTTTTTCGGTCATTAGCCAACTGCATCCAGCTAGGTCCGGTGACCTCAGTTATGTCAGTGGTCCAACGTCTTCGTCGTTTCCTTTCCTTCTTTTGACTTTCGGCCCTGACCACCTGACGACAGTTTGTTGCTTCCAGTGCCCTTCTTTTCTCCTAATATCTGGCGATATATGGCTTTTACCCGAATAGGGTCCATATAAGAAAGAAAAAATGGCATAAATCTTTTAGATTTAGTAAATATGTACTAACACAAACAATATGGAATAAATAAAGCTTAAATAAATATATATATATAAACTAGCTGTTGCCCGCGACTTCGTCCACGTATAACATGTTATCGTCTAAATGTTTGTTTAAGAAATTTAAATGTTTGTTTAATAAAAAAAAACATTGAAATTAGTTTTGTACAGTCAGCATCAGATAGTTAGTAGCAGCCTTGGTAACCAAATATATCGCAAGATCGCAACACGTCTTTGTTACTATAGGTGTAAGAATGTGTTACGATATATTTGGCTACTTTGGCTGCTACTAACTATATGACGCTGACTGTACCTAGTCTTTAAGTAAACAGTCTAAAACCGAAGAAACAAATCTCTCTTTATTTCAAAATGTCTTGCTCTCTATACAAACTTAGAACCCTCTTTGAACTCTCATAGTAAATAGTCTGAAACCGAAGTTACAAATTTCTAACTTTAAAAATGTCTTGCTCTCTATACATAATTCGAACCCCCTTTTAACCTTCTTAAGTGATTAATAATTAAAAAACCGAAGTTACAAATCCCTTACTTTAAAAATGGCTTGCTCTCCATACAAACTAGAAGAACTGTATATCCTAGAAGTAGGTATTTTTGTCAAGACCAATCCAAGCATGTTCAGTAACGTTTCAGAAGGCCGCAGATTTCCGACACGTAAACAATACAAACAAAAATTGAAAACTTTGCAGGGTAGCAACAACACAGCGCTAATCAGAGGCGGAATCTTAGGAATGGCACCAAACATTTTCAATAAAATTCCAGACCGAATTAAACACTGGATATTAATAAATTTAAAAGACAATTGACTTCAGATTCAGATTTGTTTATTATCATAATTTTACAATTGAAATCATAGTGCAATGAATATACAGTTAAAAATGTGTTAAAATTATAACTTGTCAGTTACAATAAAATACAATAGATGTGTACAGTTGTGTACAGAATTGTTATTATTTGTAAATGGTTTAATAATACTTATACTCATAGCATAATGCTATTACATAAAATAAAGAAAGAAAACATAATACAAATATTAACGTCAAGCTTTTAAGATCTTGTTATTTAGTCATTTGAAAGAAATTCTTGTAAACTATACAGTGTTTTTTCAAGCAATAGTTGTTTTACATGGAAGCGAAAAGAGTTCGTTATGGTTTTAATAAATTAATTAATGAATATTTGTTCCTGAGTTATGGATGTTATATATGTATATAAGTATCTATATGTATTTATCTATTATATATATCGTTGCCTAGTACCCACAACACAAGCCTTATTGAGCTTACTGTGGGCCCAGGTTGATTTGTGTAAGATTGTCCCGTAATATTTATTTATTTATTTAAGGTTTGAAGGTAGCCGGTTAAAAAGTATTTGTCCTATAAACTTCGGAAGTTTTGTGCCTATTTTAAGTCTGGGCGAGGTTGTTTTGAAGTGGATACTTCTTTGCTCGCGTTCTTGTATAGGGGTACAGTTCAAAATGTATCACGTAACTTCCGGATTAACTTTTTGTAGAGAAGCCTAATCTGATTTCAAATAATTGTTTGTTACATGTTTTAATCCTTCTTTATTTGCTATTAGTTGTTAATCACAAAATGTTATTTAGTTTATGTGACGGGCATGAAAACTATGCTGAAATGACCGCCATTTTCAATGCCTCGCGAGTCAAACGAGCTACGTCAGTCAATGTTGCTATATATACCGATTTATCTGTGCTTATACAGATTTTAGTGAATTAATGCAGATATATATTTTACGGGGACAACCAACAAATAAGTATCCACTTAAACTTAATTAACGGTTGTATCTCGGACACAACCCGCTTCTTTTTAAGTTATTCGCATTTTTCATTGATCTCGAACTATTTTCACCTCTCCTTTGAAATTCATTTGGATAACGTTTAACATACATCAAAACTTCCAATATACAGGGTGGAATTTCATAAACTGTACATAATAAAAGGAGAAAAATTTCAGCCAATTTCATCGGTGAAACGGTGTTTTTTTTTTTTTCTAGTCATTAGTTTTTTTTTTACAGAATTTTGAAATTTTTTGTAAAAACTCGGGTAATACACCTAATTAAGACGGTATAACTTTTGATCCAATGGTCCTAAAATGAAAATAAAAAATGCAGAGTATTACCAAGCGACAGGTTAATAATTCTGTATAACAATAAAAAACCAACTAGAAGAGAAAACCGCAAAAAAAATTATTGTTTTTGAAAAATGGCTACAAAAATTACGAATTTTAAAAGAAAAACACAATTTTCTGAAAAAAACGCAGATTTAGTTACCATTTTTTTTGCTTAGTATTAAACCTCACTTAATGCCGATTCTAAAACCGTTTTTAAACTGTCTCAGACTTTGAAAAATACCACGCAAATGGGTACGTAAATCAAACCATAATTTTATTAATTTTAATCCTCTTAAAATCCTTAATGACCGTTTGTTCACAGGTAGTTGAAGGGTGTTATTGGGTTTTAGGTGGAAATAACAAATTACGTACTTAGTATTAATCCTCACTTAATGCCGATTCTAAAACCGTTTTTAAACTGTCTCAGACTTTGAAAAATACCACGCTAATGGGTACGTAAATCAAACCATAATTTTATTAATTTTAATCCTCTTAAAATCCTAAAACGCCGCGGTACCAGTGTTGTGTTTGACTTTATTATTCAAAATCTGCCTGTATTTTTTTGGTTTTTGTATATCCAAGGAAAAGGAAAGTGAAATTCCGCTATGGGAAGGGAAAAGCGGAAGGTATTTTTTGTCAGAGAGATCGCGCACTCGATGCGGGGGGTGTGTGTCCGCGTGGGCTCGCCCTTCGGGCCTTCGGCCCTCGGGCTCGCGTAGAGAGCGTGCTCTGAAGGGACGCTTCGGGCCTTCGGCCCTACGTGGAGCTCGGCCTTCGGCCTTCGCCTGCCACGAAGCTCACCTTCGGGCCTTCGGCCCTCAGGTTCGCTTTTAACACACTCGGGGGTTAGTGAGTGGTAGCACAACCTTAAACTCCCGCAGCTCGGCCTACGGCCTCGCAGGACGCTTCGGGCCTTCGGCCCTACGTGGAGCTCGGCCTTCGGCCTTCGCCTACTACGAAAGACACTCGGGGGCATAGACGCACAGTCCTATACTCCCGCAGCTCGGCCTACGGCCTCGCTGGATGCTTCGGGCTTTCGGCCCTACGTGGAGCTCGGCCTTCGGCCTTCGCGTGCCTCGAAGCTCACCTTCGGGCCTTCGGCCCTCAGGTTCGCTTGTAAGACACTCGGGCCAAGGAATAGAAGCCAAGCCTTAAGCTCCCGCAGCTCGGCCTACGGCCTCGCAAATTTGTTTTGCCCGTACCGTCCGCCATTTTGGATTTTTTCCAATTTTTTTTTCTTTTTACAACTCTTGGGCCCCTCAAGTCCCCGCATGCCAAATCTCGGCGCGCTGCGACCAATTTGAAATTTCAAAAAAAAAAGTTTTTTTTTTCGGCCAAAAAAAAATGCGGTTGGGAACTCCCCTTGGGAACCTTTATGACATTTGGTCGAGACCCCTATTCAAAAAACGAGCGGTTTGGCCGGAAAAAAAAACGAAAAAATTCCCCATACAAAATTTTTTTTAGAGCTAAAAAAAAAAAAATATTTTCAGAATCTAGAGCCCTACAGAATCCCGCTAGCCAAATTTCAAAGCTCTAGGACCATTTTGAAAAAAAATAAAAAAAAAACTTCGTTTTTTTTTAATTTTTTTTCCGCCAACAAAAACTGCACGCAGTTCTCTATGACATTTGGTCGAGCACCACTAACCTAGCTGTTACCGTTTAGCCGGGCAGTAGAGCAATTTTTTACTTAGAGCCAAATCCGAAGAAGTCAGATTTTTCTGGTGGTAACCTCGCCGACCTCTATACACCCATATCAAAACCTAACCCCCACCATGACTCCTTCCCGGAGATCAATGGTGTCAGGAGAAAACGAGGCACGCGAAGGCCGAAGGCCGAGCTCCGCGTAGGGCCGAAGGCCCGAAGCGTCCAGCGAGGCCGTAGGCCGAGCTGCGGGAGTATAGGACTGTGCGTCTATGCCCCTGAGTGTCTTTCGTAGTAGGCGAAGGCCGAAGGCCGAGCGACGAGAAGGCCGAAGGCCGAGCTCCGCGTAGGGCCGAAGGCCCGAAGCGTCCTGCGAGGCCGTAGGCCGAGCTGCGGGAGTTTAAGGTTGTGCTACCACTCACTAACCCCCGAGTGTGTTAAAAGCGAGCTTCGTGGCAGGCAAAGGCCGAAGGCCGAGCTCCGCGTAGGGCCGAAGGCCCGAAGCGTCCCTTCAAAGCGCGCTTGCGGAAACCCTACGCCCCCCAAGTGTCTTTAAGCGAACCTGAGGGCCGAAGGCCCGAAGGTGAGCTTCCAGGTACGCGAAGGCCGAAGGCCGAGCTCCGCGTAGGGCTGAAGGCCCGAAGCGTCCCTTCAGAGCACGCTCTCTACGCGAGCCCGAGGGCCGAAGGCCCGAAGGGCGAGCCCACGCGGACACACACCCCCCGCATCGAGTGCGCGATCTCTCTGACAAAAAATACCCTCCGCTTTTCCCTTCCCATAGCGGAATTTCACTTTCCTTTTCCTTGGATATACAAAAACCAAAAAAATACAGGCAGATTTTGAATTATAAAGTCAAACACAACACCGGTACCGCGGCGTTTTAGGATTTTAAATGGATTAAAATTAATAAAATTATGGTTTGATTTACGTACCCATTTGCGTGGTATTTTTCAAAGTCTGAGACAGTTTAAAAACGGTTTTAGAATCGGCATTAAGTGAGGATTAATACTAAGTACGTAATTTGTTATTTCCACCTAAAACCCAATAACACCCTTCAACTACCTGTGAACAAACGGTCATTAAGGATTTTAAGAGGATTAAAATTAATAAAATTATGGTTTGATTTACGTACCCATTTGCGTGGTATTTTTCAAAGTCTGAGACAGTTTAAAAACGGTTTTAGAATTGGCATTAAGTGAGGTTTAATACTAAGCAAAAAAAATGGTAACTAAATCTGCGTTTTTTTCAGAAAATTGTGTTTTTCTTTTAAAATTCGTAATTTTTGTAGCCATTTTTCAAAAACAATAAATTTTTTTGCGGATTTTCTCTTCTAGTTGGTTTTTTATTGTTATTAAGAATTATTAACCTGTCCCTTGGTAATACTCTGCATTTTTTATTTTCATTTTAGGACCATTGGATCAAAACTTATACCGTCTGAATTAGGTGTATTACCCGAGTTTTTTACAAAAATTTTCAAAATTCTGTAAAAAAAAAACTAATGACTAGAAAAAAAAAAAAAACACCGTTTCACCGATGAAATTGGCTGAAATTTTTCTCCTTTTATTATGTACAGTTTATGAAATTCCACCCTTTATAAGTTGAAACTGATGTTAAGATACTAAGTTTTCTTAAATGTTCGCGACACGTGTATCTGTCCTTTGCATAGGGAAGTACTCTAATTGCACGTTTCTGGATCTTTAGGATGCGCTCATAATCCGTACTGTTGCCCCAAAGCATTATCCCGTATGAAAGTTGAGAGTATATGTACGCATAATACAGCTCTTTTAAGCAACTTTCTGACACAAGTGGTCTTAACTGTCTAAGAGCATAGATCCCTCTTGCTAACTTACTGTATAATGTATCTATGTGATCTTTCCATGACATTATTGGATCAATCATTTCAATCAATAGATCAATATTTGATTGAAAAGTGTTATTATACCATTAAATATTACTTAAACGACCCTACGACATAACATGATTCCATTCAAGACATTCCTTAGTTATAATATTCTTTAGTTATAGTATTTTTGAGAGTTTTTGACATGTATTTGAAGTATTTAACACCAATCACTGTATTGACATTTTTTTTTTTAATTTTTATAAATATATTAGCTGGCTGAAATATTTTGTAAACCTACATTGTGGGTAATGCACAGAAGTCTTATATTTTGTATACCAACAATACTTGTAAAAGTTGTTACCTATGTTTAACAAAATAAATTTAATTGAATTGAAAGTACTTAATTTGTATTCTAATAAGTAATCTTTATGCAAAAATTTAAGTCTCTAGCTCTAAAAATAAAGTTTCCCCCATACAAACTTTGCACCCCTATTTACCTCCTTTAGGGGTGGAATTTCCAAAAATCCTTCTTAGCGTTGCCTACGTTGTAAATGGTAGTTCTGGTGTAAATTTCAACTCTCTAGTCTTAGTAGTTTCGGCTGTGCGTTGATGAGTGAGTGAGTGAGTGAGTCATATCAATAACTCCATACCGACAAAAGGTATGTTCACTTAGATAACGTCACATTTATTTGCTTTAGTGGGCTTATTTTTAAAGGGGCGTGGCGGGGGAGGCTTTCTTGGTTGTTATTTGGAGAAACAGCGGTGGCAGAGTGAGTGCGAGATGTGAAACGGTATACTTTAGTGTTTTGTGATGGGTATCATGTGCACAAACAGCTGGCAAAGTTTTGCAGCTGTATAGGGGAACACCCTGTAGTACTTTGTACCCGACTGCCTCAGAAGGAAGTTTATGTTTTTCGAGCGTATGTATCATCATATCAGCCGAAAGACGTCCACTGCTGGACATAGGCCTCCCCCAAAGAGTGCCACAATAGCCAGTCCTGCGCCACCCGCATCCAGCGGACTCCCGCGACCTTTACCAGGTCATTAGTCCACCTTGTGGGGGGCCTAACCACGCCGCGCCTTCCGGTACGTGGTTGCCACTCGAGAACCTTTCCGCCCCAACGGCCATCGGTTCTACGTGCAATGTACCCCGCCCACTGATACTTAAGTTTAGCGATTCGGAGGGCTATATCGGTTACCGTGGTTCTGCTGCGGATAGCCTCATTTCTGATGCGATCGCACAGAGAAACTCCCAGCATAGCCATCTCCATCGCCCTTTGAGTGACTTTGAGCCTTCTTATGAGGCCTATAGTAAGCGACCACGTTTCCGTTCCATATGTCATCACTGGCAACACACACTGGTCAAAGCCTCTCGTCTTGAGACACTGCGGAATATTGGACGAAAAGATGTGCCGTAGCGTATGTATGCATGTATGTCTATAACGAAGATGAGGAAGGGCCGTGGCCTGCTGCTGGTGGAGTGGCAGGGTCTTTTTCCGCACTCGTTTTTAATAGAATCTACTAAACAGCAAGTAAATATACTTCAGTTCACCAACTCGTTTAGGACTTTAGTCTAGGTAGTCGCTATCCGGCGCAATAGCCCTAAATGCTTTTGATATATTTCTGTATGAATAAATAAATCTATTATTCGTACAGTCCATAATTGGTACCATTACCCCCCCAACCATGTGCTCGTGTCCGAATCCGATTTACACCCGACTACTTACTATCTAACAGTTCTAAATACGTATTCAGGATAACTGAAGATTTTTATTGACATCTTGTCAATATGCTCCAGCTACCTATTAATACGTTTTAGGTGCGGATGTAGAAACGCTTTAATGTAGTAAATATCGCATACCTTATATTTGTTATTCTATCATTTCGAATGTGTTCTCCAGCATGTATTAGCGTTTCCTATTCCTTTATATATTTTTATTTACCTTGATAACTCGAAATAATTGCTGCAAAAAGGCGTATTTGCGTGCCAGGTAAACATTCACAGGTCCGTCGTCGGCAGTGGCCACGGGCGTACTAAATTGTACTCGCCACCGCGCATGCATGACGCGGACACCCGGTTTTTCAGACAAATGACCAAATGTATTGAATTATCAAACATATTGAAATTCTAAGAAGCCGGTAGATAGATCTACCAAAAAGCTACCTATCACAACAAATTTCATTGTAATATTCCAAATAACTTTTGAGATATTTCGAGTTTGGTGGTAAAAAAGCACTGTTTTGAAAGGCAAAATCTATCGAGGTTTTTGTAAGCAATCGTGATTTTACGAAGTACGAACATAGCCAATGAACTGAAGATATACATATCAAAAATTTGGATCTCTAGCAATAGTACAAGTATACTAATAATCGGTTTGGAAAAGGCACTTTTTCGATGCGCAGCTGCATACAGCGCCTTAAAGAAAATACCGTTTGCGATACGTAAACGACAGAAAATGTAAACATGATACAGTGGTAAGGGGTCGAATCTGTCTTTAGTGATGCGATAAAGGTAAGAAAAGCGACTTAATATTTGAATTAACCATTCATTCATTCAATCACTGCAGTTTGTTTAATAGTCAGTTTTTTTTATTACATATTGAATTAAAGAGTAGGCATAGATGTTTGTTACATTTAAATCTTGTAAGATGAATTAGATAAATTAATTTTCTCTGGACATACGATGTTGAAATTTAGTCTTAAAAAGAAAAGAATGTTGGCAAAAAAAATATCTAGGTAAAAGGAATACATTTAGTGCGGGACTATGAGATTTAGAGGAATGAGAAGAAGAATAGGAAGATTTGGATGCGAAGACGGCTGTGCAATACCCACCATAGAACATTAGATTCCTCTTCTTTTTTTATGATATTATTATATATATATATTGTATTATTTAACGTAATAAACTATTAGTCTCTCATGAATGTATGTGTTATTTATATACTATTATTTATATAATTTATTTAATATAATTATATGTCCTTTTAGATTTCCAAAAGAAAATTTTGTAATAACGAAAATTATTATTGGAAACCTACACGTACAAGTGTTATCTGTTCGGAGCACTTTACTTCGGAAAGCTACAAAAATGATACTAACAGAAAGACATTGATTGAAGGTGCACAATACCTTCTTTGCGACTATGTCCTTGTTTGGTGCAAAAGCATCTGACACTTTCCTACTCATAATTGTGTACGACCGAGTGTATTATGATATATGCCTTGTACTTGTGACTTTTATGAATAAATATCTTGTATCTTGTATATTGTATCTTGTAATTTATTTATTGCGCGATAAACGCAACCATCTGCTGGATAATTAAATTGCTAATGGAGGTTTCTCAGTAACAAATTTGAAGGCTCTTAATTCTCACTCATCAACACGATTAACCTATTGAACGCCAGCTGGCGACGTGATCCATACCACGCCATACCACGGACGCCACCGACGTCCACCAACGTCAAATGATGACCGTCTACAATAAAAACCACTCCTTTACCAGGTCATCAGTCCACCTTGTAGGAGGCCTACCAACGCCGCGCCTTCCGGTACGTGGTCGCCACTCGAGAACCTTTCCGCCCCAACGGCTATCAGTTCTACGTGCAATGTGCCCCGCTCACTGCCACTTTAGTTTAGCGATTCGGAGGGCTATATCGGTTACCTTGGTTCTGCGGCGGATAGCCTCATTTCTGATGCGATCACGCAGAGAAACTCCCAACATAGCCCTCTCCATTGCTATTTGGGTGACTTTGAGCCTTCTTATAAGGCCCATTGAAAGATGAACCTTATTATAATATAATTTCATATACATACTTAAATAGATTCTTGCAAATACCTCTCAAATCTACATTTTTATCTTTACCTCGTTATCAGCCCTGAAAAACCGCAGGCGACAGTTCATTCCACAGTTTAATTGTGCGAGAGGGCCACAAGGGCACATAAATACACACATACATACATAAATAAACATTTTTTTGGGTAGTATCTTCAATGTACAGAATCTTCACTTTTACAATTTTGTAATAAATAGTATAAGATAATTCAGTTCATTCATCAAACTGATTTGACTCATTCTTCAGATCTGTCATTTGTGTCCCACCACTAACATGTTCGTATGTATGCAGCACGGTTACGTGAAAAGTCTGTCTGTGTGCGTGTAATTTTTGATGTGTTTATTTTTTTTGTAGTGTGCGTTTATCTCAAGAGCTACATTTGTGTCTGTTGATTTATTCATCTTTTGGTGGTGTGCTGTACGTGTTTACCTCAACCCCCGCTAAAAGTGGCGAAAAATTTTGTTCGTAGAGTTTACGTTATGATTATGACATCTCCAGTGGGCTTAATACTCAAAGCTTAAAATATAGGTATTGTACCACCATACCCTATTACGGCTCTGAAGGTCAGAGGCTCTAGTATAAGTTTTATCGATACAATACGTTTTCGAACGCGTTTGCGTATAGTTTCAATGTGTATGGCAACGCGAACAGCGCCTCTGGTGGTAACTATTAGGAACTACGCGTTGCCATACAAATTGAAGCTAAACGCAAACACGTTCGAAAACGTATATGTATCGATAAAACGTATACTAGAGCTACAGTATAGATCATGCGATACCCTCGTTGTGTGGACTACACGATTTACTGACTCTTCCGATGATAGGTAATATCTATGTAATGCGGGAAGGAGTCCACCCTCGTTATAGGCATGCTAAAACCCCGTATTAGTAACCGTAGTCGTTTTACTTGGAGGGAGCGGGGGTGAGGCACTATGGAGCCTTTGCGTGTACATAAACTGATGAAGTGAAGTTGTAACATATATTCTTACATACGAAAATGACAGATTATAGTAGAAGACGAAAAGTAAACAATTACAATATAACACAGATTTTTTTTCATAATCCCCGGCAACCATGATTTTTAAAAGAACATTGATATCTTTATGCAATCGTTTTTTTTATGTAGTAGTCCATAATTGTGGCTACGTTAAAGCCAAAATAAACTGCGAATAGTAAAGACATTAATCACAAAAAACGAAATATGATTTTGACATTTTCGCGATCATCTTGAAACTGAGAAGCTATAAGGGGACGTAGGTTCGTGGTCTTCTCTCCCTCTCACTGAGCATAAGCGTGAGCGAGATGGAAGTGCGTGTTTGGAAGCGCGTATATCATGTTATTTAATTTTCATTTTTTGTACGTTTTAATAAATAAAAAAGGAATAGCTGATTTCCCTCAAACATGGCATTGCCGATTTTTAGAACCAATTTTAATATGTTTAGCTTTTGTGCATAATTTGTAACGATTTTTTTAAGCGTATTTTAGACCTATGTTTGTGATTTTTTTCTATCGAGCGAAAGTCAAAAACTCAGGATTCGAATAGCTGATTTCTCTCGAGAAAGGCCTCAAGATTGCTTACTAAATTTAGGGCAGCCGTATCCAAACAAGAGCTACGATTTTTTTTAAATCGGTTTTTGGAGCTCACGTCGCCTTAATAAAATAAATTGCGAATACTAAAGACGTTAAGGTGGTTCGATTGCCATACAAAACGTTATTTGACATTCGCAGGCTAACGGCGTGATATTTTAAGAAAGTTATGTAACAAACTTTCACTAATTGGCTTCCCATTTGCGCCAAATTCCCCCTTTCCTAGAATAAACTTGTATAAACTAGATTAATTTGAGAAATTGGTTTGGGACGTAATATTTTGGGAAAACAATTTTTTTCAAATTAATCTAGTTTATACAAGTTTATTCTAGGAAAGGGGGAATTTGGCGCAAATGGGAAGCCATTTGATGAAAGTTTGTTACACAAGTTTCTTAAAATATCACGCCGTCAGCCTGCGAATGTCAAATAACGCTTTGTATGGCAATCGAACCACCTTAATCACAAATGTTGATTATCTTGAATGTCGGTGAAGACGCATCCGAGGTACAGAGCAGGCTGGAGAAGTGGCGACAAAAACTGGAGAATGTTGGCCTGAGGATCAGTAGGTCCAACACAGAGCATATGTTTTGTGATTTCGGCGCACACTGTGTAATTTTCCTTTAAGTGCGGGGTCACCTATAAATCCTATAATTTACCCCTTTATCCTATGATCTACCTAAGAACTAAAACTTCTGGGAAAAAACCATGTATTTTTTATGTTTATTTTTGAAGTTATTTAAAAAATTGAGAAATCTTCATAAAAACCATAGAAATGCATTATATTATATTATATATTGTGATTATGCATTATACATTGGTGTCTTAAAAAGGTTTGTTATATTTACTAATTTTAGTCAAAAAGTAATTATAAATAATCGTTACTAAAAGGGAAAACCCTGATTTTTAAAATTTAAAATTTATTTTTTATTTGGTTAGTCCCATTGTTTCTGCATTGTTTTTTAACATGAATCGTTTTATATTGTATTTAGCTATAATATAAAAAAAAACTCAGATGCGAACAATGAGGAACATCAGAGATATATTTTTTTTAAGTTTGAGGTTAGGGTTGTCATCTACTATAATATAACAATTCTTAGATAACTTGATGTAATAGTACATTACTTACCTAGGGCGGTTAAACAAAGCATGTCTCAGATCGCAGGTATTTGACGCCCGAGCCGAAGGCAAGGGCGATAAATATGCGCTCTGAGGCATTCTTTATTACCGCCCGTGGTAAGTACAAAATTTTACGTCTGTATCTGGCCAGGAAGTGGGGTTTTCCGCACGCATAGCGTGCGGTAATTCCTGCTTTATGGCCAGGTATGACGTAAAATAAAATATAAATAGTTTCTACATACTCTTTAATTATACGTTGCACATTATCATGGAATCATGATTTCTGTACTTTCTTCGATGAAGGACATCATGTGATATTGGGAAGGGGTCCGCTCTCGTCAAGCACTTTGCTAAAACCCAATTTACATGGTATCTGGAGGAGCGGGGGTGAGGCGTCATGGAGCCGTTAAAGATCCATGGCGCTGCATTGCCTCCGCAGGAGCTGACCCATCCTGCGGGGGGATGTCCTCCCGGGCCTCGACATTAATGCTAGGGGGACATGAGGGCGCCAACCCTCATGCTAGTCCGGTAGTGGCAAACTATAATTCTAACGTGAATGAAAATAGTAGCGCAGCATTGCGCGCTGTTATTAATAGTACGACTAGTATACCATTGACGTTGACGAGTCTTGAGGTTTTCAAAATATTGGAATCAAATGCTAGGTTGCAAGGGCCGAAAATTCGACCAATAGATTTAGATGTTACTCTGCGAACCGATATTATCATGAATGCCATTTACCCTAAAGGCATTTCCGATATTGTCCGGAATAGCTTTAAAAAAATTGAAAATACACTGACAACGTTCATAAGCAAATGTAGAAGTACACGAACTGTCGCAGAAAACAATCAGCTTTTATAAAGAAGAACCATACTTGACTTTCGACTGCATTTGATCTCGGAGTGTTGTTAAGAGAATCTGTCGTTAGTTCTGATGATAAGATATCTCGAGACAAAATAAAAATGCTAATAAATGGCACACGCGCCGCCATTAGCAACATACACGTATTTGATAAAATCTATAAGTTCTAATAGCCAGATAAACTGTCTATTGGATCATATATGTTGCATCTCGCAAATAAACGCATTCTAGTAGAAAACATGGTTGTCCAGGGGACAAACCACGATCTTTCATACAAATTGGGGGACATTCTACGTCCGCTAGGCAATCGGTGAAATAGAGGGCAAATTAATATTTTACAGTTCTCATGTAGTTTCACGCTAGGTATAATTAATTGAGTAAGGAATGCAATAACACTTAACAACAGAAGGCATCGTATTTTCTTTTAATCTCCTTTTAAACAGCAAGTAGAGAAGCGGGGAGGACACTACAAAGTTGATTCACCCTGAAACATTATTCCGTTTAAATTAAATTAAATTAATTAAGTATTTGAAAATTTAAAATTTCACGACCCTATTTCCATATAAAATCTATGGAACTTCAGAAATGCAATATTTCCGAAGTTCCACTTTCAAACAATTTGCTTTTTATTTTGTGTTATTGTTAACTATATTATGCATGTTTCGTATTAAAATCAGATACAGAACCGATAAGAATACGGAGAAAACAGCAATTAAGTAAAAATTAAAAAACAACGATTTCTCTTTGAATATCGTAGATGCAATACCTAAACATTGTATGGAGTTAGATATTGCATTGTTTTTATAATAAAACAAGTAAATATGTGAATCATATGATTATTTTGATATGTACAAACAAAAACAATTTTTTGCGGACGTCAGCATAACTTTAAATAACTTCAAAAATAAACATAACAAATACATGGTTTTTTCCCAGAAGTTGTAGTTCTTAGGTAGATCTATAGGATAACGGCCAATAACGGGGCAAAAATTATAGGTGACCGCACTTAAAGGAAAATTACACAGTGTGCGGCGGTCTCTCCAGTTTGACAGGCATCAAGCTAGACGGCGTTACTCTCCCAGTCTGCTCCGATTTTAAGTACCTCGGTTCGCTTGTACAGTGTGATGGTGATATCGACCGTGATGTCAAAAATCGAATTAGCGCTGGGTGGATGAAATGGCGACAGGTCTCCGGAACAATATGAGATGGCAGAATGCCTCCAAGGCTAAAGGGCAAAATCTATAAGACCATTGTGAGACCTGTCGTCATGTATGAATCAGAATGTTGGGCCTTAAAGCCCGAGCCACACCGGCTGCGTGTGCAGCACGTATGCGTCGACGTAAGCGTAGACATGCCCAGCACCCCTGTCACACCGGGTTACGCGCGTGTACACGCGCGTGTCTACGGCGTACCTGCTGCACACGCAACGCGTGCGCACGCTGCAGCTCCGTATCGTCACCAGCCGCCATTCGCGTACTATTATTTATATGATTAGCACTATGTTTGATGGCAGTTCTTCTGACAAAGAAATAGCACTGTTTTTACTGTTCCAAAATGAAGATCCTCCTCCTCATTTTGGATTTTATGCGACATCCAAAAAAGTATGGGTTCATAACATCAATGGAAGAAGAGAATAACATAGTGAATAACACAACTTTTGTCGCGAACTTGAATCTCACGACGATCGATTTTTCTGGTAGTTTGGCATGTCAAGATATGGTTATAGTGAGATCTCATATATTTTAAATGACACTATTATACACAACGGCTATTACAACTGGAGAAAGACTCCTATTCATTAAGCAAACCTCCTCGCGCACCGAAGAAGTTGTAAATAAATACAAGAGAGCTGCGCGTCACACGCGCAGCACCGAGCTGTGCGTGTCCGTACCTGTCCGGTCTGTCCTCTAATAGGGAACGCCGGCAAATACAACGTCATCACTGCACGCAGCGAAGCGACGTTGCCGCTCCGCTCTGTGTACGGACGCACGCAGCACGCAGCCGGTGTGTCTGCCTGGTGCTGCGTTGCGTGCGCAGCACGTATGCGTTGCAGCACGTCTACGCAGACGCATCCGGTGTGACATGTCGTATAAAGCCCGAGCCACACCGACTGCGTGCGCAGCACGTATGCGTGTGCAGCACGTACACCGCTGCGTTGTAATGTATGAATCCTTATACGACATGTCACACTCCACTGCATTACTTGTGCTAAACTGCCACCAGAATCCTAACCCTAGTCATATGTGACCAAAAGAGTATTAGGTATGAATGTGGATGGATGTAAAAGACGAGGTAGGCCAAGGAAAAGGTGTGTGGACTGTGTGAGAGATGAGATGTAGAGAAAAGAAGTGAGTGATGAGGTGACGGCTGACAGAGAAGTATGGAAAAAAAAAGACATGCTGCGCCGACCTCAAGTAAATGGGATAAGGGCAAGGAAATGATGATCTTGAAACTGAGAAGCCCTAGCCTGGCCACAAATGTTTTTTAATTTAGCCTTACAGTAAGCCTTTTCATCACAGTGCAAAATCAAGATTCTATAAGTTGGTTTCTTTAAAAAAAAAAGATTAAGAATATCTTAAGATTCCGGGACTTAAAGTTTAGATTGCATTCGTTTCAAAACTATGATAGTGAGCCACGCGGGAGTTTTTGTCCTTCATTCGTGACATATTTCTCTATTCGATCATCCAATAAAGTAATACTGTCTCAAAATGAGGTTCAAGGGAACACTGTGCGGTCTCTGTGTGGTTCACGCCTAAGAGTGTTAAAAGGGGGTTCAAAGTTTGTGTATTTCAAGATGATTTCAAGACATTTTTAAGTATGAGATTTTTAACTTTGGTTTTAGACTATTTGTTCACAAACTAGAAAATGATCATTAACGTTTTTTTTAAGTTATCCCTTAAAAGAGGGTTCAAAGTTTGTATTGAGAGAAATCATTTTCTAAGACGATAAAAAGTTCTACGCGGACGAAGTCGCGGGCAACAACTATACTTCGATTTTTTTAGCATTAGAAAGACCTTTACAGAAGTAAGTGTAAGGTTTTTTATAGAACACGTTTTACGATACCTGCCGTAAATGCAGCGGAATAAGTGGAAAACTATGAAAACATTTTTTAAAGCATATTAGACGATAGCAAAATGTGTAATTTGCATTTACTTAAAAGGATTATTTAATAATACAGCATACATATTTTATTTGTGTTATTTTTAATGTATCGCAAAAAAATTGCATGATAAAAAACCCAGAGAAGCAGAGGTTTCAAACAAACGGAACGTTTTAAACGTATAAATTGAAGAGATCGTGTCCCACATCAATAAGAGTTTAGCGTTTTGACATTTGCAATCGGTCGGATAAAATGTCCGCCATTACATTTTTCATGTTTGTTTTTAAACGTCACTCTCATCTCGTATGTCATGCGAATGCAAGTGCAATACTTTGTCATTATCCAGAATCTTGTTGTTTTGAGTTTTTAAGTTTCATTGTTTTCCGTTCAAGTTATTTGTTATTGTTGTTGTTATTGTTATTATCTTTCGTTGATAGTGCGGTTCAGTTCAGGTGCCTGAGTGCGGCCTTTATTCTGATACTACTAAATAATAACTCCTAATAACTACAAGGTTACATCGCACTAGTGTGTGGTGGACGATGTCGGCAAAGCTTCAAATTAAGCTAAAATAGGTTCTACTTACTTATTTCAGAGAGACCACTTGATATGCATGCATTTTAAGGTTAACACCACCCAATTCAGTGTAGTGAAAGGTTAGGTTAGGTTAGAAATAGTTAATAATAATATATATATATAATATTTACAAACCTAAGTGATAGGAAATGTGAAATCATTGATAAGTACCTATGATGTAACAAAGAAAAATATACAATAATTTAATATTTTATTATTTACTTCTGAAGAAACAGGTTTACGACACCTGCTTCTTTGTTTATCGAATTTCTAATGCTAAAAAAATCGAAGTATAGTAGTAACATAAGACCTTTGGTTTCGAACGTAATCAAACGTCAACTTCATTTGAATAGGGCCTCTATTTTGCAATCAAAAAGTTATAGTCAATTTCCGTCAAAAGTACGTCACGCTCACACACTTTTAGTTATGCTCTAATCAATGCAAGAAGGAGAGCAGGTATCAAGACTCCGAAATGGGCTCCTATATTGATAAATAATAGACTTACGTAAAAAATTTTTGGCATTGGAAATTAGACCGCAAGTAATGCAGTTTTGAGTTACTTTTCGTCCTAAAAATTACAACTGTTGAAATCGTAATGGAATTAATAGTACATATTGCCGTGGAAGGAGGCAATTGCAGGCTGAGTATTTGTTTAAACGGACCAGCTTGGGACGGCTGGGGGCGCGAACGCGTGACGTCATCACCTTAGAACAATACAAGTAGTGTTTTTACCCAACCATTAATCAATAATTTACTTTGAAAACAAAGTTTTAACCGACGAAAAATCAATCATTCCCTATTTTCCTACCCTTAAGGTTGTTTTTTTTTTTCCAAATTTATTTGGGACCAACTTCAAGGTATACCCTTTCCAATAAAAAAAGAACTATCAAAATCGAACTACTCTGTAAAAAGTTATGCGTGGTCATACATAAAAAAAAAAATATACGCGTCAACTTGAGAACCTCCGCTTTTTTCGTCGGTTGAAAATGCATTCTGTGGGATTTTTTGATATTTTCATATTTTAATGTTGTTTTACAATGTTAATAACAGGTTTTTTACATTATTGTTATTATTATTTAGATACATTTTAAGTATCGATATTCCTCTTTGAAATCACTATGTTTTGCTGGACTGTTGTTTTTGCTCTCGTCTCAGTTGGGCACTTTTTGTTTTACACCCTCGCTCTCAAAAGGTTAAACACATACACCCTTATTTAATCACAATGACAATAACGGTTAGAAAGTCAGTGGTAACTAAGCACTCAAATTCAAGCTGCTGTCATTACACACACTGCCAATCACGTACGTCAGCAGCCAGGGTGCCACCAGTTGCTAAGCAGTTATTATTTCAATGTCATCGTATCTCCGAAACAAGAGTTGGCTGAACTCCTGTCAAGAGTGGAGAAGGAAAGTTAGTTGATGGATATTAGCTTCAATAAATCAAAAACCAAAGTATTGGCAGTGGATAGACTAGGTACAATAACTCGTCCCACTGATTTCAAAGACCTAGAGTTTGTAACCCAGTTTGTTTACACTACCGGTCAAAAGTTCAAGTTCACTCTTTGTTTTAGGTACAAATGAGTACTTTTGGACAGTATTTTTTTGCAGTTCGGAAGCCGAAATTTGTTTCCAACTGATCCGTTATTGTTTCCAGAGATTTGTTTATTTAGTCAGACACAATTCAAGTACATTTCTAAACAACGCATTCCCTAAAATCTTATAGGAATGACGGCAAAGGCTGGGCCATATATGGCCTTGCCACTTAAAACGTACAATGATCAGATACAATGTTGGTTTTTGGGAATCAGTTGTTTAGAAATCTACGTAAATTGTGCCTGACTAATCAAACACATCTCTGTAAACAATAACGAATCAGTTGGAAACAATTTTCGACATCTGAACTGCAAAACATTATCGCACAAAAGTACAAATTTGTACCAAAAACAAAGGGTGAACTTAAACTTTTGACCGGTACTGTATATTGGCTCTCTCATAAGCAGTGAAGGTGTCAGCGAGAAAGAGCTTAATAGGAAAATCCTAATATCCAAATCAGCAATTGACGTAACTCACGAGAATATGGAAAGACCGAAACCTATACCGCAAGACTAAAGTGAGGCTGGTACGGACCTTCTCGACCTTTTTCTACGGCTTTGAGTCCTGGATAGTGATGTGCCGTTCTCGAAAATTCCCGAGAACAGAAAAATCGATCGAGAACGTTCTCGGAAACGTTCGCTCAATCGGAAATTATCGAGAAAGTATCAGAAATTTAACCGTTTTTTCTATTTTTTTTCATTTAGTGGGTTTTGGGGGCTTTTATTAGGCACTGATTAATTGATTATTAATATTCGAATACCGTATCACTGAAATTCTCTCTCTTCCCTGGAATTTCTCGAGAACGTTCTCGGAAATATTCTCTTTAGATCGGTATCACGGTAACTTTGCTGTTGATTTTTTGCTCGTAAGGATAAAATAAAACGTAATCAATATGGAACTACATCATTTATTGTAAATATTTATCATTTATTATCAACTCTTCATGTTTAAAAAAAGTAAAGGTAAGAATTTTAAAAATAAAAAGTTATTTTGAGACCACTTTTCACTTCAACTGGGGATAATTTACAGTTTGAAACGATGTGTTTGGCAAAACTTGTAACGTTTTTACAAGTATTATACCGCATCACATAACATGCACATATATACTTTACACGATCGTTTTCATTCACGGTTCTGATATCTATATTATTATTACGCGAGCCCGATTTTTGTACATGCCATCAGATCTACAGTTATGGTCCGATTTTGATAAATGATATGTCACTGGATTCGTCTCATGCTGCAGATTTGCAATAAGGTCTTCGTTTTTTCATTTTTAATCGGTAAGTTACTAAAATATAAATTTAAAGAAACTACTGTGCGTTGACCACGTGACTTTGGCTGCGTGACGTCACGTGGCGTAACTTCTGTTTTGACTCGAGATGACAATGTAAAATTATAAACAAGAATTAAATTCAAACCTGTTCTTCAGCATGAAAAATTATAAATGTTGAGTCGGCCACATATATGGATACAACACTAAGAATAAGTAAGAAAAATAGAAAGTAAACGGCCTTTTATAAATATTTTTTATTTACATAAACTGACAGACGTATTGTGTCAAATGTGGTTTTTTTTTATTGACAGAGACGTCAGTATTACTTGCCATGTTCTTTTTACTTCAGAAAAGTTTATATACAAACTTATTTTCCCATATTCGAGATGTTGGGAGAAGAATGAGGTTTAATTAAATCCATTCATTGTCGTGGACCTCATAGACGGCTTTGTTAACCTTACTTAGTACAATGCCGTATAGGCGCCGAATAGGTTCCGCCTAATTTCCAGTATAAAGATGTAGAAAACGAAACTCGCTTACAAAATTTTCTTTTCGGATGGCCGGGGACTCCCATTGACTTTGTTGACCTGACTTGAATACCATCTAAATTATTTCAGGTTCAGTTAATTATATTTTGATTACAGGTTGGTTATATAAATTTTGTAATTAAACGAGCAATACTTGTACATAATATATATTTGCAATCACGTTCTCGGAAACGGTTCTAACGATTTCGATTAAATTTGGAATACAGGGGTTTACGGGGGCGAGATATCGATCTGGATAGGTCTCATGTCCGGGAAAATTCGTTTTCTCCGTATTTTCTCAATTTTCACCCGAGCAGAGCTCGGTCGCCCAGGGACTAAATTGTAATTTGTCAAAACGATATGACTTAATACTGGAAAACATAAATTAGTAGATATTAAACTATTTAGCGGTACCGTGAAATGGGGTTAATTTGATCAATTTCAGAATTAAAACGTCTGTAGGTACCTCCCTAAACGTTAATCCAAAAAAATAAGGAAAAAAATGCTAATATCGGTTTTTGGTCCTCTATCGATTACACCGACAAAAAAAAGATTATTAATGTATCTCTTAGAAAAAAAATATTAAGTCTGTGATCAACTTTATACTCACATCGGGGTTACTTTAAAACCCCCCTTATTTTTAACGGATTATGATAGTGACAGCAATAAGGAAAAAAACTGGCCAAATGCGAGTCGGACTCGCGCACGAAGGGTTCCGTACCATTATCTATAAAAAAAACTATTTTATTCTGTGTTTTTAGTATTTGTTGTTATAGCGGCAACAGAAATACATCATCTGTGAAAATTTCAGCTGGAACTATCACGGTATCAGTGAGATACAGCCTGGTGACAGACAGACGGACGGACGGACGGACGGACAGCGGAGTCTTAGTAATATCCCATTTTACTCTTTGAGTACGGAACCCTAAAAACACTAGAATATAAATAAAAATCCGTTCAGAGGCTTAGGATTTATAAAGGTGCCTTTGGGGTTACTTTGACAAAGAAAAAAAAGGGTATTTATTTTATATTAAATAAGGCTATCATTCACATAAGGATAACATTGCACATTGCACGTAGAACCGATGGCCGTTGGGGCGGAAAGGTTCTCGAGTGGCGACCACGTACCGGAAGGCGCAGCATGGGTAGGCCCCCCACAAGGTGGACTGATGACCTGGTAAAGGTCGTGGGAGTCCGCTGGATGCGGGTGGCGCAGGACCGCTCATTGTGGCACTCTCCGGGGAAGGCCTATGTCCAGCAATGCACGTCTTTCAGCTGATATGATGATGATGATGATGATCAGTGATCAAAGTAAACCCTCAGAAGTGATCAACGACACCCCATGCTACAATTATCTAATAAGGCAAATGGCCGTCAAGGTTGTGATTTGCAACAGTATTTGATGTTATAGCCAGATAGGTACATGCCTGATTTAGTGAACTAGATAAAATTAATGTATTTACTATACTGGAAGTTTTACCTTAGAAGTTATACAAGCTATTAAAATTCCGTTAAATGAGTACGCACGTATTTACTTATTTTTTTTCATCGATAGGCGTGCCCGATCACACATTTTATGTTATTAAACAGGTGTAATGTCTGTAAAATGTAAGTTTGTATGTTGGGGGTAATCTCAAAAACTATACCCATCCTATTCTAAAAACCCTTTGTTCAGTAGGTAGGTTATATGTATGTATGTATGTAAGCACTTTATTGTACACAAAACAGGTTAAAACATAAACATGATACTTATGTAAGATTAAAGTAGGTACAAAGGCGAACTTATCCCTATAAGGGATCTCGGGGGGAATATAAGGGATATGTAGAATGGCCCTACAGGATTAAGTATGTGCTATATTTTATATCTTCGCTCCGCCTAGATTTTTTTGTATACGCGGCGTATAGGGGCATTGAGTTAGTATATGTAACTAGATACACAATCAGCCGAAAAAAATGGCAGTCCAAAAGAACCGGCTGATGGAATTGGCCGGCTCTTTTGCGTTTAGTCTGGTTTCGACCGTGAGACTTGTTGGTTGTCAGATATGTCTAAATGTTCAGTCAAAAACTGCGTAAATACCAATAAAAAAACAAGAAAAAAAGATGGGATATATTTATTCCAGTAAGTTCTCTTGATAACGTAACGAAATTTGTGTAAACTCGTTGTAATTGAATAGTTTTAAACATGTTTTTAATAATTAGGTTTGTTAGTTCAAATGACATACATCGCAGAACATAAATCTAAGGAGTCGGTATTAGATACTTTTTTCTACTCCTATACCGTTATCTGTCATTTATATAGGCTGTAGCTCAAATACAATGACACCACTAATAAGTCGTCGAAAAACTCTATGCTCTATGGCCCAAAAACGCACTGTTTAGCGTACTTTTTTGGTTCATACATTTTTCATAAAAGCACTGTTAAACTTTTTTTAATCGGCCGCTATATTGCAGTGGTGCCAACTTCATAAACAAATATTTCGAAATAAAAAGTTTTTATTTACGATTTAACATTTGTATATTATACACTATTTACTACAATAATAATAAATCATCATCTATTGTGTGTTAAATTACATGTTTTATAAATTCTTGGTATTATTTATGAAAATAAAGTTCGTATTCGGTCCGGGTCCGGATTAGGTTTGGTTCGGATGGCAAATGCAAACAAATTAAAAACAAAACAAACCATAAACAAGAAGTGTCACATTTCCGATTTCCCACCAAAAAATATACAATTCAAAATGAAAAGATGAAAGATGATAAACTGTTAGTCCTAGAATATTAAGATTGTATTCGTGTTTGTGAAGATAAAAGTGTATGTTCCTTTTAAAATGGTCGAAGCAATTATTAACTGCACTCCTGAAGAAATTGCGTGAGTAACAAAAGTACGAATAGAAAACTTGCTGCCCGAAAAGGCTAACTAATTTGTAGTCTGCTATTTATTTAAAATTTGTCGTAGAAAAAGTATTGTATGCAACGGTTTATAACTGGTCTAAAACCGCTCGTGGCGTCTTTAATTGCGATGCTCGCCAAGGCTCGCATCGCAACTCACGCCACTCGCATTTTAAGACCCTTCTTACAAAACAGTTGCATAAAATACTATTTTTATGACGTTGTTACCTACGTTATATGGTTTTCATATTTAAGATTTCAATGACATCCTCAGCGACATGCAAAATGGGCTGCAGTAATAGCACGCGACAGTCGAGAAAGAAATGGACTAACGAGTCCATTTCTTTCCATTACATATTTTAATTTCAATTCTTTCCGATAATTTGTCAGACAAAATTAATTAGTTTACATGGATCACGTTTATAAAACAAACAAAATACAGCAAAAACAAGTTTTGTATGAAAAACTTAAATTTGCTATATCTTTTTACTATGGTACTGAAGCTACATAAACTAATTACAGACCTGGACGGTATTCTAAGTACAAAGTTTTAGAGCAAACTAGCTAGTCGTGCTAATATGAGAGCGTAACTACGATTGTATGGAGAATTGAGCTTACTGCGGACTTCTAATTTACTATAATATAATTGTATAATCCAATATCAACACATCATTTGGAAATTTGAAACTGTTTATTCCCCACTTGTAAAATAAAGAAACCTGATTTATTTGTGATATTGGTCTTTCTGTTTAAATTCCTACATAAAATATTGTTAAAATAATTTTATAACGCGACTCCATTCATTCGCTATTTAGTTTTGACGTGAGCAGTTAAGTCACATTATGATAAAATCTCAATAAACTAAAACGTATTTTATCTGTTGATGTTGATTTGCTAATATGGTGCTTAAAGTCTAAAAAACTGAGTTCTTTTTTTTATGAAACATATATCTTGATGCAGGTTATAAGTTTACGCTATTAGCAACTACTGAAATATAAGCTAAAGTTGTCATTTTGGAGCACATTTCTAGACATTTTTGTTCGGCATTGTGTCGTCTATTTACTTTATGGTACGTCAATGTATGGGGGTCAAAATCTTGTTCGTAATTATCTAGCCATAACTGTATGGTGCATTATGCATGCAGATAGGCATTCCTCTTAAGCGCGCCTGTGGCCGTCCGTGGCTTCAGTGGCACGAGTTTTCGTCCGCGCCCACAGCCGTCTTTAGCTGTCAAGAAAGAAAAACTCAGATGTTAAGATATATGTGACCAACTGAAAGCCTACGTGAAAATGACACCTTAGACGTCCATATTTTTGTGACATGTTTTCTTGGACACCTTGCCCGCTCAGGTATATCTGATGCTGACTGTCCCTACCAATTACCAACCAATACCAATATTACCAATTGTAATAAGAGATGGGTAGGGGTGGGTAAATACCCGTTATTTACCCACCCCTGTGGGTAACCATCTCTACCCTGTAAACAGAAATGAGCAAAATGTATATCTCAAAAACGTTTTTTTTTCTACAGACAGGAAAGTGATAAAGATTGTATCGTTTGATATAAGTAAATACAAAAAGAAAATGCAATATTAATTTGTTTTTTATTTTATTTACACATACTTTTTCAAATTACCTATAAAGGTCGAAATGCACAGACAGCGGTGGCGGTGCGGTGCGGCGCGGTGCGGCGCGGAGGCGGTACCGGTTGTAATGTTCGAGCTAATATGAAAAGGTCCGCACAGAATACCGCGGCGGGACGCGGCGCGGCGCGGTATTATGTGAGGACCTTTTCATATTAAGGTCGAAACGCACAGACAGCGATGGTGGTGCGGTGCGGTGAGCTGCGGAGCCGTTATGGGTTGTAATGTTCGAGCTAATATGAAAGCCTGAAAGGGTCCGCACAGAATAACGCGGCGGGACGCGGCGCGGCGCGGTATTCTGTGCGGACCTTTTCATAGTAGCTCGAACTAGCTCGAACCGGTACCGCCTCCGCGCCGCACCGCACCGCGCCGCCACCGCTCTCTGTGCGTTTCGACCTTAATAGTTGTACACAACCACAGAAAAACCACAAAATGCTGCAACGAAACCAAAGTACACAAACACAATAGTACATTATGATACAAGTGAGGTATGATATGCAGGTGAGCGTGATAATAGAGCCGAGGATGTAATTATCAAAGCTCACGCGTGTCATACGACGTTTTTCAACACATTTGCGAGGAAAAAAATCCTTTTCATAAAATGAACATGTTACAGGCTCCTAAGTTGTTTCATTTAGTAATAACAGTAACAGTTTAGTATTTAGCAGGATAAGCTGTACTGTAAAAAGGTTTTCTTTTAATAAACAATTTTTTTTTTTTTTTTTAGTTATTGATGACAACAGGTTTTTACTCACATATTTGTATATCTCCAGGAATGTACAGTGGTGTCAATTCTATTTATCACTTTTCTATTCACTACGAGTCAACATTTTTAACAATAACCAAACACGCATCATCAATGTTTTCAAATATTTGTGAAATTACCTATAATGGCGCGCAACTATTTTTTTCGTGAAGTTCGCGCAATGCGCCCGCAGCGGGGGCTTAGATGAATTCTCTAAACAGCCAATACAAAATAAAATAAATATTTTCTTATTCAATATAAATTCATGTAAAATGTTATCAAAAGTAAATAGTTCTACTAAATGAAACGTTTCTATATCATATCCAACAAGAAATAATCAATTAATCCACAAGAAGGATTTAATTTGTTTAGTCGGGTAAGAATCCATTTGCCGAGAATTAAAAACAAACCTGTATAACCCGGTCAATTTAAGAATTCGCCGAGTCCATACATACACCTTGCTGCAAGGTGCCATCGTGTCTTAATCGGGATATAAACATAACTACACGAGTGTCGTAATGTTTTTAAACACGCGTGTTTAATACCCAGGATTATGAGCCCAAAAGCTGCACAATAAGAGGCACGTTACGAGCAAATGTGTTGAAAATACACTTACATTTAAATAAGACGTTACGTATACAGAGCCTTTCTCCGAACATGACAAACAAAATAATAGTCATCTCTTTTACACTATTGTGAACACTTACGTGTACGTGAAATAGATAGATTGTCAATAACTACCAATCAGTAACATTATCCGCCAATGAGCTTCTTGCTGCACGCAATAGCAGCAGCCCGCCCAGCCAACGCCCGTTCACCGTTTGTCAGTTATGGATAGGTTTATGCCATACATTAAAGAGCCATCCAAATAATATGTAGGTTAGAATATTGTAATAAAATAAAACAGACTTAAGTTGGCATAGGTAATTTTCGTCATACAGTATAATGTAAAGTTACTTACCTAACAATATTTATAAAGGCTTGGCCACACAGAGTGCACAACGCAACAACTGAAAAAAAAAAAAAGGTTTTTAGTGTCAAAATAGATTTATTTTGTTTTAATGTTTATTGTGTGTTACATACAAATTATTAACACACTACAGGTAATATAATTTACAGCATTTTTATAACATGAACGCGAGACAAATGACGCGGGAGACGAAGCAACACGAACGTTTCCGATTGTGCTCGAACTTAACTAAAAACCTACGATCGGCACTGCCGACCAGCCGGCCGATTAATCGGCAATTCAAATACCCACGAGTCGGCCGACTAGCCTGTCGGTAAAATCCGTAGTCTTTTTTTTTATACCACGACGATGGCAAACAAGCTTACGGGCCTGCCTGATGTTAAGCTGGTACCGTTGCCTATGGACACTTGTGACTCCAGAAGAATCACAAGCGCGTTGCCGACCCTTTATTCACTTGAGGATTCGCTGTTTTGGCAGATAGAGACATGCAGGTCCCTCACTTCCAACACAGCGCACCCTAGGGAGCTCTGGCGACCTTACTCACCACCAGGAACACAACACCACATACTTCATAGCATGCAATAATATAGCAACACTACAAAGCAGTGGTGCTATTATGGCTGCGGTCTTCTGTAAGGTGGAGGTACTTCCCCAGTTGGGCTACTCCACATACGAGCGAGATGACATTGCGCTGTGCCCTACCTCTCTTTGACCTATTTCATTTCATTTATTTCATTGTTAAGTCATGTACATACATTATAATTAAGGTGTTAAAATTCAATCTCCAATTAAAATCCAATAAGTTACCTAATAAAATAATCGACTTACTTCATTTGGCATAATATCATCCCTATAGAGAAAAAGTGATCATATATTTTAAAGGTTTTATTGAAGTTATCGGTTTACTTACGCGTGAAAAGTGATGCCATTTTCCTTGGAATGGTCGGAATGGTTTTTGCACCACTTTACAACACATGAGGGCATCTTAAATTAGAATAAATCTTGTATTTTGTTAGTAAAAGCATTCCCGACCGTCATGTCCGTCACTCACTGACATCCCAGTCAAACTGAAGTCGTATGCGGCACAGTTTGTAAGGACCGCCCACAGCGGCACAGTTTTCGTTGCGCTAGAATTGAGCGGACAGAATGCTTCCATGTTATTTTTGTTCGTAGATGGTAACCATCAATGATTGGACTGCGACTTTATCAAAAGTTCGGGCCATCTTGTTCGGACAGACTGAACGAAAATGCTGCTCTGTATCGGCACTACGGCCTGTTTTACGTAATTTAGCTTTCATAATAGGCTGAAACGCACTGAAGGCCGAAACGCACTGAAAGCGGTGGCGGTGCGGTGCGTGGCGGAGGCGGTACCGGTTGTAATGTTCGAGCTAATACGAAAGGGTCCGCACAGAATACCGCGGCGGGACGCGGCGCGGCGCAGTATTCTGTGCGGACCCTTTCATATTAGCTCGAACATTACAACCGGTACCGCCTCCGCACCGCACCGCACCGCGCCGCCACCGCTGTCTGTGCGTTTCGACCTTGAAAGCGGTGGCGATGCGGCGCGGCGCGGTGCGGGGGCGGTACCGGTTGTAATGTTCCAACTAATGCGAAAGGGTCGGCGCTACGCGGTATTCTGTGCGGACCTTTTCATATTAGCTCGAACATTACAACCGGTACCGCCTCCGCGCCGCACCCCGCCGCGCCGCTACCGCTTTCAGTGCGTTTCCAACTAATAGTCCATTAGTGTTAGATCGGGCGAAGCTCTGGGCAATTTGGCGGGTTCAGTTCTTTGGCCACAAAATTCATATTTTTGTCTTTGTACACTCAGCGTCAAATACTCTGTAGCAGTCAAAGTGGCCAAATAGTTCGGTACACCATACTAAATATATGGTGTACCGAACTATTTGACTACTTTGGTTGCTACATAGTATTTGACGCTGAGTGTACCATTTTACAACCTTAGCTGCGTACTAATTAATTACGGATGCAGGTAGTTTCCCCCACAACACACCACCACCCCTCTTATCCTATGGGTATGTCTGTGTGTTTGCCTGCGAGTTCGTCCGCGTAGAATGTAAATGTTTGTTTAAGGAATGATTTAAAAAAAACCCCTGAAATTGGTTCACACTATATAGACTCTACATGTCGACTCTACATATACCTACACACTAAATATTTTCAAGAATTTTCATGTCCACAACATTTAATTTCAAAATCGATGCCATTTTCGCAATTAGCGTCACAAAGAACCATAAAAACGACAGTAATATTGATATTTAGACATTTCAACCCCATCGCACCCTAACAGGGAGATGGTATTTTATGTCTGCCACGTTGGATTTTAAAATCGTTGTTTTTTTCGTAATCAGCGTCCCGAAAAACCATAGAAACAATACCCATGTTGATTTTCAGACTTTGTCACCACATTTACCCCTTTTAGGGGTTGAATTCTCAAACATCCTGAAACACGTATTTACTCATTTATCGTTAGGAATACTCGTGTGAAGTTTCGAATAAAATAGTCGGACTAATCTTGTTTCCCCATACAAACTTTGGACCCCCATTTTACCCCCTTAGAGGATGAATTTTGAAAAATCCTTTCTTAGTGCACCCCTAGACCTTATAAGGAACCTACGTGCCAAATTTGGAATCTTTAGAACCAGCGGTTTGAGCTGTGCGTTGTTAATCAGTCAGTCAGTTTCTTCTTTTATATATTTAGATAAGTATTACCTATCGAAGAACTGTTGGTGTCGCTTTTCTAGAAAGCCAGAAAAAAAACACTGAAGTTGTATTTCCTACATTTATCAAAGATTTTTTTGACAGAAATACAGTCAACATTTGGTCGAAGGGCCGATTTTCCATGAAAACACGGCTACGCTTTTGACAATATGCTCCGGAGGGGTAATAAGTTGACAACAAACTGGCTGAAACTAAAAAGTTATCATGAAATAGAAGACCTATTTTGATGTAAAATGTACACAAACACACATACTTTCAAACATCAACACACATGCACTTATTAACATATTTAGTACCTAATACTTACTTACACTTAGTTACTAGTTCTTTGTTAAATTGACACAGATAATGTCAAAGATTATTAAACTATCGAGCTGTTCCGCTATTACTCTTGATTCTATGTAAACTTAATGATTTATTCTGTCGATTATTTTTATTTTCAACTAGCTGACCCCGCGTTCTTTGTACCGCCAGATAAAATGTATGAAAAAGAGAAAAAAAAAACTTTACTTTTAGCATTTATTATTAGTTTATTAGTTATTCTGCTATTATATTCGGAGTGAAGATAAATACAACAAATCAATCATCACAAAAATCGGTTCGGCCGTTCTTGAGTTATAAATGGTGTAACAATTTAACACGACTTTGTTTTATATATATAGATTGTATTGTACCTACTGATTAATGAAGAGCGGTGCCTCTTATCTTAACACAGGTATAAAGGCCGAAACGCACAGACAGCGGTGGCGGCGCTGTGCGGTGCGGCGCGGAGGCGGTACCGGTTGTAATGTTCGAGCTAATATGAAAGGATCCGCATAGAGCGGCGCGGTATTCTGTGTGGACCCTTTCATATTAGCTTGAAAATTACAACCGGTACCGCCTCCGCGCCGCACCGCACCGTGCCGCCACCACCGCTTTCTAGGCCGAAACGCACTGAAAGTGGTGGCGGTGCCGCGCGGAGGCGGTACCGGTTGTAATGTTCGAGCTAATATGAAAAGGTACCGCGCCGCGCCGCGTCCCACCGCGGTACTCTGTGCGGACCCTTTCGCATTAGTTCGAACATTACAACCGGTACCGCCTCCGCACTGCGCCGCGCCGCACCGCCACCGCTTTTAAGGCCGAAACGCACTGAAAGCGGTGGCGGTGCGGCGCGGTGCGTGGCGGAGGCGGTACCGGTTGTAATGTTCGAGCTAATATGAAAGTGTCCGCACAGAATACCGCGGCGGGACGCGGCGCGGCGCGGTATTCTATGCGGACCCTTTCATATTAGCTCGAACATTACAACCTGTACCGCCTCCGCCACGCACCGCACCGCGCCGCCACCGCTGTCTGTGCGTTTCGGCCTCTAGTGCGTTTTGACCTTAAGTCCGTTTCCAGATTAATTTACTTAAAAAGAGGCATCGAACTGTTATTTAAAAAGTGTGACAATTGTGGATGTTTGTAGCTTACATTTATGGTTATGTGATTTATGTTTAATTGAAGGTATTTATCCTAGTGGTCGGTTTTAAACCAGTGCAATGAACCTATTTTGCCGATGGCGCAAGAACTGAAGTGCTGTGTATCAGTACTTGCGTCATTTACAGTATCGCATTTGTTTGAATAACTTTAGGCAAACACTTGATGTGTGATTGTATTTATTTCAGGGGCGGCGAAGATAGCACTAGCAACCCGTGTGCGATAGTGGCGACGGCGGCTGCCCCGGCGAATTGGCGGGGCACCAACGACAGCGCCACCGAGTACTGCCGGCGCGGCAACACGCCAGTTACATACGGCAGGTACCAGCGGAAAAATTCTACCGCGCCCTACAACACGCCTCCTTCTAACGTTGAAAGGTAACGTCGGTTCTTTAACAAACATTCATACTATGGCCGCGCCATAAATTTACTATTCGATGCTTATCGGTAGCTCGGCACGATTACAAATTTTATATTAAGAATTTCCCAATGAGGAGCGTCGCGCGTGAAGTTTGGATTCTGTGCAAGTGTAGTTTTCTTATAAACTAAAGGCTTGGCCAAACACACGGCGCGACGAATATTCTCGCCGTGTGTTTGGCCAAGCCTTTATATTCGGTATAAAGATATGCTCGAAGGATATGAAACTAACTGTATAAATATACGGAGTTATATCTTCTGTTTTTCAAATGAGTACGGCTGAGTCGCCATGATTGGCAAAATGCGGTTCATAGCATTGCCATCGAATCTACACTACGGCTACATACATAGGTACACACCAGCAGTAGTTATATTAAACTTCTGTATAATAAATAATATCCGACGATTAAATAATCTTTGGTTTCAAAAATTTAGTTTTGCGGCGGGATAGATACGGAAAGTAAATTTCGATCAGGCATATCGTTCTATTTTTAACATCAGATTTTCTTGATTTCCAATTATTTCAACATACTGCCGCTTACATTGACAGGTCTGAAATATAACAGTTAGTTTTTCGTTAATCTCCTAAGACCCCGCGTACAAAATTTTGTACAAATTCCAAAATTTATTATGAACTTAAACTTAAGGTGGTTCGATTGCCATACAAAACGTTATTTGACATTCGTAGGCTAACGGCGTGATATTTTAACAAACTTTTGTAACAAACTTTCATAAATTGTCTTCCCATTTGCGCCAAATTCCCCCTTTCCTAGAATAAACTTGTATAAACTAGATTATTTGAGAAATTGGTTTGGGACGTGATATTTTGGGAAAACTATTTTTCTCAAATTAATCTAGTTTATACAAGTTTATTCTAGGAAAGGGGAAATTTGGCGCAAATGGGAAGCCAATTCATGAAAGTTTGTTACATGAGTTTCTTAAAATAATACGCCGTTAGCCTGCGAATGTCAAATAACGCTTTGTATGGCAATCAGGCCACCTTAATGTCAAAAAGTTCCTAATTCAAAAACATAAAAGCGTAGCCTTGGGCCTCAGGAGGTTAAAATTCAAAAACTGTAATTTATTTCATAGGTACAGAAAAATATAACGTCGGTGCCGTCAGTGGAGATTACAAACCTAACCTTTATAATTAGCTTAAGAGTATTGTGAAGTGCCGATACGCGGCACGTGTAGGTATTTTAAAAAAATCTATCGGTTTCACACCGCTCTGTGTCTCACCCGTATATCGTGTGATAGAGAGAGTAGCTAGTCCTGGAGGCAATTGCCTACATTTCCTTGTTGAAATATTGTTCCGGGTGATAACGTTTTTACCCCCTTAAACCTTAATTAAATGAAATAATTTTGGTATTATTGGATTCAGTACACTATAATCTATGTCTGTACGTTTTCTTTTTTTAGCAAATCAGTTTAGATTAATTAAAAAAAATAAAACGATAGACAAAGTTTTTAAGTCAAAAATATAGATTTTTAGATGCTAATAACTTTTAACGCAAGCAATATTTCTTAAAAATCAAAACGTACAGACCTAGTTTTTCATGATATCTACAGCATGTCCAAAAAATATAATAATCGAAGAATGTTTACGGGGTGAAAAACGTTATCGCTTTTTGTATGAAAAATTACAGGTTCACAATCCTCTTAACAAAATAATTGATAGCTTTAACGTCTTTCATGTCTGTCTAAGAAAATGCAGGGGCGGCAGCATACATGACCGCAAGCGTGGCACCGCGGGTTTAATTTGCCTGTGGCGAAAAGGCGCCTCGCTGTTGATACGAAAAATAAGCCGCTTAATTCTAGATTTTGTCGAATGGAAACAAGATCTGTCAATTTGATGTATAAACTAGGTTTGCTCTGAAATAAGGTAAATGGTATGGTAAAGAAGTATGGCAGTTATTTTAGTCTTACTAAGACTGTATCAAATTAATAGTACAATATAAACGAATCCACGAAATGCCGTTCCCGCCGAGGCATATACAGGGTGTCCCACGCCAATGCCACAAGGAGGGAAAGTACCTTGAATATTGTAGATGGAACATTTTAGTGAAAGAAGACATTATTTTAATTAAAAATAATTTAAACTGCATGAATAGATCTTGAAATAATTACAAGGTTGAACCGGGAATCGAACCCACTACACGAAGAAAAAAAATACCCTGTAGCTTTAAGCCCGAGCCACACCGACTGCGTGCGCAGCACGTGTGCATGTGCAGCACGTACACCGCTGCGTTGTAATGTATGAATCCTTATACGACATGTCACACCGGATGCGTCTGCGTAGACGTGCTGCAACGCATACGTGCTGCGCACGCAACGCAGCACCAGGCAGACAAACCGGCTGCGTGCTGTGTGCGTCCGTACACAGAGCGGAGCGGCAACGTCGCTTCGCTGCGTGCAGTGATGACGTTGTATTTGCCGGCGTTCCCTATTAGAGGACAGACCGGACAGGTACGGACACGCACAGCTCGGTGCTGCGCGTGTGACGCGCAGCTCTCTTGTATTTATTTACAACTTCTTCGGTGCGCGAGGAGGTTTGCTTAATGAGTAGGAGTCTTTCTCCAGTTGTAATAGCCGTTGTGTATAATAGTGTCATTTAAAATATATGAGATCTCACTATAACCATATCTTGACATGCCAAACTACCAGAAAAATCGATCGTCGTGAGATTCAAGTTCGCGACAAAAGTTGTGTTATTCACTATGTTATTCTCTTCTTCCATTGATGTTATGAACCCATACTTTTTTGGATGTCGCATAAAATCCAAAATGAGGAGGAGGATCTTCACACAACAGTAAAAACAGTGCTATTTCTTTGTCAGAAGAACTGCCATCAAACATAGTGCTAATCATATAAATAATAGTACGCGAATGGCGGCTGGTGACGATACGGAGCTGCAGCGTGCGCACGCGTTGCGTGTGCAGCAGGTACGCCGTAGACACGCGCGTGTACACGCGCGTAACCCGGTGTGACAGGGGTGCTGGGCATGTCTACGCTTACGTCGACGCATACGTGCTGCACACGCAGCCGGTGTGGCTCGGGCTTTATCATACCGATCGAAAGGCTTCATCATAAGGATAATTTTTTGCCACATAACATAGTGTCAGAAATAAAAGGAAGACCATGAATTGTAACATTTGATGTAAAATTTTGTTCAGATAAATGAAAAGCTGACATTGCTGTAAGGACATACAACTGACATTATCATTTTAAAGTACCTATTATTAATGAATCAGTACTCACTTAACCTTTAATTACCGAGGTGGTTTATGAGTAGCACTAACACCGAGGTACTGTCTTACAGACGCCATATTTCAACTCGATTTTAAAAAATCCTATTGACATGCGAGTATTATCAAAGTTTTTAAACTAGTTGGGTAATTATATTAGGTAATTCAAAATGGGATAAAAAACACTGAATAACTTCAATCATGCTGACAATATTTTTTTAATTATGAGGCGACATTTTTCATATGCTAAATTTCCGGACTTGGTTCAGTCTTATTTTTTACTAAAATTATGAAGATATTATCTATAAAACATAAAATACCTTTTGATTATAAGATGTTTCATCATATTACATAAATGAAAAGCTCCAAACTTTAAACATAAAAAAACTGACATCATATGATTTAGGCATATTTTTACTGAACTAATTGGTAGTTCCTAATGATACTAACTTCCTACGGGTAATTAATAATATGTAGCGAGCAGAACCTTATACTGACAGTAAGCCTTACCTGTTTTTTTCTTAGAATTTTATATAAAAAAAAATATAGCTCAAACTTAAAAGATGACGTCACGACTAGGATACACGATAATTACTATAGAGTCACAAACACTAACACCGAGGTGACGTCCAGGATACGTGCATATTTTTTGTACATAAACACCGTGGTGGCGTCTGTGAGACGTCGATCGCTCCGTAACCGACTCGTGCGCACTCGCCGCGGTTACGGTCTTGGCTGCGGCTGGAGGACCCCAAAAAAGGAAGCTAGCGGAAACGATAGCTACAGACGCCACACATACGCAAAAATATTTTCGAAATGAAAGTGGTGACGTCTGTGAGACGTATAGTAGTTAAAGGTTAAGAAGTACGCATTATTTCCATATTACGAGTATAATTTAAGTGCATGATAATAGTACATTATGATACAAGTGAGGTATGTTGATCATCACATCAGAGGCGGAATTGTCACGCGAACCGCAGGTGAGCGTGATAATAGAGCCGAGGATGTAATTATCAAAGCTCACGCGTGTCATACGACGTTTTTCAACACATTTGCGAGGAAAAAATCCTTTTCATAAAATGAACATGTTACAGGCTCCTAAGTTGTTTCCTTTAGTTATTGATGATGATGACAACAGGTTTTTACTCACATATTTGTACATCTCCAAGAATATTATTATTTATTTTGATATGTGTAATTAGATGTATGTACACCTGAAAAGGTAGGGTGTGGTGAGCCAACCAGATCTACTGCAACTATAACTGCAAATTGTACCCATTGCCCACGTACATAATAAAATTTCATTTCATTTCATTTCAATGTACAGTGGTGTCAATTCTATTTATCACTTTTCTATTCACTACGAGTCAACATTTTTAACAATAACCAAACACGCATCATCAATGATTTCAAATATTTGTGAAATTACCTATAATGGCGCGCAAGTATTTTTTTCGTGAAGTTCGCGCAGTGCGCCCGCAGCGAGGCTTAAGCCCGAGCCACACCGACTGCGTGTGCAGCACGTATGCGTCGACGTAAGCGTAGACGTGCCCAGCACCCCTGTCACACCGGGTTACGCGCGTGTCTACGGCGTACCTGCTGCACACGCAACGCGTGCGCACACTGCAGCTCCGTATTTTGCGTACTATTATTTATATGATTTGCACTATGTTTGATGGCAGTTCTTCTAAAAAGAAATAGCACTGTTTTTACTGTTGTGTGACGATCCTCCTCCTTATTTTGGATTTTATGCGACATCCAAAAAAGTATGGTTTCATAACATCAATGGAAGAAGTGATTAACACAACTTTTGTCGCGAACTTAATCTCACGACGATTGATTTTTCTGGTAGTTCGGCATGTCAAGAGATGGTTAAAGTGAGATCTCATATATTTTAAATGACACTAATATACACAACGGCTATTACAACTGGAGAAAGACTCATGTTCATTAAGCAAACCTCCACGCGCACCGAAGAAATTGTAAATAAATACAAGAGAGCTGCGCGTCACACGCGCAGCACCGAGCTGTGCGTGTCCGTACCTGTCCGGTCTGTCCTCTAATAGGGAACGCCGGCAAATACAACGTCATCACTGCACGCATCGAAGCGACGTTGCCGCTCCGCTCTGTGTACGGACGCACGCAGCACGCAGCCGATTTGTCTGCCTGGTGCTGCGTTGCCTGCGCAGCACGTATGCGTTGCAGCACGTCTACGCAGACGCATCCGGTGTGACATGTCGTATGAGGATTCATACATTACAACGCAGCGGTGTACGTGCTGCACACGCATACGTGCTGCGCACGCAGTCGGTGTGGCTCGGGCTTTAGATGAAATCTCTAAACAGCCAATACAAAATAAAATAAATATTTTCTTATTCAATATAAATTCATGTAAAATGTTATCAAAAGTAAATAGTTTTACTAAATGAAACGTTTCTATATCATATCCAACAAGAAATAATCAATTAATCCACAAGAAGGATTTAATTTGTTTAGTCGAGTAAGAATCCATTTGCCGAGAATTAAAAACAAACCTGTATAACCCGGTCAATTTAAGAATGCGCCGAGTCCATACATACACCTTGCTGCAAGGTGCCAACGTGTCTTAATCGGGGTATAAACATAACTACACGAGTGTCGTAATGTTATTAAACTCGCGTGTTTAATACCCAGGATTATGAGCCCAAAAGCGGCACAATAAGAGGCACGTTACGAGCAAACGTGTTGAAAAATGATGAAGAGATACGTAATTAGTAGGTACAGTCGCCATCACATACATAGGTACACTATAGGTGTTCATAAATATCGGCACATGCACCCTAATGCCTTGAAAATAGAGGTGTGTTCCGATGTTTGTGACGTACTTGTTTGCTCCGATGTATGTGATGGCGACTGTACCTGGTTGTATGCAACAAATAGAGCTTCTGTCCAATCAGTTTTCTGCCGTATCCTGAATCTGCCGAAAGACGCATAATTGATTTTGTCAATGCTGAAGCATTTGATAAATTTAATTGTTTTTTTTTTATTAAATATGTTAAAATGTCTTGCTTTTATTTCTGACACAATGTGATATTTAGCAAAAAATAATGCTTATGATGAATCCTTTCGATCGGTATCATAAAAATACAGGGTAATTTTTTTTTCTCGTGTAGCTGGTTCGATTCCCGGTTCAACCATGTGATTATTTAAAAATCTATGAATGTAGTTTAAATTGTTTTTTAAATTAAAATAATGTCTTATTTTAGTAAAATCTTCCATCTACAATATTCAAGGTACTTTCCCTCCATGTGGCATAGGCGTGGGGACGCACTGTATAGTGCTTTTCTCCAAAAATGCGAGGAAATCAAATAATATTTTCAATAATCTTAAAACAGCGAGTATGTCAATAACCTATCAAGTTCCCACCCAACTTATTTTTTAAAGTATGTATACGACATGACTACCAGTTTCAATTTACATACTTATAAGAGTTATAAGTTTCTGTCAAAAATTTCATTTTTGGTACAAGCTTTTATTGCTGACTGTACTTTTCTGCATACCATCATCAACTACTCATTGAGACGATTCTAACGAGCCCAAACTCGATGGGGTTGTGTCATTTTATTGCGGAGTTCCTATGGCCAACTTCCTGCTCTAGCAGCAGATCAGCTCCAAGTCATCATAATATTGCATTGTCATGCGATATACTTAAGCATGCAAAATTTCAGCTCAATTGGATAACGGAAAGTGACTGAAAAATCGATTACAAATTTTGACGGACAACTTACATACTCGTACTTACATACTTACATATTTACATACATACGAACAGTGCAAGTTAATATAAAGCTTGTAATAAAAATAATTAAAAACATTAGAATCGATCACAGTTTTGAATGTTTACTTATTTATTAATTAAACGGGATTGAAATCTAAACGTATTTAAAGTTCGTTACGAATTTTACATTACTATAGAGGCCGGGAAACGAAGGGTTGCAGGCCAATCAGATATAGAGATATAGGGATACGCGGCCGGCAACCCCGTTTCTCGCCGAGATTTGTATAGTGCTTTTCTCAAACTTGCAATGAAATAAAAAGTAGTCAATTTGTTTTATTCGTACAACTAAATAATACGTTTCTGATAGCCGTCAGTGCTGTCACATTTCTTACTAACAAATATTCCGCTTATTCCCTAAATTAAGTATTAGATAGTTACATGAACTTATATCTAACTATATAGACGCCGGCACTACAACAAAGAAAACACTTATAATTTTTATGAAATTTTCATACGCCGTCATGTACCTAACTTTTGATTTCGGGGGCAGTAAATTATTCATGGCTACTTCTGCTCAATTCCGGAGGCGTACAGTTCAATTCCATATAATTTTCGTCCGAACTCATTTCGAAATCGATGGCTGTTATTAGAAAGTTTCAAAATAATTACGAACTATTGACAAATCCGGCCAACAAGAAAAGAAAACTTTTCTCAATTTACGCGCCAAACTTTTTTTTAACCTGTTTGAAGCAACGTTTTACCCGGTGACATTAACATTAGTCCTAATCTTCTTTTTTTTTTTGGTGATTGAATGCCAAGACGTTCTGTCACAATTTGACGTTTATAAACAAAAGACGGTTGCTTTGCAGGCCTAGGTGTGTAAGGTTGTATGAAATTCCTTTACATATCATCTTCACTAGTCGCATCGGATACGTAGTATTTCCGGACCTAATTTGAAGTAAGTCATGTCAACATTTCATTGCAAGTTTGAGAAAAATATTTTTATTTCTTCGTTTCCAACTAAACATTTTTAAAAACGTCACTTCGATCACTTACAAAAGTAAACGCGGGAAAACTTTAGGCACACTACTAACGGGCGCAATTTGTCACACCAACTTGCAATAGTTGGAAAGAGACAGCCATACATTCCCTTCATTCTAACAATAACAAGTTGTTGTGATAAATAGCTAGGCCTTGAAACTTACGAGCATTTGACTGTTGGCAGTGATTTGTCTTAGTCAAAACATATGGTTACAAGGTAAAAAACAATACAGTAAAGGAATTAGATACATTTTCCTGGTTGTTGAAGCTGTATAATAATGACTTTTTAAATTTGCGCTAGTAAATAATAAAATAGCTTATATTTGGACTATTTTTGCTACAGTAAGGCGGACATTACCGAGCATATTGGAGAAAATAGAATTATCCAATATTACCAAAATAAGCCCTAATAGTTAGATACCATAAATAGTAAAAATATTCAATGAACAAATCAGCAGCTTTGCCCGAAGGTCGAGTTGTACTGAATGATTCATGCAATTATGGTTGGCTTTTGTCTGATAAGTTTTTTCTTTTGCGCAATGGCAGACATTCCTGAGAAATGTTTTTTCAAGTTATCGGAAATCAATAAAAACGTGTCGTACAACTAAGGTTTATATGAAAACTCATGCTTACTAGGATTCAGGCTCTTATTCATAAACATACACACCTATTTTAGCTAAAATTGTCGTTAAAATGTGTTTGGCATTATCTGTCACTTTCACATTTGTGTTTGTTAAAAAGGCACAAAACACATTTTAGTTAACAGAGGTTTGTTAAGTTTTATGAGTAAGGTGGTCAGACTTCTGTCAATTCAGTAATAAATGCTGCTTGCTTATCGCATAGAGTAGGTAGGTCTTCGTATTTCTGTAGTTACTTGCACATTTTATTCGAATACCTACAACTTTTAGATGGTAAAATATTTACGTATGCAGCATAATATTTTTATGATTTTGAAATACGTCGCGTTATTCCGCCTAAAGAAGGAAAACCACGGCGGTAACCACTCGAGTGTACAAAAAAGGGATGCAATCGACATTACCCTTTCCTAAAACGCTTGATCCAAACTTGTGACTAACCTCATTGCTTGTATTATCGCTTTTAGTGTCGGCTATCAATAGGCTATCCGAGCGGGTAATTATAGATGTAGGGGTCCGTCTGTTGCAGGACTACACCTCACCACCGATGGTACGCGAGCGGGGAGCGCACGAGCGGCGGCGGCGGCGCCACGGGCGGCGAGAGCACGCCCAGCACGCCGGGCGGCGCCGACAGCACTCGGCGCCGCCGCGTCTCCGGCTCGGGCTCGTCGCGCTCCGACTCCAGCTCGCCCGAGCCCTCCGACACCTCGCGCGCCTCCACGCCCGCCGCGCCGCCGACGCACGCGCATCCGCACCACGCCACCCACCGCACGCCGCCCAACATGCAGCACCAGGTCTGTACCCCCGGTTTACCCGGTTACCCAGGACACACTGCTAGTGCGCCTACAGATAGGGTAAGTCTCCACCAGACCTAGGAAATTAATGCGAGAGCCAATGCTATTGGTACATGCAGTTCTGGTGGAGACTTACCCATAAAGGTGGAGCACATCATCGCCTATAAGATTGATTTATTTTACTGTTACTCTGATCAGTGATCACCCAGCCGAAATTTTGATCATTAGCGTAGACCGTAGAGTAATCTGCGCAGCTTCTAATGCTTCGATACATTTTGCATTCGAGAAGCCTAGCACTGCACACTGTTGACTTTGTTTCTAATGATGTATTTCGTTTGTCCTGTTAGTGGGCGTCGACTGCAAGCGGGAGACCTCTGGCAATTTGTGTCAGAAATCTTCCGACGAGGTCGACGGACAGCTCCCTCAAAGATGGTCTATACCATGAGTACAAGAAACATGGGAAGGTGGTGTGGGTGAAGGTGGTCGGTCAGAACGCCGACCGATACGCAGTGGTCCGTTTTAAGAAACCGTCCGACGTAGAGAAGGCACTGGAAGTGTCTCAAGATAAGCTTTTTTTTGGGTGTAAGATCTCAGTGGCACCTCACCAAAGTTGCGATGAAGATGCGGATTCGGCCAAACCTTACGAGACTGATATTGATGAATACCATCCGAAGGTCAGTATTAAAATCTCTGTGATAGTCGCATAAACAAAGCTTCGCCATAATTAATCAAGGCGATCTCTCTTTTGTTGCAGGCGACTAGGACGTTATTTATTGGTAATTTAGAAAAGGATGTAACGCAACAACAGTTGAGAGACAAATTCAAGCACTTCGGACGAATAATAGAAATCGATATCAAGAAAGGGAGCGGCGGAGGTGCGGGCTATGCGTTCTGTCAGTACGCGTCAATATCGAGCGTCGTGGAAGCGATCCGTGCCATGGACGGCGAGTACGTGGGCGGCTCGCGGGTCAAGCTGGGCTTCGGCAAGCCCGTGGCCACCACGTGCGTGTGGGTCGACGGGCTTACAGAGCACACGGAGAAACAGGTGCATATTCCATTCCACACTACTTCATTAGCGATTCTATCTCCGCGTTATATCTCTGCACGAACAGCGCAAAACCGAGCCAAAGAAGCGAGGAAAGAGAGAGAAGTGACACACAATATGAATATTATAAAAAAGGTAAAGTTTGTGAGTGTCTGTTGGTTAGCATAGAAAGGGTGTAGTTTAGAAAGTACTACTTACCCGATTTTAAAAATATTTCAGCAGTGTATATCATGGACATAGGCTATATTTTATTCCGTGGCTTCGCTTGCTTGCACTCTTTTGTAATACGAGGATGGGGCAGCGTGGGCAGCTAGTACACAATAATCGAAAGCTGTCAGAAATTCTGACCAGTTTGTCAGCTAGATAGATATTGATACAACAAATGAACTAATACAGTTCTCCATAGCAAACTCCTTTAAATGTCGTAATAACCGCGACGGGGTTCGTAATCATTTAAATACATTCCACTCTAGAAGTGGGTGATAAATAATTCATTGTACGTTTGAGTGGTATCGTCGGTATCTCATGCACCTGAGCTTTGTTACATTATACGGCAACGGGGTTTATTGAATTTTGATTACAAGGTTGAACTGGCCGTCCTCCTACGAGGTGATTTCAAGGTTATCAGTTTGTCAATTTATCAGTTGAAAGTATTTCGACAGTTTTTCTTTGTTTCTAGCTCAACTAGGATTGTACTTGGACTCGCTAATGCATTGGTAACTACAAACTAAGCCGAGCTTACCGCGTTTGTGCTTTTTACGGAATGTCTTAATATTTGATATTAACCTTTTCGACGCCCTGAAAGAGAACTTGCCAACCTCACGCCAAGTCAACAAGACATTTAGTGCGGAGTTGAAACTTATGTCAAGTCAGTCAGTCGTTAGCGTTGAACCTGCGGTGCGGATATATGCGTCGTCGGCGTCGCAAAGGTTAAAACCTATTCTGTAGCCGTCGCGCCTCTCTAATCGTATGCAGGAGATTTCCTCTATTAATATCATAAACACATAATGTTTGTAACTTTGAAATCTGATCGATCCGATTTCAAAATATCTTTCCCCCGTATATAAAATGGACATAGGCTTTATTTTATCCCACGGCACTGCCTGCGTTCTTTGTAATATGCTGACAAATTCGCGCAGGCAGTTAGTAAATTATAAGTCGGGCAACGCAGCAGGTCGGCCTCAGGTGTCAAGTTATTCAATTATTATATAGGAAGTAAGGTGAGACCTTATACCATTTTTGTCAATCGCGAAAAATATATATATTTACGTTACCAATAAACAAAAATACTCGGAAAAAATCAAGCTTCAATGTATGTCTGTTATTTTAATAAATAAAAAAAGACTCATTTTGTCCATAGAAAGGGGACGTCACTTGACTAGTCTGTATTTCCCAACAAACTTCATACTTACAGAGCGTTGACGTTTCATAAAGTTTCTGGTTTTGCTATCAGGAAAATACCGTATTACCTTAGGGAAACTCTGTACCAATTCTCCTAGATTGTCCGATATCGCTATTAGAAAAGTTATAGGTATAATAAGTTTTAAAAGTAGGTACAGTCAGCAGCAGAAATAGGTACGCAAAATAATGATTAAACACTCCTTATTCTCTTGTCATAAGAGTCGTGTGTAGTTCCTTTAATTTTAACGACCGTAAACCTGTCGATCACCCAGCCCAAGAAATGTTTAGAAGACAACGTATCTTAACACTGCCTTGTATTAACAGCGTGTGGATGTGGACGAGGGTGGATCAAAAAGTACCTGTGTTAGAAATGAAGACGCGTATATTTATAAAAAGTTTTATTTGCTGTTCCGTACGACATCCCTACAGCCACTGTTAATTCACGCACTTTGGTACGTGAACGGTGACCATTATGTTTTTTACCTTTTGCACGACTTCTTCAGTAACCACGTCCGCCGGGCGCCCTGGGCGGTCCTCGTCGAAAACAGATGTACGACCTCGTTTAAATTCATTAAACCAATATCTCACGGTTGTCATAGACGGCGAAATACCTCCGTAGACAGCATCTAACTTAACTTTTATTTGTTCGCATGTTTTTCCATCCAAAAATAAGAAGCGAATTACGGAACGATATTGCTCTTTCTCCATTTTGCACGAAAAACAAAACAAGTCTTAGAAAATCTTTTTGCGGTCGGGGGTTAAAAAAACGGAATGACATGCTTATTAATATGGCATGCTACAATATAAATGAATTTCTACAACAACACTCCGGGATCTACTGTGGTAGTTTGACAACTGTAAACGAAACCGTAATGATCTAAACCTAAATTTATGTTAATTGATATTTACTTGTATTTTATGTTTACCAATAAATAATCTGAATCTGAATGTGACTCGTTTCGCGTAGCTAGTTTTGCTGCCGACTGTATGTTATTGAAAGAGGGGTGGAGTGGTGGCCCGCTGGTGCTAGGCGCGGCAACGTTGGTGTGCGTGGTGGTCTGGTGGTAAACAGGTGCGCTTCGATACTAACAGAGGCTCTAGTATAAGTTTTATCCGTATAATACGTTTTCGAACGCGTTTGCGTTTAGTCTCAATTTGTATGGCAACGCGTAGTTCCTAATAGTTACCACCAGAGGCGCTGTTCGCGTTGCCATATAAATTGAGACTAAACGCAAACGCGTTCGAAAACGTATTGTATCGATAAAACTTATACTAGAGCCTCAGAGCGTTTTGACGTTTCATATAAAGTTTCTGCTTTTACTATGATTCAAAAACCGTATTATCTTAGGGAAAGTCTGCTCCAATTCGCCGGAAAAGTTATAGGTATAATAAGTTTTCCAAAGGATGATATTGAAAGAGTGGGGTGGTGGTCCGTAGGTGCTAGGCACGATGTAGGGGTGCGGTGCGGCAACGTCCGCGCGTTGGTTTTAGTTCCTGGTTTTACTATGTATCAAAATCTGTATTCGTAACCTTAGGGAAAGTCTGCTCCAATTATCCTAGATCGTTCGATGACGGTATCGTAAATGTAATAGATATAATAAGTTTTGAAAGTCTGCTCCAATAATCGTAGATCGTCCGATGTCGCTATCTGATAGTACCATGTATAATAATACCATGGATGATATCTCAAGAGTGGGGTGGTGGTCCGCAGGTGCTAGGCGCGGTGTCGCGGTGCGGCGCGGCCACCTCGGTGTGCGTGGACCGCGCGGCGGGCGCGGCGCTGGTGCACTTCGAGCAGGCCGCGGCCGCCGGCGCCGCCGTGCGCGAGCTGCGCCGCGTGGCCGCGCAAGCCTCCGCCGCCGAGCCCGACCATCCGCGGCTGTGCGTCGACTACGCGTCCCGGGAGTGCCAGGTCTGACGAGTACAAAGCGCTCATCGGACAATGTTTATGTAGATCGGTCAATCCACTAGGACACGCCCCACTCCGTCTCGTAATGCCCCGTTCACATTCATTCCAGTCCAGCGATCGAAACCAGTACCGGAATAACATGAACCGGCGATCCAGTCCAGCTACTGTATTGACGGTCTACTTTTTCATTCCAGCTCGCCCAATCCAGCGCTACTGGAATAGTGTAGACAGCTATTTTCACTCTAGTGTTACCGCGATCCAACAACCCTGGAATAATGTAAAGTAAACAATATGAGCCAGTCCAGCACTGGATTGGATTTGCCCGCTGGATTACTGGACGGGCATAATGTGAACCGGACATAATGTACTAATAATAGTTAGTGTTTTGTCAATAGATCACGGTAAAAAAAACTCTTTGTCATTGTGTCTAGCGCGAAAATTTAGGAGTGGGGTGCGTGTTAGTAATGCGATGATCTATGGACTTGTAGATATTTGTAAATGTTGTTTAGCGAACGCCTAAAAGACAAATAAATACAGAGTTAAAAACGTTAACGAGTAAATATTTGTTTTTATTTTCAACACAAATAGGGCTTCTCTACCATATTGTTTACACTACCATGATTAATAAACAAGTTTAAATATAGTTTTTAATACAGTTGCTCAAAAAGTGGTACTTTTTGTGGCTGCGTAGCGTGCGAGAAGCTCAATTTCTCGCACTAGTGCTTTTTACTTTTTAGTTCCAAACTATACTTTCGAAACGCAGTAATTTTATATTAGATTTTTTACTTGGAAATTATGAAATTAAAAACGCTTACGAATACTAGGAGTATTTATTTTTGATCGCGTTAGTATGAAAGTCATTTTTGAAGCTGAAAATGTACGCATCTGTAGGTAGACCGCTTAACTCATTCCTCGCTTGCGCAGCGCGCGGGTGCAGGGGTATGACGATAACGGGGTGCGGGCGCCGGGGTTTGCCTTCCGCACGTCGCCCGCAGCCCGTTATAGTCATACCCCTGCACCCGCGCGCCGCGCAGGCGAGGACCGAGTTAAACGGTCCACCTATAGGTACCAGGAGCGCATACGCAAGCAGAAGTTTCGATGCAGCCACTAACAGTTGAGATCGAGGTACAATAATATAAATTTATTTAAAGAATTCATTAATATATAAATGACGAATATTAATTTATTATTTTTTCGCAATTGTATTAAAAAACGTCGTTTACAACACGTGTGAAATGTCTTTTACCACTCGTACCGAGTCTTGCCACTCGCTTTCAGCTCGTGGCAAGATACCTCGGTACTGGTGGTAAAAAGACATTCTTTTCACACTAGTTGTAAAATGTACTATTTTTCACTTCTCATGCTCGCAAAGTTCGACTTTGTGCTGGATGTCTGCTGCACAAAATGCCACTTTTATGCTCTAGTGCACAAAGTAAAATTGTTTTAAAGACTAAGATAATCGGGCCTAACAGCCATACACACAATAAAACTTCGAAGAATAAACTTGTCATTTGATTTGATTTGCTTTAATAAATTTCACATTTGTGTTATCCATTACTAAATTAATAAAACCAGATAAAATAGGAGTCAATTATTATTTTAAATCGTATTGAACCATTAAATGACTTGGCAGTATGAAGTACCTAAGTCTAATATCACGTGTCGAAAATTAAAGATAAAAACGGGAACGAGCTATTATTTAATTTAATTTTGCAATTATTTGTTATTTTCTCGTAATCGAAGTGAAAAGCAGTGTGTATAACGCGGGCATAAATTTGCCAATTAACCCCTCGACTTAACTATCCACCCTCGCCGGTGGCTCGGGTGGATTTACGACGATGGGACGTTTATACGTCTCAGGTTAAATGGCTCGTTTTATGCACTTGTTGTACAATCTACTATTCCTAGTTAAAAACCCATATTCTTTATTGAGGGTGAAGTCGTGTCCCTGAAAGATTTTCGTGACATTTTGTTCGATAAACTATTCCATAACAAAAATAATCAAATGATTCAAATGAGATAAGCGCATTGCAGTGCCGCTGCCGCGTCGTTATCTTGCACTATAATAGGTAATCAACTGTAGATAACTTACGACGTTCTAAAAACAGCGCGCATTACTGTTAGATCTAGATCTAGTAGCCTGGTTTTCCAGCAAATTTGCGTTATACGAAATGATTTAAAGCACGAAAACAGTTATTTTGTATTTAAGAATAACGATATCGGAGTAGGTTGCTTTATACGTTACTAGCTTTTGCCCGCGACTTTGCCTGCGTAGAGTCGTTAATGGCCTGTGTTTGGTATTCGATCTCCTACAGACGTAGCATTAATGATTGCACTCTCTTGGCAACTTCCCTTTATACCCTTCCGGGATAAAATATTATCCTATGTCCATTCCCGGATCCCAAATAAATTATCTGCATACAAATAATTTTGATTACAATTCGCGTGTAAAGGTAACAGACAGACATACATAGTTACTAATATTACTAGCTTTCGCCCGCGACTTTGTCCGCGTAGAACTCGTTAATCGCCTCAGACGATGTTTGTTGATTCCACTCGTGCAGGCGTAGTCCTAATTAACGGTCTCCCATAGAAAGTTGACTCCCATATCACACTTTTAGGGGATGATTTCTGGGATAAAAACTATCTCCATACATTTAAGCGTGAAAAGGTAACAGACTGCCAGATAGACAAACAGAAAGAGTTATTTTCGCATTTATAATATTAGTGTGGATACTTAAATGGGCATTTTCAAAAATTCGTGTAGGTACCCAAATGTTTTATAAATTGAAAAGAAAAAGTAATTTTTTATACAAACTGAATACTTAATTGTTGTCAGGGTGTCACAAACCTGACACTTTGTTAGTTAATTAAATTAGTTTAAGACACCAGTTCATTGAACCATTGGTTCAAATCTCTGTATAGTTATTACCATTTTCTTTCATAAGATGTAAGAAAAGTGCTCACTTTTGTGTGTACAATTCTTTTAGTTAGTTTTTAAGTTTGGTGCACTCACTGAAAATCGGCGTCACCTTACCTGTTTTTTCCTATAAATGGTTTCTTCTTATTTTCCAAAATATTGTAATTTTTGCATCAGGAGGCGTTTTATGAGCAGTTGGAGAAACATGGCGGTTCAGCGGCGTTGTCTGGTACCGAGAGACTGAGTGGCGATGTAGCCACGCGATATACGTCGACACGCCACGATCCGCTAAGGTTTGTCACTTATTTCTCGCTACAACGAATAACGTGAGATCACCGATACCGTAACTATAAATCTTTATCAGCAACGTAATCTTGCTTGATACAATCTTCTCTATTATTAGACCGGCTTGACACTCACATTAAGGAAAAGGTGTACTTTCCATCCAAACGCATTTACAGGTGACTTGCGTACCCGCAATACAATCCGTTATTTTACCGTATAATAAAAAAAGCGGCCAAGTGCGAGTCGGACTCGCACATGAAGGGTTCCGTGAAATAAATTGCGGTTTACGATTTATGACGTATTAAAAAAAAACTACTTACTATATCTCGTTCAAACCAATTTTCGGTGGAAGTTTGCATGGTAATGTACATCATATATTTTTTTTAGTTTTATCATTCTCTTATTTTAGAAGTTACAGGGGGGGGGGGGGGGGGGGACACATTTTACCACTTTGGAAGTGTCTCTCGCGCAAACTATTCAGTTTAGAAAAAAATGATATTAGAAACCTCAATATCATATTTGAAGACCTATCCATAGATATCCCACACGTATGGGTTTGATGAAAAAAATTATTTTGAGTTTCAGTTCTGAGTATGGGGACCCCTAAAACTTAATGTTTTTTTTCGATTTTTGTATGAAAATCTTAATGCGGTTCACAGAATACATCTACTTACCAAGTTTCAACAGTATAGCTCTTATAGTTTCGGAAAAAAGTGGCTGTGACATACGGACGGACAGACAGACGGACGGACATGACGAATCTATAAGGGTTCCGTTTTTTGCCATTTGGCTACGAAACCCTAAAAATAACGTTTATTTCAGACCTAGATCCATATTTTGTTAGTACAGAAAAACCTTAAGAACTATGTTAGTGATATAAGTTACGGCATACAAAAATAAAAATAAAATAAAAATACTACATTTAGACCGGGAGATGCTGACACAATTTTTTTAGGCATTTGTACCAAGTATGGCGACCCTTCAGGGGTCTAATTACGTAATGAAGAAAAGGAAAATGATGGTCATAGCGCTGGTACCGGCGGACCAAACGCGTGGGGGTTAATCGAACGTGTCGGATAAATTACGAAAGTCAAACGATTTGTTACACAAACATTCTTGTATTTTCCGATAGTCGATGAAAAAAGAGGTAGGCGGTAGCGTAATGCCATACTTCTCCGGTGTGGCTTAGAGCCCGCCATACCGATGAAAACACATTAATTAAAAAACAACCAATTCAACCATTTGCACCAGGCTAATTTTTGCACAGGTAACCATCGTTTTTAATGTGTTTTCATCGGTATGGCGGGCTCTAAGCCACACCGGAGAAGTATGGCATTACGCTACCGCCTACCTCTTATTTCATCGACTCGGAAAATACAAGATTTTTTGTGTAACAAATCGTTTGACTTTCGTAATTTATCCGACACGTTCGATTAACGCCCACGCGTTTGGGCCGCCGGCACCAGCGCTATGACCATCATTTTCCTTTTCTTCATTACGTAATTAGACCCCTGAAGGGTCGCCATACTTGATACAAAATTGTGTCAGCATCTCCCGGTCTAATTGCTTAGTCTAGCCCTTCACAGTGCCAAGCAGGAAGTCCAAAGTTCACTACTTGGCCCTGCCCATAGCCACCTCCACCAAGTACTTTGTGAGGGGACAGTCGAGGCGCTGAACTAACGCCCTTAGAAGGCCGTTGCTGCTGCCGCGCACCCGCCTAAGCAGTGACCCTACTCTTTTTCGCCTATCTCTGTCTGTATGGATCATGTACCGAATCGCTGCTCCTTAATGTGAACTGCTGTAGTAGCTATTTCTTCCTTATCGATTATACATTTGAATATAATTTGTTTGTTTACCGTAGGTATGAAAGCGTCGGTTCCCGGTCGCGGGCATCAAGCTACGGCCGAGGCTCGTCGAGGACACCGCGGTACACCACGCTAGACCATTACGATTCCTCGGAATACGCGACGGATCGACGATACAGGTATTTTTATATAGCCTAGTTTTTAATACTCGCTTACTTACTCCATTGGCTTAGAGACCCAGAACATATATGGGACCCCCTTTGGTGCACGCCATAGATAACCTCCTATAGATAGAGCCTATAAACGATTTTGTTCGAATCTAAGGTCAGTTAGAGGTAGGTGCGGGTTGCGGGGCGGTCGGTAACGGCGCTGCGATTGGCTGTTTCGAAAAGTGCGCACTTTGATACAGCATGGCGTCAGAAGCGTAGTGATGCGACGCATTGGTCGTTTACAGTTTTTAGCGGTGCCGCGATTAATTGCTAGTTCATGGTTTAAATTTTTGAACTGTTATATTATTATCATATTTCGTTCATTGACTATTTTGATCGCCACGTAATATAAAAAAAAACCGGCCAAGTGCGAGTCGGCCTCACGCACCATTCCGTACCATTATCAATAAAAAAAAATATTTTATTCTGTTTTTAGTATTTGTTGTTATAGCGGCATCATCTGTGAAATTTTCAACTGGAACTATCACGGTATCAGTGAGATACAGCCTGGTGACAGAAAGACGGACGGACGGACGGACAGCGGAGTCTTAGTAATAGGGTCTTTGAGTACGGAACCCTAAAAAGTATGTAAACCACAGTAGGCATTTTACATCATTTACTGCATTATCGTATTTACATACTTACTAGGAAAGGACGAATGCGATGCTTATTCGATATTAAGAGCCCGTTCACGTGCTCACTAGCGCCACTGGTAAATAATTGAGATTATTTAAATTTAACGACAGATATTTTAAAAAGTAGGCCGCTACACACTGTATTTTCTATTTAAGTACCTTGTGAATACATCAAAACTAGTGTTCACCTCACTAGCTCGGAAAGGCCTTTTCACCTCACTAGCTCGGAAAGGCCTTTTTGTATGTTTGTTAACTATTGAGAAAATCGCTTTTTATCCACATGTGAAGAAAGTAGACGTAGAACGTTAAAAGTACTATGACGTAGAACGTTAAATGTTTATTTTTGTTTTTTGTAGGTATATTTTATGACATATTTTTGTTTAACTTTTATTTTTAACCGTTTTTACTTTTTTTTTAACTTTTTTTTTTTTTTAACTTTTTTTTAACTTTATGTTTTTAACTTTTTTTACTTTAAAACTTTTTTTAAGCTTTATTTTACTTTTTTTACCCTTTTTCTTATTTTCCTTGCTGTAGTGAGGTGAAAAGATTTGTGTTATACACGGGTAAAAAGTTATTTTACGTCTCGTGTGTTGAAACACTCGCTACGCTCAGGATTCTATTTTTGAACCACTCGCTTCGCTCGTGGTCAATCATAGAATCCTTTCGCTAGCTCGTGTTTCAAATGAACACTAGCAGGTAAATTACAACTTTCCCCCCTTGTATAACAAATAGCTATTTCTCCCCTAGGGTGGAAAGTATTTTTTTTTTATTGTTACGGTCAGCCACGGAGTCGAAGATAATAGAGTTACGTCAAATCATTAAAATAAAAACTTTTCACAAATCGACACTCAGCTATATGTACCTGCATTAACGAGTTGTTTATTACGATTATAGGTTGATATTAAATTATTTTTCCTCACAGTCGAAATGAAAAGTAGAGTGTTTAACTCGGGTGAAATTACCCATTTAACCCTCGAACAATTGGCGCTCTCACTTCGTTCGAGCGCCAGAAATATCTCGGGTTTAATGGGTCACTTTCAACCCTTGGTTAACAATCTACTATAGTAATATACCTTTTAAACATTATAACTTTGTGTGTATGATAATTCATAACGTCTTTTCAGGGTATATGATGAAGTTGGTTCCAGTCCTCAGACCGAAGACGCACCTTATGAAGACAGGCTACAGTCGGTAGTGGTCTCGCCACATCGAGCTCGGAAACACCGCCGAGACTCTAGTACAGAGGATTTAAAACATTCTAAGGTAAGGGTATAATAGTTGTTAGCACTCCCCTTCAGTAAATAAATAGAAAATGAATTCTCAAAAATGTGTCTCCTACTACACACATTTTGTTGAAAGCTCATTTCAGAAATCTGAATTTCTTCCATTATCCTACTAATATTATAATTGCGAAAGTTTGGATGTTTCAATGTTTGGATGTTTGTTACTCAATCACGCTTAAACGGCTGAACCGATTTGGATGAAATTTTGCACGAAGATAGTTTATAGCCTGGATTAAAATATTTTAGGATAGTTTTTATCCCGGGTCAACGCAGACGAAGTCGCGGGTGGAAGCTAGTATATATACGTTTATAAATAATTGTACCTACTTCTAATGTAAATTTTAGTATAACATGAAATACCTCAAGAAGAGTTGTTAGGTATTATAAAAATATGCTTTTCTTTTCAACTCAAATTTCTTACACGAACTGTTGTTAACATTAGTAATATTGAGTTTAGGATAACTCAACTTAGAACAAACATTTTCAGTAAATTCATATCCATAGATTAGTAAACTTGACGTTGGAATTATAGTCTTTAGGAACTTCGTATGTAGCAATTGTTATTTAGACTTAATAACTTACCCCATTTCGATATAAATTTCCTTATATTTCCTATTTAAGAGTGCTCTTCAAAAAAGCGTTCGCTCAGAATTCGGTATTTTGACACGCGTAGTGCGTTTGTGTGTGTAAATACTACTACCACCCACACAAACGTACCGAACCCCCACATGCACAGCGAGATCGCACCAGCCGCGGGTGCCGTCCCTTTCTAGCTATATGTAAGTGCGATCGGGATAGAACTAACCGCGGAGCTTGCCGATGAAAATAGCTGTATAGCGCACCGTTGGAATTCACTCCGTGACCGATATTGATACTTGCACTAAAAAGTGGTAAGTATTACTTCGCTAACATGATGTTCTAGAACATCATGTTAGCGAAGTTAGATAACTTGAATAAAGTAAGTATTTGATTTTTGAGCACAAGTTTTCTATTTGTATTAAAATACTATGATATGACAAAGTATATTTAGTTTCGTTTTTTTAGTATAAAATAAACTAACGAGTTTTAAAGTTGTCAGTAATAAGAATAAAAATTTCTTTTACGGATATTAATAGTTTGCATGTTATCTGAGTCTTATTTATATATAGTAATGTAATGAAATTATACCAGTAGACCCACTACTAGGAAATTACTGGGTACTTACGTATTCATTTCTTGAAGAAATTTTTTTTTGTTATGGACAGTAAAAAAAAACTGCCCTTCATAGAAATTGCTATGTCCGTTTCTTACCAAAGGAACTGAAAATTATAAATTATACAAACACAGCTTTTTATCTAGAATACAATTAATTAATGCGTGATTTTATTCAAAAGCCTCAGATGATAAAAAGGAATAGATATGAAACGTGGGCTTGGCGCGTGTCGGTGCGACATGGCCAAATGGGCATGTCACTGCCCACCGCATGTTAGTAGCAATTTGCCGTGAATCTGAAATGTTTTTCCACGTTTACTCAAAATGCTGAATTGTAGCGTGGTTACATGCAAAAATAGGAATGAAACTAAAACCTACATGAATGGTGGAGTCACGCACCACATGTGAGTATTAGTATTTTCACTTAAGTCAGTAAAAACTAATATTTTAATAAATAAACGCAACGCCGCATCATTTCTCGGGATCGAACTAACATATCGAACGAAAAAGCATATTTTTGTTCTATGCGTTGTACATTGAACGTTCAATACAGTAAACCACGGCGCAATGTATTAAACCACTATGGATATGGACGATGCTTGAATTTTTTAGTGGTACGGCCGCTGCTTGGCGTCGCAAACTAGAGCGGTGCCAAAGTGCAGTTACAATTTACGCGTAATCGATAAAATAGAAGTACGATATCATACTAGTTATTTTATTTCGACTACTTTCGCTGTTTTATTTTATTTAATTACTTGTTTTGGTTGGGTGCCGATCTTAAAGGTAACTAATAACATACTAATAAGATTAAAAGGCACAAAATGTTTACGGTACCTACTAATAAGATTTTCACTAAGTTGCAGTATGAACGGTAAATAGACATATTAAAATTGTATATACAAGTATAAAATTTAGTTGCAAATGGCTTCAGAACAACTTAAAATGTGATATTATTACCAATAATTTATTTTAAATGAGTATTTTTTACTTTCATTTGAAATGTAATAATTGAAGAAGAAATCTCGGTTTCTTATTACAGTTTTCCAAAGAATCCGAGTAGGTACTAAAAAAATGGATAGATGCTACTGGCAGAGGTCCTAACTGGATTCCTGTACAGAGAAGAGTTAATGTGTTCGTAACATTTTCAAGAAAAATGTTTCCAACCACTTAATAAGAGCCGTACACTTTTCGAATATTTGACACCTCGCTTGCTTGAAACCTAGGTGTAAAATGTATGGTAACACATCTTCGCACATCTTTGGTGGATACTCGCCCTTAGCCTTAAATCTCGTAATATGAGTAATGGACATATTATTTCGCGCCAAAATGCGAGTCGGATCGGCCTGGTACCTACAGGTCAAAAATATCGATGTGACCAGAGTTTTAAATGTATGTGAACACGAACTTATAAAAAGCCGTTTATGTTACTCTGTAGGTATTCGTCAATATTTTTTACTTTTGCGATTTATGGTAAGTTAACAACACGTGTTATTTAAACTTGTAGCTAGAAGTTTAAATACCACCACATAAACTTACCATGTTGTTGAAGTTGTTACCCATCAATATCATAACATAATATTAATTTTAATATCAATGTCGATAAAACATATTTTTAACGTTTGTCGCCCCCCTAGTGTAGTGCGTTTAAGCCAATCACAGCCCTTGTTTGCATGTTGCCGTAGACTCACTGGCAACGCCTGAGTCTTTGTTTTTACACGGTTCAATGTGTGTGCCTGTGGGCGCTGCGGTGGGAGAAAACTGGGGACATCGGTTTTGGTTGAAATTAAGCAGTACGGCACTTCTCCCTTTTTTTATGTTCTGAGCCTAAAACCCATGTCACTTATTAGGATTCCGTACTCAAAGAGTAAAACGGGACCCTATTACTAAGACTCCGCTGTCCGTCTGTCTGTCTGAATGTCTGTCTGTCCTTCTGTCACCAGACTGTATCTCATGAACCGTGATAGATAGAGATTTTCACAGATGATGTATGTCGCTATTTATAACAAAAAATACTAAAAAACAGAATACATCTTTTTAAATTTATTTTAGTTTTTATTTGTTTCTTTTTCTTTTACAATCTTACACAAATCGACCTTGCCCCAAACTAAGCAAAGCTTGTACTATGGGTACTAGACGACGATAAACATACTTATATAGATAAATAAATACTTAAATACATAGAAAACATCCATGACTCAGGAACAAATATTTGTGGTCATCACACAAATAAATGCCCTTACCGGGATTTGAACCCGGGACCTCCAGCTTCGTAGGCAGAGTCACTACCAAGTTACTAACTAGGCTACAGGGGGCTCCTATACAACAAACGTGATTTAAGATATAGATATTTTGCCGTTTTTAGATATAGATAATGGTACGGAACCCTTAGTGCGCGAGTCCGACTCGCACTTGGCCGGTTTTTTAAACATTTATTTCGAAATAAAGAGTGATACTCGGAAATGTCGAAGGGAAGGTCAATCGTCGAATCCGACTCGGCTGGGCAGCATTCGGGAAGCTACGGCACATCTTTTCGTCCAATATTCCGCAGTGTCTCAAGACGAGAGTCTTTGACCAGTGTGTGTTGCCAGTGATGACATATGGCACGGAAACGTGGTCGCTTACTATAGGCCTCATAAGAAGGCTCAAAGTCACTCAAAGGGCAATGGAGAGGGCTATGCTGGGAGTTTCTCTGCGCGATCGCATCAGAAATGAGGCTATCCGCAGCAGAACCAAGGAAACCGATATATCCCTCCGAATTGCTAAACTTAAGTGGCAGTGGGCGGGGCACATTGCACGTAGAACCGATGGCCGTTGGGGTGGAAAGGTTCTTGAGGGCAACCACGTACCGGAAGGCGCAGCGTGGGTAGGCCCCCCGCAAGGTGGACTGATGACCTGGTAAAGGTCGCGGGAGTCCGCTGGATGCGGGTGGCGCAGGAACGGCCATTGTGGCACTCTTTGGGGGAGGCCTATGTCCAGCAGTGGACGTCTTTCGGCTGATATGATGATGATGATGATGATGACTCGGAAATGTAATAAAACCACGTAAAAATCTCCCTTTCCAGTGTAAACCCCCGGTGTGTGTTATTATTATATATAAACGAAAATAATAACTAAATGCAAGGAAGGATAGTGCTGTACTTAACAAACGCCATATAAGCTTGTTTCGCGGGAGGTATGGATGACCTATTGACGCTGACCCCTGCAGCAAGGGACTGGCTACTCAACAAATTACAAATATTAAATTGTAATCTTTTAAACTTGTACTCATTGTTAGTATTGATTTCAACTGTATAAAAGTCATACGATATATAAATATATATATATATATATAGCTTGTTTTTTAAAACGTTTTTTATTCATCTTGTTATTTTCAATAACCCTGCATATTATGTCGCTGGTTCGTGGGTACTTGTACAGACAAATCACACAAACCCAAACAAGATAGGTCTATCTATTTTAGTTTAGGAGTTCCCATGACCACCTTCCATCATCAGATCCTGGAAATCATCCATCACCAAAGTGTTTACCAAGACAAAACAGATGAGCCCAAACTAGATGGGTTTATCTAGTTTAGTTTAGGAGTTCCATGACCACCTTCCAGCTCCATCATCAGACTCTGGAAATCATCCAGCATCAAAGTCTTGCCGTGCCATGACCAAATAAATGAGCCCAAATTCGATGGCTTTATCTTGTTGAGTATAGGAGTTGCTATGGCCACCTTCCGACTCCACCATCAGACCAGCTCTATGATATTATGGCATTGTCACCGAAGATACGCAATTGTACCTAATTTGAAGATTTCGCCCAAACTAACATACATACATACATACTAACTAATCATAATGGCCGTTGGGGCGGGGAGGTTCTCGAGAGGCGACTACGTACCGGAAACTGCAGCGGACCCTCCACAAGGTGGACTGATAGTAACAAGTAAATAAATTAAATCTATCAAGTATCACGATCACTCGTACAATAATAATTGACTATAGAACGCGTAGTTTAGACAAAAGGATCCAACCCACAAGACATCACCATTGAAATGTATGACTTTTGTTTTAGGTAGAAGGTTTAATTTTAAATGTTACATATCCTGTGGGTTTGAGCCTTTTCGCTGCACTACGTCATATTTGGCAGCTATGCAATTCATAACTTGTCTCGATTAGCCTCACGAATGTATCCCCAGTATAGTTTGACCCCGAGGTTGGTAACAACTATGCCAAGTCGGAGATCAAAATAATATTATTTTATCTGAAGAGTGGCCGGTTAGCTTCGTGAATAGCCACAAATAAACACAGTACACGTCTGTCTCGGAGGGCTATTCAGCCGGTACTGAGATATATTCCCGCGCGACGGTAAATTTATACTAGTTTTGAATAATTATTTATAAATATAAATTTTGACTAAAGTTATATTTTTTGGACTGGATCTTGTTGGTACAAGCATGAACTTTAATGTTGTGTAAGATTCAATACACAAATAATTCAACAATAATGAGAAAATCCTTGAGTTTTCAGTAAGATTTTGTTGACAAATATGGTGTAATTGAGAACAGTTTACATATATATACGTGCAGAATAAGGAAAATTCGAGGCGGCTAGGTGCAATGGCAACATATTACGCTAGTGAAAATAGAATAAAACAAGTAGGTTCTCATATAACATCATGGAGTATTAGGGGCTCAAACTTATGACTCTGCGCTCTCTTCAGAAAACTACTGTCGGTAATCGGGTATTTTCGGTTAAAGTATTCAGTAATTCGTAAATTGGAGGCGGCTATGACCAATATGAGGAGTTTACCTATGCAAATAAGTAATCAGGATCTAGAAAAAGCTCTCCGTTTCTTAGAATTACAACGTCAAAAATCCGTCATTCTCGCTTATTCCTGACCAAAAAACGAGCGCCCTCTTAAATACTGTTTAATCCGGGTTTAACGCGATATTTATTTACCTTTATTTCTGACGTTTCGACACGGGTTGCACCGGTCATGGTCGCAGATAACTGTCGTCCCAGCAAGTTGTCAACAGATATATGGGTTTACAATATTTCACTACCCTCCAAAAGTCGATAAAAACATGGAGGGTACACCCGAAATAAGTACACTACCCATCCATTTTAATGTTAATTGTCTAGGGCACGGCACACAACACTTACAGTATCCGCGCACAGATCCGAAGATATACGAGATTTCAGTTTCTGAATCACTGGTCCCCAAGTCGCCGATAAATTGAAACCATCATCCCTATTGAAGTTCTTCGGGTGTTTCCTGATTTCAATAGGGAACTTGCATCTTAATATTTTATTACGAAAAACAAAAGTATAATCCAGCATTAAAACAACTGTAGCATTAAAACTTTGTTATTATTTATTTTTCTGATGTTATATGCATTTGAAATCTGCGCGCGCCGGCACCCCCCGAAAACGCTCTATACTAAACGGGCTTATGCTATGACGTCACAGCATTTCATTTATTTCATTTATTCACAATAATACAATGCAAGCTTACAGTTAACACCAAATCGCTTACACGCTAAAATAAACAAAAAAGATAAACATGCACAAGTAAAAATGTCAACAATCATAATTATAATGTCATTCCATTAATTAAGTGCCAATTCAAAAATATCCTAGCAATGTGGCACAAGTATGTCAAACGATCAGCGAACATGTCAGCGTCTTCGTGCTGAGTGAGCATTAGATGCAGCCATATCAAAGCACGTGCGGTAGGCGCGTGGCTCGCGTATAGCCTTTACTATGGAGTAAGTCATTAATTTGCGATTATCTCCACAAAATTTACGTTTAAGTCTATACTTGTCATACAAAATATCATTTCTAATTTAATATTCTATGGAACTGTTACGTTATTTTATCGAAAAAATAAAAAAATAAATTTTCGTCATTTTAACGTTAGGTAAAACTAATAAAATCGTTTTTGTACTCGACGATTAAAATATGTGTATTAAGATTTCATAGAGAATACTGCAACGTCACTCTTTTCATAGTTGTAGTCCATGTTACTGTCGAAACAATCGAAATAACTACTTTTCGATACGCTCCAGACAACTAAAATAAATTCGACCAATCACGTGGCTGCTTTACTGAACTGTAATGAATTGGACCAATAGAATCGCTTTGATGTCGTACGCTCGTTGATGTCTTTTAAGATATCAACAAGCGTACGAGCGATGAGCTGCACTTCGTTTCAACAGTATCGAGTTTGTTTAATTAGTTCAGTTGACTCGTAGAAAATTAATTTTAATGAACTCGTACAAAAAGTATTGTTCACAATAGTGTTATAATCAAGCTTTTTAATCTCGTACCTTACTTAGGCCACTCAGCAAGCTTCGTGGCCTAAACACGGTACTCGACTAAAAAGCTCTCTATTATAACACGATTGTGAAAAATACTATTTTTTTTATTTTTTTTTCTTTTGTATGATATCTCTACGTATATCCGCATCGATTGAGTGCAATTTATTCGAAATTGAAGTCCCATGCAAGTTCCCCATTGCCTCTCGTACTACCATCCGCGGGTAGTAGTGGCGTTCAGTAGAGAGGATTTCGGGCTTGTGCAACTCAATCCAATGATTCGATCCACTGGTTAGTAGGTGGTCCGCTATTGCGGATTTGTTTATTTGTCGATTTTTGACTGCCGCTATATGTTCCTTCACTCTCTCTTGAACGCTTCGCTTAGTCTGGCCAATATAAACACTCCCACAACTGCATTCCACCTTGTAGACCCCGGGATTTTGGTACGGGATGACATCCTTTGGACTGCGTAACTGATTCGCTACTTTGGATAACGGCGTATATACAGTCTTAATGGAGAATTTCTTGAGTACTGTTCCAACTTTGCCCTTTCACGTATGGCAGAAATGCTGGTTGTCTGCTAACCTCCGGGTGCCTCTCCCCCCTTTTGGTTGTACGCTGCATTCTCCCATTATACCCGTTTCGTTTGAGTACCTCTTGCACATGGGTTAGTTCCTCATCTAGGTGCTCAGGGTCACATAAGGCGTGTGCTCTGTTAACCAGCGACGCTACCACGGACTGCAGGTGTCTCGGGTGATGATGAGAAGATGCCTGCAAGTACCTATCAGTGTGTGTGGGCTTTCTATATACAGAGTGTGCTAAGGTACCATCCGATCTGACGCTTAATTTGATATCTAGAAAAGACAGCGATCTCTCACACTCCATCTCGTATGTGAACTTAATCTTAGGGTGGATGGAGTTTAGATGCTCGATGAAAAGATTCACTGTGTCACTGTTACCCTTCAAGATGCTGAATACATCGTCCACGTACCTCTTCCATAATGTAATTACGGAAGGTCCTGTCTTTAATGCCAACTCCTCCTTATAGACCAGCGGCTGAACAAAAATGGGTTTTGATAACATTAAAGTTTTTTCTTTTTTGATATGTCATTGGAGGCATGTTAAATAATACTTATACAAAAAGTTAGAAGTTTTTAGGTTCGGCTTTCGGTTATATTGACATATTTTATTTTTAGCCAAGAACTATGTAAATATAGAATTAGAGTTACAAAAAACTGTAACATATCCAATAACACTTTAGTTTCTTTAAAATAATCTGTTTTTAGAAGTCTGGAACATCTGCATTTTGGTGAACAAAAAAATGCAAATAATTTTGCAAATAAAGAATTAGAGTAGCTGATATTGTTAAATTATGATGTAATCGATCCACTTAATATCCTGGAAAAAAGTTAGATGTGTAGACAATTGGTTTGTGTAGATATTTATTTCTGGTTAAGCAGTATAGCCAATATTGAATTAGAGTTTGTAGAGTTAATAATAAACGGTCTTGACAATGATCTCAGTTACCAAACAAAAGTTTAGAAATATAGAATCACGGCGACACTAAATACTGATATGTATAGGTAAGCATTCCGTGCCTATATTACTACGTTTCAAACGCGCTGTATTGTATGCGCGCGCCGTGCTGTGCGCTGTGGCGCTGTGGCACCAGGCAGCGATCAGCGGTGGCGGGGCAGCGGGGTGCCCTTAACTCATCCATAAAAAAAACCGCAAAGCATGTTTTAAACTAATATCAATGGAAAATTGTTATTTTGTTTTAAGTACGCTAATGGAAATACAAAGACGAAACTTACCCTTATTTATTACTATACTAGGAATTGCCCGCGGTTTCGTCGACGTTAAGTCCATTATAAAGTAGGTTTTTACTTATTGTTTTATGTTAAAGTAAGTATTGGTGGCTTACACAATGGTAACAAATAACAAAAATACAACTTTTTACAACAAAATTATAATTGCAACATTTGCAATTCATTCATATTTGTAATTGTAGGTATATACATAATAACTAGGGTACGGACAAGTGGTGGCAGATTTCACACAGAAGGTAGTAGAGTCGCCTAGATATTTTTATGACTAAACAAATACTGATTGAATGATTTATTTCTCTTAATTTTTTTTTATTCTCTTGCGACTAGATATTAAGTTTTTGAAATGAAAATGTACATGTTTATACATTTTATGTTTAAAGAACTTTATTTTTCATAAAGAATCAACATATTTCACTTACATGAGAAAAGTTATAAGTTGTTGTACAAAAATCATAGTGGGTAGACATGCATTACAGGGTATATTATTCAAACGGGGCAGTGAGGGAATATCCGAAACTATAAGATATACGGAAATTTGCTCTACAAGGAGTTACGAGACCGATTTTAGAAAAAAATCAAAACTGCATTCAAATAATTTCAAAAAAGCCTCATACACAGCCGGGAATCGAACCCGGTCAAATCTGTCTAAAAATCAGAGTGCGTTATTTTGCGTAAATTAATAGTGTAATGTAAGGAAGAATTGGTGCTAAGGAACCCTGTATCTACAATCCCAGGAAGATGCTGAATTTCATAGTTTAATGTACGGAAATGGATCTCCCCGCACAAACAGTGTACCTACCTACGATGAGTAAGTATGGGAATTATATTTTTATTACAGCTTTGAAAAGATTGGTGTAAATAATGAAAATAAATTAAAAAAAAACCACGAATTTACCAATTTTGTCTAGTTTCAGACGCCACAGTTATTCTCCCCATACTTACTAAGGAGCTTAGTATGGGGAAATCCATTTTCGTACATCAAACTATGAAATTAGGCATTTTCCTGTGATTGTAGATACAGGGTTCCTTAGCAACAATTTTCCCTTACAATTCCGGACTTTCGCAATTCCGGAATTGTTACACTCAAAATATCGGAAATTCCTGAACTGGATTTTATGTATTTCCAGAATTTATGACTGTTTATTTTCATAGTTTACCATAAACTCGATAAGTCTCGTGACTTTTCGTATCTCTTATAGTTTTCCCTTACTGCCCCGTTTGAATAATACAACCTGTATATAACGCTAAAGTTCGGCCGGCCGCCTTGTTACGGCGATAACGGCGATTTTTGTTTAAGTTATCTTTCCACAAAAATTTCAATCTTTCGTCTACTACAGTCTACATATGCCATTGTGTTGGCATTTACGCCTTTGTACGCTAACAAATCTGCCCTTCTTATTGCAAACGCAGTACTTGCAAAATGGTGGTTTCGAAATAAACGCGGTAAACATATTTTTTGGTATCTATACAACAAATCTATGTTATATAACTTTTGAAGTGTACTGAAAAATAGTTAAAAAAATAAATCTTTAGATTGAAATATTTCTTACTTTACTGCCTTATTTAGATAAAATACGCAGTACTGCATTTTCATCAACTATATGGGTTTGCAGCTAGGCCTATGTACAGCAGTGGACGTCTTTCGGCTGATATGATGATCTGGGTTTGCAGGCATTACAGTATCACTAAGGCTTAATGCAGTATTTGTGTTTATTACTGCAAAATCACCTAGCACGTGTTAAATACTGCGTTTCTAGTTCGCAATCATGCTCTATTTTCATACCTAGTAATAAATAAGTGTTGGTAAGATTTAACTTCAGACAAATATTGAAGTGATGAAGAGACGAAATAAAATTGATTTTAGGTAGGTACTAGAAAAAATGAATATTTTTCTTATCAGCGTATCAAATTATTATTTTTAATAGTCTATAAAATGTGTTTCAGGAACATTTTTTTATTAAAGTCTATTAATATAAAACACCTCCACTCATCAAGCCATCAATCACTCTTTTGAATTATACAAGGTGTAACCAAATCAAGTGCAAATATTTCACTCTGATTTGCTAGCACGAAATGCGGCACTGTACCGTGTGGCTTCGGTCCATGCGTAGCTTTATGTTACTCTCGAATACCTCTCGATACTCTTAAGCGCAGCACTGTGGAATAAGTACTGCGTTTAAGTACTTTTAGCGTGGCAAGAGTAGCTCTTTGGTTTTCTCGCTAAACTCAAACGCAGTAATTTTGAATACTGCGTTTGGCTTTAGTTAGTATTCGTTGCAAAAAAGTTATATGCCTAATGAATCTGCAGTAAACGTTGCAAGTACTTCACAACCTTCTAGCACATGCTGAATGCTGTAGATCTTGTTAGCATAAGTAATATTTTTGTGAAAGTACTGCGTTTTTGGTTAGATAAGAAACATGTTTGAAATATAAAAAAAGACCTGAAATTTTTTTTTAGGCTTGTGATTTCATTTTTGCAGAAAAGTGAAAATCTCAAAAATAACTACTGCAAGTACTATTATCAGGGCCTTTGGCCACATTATCAACTGTTTCGTGTACTGCAACTACTGCAAGCCATAAATTGCAATAAAATATATTTAAAATACTTAATATAATTTGGATATATTTTTATTTTTGATATCCAAGTGAGGCTGCGTGCACAAAAAAGGGCTGAGAACACAAAATACCTTGGCATCATGCTTGACCAGCGACTCTCGTGGCATACACATACTGAACTGATCTTAACCAGAACGCGTAAAATGATGTATATATTTAAAAACCTCAAACATATAGCCTCGAAAAATCTACTCAATCAAATTTACGTTTCCTTGGCCCAGTCTGTCCTTGTATACTGCATCCCTATATGGGGTGGTGCCACCAAAACGAAGTTTATTGAGTTAGAGAGAGCACAAAGAGCGCTGTTGAAGGTGATGTACTCCAAACCCTATAGGTTCCCTACAAAAAAGCTGTACGAAATTTGCGAGCTGATGACTGTCAGAAAGTTGTACGTGTTACATGCTATCTTGAGAAGACACAAAAGTACTTCTTTTAAACCTAACGTCACAATGACGAGAAGGAGATTGCCAAAGACAATCCCCTCCGCGACAGCTAACTCTGTTTACGCTAGGAGACAATACGAGTTCCAGTCTATTCACCTATACAACCTAATAAATCCTCTTATTGACATCAACTCCACAACCTTTAAAGAGTGTAAAAAGAAAATGATGACTTGGCTAAAAGATAAAAACTACTCCGATGTAGAAAGCTTATTATCAGAAAACGACAGATAAAACTCATTATATACCGACATATTTAGATCCACACCCATACGCGCGCACACACCACACACATAGTCACACACACACACACACACACACACACACACACACACACACACACACACACAAACACTACTTTAGTATTTAAAATAAACAATTAGTATTAGTTTTAGGAGATTTACTCCTCTTATATTATATTATTATTTAAACATGTTCTGTGCACTTCTGTACGTTTCAAGTTACACTCTATGGAAGAGCGGTGTCTCTTGACACAGGTATCTCGATACTTAAAAAGAGACACCAACCTGTATTTAGTTAAGCTATGTTAAGTTACTGAATAAACTATTTTTCATTTTCAAAAAAAAAAAAAAAAAAAAAAAAAAAAAAAGTGACATTATAGTTTAATACTCTAAAAATATAAATTAAATAAATAATGTATTCATTTAACCGTAAAAAGTAAATAAAAAGCAACGACTCCATTTTACTCCCTGTGCGAAATTTGCCACCACTTTTGTCTGGACGCTACTAATAACAATTTTAAATTAACTTCTGTAACTTCACATTATTCCATGCAGATTTTTTCATAAAAAAACAGTATCTGTAATTTTTTATTGTACATAATAAAATTAAAAATAGGTAAACTAATGTTACATCTTATAGGTTTTCACATAGCTATAATAAAAAATCTTCCTTTTCATCCGCTTTTCCAAACATTGAATATCTCCGAAACATAAAACCGCCTTATGGTACCTTTACACGTGGACCATCACTAATATTGTAACAGTGCTGTTATACGTATTTTCCTGAAGGAAGGTTTTCAAAAACTATTTTGGTTAGTTTTTTGAAAGAGCTGTTTAAATAGACGATTTTTATAACATATATTTGTTTCATTTGAATCTGGCCACTTTAATTTTTTTCTACATATGTTTTACTATGCTCGAATCTGGGTTTTGCCCCCAAAAAAATCTCATAAACTATACATAAAAAGTTTTTGCGCCTTCCCTATTTTAAACATATAAATACGAAAAATGGTTTTTTTTAAATGCGGCAGAACGGGGGCGCGCGGGCGCGGCGAGGGATACCTAGCAAGCGATAGCTCGCAAGGTCGACTAAGATCTGCTCCGCCGTAGCTACAACTTGTAGCGCGGCTTGGTTTTCGCGCCTTTTTTTAATAATATGCGTTTATGATGCAAACTATACACAGAAATTTCTTACTTTCCATAATATGGCTGCATATATTCTTTTATAGTATTAGACTTATTTTTATAGACTCTAATTCAATATTAGATCTTACAGGATAAAAAATGCGTATTAATTTTAAAGCTTTTATCTTATTCCTCTAAACTTTTGGCTTTGTCTATTAACTTAAGAATTTAGAGATATTGTTGTGGATTTTTAAAACTCTAATTCAATATCGACTAAATAACAAGCTAATTCTGGTTTGACGTAGTCGCGGGTGTTTTTTTTTCTAAAAACTTAACAGTGTAAAGCTTCATACATATCATAAACGATGAAGCTTAAACTTTGCACTTTAATTCAATATTCACAAATCATCAATAAAATAAATAAATACCTAATTTATATCTAACCCTCGTTCTAACTTTTCTTCATATAATACAAATATGCTTGAAAATAAGTCATATGTCATATAAGCATAACTTTTCCGACTTTAGAATTATCAAAACTTCTAGGGCCAAAATCCGGTTCCACTACTGAGCTATTATATTTCCTTTTCCTTATATTTCCGTTCAAAAGTATCTCAGACTAAGCAGTAACTATTCCACAGGGCGACGTGCGGGCGTTCATAGATTTAACTCGATCAAATATACGCACACCCGCTCGTCGCCCCGCTCTGCCCGCTGGCTTCCAGACTACAACCTAATGGGGTTTTAGAGGGCTCTCTTTATAGTGTTTTCACGTCGACCGTTTATACATTTTAGGAGCGGCATCGCAGTGCAAGCGGCACGACCCGACGGTCAAGATCGGGGTCGCGAAGCGGAGTCGGGCTCCCTTGCGGCGAGCGGCACGCGACCCGCCGGCGCCACCGGCGGCGGCGCGACGGCTCCGAGTCGCGCGGCTCCCGCGCTGGCACCCCGCTGCGTGACGAGCCTGACGCTGCGCCCGCCGAGCCGCGCCGGCCGCCGCGCGAGCGCCCGCCGCTGCCCATGTCCCTGCCGCTGCCCAAGTTTGCCGCGCAGCTGCTGCGCTCCGCCGCGCCCGCGCCGCGGCCCTCGCCCGCGCCCGCGCCTGCGCCCGCCTCGCCGCCGCGCCCGCCCTCCGCCTCCTCCTCCAGCGGCGGCGAGGCCCCCCACGAGCCGTCGCTCGAGGAGCGCATCCGCAGCCTCGACGAGAAGTATGAGAAGTGGAGCGGCTGTCGCGCTGGCGCCGACGCGCCCGACCGCACTCGCCTCCGGCACCGGCTGCTCGAGGTCGACATCAACGAGGTGAAGCCGTCGGAGGTGGTGCGCTCGCTGCTGGCCAAGCGCTCCGTGTTCGACGAGGACTCGGAGCGGCTCGAGGGCGCCGTACGCGCGCCCAGTCCGGCGTCGAGTCCTCGCGCGCGCGCGCCGCCCGCCGTGCCGCGCGCGTTGCGCTACCCGTTCCCCGTGCATCCGCCCGCGCAGCCGCCCGCGCTCGAGCCGGACGCCGACGCGGCCGTCGAGCGGCCCGCCGACCCGCGCCTCAACCGCCCCGAGAGGCCCTACCAGCCGGAGAGGCTGGGCAAGTTCAACGAGAGCGACTACAAGCTCGAGTCGAGGGTCCGGCACAGGACCCCCTCGACGGACCGCCCGCAGCCCGACCCAACGGACCGGAGGACCTCCCCGAAGGCGGACCCGGACCGGCCGGATCATGATGGTGAATCCTGGAAGGATGTCGACCGACGAAAACGAGATTTTCTCTTTACCACGAGGGAACCTGAAAGAAAACTGCCCGTCGATCTAGATCAAGATGTGAAAGAAGGTTTAGAAAAAATTGTGTCCGACTACGAGACCACTATTACAACAAAACAACACAACCAACATTCAATATTTGACAAGAGTCTCAAACCGTCTGATAACCAAGTGACGGAAAACCCAGAAACGGTCACAGACAAGCCTCTGTTCAACAAGAAACACGACCTCATAGAAGACATCAAGGTTAAACGATCTGATAGTGCTAATCCTGGAGAGGTTTTTAATTCATCTGAAGCGATAGAAAAGGGTGTCTCATTGGATGAGCATTCGGACAAGAAACCAAAGCTAGTGGATAAAATCCCAGAGAAATTGGAATTTAAAATAAAGTCTGAATCCACGATAGAGAAAGAAATTAGGACGAGTTTGGAAAACGAGAGTAAAACAGATGAAGTCCTCTTCCCTATTAAGACTGAATGTGAAGTTAAAAAGGAAATATTTATTTCCAATCACATTAAAAAGGAAGTTATAGAAATTGAAGTGCCACAAAATCATTTAAACAATTTAAACCATTCTATCAAATCCTCAAAAGAACTCTCGGATCTAAGTCAAGAGCTGATCAAAGCTAGTGAAAAAAATGGAAAAGAACGATATAATCAAAACGTTTTATTTGAAGCTATCCAGAATAACAAGAACTTTGAGAAGGAGAATATTGAATTTGACAAATGCTTTGAGAAAGAAAAATATGGCGTTAATTCATTTTTTTCTGAAGTAACTAAGGCCACAGAAATAGAGAAACCTAATGAAGACCGCGTAAAAACAGACCGCGACAAAGCACGCCACAAAGACCGTTCAGAAAAACATGACCATGGCAGAGATAAATTAAAGAACAGTAGAAACGAGAGAGGATTGGAGAAACATGATAAAGATAGAAAATCAAAAGACGAGAACTGTACCGAAAAACAACACTCTGAAAAAATCGATAAAGTTAAAGTAGAGAAAGATGGAGACAAAACGACCAGAGATAAAAATGACAAAGAAACGGACAAATTAAAACACCATGAAGAAAAGTCGTCTCGGCATGACCATCATAAAAAAGATAAACATGAAAAAGAAAGGAAAAAGGAATGCGTGGAGATAGACGTTTTCTCAAAATCTAAAAAAGATGACAAAAGTAAATATGATAGGCCTAAGAAAGACAGCGACTTAAAACGAGATGTTAAAAAAGAAATTGATTCTACTAAAATGCGTAAGTCGTCCAGGGATGAATCTACGCGAGATTTATGTCGTAAGGATTCAACAGACTCCTCAACTTCAAGAGCTTCACAAGATTCAACAAAACTTAAAGAGTTGGATAGTAATGATAATAAAGATGATGCAAAAAATAAAACAAAAATTCACAATGACTTAGTGTCGAAGCATAAATCTGACAAAGAAATGACGCTGAAGTTTATTGATCCTTTAAAGCTCAATCCGACTGTAAAACTAAAAGCTACAGATATAAAGGAAGAAAAAACGCCCACAGATCAGTCTGTGAAAACGGAAAATTCAATTGTAAGCACATTCAAAAGCAAGCCAGATATAACTGAAAAACAGCGTCATTATTCTCTTGATTCACCAGGTTTTGATTCGAAACGAAAAGAGCGTCTTAATTCCTGTTCCAGTCTACCCTCTCAACTTGGTCTTAAACGCAGGATGTCATCACAAGATACATTCGACTTTCTGAATGAAGATAACAAAAAAAGTAAAAATGACAATAAATGTCCGGAACGAAGGGATTCCAAAGATTCATCACGAAGCGCGGATCGCCACAAAACCACTAAATTAAACAAGGGTTACTTTGCCAAGATTATTGAAAGTAAAACAAAAGATGATAAGAAAACACAAGTAAAACCGCCAGATGAAGAATGGAAAGAAAACAGTGATACACGGGAACAAAACCCACCAGAGAAACCCAAACCTCCTTCACGAAAGAGTCCAAAGGAAGATATTGAAGAAAAACTTAATAACAGCTCGGATACTCAGGCTGAGGGGTTACACAATGACTTGGATTTTCTTGCTACACTAGAGCTTAGGTCAAGCGAAGAAGATGAGAGACAAAAGGCTCTACGAAAAGAAATGAAGGAAAAGAAACGTATCCAACAATTACAACAAATTGAAGAACTTGAAAAGATGAAACAACAAGATGGATTACAACATGTAGATAAGAACAAAGACGAGAAAAAGCTAAAACATGATGAAAAGAGAAAGGAAGCTGCTCGTGAAAAACGTATGTCTACCGATCGTAAAAGCAGAGACGATAATAAGTTTGAAAAGCGGAAAAACCGTAAATCAACGCAGAGTACAGATACTTCAGATTCTGATGAACCCAAGAAACATTCAATCTTTGATATCGTTGACGAGGGACCGACATACATATCGATGTATGACAAAGTCAAAGCACGTTCGTGTAAAAATATGCAAAAACAAGAGGAAGAAAAGCGCCAAGAGAAAATCAAAGCCAAATTTAGCCAACTAAAGCAAAGTCGAGCTAAGCGAGAGGAGAAAAAGAGATCGAGTTGGGATGAAGATAGTGACTCTGATAATGACGGTGGGAGAAGACCACAAAAGCTTTCTATGGATAGCTCCTCTGACGAAGAACAAATGGCCTTTCAAAGTAAAAAACGCGAGAAATCGCGTTCATTCGATTATGATCGTAAACAAATTAACGAGTTTCTAAGTATACCTAGCACTGAAGAAGAATCACAAAACAAACTATCCCGTAAAAACTCTAGATCACGTATAATGTCAGATACATCAGATGACGAAATATCTAAGAGAAGTATTAGTAGTCCAAATTTTCTCAATGAAGTGAAAAAAGAGCTCTTGTCTGACCCGGAGTTAATGAACAGGAAAGATGATAACGTAACTGTTGCCGAATCTAGTTATGACAAAATAAAGAAGAACTCACTATTGCATTTATTTGGCAAGAGCGACAGTGACGACAGTAAACTAAAATCCAGTTTAGGGACCGAAAACGATTATAAACCTTTTGCTCCAAATTGTAATGATCTCTCTTCCGAAAGCGAATCAATGGCTTTGCACAGACATACTGGAGATATCCGCAAAAAACATAAAAAGCGGCAAAAGAAACACAAATTTTCGTTTTCCGATGAAGAAACAAAAGGAGAAGCTAATGACGGTAATTCTAAACACAGGCATTCAGATAAAGTTCGACGTCATAGCAATAAAAAGGAAAAACGGAAAGATAAAATTCGTGATAGCATGGAAGGCGATGAAAGTCGTGACGACAAAAATAAGTCTAGACGGAACAAAACATTACTCAACAACTTTTCAGATATTATCTCAGAGGGAACTTCAAACAATGCCAAGAAAGAAGGAAAAATGGAAGATATTTTTGGTCCGTTATCTGATGAATCGGATAAAGAATCGAAAGAAATTATACATAAACAGAACTCTTTAGTGTATGACTATGACAGTGCAATGTCTATGTCCAATGATAATATGAACATGATGGTACCATGTGACGAAATGAGACAAAGGGAAAAAGACGAATTAAAACGTAGAAGAGATAAAAAACGAAAGGAAAAACGTTACATCTCAAAAGAAGATGAGACCAGCTTGGACGTGGACGCTGTCAGTAAAGCTATTGAAGCGCGATTGTTTGCAGATTCAATAAATGATGAAGATACTCGCATTAGAGCAGAGTCGCCCTCGGAGACCATATCTAAACATGAACAAAATGACGTAAACTACATGGATGAAGACCTGGTTATCGAAACTGGTGTTACTGAAGGTACTGTCGACAATATAAAACGAGATTGCAGAGAGAAGAAAAAGAAAAAGAAGAGAAGCAGAGAAGAACGTCAGATTAGAAAAGAGCATCATTTGTTTAATAATTATAACAAAATTGAGAAATCAGATCAACTTATGTGCGTTAATTCAACCATTACATTATCCCCGAAAACGCTATCCGAGATTCCTATGCCAAGTGATCCAGAATCGACCTCGGCAACCAATAAATCCGATGACTGTGTTCTGTCGGAAACACATAGCTTGCCAAGGTTGTCAGATAGTCCATTAATCGTAATTCAACCAGACGATAATACTGATACCAAAAGTAGTAGTTCTGACATGAATACTTGCGATGGAATTAAATTGATGTCCGATGATTTTACGACCATAGACATTGATAAAATTCCAATGCCAGCAACAACTGAAACAATTGTTCAGGATATTAGCGAAATACCTTTACCTGAAGATCCGGAACCTGTTAAGCATAAAACTAAATCGGATAACTTTAGTCCATCTTTTACAATGGAAACTGACGTCAGTGAAGACGCAGTCCGCAGTATTTCCAATTTAGAAAAAGAACTTGATAAAAACACAGAAAAAACAGACACGCCTGCTTGCTCAGTTGAAGAAAAAGTTGCGGAGAAACCAAGGGCTATTATTTCTCAAGAAGAAACTGCTGATGCCGTGGCAGCACTCTTAGGAGAGAGTTTCGGGGAAAAAGAAAATTCATTTACCAATTGTTACGAAGAAACCGAAAACAACCCTACACATCAAATTGAAATTGAAAGCTCTAACATGGGGAGTGAAAATATACCTGAAGAAGATGCGGAGGAAATGAGACAAGCTGTACAAAACTTAAATGCTAGTGAAATGGAGAAACCTGACACACCAGTTTCTGACAACGATCTAAACGAACTTCTAATCGACACCGACACCGAGGAAACCGAGGAAACTCCACAAGACGCTATAGAAAGATTACCAGTTAATATAATAGCAACTAATCAGACCCTGAATACCAAAATCACTCACACAACAGTGTCTACTGCTGTTACTTCAGCGACTTCTAATACAATTATTTCTAAACCAATACAATCCATGCCTGTTTCGGAACCAAACGAAGCTAAGGTCAAAGCAAATGAATCTGATACTAAATTCCCACAAGTAAAAAGAGAGGCTCCACATCAAATTACATCTACAGCTACTCCTGTGATTACATCCTGGACATTAGCAAATAATAAGTTGCTGGAGCCACATATTTTGAACATACAGCCAAATAAAATGGTTGGAAGAGATGTTAACGAAAACAAACCTCGACATATAACAGCTAATATTGTGCAAATAAAAGCTCCACATAGTCAGAACTTACAGATAAACAACACTAGACCGATAATATCTCCGAATAGAATGAGCGCTCCGTATCAAGTAATTAATCATGTGATTCGTCCTCAAACAAACATGCAACCACCAACAATAAAAATACCAGAACCCCACATATTATACCAAAAGCCACAAGGGATAGTCATATCACCTAGGCTATCAAATGACCCTCGGTTGCAAAGTCCGAAGGCGAGTCCACAAGGTCGAGACGGTATGACGTCGCCTCGTCTCGCAAATATGACAATTTTGAGTACATCTCCTCAGAACTTGAATGTTGGAATGACATCTCCAAACACAATACAACAGAGATCTCCAGGCCAAGTCACCGTAGTACGAATGCAACAACCACCTTTGAGTCCTATCCAGGGAATGCACATACAACATGGTGCTCGAACAATGGTCTCACCAAACAGGCCTAACTCAGTGCTAGTACAAACTCAAGGAGCTCCAATACATTTCAGTCGATTGCCTGTCACACCTGTGCTAGCTCCAATTTCCAAACAAATTAATGTGAACAACATTGTTTCGCACAACAAAGGCATCGGAGTGAACACGTCGACATTGCTTCATCAACATAAAATCATCACAGACGATTGTGGGAAAGGCGATCCAAGAACGGGGCCTGATCATAGCAATACAAAAATAATTTTGTCTCCTACAAATTTATCACAGAGCACTAATCCTACAGTAATGGCACAAAACCGTCTTATATCCATGCAAAATATGCATGTTGCAACAATGAATTCTTCTTTAAATATTCCAAACAACAAAGGAATAATCGGCAATATGTCTGACAAACGAGAAAATCTACTGCAGAAAGTAGACCAGCATAACCGCATTCCATTTGGAACAGCTCCAGTTTTACATGTTAGTGGCATAAATCCGTCTATAATTCAGAATCCATCAAAGTCAGTGGTGTGTACAATTCAGGAAACCGGTGCTAACAGAGGACCCGGATCAAACGTAATTCACACGATTAATACTCCCAGAGTTTTAACGTCAGCGCCCATTACAAATCTTATTCAAATAGATGCAAACAAACCACCTGCATCAGTATTATCAATGGCCACAATTCGACCGCCGACTGTGCTCACGAAATTAGACTCCGCCAATACCGGTATTACAACTAGCACCCTTACTAATGTAGTGATGACGCCATTGTTACTGAAAACAAGTAATGCACCATGCATTCCCCGAATAAATATTAAAAGCGATATGAGCAGCGATAATTCCACATTGGTTCTGCAAAATCATTTGTCTCGGGACAAAGTAGATAAATTTAATGATAAAGAAATGAATTGCAAACCGGTGACAACTGCAGGCGATGTCCAGGGCAAACATAGAGATATCATACCAACTTCAGCTAAACCACCGATCTCGCCTATGGAACAAAATACTAAATGCGAGACAGATTTTGAGGAATTATTAAAAGACACAACTAATGAGATTAAAGTTACGAATAACCCAGAAAAGAAACTAGAGGTAAATGTCGGTAAAGCTGTTACTTTATTCACTCAACACCGAGAGAGACGTGCCAGTATTGATTGTATGAAGGACATGCAAAGGCCTGACGTCCTTACCCCCGAATCTACAGCCTCCGAGGGGTCCGTGGGCTCCCAAAAAGACACAAAGTTGTTCAATGACATATTGGATAAAGAACAGTCTATTATCGGTAACCAAGAATCTGTAACTGATAAAAACACAAATGAAATAAAGAAAGAACCATTCGAGGACATCAATGAAGTCACAAATAAAATACATCTGGCAAAAAGCATATTTGTAACATCAGAGAACTTGTCAACTTTTTCTAAAACTAATAAAAACATAGAAGGAAATAAACTTTCCACACTCCTTTTACCAGAATCTATTAATAGCCCGATAAAAAGTATTGATGAAAACGATTCATGGAGTGCCAAAGACGTGAACATTGAGTCGGTTATCAAGAAAGTAGACTCATTGTGCAATGAAAACTTTGAAGTCAAGAAAGAAGATATTAAAACTGAGATGGACACGCAATCAAAAACTGGTCCGAATATTTTCAATGTTTCAGGAGAGCCCGTTTCGGAAACTGTAAAACCCATGGACATTGAAAATGTAAGTGTTACAGATGCGACAGATGGTTTAACAAGCACTGAAAAGACTACTAGTAAACGAGGCGGTCGTAACATCAGAGGCAAACGAAATGAGAAGAATTTGGATAGAGTTCAAACTCGGCAGATTACCAAGCCAGCTCGAGGTGGAGCAGCTGCAAAGCGAGGAGGTAGAGGGAGGGCGAAGGTCGACAAGAAAATCAAGAATGCACTCAACACGATCTCTAATAACATACCCGGAGATGTATACGACTTCCACGAGGACTCTGGAGATGAAACTTCAACGTCACCTAATAAAGCAGAATCTCGTCCAAGGCTAATTTTAACAATAAAAAGTCCATTGGGTAATTCAAATGCAATAGCAACTTCAACCCTCAGCATTGGACAAAAAGAGGCCCTGAAAAATGCCGATAAGATCGCGAATAAAGAAGAAAAACCGGAAGATTTCGTTTCACCGTCCCCAAACACACGGAAGTCCAGACGATTACAAGAAAAAGACGTTCAACGCAGTACTGTCGACGACGTGATTGATGACGTTATAAAAGGCACGGCCGCACAGACTAAAGCCGGGAAGGAGGCAAATAAAAAAAGAGCGACACGGCAAACGGGCGGCAAGACGAATCCGCAGGACAAAACGGGAGTCTCCGATACTAGAAAGTCCCCTCGAGGCACGAAAAGATCTCGGGACGGAAGTCTCTCCTTCTCCGACGCGTCCATGGACAGCAGCGACGAAAAAGTGATCAAGAAGGAGGAGTCCGCGAAAGATGCTAAAGTTCCGAAACTGGCAGAGACTTCGGCAACACCAAAGCGCGAATCGGACACGGATGTCTCGAAACCAGCTATAACGTCGGTTCTCAACCCGCCGGCCACCTCGGTCGCGCCGGCCGCCGCGAGTCAGCCCAGCGTCGCCAGCCCGACGGTCCCGAACCAGCCACCGACCGTCTCCAACACTCCCGTCGTCCAGGGACCGTCGACCGCGAACAAGGCCCCGAGCACCCCGGCCGTCGTCGGCGCCGCCCCGCTCGCCATCACCAAGCCGGCCGTCGTCGGCGTCCCGCACCCCGCGCCCACCCCCATCATGAAGCCTCCGAAGAAGATGATATCGGAGAAACTGGCCATCGAGTCCGCAGCCACGGCGTCCGCGGCGCCCGTGCTCGAGATCCAGGCGGACAAGGCGCCCGCGGAGGCCGACAAGCAGCACGTGCTGCCGCTCCGCGAGGTGGAGACGATGGCGGCGGCCACGGGCGAGGCGGGCGACGTGTTCGGGCGGCGGCCCGACGGCGTGCCCGGCGTGCCGGCCGCGCACATGATGCCGGTGGGCGCCACGGAGGCCAGCGACGAGCGCGTGCAGTCGCCCGCGCTGCCGCATCGCCCGCCCTGCTCGCACCGCCCGGCCGACCGAGTCACGCCCATACTCATGAGGTAATTATATTAGTACAACACGCAGCTGACCCCGTGCAATGGTAGCCGATGTTGTTGGTTTATGTGTCGTGGATGTTGTGTAACGTGCGTGTTTCCTCGTCCCGCAGGGCCGGCGAGAGCGCGCGCTACGGCACCGTGGCGAGCCTGCCGCGCGGCGCGCACCTGCCGCAGCCGGCGCCGCTGCTGCCCGCCAAGTCCGCGCAGGCACAGCCTCCTATTCACCACCCTGGTAATCATTCATTAGTTTCATTACTTTCGCGTTTTACATACCAGTTACTGTTTATTTAAGAATTTGATTACTTTAGTAGGAAACATCTATGACACATTATATCTTGAACAAAATAATTGCTTTCGAATAACCCGTGTATTTTTTTAAGGAGCAGCTTCCCGAGGCACCATCACCTGCGTGCCGACGATCAGTCCCCAGGGGCAGATAGCTTTGGTGAGTTTCGGTAGTGATACAAATAGAAGGCTTATTAGATATTTGTATATGATATATTAGTCCGGTGGCCGACTGCAAGAAACCCTACGTGATAAAAAAATAGAAAATGCCTACTCTGTAGGGGCAGCTGACTTTTAGTCACTTCAACTGCTCTTGGTCGGCCGCGGCTTAACTTGGCAAATTTTGCGCAAATGGCAAAAAAGTAGTACAAAAATTCATCGAAAAAAACGTCATCGAAAAATAGAATGAAACTTGTATGGTAGGATAGCTGCCTTTGAGGACAGTAAAGAAAAAGTGGTCGGCCAAATCCAGTGTTGGCAGGTTCCTGTGTCCGACCAAATTTGTGGTACCACGTGACAGCTGCATTTTACGTCATCGAAAAATAGAATGAAAAAAACAGATTATAATACCTTAATTAAACCTGTTGACGTATCTCTTGGTCGGCCTCACCTTAGCCTGGCAGTTTTTGCAGTATATATAAGTAAGATGGAGCCGACCTCAAATAAATGAAGCCGACCCCAAGTAGATGTAGCCGACCTCAAGTAGATGAAGCCGACCCGAAGTAGATGTAGCCGACCTCAAGTAGATGAAGCCGACCCGAAGTAGATGTAGCCGACCTCAAGTAGATGAAGCCGACCCGAAGTAGATGTAGCCGACCTCAAGTAGATGAAGCCGACCCGAAGTAGATGTAGCCGACCTCAAGTAGATGAAGCCGACCCGAAGTAGATGTAGCCGAACGCCGGTACGTGCGGCGTCACAGTTACCAGTCGGTCGGCATGGTTATGACTTATGACTATACTGCCGTGATTCTTAAAAAGGCAGCCAAAAATTTAAATTATATAAAATTGTATGAAAAAGACTGCCCTTTAAAGAAGCACGGCAGTTTAATGCGACAGTCTTATTAAATTAAACATTAGTAGTTCAGTTTAAGCAATAAAGAAACCATATTGTCAATAATTAAAAAAGTTTTTTTTTATATATGTGGTCGGACTGCAAAAACTGCCAGGCTAAGGTGAGGCCGACCACCAAGACATACGTCAACAGGTTTAATTTAGGTATTATAATCCGTTTTTTTCATTCCATTTTACGATGACGTAAAATGCAGCTGTCTCGTGGTACCAAAAATTCGGGCGGACACAGGAACCTGCCAACACTGGATTTGGCCGACCACTTTTTTTTTACTGTCCTCAAAGGCAGCTATCCTACCTACCATACAAGTTTCATTCTATTTTTCGATGACGTTTTTTTCGATGAATTTTTGTACTACTTTTTTGTCATTTGCGCAAAATTTGCATAGTTCAGCCGCGGCCGACCAAGAGCAGTTGAAGTGACTAAAAGTCAGCTACCCCTACAGAGTAGGCATTTTCAATTTTTTTATTACGTAGGGTTTCATGCAGTCGGCCACCGGACTATATTGATTTTAACTGTCACATCTATCTGGAAATATACTAATGGGCTTAGTAAATTTTCGGGTAGCTGTTTTATGGAATCACTTTAGAGCTATTATAATTAGGTGGCTTATAACTGTAATTTTGTCCATGCCGCTCGGGATAGTCTGCCGATTTAGTTAGAAGTCCTCCGCCTGCACATCAACATACTTCTCCAGTTACCCCGGTATACCCTAATGTAACTAATTTATGCCGCTTTTACCGTTACACACATTACACATTGTTAAATATATTTATTAGTTTATTTACAAAACGAGCAGTTGTGAAGAATATATTCGTTATTTGCAGAGCGACGGGATGTACTCTCACTTCTCGCCTCAACATTACCAGATGTACCAGCAACACTTTCGAGTCGCACAGGCCCAGGACAATCGGGCCACGCCATCTCAGTTTTCAAGGTAACATCCTATTTCAAATGAAAATATCTATCTTTCTCACACAACAACTCCAGCGCCGCGCTGCCCCCTCCCCCCGCCCTGTCGGCGCGTGCGTCACGGGCGGTGCGGCGATCGGAGGATCGGAGCGGGCGGGGGCAGTCATTCCAGCGACACCGCCGCGAGAACACGACTTCTGAAGGGTTCGAAACATGTCGCTCGTAGTGACATTTAATACGTGAGTTAAACCGTATATTTGTAGCATTATTTCAACATGTCTCACGAAAGTTTAAATTCGATTATTTTTCTGTTGTGTGAGATAATTGATATTCCCGGGGCTATTATAAAATAAGTGTAAAAATCTTACCGGTTTTGTAAAACTTCTTGTTCGTTATATTTTGTATCGATCGGTAAATATGACTATTTCATAAGTTCATAACCTATCTGCCAGGGTTCCAGGGACTGCATAACCGAAAAATACCGGTATTCTATTTTAACGGTATAACGTTATATCGGTTGTCAAATAGCGGTTTCGGTAGCGGAATCTTTATATTTCGCTATCGAAATGTAAAGGTACCTTTATTTTTTCCGGTACTGTAACCGCTTTTTAAAGGTACCGATATATCGACTTTGGCCTGGTGTTTATTGCCAAACCGCCGGCAAAGGCACTGCCGTTTTGTCTTTTGATCTTTATATGTTTAGTAGCCAATGCTTTCGCTGTAGAGTGCCAGCTCGCGTACTTTTCTCGATAACCGTTATAATACCGGTATTATAAAGGTTTCGGTATCATTTAAAATTAACTGATACCGCTAACCTTTATTTCACAACGGTTACGTTACCGTTATGTTCGCGCGGCGCGCATAACCTTTACGACATAACGGTACCGTAATGGAATACCGGTTTCATACCGGTATAACCATAACCGAAATCAGTATCATAATCAGGGTTCATAACGTTAGGGTTAAATGCATACCTCATCATCTTATTCTAAAGCCTACCTCCAACAATTGTCTTAGGCACTAGATTTTGAATGAAGGGATCGCCAGCTGACCTTCCAAGTTCCAACCCAGAGGAGAAATTACATAAGTTTTCTTGGGATCAGGCTCTTGTCAAGAGACTGGACAACTTGAGTTGACTAAGCTCGTACAGCAAGATTCAAGGAAGCCTTTCGGTTAACTACTTAAGGCGACGTAGGTTCGTGGGCTTCTCTCCCTCTCACTGAGCATAAGCGTGAGCGAGATGGAAGTGAGTGTTTGGAAGCGCGGATATCATGTTTTTTTATTTTAATTTTTTGTGCGTTTAATAAATAAAAAAAGTAATACACTCGGCGTCAAAAAAATCGCACATTTCGAAAATTTCGTTTTGAGCGAAAATTGCTCTTACAGAATGTAATGTACCCCATGACTATGGGGTCTTATTTGAAAGGTAATGAAACCCTCTATCGGAAAATGTCAATTGAAAATCAACCCCGTAAGGAAAAAAACAAGAAAAAGGAAAAATCGTTTATTTAACAAAAATTACAAAAAAATAAAACACAACAATAACAATAAAATAAAGCTTAAAACTAAACTTAAAACCTAGTGTTGCCTCCTCTAGCCCTCCGAAGCTCTTCCATGCGGTCGGTCATGGACCTGATCAGCGTCACGATGTTCTCTTGAGGAATGTTGTTCCACTCCTCAATGACAGCATCATGAAACTCATCAAGTGTGGCAGGAGGAGGATCACGCGATCGTACCCGCCTTTTCAGCTGGTCCCAGAGGTACTCGATGGGATTTAAGTCGGGACTCCTTGCTGGCCAGTCCATAACGTTGATACCAGCAGCATGCAGGTAGTCCCGAACGATCAACGCTGTATGGCTGCGGGCGTTATCGTGCATAAATTGGAACCCAGGTCCAATTACATCAGCATATGGGACCACATGTGGATCCAGGATCCCCGCAATGTACCGTTGAGCAGTCAGGGATCCCTGGCCACGGCCACCTCCAGTCCGGGAAACGCAAACAAGTTCGGTTTTCCCGTCGACGGAAATGCCGCCCCAGAACTTACATGATCCACCCCCGTAGCTGACGGTTTCTACGGTGCAGGCTTCTGTATACCGCTCCCCCTGCCTCCTGTACACCCTTCTGCGTCTATCGTTGGTGTAAAGGCACACTCTCGTCTCGTCAGAAAAGAGGACATTCCTCCATTGGGTGAACGTCCAATTCTCATGGCTAGTGCGAAATCCTCTTCTGGCATTCCGGTGCTGCGCAGTCAACTGGGGGCCCGTAGCGGCCCTGCGGTTCATCAAGTTCCTCTCCCGTAGTCTTCGTCTGATCGTGGAGACGCTCACCGACGTTCTGCGAGCTGCTCGAAGCTGTTGCTGGAGCTCAACAGCGTTGAAAAAACGATTCCGCAAGGAAGTCGTCACAATGTACCGGTCGTCTGAACCGGAAGTACAGCGTCGCCTCCCGGATCCATGCCTTCTGATGTAGCCACCAGTCTCCTCGAACCGCTGGAACACTCGACGCACTCGAAAACGGCTGATATTCAGACGCCGAGCAACTTCAGTCTGTCGTAGTCCAGTTTCCAGTAGTGCAATCACTTGAGCGGCTTCTTCTGGCGTGGTATCCATTTTTTAATGATTTTTTCTTGCTGTAGCTCTTCAGGTGTGATCTCAGTGACGTCTGGATAGCGAATGACCCTTAATCCTTGTAGTATTCTCTCAAACCCCCTAGGGGGCTCGGTAAAGCCTTTCGCGGCGTGAGCCGCATGTGGCGGGATCGGGCGCCGTCCGCGACTACGGACGGGTGGCTGGGGTGGGCGTAACGCCCGGCTGGTCCGGTGGGATCATCTGCTTCGTCCGTCGGTGCGATCGAGCCCTGCCGGGTGGGACTCCCGAAGGAGAGGCCCAGCGAGCGATCTGCGAACCGACGGCACTACAGGAACGTCCGTGTGACCCTTAATCGATCTTTACCCCCCCTTTTATACCCGTCCATGGGTGCCCAATTAGTGACCCACTAAACGCGTACTTCGGGACTTTTGATTTAAAATGCGTTTTTTTATGGTCATTGTTTTTACAAAAACAAACACCCACTCATTTAAAAGGTTGTTGATTGAGCTTTAAAATGATATACATATTAATAGGGTACAGTACATTCCGTAAGAGCTATATTAGCTCGAAACGAAATTTTCGAAATGTGCGATTTTTTTGACGCCGAGTGTAGCTGATTTCCCTCAAACATGACATTGCCGATTTTTAGAACCAATTTTAATATGTTTAGCTGTAGTGTATAATTTGTTGGGGGGGGAGGGGTACAAAAAGATCTTAGTGCCCCAGTTTGTCTCGCCTGCACGTGGTTCTCCTGCTGATTAACGGAAGAGATAGCAACAGAGAAGGTAAACTTGAAACAAGCCCGGCTCGGTGCCAGCCGTCATGCACCTGCAACCGACCCGACTCCGCGCGTATCGACTTGTTGTTCCCGCGGATCCAGTCGGTGAGGTCGAGAGAGAGGCACAGGTCTTGGGCAACCCTGTGTATCTTCATTTGCGTCCCAGGCGATGCAGTGTCTGTGGAGAGGAAACTTCACCCACGTTGGCTTCGCCGCGTGGATAACAACACGGGGAGTGGCAGTAACCAGTTATAAGTCCAAACATGTAGGCGTAAGTTAGGACGCTAGGGGTCACTCTCGGCAGTGGGAGGGTCCATCGTAGGCCCACTGATCAGTAACCGCCCGCTTAAGCCGGGCAGCCCCCGGCCAGTTGGGTATTGATCCGCCTCGGTGTCGGTTTGTTCCCTTTGGGTGTAGGGAGCACTAGCCTTCAACTAGACGACCGGCGTCGTTACGAACTTCACCTGCTGAACAACGAAAAGGAAAAAACTACGCAACCCGCTTATCCATGCGCATTGCGACATGGAATGTCCGTACTATGAGGACAGGCCTCCCGGACACCGTGGGAGGCTCTAGTAACAGTAACGCATGCGACCTGCATAAGACTGCTGTTATCAGCATGGAATTGGATAGGCTTAATGTCTCTATAGCTGCCTTACAAGAAACCAGACTACCTGATGAAGGCTCGCTGCGCGAGGCACAATACACATTCTTCTGGAGGGGAAAGGCAACTGATGCTGTTCGCGAGCACGGTGTTGGCTTTGCCGTTCGCAATGATTTGCTTAAAGCAATCGAAAAGCCCCATAGCGTCTCAGAGCGTATAATGATGTTGCGAGTTAACACAAACAGCGGTTACATTACAGCGATCTCCGCGTACGCTCCAACACTAACATCATCGGACGAGGCCAAAGACCAATTTTACGATCAGCTCCATGAAACAGTGCGTAGGGTGAAATCTTCCGACCGTTTATATATACTGGGAGATTTTAATGCCAGAGTCGGCCAAAACCGTATTGCTTGGCCTGATTGTATTGGTGAACATGGTATAGGTAAACAAAATGAAAATGGTCAACGTTTGCTAGTGTCTAGAAACCAACTGTGCGTCACCAATACTTACTTTAAGGGCAAATTATGTCGCAAAGTTTCTTGGAAACACCCTCGTTCTGGCCATTGGCATCAGCTGGATATGATCCTTTCCAGAAAGAATGACCTACGTGAGACACTCCACACTAGAACTTTTCACAGTGCAGAATGTGACACAGATCACTCCTTGGTGATGGCGCGCATTGCCTTCACTCAGAAAAGGATCCATTCGTCCAGACCTCCTGGTAAGAAAAAAGGAAATGTTCTTAATACCAGGAATGGCGAGATGGTTAGTGCATTCAGGGAGTTGGTAAAAAACGTGCAGTCAACCTGGAGTGAGAACGCATGCTCTGACGAGATGTGGAGAGCAGACTACAGAATAGTGAAACTTTTCAGGCAGCAAGTTTTCTATTCGTACTTTTGCTACTCACGCAATTTCTTCAGGAGTGCTGTTATAAATTTCTTCGACCATATTAAAATAAGGAACGCACACTTTTGTCTTCACAAACACGAATAAAATCTTAATAGTTTACGACTAATAGTTTATCATCTTTCGTCTTTTCTTTTCATTCTGAACTGTATTTTGGTGGGAAATTGGAAATATGATTCCTCTTGCTTATGGTTTGTTTTGTTTTTAATTTGTTTGCACTTGCCATCCGAACCAAACAGAATCCGGACCCGGACCGAATTCGAACTGTTTATTTTCATAAATAATACCAAGAATTTATAAATACATGTAATTTAACACACAAAACATGATGATTTATTATTATTGTAGTAAAAAAATTATAATATACAAATTTTTAATCGTAAATAAATACTTTTATTTCGAAATATTTGTTTATGAAGTTGGCAGTTGGCACCACTGCAATATAGCGGCCGATTTAAAAAAAAGTTGAACATTGCTTTTATGAAAAATGTATGAACCAAAAAAGTACGCTAAACAGTGCGTTTTTGGACCATAGAGTATAGAGTTTTTCGACGACTTATTAGTGGTGTCATTGTATTTGAGCTACAGCCTATATAAATGACAGATAACGGTTCAGGAGTAGAAAAAATACTATTGTGTGTGTGTGAGCCGGTGTTGTAGTGTGCCCGTGCCCGCAGAGTGCTGGAGACGGACGCGGTGGAGGCGCCGACGCCGCCGCTGGAGCTGCGGCGGCCGCCCGGCGCGCGCGTCCCCCGCCCCGCGCACTCGCCCTCGCCCGCCGACCGACACATCAGTAAGTCGCCCCCCATATTACTATCCATACCCTCAATAACTACTACTTAGAAAAAAATCATACCCCCCAAATTTTCATTTCAAATTTCAATATCTCAAAAACGGCTAAACCGATTTTGTTGAAAGGTAGCTAAGAACCATCTTGATCACGTCAGCTTTCGGACCAAAAAAAACCGCATCGAATCGGTCCATTCGTTTAGGAGCTATGATGCCACAGACAAACACCCCTCTTTTTGCGTCGGGGGTTAAAAGTGTATCGTGTCGGCCATATAAATCCTCAGTGGGATTTGCCACACTGGATGAGGTCTGCGGTCAGGTCACCTTTGTTTTTGTCAAAGGTGACCTGACAGCAGACCGCAGCCGCCGCTTAACCCTTTTCCAGGCCGGCAGTTGAACGATGACAATCGAATGTCAGTCTTAATCATTGACATTAAAATATATGTGTGACAGGCTGCATGTGGTCAATATAACGCCTCTGGCTGGAAAAGGGTTAATGTTTCCGTTTAGCTCGATGGTTGACCGGTAGAAAATGCCTGATAGCGTTATGTCCGCTATTTATAAAGTTTATAATAATAAATGAGCCTATATACGTCCCGCTGCTGGGCGCAGGCCTCCTCTCGAGGATGACACGGAACGGCTGGTAGTCCCCACGCTGGCCGAGTATGGGTTGTGAACTTCACATACCTTTGAATTTTATTGCATATTTCTTAGTAAAGTTTATAGTAGTTTATGCAATCGTTATATAATGTATGCTTTTTAAGTCGAGTACGCGACTTAGGTATTTATATATTAGGTACGAGACTTAAAAAGCTAATTATTTAACTATTGTATACAACACTTTTTGTACGAGTTAACGGAAATCTATATTACGAGGGGCGGCTGATAAGTTCTAAGCCTAAGGCATAAAATGAAAGAAACGTTGAAGTTCAAAGTATAGTACACAATCAGTTACATTCTGGGGAATTTAACGGTTACCACCACATTAATATAATACCATTATATTATTATAAACAGGCAAGAAAAGGTCACCATGTCTGCCAAATTCGGGTATTTCGGCATTTTTCAATTCCGCTCATAAAGGTAACCTCTTGTTACAAAGAGAATATCCCCTACAGTAAAATTTGAAGAGTTGATTCATATTCTGCTGTCTACCATCTTTTTGCACGCTATTTTAAAAGTATAAGTCCGCTTTATTTAAAAAGGACATTAGCGCCATAATGTCAATCCCCGCTCAGGGCGATCTCTGGTGGTGGTGTCTGGGAAAATGTAAAAAAAATAAAAAAATATGTTCAGTCTAATAAAAATCTAAGAATGTAGCAGGTAGCAAAAATGCTAAAAATTCGTAAGAAATGGACAAAATAAACTTTACACGGATATAGAACGTAATAAACATCCTTGAACTGTGTGCACAAATGGCCAGGGCGCTCAATAAAGAATCTTGACTATAAAGTTGGGACATTCATTAGAATTAGGCAATAGCAATTCTAATGAAGTTTTCTATTATATCGTCTCCGTAGATTTAATTTATGCATGCCAGTATGACCCGATTATAAAAAAAATCTAAATGATGCGATTTAATTTTTTTTAATGTTTACCGAAGAATTCCAATAATAAAAGTCGTCTGAAAGAGTTCTATAATCGTGTCTTCGTTCGATGAAGGTATTTTAGTAAATATATACTTGTCAATAGGGTCGACAGGGACTTGTCATTATTGCACAAAGTTGTTGAGGCCAGTACGCAAAGCCAGTTTTCAGGAACGACGTGGTAAACTCTTATCCAAAGTGATATTTTCATAGGACATCACATCTGTTCACTTGTCATGAGTTGCCAGGCAGATCATCAAATAGACTTGATGCGCTAATATTAATCGACTACCCGACCATAGGGACCTGGTTTCGGGTTACAATATTCGGTTAACTAATTTGAAAAACGAGTTACCTACGCTTCCAAAGATAAGACGAAAAAAAAGCTGACATAGTAGTTTTGTAGGCTATTTTAAGGGCAAAACTAAAAAAAATTTTTTTAGGGATATGAAGTACTATATGTTTGATGTGTTAAGTGTATTTTACTCGAGGATAGATATATATTTCAATAAAAAAAATTGGTTCAGACCTTTCTTTCAATTTATGTCTTAGGCTTAGAACTTATCAGACGCCCCTCGTATTATTACGCGAGCTCGATTTTTGTACATGCCATCAGATGTACAGTTATGGTCCGATTTTGATAAATTATATGTTATTGGATTCGTCTCATGCTGCAGATTTACAATAAGGTCTTCTTTTTTTCATTTTTTATCGGTAAGTTACTAAAATATAAATTTTAAGAAACTACTGTGCGTTGACCACGTGACTTTGGCTGCGTGACGTCACGTGGCGTAACTTCTGTTTTGACTCGAGATGACAATGTAAAATAATAAACAAGAATTAAACTCAAACCTGTACTAAGTTCTTCAGCATGAGAAATTATAAATGTTGAGTCGGCCACATATGGATACAACACTAAGAAAAGTAAGAAAAATAGAAAGTAAACACGGCCTTTTGTAAATATTGTTTATTTACATAAACTGACAGACGTATTGTGTCAAATGTGGTTTTTTTTATTGACAGAGACGTCAGTATTACTTGCCATGTTCTTTTTTACTTCAGAAAAGTTTATATACAAACTTATTTTCCCATATTCGAGATGTTGGGAGAAGAATGAGGTTTAATTAAATCCATTAATTGTCGTGGACCCCATAGACGGTTTTTTTAACCTTACTTTGTACAATGCCGTATAGTCCAGGCAATGAACTGACAGCTTGTATGGAAAATATGTCAAATTTGGAAATAATTTATAATAGCAGATTTTTTTCATGTAATGGATATATTATCAATTAAATAGTTACTTAGTGACAAAATCCAACAAAATTTCAGACATCAAAAAAATGATAACCTAACTAGCTTCTGAAAAGTCAGAAAAGATATTAATAAATGGTTTTATCTTTATTTTGGTTCATTTACATTTGCTCTATAATATTCAAGATAAATAATTAAAAAAAAACAATTCATTCTTTTTTAAATCTATATAAATACTTCCGGAGGGAAAGTTTGTTGGATTCTTGAATAAAGCATCTTAGATCAATGTTTTAAAATGATATAAAGAAAAAAAACGCTATTATAAATTAATGTTTTTCAAAACCGTATTTTGCCTGGAGTAGTAGGCGCCGATAGGCTCCGCCTAATTTCCAGTATAAAGAAAGATGTAGAAAACGAAACTTGATTACAAAATTTTCTTTTGGCGACTTTGTTGACCTGACTTGAATACCATCCAAATTATTTCAGGTTCAGATAATTATATTTTGATTACAGGTAGGAGGTTGGTTATATAAATTTTGTAATTAAACGAGCAATATTTGTACATATATATATTTGTAATCACGTTCCCGGAAACGGCTCTAACGATTTCGATTAAATTTGGAATACAGGGGTTTACGGGAGCGAGATATCGATCTAGATAGGTCTCATGTCCGGGAAAATTCGTTTCTCAGAAACTATACCCATCCTATTCTAAAAACCCTTTGTTCAGTAGGTAGGTTATATGTAAGTATGTATGTAAGCACTTTATTGTACACAAAACAGGTTAAAACATAAACATGATATATAAGATATATAAGATTAAGTAGTTTAACGGCCTCCGTAGCCTAGTGGGTAGTGACTCTGCCTACGAAGCTGGAGGTCCCGGGTTCGAATCCCGGTCAGGGCATTTATTTGTGTGTTTATCACGAATATTTGTTCCTGAGTTATGGATGTTATATATGTATATAAGTATCTATATTTATTTATCCATTATATATATCATCGCCTAGTACCCACAACACAAGCCTTACTGAGCTTACCGTGGGCCTAGGTTGATTTGTGTAAGATTGTCCGATAATATTTATTATTTATTTATTATTTATTTATTTAAGTAAAGTAGGTACAAAGGCGAACTTATCCCTATAAGGGATCTCGGGGGGAATATAAGGGATATGTAGAATGGCCCTACAGGATTAAGTATGTGCTATATTTTATACCGTCGTTCCGCCTAGATTCTTTGTTTACGCGGCGGAGCCGCGCGGGTAGCTAGTAATAATTTATTAAACAAACTTGGTATTCTATTGAAAATCGCCCTGCTGAAATGAAGCACAGCAGCTTAGTATATTTGCGCGTTGATGTCTTCACAGTTATCTTATACAGATGACTGCTAGCGGTTATCTTATGAAACCACGAACTCCGTGACGAGCTCCTGGAGCTCCAGGATTAAAAAGTATGTGATCTTAGTTTCGTGTACGAAATCTTAATTCAAAGATTAAAGTCGACGAGTAGAAAAATTTAATATAATAACCTCTTAGCGTAGTAGCCCGGTCGCATCCTAAAGGACACCGCAAATCATTTACAGCGATTAATTCTCGCAGATAATTCAGCTGCTGCATTCATTATTCTCATACGTGTAGGTATGCACCAATATCTGCGACAACAAAGCGCGCATTAATATCTGACACGACTCTATTTCTAGGGCCATTAGGACGTGTCATGTATTTCTGTCCACTTTGTTATGGCTGATACCTATTAATGCTTGTGACGCTAAAGAAATAATAAACAGGAGAGTCGAGAGGTCTGTAGTAGGGACGCATGCCTGTCACCCAGTAGGTATCTATACCATACGGGGCCCGTGGCGAAATGATCGGATGGGGGCATCTACAATGTTAGGTAGGTTCCTCATGTGGGCTGACACTGACACCCCATAGTTACGCCACTGGTGGAGGTGAGCAGATGTAGAGTATCTAGATGTTCTTGTTGTGTGCAGTGTACGCCGTGGGCTGCGGGCGCTCGCCGCCGCCGGCGCACGGGCTGTCGCGGCTGGCGGGCGCGCTGCCGCCGCCGCCCGGCCCGCCCATCGCCTCGCAGGTGCCGCGCGAGGCCGACTCGCTGCAGATGTTACTGCGGGTGAGTACCATACCTATATACACACTCATATTTACTCCACTATCCACGCTGAAACCGTCATTTTGAGCTCATCATATCAGCCGAAAGACGTCCAGTGCTGGACATAGGGCTCCCCCAATGAACGCCATAATGACCGGTCCTGCGCCACCCGCATCCAGCGGGCTCCCGCGACCTTTACCGGGTCATCAGTCCACCTGGACGTCTTGTCTGGTCCGGACCCACGCCGCGCATTTTGAGATAAACTATTTAAATACATTTGCTCAAAAAGCAATACTTTAGGTTGCGTGCCGAAAGTTAGCATGGAAATGCTGCATCTTTTCTCCTGCTGAACGAGACTGGCATATTCATCTGTGTAGTGTAGAGGATCGCCAGATTCTCTGAACGAACACAAAATTAACGTCGATATCCTTTTCTATAATACGAGTAGGTCAATTTTTTTTAAAAGTTTACAATTTTACGGGGCATATCGTCTCGTATTCTAAGTGCAGTTCGTCAAATATTTAAGGTACCATAAGAAGTTCAGGGTTACAGCGCTTAGCTGAGGGGCAGCTAGTGACGACTTAAAATTCGGCCCCAACTTCGAGCAGCGACGCAACGGCACGGCAGAGTGAGTGTTAGGCTTCCACGTATGGCATATCACTACCGCTGCCACCGCTGCTCGTATTCGCGATCGAGCTCTAAATATAGAGTGGGCCATAAATTTTTGCAAATGGCAATACTGAATATCTTGTAGAATAATAAATTATATGGTTTTTGAGTGGAGGGAAATCTTACTACGTTATGCAGTTTTATTTGCAATAAAGTGTTTTACTGATCAACAACGAGCTTTTTGTGTAAAACAGTTTTATAAAAGCAACAATTTGCATGTAACCGTTCGCCGCCAATTTAGGAGGAAGCCCGGATCTCACTCCCGCTGATTTTTTCGTACGGGGATATTTCGTCGGGTGACAAGCAAAACTCACTAAGTAACAAATACCTACTTAAATCAAAGGTCGTATCTCGATATCGATTACGTACCGAGATACGAGGTTTTGAAGAGCAGTGACCGTTTTGCTAGTGACTTTTGCTTGTCACCCGACGATTTATAAAGTCAAGTTCTAAGTTAAAAAACCGAAGACAATATCCAAACTCAAGCAAAACATCCGCGATGAGATAGCCGAGATACCTCGCAGCATGTGTCAGCGAGTTTCCTAAAATCTGCGTAGCCGTTCGCAGGAAGCAGCAACGAAATAGGGGTCATCTCAAAGATATTATTTTCAAAAAATAAATTCCATTAGATGGTAGTCACAAAAATTAAATGATTAGGAAATTATCTTTCATGGTTTTATTTTCATCAAAGTTTCAAAAGTGCAAGAATTTTTGGCCCACCCTGTACATCTGACTTCTCCGGCTCCATCCTTCCCGTAATTCATAGTCGAGTATTTGGACTTAGACAAAGTAATTTATTATAATGTGTATGATCGCAGCGTTACCCGGTGATGTGGCAAGGCCTGCTCGCGCTGAAGAACGACTCCGCAGCGGTGCAGATGCACTTCGTGGGCGGGAGCATGGACGTGGCGGGCGACACGCTGCCGCGCCACACGGACGGCTCCACGCCGCCGCTGCGCATCGCACAGCGCATGCGCCTCGAGCCCGCGCAGCTCGACCAGGTGCACCGCAAGATGAAGGTACGTCTACGTCATTCTAGGCGTCGCTGTATCGCAGCTCGCGGCCCGTCCCGTTGTAGCGGAGACATCGCACAGCGCATGCGCCTCGAGCCCGCGCAGCTCGACCAGGTGCACCGCAAGATGAAGGTACGTCTACGTCATTCTAGGCGTCGCTGTATCGCAGCTCGCGGCCCGTCCCGTTGTAGCGGAGACATCGCACAGCGCATGCGCCTCGAGCCCGCGCAGCTCGACCAGGTGCACCGCAAGATGAAGGTACGTCTACGTCATTCTAGGCGTCGCTGTATCGCAGCTCGCGGCCCGTCCCGTTGTAGCGGAGACATCGCACAGCGCATGCGCCTCGAGCCCGCGCAGCTCGACCAGGTGCACCGCAAGATGAAGGTACGTCTACGTCATTCTAGGCGTCGCTGTATCGCAGCTCGCGGCCCGTCCCGTTGTAGCGGAGACATCGCACAGCGCATGCGCCTCGAGCCCGCGCAGCTCGACCAGGTGCACCGCAAGATGAAGGTACGTCTACGTCATTCTAGGCGTCGCTGTATCGCAGCTCGCGGCCCGTCCCGTTGTAGCGGAGACATCGCACAGCGCATGCGCCTCGAGCCCGCGCAGCTCGACCAGGTGCACCGCAAGATGAAGGTACGTCTACGTCATTCTAGGCGTCGCTGTATCGCAGCTCGCGGCCCGTCCCGTTGTAGCGGAGACATCGCACAGCGCATGCGCCTCGAGCCCGCGCAGCTCGACCAGGTGCACCGCAAGATGAAGGTACGTCTACGTCATTCTAGGCGTCGCTGTATCGCAGCTCGCGGCCCGTCCCGTTGTAGCGGAGACATCGCACAGCGCATGCGCCTCGAGCCCGCGCAGCTCGACCAGGTGCACCGCAAGATGAAGGTACGTCTACGTCATTCTAGGCGTCGCTGTATCGCAGCTCGCGGCCCGTCCCGTTGTAGCGGAGACGCGCCCCGTCACTCCAGAAGCGCCCAGCGCAGGGGGCACGGGGGCGGTTCACTCTGTGATCCCTCGCGCCGCTACAAGTACATGCCGGCGGCCGCCAAATTGGCGGCCCATTAGTAGCTGCCACGCGTTGGGACGGGACGCTCGCTGGGTTGTAGCGCGTTGCATGCGATAGAAAGGGATGGCCACATTTAGGCACGTTTGGTTTGGCGTACCTAAACAGGGAATTTGTTAACAGAGAACCTTCTGTACGTAGTACTATTACTTATTCTGTGCCAGCACCGAGAAGGGGTTCTGAGAAGATTCGTTCTCTCTCCCGTCGCCGTAGATTTGTTTATTTATTTATTTATCATTTATTATTACCATTAATATTAGCACTAACAGTTAAACCTTACATGCTAATTGGTAAATTAATATTTATCATGCGAGTTTAGAGTGTATAATGTCAAATGAATAATAATTATTGTTAAAAAGTAGTTTTTTTTTTTTTTTTTTTTGTGGTATCAGATTGAGATTCTTACAATGAAATACAGAAGGTCAATAAAACTTATAAAACTAAAATTATATAATATTAATAGGTCCAAGTTATTTTAATAATATTGATTATGTCGTTTATGGAGCTAGGAGTGACAACTTTTTCTAAATATTGATAGGCAGCCACCAAAAATTTAGGTTTCGGGCTTAAAAATATGTCCAGTTGGCTGTCACTGTCGAGTATGTCATTTAATAGCTTTAGTACTAGATGCAGCGGGGAAGAGGCTAGTGCGCCAGTCCTAGTTGGAGGGACATTTGTGATTATTGCAGAATAAATATTTGTATTATAGGATTGATTTTGCAATAAGATTCAAGTTTAAATGTTGAACCTGAAGTTAATGTTGTAATTTGTATATCAGATGGAGAACGAGCACTGTATCCTGCTTGCTTTACCGTGCGGCCGCGACCACATGGATGTACTACAGCAGTCGACCAACCTCAGCGCCGGCTTCATCACCTACCTGCAGCGCAAGCAGGCCGCCGGCATCGTCAACGTGGCGCCGCCCGGGCACCATCAGGTACTTATCAACTTGTTGGCGCTGGAGGCACTTTCTTTTGTGGAATCTTCTGCCATCTGACCTTTAAGCGCACTAGACCTCAACTTTAGGAGAGGTGTCGTACAGTAATGTCATCATGCTCATATTTGGAGCAGCCCAACTGGGGAAAGTACCTTACAGACCATCGCAGCCATAATAACGCCACTACTTGCTCTGTAGGTATGTGGTGTTGTGTTCCTGGTCGTGAGTAAGGTCGCCAGAGCTCCCGAGGATGTGATTTGTTGCGAGTAAGCGACCCGCGTTCGTTTCTAGCTATTAACACAATGAATCCTCAAATCAAGCTTATCATCACGCAGACCGTTGCCACTGTCGTAATATAATAAATAGTTAGGCTTTATCGAGTGAGTGGGCAACGTGGCTGATACAAACTTTTTAAACGCCCAAAGACTTCGGGAAATTAACGCCCAACACATTACAAGCGATCAGAAAAATGTGCACTCGCCGCGGTGTAGAACTACACTAGACTTTGAGGAGACTGGTGTCGTTTCTATAATACCTCTACCTCTGCATTACTATCGACAATGACCTAGGGCGAAATGTAGCAAATAGATTGAATGACCATGTTTCGTATCAGTAAGAATTAGTGTTGTGTATAACACTCATTTCGAGGCTTAAAGACTCGAGCCTTAAAGACTCCAAAGGCTTAAAGATTCGATGCTGTTTAAGAACCGTGTTGGCTTATTCTACGCATATTTGAATGCAAAATATTGACTTTTCGTCACTTGAGTCTTTAAGCCTCGGGAGTCTTTAAGGTTCGAGTCTTTAAGCCTCAAAATGAGCGTTATCCACAAGACTAGTAAGAATGTATCGCTTGTCCCAGGCCATGTACACGGTCCACATCTTCCCGTCGTGCGACTTCGCCAACGAGAACCTCAATCGCATCGCGCCGGACCTCATGCATCGCGTCGCCGACATCGCGCACTTGCTCATCGTCATCGCCACCGTCTGAGCGGAGGCGACGCTCGCCGTTCGTCTCCATGGGAACGTAAACCTCAATCGCATCGCGCCGGACCTCATGCATCGCGTCGCCGACATCGCGCACTTGCTCATCGTCATCGCCACCGTCTGAGCGGAGGCGACGCTCGCCGTTCGTCTCCATGGGAACGTAAACCTCAATCGCATCGCGCCGGACCTCATGCATCGCGTCGCCGACATCGCGCACTTGCTCATCGTCATCGCCACCGTCTGAGCGGAGGCGACGCTCGCCGTTCGTCTCCATGGGAACGTAAACCTCAATCGCATCGCGCCGGACCTCATGCATCGCGTCGCCGACATCGCACACTTGCTCATCGTCATCGCCACCGTCTGAGCGGAGGCGACGCTCGCCGTTCGTCTCCATGGGAACGTAAACCTCAATCGCATCGCGCCGGACCTCATGCATCGCGTCGCCAACATCGCGCACTTGCTCATCGTCATCGCCACCGTCTGAGCGGAGGCGACGCTCGCCGTTCGTCTCCATGGGAACGTAAACGTATCCTCGGATCGACTCGATCGAATCGCGTAAGCAGTTCGATCATTTGCTAAGTAACTTTGCCGCGGACAGGCCGCTCCTTCCGGCCGCCTTGTGCCTTCTCCCTCTGCGTCCGCGGCAACCACTGAATTGACGCCATACCCAGAATATGATTACTGTTGCTGAAGCAGAAAATTCTCTTATAATCGGAAAATACACTTTAACACGCTGACGATTAGATGATTAATAATAATGCATTGTAAATACGGCCAGGTTGTGAAACTTTCTTAACTTTATTTTTTATCTTAGTTAGCAACTGACCTGGTAGATACCGTTAAGAGACCGATATGGAAGCTTTTTGATAGTGGACATAATGATAAATGTTCGTAGGAATTGAGTCTTAATACCTCTATGAAGCTGAACTCTCGTTGTAGTAACGTTAGTTTATTTATTGTTACGGCGGGGCCGCTGCGATGGCTTCGCCATGTATAAACAAACTCTCACATAAATAGGATAAAAGCCGCCGTCACTTATTTAAGCTAGATTTAAGACTAAGCTTATTTGTAAAATACTTTTGTTATGGTCGACTGGGTTCGACAATATTCGGAGTTTAAATTTATATAAAAAAATAAGATAAATAAATGGCAAAAGTCGGTTGATAAACATATATTTTAGTTTTGGGTTCTGTTAGATGAGTGGCAATCTATCGAGCATTTTTTATTGTTAGTGTATATTGTTATTTTGTTTTAAGCGACTAGGTCTAAAGTAACTTAAATTCTGTAAATATCGAATCTATTCGTACTAAAATTCGATTTATTCGCGTAGATAACGGTAGGTAAAGGAAAACTCATCATTCGAGTGATTATTGTTTATTTGTAAAAATGTTAGCCGAGAAGTATATTAAAAAGTAAGGGATAAAATAAACTGTGATTCTGACTTTTTAATGTAGACTTTAGGTAATCTTAAACGAAGAGCAGGGAAAGATTACGGCTTACGTGCGTGCGCGGCGGGATCGCCGCACATGCATGCGTGCGAGCCGTGCGGCGTGCCATCCGCTAACCTCGTCCTACACATCTACATCCCGGCGTCGCGAGAGGCGCTTGACAAAAGACCGGAGACTGAGTAACACTCGTTAAAACAATTGTAACCACATTTTTCTGGCTTGAGGTCACAAATAGTAAATTAATTTCCTTTTAAATTATTATTTCTTACATCGACGCAAGTGTTTGTGTATTTTAATTTCATTTTTGAGTATGTATTTTTCTATGCGAAGTTTGTTCTTGAGACTGGATGATTTAGTACGTAACTTTATTTAGACCTTGTTGATTATCGTGTAATTTTTTAATGATATTCTTATTATAACTGCTCTTTTGTCGGCGTCGCTCCGCCTCCCGTGTCGCAGCTGCCACAGTAATCATGCGCCACGCCCCATCCGCCATCGCTGCAATTCCAAACGATCACGAGCATACATCGCCGCGGTTAAGCATCGCTTCTTAGCACTTTTCTTTTCTATTTCCCTTTACTTGTAATGTCTTGACTGCAAAACTAACAATATTGTACTTCTCATGCGTTTCGTCTGCATTGTGTTCACTAGCGATTCGATCTCCACGCATACGCCTTTTGCCTCCCTAAGTTTACTGTAACACTCATCGGCATCTCGCATAAATTGTATAGTTAGATAATGGTTCGACTGAGCGGTCGTACGTCAAAAGTACAAAATATTTTATGTATTGTAATTTTGTATGTGTAATAAAAATAGAAAGTAATAGCACAGGTTATTATGTATATTATTTTTAAGATATAAATCTGTAGAATGTATGAACGACATTTGTTTGTCATGTTTCCGTCGCAAACAGTTCTCGAATTAGCTAGGAGGAACACTAACGAACTCATCACTTCGTCCATTAATTTTAAAAATATAATTTTATTAGCATACAGACACCCAATGATGTACACTCTATATTTATTCCAACATGAACTCCTTATAAAGGATATCAATGTAAATAACTCTTCATAAAACTTAGATACAGTATTTAGGCTTCATATTGAAAAATTATGAGATAGGTAACAAATGAGAATTATGAAAGAAATATTTATTGATTATCTTGAAATTCGTATTTACTAATTTTCCTTGTTTAACAAGGATGTAGTTATCTTAATAACACAATATCTGCGCAGATGAGTATATATTACACGAAACCCTAGAGTTCAGTCTGCCCAATATAACTGCATCCATTCTTTATGCTACTAAAAAAATGTCAATTATTAATATTTAACATTTTCTTAAATTCACTCCACCGATTGAGTGTTCACGGTTCAGTTGAACGGTGTCGTTCAGGAAGTTAATGCAGACTTAAGTAATGTATGTATCGTAAAGTAACGTGAGAAGTATAATATGGTTTTTGTTGTGCGGTCGGGCCGCTCGGGCGGCCTTGGCGCCTCGCCTCGGGCCAGACGCGACGGCCGTCCGCCGGCGGCGCGCGGCGAGCGGCCACTAGCGGCCAGCACTCGCGGTGCGCCAGCGGCGGTCTGTGGCGGCGGCTGCCGCCGGTGTGTGAGATATAGAGTTTAAATATTTGTAAAATTAACATTTGATCTCAAGCGTGCAGCAAAAGTGAAAGTGAGAGAGATAGATTGTTGTATCGCAGCAGCCGCAGCCAGACGCCCCCGCTCCCGCCCCGCCTCAGTTTTCGTTGTAGCGGAGCTAAGGATATAAAAATATTGTGATCATAATTATATTATAGGTTTAAAATGCTAGGAATTAGGAATAATTGTATATTTTGTACATATTGAAAATAGTATTGTATCTTACTTCCCTTTATCCAAACGACCCAGACTCCTGCGTGTTATGTACCTCCTACCTACCAATACTATTAAAAAAATATTACATAAACTTGTGTTTTTTTTATTTATGTTATGTCACGGATAAAATTACCCATTAGCATGATAGGGTTTATTGTTATGTTTCACATGACGTCTCGAACCATTTGGCCGTAAAACATACATGACCAATAAATCTATCGTGCTAGATGGGCACAACGACACTGATCTTTTTGTATGAATGCCATTCAACACGTATAATAAAAATGACACACGTTAAGGCGCTGTATGCAGCTGCGCATCGACAAAGTGCCTTTTCCAAACCGATTATTAGTATACTTGTACTATTGCTAGAGATCCAAATTTTTGATATGTATATCTTCAGTTCATTGGCTATGTTTGTGCTTCGTAAAATCACGATTGTTTACAAAAACCTCGATAGATTTTACCTTTCAAAACAGTGCTTTTTTACCACCAAACTCGAAATATCTCAAAAGTTATTTGGAACATTACAATGAAATTTGTTGTGATAGGTAGCTTTTTGGTAGATCTATCTACCGGCGTCTTAGAATTTCAATATGTTTTGATAATTCAATACATTTGGTCATTTGTCTGAAAAACCGGGTGTCCGACATGCATGCGCGGTGGCGAGTACAATTTAGTACGCCCGTGGCCACTGCCGACGACGGACCTGTGAATGTTTACCTGGCACGCAAATACGCCTTTTTGCAGCAATTATTTCGAGTTATCAAGGTAAATAAAAATATATAAAGGAATAGGAAACGCTAATACATGCTGGAGAACACATTCGAAATGATAGAATAACAAATATAAGGTATGCGATATTTACTACATTAAAGCGTTTCTACATCCGCACCTAAAACGTATTAATAGGTAGCTGGAGCATATTGACAAGATGTCAATAAAAATCTTCAGTTATCCTGAATACGTTTGGTCTTTGAAACAATAGGGTCACTTCCTCTGTTCACTTTATGATATGTATTGTTGTTCTACAAGGATTTTACCCTAAAGGATGATGAATAAATGAGACAAAGACTCTAGTTTATAGAAGTGTATTTCCACACACCACTCCGCTCTTAGCTTAGGGTACATACGTTTCTAGGAACCCTCTATAACAGCGCAGTGCATATGTGGAACATCACAACTCTCCCGGGTCGCTTTATGTAAGTCCGTTGGTGATAAGTGATGATCTATCTATCTTGCCGGAAGGGCTATTAAGAAATAAGGATGAACTCACTCAGAGCAGGGTTGAAGCAGCCAGAAGGCAGTTACTCCCTGTAACGATTTCCTGATGCTCGAGGCTCCTGGGACAACAAATCCAGTTTCTTCTCGGGCTCTGAAGTCTCCCGGAGAAGGCTATCGTGTCACCGCCGCTTGCCTGGGTCCCGCCGAGTGTTGTGGTTTGATCTTGGGGTGCTCAGGCTTCACACACCGGTGTTCACGCGCCGGTGTATGTAGGCTTCTCAGCCTCCAAGGATGTCCCCGTCGCTATTACTTACACCCATACAGTGTATCTTTAGAGGTAGAATCTCTTTTGAAGTAAAATGGAGTGCTCTCACTCTTTGTGCTTGCTCTGTGATTTTCTTTATGTATATCTATAAATAAACCAATGAATATCTTCTTTCCACCCAAAGGCAGCGTTTAATCGCTGCCTCTCCCATTTAATTCTCAAATCTTCACCGTGACGCAGCCACGTCGAGGTGTTTCTATTTTCTGCCTGGGCCAATCCACTTAACTCCTAACACAAAAAGTCCTCATGCTATGTCCTATGTCGTCTGTCCCATCTTTCAACTCCTCTTACTGGGCCTCTCTTGCCACCGATTTCTTCGGATTCTTCTGGTCAAGTCGTACTTGTTATCCACTCCCGCCTCCAGCTTGATGGGATCTGTCATTTGACAGCTAGTGTCACTCTGACAGCTCTTGGGATTGTTCCGGGTCTTGGCGTTTTGTACGCGGTTACGACAAGGCGTTTTTTCTATTGTGCCCAATTTCCTTCGAGGCGTTTCTTCAACTGTCTGCTCTTGTCAGTCGGGCGTATTTTGCAGTGTGACAACGTAGAACTGTTAGGTAGTAAGTAGTCGGGTGTAAATCGGATTCGGACACGAGCACATGGTTGGGGGGGTAATGATACCAATTATGGACTACGAATAATAGATTTATTTATTCATACAGAAATATACCAAAAGCATTTAGGGCTATTGCGCCGGATAGCGACTACCTAGTCTAAAGTCCTAAACGAGTTGGTGAACTGAAGTATATTTACTTGCTGTTTAGTAGATTCTATTAAAAACGAGTGCGGAAAAAGATCATGCCACTCCACCAGCAGCAGGCCACGGCCCTTCCTCATCTTCGTCATAGACATATATGCATACTTACGCTACGGCACATCTTTTCGTCCAGTATTCCGCAGTGTCTCAAGACGAGAGTCTTTGACCAGTGTGTGTTGCCAGTGATGACATATGGAACGGAAACGTGGTCGCTTACTATAGGCCTCATAAGAAGGCTCAAAGTCACTCAAAGGGCGATGGAGAGGGCTATGCTGGGAGTTTCTCTGCGCGATCGCATCAGAAAGAAATGAGGCTATCCGCAGCAGAACCACAGTAACCGATATAGCCCTCCGAATCGCTAAACTTAAGTATCAGTGGGCGGGGCACATTGCACGTAGAACCGATGGCCGTTAGGGCGGAAAGGTTCTCGAGTGGCAACCACGTACCGGAAGGCGCGGCGTGGTTAGGCCCCCCACAAGGTGGACGAATGACCTGGTAAAGGTTGCGGGAGTCCGCTGGATGCGGGTGGCGCAGGACCGGCTATTGTGGCACTCTTTGGGAGAGGCATATGTCCAGCAGTGGACGTCTCTCGGCTGATATGATGATTATGATGATACATACGCTCGAAAAACATAAACTTCCTTCTGAGGCAGTTGGGTACAAAGTACTACAGGGTGTTCCCCTATACAGCTGCAAAACTTTGCCAGCTGTTTGTGCACATGATACCCATCACAAAACACTAAATTATGCCGTTTCACATCTCGCACTCACTCTGCCGCCGCTGTTTCTCTAAATAACTACCAAGAAAGCCTCCCCCGCCACGCCCCTTTAAAAATAAGGCCATTAAAGCAAATAAATGTGACGTTATCTAAGTGAACATACCTTTTGTCGGTATGGAGTTATTGATATGACTCACTCACTCACTCATCAACGCACAGCCGAAACTACTAAGACTAGAGAGTTGAAATTTACACCAGAACTACCTTTTACAACGTAGGCAACGCTAAAAAGGATTTTTGGAAATTCCACCCCTAAAGGGGGTAAATAGGGGTGCAAAGTTTGTATGGGGGAAACTTTATTTTTAGAGCTAGAGACTTAAATTTTTGCATAAAGATTACTTATTAGAATACAAATTAAGTACTTTCAATTCAATTCAATTTATTTTGTTAAACATAGGTTACAACTTTTACAAGTATTGTTGGTATACAAAATATAAGACCTCTGTGCATTACCCACAATGTAGGTTTACAAAATATTTCAGCCAGCTAATATATTTATAAAAATTAAAAAAAAAATGTCAATACAGTGATTGGTGTTAAATACTTCAAACATATGTCAAAAACTCTCAAAAAATACTATAAATAAGGAATGTCTGGAATGGAACCATGTTATGTCGTAGGGTCGTTTAAGTTATCTTTAATGGTGTTCAATCAAATATTGATCTATTGATTGAAATGATTGATTCAATAATGTCATGTAAAGATCACATAGATACATTATGCAGTAAGTTAGCAAAAGGGATCTATGCTCTAAGACTGTTAAGACCACTTGTGTTAGAAAGTTGCTTAAAAGAGCTGTATTATGCGTACATACACTCTCAACTTTCATACGGGATAATTCTTTGGGGCAACAGTACGGATTATGAGCGCATCCTAAAGATCCAGAAACGTGCAATTAGAGTACTTGCGTATGCAAAGTACAGATACACGTGTCGCGAACATTTAAGAAAACTAAGTATCTTAACATCAGTTTCAACTAATATATTGGAAGTTTTGATGTATGTTAAACGTTATCCAAATTAATTTCAAAGGAGAGGTGAGAATAGTTCGAGATCAATGAGAAATGCGAATAACTTAAAAAGAAGCGGGTTGTGTCGGAGATACAACCGTTAATTAAGTTTAAGTGGATACTTCTTTGTTGGCTGTCCCCGTAAAATATATATCTGCATTAATTCACTAAAATCTGTATAAACACAGATACATCGGTATATATAGCAACATTGACTGACGTAGCTCGTTTGACTCGCGAGGCATTGAAAATGGCGGTCATTTCAGCATAGTTTTCATGCCCGTCACATAAACTAAATAACATTTTGTGATTAACAACTAATGGCAAATAAAGAAGGATTAAAACATGTTACAAACAATTATTTCAAATTAGATTAGGCTTCTCTACAAAAAGTTATTCCGGAAGTCATGTGATACATTTTGAACTGTACCCCTATACAAGAACGCGAGCAAAGAAGTATCCACTTCAAAACAACCTCGCCCAGACTTAGAATAGGCACAAAACTTCCGAAGTTAATAGGACAAAGACTTTTTAACCGGCTACCTTCAAACCTTAAAACCATAACGAACGACAACTCTTTTCGCTTCCATGTAAAACAACTATTGCTTGAAAAAACACTGTATAGTTTACAAGAATTTCTTTCAAATGACTAAATAACAAGATCTTAAAAGCTTGACGTTAATATTTGTTTTATGTTTTCTTTCTCTATTTTATGTAATAGCATTATGCTATGAGTATGAGTATTATTAAACTATTTACAAATAATAACAATTCTGTACACAACTGTACACATCTATTGTATTTTATTGTAACTGACAAGTCATAATTTTAACACATTTTTATCTGTATATTCATTGTACTATGATTTCAATTGTAATATTATGATAATAAACAAATCTGAATCTGAATCTGAATATGAAGTCAATTGTCTTTTAAATTTATTAATATCCAGTGTTTAATTAGGTCTAGAATTTTATTGAAAATGTTTGGTGCCTTCGCAAGATTCCACCTCTGATTAGCGCTGTGTTGTTGCTACCCTGCAAAGTTTTCAATTTATGTTTGTATTGTTTACGTGTCGGAAATCTGCGGCCTTCTGAAACGTTACTGAACATGCTTGGATTGGTCTTGATAAAAATACCTACTTCTGTGCAGGACGGCATAGAATAAACCCGCTATAAACATAAAATTGTCAGTCGCGACCTAACTTGTAATAATCTAGCTTATAAACCTTCTTATAACATAGGCATTGCGCTACTATTGCCTTATGTCATCGGCACCTGAAATAAAGAATAATAGGCCTCACATTTCATTCCTACATAGTAAAAAAGGGTAATATACCGCTGGTTTCCTAAATAACGAGTGGATAACACTAAGTTTCCACTAAGAAATATAGACAGACTAAAGGAAACCTAGAGATCCTACTCGCGCGCCAGTCAGGCAACGACTGATGGGCGAGCGAGGGGGGAAACCCGGTATTTATACCTCAGGTGGGGAACGAGGTACGTATATACGGGCGGACACGGAATCCCCGCGTTTCAGATGCATTTTGACGCCGAACGAGCGGGATCTCGTGTAGTAATGTATTATAAATAGCATAGAAATAGGTATAAGCACTGTAAATAATGTATTAGAGTAAGATTGAACTATAATAAATGAACATGTCATTTCGCGCCAAAATTTCCCGCGCAAATCGCTTTCCCGCCAAATATACGGGGCGAAGGGGCGTCCGGCCGAGGTAACTTAATAGTATAAATTGGGCGGCCAGACCCCATGAAATTCAGTACCTACAGTAGCAGCGAAGTGACATTACTTGAAAAAGTAAACAAGCCTTTCAATTCAGAACCCCGACCCGACCAAGTTCCTGCTAAGCCGTAACGACCAACGCCGAAGGTGCAGGATTTCCCTTCAAATTCTACTCAGCCCAGAGCCAGTCATAGGTGCGTCTCGCACATGCTGGTCCATCGAAAACCGGATTCTACATAGAGGATGCCCCTTACAAGATCGAAAGCAGGAAAACGCACGTTCGGTCAACTTATCGCAGCGAACATCAGAGAAGCCATGCTGGAAGAAGCAACCACGTCCACGTCGGGAACTGCTACTACTCAAGAAGGTTCGAGGCCCTCGCAGGAGACTTCGCGAACAAGCACTCCTGCGACGCCGGCGCCTCGGCCAGACCTGCAGCCAAGGTCACCCATAGGGCAGCAACCTCATGATGCCGCGCAGTGGAGAACACTGCCTCATGAAACCCCACAGTCAACGCTGCCACCCATAGTGCCGTCAAGAACTACGTGTCAAGACGGCTCGAGGCCCTCGCAGGAAACCCCACAGACAAGCACTCCTGCGACGCCGGCGCCTCGTCCAGACCCACAGCCGAGGTCACCCATAGGGCAGCATCATGATGCCGCGCAGTCACAAACACTGCCTCATGAAACCCCACAGTCAACGCTGCCACCCATAGTCCCGCTGCTGCAGGAGAGCCTACACCCTGCAGCAACACTGCGGCAGGAAACCCCACAGTCAAGCCAGCATCCTGCCGCACGGCCGCCGTCAAAATCAGTGAGAACAACGTCGAGTCATCGCGCCCGCCGTCTCGCACAAGCGCGAGAAGAAGCCCTCCGAATCAAATTGGAGCTCGCGCAAGCGCGCATAGCCGCCATAGAAGCCGAAGACAGCGACGATGACACCGGCACAATATCTACAGTCCAACAAGAACGCCGCATAGATGAATGGCTCGAGACCAGCCAGAGACATGTCCTCGCCATCTCCAATGCACCTTACATCGAAGAACCCGAGCCTGCAACCCCACAGTACGCCGAGCAGGCTCGGGAGAGGAGCCCCGCCGAGGGCGCGGGACAGGGCGCCGCTGCCGTGCGCCCCGCCGTCCCCGCCCCTCCCCCCGCCGGGGGAACCCACGCTCCCGTTTTCGCGCCAACGCCGCCGCGCCCACGCGAAACAGACGCATATCCGCCGCCGTTAATGTATTCACAAGCGAATGCGCAAGAAGATAGCGCCATAGTAATGAAGAATCAACAAAGTGTGAACCTGAGTGAGCTCGCCTCTGCCATCGCCATCGCCGCGCGTGCCGGCCCGAGAGAGTCATCACGCTACCACGCCGAGTTGCCGCCATTCAGCGGCTCGCATCAAGAATGGCTATCATTCAAAGCCGCCTACAACGGAACCACCGCAAATTATAACGAAGTGGATAATATAGCAAGATTAAGAAGATGCCTCAAAGGGAGGGCCAAAGAAGCCGTCGAGAGCCTCCTCATTTACAACGCTCGCGCAGACGAAGTAATGAGAAGCCTAGAAGCCCGCTTCGGCCGCCCAGACGCCATTGCCCTCGCCGAGCTCGAGCGTTTACGCGCCCTACCGCGCCTTAACGACGGGCCGCTCGACATCTGCGTCTTCGCCAGCCGTGTAGCCAACGTCATAGCCACACTCAAGGCTCTTGACCGCGCTCACTATCTACACAGCCCGGAGACGACAAGGGCAATGATGGAGAAATTTACGCCCGCCCTACGCTACAGATGGTTCGACTACGCGAATACGCAGAAAAACGACGAGCCTGAGCTAATAAAGATATCAGCCTTCCTGCAACGCGAGGCGGACTACTGCGCGCTCTACGCGCAGCCCGAGAACGTCGACGGTGCAAATCCTCATCCTGCAAAAAGGACACACCGAGCCTTCGCGACCACAGACAAGCCTTCACCTAAGTGCGCCGCCTGCAACAACACCGGTCACCCAATAGATAAATGCACTAAGTTTATCGAGAAAGCCGTTGAAGACCGGTGGAAACTAGCCAAAGATCAACGGCTATGTTTCCGATGCCTGCGCTACAAGAACAGGATGCACTCATGCAAGCGCACGAAGTGCGAGCGAGACGGCTGCGAATACTTCCACCACAACTTGCTACATTATCAACGAATCGAAGAAAGAAACGAGGCCGTCACATCGACACGCGCCTCCCGAGAAGCGAGAGCTTATCTAAAAATTATCCCGGTCACAGTCTCTGGACCGGCGGGAGCCGTCGAGACCTACGCCCTCCTTGACGACGGCTCCACGATAACACTTGTACAAGAAGAGCTCGCGAACGACTTAGGCCTGGACGGCCCGACAGTGCCGCTACAAATAGAAGCTATAACGAAAGAAAAAATCGACGCATCGAGATCACGCCGTGTTACGCTCAGCATCCGCGGCACCGACCAACCTTATAGGGTCGGTGCGCATACCATAGACGATCTGAGCCTATCACCACAGTCCGTTAAGAAGGAGGATCTCCGCGAGTGCGCACACTTATGCGACATAGAAGATAGCCTGCGGTACGAGTCAGCGAGACCTAGAGTGTTAATCGGACAAGATAACTGGCATTTACAAAACACGCCGCGGCCAGCGGCATCAGCCAGCGGCATCCCTAACGCCGCTAGGCTGGGTGCTACACGGTGCACACACACGCATCACAGGCAAACAAGTACATGCGACGCATCGCTTGACCACTATTGAAGAAGCCGAGAAAAATGAAGATCTGAATTTACAACTCAGTGAATATTTCGCGCTCGAAAACCTACTTATAGAGCCAAAGTTACCCCAGTCAAGCCCGGAAGAGCGGGCGCGTATCATGCTAGCCCAGTCAATAACGACTACAGCCGACGGCCATTATGAAGCACCGCTATTATGGAAACAACCCGACAGCCGCTTGCCTGACAACTACGAAAATACACTGAGAAGACTTCATAACATAGAAAAGAAACTCGACAAAAATAAGGAGCTTAAAAGCAAATATAGTGAAGAAATGGACGCCCTTGTCTCGAAGGGCTACGCCGAGCCTGCGCCGCCCACCAAGTCATCAAGAGTGTGGTACCTCCCCCATTTCCCGGTGCTGAATCCTAGCAAGCCCGGGAAAGTCCGAATTGTCCACGACGCCGCCGCGCCTACAAGGGGCGTGTCGCTCAATGACCGCCTACTGACAGGCCCGGCCCTCCTACAGTCGCTGCCAGGCGTCCTTATGCGCTTCCGGCAACACCCAGTCGCCGTGGGGGCGGATATTAAAGAAATGTTCATGCAAGTGAAAGTCAAGTCTGAAGACAGAGACGCCCTGCGCTATCTATGGCGGGGCGACCGGCGGGGCGACGACGCGCCGCAAGAATATCGCATGACTTCACTCATTTTTGGCGCTACTTGTTCACCGTCAATAGCAATATATGTGAAGAACGTCAACGCCCAGAAACACGAAGAAACGCATCCAGAGGCCGTCAAAGCAATAATAAGACATCACTATGTCGATGACTACCTACACAGCTTCAAAACAGAAGAAGACGCGATTCGAGTGTCAAGTGATGTACGCGATATACATAGAGAGGCCCATTACGAACTACGCCAATGGACCTCTAACTCCACGCGGGTCCTCCGAGCCCTCACTTCGGAGGACGCCACGTCCGCGCCCGTCGAACTGAATAAAAGCGAAATGAAAAATGAACGAATCCTGGGACAAATATGGAAACCCGCGAGCCACGAACTCGCCTTCAACTTGGACCTCAGCCGCCTACCTCCCGGAGCCCTGGACGACATCGAGCCTACCAAAAGGCAAATATTGAAAATAACAATGTCGATCTTCGACCCTCTCGGGCTAGCGGCGCCGGTAACCATCATAGCAAAGAAAATCCTACAAGAGGTGTGGCGGCGCGGAACTGGCTGGGATGACAAGCTGGATGCAGACTTAGCGCGCCAATGGACGGAGTGGACGCTGCACCTAAGGGCATTGCGAGACCTCGCGATTCCGCGCGCCTACCCCTACTACGGCGACGCCCTCGAAACCGACGCCGCGCAACGCGGTATCAGCTGGCGCTTCATACCGGCGGGAGCCCCATTTATGGGCGGGGCATGGGAGAGGATGGTACGAGCCGTCAAGAGAGCCCTACACGCCGTGCTCAACGAGCGCCGCCCCAGCGAGGAGACCTTGACTACTCTGCTCGCCGAGGCCGAATATACAGTGAACAGCCGCCCCCTCACTCACGTGGCGGTTGATCCTGACGAGCCAGAAGCCATCACGCCGAACCACTTCCTCCTCGGTGGCTCAGCCCGGGCCCCAACCCCGGGACATTCGACGACACCGCACTCATCGGCCGCGCGACTTGGCGGACGAGCCAACGCCTGGCCGAGCACTTCTGGGCCCGCTGGCTCCGGGAGTACCTGCCCTCACTCCAGTACCGGCGGGAGCCCTACGGTCATGGGCGGCCTATCAACGTCGGCGACATCGTGCTAGTGGCCGACGGGAATCTGCCTCGCAACACATGGCCACGAGGCCGGGTTACAGCTATATACCCGGGCCCCGACGGCGTGACACGAGCAGTGGACGTGACCACCAAGGGCGGAGTCTTCAGAAGACCGACCAAGAAGCTGGTGATCCTGCCGACGGAGCCTGAGAACCTGCACGCAAAAGAAGATCCAACGTTCACCCGAACGATGGTCGGCGGGAGAGATGTGCAGGACGGCATAGAATAAACCCGCTATAAACATAAAATTGTCAGTCGCGACCTAACTTGTAATAATCTAGCTTATAAACCTTCTTATAACATAGGCATTGCGCTACTATTGCCTTATGTCATCGGCACCTGAAATAAAGAATAATAGGCCTCACATTTCATTCCTACATAGTAAAAAAGGGTAATATACCGCTGGTTTCCTAAATAACGAGTGGATAACACTAAGTTTCCACTAAGAAATATAGACAGACTAAAGGAAACCTAGAGATCCTACTCGCGCGCCAGTCAGGCAACGACTGATGGGCGAGCGAGGGGGGAAACCCGGTATTTATACCTCAGGTGGGGAACGAGGTACGTATATACGGGCGGACACGGAATCCCCGCGTTTCAGATGCATTTTGACGCCGAACGAGCGGGATCTCGTGTAGTAATGTATTATAAATAGCATAGAAATAGGTATAAGCACTGTAAATAATGTATTAGAGTAAGATTGAACTATAATAAATGAACATGTCATTTCGCGCCAAAATTTCCCGCGCAAATCGCTTTCCCGCCAAATATACGGGGCGAAGGGGCGTCCGGCCGAGGTAACTTAATAGTATAAATTGGGCGGCCAGACCCCATGAAATTCAGTACCTACAGTAGCAGCGAAGTGACATTACTTGAAAAAGTAAACAAGCCTTTCAATTCAGAACCCCGACCCGACCAAGTTCCTGCTAAGCCGTAACGACCAACGCCGAAGGTGCAGGATTTCCCTTCAAATTCTACTCAGCCCAGAGCCAGTCATAGGTGCGTCTCGCACAACTTCTAGGATATACAGTGAAGGCAGTGTTAATATCTTAAGAGATTTAAAAAAATGGTTCACAACTTTCAACGTTTAGGAAAATTCTGCCTCTAAGGGGTGCAAATGTTGTATGGGGGAAACTTTATTATTTTATCAAGAGACTGAAGAGACTTAATACTTTGTAGAAATATTACTTATTAAAATTAAAATAAAGTACTTTCAGCACTTTGGAAAATTCTGCCCCTAAGGGGATTAAAAGGGGGTGCAACATTTGTATAGAGGAAACATTTTTTATTAGCTAGAGACTTGACATTGTGTAGAAAGATTATTTATTAGAATACAAATATACAGGTTAATTACTTTCAGTGGTTTGGAAAATTCCATCCGCTAAGAGGGGGATAAAGAGGTGCAATGTATGTATGGGGGAAACTTTTTTTAGGTAGAAAATTAAAACTTTGTAGAAAGATTAAGTACCTACTTATTTAAATACAAAAAAAGTACTACCAGCGTTTTGGAAAATTTCACCGCTTAAGGGGTTAAAAAGCGGTGCAAGGTTCGTATGGGAAACACTTTTTTTAGCTAGAGGCTTGATATTTTGTAAAAAAAATACTAACCAATTACAATAAAAAAACTTCGTGTTTTATTTTTAATTTTTCCCTGAAAAGCGTTCAAAGTTTGTATGGAGAGCAATAAAATTATAAAGTATGAGATTTGTAACTTCGGTTTCAGACTATTTACTATGAGAGTTCAAAGAGGGTTCTAAGTTTGTATAGAGAGCAAGACATTTTGAAATAAAGAGAGATTTGTTTCTTCGGTTTTAGACTGTTTACTAAAAGACTAGGTACAGTCAGCGTCATATAGTTAGTAGCAGCCAAAGTAGCCAAATATATCGTCACACATCCTTACTCCTATACGTGTTGCGATATATTTGGTTACCTAGGCTGCTACTAACTATCTGATGCTGACTGTACAAAACTAAATTCAATGTTTTTTTTTTTAAACAAACATTTAAATTTCTTAAACAAACATTTAGACGATAACATGTTATACGTGGACAAAGTCGCGGGCAACAGCTAGTTTATATATATATTTATTTAAGCTTTATTTATTCCATATTGTTTGTGTTAGTACATATTTACTAAATCTAAAAGATTTATGCCATTTTTTCTTTCTTATATGGACCCCATTTGGGTAAAAGCCATATATCGCCAGATATTAGGAGAAAAGATGGGCACTGGAAGCAACAAACTGGTCAGGGCCGAAAGGCAAAAGAAGGAAAGGTAGACGACGAAGACGTTGGACCAATGACATAACTGAGGTCGCTGGACCTAGCTGGATGCAGTTGGCTAAAGACCGAGAAAAATGGCATCGAGGCGGCTTTTTTACCTTAATTTACATTTGCTTTAAAAAATTCTATATAAATCAAACAAAAAAAGACAATTAAAGCTTAATTTAAATTTATATAAGTACTTTCGGTTGGAAAATTTGTTGGATTCTTGTGTAAAGCATCTTAGAATAACGATTAAAAATGAAACATACAAAAAAACGCTATTATAAATTAATGATTTTCGAAACCGTATTTTGCCTGGAGTATAGAGCCAAGTAACAAGTGTAAGTCCAATCTTGTTGGCATGTTGAGAGTATCAAAGTCCATCGCGGTGTGGCCGCTGGTCGAGGTAGCATGGTAGGCAGCACGCGCCGCGCGAGCGCAGTGACACGTGCTGGTTTTAAAATAACCATCCTGTATAATAAAATGCTTTTCTGACTAACAGTGGTCTAATTATCTAGTTTTTGATCAGTCAGTCATACTTATGTAACAAAGGTAATAATTATGGTAATAATATAATTTGCCAGGAGATAAATAGATGAACATAGCTATTTGTTTATTATTTTTGATGGTTTCTTAAGCGGGCGTTAACCGGCGCTATAACTTTACCTAGAAGTAATCGATTTTATTTCGGTTTAAAAAAACTGTAATATATTAGTACAATCCATAATTGGTGACGTTCACCCTTAGGAAGTGAAGATGTACTATTATTTTATCAGTTCTACGTATTTGGAAAACGGAAGCACCCACCTAGAAACTGGGAAAACGATAGGATTGATGATGAAGAAATCTGTACTAACATATCTTTGGAAAGTAAGTGTCCATAATTGATGTCATCATACTACGATGTACTTAAGAACTGTAACTACCTATTATTCCTTATTTTCTAAAAAAATAGATTTAAATAAATAAATAAACAATAAATATTTGGGGACAATCTTACACAAATCAACCAAGATTTGAAAAATAAACCAATTATTCAAGAAGACAAACATTTGATCGTATGATCCGCAAAAACGAGCCGAATACGGATGCCAACAGAATAAGGCCGTTAGCGGGGTGCGCGGGACGCGCGTCTCCCGCTCCGTCTGCCTCACCACCGCAAATACCTAAATATCGTCTAATAAGAGCGCCTTAACTAACAACTCTTAACGCCCATACTTTTTTGGAGATAAACTCCAGTCTGTATGCACGGAGCCATCAATGAACGTGCAATGAATGAATATGAATTAACCCTTCTTAAGGCCCGGCTACACGTAGCGATTCGCATGTGCAAACGGTTTGTGGAAAAATTATGTCATGCTCCCTGGCAACCCCATTTTCGATTTCGGGATTTCTAAAGCCGGGTCCGCTGCACCAATGTTTTCCATGTTTTTAATTAAACATCTAACATGTTTTTCGTCAGTTTCGGCAAACAAATAGGGTATTGTTTTGATTGGCAAAACATGTTTGACGTTTAAAAACCACGAAAACATGGCGCAGCGGACGCGGCTTAAGTATGTGAAAAAATTGTACCTGAATGGTTTCGAGAGTACAATTATTTTAAATTGGGGTTGCTGGGGAGCATCTCTCGAGCAACCCCAGAATTTCGAGTAGAATCTTAGTCTTTTTGATAAATAAAGCCCAAAAAAAATTGTACTCTCGTTTTTACCGTTGAACGAGATAGCTAGGCTAGTTAAATTACCAAATTTGCGCCAAAAAGTAAACGCCTGCGTGACACGGCAATACGAAAAACACATGTACTCCATATTTTGCTAATATTTTTCATCAGCTGACTCATTCAACAGTAAAAACCAATGAGTACAATATTTCCAGCCTAATGTTTGCTACAGGTGGCAGTCTATGCTACGCGTAAAGTTTTTGTCGGTTAGGCCGAGTTCCTCTGGCCCGGCAAACTAAGCTAAACTATTCGGCATCAACGGTACTTTCAGAAAGCTGGCTATCGAATGAGGCATTTGCCCAAACGTTACAGTAGTCTATTGCTGTGCAATGCAATGATTTTTGCGCCTGATGAAAAATATTAGCAAACTATGGAATACATGTGTTTTCCGTATTGCCGAGTCACGCAGGCGTTCGCTTTCTGGCGCAAAGTTGGTAATTTAACTAGCCTAGCTATCTCCTTCAACGGTAAGCACGAGAGTACAATTTTTTTTGGGCCTTATTTTACCCAAACTACTTAAATTCTACGTGAAATTCCTTCTTTTTAAGTTTGGGGTTGCTGGAGAGATGCTCCCCGGCAACCCCAATTTAAAATAATTGTACACTCAGCGTCAAATACTCTGTAGCAGTCAAAGTGGCCAAATAGTTCGGTACACCATACTCTCGAAACTATTGAGGTACAGTCGACGCCAAAAATATGTTTATAAAATAAAATAAAATAAAATATCTTTATTTTCAGACATCATGGTCCATAGGTTGTTAGTAAGCAAAAGGAAAAAAAAAAAATACTTAATGACCTATGTTAGTACAGCAAAATTTTATTTTGTTTATAATTTAAAAGCCAGACTTGGCAGCCTCAACGAGGTGCACACGTACTAGGAGCGTGCAGCCCATTGAACCTGCCGAGCAAGGCGCTGTCCTGCCTTCCCGCCACGACCTGCAGGAGACTGTTGGGGCTTCCCCTCACTCGGCGTAATAACGAGGCGACTTTGTTACGCATCAACGCAAAAAAATCGTCTGTGTGCGCATCTGCAAACATGCCTGACGCACTGCAGTGTCGAGGAAGCCCCACCATCGCCCGGAACAGGTTGTTGTATAATATACGAAGGGCATGATACGCTTTTTGGGTGTAGCTGGTCCATAGACTGCTGGTGTAAAATGTTTGGCAAAACGCCTTGAAAAGTGTGACTTTGACGTCAAGTGTGCAACCAGCAAATCTACGAACGAGCATGTTCCCTCTTACAGCCAATGCCCTTCGCTCTCTTTCTATGTCGGCATCATCTTTCAACTCCTCATCGACAATGTGCCCCAGGTATCTAAATTGCGAGACTCTCTGCAATGGTGAACCATTGAGGTAAACTGGAGGGACAGACGCAGGCGGTCTGTTTTTGCCTTTAAATACAAGGAGCTCACTCTTTTTCGAGTTGTATTTCAATCCATGCTTGCCTGCATAGGCCTCACAAATCGCTACTAGTTTACGCAAACCACCGATCGTGGGACCCAACAGCACCATGTCATCCGCGTAACTTATATTGTTAAAACAAACGCCATCGACATGACATCCGACATAGGTGCTGCTGAGTTCCACGATCAATTGATTTACATAAATATTGAAGAGCCTCGGAGAGGTTAGGCCTCCCTGCCTCACACCGCATTCAAGTCTATACTGATCAGATAATGCGTTTGCCCATTTTACATGGTTGGTCTGATGTTGATACCAGTATGAAAATATGCTGACAAGCTCGACAGGGACACCCGCCCTTTCAAGCTTTTCCCACAACACATCATATGACACAAGGTCGAAAGCCTTAGACAAGTCCAGGAAACAAGCGTACACGGGTGTCTTACGGTCCAGGTAGTATTTGACAGTGTGCTTTAGAGCCAGTATAGCACCTTCAGTGGACAGCCCCGCACGGAAGCCAAACTGGGCATCATGTAATTTTGTATGTACATAGTTTATGTTTATAGTTTTCGCCTTATTACAATGGAATAAGGTGCAAAAGTGTAAACATATTTTTGGCGTCGACTGTACAATAATTGTTTACAGCTACAAAAATATTTTTTTTCAAGTAAGTACTAATTCGGTACAATTTTGGTACAATTTTTTCACATACTCAGAAATCCCGTAATAGGGAACATTACGCAAAACTCTTCGTAGGTGGCGACACTAGCAGCGTTGACATTGTATCTCGTTCCCACTTCGCGGTATTGCCTATGCAAGTATCCTTGTCACTTATTTGACAATCAATTGTGCATGTGTGTGTGAATCCCTGTATTCCTATACTGGTTTACTATTAGTGGTTGTGCTGCCTCTGGCGGCAGAACATTGCAGTAATGTTCCCTATTGAAAGTGGGGTTGCCATGACATCAAAAATTGGCGCAAAAACTATGGCGTCCACACGATTGCATGCGCAAACGGTTTTTGAAACGGCGTTTTGTGCAAGCCATTTGTGCGATATACTGTCTTAAGGCGATGCAGGTTCATGGTCTTCTCTCCCTCTCACTGAGCATAAGCGTGAGCGAGATGGAAGTGCGAGTTCGGAAGTGTGTAACATCACTTTTTAGTACATAGTAATTGATTTTTGGAATACTGGATAATTTATTAAAAATCTATCCGGTTATTTTGTTAGAACAATAAATCGACCTAGACCCAAACTAAGCAAAGCTTGTACTATGGGTACTAGACGAAGATAAATATACTTATAAGACGAAGATAAATATACTTGTAAGTATATTTAACTATCTTCGTCTAGTACCTAAAACATTTTTTTTTTTAATAGCCTTAAGTGTCCCACTGCTGGGCAAAAGCCTCCCTCTGTTCCTTCCACGTATCCCTATCCTGGGCAGTCTCCCACCAGTCTTGGTCGAAGACGTCAAGCTCGTCTCGCCATCTCCGACGAGGTCTACCGCGACGCCGTGTTCGGTTGTGTGGGACCCACTTGGTGGTGATTTTAGCCCACAAGTCTTCCGGCATGCGGCAGATGTGCCCGGCCCAGTCCCACTTAAGTTTGGCGGCTGCGTGAGCTACGTCAGCTACTTGCGTTTTGGAACGCAGTATTGTATTTCTAATGCGATCTGTTATTTTCACGCCCAAAATACTGCGTTCCATGGCTCTCTGACAATAGATAAATAAATACTTAAATACATAGAAAACATCCATGACTAGGGACAAATATTCGTGCTCATCACACAAATAAATGCCCTTACCGGGATTTGAACCCATAGACATAGATTGTCGTCATTAAATTACGAAATTTCGAACATTAAAGTTAATTTTATGTTTATATTTAAGATTTTTTTACAGAGCTACCAAGGCATTTTTTAATATTATGTTCGGTTATTGTGTTTCTTTGTTTCTTTTTTAGTCTACAGTTGTTTTTCTGTAGTAGAATTCTTCATTATTTCTTCACACTGGAAGCGCAAAAATCTATCTTTTCGTCAGATCGTGAACAGGCCTCGCCTTAACGCATATGCTTATTTGTGAAAATCTAGTTTGTGCCAATTAGCGTTTTGTGCAAGCCATTTGTGCGATATACCGTTTTGCCGTCTTAACGCACAATGCACATGCTTATTTGTGCCAATTAGCGTTATGTTCAAGCCATTTGTGCGGTATACCTAGTAGGTAAGTTAAAACGGTAGGTAGGTACCTATTACCTACCTACCGTTTTGCCGTCTTAACGCAAATGCTTGCTTGTGCAAATTGGAATTTGCGCAAGTATGATTGAGCGTGTAGCCGGACCTTTAAATGTGTACTTTGACATAACCGGATTATTCGCATAAGAGCGGTCGGTGCAGTTAAGCCTGCATCACACTGGCGCGGCCTGCGGTGGCGGACCATAGTAAATTTGACAGCTAATGACAAGTTTTCTATTGTCCGCCGCGGCCAGGCCGCGCCAGTCTGTGAGAAGCCTTAAAGAAGCATATGTCTTCTAGGTAGATGTCGCCACACGCCTGTTGTCGCCGCCAAAGAGAATATAACACTACGTTAAATTGGCTCTCCATAGAAATAGACAATTAAAAATTTTAGAATCCTTTTTTTTCGGGAAATGGCTTCCTCTAGTCATTATCATACCACAAAATGATTTTGAGATAATTTGGCCCGCTAAATAAAGCCTTATAATTTTTTCAAAAAAAAATTGTATGGAGCGTATGTGAAAAATCGGATTTTCTCTCAAAGTAAAACGAAAACCGTAATATCCTCGCGGATGGTTACAATACTAATTATTTCTGATTTTTTGACGTACTTAGTTTTTAAAGAATAGGTGCCGGTTTTTTTTGTAAAATCAAAGTTTATTTTAGGATTTTTTTTTGTACTTTTTTTGTTTGATTTTGATTTACGTTTTACTCATGTTTTTGACGATAGAAAATGAGTTTGAGTCTGTTCGGGCTAAAGACTAACGAGTAATGATCTTTTTTCGAAAAATATGTATAGCGCCGTTATTTAAACATCTTTTTCTCCTAAATTACCAAGAACACCGTTAAATCCTCCTAGACACTTATACAATGAATTATTTATGTTTTTTTGACGTACTCAATTTATTTAAACAGCATGCCCTTTTCTTAAAAAAAACATTTTGTTTTTACTCTTTTTAAATAGATTTTTTTGTTTGTTTACCTTTGACTCATTCTTTTGACTATTGAAAATGATTTTGAGTCTGTTCGGAGTAAAGACTAACGAGTAATGATATTTTTTCGAAAAAAAAGTATAAAGCCGTTATATCAAACATATTTTACTCCTAAATTTTACGAAAAAAGATCATTACTCGTTAGTCTTTAGCTCGAACAGACTCAAACTCATTATCTATCGTCAAAAACATGAGTAAAACGTAAATCAAACAAAAAAGTACAAAAAAAAATCCTAAAATAAACTTTGATTTTACAAAAAAACCGGCACCTATTCTTTAAAAATTAAGTACGTCAAAAAATCAGAAATAATTATTATTGTAACCATCCGCGAGGATATTACGGTTTTCGTTTTACTTTCAGAGAAAATCCGATTTTTCACATACAATTATTTTTTGAAAAAATTATAAGGCTTTATTTAGCGGGCCAGATTATCTCAAAATCATTTTGTGGTATGATAATGGCTAGAGGAAGCCATTTCCCGAAAAAAAAGTAATCTAAAATTTTTAATTGTCTATTTCTATGGAGAGCCAATGGGGTTGGCCGGTGAAAGCTAATTGTAGATGGCGCTCTTCTAGATTCCATACGATGAGAGAGAGAGACAGAGGATCGATGGTCCCTAACTTGTATGGAAACCATATACAGTTCTTAGGCAAAAATCTTCCCCATAGCTTTAATCCATAGCCTTTTATTTTTAGCCTTTTTCGGAAAACGGTGGATTCCCACTTCAGAGCAATCAATGCGGGACGAAACATTAAGTCATTTTCGCAAAAATAAATAAAAACTACTTCCCGCCATACAAATTTAGCTTTTTTAGGGACCATTATTGGTGCTGTCAGTTTGACAGTTGCCAGCCCCATTCTCAGCCCACAGTGCGCCGGTTCGAATCCGGCTCGTCAAACCTACATTTAGTAAATTTTGCAGTTCGTTTACAAATGGTCGTAAAAAATCTTCCACAGGCGGCTTAGTTTCGCCGTAATTCATCGTAACGACTAATATTTACGGGGGCATTTTTTATCGCATTTATTTTACAAAGTTAAGTATCGGCCAGAATTTTTTTTTGGTACTTTTTGCTAGAGGCAGTCTATCCATATTAAATGTCAGATATATTTCTGTGGGAAGTTGTTCGGATGATTGCGAACAAAACACATCGTTTAGGCTCTTCTCTATGCCATTATACCAATACTGACCAGACCAGTGACCAACTGTTCTGGTCAGTATTGGTATAATGTTATTAATTCTGGGTGTTTGTAATAAACTTCTAGCATCTTTTGGGACACAAAAATTTTTTTGGTCGTCTCTTAATATGCCCAATAAACCCTTTAAAGCATTATGCGGTATCTGGTATTGTATTGCCCATTGCTGAAGCTTATCCTTGAACACTAAACAGTTATTCTCATTTGCTTCGGTTTCCGAATCTTCTGAATATATCTCATCATGGGATTCCGAATATTCTGAACAAACCTCATCATGGGATGCCGAATGTTCTGACTGTATCTCACTATGAAATTCCGGATGTTTTGAATCACTATTTACATTTAAGTCAGTCTCGAATTTTCTTTTCGGAATTTTACTCAATTTTCTATAAAATGTTGAAGACTGGCCAAAGGGTTTTATTCGCCGATAATTTTTTTACTAATATAATATACCTATATTAACTGCACTACGAGTATAAATTTTTAGCCATTGATATAGCACTTTTGTTGTCAACAAGTAACACAACATTTACATTATAGCCTAAATGTTTACATATACCTTTTAAGTTTACAAGTTCTTGTGCTACTGATGCAGCCGCTATATATTCTGATTCTGCAGTACTCAATGCTACGCATTGTTGCTTTTTAGAGAACCAAGCAATGGGATTTTGCCCTTGTAAGATAATGCCACCACTTACACTCTTCCTGTCATTTCGATCACCGGCCCAATCAGCGTCAGAAAAGCCATATATATTATTATCTCTTGTCTTTCTAAAAGTTAAACCTTTGTCTTTTGTTTCCTTTAGATAGCGAACTACTCTTTTTCCAGCTTTCCATAACTCTTCGTTTGGTCTATCCAAAAATCTGCTCAGATATGAAACTGCAAATGTCAAATCTGGTCTTGTAGTTACGGTAAGATATATTAAGCTTCCTATAAGCTCACGATAAGGTACATCTAAAATTTCTTCAGTCTTTTCTACTTCTATGTTGTAATTTCTTTCGATAGGTGTTTTCATTCCGTTGCACTCAGTCATATTAAATTTGTTCAATATCTTTTCAATCATTTTGGTCTGTTTTAGTTCTAAGGTATCTGCGTTTCTATGAACTTCCATTCCTAGAAAGTTTTTTATCTCTCCCATATATTTTGCGTTAAACTCCTCCTTTAGTGCTTTAATGGTACTTTCCCCGTTTCCAATGATTAGGATATCATCCACATAAATAAGCATCCAGCAATCTTCTTTGTAATACAAACAGTAATCATATTCATATTTCATATTTCGTTCCAACACTTTGGAGATTCAACTAATCCATATAAAGCCCTTTTTAGTTTTAAAGCCGTGTTCTTCTTTATAATTTCTAATCCTTGGGGTATTTTAATAAATACATCTGATTTTAGTTTTCCATTGAGGAATGCCGTAGGTATGTCGAGTTGAGCTATATTTAGATCATCTTGCACTGCTTTCGATAATAGCATTCTTACAGTAGAGTGTCACGCCACTGGTGCATAAATGCTGTCAAAAATATCTTCCTTCTTTTGCTGAAAGCCTCTCGCAACTAGTCTTGCTTTCTTAGTCCCATCTTCTTTTTCCTTAAAAATCCATTTTGTATCAATGAGTTTCTTTCCATTGGGTACTTCATGTTCTTCCCATGTTTCTAATCTTGCAAGTGCTTCTAATTCTTTGTTAATAGCTTCCTTCCATTCTGGTTGTTTCACAGCTTGTTCAAAAGTTTCTGGAGTGTTAGCACTGAGGCATATTACTATGTTGGTTTCATTTACGCTGTCCACATTTGTCTCATATTCTTTGAGATATGCAGGAGGTTTTATATTTCTCTTTGGTCTGCTTGAATTTTCTTCAGTTCTATCATCGTTTGTTTCTGCATCTATGAATTCATCTTCTTTTTCGGCATTTGTTTCTTCGTCACCATCTTGAATATACCTGACTTGTCTATTTTCTTCTTTTTCTGTGAACTTTATATCACTTTCATCAAACCTAACATCTCTTGATACTATTACTATATTTTCTTCTGGATCCCATAATCTATAACCAACTGTACTGTATCCGACCATTCTCGTTACTTTGGCCCTCTTCGCTAGTTTGTCCGGCTTGGGTATAATAGTGGCCCATGCCTTTGAACCAAACACTCTCAACTTTGATAAATCATTTTTTTCGAAGAATTTTTCACTTGGTGTCTTGAAATCTATCGCCCATGATGGAGATCTGTTTAACTGATAAGCTGCACACTGTATCGCTTCACACCACAGATGTTTTGGAAAATTGGTCTCAGCTAGGAGAGTTCTTATTTTGTCACAAAGGGATCTGTTCATGCGTTCACTGACCCCATTTTGTTGGCTTGTGTAAGGTAAGGTGCAATTGTATTTCTGCAAAAAAATTTCAAACTGTTCGCTGTGTATTCTCCTCCTTGGTCACAACGAATCCTTTTTACTTTATTCCCCGTATCATTCTCAATTCTTAAAATATAGTTCATCAGTTTTTCAGTTGCTTCTGATTTACTTTTCAGAGGATATACAACACAAAAATGTGAAAAATCGTCAATTACAGTCATAAAGTATTTCTCACCGTTGGGTCCGGGCTGTCTGATTGGTCCTGCTATATCCGAGTGTAACATTTCGGCTACCAGGTTACTTCTTGGTCTTGGAACAGGTTTGAATGGGCATCGGGTGGCTTTACCTTCCATACAGGGACTGCAAGTATTATCAGACACAGGTAAGTTTAATATTTTTAGACTTTTCCTATTTAAATGGCCTAATCTCTGGTGCCATAAATCAGCTGTTTCAGTAACATTACACATTTCATGCTTATATAATTCGGCTGTTAACTTGTACAACTTTCCATTAATGTAACCATTAAGCGAGGTATTCTTGTTAAATATTTTGACATCATCTTTACTAAAGTTTACATTGAAACCTGCCTCTACAATTTTTTTAACTGACAGCAAATTATATGATACATCTCTCACAATTAACGCATGAATATTAATAGTGGTGTTTTGATATTTTATTTTAAGTTTACCTCTTTTATTGGTTGTTATGCACTGGCCGTTTGCTACAAATATCTTAACATTGTTATTTGTATATGAAATGTCAGTCATATAGCTTACATACTTTTCATTAATTAGATGTTCCGTACATCCCGAGTCTAAAATAAGTTCAATAGTACTACAGGACTCACCTAGATTGGCTGTAATGTCACTAGCTATGAAACTAATTTCCTCATCTTGTACCTCGACTGCCGAAGCCTGGTGAAAAGTTGGTTGCCTATGGAAGTTTCCGCTTGAGCTTCCTCTAAATGAACGTCCACGCCCTCTTGGATGGCTCCGTCCTCGTCCTGATGACCATCCTCGATGTTGTCCTTGTCCTCGTCCAGATCCTCTGCATTCAAATGATTTGTGGCCAGATTTCCCGCAGGAGTAACATGTAAGAAAGGCATTCTCGTTGATATCACCGCCACTGTCCATTTTCATTTTGGTTTCCATGTCTAGAAGTCTTGCTTTGACAAATTCTATGTTCAATTGTTTTTCGGTTGCCATGGTTTCTATTGACGTAATGACTTGATCATAAATCTTGGGTAATGAAGATAACAGATAACAGATCTGGTCTTCTGGATCGACCGTCACGTTTATTGCGGCTAGCTCACTCAATAAGCTGTCGAATTTTAGGAAATATTGTTGCAGATCTCTTTCGTTTTCGTATCTTAGCGTAATTAGTCTTCTTTTCAAATATAATCTGTTGCATACTGTCTTCCTCTCGAATATTTCTTCTATCGATGTCAGCATTTCTTTTGTAGTTTTTCCCTTTTTTATTATGTCAATGTACTTATCACTCAGACATTGTACTAACGTCGACTTCGCTCGCGAATCATCTTTGGCAAATGCTTGTAATTGTTCTTTAGTCGTAGGTTCCTCTTGCAACACATGTCCTAGTTGTTTTTCATCTAGTAATAATTTAATTCTAAATTTCCAATTACTAAAATTTCCCGTTTCCGTCAACACTGGTAAAAATGACCCCGCAGTAGCCATTATCTTTTTTCTTCTTTTATTCGTGGATCGCAACCCGATATAGTTATATTTTGTAATAACTATTAACGCTCTGCTACCATGTTGATTTTATATCTTGGTAGGGAGTATATGGAAAGCTTAGACTTGTATAAGTATCTTGTTTTAATCAGGAACACATTTTATAATAGCACTTCAATATAAATATCAAACAAAACAGCAGCTATGACAACGGTGGAATGGGTAATGTGCCACAGACAAGTAGACACTAGTGCTGTGACTACTAACTAGTGATGTAGTACATCTCAACAAGAACCACTGACACAATTATTAAATTATGATGATTCGTTTGATCCCACTGTGTCAACGGTGTCAACACATTTACGTAACTTTGGGACCAAATAGTGTTTACCAGTAACATTGTGTACATTTTGTTCCGGAACATTTACTAACATGTCAAATGCACACAGTCACAAAGTCGACACTATGTTCCCAAAAAATACCCTAAATATAATATTAAGTCGCAACGTGTTAAAACTGTGCCGTAACTAACCAAAATCTTGGGTTTTCGAAATGTGTTTACAATATTACCACATATTGCAACCAGATTCATACCATTTGTATGTGGTGGAACAGTTTCGACTCTGCGACTACTTTTAGGAATTTGTGACCACTATAAATTTTTTGCGACCAGAAATGGTTGTATGGGTAGGGCCGAGTGGAGAAAAAGAGGGGCCCAGCAGTAGGACACCTAAATAGGCTAAGAAAAAAGTTATAATATCAAAAGTAATATTGTGACTTGGGATTGTTAAGAATTGAGCGGGAAACTGGAGAAAAAAAAGAAGCGGGTTGTGTCGGAGATACAACCGTTAATTAAGTACTTATTTGTTGGCTATGGAACCCTAATATATCTGAATTAATTCACTAAAATCTGTTTAAGTACAGATCAATCGGTATATATGGCAACATTGACTGACGTAGCTCATTTGACTCGCGATACATTGAAAATGGCGGTCATGTCAGCATTATTTTCATGTCCGCCACGTAAACTAAATAACATTTTGTGATTAACAACTAATGGCAAATAATGAAGGATTAAAACATGTAACAAACAATTATTTGAAATCAGATTAGGCTTCTCTACAAAAAGTTACTCCGGAAGTCACGTGATACATTTTGAACTGTACCCCTTACAAGAACGCGACCAAAGAAGTATCCACTTCAAAAAGTACAAATCTGTCTATGGTTTGTTATTTTTTAATCCTTGGGCGCGATTCATTTATTAAGTAAGACGATTTAGGGGCGTAGGGGGTCGAATATTTCTTATTTTTTCTCACAAGGGAGAGGGGAGGTAGCAGCATTGATAGTTCTCCCGTAAGATTACAAAAATGCGCAACGTTGAAAAAGCGCGCTCGGATAATTTGGTAGTTTGCCTTAAATTGTTTAGTTTATACAGAAACTAGCGACCCGCCCCGGCTTCGCACGGGTATGTATTATACATATAAACCTTCCGCGTAATCTATCTATTAAAAAAACCGCTTCAAAATCCGTTGCGTAGTTTTAAAGATCTATGCAAACATAGGGACAGACAGACAGACAGCGGGAAGCGACTTTGTTTTATACTATGTAGTGATATTAAAACAAACCAAACATGTGTTCAATTTCCTTTGGATTCTTACGTAATAAATTTAAAACACGGGGAAAGGGGGTGATTCTTATTTTTTCTTACATAGGGGGAGGGGGGGGGGGGGGTCACCCTGGCAGTCTCAAGGGTCAAAGTAGAATGCGTCAAGCGTACCTTTGTCCCCCCCCTGTAAGCGTACAAATACGAACCAGGGATGTTACGGCGGTGGTTTAGTCGGAGCTGGAATCGGAGTCATAATCGGAGTCGGGGTAGAAGCCTTCTTGAATTCGAACTTGAGGGACGTGAGACAGGTAACTCCCAAGGCACACACAACATGATGGCGTACCGCGAAGCAAAGCCCATGCACTGTTCAGTTTCGATAGGTATTACTCCGAGTGGAATTTTTCGGAGTCGGAGGCGGAGTCGGATGTGTAATATCAACCGGAAGTTCCGATTAATCGTAGTCGGAGCCGAAGCTCCGTGACATCCATATCTCTAGTACGGACTATCGTTGGGGGTCTAGTGGGTAGTCTGGGCCTTCTGTAACTCAAAAATGCATTATAGCCTGACAAGTTCCTATTTAGCCCTCGCTATGTTGCGGATTTTCAGTGGAACTAATTTATTTTAATGGCAATGTTTTTTTTTGACAACAGACGTTGGAAGTCATTGAATGCCCCCGATGTAAACAAAACGAAAATCATTCCAAAGACTACAATATACATACTGAGATAGACAGGCAACTCGACCAAATTGAGAAGGCATTTAATGCTTGCGTATACAGGCGCCATCTCTTCTGCGGTACTTACAACTTTTCTTTGAATGTACAAAACATACAAAAAGTGCGTCGGTCGTAGGATTTGAACTCCGGATCATCGACTCCAAATACCACCGTCTGTACCCCTAGGCTACTGATGCCTTGTGACAATACGGCGAATTTTGAAATACCTTGACAGCATAGCCTAGCAATCGCTAGAGCTTCAGAGAGTTCGCCAGCTATCAAGAAGGTGACACTGTTTTCAATAAGAAACTGGATTTGCATTAAGTTCTAAGTTCGCATAGCATGAATCATTCTTCATATTTCAGAATAATAATCGATTTTGAAATCAAAATGCCCAAAAAAGTTCACCCTGATGCAAAATAAAGCATTTTAAATACATTCAAAAATGTTTGCGGTAGAAAAAGGACGAAGGATTCAGCAGCATTCCATTATTGGAATGCTGCTGAATCACACTAATTTCAAAACATTGTTTATACAATGTTTTGAAATTAGTTCTTGACATGACGGGTACTGATATTCATAGTGCGGTTGTAATGAACTGGTTAGCTTAAGCTGGTTTTCAGGTATTTAGATTAATCAATGTTTAGAATTTTATTTAATAGGTCAAAATAAAACTTACTTTACACTTGGTTATTATTTAGAAGTGACTACAGAAAATTGGAGTACCTAAATGCTGCGACCACGTAAAAAAAATAGAATACGGATATAGGACACAAGCTCCTATAATCGAATCACAGACAGAAATATTTATAATCGAGATTGGTGGTCCTGAAAGCGACTCATCAACTGACGAAAGTGAAGATACATCGGAGCCAGAATTTGATAAATATATGGATGTCGAATATTTATAATTGGATTTTGACGGATAGGTCATTATTTATATTTAATTATCAATTAGACATGCTCTCCCGATTACCTGAAAACATAGTTTCACAATCTACAAGTACATACTATTAATCTCACTCGTTCTTGCACGATGCCAATACACACTGTCCCGACTATTCATGACGTACACGTATTATTGCCATATGTAAGCTGATTTTAGCGACACTATATCAGGGCTAAATAGGATCGTGTCAGGCTTTACTTGCAGTCTAATTTCCAATGCCAAAAAAATGTCACGTAAGTCTATTCTTTATCAATATAGGAGCCAATTTCGAAAGCGGTTTTCAAGTATGGAAATTATATGTGAATAGGTTTATTACCTGCTCTCCTTCTTGCACTAGAGCATAACTAAACCTGTGCGAGCGTGACGTACTTTTGACGGAAATTGACATTTACTTTTTGATTGCAAAATTGAGCCCCTGTTCAAATGAAGTTGACGTTTGATTATGTTCAAAACCAAAGGTGTTATGTTACTATGACACTCTATGATGATACACCTATTTGAAAATTTAGAATACAAATTAGAGGTGAGACTAAGATCATAATTATCGATATTTTATATTTTTGGTATGTATTGTTTATCGGGTAGGTATATGTATGTATATAGTTATATAAATAAATAAATATATAAATCTCTATTGAACTTAAAATTAAATTTTACTTGTCATTCCTGTATATAGTTAAATCAATTTTAAATGGCCTTTGTTCTTAGAGTAAGAGCGTTTGCGTACTGCGTTATATCCAAACCTGATAAATATCAGTCCGTAGTAGCAGTATAGTGATATTTTTGAGAAATTACATCCGGAGAAATCGGGTATGTATGAACGAAATTTTGATCTTGTGCACGACTCATACATGCAGTTCGCAAACGCCCTTAATTGAGATGGTGCTGAATGCAACTGTCAGAGATATCGTGTAGCTCACGAAAACATGCTAACACTTTTTAATCAAAATACGTACAAGTATTAAAGTAATTTTAATATTTACAAGGATACTCACAGAGGCATACTCAGCTTAGGTATGACATATCATTATAATAATAAAATTGCACACTTGAATTCCTTGATGTACCGTGTCATTTGTTTCCATAATAAATATCATTTATTTGAAATAAATAAATTCATAACGCGCTTCACGCTAACATCAGCGAAAATATTTTTGACAAATAAATATTTCTTGTATTTAGTGGGTCTACTAGCTTTTAACATAGAACCAAATAGATGTAATAGCCAATAGCTCAACTGGGTCTACTAGTCGATCTGAGTATTAATATTTTTCATCAGAATATTTAGGGTTTTTCTAGCAAGGTACTATAAATAGGCTTATTTTTAGACAATGATATGACACTCTAGTTTTATGTATTACCTACTGAACATTGGCTTAGACAAAAACAGAAACACAAATATGTATCAAGAGCAGCACGAACTGCCAATTAACAGTAGATTTATTATGTAACCATTTAATGTGTCATTTTAACTCGTTCACTGCTAGGAACCCGCCTACGCCGTAGTAGCTTTCCGCTTCATACGAAGAAAACTACTAGATTGGCTACGAGCGTAGCGTGTAGCGATTTTTGGCAGTGAATGTGTTAATAAATAAACGATTTAATATTTATAATTATGATAAGATAATTTTTGTCTTTGTAAATTTTAAATTAGTGAGTTTATCGATAAGTACATACATTAGGTACATACTACTACTACTACTGTTACTACTGTTACTAATGAATAACTAAATATTTTTTTGATAATACTACAAGGTACATACTACTACTATTACTGTTACTAATGAATAACTAAATATTTTTTGTTAATAAATGCCTTACCTAGAGACTGCCGCTCCCACAGTCAAACTGTCACTACAGTTTTGTGGGGCAATGTTTAATTTTAAGTATGTAAAACACTGTACTTATTAAAAAATAAATAAATAAAAAATAGGAATGGTACCACTCTAGTCATACTGACAGTCGCTCCGTTAAAATGTCAAACGCGAATAACGCGATACATTGCTGTGACATTACGGTAGTTCCTTAATCTGCGGCTTTGGCTAGCAAGCAATGCAAAGCAATGGCGAATGTCATGACTCATGATCGATTGCGTATTTATTCAAAAAACCGTTATTTTAGTACATACCGGTGATAGAAAATCGCTCCCGGAGGAACCTTTGGGTCCCGGCTTGCCTGTCGGCACGACTAAATTGCAGAACGCGGCATGTTTTTATTTTTAACTAGTGACCCGCCCCGGCTTCGCACGGGTTTATATGTATAAAACAATTAATACGTGCATGTATTATACATATAAACCTTCCTCTTGAATCACTCTATCTATTAAAAAAAACCGCATCAAAATCCGTTGCGTAGTTTTAAAGATCTAAGCATACATAGGGACAGACAGACAGACAGCGGGAAGCGACTTTGTTTTATACTATGTATTGATACGGCAAAAATCGTCAGCCACGGTCAACAGACTGACTGCGTTTGACAGCTTTATGAATGTTCACTCATAACATCGGCCACACGTACCCCGCCCACTACCGTTTCTATTTACTTGTTCTGTGGTCAAAGCATTCGGACACAGGAAGCAAAAAAGGTTCGGAGTACAGTCGCCATCACATACATCGGAGCAAACAAGCACGTCACAAACATCGGAACACACCTCTATTTTCAAGGCATTAGGGTGCATGTGCCGATATTTTTGAACACCTATAGTGTACATATGTATGTGATGGCGACTGTACAATGCGTTCGAAATCCCCCCGCCTTATACAACGGCTGTCTTTAACGACTCGGCCAAGTCTCCGAGCGGCGATTGCAGCGGCAGCAGTGGTCTCCCTCTCATATGTTGGAACTTGTGCCAGAGCCCTTCGTAGCCCGAGCCGAGCAGCCTCGCTATTCTGTAACTTGCTTTAAGGTCACAGCTCATTACAGCCACCCAGCACCCGACCGGCACCGCTTGGTCGTTCGGCGTCCACTCGTAGTCGACAGGTGGTCCACGGGTGGACGCCGCATTGTCACCGCGTGGTCAACGAGACCCCCCCCCCCCCCCGCGATTCGTAGTAACTAAGCGTAATAATCAGAGGTCTAGTTTCGTTAACGCATTCACTGCCACCTCCTTTTCCTGGGCATTCGCCAGGTGCCACACTTTTTAAAATGTACTTTATGTAATGCACTTTACGTAATTACGAACGCGTCTGTGCGTCGATGGCACACGGTGAAAGTCACTGGAACGCACATACGCGTCGGTGGCAGTGAATGCGTTAAGCGTGATGGGTGAGGTGATATGATCTAATGTGGTGTGACTGGGGTGGAAAATAAACCTATGACTCCCATGATAATAAAACAACAAGTAACTTGGAGTAATTTATTTAGAACATCTTATACGTTTCTAATGTAAACAATTGCATTCGTAACATTTCTGCAGTGATAAATATAAGATTACGACAGTTAATTAAATATCATTTGTTCCAACAAACATTTGTGTTTTCTAGATACTATATTTAATTACCATGATTATGATTAAAAGTTCGGATAAATAACAGGAACATACCTAATCAACCCATTAGTAGGTAGGTACGGAAAAGGAAATTAAAACATATCCTTTTTTTATATCTTATTGTCATTGTGACAAGAGCTAAAGTGATCATATTTGAATTTCCTCGAATCTACAGTCGACTACAAAAAGATGTATGTATCCATTGTTTCATCTTATTATGACACCTATTTACATCTTTTTGTAGTGGACTGTACGTACGTTCATTATTGCCACTTCAACAATAGGAGAATACCTACGCCTATGTGGTTAAAATTGGCGTCATTAAAGCTGCTTAGTTGCTAAATATTAATAACTACTTAGTTCGGAAAATTTTAAAGACAATAAAGTTTTAAATACTTAAACACTATTTCGTCTACACTAAGACATAATTGCGCATGATTACCTACATCTAGAAAGACTAGCCGCAACGTTTAACAGAAAATATCCTTGTACTTAATACACGTCACGAACTGTAGGAAGTTGGGTCGGAAGGGAAGTTGTAGTCTTTGTTTATGGTAGCTGAGGCTGCAGTGTGCGTACCTTCCGGCATTATTTTATTGCTTTAAATTCATGGTGAATATCCGGGTTGCCTCCTTTCCAAACTACTATTTCGAATGGAATGAACTGCATTCTGAGGTAGAGATTTTCGTCCCAACGACGGTTTTTGACTTGCAAAATGTGACGAGACCCTGGCATGTCACAGATATCGCTCGATGAGAACGTAAGAGACACGAAACAAAAGCAATATTTTAGGGACGTCCCATCCAGTCAGTTAAAGAGATGAAATCGCAGCCCAGGTAAATTGAAATGCTATTGGTTGGCAGGCGAACATGTTAGAGGCAACCAACTGTGTCTAGCAGCCCTGTTTCATCATGAGGTCTGCGAGCTTGAAGATCCGCAGCCAGCTGAAGGGATCAGACTGCGGCGGCGTCGAGGAGTCGGCGCGCGAGGCGGGCCGCTCCGCGGGCGCGGAAGCCGCGGCCGAGTGCGTCGGGGACTTCGTGCCCTTCTGGTTGTCGGGGGACTTCGTGATGGCTGGTGACGTCATTCTGGAAACAATCGTTTAAATTGTTAGTATTTTACATAAACATTAGGTAGGTACCTATATACGAGTACAGTCAATCTGTGCGATATACTTATCTACTTGGTTATCTGGTTGGTATGTGGTCATAGGGGATAACTTTTTAAAAACGTGTATGTAAACAAAAAGTATTTCAACAAAAGTTAGAATTGTTTAATACTACTACTTCAAGCGTGCCTATACGATTTGAAGAGTTCCCTGGATTCTCCAGGATCCCATCATCAGATCCTGACCTGATGACCATTGGACTACTTGGGTAGGCTACCCTATCAAACAAAAAATAATTTTCAAAATCAGTCCAGGCGTCTTTGAGTAATCGGGGAACATACATTTTAACAAATTCACTGCCAAGAATCGCTACGCGCTCGCTACGCTCGTAGCTGATCCCGTGGTTTTCCACTGTGGTTTTTGGTATGTAGCGGAAAGCGACTACGGCGTAGGCGCCCACTAGTCGGGTTCCCGGCACTGTATGTGTTAAGATTATAATTTATAAGTAAAGCTAAGCCTGACTTCAGTCTGTTTTTCAAGTTGCATAATGAAAGGTGTCGTATAGCTGTCTCATTCCAACTATATCAAGTTCTAGAGACAAATTGCTAGGTGTATAATGGTCTAGAGACATCAATAATATTTTTAGGAAATGCGACGTACAGTCACCGGCATTAATATATGATGGAACAAAGGCCGCAAAAATATCTGATGACAACTCTATTCCTACAGCCATTAGAGCGTGTCAGATAATTTTGCGGCCTTTGTTCCATCATATATTGATGCCGGTGACTGTACAATAGGGAACATTACGCAAAACTCTTCGTAGGTGGCGACACTAGCAGCGTTGACATTGTATCTCGTTCGCACTTGCGGTATTGTCTATGCAAGCATCCTTGTCACTCATTTGACAATCAATTTTGCATGTGTGTGTGAATCCCTATATTTCTATACTGGTTTACTATTAGTGTTAGTGCTGCCTCTGGCGGCAGAACATTGCAGTAATGTTCCCTATTGAAAAAGCATGTTGAATATAAAAAAAAACATCGCACGCGGTCTAAGCCATGGGAAATAACAAATTTTATTTTAATGATTTCGTGCAGCTATATATTGTACAAGTCCGTAACTTAGAAAACTATGTAGATAGGTAATAAAACTTTTAGTGTACCTGGGTCAACAAACTAGATTAGTTTAGTTTATGTCCATGCGCGAGTGTACCGTATGGGTAGGTAGTTACAGGTTAAGAGGCTTTTAATATTCACAACTATTACCGGCGACACACCTCAGGCTAACCAGTATATAGTTTGACCTCCGTTAATCCATCCCAGGGTCAAGTTGCTCTAGAAAAGTACGGTGAAGTGAGTCAAGAGAGTTTGTGAATCGCAGAGTCGCAATCAACAATACTTTCCAGGTGATTGGGATTATCAAGAGTACGCTCTGATAGACGGCAATCACCATTACATTTTAATGGTTGCGGCCATTTCGAACAAAAGTTTGTATCCTATAGTATTGACCACAGATTAAATGAAGCCTGTTTTAGATAGAGCTGTATAATGTATGTGGCCAGTAGAATACATATAATATAAATAAATAGATAATTAACTTTTAGGTATAAGGCTAATTAGGTATTTGGAGGAAAATGGAGGAGGCCTTCAATCGATGAGAGGTCCTTAATACTTACTACTTAATACTAGTATTTTTGTAAGTTTTACTGTATAATATTTAACATTAAGTGTATCGCAATATTAAGGAAATAAGAGCCTTAATATAATAATTTTAATACAGACGCAGCAGGTATACTTAGTCCAGACAGACTAGAATCTGTTACTTCTTAAATTTTGTCTTTAGACAAGCGTCATTAGTAAGAACTGGGTTTATTAAGAAGAAGGATTTCCTTACAATGTACAACTATATAGGGAACATTACTGCAATGTTCTGCCGCTAGAGGCAGCACTACCACTAATAGTAAAACAGTATAGGAATATAGGGATTCACACACACATGCACAATTGATTGTCAAATGAGTGACAAGGATGCTTGCATAGACAATACCGCAAGTGGGAACGAGATACAATGTCAACGCTGCTAGTGTCGCCACCTACGAAGAGTTTTGCGTAATGGTTCCCTATTAGGTACGTACCTACATAATTAGGTACACAATTCGTCGGGTGACAAGCAAAAGTCACTACCAAAACTGTCACTGCTCTTCAAAACCTCGTATCTCGGTACGTAGTCAATATCGAGATACGACCTTTGATTGAAGTAGGTATTTGTTACTTAGTGAGTTTTGCTTGTCACCCAACGATATATAAGTTAAGTCATTACTTTAGTTTAGATAATACCATTATTATTAAGAACACAAAGGATCAACCAGAGTAGATGTGCTTCAAGTTAATAGGTCGACATACATTTTAAGTTCTAGATTGTAAGACTTGCAATACCCTTACAGGGTCCCATGTTGTACTGTAAATTTTGTAAGACCACCTGTATGCCAACATGAAAGCAATAAAGTTATTCTATTCTATTCATAATCGATAGAGCGTTTAATCATGGTGACGCAACTGACAATACATGCATGAGTAGCAAACAAAACGTGGTCAACTCGAGCCGTACAGTGCATTGAACGTAACGTTTAAGTATTCGCACATGCAACGTTCTATAAATCATGGTGTATGGTCACTGACCAGGGGGTCAATTAGATGCATACATATCCAATTGAAGTTGAATCCAATAATTTAATTTATGTTGACTTATTTGTCATTTTGAATATTTATATTTTCATACGATGGCGGTATAAATTCTTATAATTTTGACTAAGGCAAATTTCAAAGATAGGTATTAATTGTCTCACCCATTGTGGTGGGTGTCTATCGGCATGCAAATATATTGGTTTTTCATTTAATTACTCGTAGTACCTACTGCTATTTATATCATGTCACGCGATAAATATGATCTAATTTAATCTAATGTATTTTATGTTGGCAAGCGCGGAAGCGAGCGCGCGTACATCGAGATCAAATTGGAATGCAAAACGTATTGTCTCGATTTACTTTTCTAGTGTTGTGTGTGACCAACTGACGGATTCAAGTTACGTTTCCGCGACGGGAGCGTGACCTGAACAATAGAGTCGCGTAGGTGTTGCTAACAGTCCGTACAAACACGGATTGTTCCAATATTTTATTTATGAATTTAAACAAACGTTCCGACAGATGTAAAATTCGTTAACTAAAAAAAAACTCTATACGAAACGCGTCACCATCTCCTAATCTCCAAATTTTATTTATTAATTTTATTTTATTTATTTTAGGACCACCAACGGCTAACACATCTAAATAATACATTTGGCTTAAAAAAAAAAACTAATTCAGATGCTTAGCCACTTATAGGTGACCACAGCTCACACAAGTGTAAAATCTAGAGTAACAAAAAAACCATCACATTAATTAAGTAATATTTACGCTTAATAAGTAGTATATCAAGCCCTTCACTATTTATCTGTTTAATGAAACCAGTTTAATGTAAAACTAGCACATAATATTACACGTACAACGCTCACATATCCTGTGCCGTCTGCAATCAGAGCAGCGTCGCGTCGTCGCGTCGAGAGTGACCCAAATCCAAACTGGGGCGGGCTGGTGCCGCAGTTTGCTATAACTACCTACTTTACCTCAAATTTTCGTTGAATTTATTCTCATTTTACAATATTTGAAGCTATGTTGACAATGACTATGCAAGATCAGGTTTGTCTAATACGCCCACGGATTATTGCGATAGTTGTTAATAGGGTCACGATGCGAAGGTAAGCATCAAAGCTGACTTTAATGTCCTAGTTGTGGTCGAGGTTGATTGCTTGACCAACATCATTGAAGGTTTAAGTATGTTTAGTTCGTCGCAACGAAAATAGCAATTTAGTTTTCATCCAACCGCAAATAACGTCTTTATTGTATCATTAAGTGCCTAAATAAACAACTCTCTATGATGAAGCGGCCATTAACCGCAGTATCTGGATGGGAGTGGAAAAATTCGGTTCAACTAAACGTTACCGATGCGTGGCTTCCTTTGAAGGCTCAGCAGAGCGAGTGAGCAGGCCTGGTATTCACACAAACCGACTACTCGCCTGAAGTGGGTATCAAAGTCTGACCTCCGAGTACACGTACTTGTTTTGAATAACGGGGTCAAGATACACAAGGGGTGAGTGAGGCGGGGTGAGCCGGGTTGTGAATAATATAGCAGGGCGCGGTACTTCATACAGTTGACACGCACGTCAACTCTTGGGCTCATTGTCTTAAACGCGTTAAATGTACCTAGACAATGGACAGAGCTTTACGAGAATGAAATGGAACATATGAAAATGAAATGAAAATGAAAAATTATTTATTCATAAGCTCAAACACAAATATTCAGGCTGTGGTGCCTCTTTTTAAGCAATAAAGATGCCTGTGGCAAGAGACACCGCCCTTCCTTAGAGTTTAACATGATATAATAACAAACATAGGTATGTATTATTTTAGTTAAGTTAATAGAGGAGGAGATCATAGAGCTTATTTCCAAGAGTTTCAAAATTTTGTATTTCTGGTCCAGTAAATACCTACCTACCTAAGCTCTCTCCTGCTATCGGTTTATAATTTATATTAAAATAAAAATCGGCCAATTAGTGTTCCGTACTTTCAGTTATTTTAAATGATTCATATTTTATTTCTAGATTTTGAAACTAACCACTAAGTACTAACGAAACTGCTTGATCTATTGAATGGAGTTCAACAAAATTTTTATGTGAATATCATCGATTCTCAAACAAATTTGTTGAGATGGCAAAAAAAAAATTCTACGACGTGTAGGTATAACTAACGAATCTTGGAAATTGCTAAAAACGTTGTCAATCGAAGTTCTCTGTCTTTATTAGTATTTGTGTCATTTAACATCTGTGTAAAACCGACCTACTGTTAAAATATGTCCTTATACTATTATTATTTTTAGAAAAAAAGTTGACGTGTAAAACACCTACAATTATTATCACGTGATCCATGCGGTATGTTACTGTTAGTAAAAGTATTACCAATACAATTTATAAATGGTCCCCATTGTTCTCAATGTTGTCGCATAGATCCAACAGAGAAAATACAGTTTGTTACGTTTAATTCCAAAGCTATTGAGACCGCAAAAGCTAATGCAAAAACTCCACAATTGTACGAGTATGTGTTTGTTTGTTGCTGCACGACTGGGAAATATTTCCGGGGCTTATACGGAAAAAGTTAGCCAAATAGTGACTGTGAGCTACGGTAGCCTAGTGGTTCAGGCATACGGCTGTCAAGCGGTGGTCGTGGGTTCGAATCCCGGCTCGTAACAATGAGTTTTTCGGAACTTATGTACGAAATATTTACCGTTAGCTTTTCGTTAAAGGAAAACATCGTGAGGAAACCGGTCTAATCCCAATAAGGTCTAGTTTTCCCTCTGGGTTGGAAGGTCAGATGGCAGTCGCTTTCGTAAAACTAGTGCCTATGCCAAATCTTGGGATTAGGTGTCAAAGCGGACCCCGGGCTCCTTTAGGGGCACAACCGGGAATAACGCTAGGATGATGATGATAAGGAAAAAGTTTCGACAAAAACTGCTCCTGCAGTGGCGACAAATCGGTGTACAAACTATCATATATTTTTAATTCACCATAGTACATAGTGAACACAGTAGACATAGTAGTCCAGTGTCTAACGTCATTGAATGGCCGGTTCCCGGGAGCTTCTCGCAAAATGACTTGTAGATGGTCTTCTCCCTGGGGCACAGGCTCAATCCAGTGCAGAGCTTGTATTAAAAGCACGTCGCGCGGACGGTAGTTTGAATTTTCTGAAAGTATCCTATGAAATGCAGTTACGCATTCATCGTCGATATAAGCATTTCCCCGTACATAAGAAAAACGAGCCATTATAATGTCCTTGTGTTGTCCTCGTCGTTTTATTTAGGTACTTTTGGATTTTTAGTAGGCTGGTTAACTAGTAGGCCTATGTCCAGCAGTGAACGTCTTTCGGCTGATATGATGATGATGATAATGATGGTTAGTAGGTAGTATCGAGTTCAAGATTTTTGCTGTAAGTCCTAGACGTACAAGTTCTCAAACGTGAATGGTATAAGGCAGCTATAGCAGCTATACGATTCACCTCTATTACGGCTCGGTATTTAAATTGAAATCAAATAAAGAACCTCGTACTTTGATGCGATTTTATTTCTAGATTTTAACTAAATAGAGTCAACAATATGTAGAACTGCTAAAATATATAAAACTAAAAGCTGTGTGCAGTGTTAAAATCTGAAGCCATGATACATAGTATTATTTGTGTGTTTTAGTAACCCAAATAAGAAAATGCAATATGAGTTATTTTTTCAGTTGAAACAAAATATTCATCGATATCGATGTGTGTTGTGTAATAAAAATGTAAAATGACGAATTATTTGAACTATATAGTGCTAGATCAGGGTTTACCCTATGCGCCTCACTCAACGTTATGCTAAAATAATACGCCCCCCCGAAGATCATATTCAACATGCAATCTGTCCTTTTTCTACGACAAATGGTAGCTTTTCGAACATTTAAATCTGGAGCCGCTCCCTGCGCCCCCCCTTGGATCACTCTACGCCCCCCAAGTGGGGCGCGCCTAACTGGATGGGAAACCCTGTGCTAGAGTAAATGAGTATTTTCTATGATCGTACCAACTCAGCACTCTGGATATAATCACATCAGCATTCATATTGCACACTTCATAGATTCCTTTACTGTGGCCTAGGTTGTACGTGCACATCTGTATAATGGTATTTAGGAATTAATAAGCTGTGTCTAGTCACTTTAAATTTAGCGAATCCGCGGGCGATAACCTCAGACCAAGAAAAAAGATAGATTACGAACAACGGAACAACCTAGTGAAGCCGGTTTTTAACCAAGCCAAATAAGTTTAGCACACGCACTTAATACAAACAAAATTGCACAAAACTCTGAATATGGGAACATAGTGCTAAATAATGTGATAACTATGACGCCTCTATTTGGTTTATTAATCTTAGATCTATGTATCAGCTTTAAATATGGAACACTAAAAACATAATGTCAATAAAGTACGGTAATAAGGAAATATAAACTATTCACAATCTATCTCTCTACTACCACACACCCGTAGTATATATTGACTCCCAGATTCGCAATAACTACGCGTAATCTAAGGTCAGACTTTGACTGGATCCTGGGTAATTGATGTAAACACCAGGCCTGCGCTGTTTAATTACTTGACTTCGTGTATTTTCGGTTTCGGCCGGAACAGATCGCAAACAGGAAACAACACGAAATACAATGCTGTGTTTTCATTATATCAATATTCATTTATCAGACTGCGAAAAGCAATGTACGTCGCCTGGCACGGCTATACAGAAAAAGACACTATTATTTATTATTTTGTTTGTGGGCCTTAATGTGCCGCTTCGACCAGCAAGTGATCTATTGTGGCAGCCCTTGCTTTAGAGTTCACCGTTAAGTCCCGTTGCCTCCAGGTAATTCCAGATTCTTTGGGCGGTGATATGTTGTACTTCTTGTGGGTGCACTATGTGCCGCCCTAGGTAGGTACTTCTTTTATGCATGAATGGTCCGCAGGAGCAGAGAATGTGCATTGCAGTCTCCTCTGTCTCCTGGCAGAACCTGCAGGTTGTGTCCTGCTTCATACCCATTTGAAACAGGTGTTTGTTCAATTTGCAATGTCCTGTCAGGATTCTTGTCACTGCGCAGGTTTTGTGCCTTTTGAATTGTAATAACTCTTTAGGCAGCTAGCTATTGAACCCTTCGATCAGGGCTTTAGCTTGTTTTTGTCCTTTGGTGAACTTCCACAGCTTGATTGCCTCTGATTTTTCCGCGTTGTTTAGCAGAGAATATGCTTTCCCTTTTGTGATGCCACAGAACGGTTCCGGGCCGACCAGGGCCGTGTCTGCGCCCTGCCTTGCAAGTTCATCTGCTTTTTCGTTTCCTACAATGTCGGAGTGCCCTGGTACCCATCTAAGTATGACTTTGTTGGAGTTCGCCAGGGTGTTTAGATTATTTTTACAATTCTGGACTAGTTTAGAGTAGGACTCTAGTGATTCTAGTGCCAGCAGAGCAGCTTGGCTGTCCGAGTTGATGTAAATATGTTGGTTCCTTAGGTTTCTTTCAAGATTGATCTCCACGCATTTATTTAATGCGAAGAGTTCAGCCTGAAAGATTGAGGCCTCCTTCCCCATGCTGACGCTAGCTTTGAACTTTGGCCTCTCACCGTAGATACCACATCCAACATCATCACCTTTTGTTGATCCATCTGTATACCAAATGTGGCTTCCCTCCTTGAAGTCCATTTGGTCATTTGTCCATTTGTCTCTCGGAGTTATTTCCACTGTATACAGTCTAGTGAATTTGCATTCCACGTATGTGTCGTCAGTGGGCATGCTTAGGTTTTTGTTATCAAAAACAAGGGCCTCAAGTTTGCTTAGCGCTTGAGAGCGCCATTTTGGCCTTGTTAGTGTGCATATCCTGTAGATGCACTGCTTCGCCTCCTTTTGCACTTGCAGGTGGAGTGGCGTTAGATCGAGCAGTGCATCCAAGGCTGCCCCCGGTGTTGAGCATAAAGCTCCTGTTGCTGTTAAGCAAGCTGTACGCTGAAGACTGCTTAACTTTGTGATGGCTGTTTTTTGGTGGACTTTAACTATAAGAAGACACTATACCGATTTTATTTACTTTCATTTGTGAATATAATTTAAACTATTTATGCTAGCGTCATGTTGATCATTTTCCCGCCATCTCCACACAATATAAGTTATGCATGTGTATTTCCAAGTCTTAGTTGGCTATAATTTATAAAAAAAACTGTTCAAAGCACTCTATGAAAAAAAAGTTACTTTGGTTATATTTAACACAAGAAAGAGTTATCGTAAAAAGAACCCAACATTTGTATACCGTCTCAAAATTTCATGAGCTTTCGAATGATACCCCACACGTTCCTTACAATCCAAAAAAAATGCTCAACCCATTATTACCCCCAAAACTACCCTCAAAATTGGGTTTTACACCTTTTTGACTTTATTTATGTAATAAGGCCGTAAACTTCTATATCTATACCAAATTTCAGCCTCCTATGTCATACGGTCTTCGAAAAAACTGGCTGTAACAGAAGGACAGCCTCCGAGTGATCGCATAAGTGTTCCGTTGGACCAAAAACTACACTAAATAACAAAGATTGAGTAAGAAAACTGAAGACGGGAGAGTCGTTTCTTCCAAACCTGAGCTTTTGAGTGAGATAGAGCGTTTTTACGGACAGCTATACACGTCAACTCGCAGACCTGAAGTTGACCTGGCGGAAGACCCTAGAGCTAGACTAACCCGACACTATACCGACGACATCCCGGACATCAGCCTGTACGAGATTAGAATGGCTCTGAAACAGCTTAAGAACAGCAAGGCACCCGGTGAAGACGGAATTACAGCCGAACTCCTGAAGGCGGGTGGAAAACCGATCCTTACGGCCCTTCAGAAGTTGTTCGACACCGTCTTACTGGAAGGAAGAACGCCAAAGGCGTGGAACAGAGGTGAGGTTGTGCTGTTCTTCAAAAAAGGTTATAACACCCTGCTGAAGAACTACCGACCCATCTCACTTCTGAGCCATATCTATAAGCTGTTTTCAAGAGTCATTACGAATGGTCTCGCACGCAGGCTTGATGATTTCCAGCCTCCCAAACAAGCCAGATTCCGAAGAGGCTTTAGTACCGTAGACCACATCCACACGCTCCGCCAGGTTATACAGAAGACCGAGGAGTATAACCTGCCCCTTTGTTTAGCGTTCGTGGACTACGAGAAAGCCTTCGATTCGGTCGAAACCTGGCCTGTATTACAGTCTCTTTAGCGGTGCCAAGTAGACTGCCGCTATATCGAAGTACTGAAGTGTTTGAACGAGAACGCCACTATGTCAGTCCGACTCCAGGACCAGAGCTCGAAGCCTATTCCGCTGCAGCGGGGTGTCTGGCAAGGTGATGTTATCTCCCCAAAACTGTTCAGCGCTGCACTGGAAGACGTTTTCAAGACCCTGGACTGGAGAGGGCTAGGCATCAACATCAACGGCGAGTACATCACTCACCTTCGGTTTGCTGATGATATAGTAGTCTTGGCTGAGACCATGGAGGACTTGAGTACTATGCTCGGTGACCTCAGTAAAGCCTCCGAGTGAGTTGGTCTAAGGATGAACATGGATAAGACGAAGATCATGTCAAACGTCCATGTAGTACTAACTCCCATTTCAATCGAACACTTTAAACTCGAAGTTGGTACGATTATGTATACCTAGGACAGACTGTCCAGTTAGGTAGGTCCAACTTTGAGAAAGAGGTCAATCGTCGAATCCGACTCGGCTGGGCAGCATTCGGGAAGCTACGGCACATCTTTTCGTCCGCAGTGTCTCAAGACGAGAGTTTTTGACCAGTGTGTGTTGCCAGTGATGACATATGGAACGGAAACGTGGTCGCTTACTATGGGCCTCATAAGAAGGCTCAAAGTCACTCAAAGGGCGATGGAGAGGGCTATGCTGGGAGTTTCTCTGCGCGATCGCATCAGAAATGAGGCTATCCGCAGCAGTACCAAGCTAACCGATATAGCCTTACGAAATGCTAAACTTAAGTGGCAGTGGGTGGGGCACATTGCACATAGAACCGATGGCCGTTGGGGCGGAAAGGTTCTCGAGTGGCGACCACGTACCGGAAGGCGCGGCGTGGGTAGGCCCCCCACAAGGTGGACTGATGACCTGGTAAAGGTCGCGGGAGTCCGCTGGATGCGGGTGGCGCAGGACCGGCCATTGTGGCACTTTTTGGGAAACTGTATGTATTGTGCATGCGTGTGCGTGTGCGTGTGCGTGTGCGTGCGCGTGCGTGTGCGTGCGCGTGCGCGTGCGCGTGCGCGTGCGCGTGCGTGTGCGTGTGCGTGTGCGTGTGCGTGTGCGTGTGCGTGTGCGTGTGCGTGTGCGTGTGCGTGTGCGTGTGCGTGTGCGTGTGCGTGTGCGTGTGTGTGTGTGTGTGTGTGTGTGTGTGTGTGTGTGTGTGTGTGTGTGTGTGTGTGTGTGTGTGTGTGTGTGTGTGTGTGTGTTTTCTAGAGACTTGCAACCTTGTAGAAACGAGGGTTCCGAACCACCCCGTACAATAGAAACAAGTCCAGTATAAACTGACACTCTCTTAGTATGTATTCACATACTTAGTGCGTGTCAGTTTATACTGGACATTAAATTTTTAGTGATATAACTAAAAATTTTCGGTTTTCGCAATTTTTTCTTTATCTGTGCTATAAATGCTATAATATAAGACAATTCATACCAAATTTCAAGATTATGTGTTTACGGGAAGTACCCTGTAGGTTTTGATTCCCTTGCGAGTTTCGAAATTTGCTGCATAAACAGCTGTATCTTTTGATTGCGTTGGCTTAGAAGTTTGATTTTTTCACAGCTTTAACGGACAGTGGACCTGAGTATTTGATATAAATTTCATCTTGAGACCTCCACGCGTTCCTGAGAAAAAGGGTCTTGACAGACGGACGGTCGGACAACAAAGTGATCCTATAAGGGTTCCGCTTTTTCCTTTTGAGGTTCAGCGTTTTTTTTTTATTCATCCCCGGGTTAGAAGGGGGTTCAAAGTTTGTATGGAAACCAAAAAAATATGAAAGTATCTAAGAAATTTGTTACTTCGGTTTTAGACTGTTTGCTAAAAGACTACAAAACAGATTTCAGCGTTTTTTGAAATTCATCCCTTATGGTAGTTAAAAGAGGGTTCAAAGTTTGTACCTATAGAAAGCAAGAAATTTATAAAGAGATTCGGAACTTCGGTTTTAGACTGTTTGTTTGAAGACTAGAAAACTAAATTCCGCCTTTTGAAATTGATTCCATAAGGGGGTTAAAAGACTATCATCCCCTAAAGATCACAGCTCATTACAACCACCCGGCACCGCCTCGTCGTTGGGCGTCCACTCGTTGTCGACAGGTGGTCCACGGGTGGACGCCGCGCCGCGTTGTCACCAGTGAACCTCGCGTGGACATCGAGTGGACACGAGCGTCGTCAAAGAGTGGACGCCGCGTGGTAAACGTGTTTCTGGCATGGGGATTACGTTTGGTTTCCTCCTGCTGACTAATGTAGTAATATTAGGACACAGCTTTGTGGACTTATGTCTCATACAGTATCCTTATCGTCATGAGATAACATAGCTGATATAAGTCCTAAGTAAGTGAGTAATTTGGGAACCTGTATGGCTTGAAGTACATGTATTTCAGCAGAGCTCGTTGAGCTCTCTCTAATTGAAGGACACTTCTTTCTATGATCTGAAGTTTTACATCTAATCTACGTTTTATAAAATCAAGGTGGCAAAGCGTATTCTAAACATGCGAATTTAAAAAGTTTTTTTAAAAAAGCCCGACTGTATTTTACAAGCTTTCTATTCACTTGCAATGTATGTACCTAACTATGTACCTATGTCAATTGTATGTACTCGAAAGTAGGTAACTATGTTTGTTCGGGTGGAATCTTGCAACTCAATTTTGAAGCTACCTTCAACCGACTGAGTTGTAATTTTGGGTAAAGGTATAGTTTGGATGACAATTCAATATTATGGTACCATCGAGCTGATCTGATGATGGAGACAGAAGGTGGGCATGGGAATTCAGTACTTAACCCACGTAACCCCGTTGAGTTACGTGTATGTAAAGTTTGTATGGAGCTACGATATAAACGAGTTCCACGCGGACGGAGTCGCGGGCAACAGCTAGTTACTAATATGGCCTATGAGCTCCCACAACTAATTGCAATGTAACGACACCTCTCACATGTTAGAACCTTCTTCTACCGCAGTTAGGTAAAACATACTAAACAAGTCCTCTTTGAACGTAAAAAGTAATTAATCCAAGCAATTACCTACCCATATCTTTTTTGCCGTGAATATTTTCATATTTGAAAATATGAAAATATTCACGGCTACTCACTATTAATTCTGTGGACCTGTCCGATAGATGTGCTATTAAATTCTTGTTATCAGATGTTGGTGCTACAATATTTGCGTATTTACAGATAAGTAGAGTAGCGAATTACGGCCAAGGTTCATGTTCATGACCTGCAATCAGTTAGGTTTCGCTAGTTCTAGCTCGACCTTTACGCCGTCTATCTAATGATAAATTTCCTGTCAGCTGATTATTTATATCAGCTCAACCAACTACGACAGCCAATGTCACTATTATTTGCAAACTGGGTGTAGGTACAATACAAATACTCTTTATTGCATACTTCAAAACATAAGTCAAATACAGGACATAAAAACGTAAAAATAGAGGTTAACAACAGGGGCTATTTTACCTATTCTAAAAAGTCAGCCGTAGTCAGCGGCTCACTATTACGCACCTAACACTTAAGTACAATAAAATTTGCAATAATTTGGATTGTACCTACTAACACTCAGAGGCAATGAAAACGGGTCCCTTTCCATGGATATTCCTATACAAAGTGACCCGTTGTCATTGCCTCTGAGTGTAGTTGGTTGAATATAGTAAGTATTTATTTTTGTCATTCAATCTGTAGGTTTTAATACGTAGGTAATAATAATAATTTTAATACCTACTCTCTACATGTTTGTGAGCGCCGTGAGCGCAGTACGAGTAGGGGTACATACTTTTTTTACTTGACTGTTGGTAAGGATATCCTTAAACATATGTTCGCCTTTGTACTTATTCTGTTTTCGTTGGCTTTCACCCGTTGTCGTACAAAATGACATGCTTTCAAAAACTCTTAAATATAATACTGACAAGTATCTGCATTTTCCCTTTATAATTTGCAATGTGTACTGTATATAATTTGCAATGTGTAAAATGTACTGACGAGTATTTGATCCATAGATGCTGGCTACCTATTCTAGCCGGCATCTCGATTGGATCGCAGCCAAGAATCTCCGACACTTTTAGTCAAAAGGCGGTCTCTGTCGCAGACGACGTAATCTGTGATCGAATACGGAAAGGCCAAGGAAATCAACTACTAGGCACTGTCGGCCGTGACCTAATCTTCAGTGTACAAACTAAAATATCGAACAAAATGTACTAATAATCTAATCTATTATTTAATTGTGTGAAATCAATTGTGAACGGCATCGATTAGTAACATTCCGTGAAATTGCCAAAAGAACAATATTGGTTTTACATTGTGGTAGGAAACATCCCGTTGCTTGCCCTTATTTGATTTAAGTATTTGGGATGGCGAATCAAGTTCTTTGCGTTCCATTCCTGTTATTCAGTCATTTTGTCATTTACTTTTTAATATTTTATCTAAACTACTGAGCCTATTCTTCTGAGTCTTACTTACTTTCTATTGGGAACATGTTTCTTATACTTATAACCATTTGATAAAATACTACCTATAATTTACTCACGCCTGGTCACGGAGTGTCATTAAATTTTTTTTATTAGAGTTTGAGTGCGTCTTTCGTAATGCGCGTGCATTATGGAAGGTGTGAGATAAAGTGATGTAACATAGTGCTCATAATCAGTTTGGCCCTCCTTCGGAGTTTGTGTCACTTTATTTTAAACATAGTTAGGTAATGCTATAAGTCGTTTTTCGGAAGATGATTTTTAGGTTACTGCAATGTACCTTATACAAGGGCCCAGATATTGCGGGGTAATGTTTGTTACACTATGTAGGTACTTAGTGATGCAACAAAATATGCATAATTCTTTACTTTGGAAGGTAAAGGGCTATTCGGACATAAAAGGCTGCGCTGGCACAGGGAGCCCACCGAGAAGAGGAAGAGCCCCATAAAGATAATTGTTAAGTAAGATATTAAGATTACATAAGGAGTTGGGATTAGAAGATAATTTAGAGTTAACTTAAGTAGGTATTCTAGGTATGTATACTGCTTGTTGGCGGGGCGCGGTGCAAAGCGAGTATCTAGGGTAAAAATGTAGGTTAAATATGTAAAGTAAAGTAATAATAAAAAGTAATAAAAGTTTTATTTGGCATATTTTCTTACATTAATTTCTAGAGGTCTCCGCACTAGGCTTCGCCTGTGTCGCGGGGAACCAGTTAAAAATTACATTTTGGAATTATGTTACAAGTTACATTCAAAGTATAAACTATCTGCCAACAGCTGTTTTTTTTAAATATTATAATATTTAAAAAAAACTGCTGTTGGCAGTTTTCTTTGGATTTAACTTGTAACATATTTAACCTACATTTTAATCCTAACCTACATAAGGAATCCAACGACACCTCATATCATATGTGAAAATCCCTCGAGCCGTTTTGAATGTAGCCCGTGAAATATAATTTTCTTGTCCACATAGGTAGGTACATACAGTCAGGGGTACCTAATAATAATATACGTACATAAATAACCACATAAATATCTGTGCAGGGGACCAATTTTTGACTTTCGAGCGCTCGACTCTTTCACTCGAAAACGGTCATAAATTATGGAATTCTATTTTGAAATAGACATAGAAAATTTAAAAACGAGTGCTATCCACCACTCGTATTTAATTCAATCTGTAGAGAGTAAGTGCCAGCAATTTTGACACTAGAATCGTATTTACTTTTATTTAATTTTCGAGCGCTCGAAAGTCAAAAATCGGTCCCCAGGACTCTATTGTCAATGTCATAAAGGCGTATACAGATATGTATGATCTTATACTATTTTATTACACGCTCGAAAAACATAACCCTCCTTCTGAGGCAGTCGGGTAAAAATACATTTGTTTTGATTACAGCATCAGCTTTTTACGGTTGTTACCTGCGCGTGTCCGCACCGTATTACGATAAAAAAAATCCTACCTAATTAATTGGTAATTTTTCATCCAGACACTCTTAATAAGTCTGTTCTTAGAATATTTAGGGTAGGCATGGTCTGAAAATGGCGCAATAACCAACCTATACTAGGATTGCGTTTATAAATTGGTCTAATCTGGATCTAAACAATTTGGTAGGTTTAGGTACAGTCGAGTTCTCACACATCATCATTCACTCATTCATCATTGCCGCTGGTTTGTTATCATTATGAAAGCTTATCAGTGCCGCCTCGATCGTATTCTATATCTACAAACCCGGATTGCACTGCACGACTTGGGAAATTTTCCCTATGATTTAAAAGGCACTTGATAAGAAAGTAGGGCTTGTTTGACAATGCCGTGAGGTTCGGAGGGCCATGCGATCTTATCTGAGCTGGTATTCATAAAGATTACTTATACCGCATAAAGAGAACTAGAATATTCTGGCCTCTGATCACGCTCAGTTGAAGAATCTCAGAAACACGATATAATAGACGAGTGGTGAGGTGAGTGGATACATGTTGTGAATGGCATAGCCACAGTGTGGAGCAATTGGCAGAGCGTGGGAGCTTCAGCTTGTGACATTGTTAAAAAAAAAATACTCAATTAAATCTACCTAAAATATTAACTAGAGCACATTATGCATATTAAACGCTTGTTTTCTCGTTATTGGTGCTGCTTGGTCCCTCAATCAACTCCATAAGGCAACTGATTGCAAGGTGTGAGAGCTACGCTGAACGACATGGTCTTAGGTACAATTCAAATAAAAGTGATATGGTGATCTTTAAAGCCCGTAAGTATAATCCGCAAAGTGTACCTTCGGTCATGTTGAACGGTGAGGCCCTAAAAGTATCCAGTAAGTTTAAATATCTGGGTCATATAGTAACCGAGAATATGAATGATGATATCGAAAGGGAGAGAAGAGCCTTAGCAATCAGGGGCAACATGCTCATCCGTAGATTTGCACGGTGTACAAGGGAAGTCAAGCTGACACTCTTTAAAGCCTATTGTACGTCTTTTTACACGTGCAGTCTATGGATGAGGCATACAAAGCGAGCCTACAATGCGTTACGTGTGCAATTCAACAATATCTTCAGGATGCTGTTCAAGCTGCCTCGTCACTGCAGTGCGTCAGGCATGTTTGCCGAAGCGCACACTGATGGCTTCCATGCCATCATACACAAGAGGGTCGCCTCGCTGCTGAGACGAGTGCGAGGAAGTGAGAACAGCATTCTGAGGATATTGGAAGGACGTTGGGATTGCCCTATGTTAGGGCACTGGGTTGGCATTGTGACGGGGAGGGTAAAATAACTCTGAGTTTTGCCCTAAACGACACAGTGCCTCTCAGCGTACAAATTATACTTTTCTTTTCTTTTCTGTTTTGCCTACTAACATTTAGCTTTAAAATTATTTTATGTACTAACAAACTTATGGATTCTATGAGTCTGAAATAAATGATTTTTATTTTATTTAGTACCTAATTCAATTCAGTATTTTTTTCCTAATTCTACCAAATAGGTATACCTACAAAACAGCGATTATTACGGTTGCATTTTATGAAGGTTTGAAAACTACAATACAAAACGAAATACCTACGTACAATTTATTGCACACCTTAAAAATAACACAGTATCGAATATAAAGCCTAAAGTAGACGTAAATAACACAGTATCGAATATAAAGCCTAAACTAGACGTAAATAACACAGTATCGAATATAAAGCCTAAACTAGACGTAAATAACACAATATCGAATATAAAGCCTAAAGTAGACGTAAATAACACAATATCGAATATAAAGCCTAAAGTAGACGTAAATAACAGGCGGTCTTATTCCTAAGGAGCGATCTTTTCCACTGCGGCGGAACTACGGTTTATGTTAGATCTTACTTTTTTTTTTATACCTACCCATAATCTTAAGGAACGACAGGTGAAGGTACGTTATCTAAATAAATATAGGTGTACAGTCAAGGGCACCAATATGTATACACCACAAAGTCTCAAAAATATGTACACAGACCTTATTTCTGCAATAATAAGGTTGTAGTAAATATGTATTATGAAACTTTGAGTGAATACATATTGGTGTCCTTGACTGTACCTACTTCTCGGTCTTCCATTTTCAAAGAGCGCTTGTTCGTAACCTAACTGCCTAGTTCAAAAACATAACAAATCTGTGCTCTTTGAATCTTCTAATTTGTGCTATCAGTACAAGGCCGACCACGCGGCGGTTATCAGTTGGGTTGGTGACATACTTGTTAATTGTATAATGCTGGACTATTTATAATGACGTACATATATTGAAAAGTGTGAAATACTTATAGTTTTTTAGTAGGAATCGTTGGTATATCTATTGTGTGATAGGAACTCTTTTAAAGCTACGGTAGCCTAGTGGTTCAGGCATGCGGCTGTCAAGCGGCGGTCGTGGGTTCGAATCCCGGCACGTCCACCCGCCTACCAATGAGTTTTTCGGAACTTATGTACGGAATATATACCGTTTGCTTTTCGGTGAAGGAAAACATCGTGAGGAAACCGGTCTAATCCCAATAAGGTCTAATGGCAGTCGCTTTCGTAAAACTATTGTATATGCCAAATCTTGGGAAAAGGGGTCAAAGCGGACCCCGGGCTCCTCCGGGGCACAACCGGGAATAACGCTAGGAGGATGTTGACTCTTTTTAAACCGCAACCACGTAACTTATTCTAATTTTAACGGTGAGCATGTCGGTTAAATAAATAGAAGTCTCCGTTATATTAAAAAAAATCGTAATATGATGCCGAAACTAATGATTAAATATTTGAATTGGAAAACACTTGCAAAAAGTCACATTCATCACAAAATAAATAAAAACTTACGTGCTTGTTCACATCAAATCAATATCAACGAAATGTCAACGCTCTTGGCACTGACACAAAACCAAGTTTTTTTTAAATTCTGAAATCGTGCACTATGGTCTAGTCGACGTATTTTTTAGCGCGTGCGTATCTGGCTGTGCGTCTCTAGCGACTAGCGAGCAACAACTGTAGTAAAAATACATCTCTGTTGCGAAGCGAAGTCGGCGTACCATTTTGGCTGACATTTCAATCGTTGACCACGAATGTGCAGATAAAGACACTTCAAACTTTTTATGGTTCTTTCGGTTAGGTAATTTATAGATCAAGAACACAGATTTGGCATAAACCTATTTGAAAACAAACTTATCAGACGAGAACGTCAAAACTGGGAGCCAATAATGTACGGCCAAATAATTTACGGCCCGATAATACGCGTCCACTTTTTGTTGACTCGAATAGGGAACATTACTGCAATGTTCTGCCGCCAGAGTGCAGCACTATCACAATTAGTAAACAGTTTTTTTGACAACTTTGACCAGACCTTCAAAGCTCTGGATCAAATATTTCAATAAATAAAATGCATCAGTGCTGCGTAATTGGATGCAAGAATGAAGGGCATCATTCATTTCCTAAGGAAATGATGATACGAAAACTATGGGAAGCGGCAATACGTCTGGGGCGTACAGAATTGAATTTATGTAGATAGCACGCCCTCCAAGGGTTTTTTAATTTGCGGTGCGCTTTCTAGTTTCCCTTTTCAGAGATTAGCGCGTTAGTGGACTGTATGTAGGTATCCAACCGTGTGGTCTATTGTCGTAGCTACTTGATGCGAAATTGTGCAGGAAAGTTAGCTGCCTTTGGAATTCGGAACAGGTGGATGAATCAGCTAACAGAAGGTTGGAAATAGGAGTCATGCGCACTTACTTGTGACTTGGGTGAACTCCTCCTTCACGCTAGCGTCTCGTGGCACACCATGTGCTCGTGTGGGGCGCGCAGCGCAATCCCAAATTGTCCAAAAACACCTTCACTTCACGAACACGTTTAATGCAAAGCTGATAGAATAGCACATATAGTTTCCAAACGATGTACAGAGATTGCGACGGATTTAAATAAGATTTAATGTCTTTTATCAGCGGAGGATGTTACACGCACGCGGGGTGAGAATTCAACAACACTTTACTCTCGCCAGGTGGGGCGAGCGTTGCGCACACGTCGTGTATGTGACAAGGACGAAGCGATATATCAGTGCGCATGTTGGAAAGGGATGATGTAGGTATAGGAATCGCGAGTATAGACACGACAACAGATTAAAGTCGGACATACCAACATACGAAATCCAACATCTCCCCCGGCTTGAAGGGTTCCCTTCAAAGAGAAAAATAATAATTATATACATATGGATGTACATAGGAAAAGATGATATCGCACCATATAACTAAAAACAAGCGAAGTGTACAATTTACCTATCATTAGGTAATTATACTAAAAGAATTACTATTTATGGTAACTTAAAATATATATATGTATACATAGATATGTATGTGGTGGCAACCCTACTGCGTAGGCAGCGGGCACAGCCGAACGATCGGTCGCTCGAGCGTACCGTTGCGGGTCCGCACTTCAGCAACGCGGACAACACCGTCTCGCCCAGGGAATACACGAGTTATTATTCCGAGCGGCCACTGCAAGGGTGGCGCGTTAGCAACGTTTATTAAAACTATTGTTCCCACCGCTATCGGCTTGTCTGGAGTATTCCATTTCTCTCTGCTTTGTAAGTTGTGAAGATACTCAACTCGGAACCGTTTCCAGAATGATTGGACTGGCGAGTCTAACATTGAAAAACGAGACAATAGATTCGGTCGCTCCTGGCTTAAGTCGGCGGCGGGCAAACGCGGCAACGGCGAGGTTGACATGAAATGAGCTGGCGTTAGCGCGGTGGGTTCTGACGGGTCAGAACTTAGTATATAAAGAGGGCGGCTATTAAGAATTGCTTCGTTCTGAGTAAGCACGGTAAGTAATTCTTCGTATGTCAGGATTTGAGTGCCTATAACACGATGAAGATAAGTTTTAAAGCATTTAATGTTACCTCCCCAAATGCCTCCAAAATGAGGCGCGTTTGGAGGGCTCATACGCCAAGTAATTCGACTTTTTGCAAGTTCGTCCTTGAAATGCATATAATACGGATCAGACTGAAGAAACGTGTGAAGCTCGTTTAGGTAAGCTTTAGAAGCTGCAAAATTATTTTGATATTGAGCAATGCGATTCGCTACAAAAGTTGAGAATCTGTGAGGTGAAGAGTGCACCCAACATAAGACAACTTCAGAGTCATAAAATGCAAACGTATCCGCAATTGGACGACGCTGAGAAAAAACATCGTCAAGCTCGACACCGAATTGACGCGGAAATTTAAGAGCTGAAATCAGTGGAAGCTCACTGATGAACTGCTCCCATAAATGCGATATGTGCAGTGGTGGCAAATCGTCCCAATCCATCCTTAAGAGCCATAGTTCCTTTATGAGAAGCTTGGAATAAGGTATGACAGGGCCGACGAGTGCTAGCACGTCATACAAACGAGCAGTAGCTGAAAGAATAGAACGTTTCGTGCCACTGAGTTGCGGAGGAGAAACGTCAAAGACAAATTCATCCGAAGCGGGAAGCCGTCGAAGACCAACAATCTTCAAAGTGTCGCCGTCACCGAAGGAGACGTCTTCCGACTGGCGGTGAGATATGGGAATGTGCTCTAGCAACTGCGGAGAGTTGCTAGTCCATTTGACCAGATCAAACCCGCCAGCCTCGAAGAGACTGATTAGTTGATTCGCTATCGCAACTGCTTCCTCGGATGAAGAAGCAGAGGAAGCTAGATCATCCATGTAAACGTCCCCCTCGAGAACGGCGGCAGCGTGCGGGAATCTCTCGCGTTCGTCACTAGCGAGCTGGCGGAGCGTGCGAAGCGCGAGGAATGGCGAAGACCGGAGTCCAATGCAGACCCGGTTGAAATGATACATCTCCAAAGGTACTTCAGGCGAAAAGCGATACAAAAATCGTTGAAAAGAGCGGTGGTGCGGATGTACTTCTATGCAAAAGTACATTTGGCGGACGTCAGCGAAAAAGGCAACGCGGAATATGCGAACATTCAAAAGAATGTGAAAAATGTCTGCTTGCAAATTACAGCCAGTATGTAGGATGTCGTTTAATGACAGTCCACTGTCTGATTTGCAGCTACCGTCCAGAACTTGGCGGATTTTTGTCGCGGATTTGTCGTTCCGGATGACCGGGTGGTGAGGTATACAAAACCCTGGCGTAGAGGACTCTTCGGGCGGAACCAAAGAAATAATCCCCTTATCCAGGTAATTCCGAATGACGTCATCATATTTGTCGCGGAGTTGCGGGTATTTTAAGAATTTATTTTCGAGCATCAAAAATCTTCTTTTAGCGGTTACAAAAGAATTGCCCAGATTATCTGGCGTTTGCTTGAAGGGAAGATCGACTGCGTAAGAACCATTATCGTTACGCGTCGTCGTTGCGGTAAATATTTGTTCACATTCCTTGTCATCGGGACTTAGAAATTTCTTTGAGGGTACTTCCTCCAAGTTCCAAAACTTTTCCAAAGTTTGGTTAAGCGGTTCGTGCGTAAACGCACAGAGAGCACGAGTCGCGCGCGGAGGTGACGTCACAGTGACGTCCCCCATTATGACGTAACCCAGGGTGGTTTCCAAAGCCGAAGGCAAGCCGGCACTTCGGACTTTGTCAGAAAGTAAGATGTCACAGAATAAATTTGCTCCTATAAGCATATCAATGGGCCCGGGCTCATTAAAACAATCATCGGCCAGAGGTATATTCTTAAAACAATCAAACAAAGATATGTCGATAGGCGAGTCAGGCAAGTGTGACGTAATGGATTCCACCACCAGAGGCTGAATAGTGTAAGAGTTATCGCCATTACTGTCGAATCGGGAACTAAATTGCACTATTGACATCCCAAGTATTTTTTGGGACGAACCCCCAATACCTAGAACCCTGGCAAAACGATTCTGGTTCGAAATCGGCAGCGCTAATCGATTACAACACTCGAGCGTTATATAATCAGATTGGCTTCCAGGATCGACCAGAATCCTTGCATAATGAACCTTACCGCTTGCGTCATAAAGTCGAATTTTTGCGGTCCCTAATAAGGTTGTTTTATGCATAAGCGTTCTCAAGTTATCATCATCATTTGCACTCCGAGCCGACAAATGATTCAACGTTGAGTCATGCCTCAAACCATTATCGACCCTATCGGCCGGGTGATAAGACTGCAAATTGCTTGCCACCCCGTTTCTACTGCTGTATGGCGGTGTGGAATTCGCCTTGTCAACAAAAGTGTTGGTACTGGTTTGATGCGAGTTAGGTAAATAAGTTTGTTTATGCGGCGGATTAAAATGTAATAACGTGTGGTGCTGTGCATTACATATACTACACGTTCTGTGTGACATACAAGCGGAAAATTTGTGTTTATAACTAAGGCAATTGTTACACACGGAATTAGTTTTTACAAAATCAAATCTTTCGTACGGGGACATTTTTGTAAAGGCGGCACACTGATATAAGTGTTCGTGTTTATTAGTTTTACACAACAAACAAGAATCAATCGCGGGCGTTTGCGTATTAACGAATGTTTTCGTCGAATTGTTTTTTGGTAGCGGTATATTTTTATTGTTATTAGATCTCGGTTGTGGTTGTGAAAATGTTTGTTTTGTTGTCGAATGCGATGCAACCCTGGATTGTTCTTTGACGAAATCAATAAGATTTTTGTACGAAGGACACGTTTCCTTGCGATAAAACATCTCAAATAATTTTATCGATTCGGGATCTAGTTTTTGTAATGCGATATGCAAGAACAAAAAATCCGCTAAATCTTGTAATTTAAGCGCTTTAAACGCCTTAACGGAGGCGTCGAAATTACATAGAAAATACTCCAAATTAGAAGCGGACCCATTCGCTATGGGTTTAAAGTCTAACAGCTGATTGATATAGCCGGCTGCCATGGCGCGTTTGTCTTCATATTTATCAACCAGCGCTTGCCAAATTATGGGATAGTTTTCCCCTGTGGCTGGCAGCCCCGCGCATACCGACCTAGCCTTATCAGTCAGTTTACCTACTAGGAACTGAATGCGTTCGCTATCTGTTAAGCGTGAGTTGTTATGAATCACACTTTTAAATTGTTCATAGAATAATGGCCAATTACGAAGGTCGCCATTAAATTCCATTAGCTGCATAGGCGGGAGATTATGCTTTAGAGCGGATTGCAAAGGCCGCTGAGACTCTGGCGAACTTTCGATTTCAGACTGAATGCGTTTGATTTGACAATATATATCCTCAAACGCGATCCAGGACTGATAATCAGCGGTTGCATCAGGCGTTAATCGTAAAACGCATTCATTGTACGAGTCTAAAACACGCTCAAAATCTGATCGCAATTGGTCTAGATTTGATACGCTATTTAAGAACGTTTTACGTTGAATTTCGTCTTCGTACGCCTTAACCGACAATTTGTATATGGTTTGTAAGCGGGCGAAGAAGGCACTGCGCTTAGCTTCTAAAATAACTAGTTCATTCTGGACGGGGTCCCTAGCCGCCTCGTCTTTAGGGTCTTTTTTCGGTGGCATGGTGTTGCGCGTTGAGTGTGACTATAAAACTTAGCCCACACAAATAAAATATAAGTAAACACGATTTGCGGGAATTAAAATGCGGTTCAAATAAATGTCCGTAAACACGATTTACGGGAATTAAAAATGCGGTTCAAATAAATGTCCGTAAACACGATTTACGGGAATAACGGTGCGGTTAAATAACTGTGAGTACCTACTCGTAAACACAAGTCGCGGGAAAAAGCGGTTATAATAAATGTTTGACAAAAGTCGTGGAAATAAAAGTGCGGTTAAATAAATGTGAGTACCTACTCGTAAACACAAGTCGCGGGAAAAAGCGGTTATAATACCTAAATGTTTGACAAAAGTCGCGGAAATAAAAGTGCAGTTAAAATAGATGTAGGTATGTAACACAAATCGCGGGAAATAAAAGTATACAAAGGAAATGTGTTACAAAAAAGAAACAGTTTGTGAGAATAAGGCGGTTTAACTCTCCGTCTACAAAGTAGGTTAAGCGATGACCGTATAGGTACCTATTGACGGCACAGATCGGAGCGCGCGGCACGCGGTAGTTCGAGAAAAGATTAGAACGAAATAAAAGCGGGTAGATATGAACGAAACCGGTCAGCGCTCCCGAGCCAGTGAGAACAATAGCATGTATTTGTGACGTGTACATCAATTGAAAACTAAGAATCGTTAATGCGTTGCTGAAATGTTAGTATCTATAGAATAATGATACGATGATATGATGCGAAGTACATAGATTTTACGTATCTATGGGTAAATTATATAATATAATGTCAAGGAGCTACTTTAAATAGATATAAATCCTAGGTTGGGAATGAAATATAATTATCCGGATCGTTAGTGACCAAAACTTGGGGCGTACAGAATTGAATTTATGTAGATAGCACGCCCTCCAAGGGTTTTTTAATTTGCGGTGCGCTTTCTAGTTTCCCTTTTCAGAGATTAGCGCGTTAGTGGACTGTATGTAGGTATCCAACCGTGTGGTCTATTGTCGTAGCTACTTGATGCGAAATTGTGCAGGAAAGTTAGCTGCCTTTGGAATTCGGAACAGGTGGATGAATCAGCTAACAGAAGGTTGGAAATAGGAGTCATGCGCACTTACTTGTGACTTGGGTGAACTCCTCCTTCACGCTAGCGTCTCGTGGCACACCATGTGCTCGTGTGGGGCGCGCAGCGCAATCCCAAATTGTCCAAAAACACCTTCACTTCACGAACACGTTTAATGCAAAGCTGATAGAATAGCACATATAGTTTCCAAACGATGTACAGAGATTGCGACGGATTTAAATAAGATTTAATGTCTTTTATCAGCGGAGGATGTTACACGCACGCGGGGTGAGAATTCAACAACACTTTACTCTCGCCAGGTGGGGCGAGCGTTGCGCACACGTCGTGTATGTGACAAGGACGAAGCGATATATCAGTGCGCATGTTGGAAAGGGATGATGTAGGTATAGGAATCGCGAGTATAGACACGACAACAGATTAAAGTCGGACATACCAACATACGAAATCCAACAACGTCGTCGTATAGCAAAAAAAAGCCCTCATCCACCTTTAAATTGCTATAGGATGCCATTTTAATATAACAGTACAGGTATTTTATTTACACACGAATGATAATAAAACGATTGTAGTTTAACGCGTTTTCATCAATTATTTGTTATTGTTTGTTAGGTAAATAAATATGACATTGTACGTCATGGCGGTTTGTTTACGGGATGTGTTAGTGTCGCCCCCTACGCAGAGCTTTGAGTCATGTTCCCTATTACTGGGTCGTGCATTATCAGCCCGGACAAATTATTGCTCCGTTACCGAATTTGCTCAGGGTGATAATGCACGGTCCGATAATTCATGTACATTGGACTCGAATTATTGGGCTGTACATTATCATGGCCGTGCATTATTACGGCACCGTCAAAAGTCAGTTTAATCACAATATCAAAACAATCTGATAAAACTTCTTAGGTGAATAATAATAAAAGCGATATCCGTTTTCAAATATTGCGCGGTCCGAGTGGTTAAGTGTTAATTACCAAACTGAACAAGCAGTGATACAAATGCCCGAGATTTTATGCCACCACCGGTAGCTATCCTGGATAGCTTATTCAAACAGGATCATGTTGATTATGGTAAGCATTTATATTCCTTTCAGCGCGACTTATTCTTGCCATTATATAGGTATTCTAAACACTCAATGCAGAGCTGGAGCTACACGGTAACAACTACCTATTAGTTACCATCATATACATATTAAAATTTACCGCGGCTAGGATAAACCAGTCTATCTTTCGACGCAGGTACGAATAACTGTAAGAATTATGTATAATCAAGGAAAAATATTCACATAAGTACCTACCTACGTCTTTGTTTCTGAAATACCAGCCATTATCCAAAATAAACACACGCACCTCCTAAAAGTGAATGGACGGCAAACTGAAAAGTCTCTCAAGGATATCGCGGAGTTCGTGCTGAATTTGCTAAACGCGGTCGTTGACCCGTTACGATCCTCCAACGCGGCCGGGCCTCATTCATCCTGAGCCCGCGAACCTATCGACTTTTCAAAATTATGTAATCGGGCGTGTTCCGAAACTTCGTTTTAACCTTTTGAACCATAGCTTTTTGACACAGCTGCTCAGTCGGAACAATGGTTAGACATCGTTAACAGACATCGACAATTTTAGACACCGTTATGTCAATGTAAGTTTGAAAAATCACAAACGTATACAAAAAAGTACAAAAGTACGAGTACCTAACGCGTGACCGAAGGATTTTATTAGGTGATATAGTGATTATATTAGGTGATAGTGATAATTAACGTAGGTACGTGATGCGACTATAAAGTTTAAGTTACGTATGGAATTATTTCCTGCAGATCGTCACTCAGAGTAAGGATGTAATGAATACCAAAATGTGATCTAATCCTAAACGGTGCTTCGATAATATCGACTAAAGGCTTGTAGTAGGGTAAACAAACAATACCCTCAATAACCGCAACATGACCAAAACACAGACGTATAATATAACAATGTTTGATAATTGTGCACCAGGAATCTAGTAATTGTAACACATAATTTACTTGTATAATTAAGTAAAACAACAAACATTTAATAGTCATCTTTGGTAACGGCATAATATCTACTATTTTCTGTAGAAATCATAACTTCATGAAGCAAATACTGACGGACCAATTTAATGAAAATAATCAAATGATACATGTAAACATTGTATAACCGGGTTATAACGGAAACACGATATCGATTAAGCTTTGCTTTTTGCTTAGCGAACTATTCGATACAATTTCTCGAAATGTTTATTGTTAGTCTTTAGTGACACTAAATACTTTGATCGATATTGTTAGGGCGATAATTACTCACTCTGTAAGGGTTATTGGCGACTGGCACGGGCGCTCGGCGTAGCAGGGGCGGCGTTGTGCTGAGCGCCCGCCCCACTGCGCAGGCCCGCGCTTCTATCACGTAACGAGTCGGGAATACAGCCTAGCACACAACCACAGGGCTGAACGTCTTCTTCGATGAACGTACGAGTATGCTGCGTAATCTTCGCTTAGTAACACTACATTACGCTAGTACAAGGTGCATGGTATTAGTAAACGACGGAACAGTCCACACTTTACTTTACCGGTAGAGTAATAGATATCTCTCAATCTACCTAGTAGTATTTAATCTCTCATTGATAAGGTTAAAGGTGACTTCTGACTTATTCATGATATAACTTAAAAAAGTGTATATTTATACAAACATGTATTATTATAAATGATCCCTTTCTATGCTATGAGCATTTCATCGACACGGCTGTTTTTGAGAATATTTAAGTACTTGGCAAATGCGTATGTTTTGCAGGAAAACGTACAAAATTCTTGGAAAGTTGGTTTCATGGGCCTGTAGGCATATTTTCCTACAACAGCGACTTATGACATTTTGGGACGGAGACAATCGCTTTTATCTTTATGTGCCTGCGGAAGGCGAGGAGAAGATTTCTTTCCGCCGGAACGTTAATAGTGCTTGAGGCTGAGATGCATTACGCTAAGAATTTAATATGAATAAACTGAATGAAAAATCTATACCACTCCTAAAGAGCTGAAGCAAATATCGGGAACATTTGTTTTCTATTTCAGTGACAATGGACTATACTCGAAATTTAAATGACGTAGATATAAATACCCTGGACGCAGTAGGTACCTACTACACGATTAAGAAAAATATAGTACCATGTTTAGTTTTGTCGGCAAATTCCTATCAATACAACGAATAAAATATGTAAGCAAGTACATATCTAATAAAAAAATTAGGTAGCGGCCTTAACTTTTTAACTTTACATAGCTATATAATTTATAAATAGGCACTTACCTAAAAACCTTGCAATGTTACAACAGTTATACTCATTTTGAAAAACTATTTAGGATCGTAGACTTCCTTTGCGTTCGCAAACATTGGTACTGCACGGCTATCACAAGACGGCCGCGACATACTCTCGAGCTCTCTCGCACTATCCGTCTCTTTCCAAGTGGTCTAATTAGAGAGAGACTGATAGTGCGAGAGAGCTCGAGAGTATGTCGCGGCCGTCTTGTGATACCCGTGCTGATAGGAGGATAAAGAGAAGACCTGTGCGCGTGCGCGTTCTCACAGGGCAATACAGTGTATGTACTGTATTCGATAAAGCCCAATTTTTAAGTTCGTTGCCTTTCGCGGTTGCTATAGATTCCACCAGGCTGTTATACAAACGGTATTCCCGAGTAATATTCATGATATGTAACGAAGACCAACGTATCTAAATAGACGTCACATGGACCGTGATGTGATTTGACCAAGCTTACTAATTTCCGAGTGACGATTGTCACTCGGAAATTAGTAACCTTGACCTAATCACGTGATACTCACGCACATCATTCGAATGATGTTCGTGAGTATAACTAATGTATAGAAATGTATAAATATGGTCAAAAGAAGGTAGGTTTAAAAAAAATGTTTACGTTAAAAAAAAATATATGTAAGTATTTACACTCGCGAGCAAAAAAATCGACTCACGCCACATTTTTTGGTTTAGGGCAAATTTTTCGCAACTGGGAAATGTTACAGGAAAAATTAGTATACCACGTTGTTATAAATTTATTCAGCTTTAAAAAACGCAACAATCATGAAAATCAGATGCATAACTTTCAGGATATGCTCGTTTGAACGGGAATTGAAATTTAACCGCCTTGAACTACCCACGAGTTGAGCGCCTTCAGGATGCATAAAAACAGGTGTAAACCTGTTTTTCTTATCAGTCGCTTATCACAAGTTGACATGTGCACATCTCTCGCAATTGGACCTCTTGGAATATATATCGATTTCCTTATTGAGATCCTATTTGAATTTGATATAGGTAATACGTACCGCAATTGCTCTTTCAGCACCGGCGACTTGTGGCATTTAGGTAGCACTTAAATAAATAAATAATAAATTACTTAATTAAATAATAAATTACTTGACAGATTAGTGATGAACCACGTTGCCTAAGTGTTATTTAACACCCGACGCAAAAAAGGAGGGGTCGTATAAGTTTGACGTGTCTGTGTCGACCGATTTGAATGCGATGTTTTTTATCCGAAAGGTGAAGTGATCGAGATGGTTCTTAGCTATGTTTCAATAAAATCGGTTTAGCCGTTTTTGAGATATTGAAATTTGAAATGAAAATATCGGGGGTTTTTCAACTTTTCCAAGTTGTTAATTATTTAGTTCATAGCTTGAACTCGATCAAATGTATAAACTGCCGCTGGTCGTCGCGCTGCCCATTGGCGTCCAGACCACGGCTTTACATATAGCGCAGCGGTGGTGGAAAGCACCGTCACAAATAGCATATTTCTATAAACACCTAGTTACCCTATTTTACATATCATATTGCGGTATATCTTCTCAAAAGCTTCTCAGATTAGCTATTATTATTAAAGCACTTGTACATCAGGTGAGTCGAGGGAGCCACCGTCATTAACCTTGCCTCACCTCACTTACGAAGACTCTCGGATCCACGTACAACATTGAAATATAGGGCATTAAAATGAAAGTAAAATAAATGCAAGCACCATGATCATCATCATTCATTTCCGAGTGTTGCTTGTCGTCTAGTTCGAACCGTACCTATTTCTTAGTGACGATTTCATCAGCCCGAAATGAATATTACTACTAAAACTAGCGAGAAATATAGCTTCAAAATGGCTTTACTGGCGTTGAAAAATAGCCAACTTGACTCTACATATTTTTAAAGGCGTCATAGAGTGATATATTTAAGAGCGTTTTGCCGTCAGTTATTATTATTCCGGGATAAAGTGATCGTGATCACGATGAAAACATTAACGTAATTGCATCTATCTACGCGTGGTTTCAAGCATAAAATCAATTTCTTTTACCAAAATTTCCGTTGAAAACCACAAATGAAAATAGCCGCGGTGGGCGCGGCGTGACGACGGTTGTCAGTCCGTCCGTCCGTCCGCTAGAAAGTCATTAAAATCTCCTAAAATTATCACACGTTATTAGAGAAGAAAGCCAACTGAGTAAATAAGGAAAAACCAATGGATTTAAAATAAACATTGCCATGAATAAATAGAAAATTTAGGTCACATAGAACAGTTTGCTCTTGTAGCCGATGGATTTTCGTTATGTCTTTCTACTTCTAATATCGAAAATTATAGCATAACAACACGACGGATGGCATGTTTTAACATTTTATTTGACGATGATAATATAAAGTCTTGTAAATTGAAGAATGACATTAGTTAATTTCATACATTCATGGAGTTAAATCAATCAATGAGTGTAGATACATTGTCTTTTGAACTATGCAATTGTAATCTAACAAATTATGTTAATAAGTAAAAGTATGCCACAGAGTTCTGGATCGTAAACTAGAGTTAAACAGCCATTTAGTCTAATCATTGGGACAGAACAACGTTGATTCAAACGAATCAGTATTTATCTAAACAGCTTAAGTCTATATTATCTATACGGCCTTAACATCATTCTGATATGGTCGCTCCAATTGTGAATATGCTCAATGCGTCATATGAGCCATAAATAATAAATTGCACGTAAGTGGTTATTGTAATTGTTGCTTATTTACGTAACAGCTTGACATTTGGGCATGTTGTGGACATTGATATGACAATAGGAACTTGTATTAATATTAATGCCACAGCCCACACGCCTAGCAGCAGCAAGACGACAGTTTGGGCTTACTGAGCGCGTAATTAACTTAAATGTGAACTAATAAAAGAGCTCCGAAACGGCTTAATAGTTTTTAGCAATTTAACGGTTAAGAGTACAGAATGTCTTATGATCAGGCATCGGATTATTTCTAGCACTGTAAGACTAAAGTGAGGTATGGAGTCGTTGTAAGCATTAAAATTATTTTTTTATTCATACTCATCCGCATTAATTTTATTCATAAAATAAATAATAACGTAAGGCAGCTTGTGGCGGGCTGTTAGAGAGTAGCGACCCTACGTACCTGAGTGCTCCTGGGGGTGTCCTGTGGTCAGGCTGAGCCGATCGGGTGGTTGGTTAGACAGGCCCCCCACCTCTGGCTTGCCTTAACTGTGGCTGTCCAGAGTGGAGTCGCAAGAGCAATGCTCGAGGGTAGAATAGATGTGGACACCTAAGTGGCGAGTTGGCTATATGTTTAAAGTCCAGTGCCACCTCTCTACCCCCCCAGCCTCTCTGACTGGAGTTGCCCTTAGGCCATTTTTTAATGTTGCTATTAATAGGGGCCCATCTAGCAGTTGGCGAGTCACCGTCTGCCAGAGATAAAAAATGAGACAGTTTATTAGGCAGGCGTCCGATGTTTCACCCAATAGCCCAGCCACTAGTCCATCAGTTTCACCCAATAACCCGTTTTCTTTAGATTCCATCAACCAGCAATAGTCCCTATACACCCTAGCGGGTGCTGTCTCTGTGTGCGTCCCATGACACGGGCAGGGACAGCATCCGCTCGGTGTACTCCTTGCATTTCATTAAATTGTCAAAAGGGCATCTACGTGCTGGCTCAGTTGGTACTTTGTAGGTACCTAGGCCCACGCACGCCTCCCAAAGGTCCGGGACATCATTGTCCCGTGAGCGGGAAATAAATAAAAATTTAACTATAAAAAAATTCACCACCATCTTCATTGACGAATAACAAATAATAATATGAAGGGTCCACGGAAAAAAACATGTCTATAGTTACTTTTTTTTTTTCAGAATAATTTTTTTATGTCACGCAATAGTTCATAACGAGCGCAACATTTTGACATCAAAATCTCATTTTGAAAAAAAAAGTGACTAGACATGTTCTTTCCGTGGACCCTTTATATTATTTGTTATTCGTCAATGAAGATGGTGGTGTATTTTTTATAGTTATTATTTATTGTATGAATTAAATTAATGAGGATGAGTACGAGTACCTAAAATTTGTATTTTAATGCTTTTACAATTTGAGACGCCGTTCGGCGAAGTTCTCGGTTGGGGACATTGGTTGGAAGCGTACATTATGTACAAAGCGAAGCTTCAAAGTTTAGAATGTCAAAACTCGCGCCCAAGTATGAAAAATGCAGGGTTAAAGCGGGTTTTGTCTCCCTTGGTTTATGAGCTCGAAAGGATGGATGGTCATCCTATTGGCTCGTGGCATATTAAAGATTTAAAGTAGGTAATTGGCGTAGATTTTGAGGTGGAAAGTTATCCCTGGACGTACGGCCCCGAGTTCGTTACGAGCCGTCGCCGTGCCGCCGTTAGGCGCGATCTACCTGTGCTCAATATCGGGATGGAGTTAATCTTTAATATGACCTTATTCCCTCTCAACCACGAGAGGAGGCCGTGCGCACAGCGGCACATATAGGGTTTTTTTTTGCACAATATCCTGTTACGTAATGTCGGATACGTGTAGTCTCCAGCTTCGCCTCCTTTGATGAGTACCCCAGTGGTACAAATCTTTTTGCGTACTTTGTCTACGTGTTGTTAGGTACCTGACAAGTGCCTACACGGTGCTTGTTGTTTTTGTTTGCTAACACATTTTTTTGGCGGAGTCCTGGAGACATAGGGAGTTTTCTTACTTTTAACTATGTCATTTGTCCCAAATCGGGGACAGGGTTATTTTCACGGAATTGATTTTTGCCCGGGCAAGCTGAGAGATTGTTTTGAAGACTGTTGAACATTGGCCCTGGCAGTTGGAATTAACCACTGTAAGCTTTGATGTTTTCCCCGGCTTAATTGCCCCTTTAAAAACACCACTTAACAGAAATTTATAAAGAAATATTAATTACAAAATGATGGTCAGTATTTGCAGATTAAACCTAGATAAAGCTATGTATGATAAAGAAAACAAAGTAAAATATAAACAACTGTATATTCCTCTGGATAAACTGGTAACTTACAATTTGAATCCCTTATGTTATCATGGGGCGAGGTTCAGTCAACAACTTAGTTTTTCTATTCACACTGACCTGAGATTAAGGCACAGGGTAGAGCAGGGTCGTGCTAATTATAGGTAGGTCCTGATGACTGTAGTCTCTCCCATGATTAAACTACTAAGATTACACTGTTATTATCTTAAACTTTCTAAAATCTAATTTGGGCAAGTTCGAGCGAGAAAGAGATATCTCTTTCTCGCTCTCATTTATGGGTGCGGCGCACGAAGGTCGCGGTGCGGTGGGGTAGTCTGTTACGGCTTTAAACGAAGGCGACGTTTTTGGAAGAAGACAAAATATGGTATTTAAGGCACCGATTCATTCACCGAAAACGCGCGTAATAGTACATTTCGATGCTTGTGCGGAAAGTATGTCATTACAACACGAGCGTCGAAATATCTTGCCACGAGCCGTAGGCGAGTGGTAAGACTCGGGACGAGTGAAGAATGACATTTCCGCACGTGTATCGAACGACGTTTTTTAATACAGTTGCGAAGAAATAAGAAAAACAACAAGTAAGAACAGTATTCAAAATAATTTTTTTTTGAACAACTTCAATATTATTCAACTGTATTACAATGATGTTACAGAATTAATAAATATAAAAGTTTCAAATTTCTTACTTGTTGTTTTTCTTATTTTTTCGCAACTTTATTAAAAAACGTCGTTCGATACACGTGGAAAAGTAAAAAGCACTAGTGCGCAAAATACAACTTTGCGCACGATTTGCAGCTACAAAAAGTACCACTTTTTGAGCAACTGTATAAAAAAAAAGTACACGTGCATTATGGTCCTTGAAAAAAGTTAAAGGGCGGGGAAGACAAACTATTGCGAACTTTAGACGAATTTAATTTAAATACATTTTCGCGATTAAAATGAGTTCATCTAGTGATTTTGAAACCGATTTAACGCCTGATTTGATCAGAACAGAAGCCCAATCTATCGTGGAAGGCCTTTTACCGCAAATTTCAAAAGAAGGATATATGAAATCATATACCGATTTTATAAAATGGCGGTCCGCAAAGAGAGTTAATTCTTTCTCGGAAATTGTGATGCTAACTTATTTCAGTGATTTAAAACTATCAACGCTGTGGAGTATATATTCAATAATGCTTAAAACCACTAACATGACGTGAATTTAAAGAAATACCTACAGTAAGCTGACATAGTGTCTAAAAAAGTGGCCAAGTGCGAGTCGGACTCGCGCATGAAGGGTTCCGTGAAATAAATTGCGGTTTACGATTTATGACGTATAAAAAAAAAACTACTTATTAGATCTCGTTCAAACCAATTTTCGGTGGAAGTTTACATGGTAATGTACATCATATATTTTTTTTAGTTTTATCATTCTCTTATTTTAGAAGTTACAGGGTGTCCCCCACACATTTTACCACTTTGGAAGTGTCTCTTGCGCAAAATATTCAGTTTAGAAAAATATGATGTTAGAAACCTCAATATCATTTTTGAAGACCTATCCATAAATACCACACACGTATGGGTTTGATGAAAAAATTTTTTTTGAATTTCAGTTCTGAGTATGGGAACCCCTAAAACTTAATGTTTTTTTTCGATTTTTGTGTGAAAATCTTAATGCGGTTCACAGAATACATCTACTTACCAAATTTCAACAGTATAGCTCTTATAGTTTCGGAAAAAAGTGGCTGTGACATACGGACGGACAGACAGACGGACGGACATGACGAATCTATAAGGGTTCCGTTTTTTGCCATTTGGCTACGGAACCCTAAAAAGGCAGTTGGATGGCTTTAAAAGCAAAAAGTCCAAGATTTTTACTGCAAATGAGATAAAAACCTTCTTAAATGAAACTCCTGATGGTGTTTATTTGGCAACAAAGGTAACAAAATAATCATATTATATTGTAAATGTAATCGAAATAAATAGTTTTTGACAAATACCTACGTAATTTTTAAATAAGTATGTAACTAAAATTGTATTGTTTTCAGGTGGCGCTAATTTTTGGTATATAATGTGAATATTCCAGACAAAAATACTACATTTACATTCGCAAATTGCTCTACTTTTCCATTGATTTCGAGTAATTTTACGTAATCTTTAAATAAACAAAGTGTTAAATTTTCCTTCTGTGGTTTTTTTTACTTTCCTCTTATTCGATATGAAAAGTAGAGTTTAACTCGAGTGAAAGTCACCCATTTCTGACTCGAACTATTGGCGCTCGAACGAAGTAAAAATATCTTTATATATAAATATATTATAATATATAAAATATATTATAATATGGGAACCTTTCAGCCCTTGGTTAACAATCTACTATTTCTACAACCTATAAAGTCTCTAGCTAAAAAAAAGTGTTTCCCATACGAACCTTGCACCAAATTTTCCAAATCACTAACAGTACTTTTTTATTATAATAAGTAGGTACTTAATCTTTCTACAGAGTTTTAAGTTTCTACCTAAAAAAAAGTTTCCCCCATACAAACATTGCACTTTTTTGTCCCCCTCTTAGCGGGTGGAATTTTGCAAACCACTGAAAGTAATTGACGTATATATTTGTATTCTAATAAATAATCTTTCTACACAATTTCAAGTCTAGCTCAAAAAAAAAATTTTCTTCCATACAAATTTTAACCCCTTTTGATCACACTAAGGGGTGGAATTTTCTAAAACGCTGAAAGTATTTTATTTCATTTCATTATGTAATCTTTCTAGCTCAAAAAAATCCCCTTTACCAACATTGCACCCCTTTTTCTTCCCCTTAGGGGTCGAATTTTCCAAAACGCTGAAAATATCTTATTTGTATTGTAATAAGTAATCTTTCTAGAAACGTTTAAGCTTCTATCTTCAAAAGGAGTTTCGCTCATACGAACTTTGCAAGCCTTATTTACCCCCGTAGGGGCAGAATTTTCCAAAACGCTGAAAGTACTTTATTTGTATTCTAATAAGTAAGCTTTCTACAAAGTTTTAAGTCTCTAGCTAATTAAAAATGTTTCCTCCATACAAATGTTGCACCCTCTTTTAACCCCCTTAGGGGCATAATTTTCCTAGACGTTGAAAGTACTTTATTTGTATTCTAATAAGTAATCTTTATACAAAATTTTAAGTCTCTAGCTCAAAAAATAAAGTTTCCCCCATACAAACTTAGCATCCCTATTAATTCTTTAGGGGTGGAATTTACAAAAATCTCTTCTTATCCGTTGCCTACGTTGTAAAAGGTAGTTCTGGTGTAAATTTCAACTCTCTAGCCCCAGTGGTTTCGGCTGTGCGTTGATGAGTGAGTGAGTGTGTGAGTGAGTCAGTGAGTACATAGGCATTTATATGTATACTTACATAGATAGCTAGAAGATGACGAAACTCCAATTCAAATATCTCAAAAAATTATGAAGCTACAAGCGTTTTAATGTCGCTTGTTAGAGTGAGAAAACGATCGGGGACTGTGACGTCAAGATCCTTGAGCGTCATACTCGTAGTAAAAAACAATAATTTCATATGAAGGTGCGTTTTGCGGAAAAGGGACAGAACATACTCGTACTTATAACTTAGTGATTTGATTACCTAGATTAACCTCTTGCGTTGTTTTTTTCTCCATTTGACTATATTTTAAATCCTTTTTCGAGAAAATACATTATGATTATTTTATTTAGTGCCTATTTTCGATCTATCCGACATCCGTATTTTCTTTTAATCCCGTTCCTATAACCACGAACTTTGGAATTCGAAAATATTCGGGTATCTCTATCTCTATCGCACTAACATAACTCGAGTAACAGTGATGCAGATATACGAACTTCGAGTTTCGGTTTGCGTGGTAGCGCCGCAGGTTTGGCAGAATGCGCAAAGAGCGCATGCCATTGCCATTAAAAAAAAACTAATTCATGTTAATTATATTGTTCAGTTGATAAGTAAATTTATTGAAATTACTCCTTAATACGACATTTGCGCATATAAATTCTCATATCAGAATCGAATATTTTTTTATGGTATACATTTTGGCACGTGCCTCGTAAAGGTCTATCGTAGACGGGATTTAAATTATTAATAAGATAATAAGTGAAAGGCAAAGCAATTCCGCCATTTTGATGTTTCTTATAGCTGACAGTTGGAGCAGCGTTTGATTTCAATAAAAATAAATGAAAAATTAAATGAAGTCGTATATTTCGGAAAATTATTTGATTGTCGCAGTCGGATAAAAACTATCCTATGTTACAGCTAGAATAATAATGTACCTATATAAAATGTTTCATATTTTTCCGTTCATGGGATGCTGAGAACATTCGTGACAGCACAAAGCTTAGTTTCATACTGGCTGTTTTTTTTTAATTTAGAGATTTATTATAAGTGGAGATTAAATAAATACTTAAATACATAGAAAACATCCGTGACTCAGGAACAAATATTTGTGCCCATCACACAAATAAATGCCCTTACCGGGATTCGAACCCGGGACCTCCTGCATCGTAGATTTCGTAGGCAAGGTACCAGCTAGACTAGGCTACAGTGGTCGTCAAACAGGTCGTCAATCGTCAACATTAGCAAGCATTACGTATTATTTTTTTAGTTCTTAACAGGCTAGACGTGTGGCTTAGTAGGTATGTAGGTGTGCTTTTTCCACGGATGTCTCAAATATAAATGTAGGGCTCCATTGCCCCGTTTATTGCCCCGTTGTACTTGTTGCTCTGCATTATGTCGCACAGCCTAGTTCTTGGTATTTCAGTGTCTAATTACATGTATTAAACACGATACTAATTAGACCGAGTAAGCAGAAGGTGCAAAAGAGTAAAGTTCAAAAAACTGCCCACAAAAATATCATACCTTCTGCCATTCTAACGGCACCGTCGGCACCTTATACTTAAATCAAATTATCCGTGCAGCCGTTCAGGCAACAAAGCGTGACAAAGAAACAGATAGACATGGATAGCCAGTTACACATGGCGACAAACTCGATACCGGGGACCGATTTTTGACTTTCGAGCGCTCGACTCTTTCACTCGAAAACAGTCAAAAATTATGAAATACTATTTTGAAATAGCAATTGAAAATTGAAAAACGAGTGTGGTATTGACCACTCATATTCAATTATATCGGTAGAAAGTAAGTGCCTGCCATTTTGACACTACAATCGTATTTACTTTTAATGAATTTTCGAGCACTCGAAAGTCAAAAATCGACCCCGAGTATAGATTCAAGTGATTTTGACAGGTGGTTGAGGTGATCTATGGCTAGTGGCGTCTGTTGCGCTTTTGTATCGCTACAAAAAGTTGCCGTGAGTAAGCACTCGTAATATGTACCTACATTACTCTACCTCCTGCAGCAGAGTTGTAAAAATGTGTGAAAAGGGTTTAGCAGTAAATATTTTGGATGGCTCCAGGATCTAGGTGGCGTCGGTAACTATAATTCACACCCAACCCCTCAGGAGGAATGGACGGTGGGTGCCATTTATCGCCGTGGCCGTCATTCGTCGTTCTCTTGCTTGAATTTAAGTACGAGAATAATAAATTTACGTCAACGACAAATATGTAGTACTATAGATGAATTATCGAGAACATGGAATTGCATTTGTAGTGGTAGTATGAGAAAATTCTAATATACTCGTAGAATGCCTGTAAACATACAATACTACTACATATGCAATTCCATGCTCTCGTTAATTTATCTATAGTTAGGTACTTTTTATACATTTTAAATTATCACTCCGTTAGAGCTCCTATATCTCATCTGCGTGGACCCGAGATAAAACTATCCTATATTTTGGTCCGGGCTATAACATATCTCCATGCAAAATTTCATCCAGATCGGTTGAGCCGTTTAAATGTGATTGAGTAACAAACATCCAAACTGTCGCATTTATAATATTAGTAGGATCGGATAGTAGGATCAAAGGGAAAGATTGTACTAATTTAACTTGTTTTCATTGTAGGTATGTGTGATTTTTGTTATTTTTGTAAATAAATTGTGAAAGTGTGTCATAATATTGGGCTTAGCAAGCGGGGCTAAAGTAGTAAATTTAGCCCCTAGGGAAAATATGTATTCATACTTATGATTTTAAAACATTTTAATTTGACCAATCAAAACCCTTTAAAAAAACATTTGTATTTGCTACCGACCAATCAGGAACAGAATTAATTTCAAACATCAGGCGTTTTTTATTCCCTAACTCACACACAATCATGCCGTTTGAACGTGCGTATAAACGGTCAGAAGCGTTTATTCTTGGTGTCAATATTTTGTATCTGTGTCAAAGCAGTTTATAAAAAAAAACATGTCGCGAAATTGGACAATCTTTTCGCTGTGGAATTTATTATGGTAGCCATACACGAAGCGATTTACTTGCGCCAATTTAGACTTGCACAAGTATACAGTAACGTGTATTGGAAGATACTTTCGCAAATGTAATACATTGTTGTGCGAGTCTAAACTAGCGCAAGTAAATCGCTTCGTGTATGGCTGCCATTATTGATTTGTTTTTACTATTTTCTCGCAGTCGAAGTGAAAAGTAGAGTGTAGTTCTCAGGTCTAAAAGGCGTATTACCACTCGAACAATTATCCCTCGCCTCGCTCGGGAAAATATCCATCTCGTGGTAATATGGCTCGTTTTAGACCCTTGTTGTACAATCTACTACTTATACCATATTTTTTCCAAGGGACATATTGCTTGTAAAAATTAAATCACGTCTAATATGCGGACTTTATATAGATTTGATCTCAAATCTGTTAATAAAAGGTCTAGCTACCGTGAAAACACTACGTTATATTTACTTATGTATATTCTTAAGTGAACGTCATTACAATGGTGTTTGAATACGCTTGGATTGCTAGAGGTGAGGGTTATCGATTAAGAAAAAACGATGAAATATTGTGTAACAAAATATAAATACCAGTTTTTTATAACTGTAATACTAGTAACATACCTGACAAAATGTATTAGTGGCAAGTGGCAACACACATAGGACCTCCGTGCGTGCCACCATTTTGTAATTCGATGTCACCGCTTGTCAAATAACAATAATCAGGCCCCGTATTTCACCAACTTGACATTTTACGTTTCTGGTTCCACAAGTACCTAACCTAGCGACCACCTTAACTTTTAGAACAAGCAATGTATGGCGAATTGTCAATGTCAGGTGACAATTGCCAAGTTGGTGAAATAGGGGCCAGTACGCGGTCAGACAGTACGAGTGCCAACGCCTTGTATGTGCCACGTGTTTTCGTTTTAGTTCCTAGTTTTGTTTCATCTCCTGATTTTTTTTTTGTTAAGTATTTGAACTGTTTTGTTTTGTTAATCTGTTCTTTGTTACGTTTTTGTGATGCCAAAAAAACAAAAAGAAAAGCTTAATATCCAGTGCCGTGAATTTTTCGTTCACCTGAGCGATTATTTCAATACCGTTACATTTCCCAACAATATTATACCGACGATACTTTTAGCACAAGGTATACACTACATTCGAATAGTATCGATAGTTTGCATGTGGGAGAGGCGATGAGAAAATAAACATAAGGGTAATCAGCATAACATTTATTTGATCAATAGAAAGTGTTTTGAGCAATTTATAGTAATCATATAAAATAGTGCACAGCAATAAGCTCAACAACCAATATTAAATTATATTATTTAAATTATTAAATAATCGAATAAAATAATATTTATTGAATTAAATACAGTTTACCTGACGATTACAAATCAGAGAGAACCGTACTCGTCCACAGCTCGAAGTCAAGTCACCGGCATCGAGCTGGGAGCGGGGTTTTATACTGGTTGCACAGCTGCACAACAAGTGACGTCATGGGAGGCAGGTGTTCAGCTGGTAAATTTCCACAGTAAAAATGTTCATTTTGAACGTTCTAAATTATCAAAATATACCCAACTCCCACACGGCCATTCTGACGAGCAGCCAGTGCAACAGGCTCGCGAAAATAATAACTCTTAATTGACTTAAAATATGCATCATTACATAAATCAACATACAATAAATATCTTCAAATATAATTATTATAGGAGCCTCGGTAAAAGCCATTAATATGGCGCGGCTAATTGTAAATCATTTGCCTCGGAAAAAAATACCAACAATGGCACGGCTCTATGCTTGGGTAACAACAGAAGACGTAGCACTTGCCTCGGTAAAAGCCACTACTGGCACGGCTAAGAGTACATAATTTGCCTCGGTAAAAGCCATTACTGGCACGGCTAAGAGTACGTAATTTGCCTCGGTAAAAGCCATTACTGGCACGGCTAAGAGTACGTAAGTCATTTGCCTCGGTAAAAGGCCATTTAGGCACGGCAAATCAAAACGCCAACAAGATATGATATAATCAATGTACTTATTCCTCAGCATGTATCCGATGATCTGGCCAGGAATCAAAGACATATGCTGGAGAATAAGCCGACAGAGATGTAAAAACATTAATTATTCGCTTAATAGAATCAGCGATTTCGCCACCCTTATCAGGTGAAACATGTCTTTAATTATCGTGAGCGACATACAAATCCTTTCCAGTGCTATACACTTTCATAAAATATCGTTCATTCTCATGAACCTCTTATTACACATGGACCTTTTATATTTAGTATCGAGTTTAGTAATGGTCCTAGGATTTTTGTCAAATTGCACTTTCTGTCTCAGAACTTGATGGTCAAGTCGTTGTTTAGCTGCGAGACGATAGGCATTTAAGTCTAAGCGTTCAATATCATCCGAGATGGCAGAGATAGCAGGGGGAGAACGGTTACAGCCAATGAGCAGCCGGAATGGAGTGTGGCCCGTACTTTTATTAAAAGTAGCATTAATTGCAAGCTGAACTTCGCCAACAGCATCCTTCCAGCTTCTCCTTGTAGTATTCTCAACAACCGTAAAACAGTATGTCAGGACTTTCATTAGGCGCTCGACCTGACCATTAGCACGTCTTACACCACTAGCGATACAATGCAGCTCTATAGACCAATGAGTGCAAAAGTCTCGTAGCGCCTTGCCGGTGTTTGATGCTGCTTGATCACAAATATATTAGTTTTGGGGGTCCAAAGGTGTAAACCAGATCTTTCAAGCAATTTACAGTAGCAGCTGCAGTAAGGTTAGATACAGGTTTCAGAAAACAATACTTTGTAAATGCATCTATAAATAAGACCGCATATTGTTTTTTGAGTTGAGTACCACTTAACTTGCCGGTAGTACCTATCCATATGAACAGTGTGAAAGGGAATTGGAGTTTTGTCTATCGGATGCAAGGAGATTTGACGGGACCCTGACTGACCTTTATAGATTTTACAGACAAGGCAGTTTTCAACGTATTTTCGCACGTTTCACGACATACTTGGAAACCAAAACAGTTCTCGAATCTTTGCTAAGGTTTTTTCCCAACCCTAATGTTTTAAGGCGTCGTGATAAATTTGAATAAAATACCACCTGCTGCTTGTTGGAACAAATTTTTATCTAAGTCTTATTATTATCTTTGTGGTATAGATCCGGTAAAGTAAACCATCTTGAAATTTATAACTGGACGCTATACTTCTTTCAATAGTACCATTTTTAATAGATTCGACAATAACGTTGGTTTCCAAATCATTTTTCTGTTCTACCTCCAACCAGTAATAACTAAACACACTGTTTATGTCATTAATGACGGGATTTCGGCTCAAAAAATCCATGTGAGGTATGTGTTCACCTTTACGGTACTCGATTTCAAAATCGAAAGATTGCAAGTATGCCCACCATCGATGTGTTACGTGAGGAAGCAATTCCTTCTTGTTACGATGCCTTTAGTGAATTACAATCCGTCACGAGCTTGAAACTTCTATTTACCAAAAAGATAGTGCCTGAAATGTTTTATAGCATTGATGACATCCAAAGCTTCAAGCTCGTACGAGTGATATCTCGTCACAGGGTCGATGGTGCACATACTGAAGTATTCTACGACTTTTAGTTGGGATTCATATTTTTGAAAAAACACTGTTTTAAACCCGGCGGAACTGGCATCAGCATGGAGCTCTATAGGTTTAGATGGATCAAACAATGCCAAAGTTGGTGCTGAAGACAGATAACCAATAATTTTCCGTCTAAAAGCGTCATGCTCTGATGTCCAGTTCCACTTGGTATTGTTGTTTGCGAAAAGTTAGGAATAAATTTCCTAAAATACCCTGCCAATCCGCAAAACTGTCGTACTTGTGTTACCGTCGTTGGGGTAGGCGAATCAATAAGGGCTTAAATTTTGCCTGAACTAGGTTTCGCGGAACCATTACTCGTAGAAATTACTCTGCCTAAATAGTCAATTTCGGTTTAGTTCTGGAAATATTTGATTCTGATTTAGAAAAAGTAACCTGCGTACTCGTACCAGAAACGTCAAAGAAATTCTCGCCCAGTAGTATGTCATACTAAATGTAACGGTCCGGTACTAGCACGAACTCGAACTCCAGATTTAAGCCATCAAGGCAAGTTAAACAGGTATTTTTACGAGACGAACAAAATGTATTTTCTCCAACACCTCGCAATAAGGTAGTTTCAAAAGATACTTTGCCACCAATAGAATTCCCAACGCGTTCTCGCATGTGAAAGTGAACATTCAGCGCCACTGTCGACTAGGCATAAAAATCTCTGTCATTGATCTTGGCAATAATAGACCGATTACTGCCAACCATGAGAGTCCTAACCGATTTCTACGGCTTAGGAGTCTTGTTTTGTCGTTTAAAACAATTTTCATATTTATGACCCGGCTTGTGACAAAAACTACAAGTTGGCAGCGTGCGAAGGGATTCTCTTGTTGGCAGTACACTTTTTTGGGTTTGTGGCGTTGTTGAACTAGCAGTCGAATTTAAGGAGACAGGGGTACTATTATTTCCTAATACTGTGCGACAGTCCCTTTGCAAGTGCCCTAATTTAAAACATTTATGACAACGTCTCAGTTTAAAATCATTAGGGTTAAATTTGGTCCTTTTTGTTGGTATATTGTGATCAGCATCAGACATCGGTTGTTTACGCTTATAAGCATTAAGACTTTGTATTACGTGAGGCAAAGTTTTGGGTGTAAGTCGCAAAAGATCAGATCGAATACGAAAGTCTGACATACCTGATATAACAGCCTCAACGAGATGCTGCTCTGTCACCACGATGCCGACTGCTTTCTTTGCCAACTCCCACTTGCGGGTGGCATACTCGGCCAGACTGCTCGCCTTGTCGCTCGTATACACCATGAAGGCAATCAAATCGTCGTAGTATCTTGTTTCATCTGCAAAAGTTTGTATAAGGTTATCTTTCAATTCATTCCAATTAGTAATGGTCGTATAATTGCGTCGAGCCCAATCGGCCGCGCGTCCTTTAAGGTTATTTCGAGCTAAATTAAGGACCTCTCGCTCGTTTAACTGATATTCAACTTTTAATTCCTCCACGTGTCGACACCACACCCGAATAGTGTCAGTGCGATCGTCAGGATCAAATGCAGGCAAATAAATATGCTCCAAATTTCTGAGCCGCGGTATAGGTGTAACTGGACGCATGGGCAAAGCGTTAGATGTGGTTTGCACGAATGTTGACATCATTTCTTGCATCAGGGTCTTCACAAAATCAAAAGGAACGTAGTTACCGTTAGTGGCACTCGGCCCATCCGAGTTTCGATTCGTTGGAATACTTTGTGTACCACTGGAACCCGGTGCCGGAGCCGGAACTGGAGCTGGAGCCAGAACCGAAGCCTCTGTATTGCCATGAGGTCGCGGTGGCATGAAGCGCTGCGCGAGGGGCGGCGAAACTGGTACACTGCTGGCAGCATTAGAATTCGGCGCTTCAGGAGCCTGGCCGGGGCCTCCGCGCCCGTGCTCGTCGTCTGACATACGTATTCGTGTTATACACTGTGATACGATCTGAAACTGACGACGATATGTTATACTCAAATAACGCTCGATAAAAATCCCTATCACCACTTCTGATGTGGGAGAGGCGATGAGAAAATAAACATAAGGGTAATCAGCATAACATTTATTTGATCAATAGAAAGTGTTTTGAGCAATTTATAGTAATCATATAAAATAGTGCACAGCAATAAGCTCAACAACCAATATTAAATTATATTATTTAAATTATTAAATAATCGAATAAAATAATATTTATTGAATTAAATACAGTTTACCTGACGATTACAAATCAGAGAGAACCGTGCTCGTCCACAGCTCGAAGTCAAGTCACCGGCATCGAGCTGGGAGCGGGGTTTTATACTGGTTGCACAGCTGCACAACAAGTGACGTCATGGGAGGCAGGTGTTCAGCTGGTAAATTTCCACAGTAAAAATGTTCCTTTTGAACGTTCTAAATTATCAAAATATACCCAACTCCCACAGTAACTGTGGTAGCACCTCTAGTTACGTCAGTTTAGCATATATCATTCTAATCTTGCTAGAAAAAATATGGTATAACACTTCTTTAATGTAGACTTAAATTCCTTAGATGTTTCCACGTTTATTTTACAGTTTCATTTAGCGGTTACACTTAACAATTAAAATTTGCTTAATAATGATAACGGAATAAATGTTTTTTCTTTCTTTTTTTCCATTTAACTTATTTCGATCATTTAGTGCTTGTCAAACATAACAATACTATTTTTCACGTTTCACAATGGTTTTCCTTGAAATCGCATGATTATTCTAATCTTATATGAAACCGGATATGGGTAGGGTAGGTGGTATTTAATTTTTATTCTTTCCTGATTCCTGGCGAAAAGATCAACTACATTTTCACAAAAATTTTGAGAGGTCCGCCCTCTTGCGAACTTTACTAACACTAGCACGGTACTCTCTACCATGTAGAGTCGTATTGCGGTCGACTCCGCGTAGCTCGATTGCTGTCTGCCGCGCGCCTAATATCGCATTTTCTTACTAGATGGCGCTCGTATCCCATTCGGAAAATATCTCTGAATATAGTCGTTACCCTCTAATGAATATGGTAATGGCCCTGAAACCCATAAGTTTTAATTTGGAGTCACCTTGCTTGTCTTAATTAACCGCGTTCTACTTCGAAATTTACTATCTTTTAATGTTCCGTAAATTGTCCTTTATTCCGACATTTTGGAATATTTTGTATGCGAGAAACAAGAAGCTGTCCTCTGAGAATTGAGAGTTACGTTGACTTGTTTGAAACTTTCTATTTACTGAGTACTATATTATCTGATTCAATTCCACACTTTCAGTAATTCTTACTTCCAGTAATCTGAAATAAATTATTTTTATTTTATTTTATTTATATATATATATATATATATATAGTGTACTTAGTACCTACAACCGACGTCTGATGAAGATCTAAAAATTTTTTCAATACAATCATTAAAAGGTGGGTTGGAAGTGTCAAATTAGTAAGATACATTGCTGCGATAAATCACAAAAAATTATAAATGGTTTGCTATTTCTAGTTATTGCAAGTTATTTCGATTTTTTAAAGGTGAGTATATCCACCAGAGGTGTGGGAGGAAGCATAAACCACCAATAGGAAGAGATGCGGGAGCAAGGGTAGCAATAGCAATGCTATTGCCGCTCCACTGCCTCGCTCAGCTCTGGTGGGTATCACCCTAATAACTAAATACACCTTTATAACTAATTACTATACATGCAATTTACATGTACTGACATGAGAATTTACGTGTAATCACGTGTACTTACTTATTACCTAACTACTTCCTGGCTGAGAAAATGAGTAAGGAAAATGAACGGTTGGTATGAACACCCCACGAACTGAGGTAATTTGCGTAAGTACGTGTAATTACGATACTTTACTGTCTCCTCGAACACCGCCCGCCTAATGATCGTGCAGTGAAGGGCATGCATCTACATATCTACCGCGAGGAATTGTAATTTAAATTTTAAAGTTAGGAACGCGATCTGGGAGAGCTTAGGGCGACTTTACACTTGATTTATAGGCGCAGGTAACGGTGGAAAAATTCAAATTTCCCGACGCGCCGCGTGTCCGCCGCCATAACGCTGTTACTTCGGAACTTGCTGCACCAGACCGCAATAATGACCAGTTCTGCATAAAAAGTCAGATAATTATAGTATTTTATGCAACTGTTGTATAAGAAGGGTCTTAAAACGCGAGTGGCGAGCCTTGGCGAGCATCGCAATTACAGACGCCACGAGCGTTTTTAGACCAGTTATACACCGTTGCATACAATACTTTTTCTACGACAAATTTTAAATAAATAGCAGACTACATAATAGTTAAACTTTTCAGGCAGCAAGTTTTCTATTCGTACTTTTGCTACTCACGCAATTTCTTCAGGAGTGCAGTTATTAATTTCTTCAACCATTTTAATAGGAACGTACACTTTTGTCTTCACAAACACGAAACTTGTCTACGACAAATTTTAAATAAATAGCAGACTACAGAATAGTTAAACTTTTCAGGCAGCAAGTTTTCTATTCGTACTTTTGCTACTCACGCAATTTCTTCAGGAGTGCAGTTATTAATTTCTTCAACCATTTTAAAAGGAACGTACACTTTTGTCTACACAAACACGAAACAAATCTTAATAGTTCAGGACTAATAGTTTATCATCTTTCGTCTTTTCATTTTGAACTGTATTTTGGTGGGAAATCAGAAATGTGACACCTCTTGCTTATGGTTTGTTTTGTTTTTAATTTGTGTGCACTTGCCATCCGAACCAAACCAAATCCGGACCCGGACCGAATTCGGACTATTTATTTTTATAAATAATACCAATAATTTATAAAACATGTAGTTTAACACACAATAGATGATGATTTTAGTAAATAATTGATAATATACAAATGTTAAATCGTAAATAAATACTTTCATTTCGAAATATTCGTTTATGAAGTTGGCACTACTGCAATATAGCGGCCGATTTAAAAAAAGTTAAACAGTGCTTTTATGAAAAATGTATGAACCAAAAAAGTACGCTAAACAGTACGTTTTTGGGCCATAGAGCATAGAGTTTTTCGACGACTTATTAGTGGTGTCATTGTATTTGAGCTACAGCCTATATAAATGACAGATAACGGTACAGGAGTAGAAAAAATTAGTAATTGCATTTTATTCCCGGTTGGATCTAGTGCGGTGTGCGTGAACCTGGAGTCTATAAGCATTTAGCTCTGGGGGGCGAGGGTGTAATAATTGTACATTCGTGTAAATTGTTATATTTTACGTTGTCAGGAGGAACATCGCTTTTCGCCAGCCATGTTTGTTATTTAATTTCATTTTATTCAGTTACATAATAAACTTACAGTGCGGTCACCAAGTCGTTTACATGCTATTTCAAAAACAACCACTCAAGCTACATTTACAAGAAAATTAATTACATTAAATCACACGAACAAGATTAATTTACAAACATTTCAAACATTGTAGGTACAATAAAATATTTGTAAAATTATAAAATATTTGTGTCAAAAAAAAACCGGCCAAGTGCGAGTTGGACTCGCGCACGACAGGTTCCGTACCATTATCTATAAAAACGGCAAAAAAATCACGTTTGTTGTTTGGGAGCCTCCCCTTAAAAAAATATTTATTTTTTTCGTATTTGTTGTTATAGCGGCAACAGAAATACATAATCTGTGAAAATTTCAACTCTCTAGCTATCACGGTTCTTGAGATACAGCCTGGTGACGGACAGACGGACGGACGGACAGCGAAGTCTTACTAATAGGGTCCCGTTTTATTATTTAGAATTATTAACTAATCACTAAACATTATTCTTCACACAATTAAATTAATAATATTTACATTAAATGACATTAAAACTAAACTAATAAAATTAAGTAAGCCTAAAATATGGATAAACACAACTAGTAAGTAAAAAATTAAGTAGAAACATAATGCACACAGGAAAAATTAAAATTAAACAAATAACGATAAGATTATAAATAAAAAACTTGTCCAAGATCGGCGCCAGGCGCCAAGGTGCCCAGGAGGCTGGCGGTATTGCCACGTTGTATGGCAATACTTATGCGTTGGGCTAGGTAAGCGCCAGCCTTCTGGTCACCAGAAGCGTCGACAAGGCGCTTAGAAAGCACTTTAAATAGATTTAATGCGCTGGTGCCCCATGGCCCTAAGGTCTCGACGCCAAAAGGCTCAAACATGAAGCCACTGCCAATGCCAGCATATTTGAGCCTTTTGTGTGACTCGGCTGAGTCAGCAGCAGCACCAGCCCTAGTTGAGGTTCCAGGAAGGTGGGACGGCGCAAGGGTATCGACGCAGGTAGCGTCCCATACCAGTGGTCGTCCCAAGCTCCAGGGCACGAGCGTCATGCCGTCGGGCCTCTTGCCGTCGTCCCGGGCAAGACCAGTAGGCTCTAAGACGGCCGGAGCTCCGGCACTAGCGAGAGCCCGGCGGATGAGGTCGTTCAGGCTGGCGTGACGCGGGATGCGGCCTGTGCTCCTGTGGCAGGAGAGGCCATGGTGCCCAAATTTGTCGACAGTGCAACCGCAGTGACACCGATGTGGAACGACGCATGTCACTCCAAGACGCAGTGACACGGCAACCCTAAAAGTTTTGTTGTCTAATATTGTACCTAAGTTGTGTGAAGGGAGTGCCTGGAGCCAACCGCCGGATTCCCATCTAGCAGTGGCAACCTTGAGTACGGAACCCTAATAGAAGTAAAAATCAAATAAAATTACAAATTCATCACATATAAAGTTGCTATATAAATGTCAGTGTCCAAAGTAAAATATAATAAAATTAAATTAAAAACATCGAATTAAAAAAAAACGAAGCAATAACTCATTTAAATCATAATAAATTAATGCATGTTATGCGGTTAATCGATTCGAAATTCAAAGATGAATTGAAAAAAAAATAGAATTTTCAAAGGTTTTGGCCTGGGCTACCTACTAAATGAATAAATACTGAATATATAAATTTTTGGGGTTATCTTGATTATAAGGTACCGTCGCCTAATAAGGCCCACCTTATTTTCAAAGCCTTGTAAAATAATTACAGTATGATTAATAAAGAAACGCCATTCATAAGGACTGCTAATGATTTATTTAACAAACGAAATATTAATATTTTTTTTATATTACACGTTAGAACAGAAAACAACCAGCCTATTTAAAAAAAAAAATTGCTAGTAGGCCATCTTAGGCACCCGGTCGACTAATAAGGCCCGTTATAAATTATTTAAAACAATCGTTTAATTAATGTTTAAACATTACTATCGTCTAGAACTAGTCGTAAAATATATTTTTTATTAAATTGATTTAATAAAATATTGAACCTATCCCAAAATTATAGCTGTGGGGCATCTTAGGAGTATCAAAATGAAAAATTGCTATAATACAACAACGACTTTTTAAATTAGAAAATAAAACACATGTGTGAGATTCTTTTTAGCAGTCTGTATCATGATTTTTATAAATCGGTTCTTTATTCAAACATTATTTTATTGACATACTTTTAGTTAGGGATACATATACAGTGGGCCTTATTAGGGGGCTCTTACTTCAGCTCAATTAAGTGTCAGTATTTACCTATAATTGGATGTTAAACAGATTAAACACCTAATTTCACAAAAAAAATACTGACAAAATTTACGTTATTTTTTAAAATTTTGGATGATATGTAAAAATTAAACGTGCAATATTTGGAAAATAATAAAACGTGCAATATTTTAACACGACACAGCAAACTGTATTTTTTTTACAAAATGGCAGCGCGATTGGGTATAAACTGAAATGCACGTTTGTGTGTGATCATAAACGCATGTGCTCACGAAATCTTAAGTAGTTTGGAAAACCATAACTGCGAGTTTTAAAGGTGGGCGATATTAGGAACCGGGCCAATGTCACATTTGGAACCATTTTCTTGTCATTTGTATGCACTACAAGCCGCAAAAGAGGCTTGACCTCTCGATTTTTTGAATGTGCCAAAAGGCCTCGGCCATTTTAAACAATATATACGTATAAACGATATTATGATACAGAGAACGAATATAATGAAAAAATAAACCATCATCGTCTAAAGACAGGACTCGAAACCTGTAACCTCTGTATTGCTCTCACCACTGAGCTACACGTATAACTGAGCATATACCTATACGTATTTTACCTCATCTAAAATGTCATACAAGCAAATATGAAAAAAAAAATTCACTTTAGTTAATTATGGACATTTGGCAAAAAAAACCATTTCCGAAGAGTGTTGCATTTCATTTTCTCATGCGCGGATGATACCAAAGTGTCTCTTATGTGGGACATGGTTACAAGAATCGTGGCATACCCTTAAGGCCGGCCACAGACCACACGGAATTTCCGTACGGAATGACAGGTGGGAACGGGACGTCGCTCTACACATGTATAGCGCTGTCTCTCTTGCACATGTCATTCCGTACGGAAATTCCGTGTGGTCTGTGGCCGGCCTAATAGTTTATAATTATTTATATTTGAAAAAAATAGTGAATTGGTTTTTTTAAAGAAAATATGTAGAAGAATCAGTAAGCAAACTGTTATAATTATCCGCTTTAAGCTATTAGTGTGGACATCGCGATGTAATAGGCGATAATTTAATATGAGATGATAGTTTAGGTAGGCGCAGATTGTGGGCGTGTAGGTATTTAATTTATGTGCGGCTAACATCTGCTGTCTGCATATTCAGGCTTGTATCCGAACTTTGCTGAAGACATGCGCCGCCCTGGATGTAGAGGCGACGGGAAGTGCCTAGCTTTAAAATAGAATAACTATAATAGAATGTTTATGGACCATGTAATAAACATCACATTTAGCACGTCATACATGTACATCAAATATATTCTTTATACTATATTTTACAGTCCTTCTTTATTATTAAACCTTCATATTCTTTTAAAGAGTACAGTGGGTTTGCTTCCAGAAAACTCTTAATATGTCTTTGTTAGGCATGCACATTTTTTCTTTATTTCGCGTATTGTAATTTTGAATGTCTTTCCTTTGCTATAAATTATGGTTTACTTGGTGAAATATCTAAATCAATTGGTTGAATTTTTCAAGAAGAGTTTCAATTACTTCTGCCTGAACCCACCGGGGTCCACATTATATTCAATTCAATTCAATTCATTTTTATTTCAGACAAGGTCCATACACATTTGTTAGTAAAAAATAATTAACTTATGACTAAATGAGTGTTAGTTAATAATACTACTTAGGGTCTAAAATATTAAAAATTATAGTTTGTTTATATTTATTATAAACTTGAGCATAACTATTATCAAGTTTACTACCTATAATATAATGAATTTAATCTCACGACTTTAGAATATTTTATTGTTGACATAGACGTACTATGCAAAATTTCAGTGAAATAACTTTTTCAATATTTGGTTTGGGATTAGGTATTTAAGGGGAAAACAAAACTGTACTCCCTGCTCATACAGCACGCAGTAGAGCTACGCAGTGCCTTACGTAATAGCAGAAAGTCTGTCATAGGTACTTGAACTTGATGTACGTGCAGTCATGTTTCTTGTGCGATTCTCCTAACATCCAGTCAATGATATAGAGTGAAATATAAAGCATATACATTGTCTGAAGTGACAGAAAACCAGAATATCTCTGCTTACTTACTAACTTTAAATAAATAAATAAATAAATAAATAAATATTTGGGGACAATCTTACACAAATCGACCTAGTCCCAAACTAAGCAAAGCTTGTACTATGGGTACTAGACGGTGATATAGATACTTATATAGAGAAATAAATACTTAAATACATAGAAAACATCCATGACTCAGAAACAAATATTCATGCTCATCACACAAATAAATGCCCTTACCGGGATTCGAACCCGGGACCTCCGGCTTCGAAGGCAGGGTCACTACCAACTAGGCTACAGAGGTCGTCATGCTTTCACACTTTGCTTATGAACTTTCCTCCGCTTGTTAATTTCTATATCCTTGTAGCTTCCACGGGTCCCCCAGAGAACAGCACGCGGGGTCTTATTAGCTTATATACGGCCAACTATAACAGGTGTCCGGAATTAAAGCATTTGCTTAAAAATGTTAGACCAGAAGTTTCCTGAACATTGAGTAGGTAGCTTAAGGAAGCAACTAGCAATTAAGTCAAGATGTTGAAACTAGCAAAAGTTGGTAAGCAAGACTAACACCGAGTAACAGGTAAGGTCTTTCTGTTTTATAAAAGTTTGTTCTCATCACAAGGTATTTTTAAATAAACATATTGATTAACAGTGTTATGCTGACACATGTTTTGATAGATCGTGGGTGTGGGATATTTTATGAATTCTTGATTAAGGCGACGTGAGCTCCGAAAACGGATTTTTAAAAAATCGTAACTCTTGTTTGGATTATAATACGGCTGCCTTAAATTTAATTAGCAATTTTGAGGCCATTTTCGAGGGAAATCAGCTATTCAAATCCTGAGTTTTTGACTTTCGCTTGATAAAAAAAAATCACGAACATAGGTCTAAAATACACTTTAAAAAATCTTAACAAATTATGCACAACAGCTAAACATAATAAATCTGGTTCTAGAAATCGGCAATGTCATGTTTGAGGGAAATCAGCTATTTCTTGTTTATTTATTGAAACGCACAAAAAAATAAAAATAAAAAACATGATTCCGCGCTTCCAAACACGCACTTCCATCTCGCTCACGCTTATGCTCAGTGAGAGGGTGAGAAGACCACGAACCTAGTCGTCTTAATGTTGGGATACATTACAGTCTACGTTCAGTATGTCATGTCAGGGTTCGTATCAGTACTTAATCACGAAAAACTTTTTCACGAATGACTTTATCACGAAAAACTTTTATTACGCAATTCACGAATATACTTTATCACAAAACAAATATCAGGAATAGAATTTTCAAACAAATACCTATCAGGAAGAAAAAATCACGAAAAGGTACACTTGTATAATTTGTATCTTTTCATGTTTATTTTTATAATTTATTTTCATGAAAAGCTTGTTCATTTATAAGAAAAACAACTGAAGACATTAGATACATAATGAGTACTCTCCTAGAGCACATATCGCTGAAAACGGGCGATCACTTATAGTTCGCTGATATCGCACAATCAATCGCTTTTGAAAACGCGCGATTTATCGGAGACTGGTGAATCTCCTGATATCGCTGAAATCGCGTGATCGCATTTCAAAATGCACGATCCCTCATAGATCGGTTAGCCCATATTGCTTAAATCGCAAGATAGCTTATGCAATACTATTATACAAGGACTTCAACACTAATGTATAACTACAAATATATATATTTTTTAATTTGAATTTGAAATCGCGTGATCGCCATTGCTCTTGAAAACGCGCGATCGCTCATAGATCGGTGATCCCATATCGCTAAAATCACACGATCGATCGCTATTGAAAACGCGCGATCACTCATCATAAATCAATGAGCTCGTATCGCTGATATAGTCAATCATTCAAGGTTTACTCCCTTTCAGATGTTTTTTTTTTCCTGATCCCATAAGATTTTGCGTTTAAAGTAAAATAAATACATTATTAAAAAAGAAGTTCCCTAATCATAATAACGTAAGGTGACGTCGCCCCCGGGAGCGCACGTCTGAAAACGAACTTGACGCGCCCTCTACCGCCCGCCCCTGCGGGACTCTACGCAAAGAAAACGCTCTCCAAATATAAATATTTCTTGATCTGTCACCATTATCCCTATCATTAACGTAACCTACATAACGCTTCCTACAAGGCGGTACTAATTATGCATGTATGTCTAATTAGCATTTCCAACACAAAACCCTACTTGTTAACTCACATTCGCAAAAAGGATGTTTATGCATACCGGTCCACTGGCCGCCACTTACTAGGAACGTGCCTGAATATGTCTTTCCAGACCGATTCGGAATATACAGCTTTGTTAAAACTGCTATTTTAACAGAACGAACTATTTGCACCAACAGAATTACGAAAAAAAGCAAGAAGTTGAAGTTCCGTAGCGATGTTACTCTCTGAATCAGTGCACAGGCCTTAATTGAGGTTCGTCCAATCCCGCCCGAGGCCTACCCTATCCGCCTTACAGCTCGGCACAGTAATAAAATAAGCAGTTTTTCCGATTCGACGTTTTATCTTGTCGCTTCGTATTCTTCAGGCAACATTTGTTCGGAGGGAACGGGCGGGGAAGGCGGTCTCTGGCAGATTCGCGAGGAATTAGCTTACCATGCGAGAAGGCAATCGAACGGTGCCTGCGAGCACAACCGATATTAGCCTAATTAAGAACTTTAGCAAAACCAATAGAACTTGCTCTGTGTTAAGTACCTAATTAAACACCGTAACTGTGTAAAATATCTCATATTTGGTTGGTACATATCGTTCAATCCGTTCATATTGGGTAACACACACTGCCTCTCATTGCGTGCCTACTTTAGTTTGTGTTTTGTCCATGGCGTAGGTAGGAATGTGATCGGACTTTGTGGATTTAATGATGTTACACAAAGTAGAGCCTGAACACAAACATGCAATATAACCGCTGAACTTGACAATAGTTTTATTGGTTTATCTACACCCATAGGGGAGCGGGCCCCATTATGGGATGGTTTCCCAATTTGGGATAGCGAAGTATTTCCGTCTACAGGCAGCGCCAATCTAACGAACACGCTGTGAAATACTGCCACTTGTTGTACAGACGCTATTATGGAACAATCGCGCGTCAGTCGCCATTCGGCTAGTAGTGAGGTGTATTTACGTCAATAATTTGTTAAAGAGTTTTTGTAATATGCCAGTTAGAAGTTTACTTTTCTTAAGGTAAGTTTAATTTTTTGTTTTTGTTTGTGGTTCTGCATCATCTAATAATGTTTTCACTTCTCATGCTCTAAAAGTTCGTCTTTATGTCGTGCGTAGGCGACATAAAGTCGCTTTTTATGCTCTAGAGCATAAAGTAAAATCTTCGTCGAAGACCAAGGCAATCGCTGCAACAGCCACACGAACATCTTTAACTTCATACAACAACCTCTTTATTTTATTTCGTTTCGTTCGTATTCTAAGACCAAGGCAAAGATACCAACAGCCAAAGTACACAATAAAACTTCATGAAATAAACTTATAATTTGTATTTCGTCTCATTTATTATTTTACGTGTTGCTGTTTCATTTCCTCGCAATCGAAGTGAAAAGTAGAGTGTACAACTCGTCCATAAAACCCATTTTACACTCGACTTTATATCTATCCTCGCTCGCAAGCTCGCTCGGATGGATAAACGTCTCGAGTAAAATGGTGCGTTTTATGCACTTGTTGTACAATCTACTATTGTGTTGAGGTGCATGTGTTGTTTCTTCCTGCATTTCAATTAGTTTTTGGTTTACGACCGTGTGTTGGCAAAATACGTAATCGTCCTAATATGGGATACCAGGGTGTGCCTAATACGGGATATCTAATATTGAGGTACGTATTATAGGTATTTATTGCCTAAATTCGTATTCAAATGACATTGCTGGGGAAAAGTGGATTCAGTGCACTAAATGTTTTCGGTGGTGCCATGAGTGGTGTGCTGGAGGGGAGCCGCACACCAAAACATTTGTTTGTGATTATTGCTAAGATCATAGGTAGATAAGATAACGTCGATATGCCAAATTAAATAAAATAAAAATACCCTAAACTGACTTGTTTCAATCATTACGTGTTTCAATTGTCCCCGGTCTACCCTATAGTATCCCAATAGAAAATTTGCCAAAAAATATTAATTATTTGACATCCCCATCATGGGATATAGGGATATGGGATATCCCATATTCGGAGCAGTGCCTAATATGGGATATCCCATATTAGGAGCAGTGCCTAATATGGGATTTCCCATGATGGGAGTGTATGGTATCCCATATTGGGATACACTGATTTTTTTGGCAAATATTCTCATTTGTAACATTTTTGTCTGTAGTTATAAAAGTATGAATGGTAGAAGAATACAACTTCATAGCAATGCAAAATATAACATTTCGAATGAATTATTCTTAGTTTGATGAGTATACTGCATTAAAAGTTTATAGAAATAGATGTTCATACAAAACTATCCCATAATGGGGCCCGCTCCCCTATCCTCTATAATGTGTTCGGAAACCATATATAATGACCACCATTGGTCATGATTTGAAATCTAGTCGGCCATGGCGGTGCAATGGCGGTTATTCTAATGGTTCCCAAAGTCAGTAAGGATTTATAATATGTGGGTAGATAAAGTAGTGTATGTAACTCGTGTGATCCTATTATGAAACTCGCTCACACTCGTTTCATAAACCCACACTCGTGTTTAATGCCCTTCATTATGTACAATGACTGACTGACTGACTGATGTGACTGTAGTCACATAAACTACTATTATGTGTTATACCTACAGAAAAATTATAATATACAGCGACCAACCTCAAATCTAAGATTGAAACTATTTTGCAGTCAGAAGCAAAAAATTGTTCTTAGATAAAGACTACACTAAAGTTAGCTTCTAACTGTTTCATTAGAACCTGAATTAAACACAAGTCATAAAGAACCGTTTGATGTTATTTCCCTCCATATTAGGTAGGTATACGCGTTTCAAATTATGGAAGACAAAGTTAGTAGAATGTACCACACCGCAGCTTACATTTTACATTTAAATCAGCAGGCCAAAGTTTTCAGTCCGTAGCCTTTCTGCGAATGTTACATAGTATGCTGGATGGTAAACAAGGACCTATGTAAGTAGGTACCTAAGCGACACAGAAATGTTGTATTTGAGAAGATTTTTTTTTTATATTTTTCTACACAGGATAACACCTTGTCTCTAGAGACACGTGTAGCGGTAGCTCGCTGCTCGTTCCACTGCCTCTGGCGTCAATATTATCTGATTGGAAGAATTGCCACATTCGTTATTTATTTTCCTCTATTGTTTGTTTTTCGATATCTATAACCACAATACGTGCCTGCAAATATGAAATCTATGAAAAGACACACCGTCCCAAAGTTAAAGGTGAGAAGATTTTCCGGTTGCTAAGGCCGACAAATGGGGTGTCCGATGCAGCGCACCACCCGCCGCCGCCGACGAAATGTATTTCATGAAAATTCACCGTAAGTATAGCAACTCGCGCTTATAAACTAAGTAGCAAATTTAAATACCCCAAGTACATCAATAATAAATATGCGATGCGAGTGGTCGGACATCAGCATACGTACAAAATTGGGTTTAATTAAGTGCGCTCTATACCTGGATAATTAAGGAAAATTGGGTTTTCGATTAGAATGGTATTTGCCGTTTTTGCCTTAAAAATACACAGTATCTTCATATAATCCTAATGCTGCTTGCTCGTTTAATGGTATAAGATTTGCAGGAGGTGGTCCAGCGTGAATTCATTTAGGGCCGAGAGCCTCTCCACCGCTGAACTCTATGCAAATTATAAGCTATTCAATAAACCAACTATTTTCCTAAAATTTTGGTGAAACCACTTAAAATTCGGGTCGGATGGTAGGTTGACTGCGATAAGCGGCTGTTGAAGGGGCGCGGGATCACGCCTAAGGCCCCCCCCCCCCCACACTACTGGCGTCGTGTGAGCGTTCTCATACAAAATTGTGCGTTTCGTCGACGCGGCGTCGACGCAACGCACTACGCTCACACGACGCCGGTAGTGTGGGGGGGCCCTAACTATTCAGAAGCTTAACACTGCACAACAAAGGGATAATACGGCAGTGAACTTTTTAATTGAACCTTTACAACTCCTCAAACGACAACATCATTTTCTTTACTTATTTGCAAAATTCATCTTCACAACATTGTCTCCTCCAAATTGCCCAAAAATGTAAATAATTACCTTTGATGCTGAGAGGACTCGAATTGTAAATGGCAGAAACTGCGGCCCCCGCAAGCAATAATAAATGGACTCTCAAACTCGCTGCATTACTTTACGCAAGTTGACAACTTCTCCAGAATTTCTTTCCGTTTGTTATTGTTGAGATAATTTGGCACAGTTTGTAAGCTCAGTCTATCGGCGGTGAGGAGAAAACGAAACAGTACTCTAGTAACAGTTATGAAGTGAACAGAACACTATATATAAAATAAATCAGCATGTATACGTCCCATCATAACAAAAGTTAATGTCTATAGGTAACCTTATTGCCATGGGTTTACTATATGCTATAACCAACAACGGAATCAATAATAAAAATAGGTATACAGTGTGTCCCTGGATAAAGTGCACAAACGAATAGGGTTGAAACAAGATACATTTTTATGGACAAAAAAAATAATTAAAAAAATTTACCACCAATATTTATTTTTTTATGATTTTTTAAAACATATCATTGTATGCAGAAGACCTCACACGAAAAAATCAAGATATCTTGCCTCCTACAGCCTGTATTGATTCAAAATAAACGGAATTATAATTGCAAAGGGCTACTTGTAATAATAAAATCAGAAATAATGCGAAAAAATACCTTAAACACACAAAAAAAAATATTTCCTTAAGAAATTTGTGTGTTTTTTACTCTAATTCTTAATAGTTACTCGATTTACTCAAAATTATGCACATATTATCTCATGTTATTTTTATCAATATCGATTGTGTATCTCATTGCCTTTTGATAATAAAAATAACCATGTGCCTCACGCAATCACAAATTCCTTAACGAGCGGCCAACACAAAGACATTGTGATTACGCTTAATCAGGTCGCGTTCAGGTAGACACCCTTAAATAAGGTTTATGGATTAAATTTATGTGGAATTTACAAAAAAATAACTAAATTTATGGGATGTGAAAACATTTATTCTACATTTAATCGAAATGTCTTTGTTTTGGCCGCTCGTTAAGGAATTTGTGATTGCGTTAGGCACATGGTTATTTTTATTATTAAAAGGCAATGAGATACACAATCGTTATTGCTAAAAATAATATAAGGTAATATGGGCATAATTTTGAGTAAACCGAGTAACTATCAAGAATTAGAGCAAAAAACACACAAATTTCTTAAGGAAATATTTTTTTTTGTGTGTTTAAGGTGTTTTTTTGCATTATTTCTGATTTAATTATTACAAGTAGCCCTTTGCAATTATAATTACGTTTATTTTGAATCAATACAGGCCGTAGGAGGCAAGATATCTTGATTTTTTCGTGTGAGGTCTTATTATGCATACAATGATATTTTTTACAAAATCATAAAAAAAATATTGGTGGTAATTTTTTTTATCATTTTTTTGTCGATCAAATTGTATTTAGTTTCAACCCTATTCGTTTGTGCACTTTATCCAGGGACACACTGTATAGTTAGGTACAGAAGATTCTAATAATGGACTAGTTCCTTTCGAAACCGTTCTTCATTTCCTACTGTATTGTTTGTCCAAATGTTCTTTTCGACAAAAAGCCAGTAGCTCGCGTAGAATCGATTAGGTTAGGTTAGGTTTGTTTCATAATAATCTCCGAAAATGTCATGGTTTCAAAGAAATACTGCTTTTTACGGAACTGAATATTTGGACAAACAATACGGTTGGGAAATGAAATTTCGTGACTGCTATAGGTAACCCTTCTATTAATATTTACTACTTATCAACTACAAATTCGAAGACATTGATTTAATTTTGCTGATGAATACACACACTCAGGCCGCGTTTACGGACAGGCGCAATGCAGCTTGGCATTACGCCTGATACGAGGTATATTGTAGCTCAACTAGGTATAAAAAAAAAATGAGCCATAGTGTTTTCCTCGGTTACCTTTTTATTTTTTCCATGCTGATGCAGACAATCTGTGTGCTGCGCCGAAGGTGGAGAGGCTAGGTGTCGTAAACACGCCTCTGGGAAATTCTTGACGCTCGCAACCGATCCCGACGGCGCGCGCGCTGAGCCAGCGACTCTGCCCGCTCCACAACACCGCTTCCTCAATCTCGCATCACCCACATCCTTGCACCTTTAAAATCAACCTTGATATTATCTCGATAAATCCCATATTTCGATACTGTGGCACTGTGAGGTAGGAGGTTTGGAAAGTGTGCAGCCGATTTGCCGCTTTAGCTTAAGTAGTATTCTTTCGTTCCATGCATACAAAAGTAAATAAACGCACGGCTGTGATAATAAGAATGGAAGGTTGGATCTTTTGTCAGTCGAGTAAAAGCTGTTGTGTTGCTCGAGAGGATTGCTTGTTTTGCTTTTTACTTAATTCTTTCGCTTTTATTACTTATCTGCTATCTACATACAGCAAAGATTGGAGCATGTAAACGAAGCATCTGTTTATGTTCAAAGTATCGATCGACTCACATTTATACATTGTAGTTAACTAGTTACATTTTGTTCTTTTTTCGAGGAGCAAACCTGCGGGCCAGTTTCCCAGTCATGTGGGGATAGCTGTGTTATGTGGTAAATATTTCTATGCACTAAAAACTCCACGGCGGCCTCCATCTGTGGTCTCATGCAGAGGACTCCAGGATCTCATACTGTGTGAGCTGGAGCACATAATATCTCCCAACTATAGCAAGAATGTATAAGTAAGAATAATTCCAGACAAAAAAGTTACTTTATCTTCAAATAATTTCGATTGATTTCAAATTTGATACTCGTAAATGCAAGTAAAAATAATAGGTAGTTAGTGTAGTTACCTACTTTATATCGGAATTAGACCTTTTTATATTCAGTAGTGTTGAACTAAATAGGTATCCATAAACGTAAGTAAGTCAAAATTGTAATGTGTAATAATGTCCGTAAAAGATAAACTTTGCATCATAAGAGTGCACGTCCATATAAATATCAGGTCGGAATTTAGTGTACACGGCGGTGGGCGGCCCACCGTGGGAAATATGAAAATTGGAAACGCTCCGCCGCGGAGAATAAATTCAACCCTATTTGTACGCCAACCTCAATATTCCGATGTAAGTAGGTACCTTATAAGCACCATTGCGCTATCTGCCGCTTCCCGAATGGGATAATTGTACTTCACGTATAAATGTACCTAATACACACTTACCGTAGCGGCGTGATTAGGGTTTCAAATTAAATGTATAGTTAAGTATCAAGCACGTAGTTACTTGTACCTGATTCCCATCCAAGTCAAAGCTAATTGCTTAACGCACACAAACACATTTAGATACCTACTTATGTAATGGTAGGTACAATACGCAAATGTGTGTGAATTCTTAAGCGGATTTTCGTTGATTTTCACTATTTTTACCCAACTATGGCAGAGCCGAAAGGAAAGAGGGATATGATTTTAGCAGTTTATGTTTGTATTTACGTGTGTTCCACCATAGCGTTTAAGGTGGTTCGATTGCCAAACAAAAGAATAAACTTGTATAAACTAGATTAATTTGAGAAATTGGTTTGTCACGTGATATTTTGGGAAAACTATTTTTCTCAAAATAATCTAGTTTATACAAGTTTATTCTAGGAAAGGAGGAATTTGGCGCAAATGGGAAGCCAATTGAAGAAAATTTGTTACATAAGTTTCTTAAAATATCACGCCGTTAGCCTGCGAATGTCAAATAACGCTTTGTATGGCAATCGAACCACCTTAAGATACTGAACCGATTTTGATATTTTTGATGAATGAGGTATCAATCGATTCTAAATTATGCTGAAAAAAAAACGTTTTTTTTAACCGACTTAACAAAAGGAGGAGGTTCCACTGTATATATACAGCGTATTTCTGACATTGGGGGTTTAAATGCAAATATTGATTATAGTCCTGAAACTGAACCACTTTTGTTCCGCAGCTTTGTAAAATAACTATTATTTCCTTAATTTATTAGTGTTTTGCAGACACGGCCTCATTATTTGAGATCCATGACACTGATGACAAGTATGAAAACTAACTAATGGATGATGTATATATACGGTCGGCTGCAGAGAAAAGGTACCCCCCCTGCATACAAACGTTGTATGCAGTTGTATGGTCTGAAAATATAAAAAGATCGTATTTTTGAAAAGTTGTAGAACAAAATTTTTATAATGGGACAATCTGTAACTAATATAATCTTATACTAATTTAAATATTTGACTTTTTATTGTAATTTATTTGTTTGACTGTTTATTGTAATTTAATTCTTTGATTACCTACTTATTGTAATTTTATTGTTTGACATTTTATTATATTTTAATTGTTTGACTATTTATTGTAATTGAATTGTTCCACTATTTATTGTAATTTAATTGTTTGACTTATGTTTTACTAATTATTCAAATACAATGAAAATTGTTAATGAATTAAATAAATGAAAAATGAAATGAAAAGTAGTTCCGTTTCAGGAGATAAGTAATCAACATTTGCATTTAAAGCCCCAAGGTCAGATACACTAAATTATTTAGTTAGTTTTCCGTAATCGGGATACAGTTCGCCTTTATATATATATATATATATATATATATATATATATATATATATTATATATTACGGGACAATCTTACACAAATCAACCTAGGCCCACGGTAAGCTCAGTAAGGCTTGTGTTGTGGGTACTAGGCGATGATATACCTTTGTACTGATTTAACCTATTTCTGTCTGTATTTTTACCTGTGTCTTATGTACAATAAAGTTATTTACATACATACATACATAAATTTATATACACCGTGTTTTTTTGATTTCCGTTAACTTTAAGGGAAGAATCATCAGGTTAAATGGAACTAATTTCTCTAAGAAACTAGTGTCTTAACCTCAGAGCATAGAATACTAGAGAGAGGACAAGCCGCCGGCGGCCGTGTCGCAGCTGTATGCTCAATGGGCATACACTGCCATACTGTGCACGCGTGCTGATCGCAGAGAATATTACGTTTTTTCCCAAAATGCCTGATATGATGCGCGTTTATTGTCAAATAAGCGTGTAGGTATACAAGTGTGTGTGTTTTAGATGTGTGCGTGCTTTGTCTTGTCAATTACTTGGGCGTTGTGTGGGTTAATGTACTTGCGACAGGCTCACTCTATACAAATCGGCCGCCATGTCCGATCTCCTTATATTCATACATCTGTGGTCTTAACTCATACTATTTTTCAGATATTCAATAAATCAATTTAATGACCGAATCAGTGTGAAGGGTCCTTTATTTTATTTTCGTTTTAATTTTCGTTAAACGAAAAAGGGAATTATTGGGATTTGAACCTGGGACCCCTCACTCCATAAGCAAACTATTTACCTACCACTGAGCCATGTGTTGACAAGTGCTGTCGTAGGTGAAAATTAACTTTGTGTTAATTAAGATTAAGTGTTAGAGCCCTCCCACCCTGTAATATTGATTTAGTTTGTATGAAAAATGAAAAAAAAAATTTTTTTCGAATTTAACAACAAGCAACATACCAGGTAGCTTCTGTTAATGAACCGAACATCGTGTCGAAATTAACGGAAATCAAAAAATACACGGTGTATATAGTTTTTTGAACTTATATGCTTGTTTTGGATAGGCATAGATAGGCATATCGAGGTGCAAGGATGCATGCTGGCTTCGCAAGACAAGCGCTTCAGTGTTTCAACCTCGAGCCTTTTGTCTCTGTAATGTCATGACATTTAATTGATTCAATTAGTAAAAAATATGAGTAGGACTAGCTGTAACGGGAATAAATTCTGAATTCGTAAAATTCATTCCACTTGGCGACTAGAGAGATGCTTTACATGGAATTTGGATAGCCGTTACACTTTTCTGAGAATTGCCAGCTAGATTGTATTAAATCTTTGTACAAAATTTGTTTGAGGTTACGATGATCACTACGAAAGTTTCGAGATACAAAAAAAAGTATAAAAGTAATTAATTTTTTTTATTAGTTTCTCAAAGTACCTACTCTCCATTAGCTTCTATGTATCGATTCATCCGCGTAAAGCGTGATTTATAGCATTCCCGGTGCTCTTTTTATTCTTTTTTGTACAACAACGTTGGCAAACAAGCTTACGACCTGCCTGATGTTAAGCTGGTACTATAGCCTATGGACACTTGTGACTCCAGAAGAATCACAAGCGCGTTGCCGACCCTTTATTCACTCGAGAATTCGCTGTGTTGGCAGATAGAGACATGCAGGTCCCTCACTCCCAACATAGCGCATCCTAGGAGCTCTGGAGACCTTACTCACCACCAGGAACACAACACACCACATGCTTCATAGCTTCATATTTCTTTAGGGAGGTCTTCTACAGCAAGTAGGCATTCCGTGCATCCTCAGGACTGTTATATCACGTGTCACGAAGTCCGAGTTTGATTTTCGGAAAGTGGAAGAAATAGCAAGAAGCTAAATCGGGGATATACGGAGTATGACACAATTCTTCATTCTCTACTCTTCAAAAAATCCTTGGTGACAATGGCCTTGTGCGGCGACGCATTGTCATGATGCAAAAAGAGCCCCCCTCAAACCAGTTTTAGGTCGTAAGTAGTTAGTATGGAGCTACGATATAACTAAACGAGTTCCACGAGGACGGAGTCGCGGGCAGAAGTTATATAGTACTTAATATTTTACACTTTCTATGATAAGGTCGCAGACAATCTTCTGTTCAAAAAAACACTTTAGTATTTCAAGTTCCAAATTATTTCCAAATTATCCTTATGCTTGAGTAACCCGTGCATTCTTCATTATTATGTAAATCCATGGGTCCTTGTCCCGGCAATTAGAACAAAAACTTGAATTGTATATTTAAAAGGACAGGGTGAAGCTTAGAGAGCTCTCGTGTGGTAAACCGGTTAGGGTCGAGTGGGGTCCAGTGGCCTCAACCCGTCAAGTTTAATGCGTTTCCGACTCACCCCGGTCTCCTCACCGAACTAATTAGTATAAGGTAGGTAATCTTTCATTATTTTAATGTTTTGTTTTGGAAAATCAATGGAAACTTAACTACATAAGTACATCTAGTTTGAATTTTGGGAAATCTGATTATATTTATATTAAATAATAATACATCTATAGAGGGTATTTATATGATAAAGGACAACTGTCTTTCTTATTATTATACTTATTTGTACAGAAGATATTATTTAGAGGGTTCATCACATGGAGAAAATACCTTAAAATTAGCAAAAAATATTTAATCGATCTTCATCTACGACGAATTGTTCACTATCTATGAAAATTACTGAACAGCTACGGTATTCGTAGCGAAGTTCCGCCTGGAAAGGATTGAAATAATAAATCAAAAATAGTTAAGTACAGACGGTTAGCATTGATTTTGAATTTTAATACGGAATGGAAAAATCTCACTGTCATCTGTTTGTCAGCAGTCGAACATTTAACATTTCGGGGAATAATGAGGTGTTCCCAGCTCCAGCGGAATTCAAGCGGGTTGTGTTGGCATTCACAACGCTTGAAAATTCGCTACACGAAACCCCAGTATAAATGTGGCCTCCTATTACACGTATCTGTTGTGAAGCTTGGGATCAAGTTATAATAGACTCGTCTGTGAACCGGTTCATATAGATAATGTTTTGTGAATAAGTACTGCTTAGTATTCAGGCGGTGCGTCGTCTTCCCGATTTAGAACAGACAGTTTGGACCCGTGCCTTCTCAGTAGATACCTATTTACGTCTCGCTTCAACGTCATTTTTATTGCTTCACCGTGTGATTGGAAAAATTTTTTGCATCTTGGCATTTTGTGACGTAACTTAATGTCGGCCGTTTCAAAATATTCCTGTTAAAACTACACTGTAGGGTCTTTGGATGGAAGAGCTACGAGTGAACAACACTTCGTGGGGACGTGAATGCCCATGCAGTTTTCTAGCTTTGTAATTCACAAAATGTTTCCATTTACCTAGTATCTTCGCCCTAAGGTTTTTAACATCTACGAGTAGGTACGTGGAGGTCGAACTTCACTCGTTTGAGGTAAATTGTCGGTAAGCGTTGTGAATACGAGCCGGCTCCGACATGCTGCGAGCGCTTACACCGTGCTACGATCACATCAGGGTTGTGAAATAAACTTTTATGTGCCACTACGCTGTTGAGTAGGTTCGAATGATACGAAATATTTAGTTCGGCAGCTGGAATATAACTATCTGTGAACTGCCTAGTAAATAAGTAATACACAGATACTACGTAGGGATCCTGCCGTTTTACCAAATTTATTTTGGTCAAATTTAATTTCCCAAACAAATTTTAGCAACTATTTTGTTTGCCAATGCAAACTTTGGCCTAATTTTAATACGAATATTTTCATTACCTCAAATTTTCACACAGCAAAATATTATTACGAAAAATTACATTATGGTATTTGGTATTTTAGCAAATGCTTTAATAAGGCAAAAACACATTAGACAATAAACACTTAGTCAAGTGAATGTTATGGCAAACCATAAATAGACAAAAATCACATTTGTATGGGTTATGAAATTTTACCAAAATTAATACTTATTAATAATAAAACGGCACGGTCCCTTAAATAAAAATAAACAGCCGTAATAATTGTATTTTAAGTAGGTTAGGTTAGGGTTCACTTCTGTCCCTCAGAGCGGATATAGGCACCCCGCGAAGCGGGGTGACGTCGACACGCTGGCGGTAAGGTTAGGTTAAAATAATTCATTTTGTATTTTAAGTAACTCAAATTATTGTTTGTGGGTTAGGTTAGGGTTCACTTGTGTTCCTTAGAGCGGAAGTAGACGCCCGGCGTGAGCCGGGCGTCGTCGACATGCCGGCGGTCCATCAGAAAAAAGTACTGCTACCAGACGAAGTGCAACTACAACCAATCACGAGTACGATGCATAATCAAGCGACATTGAACGTCATTTATACTCCCTACCCACATAACAAAAAAAGTTGTTATTTTATTGTGTTTTGACGACCGCTTTAGCCTAGTTGGTAGTGACCCTGCCTACGAAGCAAGAGGTCCTGGGTTCGAATCCCGGTAAGGGCATTTATTTGTGTGATGAGCACGAATATTTGTTCCTGAGTCATGGATGTTTTCTATGTATTTAAGTATTTATTTCTCTATATAAGTATCTATATCGTCGTCTAGTACCCATAGTACAAGCTTTGCTTAGTTTGGGACTAGGTTGATTTGTGTAAGATTGTCCGCAAATATTTATTTATTTATTTATTTTATTTATTTATTTATTTGTGTATACACCATTGAAATAAACATGGAAATGATTTGTAATTGAAGAAGCTCCTCTGCTGATCAACCGACGGAATAGAAATGGTAAATTGAATATTGACTATACAAATCATTTGCCTTATTTTGTTTTGGTTAAAACATATTATGCCAACTAACGTATTTGACTGAATTAAATTTGGTCAAAGTTGGTAAACGAGATATTGCTTAAACATGAACATGCCAAACATCAGGTTTGCATAAGAATTATTTGTGAAGTGTTAATTTGGCAAACGATTATTTGGCAAATGAAATTCTACGGATAATTTTTTGGGAAGTGATAATTTGACAATTTTATTTTTGACAAAACATAGGTTTCTCAAAAAAACACTACGTAATACCTAGTCTTTGTAACGTCGAACATAGCTATACAGAGGTGAGCCTTATTACTTTTTAACAACGTTTTATCCAATTTTATATATATTATAAGATAATTTTAGCCTTTTACACTGAATTCATTACAAGATTATTTTAATAAGTTATTTGTATCCATTCACACTAAATTCATTTTATCAGCTTAATCGAGAATTGATGTTGTCAATAGGGAACATTACGCAAAACTCTTCGTAGGTGGCGACACTATTAGCAGCGTTGACATTGTATCTCGTTCCCACTTGCGGTATTGTCGATGCAAGCATCCTTGTCACTCATTTGACAATCAATTGTGCAAGTGTGTGTGAATCCCTATATTCCTATACTGGTTTACTATTAGTGGTAGTGCTGCCTCTGGCGGCAGAACATTGCAGTAATGTTCCCTATTAAAAAAATATTTTAAGAAACTATCCTACCTCAAATGAATACATAGAATTGAATTGAGCCAAACAGGGAAAACTTGTCTTACTGGATTCTCAAATGACTTAAAATATCTCTGATCGAGAGCAATCAAAACGCCTACAGCTTATTTAAACGTATTTTTCAACACATTTGGTCGTAACGTAACGGACCTCTTATTACGTCACTTTTATAGGCTCATAATCCTGGGTATTAAACACGCGTGTTTTATAATATTACAGCACTCGTGTTTTATAGTTATATCCTGATTAAAGCCTGCAACACACTGGCGCGGTCTGGCCGCAGCGGTCAATAGTAAACTTGTCATTAGCTGTGAAATTTACTATTGACCGCCACCGCAGGCCGCGCCAGTCTGTGAGAGGCTTTAGACAGGCACAGGCACCTTGCAGCAAGTATGTATGAATACGGTGCATTCTTGAACTAGCCGGTTTGGCGGGTCGTACAGTTTTTTTTTAAATTTTCGGCAAGTGGATTCTTACTCGACCAATCAAATTAAATCCTTTTTGTGAATTAATTGATTATTTCTTCTTTGATATGATATAGAAACGTTTCACTTAAAAAACTATTTAATTTTGATAACATTTTGCACGAATTTGTATAGATTACGAAAATATTTATTTTATTTTGTATTGGCTGTTCAGAGATTTTATCTAAGTCTCGCTTTAACACATGCGCGCGCACTGCGCGAAGTTCACGAAAAAAAGTTGTTATAGGTAGGTTAACCATTATAGGTAATTTCACAAATAATTGTAAACATTGTTAATGCTTGTTTGGTTATTGCCAAAAAAGTTGACTTGTGGTGAATAGAAAAGTGATAAATAGAATTGACGCCACCTGGGCATTCTTGGCGATGTAAAATATGTGAGCAAAAACATGTTGCTATCAATAACTAAAGAAAATACCTTGGGAGCCCATAAAGTATTCATCTTATGAAAATGATTTTTTTCTCGCAAATGTGTTGAAAAACGTCGTATGAAACGCGTGAGCTTTGATAATTACATAGCTCACTTGTATCACAATGTACTAATGTAGATTGTGGGTACCAAGTACCTTTTTCGTTAAAATAAGAACTTTACTTTCTTTTAAATTAATGGCTGTGAAGGTGCTTGTTGTGATGGATACAACGAGCAGTTTTTTCAACTCCACTTTTGAGGCATAACAAAGACAAATCGCAAGCTGTAAAGGGCTCTGCCAAACATTCGATTCGTTCAATGTTTGAGGGAATCAAATAAAGCAGACAAAAATTGTCCGTCAGCTGCCTGCAGAATAAGAATACGACTTTTACGATAAACCGAACCGAACGATTGATTGCTTTGATTTCGTCAACTATTTTTACGAAAGAGCCTTGGTATGAACATGGCATTGTTTGAGTTTATCAGGTTTTTTTTTGTATTGTATGCATATGCATCTGATTTATCTGTCACGAATATTTTTCAGTCTGGGTGAAGTTAAACGATTAGAATTATTTGAATTGATAACATCAGATTAGCTATTAAAGCTAATCTGAAACTAAACCTAATTTGAGGATTAGATGAAGAAAATTAGACTGCAACAATATGAATCGAGTTCAGTTTGTACTATTTTGTTAACAGTTAAGTGCCTGTTCACGTGCTCTCTAACGTAAAAACTAGTTTGATGTATTCACAAGGTACCATCAGCCAAAAAAGCGGTCTACCACTTTTGGACCTTATTATGTATGCAATAAAGTCGAAAAGTGGTAGACCACTTTCTTGGCTGACTGTACTTAATTACAAAATACAGTATGTATTAGCTTACTTTCTTAAAAATCTATCGTTGAATTGAAATAATCTCGATTATTTACCAGTGGCGCTAGTGAGCACGTGAACGGGCTCTTAAAACGGTACGTATCGTAAAAGTCTGTAAACACTGCCTGTAAAAACTGTAATTCATGATTTTGCGTACACTCCAGTGGATTAGTTGCGAGTAGGTGACAGCGCGAGCCGCCTCCGCTCCGCCTCCGTCGACATAAGTGGTCCAATTAACGACAACAGCCGATACGAGTCTTCCCTCATTTGTCCGCTAAATTATTTGTAACGATATATAGTGTAGTGTGGATATGGCAATACTCTGTCTTCTCCCCCCCCCCCCCCCCCCCCTATAGCATGTCATAGGCATATGCATTTTTAGTTTTTTATATCTCTGTATTTAAAAATCAGGATAACGGACACATGAACACAAGACACAAGAGTGAAATTATAGTGATGTCCTATCAATTAGGACAGATGGAATCGTGGCCCAGAAAGTTGGGTTGTAAATAGGTAGTGCGCATACAATTAGCCATTTGGTACTTGCGTAAATACATGTAAGTAATATTTTTTACCTGTCCTTTTTCTGTAAAAGATGTCAAGCCGATAGGTACGCCATTTTACAGTGGCATTTTATCGAGAATGGCATCATAAAAAGAAATAACATTATTCAAATCTTTATTTACATTCTAAAACCCGTTCAAACGACACCATTCGAACTAAATTGGGCGATGTGACCTGCATGTAACTGTTATTGCGACAATTTATACAGCTTTAGTCGAGCGCTATTCCGTATGCTTACATCGGTTGACAATTATAATAATCGGTTCGAAACTTGCAACCTAAATGAAAATTTTAACTAGAAGCGAGTTCAAAATATGGAAATCCGGTATCGAGGAGATTAAGTTGGCTATAATGGAAGTGGGAATACTAGCAGCAATGCAGGCGGCGTGATCGCGTCCCTTGCGCTCGAATTCACAAGTTGCTGATGCTGGTGCATAAGCTGAACGAGAGGTACCGCCGCGCCGCGCCGGCTCGCCACAGAGCGGGCCCGATGCACGTCTCACGTTATGAAATGGGAATTAAATTGTCTGTGAAGAATACAACAGGATTACCGTTTATTCCTACTCCTATACACGGAAACACAACTAGTATTGAAACGCTTACATTGCTGCTTTAGACACGGAGTGTAGCAACAAAGCTTGAATATATGCCGCAATAGTGAGAGTGTATTTGGTGAAAACCGGCAACGGCCGGCAGCAGAAAGCAGCGTGCTGCGCGGGTATCCCCTGCACTGCAGCCGGACTTGGCATGCTGCTCCGAGTTAGTGTATCGTAAACACTCGCTGGATTACGGCGAGCACACCCAGCTTGAGGATTGGGTTAAGAATAATAATAATTAGAAAATTGACTTAGTCTTTATTTTGAAAAATTTACTACTCTAGTCCATGGACCAATTTTCAAACTGATAATTGGTGCGAGGATCAAAGAAGTATTTGTTAGATTTCACATAAGTGGTTTCACCAGCTATTATCATATGTGGTTTATTTTCATTCCCATAATGTTTATCACTGTTGTTCACTGTTGCTTGTGTAACGTTATGTTTTTTGCGTTTTGTATCTGAAGTTGGGAGTTTCGGTTTTATTGTAGAGAGAAAGTTGCGTATCTTGTGGATTTTTGTTTTGTGGTGTATTTTTGCAGGTATTAAAGAACGTAGCGCAGTATTGGTACTTGTTTTGTTAAGTTCTTTTAATTTATCTAAAACTACTTGATTACCGATATTTTGTGTTGGGTTGGACTTTGAAAATTCTTCAATCCCTCCGCCACCTGTGCTAAGCGTATTATGGTCTGTTTTTATTTTCGTTTTCTGAGACGCGTGCGACCTTCTTCTATTAAACAGCGGCAGCAGACTTACATTATAGCTACTGTTAGACAACTTACTATAATTATTGTTTTTAAATTCTCTTCCGTGTATCTTATTTCGTATCGTCCCCATTGTATTAATAACATTTTCAAGTTCTACCCAACTTAAAGGAGGCGAAGCCGTTGCTTCTTGAACTTGGTTTTCCAGATCAAATAATTGTTCATTGTTAGCTATTAAATCGTCATATCTTGTAAAATTCTTTAATCTCTCACTCAATGGCGACCGTACAAATCTTTCCCAGTAAGATCTCGCTGCGTAGCTGCTCTCGCTGAAGAATGGATGTGATGACTGGAGATTATGTGAGGGTTCAATTTTAATGTCAGCTTCACGGATACCTTTGGAATCCAGTCCTCTGATAAGCTTTGCTATTTGTTTTCCTAATGAACTGTAGTAGGAATCGTCTTCTCCATGTTTCCTCGGATCGAAACGGCGCCGCGTAGAGTCTAAGCGCCCTGGTGTAATTGGTTGTCGTTTCTTATTCTCATTGGGAATCGGAGGTTTCCTGTCGAAAAATTGCTCGTATCTCTTAGGATTTCGTTTCAAAGGTGGTTGTGTCGTGGTAATATTGTAGTCCTTATGAATCAGTTCGCTTATATATTTGAAATTGGAGCCGTCGTTCACTTTGCCTGCGTTCATATCCATTCCGGGGATGAAATTATTATCACCCATGAACATTGCATCGTAATCTAAGTCGTCGTACTGCTTTAAAGAAAAGTCCATAGGTGTCGGTGGAGGTGGCTTATATACTGGTCTATGTTGTAGTTTGTTTCGAAGCGGTGGAAGCTGTAGACAAAGATAATGAAAAGAGGTAATCTTATGCATGAACAATTTCAATAAAATTTACCTAAATGGAGCAATTATATAGTTATGTTCACTATAAGAACACATTAATTAGTATTTTCCTTGTATAAACCAAATTGATTCCCGCTAATAATAAAGAAATCCCTGTCCACGATATAAAGATAAATCTAGCACTTCGACTACGCAATATGTCGAATTGGATACACGGACTCCAGGGTAGCATCTATAAGTATCCTACTTAATGTATACACTGGACAGAGAACGTGGTAAAATGTTATTCAGATAACTGAAATTTCGTAACAATTATGAAAATGATTCAAATGGCTTACTAAGTTATACGCGTTGTGGCTTCGCATTGCCAGCTTTGGCACAGTTTTGTCAATCGCAGGAGGTTGCGTGGGCGGCGCCGTGGAGCTGGTGGCATGCGCGGCCGTAGTAGCAGGCGTGGGAGCGGTGGTTGGTCCTTGCGTTGGTGCCACTGTAGTATTAGCCTCGTCATTTTCAGGGCACTCCGCTTGACCTCCTTAACATAAATGTTATTTTTGTAAAGTAAATTGTTGCTCGAGATTATGTAGCCACTAATAGATTTTTACTTCACACAGGTCAATTCACGAGCATAAAATGTAAACGAGTATTTATTGATACGATTAGAAAACGTACCCGGATGTATAGGAGGCACAGGCACCATGGGGTACATTGGTAAAGGCGCGGGCAGCCCTATCGGCGGATAAAATCCCGTATTCATATTTGGTAAGAAAATAAATGACGGCAGCGGTGGCTTCGGCTTTTTGCTGTACATGACTATCTCCCGGTGCGCGGCTTGATCGGTCTTGGCGGAGGCCGGCGAGTTAGGCGGGCCCCACTCAAAGCGCTCCCAACTACCCAAATTCCCTGATTCATCTGAACTCGAATCCGAGTCGGAAGCGGAACTTGAACTGGAATCGGCGCTATCATCATCATCATCTCGTGCAATTTTTTTTCGCGAACCGCGTCTTTTAGATTTTTTCCGCCTCCTACTCTTAATATGTCTCCGTGTGAGGAACGGTTCTACCGGTATGCCACCACCACTTCTCCTAGTTCCCAATTTCAAGGGTTCGTCATCGTCCGTTTTGTTGACGACTTGGCTTTCTATAGTTTTAAAGAACTGGTTGTAGAGCCAGTCGCTGAGGTCGCCGTGGTCTTGAGTGTTGTCGCCGATGTTGGGAAGGAGGTCGGGTGGCGGGGGCGCCGGATGCCCGACTACCGCGCCGCTAGGTCCGTGCAGGTCGTAGCTGGTAGGAGTCAGATGACGCCTATAATCTTGGGTCAACTTTGTGCTGAAAATTAAGATTGTATTTAGCACTCATATAACTTGAAGTTAACCTATGTTCCGAGTAGCACGTGAACATTTAGAATAGGATTCGGGTATATATTTCTCTCTCACTTCTGATACACGTTCTTAGGCCAACAACGAATACGTATTCGAATAAACGATTTCATCCGAACCCAAATACTGTTCTAAGAGCTTTCGAACTGAAAGTATGGTTCTTTGAATGATTTTGCCTGTAAGAAAAGTAGGTGTAAATACTTGGGCTCGCATATCTTGGTATCAGTGTCGAAGTAGTAGCCGGGATAGCAGTGGCAACCCACGACGCATCCCGGGAAATCGTCGATGCAGTACTCGAACCTCCCGTTCAAACCGCACTCTACGAAAATCATCACATTACGAAATCTCCAATGCAAAATAATTTGTCATAATTATTATATAGTTCAATATGCTTTACCATAATGACCGGGACCAGCGTTACATTTAGCGGTAAGTAGAAAAAGTATTAAAATAATCATTTGTAAAAGTACAAAATTTAACAGTAAATTAATTACATTACATTATGTTACACAAAAAGACTGATGATTAATTTCTTAAGTTTAAGGCACTTTTATTCATTTAAATACCCATATTTGTAGACGAAATTAAATTAAGTTATGGCTTTCACTGGGTATCACTTCCTATCTCTAATGTTTGATGACTACTACTAAACATTCTCAAATGCAACTTCAAAAAGGATTTGTTGAGCTAGTGAATACAATGACGGATTTGTCGGTTTCCTTTTGGAGCTGCACAATGGGTGTCATTGAAATGATAATGGCGGTGGATAATAGAATCTGTTTAACTAGAGATTAGAACCAGTTAATCAAAATCACTCCATGTAAAAGGTTCAGCGCCATCAGCCATTTCCCAAATAAATAAGTATATGTACCTAAATTGTATAATTTCCCTTTACTTGGGAAGTTCATATATTTATCTATTTCTTGGCAAGTCATTCTCATACGGTCTCAGAATTGATTTTTCAAAGTTATCTTATCTTTATGCATTTAAAGCTATATCAATGAAATAAAAGACAAATATATTTGATTCAATAAGCTTTTATTGACGCCTACCTGTATGTTTTTGCATAGTCATCACTCATCAACCACTCACCGAGAGGATTCTAATGATCGCAAACACAAGTGTGTTTATTCTTGTGTAGTTTAGACGTTACAATGGCCATGTTCAGATTATATCATAAAAAAATAAATATAATGAATCTGAACCCGGATGTTAAAGAGGCTCCTGGGCAATATATTAACATGCTTCAGACATTTTTATTATATAAGGCTTTCAGTATTAAGGTATTTTATAACAATCGAATTTTATTTTAATATTTTTCGGCATTATGTACAATTATTATTATTACGTGCAATGTAACATTGCACGTAGCACTGATGGCCGTTGGGGCGGAAAGGTTCTAAAAAAAAAAAATAAAAAAAAATTTGAACTGTTTATTTTCAGATCTGTGATTAAATTATATATATCAGTTACATTTAGTACAATCTTTAATATTTAAGATTATTTACTAAACTTTTTTATCTTAATAACTAGTTATATTTATTTATGTTACTACTGGGGGACATAATGAACATTTTCTTAATTATATTTTAAGTTTTTGTAGGTTTACTTTCTATATTTTCTACAATAGTTTTGGGAAAGCTGTTTAATACAAAGGGTTAGGTAGTTAGACCACACTCTTTGCCCATATGTGTTGTTATATTTGTTAATTATGTATACATTCTTACTGGTCAGGGTTCGTAGGTTGCCTTTCCTTGTGTACTTAACAAGATCTCCCATTTATGTTTATATTGCATTACAATTGCCATTTTAACTTTATCGAATACATTCATGACTCTGCAGTATTTAAATAGTTTATGATAATTATCTCTATATTTATATTTAATTTTTAGCGGGACTATTGTTTTCAGTAGTCTAATTTGTAGGTTATATATACGCTGTAAATATGTTTTGTATGTTCTACCATAGCTAGAGATTCCATAGCTTATGATTGAGTCAGCCATGGCCATGTACAGTAGTCGCAGAGTAGTGTACGGCATATTATGTTTAAGTATGTTAATGTTACATAGGATGGCTCTTAGTTTTTTACATACTATTTCTATGTGATTATTCCAGTTAAATTTATTATCTATTGTAAGGCCAAGGTAAGTGTGATGTGTTACAACTTCTAGGGTATCACAATTACATGAAGTGTGAGTGGTATGCATGCAAGAGTGTGCATGGGCCACAATCCTGGGTATCATATTAGTTTTGATGTAAGGAGAGTGTATATGCATTAGTTTAGTTTTTTGATAATTAATAGATAGTCCAGCATCATGGGCCCATTCACATAGTATGTTGAACTCACTCTGCATCTTACTTTGTGCAGATTCTTCGTCCTTTTCTGCAGTTATTAAACAGGTGTCATCGGCAAACTGGTATACCGAGGCTTCTCTAAATATGTTACACATGTCATTAACATAGATTATGTATTCAGTAGGGCCGATTATTGAGCCTTGGGCTGTGCCTTGTAGCGATTGAGCCATCTCACTCTGCTCATTTGCTATACTGACCATGTTATACCTGTTTGTATGATAGTTTTTAATAAGTTCTAAGAGTGGCCCCTGTATACCAGGTTGCTCGAGTTTTGTATACAGTTTATTTAAGTTTAGTGTATCAAAGGCTTTGCTAAAATCAATCATGGTAACAATTACATGCTTTCTTTCATTTAGGTGGCAATTGACCTCATCTGTGAATTGTGCGAGCAATTGAGCAGTATTTCTTCCCCTTTGAAAGCCATACTGCCTTTCATGTATGATACCGTTGCTTGATAGGAATCCGTTAATACTTTTTCCTAAAAATGTTTCAATTATTTTATCTATGGTCGGAAGAATAGTGATTGGTCTATAGTTGTTAGTATCAGTACAGCTACCTTTTTTGTGAATTGGCCGTATCATTGCTATTTTCAGTTTATCTGGGGAAGTAGAGGAATGTATACACTGGTTTACTCGAGTGGTGACCACGTACCGAAAGCCGCGGCGTTGTTAGGCCTCCCACAAGGTGGACTGATGACCTGGTAAAGGTCGCGGGAGTCCGCTGGATGCGGGTGGCGCAGGACCGGTCACTTTGGAACTCTTTGGGGGAGGCCTATGTCCAACAGTGGACGTCTTTCGGCTGATATGATGATGATGATGATTATTATTATTATTTTGTATAACTAAGACCATAATATAAAGTATGAAAGAGACATCTTAATTAATCGCAATCTATTTAATTTTATTTTATTCTATTGTATGTTTTCTGTGTAGTTAATAATATATACTTACTGACATGTGCCTTTTTATTGCATTATGATACAAGTGAGGTATGTTGATCATTACATCAGAGGCGGAATTGTCACGCGAACCGCAGGTGAGCGTGATAATAGAGCCGAGGATGTAATTATCAAAGCTCACGCGTGTCATACGACGTTTTTCAACACATTTGCGAGGAAAAAATCCTTTTCATAAAATGAACATGTTACAAGCTCCTAAGTTTTCTATTAAGTATAAGTTTCCTTTAGTTATTGCTGACAACAGGTTTTTACTCACATATTTGTACATCTCCAAAGTGGCGTCAATTATATTTATCACTTTTCTATTCACTACGAGTCAACATTTTTAACAATAACCAAACACGCATCATCAATGTTTACAAATATTTGTGAAATTACCTATAATGGCGCGCAACTATTTTTTTTCGTGAAGTTCGCGCAGTGCGACCGCAGCGAGGCTTAGATGAAATTTCTAAACAACCAATACAAAATAAAATAAATATTTTCTTATCTCCACTCATAATAAATCTCTAGAATCAGCCAGTTTGAAACTAAGCTTTGGGTTGTCACGAATGTTCTCAGCATCCCGTGAACGGAAACATATGAAACATTTTTTGTAGGTACATTATTATTCTACCTGCAACTGAGGATAGTTTTAATCCGACTGCGACAATTAATTAATTTTCCGAAATATACGACTTCATTAATTTTTCATTTATTATTCTTAAAGTATATCGCCGCCACATCTGTCAGCTTTGTGAAACGTCAAAATGGCGGAATTGCTTTTCCTCAATTTCACCTATTAATAATTTAAATCCCGTCTCCGAAAGACCTTCACGAAACGCATACCAAGAGGTAAAGCATAAGAAATTAATCGATTCTGATATGAGAACTTATATGCGCAAATGTCGTATTAAAGCGTAATTTCAATAAATGTATCAACAAATTCGAACAATATAAGTAACACAAATGTTTTTTTAATGGCACGCGCGCGCTCTTTTTGCGCAATCAGCCAAACCACGCAAAACAAGGTGTAAATACTGTAGACACTAAATAAAATAATCACAATGTTGTAGGTATTTTCTCGAAAAAGGACTTAAAATGAAGTCAAATGGAGAAAAAACAACTCAAGAGGTTATTTAAGTAGTCACTAAGTTATAAGTTTTAAGAGGGGGTATGTTCTGTCCCTTTTCCGCAAAACGCACCTTCATATGAAACGATTGTTTTTTACTATGAGTACTTACTATGACGCTCGAGGATCGTGACGTTACGGTCCCGATCGTTTTCTCACTCTAATAAGCGATATTAAAACGGTTGTAGCTTCGTATTTTTTTGAGATATTTGAACGGGTTTTTAGTTTCTTCTTTCTTTTGAAGTAATAACAAATTTTGAGTCTACTCCCCTATTTGGAAGACAAGCGGAAAGAGTACCTAATCTATATATTAAAGATGAGTCATTTGGAGAAATAGATACCTACAGAAAAAAACCGGCCAAGTGCGAGTTGGACTCGCGCACGAAGGGTTCCGTTACCATTATCTATAAAAACGGCAAAAAAATCACCTTTGTTGTATGGGAGCCCCCCTTAAAAATATTTTTAAGGGGGGATTTTTAGTATTTGTTGTTATAGCGGCATCAGAAAAACATAATCTGTGAAAATTTCAACTCTCTAGCTAGAGTCTGACCAGCGAGTCGTGACAGTGAAAAATGGCGGTAAATTTAAAAAAAACGCATGCTGGTAACACGAAATGTATGGAGCCGTCATAAGTACTTATAACTGACAGTTTATTTCATAGGTAAAATTGTTGCCATATAAATAATTTGATAAAAATGCTACTGTCACGACTCGCTGGTTCTTTGCTCTATCACGGTTCTTGAGATACAGCCTGGTGACAGACAGACGGACGGACGGACGGACGGACGGACGGACGGACGGACAGCGAAGTCTTAGTAATAGGGTCCCGTTTTACTCTTTGAGTACGGAACTCTAAAAAACAGTACGGATTGACAGCAAAAAGTATAATAATTATATTTATGGGAACAAAAATATAAATGCCTATGTCCTGACTGACTCACTCACTCACTCACTCATCAACTCACAGCCGAAACTACTGGGCCTAGAGAGTTGAAATTTACACCAGAACTACCTTTTACAGCGTAGGCAACGGATATGAAGTAATTTTCGGAAATCGTACCCCTAAAGAGGTTAAATAGGGGTGCAAAGTTTGTATGGGGGAAACTTGATTTTTTGGCTAGAGACTTAAAACTTTGTAAAACGATTACTTATTAGAATACAAATAAAGTACTTTCAACGTTTAGGAAAATTCTGCCCCTAAGGGGGTTAGAAAGGGGTGCAAATTTATTATGGGGGAAACTCCTTTTTGAGATAGAAGCTTAAAAGTTTTTAGAAATATTACTTATTACGATACAAATAATACGAAACAAATAAAGTATTTTTAGCGTTTTGGAAAATTCCACCCCTAAGGGGATGAAAAAGGGGTGCAATGTTGGTAAAGGGGATTTTTTTGGAGCTAGAATCTCAAAACTTTTTAGAAAGATTACATAATAAAAAAAAATTAAGATATGAGATTTGTAACTTCGATCTTAGCCTGTTTAGACTACCAAAATAATTTCAGCGTTTTTTGAAATTCTTCCCCCAAAGGGGAGATTATAAGGGCATTCAAAGTTTGTATGGAGAGCAAGACATTTTTAAAGTAAGGGATTTGTAACTTCGGTTTTAGACAAAAAAGACATGCTAAAATACTACAAAACTTATTTCAGCGTTTTTTTTAATTCATCGCCTAACAAGGTTAAAACGGGGTTCGAAGTTTGTATAGTATAAAGCAAGACATTTTTAAAGTAAGAAATTTGTAACTACGGTTTCAGTCTGTTTACTATGAGGGTTCAAAGGCGGGTTTTTTTTTTTTTAATAAACTATGGTTTTATGATCCAAAGACCCCGCGAGGAATACGGGCGAGCTTTGGTTCTTTTAACTATTATGACATATTAGACTAGTATATATGTAACTTTAAAATATATTGGTACTATGAAATATAGTTCGTGTTATTGAATTTCTTAAGGCTGTCTATGATTTTGTTGATGAATTTGGTGAATGATTGAATTGAAGATTCTTTTTTAATTATACTTTTGATGTCGTATGGGTCTATATTTATATATATTGTTACACACGATTTCGTGGTCTATTCTACTCAGGTTAAATTAGGGCATTGTCTAAGAAGATGGTCAATTGTTTGTGAAGTAGTGGTGTCACACGGGCACAGATCATCCGCAGTGATTTTGAACTTGTGCAGGTATGCTTTGTGGTACCCATGTCCGGTGAGTACTGTGTTAATTGGAAGCTGATTGGAATAGCGCCTCTTATGTTTCTTGTGTCGCTAATTTTAGGCAAATGCTCCAGTTTCCGAATATATATACTTCCGTTCGTGAGCTAAATCAGTGTCCTTTCTTCTATGCAGTTTTTCGTATGAGATTGGGAAATATGCATAATCTGGTGCTTTGTGCAGATTTGCTGCTCTCTTCGCCTCCATGTCCGCCATTTCGTTTCCCAGAATTTGATTGTGAGCTTTTACCCAGCAAAATACTATTGTTCCTGTGCATCTTATTTGAATAGTAAGCATGTGGATGTTGTGTATAGTGTGTTGGGTGCTATTACGATTAGTTAATTCCTGTAGGGCAGACATGGAGTCTGAAAAGACAGCGACGTCTTGTAAGCGTTCCTGTACGATTTTCCGGCAGGCCATTTCAATAGCAAGGCATTCAGCTTGGTAGACGTTGCAACTGTCATGTAGTTTGAGCCGTTTTGTAAATTGGCTGCCATCCGGGTACAGCATGACGTATGCAGCGCCGACCTTCCCGCCGAGTTTGCTCCCATCAGTGTACACCTGGATGGTATCGGCATTACAATGCGGTTCCATACCCCTACTGTCCTCGATTTTCGAGAATTCGATTACTGGACGTTCTGCTGGGTGGATCATTTTCTTAGTCGTGACCTTCTGCTCAAGCCTGAGGGCACCCGGTAGGTATGATGATGTGCCCCTGGATTTGGTCCTCTCAATCTCCATAACTTCCACAACCTTCAGGTCTAGAGGGGTGAAATCCGCCAACGCAATTGCAGCTGTAGTGGATATTGTGCGGAACCCTCTAACCGCTTTGATGGCGAAGCCCCTCTGCATGGATCTTAGTGTTCTCTGCACAGTTTTATATTTTATGGCCGCTTCACCCCATATTTCTGCGGCGTATGTAATTAGAGGCTCTATGACATGTTTATATATTATCTCCACATTGGTAGAGTGTATGCCCCAAGTAGGCCTTACGATTTTACACAGCTTTTTATAAATGTTTAATGCTTTTCTTACTGTTTCTTTAGCGTGGTGGATAAATCGAAACCGTTTGTCGATGTGCATACCTAGTAATTTTATAGAACCACTGTAGTTAAGTCGTAGTTCGTTCATTTTAATGTTTGCGCTCTCGGCCCTTGGGGTGTTGGTTAGCATTTGCGTCTTTTCGGGTCCAAATTTAAGCTTATTATTATTTCCCCACTGTGCAATTATTTTTAATGCCTCATTGGCTCTATTTTCTAACTCTATTGCTATGCTGCCGGTGACGATTAATAGAACGTCGTCTGCGTACGCCTGCAAATGACAGCCATGAGGTAGTGTCGTGAATAGTAGATCGTCCATTATGATATTCCAAATAAGCGGCCTCAGTACAGAACTCTGAACACATCCTCGCATAAGGGTTTTGGTGCTAGTTACATCACAATAATTCAATTCTATGGTTCGGTCTTTGATGTAATTTTTAATTATAGAGAATATGTTTTTCGGACATCTAATTTGTAGCAATCTATTCAGAAGAGCAGGCCACCAGGCATTATCAAACGCTCCCTTGATATCCAGGGAGACAGCTGTTACGAGTTTTTTGTTGTTTTTGGATTCCTTCATCCTGCTGATGGCCTCGTTCAGAGCGTTTTCGACTTTGTTTGTTGTGTTCGACTGAGCTTTAAATCCATATTGTCTTGGGCTTTCGGATTTAGTTACTTGTAAGTAATAGGTAAGACGTGTTGCAATTAATTTTTCTAGTAACTTTCCGAAGACGTTAATTAATCCTATAGGCCTGTAAGCTGTGATTTCCGTGTGATCGGATTTTTTTGGTTTAGGGATGATTTTAACAAACGCTTTTTTCCAGGGTATTGGAAAATGGGATATATGTAGGCAACGGTTTAATAATTTTGTGATCAATGCTGGGTATGTTTCGATGAACTTTTGGCAGATGTCTGATGTTAGATGGTCGGGTCCTGGAGCCTTCTTTGGATGCATGCTCTTTATGCAGTCTAAAACTTCATGTATTAAAAAGTCTGGATCATCTTCGTTATTTGGTGTGTTTTGAATTCTAATAGCTCTGTGTAGGTCATCGTCATCGGTGTCGTCAGGGAAGAAGTGTTGGGTTAAGGCTTGTTTGGGTATACTGGTTGGGGGCAATTTTTAGAGTTTCCGGTGGTCCAGTTTGAGTAGTGTCTTTTAAAAGTCGGTTTGTGAGTGACCACACACTTTCTTTGCCTTGCTGGGTACTCACTGGATGTCTTCTGAATAGCTTTAGAATATTCAGTGCGGATCTCTACTTGCTCTTTAAGGGCATTTTCGATACTTTTAGGGGGTTCTAAGTGTGTATAGAGAGCAAGCCATTTTGAAAGTAAAAGATTTGTAACTTCGGTTTTAGACTGTTTACTAAAATACTAGGCACAAAACTAATTTCAATGTTTTTTTTAATTCATTCCTTAAACAAACTTTTAGACGATGACATGTTTATACGCGGACGAAGTCGCGGGCAACAGCTAGTTCAATATAAATTCTTGTAAAATGTTATCAAAAGTAAATAATTTTACTAAATGAAACGTTTCTATATCATATCCAACTAGAAATAATCAATTAATCCACAAGAAGGATTTAATTTGTTTAGTCGAGTAAGAATCCATTTGCCGAGAACTAAAAACAAACCTGTATAACCCGGTCAATTTAAGAATGCGCCGAGTTCATACATACACCTTGCTGCAAGGTGCCAACGTGTCTTAATCGGGATATAAACATAACTACACGAGTGTCGTAATGTTATTAAACACGCGTGTTTAATACCCAGGATTATGAGTTCAAAAGCGGCACAATAAGAGGCACGTTACGAGCAAATGTGTTGAAAAATAATTTAACTTGACTTTGACTTGACTATCATCAGACCAGCTTTACGGTACCATTATATTGCATTATCACCTGACATCCACCAAAACACTATTAACTATACCTGTTCCCAACCAAAGTGACGACTGAGGCCACAAAGAAAGACAATGAAAGACAATGCAAAAGAGATAACGCGAGCCTATGGTTTTATGGCCTCAGTCGTCACTTTGGTTGGGAATACAAGATTTAAACTCACGAAGAACACGGTGCCGCATGTTGTAGATTGTAGAGCACTGCCCGTCCGCGTTTATATTTGAACGACTTGAATGTATGAACGCTCGCTAGCCGCCCCGCTTCCCGCTGGCGTCCAGACCGCGGCCTTAGGCTGAAACGCACTACAGCGGCGACGGAGCGGCGCGGCGCAGCGCTTTTTTTTTTTTTTTTTATTTATTTATATATATAATTATTTTACAATACATGGCCAGGCAGCGGACAAAACCCAGCAGGGTTTAACTGCCACTGCATTCACTCAATTAATATTTAGTTTATACATAGGATAACAAGCTTATAAAAATAAAGCGCACACGGCGATTGCCTACACAAAATGGGACATTATGACGTGATATGCTGTGAAGCACTTGGGAGCACGCTGGAGATGTGCATACCGTCTTGAGATGTTCGAGCTCATATGAACGGATCCGCACAGAACGGCGCGGCGCGGTGCGGTATTCTGTGCGAACCCTTTCGTATTAGGTCGAACATTACAACCGGTACTACAGATTTGTATAATAGCCGGTACCGCCTCCGCGCCGCGCCGCGCCGCTCCGCCACCGCTGTCAGTGCGTTTAGTTCGGCCTTAAGCACGGCGCGCAACGCGCTGAAGAGGGTGTCGTGTGAAAAGGTCGCCACGTTTTAAATAAGTACAATCGTCATAGTGCGGTGCCGAAACGCCTCGTGTGTTTTGAGCCTAACAGTACCCTTACCACAGGTTTGACGTGAGTCGCGTTTACTTTCGTCGTGAGCGAGGATCGAGTATGGAGAATCGACACACTGCCCCTGGCAGTCACTCACAGAACTAAAAATCTAAACTTTACCACGACTCAGTTATACAGCGTGCAAATCCAATACGAGCAAAGAATTAAACCAGACAGAGGGATTAGTAGCGTAAACATTAATTAACGGGACTTTTTAAGTTACACTTAATTGAAAGACTATAATGAATTTTAGAAAAAAATCTGAGCAGCAATGTAACGCAAATGATTCTTGGTGGTGACAAGTACCTAATTGTCTACGAGACTTAACTTGAACATTTAACGTTACATTGCAGGCTGAATTATTTTATATGGTTAACTTTTTATTTGTAATTTTAGACAAAAATTATATTAATATGTTTCTTAGGTCCTGTACTAACCACCATTTAAAGGTTTGCTCGTATTGGATTTCCACGCTGCATGTTTACTCGATCGTTCGTATAGTATAGTTTAATCGATTTTTCAATATTCAGCCCTTATATCACAAGCATTTATCGTTTTAATTTAAATGCTAGCGTTTCTCGGTTATGATATTACAGAATATGCGCATCGCGTGCGTTGAAAAATTCTCCAAGGCCAACTTGGTTAAAGACTTTCAAGGAATCTATATGTCGGCGGCCGATCGTAAAATCCGGCAGATCACGAAATTCCTAGGCACATCGTGAAACGCCGCCATTTCATGATTAGATTAGACTTGCTCCAACATATTAAACTCGTATTAAGACCTCATTCATGTTTGATCGAATCCGATGTTTGGAATTGAAAACTGCATTCATATTATTATTTAAAAATGTATAATAGTATTTAAAACTAACTGGAATTTCGAAAATAACACAAATATTTTGGTAATATTCGATGGGACTCATGATAAGCGTACGTCGCACTACAGCGGGCATTTTGCGGGCATGTCATTTGGTCCCAAAAAACATCTTAACTTACGAGTACATGTACTTAATATTTGTAACATATATAGTTACCTGTTATCATGTATCAATCTTTAATGTGTTTCTCTTTGAAGTGCCAACTGATAAGCCCACCACAACACCATGTGCACTACAACATGTACATGACCTGGGGCTGGGTAAGAACCATGTACGACGAAAGAAAAGTCAGCTTGGTATGACAAGTGGCCATCTAAAACACAAATAAATCTCTGACATGGGTCATTATGACTGTCGTTCATACTTTTATTTGTTGGTGCAGTGGCGTCCATTTAATGGAAAGATTTGATTTAAGGTGAAGCAGCTTCAGAAAAGTACCACAAGGGGGTAGAATAAGGCTTGGAAATTCCTACTTAATTACGCGAAAACTACATAAAATGTAACGGTTTCTTATTTAAATGTTATTTGAAGATATTTTCTACAATTTTATAATGCCCAAAACACGATTTGATTAATTTGCCTCGATGGATTAGGCTCGCAAAGTTAGCTCTGATTGCGCGTTTTTCGGTAGGTCGAGTTGACTAAAAACCAGAACCATTTTTTTGCTAGTCAATGTTCAGTATTTATTTTTGTATCCTTTTATTCCTTATTATATATGTGACAACATAGTAGGCTCTTTTTATTTTTAATTATCGTACATCAGTAAAATTAAGCACATAAATATAAAATCTCGCTCAAAACGGATGCGCGTAAGTCATTCGTTTGAATTTTAGTAGGCAGATGGCCAAGCGGCCTCGGGCTGGACGGACGTCTGTCGCGATTTTCTGCATTTTGACAACTGTAAAATTCGCTAGTTTAATACCAGCTGTTAGAAAATAATACGTTTTCAGGGAGAATTAAAAGGGTGTCATGTGGGTGGATAAACGTTTAAAATTGATTTTCGGTCATTTTTACAATTTGTTCTAATTTAAAACACAATAGTTCGTTCACAAACCCTACCATTACAACCCGATTTTTCATATTTCTCATCTTAAGAGCCCGTTATTAATGAAAGAAGTTTGAATACGTTTCTTTAGTATGTGGAATATTTTTTTATCACACAGGTCACATTGTCTAGTACAGTGTATGTGCGTAACATCTCGCTGCCCCAATATTATAGGGTTCTATGTTACATTGTCGGGGTACTTCAATTTAGACCTAGTGTCACTCTGACAAACTTCAAATTTCAAGTTGATAAAAGTGCAACATAGAACCCTATAATATTGGGGCAGCGATCTGTCATATAGAAAGATTTGTTTGACATTTGGCATTTACGCTGTCTTAGGACTTAGATATATCGTTTTCAATAAAATAATAATATATTAAATACAATGAAAATCGTATAGTGTACGGACTATAACGATTATGATAGTATATTGTGATCCGCTGTAATAATGACGCCATCCAGTTAAATCCCCTGCAGTTCCAACCAATTGAATGTGGAATGACATTGTCAGAATACTTATAATATCAACTCGAAATCTGCAAGCATGATGTAATTTGTGTTTATTGTGGTCAAATCAAGACGGATTATTGTCACCCAATTGGATACAGTTCTTCAAGATACCTCCTAACTACACTTCAACTCCAAGTTTTTAACACATTCACTGCCCAGAATCTCTACGGACTACGCTCCTTGCCGATACCGTGGTCTTCCCAGTATGTAGCGGAAAGCAGTAAGTTCATGGCAGACCTGAGTGAGAGTTTGAAAGTCAAGTGAAGAAGAAGAAGTAGTAAATAATTGTAATAATTAATATGCCTAAACAGTAAAGTATTCCATTGCATATATAGATTTGCATAATTTTGTTGCCTAACATATTTTTTTACCTACAAATAATGAAGTAGGATGATTTCATTGTATGATGTAATTTACATTGAATTATATACTTTTTATTCTTGTGGTATAAAACATTCCTACTAATGAAGATTTTGTTTCATTTTCTTTACCTCCTCTGAGGCTAAGGAATTCACTAGAACAGACATATTTAGATTAAGTATGCTGATTTTGTAATCTGCTTGCGTCTTGGTGCAAGTGCGAGTCGGACTTGTGCACGAGGGTTCCGTACCATACTCGCAAGATTTCAAGCTAATTAGCATGTCTAGTTTAACATAGATGGGACACACGGAGCGTAATTATGAATCGATTGACACCTTATTAATCGGTTCCGTATCTTAAACGCTATGGTGGAATTGGGATGCCTATCCGGAATAGCACGTTCGCTGCTTAGCCAGATACTCATGGCCAGGCCTTTAAGCTTTATGGGAAGGATATAATGATGTGACGGAACTTGCCAATGAGAATACTATTATTATACTATTAAAAAAAAAATTAGGTAGCTAAAGTCGACTTCCGAGCTATGTTTACAATTTGGCACCTTATTCCTTTGTGATAAGGCGAAAAAAAAAATATTCTATATATCATCATCATCATCATCATATCAGCCGAAAGACGTCCACTGCTGGACAAAGGCCTCCCCCAAAGAGTGCCAAAATGACCGGTCCTGCGCCACCCATTCTATATATAGTAGTACAGAATATATAATTTTTTCGCCTTACCAGCTAAGTCTCATATCTGGGAAATTCTTTTTCTCTATTTTCACCCAAGCGGAGCTTGGCCACTCAGGTATATTATGTATGTATGTGATACATACATATATAGTATAAAATGGCATATCATTTGTAATCCTATGCGTACAAAAGAAATATGAGTAAATAAAATACATTACTTACAAGCAGGAATCGCAATCGAGGGGCCATCCAGGAAGCACGGCAGTCAGTACAATTACTAAAGAATTATTATTAGTTCAATTTTTTTATACCATGTATTTTGCAAACAAGCACACGGTTAGCGAGATATCGAAGCCTATGGACGCTAAAGAGGATTCACCACCGTGCATTGCCAACTCTTTATTGTTTTGAAGATTTGGAGGATGCTCAGGGTTCATTTGAATTAACTCACAGATATTCACGAGTTTACGATATAATATTGCTTACCTATATTATTCTTTGTAGATATAGGTCAGTAGAAGTCGACACAAAATAGGCTTAAATCGCAAGGCATGGTTCTTTGGTATATTGAGCCGACCAGTTAGGATAGTGCGAACACGAAATTTTGGTTTAAAAGTCATAAGCTATGCTACTTTGACCATCAAAATGTAGTAAAGTTTAAAAGATAATTAATTCAAATTGTTGGAATAGGGAATTTGCATCTTTTTATTTTATTGCGAAAATCAAATGTATAATTAAGCATTAAAACAACTGTAGCACTAAAACTTTCTTATGATTTATTTTTCTGATGTTACATGCATTTGAAATCTGCACGCACCGGCACCCCCCGAAAACGCTCTTTATTAAACTGGCTTATGCTATGACGTCACAACATATATTCTCGGCGCCTTTATTATGGAGTAAGTCATTAATTTGCAATTATCTCCACAACATTTGCGTTTAAGTCTATATTTGTCACACAAAAACTTATTTTCTGTGCCAATTCAATATTCTGTGTAACTGTAATGTTATTTTATCGAAACAATAATATTTTTTTTCCTCATTTTAACGTGAGATAAAACTAATACAATATATTTCTACGTATATCCGCATCGATTGAGTGCAATTTATTCGAAATTGAGGTCCCATGCAAGTATCCTATTTTAATTAACTTTAAAATTCAGGCGTAATGTAAAAAAGTCCTAAAATTTCGCAGTTTTACGCGTGTCGCGCAACTGGCACAAGCTTTTCGAAGTTGCAAATATGTGTCTACACTACCCTAACTGATCCATAAAACAAAACCAAATAAGTTACTGCCAAAATTTTCATTTTTGGTACAAGCTTTTATTGCTTACTGTACTTTTCTGTATATTGTATTGAGACGATTTTAAGGAGCTTAAGCCTTAAACTTAACGTGGTTACGTCGGTTAAATACTCAATTCCCATGGCCACCTTCTGTCTCCATCATCAGATCAGCTCAATGGTACCATAATATTGAATTGTTATCCAAACTATACTAATACCCAAAATTTCAGCTCAATCGGATAATGGCAAGTGACTGAAAAATGGATTGCAAATTTTGACGGACAACTTACTTAAGTAGATAGTAATAGTAATATAGTAATAGTAATTTATTCTTTCAAGTAGGCTTACAGTTAAGCACTTTCAAAATATCAAATATACAATGTAAAAAAGCAATAATAATAACAAATATAACAAACACTACTTAGGTACTAACACACCATAATAATTATAGCTAATACAGTTAAAAGTAGTAAATTTTAATTATGCGTAGAGCAATTCATTCCCAGACAGTTTTGTCATTCATATAGTCTTTAATGCTGTAATATGCTTTACGTACTCGTTTACGTTTCAGATAGTTTTAAAGTTTGTTAATATTAAGACTAGTCACACTACTTGGGAGTTTATTATAGAACCGTATACAATTACCCTTGAAAGATTTGTTTATTTTTTGCAGCCGAGTATAGGGCACTGCGAGCTTGTCTTTATTTCTGGTATTTAGATTATGTATATCATAATTTCTTTTAAAGTTAACAATATTTTTATGAACGTACATGATATTTTCATAAATGTATTGAGAATACACTGTCAGTATATTAATTAGTTTAAATTTTTCTCTAAGGGACTCTCTAGGTCCCATCTTATAAATTGCGCGAATAGCCCGCTTCTGCAGTACAAAAACAGCACCAATGTCAGCAGCGCTACCCCATAGTAAAACGCCATATGACATAATGCTATGGAAGTAGCTAAAGTAGACCAATCTCGCGGTTTTCTCGTCGGTTAGTTGACTGATTTTACTAACTGCAAAAGCCGCGGAACTAAGCCTACTCGCGAGATTACTTATGTGAGGACCCCATTGTAGTTTAGAATCCAGTGTTATACCTAGAAATACTGTACTGCTAACCAGGTTCAATTGCTCATCTTTGATAGTTATACTTACACTTACATACCTACATACAAACAGGTCAAGTTGATATATAGCTTGTAAAAACCAGAACTACATCGTGCTTTGCGATTTTAATGTCGAATTCTACAGTCCTAACAACGCATCGCTTTGAACCAGGTTCATAGGATGTGGTACTGGGGAGCACCGAAGAGTTTTTATGATCTTCATGAATATACAAATGACTTCCACTTAGCACTAACAAATTACTATAATTATGTTATTAGTGTCTAATAAGCTACGGTAGCCTAGTGGTTCAGGCATGCGGCTGTCAAGCGGCGGTCGTGGGTTCGAATCCCGGCTCGTACCAATGAGTTTTTCGGAACTTATGTACGGAAATTACCGTTAGCTTTTCGGTGAAGGAAAACATCGTGAGGAAACCGGTCTAATCCCAATAAGGTCTAGTTTTCCCTCTGGGTTGGAAGGTCAGATGGCAGTCGCTTTCGTAAAACTAGTGCCTATGCCAAATCTTGGGATTAGGTGTCAAAGCGGACCCCGGGCTCCTTTAGGGGCACAACCGGGAATAATAACGCTAGGAGGATGATGATGATATGTTATTAGTGTCTACCCTATGATGTAGGTATCACCATCACCTGCGACTACATTACTCACTTTCGGTTTGCTGACGACACTACTTACCGTACATCACAATCATAGAGGCACCAGGGGGTGTCAGTGACAGTGATTAAAGAGTACTAAATACGTATTAATATATGTAGGTACGAGTTTATTAGGTCTATTTAGTATAATTATATTCTGGCCTGATATTGGTTTACGGGTATACCTAATACATTGGTGTTTCACTTTCGTAATAACACTTACAACAACAGCAGACACCGAAGGTATAATTATGTTTTAGTACGGTATTTTATACTTAGTATTTGCATATTATTTGTAGTACCTACTTTTTTGCATTCCCACACTATGAAACTAAGGAGCAAAATAAGGATTACCTAATATATATAGGTATATATAATATATATATAGATATATATATATAGGTAGGTTACCCAGTAACGTACAAATAGGTACGTACCAACAAGGCTCGATCATTCTGACTGACGTGATTGCTTAATGGCCCCTCTATTGTGATGAGTTGAGACTTAAGAATTAAATTGAATTTTCAAATTTAATTATCCATCCAGGCCCAAGTCCCCCAAAAAGCCAGCTCGATCTGAGTCCTTATCATAATGTAACCCCTAAATTTGTCAAGCAATGTTAATAAATTTTCGCTTGCTTATTTTCATGAAATTTTGCACCTTAGCGATGACCGAATAGAGTTGCTATGACATTGCCAATCTAAAGACTAATCTATTGACTTATCAATAGTATATATTTCATATACCAAAATGTACCTAAGAAACATACGCAGAATCATCGCAGAATAAGAAAATGTCAACAAGTCTGACATTTTTCAATAAGATGTTTTGACAATTTCACTTTCTGTATGGAGGTTGGTGACTGATTTAAATTTATAATATCACGAAAGAAAAAAAATACCGAGGTCAGTGACCTGTCACAGTAAAGTGAGATAGTGTGCGTGAAATGTAGCGGTGTGTGTTTCTGGGGAGAATTACGATAATGTTGCGCCGCCTAGTAGGTTTTTAGTGTCGCGTATGTAGCTTCACCGGAGATGCTTCACCTTAATGTTAATTTGCACTCCTACACAAAATTGAAGGGATATAAACTAATAGATACCTTACTAACGTACAATTTATTTGCTAATGTATTTGGATTTGCACATTACAAATACTAGGTACCAAATACTAAGTACAAATACTTTATTTTGACAACTCGAAAATTGATTTGTGAACCTTACCAAGTGACATGCCCGCAAACTGCCCGCTGTAGTGCGACGTATGATGATAAGGATTAATACAAAACTTAATTCAATAGGAAATAATGAAAATAGCGGTCTTATCTCGACTTCGAAAGTGGGTGCATTGTGTAGGTAGAGTCAGCATCAGAACTAAGCAAAATAACACGCTCAAAATGACGTACACAGATCCTTATTTCCCTTGACATTAGAGTTCGTGTGCCTGTGACATTTTGAGCTTCTGCTGCTGATACATATATGTAGATCCCTCTTCCCAGGAAAACTTGCAAGTATGATACATCAATTACAATTCTTGACATTGATGTAAAGTTCTGTTCCTACTCTATAATCCTTATGGTAATAAGACAAGTAGGTAAATATTTGTAACCCCACGCCTAGTTTGCCTAGTTTGGAACCCCACGGATAATGTCTGTATAATCTGTAATCATGTGCTTGTCCAATAATAAATTATTCTTATTCTTATTCTTATTTGCTATGTTTCGTTATTTCAGCTAAGTGATGAATGAGATCACGATTACGCTAGTTATGATATTTTAACCGTAGTGTTTGATCACCATTCCATTACGCTAGAATGGTATTTTAACCGTAGTGTTTGATCACCATTCCATTACGCTAGTATTGTATTTTAACCGTAGTGTTTGATCACCATTCCATTACGTTAAGGTTGAAATTATTCTTTATGATTGTCATTTTAGAAACTTTGTTGCTTTTGACCATAATATATACTTTTTGTACTCGACGATTAAAATATGTGTATTAAGATTTCATAGAGAATACTGCAACGTCACTCTTTTCATAGTTGTAGTCCATGTTACTGTCGAAACAATCGAAATAACTACTTTTCGATACGCTCCAGACAACTAAAATAAATTCGACCAATCACGTGGCTGCTTTACTGAACTGTAATGAATTGGACCAATAGAATCGCTTTGATGTCGTACGCTCGTTGATGTCTTTTAAGATATCAACAAGCGTACGAGCGATGAGCTGCACTTCGTTTCAACAGTATCGAGTTTGTTTAATTAGTTCAGTTGACTCGTAGAAAATTAATTTTAATGAACTCGTACAAAAAGTATTGTTCACAATAGTGTTATAATCAAGCTTTTTAATCTCGTACCTTACTTAGGCCACTCAGCAAGCTTCGTGGCCTAAACACGGTACTCGACTAAAAAGCTCTCTATTATAACACGATTGTGAAAAATACTATTAGAAAGGTTCAATTTGAAAATATTTCGATTGTACTGTCGAGTTCAAATGGCATGGACAATGAGATCAAATAGGTAGCTCAGATATTTTTAAAACTTTGGGAGCGTCTATCAATTCAAATTCTTGCTGGTATTGCCATTTTTAACCGACTTCAAAAAAGGAGGAGAGTATTTGTTCCTGAGTTATGGATGTAATATATGTATATAAGTATCTATATGTATGTATCTATTATATATATCATCGCCTAGTACCCACAACACAAGCCTTACTGAGCTTGCCGTGGGCCTAGGTTGATTTGTGTAAGATTGTCCCGTAATATTTATTTTATTTATTTTATTATATCTTCCACCTTATGTACACAGTTATACAGGGGGAAATAATATTGATCGTTCAAATTTTCACAATGGATTCCTTAGCGAAAAATAAAAAAAAACGTGTTTTTTCTTTCAGTATCTTTCAGTATTTAAATATTGAGATAACGGGTGATAACAAAAAAATGAAAAATACTCGAGAGGTGAAAAAAAATACTCTCTTAACTTTTTATCACACTCAGTTATTATTAGGGAATACACACGTGATAAATATTTACAAAATCATTAATGCACGTTAGAATAAGGCCCGAGGTCAGCTGTTCGTCGCAGTTTAGACATAATGGTCGAACAAGAGCGTTGGACGGCATTTTTGTCCATTTTCCGCACACATGTTTTGATCCTTTTTATTAGTTGGGCACAATTTTCAGCTCTCTAATTATTTTTATACACTAAACTGCTCAAATAACCGAAAAAATCTTCAATCGGTTGACATTGTGGAAGGTTTGTGGGATTTCGGATTTTCGGTACAAATGGTATAAGACATAAGACATTTATTTACCAGAATCGTTTACACATATATTATTGGTGTCCAGGAACGCTAATGTTTTTTGGCGTAATGCGACGATGCTTTATCCGGCCAAAACACAAATTCTCCGTCGGAGTGATGTTTGCGAATAAATGATATTAGTATATTTTTCAAACATTCGCTCTCATAGATTTTTTGGTTGACCGCTAAACCACTAGGTTTGAACCACAGTTTAGAAATACCTCTTTCGGAAATAGCCACATAAAGCATAACTTTCTGCTCAAACTTGTGATTATACTTGTGTTTTACATTTTCCGGAGTTGCAGAACTATTGCTGGCGTAGTATCGGTCGTTTCCAGGTAAATGGGTTTTAGAGTAAAATAACTTTCATCATCCAAAATTAACGTTCTTCCTTTGTAATTTCGAACCATCCAGCGACACTGTGACATAATAGTGTTTTTTTGCTGACTGGTGTATTCCGGTGATCCTTACCTTCTTGCGGCGTTCCAAACCTATCTTTTTTAATGATCGACAAATGTACGGTTGGGTACACTTTAATTTTTTCGCGGCATCTCGTTGGCTCATAGAATCATTATTATTAAATGTGCCAATGAATGAGTCTGGTCAGTCTTGTCTTGGTCATTATCTTCGCTGGCCGGCCGATACCACTTTTGCGAAATATCGTCAAGGATGCAAGAATTCTATAAATAGTAGAAACTGGTACATTTTCTTTACTGAAATGATCCACTGTAAACTTTTTCCCCGCGTTTAAGTTTGAATTATAAACATGTACAACTCGTTTTCGCAGAGCTTCTTGTTTCGAAATAATTTGGAAAAAAAATAACAAATGAAAATCAAGAACCCCAAAAGAGGTAGCAACAACTGTATGTACAACCTTTTTTGTCTATGTACATAGTTTATTTGTTAAGTCTCCATAAAATAATTCTCATTTTTTGTTACCTATCACCCGTTACAGCAGCTGAAAGATGTCCTAAAAAACCACGCGTTCGTGGATACCGTGGTAGCGCGCCCCTCCCCCCCGCACCGCTTACCCCGAGCGCCACTGAGTTCCCGATTTTTAGTGTGTATACCTATGTATTTTTTTCAGAAATGGCATCTTTTATTGGCACCTTATGCCTGGGAAAATTTTCAACGGTCATTATTATTTCACCCTGTATATATATACTTTTAATGTACGTTCGCTAATTTCTCCGTCAATTGTGGAACGATTTCCAAAATTCTTTTTTTAATCGAAATAGCATACTCCTGAGGTGGTCCCATTGTCACCAAGTCAGGATCTGATGATGGAATCCTAGGGGAAGCAAGCTTGGCGAAATACTGAATTGAAGTCGGTTTAAACTTTGATTTCTTAAGTAAATACCCTTTGTAGTAATTTATTACTATTATTTCTAGGTACCATTGGTGAAAATTTTAAGTAAGAAGTTCGTTCGTACCTACTAATACTTATTGTATTTGTTACATTCATACGAATCTATAAATTACATACTATTTACTATTAATAGTTTTGTCTTCACATTGCATTTTTATTTACTTAATATATGCAATTATTTCCTAGTAGCTTCTTTTCATACTTCTTCTCCAATATCCGGAACTCCTCTTAAGCCTCTGAAATCAAAATACATTACTCGTGAATAGTTATTGATTATTTAATATTTGCCATAGCATTGGGATGTGGTCTGGGTTCCATTCACTAAATACCACACTAATAGGTAGTGATTGGAACTTGGCAGTAGAAGTGTGAACTAACGTTATATAGAGCGCACTTGTTGCACTCGTCAGGTGTCACACGCGCGAGTTAAGGGTAGTGAACCCACCCTTTTTAGATTTATCAGCAAGCCTAAGCAGGTCACTGCTGAGTCTGCTGAATAAGCATATATTTAGTATATAAGATAGCTATTAATTAAATTTAATTCATTATTGTCTTGATATTAAGCCGTAACGCTGTTTATTTTAAATAAAGTATTTATTTTTAACCACAAGTCTCGGACCAGTTACTTATTTGGCGCAGCCGGAAAGGGGTTCCGTCGGTGATCTACTGCATTAGACCATCTTACGTTTCAACGTTTCAACGGGACATCGAACCAAACAAATTTAATAAGTACCAACGGGCAACGGCGTAGTGGAAGGCAATAATCAACCTACAGGAGCAAATGGGAGTAACTACGGAGTTGTGAGTAAATCTTTTCACCTTCCTTTATACAGTTTTCCTCTATTGTCCGCTCTTGTAATATATTTACGTGTTTGTGTATTAATTTCTACGTAGGCACGATTGTGTAGGTCGATCAAATCTCGTCACTGCATATTAAAGTAGGTCAGCAATCAGCTTTTAATAGGAATATTTTATTCGTCTTGTTGTTTTGCGTTTATACTTAAAAAATGGATAATATTAGGCACGTATCCGCGGAGATGATCAAGTTCATCCCGGAGTTTACGGGTAGTCCTAGAAAAATAGGCACTTTCATTAAGAAATGCGAGTATATATTAATTAATTATGGAGAAGAGAACAATCTAGCACAAATGACGTATTTGTTCCATTTAATAACTAGTAGATTAGGAGGTGAGGCCGCGGATCTAGTAGACTCCCGGGAACATATTGAATCATGGGACGAGTTAAGGGAATTACTGAGTCTACATTTTGGCGACCGTAGAACGGAAGATTGTCTCGCGAAAGAACTAGAGAATTTACGGTTAAATCGGGGTGAAAGTTATGAGGAATTCTTTAAAAGGATACAGCAAACTAGGAACGATCTAATGGCGAAGGTTTCGGAAACCAACGCAAACGCCCACATGCGTTTATCAAAACGCGCTATTTACGATCATACCGCATTCAAGGTGTTTCTGTCCAATTTGCCAATGTACCTTAATAGATGGGTGCGTATGAGAAATGTGTCAACCCTGGAACAAGCATTGGAGATAGTGTTAGAAGACCAAAATTATCAGTCTTCAACTGATTTTACTAGCTCACCAGTAGCTAATAGAAACCCGAGGTTGGGCCCAGTAAATAATAATAATTATTTCAGTGCTCCCAGGCAAAACATTTCTCAAAGGCAACCACATCCTCAAGGACCAAGTAATTCAAACTATAATCAGTATAATCACACCCCTTATGTTTCGAATAATTCGGGACAATATAGAAATCCCAGACCGTTTAACAGTAATCAATCGGGTAATTATCGGGGACCGCAGGTCGGTAACCCACATATGCATCGTCAGCAACAAGCGGACAATGCTCCGCGCACCTGGCAAAACAATCTAGCGCCAGTGGCATCGGGTTCCAACACGGATGTTACAATGCGCACTGCAAGTTCGCGACGAATTAATTACACCGATGATAATTATACCACTGACTCACAGCAAGGAGAGCCAGGGCCGTACTTAGGCGAACCGAGTGAAGAAACTGTAGAAAATTTTTTCATCAGAGCCAGCCACGAATCGAGAGAAATAGACCTTAATATGTTAGAGGCAGATGACATATCTATGCAAGTCAACACGGATCAGGACGCGGAAGAAGAGTTTGACTTAGAGCAATTTTTAAACGACACAGCAACCAAAGCACTTTGTCCGAGTAAAGATAAAGACAGCTTAAATGAAGAGTCAGGAGAAGACGCAAAAGTGGAAGACGGACTAAGTGTGGCCAGTAATGAGGATACCCAGGAAGAAATAATTGAAATTTCTGACTCCGAGGATGGAGCCACTGCGCATTCAATATCTAACAGAGAACATGAAGGTATTCCTATAGTCAAAGAAGCAATAGATACGAAGCCAAGACAAATTTTAGTATTTTCATGGCTCAAGGATGAAGTTAGTGTACTAGAGATTGGGAGTAAAAAACAACAGATCACCCAAGTACACATGCCCACAGACAATGAAAAACTCGTAAAAAAATTCCTTAAGGAATATATTAATCCCAAAAACAAATATTTTATATATTTTGAGGACCAGATCTTCCGAAAAACATTCGCTAGAGTTGTAACTAGTATATTCAAGAAGAACATGTTCAAAATAGTCGAATGCACAGAAAGGGTGGTGAACCTATCCGAGGACGAGGGCGACGAAATTTTTATGAAAAATACTAGGACTAGAAAAGCAAAGGAGCTACCTCGATATGAAAAAGCGCAAATCATAGGGGAACCAGAAAGAAATATTGTACCCGTATTATTAAAGAAAAGGAAGACCAAGGTAGCACTAAAAAACATCAAACGGCCTCCACAGGTGGTGCCTAATGATGCTGCTGGCCCTAGCTGTTCCAGGATTCAGCCTAAGGCTCCAGAATCTCGAGCGGAACCCGGGGATAACTCCGATGAAGATAGGAACAGCAGTGGTGAAGATTGACAAATGGACCATATTCAAAACGGTGGATTTAGATTTTATTAGGATACAAATAGAAAATAATTTAAGAGAATACAGTAGATTAAAGGATATAATATATAAGCATTCCGAATTAAGACGCGAACTTTTAGGAATAAACTTGCATATAGATACATTTATTGAATTAACTAGGGATAGGCTACATCAGATTCTACCGGCAAGTAGAACCAAAAGGGGAATTTTAAACCCGTTAGGGTCTTTAATTAAAATAATCTCTGGAAATTTAGATAATAATGACGCCATACAATATAACGAAGAAATAGGTAAATTAAAACATAAGGAACATTTAATTGAACGGAAAACATCTTTAATGCAGAAAGCATTTGACAAATTAGTTAATATATCGGACACCATAAATTTCAACGTAAACCATTTACATTATAAAACATCGCAAATAGAGACATTAATACAAAATGAAAATAAGTTGTCTAACTCCGTCCCTGTATTAAATAGCATGTATCAAATTCTTAGTAACTTTCGCACCATTTATAGCGTCATACAAGATTTAGAGTCAGCAATTGCATTTAGCAAACTCCACACATTACATAATTCTATTATTAATTCCACTGAGTTATTTAACATTTTAAAAACAATAAATTACCATGAACAACTGTTATACCCGGTTACTATAGACAATTTAGTTAAATTAGAACGTAATATAATAGTTAAATCTTTTGTTAATGATTCTATGTTAGTATTTATTTTAGAACTACCAATTATTGATGAACACACGTATATATATTACAAGATTATCACGATTCCTATTTTTAACCCTTCCAAAAACACAACCCTTATAATTATTCCCCAATACCCATACCTATTGGTGAATCGATTGAAATACAAATCACTCCGAAGTCCCTGCGAACAGATTGAAAGCGACAGATTCCTGTGCCATGAAGACGCCGTGGAGCAGTACCCAGGGGAGACGTGCATCGAACAACTTATGCAACTAAAGAACAATTATACCGCTTGCGAACAAACTACAGTCCAGATCGAAGCAACCAGGATACTTCGGATCTTCGAAGACGCTTGGCTACTGTACTCACAAACAGACACCCTAATCACTGAAAGCTGCAAAACGAAGTCCACAAACAAATATTACGAGGAACATTCATAATATCTCCGAGCCCAAGTTGTGAAGTGCAGTTGGGAACTATAACCATTAAACCACCAACGAACATGACCCTTACTAGATTTTCAACACCACCAGTACCACTACCAGCGTTAACAAAGACAGACCGAGAGGACAAGCAGCAGCAGAAGGACCTCAGAGGAGTCGACTTCAGCGAAGTAAAAGACATCCTCCGTGCAAGCGACTACCAACCGGACGACATGAACTACATCATTAGCGATAGAATCAGTTTAGGAACTTTGATACTCTACATATGTTTAATTTCAGTAACTATAGGTTTTATCAGTGTTAAATTACATAGCAAATTGCTAAAACAGAATTCTCTGAAGGCTTCATCGTCACCCTCAGATAATTCCTCTCTTGGGGAGGGAGGAGTTAAGGGTAGTGAACCCACCCTTTTTAGATTTATCAGCAAGCCTAAGCAGGTCACTGCTGAGTCTGCTGAATAAGCATATATTTAGTATATAAGATAGCTATTAATTAAATTTAATTCATTATTGTCTTGATATTAAGCCGTAACGCTGTTTATTTTAAATAAAGTATTTATTTTTAACCACAAGTCTCGGACCAGTTACTTATTTCGCGCCCAACTCACAGAACGGGTAGTAAGCCTCACCCGCGTGGTTTGTCGCACGACACCGTGCGTAATCAGAGAAAAGGTTCGTCTCTGACGTTACACATGTTACACGATATACTTGGTGCGGTCGTCGCGCACGAAGGGCGGCACGCACACGCAGCCAGGCTCGCAGAACGGGTAGCAAGGCCGCAACCGGTCGCGCGGGTTGTCGCACGACACCGCACATTAGCGGAGTAGCATGAGTCGTCTCTGGCGTTATATGATACACAACATACTTGGTGCACTCGTCGGGCATGACGCACTTGTGCGTGCGATCGTCGCGCACGAAGGGCGGCACGCACACGCAGCCAGGCTCGTAGAACGGGCAGCAAGGCCGCAACCGGTCGCGCGGGTTGTCGCACGACACCGCACAGTAGCGGAGTAGCATGCGTCGTCTCTGGCGTTATATGATACACAACATACTTGGTGCACTCGTCGGGCATGACGCACTTGTGCGTGCGATCGTGCACTCGTCGGGCGTGACGCACTCGTGCGTGCGATCGTCGCGCACGAAGGGCGGCACGCACGCGCAGCCAGGCTCGCAGAACGGGTAGCAAGGCCGCAACCGGTCGCGCGGGTTGTCGCAGGACACCGCACATTAGCGGAGTAGCACGAGTCGTCTCTGGCGTTAGATGATACACAACATACTTGGTGCAATCGTCGGGCATAACGCACTTGTGCGTGCGGTCGTCGCGCACGAAGGGCGGCACGCACACGCAGCCAGGCTCGCAGAACGGGTAGCAAGGCCGCAACCGGTCGCGCGGGTTGTTGCACGACACCGCACATTAGCGGAGCAGCATGAGACGTCTCTGGCGTTAGATGATACACAACATACTTGGTGCACTCGTCGGGCATGACGCACTTGTGCGTGCGATCGTCGCGCACGAAGGGCGGCACGCACACGCAGCCAGGCTCGCAGAACGGGTAGCACGGCCGCAACCGGTCGCGCGGGTTGTCGCAGGACACCGCCGCGCACCCAGAGAAACACGGCTCGTATCTGGCACATACAATATCATCACTCAAAAGACGGCGGCTACCGTGGAGTTTTTAGTCGATAACAAATTATGAAGGTGTACCATGGGTACCTATCATAAACTCGAAAATTATTATTCCCATTATTAAAATCCCGAAAACGTTTCGCTTTATTTTAGTTTGCCGAAATTTTGTTTGCCCGAAATTACATTTCCCATATTACTATTATCCCAATTCTCAGTTCGTTGCAGTTTTGTTTCGCTTATGATTCGAATAGACACTTATTAAAATTCCGAAGTATCATTTGTCAACTAGATTTTGGTGCCGAAAAGTATTAAGTCCGAAATAATATTATCCCGCTACAACAAAAGAAGGAGAAGAAAAAAGATTTAAGAGGGCGCTCGTTTTTTGGTCAGGAATAAGCGAGAATGGCGGATTTTTGACGTTGTAATTCTCAGAAACGGAGAGCTTTTTCTAGATCCTGATAACTAATTTGCATAGGTAAACTCCTCATATTGGTCCTAGCCGCCTCCAATTTACGAATTACTGAATACTTTAACTGAAAATACCCGATTACCGACAGTAGTTTTCTGAAGAGAGCGCAGAGTCATAAGTTTGAGCCCCTAATACTCCATGATGTTATATGAGAACCTACTTGTTTTATTCTATTTTCACTAGCGTAATATGTTGCCATTGCGCCTAGCCGCCTTAAATTTTCCTTGTTCTGTACGTATATATATGTAAACTGTTCTCAATTACACCATATTTGTCAACAAAATCTTACTGAAAACTCAAGGATTTTCTCATTATTGTTGAATTATTTGTGTATTGAATCTTACACAACATTAAAGTTCATGCTTGTACCAACAAGATCCAGTCCAAAAAATATAACTTCAGTCAACATTTATATTTATAAATAATTATTCAAAACTAGTATAAATTTACCGTCGCGCGGGAATATATCTCAGTACCGGCTGAATAGCCCTCCGAGACAGACGTGTACTGTGTTTATTTGTGGCTATTCACGAAGCTAACCGGCCACTCTTTAGATAAAATAATATTATTTTGATCTCCGACTAGGCATAGTTGTTACCAACCTCGGGGTCAAACTATACTGGGGATACATTCGTGAGGCTAATCGAGACAAGTTATGAATTGCATAGCTGCCAGATAAGACGTAGTGTAGCGAAAATGCTCAAACCCACAGTATACGTAACATTTAAAATTGAACCTTCTACCTAAAACAAAAGTCATACATTTCAATGGTGATGTCTTGTGGGTTGGATCCTTTTGTCTAAACTACGCGTTCTATAGTCAATTATTATTGTACGAGTGATCGTGATACTTGATAGATTTAATTTATTTACTTGTTACTATCAGTCCACCTTGTGGAGGGTCCGCTGCAGTTTCCGGTACGTAGTCGCCTCTCGAGAACCTCCCCGCCCCAACGGCCATTATGATTAGTTAGTATGTATGTATGTATGTTAGTTTGGGCGAAATCTTCAAATTAGGTACAATTATCTTCTTATATTAAGTATCTTCGGTGACAATGCCATAATATCATAGAGCTGGTCTGATGATGGAGTCGGAAGGTGGCCATAGCAACTCCTAAACTCAACAAGATAAAGCCATCGAATTTTGGCTCATTTATTTGGTCATGGCACGGCAAGACTTGGATGCTGGATGATTTCCAGAGTCTGATGATGGAGCTGGAAGGTGGTCATGGAACTCCTAAACTAAACTAGATAAACCCATCTAGTTTGGGCTCATCTGTTTTGTCTTGGTAAACACTTTGGTGATGGATGATTTCCAGGATCTGATGATGGAAGGTGGTCATGGGAACTCCTAAACTAAAATAGATAGACCTATCTTGTTTGGGTTTGTGTGATTTGTCTGTACAAGTACCCACGAACCAGCGACATAATATGCAGGGTTATTGAAAATAACAAGATGAATAAAAAACAAGCTTATATGGCGTTTGTTAAGTACAGCACGATCCTACCTTGCATTTAGTTATTATTTTCGTTTATATATAATAATAACACACACCGGGGGTTTACACTGGAAAGGGAGATTTTTACGTGGTTTTATTACATTTCCGAGTCATCATCATCATCATATCAGCCGAAAGACGTCCACTGCTGGACATAGGCCTCCCCCAAAGAGTGCCACAATGGCCGTTCCTGCGCCACCCGCATCCAGCGGACTCCCGCGACCTTTACCAGGTCATCAGTCCACCTTGCGAGGGGCCTACCCACGCTGCGCCTTCCGGTACGTGGTTGCCCTCAAGAACCTTTCCACCCCAACGGCCATCGGTTCTACGTGCAATGTGCCCCGCCCACTGCCACTTAAGTTTAGCAATTCGGAGGGATATATCGGTTACCTTGGTTCTGCTGCGGATAGCCTCATTTCTGATGCGATCGCGCAGAGAAACTCCCAGCATAGCCCTCTCCATTGCCCTTTGAGTGACTTTGAGCCTTCTTATGAGGCCTATAGTAAGCGACCACGTTTCCGTGCCATATGTCATCACTGGCAACACACACTGGTCAAAGACTCTCGTCTTGAGACACTGCGGAATATTGGACGAAAAGATGTGCCGTAGCTTCCCGAATGCTGCCCAGCCGAGTCGGATTCGACGATTGACCTTCCCTTCGACATTTCCGAGTATCACTCTTTATTTCGAAATAAATGTTAAAAAAACCGGCCAAGTGCGAGTCGGACTCGCGCACGAAGGGTTCCGTACCATTATCTATAATCTAAAAACGGCAAAATATCTATATCTAAAATCACGTTTGTTGTATAGGAGCCCCCTGTAGCCTAGTTAGTAACTTGGAAGTGACTCTGCCTACGAAGCTGGAGGTCCCGGGTTCGAATCCCGGTAAGGGCATTTATTTGTGTGATGACCACAAATATTTGTTCCTGAGTCATGGATGTTTTCTATGTATTTAAGTATTTATTTATCTATATAAGTATGTTTATCGTCGTCTAGTACCCATAGTACAAGCTTTGCTTAGTTTGGGGCAAGGTCGATTTGTGTAAGATTGTAAAAGAAAAAGAAACAAATAAAAACTAAAATAAAAATAAAAAGATGTATTCTGTTTTTTAGTATTTTTTGTTATAAATAGCGACAACAGAAATACATCATCTATGAAAATCTCTATCTATCACGGTTCATGAGATACAGCCTGGTGACAGAAGGACAGACAGACATTCAGACAGACAGACGGACAGCGGAGTCTTAGTAATAGGGTCCCGTTTTACTCTTTGAGCACGGAATCCTAATAAGTGACATAGGTTTTAGGCTCAGAACATAAAAAAAGGGAGAAGTGCCGTACTGCTTAATTTCAACCAAAACCGATGTCCCCAGTTTTCTCCCACCGCAGCGCCCACAGGCACACACATTGAACCGTGTAAAAACAAAGACTCGGGCGTTGCCAGTGAGTCTACGGCAACATGCAAACAAGGGCTGTGATTGGCTTAAACGCACTACACTAGGGGGGCGACAAACGTTAAAATTATGTTTTATCGACATTGATATTAAAATTAATATTATGTTATGATATTGATGGGTAACAACTTCAACAACATGGTAAGTTTATGTGGTGGTATTTAAACTTCTAGCTACAAGTTTAAATAACACGTGTTGTTAACTTACCATAAATCGCAAAAGTAAAAAATATTGACGAATACCTACAGAGTAACATAAACGGCTTTTTATAAGTTCGTGTTCACATACATTTAAAACTCTGGTCACATCGATATTTTTGACCTGTAGGTACCAGGCCGATCCGACTCGCATTTTGGCGCGAAATAATATGTCCATTACTCATATTACGAGATTTAAGGCTAAGGGCGAGTATCCACCAAAGATGTGCGAAGATGTGTTACCATACATTTTACACCTAGGTTTCAAGCAAGCGAGGTGTCAAATATTCGAAAAGTGTACGGCTCTTATTAAGTGGTTGGAAACATTTTTCTTGAAAATGTTACGAACACATTAACTCTTCTCTGTACAGGAAACAAGTTAGGACCTCTGCCAGTAGCATCTATCCATTTTTTTAGAACTTTGGAAAACTGTAATAAGAAACCGAGATTTCTTCTTCAATTATCACATTTGAAATGAAAGTAAAAAATACTCATTTAAAAAAATTATTGGTAACTAGCTGTTGCCCGCGACTTCGTCCGCGTAGAACTTTTTATCGTCTTAGAAAATGATTTCTCTCAATACAAAATTTGAACCCTCTTTTAGGGGATAATTAAAAAAAAAGTTGATGTTCATTTTCTAGTTTGTGAACAAACAGTCTAAAACCAAAGTTAAAAATCTCATACTTTAAAAATGCCTTGAAATACTCAAACTTTGAACCAATTTTAACACTCTTAGGGGATGAATTTGGAAAAACTCTGAAATCAGTTTTGTAGTCTTTTAACGTACAGAATAAGACCGAAGTTAAAAATCTCTTACTCACACTTTAAAATTTTATTGCTCGCCATTTAAAATTTGAACCCCCTTTTAAACCCCCTTAGAGGTTGAATTTTTCTAATCGCTGAAAGAACTTTTTTCGTAAACTTTTAAGTCTCTAGCTCAAAAAAAGTGTTGCCCATACAAAGCTTTCTTAACCCCCTTAGGGGTGGAATTTTCTAAAACTCTGAAAGTACTTTATTATTAATTTTAATAAGTAACATTTTGAATAGTTTTAAGTCTAGTAAAAAAAAAAGTTTTTCCCACACAACACTGGCTACCCTTCTTAAGGATCTTAAGGATCCCCTTAGGGATGGAGTTTTCTAAAACGCTGAAAGTTCTTTTTTAGTATTCTAATAAGTAATCTTTTTGCAAAGTTTTAAGTCTAACTCAAAAAAAAGTGTTGCCCATGCAAAGCTTGCTCTCCTTTTTAACCCTATTAGGGGTGGAATTTTCTAAAACGATTTGTGTTCTTTTTTTGTATTTTAATAAGTAATCTTTCTACAAAGTTTCAAGTCTCTAACTCAAAAACATAAACTTTCCCTGATAAAAACTTTGCACCCCTTTTTATCCCCCTTAGGGATAGATTTTTTCAAAACGCTGAAAGTCTTTTTTTTTTGTATTTTTATAAGTAATCTTTCTACAAAGTTTTAAGTGTCTAGCTCAGAAAAAGTGTTCCCCATACAAACCTTGCACCCTTTTTTAACCCCCTTAGGGAATGATTTTTGTAAAACGCCGAATGTTGTATTTTTCATGTTCTAATAAGTAATTTTTCGTCAAAATTTTAAGTCTCTATTAAAAAAAAATATGTTTTTCCCATACAAACTTTGCACCCTATTTTACCCCCTTAGGGGTGAAATTTTCCAAAACGCTGAAAGTACTTTCTTTGTATTTAAATAATCTTTCTACAAAGTTTTAGGACTCTAGCTAAAAAAAATAGTTTCCCACATACAAACTTTGCACCCCTATTTTAGCCCCCTATTTTTAGGGGTAGATTTTTCTAAAACGCTGAAAGTACTTAATTTGTATTCTGATGACTAACCTTTCTACAAAGTTTTAAGTCTCTATTTAAAAAAAATATTGTTTCCCCCATACAAAATGTGCACCCCTATTTTACCCCCTTAGGGGTAGATTTTTTTAAAACACTGAATCTAGGTACTTTATTTGTATTCTAATGAATAATTTCTCTACAAAGTTTTAAGTCTCTATTTAAAAAAAAGTAGTTTTTCCCATACAAACTTTGCACTCTATTTTACCCCTTTAGGGGTAGAACTTTCTAAAACCCTGAAAGTTCTTTATTTGTATTCTAATGACTGATCTTTCTACAAAGTTTTAAGTCTCTATTTAAAAAAAAAATGTTTCCCCCATACAAACCTTGCACCCCTATTTTACCCCCGTAGGGGTGGAATTTTCCAAAACGCTGAAAGTGTTTCATTTGTATTCTAATAACTAATTTTTCTACAAAGTTTAAGTCTATAGCTCAAAAAAAAAAGGTTCTCCCATACAAACTTTGCACCCCCATTTTACCCCCTTAGGGGTAGAATTTTCAAAAATCCCTTTTTATCCCTAGCCCACGTTATAAAAGCAACATACTGTGCAAAAATCAACTCTCTAAGATTAGTAGTTTCGGCTGTGCGTTGATGAGTGAGTGAGTGAGTGATTGAGTGAATAAGTCAGTCAGGACATAGGCATTTATTATGAATAAATAAATAGAAGATAATGAAACTCCCATTCAAATATCTCAAAAAATTATGAAGCTACATCCGTTTTAATGTCGCTTGTTAGAGTGAGAAAACGATGAGGGACTGTGACGTCAATATACTCGAGCGTCATAGTAAAAAACAATCGTTTCATATGAAGGTGCGTTTTGCGGAAAAGGGACAGAACATACCCCCTCTTAAAACTTTGGACTCTTATAACTTAATCATTACCTATATAACCTCTTGCTTTGTTTTTTTCTCCATTTGACTATATTTATTTTAAATTCTTTTTCGAGAAAATACATTATGATTATTTACCATATTTTCGATTCCTGAGCTATAACCACGAACTTCGGAATTCGAAAATATTCGGGTATCTCTATCTCTATCGCACTAACCATACTCGAGTGACAGGGATGCAAATATATGAACATTGAGTATCGGTTTTCGTGGTAGCGCCGCAGGTACTTTGGCTGAATGCGCCGAACGCGTGCCATTGTCATTCAAAAAAAACAAATTCGTGTTAATTATATTGTTCAAATTTGTTGATTTCATTTATTGAAATTACGACATAAAACGACATTTGCGCATATTTTTTTTTTTTTTTTTATTTTATTTAATAATTTACATCAGAAATATTATTTCCATAATTTGTTAGTAACAGTGATCTTAACACTATGTTAGTAGGTATTTTATCACACTTACAATTAGCAGTTGGATGGCCTATGCAACCTATCCCAATGGAACAGGAAGGGACCATCCAAGCGCGCCGCCACCGTCTGCAGGAGGCTGTTCGGGCTGCCGCGCAGGCGCCTCATCAGGGACGCAACCCGCTTACGCATTATGGCGTGAAACCCATCCGTGTGCGCTTCGCAAAACATCCCTGATGCACTGCAATGGCGCGGCAGCCCCAACAACATCCTAAACCCATTATTATAGTGGACGCGAAGGGCACTGTAAGCCTTTTGCGTATAGTTGATCCATAGGCTGCAGGTGTAAAATGATTGGCAGAACGCCTTAAAAAGGGTAATCTTTACGTCGGTGGTACACCTTGCAAACCTACGAATCAACATGTTGCTCCTGACTGAGAGTGCCCTACTATAAGTTCTCATATCAGAATCGAATATTTTTTTATGGTTTATATTTTAGCATTTGTCTCGTAAAGGTCTATCGTAGACGGGATTTAAATTATTAATAAGTGAAAGGCAAAGCAATTCCGCCATTTTGACGAAAATTTGACGGTTCTTATAGCTGACAGTTGGAGCAGCGTTTGATTTCAATAAAAATAAATGAAAAATTAAATGAAGTCGTATATTTCGGAAAATTAATTAATTGTCGCAGTCGGATAAAAACTATCCTAAGTTGCAGCTAGAATAATAATGTACCTATATAAAATGTTTCATATTTTTCCGTTCATGGGATGCTGAGAACATTCGAACCGCGCAAAGCTTAGTTTCAAACTGGCTGATTCTTTTTTTAATTTAGAGATTTATTATAAGTGGAGATAATATCACATTTTAAGTTGTTCTGAAGCCATTTGCAACCAAATTATATACTTGTATATACAATTTTAATATGTCTATTTACCGTTCATACTGCAACTTAGTGAAAATCTTATTAGTAGGTACCGTAAACATTTTGTGCCTTTTTATCTTATTAGTTACCTTTAAGATAGGCACCCAACCAAAACAAGTAATTAAATAAAATAAAACAGCGAAAGTAGTCGAAATAAAATAACTAGTATGATATCGTACTTCTATTTTATCGATTACGCGTAAATTGTAACTGCACTTTGGCACCGCTCTAGTTTGCGACGCCAAGCAGCGGCCGTACCACTAAAAAATTCAAGCATCGTCCATATCCATAGTGGTTTAATACATTGCGCCGTGGTTTACTGTATTGAACGATCAATGTACAACGCATAGAACAAAAATATGCTTTTTCGTTCGATATGTTAGTTCGATCCCGAGAAATGATGCGGCGTTGCGTTTATTTATTAAAATATTAGTTTATGCTGACTTAAGTGAAAATACTAATACTCACATGTGGTGCGTGACTCCACCATTCAAGTAGGTTTTAGTTTCATTCCTATTTTTGCATGTAACCACGCTACAATTCGGCATTTTGAGTAAACGTGGAATAACATTTCAGATTCACGGCAAATTGCGACTAACATGCGGTGGGCAGTGACATGCCCATTTGGCCATGTCGCACCGACACGCGCCAAGCCCCCGTTTCATATCTATTCCTTTTTATCATCTGAGGTTTTAGGCTTTTGAATAAAATCACGCATTAATTAATTGCATTCTAGATAAAAAGCTGTGTTTGTATAATTTATAATTTTCAGTTCCTTTGGTAAGAAACGGACATAGCAATTTCTATGAAGGGCAGTTTTTTTTTACTGTCCATAACAAAAAAAAATTTCTTCAAGAAATGAATACGTAAGTACCCAGTAATTTCCTAGTAGTGGGTCTACTGGTATAATTTCATTACATTACTATATATAAATAAGACTCAGATAACATGCAAACTATTAATATCCGTAAAACAAATTATTATTCTTATTACTGACAACTTTAAAACTCGTTAGTTTATTTTATACTAAAAAAACGAAACTAAATATACTTTGTCATATCATAGTCTTTTAATACAAATAGAAAACTTGTGCTCAAAAATCAAATACTTACTTTATTCAAGTTATCTAACTTCGCTAACATGATGTTCTAGAACTGATGTTCTAGAACATCATGTTAGCGAAGTAATACTTACCACTTTTTAGTGCAAGTATCAATATCGGTCACGGAGTGAATTCCAACGGTGCGCTATACAGCTATTTGCATCGGCAAGCTCCGCGGTTAGTTCTATCCCGATCGCACTTACATATAGCTAGAAAGGGACGGCACCCGCGGCTGGTGCGATCTCGCTGTGCATGTGGGGGTTAGGTACGTTTGTGTGGGTGGTAGTAGTATTTACACACACAAACGCACTACGCGTGTCAAAATACCGAATTCTGAGCGAGCGCTTTTTTGAAGAACACTCTTAAGTGAGGTTAAATTCCTCAAAGAAATGAGTAAAATAATTTCCAGGACGGGTATGACGGACTCCCGGGAACCGCCCGGACTACCGTCTAAAACCCCACGGTGTTCTGCGCGCGGGAACGCTTGCGCACACTTGGCGTAAGTACCCGCCCCCAGTAAACCATCGTAAGGAGCGTACCCGAACGAACACCTGGCACGCTCTCCAACTCGAGGACCTGTAGTGTGGGTGGCAGACGCCCCCGTGTCCGTCACCTGGAGGTCCTCATTATGGCGGTAGGCGCCGATCATGCGCCGCTCGCCTTCGTCCGGTTCTGCGGCGGCGCAACAATTATTTATTTTAACCTAACCTAACCGCCAGCGTGTCGACGTCACCTGCCTATTTCCGCTCTAAGGGACACAAGATAACCATAACCTAACCTACCATAAATACGTTTGTTCTTTCTTTACTGCGGGGGGCTTCGCCTACCGGCCCCCCTCTTTTGGCCTTTTTAAGAACTCGTGCAGCACTCTAGTTGGTATTGTGAGATTTTGTGTCGATAAAATGATATGAGGGAAAATTAGATAAGTATAGATCTTATGTAGCATCGGAATTTGAAAAGGTGGTTAACAAATCGGTTGTCTAATAATAAAGTTGGCAATCGTTCTTCTGGTTATTGAGTTTCGGGAAAACGTTAATGTGGGAAACCAAGCCAAAGTATGGTAAATAAAGCATATGGATTATAAGAATTCGGTGAACCGTTTTCGGACAAGTGAAAATCGGACAAGTGTTTTTCGAAACATCGATAGGTTACCTGTACGATGACAGACTGGTACAACCGAGCCCTGCGATGGCTCGATATCCGATTAATAAGTTTTCTCCACGAAAAAAATATATTTGGGAACAAGAAAACTGGCTTTCTTTTCTCGTCAAGGTTGTGTACTACAGGCTTGTGTACTAGACCATGTTTTCATAGAGTACGTAGTTTACGAACAAAACCTGAATTTCTTACGAATTGAATACATTTCCCAAGATAGCGGCCGTTCTACAAGGTCCTGACCCGGGGACTTTTGGGAGACGAAAACAGGGCTTCCAACGAACATTCGTACCAAATTTCATCAAACTCCCCGAAATTTCGAGGTTGAACAATATCGACTGTATTAGAAATCAATTGGCCTTAGCTTATGGACAGTCTTCATAAATAATTAATTGACGTCGAATTAGATTAAAGACTACATTGCTGTGCCCTATCAGGGACCTAATTATGTATGTAAGGGGTAATACCTATGTATGTACCATGGATGCAATAAATGATGACTATGATTATATTGATTATGAATATTTGAGAACTTATTGTAATACCTCTCATTGGGTCGTTCACAGTTCATTGGTGCAGATGTTTTTGGCACTTTGTCTCTGAAAAAATAAATGTTTTTATTAAACGTATAAAAATCTCCCCCATTAACGAATAATTCCGATTCAATGATTGTCGAATGACGATCATTTGCTCTTACTAACATACTTGTATCTGCTTACTAACATACTTGTATCTGCTTACTAACATACTTATATCTGCTTACTAACATACTTGTATCTGCTTACTAACATACTTGTATCTGCTTACTAACACACTTGTATCTTTAACACTTAACAAATCATTGTTAAGTGTTAAATTGTTAGTAAAATGTAAGATATTTTTAGCTAATCCATGAGACCAATACTTACCTATTTAAAATAAATCTTGCTATTCACATCACTTAAAAGTCTAAATCCAAAATCTCTTCATTAATTAATCCCATGTACCTACTTATTACCTACCTTTAACTCGTGCATGCATACTGCGTCGACGACCGGTATTAATGAGTTTGTTAAGTTTAAAATTTATAAATCTTTTAAGCTTTGTATTTTTTTCTATGTTTCATTAAGTAGTTATGATTAGTTTGTTATGTTAACATAGTTTTTTTTATATTAATGAACCTCCAGGTCTTTAGCTTTATGTCTATTGGTACTCTTTGTGTACCCCTTATATTTTTTCATCTCGCCTGCTCTGAAAGTTGATTTTTCATGGGCATATAGCCGGGTGGAAAATAGCTTTTTCTCCCCTAGGGTGGAAAGTATTTTTTTTTTATAGTTACGGTCAGCCACGGAGTCGAAGATAATAGAGTTACGTCAAATCATTAAAATAAAAACTTTTAACAAATCGACACTCAGCTATATGTACCTACATTAACGAGTTGTTTATTACGATTATAGGTTGATATTAAATTATTTTTCCTCACAGTCGAAATGAAAAGTAGAGTGTTTAACTCGGGTGAAATTACCCATTTAACCCTCGAACAATTGGCGCTCTCACTTCGTTCGAGCGCCAGAAATATCTCGGGTTAAATGGGTCACTTTCAACCCTTGGTTAACAATCTACTATTGTTTACGCGACTGTTTGTGTTCTAAATGAATAAATAAATAAAAAAAAACAATTCGTATTATAGCGGTGCGAGAGTAGAAGTTACTGGGGACCGATTTTTGACTTTCGAGCGCTCGACTCTTTCACTCGAAAACTGGCAAAAATGTTGGAATGCTATTTTGAAATAGCGATAGAAAATTTAAAAACGAGTGTTATTGACCACTCGTATTTAATTATATCGGTAGAAAGTAAGCACCTTAAATTTTGAGACTATAATCGTATTTACTTTTATTTAATTTTCGAGCGCTCGAAAGTCAAAAATCGCCCCCCTGGTCCTAATATTGTTTACGACATTTTCTCAGTACATCTCTGTGTGTGCGTGTTGAATAATTAATTATCTTAGAGATCCTGTGGTGGTATTGTATTGCTCTTACCATTATTTTAAGTGCAAGAGAGAACTAGAAGTTTTCTCCATAACCGGCTTTGGCTGTGTATTAGGAATAGTAAAGTAAAATCAAATAATATCTGCCACGATTTTTGTATTCGACACGTGGTAAAGTTATTTTACAACCAATCGTTACCTTTAAATAAATACTTGGTAGCCAACGTCCTGGATTATGGGCCACGCTCGCTAAACTAAGTAGCTAGAGTCGCCGTCTCATTCAGTTACGTAAAAGAAAACTGGGAAATTACGGTACCACATACTCGTACTGGCTACTTGAGTTACAAAGAAGGAAACATATTTACTCGTAATTCTCAGCGCTTTTCCCTGCGCCGCCGCCGGTCTCGAAATGGCGCTGACCTCTCAGCGCATTTTCTGCGTCGCTGCCCTGGTCAAAAGGTTTCTTCCTCCAGTTCCGCCTGTATTCAGTGAACGAGTGCTGCTTACTTTCTACCTTATCAACTCTACGCGTCTCTATGTAATACGCTGGTAAGATATTTCGTTTGATATCATTTGCAGCCGTTTGATAAGAAGAGTAAAAGACCCTTCTTATGATACGATTCGCATTTCGGTTTTGCAAGCTACATATATCAGGGCTCACGCCTGCAAAAATAGCTAGGGTTACCGACGTCACATATGCCATAATTTCTTATACGATTACGTGTAAAAGAAAACTAGGAAAAAACAAAAAAACTAATATAAATCACTATAGAACTAAGATACTATCGTGCCAGAGACATCTAGATATAGTACCTACGTGAGTCACAAATGAGACATATTTACTCGTAATTCTCAGCGCTTTTACCAGCGCCGCCGCCGGTTTCGAAGCGGCGCTGACCTCTCAGCACATTCTCTGTGTCGCCCTGGTCAAGGGTTTTCTTCCTCCAGTTCCTCCGGTCATCGGTGAACGAGTGCCGCTTGCCTTCTAGGTCTTCATAATCGTAGCCAGACTTAGCTTGAGCGACGATGTCATCTGTAAAATTTTTGATGCGTTTCGCTGTTTTATTATTTATATCGGTGGACTCTTTGTAGAAACTTCTAAAACGAATAAAGAAAATGATGCCTTGTTTGTTAGTGTAATTTTTATCGACGATAACTACGACTATCGTCTCAGTACAATTTATAATCATTGAAAACAAACTTTTCGTTGCAGGTGACTGTTCTAGTTAAAAGTAAAGCAAAAGGTAACAGACAGAGTAGCAAAAGTAAATAAACAAGTCGGTGATGTGGCACAATCTAGTTTGTTTCCAATTAATAATCACAATTTACGAGCACTCGATGCAACTAATCTAGCACTAAATTCATATAAACAATACTTACACAATATAAACGCTAACAATAAGAAGAAGCGCATGTCCGATAGTTTAGTTCTAGTAGACAGTAACTCGTATGTAAAGCTTTAAGCAGCAGTAGCCATCACTCTTTTCATACTGACTGCCTCCACTAGTTTACGACGACTTATCTCAAACACGCTGAACAGTGTTTAGAAAAAGATATGGCCCGATTATTTTAAGTGACATGGCAAGCGAACGTACCACAACGTCAAAGACGTGTTTCATTTTCCGCCTTATTACAAAGACATAAGGTTCATAAGTGCACACATATTTTAGACGTCTACCGTGTACAAGCGGATTGCGGATGTGATCTTTTGTTCGTTTTCTTGAAACGGATTGAGCAAAACCATAGCAAAGTTAGTGTCGTCGATAGCTTGTTATTCTTGTTATAAAAAAAAAGTAGCACGAGTTTTTTGGGATTTAACCTAATTTAATCCATACTTAGGTTTTTCTGCCTATATACGTCCCACAGCTGGGCTGAATTTCTTCGCAGAAGTATGCAGGTTTTATATTACTTACGATATTTTCTTTCACCGAAAAGGTAGTGGCAAATATCAAATAATATCCCGTACATACGTTCCGAGTACCTAACACATGGTAAGAGTCGCGAGTCGGACCCACGAGCACGTCCGCCGTTTGACAGCCGCATCATTGCTACATTTTCGTTGGTCTTAACGCGCGCCCGCATTCCGCGTGCTGTGCGGGAGATCTCCAACGCAGCGCAATGGAGACGTTTAGGGAGAGAACCCACCAGAGCTGAATGAGGTTGCCAGGCGGTGAGCGAGGAAAAAATGCACCAATAGGAAGCGATGCGCGAGCCAGGCCAGCAATGCTATTGGTGGATTTATTCCCTTACACTGATGGTCGACAGCGGCGGGCGAGGGTTATCTTGGAAGTATGTCCATGCATAATTTCTCCCTCCCAAACTAAGTACCTATCCTCGCACACGTTTTTAATTGACCGTTAGATTTCACTGGTCGTATATACCTACATCATTCCAGGAATATGGTAAAACGGCTAGCCGCGTATGTTCAAACTATTTGTATTTGATTGTGCTGTGATTAGTTGTTATTTCCGTCAGCGGTCATGCTGTATACCGACCGACTTAACAACTAACGAAAGTGTGTCTGTATGTATATTGTGTATTTTATGTATTTTCAAGGACCATTTTTGGGATAAAAATAATATTACAATTGATCTGGGATATATTATTTTCCATTTAACAATTTTTGTTGATCAATAATATATAATCTCCACTTATAATAAATCTCTAAATTAAAAAAAGAATCAGCCAGTTTGAAACTAAGCTTTGCGCGGTTCGAATGTTCTCAGCATCCCATGAACGGAAAAATATGAAACATTTTATATAGGTACATTATTATTCTAGCTGCAACTTAGGATACTTTTTATCCGACTGCGACAGTTAATTAATTTTCCGAAATATACGACTTCATTTAATTTTTCATTTATTTTTATTGAAATCAAACGCTGCTCCAACTGTCAGCTATAAGAACCGTCAAATTTTCGTCAAAATGGCGGAATTGCTTTGCCTTTCACTTATTAATAATTTAAATCCCGTCTACGATAGACCTTTACGAGACAAATGCTAAAATATAAACCATAAAAAAATATTCGATTCTGATATGAGAACTTATATGCGCAAATGTCGTTTTATGTCGTAATTTCAATAAATGAAATCAACAAATTTGAACAATATAATTAACACGAATTTGTTTTTTTTGAATGACAATGGCACGCGCTCAGCGCATTCAGCCAAAGTACCTGCGGCGCTACTACGAAAACCGATACTCAATGTTCATATATTTGCATCCCTGTCACTCGAGTAAGGTTAGTGCGATAGAGATAGAGATACCCGAATATTTTCGAATAGGGAACATTACTGCAATGTTCTGCCGCCAGAGTGCAGCACTAACACAATTAGTAAACAGTTTTTTTGACAACTTTGACAAGTCCTTCAAAGCTCTGGATCAAATAGTGAAGAAAATATTTCAATGAATAAAATGCATCAGTGCCGCGTAATTGGATGCAAGAATGAAGGGCATCATTCATTTCCGAAGGAAACGATGATATGAAAACTATGGGAAGCGGCAATACGTCGTAAAGCAAAAAAAAGCCCTCATCTACCTTTAAATGGCTATAGGATGCCATTTTAATATCACAGTACAGGTATTTTACACACGAATGATAATAAAACGATTGTAGTTTAACGCGTTTTCATCAATTATTCGTTATTGTTTGTTAGGTAAATAAATATGACATTGTACGTCATGGCGGTTTGTTGGTGCCGGTTAATGTACGGCCCGATAATACACGTCCATCTATCGTTATCTCTCTCTTGTTGTATAAGTTAAAAAGAGACATAGATATAGAGGATGCCAATTATTGGGCCGTACATTAACCGGCACCGGTTTGTTTACGGGTTGTGTTAGTGTCGCCCCCTACGCAGAGCTTTGCGTAATGTTCCCTATTCCGAAGTTCGTGGTTATAGCTCAGGAATCGAAAATATGGTAAATAATCATAATATATTTTCTCGATAAAGAATTTAAAATAAATATAGTCAAATGGAGAAAAAAACAAAGCAAGATGTTATATAGGTAATGATTAAGTTATAATTATAAGAGTCCAAAGTTTTAAGAGGGGGTATGTTCTGTCCCTTTTCCGCAAAACGCACCTTCATATGAAACGACTGTTTTTTTCTATGACGCTCGAGTATATTGACGTCACAGTCCCTCATCGTTTTCTCACTCTAACAAGCGACATTAAAACGGATGTAGCTTCATAATTTTTTGAGATATTTGAATGGGAGTTTCATTATCTTCTATCTATTTATACATAATAAATGCCTATGTCCTGACTGACTTATTCACTCACTCACTCACTCACTCACTCATCAACGCACAGCCGAAACTACTAATCTTAGAGAGTTGATTTTTGCACAGTATGTTGCTTTTATAACGTGGGCTAAGGATAAAAAGGGATTTTTGAAAATTCTACCCCTAAGGGGGTAAAATAGGGGTGCAAAGTTTGTATGGGAGAACCTTTTTTTTTTGAGCTATAGACTTAAACTTTGTAGAAAAAATTGTTATTAGAATACAAATGAAACACTTTCAGCGTTTTGGAAAATTCCACCCCTACGGGGGTAAAATAGGGGTGCAAGGTTTGTATGGGGAAAACATTTTTTTTTTTAAATAGAGACTTAAAACTTTGTAGAAAGATCAGTCATTAGAATACAAATAAAGAACTTTCAGGGTTTTAGAAAATTCTACCCCTAAAGGGGTAAAATAGAGTGCAAAGTTTGTATGGGAAAAACTACTTTTTTTTAAATAGAGACTTAAAACTTTGTAGAGAAATTATTCATTAGAATACAAATAAAGTACCTAGATTCAGTGTTTTAAACAAATCTACCCCTAAGGGGGTAAAATAAAGGTGCAAATTTTGTATGGGGGAAACAATATTTTTTTTAAATAGAGACTTAACACTTTGTAGAAAGATTAGTCATCAGAATACAAATTAAGTACTTTCAGCGTTTTAGAAAATTCTACCCCTAAAAATAGGGGGCTAAAATAGGGGTGCAAAGTTTGTATGTGGGAAACTATTTTTTTTAGCTAGAGTCCTAAAACTTTGTAGAAAGATTATTTAAATACAAAGAAAGTACTTTCAGCGTTTTGGAAAATTTCACCCCTAAGGGGGTAAAATAGGGTGCAAAGTTTGTATGGGAAAAACATATTTTTTTTTAATAGAGACTTAAAATTTTGTCGAAAAATTACTTATTAGAACATGAAAAATACTACATTCGGCGTTTTACAAAAATCATTCCCTAAGGGGGTTAAAAAAGGGTGCAAGGTTTGTATGGGGAACACTTTTTCTGAGCTAGACACTTAAAACTTTGTAGAAAGATTACTTATAAAAATACAAAAAAAAGACTTTCAGCGTTTTGAAAAATCTATCCCTAAGGGGGATAAAAAGGGGTGCAAAGTTTTAATCAGGGAAAGTTTATGTTTTTGAGTTAGAGACTTGAAACTTTGTAGAAAGATTACTTATTAAAAAACAAAAAAAGAACACAAATCGTTTTAGAAAATTCCACCCCTAATAGGGTTAAAAAGGAGAGCAAGCTTTGCATGGGCAACACTTTTTTTGAGTTAGACTTAAAACTTTGCAAAAAGATTACTTATTAGAATACTAAAAAAGAACTTTCAGCGTTTTAGAAAACTCCATCCCTAAGGGGATCCTTAAGATCCTTAAGAAGGGTAGCCAGTGTTGTGTGGGAAAAACTATTTTTTTTGCTAGACTTAAAACTATTCGAAATGTTACTTATTAAAATTAATAATAAAGTACTTTCAGAGTTTTAGAAAATTCCACCCCTAAGGGGGTTAAGAAAGCTTTGTATGGGCAACACTTTTTTTGAGCTAGAGACTTAAAAGTTTACGAAAAAAGTTCTTTCAGCGATTAGAAAAATTCAACCTCTAAGGGGGTTTAAAAGGGGGTTCAAATTTTAAATGGCGAGCAATAAAATTTTAAAGTGTTAAGAGATTTTTAACTTCGGTCTTATTCTGTACGTTAAAAGACTACAAAACTGATTTCAGAGTTTTTCCAAATTCATCCCCTAAGAGTGTTAAAATTGGTTCAAAGTTTGAGTATTTCAAGGCATTTTTAAAGTATGAGATTTTTAACTTTGGTTTTAGACTGTTTGTTCACAAACTAGAAAATGAACATCAACGTTTTTTTTTAATTATCCCCTAAAAGAGGGTTCAAATTTTGTATTGAGAGAAATCATTTTCTAAGACGATAGAAAGTTCTACGCGGACGAAGTCGCGGGCAACAGCTAGTAAATAATAAAATAAAATAATTTATTTCCGACATAAATTCATAGCTATTTATATATTTAGAATGTATAATATTTCATGCCATTTCAACCTAGATGTACCTACATTTTTTTTAGGATATATAAGTAACGTTTAATTTAAGATACATATTCTTCGCGTTTAAAAAGGGATAATTGCTGTGATTAAAAGTAACAAATATATACTGTAATCTAAAGTAGGTATTCTACACTTACTTTACAACATACAACCTACTCGTACATCGATCTACAATTTGAAAATGACTTTCTGAACTTCGTTTCACGAGATTTTACCGAGGCAATATCTGCACAGATCATATTTACACATTTATTATACTAAAAGCTATTAAGTATAAAAATATCGTTTGAGTAGAGCTTTCTTAAGTAACATACAATTTATAATATCCGTTTAGGGGGTGATCGGCGAGTGTCACCCTGTAGAACTTTCCTCGGCAAAAGTGCCCTGATAGGAGGTGGGGCTATGACTATATTGAAATAGTTCCCCATTCTGGAGACATCATTTGGCATTTTCTGATGGTAGTTGGTTGGCTCATTTATCGAAAACGCTTCGTTTTCTTGTACTTGCGGGATTACTTCTTCTTTTCTTGCGTAGTACCGTCTCATATTGTAGTTGTTGTTGCTGTTGGCATTGGTGTTGCTGTTGCTGTTGCTGTTGCTGTTGCTGTTGCTGTTGCTATTGCTATTGCTGTTGCTATTGCTATTGCTGTTGCTGTTGGGTTGGGTTAGTGCGTTTGTGTTGTACTTCCCAGGATGTCTTGTTGGCACCGGAATGCCCATTTGAGTCCTGTAATCAAATTAATATTATAAATAGGCGCTAGGTAATACATACTGTCACTATATTTTAACCTTGTTTTCATGGTTGGTAAATTATTTACAATCTAGTGGTTGCATAAGTTTATAGGCCACTAGGACCAAAACATGCACATGGAAATCCGAGAATGTCTTGCACTTCTTCCTTGCTTACCAAGAGATAGAAGGAAAACTCCTTTTCATCTCTCCTGCTCTGAAAGTTGATTTTTCATGGGCATATAGCCGGGTGGAAAATAGCTTTTTCTCCCCTAGGGTGGAAAGTTTTTTTTTTTTTATTGTTACGGTCAGCCACGGAGTTGAAGATAATAGAGTTACGTCAAATCATTAAAATAAAAACTTTTCACAAATCGACACTCAGCTATAGGTACCTGCATTAACGAGTTGTTTATTACGATTATAGGTTGATATTAAATTATTTTTCCTCATAGTCGAAATGAAAAGTAGAGTGTTTAACTCGGGTGAAATTACCCATTTAACCCTCGAACAATTGAAATATCTCGAGTTAAATGGGTCACTTTCAACCCTTGGTTAACAATCTACTATTTCATCTCTCCTGTTCTGAAAGTTGACTTTTCATGGGCATATAGCCGGGTGGAAAATTGCGTTTTCTTCCCTAGGGTGGAAAGTATTTTTTTTAAATAGTTACGTGGCTGACCACGGAGTCGAGGATTATTGAGTTACTTCATATTACTAAAATAAAAGCTTTACATATACAGGGTGTCCACTGCAAACCCTGAAAATATTTCCCTGGTATTGCCCTGACTTTCCCTGACCATTCTTTCGAATTTCCCTGACCAGAAATGTTACAAAATATCTCGATTGATTAATCTATAACGCCATTTCAAAGTACGTATTCCACTCCAAACTCTTTATGGCTATGAAGCGTAAGGAAAACTTTTTATTTATAAACTTCACTAGGATGGTGACAAACAAGCGCACGGCCTGCCTGATGCTTTGTCACCGCAGCCTTTTAGACGTTTGTAAGGCTGTCGGACGCATAATTCGTCTAAAACTAGTACACCTACTCGTACTTTGACATTGTTAGCACTTAACTAATTTGTTATTTCTATTATATGACGAAGCATAGTTTCATGTTTAAAAATGATAAAATTATATAAATTTTTGTCATAAATCATTTATCTGAAAATCTTGAAGAAAAATAGTTGAGGGGCGAAAAAAATTGTATTTTTACAAAGTCTCGTTCTAGTGTTTTTTGCGTCAAAATGTGTAAGCTTCGGATTAAAAGCATCAAATTGATGGAGAGATTTTTGCATGTTGTGACAGTTCGGATTCACCCCATCAACGCGGGAAGACGGGTGTGAATGTGGAAAAACCGGTCAAGTGCGAGTCGTACTCGCGCACGAAGGGTTCCGTACCATTAGCTATAAAAATATTTATTTTATTCAGTTTCTAGTATTTGTTGTTATAGCGGCAACATAAATACATCATCTGTGAAAATTTCAACTGGAACTATCACGGTATCAGTGCGATACAGCCTGGTGATAGACAGATAGACAGACAGACGGACAGCGGAGTCTTAGTAATTTGGTCCCGTTTTAATCTCTGAGTACGGAACCCTAGAAAGCAGGCGTCGCCTGCGATGTGACCTCCTTGATAAACTTTTATTACTGGGGCTTGTGCGGTAAATATAGTTATCGACTAAAACAGGCACGAGGAATTAATTTTCCACGAAACAAAGTATTCTTCTATAGAAAAAAAATCTAATGTGACGAACAAAGCAACAAACATAATGTGACGAAAATTTAAAATAAAAAATTGCATGCATGGCTTTCTTTAAAAAAAACCATGCAGTTTTATTTTTTTCGTGTTCCTAAGATCAAATTTCCGTATCTCATTAATCCGTTTGAATAATACACTGTCTACGGGTCGTTATTTTGACGTAGTACTTATAAAAAAAACTTGAGTAATTTTTATTTTACAACTTGCATTTTGATAGGTATTAAGAGGAATGCCTATCTGCGATTTTCCCATACAAACGCTCTCGACTGTTTCCTCCCTGGTTTTTGAACCTAGAGCAATGTTTTTTTCAAATAAGATCAATATCATCAATATCTATGCCGCTACGTTTTGCTTTTTTGGATATTTTTATCTTAAAGAATCTTACAGCGCCTCGAAAATCGCAAAAACGGCTTTATTACAACAAATATCCAAAAAATCAAAACGTAGCAACATAGATTATTTCTTCCTCTTGCAGTTTGCAAAATTGTATAATGATTGGTTGCGTTTTGGAGGAGAAAACAGTCGAGAGCGAAACCTCGTTTTTTGTGTTTTTTGGGTGGGAATTTTAGTCCGAGCTGCAGTTGTCCTTATCGCACGAATTGGAGGCGGAGGCAGTTTCTAAATATACGTACACAGAAAGAATAGTGATGGGCAACAGTCGTTGGCATATTTTATCGATACGCTAGTGGTGAAAAATTATCGATGACCTGTAGGGAATGTGGTCGCACATTCTCTGCAAAGATAGGCTACATCAGTCACCTGAGAGCTCACGAACGACGCTCCAATTAGCCATATTTCCAGTCGCCGTGGTCGAAATCGGCCAGGATGATGATGATGATAACATAATACAGGCAAGCTAGATCGCAGTGTATGGAAAATGTTGAAAAATATTGTAGTTCTGAAACCTATTGGGATGTGTAGGGAGGGACAGAGTATTAAATTGAATTCACTCTCCGCACTCCTCCGGGGATACCTTCACCCCCCTCACCCCAGCAAGTGTCCCAAGACGCGGTTATTACTAATTTTAAGAAAAACCATAAAAGATACACAAAAAGTGTCCATGACCGAAATGATCCTTGATAAATAAATCATCAATGTCTCATACATTGACACATGATTTATGCATTTTTTTGCTAAAAGGTTAGTTTTCGCAAAACTTTCTTACTTACCCGATTTCCGCTTCTTTAAAATGAGGTATAATTTATTTATACACTCCTTCATTTAACGTTTCTATGCTATTTTGAAAATTGTATGTATTCAGCCATTTGGTGAAATATCCTCCCTTACATATCCGAATAGGTTTCAGAACTACAATATTTTTCCTAATTTTGATACATTGCGACCAAGATTGCCTCCAACAGATGACAATGAATTTTCAAAATGGCGCAGCAACATGATTCGAAGGAGTTTATAAATAAACTATATCTAATTTTAAAGAGACAATTCTATCCTTTACTTTTGTCATTCATACCTTGGCAATAAATATTCATATTTTTGAGAAAATTACTCTTCCTTTTTTTTTTTTGAAAAAAACATAGAAATCATAATAAAATTGACTTTTCGTGGCAGAATGCATATCATAAGAGATATTGCTTTGGTATTTATGAGATGGTGATGATTAATTTATCAAGGATCATTTCGGTCATGGACACTTTTTGTGATTTTTCGTGTATTGTTAACGGTTTTTTTTAATGATAAAAATCTACGTTTCGGGACACTTTTGGGGGTGAGAGGAGGTGAAGCTCTCCCCCGGGGGATGCGTGAATATATATTTTTTCATACACTGTCCTACATGTCGACATCCCAATATGTTTCAGAACTACAGTATTTTTGGCAAATTTTGAGCTTATAGTTGCTTTCACTGTAATAGAGTTTATTTTGCGATGCCTGTGGGAAATATTTTTTCTAACCTGTACGTAGGTACCAGACTACCATTATATAAAAAGTCCAGTAAACAAAAGCTGACTCACAAAAGTTAGCGGGATATCGAGTCCATTAGACGTAAGCTTGGTCAGTAAGTAAAATTCGCAATAACACCAAAAACAAATACAGCAGGTCCGCTATTCTGTAACTTGTTTTAACCTCACCTCACCGTTCACCCACAAATAAATCTTGACGCCACGGTTCGTAGTAACCAAACGTAGGCAGAAGTCTAGTTTCGTTAGGCTTGACGGGTGAGGTGAGGCGCATTAGCGTGTTCCGAATAACAACCCAGATACTTGTGGCGCGCATGAATGAACTAAATAAATTCCGTCCGGCTCGCGGGCGATGTCAACGGAACGGCGCGCAGCGAGAGAGTGCTCGCGTCTCGCGCCTGTGTGCGTGCGCTCACACATAGACAGCGCCCGCCGCCCACAACAGCGCTACAGAAACATTGCGTCAAAAATTTGAGAATTGAAAAGTTGCTCTGCTAGGCATTGGTCTTAATAAAATGTCTTGAATTAAGACCTACTTCGAGAGGTTTCTAGGTCCAACTTCGAGAAAGAGGTCAGACTCGGCTGAACAGCGTTCGGGAAGCTACGGCACATCTTTTCGTCAAATATTCCATAGAGTTTCAAGACAAGATTCTTTGACCAGTGTGTATTGCCAGTGATGACATGTGCCAGTGATGAACCTTTGTTATCTGAATCGAATGAGTATTATTTTATGGCACTGAATAGTGGTCGTTTACTATGGGCCTCATAAGAAGGCTCAGAGTCACCCAAAAATGGAGAGGGATATGCCAGGAGATTATCCGTGTAATCGCATCAGAAATGAGGCTATCCGCAGGAGATCCATGGTAACTGTTGTAGCCTTCCGAATCGTTAAACTTAAGTGGCACTGGGCGGAGCACATTGCAAGTAGAACCGATGGCCGTCGGGGCGAAAAGTTTCTCGAGTGGCGTCCACGTACCGGAAGGCGCAGCGTCGGTAGACCCCCCCATAAACGCTCGAGTCCGCTAGAGGCGCAGGACCGGTCATTGTAGCACTCTTTGGCGGAGGTCTATCCCAGCAGTGAACGTGTTTCAGCTGATATGATAATTATGATGGTTATAAAAATTCATAATTTAGATATTCATAGCAATAATTCTGAACACAAAGGCATAACGCTACTTTACCTTGATGCGAACAATATTGGATTTTTTATAGTTTTTGTATGGACGTCACTCAAAAAGTACACATATTTATGAAAACTTAACAACCTTTTAGATATTATTTTCAAAAATATGTATTAGAATTATGATCATCTTACCGTCGACAGCAAGTTTTATTTTAATTTTTTTCAGACTTTTTTTCTATAAGACTATACCTTTTTTCACCAAAAATAGTTTCCCCGTATTTATCTGTTTTAATGTTTTAGTGGATAACTATACCCCATAAGCCCTAGCAATAATAGCTTATAGAGAAGGCCGTATCGCAGGCAAAGTCTACTTTTTCCACATTTACCTATACCTATTTTCCTGCGCTCACGGGATGAATCCGAGTTGTTCCGACATTTAAAAATAAGTACTCATTATAGAATGATTTTAATCCGAGGCGTACAATTTTGGCACAAAAAACACAAGAACGATTTTTTTTTTAAATACTACTTATTCCGCCTTTCACAACTTTTTTCTGTAAGACTTAAATTGTATATGTTGTTGTGATATATGACAAAAATATAAGTCAATACAAGCTTTTTATTAATTTTTATCATCCTTAAAATTGGCATAGCCACCTTTCATAGAAATAACAAATTAAGTGCTATTTCTAAAACACTTAAAAGATTGCCCCTTTGAGAGAGGCAACCATGCAACGCCAAGTGAAGTGCCAGCATCAAATGAAAATGGTGGCTAACCCACACATGCCCCAGGTCGGAAACTTATGACCTCATACTCAACCAATATCAATCAAAACATCTTCCTCTCCACCTTTTGCAAGGCAATATGTATCGATGTATGTCCCCACAAATTAGCCTTATAATATCACCTGGTCATAAAATATTTAACACTGAATAAAAACAAAAATCAAACTAACTAAGATCTATAATTACCTTTCTAAATTTAGTTAATGGAAAACATAACGATAATGAATCAACATATTTATAGTTCAAGGTACATTTGTTGATCCCTTTGATGTTTTTATTAATATTTTTTCCTTCTAGATAGATTTTTTCTCTGACCTGTCTAGAGCTTCCCTGACTTTCCCTGACTTTCCCTGACCACCATGAGCTTCCCTGACTTTTCCCTGACTTTCCAGAAAGTGGACACCCTGAATTATATCTAAACTCAGCTATGCATTAAGCGACGGGTTCATTACGACGATGGTGATAAAATCATTTTACAGTTGATATTTTTTTTCCTAATTACATAAAACCAATATTTAAAATTATTTCTGTAAATTTCGGCTGCCCGCCATAATGACATGACACTTTCTTTTTTCACGTTTCGGCATGGCCCTCTAGATTAGTTGCGTCGCCGTCGGTAAGTGGACAGTGCAAAGAGGTTGGAGGTTGGATATAGTTTTAATTATTTTATTTAGGCATATATAATATCGAATAATTTATTTATTTCATATTATACATATAATTCTGTACATTTATTTATAGAATTATACAAATACAAAAAATAACATTCAAACTATTAGATCAGATACATTTTTTAACTTTTCTAATGTTGGCATTAGGTATGTGTATTTTAACAGATTACTCTTAATAGGTATGCCTGTTTTATAAAATATAGGTACATGTAGTATTTTACTTTCCTCACAGTCGAAATGAAAAGTAGATTGTTTAACTCGGGTGCAATTACCCATTCCACCCTCGAGCTATTGGCGCTCTCACTTCGTTCGAGGTTTTCCTCTCTGTTGCACTTAAGTACGAACTTGTAAGTATGACAGAGAGGGGAAACTTCGAATGCTGTTCGCGGTAGGCCCTCAGAAATATCTAAGGTGTAATCCGTGTATGAGTAATGGGTCACTTTCAACCCTTGGTTAACAATCTACTATTAAATAAATATATCTAAATATTACAATTTCAAAACTCTGGGTCAACTTGTTTTAGCTGCACAGTAGTGGCGGGCCCATGTACAAGCCGATTCCCATCGACTTGCCTAAAATGTCTTTTTAGTCAAGTCTATAGTTATACAGCCTGTAATATTACCTCAAATTGTAACCATACATAGCATTTTAGTACTATGAACCGATATTGTAAGAGAATTGTAAGTTAATCTTAACTACCAAAACGTAACTAATTTTTGAATATTTATCGAGCCGTAATGTAATGCTTACACTCATTTGACACATGGAAGAAGCGGGTTACTTGGGACATTTGTGACGTCATATCAGTAAGACAATGTAGTGATAAATTACGTGCTGAATTATTTTATTAGAAAAAAAAGTTGGTACCTAGTTAAGAAAAAAAACCTTGCAATATCGGTTCATAGACCTAACACCTACCTCTGGTTACAATTTGAGGTAATATTAAAGATACACACTTTAAGCACTTTCGTAACTTTCTGTGTTTCGGGTTGCCCATCGACAATGTTCACGCGCCGCCACTGCTGCACATACACCTTAAATGGCGCTGTGCTTGATGCTTACTTAGTTCAACTATTGCAACTTAAGCCAATCGAGGTCCAGCTACGCCGTAGCTCGTAGCAGGTCTTTTCCGTGACGTAGTGATAAAAACACGTATATCTATTTTTTTTTATTTATATAAAGACAACATAATGGTCCAAACACTATTAGTATTTACTTAATCTAATGTTAGTTTAGTTCCTTAATAATTAATACAAACCCCTGACCCATTTGTCACAACAGAGGACAATCTGGCTTGTTAGCTATCATGCTTATAGGATGCTGTTGCTACTCCCGCACACCCTGTCTAGCAGCGAGGCCGTTTTCTTGCGCCACAGACGGCATCAAAGTGCGCGCCTCAGCGAACATGGACAATGTGCTGCAGAAACGCGGAAGTTGAGACTTGACACAACACACACACTTGTAAACACCCTAAAAGCATTATTGTATTGAATGCGCACGGCATTGCAAGCCCGGTGAGTACCTATATCTAACCCATAGACTATCTAAGTCGCATGTGTCACCTTGGGCCTTAGATGTGTTAGCTCATTAACTGCTTTGTTATGTTCGTAGCGCTACACCGTACTCGGTAGCCGCCTTATCTCCATATGTCACGAAAATCACCCGTAGCCCTCTGACGTATGTGTCGTGATTAGCGTGGAGTGGGTTGAAAAATATTTTATAAAGAGGAAGTGCCGGACCATAGCCCGTATACTTACTTATGACCAGTAAATACAGTCAGCTGCAGAAAAACGTGACCCCCTTCTGAAGTTTATATGCAGGGGTAACGTTTATTTGCAGCTGACTGTACAATGTTGTACATACGGGGAGCAGTCCTGCGGCAGCACGCACTGGTGCGTGCGGTCGTCGCGCACGTAGGGCTCCTCGCAGATGCAGCCGGGCTCGCAGTACGGGTAGCAGGGCCGCAGGTGGTTGCGCGGGTTGTCGCACGTCACCTCTGCGCAGCCGGCGAAACACGGCTCGTATACTTCATACGACCAGTAGCACGCTGTAATTTACACTAATATTATAATTGCGATTACTGCGACTACTGCGACTAACTACTTTTACTACTTTTGCCCCCACAGGGGGTGACCTGGCAAAGGTAGCGGGAGTCCGCTGGATGAGTCTAGCGTAGGACCGGTAATTGTGACACTCTTTAAGGGAGGCCGATTACTTCTACTCTTTATTACATTAGTATAGAAGTATAGATTTATAGATGTATGGTCTATGTATGGAGGTAGTTCCAATACTAGAAAAAGACATTGGATAAGTATTTACTTCAAAGCGTTTGTTTTTTTTATCGGAATACGATTCACGAGTTCTGCACGGACGAAATCGCAGGCTCAAGTTAGTAATCTAATCTCATGGCGTGGCGGGTTAGTCATAGTTGTGAGAAAGTACGTGGCAATCGTTTAATGTGTCACGTGGCAGTGACGCACTTGTTTCATCTCTATATCAAAAAGTAAACGTTCGCTGAAAATAAAGAGATAAAATATATGTTTCAAGCGTTCGTTTTCGTGGACTTAACTTTAAACCTGAGATTTAACTTACGATTTCTCCAGCCTTTTTACGCGACAGACATTATAAGGTGTCCAAGGCCACTAAATCAAGTTGCGGGCACTAGACTTTCATTGTTCTTTTCCGGTCGTTTCCGCAGGACCATTACAGCTCCCCAGAGTGTCGCGATAGCCTAGCTAGACTTACAGTAATAGTCCCTACTTGGACATTGTTCGAGATAAACTCAACATTTTGTCAGAGATTTAGCGATGGCAACTATCGTTCTGGTTAAAAAGGGGTGAAATCACCTTTCATGATCCTATCTTCGTCTCGGCAGGATGCGGGGCGCGCGAGGGTGACGGCCACGAAACAAATGAGCGTGTTTATCCCTGACGCCATCGCACAACCACTCGATACCAGCGGCTCAACGGAACTATAAAGGATTTGTTCTGTTTTTCAACACAAGTGATATCGTTCACGTACTTTGTTATCGAAATGCGACTTTGAGTTGAAGTGACAGTTCCTAATTTAGTTAATTTAGATAGGTAGGTGTGGCGGCGCGTGAATTTTCGATGGGCAACCCGGAACAAACAAAGCTATGAAAGCGTTTACAGTATATAACTATAGACTTGCCTAAAAATTAATTTTAGGCTAGCCGGTAGGAATCGGCTTTTGTGAGCGCTCCGCCACTGGTAGGTAATTAACCAATATTATGTTTTCTAAGACGTGAAACCAAAACTCTAAACGCTGCCTTATTTGTTTTAAGATCGTGTAAGGAACTAACTGAGTGAATCACAGTGTTGTGCTAGGATTTCTATTATTTACCTTATTGACGTCCATGAATCTCAATTAATATGATACAGTGATAGCGCGGATAATGTCGTGCGAGGAGGGCGCTGGGTAAACATGGAGAGAGGCGGTTAAGCCTTGCCTGATTGAATTATTGCTTGCGTTGTAATTTCGAAGGCACCGGGGTCACGTTTCGTTATATTATTATGATAAATTTCACCGGATATTTACCTACGCTGTTCAGGTATGCTTTGCTTCTAATGCCTTTATTTTCTACTGAACAGCTTATCGGTTTTGGTAGCTGTTTAGATTGCAAAGTGTTTTGTTTTTGTAGTCGAGGAATGTTCAAACGCTCTTTTTATCTTCGTACAAACTAGTTTGGCTATATTTTATCTGCAAAATTATTTAACCGGCGGATTACATTATTATTAAAAACCGGCCAAGTGCGAGTCGGACTCGCGCATGAAAAGGGTTCCGTGCCATTATCTATAAAAACGGCAAAAAAATCACGTTTGTTGTATGGGAGCCTCCTGTAGCCTAGTTGGTAGTGACCCTGCCTACGAAGCCGGAGGTCCTGGGTTCGAATCCTGGTAAGGCATTGATTTAGTATATGTAACTAGATACACAATCAGCCGAAAAAAGTGGCAGTCCAAAAGAAGCGGCTGATGAAATTGGCCGGCTCTTTTGCGTTTAGTCTGGTTTCGACCGTGAGACTTGTTGGTTGTCAGATATGTCTAAATGTTCAGTCAAAAAATGCTTAAGAGTGCTCTTCAAAAAAGCGCTCGCTCAGAATTCGGTATTTTGACACGCGTAGTGCGTTTGTGTGTGTAAATACTACTACCACCCACACAAATGTACCTAACCCCCACATGCACAGCGAGATCGCACCAGCCGCGGGTGCCGTCCCTTTCTAGCTATATGTAAGTGCGATCGGGATAGAACTAACCGCGGAGCTTGCCGATGCAAATATCTGTATAGCGCACCGTTGGAATTCACTCCGTGACCGATATTGATACTTGCACTAAAAAGTGGTAAGTATTACTTCACTAACATGATGTTCTAGAACATCATGTTAGCGAAGTTAGATAACTTGAATAAAGTAAGTATTTGATTTTTGAGCACAAGTTTTCTATTTGTATTAAAATAATATGATATGACAAAGTATATTTAGTTTCGTTTTTTTAGTATAAAATAAACTAACGAGTTTTAAAGTTGTCAGTAATAAGAATAATAATTTGTTTTACGGATATTAATAGTTTGCATGTTATCTGAGTCTTATTTATATATAGTAATGTAATGAAATTATACAAGTAGACCCACTACTAGGAAATTACTGGGTACTTACGTATTCATTTCTTGAAGAAATTTTTTTTTGCTATGGACAGTAAAAAAAAACTGCCCTTCATAGAAATTGCTATGTCCGTTTCTTACCAAAGGAACTGAAAATTATAAATTATACAAACACAGCTTTTTATCTAGAATGCAATTAATTAATGCGTGATTTTATTCAAAAGCCTAAAACCTCAGATGATAAAAAGGAATAGATATGAAACGGGGGTTTGGCGCGTGTCGGTGCGACATGGCCAAATGGGCATGTCACTGCCCACCGCATGTTAGTCGCAATTTGCCGTGAATCTGAAATGTTATTCCACGTTTACTCAAAATGCCGAATTGTAGCGTGGTTACATGCAAAAATAGGAATGAAACTAAAACCTACATGAATGGTGGAGTCACGCACCACATGTGAGTATTAGTATTTTCACTTAAGTCAGTAAAAACTAATATTTTAATAAATAAACGCAACGCCGCATCATTTCTCGGGATCGAACTAACATATCGAACGAAAAAGCATATTTTTGTTCTATGCGTTGTACATTGATCGTTCAATACAGTAAACCACGGCGCAATGTATTAAACCACTATGGATATGGACGATGCTTGAATTTTTTAGTGGTACGGCCGCTGCTTGGCGTCGCAAACTAGAGCGGTGCCAAAGTGCAGTTACAATTTACGCGTAATCGATAAAATAGAAGTACGATATCATACTAGTTATTTTATTTCGACTACTTTCGCTGTTTTATTTTATTTAATTACTTGTTTTGGTTGGGTGCCTATCTTAAAGGTAACTAATAAAATTAAAAGTCACAAAATGTTTACGGTACCTACTAATAAGATTTTCACTAAGTTGCAGTATGAACGGTAAATAGACATATTAAAATTGTATATACAAGTATATAATTTAGTTGCAAATGGCTTCAGAACAACTTAAAATGTGATATTATTACCAATATTTTTTTTTAAATGAGTTTTTTTACTTTCATTTCAAATGTGATAATTGAAGAAGAAATCTCGGTTTCTTATTACAGTTTTCCAAAGAATCCGATTAGGTTCTAAAAAAATGGATACATGCTACTGGCAGAGGTCCTAACTGGTTTCCTGTACAGAGAAGAGTTAGTGTGTTCGTAACATTTTCAAGAAAAATGTTTCCAACCACTTAATAAGAGCCGTACACTTTTCGAATATTTGACACCTCGCTTGCTTGAAACCTAGGTGTAAAATGTATGGTAACACATCTTCGCACATCTTTGGTGGATACTCGCCCTTAGCCTTAAATCTCGTGATATGAGTAATGGACATATTATTTCGCGCCAAAATGCGAGTCGGATCGGCCTGGTACCTACAGGTCAAAAATATCGATGTGACCAGAGTTTTAAATGTATGTGAACACGAACTTATAAAAAGCCGTTTATGTTACTCTGTAGGTATTCGTCAATATTTTTTACTTTTGCGATTTATGGTAAGTTAACAACACGTGTTATTTAAACTTGTAGCTAGAAGTTTAAATACCACCACATAAACTTACCATGTTGTTGAAGTTGTTACCCATCAATATCATAACATAATATTAATTTTAATATCAATGTCGATAAAACATAATTTTAACGTTTGTCGCCCCCCTAGTGTAGTGCGTTTAAGCCAATCACAGCCCTTGTTTGCATGTTGCCGTAGACTCACTGGCAACGCCCGAGTCTTTGTTTTTACACGGTTCAATGTGTGTGCCTGTGGGCGCTGCGGTGGGAGAAAACTGGGGACATCGGTTTTGGTTGAAATTAAGCAGTACGGCACTTCTCCCTTTTTTTATGTTCTGAGCCTAAAACCTATGTCACTTATTAGGATTCCGTACTCAAAGAGTAAAACGGGACCCTATTACTAAGACTCCGCTGTCCGTCTGTCTGTCTGAATGTCTGTCTGTCCTTCTGTCACCAGGCTGTATCTCATGAACCGTGATAGATAGAGATTTTCATAGATGATGTATTTCTGTTGTCGCTATTTATAACAAAAAATACTAAAAAACAGAATACATCTTTTTATTTTTATTTTAGTTTTTATTTGTTTCTTTTTCTTTTACAATCTTACACAAATCGACCTTGCCCCAAACTAAGCAAAGCTTGTACTATGGGTACTAGACGACGATAAACATACTTATCTTCTCCTTCTTCTTCCTGCCCTTGTCCCAGTTCAGCTGGGGTCGGGCCTCCTTGTGCAGCGGCGCCAGGAAATTCTATCCTGGGTTGTCATAGGTGAAAGGTTCTATGCTTTTAGGTCCCTCTCGATGTTTGACCACCACGTAGCTGGTGGTCTGCCTCTCCCTCTGGGTTGGGTGTTGATATTAAGCACTGTCTTTACGGAGTAGTCATCTTCTCGGCGCATTACATGACCATACCAACGGAGCCTACATTCTTTGAGCTTTGCTACACGATAAACATACTTATATAGATAAATAAATACTTAAATACATAGAAAACATCCATGACTCAGGAACAAATATTTGTGGTCATCACACAAATAAATGCCCTTACCGGGATTCGAACCCGGGACCTCCAGCTTCGTAGGCAGAGTCACTTCCAAGTTACTAACTAGGTTACAGGGGGCTCCTATACAACAAACGTGTTTTTAGATATAGATATTTTGCCGTTTTTAGATATAGATAATGGTACGGAACCCTTCGTGCGCGAGTCCGACTCGCACTTGGCCGGTTTTTTTAACATTTATTTCGAAATAAAGAGTGATACTCGGAAATGTCGAAGGGAAGGTCAATCGTCGAATCCGACTCGGCTGGGCAGCATTCGGGAAGCTACGGCACATCTTTTCGTCCAATATTCCGCAGTGTCTCAAGACGAGAGTCTTTGACCAGTGTGTGTTGCCAGTGATGACATATGGCACGGAAACGTGGTCGCTTATTATAGGCCTCATAAGAAGGGAGTTTCTCTGCGCGATCGCATCAGAAATGAGGCTATCCGCAGCAGAACCAAGGTAACCGATATATCCCTCCAAATTGCTAAACTTAAGTGGCAGTGGGCGGGGCACATTGCACGTAGAACCGATGCCCGTTGGGGTGAAAAGGTTCTTGAGGGCAACCACGTACCGGAAGGCGCAGCGTGGGTAGGCCCCCCGCAAGGTGGACTGATGACCTGGTAAAGGTCGCGGGAGTCCGCTGGATGCGGGTGGCGCAGGAACGGCCATTGTGGCACTCTTTGGGGGAGGCCTATGTCCAGCAGTGGACGTCTTTCGGCTGATATGATGATGATGACTCGGAAATGTAATAAAACCACGTAAACATCTCCCTTTTCAGTGTAAACCCCCGGTGTGTGTTATTATTATATATAAACGAAAATAATAACTAAATGCAAAGTAGGATCGTGCTGTACTTAACAAACGCCATATAAGCTTGTTTTTTAAAAAGTTTTTTATTCATCTTGTTATTTTCAATAACCCTGCATATTATGTCGCTGGTTCGTGGGTACTTGTACAGACAAATCACACAAACCCAAACAAGATAGGTCTATCTATTTTAGTTTAGGAGTTCCCATGACCACCTTCCATCATCAGATCCTGGAAATCATCCATCACCAAAGTGTTTACCAAGACAAAACAGATGAGCCCAAACTAGATGGGTTTATCTAGTTTAGTTTAGGAGTTCCATGACCACCTTCCAGCTCCATCATCAGACTCTGGAAATCATCCAGCATCCAAGTCTTGCCGTGCCATGACCAAATAAATGAGCCAAAATTCGATGGCTTTATCTTGTTGAGTTTAGGAGTTGCTATGGCCACCTTCCGACTCCATCATCAGACCAGCTCTATGATATTATGGCATTGTCACCGAAGATACTTAATATAAGAAGATAATTGTACCTAATTTGAAGATTTCGCCCAAACTAACATACATACATACATACTAACTAATCATAATTGCCGTTGGGGCGGGGAGGTTCTCGAGAGGCGACTACGTACCGGAAACTGCAGCGGACCCTCCACAAGGTGGACTGATAGTAACAAGTAAATAAATTAAATCTATCAAGTATCACGATCACTCGTACAATAATAATTGACTATAGAACGCGTAGTTTAGACAAAAGGATCCAACCCACAAGACATCACCATTGAAATGTATGACTTTTGTTTTAGGTAGAAGGTTCAATTTTAAATGTTACGTATACTGTGGGTTTGAGCCTTTTCGCTACACTACGTCTTATCTGGCAGCTATGCAATTCATAACTTGTCTCGATTAGCCTCACGAATGTATCCCCAGTATAGTTTGACCCCGAGGTTGGTAACAACTATGCCTAGTCGGAGATCAAAATAATATTATTTTATCTGAAGAGTCGCCGGTTAGCTTCGTGAATAGCCACAAATAAACACAGTACACGTCTGTCTCGGAGGGCTATTCAGCCGGTACTGAGATATATTCCCGCGCGACGGTAAATTTATACTAGTTTTGAATAATTATTTATAAATATAAATTTTGACTAAAGTTATATTTTTTGGACTGGATCTTGTTGGTACAAGCATGAACTTTAATGTTGTGTAAGATTCAATACACAAATAATTCAACAATAATGAGAAAATCCTTGAGTTTTCAGTAAGATTTTGTTGACAAATATGGTGTAATTGAGAACAGTTTACATATATATACGTGCAGAATAAGGAAAATTCGAGGCGGCTAGGAGCAATGGCAACATATTACGCTAGTGAAAATAGAATAAAACAAATAGGTTCTCATATAACATCATGGAGTATTAGGGGCTCAAACTTATGACTCTGCGCTCTCTTCAGAAAACTACTGTCGGTAATCGGGTATTTTCGGTTAAAGTATTCAGTAATTCGTAAATTGGAGGCGGCTAGGACCAATATGAGGAGTTTACCTATGCAAATAAGTAATCAGGATCTAGAAAAAGCTCTCCGTTTCTTAGAATTACAACGTCAAAAATCCGTCATTCTCGCTTATTCCTGACCAAAAAACGAGCGCCCTCTTAAATAACTCCAAAAAAACAAAAAAAAAGATGGGATATATTTATTCCAGTAAGTTCTCTTGATAACGTAACGAAATTTGTGTAAACTCGTTGTACTTAATTGAATAGTTTTAAACATGTTTTAAAGAATTCGTTTTGTTATACATAACAAAACTAATTATTTATACATACGTCGCAGAACATAAATCTAAGGAGTTTGTATTAGATACTTTTTTTTATGACGTTGTTACCTACGTTATATGGTTTATATATTTGAGATTTCAAAGAAATCCTCAGCGACATGCAAATTGGGCTGCAGTCATAGCACGCGACAGTCGAGACGATTTATTCAAACCAAACGACTTTATAATAAAAAGCGAAGAAAAACATCATTAATATCATTATGTTACACTCATCTGTGAGCTGTACATTTGCTACACGATATAAAATAAATGTACAGATCTTAAAGACATATTCCATTAAGGACACACCCGTTTAGCGGACATGATTGTAACACTGAAAAGAAAATCAATAAATAACTTTCAATTCTAATCTATTCTATTCTATTCGCGCGTCGTTTTTTCGACTAATTTTCCTGCTTCGGATAATATATACGACAAAAAATTTATTAAACAGCCAACTAAAACTGCCACACCTGTCATGGAGACAAATGGACTAACGAGTCCATTTCTTTCCATTACATATTTTAATTTCAATTCTTTCCGATAATTTGTCAGGCAAAATTAATTAGTTTATATGGATCCAGTTTATAAAACAAACAAAATACACCAAAAACAAGTTATGTATGAAAAACTTAAATTTGCAGATTTTTTTTACTATTTATGGTACTGAAGCTACATAAACGAATTACAGACCTGAACGGTATTCTAAGTACAAAGTTTTAGAGCATCAAACTAGCTAGTCGTTTTCAAATGAAAGCGTAACTACGTTTGTATAGAGAATTGAGCTTACTGCGGACTCTTAATTTACTATAATATAATTGTATAATCCAATATCAACACATCATTTGAAAATTTGAAATTGTTTATTCCCCACTTGTAAAATAAAGAGACCCGATTTATTTGTGATAATATATGGGTCTTTCTGTTTAAATTCCTACATAAAATATTGTTAAAATAATTTTATAACGTGACTCCATTCATTCGCTATTTAGTTTTGACGTGAGCAGTTAAGTCACATTATGATAAAATCTCATTAACTAAAAAATATTTTATCTGTTGGTCGTTGATTTGCTAATATGGTGCTTAAAGTCTAAAAAACTGAGTTCTTTTTTTATGAAACATATATCTTGTTGCCGGTTATAAGTTAACGCTATTAGCAATTACTGAAATACAGCTAGAGTTGTCATTTTGGGGCACATTTTTGTTCGGCATTGTGAGTCTATTTACTTTATGGTACGTCAATGTGGTAAGGGCATTTATTTGTGTGATGAGCACAAATATTTGTTCCTGAGTCATGGATGTTTTCTATGTATTTAAGTATTTATTTATCTATATAAGTATGTTTATCGTCGTCTAGTACCCATAGTACAAGCTTTGCTTAGTTTGGGACTAAGCCGATTTGTGTAAGATTGTAAAAGAAAAAAGAAATGAAAAAAATATATAAAAAAATATGTATTTATTCTGTTTTTTAGTATTTGCTGTTATAGCGGCAACAGAAATGCATCATCTGTGAAAATGTCAGCTGTCTAACTATCACTGTTGTTGAGATACAGCCTGGTGACAGACGGACAGACATACAGACTGACAGACAGACAGATAGACAGACGGACAGACGGACAGCGGAGTCTTAGTAATAGGGTCCCGTTTTACTCTTTGAGTACGGAACCCTAAAAAAAGAAGTAAATAACTATATTAATTTTTATTTAAGTTGTAGGGTCGTTTCGCCGGTAACGCGACCACCTTCGGTTGGCGACCACTTGACGGACTAGGCTGCTTCAATTAAAGATATTAACATTTCTACAAACCCAACAGAAAACTAATTAGTTATTAACTATTCTTGAATAGTGTCAGAATAAGAATAAATACACTTTAAAACCCAAAGCTTAATCCAAAGCAAGAAAAAATAACCTCAATTCACACATTTCACACATTGCTTCCGAAAAGTGTTGACGTGCAGTGAATCTGTAAAAAAAATAACGCGGCAGTTGGCGCGAAAACTTTAGTTACGTCACTTAATTTTATTATTATGCTGAAATTAGTTACTTGATTGCTTAAATGATTTAGCTATTGTAATAATTTCGTTGAAATTCGGCATATTATAAAAATAGATTTAAATAAAATGGGGTGGTCGCGTACCCAAAAAAATTATTACCAAAGAAGTCGGATAGCGACCACATCGTTTTTCTTTTTCTTTCCTTATGGATTCTTGCGGCACCCGCGATATTTAGCTTGGCAAGCCAATTGTGTCGGTAGGTATTTAAGCCGGGCCAATCCATGCTATGTCTATAGTAGGTATATGTAATATAATAATAATATATAATTATAAAATGAATAATTAATATGATTATATGATATGGTTATATTACAAATGCGAAAGTGTGTCTGTCTGTCTGTTACCTCTTCACGCTTAAACCGATGGACCGATTTTGATGAAATTTGGTATGGAGATAGTTTGAGTCCCGGGAAAAGACGTAGGATAGTTTTTATCCCCGAAATAATCCCCTAAGAGGCTGAAATAGGGGTTGAAATTTTGTATGGAGCTACGATATAAACGAGACACACGGACGGAGTCGTGGGCAGAAGCTAGCGTAGGTAAGTAGAATTTCATCTAAAAGTTACATAAAAGCTTGTAAAATGGTGGCATTTAGATACCTACTATGAACGACATGTGTGACTGTAATAGCAATATATATAATAGCACTATGGTGTGAGCGAGATGGCGCGCCGTTTTCGATTCTATTTTGCATTGACAAGCAATGTAAAGTAGATTTAGAAGAGTAACAATTTGTAGTAGTATAAGGGCAGTCAGGTCAGGTAGGTCCAACTTTGAGAAAGAGGTCAATCGTCGAATCCGACTCGGCTGGGCAGCGTTCGGGAAGCTACGCTATTCTTTTCGTCTAATATTCCGCAGTGTCTGAAGACGAGAGTCTTTGACCAGTGCGTGTTGCCAGTGATCACGTGTGGCACCGAAACGTGGTCGCTTCAGAAATCATAAGAAGCATCATAAGAAGGCTCAAAGTCACCCAAAGGGCAATTGAGAGAGGGCTATGCTCGCAGTTTCTCTGCGTGATCGCATCAGAAATGAGGCTATCCACAGCATAACCAAGGTAATCGATATAGCCCTAAGCCGCTAAAGTTAAGTGGCAGTGGGCAGGGCACATTGAACGTAGAACCGATGGCCGTTGAGGCGGAAAGGTTCTCGAGTGGCGACCACGTACCGGAAGGCGCGGCGTGGGTAGGCCAAGTTGACTGATGGCCTGGTAACGATCGCAGGAATCCAATGGATGCGGGTGGCGCAGAACCGGTCATTATGGCACTCTTTGGGGGAGGCCTATGTCCAGCAATGGACGTCTTTCGACTGATATGATGATGATGATGATGCATCGTTTTATTAACTACTTAAACACTTTTTGCAAGAGTGGTCGCCAACTAGCTAACAGGTGGTCGCAAACCGACTAAAGCGGTCGCTATCCAGCGAATTCGCTATTTTGAAACCTTTTCCATATTTTTTCCTAATCTATGGATGAAAGTGCTATATTTTATTGTAGGTTTCAAAACTTGACTATACTCAGAACCTATACGAATACCATCTATTATGTGTGTACATTGAATAGGTATACATTTACTAATCTAAAGTGAGCAACTCAGCTAAGTGGTCGCTAACCGGCGAAACGACCCTATTAGTTATATATTTATTTATTACATGGAAACTTGATATAATTACGATGTTTGACATCTAAATAAGATATTTTTCATTTGAGATATTTTCGCATACTTAAAAAAGTATCCGATGAGTTTAAAATAAATTATATTAAACTACGTTACATAGGTAATTATTATTGTCAAGCTTGCACTACTGCAGGTGTAATCCCATCCTCCTCCAGCACTTTCTTTGCTGTATTCTATCCCATCTTACTTTTGTTATCTATAAATAAATAACGAAAACAATTATAGGCAAGCTGTGGATTTCCCGAATAGTAATAAGCCTCATGTCCATGTGATGAAGCACAAAGCGTTATTTAATGTGATAGAAGATTGATGGTAAACAATCTAGTTTTGACAGTTGTAAGTACAGTTGGTAACGAAGTATAGTGGTTCTTTAGGTACGTAAGTACGTTTTTTCGTACTTATTCATAATTCAGACGGGCTTGGCAGTATGCTAGTTTGCCACTTACCTACATATAACGAGATATTTGGCGGCAGCCTTTCAGGCAAAGATCCATCAGGATGTTTCTATTATTAAGTATGTCTTTCCCGCTCACGGGACAATGATGTCCCGGACCTTTGGGAGGCGTGTGTGGGGCTAGGTACCTACAAAGTACCAACTGAGCCAACACGTAGAGGCCCTTTTGACAATTTAATGAAATGCAAGGAGTACACCGAGCGGATGCTGTCCCTGCCCGTGTCATGGGACGCACACAGAGACAGCACCCACTGGGGTGTATAGGGACTATTGCTGGTTGATGGAATCTAAAGAATACGGGTTATTGGGTGAAAATGATGGACTAGTGGCTGGGCTATTGGGTGAAACATCGGACGCCTGCCTAATAAACTGTCTCATTTTTTATCTCTGGCAGACGGTGACTCGCCAACTGCTAGATGGGCCCCTATTAATAGCGACATTAAAAAATGGCCTAAGGGCAACACCAGTCAGAGAGGCTGGGGGGGTAGAGAGGTGGCACTGGACTTTAAACATATAGCCAACTCGCCACTTAGGTGTCCACATCTACCCTCGAGCAACAGCTTGGCAGTATGCTAGTTTGCCACTTACCTACATCTAACGAGATATTTGGCGGCAGCCTTTCAGGCAAAGATCCATCAGGATGTTTCTATTATTAATATTATTATGTTCCAATTTTACCACGTTTTTAATTTTGATGTGAATGTCAAAAATATAGAGGTACCAATTATTATTCGACATAGTATTTTAATCAGTTAGTCGCAGTGGCCGGCAGCGGCGCGGCAAGTGCGCGGGATCACGTCCGTAAATCGGCGATAGAGGGCGCGGGGCACACCTAGTGATGTGCTGCCTTGGCAACAAGACAATATTGCCAAGTGACCTATTCTAGCTACAAAAGTGCTCGCGACCAGAGCCTGGCCAGTGAGTCTTATCACAAGCATTTTTTCAATAATTTTACCTATGAACTAGTAATATACCTACTATTACGCGTAGGTATACAATGCATGAGCTTTTTTTCAAATTTGCTGCATTTTTTGTGACATGACTTGCTGGTCAGACTCTAGCGTGAATGAGAGAAAAGGCGCGAATCGTTTTAAAATATGTTTGTATAATAATAAAAATGTGGCCAAATATTGCTGGCAACGCTGAGATTTGCAGCTGCTCGTCAATTGTTATTTTTAAGCTGTCCATGGTTATGTACTGAGCTAAAGAAAAAGTTCGTTACACACGTAATACCTAAACTCCCACGCATAATCTGGCAATATGACGACCGGTGTAGCCTAGTGGGTAGTGGTAGTGGCTACGAACCTAGCGGTCCTGGATTCAAATCCCGGTAAACACAAATATTTGTGTGATGAGTATCAATATTTGTTTCTGAGTCTTGGATGTTGTATGTCTTAATATGTAATTAAGTATTTATATGTTTTAAATATCTCGTCGTCTATGTAGTACCCACCATAACAGAAGCCTTATTAAGCTTACCATGGGGCCAGTTGGATTTGTGTAAGATTGTCCCCTAATATTTGTTTATTTATTTTATTTTATGATTGAAATAAACATTTTCTTACTGGCAATACACTAAGTGACCAGCAATATTGTCGGTGTAGTGGCAGTATTTCAGGGAATGGGAAATTTTATTGGCAACGTTACATTACAACGCACACCCCGATATATCGCTCCTGTTTATGAACTGTTAACGTTTCGTGACCAGCCGCGCTATTCGCTTTGTGACGATTTTCATATTTCCTTTGTTTTGTTTATAGGAGAATATTGTATAGGTACATACGATGATTTATCTAAGGTAGGTCTGAGGTTTTTATAGAATATTGTCAGTTAGTAACATTTGATGGGAAACCAGTTTCAGTCAAAGGCAAATAACTCCACCGGAAATAAAAGGCAATTTAAAGAGAAACAACGATATACTTAAGTCAAAAACTTCAGTAAAGCCCCTCAGTTCAGTAAACGCATAGGTATCGTAAATTTCTTGTATTGTATGCTAAATCTTATCAGGGCAATAAGATAATTTTAAGTAGGTAGGTACTAAAGAGTTTGCAAACCGTAGGTACTCGTATTATAAATTTAATGAACTCTTCACTACTATAACTTCTCCTATTTAGGTACATTTTTAATTTTTATAGGGAAAATTTAAATGTACATACTTATAATTTTTAACCCACAATCAATCCACTAATCTACTATTAAGCGTAAATATTTATTTATTAATTAATGTAATTTTATATGATAGTTTTTTTGTTACTCTAGATTTTACACTTGTGTGAGCTGTGGTCACCTATAAGTGGCTAAGCATCTTAATTGTTTTTTTTTATTTAAGCCAAATGTATTGTTTAGATGTATTAGCCGTTGGTGGTCCTAAAAATAAAAAAAAATAATAAGTTTTAGTTTTTTTTTATTTTCTGAGCACGGTCATCATATTGCATTATTTTAAAATCTACATGTTAAATCTGTATTCTCGGCTCCCAAAGAAGAAGTGCAAGAGGGGCCTTAGTTAAGTTTTTTACTACGTATAATATACAGGTACCTGCGAAAAAATTATGTAGGCCATTTTTCCGGATGCTTTCCTTAACTCAGTCACTGGTAAGCTACGCTAGTAGCGCTACGCTAGTAGTCCGTAGCAGCTTAACCCATTCGAGGCCAAGCTACGCTACCGCGTGTACCTACCTACCAACATTTTTCTGCCATGTAGCGGAAGTCGCTCGTAGAGGCATAACTCATGGGCCTTAACACATTCACGGCCACGTTAATCTCTTTGCGCTACGCCGTAGTCCGTAGCATCTTAAACCTCGTATGTAGCGAAAAGCGCTCGTAGCGCTCTGACGCATATGTGTCGTCATGGGCCCTGAATGAGTTAAATGGGTCCATCATCCTCCTAGCGTTATTCCCGGTTGCCGCTTTAACTCATGATAGCAGTTTCTTACTTTACTACCTACTTTTTAAGTTCGTAGGTATTTTGGTGTAACACATTCACTGTCAAGAACTGCTACGTGCTACGCTTATAGCCAATCCCATGGTGTCCCGCTAAGTAGCGGAAATCGACTAGGTGGGTTCCTGGCAGTGAAAGTGTTACGGTAATCTATTGTACTGAGAAGACAGGTCCGGTCTCTTAAGTACCAAGTTTTGATGAAAATAGTTGCCTGCTGATAAAAATGAAAGCACGTGAAAGTTAGCAACGAAAACCATAACTATCGTTTAACGTTAAGTACTAGAATATTTTTTTATTTACAGAAAATCTGGCCCCGTAGGCGTATTGTTAACAAGTCGTTTCATGTAGCGTGGAGCAAATTGAGGCATGCACATAAACGCCCGCCGGATCCACCTGCGAAAAATAGCTTTCCCGATAAAATATGATTGCCTGCGATCTTTTTTATTACTTACCCCGTTTCCTCCGGGACGCGCTGAGGTTCGGGAACGCTTTTTGATTTGTAAATAAGGGTAACAAACAACGTGAGATACTTCAAATTTCGAGAGAATAACTTAGTAGTAACTATGTAACTACAGGAGACATTCTTTCGATTTGATATTTTGTTACATGAGACCTATCTGGTGGTGAAGAATTAAACATCATATAGATTCAACAACATCACACAACGTCACGAAGTTCAATTCCATAATAAGTAGTGGGTGCATTTGTTGAATTACTTTCATAAACCAATCACGTCCAATACAAATTACAAATAAAGCTATCTGTTGACCCCTTGAAGGCGTCTACCTTTCGATCGCTGGTCCTTTCCCGTAACTGAAACCGACTCACTTCAAATGTATGCTTTATCCAATCAGAATACGTGTGGTTTTCGCTCGTAGACAGCAACAAAGCAAAAAGTGTTCGTTGAGATCCACGCAGTCGGTCTCTTGGGCCCGAGACCCAACACATTCGCTGGCGAGTCTTCAAGATTACTGTCAGCAAACACAACGAGGCTACGTGCCTCGAAATAGAGATGGCCGATAATAAGACCTAGCTTACTGCCTACTGCGGCTGCCCAATTCCCACTTCGCTTCTGATGGTCAGATCAATTGATTAGTCCAGTTCGTATTTTATTTATAAACAGCTAACGTATACAGAATGAAATTTTGACTAAGTTCAATGTCTATTAAATAAATAAAAACATGGATATTTTTATAAATATTAATGTTTTTTAATAATGTATTTCACAACGGTCAATGCAAGAAAAAGTTTACTCCAATGCGATTGATGATTCACGGCAGTATTCTGGTACTTTATCCATCGCTGTAAAAAATACAGATGTTGGCATTTTTTTTAGTTCAAATTGTATCCTCTCTAAGAAAACTTTTTAGGAAACTTCGTATGTTCGGTTCGACATATTTCACGTTCTCCTTCGTCGGACCATTGGTGTTCTTAAAATAAAAGTTACCTTGCCACGAATTTCCATTTTAAGTGATATATATGATTCATTACCCATAAATCCCACAACGCAAGAACCGCTATAGTTTTTGCATTTTTTGACCAAATGATGTAGCCGCATTTTCGAAGTAAGTTTTCGGAGATGGCGGGCTCAACTTTTCTTGAACGACTGAGATGCCCATGTCTTTAAGATATGTTTTTACAGTTTTGCCGTCATATTTGATTCTGAGCTCTCTGTAAGATTTTGCAGATCGGCCGGCCATTTTTTTCTTTAATCGAGCCCCCTCAGAAAACTGGCTAAATGTTTCCCTGAACCAGGTTCTCAAAGAAAAGGACATAAACATTACATAAAAAGAGCATCGGCTCTCACCTATTTGCACAAAATGTTTAACTATTTTCAGTTTCGGCCGTAGGAAATGTGTACTGTATAAATTACATAAAGTTTCGTTCTTCTCGATTAACATAATTTCAAGAGAAAAAATCCAATGCCCATTAAACTTACCAGATTGATTGACATATATGTAGACTTTAAATTGGCTGTAAGATGCAATTTCTGTCTTGACTTTTTTAAAACATTTTGTTACTGATTTAAAACTTTATACTTTATGTATGTTCCCAGAAACCCATAAAATTAATAAACAACACTTGTAACAGTTAACTACCAAATATCTTAGTGTACCTATTTAAATGCACTGGATTTCATTAAGATTTCCCATTGGAATGGATCAAAATAGTAATTTTTATCAATAAATATTCAGTAATAAAACTAAAGTTGCATGACATAACCTCGCTGTGTTAAATATGGGCATATTTATAACTACCTAATCCTCGCAAGAAATATTAACTCAGAGACAGATTTGCATAAAATCATTATTGACGTGTTACTGAACTGAACTTTATTTAGTAAACTTAGTTTCATACAATTCTGTCGTAACGTATGCGCTTAGAGCTTGCATTTGTATATCGTCGTGTTCCACTCTATACTAAGCACGCCCTAAGTATTATAATTTCAGAGTCGCAGTAAAGGCTAACTGCCGGCGTAAATACAAGTTGAGCATTGCATGCTCTAAATCCATGCATGATCGCACGAGACGAAGGAATAATGCAATAACACGTGCCTCGTTACTTCCGAAAGATACTGCCAACTTGTCGTATTAATTTCTACACGAATGGAGTTTCGATGTCTTAAATTTGAAACATGCTACTGCCTTTGTTATGAGTTGAGGAACGTGTAAGTTATACGCAAGTAAGTGATGTTCTAAATTATTTAGACTACAAATGCTGTGAATTTGTAACAAGTAGTCTTATTTATCAGATGAGTTGCACTCGGTGCAATTGAGCGAATTTCGCTTGACTTGTAGATGGGTTACTTAAGGGGATGTCTCGATTATTGTAAACCACGCCCCCGTTTAAGGCCGGCCTCACACAGAACGGAATTCAGTCACTGAGTCATAATCTTAATTTTGAATCAGTCACGAATAAATAAAACCGTACACTTTTTGCAGAATTGCTACCAGAGGGTGTACCTTTTTTAGGGTTTCGTAGCCAAATGGCAAAAAAACGGAACCCTTATGGATTCGTCATGTATGTCTGTCTGTCTGTCCGTGTCCAGCCACTTGTTTCCAAAACTATAAGAACTATACTGTTGAAACTTGGTAAGTAGATGTATTCTGTGAAACGCATTAAGATTTTTACACAAAAATATAAAAAAAATCAATAAATTTTGACTTAAAAATGAAATGAGCTGAACTCAAAAAAAAAAACATCAAACCCATACGTATGGGTCTATCTATGGATAGGTCTTCAAAAATTATATTGAGGTTTCTAATATCATTTTTTTCTAAACTGAATAGTTTACGCGAGAGACACTTCCAAAGTGGTAAAATGTGTGTGTCTCCCCCTGTAACTTTTAAAATAAGAGAATGATAAAGCTAAAAAAAATACATGATGTACATTACCATGCAAACTTCCACCGAAAATTGGTTTGAACGAGATCTAGTAATTAGTTTTTTTAATACGTCATAAATCGTAAACCGCAATTTATTTTACGGAACCCTTCATGGGCGAGTCCGATTCGCAATTAGCCACTTTTTTGCTCTTGAGTGGTCAAGATACTGAATTCTGACTGCGACTGTGAGAGCCTTAGAGATACGAAAACAAGATGCAACACTCTTCCGGGAATGGCTTTTCATATTTATAAATCCAAATGGCAATTCATATATAAAATGAAGTTTTGTTCACATTTCAGATTCAGATTTTAGTTGTGGGAAATTTCAATTTGTTTCCAATTCTGGCATTACAAAAATCTCATAATTCTCTCTTTGAAAAATCGAATAGTTTTCCAACTCATGCCTTTAGCCGAGTTCATTTACAATCTAACAATATAAATTATTTAAGCAAATGTCCATTGCGGACATTATCAAGTACCTACTTGCAAACATATATTTAACCCGATAAACGCTCTTGGCAGTAAAATTAAATATTTAATTCGCAACCGAAGCGAAAATCTGGAACGAAGCTTTTGCCTCGTGAACCAGAAGCCCGGACATGGGACACAGTTGACTCGAAAAAAGTTGAAACTTCATTTTAACTGTCTCTTAGTTCTCAAACGCCAATTAAAACTTACATGAAGCTCAGAAGCGCGTTTCTTTTATTTTAAATGAACAGTACCTATAATCATATATGTATGAGTATACATTTTATATGAACTTGTTAGTTACCGCGTAATCACAAATTACGTGCTCGTTACCCAAGTTACAAAGCAATAGGAATGTGTGTACATACAAATTCACTTCATCCAAAGGAAAAAGGACATAAGCATGTATGAAACTGATGCACTGCTACTGCTTTCTCGCCCTGACGTTCAGTACATTTATCTGGCTTGGCTGTGTAATTGAAAGGCGCGGTTGTACCCGATAACAATGGAACGCGCCGAGCTTGTCGCGTATAAATTAGGGAATTATATTAATCCGTGGATAACGTGCCTACGGAGCGCACTTAACGACGCTACTCTTGCCGCCGTCTCATAGCTACACGGTACAGGAGCATGAAGTTGGCCGTTAACTGAGTCAACTGATTGACAACTAACCAACCGGCTGTTGACTGAAGCCTAGGCGTCTGCAATTCATTAAAAAAACTCGCAGATTTTCTAAGAATTTTTTCAGTATCAGAAAATCATGACATTTTGCTTTTTTTAACTATCAAGTAAAATGCTAATTACTCCAGCACTTGTAGATTAGCAGGCCATCTCGCCCGCTGGACAAAGGCTGACATATAAAAGTCAGAAGTCAGCGATTTTACATTAATTCGAAAAGTTTCCCGTGGAATCTGTGCGTTATTACGACGCGCTCGTGAAAAATGATGTGAGCATTTTTTTCACGCCCATTAGCGGCAGAGGGAAATATTTTTAATTTAATTTCGAGAACGCGGGCAGTACAATCAATTTGCGAGACGATTATGCGAGGGAAATTAACGCAAGATAACAGGGAATTAGCAACGCACCTGGGGAAGGATTACCGCTCCAGATAAGTGAATATATTACCGCAATTACCCCGGAAAAGTACTAGCATCAACTGAAAACCGCTCGCAGGGAATCGTGCAATCTAAACGACAGTAACGAGTCTAGGAGGAAACACCTTAGTGCGTTTATCTGACGCGCCTTTGTCTGTCACATGGCTCGATACAAAGCTGTAGGCGTTTTAATCTGCGTCCTTTGTTAAGAGTGTCGAGTTGACGCAATAACTTGTGTTTTCAAGAAACTTATCGGGACACTAATGACATTTCGAGAGGCTCAACAACGGGAACAAAGACGGGTTTTCAGCTGAAATATATATTTTACTTAGTGGGGCTGCTGGTAGCTTGGGTTTCCTGCAATTTGCCAGAAATTGGTTATGTAACGTGAATTTGATTTGCTGATGATGGCGCCCGACTCGAGAATAATTCGTAGAGTGAGATCTCATGCGCTTCCAACAGGCTCTTTACTCGATTCCGCCGTGAATTTGATACGTCAGCCGATCTAACGTGGCAGAAAATACGAGCACATACCAACTAATCTTCGAAGGTGTGAACCAGCAACATTAACTCTGTTACTTTTATTGATACACCAAAGTACCCAGAAAAAAAGGCGGTTAAGTCATCCAAGGCTGAAACTTTGTGATTCTGAATATATATATATATCTATAACCACGACATTCTTATTGTAAAGCCTGACAAGTTACTGAATACCTAACCCTGACTTAGTGACGCTACAAACCACTTACATATGGCAATAATGTGCATAATGTCATGTTATAGTCAACAATTCATCATCATCATCATATCAGCCGAAAGATGTCCACTGCTGGACTTAAAGTCAACAATTGTCACCTGAGGGGTAATCACCTAACGTTCCGAACGCACGTTATGACAATTTAGCTGTCATTTTTCCATGTAAAAAGTGACAGTTAGATCTACTTGACGCGCGTACAATGCGTTACGTGATCGACCTGCAGGGGTACCGATTTTTGACTTTCGAGCGCTCGAAAATTACATAAAAGTAAATACGATTGTAGTGTCAAAATTGCAGGCACTTACTTTGTACCGATATAATAAAATTCCGTCTGTCTGTCACCAGGCTGTATCTCACTGATACCGTGATTGTCTCAGCTGAAATTTTCACAGATGATGTATTTCTGTTGCCGCTATAACAACAAATACTAAAAACGCGGTATAAAATAGTTTTTTTTATAGATGGTACGGAAACCTTCGTGCGCGAGTCCGACTCGCATTTGGCCGGTTTTTTCAATTTTCTATCGCTATTTCAAAATAGCATTAAGTACATAATTTTTGACAGTTTTCGAGTGAAAGACTCGAGCACTCGAAAATCAAAAATCGGTCCCCTGTACATGTACGATGTGTAGCTTTCAGAAACAACGACCTAATTGAAATCGTTATATTTAGTGGCGGGTGGCAATGTTGGTTGGTGGGTGATTCTTACAAAAATGTAACGGGCGTTTCAAATATGGTAAGGACCACAGCCCATATTAACTGTGGTGTTCAATAGCTAACTGAGTATAAGTAATCTTACAAAATCAGAATCTATGCTCGATACCTAGCAACATATAATTTTTAGTGATTTTAAGCTGAGCGTTTAAAAAACGCTACGTGAGAATCACCCTGGTGCCGTTTCGTTATTTATAGCCCAAATAAAATATAAGTTGAACTCCAACAAAGTAACCAATCCCATAAGAACGCACTACAAAACGTCAGTACCAGTCATGCCAACATTGTCAACAACTATTTGCATAACATCGGAATGCTGCTCAATGCTTCCTTTGAAATATAGCTATAACCAGATTGGCAATATTTTTTTTCGTATTATTTTCGGGATTTCTGAGCTAAAAAGTTTTAAAATCGCGTAATATCAGTGTTTAGAAATCAGAAATTCCTCTTATTGTTTACATTGGTGACATTCGATGACTTTCAATGTCTTATATCGTTGCCAAATTGTTGCCATTAATAGTAGTTTATGCTACTGATACATAATGAGAGGCCTTAAAATCGCACGAGTGTTTTAAGGCCTAATTATGTAGGTACAGTTGCATACACTACTTTATCTAAACACATATCATAAGTTCTCTAAGATGGGTTCAGAAGCCGTACTACTAGCGCTACATGTAAATTATCTTTAAAAAAAAAAAGTAAAAAAAAGCTAGAAAAAAGTAAAAAAAAATGTTAAAAAAAGTAATAAAGTGAAAAAAAGGTAAAAAGGAAGAAAAAAAAGTGAAAAAAGTAAAATTAAAAAACATAATAAATGGACGTTTCGTATCGATAACTGTTTTAACATCTAAAGATACTAAAATAAAGACCCACTTGAGTTTTGACAGCTGTTCCAAATTTAAACTCATAACGATACAAAAATCTGTACTGTAATAACATTACAGTACAGATTTTACCTACTACCACAGACAAGAAAATTGTCATAGTAAAATTTATTGTAATAATGCTGGTCATTACCGACGGTTTCTGAACGCATTTTAGAGCACTAATGATATGTGCGTAGATAATATATTAGTTCGCAACATGAGGAGTAACGTGTCAGGTTATATCTACAGGGTGACTGGTAATTCGACCTATTCCTTGAAAGGGGTTATACTAGAGCTAATTTGCAACAATTTATGTCCAGTCAACTAGGGGTCGAAACTCGCTGGTTTCCGAGATATTCGAGTTTTTAGTTTGTATGAAAAAAATTCTCCTTGCAGCCTTAAGCTGGTGATTGTGACAAAAGTACTTCCATTTGGATGGTAAAAAAACATTTTTGTCACAATCAGCACTTTAAGGCGGCAAGGCGATTTTTTTTCAAACAAACTAAAAACCCGAAAAATTAAAAAAAATCGTGTTTTGACCCCTGGTTGACTGGGCATAAATTGTTGCAAATTAGCTCTAGTATAACCCCTTTCAAGGAACAGGTCGAATTACCAGTCACCCTGTATAGTCTTTGGCTTAAAGAAGTAGGTATTGTTACCGTATGTATCTCTTTACTATAATTACGAGAGCTGACTCCGTAAATGACACTGAATGTTGAATATTTAATGGATGTTTACTAACTCTAATATTTGGATTTCCAGCTCTACCTGATAAATTATTGTAATCAAAACTGTCATGTACAATAGTCGTCATTTCGGTTATCAAATAAACATTTCACCTCAAACTTTTCAGCTAGCATGTTGATACATCACTGTGACATTCAGCTTTCGCTGAATTTTTCATGTTCGGTTTGTTTGCATTGGCATTGTTCCTGGAATTGGTCGGAATTGATGCAGCGTGTCACCATCGAACTCCAATCGTTCACGACACTATAACATGATTTATTTTTCATAGATTGTCTGTTAGTTCAACCAGTCCTCTGTCATAGCTCTACACTACACCCGTCGAACCCATCTGACACTATTGTGACGCTACTAAATAGTATCTAATATCAGAGACGCAAGCCTATATGGTGCGTACTGTACACTGATATGAATAGTAGGTATTACTTACCTACCCTATATAAAGTGTGAATTCGGGGTGGTTGAGCAAAAAAAGAAAACATGACTTCCTTTCTTCAAAGGATCACCGCGGTATTGGAAATATTAAATGACCTAGGTGTTTAGTACAGCAGACAAAAAACACACTTCAATCAATAAGGGAACATCTTCAGGTTCTGAGGTTTCTTTTCAAGTTATTTGACGTACTGTGGCATTATAATTCGCTATTGTGACGCGCGTACAATGCGTTACGTGAGATCGACTTGCTGCATGGTTACCTAGATAATCAATTTTGGCTCATTATTGTAGATTCAATTGTTTATATATTCTTCTTGTACGTGTATATGAATACGAGTAGAATAATTAATATGACATAAAAAAATACTTAATTTAGGTACACGACATACTTTTAGAGTCCGTTTACGAAATTTCGCGAATTTGCTAACCTTTTGTAATTTCATGGAAGTTATGTTGAGAAATTTTCAATTTTTATTTAATATTTATTATGAACGGGAACAACTTTCAGATAGGCAGAGCCACCGGCATCAATATAAATGATGGATCAAAGGCCGCAAAAATATCTGGCACGCTCTAACGTCTCTATAGGAATAGAGTTGACGTCAGATATTTTTGCGGCCTTTGTTCCATCATATATTGATGCCGGTGACTGTACACGAAAGCTTTGCAATATTTTTAGCAAAAAAAATGTGGGAAAACACTTCTGTATCCATTTTTTGATAAGTTTTAACGTAACTGGTTATAACTTTCTTGACTCGAACATTTCTAGGTGCCGGTACGCCAAGCTGTCTACGATCAATATTTCATAAACGTATATGAACTCTTAAATATGACGAATAGGCGTACTGTCACGAACTTTAATTTGGGACCCACTTAAGGTTTGCAATCATGTAAAATTGTATAGGAATACAATAGTACATTGTTGTAGAGGCTAGAAAGTAAGCAATGGATGGACGAGTTAGTTCGAGGGCCGACGCGTAGCGGAGGCCCTCGTAAGTACGAGTCCAGCTATTGCACTTTCGGCCGAGGCTTAACATAGTGCTTTTCACGTCTACTGCGAGGAAATTGTAAATAATCATAATTTTAAATCAAAATTAAGTTCCTAATTGAAGATACTAATCAAAAAACAATAGAAGCGCGGCACCGCTCGCCGGCGCGGCGGCGCCGCTCCTCCCGCTCGACGCCCTGTGATTGGTCGAAGAGCTGTTCAAACTGAACAACCACTATTACAATGACCAACCACTCAAAAATAATCGAGCAATAGCAGAGTAGAAAGTAAAAAAGGCCGCTAAACACTACATTTTACTTTGCAAATCTACATTGTTTGACTGTTTTTGAATTGTACTACTAAGAACTACTTTCTACTCTCATTTCAATCCATCTTTGGCCATATTTCCGAGCAGTGGCGTGAAAATAATATTTTTTGCGAAAAAGGGTCTTAAATTATCCAACACGACCGTACCTGAGGCTTGGGGGTTAAATAAAAAACATTCTAGTTTCATACAATTTATTCAATCATTTCGATAGGTACTTTTACGAAATACAACATGAATGAAGCAAATATTTACAATATATCTAAACTACACATCGTTACGTAAGTAATTGAAACTTACAGTACTTAAAAGCTCCCTAAATTGTCTTTGGCACTTGCTTTCAATAACAATTCTAGTAGGTATAATAATTTGGTAATTCAACATAAACTAGGACAGGTTTGAGCAAAGATTAATTTGTGGTTTGATGTTAACTGGAATAAAATGCATTTCCATGTGTTCGGGTTGAGGGCAAGCGACGCGATCTCATGGCCTACTCAACGTTGTGCTAATGAAATGGAAGCAGTTTATCGTAGATAAATAAAGACAGCCACTAAATGGCCAGCTATAAACTTACAAAATATACGCGGGACATAAATATTCGCAGCTACATCTTAAGGGAAAATAATAAAAGTAAGTATACGTAGAAATAATGTTCTTTTCTATATTAGGGAATGCAGATTAATTTCTAGGTACATTATATATGCCTAGATCATGGAAAGTTTAAACGTCGACTTAACAAATTACCTACATATTTTACATATTACAATGACGTTTGTTTCCGAAAAGAACTTACAGATGATACCGTACATTTTTATATAGGCGACACCTATTTGATCTTCAACCTTAACCCTTTGTAAAATCTGTATTGCGTTGCGCTCATTATATCTACACAAAAAATGTAATGTCAAATATTGAAATGTTGATAAACGATTTTGGTCTCATAAAGTTCGGAAGTAAATTTTTCCCTAAAAAGGGTTAAAGGAGGTTCTTGGGCTTCTTTGATGTTGATTATAAATTAACGCAAATCTATTCCTTTGGGGTACTGTAGGTACCTACCATACTCGTATTTAGAGTAATTGGGTCACTATCACTACACCCCGATGAAATGTTGTACAAGAGTATTTTATAAAAGGAATATTATTCTAATAACACTAGCGTATCTATTTAATTAGTAGATCAATATTTACCTTACTTGACTTTACATATTCGTAGACTCTGCGAAAGGACTCTTAAATTATCCTAGATTATAGGCAATACAGTCAAATAGTAGCCAATAAAATACTCGCAACTTTGTACAAAAATTATGTGTGTAAACACTGGAGGGAGTGCGATATTGGACGTTTGTGTTCGACCCTTATACATAACCCCTATCATTTAACCTATCCATAGTCGATATAAAATAGTAGCCCAAAGTGGATCACGAAAAATTTTCTACTAGAAAATCTCCTAAGATCTTACATAGAACAAGGGGATGTTGTGTTGTAACACGTGGAACATGTAGGTAATCATGGTGTCATTTGGATTAAGGTTGCAATTGAATTAATCATCGTCTGACTGAACTGTAATAATGTTATGTTCAAATATGAACAACACGTAATTTTTTGCTTGCGAGATAACTTTATCATCGTCGTATTTGACTATTTATTGGTATTTTTCATCTTTAGTTGTGATTTGGTTGAAAATGAACTGGACTTCAATCTTAATCTCAATCAATTCATTGAAGAAAGTTTGCAACTGCGATGGTAAATCCCTTTGAAATTCCGGCGTTTGTCTTCCTGGAGATAAACCACGAGATCTCATCTACAATGGAAGATGCATAATTAGAAACTAGGGATTTAAATTGATAACGACTTTAAAATCAGTGAATACAAATAATTTGTCCGTGATATACTTAAATAGTATATAATCCTGAATCAAATAGCGTCCCGGACCAATTTGAAACCGGCAGTATTCATAATTTGATTATTGAGGCGAATTTTATCAGTGCGCGCTTGTACGAGTAGGTATATGTACTCGTATACTAAATAAGAATTACTCTAAGAAGACAAGACTCGGTGACTAAAATAAACTGTAACACTTGGTTGAGGCAGTGTAGAGGTTTTTTTACATTTATCAATAAAACAGGTACTCCTGACTCTGCACTTATTATTAAATCTGGACACATGACCACGCCCCAAATATTTAATTTAAGTACTGAATATTCATTATTTTTTAACACTAATTCACTTGGAAGGAAAACTGACTAGGTATGGTTAGAAATATCTTCTTAGGATTTTGGACTTGTTTAAAAACATCTAAGATTTTAGAAAGTACTACAACGAGAATATTGAAACTACACCAGACAAGCGAAAAATATAAATAAATACAAGGAAAGCTCTACTTTATACGCTATCCTAATTGTTATATTTTTTTACAAAAATAAATACATGTACTACTATTATTCAATACACTTATCAGTTATATTTACATCTACCACAGCTGCAAAATTTAAAAACAAATCACAAAGAAATAACACTTTGTAATAAATCGCTAGCCAAAGAGCGTATTCACTATATTAAAATGGTTGAAATTCGAGATCACAATATTGCTTGGCATTATGAGTATCCTAAAACTATGCACTAACTTAGAGCTATCAGGATAAAATCCTCCGAGATCATGCGTTACACCTAATAGGTTTTGTCGACACTTTTGTTATAGTATATTTAAAAATATCACTATTATATACCATGGAACGTCTTCCCTCAAGGCTCAAACTTAATATTTTCGTCTAATGCGCGCGCCTCTCTACGCTTCACATAAAATTCAACCCGGGCCGGTTACAATCAATAATTAAAAGTAGACTTCATCCATTATCATTATCGAGCTGTCTGCCAGGCATTGGATTGGAATTATTAATTTTGTTTCCAATGGACAAATGCTGTTAGCCGTAATAGCCTACAGACCGGAGGGGAGAGGACTGGGGTGCTAGCTCGGAGCGAAGGCATTGCAACGGGTTGCGTTACCCTCAGGTATAGTGCGGCCCGAACAGGGTCGGCAGCGAATGTACTCGCTTCATCAGGCAGAACGAACACACATGCTCGACCTTTCCACGTGCGCAATATTACCGGCTCCCTGGGTTCGCAAAACTGCCAAACTAAACGTAGTAGTTACGTTAAACCAATTTTGTTAGTTTTCCTAACTTTACTTGGACAGTTTGGCAGATTCGTGAAGTGTCAAGGATTATTTTATTGGGTTCAATTTCTGACGATTTAGGTCATCGTTATTATGAGAAGAAAAAAAAAATTAATTTGACCCAATCGGAAAGGAATATCGAAAACATGGGTAAGATATTTATCACAAACGCAATATGTTTGTTACGGGTGCAGTTACCTCATTTGTTGTGAGGTGTTAGAAAACTTAGTTCAGGTGAATTAACAACCAGTTTAAGCAGCTTGTAGAAAAAAAAAATATTAGCCCTGTAAAGTGACGTTTCGAAGTGCTCAAGTCTTCACTTGTCGCGGTAATTACGGCTAGACGCGACGCGACGTCTATCATCTATGAGTTCTTGAGATGGTGTGCGTCGTGGTCGCAGCGGCGCAGCACCGCGAAGTGCGTCATCTGGAAGGTGTTGGTGGAGCGGCAGCCGCGCTCTAGAGTGCCCGTCATCGTGTAGCCCATGTTGAAATCCGCCTGCGTCACGTTCGTCGTCAGGTATAACTGTTGGCGAAATTAACACATCAATCAACCACTATACCTACACACCAAAGACAACTGGAACTACGAAGTTTATTGGCATTTGCTATCGTAACAGCGCCATTTATTGAAGTTGCTATTGATTGCACAATTCAATCATCGATTTGGCACGTCTATAAGTCTAACTTCACTATAGAATAGAATATAAACTTCGCTGACACTGAATAGCTCAAACAATTCTGGATGGGAAGAAAAAGCTATAAATACAGCTAAGAGTTGCCGCCAGTGTGCGCTAGGCACAAAAAGAAAAGATTAAACATGTCGTTTTATGGGATAATGTACTGTGCACTAACATGTGACAGTATCTTGGTCAATAAAAAAAAAAATAAAAAAAAAATATTGTGATCAATGTTTGGCATTTGGCATATTGGCCATATTGCTCATTTCTATTGTTTCAATAGTATAATTAGGTCACTACGTCTGATTGACACAGTGCACTTTGGCTGAGGAAGCCTATGGTCATAGCTTCGATCCCTTACTGGGACAGTGTCCTAGTCTTATCTATTATGTCTGCGTGATATTCCCCAGCCTAAGATAGCATCCTATCCGGTCTGCATCTAATCCTAATTCGACTTGGCAGTTTCCATAGCTAATCGCAGCTCAAACACAGTTAACAGTCATTAAACTTAACTACATCTCACGTTCCTAATCACATCTCAGAACCAGCTACGATGAAACAGTAATGAGTCTGAAACGTTGTTTACCTTGAAGTCGGCGTCGGTGCCGAGGTGTTTGAAGGTGCCGACGACGTGCACGGCGTTCCCGCCGCTCACCACCATCCGTGCGTGCGTGCTGTGTCTGTAAGCAAACAGACAGATGAATCCGTTAGTGTCGATTTGTCGAAATATCTATATATGCATTTATCTCCTTCGTATTTACAAACGCAAGCGGAGCCGCGGGATAAAATAGACAAATCAACATTAAAGGGGCCAAATTGATTTACAATCTTTTAATTCAAAGGAATTTTCCAAACGCCCACCGTTGAGTCGAATATATGAGATAAGTTTGAATGTCGTGTGTGATGGGCCTTTCACTACAAAATCACATTTGCTCCTTATTTAAACCTACAATTATTAGAAACTAGCTGACCCCGCGAACTTCGTTCCGCCGTACAAAATTCATGAAAAAAAAACAATTTTTTTCAATTTTTTATAGTTATTCTGCTATTCGGGGCGAAGACAAATCCAACAATAAAACAATCATCAAAATCGTTCCAGCCGTTGTCGAGTTATAAGCAAAGGAACTAACACAACTTTCTTTTATTAATATAGATGCCACTGTGCATTTGATTTCATGTGTTCTGTCTAAGTATATCCCACACATTGGTAGCGATAGTCAGAACGCCGCCGCACGACATACTCTAAGTAAGTAAGTATAGTTATGGCAGTAAATATACTGGATAGCTTACCCAGTGTTGATACATGAAGCTTCATATTTGAGTGAAAACGGCGCATACCCAATTTTAAACGTAGTAATTTTAAATACATTCAGGGGAGACTTAAGCCTTTAAAGTGGCGTTGCCTCGGTCGTTTGTCTCGCAGCGAGAATTAGTGCAGAAGCGGTTACCTGCGGCCACGACGACATGCGCTGATTTATATCACCACAACCCTCCTCAGACAAAAAGACGTACATCACTATGAGACTCATATAAACATAGGACTGTCTAGTTTAGCATGGTAGCCTTGCTTCGTAGCCTGCTTCAAGTCGCGTTTATTTTTTACGGAGCGATACGTGCGTGGATACATGCGATGGTAACGTATGAACAAATATTTAGTTATTGCAATGATCGACAGAGCTCATGTTAGAACTGCACCTAGCCTTAAGACCTATTTTGTTACAACATGAACGCAATAAAAAATCTATTTTAAATGAACAAATAATGTATAATTTACTTTTAAAACAAAGTTTTAACCGACGAAAAATCAAATATCCCCCATTTTCCTACCCTTAAGGTTGTTTTTTTTTCATATTTATATGGGACCAAGTTCGGGGTATAAGTACCCTTTCCAATAAAAAAATAATTATCAAAATCGAACGACCCTGTAAAATGTTACGCGTGGTCATACATAAAAAAAAATATACGCGTCGACTTGAGAACCTCCTCCGTTTTTTTCGTCGGTTGAAAAAGGAACCTCATGTCTTGACTATAGGTATACATTTCTCTTGGAGTGAGTAACATCAGAATTCGATTAAATAACTAGCAATGCAGGTTACGTTATATTTACTACACAGCACAAAAAGGAACCATTTAAAGATATTGTATATTATAAGATATATTTCATGCTTAAAAATGTTTCCCATATAACTTTTCATGCCCCAAAATAATCAAGATCCCGTCAGTTTTTTGTCTCGGATAAATTTCTCTTGTCTATAGCTGCATCGGTACCCACGGCACGTATCCCAGTTAGTAGGGCGCCACGTAGCCAGCCCTAACGGCCGATGTAATGGCGGGCCACTGTTATACCAGAACACCTCCCTAAACTTCGCCAGAACAAATTAAAAACCTTTATGCGCCCTTTTGGCACTACTTTCAGAGTGTTATGGCCCGCGATGTGCCGGCGGAATTTCGTGGGAAATTAAGTCGTGTTTTGTTTCTTTTTAAAACAATATCAATTACGAGCGAGTTTAGGTTCTTTTGGTTTTTGTTCTAGTAATGTCGCTTTGAAAAATATCTCCCGTTCAATCACGAAATACGAGTCATTTAGCTAAAATAGGAGGGAGGGCAGCAATAATCGTTAACGCTAACGGGCCCGTTTAGTCCCCCGTGTCGTGCCTGGCTGTTCTCGAAATTCTTTTAACGCCTCTATTACAGCTCGAGGACAGGTTTAATCGCATTCTAAAAATAGTTTCATGACACCTTGTTTGTGTTGCTAAGTAAATTTAAAGGGTTGGTGTGTTCATTATTACTGCCTCGGGAACCTCGCGGCAAATTAAAAATAATGACTGTTTGCCTCATTAATCTTTATGTTACGCGAGTCCGAGCGCTGGGTAACCTTAGCATAGAAATTCTAGAAGAAATTCTAAAAGACAATGCTTAGAAGACGAAACTAAAAGATGCTGTACTGTATCCGTTTTCTATAATTGTGTAAATGCAAGTCATGATAACAGAGTTTAAGCCTAATTTGGTTTCGGAGAATCGATAAATTAACTGAAAACTACATTTTCAAGGACTGGATTACCATTTTCAAAGCAGTTTCATAATACGTTGTGTGGGACCTTAATAAATAGGGATTCGTTCACACTAAGCCCAGTAGCGGCGGCCATGTTTATTTACGGCACGTCCACACCGCTTCTCAGCGCCAGCGCTGCGATCGCGCGATAGTGGCGCCCTCACTTCCGCCCGTTTGTCAAACATGGCGGCTTAAGCCACCTGAGAGCGGTTAATTGCGAAAATACGGTTAATGTTGCAGCATGATATACTGTTTCCTTTTAAACAAGATATATGACTGCATTTTAATGCTGCATTTTAAGGGAAGTGACATTTAAAATAAAATATATACGGCAGTTTTTGTGCATATTCCCTGTCGACCCGACCGGCCAGGAAAGATTATGGAAATTAAATTAACATTTTCGGAGGGCGACTTAAATACGATGCAAGTTATATTAAATTGTTTGTTTTACGACAGATCATCAAAGTTACTGTGTTAATTGCTGTGTACTAGGTTATCATTTTATTAATTTTGTAACAATAATTGTAACCTACACTACAAAGTACGGTTGTCTGGGGGCTTGTCACCAGGTCCAGTCACAGTCTGTCACCAGGCTGTATCTCACTGATACCGAGATAGTTCCAGCTGAAATTTTCACAGATGATGTATTTCTGTTGCCGCTATAACAAAACTAAAATAACAGAATAAAATAGTTTTTAAAGATAATGGTACGGAACCCTTCGTGCGCGAGTCCGATTCGCACGGTTTTTTGAGCTCGTTATCATTAAGCCTAATCATGTTATGGCATAAATGTTTTGACATAAAATTAAAAAGGATAAACATAGAAAGTATAATCATCACAAAGACTACCATCCGATAGCATAAATATAAAAAGTCATAATTAGAGGGCGGAGTACCGATGGCAAATTTCACACAAAAGGTATGGAGTCGTTTTTTTATAATTATTATTTTAGGCTTGAATAATAAAATTATTCATTTACCTAATGTACTTAGTATGGTACCTACTCGTAAATTAGAAGTAAGTACTTAACATTTATTTTCATAAATCGATTTCAGGAATAGTAATGATAATGTTTTGATAAGAAAACATATTATTATGTATTATATATATAAACAACATATTACATTATATTTGTATGCTCGTAAGATATTTTCTATAAGTTCCTAAAAAAATATTATGCAAAATTAATCATTTATTCGTTATTTATTTAAGGCTTGTACACCCGCTAACGTCCTTGAGTCGTCGTCCGTATGGGCCAGCGCGCGACTGATCGGGCCTGCCGAGCCTCCGCGCTCGCGCATATTGTAGGTATTTAAACATAGTAGTTAAGATAATCATTTTATCTATTCAAACTCTGCGAATTTGTCTATAAATATTTAATAACTTTATTTGAGTACAAAAATTTAATTTAAAATATCTATAGTTTAGTCATAATATTGAATAAACTTTACAAAAAGAGGTAACTTTGGGATTTTTTTCTATCGAGTGAAGTTCATTAGATCGCGTAACTGAATGCGACTTTGACAAGATTAGATCCTTAAGTAATACGTATCTTTTTTTTAGATTTTTGAACCCTATTTTCTACGTCTGAGATTGTTTTAAAAAACTCGAAAACGCTGCCCCTGTTGACTGTCGAGCCTTAATCATAAGAATACTTAGGCGACTCCATACATTTAGTGTGAAATTTGCCACCGGTACTCCGCCCTCTAGTCATAATAATTATGTTGGCATCATTACAACAGGCATAAAAGTTGTCCTAAAAAATTGTCCAGACAGATAAAGTGTCACAATCACGAGCCTGATGCACTACGAGAAATTAGTTTTGTGTTTATATGTGTTTAGGAACAAAGGCGAGGTCGACGGAGTTCCGATTCACGGACCTCCTATTCTTGGATATCATACTAACCGAACCTAATCTAACGTAACCTAACCTAATATTTTGTTGATCATTTTGCAGATTAAATGCACCCGTAACAAAATAAAAGAAAACGCAGTATTAAATCCCGATAAGAAGCTAATTTATGGTAACAACGAAACTGTGTTTTATTCATTTAGAAAACTGAAATTATCACGAAAGATCACGTTGGGGGGGGGGGGGGGGGGGTATAACGATACCTCACGTGTATTTTTCTACAGAGAACGAAACTAAGAAAAAATAACTACCACACGAGTAGATACTTTTTCTCGGCTTCGTTAAACATAAATATTTACTTAGCACTTCAAAATAGCGAGTCTATTTTATTAAGATAGAAAAATATACAAGATTTACTATGTAAAATACTAGGGGGGGGGGGGGGGGGGGGGGGGGGGGGGGATAGTCGAGCCATTCCACCGGCCGAGGCTCCGAAGCAGCCCGGTGTCGGCACGGCTCGGCCGTGGCTCAGCCGGGCTTGGGTTGAGCTCAGCCGTGCTAAAACGCCGTCGTTTTTCTTAGAAAACGGCCCGGGCCGGACACGGCCCGTTGTAGCGTGAATCATCCTTCATACGCAAGCGTGGAGTAGTGGAGTCTAAGGCACGACTAATTAAAAGAGCGAGCGCTTTTTTTGAACGAAAGACAGTTGCTCACAGGGCCACTATTAATACAAAATGTGTGATTTACCTTCTCGTGCCAGCGACCTCAACGACTTTGCACCGACTCTTGCGCCACCAGCACGGCTGCAGGGTCCAGTAAGACGACGACGCACTGCGCGCCCAGCCCTCCTCAGGAAACAGCAGAACCTGCGACAAACCAATAAGTACTGAGGGGTAATCACGTAACGTTCCGAACGCGCGTCAGTACAATTTAACTGTCAATTTTCAATATAAAAAGTGACATTTAGACCTACCCGACGTTCGTACAATGCGTTACGTGATCGACCTACTGTACTAATATGACAAGATTGACATGTTCATTGTCTTCATCGGATTGGCCTGTTGGGGGATTAAGGGTGATTATCCACCAGAGATGAGCGAAGATGCGGTTTTATATATTTGAAACATCACATGCTTGACTCGGTGTCAAAATAATATTAAAACACAGCTTCGCACACAAAACCATAAAAATAGCCAATGGAATAACATTTCCAAATAGCATCTTAATAATCTAAGTCCTAATAATAAATAAATAATAATGGTTATAAAATATTAACTCTTTGATCTAAGTATGCGAATAATATGCGTATAAAGAAAATGCTAAATTACTTTCGGAGGCAATGTACAGAATACAAAATATCCCGCGCAGCCATAAAGAAAAGTGGAAAACAAAGGATTTTCATTACGACGTTCATCTTCGCTATATCGCCATATACGACCATTATAAACCTCGTACCATCTTGCTCTTGGGTACTAATAGCCTCCTAACACGGGATATACGAATACTTCGCGCAACCTCCCTAAATAATATTTAAACCCTTACTAGATTACCACTTCACCTTTTGAATGCGAGTTCTAGTAACTTCAACTTTGCTTAACGTTTTTCCTAGAAAATAATGTTACAAGTGTGTTGTGAATAGCCAACCATATACATTTAAAAACTCTAGATTGAGATCTATAACAGCAGTGTCTTACAGATCTTGAAATAAGTAACTAAGTAGATTTTATTGAACGCTTCATTCAATGATGAAGATAATTTAGTCGCTGCTCTCGGCTTAGCGTGGTGGATTTTGTAAATGATGTTATCTTAGCAATTGAAGGCAAATTACGAAGCAATATTTTATAAAAACAATTTATCTTCAATCTAGCGACCGGGGCGAGGGCTTCGCGAACCGTTGAGTACGATTTAACTAAATTAGAAAACTTTACAAGCCTTTCGACGGTGAGTTGAAAAATAGCTTTTTGAGGGAAACTAATATTGCAGGGTGGAACAAAACAGTGCAGAGTTGTAACGAAGTTGTTTCAGGCGCCCGAGTTTACGTCCTCGGGCGATGGAAGTCGAAGCGCGGGTCTGAGCGGTGCTCAGCCGCTGCTGGGCCGCTTCCTGCCGCGCCGATAACTAAAAGCCACATGTCGCTCAGCCGACTCGCTCGCTCGATTGGCTCCCGGCATTCCTTTCTCATTTCTTCACCGCGACTTGGGCAATATTTTTTTTTGTAAAGAGTTTTCCTGCTTTCGACAATATTGCGCCAGTTTCAAAGGGGCGGAGACTCTGGGGCTGAAATCGCTTTCACATTGAGTGAGCACACTAATGATTGAGTTCCGCACACGACGACGTCGTACGGCAGCGCGCCCCGTCCCTTTGAGAAGTGTCCCCGTCGACTATTTAATGAATTTAAAAGGGTTTCATTGTTCAATTTACATAGATTCTCGGTTGTATTTCTAATTGATGCATTGGGATTGGGACGGATTCATTGGAGGCACGATATTCGGTGCCATCCAGATAGAGATCCGCGTCGATTGCGAAACAGTCTCACGATTGAAATCGGGTTTCGTTATCTCGATATACGCCTTTACCGTGGGTAAACAATGAGATCAGTTGAAACAGGTTTTTGTGTTGTTTAAAGTCGAGTCATTTATCTATGAGTATTATAACATTAAATGAATTTTGTTTATATATTTATAATGTACAATGATGCTCGTCAAAAATATAAATAAAACAATTTATTACTTGTTATCTTACTTTTAATATCATATCATAACGAAATATTTTAATTATACAGGGTGGAAAGATAAGTCGGGCCCTGGAGGGAAACTAAGTACTTTAAATCATTAATCTGGCTCATTTTACTTAAAGGAGACATTCCTTTATTTTTAAAAAGAAACAAAACTGCATTCAAAGATTTTCAAAAAAGCCTTACACAGGGCCAGGAATCGAACTTTTTTGCGTAAATTAATAGTTCTAGGTGTAAGGAACTATTGTTGCTTAGGAACTCTGTATCTGCAATCACAGGAAAATGCTGAATTTCATAGTTTAATGTACGGAAGTGGACCTCCCCATACTAACCCGCTTAGTATGTCTGTATGTAAGTATGGGGAGATGTGACATCTGAAACTAGACGAAATTGGTAAATTCGAAGTTATATTTATTTATTTTCATTATTTACACCAATCTTTTCAAAACTGTAATAAAATATTATTCCCATACTTAGGTAGGTACTACTGTGTTAGGTAACCACTGTTTGTACGAGGTGATCCATTTCCGTATTTAAACTGTGAAATTTGGCATTTTCCTGTGATTGTAGATACAGGGTTCCTTAACAGCAAGTGTTCCATACATCCAGAACTATTTATTTACGCAAAAAAATTAACTCAGATTTTTAGACAAATTCGACCGGGTTCGATTCCCAGCCATTTTAAAACCTTTGAATGCAGTTTTGTTTCTTTTAAAAAATAAAGGAATGTCTCCTTTAAGTAAAATGAGCCAGCTTAAGGATTTAAGGTAGTTTTCCTCCAGGGCCCGGCTACTCAGAGCAAAACTTAGGTGCCTGGCATAGCATAACTTCTGCTGAGTGGTATCCATTTTGGTGCATTTGAGTTGTATGAAACACACATGTGAAATTTCTTTGTGATACCAAATAAATATATTTCTTTCTTTCTTTTTTATTTCTTTCTTAATTATTCTGAAATTTTGAGGCAATCGACCGTTTTTTAAGCTGGCTTATATATTGATACATTATTGATTGAAGGAGATCAAAGTACAATAGCGCGTGTTGTTAGGGGATTCCGTCGAACAAATATAAGTACTTCACTTTCGGACACCGGCTCCATATTTTACTATGTTGTTAGGCATGTCTCATGGATTCCAAAACTGCCGGGAGACAATCTCTAAGGAGTCTGTTTCCCCTGTAATGACGTCATCAAAAACGCCGCGGCCGCGCTTGGAAAAATTACAATTACACCCAAACCATGCAACTTACTTCTTATGTGGGATACCAAATGAAAGCTGTATAAATTTTCAATAGTTCATTGATACATTATATTTCAATGTATACTCTAGCTTAAGTACTATTAGCAAAAGTATAAAAAAATCAAGAAAAAATCTAAGTACTTTCAGACTTTGCGGATAAACTAGATGAATGATGATGATGATGTACAACACAATGTACATTGTGATACAAGTGAGCTATGTTGATTATTACATCACGCGAACCGCAGGTGAGCGTGATAAGAGAGCCGAGGATGTAATTATCAAAGCTCACGCGTTTCATACGACGTTTTTCAATACATTTGCGAGTAAATAATCCTTTTCATAAAATGAAAATGTTACAGGCTCCTAAGCTATTTCCTTTAGTTATTGATGACAAAGGTTTTTACTCACATAATTGTACATCTCCAAGAATTTCCAGTAGCGTCAATTCTATTTATCACTTTTCTGTTCACTACGAGTCAACATCTCCACTTATAATAAATCTCTAAATTAAAAAAAGAATCAGCCAGTTTGAAACTAAGCTTTGCGCGGTTCGAATGTTCTCAGCATCCCATGAACGGAAAAATATGAAACATTTTATATAGGTACATTATTATTCTAGCTGCAACTTAGGATAGTTTTTATCCGACTGCGACAGTTAATTAATTTTCCGAAATATACGACTTCATTTAATTTTCCATTTATTTTTATTGAAATCAAACGCTGCTCCAACTGTCAGCTATAAGAACCGTCAAATTTTCGTCAAAATGGCGGAATTGCTTTGCCTTTCACTTATTAATAATATAAATCCCGTCTACGATAGACCTTTACGAGACAAATGCTAAAATATAAACCATAAAAAAATATTCGATTCTGATATGAGAACTTATATGCGCAAATGTCGTTTTATGTCGTAATTTCAATAAATGAAATCAACAAATTTGAACAATATAATTAACACGAATTTGTTTTTTTTGAATGACAATGGCACGCGCTCGGCGCATTCAGCCAAAGTACCTGCGGCGCTACCACGAAAACCGATACTCAATGTTCATATATTTGCATCCCTGTCACTCGAGTATGGTTAGTGCGATAGAGATAGAGATACCCGAATATTTTCGAATTCCGAAGTTCGTGGTTATAGCTCAGGAATCGAAAATATGGTAAATAATCATAATGTATTTTCTCGAAAAAGAATTTAAAATAAATATAGTCAAATGGAGATAAAAACAAAGCAAGAGGTTATATAGGTAATGATTAAGTTATAAGAGTCCAAAGTTTTAAGAGGGGGTATGTTCTGTCCCTTTTCCGCAAAACGCACCTTCATATGAAACGATTGTTTTTTACTATGACGCTCGAGTATATTGACGTCACAGTCCCTCATCGTTTTCTCACTCTAACAAGCGACATTAAAACGGATGTAGCTTCATAATTTTTTGAGATATTTGAATGGGAGTTTCATTATCTTCTATCTATTTATACATAATAAATGCCTATGTCCTGACTGACGTATTCACTCAATCACTCACTCACTCACTCATCAACGCACAGCCGAAACTACTAATCTTAGAGAGTTGATTTTTGCACAGTATGTTGCTTTTATAACGTGGGTTAGGGATAAAAAGGGATTTTTGAAAATTCTACCCCTAAGGGGGTAAAATGGGGGTGCAAAGTTTGTATGGGAGAACCTTTTTTTTTTGAGCTATAGACTTAAACTTTGTAGAAAAATTAGTTATTAGAATACAAATGAAACACTTTCAGCGTTTTGGAAAATTCCACCCCTATGGGGGTAAAATAGGGGTGCAAGGTTTGTATGGGGGAAACATTTTTTTTTAAATAGAGACTTAAAACTTTGTAGAAAATTCAGTCATTAGAATACAAATAAAGAACTTTCAGGGTTTTAGAAAATTCTACCCCTAAAGGGGTAAAATAGAGTGCAAAGTTTGTATGGGAAAAACTACTTTTTTTAAAATAGAGACTTAAAACTTTGTAGAGAAATTATTCATTAGAATACAAATAAAGTACCTAGATTCAGTGTTTTAAAAAAATCTACCCCTAAGGGGGTAAATTAGGGGTGCAAATTTTGTATGGGGGAAACAATATTTTTTTTAAATAGAGACTTAAAACTTTGTAGAAAGATTAGTCATCAGAATACAAATTAAGTACTTTCAGCGTTTTAGAAAATTCTACCCCTAAAAATAGGGGGCTAAAATAGGGGTGCAAAGTTTCTATGTGGGAAACTATTTTTTTAGCTAGAGTCCTAAAACTTTGTAGAAAGATTATTTAAATACAAAGAAAGTACTTTCAGCGTTTTGGAAAATTTCACCCCTAAGGGGGTAAAATAGGGTGCAAAGTTTGTATGGGAAAAAACATATTTTTTTTTAATAGAGACTTAAAATTTTGACGAAAAATTACTTATTAGAACATGAAAAATACTACATTCGGCGTTTTACAAAAATCATTCCCTAAGGGGGTTAAAAAAGGGTGCAAGGTTTGTATGGGGAACACTTTTTCTGAGCTAGACACTTAAAACTTTGTAGAAAGATTACTTATAAAAATACAAAAAAAAAGACTTTCAGCGTTTTGAAAAAATCTATCCCTAAGGGGGATAAAAAGGGGTGCAAAGTTTTTATCAGGGAAAGTTTATGTTTTTGAGTTAGAGACTTGAAACTTTGTAGAAAGATTACTTCTTAAAATACAAAAAAAGAACACAAATCGTTTTAGAAAATTCCACCCCTAATAGGGTTAAAAAGGAGAGCAAGCTTTGCATGGGCAACACTTTTTTTTGAGTTAGACTTAAAACTTTGCAAAAAGATTACTTATTAGAATACTAAAAAAGAACTTTCAGCGTTTTAGAAAACTCCATCCCTAAGGGGATCCTTAAGATCCTTAAGAAGGGTAGCCAGTGTTGTGTGGGAAAAACTTTTTTTTTTACTAGACTTAAAACTATTCAAAATGTTACTTATTAAAATTAATAATAAAGTACTTTCAGAGTTTTAGAAAATTCCACCCCTAAGGGGGTTAAGAAAGCTTTGTATGGGCAACACTTTTTTTGAGCTAGAGACTTAAAAGTTTACGAAAAAAGTTCTTTCAGCGATTAGAAAAATTCAACCTCTAAGGGGGTTTAAAAGGGGGTTCAAATTTTAAATGGCGAGCAATAAAATTTTAAAGTGTGAGTAAGAGCTTTTTAACTTCGGTCTTATTCTGTACGTTAAAAGACTACAAAACTGATTTCAGAGTTTTTCCAAATTCATCCCCTAAGAGTGTTAAAATTGGTTCAAAGTTTGAGTATTTCAAGGCATTTTTAAAGTATGAGATTTTTAACTTTGGTTTTAGACTGTTTGTTCACAAACTAGAAAATGAACATCAACTTTTTTTTTAATTATCCCCTAAAAGTGGGTTCAAATTTTGTATTGAGAGAAATCATTTTCTAAGACGATAAAAAGTTCTACGCGGACGAAGTCGCGGGCAACAGCTAGTTTTTAATAATAACCTGCAAACACGCATCAACAATGTTTACAAATATTTGTGAAATTACCTATAATTAAAATTAAATTAAAATTAAATTAAAAATCATTTATTTCGGACTAATTCATCCATAATTTGTTAGTAACAATATATTAACTTAAAAAAAAAACTTAAAAACTATTAACTTAAAAAAAAAACTTAGAAACTAATGGCGCTCAACTATTTTTTTTCGTGAAGTTCGCGCAGTGCGCGCGCAGGTGTTAAAACGAGGCTTAGATGAAATCTCTAAACAACCAATACAAAATAAAATAAATATTTTCGTTTTCAATATAAATTCATGTAAAATGTTATCAAAAGTAAATAGTTTTACTAAATGAAACGTTTCTATATCATATCCAAGGAGAAATAATCAATTAATTCATTAGAAGGATTTAATTAGTCTAGTCGAGTAAAAATCCATTTGCCGAGAATTAAAAAGAAACCTGTATAACCCGGTCAATTCAAGAATGCGCCGAGTCCATACATACACCACATACATAGGTGCCAACGTGTCTTAATCGGGATATAACCATAACTACACGAGTGCCGTAATGTTATAAAACACGCGTGTTTAATACCCCGGATTATGAGCCTAAAAGGGGCACAATAAGAGGCACGTTACGAGCAAATGTGTTGAAAATGATATTTAGTATTTCAGCTTTACATTTTAGTTTTTTATTTGTAAGATAAGAGCAGAATTGGGAAAATTGTGCTCATAAAACCAACAATGCGTTGTTGGTTAAGCGAGTTTTCCCTACAAGATAATTTTTATCGAAATTACTATTTTCCAGAAACCAGCACGAACTTTTAATAGTTGTTAGGCATGTTATGTGCACCGCAAAACTGCAAATAGACAGTCTCTAAAGTGTCTAGGTCATTAGTAATGACATAATCTTCATTGCCGCGGAGGCTTTTTGAAAAGTGGGATTTTTACCTGAACCATGTAATATATATAAACGTATGCTATATCATGTAAAAGCTAAACAAATATGCTATAATTCTTGCTAACATTGTGATTCCATATATCCATAAATTAAAGAGGTATTTGCAAAATTGTAGAGAAGAAATGTGAAAAGCCTAGTAACATTCGATTTTCGGGAATTTAAATTGCTCTGAAACGTATCATTCATTATATTCATTATATTGAATTTCAATGTTAGAACGAGTTATATCATATTTTATTAGCTTTCATATAATATCACATTTGCATTTGGAACTAAACGCAGTAAACTGGTCTAGTTTCCTTTATATTAAAATATATTTTTTGTAAGGAATAAATAATTAAAATAAATCAAGAGCGCGTCAGCATTCTACATGATCATAGTTTTTCATAATAATTAATATTTTAAGGTGGTTCGATTGCCATACAAAACGTTATTTGACATTCGCAGGCTAATGGCGTGATATTTGAAGAAACTTATGTAATAAACTTTCATAAATTGGCTTCCCATTTGCGCCAAATTCCCCCTTTCCTAGAATAAACTTTAATAAACTAGATTAATTTGAGAAATTCGTTTGGGACGTGATATTTTGGGAAAACCATTTTTCTCAAATTAATCTAGTTTAAACTTATTTAAGTTAATCTAGTTTAAATTTATTCTAGGAAAAGGGGAATTTGGCGCAAATGGGAAGCCAATTGATGAAAGTTTGTTACATAAGTTTCTTAAAATATCACGCCGTTAGCCTGCGAATGTCAAATAACGTTTTGTATGGCAATCGAACCACCTTAAGTCCACGAAGCATTCTCGGTTCCAAAATTAGTCAATTGTTTGTCATATCTCTATATCGCAAAAAGACCTTAACAGTTAATGTCGCAGAAATACCTTTACACCTTTTTCCTACTGTTTCATTCGATTTTCAAAATTCAAACGTTCTAAATCCAAGTCGTTGCTTGTTTTATTTGGGGTATAAAAGGGCCGGTCAGCGACAACATGGGATCCTATAGGTAATTAGTTAAGGGCCCCTTCGGGGTCCAACTTAAAAAGCTAGGAAGGAAAAAAAAACATGGGATTCACTTCAGCTTCAACATTCAGACTGACAAGGTCTCCTGGTTTATAGTTGGGAAAGTCTTGGTAGGTGGTTATTACCTTCATATTATTACTAGCCTCACGATCTTATTCAAAGAGTTTTAAAGTTATTTTAATCAAGTAAAAAACCAGAAACAGTGTCTAGGATTACAGTATTCCTGAGGGACCATTCCCGCCTAACGGTGCCAATGGGAATGGTCCAGAGTCTTCTGCTACAGACTTGAGAATGTCTGGCGTCTACCTCTTTTATTTGCACAGGAGACGCTACCCCATATCTGGGGTCTCACGATTCTCAAAGCCCAGCTGACCACGTAAACGAGGCGTAGTCATTCATGTGATCCGCACAGAGGGATATCCTCACTCGTTGAAATCGTGCAGTAATTGAGATTCGGACTTATTAAATATATTTAAATACTAGCTGTTGCCCGCGACTTCGTCCGCGTAGAACTTTTTATCGTCTTAGAAAATGATTTCTCTCAATACGAAATTTGAACCCTCTTTTAGGGGATAATTAAAAAAAAAGTTGATGTTCATTTTCTAGTTTGTGAACAAACAGTCTAAAACCAAAGTTAAAAATCTCATACTTTAAAAATGCCTTGAAATACTCAAACTTTGAACCAATTTTAACACTCTTAGGGGATGAATTTGGAAAAACTCTGAAATCACTTTTGTAGTCTTTTAACGTACAGAATAAGACCGAAGTTAAAAATCTCTTACTCACACTTTAAAATTTTATTGCTCGCCATTTAAAATTTGAACCCCCTTTTAAACCCCCTTAGAGGTTGAATTTTTCTAATCGCTGAAAGAACTTTTTTCGTAAACTTTTAAGTCTCTAGCTCAAAAAAAAGTGTTGCCCATACAAAGCTTTCTTAACCCCCTTAGGGGTGAAATTTTCTAAAACTCTGAAAGTACTTTATTATTAATTTTAATAAGTAACATTTTGAATAGTTTTAAGTCTAGTAAAAAAAAAAGTTTTTCCCACACAACACTGTCTACCCTTCTTAAGGATCTTAAGGATCCCCTTAGGGATGGAGTTTTCTAAAACGCTGAAAGTTCTTTTTTAGTATTCTAATAAGTAATCTTTTTGCAAAGTTTTAAGTCTAACTCAAAAAAAAGTGTTGCCCATGCAAAGCTTGCTCTCCTTTTTAACCCTATTAGGGGTGGAATTTTCTAAAACGATTTGTGTTCTTTTTTTGTATTTTAATAAGTAATCTTTCTACAAAGTTTCAAGTCTCTAACTCAAAAACATAAACTTTCCCTGATAAAAACTTTGCACCCCTTTTTATCCCCCTTAGGGATAGATTTTTTCAAAACGCTGAAAGTCTTTTTTTTTGTATTTTTATAAGTAATCTTTCTACAAAGTTTTAAGTGTCTAGCTCAGAAAAAGTGTTCCCCATACAAACCTTGCACCCTTTTTTAACCCCCTTAGGGAATGATTTTTGTAAAACACTTAATGTAGTATTTTTCATGTTCTAATAAGTAATTTTTCGTCAAAATTTTAAGTCTCTATTAAAAAAAAATATGTTTTTCCCATACAAACTTTGCACCCTATTTTACCCCCTCAGGGGTGAAATTTTCCAAAACGCTGAAAGTACTTTCTTTGTATTTAAATAATAATAAGAATAATAAGAATAAGAATTATTTATTGCATAACTGTGTATAAAAATAATCTTTCTACAAAGTTTAAGGACTCTAGCTAAAAAAAATATTTTCCCACATGCAAACTTTGCACCCCTATTTTAGCCCCCTATTTTTAGGGGTAGAATTTTCTAAAACGCTGAAAGTACTTAATTTGTATTCTGATGACTAATCTTTCTACAAAAATATAAGTCTCTATTTAAAAAAATTATTGTTTCCCCCATACAAAATTTGCACCCCTATTTTACCCCCTTAGGGGTAGATTTTTTTAAAACACTGAATCTAGGTACTTTATTTGTATTCTAATGAATAATTTCTCTACAAAGTTTTAAGTCTCTATTTAAAAAAAAGTAGTTTTTCCCATACAAACTTTGCACTCTATTATATCTACCCCTTTAGGGGTAGAATTTTCTAAAACCCTGAAAGTTCTTTATTTGTATTTTAATGACTGATCTTTCTACAAAGTTTTAAGTCTCTATTTAAAAAAAAAATGTTTCCCCCATACAAACCTTGCACCCCTATTTTACCCCCGTAAGGGTGGAATTTTCCAAAACGCTGAAAGTGTTTCATTTGTATTCTAATAACTAATTTTCTACAAAGTTTAAGTCTATAGCTCAAAAAAAAAAGGTTCTCCCATACAAACTTTGCACCCCCATTTTACCCCCTTAGGGGTAGAATTTTCAAAAATCCCTTTTTATCCCTAGCCCACGTTATAAAAGCAACATACTGTGCAAAAATCAACTCTCTAAGATTAGTAGGTAGTTTCGGCTGTGCGTTGATGAGTGAGTGAGTGAGTGATTGAGTGAATAAGTCAGTCAGGACATAGGCATTTATTATGTATAAATAGATAGAAGATAATGAAACTCCCATTCAAATATCTCAAAAAATTATGAAGCTACATCCGTTTTAATGTCGCTTGTTAGAGTGAGAAAACGATGAGGGACTGTGACGTCAATATACTCGAGCGTCATAGTAAAAAACAATCGTTTCATATGAAGGTGCGTTTTGCGGAAAAGGGACAGAACATACCCCCTCTTAAAACTTTGGACTCTTATAACTTAATCATTACCTATATAACCTCTTGCTTTGTTTTTTTCTCCATTTGACTATATTTATTTTAAATTCTTTTTCGAGAAAATACATTATGATTATTTACCATATTTTCGATTCCTGAGCTATAACCACGAACTTCGGAATTCGAAAATATTCGGGTATCTCTATCTCTATCGCACTAACCATACTCGAGTGACAGGGATGCAAATATATGAACATTGAGTATCGGTTTTCGTGGTAGCGCCGCAGGTACTTTGGCTGAATGCGCCGAGCGCGTGCCATTGTCATTCAAAAAAAACAAATTCGTGTTAATTATATTGTTCAAATTTGTTGATTTCATTTATTGAAATTACGACATAAAACGACATTTGCGCATATAAGTTCTCATATCAGAATCGAATATTTTTTTATGGTTTATATTTTAGCATTTGTCTCGTAAAGGTCTATCGTAGACGGGATTTAAATTATTAATAAGTGAAAGGCAAAGCAATTCCGCCATTTTGACGAAAATTTGACGGTTCTTATAGCTGACAGTTGGAGCAGCGTTATATTTCAATAAAAATAAATGAAAAATTAAATGAAGTCGTATATTTCGGAAAATTAATTAACTGTCGCAGTCGGATAAAAACTATCCTAAGTTGCAGCTAGAATAATAATGTACCTATATAAAATGTTTCATATTTTTCCGTTCATGGGATGCTGAGAACATTCGAACCGCGCAAAGCTTAGTTTCAAACTGGCTGATTCTTTTTTTAATTTAGAGATTTATTATAAGTGGAGATGGAGATAACCTTCATATACATAATAGGGCGCCTTACTCCTCGTATTCCATCTAGACTTCGGTCGCGAGGGGGGGAGGCAATCACACAGGCCTTAGCGTTGTAGATCTCAGATTGGCCGACTGAACTCTAACAGCTTAGTTAGTGGCATACAGCTTCGGTATTGTTCATTGCTAAAATCAGGATAGATTTTGGTTTCGAACAATCAAATGAGTACTGTGGGATTAGTATAGGGATACATTAATACACATATTTTGGGTGGAATAGGACTTTGAGGGGGGTTAGGGGTGTTAGGTTATTGTAATTATTTTCATAATTCCGGGTATGAGGATTTGGATTTATAGTATTGAAGTACTGGGTTTCTGTGGTTGAGCGTGATTTTCGATACTACTGGTTAGGGAAACAGAGGCGTTTTAGAATGAAACAATTCTGTTATAGGGACCAGCGGGAGGCGAAGCAGGCCGCTGATGACTGTAGTTACGGGCGGAATAATACCCTTATAACTACTAGCTACTTCAAATCGCATTAACCTTTGACTATTTGAAATTTGAAATATCACATTTGACTTCGGCTGATTCAGTAGGTACTTCTAATGATTGCGTGTTTATCATATGCAGTTAATAGATTAAGAATAGAGACTATAAGAAGTCTTAGCAATATTAAACTAAAAGAACACTGAAGAGTTTGTTTCGGCGTTTATTCTCAAACAGTCCGATAGGTCAGAAACGCTGGTAATCTCATTCTCCGAGTCTTAAACTCTAGGAAAGCTAAGTAGGTAAAGTGGACTTGGACGCTCAATCCCCATCCTGGCAATGACGTAGCAAGTGGTGCCCAAAGTGTCTTTCATAAGTAGTTTAGTTTCTAGAATATTGTTATTGTTAATAAATAATTTTACCTTAAAAAAATAATCTTTATAATATGAAATATAAAAGCTACGTCCTTGCTTAACGAGCGTGTAATAAGGTCGAAGGGGTTTTTACCAACAAAAATAAAATATTTTATGTTATTCACTAGTAGGACTTGGTAGAAAAGGGCTAGAAAGATCATAGTTTAAGTAGGACTTTGATCTTGAGTAGACGAAGAGTTCATTTGCCTGAGAAGCATTCACATTAAAGATTTTTGGTTTTACCACGGAATACTTAAATAAGATGGAAGCGGCGTGTTATCTAGTTACTTTGGAATCCTGCCAGCCTAACACAATCAAAACTGAATTTGTACATGTAAACACTACTGCAAAACGCTTCTAATTGGATAAAGCTTTTAATTCCATTACGATTTCACCAGTTGTAATGTTTAGGACGAAAAGTAACTCAAAACTGCATTACTTGCGGTCTAATTTCCAATGCCAAAAAAATGTCACGTAAGGCTATTATTTATCAATATAGGAGCCAATTTCGAAAGGGGTTTTCAAATATGGAAATGATATCAGAATAGTCTTGATACATGCTCTCCTTCTTGCATTAGATCATAACTCAACGTGTGTGAGCGTGACGTACTTTTGACGGAAATTGACATTTACTTTTTGATTGCAAAATTGAGGCTCTGTTCAAATGAAGTTGACGTTTGATTATGTTCAAAACCAAAGGTCTTATGTAACTATGACACTCTATGGTGATACACCTATTTGAAAATTTGGAATACAAAATAGAGGTGAGACTAAGATCATAATTATCGAAATTTTATATTCTTGGTACATATCGTTTATATAGGATATCGTATATGTATGTATATAGTTAAATCAATTATAAATGCCCTTATTTCTTAGAGTATATAAGAGCGATTGCGTACTGCGGCCGATCCGAACCTGATTAAATATCAGTCCGAAGTAGCAGTGTAGTGCTATTTTTGAGAAATTACGTCCGAAGAAATCGGGTAAGTATTAACGAAATTTTGATCTTGTACGCGACCTCATACGCAGTTCGCAAACGCTCTAAATGGAGATGGTGCTGTAAGCAACTGTCAGAGAAATCGTGTAGCTCACGAAAACATGTTAACACTTTTTAATCAAAATACGTACAAGTATTAAATTAATTTTAATAGGTATTTACAAGGATACTAAGGACTCACAGAGTAGGTATGACATATCATTATAATAATAATATTGCACATTTGAATCCCTTGATGAACTGTGTGATTTGTTTCAATAACAAATATAATTTATTTGACATAAATAAATTCATAACGCGCTTCACGCTAATGAATGAATGAAATTTTTATTTCGTGTAACCATGGACACATGTTGTTAGTAGAATTTACAAAAACTAGGGGGTTAGTAGTTACAGCTAAACTTACATTTAAAACAAAACAACACTGACAGGGGAGTGTAGTCCCTCGCAGTGCGACATGTAGGGACAGTCAACCCTGTCCGCTATCATGCGCAGAATGCTGTTGGGACTGCGGCGCACCCTGCGCACCAGGGATGCTGCGCGCGTACGCATGCTCGTATAAAAACAGTCCACACGCGCCGCCGCGAACATCCCTGATGCGCTACAGAAACGAGGCAGTCCCATCAACACCCGGAACGCATTATTATACTGGACCCTAAGAGCCCCATATGCCCGTTGCGTATACTGCTCCCACAGATTGCAGGTATAGAGGGAGGTGCAAAACGCCCTAAACAGAGTTTCTTTCACCTCTTTAGAGCACCTTGCAAATCTGCGGGCGATCATATTCGCCCGGACCGACAGGGCCCTTCGTTCCCTTTCCATGTCCAGGTCGTCTTTGAGGTCGGTCGCGATCACATGGCATACATCGGAGAAAACATTTTTGACAAAGAAATACTTCTTGTCTTTAGTGGGTCTACTAGCTTTTAACATAGAACTAAATAGATGTAATAGCCAATAATAGCTCAACTGGGTAGTCGATCTGAGTATTAATATTTTTCATCAGAATATTTAGGGTTTTTCCAGCAAGGTATATTAATAGGCTTATTTTTAGACAATGATGACACTCAAGTTTTAAGTATTACTGAACATTGGCTTAGACAAAAAAAGAAACACAAATATGTAACAAGAGCAGCACGAACTGCCAATCAACCGTCATGCAGTTTCGCAGTAGTTTTATTATGTAATCATTTAATGTGTCCTTTTAAGAAATAAACGATTTAATATTTATATTATTAGATAATTTTTGTCTTTGTGAATTTTAAATTAGTGTGTTTATCGATAAGTACGTACATTAGGCATGGTACCACTCTAGTCATACTGGCAATCGCCCCGTTAAAATGTCAAACGCGAATATCGCGATACATTGCTGTGACATTACGGTAGTTCCTTAATCTGCGGCTTTGGCTAGCAAGCAATGCAAAGCAATGGCGAATGTCATAATCGATTGCGTATTTATTCAAAAAACTGTTATTTTAGTACTTACCGGTGATATAAAATCGCTCCCGGAGGAACCTTTGGGTCCTGGCTTGCCTGTCTGCACGACTAAATTGCAAAACGCGGCACGTTTTTATTTTTAATACGGCATAAATCGTCACCCACGGTCAACAGACAACTGATCTGCGTTATGACTGCGTTTGACAGTGTTATGAGTGTTCACTCATAACATCGGCTATATGTACCACCCCGCCAATTACCGTTTCTATTACTTGTTCTGTGGGTCTTACGGATCACAACAATACAGGGTTCTACCTAGACGAATCATTTTGGCCATTTCTTAGTTTTAGTGTTTTATTTGAGTTCTTTTGCGATATTTTATTTGACAGCTAGGGTCGATTGTTACACATTCAAAAAGTGCATAGTTTGAGTTTAATTTAGACTTTTCAAAAAGCGGGAGCAGGGGGCTTTTCACTTATCTTGTCTACTATTTACCCTGTTACCCCAAATTGATTTTTTTAGAAAAAATATATGTAATGCAATATTATATTCTACATTGAGGATGTCCCTATCTCTGAAGTATAAAAATAAAAAAACAGTTTAATTGATTTTTAAGCCTTTGTAAACAAGTCAGAACCTTGATTTTTTTTGAAAAGTAATTACTATTAGGTATATTCAACCTCCAAATTTCAAAGAAATCGAACCATGGGATTGGCAAAAAAAAAAAACATTTTTTTTAATTTTTACCGAACCAAGGTGATTATAGACTTGAAATTTGGTGAAATTATATCTTATAATAAGACAAATAAACGCACCTTCGAAAGCTTTGCGGCTAGACCCTTTGCCTGATTCGGAACGCAACCTGTGCGCTGTTTGGTTGAGCGAATTATTCCACTTGCATCAGCAACATGATTGTTTTTTTTTAGACATTTTATTCCATCCATTTCTGCATCCAGCAGTGTCGACGAAGCCCCGCTGTGCGGGGCTCCTATTTCTGGGGGCTTTTGCCCTTCGGGCAACTGAAGATACCTAACTGACCTAACCTACCTAGTCTTTGTGTACGTTCCGTAGCAAGCTGATTTGATCTCAGTTCACAATTAGACGGTTCGACATTGAAAGTTTATAAACTAACGGAAAATAATGCGTTAAATTGTGAACGGTTTTGACAGTTCACAATTTTTCGTCAGTTTAAAATATCGCGAGTTAGATTATAAACTGACGGTGTTCACAATCTAACGGTGACATATACTCGTATATTACATGGTTCAGGTAAAAATCCCACTTTTCATAAAGCCTCCGCAGCAATGAAGATTATGTCATTACTAATGACCTAGACACTTTAGAGACAGTCTCTTTGCAGTTTTGCGGTGCACATAACATGTGTAACAACATATTAAAAGTTCGTGCTGGTTTCTGGAAAATAGTAATTTCGATAAAATTTATCTTGTAGGGAAAACTCGCTTTGCGTTGTTGGTTTTATGAGCACAATTTTCCCGATTCTGCTCTAGTCCTAAAATAATAAATGAAAATGTAAAGCTGAAATAGCATTTGTGTTTTGCATTACAATCTTTTCTTGTTTGGCCGCAAAGTCTGAAAGTCCTTAGATTTTGTCTTGATTTTTTTAGACTTTTGCTAATAGTACTTAAACTAGAGTACACATTGAAATATAATGTATAAACCGTATAAATAAATTATTTAAAATTTATTCAGCTTTCATTTGGTACCCCACATGTGTATGTACATTGTATGGTTTGGGTGTAATTTACCCTTTTCCAAGCGTGGCCGCGGCGTTTTTGATGACGCCATTACAGGAGAATTCGACTCCTTAGAGATTGTATCTCGGCAGTTTTGGAATTCAGGGGACATGCCTAACAACATACTAAAATATGGCGCCGGTATCCAAAAGCGAAGTATTTTCCCCTAACAACATGCACTACAAAGAGAAAATAGAACTCGTATACCAACAGGTCGATCACGTGACGCATTGTACGCACGCGCGCCAGAGCTATAACCACGAACTTCGAATGTCGAACTTCGTATATCTCCATCTCTATCGCACTTATGGTTTATGGTACTCGAGTGACAGAGACGGAGATATACGAAATTCGAGATTCGAAGTTCGTGGTAGCACCGCAGGTCACTTTTTGTATAGAAAAATGTCAATTCAGTTGTCCTTAGGTGTGTTAGAAACGTTACGTGATCACCCCTCCGGTGTAGATGATCTGCGCCGCTACCACGAAAATCGAAACTCGAAGTTCGTATACCTGCATTCCTGTCACTCGAGTAATGTAAGTGCGATAGAGATGGAGATACCCGAACTTCGACTATCGAAGTTCGTGGTTATAGCTCTGTTCGGCTGGTGTGAGCGTCCGATATTTTCTTTGTATTAGGTATAACCATAATTTTTGGTATAACTTACTTTGATCGTGGTATATAATAGGATTAATAAAATTGTGGTGTGTGAAACAAAGGCATCGAAGTCGGTGGAATGCGATTGACAAATCTACGTTTCGCCGACGACATCGTTATTTTCTCATCGACGGCTACAGAGCTGTGTCATGCTACAAGGCCTTAGCAGAGCAAGCCTTGAGGTCGGATTAATGATGAATATGTCAAAGACCCAAGCTCATGACTAACCATGTCCAAAGGAGCATAGAAGTGGATGGCGGAGGAATGGAATATGTCCATGACACCTGAGCCAAATAGTTTCCTTCCAGGCTGTTCCACACAGAGTTAGGGGAAACATGAGTAAAAGGCCGGAATTAATTAAATTCACAAGCTTTATTATCAACGTGTTATAGACACCGTTCTTTTTTTACATAAGATACTGAGAGCGGAAACATCTCCCACCCAGTAATGCCAACACCATTAATATAAAAAGCTAGTAGCTAATCTATGTTCGGATATGTCTCGAACATGTTCGGGCCTAGGCCAAAATGTTAATTAAGACCTATTTCTACTTAACCAACTACACTTTACAATGTAATAAACTATACCTAAAACACCAATATATACTGTACCTATCACATGTCTTTTTAGTACCTGCTGATACGCAAATGCCCAAGCAGGTCTTGACTAAACAAACTTAAGAAAAGATACTTAACTGAGAATAGAAAATAGGTAAGTACAAGGTTTTCCCTTTTTTTTTTTTTTTTTACTTGAAATAGTATACTTCTACTACTACTAGTACTTATTTGAGACTTTAGGTATTTGAGTTACACAATCCAATAGCATAGTAATAAATCTAAATTTTTTAGTAATTTTAGTTCACTTAATTTAAATTATTTAGCTTACACTAAGTGAGAGTCGGCCCACCACAATGCCTTTGAGAAATAATAATATTATAGTACATTGTATACCATTACTATAAACTAATTATAATCAATAGGGAGTGGACAAACTTTCATTATACTAGTTCTAATGACAAACCCTTTAGGCGTTTTTACATCAAGCGCGCGAACTAAATTGTCGTTGCCTGGTATCACCTTTACAATTCTACCTACTGGCCACTGAAGAGGAGTCACCTTATCAGACTTAATTAATACCATAGTCCCTTCCTGCAGATTGGGCTGGGAGCTCTGCCATTTAGGTCTGCTCTGTAGCATTGTTAAGTATTGCTTGTGCCATTGGGCCCAAAAGGTTTGTTGTAGTTTAGTACATTGTTTCCAGAAACTAAGTTTTCCTATATTTATATCAGTTAGGTTTAATTCTGGATATGAAGTCAATGGCGCACCAGTGAGGAAGTGCCCAGGTGTTAGGTATGACATATCATCTGAGTCCCTAGATAGAGGGGTAAGTGGACGAGAGTTCAAAATGCTCTCAATCTGAACCAAGACCGTGTACATCTCCTCATAAGTAAGTACAAGATTACCTATTACACGTTTCATATGATATTTAATACTTTTAATCCCTGCTTCCCACAAACCACCGAATACTGGTGAGTAAGACGGTATAAAATGAAAGGAAATTCTTTCTGCATTACTGAAATTTATTATTTTATTTTGATGGTCTGTGGAATTCAGTGACTCATACAACTCTTTTAGTACGTTATTGGCGCCTTTATAGTAACTGGCATTGTCACAATATATTTTAGTAGGTTTATTTCTGCGACTAATAAACCGTTTTAAGCAGGCCAAAAAGGTATTGGTTGTCATATCGGACGCTAATTCAATGTGAATGGCTTTTGTAAGAAAGCAAATAAACATTACAACATATGCTTTAGTTATAACAGGTTTTCTAATCCTAGTTTGCTTTACCCTGAAGGCACCGGCATAGTCAGTTCCTACAATTTGGAATGGTCGTGCCATATTGACTCTATCAAGGGGGAGAGAACCCATGAGTTGACTTGCATTTTTAGCCTTTAACCTAAAACACATCACGCATTTATGTAGAATGGATTTAACTTCTCTATTTGCATTGATCAACCAATATCTTTCGTGTAGGCTACTCAGAGTCAACTTTTGCCCCGCATGTTTGAGTCTAATATGCTCATGAATAATCAATAACTTGGTCAAAGCTGAACCCTTGGGCAAGATGATAGGGAGTTTTTGATCAAATGCTAGGTTTGCATTTTGCAATCTACCTCCCATTCTTACGAGACCAAAACCATCAACAAACGGATTTAAGTTGCTTAAACTTGATTTTTCATTAATTTTAAACTCACCAAATTTAAATTCCTTTTCAAAATGTTTTCTTTGTTCAAGTTTGATCAATTCATTTAGTGCGGTAGTTAACTCATCTGGACACAAAGTTCCTTTTTTCTTGTTTACATTTTGTTTTTTACAATTGAACAAAAATCGTTTTACATATGATAATATTCTAGTCATTTTTTCTACATCTGAATATTTTTCAATGAAGTCTTGAAAGTGATTATGTACCGTACTACATACAAAGGACGCAGGTGAAAGCCTTTTGAGTTCAGGAAGTTCAACATCCATTGGTGTTGTACTTTCTAAAGGACAGTGTACATAATTTATATTTTTTAAATATGGAGGACCATGAAACCACAATAAATTCCCTTTTAGTTCGTGAGGCTCTACTCCACGCGACAGACAGTCGGCTGGGTTTTCATTTGTGTTTACATAGTTCCACTGAAAAGTATTACATAACTGCCTAATTTTCTCTACTCTATTTGCAATATACACAGTGAGTTTTACTGGTTCTATATTTAGCCAAGACAACACTATTTTTGAATCGGAGTACAGAAATGTATTAATATTGTCATATTTGAGTGACAAAGTGTTATATACTTTTCTAGCTAACATAGCTACCAAAAGAGCACTATTTAATTCAAGCCTGGGAGTGGTGAGATTTTTGTCTTTTGGATTGATGCGAGATTTTGAACATAAAAGATTGACATTTACATGATTATCAGGGCTAACTACTCTCAAATACAAACAACAGCCGTGCGCAATATTTGAGGCATCAGCATACCCAACCAGTTCCATTTTGACAGGCGATTGTACATTAATATTTCTAGGTACAGAAATATAAGACATGTCTATCAAATTGCTAGTAAAGTCAACCATTTTTCTATTAAGGTACTCTGGTAACACATTGTCCCATTTCAAGTTCTCAACCCAGACTTGTTGCATCAAATACTTTGCGTGGACCAAAACAGGTCCTACAAGGCCTAAGGGGTCAAAGAACTTACTAATAAAACTAAGCATTTCCCTCTTAGTGAAGCCTTTTTGTTTTTCAGTTACTGGACATTTCATATTCAAAGTGTCAGTATGCACATCATAGGAAAGTCCTAGAGTTTTTATGTAAGTATTGTTTACTTTGTCAAAATTTTTACTGCTTAACTGATGAATAGATTCAGGAATATCGCTTAAAAGCTCACTGCAATTTGAACATCATTTGTGTAGGGAAAAACTAGCTTTATCCATAAGCTCTATCAGTTGCCGTTTTGTTTCTGCGAGCTCTGCCAAACTATTGCTACCGCATTGGATATCATCAACATAACTTGTGTTTTTTAAGACAAACGAAGCTAGTGGGTACTCATCTTTATACCTGTCGGCGAGTTCGATTAAGCAGCGTGTGGCCAGAAACGCCGAACTCTTCAAACCATAGGTCACAGTCTGCAGCTGAAGACATTGAACAGGTTGCGTAGGCGAATCTCGCCAAAGAATGTTTTGTAAACAGCGATAGTCACTATCTACTAGAATCCCACGATACATAGCCTTGACGTCACAAAGTACTATGTATTGGAATGTTCTAAATAAAGTTAGAATATCGAAAAGATCATTCTGCACAGTGGGGCCATTAAGCATGATGTCATTTAGACATAAATTATTGCTTGTAGCCATGCTGGCGTCAAAAACAGCACGGACCGGTGTGGTCTTGCTATTTGGATTTAAAACCGGGTGATGCGGAATGAAATAAACGTTTCCTGCCTTGAGATCATAATTAGATATATCATAAATTTTAGCATGACCTTGACTAACATAATCGTGCATGAAATCTTTATAGCCTTCATATAATTTATTATCTTTGGAAAACCGTTTTTCAAGATTATAGAACCTTTGCAAAACCCTACCAAATGAGTCACCCAACCCAACATCATCCAGCTGGAGTTTTAATGGTAAAGCTACAGAAAACTTTTTGTTTACAAGCTTGACAGAGTTTATAAAACTTTCTTCTGCTAGCTGATGTTCGGTTGTGCCCTCTTTGTAGACATTGGGTACTTTCTCACACTCCCACAGTTGTGAAATAGTGTGATTAATTTTTTCTTCCAAGGAGAACTCACTCTGTTTATCAAGAAAGGGAGAAGACTTATTTTGTTGCAAATAATTACATTTTTCTTCACTAATGTGTGTATTATTTTTATTATGTAATGGATTACCTCTGACAGTTATGCATAAGTTAGATGTAGAAACTCTGCCAGCAGATACGGGCAGATTGCCCGCCACAACATACCCGAACTTAGTATTCACAAGGTAAGGCCCAGTCGGCGTCAGCGGTAGGGTCTCCCTCTGCAGCACCTGGAAGAAGATTTCACAGCCTAAAAGCATGCTTATCTCACCTGTTTGATGGAATGCTTTGTCAGCTAACTTGACATATGAGGGGATGTTCAGTTTTCTTACATCAAAGGACTGTTGAGGTAAGTTGCATGTAATGTTTTTAGTAACAAAGCATGTCACATTCAAATTAAAGTTATTCACAGAGGAATACACCTCAAGCTCAGTCTTTTGTGTGACACTATTGGTGCCATCTATTATGCCTGTAATAATCTTATTAGCTTTAGAAATTTTACAGTTAATTTTTTCAGCTAATTTATGTGTAACAAATGACACTTGGCTTCCGCTGTCCAACAAAGCACGGGCATAAATAAATTTTCCATTCTTGTCTATTAATCTTACCACCACGGTAGGCAACAAAACATCTTGTTCTTGAGAAGTGTTAGTCATCACCACGGCACTGTCAACGCTAGCACCAGTCGAGCTTGCAGTAGCAATATTACTTACATTTGCATCAGATTTTGACTCAGTGTCAGAGTGAATAAGCGTGTTATGCCCGTTGTGACAAATATTGCATTTTAAGCGAAGCATACATTTACCCTGATGCTGATTCAAACACAAAACACAAAGTTTCTTGCCGTTTACAAAATCACACCTATCTTGAACTGTCAACAGCCTGAATTGCGCACACTCATAAAGTTTGTGTGATTGGTTGCAGTACTTACATGACAGCTGCTTCATTGCTGATACTAAGCTGGCTTTGCCAGACTTCACAGATTTTGCTGAAGTCGGCAGCGCCTGTGGCGGCTTCTCGCTGGCAGTATTCTCCATTGCCACGGCACGTTTTTCTATAAAATCAAGGAACTCTGATAACCCGGGTAACTCTTTTTCATTTCGTTCTAAATGAAACCCCCTGTTGGTATAGGCATCAACCTTGCGAGACAATATATTTACTAAGATCGCACCCCATTGCCCTACAGGTACGTCCAGGTTTTTGAGAGCTGCAGTGTGCTGATTTACTTTAGACACAAGAGAGCGCAGATTCTGTGCCGTACACTTTGAAAAAGTCGGCAAGTCGAGCAAGCTGTTTATATGGTGATTTACTATCATCGGAACATTATTATAGCGTTTTTCTAACAACTCCAGGGCTGATAAATAGTTATCATCAGTCAATGACAAATTTTTTATGATGTCAAGCGCCTCGCTGTGTAAATAAGTACGTAAGTAGTATAGTTTTTCACAAGGACTTATATTTGCGTCTGAATGAAAGACAGCCTTGAAGATATTTATAAAAGGAATAAAATCTTCTATGTTTGTACCATCGAACGGTGTAATGTCGATTGGCGGTAACCTTTTAAATCCATTTTTGGAGCTATCAGGTGGTGGAGTATTTTGTTCCTTTTTTCGTTTGCCTATCGCACAATCTAGCAAAGTTACACAATTTGAGTACTTACGCTCATAATCCTCGTAATCTTCCTGGTCTGAGGTGTTGAGGAATAGAATTTCCTTGTTCAGGGTCTCATATTCTCGAAAATAATCTACTAAACGTTGACGTTTTGACACAAGAGCCTCATGGCTTGTCTTTCCTATCTCTTCCGAGGTACAGAACGTTTCCATACGAGTGAGGCACCCCTTAACATAGCCGCGGTCACTTACAAGCCGAGTTAACGACATTTTTAACGAAACTGCAGAAACAAAACAGATTACGACAATAAAATATCACGCAAACGAAAGGGAACAATTCTGGTTTGATCTTATTGATGCAACAATTCACTTCTTACCAGTAAAACTCCAACTTATTATTAAGCGCTTAATTAGCCTTAAACTATTTTACACACTATTGAGCGCATAGACTTTTAATTATGCACAAAATGGTTGCAAAACCACAATTATGTTGCAATGTCTGAAAACAATATGGCGAATATGGCATGCAATACAAAATACTTTTTTCCTGTGTTGTATCGTTCTGTCACACAAAGAGAATACAAACGCCAAACACTACGCTGTCATGTCACCGATCGGCACGTTTCGGTCGTCATCGGCTAACTTCGTCGTTCTACGTATTCGCCTCGCAACGCTGATTGGCCGGAATCTTGCAGTCACGTGATTTCTTGCGTTCGGATGCACGCTGCTTACCCGATGATAACGTTGTAATGCCCACAGAGTGGCACAAAGTGCCAACATAAGCAAGTTAGCGGAAACGTTGACATGCAGCCAATGTGGGACGAGCCACGATCATGAGTTGTAAACTTCTTTTAGGTTATGTATCTTATTGTGTGGAATAAATGTAGCAACTTCGATGACGGAGCTGACGATGAACTACGTGATATTTAGTACCTTTCGTTTGATTATAATGACGCAATTATTTTCTTCAATCGATGTAGATCTGGAGAGCCTCCCAGCCGCAACTATTGGAATGTACGCTATGACAAAACCACCGTGTCCTTTTAAAAGACTGCAGTCGGTTTTCATACGAAGCTGTAGCAATTGCCCTGCGAAGTCTCGTACACCCGAAGAATTCCGTATAACACAGAATAACGCGACAGTCTTACCACTAACACTGTAGAACAGCAAGCTTTTTGCACCTCACAGCCCGATTGATCATGCAACTTGTAGGTTGTGTAATATAGTTACACTATTGGCGAACTTTGCACTGGTTTGCACCTTTCGAAGGACCATTCTCATGTTCCACACAGAGTTAGGGGAAACATGAGTAAAAGGCCGGAATTAATTAAATTCACAAGCTTTATTATCAACGTGTTATAGACACCGTTCTTTTTTTACATAAGATACTGAGAGCGGAAACATCTCCCACCCAGTAATGCCAACACCATTAATATAAAAAGCTAGTAGCTAATCTATGTTCGGATATGTCTCGAACACAGGCTTGACAAGGCAAAGAAGTTGCTAGACGCACCGAAAACGCCTGGAGGAACTATTGGTCCATGAAGGAGTTTATGAAGGGAAACCTTCCTACATCCGTAAAACGGAAACTCATGGACATGTGTATTCTTCCAATCCTTACTTACGGCGCACAAACTTGGTCTTTGACAAAAGTTCTGAAGTCTGCCCTCAAGGTTTGTCAGAGAGCCATTGAACGCAGTATTTTGGGCGTGAAATTAATAGATCGCATTAGGAATACAATACTGCGTTCCAAAACGCAAGTGGCTGACGTGGCTCACGCATCCACCAAACTTAAGTGGGACTGGGCCGGGCACATCTGCCGCATGCCGGAAGACTTGTGGGCTAAAATCACCAACAAGTAGGCCCCACAAAACCGAACACGGCGTCGCGATAGACCGCGTCGGAGATGGCGAGACGAGCTTGAGGTCTTTGACCAAGACTGGTGGGAGACTGCTACAGGATAGGGATACGTGGAAAGAAAAGAGGGAGGCTTTTGCCCAGCAGTGGGACACTTAAGGCTATTAAATAAATAAATAATGACCACAATAAATTTGGAAATATATTTTTAAAAAATCTCAAAAGGATTACCGGAAGCTAACACTAGCTTTGTCTTTTTATACACGTATGTAGGTTTTAGGTTTACCTATAGGGTGTTTTAAAAAATGTATGAATTGGTTTTAGCTTACCCACCATTTATCCAAAAACCTTAAATCATTTCCAGTACGTTCCATAAATCGTCCTAAGAACATTCAACAGACGTCGTTAGACCAAAAACGGATGTAGGTATACATACATCGTACAGGTAGATACGATTGCAGACAAAAACTCTCGACTCGAGTACGATTAATATTCAATGGCGCTCGCTGTCGGTTGAGTTGTCGAAATTGTCGGCGATGTCGCGCGGTAGTGGCGCGACAAGAGTCGTCCAATTACAGCGCAATCTGCTCGATTAATTACTTCGTTAAACGGACTCGAATCGACTGTTGTGCGATGTTCACATGTTCAGCGAGCGTACCCTAGTCACCCCTTTTCGGTTCTAGGAAGCAACGGGGAAAGACGGCATGGTGAGTATAGACTTATGTATTCGCAATTCTTAGAGTTAAATAGGTACCTATATTCATTATCAACGAATGCATCATGGTATTCATAGTTATTTAGTTATTGTATGTATGTAGTACATACAAATTATTTGTATTTTTGGTGAATGATACAAATGAAATGATACTTACACGCAGTCATTAACGTGTAAAATTGTTTGATTATTTATGACTTAAGTATACTAACACAATGTCAAAAATGTATATAGAGGTAATAATAAAAAATAATAGCTGTAAAACTCGCAACAATTCCTTAAATTCAGTAGCAAATTAGAAAAGGATATCAATAACCGTTAGAGCTATAGAAATATATACTAGCTATCTCAAAGTATAAAAATAAGGCTAATCCATCCCTTCTATGTAAATATGTTTGTGCATAACATCGGAGCCAAAGTCGCGACGGACCACTTAATTGCATTTGCCAGTTTTAACAAGGGGCTTCCCACTCGAAACTACTAACAACATCTATGTAACTTTACATATCCGGTTATGTTTTTGGCGAGTTATATAATATGTTATTTTAACGGCCTCCGTAGCCCAGTGGGTAGTGACTCTGCCTACGAAGCTGGAGGTCCCGGGTTCGAATCCCGGTCAGGGCATTTATTTGTGTGTTTATCACGAATATTTGTTCCTGAGTTATGGATGTTATATATGTATATAAGTATCTATATGTATTTATCTATTATATATATCTTCGCCTAGTACCCACAACACAAGCCTTACTGAGCTTACCGTGGGCCTAGGTTGATTTGTGTAAGATTGTCCCATAATAATATTTAATATTTAAAAGTTATGAGATTAAATAATTAATACGGTAAATTCAATAGTTAATAATGAGATGGGATAGTAAAATATTGATTTTATTGCAATTTAATCCTTACCTAACATATGGGACTGTTTGACTAATGGTGTTATATTTCTACATTAATTTGGTTTATTACAAGGTTCTGATTTGTTAAAAGTATTCATAGCATACGTCGCCTTCAACGAAATACGTATACAGCAATAATCAATAGCTAGCTAGCTAGCTTCAATTAATTCTGTCGCTCCGATGAAAACCAACTTACACCTTTAATTTTTTTATAACAGAATTGCATTGAGATCCAATTTGGTTGTTTCTCCCAATTGCACTGCATGCAGATCGCAGCGCCGAGTCGATAGTCACGTCCCGGCCCTCGACTCTCGACGGCACTCGACCGTGCCAGTCGCTGCGTTTAGTACTCGCCTCTCGCCACTCGCCCGGTGCACTGCTGGAAGCGGCCAGCTGTGCCAAATGGTACTTGAATCTCTGCATTTCTTAAGTCGATTGATTTAAATATAAACACTAGCACCTCCACTTTAATATTGCTTAGTTTGCTGTTTGTTTGAGTTTTATGTAATTAGTAGCTAGGCTGGCCTAGGCCTCAATTTGGCTCATCTGTTTCATATCCCAAGCGCATTTCAATATCGTATCAATATGAAAAACTTAAGTAAGCCCCTCTTGCATGTACGTAGGTATTTGTGGACTGTTCGAATAGGCATTTGTTTTGTTTGGGTTACAAGTTTTAAATAAATACTTATGTAATGTCTATTCGAAAAGGCCACAACGACATACAAGAGGAGCTTTACTGAAGTTTTTAGGGTTCCGTAGCCAAATGGCAAAAAACGGAACCCTTATAGATTCGTCATGTCTGTCTGTCTGTCTGTCCGTCCGTATGTCACAGCCACTTTTTTCCGAAACTATAAGAGATATACCGTTGAAACTTAGTAAGTAGATGTATTCTGTGAACTACATTAAGATTTTCACACAAAAATCGAAAAAAAACATTAAGTTTTAGGGGTCCCCATACACAGAACTGAAACTCAAAAAATTTTTTTTCATGAAACCCATACGTGTAGGGTATCTATGTCTTTAAAAATGATATTAAGGTTTCTAATATAATTTTTTTCTAAACTGAATAGTTTGCACGAGAGACATTTCCAAAGTGGTAAAATGTGCCCCCCCCCCCTGTAACTTCTAAAATAAGACAATGATAAAACTAAAAAAAATATATGATGTACATTACCATGCAAACTTCCACTGAAAATTGGTTTGAATGAGATCTAGTAAGTAGTTTTTTTTAATACGTCCGACTCGCACTTGGCCGCTTTTTTTACTTATGAGGTAGGGTTGCATCAACTTACGATTACAGACCGACCAACGTTAAATATAGCGCCGGCAGCTGTAATTCCTTAGAAACTTGTCAAACTTCATATGAGCCACTTCCAGCTGCCGTAGCCAGCTCCAGCTTGAAGGGGCCCTGGAGGACGCGCGGTAATTGGGCCCCGCGTGTAAGCACGTGACGATTATCGCGATTTGATTAAAGCCGCCATTTCTACTGCCAGTGCCACTACGTGCAACACCAGCCAGCATCTATTCGCCGTGCGCTTAGAATGTGAACGTTTGGAAGTTTGTTACTTGATCAGTGATCACAAAAAACTTACTTGATGAAAAATAGCAATATTGCTTTAGATGAAATAAGGACACATATGTAGTTTATTACCAGGATTAAAAAAAAAGCGGCCAAGTGCTAGTCGGACTCGCACATGAAGGGTTCCGTAAAATAAATTGCGGTTTACGATTTATGACGAATTAAAAAAAAAACTACTTACTAGATAGAGTTCACTCGCTCGCTAGTGCACGGATACCACGCGCTAAGTTGTCGTGCGCAATCTACCCACCTACAGTTTTTATCAATCAACGCTTACTTTTTTAACGATTTATAATGGTGAAATGTAGTAAGTGTAACAAAATGATAAATAAAAAAAGTCCCGGATTGCAGTGCAATAAGTGCTCCAAATGGACACACGGATCTTGCGCGAATTTGACTACAGATCAACTTAGTACTTTGTTTGCGACGGAAGCCGCCGACTGGAAGTGCCGTGCCTGTCTAGGCAACGCCAAACCGAAAAGGCTCTCATTTATTATGCCGGACGCTGACGAAGAATTAGATACCGACACCGAGCAGCCACCCAGTAAGAGCACAACCGAACAAATGTTGTGCGATATCCGCCGAGAGGTTCGTGAGGTCGTGCGCCTAGAACTACAATCCGTGCTACAATTCTACTCGGATAAAATCGATGACTATGAGGTCAAAATAAAAGAATATGAAGACCAGTGTCACTACCTGAAAAATACCTGCAAAAATCTTAGCCTGCGTAACGACGCGCTCGAGCAAAAGGTTCAGTACATCGAGCAAAGATTAATTAAAAACTATGTCGAAATTGATGGCGTGAATGAGAAAGAGCAGGAAGATACTAAATCAATAGTCGATACTATCTGTGAAAACATTAAACAAAATAAGGAAGATGTAATAAAAGTATACCGCAAAAAGCCAAAAAACCCAAGGTACGAAAATAAGAAATCCGCTCCGCTAGTTGTGTTATTGGCCGAAGGGCGTCGTGACTGCTGGATTGAAGCCGCCAGGGAAGCAAAACTGACCTCTAACATCTTGGGGATGGATGAGGACTCCAAGATATACGTACGTGAGTCTTTAACCCCTGAAACGTCAGCCCTTTTGTGGCAAGCAAAAACAGCACTTAAAGGTACCAACTTGTACAAGTTTGTGTGGTGTAAGGATGGCATTGTTAAGGCACGAAAATTAGAAAAAGCCAAAATACATATCATTCGGTCAACCAGTGACATAGAAAAACTTGCCACGATATCCAACAACCATGAGGAAAATAATTGATATTGATAATTCTAAATAAATATCACTTGCCAGATACTTAACTTAAAAATGTCAGATATTACGTCCAGCATCGTAGAAGAAAACAAGGACAGTTGGAACGAGTTTACAGACAATCTACCCAGCTCTCGCCGTTCTCTAATTACATTACATGTTAACATCAGATCAGTAATAAAAAACTTCGCTCAATTGGAATACATTTTAAATACCAGCTCCCGATTAGTGGATGTAGTTGTTCTGACGGAAGCCAATATCTCACACGAGTGTGTAGGACTGTTTGAACTACAGGACTATGAAATGTTTGCTGAGCTACGGAACAACAGGAAAGGAGGAGGGATTATAGTATATGTCCACAAAGATACTAAGTTCACGAGATATCCAAAGTCCACGCAATATTTCGAATGCATCTCAGGTATGATTGAAACAAATGACCATTTAAAAATAGAACTATGTGCTGTATACAGACCACCTAATCTTAGCAAATCACTATTTCTTACCGAACTAAATCACGTGCTATCAGCCGCGAGTATTCGGAAAAATTATGTGCTGATTGGCGATATTAACATAAACATCAAGGACTGTAATAATAATAGTATTGCTTCTCAATATATAAACATGTTAAGTGAAAAAAGTCTAGAAATTGGCATCAGTCAATACACTAGGATTGCACTAAAAAATAACAGTATTACCAAGTCGTGCATAGACCATATTTTCTTACGCAACTCGAGTCTACCTACGGATAGCGACCGGGTCATAAAAACAGCCGTGATAAACAATGCGCTCGCCGACCACTTTATTACCTGTTTTGCGATCATTGATAGAATTAGCCCATGCACGACTTCAAAAACCATCCTTAAACTAAATAATAAGAAGGTTCAAAGTGAATTGCGTGCTATTGACTGGAGCCAAGGTTTAACTTACGACAATCCAGACGATATACTTAACTTTATCTCAAGTAAATTTAATAGCATATACGAAAAATGTTATTCTAAGGTAAAATTAGACCAGAGCAAAAGAAAACAATGTAATTGGGTTAATAATAACGTTTTAAGGATGTGTACAAAACGGGACGAATTATTCAAAACTTGGTACAAAAATCCGAGCGATGCCAATAAGCGTTTATTATACAATAAATATAGAAATAAAACGAATAATTATATAACTAACCTAAAAAATAACTCAATTAAAATTGAGATTACTAATAGCTTTCACAACTCAAGAAAAATATGGCAAATTATTAATAGACTATGCGGTAAAATAACAAAATCAATTGACGATATTATTACTTCTAGCTTTAAAAAGATATCACCCGGAGAACTTGCTAATAACCTTGCTGTAGGATTTCGAAACAATGTCAAAAATATATGTACTTACTGTAACTATAAATTATTGGACGAAAAAACATATACACAGGACATTGATTTGTCAATGAGATGGTCTAAGGCCAGAAATGACGTAGTGTCCTCCATAATTAAACATCTCAATGACAAAAAAAGTCCAGGCGTTGATAAAATTCGCCCGTCTGATATCAAATACGTCAACGCTGAAATAACACCTGTTTTAACACATTTGATTAATACATGTATTAACAAATCTATTTATCCCGAGAAATTAAAAATAGGAATAATTCGACCCGTTCATAAAAAAGGCTCTTACAATAATGTCAACAATTACAGGCCCATTACAATTTTACCATGTATTGATAAAATAATAGAAAAATACCTCGGTCTTGAAATTAATAAATACCTTACTAAAAACAATGTAATTCATAACAAGCAGTACGGCTTTCAAAGAGAAAAAAACACCTCCCAGCTACTGAGTAAATTCACTAACGAAGTCAATCAATACCTAAATGATAAAAAACACGTACTTGCTATTTTTATTGATTTCAGTAAGGCTTTTGATACTCTAAGATATGACATACTGTTTTCTAAACTCCTGCAAAGTGGTATACAGGGCCCCAACCTTGATCTTTTTAAACACTATCATCTAAATCGTTTTACAACAGTTAAAGTAAATAATACATTCAGTGACATGCTCCCAACCGAGGAAGGCACGGCCCAAGGTTCTATAATCGGTCCAACCGAGTACTTATTGTACGTAAACGATATGTGTAACATATTTGACAGCGGCTCAGTGTATCAATTTGCAGATGACACCTGCCTCCTGGCGGCGGACAAGGATGTGCAAAAGGCTTCAACCCTAATGCAATCAAACTTCGACTCTTTATGTAAATGGGCCCATGACGTAGGCCTTGTTATAAATTACTCCAAAACTAAACTTATGCATATCCATTCTACTCACCTAACGAAGACCCCTAACCCTAACATTCTAGCGCATTGTCACCAATGTTTGCATGATAATAATAAAAATACAAAAACTGTATGCAATTGTGAACCCTTAGAACTAGCCACGGAACATACTTACCTCGGCCTGATCATAGACTCTAAATTTAATTGGGGACCTCATATAACTTATGTCTGCAACAAATTAAGGTCCATACTCTCGAAACTATCATTGTTAAAATTTAAAGTTCCATACAGTACTCTTAGAATGCTATATTTATCCCTAGCACAGTCTGTTATTGACTATGGACTAACTAGCTACGGCAGAACTTATCACACATATATTGATAAAATTTACAAATTACAGTTAAGCCTATTGAAAGCATTAGTACCAAAGTCAGTTAGAAAAAAGTTTAGCCAACAAGATAAGGAAATATTGAGATACTGCAATGTCATTAGTATATACAATAGATTCAAAATTTTAATTATTGCTGAAGAACTCGATAATTTAGAGAAATTAACTAAAACTACTAGACCACTAAGACTCAGAAAATTAGTATACCTACCACTATATGTGTTACCAAAATGTACCAATGTCTATGGTAAACGAAGATGGGAATATTTGTTACCTAGTATCCTGAATGACTTACCATCTGATGTACTCACAAATATATGTGATAAACCGCAACATTGTAAACGTATAATGAAATCTGCTTGTATATCCCAAACCTGATAGTAATAATTAATGAAATAGCTAATCTAAATTACTGTTGCCGCCGTAGACGTGTATGCAGTTTTTGGACCCTAAGCCGCGGCAATAGGATAAGAAACGGTATGCACGTCTCCAGCGTGCTCCCAAGTGCTTCACAGCATATCACGTCATAATGTCGCATTTTGTGTAGGCAATCGCCGTGTGCGCTTTATTTTTATAAGCTTGTTATCCTATGTATAAACTAAATATTAATTGAGTGAATGCAGTGGCAGTTAAACCCTGCTGGGTTTTGTCCGCTGTCTGGCCATGTATTGTAAAATAATTATATATATAAATAAAAAAAAAAAAAAAAAAAAAAGATCTCGTTCAAAACCAATTTTCGGTGGAAGTTTGCATGGTAATGTACATCATATATTTTTTTTAGTTTTATTATTCACTTATTATAGAAGTTACAGGGGGGGGGGGACACACATTTTACCACTTTGGAAGTTTCTCTCGCGCAAACTATTCAGTTTAGAAAAAAATCATGATAGAAACCTCAATATCATTTTTGAAGACCTATCCATAGAAACCCCACACGTATGGGTTTGACGAAAAAAATTTTTTGAGTTTCAATTCTGAGTATGGGGACCCCCAAAACTTACTGTTTTTTTTCGATTTTTGTGTGAACATCTTAATGCGGTTCACAAAATACATCTACTTACCAAGTTTCAACAGTATAGCTCTTATAGTTTCGGAAAAAAGTGGCCGTGACATACGGACGGACAGACAGACAGACAGACATGACGAATCTATAAGGGTTCCGTTTTTTGCCATTTGGCTACGGATCCCTAAAAATGCGATACTTTGCGTTAATCTCGTAGAATACACGTGCTACGGGGCTACGGCGTAGCACCAGTCGTGCGTAACGGCTATAACACAAAATATATTTGACGTTCACCGCCACGCAGAGCTACGTCGTAGACCATAGCAGCTTAAACTCCGTATGTAGCGAAAAGCGCCCGTAGTGCTCTGACGCGTGAGTGTTGTGATTGGCGATGGCGTTGAATGGGACGGTTAAATGCTATATTCTAAATGTGCTGAAGCGCAACGACGTTTGTATTTCTTTCCATGATATAAGATGTAAAAATTTCGTAATACAGTCCGGATATGTTCCGACCGATCCGTAATATGTTAAAATTATCATTAGATTATCGTAACAACCAAGTGTGTTTTTGATGTACAGAATCATCAATATTTCACGGTACAGAATTATTTCTACACTAAAACCTGTTGTGGTTGATCTAGAGTAGTTAGAGTTGCAACAGACAAATTAATTTATGGTCGACTACGGTAACTGCCATTACAGATAGTCCAACAAAAGGTACTCAATTGTCTTAGTAATTCACCAAACTGGCCATTATTTACGCTGCTCGTAATTTACGAAATTGCCCAGGAGTTACCCTATGTAGGGCAAATTGCTGCGTTGTCTTTAAGTATAACTAGTTTAGTTGTTGTGTCTTTATTTATATTAAAATTTCCATAATTTTAAATGGTGTTAATTTCCCCAAGCAGTGTTGTTTTAAAAAACACAAAATAAAATTTATGCCATGCTGTATGTGCTGATAATATAATTTAAATGTTACCATTTTTATGTCTTTCAAAATTACAATGACATAGACTTTATGTCATTACCTGTCAAATATTGCGGATGCCCTGCACCTTTATTTTGTCATGTAATCATCTATCTTCTAATTATGAACTTCATTAACACACACCCACACTCGTATGTATACCACTGTTAACAAAAACAGCAGGTATGTAAGTAGTTAGCTGTCACTTGCGTAATACCATAAGTGATGTATTAAGCCACGTAGGTGAACCTAAAGCTGTGTGTGTGAGTTGTCAGTGTCCACTTTAATCTTGCTCCGTCCGAGGGACAAAGTTTGTTTTGACATTATCATCTTTTTTATCTGGAAGTTTGTTCTGACATTATCTTTCATATTGCGGCATCCATGTTTGCTCGATTAAAGACATTTACTTAGGCCTTGCGCTTGTACGAAATTGATTTATGACGTAGCCGAAGAATTTTTCATATACGACATGGGAGCCCTCATAATATTTATGTGGGTTGCGATATAGTATAATATTATGATTGTGGAGTATCATGGAAACTTCGGTACTTGAAGAGTGACCGATGAAACGTTATACCGTTTTTTATCCACGTTTTTGCCCCCGAAGTTTGGTGTTAGGTGTAGCAATTATTTCAAAACTTTTAACCAGCAGATCTAACCTGACAACTCCCTTTATTTCACTTGAAAAAATTTGGACCAACCCAGATTAAATTATGTAATCCAGATAAGCCGAGATTATACTTTTTACAGAAAACGTTAACAAAACAAGTACTTAACTACAAAAGGCAGTAATTATAGAAGAAGTATTTCAATGAAAATTAAAATAACATTGAAATATCTAATGAACCACAACGCCATGAATCGACGACGAATGTCGACAAATTATAATTCACGATTGTCGACGTCAAAGTTATATTGCAAAAATCAACCATATTTTTTTAAGTTAAACTGTCATGCACGGCACGAGTTTAAAAGCCGGTAGAAACTTTGATTGGCAATTGTTTAGCGTGCGAAATACTCGAGGCGAAACGAGATTTAGCCGTAGTGATGTGAGAATTTAATTAACCTCGCGTGAGCGGGCGGTCGAGGTGTTGCTTTCATTACGTTTTATTAGCCGCTCCACTCCGCGAACTGTGAACCGTTCGTTACAAAATGCTTGGAACACTATTTGTTACACTCTAACGGGTTTTCCAGGCTCGAACCTGAAAGCTCTACGAGTGTGTAATTACGTGTTGTGAAGGCAGGAGCCTATTTTTTTTTCATTGGCATTCATTAAAAATTGCTTTTATTCGATCGATACATTTGAAAACGCAGCGATGAAATTTTACCTTGAACTGCTAAACGGGATTAATAACTAGCAAAAAACTCGGCGCATATCAAAGCGCGTCTATCGGATTTTCCCAGCGTGCAGCGCTGATAGCAAAAAGAAGCAAAGCACGTTTCAGAACGCCTGTGTACAAGCGCCCGCACCTCGGCCGGTCGCATCCGACTAGAACCTAAACTGCCAATTTGTAGGATGAGTCGGCAAAGGGTTCTTCCGGTTGTTCGTCGTGTTGTGTTCGTGGCTAAAGGCCCGAGCTCAACGGTGAATGCAGATCTACGCTTGTGTACTGGGCTGTTATTTGGAACGTGCTAATGCGCCTCACCTCAACCGTCACGCCTAATGAAACTAGACCTCTACCTACGCTTAGTTACTACGAATCGCGGCATCGAGATATATTTGTGGGTGAACGGTGAGGTGAGTTTAAAACAAATTACAGAATAGCGGGGCTGTTTTGTAAAACGAGTAAAAATCAAAATAGCCGGACCAAGATGCGGAACTGCTACTGTTAATGAATGCTTTATTCTACAGAGATAATGTACCTACCTACATAGGTATGATGGTATCGGAAAAGGAACAGCATGGATAGTGTAGTTTAAAATTCTTTTGTTTTTTTAATAAGCAGGCATCGTAGTTTTTATCGCACGGTAAGACGTTAGCGAGCTATGGAGTCAATATTAGCAATAAAATTGAACTCGTGTTTATCGAACTTATCCACCTTATCTACTTATCCTTCAATTCCGATTGTCCAATCACATCAATCCGAATTTCACGTGAAATTACTAAACACCTTAGCTATAATTGTAGTAAGATACCCACCGTGTCGCTGACCCCTCACGCAATTCCGATTGTCCACCGAGCACGAAGGTACCTGCGGGCGAGCCTTTGATACCACTGCATACAGGTTCACAGCGATATCCGGCGTCAATCAATTGGATTTTGTTTCAATAGGTTTGGTTAATCTTAATTGAATTGTGGAGTGGTTTTTCGTCTTATGTACTTACAAAAAGCAATATATGTAAAAAATATTTATAGTATAGGTAGACACTTTTACATAGGCACATGCTAAATCTGCGACACTGGCTCATGCAAGAAATTTAATCCTAAAAATCTTATCCATCATCATCACAAAATTATCGGATAGTCGGTATAGATAATATCAATTTATCTCTTTTTATATTTATTTATTGTTATAAATATTTAGGTACACATACATGAACATTTTCAAAAGTTTCGTCAAACTGTAGGACAGTTTGTTGGCGGTGATCTGATATATGATTCTTGACTAAATGATTGTTTATCTGATTTAATCGATACATGATTGCCTAAAATTTCCTCGATAGAAAAAAAAACCGAAGTTGGGTCTTTATTTTCCTTTTTTTACTCAGCCTACTCAATCAATACATTATTTTACGACACAATCAAGTTAATACTAGGTATAGTATTTTATCTCATCTAAACTCTCACTTAATGAAATATGAATAAAACTTCACTAAGATTAATTTTGGAAAAATTATCGAAATTTGTCCAAAAAAGCCATTCCCGCAAAGTGTTGCATCTCCTTTACTCGTGCGTGGAAGACATTTAGCGTGTATCTGTCAAGGGGGCGTAGTTTTCGCGGATCGACTCGAATCAAGGCATCCCCTTAACACAAAAGTAGTAGGTAAACAGGGACAACTTACTTGTAGTTTGTGCCCGCCGAAGGTATTTTTACAACAAAGTAAAGAAGTCGGTCGTTTTGTCCTCGAATTCGAAAGAAACAATTTCGCAACTAGGCAAAACAAGTTGAAACTGGTACCCTCTAGTATATATGTACCTACAAGAAAATTCTCGGACTTGGGACTGCGAGTTTCATAAGTTTTTGCGCCGCCGCGGCGAGGGAATAAAGCTAACTAGACGTTCGCTGCCCAGACAATTGCGTTACCTACAAACGAGAAGATAACAAATCAATTTTAGACAACCGAGACTTTTAATTGAGGGTAGAGACCGAAATAAATTGGAAGAAATCATATAATTTGGCGGTATTTTGGTGAGGCGGGTTGCCATGGCGACGGATGACGTGCATGGAGAGCTTTAGCAGTCGGAGCTCGGAAGGGTGAAGTGGCTTATCAGATAATTGGCCGCAACTAGTGGTGACACGAGAGGAATTGCGTAGACCCTCTAACCCTCTGTGCTTTCCGGAGCGGTATATTGATTTCCGATCACACTGCCAACTTCACTGCGGTGTACCTAATAAATGTCTATGTAGCTCAAATTAGTCATCGCATGAAAACTCATGCATTATGGTACTCTGAATATGTTTTCTTTTCAATTTTGCTTACTTATTAGCATCTCTCACGCGATTATTGTCAGTCAGCATGTCAATTTTCGTCAAAGATTTTGATATTTGGATACTTTGTGGGGCTCCGGAATATCCCAAGTACTTGTTTATAGAACTTTCACGATTACAAGGCCCTCCATATACCGAGTACCTACATTGGCCCAATAAATATTAAGTGGCGGGGGAGCATTGATGCCCCGCCGGTACCCTCCAACTTGGCCACATCAGCATAACACAGATATTGTAATGCCACTACAAAGCTATGTTAACAAGCACTTGCCAACTAATAACGGTTTATAACGCATGCATAAACTTCACGATTGCACTGAGACTTCTCCCGACGCCTTTCCTAATCTAATACCAGAATTCCTCCTTGTAAGCCATAATTTTGAACGAAACACAAATTGAGTAGGTACGTTGAAAAGTGGATATTGGATATTGAAATTCGTCGAAAGTAACTTTCACAGAGGTACAAATTGGTAATCGAATATATTTTGAAGACGTGGTTTGTTTTTTCAATATTCACTGAAAAACTACAACTATCTTCTTAATAATTCTTCTTCTTACTGTTTTGCCGATGGAATAAACAAGGACTTTTTTTACCCGATACGTTAAATATTACAGTGTAAAATTATGTTAAGTTTTTAAATATACTACTTGTTTACTTCTCGACTCGTAACAGCGCTCGCTTAGGAGGCGTTGCTAGGCTATTGTTCACCAATCTTTTGTAAATGTACCTACATTTAACAAGTTTGTTACCATTTAAATAAATATGTTTTTACGGGTAGGTACTAATAGTTAAGGACAGTGAATCCTGATCCACCGTTATACAGTTCACACTAGTACGGGGATCAGTTGAAGCTTACTTGGCTCATACTTAGTTACCTTCTTGTATTAATATTAAAATGTAAGCATAACTATGTACACGTATTACCTTAATAAACGTTGTTTGTTTGTTTGTCTTGTTTACTGCGAAAAGGAGAGCACTGAACACAAAAAGTATGACAAATAAAATAAAAATAAAATAAAATAAAAATCGTTTATTTCAGACCAGATACGATCCATAGAGAGTTAGTAAGCGTTAGTTAGTTAAATAACAATAACTAAATTATAACTAGGTATGTTAGTACGTTATTTAACAAAATTTATTATTTATTTGGCCTTCCCAATAACCAACTGCGACCAGTACATGGTAAGCGGACAGTTGAGACGCTCTACCAGCTCCTTCAGAAGGCTGTTGTTGCTGCCTCGCACTCGCCTTAAAAGTGAGGCTATTCTTTTTCGCCTTATGGCAAAAAAGTCGTCAGTATGCGCCTCCGCAAACATACCCGACGCACTACAGTGCTTTGGCAGCCTCAACAGCATTCGCAAGGTGTTGTTGTACTGGACGCGTATTGTGTTATAGGCCCTTTGTGTATAACTCACCCACAGACTGCACGTGTAAAACGTTTGACAATACGCTTTAAATAGTGTCAGCTTTACTTGCGTGTTACACCGTGCAAATCTGCGGGCAAGCATATTGCCCCTTATTGCCATGGCCCTCCTTTCCCTTTCCATATCCAAATCATCATTCAATTTATTATCGATGAAATGCCCCAGATACTTGAACTTATCTACTACATTGAGGGGCACACCGCCCAGCACGATCCCAGGTACAGCGGATGGGTTATACTTTCGAGCTTTAAAAACCATCACCTCGCTTTTAACTGCGTTGTACCTAAGACCGTGCCGCCCAGCGTAACCTTCACACGTCGCAACAAGTTTTCTGATCGATTCAACCGAGGGTCCCAGCAACACCATATCGTCAGCGTAACTTATATTATTGAAACACGTCTGACCAATATGACAACCGACATGCATGTTGCTGAGCTCCCCGATTAACTCATCTACATACATATTGAACAGGACTGGTGAAGAAAGTCCTCCCTGTCTCACCCCACACTGGAGCCTGTACTCCTCCGAGTCTACTCCTGCCCATCTCACTCGATTGATCTGGCTGCCGTACCAGTACTTCAATAGCGCAAATACATTCTTTCGGCGCACCCGCTTTTTCAAGCTTGCACCAAAGCACATCGTACGCAACCAGATCAAACGCTTTCGATAGGTCCAGGAAACACGCATATATTGGCGTGTTCCTGTCCGTGTAGTACCTGACAGTTTGCTTAAGACACACAATCGCACTTTCGGTTGATAGGCCTGGCCTGAAGCCAAATTGCGCGTCGTGCAGCTTTATATGTTTGCAAAGTTGTGCACTAAGCAAACTGTCAAGCACTTTCGCTAGCACCGTGGCAAGCGAAATTGGCCTGTAGTTTCCAGGGTCTGACAAGTCACCTGTGTTATTCTTCACCAGCGGAACAACTACGGTTCTTGTGAGTTCCTCTGGCAAGTACGCATGCCTTAAGCATAAGGTATAAAACATCGCAAGAATGTGTGTGGCATGTGTACCCCGGCATATTTGAAATGTTCAATACTGAGACCGTCATGCCCCGGCGATTTACCTCTGACCATCTGTTTAATAACTAACTCCACTTCCTTAGCCGTAAAATTTATAGTACTCTCGCCCATGACAGTCCCAGCATTGCCTATCTCGGCCGTATTTACATTTAATAGTGGTCTCACAGTAAAAACACTCTTAAAATTATTGGCGATGGTTTTCTTGTCACTGACACCTCCCACACTCACAGTGACACCAGGTCGAGCGTTAGACTTATTTGTATTTTTCCAGAAGGCTTTAAAATCTTTCGCTGTCCGGTTTGAGGCAAGAATATCACATTTTATTTGTTCTTGCCTTTCCTGGCACCATTTCAGCTTGGATTTGAAAAGCCTTCTGCTTTCACACATCTCGTCATACACAAAACCCAGACTAAGAATTTAACCCTAGCATCTCTGTGAGCATCGGCAACGTACTTATTCCAACCTACTAGGTGCGCTTTTCGCTTATCACGGGTATCTTTACTAGCCCTTTTTGCCGCCGCGGTCAGTGTAGTAATTATGTAATCGTACATTTTCCTTATAATAATTGCATGGTTGGCATCATTACACAAAAATAAATAAATAAAATAAAAAAAAAAACATTTATTTCAGACCATAAAGATCCATAGTTTTGTTAGTAAAATCTTACGTGTTATGTTAGTATTGGGAACAAAAAATAAAATAAAGTAAGAAAATAAAAGCATTAAAAAATACATAAAATTCTTAGGTTTCTATTGAGAGATTGAAGAGAACACCAAGGCTACTTAACTCTCCCTTTAGCCACCTCAACCCAAAACTTCATCATCGGGCAGTCGAGTCTTTCAGCCAACGCCCCGAGAAGACCGTTGCTGCTGCTGCGCACTCGCCTTAGCATGGAGGCGACTCTTTTTCTCCTAATAACAAAGAATCCGCACACGACCTTAGTTCGGGTGGGAATTCGAGTAATTTCAACTTATTGTGGCACTCCTCATGATATTGTTCTACTTGGGAGGACTCCCTTTCCCCCCACACTACACCTGGGCCAATCTCCAAGCGTTTGAACCGCTCGGTTCTAAAGTCATTGTCGGCTCTAGATTATTTCAGCAGAGGTAAAACATACAGCGGAAACATAAATCAAAAAAGACTCAGCACCGGTATTGGATTACGTTTTCATCAAAAGTGGACTCTGATATTCGTCTCTTTTAATAGTATTTCCTGGAGACGACAATGACGAAAAAAAACGCCTTAAGAACGCCGAATATTCGCCCACCTACATTGTGCCGTTCGTTAAGACTACATTTAATAAGTATCTTATTCAGATCACAGTCGACCACTACACAAAACATGACATGACCTAGTTTCCCCGAACCCCGGGAGTCCAATCAAAAACTGAAAAGAGACGTGCATGATATTGCGTAGATTTTAGTTTCAATATTTTTTATCCGGTTTTTGCAATTTCAAAATATATTTTACGTTGGAAAACTGCTCTCTGTTTGAATGCATAAAAAATGTTCCATTAAAGCGCGCGTATTTTTCCATATTTTTTATGAAAGCTTATTCTGTTGATTACACCTCATGGGACTGTGGGAGTATTTATAGGGTTTTCTCGAAATAGATCGAGGGTCACTCGCCGCGAGGCATCGTGCAAGGCGATGAGCCAAGGAACCCTTGCAATAATAGGGAGCGCGATCCGACGGCCAACTTCAGACTCCGCACTTTTTGCATTATGTAAGCTTCGGGCGAGAATATTTAACTGGAATGGAACAATAATTTCCTTTTTCTTTTCAAAGTAGAAGTTGGCTTTTAAATATGTATTTTATCGAAAAAATAAAAAAAATCTAAAAAGTTAATTGGCTTACCTAAAAAAAAAACGGCACCATTCTAAGCTTTCCGCGAGGATCAATGTTTGTATGGGACTTACTACAGTTAAAGCACATCATCATATCAGCCGAAAGAAGTTCACTGCTGGACATAGGTCTCCCCCAAAGACCCACAAAGCATATAAAAAGACAAAAATGAGAGTCAAAGACGGACCTCACTAGCGATAGCTGAAACGACTCATACTAATTGACAGTATATTAAATATTTAATGTACAGTATATTTAATGCTCACCCCACAGAATTGTTCTATAGAGAATTGGACCAGTTTTCTATGGAACAAGATTGGTATTGTGTTGACGTAGATATCTTGGGACGTACATCTAACACTTATACGTACACTAGTGAGGCACATGGCTGTAACAGGTGGCTGGACCATTGCATCGTCACAAAGTCAGCGCGGGAAACTATTTCCACCACTTTCCTCTTATTGTCGATTGTGATATGAGCCAAGTGCATATTAAGTGTGAGACTGTTAAGTCACCTCTTGAAGAAGTGATTTGGGGAGACAGGGAGGCTGCTCAGGTGAGTATTTACCAGAACTTATGTAACGATGGACTTAAACAGTTAGATTTCCCTACAGAATGTACCATTTGTGCAGATGGAGTGTGTAATGATTGTACCCATTATGGTGTACTTGATAAAATGTATTGCACCGTAATCAATGTACTAACTGTAGCGGCCAGGAGATCAGCTAAGGCAAGGCGTAGAAGGCATCATATAATAGGCTGGAATAGGCATGTCGCGGATGCTCATAGAGATGCCAGATTGAAATTTCTATGCTGGATATATGCTGGGAAACCGCCTAGCGGAAAAGTCTATAATGAGATGAGTCAAAGTCGGAAGTCTTTCAAGTCTAAGCTGAAATGGTGCCAGGACAGACAGGACCAGATTAAAAGCGATATCCTGGCCTCAAGCCATTCAGCTAAGGACTTCAAGGGCTTCTGGAAAAATACTAACAAGCTAAGTGTAAAGCCTGGAGTCCCTGTGAGTGTTGGAGGCATTTTAAGGAACTGTTCACCTCCATACATACATTCACTCAGAAGACCGCGGAGGTGTCTGATACTGAGACTACCGTCGGAGAAAGTACCATACATTTTTCCGCAAAACAAGTTGACAAAGTCATCAAAAATATGCAGAAGGGAAAGTCTCCGGGATACGATGGTCTCAGTGTCGAACATCTCAAATATGCGGGTGTACATTTGCCGCGCATCTTGGCGATTGGCTGTAGTCGTTCCAATTGTTAAAAATAGGACAGGGGACGTGTCAGATATCGCTAATTACAGGCCCATCTCACTTGCCACTACAATCGCCAAGGTGCTTGACAGCTTGCTTAATGACCATCTCAGGAAACATATTAAACTCCACGATGCTCAGTTCGGGTTTAGAGCTGGACTATCGACGGAGAGTGCTATTATGTGCCTTAAGCAAGCTGTTAGATACTATAAGGAAAGGAGCACGCCAATTTATGCGTGCTTCCTTGACTTATCTAAAGCATTTGACTTGGTGGCATATGATTTGCTGTGGGACAAACTAAATAAAACTTCGGTGCCAACCGAATGTGTGTCCCTATTAAGATACTGGTACGCCAATCAGGTGAATCAAGTGAGGTGGGCTGGAGACTGGTCTGACCAGTATAAACTGGAATCTGGAGTGAGGCAGGGTGGGCTGACTTCTCCTGTCCTCTTCAATTTGTATATAGATGAGTTGATTGGAGAGCTGAGCAGCATGCATGTCGGATGCCATATTGACAATGTCTGCGTAAACAACATTAGCTATGCTGATGACATGGTGCTGCTTGGTCCCTCAATCAACTCCATAAGGCAACTGATTGCAAGGTGTGAGAGCTACGCTGAACGACATGGTCTTAGGTACAATTCAAATAAAAGTGAGATGGTGATCTTTAAAGCCCGTAAGCATAATCCGCAAAGTGTACCTTCGGTCATGTTGAACGGTGAGGCCCTAAAAGTATCCAGTAAGTTTAAATATCTGGGTCATATAGTAACCGAGAATATGAATGATGACCTGGATATCGAAAGGGAGAGAAGAGCCTTAGCAATCAGGGGCAACATGCTCATCCGTAGATTTGCACGGTGTACAAGGGAAGTCAAGCTGACACTCTTTAAAGCCTAGTGTACGTCTTTTTACACGTGCAGTCTATGGATGAGGCATACAAAGCGAGCCTACAATGCGTTACGTGTGCAATTCAACAATATCTTCAGGATGCTGTTCAAGCTGCCTCGTCACTGCAGTGCGTCAGGCATGTTTGCCGAAGCGCACACAGATGGCTTCCATGCCATCATACGCAAGAGGGTCGCCTCGCTGCTGAGACGAGTGCGAGGAAGTGAGAACAGCATTCTGAGGATATTGGAAGGACGTTGGGATTGCCCTATGTTAGGGCACTGGGTTGGCATTGTGACGGGGAGGGTAAAATAACTCTGAGTTTTGCCCTGAACGACACAGTGCCTCTCAGCGTACAAATTATACTTTTCTTTTCTTTTCTGTTTTGCCTACTAACATTTAGCTTTAAAATTATTTTATGTACTAACAACAAACTTATGGATTCTATGAGTCTGAAATAAATGATTTTTATTTTTATTTTATTTTAAATATGTGTACAAAGCGCGAGAGTTTAAAGTGTTATAGTATAGTATGACTTTTATAATGTCACAATAATATGCTATTTGTAGGTACCTACTAATCGTTGCCTGTAAAATCAAGTAAGCCGTTTAGCTTGGGAAATACTGCGTTTAGGTACATAATAGAGGATTGTGAACCTGTAAATGTTCATACAAAAAGCGATAACGTTTTACACCCCGTAAACATCGTACAATATTTATAATTTTTGGATATGTTGTAGATGTAATAAAAAACTAGGTCTGTACGTTTTGATTTTTAAGAAATATTTATTAGGTTAAATACAATTAAATAACAAATAAACATTGGAAATTAAATCTAAATAAATAAAATTAAGCTAGCCTAGAATAGTAGTGAGTAAAAAAATAACTACAAACAGAATATCTACACAAAAGTAAAATAAAATAAAACAAATAAAGATAACATCACAAATAGAAAACTTGGCCCAGATCGGCGCCAGGCAGCAGGGTGCCCAGAAGGCGGGCGGCATTGCCACGTTGTATGGCAATACTTATACGCTGGGCTAGGTATGCCCCAGCCTTCTGGTCACCAGAAGCGTCGACAAGGCGCTGCGAAAGTGTTTTGTAGATTTTTAAAGCGCTGGTGCCCCATGACCCTAAGGTCTCGACCCCGAAAGGCTCAAACATGAAGCCACTATCAATGCCAGCATATTTGAGCCTTTTGTGTGACTCCGCTGATTCAGCAGCAGCACCAGCCCTAGTAGAGGTTCCAGGAAGGTGGGATGGCGCAAGGGTATCGACGCAGATAGCGTCCCATATCAGTGGCTGTCCCAAGCTCCAGGGCACGAGCGTCATGCCGTCGGGCCTCTTGCCGTCGTCCCGGGCAGGCTCTAAGATGGTCGGTGCTCCGCCAGTAGCGAGAGCCCGGCGGATGAGGTCGTTCAGGCTGGCGTGTCGCGGGATGCGGCCTGCGCTCCTGTGGCAGAAGAGGCCATGGTGCTCAAATTTGTCGACGGTGCAGCCGCAGTGACACCGATGTGGAACGACACAAGTCACTCCAAGACGCAGTGACACGGCAACCCTAAAAGTTTTGTTATCTAAAATTGTGCCAGGGAGTGCCTGGAGCCAACCGCTGGATTCCCATCTAGCAGAGGCAAGGAGACGGGCGCGATCTGCGGAGCTGGAAGACGTTTCATAAAGGTTATCCCGTACCAGCTCACACAGCGGCCCGTCCCATTGCCTCTGTGAATGGGGTTTTTTTGGTAGGTCTGCAGTTGGACATAGATCTTTCCAACGGCACTCGGCTTCAGCGACAAAAATAATTTCAAAATTATTGTGGGGAGGTTTTAGAATTTGACTAATTAATTTTTGGGTGCCGTGTGCTGACGAGAGGAAAGCTGGGAGAGAAACGCTTGAAATTTTACGAATCCCAATGCCGCCGTGCCGAATTGGCAAAGAAGCTTGGGTCCATTGGATTTCATTCAGATCGATGTTAGCGACTGATGAGATGGTTTTTTTAATGATATCGTCAAGAGGTGCCAGAAAGTGAGGGAATTTCCAAAAATTACTACATCGAAGCATATATGTAGGTGAACTGTGGAACAAATAAGCTAAATTGTATAATGGTATACGCCATATGCATGTTAATTTGCAGCAGGCGGTCCGATACTGAATGAAATTTTTGCATTTTATGTTCGACAAAATTAGGGAATGATTCATCTATACTTTTGACTTAAAAAATTTGTATACCTTTTTTTTAAATGAATATTTAAACTGATTTACTAAAAAAGGAAAACGTACAGACATAGATTAAAGTGTACTTAATCCAATAATACCAAAATTGATTCATTTCATAAAGGTTTAGGGGTAAAAACGATATCACCCGAAACAATATTTCAACAAGGAAACGTAGGCAATTGCTTCCAGGAATTGCAACTCCCTCTATCGCACGATACGGGTCGGAAGGCAGAGCGGTGTGAAACAGATAGCATTTAAAAAAATACCTACTCGCACCGCGTATCGGTACTTCACAATCCTCTTAAAGCGGAAGGATCCCATTGGTACTTTAAAATTTGGTCATAATTAAACGATAATTGTTTTTTAAACTACCTACCCTTTCTGATGTCATATTATAATTTTAAAAAGCACACAGCAAGCAGTATTACTACTGTTTTTACAAACATAACCAGAAATTATATCATCCTATATAATTTTTGTATCATCATCATATCAGCCGAAAGACGTCCACTGCCGGACATAGGCATCCCCCAAAGAGTGCCACAATGGCCAATTTTTGTATCAACAGATTAAATTGTCTTTTAAGATTTTAATAGTTAAAGTAGAAACTCATTTAAAATAGAAATTTGGTACCAATCTATGGAACCTATGACCTACTTAATGTTAAATACACAAAAAGGCACAAATTTAAAGAAGTCCTTAATGTCAAACCCTCCGTCTTAATTCCCGTATGATGTTTAAAATACCAACAGTGGCAACAATAACCATATAGCCGGTAATTGTACAGTTCGCACCGCGGGGTTGGTGTCGGTGCCGCGGGCGCCACTAATGCACAAAGGGTGCCAAGTGCCGATGGAACAAAGGGAACGCCACACGGAAAAATTGAGGTATCTCACACATCCCGAATGCGCTTTTGTGTAATCAATACTTTGTTGTTTTATCTACATTTCACTGTTTAAAATTACAAAGGGTTGGCAGGAAAATGAGGCGAGTCTTTGACGGTGGATGAGCACGAATCAGAATGCCAAGTAGATATCACAAATATCTATCAGAGTGTACCTGTGATGTTGCTGTTGTTATTATATGTGGGAGAGGAGATGAGAAAATAAACATAAGGGTAATCAGCATAACATTTATTTGATCAATAGAAAGTGTTTGAGCAATTTATAGTAATCATTCAAAATAGGCACAGCAATAAACTCAACAACCAAGATTAAATTATATTATTTAAATTATTAAATAATCGAATAAAATAATATTTATTGAATTAAATACAGTTTACCTGACGATTACAAATCAGAGAGAACCGTACTCGTCCACAGCTCGAAGTCAAGTCACCGGCGTCTTTTTTTTTTTTTTTGAACCTGACTGTTGCTATAATAGGACGAACCCGATATAGCAGTCGAATTGCGTGGTTGGAGGGTAGCTTAAGGAAAATCCAAGGGGAACCTCCGGCACGACCACGCGGCGGGAAGGGGTAAACACTGGAATACTCTAAAAGTTTGCGCTCCAGTGAGATTGGTTGAACGGTTTCAACTGAATCTGAGGTGTGAGTGGTGATGAACTACTGGGATTGCTGGTTCGCTAAAACCTACCCTAGCTGAGAAGAGTCCAGCAAGAAACTCAGCTAGGCCCGACATCGGTCGGATTTGTCGGACTGACTCTACCCGGTATGCGGCGGTACCGGGACGAATATGGACTATAAGTGTCTGTGTTGTCGCGATCACGCGGTGGACGTCCCCGCCGGCGGGAACGCTGTACGCGCTGAGTTGGACGCCGAAAGCGCAGCCGTCCATCTTTAGATGGACTCTGTGATTTCGTCGTCCGGATCCGTGAGTGTGTGCCTAGGACGCCGGACCGTGCGGCCCCTAATCAGTGAACGCCGAGTAACGACAGAGGGGGGAGGGACGGGAACGTAGTCAGCAGCCTTCCTAATTAACGGATTCCTATGGTGGGGAGCGTTGTCAAAATAACGTCTGGCAGCATGCTTAAAGAAACCATACAATCCCCATGTCGTGGTGCAGGCTGAGGTTCGATTGGTACCACGGGGCACCAGTCGCCCTACGGAGGAAACGATTCTGAATGACCTGAAGCGGTTTGAGCGATGACATAGGCACGTGAGCAAATACTACACTTGTATATGTCATGATAGGACGAACACAAGTTTTGTAGAGTGCCTGCTTATTTCTAAGTGACATTTTACTAAACTTGTTGATCATCGGCCCAAGCCTTTCACCGGCGTCGAGCTGGGAGCGGGGTTTTATACTGGTTGCACGGCTGCACAACAAGTGACGTCATGGGAGGCAGGTGTTCAGCTGGTAAATTTCCACATTAAAAATGTTCCTTTTGAACGTTCTAAATTATCAAAATATACCCAACTCCCACATAGATATATTTTGTATCTTTAATCTCCGAACGCTTTCACCCTATTAAGCTTGTAACTTCTTGCTGATCTTATTTTAGATAAGAATTCTCGTGACAAAAAACGTCAGGGTTAAGGGAAATAAAAGCAAGATCAGCGAATCCTCAAGTGAATAAAGGGTCGGCAACGCGCTTGTGATTCTTCTGGAGTCACAAGTGTCCATAGGCTACGGTGAATGCTTAACATCCGGCAGGCCGTAAGCTCGTTTGCCACCGTCGTTAAAAAAAAAAAAAAAAGATGATCAAAGTTGTGGCTTGTTTGCGTGTCTTTTCACTACTCTGGCAAAGGGCATCTTTTGCCAAATTTATAACTTTTATAGACGTTACATACATACTTTCGAAGTAGGTAAAAATGTTAATTGTTTATTTGCTGAATACAGTTTTAGATAAAGATGGTATACAACTACATGGTATACATGTATATTCTTTTGTTTCTCTTATCCCATATTAAATCTTTTTATTTTGGAAAACAAACTCATTTGCTGCCGTCGCCGTGCATGAAGTTTTCCATTACATGTCATATTGTTGATAGTTATCAATAGATTAAGCAATAAAATGTCACATGTTGGTATTGTTTGGCACTACGGTTCTTTATATATTTTTTTTATATTGGTAGTATAGGAATGTCGTCTTGCTACAACAACTTATTAATTTTATTTTATTACGTTACTTTCGCGTTCCGAAATGAGCTCATTCGAGAAAGCATAAATATGAATACATTTTAACTTGATAACCCAAGCAATTCGATGTAACAAAGGAAGAAAGCTTGATTCGGGTTCTTGTTGAGTCAAACACTGAGCTTGGTCCACTGTGTAGACCTTATGTACAGAAAGTAAGTTACTAACGTGATGGCGCCAGTACCTAATGGATACTTTAAGGAGGTCGTGTATTTTCATCAACAATGTTTGTACTTGAAACAATAATCATGAGTAAAAACTGTATAATATATCCGTAACAAATGAAATATTTGCTTTTTACTACATAACTAATTTAAGCGACATAGATTAATAGAAAAATTTGAATAAGCAAAAATATGTCAAATCTCCAGTTATGGTCACCCAATCTCCAGTAATGGATACTTCTCTGGACCCAGTAATGGGCAGAGCCCAATAATGGATACTAGGATTATGCAATGATTTGGTATAGATCCTATTTATGGCTTATTTTATGGGACAGGATATTAATATATCATGAATATAGCTAGTTAATTCAAAATGAAAGTATTTTAGGTGTATTTTCCTGTAAGGTACCGAGTAATTTATAAACAAATTTCAGTCGCAACTTGAATCAGAAACAGAAGCAAATATGTGAAATGCGTTCAAATTAAAATCTCATTAACATTTTTATAAATTTTCATGTAATTAGGTATAATACTTTTAAGACTGATGTTTTGATTGTTTTTAATGTTTCTTATATTATTTCAATTGAAAGCGGCATAATGAATCAAGCCGCGTTTAAAAACTTAAAAAAATAAGTTGGGCGGATATTATAGCTGCGAAATACGATGGCCCATCATACAGGACGCAACTAGGCGTTAAAGGGAGAAAGACATATCCTGAAACGCTAGCACAAGACCGCGTGCGGGCTGTTTTGCGCCGAGGTAGTCTATCGGTCTCTTTCTAAGTGTTCTAATTAGAAACAGACGGATAGATATTCGCCACAAGATAGCTCGCGGTCTTGTGCTAGCTCTGCAGACGTCCGAGCACGGAAGACAGCGTCCAGATGTATGAGCGCGGCGTAATGTATACGGGGCATACGATATAAGATAGAGCGAGATAGAGAATGTAATGTTTCCTGTCTCGTATCCCCTATTCCTGTATCTTATAGCTTTTGTCCCGTATACAGTCAGCCGCGCTCGGACAAATGGACTCGCTTTTTGCTACTATGTACGGTTATTAAATATCTTCTTCTTCGATAAGTTATAATTATCTTTATCGATAAGTGTCCATTATTGGAGAAACGTAACTTTAGCGGATCCAATGATGGATACTATCTATTTCAAATAAATTAACCGAAACTCAAATTGTTCAATTCTAACATTATTTGAAAGATATTTATAGGAATCCATAAAATAAACTGAAATTCAAATACTAGCTTTCATAGTAACTAAATAATGGGCAAAATTCTACACTCACTTCCTTAACCATTCGGTTAAGAAATCATGATTTGTTCACAGAAACACTGACACGAACTTCATTTTGAATTGACCATCTTTAAACAAAACGACCTATCTCAATGATATTGTGTTGGATGAAAGTAGGATGTTTATGGTTCAGTGTTAACATATTAGAAAAAATAGTTTTTAGTCTTTATTTTCAACGGTTAAAGAAAAAAAGTGACCATTATTGGCTCCATTCCATTACTGGTGCCACCACGTTACATCTATTTTGTATCAAAACATGATACCCGACAATACTCGTTTACGTTATATTACAATATTTTATAATAGGTATAAATATATTTTGATATAATGAAAGCTAAAATACTAAAGACAACTGATACGCACATCAGGTGTATCCGTTTAGGACCGAGGTTTAATAGCTGAATATAATTCAATTGTTCCCAGCCGGCAGCGGGCTGTGAAACTGCGTTCCTTTTGCATCGTGAACCCATTCATTCATTCATTCGCTCAGTCGTTCATTCGTTCAAATGGGCATCCTCATACGTGCTAAATCTGATACTTTTTGTATTTTTTTTTCAGGCACAATACAACGCGAAGCGCCAGCCTGCATTGTTTACCATATATGGGTCATATTTCTAAAAGCTGGACTTGCCTTTTTTCTAAAAATGGAAGGGTATGTTTTTTTACTGAGTATTGTTATGTTATGTACCTACCTGCTGAACATAGTTAGGTAAGTGACTTTTATAGTTACGAGTTCTCTTTCTATAATCACAACAGTTTAGAACCCAGCCAATAGATGTCATAACACCTGCAGCTTTCTTATTTTGCTCCATACATGCCTCTATGGTTGTGGTAGTTGTGCTAAAGAATATATAGGATCAATAACGAGTGGCGGAAAAAGGGGAGGCCTGTGCCCAGCATTGGGATACAACATAGGCCAATATAAAATAACATACATAACCTTTAAAAGAGTCTGTAGAAAACAGTAGCGTAGCGTCAAACGTATTAGGGTGGATTGTAAAAAAATTGCACATAGTTAAGAGCCTTAATCTAATCTACGCTTTAACTTTTTTCCATTGTGTAACGGCAATTAACCATACATTTTATATGGGTAACTTTTGTTACCCAATGGAAAAAAGTTAAAGCCTAGATTAGATTAAGGCCCTTAATTACGTACAATTTTTTTGCAATCCACCCATTAATTGACATGTCACATTTTATTTTATTTACCATTTTTTTCCCCCTGATTTATTCAATAGTCTAAAAATAGGTAAACCAAAAAGAATTGACTTAGTTCTATGGTTAGTCACTGGTAGAAACAAACAACATGCGTCAGTCTATACGACTTGGTCTGCAATATGGCGGGCATCGGCATAAAAGATTTTTGGCCTCCATCCACCTTCTTCCCAACTATACACACATTCTCGTAACACTTAGTAAAAGTTTACTCTTTATCATTTTGGCAACACTGCGAATGGTGTTAAGTGTGCCTACAATATGCGCATTTCCGAAATATTCAAATGAACAAGCATAAACACTAATGGACACAATTTGGTGCTTGGCAATATTGTATAACATTCCTACTAAAACCTGGGAACAATTTGTTATTACATTTGACTGTAGCAGCCATGCGATCGGACATAGCTCTCGATAGATTTTTAACGCATGGATGCATAAACGTTTTCAGTTTTGCCGAATGATATTTGCGTCACCACACAGGCAACTGCATCACAAAACGAATCAAAACAAACCCAATATTGGCACGCGTCTCTGTTGTTATAGCACTCATCAAAACTAAATTGGAAATGAATGAGTGTGATGCGGCAATGCGGCCGATGTGGCTCGGCGCGGCTCGATGTGGCTCGATATCAACAATATTGGCGGCACATGCCTGCTTCTCGAGGAAATGAAACAAACGACGCTCGTTCCGCGATATTACCAACGATTTTAGTAAATAAGTTTGCTCCGGAGACTGAGCGGATTTTATGAGCGTCGCTACAAGGAATGATTGTTGATCGATACATGTTTTATTTAAAGGTACATTTCTATATATTCGTAGATAATGGTGCTTGAAAATGTATATCATTTACATTTTATCGTGAAGAATTTAAAGCAGCGTAGCGTAATATGAATGTAGGTGTCGATAAATACCTAGGAAAGACCATTTTGTATGTGAGTTGTGTTCAGACTTGTTTGAATAAACATTACATATAAAAAAATTGTAACACAAACAAAACCAATGCCTATTCGAGTAGTCCACAGCCTAATGCATGACGGGTCTTACATAAGTTTTTCACGTACCTATAGGTATCCAATTTGTCTGCTCGAATTGCACTTATATTTACTGAAAGCAGCGCATTTGTGTATACTATTTCACCGAAATCCAATAGACGGTCAAAAGGTACAGATTCCTTTGAAATGGTTGATTTGTACAACGGTCTGTCACATTTTTAATCTAAACATACTTCCGATACTCACTCTCAGAAGTCATATTAAAACAATCATTCCAGCTAATATATCAACGGGAAAACTGAAGGAAGTTAATAAAGAAATGAAAGAAGTTGAAATAAAAATATGCACGTTTATTATTTTAATTATTTATATTTTGGTTGATTATAATCTCTGCACCACCTACTTACTGCATAATCTAGGTTTATCTCTTTCTCCGATACCCAAAGGTTGTTTGGATGAGATCGCTCTTCAGTTTTTCTTTGTAACTGCTTTGTTTGTGTGAGGTGTGCAATAATAATACATTATGATACAAGTGAGGTATGTTGATCATTACATCAGAGGCGGAATTGTCACGCGAACCGCAGGTGAGCGTGATAATAGAGCCGAGGATGTAATTATCAAAGCTGACGCGTGTCATACGACGTTTTTCAACACATTTGCGAGGAAAAAATCCTTTTCATAAAATGAACATGTTACAGGCTCCTAAGTTGTTTCCTTTAGTTATTGATGACAACAGGTTTTTACTCACATATTTGTACATCTCCAAGAATGTACAGTGGCGTCAATTCTATTTATCACTTTTCTATTCACTACGAGTCAACATTTTTAACAATAACTCTTTTCAACATTTTTAACAATAATTTTTAATAATAAATCATCATTGTTTACAAATATTTGTGAAATTACCTATAATGGCGCGCAACTATTTTTTTTCGTGAAGTTCGCGCAGTGCGCCCGCAGCGTGGCTTAGATGAAATCTCTAAATATAAATTCATGTAAAATGTTATCAAAAGTAAATAGTTTTACTAAATGAAACGTTTCTATATCATATCCAACAAGAAATAATGTATTAATCCACAAGAAGGATTTAATTTGTTTAGTCGAAGAATCCATTTGCACAGAATTAAAAACAAACCTGTATAACCCGGTCAATTTAAGAATGCGCCGAGTCCATACATACACCTTGCTGCAAGGTGCCAACGTGTCTTAATCGGGATATAAACATAACTACACGAGTGTTGTAATGTTATTAAACACGCGTATTTAATACCCAGGATTATTAGCCCAAAAGCGGCACAATAAGAGGCACGTTACGAGCAAATGTGTTGAAAAGAGTATTTGTATTATATTGTAAAGGAACTAGGTTTAAAATACGACAATGAAACATATGTGATGCCTATGAGGCCGGCGTCATCGCTAGATAAATATATAAATAGGACAATATGAACACGACCACCAATACAATATCGAAGGAAACATGATTTAGAAAATATTGCCCCGCCCGTAACCATCGAGTTTATTTACAACATTATTTTTATCACCCCATTCCAGCTTAATAGAGGACGGGCAGTATTTGTAGCATCAGCGAACAATCTCTCTCGTTAGGTCCCCGTTGGGCGCCAATTACAGATCGGTATTGGGCTGATTGCAGGAAAATAACTGACAGTCGAGCGACTGTTTATACCCTGTAGCCGCAAACACTTATTATGTCACCGCTCACATTTTACGTTTCGTGAAAATATTCCGGCAATGAAATTGTAATTTGCGAATTGTTTGACTTCACATGAAAATTATTCATTATTACGTTAATATTTGTATTTAATGTGGTCATTATTACCACCCATTGCATTATGGTATACTTTAGGATTGAGGGTGGAGGAAGGATATATTTTGCTAGACAAATGTCCGAGGAAGCCGTTAAATGAAAAATTGGTGCGAATTTCGGTGTATTTGGAACTTGCACAAAGAGTGAAGCTCGTTGGTATCGTGATATAGAACATCGTCACGTAATGAGGTTTATAGATTGCTTTTTAAATACAAGTAATACGAGTACCCATGTATGTACATGCACATTGCATATGATTTAATTATTGTTAGCATCGCAATTCTCATTCCTAGCGGGATGTGGGCAGTCGCATTGCGCTTCTTAATGCAAGTTAAATACAACCTCTACAGACATGCAGCCAACTATGCCCAACATATTGCATGAATAAACCATGTTTTTAATAAAATGTAGCTTCAAAGTATTTTTATGATTCCAGGAAGTAAGAAGGTCATGTTAACTTTATTTCAGAATACAAATATTAGGTAGTCAATCTCACTGTCAATAAAAATATTTACGATGTTGATATTTTGCGATGAAATCCAGAATACGTAACACACACAAAACGCACAAAACGTAAGCAAGAACCTAATTCCGGGAAACCCCTTTGACATGACAATGTTATGTGATTGCCTTGGTTCATGCATGCGTTCACTCTTGCGTAAGCGTTGGTATAAGTACGGGTGAGAGAGATGCACAGCTATTGAATTCTGAATTAAAGTTTCTAGTGCAAAATGTAACAACATGTACATCCTTTTGATTATCTATATATTACTAATTTGCGGTTGCTTAACTAAACGTGGCTATCAATTTACAAGCCAAATTACATCCATATAACGAGCCTAGTTGGTATTGATGATTCATTATCCACCGCGCTTTGCTCTATTTGCGTTCATTTACATCAGCTTTGTGCTGTACTCCCGATCGTGAACCGAAATGATAAAACCGAAATTGTAAAAATTCCGGACGGATAGTTGAGTTTCCCTCCGGGTCCGGGTACTCCCTCGACCGCTGGAGGCCGGAGGTGTAACAACTAATGTTCAATTTACAATTCACGCGTCCGTAATGTGATTTATCCAACCCTTTGTGTCGGGTCGGATACAATGCAATGGAGCATTCACGTTAGACAAATTGTCGGGACGAAGTATCGAGATCGAAAATTCATGCGCGACTCCTTTACGTCCGTCTCCCGTGATAAATCTTGAGGCTGCAGAGAGAAAGGACAGTTTTAAGATAGATTAAAAAAACGTACTCGTACATAAAATTTAATACAATTTCTTTGGCAAGTTTATTATACTCAACAGTTTATAAGCTGAATAAACCAAGAACACAAAAAAGGGAATGAACTTGGCATTTTATCGCAAAATAAATTGACATTTCATTCAATTTAGAGCCAGACTTTTCTATTTCAATAAAGCAACAGCTGAATATGTAATTGAATATATTTCTCAACGCGCTATTTGTGTACCGTCGTAGAGCTAACTAAATCAGGATTCTTTCCCCAAAAGAAAACAGAACTCTGCAAAAAATTGATAAATATGACTACGCGAAAATTGTTTTTCATTTCGTAGAGATGGAATCCAGATGGTAAATATCGGGGAGTTTTACGGAAAAACTTGCTGTAGGTATTTCATCCGCATCGGAAAGCATTATTTTCGCTTCCGTTCCGTACTTACTTCTTTCCCTTTCTTAAATATCGAAATATTTCCTCAATATTAATTACGAAACAATTCGGTCAAGAAAAAAATCGGGGTAATAAAACAGACATTTATTTTCTAATAAAATTCTCGTATGGAAATTTCACTGAGAAAAAATTGTTTAATGTAGATTTTTGGCCGGACTACTGTGCCTGAGAATGGATAGGAATTCAATTTGGTCCCTTCGCGCCCAGCGTCCTTCCTGAATGTAAATCGAGGGTAAATTCGCATTTCCCAGAAATTTCCCCTAACATTTTTAAATGATAGCAAAAATGGGCATTCTGTTTTGTTGTGCGCCGAACGAGAAAATAATGTTACTGGCAGATGTACATCCCTCGTCATACCGCAAATGAATAATAACCAGGCAGTTTGGCCAATACCTATTACGGGTAAGCTGATCGCTTTAGGCAAAGTGACCACAACACACAGTTTGGAGGATACTGTGTAATTAGGTGTTTGCCCCTTTTTGATCCGTGCCTCTGTAATTTGTGTTGGCTTCTAATTGCACCATAATTCCAGGGTTGTCTCTCGCTGGAACTCAACAAAGATGCCTCGATTAGAGATTGTGATTAATTTTGTCAACATCCAACCGCGAAATCACGATCCGTATACTGTTCAGTTTCTTAATAATACGAAGACAAACATGTTTACTTCGTGATTGTTTTCGTTCGTACTGAAATCAAATTGATATATTGTTGTGGAGCTCCGCAGTCGGTATACTCGTACCTATATTGAGGGAGAGGTCTCGTATTTTGAGGCATTTTAAAAGTTGCGCGGATAGCTTGCGGACTTGTCTACGACGCCTCTCGCTACGACTTTCCGTAGCTCCCGGCTACGAGAAGTCCCCGTAGCTACATTGCTACGGTTAATGTGCGGATTTTATTCAACAAAGTAGGTACACGTAATGTAGGTTTTGATTGTATTTAAGAATAACGTCAACAGAAGCGTTGTAAAGTACTTTTTAACCCTTTATAGGGCAACTTAACAATTTTAAGGCAAAAATGACCGCTTGTTAAAGTCATCTTTTTGTATTTTTTTATGGTGCATAATTTTTAGTTTTATACGATATCAAGAGACTTGAATTATGGATAAATTGTAGTCTTGCCCGTTAAAGGGATAAGCTAGTTTAAAAGCCCAAATCCTGAGTAATACTCTGACCTGTATTTCTTTGAATGTTTAAATATTTAGTGCTCTTAAAATACATTTAAGCCCTTTTCAATTCGGGTTTAAACCTCTGACACGCTAAAGTCCTTTACGCCTTTGGGGAACGCCCAAGCAATTCACTTATTTACGGAGCACTTAAAGAATGATTATAATAATTCCCTAACAGTTGTTTTTAAATAATGGTGTGTTTTAAACATCATCATCAATCATTGCTTTATCCCTATTTGGGGTCAGCCCTCCTGATACTCTTCCTCCAATCATTACAGTTCTGCGTCAATTCCGTTGTTATGCCTAACTTCGTCATGTCGTTATGGATGGTATTTAGCCAGGTTGGGTGGGCGTCCTCTTCCTCTCTTCCCCTCCTGGATGGCTAATACTCTTCTGGCCATGTGGTCATCGCTGCGGCGCATTACATGTCCGTACCAGCGCAGGTGGTTATCACGCATTTTTTGGTGTATTTCTGCAATCTTGAACGTTCCACGGACATACTCATTTCGGATGCTGTCAAGCCTGGCAACGCCACCCGCCCATCAAGGCATTTTCATTTCAGTGAAGTGCATTTTGTGTTTGTCACGATTTCTCAGGAGTGTTTTAAACATGAAACAATATTTTTTTGATACTCAACGATCTTTCTTAAATTTTTATGTTAGTTTCTTAATACATTCACCACTAAGCTCGTAGCGCTACGCCGTAGTCCATCCGATTCGAAGTCAAGCGTCGCTAAGTACGTGTGCGTGTGCGTATAGCAGCGTTTTTCTGCTTTCTGGCGGAAATCACTCGTAGAGGTGTGACTCTTATATGAGTAATTGGCCTTGAATAAGTAGATTAAAGTTCATATTTAGCGGGAAGCGCTCGTAGCACTTTGACACATGTTTGTCGCGATTGTCGCTAAATGGGTTAACATAACAATAAAGATAACTGATACTGGAACGTATTAGACTAACTTGTGTCCTGCGGGTTTCTGCTAAACCGGATGGTCACGAGCACATTTGTTTGACTAATCCCAGCCTACATTCTCGGCCTGTCGCTTCGACGTTACAAATCAAACACTGCTCTAACTATAGTAACTTAGGAATCTATGCCAGCCAAATCGAGTAAGACTGACATAATGAATAAGTTTTAGGTCGACTGTTTGGCACGTTTTTTGCACCATAACATGCACCATCTATCCCTGGTATAATGTCTGTCAAATGTGTTAATAGGTGCCTAAATAACACATTTTCATCTTTTTATTACAATATACATAATCACATGCATTCACAAGCAACACGGAACACGACTCTCACACATAGGTACATGTATGTGCAACCTGTATTTACGATTTCGGTATGTAACAAAGTTTAAAATAACTCCTAACAATAGTTTACATTGAAATCTAGAACAGCCAAATTGGTTAAAGAAAAAGGAGGCCGGTTAGTGTTGTGACGAATAGTATCCGAGATTTTTTCATTCGTGGCCGACCGCAGGCGTGTAATGGCGTTCTTTGTCGCAAAATTAGCAATCAGCCGGCGCGGGCGCGGCGGCGCGCCGACGAGTTGAATAATGCCGAGTTTTTCTTAATTGCCGCGCAGATGAGCTTTACAGCCGGCCTTGTTACACAAATTACTATTATTTATTTAACGACTCGACTAAATGAAAACATGAAGTATTGCGCCGCACTGTGACTTTATTTATAGCCCCCATCACTTTTTTATTTGAAATGCGTGAATTTCTCCGAAGGTTTTTTACTCTCGTTAAAAAACCTTTTATCGAGATCACCTTTGAACGCCGGCAATAAAAAAAACGTATCAACGAAGCGCGTTTATTAAAGCACTCGTAAAATCCATACTAGTTGAATTAAAACCCGCCTTTTGCAAATTCGGTTGAAAAGAAACTTCGTCTAAATCCTTTTAGCCACTACACCTCAGCATAAAAGACGTAAAAACTTTACATTCATGCCCTTAAAAAAGGAAGACGGGCAAACTTTTCCACTTTACCGCCGTCAAAATGAACTTCGTTTAAGAGGGCGCTCGTTTTTTGGTCAGGAATAAGCGAGAATGACGGATTTTTGACGTTGTAATTCTAAGAAACGGAGAGCTTTTTCTAGATCCTGATTACTTATTTGCATAGGTAAACTTCTCATATTGGTCCTAGCCGCCTCCAATTTACGAAGAACTGAATACTTTAACTGAAAATACCCGATTACCGACAGTAGTTTTCTGAAGAGAGCGCAGAGTCATAAATTTGAGCCCCTAATACTCCATGATGTTATATGAGAACCTACTTGTTTTTTTCTATTTTCACTAGCGTAATATGTTGCCATTGCGCCTAGCCGCCTCGAATTTTCCTTATTCTGCACGTATATATATGTAAACTGTTCTCAATTACACCATATTTGTCAACAAAATCGTACTGAAAACTCAAGGATTTTCTCATTATTGTTGAATTATTTTTGTATTGAATCTTACACAACATTAAAGTTCATGCTTGTACCAACAATATCCAGTCCAAAAAATATAACTTTTGTCAAAATTTATATTTATAAATAATTATTCAAAACTAGTATAAATTTACCGTCGCGCGGGAATATATCTCAGTACCGGCTGAATAGCCCTCCGAGACAGACGTGTAGTGTGTTTATTTGTGGCTATTCACGAAGCTAACCGGCCACTCTTCAGATAAAATAATATTATTTTGATCTCCGACTAGGCATAGTTGTTACCAACCTCGGGGTCAAACTATACTGGGGATACATTCGTGAGGCTAATCGAGACAAGTTATGAATTGCATAGCTGCCATATATGACGTAGTGTAGCGAAAAGGCTCAAACCCACCGGATACGTAACATTTAAAATTGAACCTTCTACCTAAAACAAAAGTCATACATTTCAATGGTGATATCTTGTGGGTTGGATCCTTTTGTCTAAACTACGTGTTCTATAGTCAATTATTATTGTACGAGTGATCGTGATACTTGATAGATTTAATTTATTTACTAGTTAGTCCAGTCATCGGAATTCTCGTAACATTTTTGAGCTGTCATGGGGACTTCTCGTTTATCGACTTCTGATACAAATATTTTGTCGATACATTATAGAGCACAACATAACATATCAAAGAAAATTAAAAGTAGAGGTAAACAACAGGCGGTCTTATCGCTAAAGACCGATCTCTTTTAGATAACTTTTGACTTTCTGAAAATGTTAAATAGAGATTTGCAATGAAATCAATGAAAAATTAATAGTTAACAATTTTACATTTAATCAGTTCAGTTCAGTAAAATTCTTCTTTGTTACCAGGTACACGTTTTTAGGTTTCCATACTCAAAGAGTAAAACGGCACCCTATTACTAAGACTTCGCTGTCCGTCCGACCGTCCGTCTGTCTGTCACCAGGCTGTATCTCAAGAACCGTGACAGCTAGAGAGTTTAAATTTTCACAGATTATGTATTTCTGTTGCCGCTATAACAACAAATACTGAAAACAAAATATTTTTTTTTTAAGGAGAGCTCCCATACAACAAACGTGATTTTTTTGCCGTTTTTATAGATAATGGTTCGGAACCCTTCGTGCGCGAGTCCAACTCGCACGTGGCCGGTTTTTTTCTTCCGATGTGAATCACTTGATACATGTTTTTTGATATTATGTTTTTTGAACTGTTTCAAATTAACATAACAAACAGAACAGTGTATCACGGAATCTTGTTCTTTATAAACCAGTTCCGGGTACGTTTCTAACCATATACCAATAGTAGATTTACGAGGCATTTTCAACTTGAACGAGTGATTGACATAATAATAATAATAATCAGTCAACGTAAGGCAGCTTGTGGCGGGCTGTTAGGGAGTAGCGACCCTACGTACCTGAGTGCCCCTGGCGGTGTCCTGTGGTCAGGCTGAGCCGATCGGGTGGTTGGTTGGACAGGCCCCCCACCTCTGGCTTGCCTTAACTGGCTGTCCAGAGTAAAGTCGCAAGAGCTGTTGCTCGAGGGTAGATGTGGACACCTAAGTGGCGAGTTGGCTATATGTTTAAAGTCCAGTGCCACCTCTCTACCCCCCCAGCCTCTCTGACTGGTGTTGCCATTAGGCAATTTTTTAATGTCTCTAATAATAGGGGCCCATCTAGCAGTTGGCGAGTCACCGTCTGCCAGAGATAAAAAATGAGACAGTTTATTAGGCAGGCGTCCGATGTTTCACCCAATAGCCCAGCCACTAGTCCATCATTTTCACCCAATAACCCGTTTTCTTTAGATTCCATCAACCAGCAATAGTCCCTATACACCCCAGCGGGTGCTGTCTCTGTGTGCGTCCCATGACACGGGCAGGGACAGCATCCGCTCGGTGTACTCCTTGCATTTCATTAAATTGTCAAAAGGGCATCTACGTGTTGGCTCAGTTGGTACTTTGTAGGTACCTAGCCCCACGCACGCCTCCCAAAGGTCCGGGACATCATTGTCCCGTGAGCGGGAAAGACATACATAATAAATAATTAATCATTTATTCACAGGCGAAACATAACCCAACATACAAATACAAGTTTGACAAGATACTTAATTAAAATTAAAATGTTAAACTAAAACATCAAAAAAATGATCCCCTTGTTCTTCGTACATTACTGAGTTACATTACTAGTAACGTACAAAGAAAAAATAGTCTTCGTTCAAAACTGGGTAATGTAGGAAGAAACTTTCGTTCTTTGCACATTACTAGTTCCGTTGGTATGTTGCCTCCAGGCCCTAAACTAAGTCTAAGAATTTCTTAGATACAGTAGACGGCAAACTTCGTGCGCAAATGAGGGGAAGTGGGGGGGCAGCTTGCACGTACAATTCGCCTTTGCGCAGGCAAGGTCATTTGCGCACGAAGTTTGCCGTCTACTGTACCAACCGCTGCAATGATGATTGTACGGCATAGCTATTTAATTAAGATCAAATGCTGCTCTGTAAACTCTTGATTTATTTATTTAATTAAACTTTATTGCACTATACAACGGAAAGTAAAAATGGCGGACTTAATGCCATGAGGCATTCTCTACCAGTCAGGCATTTTAATTTGATTGAATTGATTGTGCCCCTTCGGCCGTTTTCTAAACCGTTAAAGAGCCATTTATTTTCTTCCACCATTGCTCTCTTCAACGGATTTGCGTTTTCCATATTGGTTGACCAAGGTTAGAGAAATTTCTTAGATACCAGATTTATAATTCCACGCACAATTGTTAGCTATCTGACGCCTAAGTGAAGTTCTTAAATATTTCATCATGCACAGATAGCCAATATCGGAAAATAGGGCTCTCCAGGTCGTTGTAGATGACCTTGAGGATCTCGTCCTGAGAGCGCCCCAGCCTGTCCCAGAAAGCGGCAACTCTCGCCCTCATTACGGCGAAGAAATCTGGCACCCGCGCCTCAGCGAACATGCAGGACGCGCTGCAGTAGCGCGGCAGCCGCATGAGCGTGCGAAATGCATCATTATATTGCACCCTCATGGTGCTGTACGACTTTCGCATAAATTTAGACCACAGTTGGCAAGTGTAGAAACACTGACAAAATGCATTGAACAATGTCACTGACTTCGTTGCTACACTTACCAAATCTGCATGCCAGCATGTTGCAGCGGACTGATAAGGCCCTCCTCTCCCGGTCAATATCCTTATCGTCTTTCAAATCCTCGTTTAATTCAATTCAATTCAATAGTTTTATTTCAGACCATGTGATAGTGCATATACTGTTAGTAACAAAATAAACTTAAAACTATGTTAGCAATTATTATTATACATTTTAAAAAAAGCGGCCAAGTGCGAGTCAGGCTCGCACATGAAGGGTTCCGTGAAATAAATTGCGGTTTACGATCTATGACGTATTAAAAAAAAACTACTTATTAGATCTCGTTCAAACCAATTTTCTGTGGAAGTTTACATAATAATGTACTCAGAGCATAGAATACTATATAATATATTCATACATCTGTGGTAATGTACATCATATATATTTTTTTTTAGTTTTATCATTCTCTTATTTTAGAAGTTACAGGACACACATTTTACCACTTTGGAAGTGTCTTTCGCGCAAACTATTCAGTTTAGAAAAAAAATATGTTAGAAACCTCAATATCATTTTTGAAGACCTATCCATAGATACCCCACACGTATGGGTTTGATAAAAAAAATTTTTTTCAGTTTCAGTTCTGAGTATGGGGACCCCTAAAACTTAATGTTTTTTTTTCGATTTTTGTGTGAAAATCTTAATGCGGTTCACAGAATACATCTGGGTCATTGTCAGTCACAAAAACAAAAATCATCTTTCCGGTGGTCAAAAGTTACGGGCTTACGCTCACATATAATATGTTTTTATCACATAGGATTATAGAAGGGGCAACGCCGTTTATGCGGATTCAGAGATCAATCAAAAATTAGGCTTTATAGCCCTTAACTTTGGCAATGTCCACCGAAGAGATGCGAACCTAAATCTGACAATGACCCATCTACTTACCAAGTTTCAACAGTATAGCTCTTATAGTTTCGGAAAAAAGTGGCTGTGACATACGGACGGACAGACAGACAGACAGACATGTCCGTCCACATGACGAATCTATAAGGGTTCCGTTTTTTGCCATTTGGCTACGGAACCCTAAAAAGAACTGCAGTACTAATTGACATAAGTCAAAGTTGAACAGTTTAGGAGACGCCAGGCCCCCCTGCCGTACTCCACATTCCAACCTGTAATCTGTGGACAAAGTCCTGGCCCATCTCACCTGGTTTAATTGGTTTTGGTACCAGTACCTCAACAAGCCTGTACAATCACCCGGAATATCTGCTTCCTCCAGTTTTGCCCAGAGAATATTGTAGTCCACTCTGTCGGCGGCCTTGGAGAGGTCCAGGAAGCAGGCATAAATCGGTGTTTTTCTAGCCGTGTAGTACCCGACAGTACTACACGGCTAGAAAGTAGTAGTGCCAGACAGCAAATTATTATTCTTATTACTGACAACTTTAAAACTTGTTAGTTTATTTTATACAAAAATAAGTTGCTGTCAAAATGTTCATTTTTGGTACAAGCTTTTATTGCCGACTGTACTTTTCTGCATACCATCATCAACAACTCATTGAGACGATTATAACGAGCCCAAACTCGATAGGGTTGTGTCGTTTTATTGCGGAGTTCCTATGGCCAACTTCCTGCTCCAGCATTAGATCAGCTCCAAATCATCATAATATTGCATTGTCATGCGATATACACATGCATGCAAAATTTCAGCTCAATTGGATAACGGGAAGTGACTGAAAAATGAATTACAAATTTTGACGGACAACTTACATACTTACATAATTACATACATACGAACAGTGCAAGTTAATATAAAGCTAGTAAAAAAGAATGAATATACTTTGTCATAGTATTTTAATATAAATAGAAAACATGTGCACAAAAATCAAATACTTACTTTGTTCAAGTTAGAGCATCATGTTAGCGAAGTAATGTTTACCACTTTTTAGTGCAAGTATCAATATCGGTCACGGAGCGATTTCCAACGGTGCGCTATACAGCTATTTGCATCGGCAAGCTCCGCGGTTAGTTCTATCCCGATCGCACTTACATATAGCTAGAAAGGGACGGCACCCGCGGCTGGTGCGATCTAGCTGTGCATGTGGGGGTTAGGTACGTTTGTGTGGGTGGTAGTAGTATTTACACACACAAAAGCACTACGCCTGTCAAAATACCGAATTCTGAGCGAGCGCTTTTTTGAAGAGCACTCTTCGAACTTGTTAATTCCAGTCTCCGGCGCAGTTACTTAAGTAAGTCTTTCATTAGCGGTCGCCACGTGGCCTGAATTATAACGAGTTTTAAGGTTCGAAAAAAATTCAAAGACAATGTAGCCGTGTCGCGATTGCCAAACCCTTCAGGCCGCCGCGCATACAAATGGCGCCCGGCTTATTAACCGAACCCGCGCGGGAATGATGCTCCTAACATTACGATACTGTTATTATTTTTATGCCTATGATATAATAATAGACAATATCGGAAAAAAATTATCGTGGAACCACGATGAAACCTAAATGGATACATTGCATTGAGAATTCCTTGTTTTCCTTTCAAAACAACAGCTATTGTCCGCTCTTGGGTGCTCTACTCACTCTACTGGTATTCTTTAGTTCATTTGGGATCGATTTTGCGATGAAACCATAGTCTTAAACTGCAATCTGTGAATAATATTTACACATATTATTTGTGTAAGATTGTCCCGTAATATTTATTTATTTATTTATTATGTACTGCAGGTTTGAAAATAAGTACAATTTGCAAAATGAGGCGTATTAAGTATAAGACTATGGCAACCGTATCTTTGTATTGGGTACTGCATGCCATGTCAAATAAATACTCGGAGTACTGATACACTAACATGGTTGCATTCAATGAATGTAGGTTTCACGTAAACATTAAAAAAAATACCATGATCTCGAATTACCTATATGTAAAACACTATGAATAGCACTATATACCTACATGTATTTAATTACAATGTAAGTGATCAATTATTAGAGATAAACATAATGGTTCATAAACGAATAATTATTTCAGTATTGGTAGGTAATATAATGTTTAGGTAGAGAGCTACTACTGAGTTTGGTCCAAAGAATTCAATTCAAATTCAATCAACAATGAAGATCGATCACAAAGGAACATCTGTACTTTATTTCCTAAGTTATGAAGTTGCGCGACCCGCTCTGCCGCGGGCTTCGCGATAGTTTCTCGTAAAAACGAGGAAGGCGCAAATCCAGTAAAGACATGGTGAATAGCTCTGTACACGTAGTGAGTGGCAGGAACACTGGTTACAAAAAGGAGCCGTCTGTCTGCCGCGACGGGAGATCCGAGGACAATGAAAAACACTTTTGCACCGCCGCTCGGGAATGCAAAATAGGGTATCGCTGCGGACCACGCATAAATTTTTATTACACATGTAAAGATTTTATCGAAGGCCGCACTTGTTTATTAAATAAAAGAAGTTTGTGCACAGAGTGCTTTGCGACCGTTACAAACACATTTATTTATTTTCATCACACTTGCTCATAAATGGTGTTATTCCATGCCTGTATACAAAAGGACAATGGCCTAAATTGTTCCTGCGGGAAACAATGGTCCCAAGGGAGTAATGAGCTTGTGTGTGATCTAATTGGTTAAGCAAATTTGGACGGCCGCGTACGACAAGAATTCTGGCTCTGTGATTGGTTGGAAAATAAAATCGAGCAGGCCATGCCCTGCAAGAACCACATGCTCCATGCTCTGTGATTGGTTGAAATATTGAAGCTACGCCCTCCACTCGCACTGATCTGGAAGTGAAGTTGTCAATTTCGTCAACATTTGATTGGTGCGCTTGTTTAACACATAGATTTTTCTGTCTTTTGTAGTTATTTATTTCCTCGCAAATGTGATGAAAAACATTGTGTATAATACGGGCGTAAGAATATTGCAAACTCGAGTCATCAAAAGCCCTCCGCCTAATGGCGTCGGGCTTCTGATAGACTCTCGTTTGCAATATTCCTCAAGGGGTTGTTAAACAATGTACTATTATTTATCTACTAAGGCAAGGTAACAAAATGTAAATTACAGAGTTACTTAAGTAACATAGTTCAAATATAGAGAATTCTAAATTTACATTTCAATAATAACCAAGCACAACATTCAATCGCTTATAAAATCAATAATCTCCACTTATAATAAATCTCTAAATTAAAAAAAGAATCAGCCAGTTTGAAACTAAGCTTTGCGCGGTTCGAATGTTCTCAGCATACCATGAACGGAAAAATATGAAACATTTTATATAGGTACATTATTATTCCAGCTGCAACTTAGGATAGTTTTTATCCGACTGCGACAATTAATTTATTTTCCGTAATATACGACTTCATTTAATTTTTAATTTATTTTTATTGAAATCAAACGCTGCTACAACTGTCAGGTGACACTGACAGGTGAGCTGTCAGCGAACTGCGAAGTCAAAATATTCATGGCGGGTTATGATATGAATGATATAACTGATATTTGATGTGTACTATAAAATTTGTCAACCAAAAATATCTCGGCAATTTTATACAAGTTTCAAAAGATTATGATCATCATGAAATTATATTTAAAAGGCCCATGGGAAATATCAGTCAAAATTGAATATAGGTGAAAAATTGAGTAAGTATAGGTGAAAATACAGTGAATCGAGATTCTGATGTTAATGCTACTTAATTAAATATTCGAGATGAGAAACAGGCGTGATACTGTTCTTGCAGATAAGAGAGACGGCCAACATAACAAATCCGTAAAGACGGAATTGAGTCAATCTAAGCATTGAAAACTAACAAGAATTTTAACTTATAACTGGGACCTACCTAATTGTAAAAAGAATTATGAAGAAACACCGAGACAAGTATTACTTGTATAGGTAATTTAGTTACTTGCTGGACAGCTATGTACTCTCAACATTGATTTTGGTTGTATTATCAAAATGTATTACTTGTACTTCCCTATCATTTGATTTTACACGATGTATACCTACTAGCTACCCGTGTATTGCAAAGAATGCAGGCAAACTCGCGAGATAAAATATAGCCTATAACCTTTGCATTCAACATGCAGGTGAAATGAATAAGTGGTTCTGGATATTATGTAGGTACCCATTAAGTAGGTACATGCAAAATTGTAAAGCTACAATCTTCTTTTAGTAAAATTTAATATATTTTAATTGTGTGAATATTTTCTTTAAAATAAACATAAATGTGTTTTCCTCGCGAGTGAAATAGGTAGGTAGGTACTAGGTACGTTGTACTTCGTACAAAACATGCGTGCCTTGATCCTTAAGGTGTAGTTACATATAACTTACCTATATGGTATAAGTTAACCCTTAGCGATTAGCGATGGCTTAGCGTGGCCTGCGGTGGCCGTCAATATAAAACTTGACTGCTAATTTCAAGTTTACTTTCAGAGTGAATCACACAAGACGCGTCAGTGTGATTCAGGCTCCAAGCCTCTCACAGACTAGCGCGGCCGTCAATAGTAAACTATATAACCCTCCTCTCCTTCGGCAGTCGGGTAATAATAATCGTATAGTTTATTACTGACGTTACCGCAGGCCACGCCTTACTGGCGCGGCCCGCGGTGGCAGTCAATAGTAAATTTGACAATAGCTGTCAAGTTTACTATTGACCTGGCCGAATTGAATTCATCACATCAATCTTGGTCCGGGGCAATAATTGGAAGCCACTTTTGTTCGGGCTCACAATGCACGGCCCAAAAAAGTGGTACATTATCTGGCCGTGTATTACATAAGTATTTATGTTAATTGGCTCCATACACTCTAGCGCCTCTAGCACCGATTTCATACGCGGTACCATGGCGGTAGCCGTCATTCCGCTTAGGCATGCTCTTGATAATGGGCCATCAATACCTCATGACCCATCATACAGGATACAACTATGCGTTAAAGGGAGAAAGGGCCTACTTTTATCTCATCCGCATAAGTACTGCCGCCGTGATGGTAGTTTGTGTTCGTCGTCATTTAAGTAGAGGAACCTTTACATGTGGCCTGCCAAGCAGAATTTCGCAACGGAATTCTGCCTGTGGGTAGCTATATGACCGACTGCAATGGATAATACGTACATGCCATACCATGCCACGACGACCGAGAGCCCCAGCTAGCACGATAGCTTTTATCGTCAAGTTTTATGGCGAAAATGTACTGAACCGTCACGTAAAACTTGACACTAAAACCTATCGCGCTATTAGGACCTGCACGGCTATCACAAGACGGCACGCGAGCTCTCTCGATTTTTCTCGCACTATCTGTCTCTCTCTTATTAGAAAACTTAGAAAGAGATGTATAGTGGGAGAAAAATCGAGAGAGCTCGCGCGCCGTCTTGTGATAGCCGTGCTGTGGCGACAAAACATATAATCCTACTAAATAATGTTTCCTCACGACTGTGAATGTATGACTATATTTGTAGCAAAATTGATCAGGAATATGGATTCCAATTGAGGTAGGCCGACGACCCACATAGCCTGTTCACACAGATGTTACAATAGCTACAAAAATGACTCCTTATCAGTGGCAGTTTATCGAACATAATTTATATACATATGTATAGGTGTATAAACCGTTAACTGTTGTATTGTCTACAGGAAGAACAGAACGTTTATTTTGGTTCCCGATTTTGAGTCAAGAAAGCATTCGAAAGTAACTACTTATACTAGAGACATGACCCAATAAAGAATAAAATGGTTCGCAGAAAGACAAATCTTTCACGTCGCACTCGGGTCGCTATAAAGAGAAGACGAGAGAGCGTTCGCAAAGCAGAGGCTCGAATATCAGAGGAGCTTACTCAAAGCTCAGCGACTTCAGACTTAGAACAAGATGCTATCTCCCAGACTTCAGAGACATTTACATCGAATTGTGCGCGTTTGTCTGCTACCAGAGAAAAAGACGCCATGCCACGGACATCGCAAACATTTACACCAAGTTCTGCAGGTTTGTCTACAAGTGGAAACGAAGACGCCATGTCACGGACTTCACAGAGATTTATACCAAATTCTGCAGGTTTGTCTGCAATCAGAGACGATGAAGTCATATCACAGGCTTCACAAACATTTACACCAAATTCGGCGCGTTTGTCCGCAAGCAGCGGTGAAGATGCCATGTCACGGCCTTCACAAACATTTAAACCAAGCTCGGCGCGTTTGTCCGCAAGCAGCGGCGAAAGCGCCATGTCACGGCCCTCACAAACATTTACACCAAACTCGGTCCATTTCTCCACAAGCAGCTGTGAAGACGCTGTGGCGCGAGCTTCGCAAACATTCACATCAAGCTCGGTGCATTTGTCTACAAGCAGAGACGAAGATGTCACATCACAAACATTTACACCAAGGTCGGCGCGTTTGATCGCAAGTAGCGGTGAAGACGCCATGTCACGGGCCTCACAAACATTCACACTAAGCTCGGCGCGTTTGTCCGCAAGCAGCAGTGAAGTTGCCACATCACAATCGTTACAAGCATTTACACCAAGCTTGGCGCGTTTGTCCGCAAGCAGCAGTGAAGACGCCGTTGCACAAGCTTCGCAAACATTTACACCAAGCTCGGCGCATTTCTTCGCAAGCAACGGTGAAGACGCTGTGTCGCAGGCTTTGCAAACATTTACACCAACCTCGGCGCATTTCTCCGCAAGCAACGGTGAAGATGAAGATGCTGCGTCACGAGCTTCGCAAACATTTACCCCAAGTTCGGTGCATTTCTTCATAAGCACCAGTGAAGACGCTGTGGCGCGAGCTTCGCAAACATTTACACCAAGCTCGGCGCATTTCTTCGCAAGCAACGGTGAAGACGCTGTGTCGCAGGCTTCGCAAACATTTACACCAACCTCGGCGCATTTCTCCGCAAGCAACGGTGAAGATGAAGATGCTGCGTCACGAGCTTCGCAAACATTTACCCCAAGTTCGGTGCATTTCTTCATAAGCAGCAGTGAAGACGCTGTGGCGCGAGCTTCGCAAACATTTACACCAAGCTCGGCGCATTTCTTCGCAAGCAACGGTGAAGACGCTGTGTCGCAGGCTTCGCAAACATTTACACCAACCTCGGCGCATTTCTCCGCAAGCAACGGTGAAGATGAAGATGCTGCGTCACGAGCTTCGCAAACATTTACCCCAAGTTCGGTGCATTTCTCCATAAGCAGCAGTGAAGACGCTGTGGCGCAGGCTTCGCAAACATTTACACCAACCTCGGCGCATTTCTCCGCAAGCAACGGTGAAGATGAAGATGCTGCGTCACGAGCTTCGCAAACATTTACCCCAAGTTCGGTGCATTTCTCCATAAGCAGCAGTGAAGACGCTGTGGCGCGAGCTTCGCAAACATTTACACCAAGCTCGGCGCCTTTGTCTACAAGCAGAGACGAAGACATCATATCACAAACGTTTACACCAACCTCGGCGCATTTCTCCGCAAGCAACGGTGAAGATGAAGATGCTGCGTCACGAGCTTCGCAAACATTTACCCCAAGTTCGGTGCATTTCTCCATAAGCAGCAGTGAAGACGCTGTGGCGCGAGCTTCGCAAACATTTACACCAAGCTCGGCGCCTTTGTCTACAAGCAGAGACGAAGACATCATATCACAAACGTTTACACCTAGCTCGGCGCGTTTGTTCGCAAGCAGCGGTGAAGACGCCATGTCACAAGCTTCGCAAACATTTATACCAAGTTCGGCGCGTTTGTCCGCAGGCAGCGGTGTAGTCGCCATGTCACAGGTTTCGCAGACATTTGCACCGAGCCCGGTGCCTTTCTCCGCAAGCGGCGATGAAGATGCCATGTCACGGGCTTCGCAGACATTTACACCAAGCTCCGCACATTTTAATGAAGAAGAAAACCTCATACAACTTCGATGGGATCAAATAGAAAATAGTGGTTTTGCCTACTTACCTAATATTAATTACCAAGAATTTGCCTCAGTTGGGAGAATGGTTAATGTTTGCAGTAATTGTCAAGCTTTGAAGTGGGCAAAAGAATCGATGGGATTCTGTTGTTCAGGTGGCAAAGTTCGTTTTGATTTATTTTCAAATCCGCCTGAACTTATAAAGTCACTTTTGAATGGAGAACATCCATTATCACAACAATTTCTAGCCAATATTCGTACATATAATGCCGCTTTTCAAATGACGTCTTTTGGTGCAAAACAGGTGATACACGGGACATTTATGCCTACCTTTAAAGTGCAAGGACAAGTGTATCACCTAATAGGATCTTTATTGCCCGAAGAAAATCCTAAATTTTTGCAAATTTATTTTGTTTCCGATTACCAAGAGCAGGCTAATATCAGGAACCAACACTTCACAAATTTAAACTCCGGTCTCATATTTGATCTTCAGGAGATGCTTCATCAGTCTAACCATTACTTGTCCGATTTTAAGGCCGCATTGGAATCTATACCTCCTGATCAGCAGGAGGAGTACAAATTTGTTATAAGTGCTGATAAACGACCTCCTACAGAACACCGCGGTCGCTACAACCCTCCTTCTACCAACGAAGTAGCTGTTGTTCTGGTAGACCAACAGTGCGACAAACGTGATATTGTCTTACGTGCACGAGATAACCGTCTGAAACGTATAAGTGAAACCCATCGTTCTTACGATTCATTACAATATCCGCTTATTTACTGTCGCGGTGAAGATGGTTATAACTTTGCAATACGACAACTTGATCCTACCACTGGGGCAATACGAAACGACAAAAAAGCCACGGCGCTACAATTTTACTGCTACTTTTTGCAGGTCCGACTAAACAGATTTACGTATTTACAACGTTTTCGCGGTCTATTTTCTCAATTCATTGTTGACATGTACGCAAAAATCGAAACTGAGCGTTTAGTTTATATCCGCACTCATCAAAGGCAGTTACGAGCTGAGAATTATGCAGATCTCCAAGATGCACTGCAAAATGATACTAATTCCGAGAACATGGGGCGCTTGGTAATTTTACCTTCAAGCTTCATCGGAAGTCCACGTAACATGCACGAGCAAGTGCAAGACGCACTTTCGTATGTTCGCAAATATGGTAAGCCAGACTTATTTATCACTGCTACTACAAATCCTAAATGGAATGAAATAACTCAAGAGCTGCTGCCAGGTCAAGTTCCGTATGACCGACACGACTTAATAAGTAGAGTTTTTCATTTAAAACTTAAATTATTAATTAATTTACTCACAAAAGAAAAAATGTATGGCGCATCTTTGTGCTTTACATATAACATTGAATGGCAAAAGCGAGGACTACCACACGCTCATATACTTTTATGGCTTAAAGAAAAAATACGTCCCCATGACGTAGATAAAGTAATAAGCGCAGAAATACCAAATCCCATTTCAGATCCTGCTTTACACGCAATTGTGAAGCAACACATGATTCACGGACCTTGTGGCCCTTTAAACAATAGCTCTCCTTGCATGCAGGACGGACGATGTGTTAAAAAATTTCCGAAAAGCCTACTACAAGAGACAATTACAGGTGAAGATGGTTATCCTAAATACCAGCGACGTGCTCCAGACCATGGAGGGTTTACTGCAATGCTACGGTTGTTGGAAGTAGACAATCGGTGGGTTGTACCATTCTCACCTGTATTGTCGAGAACGTTTCAGGGTCATGTAAACGTGGAACTGTGTAACAGTATAAAATCGATTAAATACATTTTCAAGTATGTAAATAAAGGAACCGATCAGGCTACGCTTGCTACAAGTAATGACCGTGACGAAGTAACCAGATTCCAAACGGGGCGTTACATTAGTTCCTCGGAAGCTGCATGGCGGATATTCAGTTTTCCGATTTTTGAACGATTTCCGCCTGTGATACACCTAAACGTTCACGTAGAAGGTGGACAACGTATTTATTTCAATACAAACAATTTAACAGAACAGTTAGAGAATCCCAGGCAAACAACATTAACGGCATTCTTTTCGTTATGCGAGGCAGACGATTTTGCAAAAACATTGCTTTATGACGAAGTTCCATCGTACTATACGTATGACAAACAACACGGATTGTTTACACGCCGGCGACGTGGAACGCCTGTTGAAAAATTTCCCTCCATCATGAGAGAACACGTTATTGGAAGGGTGTACACCGTGCACCCCAATAACGCAGAATGTTTTTATGTGCGGTTGCTTTTGCACAATGTTAGAGGACCGACGTCTTTTTCAGATTTAAAAATTTTCAATGGCACCGAGTACCCGACTTTCCAGGCAGCTTGTCGGGCTCGCAGACTATTGGACGATGACCAGCATTGGGACGAAGCTCTATCAGAAGCATCACTTGGTGATAGTCCACATCGTTTACGACAGTTGTTTGCCGTGATGTTAGTTTTTTGCGCTGTGGCTAAAATACCAAAACTACTTGGCAGAGGACTATTTACGCACATCAGGTCCTGAAACTCATCACGAGCTCGATGACCGCATGGACTCAACTGCCTGTTAGTGTTGCTTTTGCCATGACCATCAACAAGGCCCAGGGCCAGACATTGCGCAAAGCAGGCATAGATCTCACTAGCAGCTGTTTCTCGCACGGTCAACTCTACGTTGCTCTCTCTCGAGTCAGCGATGCCGCTGATGTATGTGTTTACACACCGGAGAATAAAACTTCTAACATAGTTTATCAAGAAGTTTTGCACTAAATAATTTATGCCGTACCTACTAAGTAACTCAGCGAACATACCGTCTCAGATTCATCATTGTCATTAATAGTGTACCGTCAAATTATGTAAATTATATATGTTTCGGAACACTTCCCGTGTGTAAATGCACGGTAATTAGGGGTTGATGGCGCCACAGGGGCCGTGAATCATGTTCGTAATTACAATAACATGTAGATCTGATACACATGTGATATCATCTATCTGTATGGTCCATATAAAAATGTGTAGTCAGGTAGGTAAACGTGGTTTCGGAACACTTCCCGTGTGTAATGCACGGTAATTAGGGGTTGATGGCGCCACAGGGGCCGTGTATCATGTTCGTAATTACAATAACATGTAGATCTGATACACATATGATATCATCTATCTGTATGGTCCATATAAAAATGTGTAGTCAGGTAGGTAAACGTGGCAAGCTTCGGTTTTGCTTTTGCACAATGTTAGAGGACCGACGTCTTTTTCAGATTTAAAAATTTTCAATGGCACCGAGTACCCGACTTTCCAGGCAGCTTGTCGGGCTCGCAGACTATTGGACGATGACCAGCATTGGGACGAAGCTCTATCAGAAGCATCACTTGGTGATAGTCCACATCGTTTACGACAGTTGTTTGCCGTGATGTTAGTTTTTTGCGCTGTGGCTAAAATACCAAAACTACTTGGCAGAGGACTATTTACGCACATCAGGTCCTGAAACTCATCACGAGCTCGATGACCGCATGCGCAATATCAAATTAAACTGTTGTTTGTGTGACTTGCAAGAAATTGTCATCTCAATTGGCGGCCACCCGTTACCACACTACGGTCTGCCTGAGCCTGACCTGAATGAAACCGACACTCATAGAGAATACGCAACCGAAGTTAATTATAACTTCGCAGAACTTACTGTTGCTCTTGAAGGGGTTTCAAGCCTCACAACAGAACAAAAAGGAGTTTTTGATATAATATTCCAAAGTGTTTCAAATGCATCCGGAGGATTGTATTTTTTGGATGCCCCGGGAGGCACAGGAAAGACTTTTTTGACGAAACTCATTCTTGCACAAGTTCGAATCCAAGGTCAAATTGCCTTAGCTGTGGCATCATCTGGAATTGCGGCCACGTTACTGCCTGGAGGAAAAACTGCACATTCCATGCTAAAAATTCCCATACAATTAGATGTCACTGAAACTCCCGTCTGCGACATTTCGCGCAATTGTGAAAAGGCTAAAGTATTGCGTGACAGTGTACTAATTGTATGGGATGAGTGCACAATGGCGCATCGCAAAGCATCGCCAAAATAACCAACTCATGGGCGGGCTTACTGTACTCTTCTGTGGAGATTTTCGCCAAACATTACCAGTCGTAACCCGTGGAACGAGAGCGGATGAAGTGAATGCTTGCTTTAAAAAATCTGATCTGTGGCCATATGTTAACAAATTAAATTTAACAACCAATATGCGAGCTCTACTGGGGGGAAATATAAATGCTCAACAGTTCTCCGAATTGTTGCTAAGCATAGGCGAAGGCAGATATCCCGTAGTAGAAGGCAAAATAACTTTAACAAACGACATATGTAAATTGGTATCCAATCTCGACGAACTTATTTCGTCGGTGTATGGCGACCCACATGACATAATAAATCAGGAGAACAGCTGGCTTTGCGAGCGAGCCATTCTTACGCCTCGGAATGATCAGGCGACAACAATCAACTCAAACATAATGGAAAAAGTTGAAGGGCAGTTCCACACTTATACCTCGATAAACCGAGTAATCGATCGAGAAGAGGCTACAACGTACCCGGTAGAATTTTTAAACTCATTATCAGCGTCTGGTCTCCCAGCGCATGAACTCAAACTCAAAATAGGCGTACCTATCATTTTAATGCGAAATTTAAGCCCCCCAAAATTATGCAACGGAACGCGTTTAAAAGTAGTTGCGTTACAGAGGAACGTAATCGAAGCGGAAATACTTACCGGTTGCGGTGCAGGAGAATGTGTTTTTATTCCGCGCATTCCAATAATTCCCAATAATTACCCATTTCAATTTAAACGGATTCAACTGCCTGTTAGTGTTGCTTTTGCCATGACCATCAACAAGGCCCAGGGCCAGACATTGCGCAAAGCAGGCATAGATCTCACTAGCAGCTGTTTCTCGCACGGTCAACTCTACGTTGCTCTCTCTCGAGTCAGCGATGCCGCTGATGTATGTGTTTACACACCGGAGAATAAAACTTCTAACATAGTTTATCAAGAAGTTTTGCACTAAATAATTTATGCCGTACCTACTAAGTAACTCAGCGAACATACCGTCTCAGATTCATCATTGTCATTAATAGTGTACCGTCAAATTATGTAAATTATATATGTTTCGGAACACTTCCCGTGTGTAAATGCACGGTAATTAGGGGTTGATGGCGCCACAGGGGCCGTGAATCATGTTCGTAATTACAATAACATGTAGATCTGATACACATGTGATATCATCTATCTGTATGGTCCATATAAAAATGTGTAGTCAGGTAGGTAAACGTGGTTTCGGAACACTTCCCGTGTGTAATGCACGGTAATTAGGGGTTGATGGCGCCACAGGGGCCGTGTATCATGTTCGTAATTACAATAACATGTAGATCTGATACACATATGATATCATCTATCTGTATGGTCCATATAAAAATGTGTAGTCAGGTAGGTAAACGTGGCAAGCTTCGGTTTTGCCATTCAATAGTAAAAGCATAAATTATTCCCAAAAAACGTAACAATGTCTAACAATGTAATTCATCATTCATCAGTGACTGCATTTTTACAAGCTTTTATTTAACTTGCACTTTAGACCAAGCGTTTAACTCAGATGGTCCCTGATCGGCGCGCGGCACAAGCGGGGAGACGTCAAAGGGTGTAGGGCGGTTAGTGGGCGGCAAGTCCTTACTTTTTGACGTCACCCCTGCTACTTTGCAGCATCAGCAGCGTCCACGCGCCGTCTGAGTTAAACGGTAGGGTATCTATAGTACCTAAGTAATATATAATGTTAATTTGTGTACATCAAATATGATCAACTTACAGAAGTATTTTTTTAACTAATGATACCTAATATATATTTATATATATATATAAAGTTAGTCTGATGACGGAAACGGGAGGCCTTACCCTTAGAGACAACTACAAAAGGTAGTTTAAAAAAAATACACGTCTATTTAGACGTCAATCCGTCGTGTAGTCAATATTTATGACTAGTGGCCTTTTTAAAGTGTTGCTTGGACTGATCAAATTGTAACTTACCGACAAGCTTTACTGGTCATGATATCGATGATTTTCATAACAACTATCTGATAATGCTACGAATAATACGGTTTCCCAACCAAACTTATGTTCCTTACAATGTTGCGGCGAGAAATTGATGACTGTGTAAATAAATATTCGGACAGCAATATGTTAACCGTGTCTTAAAACAAAAAATTTTTTGAGAGTAACACGTTTATTTTTAGGCTGTATATTGATAGATATGTGTACCTAAGACATTATGTAGATGACACTACTGCCTACTTGCTAAATGTTATATAATTTTTATACTTTTTAATTAATTGTTTTAGTAGAAGCAAACGTGTCACTACCCACCTCGTGGTTGCATGTACATGGCATGATTAAATACTAATGTGAAGACATACAGTCTTTCATACTAATAAGTAATAAAAAACTGTTACGTTGTACAATTCAAATCTAAAAATGCTGATTCGACTTTTAAATTAGATCATAGCATGCGAAACCCATAATTTGTAGATAAGGATGTAGATATGTCTTTTATAATGATTATACCTTTTTTTACAAATTGTTCTATTTTTTATAGGCACATATAGTTAAACTCAGTTTTATACAGATCCGTTAAAAGCCGTCAATTTCTGTAAATAAGTAAAGTAAAAATAATATTGACTTATTAAAATTTACACCGACATTAGATATAACGGATTTAAGTAAAACTTGAACGCATAGTTGCGTCCTGTATGCTGAGCTGGCCATAATCCGACAATTCGACCGAAGTTCTGTATAAATTTTATACAGAACTTCGGTCGAATTGTCGGAATACTATAAAACCTGTCACAAGCTAACGCGACCTGCGGTGGCGGCCAAATGTTTACTATGATAATTAATGTTTCAGACACACGCGGCCTTGATTATCATAGTAGCTATACATCTGGCCGCCACCACAAGCCGCGCTTATTTTAGGCAGGCCTAATGAATAATCAATAAGTAGGTACCTATGTCCTCCATGGTCCAAAGAGAAGGAACACATTTAATCCTACGCAAACGAAGTCGCGGGTACAGCTAGTTAAATAATATATCTGTAACAAACCATAGTAAGTAGGTTTATAAAGTTAGCTAGTTTTAAATAAAATTACAAAAGAAAGGGTTTCATTACACGGTACGGCTATTATATAGATCATGTTAATATAATTACATTATTTTTAGATTTATAAAAACTTAAGTGAAATATAGAAGTGCACATGCGAGCCAGGGGACTAAGTTGTGAGACATTATTCTGAGCAATTGGTATTAAAAATTGAGCGGGGTTACGGCATGGTTTAGGATATATCCGAAACTGTATGTTACTTATGAGTTCCGCGTCTATGATACTGTTCACAATTTTGTACAAGAGCATTAATTAATTATTTCTTCGTCTGTTCTGTAAACTATCAAGTTTATAATGTTGTAACCTGTTTTCATACATAGTTAGTATTTTTTTGAGTTTACATTTATATACTAAATGTCGTAATTTTTTTCTTTCCGTAGCTTCATCAATTCATCATACACCAGGATACGATATATTGACCGAACGCATCAGAAAAGGGAACCCTTAATAACATAACCATAACTTTTGCGAAGACGCAACTCTTGAATTTTTTATTGCTTAGCCAAAATGTTATTGCGAAGATGACTGAGGTTACAACGATGATTTTTAATCGATCGATTAATAAATCTAGATGAAGAATGAAACACCACGTAAATACACTTCTTTTCGTTGGGCAATCGTAATTAGACTCATTTTCTCAATGTATACGTACATTGAGAAAATGAGTCTAATTACGAAAATGAGTCTATTTTTTTCACTGATTCAGTCTTGCGAATGAACCGTTTCAAGGCATAGGTTCTGCTCATTTTCTGTCTTGTATGACAAAAGGACTGTGTGTAGCAGTAAGAAAATGTATAGCATTAAAGTAGCTTGTTGTTTACCAAAGGAATTCAAGGTGCTCCCGGTGAACTGCATCATCCGCTTTGTGGAAATGATGGAGCAAGCCTGGGAGCAGGTATAAAGGAGAGGGCAAATGCACAAAAGATCCCACTGGGTCGAAGTGCATCCGAAAGGGCCCTCACCTAGATAGATAAGATAAGATAAGCTTGTTGTTTTCTTGGCACAAGTTAAATTTATTTAGTATTATTTTAAAATAACAGGTACAAAATAACAGTTGGAACATTCACGTATTTAGTAGACCCTTAGTGGCTCGGCGCCAGTCATCTATCGGAGTGGCTCATCTACAATTCTGATCGCTCTGTGGCTTTCAATCAAATTAATTACTGCTCCTCCGTGCCTCTAACCATGATAGTATAAAAGAATTTCGATGAAAAAACGTGACTGATCAAGCTAATTACATTCTGGACAGGCCCGCTCGTCTTAATAAAATTTGGTAACTTTTCTTGAGCCTTTCTGTGCAACGTCATTTTATAATAGGACAAGAAAAAACTCATTTACTTTATATTAAACTTTTTTTTATAGAAAACTGATTATCAGATAGAAGCAGTTAAAAGAAAAATAATCGTAAACACATTTCATAGACAAAATATGTTGTAGTAAAATATACTATCGTGGTTTAAGGCAACACGCATCAAAATTCATGAGTAAACTTATCAAAGTGAATGAGGGCGCGACGAGAGACACTTTGACAGCTGACTAGTTGAACTAATTGCATACCGATTAAATCTGTATGAATAGTTCGCGGGTTATAAGAGTGACGTGCTTTAATGAAATCACTGCGCACTGCGCGCCCGCGAATGAACGATGAACAACTAGGAAGAAAATTATTTCTCTATAAGTACGACTACTTTAATGCCTATTGCAATAGATAACTTAATGACTAAATTTGAAATTTCTCATGGTTAAACAAACGTTAAAACAACATCCCTTAAAACAACATGGGAGTAGGCAGGAAAGGCAGGCCAGTATCAGCCACTAGCTTGCGTAGCGACTCTTCAGCACGCGCATAAGCAGCGCCCTTGCCAACGATAACAAGTGGCCGCTCGGCGCGGGCGAGTAACTCGGCTAACACTAGACTTACCCATGGGAGTAGGCAGGAAAGGCAGGCCAGTATCAGCCACTAGCTTGCGTAGCGACTCTTCAGCACGCGCATAAGCAGCGCCCTTGCCAACGATGACAAGTGGCCGCTCGGCGCGGGCGAGTAACTCGGCTAACACTAGACTTACCCATGGGAGTAGGCAGGAAAGGCAGGCCAGTATCAGCCACTAGCTTGCGTAGCGACTCTTCAGCACGCGCATAAGCAGCGCCCTTGCCAACGATGACAAGTGGCCGCTCGGCGCGGGCGAGTAACTCGGCTAACACTAGACTTACCCATGGGAGTAGGCAGGAAAGGCAGGCCAGTATCAGCCACTAGCTTGCGTAGCGACTCTTCAACACGCGCATAAGAAGCGCCCTTGCCAACGATGACAAGTGGCCGCTCGGCGCGGGCGAGTAACTCGGCTAACACTAGACTTACCTATGGGAGTAGGCAGGAAAGGCAGGCCAGTATCAGCCACTAGCTTGCGTAGCGACTCTTCAGCACGCGCATAAGCAGCGCCCTTGCCAACGATGACAAGTGGCCGCTCGGCGCGGGCGAGTAACTCGGCTAACACTAGACTCACCCATGGGAGTAGGCAGGAAAGGCAGGCCAGTATCAGCCACTAGCTTGCGTAGCGACTCTTCAGCACGCGCATAAGCAGCGCCCTTGCCAACGATGACAAGTGGCCGCTCGGCGCGGGCGAGTAACTCGGCTAACACTAGACTTACCCATGGGAGTAGGCAGGAAAGGCAGGCCAGTATCAGCCACTAGCTTGCGTAGCGACTCTTCAGCACGCGCATAAGCAGCGCCCTTGCCAACGATGACAAGTGGCCGCTCGGCGCGGGCGAGTAACTCGGCTAACACTAGACTTACCCATGGGAGTAGGCAGGAAAGGCAGGCCAGTATCAGCCACTAGCTTGCGTAGCGACTCTTCAGCACGCGCATAAGCAGCGCCCTTGCCAACGATGACAAGTGGCCGCTCAGCGCGGGCGAGTAACTCGGCTAACACTAGACTTACCTATGGGAGTAGGCAGGAAAGGCAGGCCAGTATCAGCCACTAGCTTGCGTAGCGACTCTTCAGCACGCGCATAAGCAGCGCCCTTGCCAACGATGACAAGTGGCCGCTCGGCGCGGGCGAGTAACTCGGCTAACACTAGACTTACCTATGGGAGTAGGCAGGAAAGGCAGGCCAGTATCAGCCACTAGCTTGCGTAGCGACTCTTCAGCACGCGCATAAGCAGCGCCCTTGCCAACGATGACAAGTGGCCGCTCGGCGCGGGCGAGTAACTCGACTAACACTAGACTTACCCATGGGAGTAGGCAGGAAAGGCAGGCCAGTATCAGCCACTAGCTTGCGTAGCGACTCTTCAGCACGCGCATAAGCAGCGCCCTTGCCAACGATGACAAGTGGCTGCTCGGCGCGGGCGAGTAACTCGGCTAACACTAGACTTACCTATGGGAGTAGGCAGGAAAGGCAGGCCAGTATCAGCCACTAGCTTGCGTAGCGACTCTTCAGCACGCGCATAAGCAGCGCCCTTGCCAACGATGACAAGTGGCCGCTCGGCGCGGGCGAGTAACTCGGCTAACACTAGACTTACCCATGGGAGTAGGCAGGAAAGGCAGGCCAGTATCAGCTACTAGCTTGCGTAGCGACTCTTCAACACGCGCATAAGCAGCGCCCTTGCCAACGATGACAAGTGGCCGCTCGGCGCGGGCGAGTAACTCGGCTAACACTAGACTTACCTATGGGAGTAGGCAGAAAAGGCAGGCCAGTATCAGCCACTAGCTTGCGTAGCGACTCTTCAGCACGCGCATAAGCAGCGCCCTTGCCAACGATGACAAGTGGCAGCTCGGCGCGGGCGAGTAACTCGGCTAACACTAGACTTACCCATGGGAGTAGGCAGGAAAGGCAGGCCAGTATCAGCCACTAGCTTGCGTAGCGACTCTTCAGCACGCGCATAAGCAGCGCCCTTGCCAACGATGACAAGTGGCCGCTCGGCGCGGGCGAGTAACTCGGCTAACACTAGACTTACCCATGGGAGTAGGCAGGAAAGGCAGGCCAGTATCAGCAACTAGCTTGCGTAGCGACTCTTCAGCACGCGCATAAGCAGCGCCCTTGCCAACGATGACAAGTGGCTGCTCGGCGCGGGCGAGTAACTCGGCTAACACTAGACTTACCTATGGGAGTAGGCAGGAAAGGCAGGCCAGTATCAGCCACTAGCTTGCGTAGCGACTCTTCAGCACGCGCATAAGCAGCGCCCTTGCCAACGATGACAAGTGGCCGCTCGGCGCGGGCGAGTAACTCGGCTAACACTAGACTTACCCATGGGAGAAGGCAGGAAAGGCAGGCCAGTATCAGCCATTAGCTTGCGTAGCGACTCTTCAGCACGCGCATAAGCAGCGCCCTTGCCAACGATGACAAGTGGCCGCTCGGCGCGGGCGAGTAACTCGGCTAACACTAGACTTACCCATGGGAGTAGGCAGGAAAGGCAGGCCAGTATCAGCCACTAGCTTGCGTAGGGACTCTTCAGCACGCGCATAAGCAGCGCCCTTGCCAACGATGACAAGTGGCCGCTCGGCGCGGGCGAGTAACTCGGCTAACACTAGACTTACCCATGGGAGTAGGCAGGAAAGGCAGGCCAGTATCAGCCACTAGCTTGCGTAGGGACTCTTCAGCACGCGCATAAGCAGCGCCCTTGCCAACGATGACAAGTGGCCGCTCGGCGCGGGCGAGTAACTCGGCTAACACTAGACTTACCCATGGGAGTAGGCAGGAAAGGCAGGCCAGTATCAGCCACTAGCTTGCGTAGCGACTCTTCAGCACGCGCATAAGCAGCGCCCTTGCCAACGATGACAAGTGGCCGCTCAGCGCGGGCGAGTAACTCGGCTAACACTAGACTTACCTATGGGAGTAGGCAGGAAAGGCAGGCCAGTATCAGCCACTAGCTTGCGTAGCGACTCTTCAGCACGCGCATAAGCAGCGCCCTTGCCAACGATGACAAGTGGCCGCTCGGCGCGGGCGAGTAACTCGGCTAACACTAGACTTACCTATGGGAGTAGGCAGGAAAGGCAGGCCAGTATCAGCCACTAGCTTGCGTAGCGACTCTTCAGCACGCGCATAAGCAGCGCCCTTGCCAACGATGACAAGTGGCCGCTCGGCGCGGGCGAGTAACTCGACTAACACTAGACTTACCCATGGGAGTAGGCAGGAAAGGCAGGCCAGTATCAGCCACTAGCTTGCGTAGCGACTCTTCAGCACGCGCATAAGCAGCGCCCTTGCCAACGATGACAAGTGGCTGCTCGGCGCGGGCGAGTAACTCGGCTAACACTAGACTTACCTATGGGAGTAGGCAGGAAAGGCAGGCCAGTATCAGCCACTAGCTTGCGTAGCGACTCTTCAGCACGCGCATAAGCAGCGCCCTTGCCAACGATGACAAGTGGCCGCTCGGCGCGGGCGAGTAACTCGGCTAACACTAGACTTACCCATGGGAGTAGGCAGGAAAGGCAGGCCAGTATCAGCTACTAGCTTGCGTAGCGACTCTTCAACACGCGCATAAGCAGCGCCCTTGCCAACGATGACAAGTGGCCGCTCGGCGCGGGCGAGTAACTCGGCTAACACTAGACTTACCTATGGGAGTAGGCAGAAAAGGCAGGCCAGTATCAGCCACTAGCTTGCGTAGCGACTCTTCAGCACGCGCATAAGCAGCGCCCTTGCCAACGATGACAAGTGGCAGCTCGGCGCGGGCGAGTAACTCGGCTAACACTAGACTTACCCATGGGAGTAGGCAGGAAAGGCAGGCCAGTATCAGCCACTAGCTTGCGTAGCGACTCTTCAGCACGCGCATAAGCAGCGCCCTTGCCAACGATGACAAGTGGCAGCTCGGCGCGGGCGAGTAACTCGGCTAACACTAGACTTACCCATGGGAGTAGGCAGGAAAGGCAGGCCAGTATCAGCCACTAGCTTGCGTAGCGACTCTTCAGCACGCGCATAAGCAGCGCCCTTGCCAACGATGACAAGTGGCCGCTCGGCGCGGGCGAGTAACTCGGCTAACACTAGACTTACCCATGGGAGTAGGCAGGAAAGGCAGGCCAGTATCAGCAACTAGCTTGCGTAGCGACTCTTCAGCACGCGCATAAGCAGCGCCCTTGCCAACGATGACAAGTGGCTGCTCGGCGCGGGCGAGTAACTCGGCTAACACTAGACTTACCTATGGGAGTAGGCAGGAAAGGCAGGCCAGTATCAGCCACTAGCTTGCGTAGCGACTCTTCAGCACGCGCATAAGCAGCGCCCTTGCCAACGATGACAAGTGGCCGCTCGGCGCGGGCGAGTAACTCGGCTAACACTAGACTTACCCATGGGAGTAGGCAGGAAAGGCAGGCCAGTATCAGCCACTAGCTTGCGTAGGGACTCTTCAGCACGCGCATAAGCAGCGCCCTTGCCAACGATGACAAGTGGCCGCTCGGCGCGGGCGAGTAACTCGGCTAACACTAGACTTACCCATGGGAGTAGGCAGGAAAGGCAGGCCAGTATCAGCCACTAGCTTGCGTAGGGACTCTTCAGCACGCGCATAAGCAGCGCCCTTGCCAACGATGGCAAGTGGCCGCTCGGCGCGGGCGAGTAACTCGGCTAACACTAGACTTACCCATGGGAGTAGGCAGGAAAGGCAGGCCAGTATCAGCCACTAGCTTGCGTAGCGACTCTTCAGCACGCGCATAAGCAGCGCCCTTGCCAACGATGACAAGTGGCCGCTCGGCGCGGGCGAGTAACTCGGCTAACACTAGACTTACCCATGGGAGAAGGCAGGAAAGGCAGGCCAGTATCAGCCACTAGCTTGCGTAGCGACTCTTCAACACGCGCATAAGAAGCGCCCTTGCCAACGATGACAAGTGGCCGCTCGGCGCGGGCGAGTAACTCGGCTAACACTAGACTTACCCATGGGAGTAGGCAGGAAAGGCAGGCCAGTATCAGCCACTAGCTTGCGTAGGGACTCTTCAGCACGCGCATAAGCAGCGCCCTTGCCAACGATGACAAGTGGCCGCTCGGCGCGGGCGAGTAACTCGGCTAACACTAGACTTACCCATGGGAGTAGGCAGGAAAGGCAGGCCAGTATCAGCCACTAGCTTGCGTAGCGACTCTTCAGCACGCGCATAAGCAGCGCCCTTGCCAACGATGACAAGTGGCCGCTCGGCGCGGGCGAGTAACTCGGCTAACACTAGACTTACCCATGGGAGAAGGCAGGAAAGGCAGGCCAGTATCAGCCATTAGCTTGCGTAACGACTCTTCAGCACGCGCATAAGCAGCGCCCTTGCCAACGATGACAAGTGGCCGCTCGGCGCGGGCGAGTAACTCGGCTAACACTAGACTTACCCATGGGAGTAGGCAGGAAAGGCAGGCCAGTATCAGCCACTAGCTTGCGTAGGGACTCTTCAGCACGCGCATAAGCAGCGCCCTTGCCAACGATGACAAGTGGCCGCTCGGCGCGGGCGAGTAACTCGGCTAACACTAGACTTACCCATGGGAGTAGGCAGGAAAGGCAGGCCAGTATCAGCCACTAGCTTGCGTAGGGACTCTTCAGCACGCGCATAAGCAGCGCCCTTGCCAACGATGACAAGTGGCCGCTCGGCGCGGGCGAGTAACTCGGCTAACACTAGACTTACCCATGGGAGTAGGCAGAAAAGGCAGGCCAGTATCAGCCACTAGCTTGCGTAGCGACTCTTCAACACGCGCATAAGCAGCGCCCTTGCCAACGATGACAAGTGGCCGCTCGGCGCGGGCGAGTAACTCGGCTAACACTAGACCTACCTATGGGAGTAGGCAGAAAAGGCAGGCCAGTATCAGCCACTAGCTTGCGTAGCGACTCTTCAGCACGCGCATAAGCAGCGCCCTTGCCAACGATGACAAGTGGCCGCTCGGCGCGGGTGAGTAACTCGGCTAACACTAGACTTACCTATGGGAGTAGGCAGGAAAGGCAGGCCAGTATCAGCCACTAGCTTGCGTAGCGACTCTTCAGCACGCGCATAAGCAGCGCCCTTGCCAACGATGACAAGTGGCCGCTCGGCGCGGGCGAGTAACTCGGCTAACACTAGACTTACCCATGGGAGTAGGCAGGAAAGGCAGGCCAGTATCAGACACTAGCTTGCGTAGCGACTCTTCAACACGCGCATAAGCAGTGCCCTTGCCAACGATGACAAGTGGCCGCTCGGCGCGGGCGAGTAACTCGGCTAACACTAGACTTACCTATGGGAGTAGGCAGGAAAGGCAGGCCAGTATCAGCCACTAGCTTGCGTAGCGACTCTTCAGCACGCGCATAAGCAGCGCCCTTGCCAACGATGACAAGTGGCCGCTCGGCGCGGGCGAGTAACTCGACTTACACTAGACTTACCCATGGGAGTAGGCAGGAAAGGCAGGCCAGTATCAGCAACTAGCTTGCGTAGCGACTCTTCAGCACGCGCATAAGCAGCGCCCTTGCCAACGATGACAAGTGGCTGCACGGCGCGGGCGAGTAACTCGGCTAACACTAGACTTACCTATGGGAGTAGGCAGGAAAGGCAGGCCAGTATCAGCCACTAGCTTGCGTAGCGACTCTTCAGCACGTGCATAAGCAGCGCCCTTGCCAACGATGACAAGTGGCCGCTCGGCGCGGGCGAGTAACTTATGAAATAAATAAAACAACCCTGAAGTCAACCCTATTCAGGGTTGTTTTATTTATTTCATAAGTTCATAAATTGTTTATAAACCAACAGGTCTCAATTGCTGTTCAGCGAGGCAATGCCGCAAGCATTTTGGGGACCTTTGGTTCGGGCATGCGTCATGCATGACGCAGAGCGGGATGTAGTTTTACTTTATACTTTTTCGGCTTATTTGTACTTATGTATTTTATTATAATAATTGTTTTGTGATTTATAAAATATATGCCTATGATTATACTTATTATAACGATTGAACACACATATTAATTGTCACTACGGGCGACATGTTTTCGTAGTGCGTGCGGGGTAATACGGCCACAAGAACCCACATCCTGGAGAAGAACTTCCGAATCAAGTAATTTGATTAACACATAAATCAGTTATGTAATAAAGCCATTTTTTTTTATTGGAGATATTCTGTAGGTACTTAGTGTACTTACTTACACAATTTACGCTGTAACTTAAGACTAAGTGACTGCAGCCGCAAATAAGGCTAAGGCGCTACTCCTAAGTAGGTACTTACCAATTAATTTATTACTCAGCCTCAACTTAATTTACTGCGTAAAATACGAATGACTAAGCTACATTCCATTTCCACATTTACATCGCCTAATAGCGTCGTCTATACCTCCTGAGTCGGTTGATGCCAGGAGCTTGAGTGGGGGTTGACAGTAGTGAGTGTTTGCTTTGCACCCATCAACGTCCGATGGGATAATGGCAGTGCGCAATACCCTCCCAACAGACGAGATTTCGTTTCGATTTGGCTTAATGAATTTCCTAGATAAGTATTGCGGATTAAATCCTGCAGGAATACCGATAGGATTACCTACTGAGAGATATCGGAGCTTAATGAGTTGGCTCGTAATCGACTATGGGAAGCGGCACGGCAGACAAAGGGTACAAAGTGGTAAGGTATTAACGTACCAGAATCACTTTTTCGGTTCATAATCTCAGAGCACGGAATAGCGAAGCACTGGGGAAATAAAATACCAATTTTCACCTCAAAGAGCGTGTGTGAAGTGCAGAGCCAATTCGAAAGCTATCTCGGGGAAATATTATTTTGATATTTCTTAAACACTAGACAGGTAGGGTTTAGCGTCACGTAGACGGCGGCGGGACGCTTTCAATTTTGCAGCAACCTCCGACCATATTGATGACGGTCCCGGGGGAATAGATGAAAAGATACACGACTCGAATGCCTGACAACTATTTAACTCAGGAATGAAATACTTGATGGTTAGCAGATAGAAACATGAACGTATCCGTAAATATAAGGTGCTGACAAAGTAAAGGGATTTGCAAGCGTTCCTAGGCTACGGTGTCGCTTACCACCAGATATTAGGCCGTATACTTGTTTGCCACCGTTATTTATAAAATCAATGTAACGTACTTTCCATGCTACCTACACGTGCTTACAAACTCTAATTTAAGATGGTTCGATTGCCATACAAAACGTTATTTGACATTCGCAGGCCAACGGCGTGATATTTTAAGAAACTTATGTAACAAACATTCATAAATTGGCTTCCCATTTGCGCCAAATTCCACCTTTTCTAGAATAAACTTGTATAAACTAGATTAATTTGAGAAATTGGTTTGTCACGTGATATTTTTGGAAAACTAGTTTTCTCAAATTAATCTAGTTTATACAAGTTTATTCTAGGAAAGGGGGAATTTGGCGCAAATGGGAAGCCAATTGATAAAAGTCTGATACATTAGTTTCTTAAAATATCACGCCGTTAGCCTGCGAATGTCAAATAACGCTTTGTATGGCAATCGAACCCCCTTAACAGAAAATTTAAAAAGTAAAGCCCACGTGAACGGCGAAATGGTTGCAAATAGTGATTTAAAGTGCCCCTTTTATGTAAGCCGGCTTATTTCAGGAGCATCTAAATGCAAGGGCAGGGTGTCAATCGCCAGGGGAGTTGAAACGCGCATTTATTTCAATGTTTTTTTTATGTAGGGAGGCTTAAGTATATGGAAGTACAATGTTTTCATCGCAATAGAAATTTAAATATTTGTTGTATTTACTATAACTACCGGGGAAAAAATCCAAACAGTTTTATCAATAGCTAGTGCTATTGATAAAACTATTTGGATTTTTTTTGATTATAACGCTTAAGTACAACTCGCATGTCAAAAATATCAAAAATTACATGAACAGTTCTTCTTCCTGAATGTACCTACATTTAGAAAGTGCCCTCTGTATACTCTACCCAGTAGCGGCAGAAGTACTTATCTTCCAATCGTAGCAAATATATGTCGTGCAGGAATGTAGCTTATTGGTTCACGCCATCGGCTTGCGTCAAACGGCGATACGGATATTGCTATGCAAACGAATCTCCACAAACGTTTAGGTACCACTCGATACAAAAAGGGAAAACAATGGATGTTTTCGACGCGCGATGTTGATCTACCGTTTGCTACTATTTGGGTTTAGCGCTGATCCTACACAGTGATGGACGGGGATTGCCAGAATATTCCACATTCGAATAAGCCGAGTGCCATAGATAATACTAGTTCGGACTGCATTTGTGCACGTGACAAGCTTAATTCTCAATGGATTACAAAATACAGTACGAAATGTGTAAGGATTTTTCGAATATGCAAGTAGGTACACTATATTTCTTCCATTTATCCATCAATGCTAGTTAGCGTAAGTGCGGAAAGAAGTGGAAGTTCTCCGTTAAAATCAATCTTCTTTATCCCATTCAATATCCCGACGAGAGCGGTGTAAGATGTATAAAAACTCGTGGAACAGCTGGGTGCTCCGGATCGCTCTCAGAAAGAACTGTCAAAGTAGTTAGCGTAAGATGCGCCGAACAAGTTCGATGTTTGAACTTGCATCAAGGCTAACTTGCGAGGGATGCATTTTAACATGTGCCAGCACTGAAATTGCGGGAATATCGCGGGAATTCAATATTTTTGTAGACAGTCTCTGACGTGCATCGACGAGACGCTCGTCGTCTGCGTTGTGCTTTCTTTTATGCTCAACCATGCGTGGATTATTGGCGATGAGCACATCACGCTTTACTGTTGTTATTATTTTACACTTGAAATAAAGCAGGTTTCCTCTTGAGTGACATTTCATTTTCCGTCTTTCTGATCTGCTGCTGTGTCTGCGTGTTCTTATTTCTTAAACGATTCTGGTCATCATACGGAAGTCGGCAGCATTACAAACTATAGGCTTTGTGAGCTGTAGACCTCGCGAGTATTATTTTTTTCGAAATTTAAAAAAGTGAATCGACACAAAAAAAAAAATATTGAACCTTCTCCCAAAATTTCACGAGCATCGGTTGAGAAACACGACCTGTAGAGGAAAATAGCCGGACATACAGAAACTGGAATTTTGACCCAAGCTGAAGCATAGAACTTCGTTCGCTTCGCTCGCACGTTTGATAAACAAAACTCAACAAAGAACTCGCAAAATCACCCTTTAACTTATTTTTGGTAGTAAGTATTAATAATGATTTTTAAATACATAGATCAACAATTTGAAGCTATTTGAACATCACTTGTGATCATTTGTGATCGTCACGTCACTTGCTCCTAGCAGCAAACTTCATACTACTAGCAGAGAGGAGCGTTTTTTGACCCCCTGGGGGTCCCTTCGGGACCCCCCGGCGAACACCCGCAATAATTGGAGAGACGCTCCAGAATTGCTTCCACAAGAAAAAAAAAAAAAAAAAAAAAAAAAGCGTTTTTTGACGGTTCATAAAAAAGTTGCTGGTTTGACTAATTAACATCCTCATTAAGATCCCGATCGAAATAACATAAATATAGACAAGCAAGTGGATTTTAAATATCAGAATTCCAACAAGTGATTCGGCGAGAGCGTAAAACGGTTTTATATCCCGCGAGTGGCCGGACCGCGAAGAATTAGCTCTCGAGGACGTATAAACTGCGAACGGATCGCTAAAACGCCGCTCGCCGGCTGAATTATTGCTCTCAGCGCGGCTGTTCGCCACGCCATTTATAACGGAGCTATGCCCAAACCAAATATTATTCCTTAACTACGTTTTTACCGCAAACGGTTCGAGGAAACGTTTTTACGAAGGTTCGTTTTACTGAAATCAGTAAGTAAGTACGCGGTTTTTTTGTTCATATATTTTATTTATGTCAACTGTATACATTAAAAGGTTGACAATGACTGTACAAGGGTGTACCGTAGGTTCCAGGAATTAAAGTCGGTAATACTTTGTAACCGCTATAATGGTCTTAAATCTCCAAGCAAATCTCTCAACAAACAAAAACAAATTAAAATTACTAAGCAATTCTACGACAACATGTCGTTACCTAGTTTTCGCACGTAACAGCGACATCTAGCGTGAAATTCGCACACTAACCTATACTTAACTATGAATTGAACATATCGCCCACCAAGGACAGAATGTCCTTCACTGATCGCCCACCATAACAACATTGATCCATATGATCTTGGCGAGGGCTAAAGTTACAGTTGTTCTCTAAACTTACGACTAAACAATTAAATCACTGATTGACACAGTGAATAACATCTACATTTATTACAGGTGTTCCTGCTTAGCTCAACAGTCTTGATATATATTGCATACTTATTCATTAATTGGCAAAACACAAAGTTTTGAAGTTGGACGTTTTACAACTGAATTCTTATATTTTAACGACACCACTCTAGTCAACCCATCTGAGCCGGCGTGCTTGATGAGGATTCTACCAAAAAGCCACTTACTAGGAGGTAAATCGTCCTCCTTCACCAAAACAATGTCCCCGACTTCAGGTTCAGGTGTCTTGAAGGCCCACTTGTAACGTTGCATGAGATGCGTCAAATATTCATTAGACCAGCGTCTCCAGAAGTTTTGCAACATCTCTTGAGTGATCTGCCACCGTTTTAAAGTACTTATGGTTGTGCATTCATAGTTTGCCTCAGGCACGGTTACAAGTGGCTCTCCTATTAAGAAATGCCCAGGGGTTAAAGGGACAACTTCTGCTGGGTCACTGCTCAGTACAGACAAGGGACGCGAGTTGAGACATGCCTCTATTTGACTGAGCAGGGTGCTCATTTCTTCGTATGTCAAAGTCGACTCGCCAATGACACGTTTGACGTGATACTTGACCGATTTTATACCCGATTCCCATAACCCGCCAAAATTAGGTGCGCGGGGAGGGATAAAATGCCAGTTCGTTCCATGGACAGCCAGGCAATCGGCCACTTCTTGAGCCATTGCCGATTTCTCTACGTCGAATAACTCTCTGAGCTCCCTTGCGGCTCCGATAAAATTCGTTCCGTTGTCACTGTACAAGTTAGCACAGTGACCGCGCCTAGCAACGAACCGTTTAAACGTCTCTATAAAACCTCTAGAGGTAAGATCGCTTACTACTTCAATGTGTACAGCCTTTGTGACCATACACACAAACAAACATATATAGCCCTTATAAGCTTTATGACCTCTACCTTTGGAGGTCCTCAGCAAGATTGGGCCCGCGTAATCTACACCGCTATTTAAAAATGCTCTAGCCGGTGTAACTCTAACGGCAGGTAGAGTGCCCATAAGTTGGTTTTGTAATTTGGCCTTGTATCGCACACAAGTCACACATTTGCGTACGTGACTCTTCACAAGATTCTTCACTCCAATTATCCAGTAAGCTGATCGGATAAAGTTTTGCATCATCCTCGAGTCACCATGCAACGTTTTCCTGTGAGCATTGTCGACTATTAACTCTGAAAAATGTGATCTGTGTGGCAATATTATGGGTTCTTTAATGCTCTCGGATTCCTGTGATTTAGCTATTCGCCCGTTCACTCTTATCAATCCCTTCTCGTCGATAAAGGGGTTTAAACATAACAACTTCGACGATTTGGATCTAACTTGTCCGTAAGTTTGCATTTCCTTTATTTCTGTTTCAAATTCTGTAGCTTGACTTAGTTTAATGCAAGTTACTAATGCTTCATCTAATTCCTCTTTGTTCAAATAATTAATGCTTTGACCTTGTTTTATAATTTCCTTTTTAGTGATAAATCGTCTGCAATACGCTACAACTCGAATAAGTCGTTGCAGCGAAGAGTATTTCTCCAAGATTGACACGTTTATTTTAGCAATGTGAACTCTCAACGATTGCTCTTCATTTGTCTCATTGTTCTTCGGCTTTTTGTAAGTTAACTCTGTTTCCCACAGAAAATTCGGGCCGCATTTCCACAGCTCTAACTCTGCAAGCTCCGACGGCTGAACTCCTCGCGAAGCGCAGTCAGCCGGATTGTCCTTCGTGGAGACATGACACCATTGCGAAGATTCCAATGTGGAGTGAATCTCGGAAATTCGATTGGCCACGAATGTTTTCCAATTGCTTGGATGCTTGTTCAACCATGCAAGTACTACGGTCGAATCAGTCCAAGCCCTTATATGGTTTCTGGGGATATCCAAGACTCCAGCAACCTCTACTAATAGCTTGGCCAGCAAAACAGCGCCGCAAAGTTCCAAGCGCGGAATGCTGATCTGCCTAACGGGTGACACTCTGGTTTTAGCGCTAACTAGGACGACATGGACTTCTCCGTTCGCATTCACAACGCGCATATAAACAACCGCCGAGTATGCAACATTGGATGCGTCAGAAAACCCGTGCAATTCAGTGACGAGGTCATCTGCGTTTGTGAACATCCACCGTGGAATCGAGAAGTCTGTAAGTTGAGCTAATTCTTGACGGTAAGTAACCCAATCTTCTAAGATCCTCGTTGGTGGTTCTTCGTCCCAGCCTGTCCCCGCTATCCACAATCGCTGTATAAATATCTTAGCTTTTATCACACATGGAGCTATCCAGCCCAGGGGGTCGAACAGCCGCGCAACGTCAGATATAATTTTTCTTTTTGTTACAGGTGCAGACAACGGAGGCAGCTTTACTGAGTACTGAAATTCGTCGCTACATCTGTTCCAGGTGAGTCCTAGTATCTTTACTATATTGTCCTGTTTGAAGTCTAATGTTTTGTCCTGTTTGTTATGTTCTCCTTTCCCTGATTGTTCTATGACCTGCAGCAATTCATCTTTGTTACTTGACCATTTCTGTAGAATAAATCCACCTTCTTTTAATAGTGCATTCATCTCTTGGCAAAGTCTTATTCCTTCTTCTATTGTTTGGCAACCAGTCATTAGGTCGTCCATATAAAACTCCTTAGCGACTCTTTCTGATGCCATTGGGTATGCTTCTTTGTGATCTATGGCGACCTGATTGAGTGCCTTAACTGCCAGGTATGGAGCTGAAGCTGTGCCGAAGGTAACTGTGAGCAGTTTGTAGTCTTGTATTGGATCTTCTGAGTTATTTCTCCACACTATGCGTTGATAATCACAATCTTCTTCTGCCACTTTTACCATTCGGTACATCTTGACGATGTCAGCTATTAAGCATACCGGATGTTTTCTCCAACCCATGATCAAATGTCGTAAGTCTGGTTGCAATGTAGGTCCAACCATCAAGTTGTCATTTAATGACACGCCGTTTTCATTCTTGCAGGACGCGTCATAGACAACCCTGACCTTGGTGGTGGCCTTGTCCTCCCTGATAACTGCATGATGTGGTAAGTAGGTTGAGCTTTCTTTACCAAGCTCTTCCTTCGGTACCAGCGCCATGTGATCTAACTGTAAGTATTCATTTATTACTTCTGTGTATCTTTCCTTTAGTACTTTATCCTTTATAAACTTTCTTTCTAATGATAATAATCTTTTTATTGCAATCTCACGTGACTTTCCATTTTTGCAGGTCGGCTCCTCATCACGGAACGGCAATTTCACGACGTACTTGCCATCTTCGTCTCTACGTGTTGTGTTTGAGAAGACGTGTTCGCACATCCGTTCTTCCTTTGTTAAAATCTGTGAACTCAATAAAGGCTCGTTTTCCAACTCCCAAAATCTTTTTATTATTTCATTGTCCTCTACTTGTGTATGGAAAACGGATATGTTGCTATCTGTACCTGCAGTGTCCATTTGCCCAGACAGAATCCAGCCGAGGGCGGTGCACTGAGCTACCGGGGACCCTGCTGGCCCTTTCAATACACCCTCCTTTAGGATCTGGCTGTAGACTTCTGCTCCCAGTAAAATATCTATTTTACTAGGTGAATCAAAATTCTTATCCGCCAAACACAAGTCTTTTAATTGTACCCAATCCTGAACCGATACTTGCCTCTCTGGGAGCAAAGTTGTGATGTTTGTCAAAACGAAACATTTTTGCTCCATTTTAAAGCTCGGGTCCATTAGTGACTGAAGTTTTAACGTCACTGCTGTTTTTGACCTCATTGAACGCTGTGTGCGAGACGCACCTATGACTGGCTCTGGGCTGAGTAGAATTTGAAGGGAAATCCTGCACCTTCGGCGTTGGTCGTTACGGCTTAGCAGGAACTTGGTCGGGTCGGGGTTCTGAATTGAAAGGCTTGTTTACTTTTTCAAGTAATGTCACTTCGCTGCTACTGTAGGTACTGAATTTCATGGGGTCTGGCCGCCCAATTTATACTATTAAGTTACCTCGGCCGGACGCCCCTTCGCCCCGTATATTTGGCGGGAAAGCGATTTGCGCGGGAAATTTTGGCGCGAAATGACATGTTCATTTATTACAGTTCAATCTTACTCTAATACATTATTTACAGTGCTTATACCTATTTCTATGCTATTTATGATACATTATTACACGAGATCCCGCTCGTTCGGCGTCAAAATGCATCTGAAACGCGGGGATTCCGTGTCCGCCCGTATATACGTACCTCGTTCCCCACCTGAGGTATAAATACCGGGTTTCCCCCCTCGCTCGCCCATCAGTCGTTGCCTGACTGGCGCGCGAGTAGGATCTCTAGGTTTCCTTTAGTCTGTCTATATTTCTTAGTGGAAACTTAGTGTTATCCACTCGTTATTTAGGAAACCAGCGGTATATTACCCTTTTTTACTATGTAGGAATGAAATGTGAGGCCTATTATTCTTTATTTCAGGTGCCGATGACATAAGGCAATAGTAGCGCAATGCCTATGTTATAAGAAGGTTTATAAGCTAGATTATTACAAGTTAGGTCGCGACTGACAATTTTATGTTTATAGCGGGTTTATTCTATGCCGTCCTGCACATCTCTCCCGCCGACCATCGTTCGGGTGAACGTTGGATCTTCTTTTGCGTGCAGGTTCTCAGGCTCCGTCGGCAGGATCACCAGCTTCTTGGTCGGTCTTCTGAAGACTCCGCCCTTGGTGGTCACGTCCACTGCTCGTGTCACGCCGTCGGGGCCCGGGTATATAGCTGTAACCCGGCCTCGTGGCCATGTGTTGCGAGGCAGATTCCCGTCGGCCACTAGCACGATGTCGCCGACGTTGATAGGCCGCCCATGACCGTAGGGCTCCCGCCGGTACTGGAGTGAGGGCAGGTACTCCCGGAGCCAGCGGGCCCAGAAGTGCTCGGCCAGGCGTTGGCTCGTCCGCCAAGTCGCGCGGCCGATGAGTGCGGTGTCGTCGAATGTCCCGGGGTTGGGGGCCCGGGTTGAGCCACCGAGGAGGAAGTGGTTCGGCGTGATGGCTTCTGGCTCGTCAGGATCAACCGCCACGTGAGTGAGGGGGCGGCTGTTCACTGTATATTCGGCCTCGGCGAGCAGAGTAGTCAGGGTCTCCTCGCTGGGGCGGCGCTCGTTGAGCACGGCGTGTAGGGCTCTCTTGACGGCTCGTACCATCCTCTCCCATGCCCCGCCCATAAATGGGGCTCCCGCCGGTATGAAGCGCCAGCTGATACCGCGTTGCGCGGCGTCGGTTTCGAGGGCGTCGCCGTAGGCCACGCGGAGCTCTTTGTCGGCAGCGTGGAAGTTACTTCCGTTGTCGGTCCAGATCTCGGTCGGGCAGCCGCGGCGCGCGATCATGCGTCGGAGCGCCATGACCGCGGAGTCCCCGCCGAGACTTGGTATTACTTCCAGATGTACTGCGCGCACGGTGAGGCACGTGAAGAGTGCCACGTACCTCTTCTGAGTCCCTCTACCGACGGTTACTGTTATCGGGCCAAACAGATCGAGGCCCGTGTAGGTAAACGCTCGCTGGTGGTGGGCGAGCCGGCACCGCGGGTGGTCGCCGGTGGGCGGCACTGACGGCATTGCTTTCTTTATCCGGCACGGCAGGCATCGATGCACTCTCATTTTCGTCACGGGTCGCAGGCGTAGAATACTATAATATTGTTTACACTCGTTTATAGTAGCCTCGGCGCCGTTGTGTTGCATTTGCCTGTGTATAAAGTCTATATATAGCTTCACTGCCGGATGATTTCCATCGAGCACGGGTGGCCGTTTTTGTAGTTCGGTGATGTCCACTGCTGCGTTGATACGCGTCTTGATAACAATAACGTCGTTCACTAGTTCGACCGCCATGTGTCGTAGGCGGCTATGTGAGCCCGGTGGCTTATTATTTCTTAGGTCACTGAAGTCGTCATAGAATGACTCCAGCTGACTGGCGCGTATCACTAAGCGTTCCGCTTCACGTAGGTATGTGGCATCGAGTATTTTATACTTTCTATTATTTTTGTCGAGTTTCTTTTCTATGTTATGAAGTCTTCTCAGTGTATTTTCGTAGTTGTCAGGCAAGCGGCTGTCGGGTTGTTTCCATAATAGCGGTGCTTCATAATGGCCGTCGGCTGTAGTCGTTATTGACTGGGCTAGCATGATACGCGCCCGCTCTTCCGGGCTTGACTGGGGTAACTTCGGCTCGATAAGTAGGTTTTCGAGCGCGAAATATTCACTGAGTTGTAAATTCAAATCTTCATTTTTCTCGGCTTCTTCAATAGTGGTCAGGCGATGCGTCGCATGTACTTGTTTGCCTGTGATGCGTGTGTGTGCACCGTGTAGCACCCAGCCTAGCGGCGTTAGGGATGCCGCTGGCTGATGCCGCTGGCCGCGGCGTGTTTCATTACTGACGAGTAAATGCCAGTTATCTTGTCCGATTAACACTCTAGGTCTCGCTGACTCGTACCGCAGGCTATCTTCTATGTCGCATAAGTGTGCGCACTCGCGGAGATCCTCCTTCTTAACGGACTGTGGTGATAGGCTCAGATCGTCTATGGTATGCGCACCGACCCTATAAGGTTGGTCGGTGCCGCGGATGCTGAGCGTAACACGGCGTGATCTCGATGCGTCGATTTTTTCTTTCGTTATAGCTTCTATTTGTAGCGGCACTGTCGGGCCGTCCAGGCCTAAGTCGTTCGCGAGCCCTTCTTGTACAAGTGTTATCGTGGAGCCGTCGTCGAGGAGGGCGTAGGTCTCGACGGCTCCCGCCGGTCCAGAGACTGTGACCGGGATAATTTTCAGATAGGCTCTCGCTTCTCGGGAGGCGCGCGTCGATGTGACGGCCTCGTTTCTTTCTTCAATTCTTTGATAATGTAGCAATTTGTGGTGGAAGTATTCGCAGCCGTCTCGCTCGCACTTCGTGCGCTTGCATGAGTGCATCCTGTTCTTGTAGCGCAGGCATCGGAAACATAGCCGTTGATCTTTGGCTAGTTTCCACCGGTCTTCAACGGCTTTTTCGATAAACTTAGTGCATTTATCTATTGGGTGACCGGTGTTGTTGCAGGCGGCGCACTTAGGTGAAGGCTTGTCTGTGGTCGCGAAGGCTCGGTGTGTCCTCTTTGCAGGATGAGGATTTGCACCGTCGACGTTCTCGGGCTGCGCGTAGAGCGCGCAGTAGTCCGCCTCGCGTTGCAGGAAGGCTGATATCTTTATTAGCTCAGGCTCGTCGTTTTTCTGCGTATTCGCGTAGTCGAACCATCTGTAGCGTAGGGCGGGCGTAAATTTCTCCATCATTGCCCTTGTCGTCTCCGGGCTGTGTAGATAGTGAGCGCGGTCAAGAGCCTTGAGTGTGGCTATGACGTTGGCTACACGGCTGGCGAAGACACAGATGTCGAGCGGCCCGTCGTTAAGGCGCGGTAGGGCGCGTAAACGCTCGAGCTCGGCGAGGGCAATGGCGTCTGGGCGGCCGAAGCGGGCTTCTAGGCTTCTCATTACTTCGTCTGCGCGAGCGTTGTAAATGAGGAGGCTCTCGACGGCTTCTTTGGCCCTCCCTTTGAGGCATCTTCTTAATCTTGCTATATTATCCACTTCACTATAATTTGCGGTGGTTCCGTTGTAGGCGGCTTTAAATGATAGCCATTCTTGATGCGAGCCGCTGAATGGCGGCAACTCGGCGTGATAGCGTGATGACTCTCTCGGGCCGGCACGCGCGGCGATGGCGATGGCAGAGGCGAGCTCACTCAGGTTCACACTTTGTTGATTCTTCGTTACTATGGCGCTATCTTCTTGCGCATTCGCTTGTGAATACATTAACGGCGGCGGATATGCGTCTGTTTCGCGTGGGCGCGGCGGCGTTGGCGCGAAAACGGGAGCGTGGGTTCCCCCGGCGGGGGGAGGGGCGGGGACGGCGGGGCGCACGGCAGCGGCGCCCTGTCCCGCGCCCTCGGCGGGGCTCCTCTCCCGAGCCTGCTCGGCGTACTGTGGGGTTGCAGGCTCGGGTTCTTCGATGTAAGGTGCATTGGAGATGGCGAGGACATGTCTCTGGCTGGTCTCGAGCCATTCATCTATGCGGCGTTCTTGTTGGACTGTAGATATTGTGTCGGTGTCATCGTCGCTGTCTTCGGCTTCTATGGCGGCTATGCGCGCTTGCGCGAGCTCCAATTTGATTCGGAGGGCTTCTTCTCGCGCTTGTGCGAGACGGCGGACGCGATGACTCGACGTTGTTTTCACCGATTTTGACGGCGGCCGTGCGGCAGGATGCTGGCTTGACTGTGGGGTTTCCTGCCGCAGTGTTGCTGCAGGGTGTAGGCTCTCCTGCAGCAGCGGGACTATGGGTGGCAGCGTTGACTGTGGGGTTTCATGAGGCAGTGTTTGTGACTGCGCGGCATCATGATGCTGCCCTATGGGTGACCTCGGCTGTGGGTCTGGACGAGGCGCCGGCGTCGCAGGAGTGCTTGTCTGTGGGGTTTCCTGCGAGGGCCTCGAGCCGTCTTGACACGTAGTTCTTGACGGCACTATGGGTGGCAGCGTTGACTGTGGGGTTTCATGAGGCAGTGTTCTCCACTGCGCGGCATCATGAGGTTGCTGCCCTATGGGTGACCTTGGCTGTAGGTCTGGCCGAGGCGCCGGCGTCGCAGGAGTGCTTGTTCGCGAAGTCTCCTGCGAGGGCCTCGAACCTTCTTGAGTAGTAGCAGTTCCCGACGTGGACGTGGTTGCTTCTTCCAGCATGGCTTCTCTGATGTTCGCTGCGATAAGTTGACCGAACGTGCGTTTTCCTGCTTTCGATCTTGTAAGGGGCATCCTCTATGTAGAATCCGGTTTTCGATGGACCAGCGTGTGCGAGACGCACCTATGACTGGCTCTGGGCTGAGTAGAATTTGAAGGGAAATCCTGCACCTTCGGCGTTGGTCGTTACGGCTTAGCAGGAACTTGGTCGGGTCGGGGTTCTGAATTGAAAGGCTTGTTTACTTTTTCAAGTAATGTCACTTCGCTGCTACTGTAGGTACTGAATTTCATGGGGTCTGGCCGCCCAATTTATACTATTAAGTTACCTCGGCCGGACGCCCCTTCGCCCCGTATATTTGGCGGGAAAGCGATTTGCGCGGGAAATTTTGGCGCGAAATGACATGTTCATTTATTACAGTTCAATCTTACTCTAATACATTATTTACAGTGCTTATACCTAGTTCTATGCTATTTATGATACATTATTACACGAGATCCCGCTCGTTCGGCGTCAAAATGCATCTGAAACGCGGGGATTCCGTGTCCGCCCGTATATACGTACCTCGTTCCCCACCTGAGGTATAAATACCGGGTTTCCCCCCTCGCTCGCCCATCAGTCGTTGCCTGACTGGCGCGCGAGTAGGATCTCTAGGTTTCCTTTAGTCTGTCTATATTTCTTAGTGGAAACTTAGTGTTATCCACTCGTTATTTAGGAAACCAGCGGTATATTACCCTTTTTTACTATGTAGGAATGAAATGTGAGGCCTATTATTCTTTATTTCAGGTGCCGATGACATAAGGCAATAGTAGCGCAATGCCTATGTTATAAGAAGGTTTATAAGCTAGATTATTACAAGTTAGGTCGCGACTGACAATTTTATGTTTATAGCGGGTTTATTCTATGCCGTCCTGCACACGCTGTTCACCTCCAACTCCCGAAATTGTAAGGTTGGCAGATGTTTTCTGCAATCCCAACCTTTGAACTGTCGCCTCTGTCACAAATGAGGCTTGTGAGCCCTGATCCAACAAAGCTCTAACTGGCCGGTACTGACCGGTTTTCGACTCCACATTCACGATTGCCGTGGGTAACAAAACTTGATTTCTTACCTGACCTTTCGAGAAACAAGTCACTACCGGTGTGGTCTCGTTAGACGGACTGGACCCTCCTTTAGAGTGTCCGCCGGTCGCTCTCTCACCTGAACCTTCTCCAACTGACTGACCTGAACAACCTGAGTGACCAGTTGGAACACCCTTTGGATGAAGCAAGGAATGGTGTTTTTTCTGACAAACTCTACAATTGGTGGCTTTTTGGCAGAATCTTACCCCATGATTGCTGCCTAAACAGTTATAACAAATCCTATTGTTAGACACAAACTCGTGTCTTTTCTCATAATCTAAGTTGGCGAATTTTTTACAAAAACATAACTTATGCTCTTCGCCACAGAATTCACAACACATTTTTACTATATTGGTCGCGTGCAACACTTTGGTGTAGCCCTTACTACTGGTTGATGCTTTTGAATTAAATGTCGTTACCCTATTTACATGTTTCGGCTCAATACATTCAAAAGCTCGATATCTTTGGGTTAAAAACGTTTGAAATTCCTTGAACGTAGGCAAGGAATCTGACGGCACATTAACTGCTACCTGCAATTCCCACTGCTTTCGAGTTTCACTATCTAATTTTAGTGAAAGCAAATGGACCACAATCAGATCCCAAGCGTCCACATCTATACCTAAATTTTTAAGAGCAGCTAAACAATCGGAAGAAGTGTCTATTAATTCTTTCAAACAAGTTGCCGACTCAGTGGTTATATTCCGCTGACTGAGTAGGCGCTTAATAATGCAACTTGAAATATATTTTTTGTTGCTGTAACGCTCGACTAATTGTTTCCAGCACTGATCATAATTTGCGTCCGTCACAGGTGTGTGACGAATCAGCTGCTCAGCTTCTCCAGTCAAGAATCCCTTAAGATATTGCAATCTCTGGACGTTATCTAACGCATTATTGTTGTGTATCATTGACACAAATAAATCTCGAAAAGTGGGCCACTCCGTATATATCCCTGAAAATGTGGGAATGATAATCTTGGGCAACTTGACTAGAGAAGACTTAGTGTTTACATCTTCATTCGAGCTCATATTTACCTTATTTACATTGTACTGGACCTTAAGCTCTGCTAAACTATGTTTTAACTCGCATTTGTATGACATGTATTGCTCTTCGGTTGCTTCATAAACATCACTTTTTACATATGACGTAGCCTGTAATAATTTGCCCTCAGCTGTTTGCAGCAGTTCTTTATGACCCTGCCGAAAATCATACCACAGCTGTTCCAATGCCTCGAGCTTGCTTTCAACATAATACTCTGTTATACGTTCCTTAGGGGGCTTTTTGAAATTAGCTCTCGACTTAGTTATACGAGTTGACAAATCAGATTGAAAACTCAGCAAAGATTCCATGTTGAAACACTCAAATTAAATAAACAACAAACAACTATTTATCTTTTGCAAGTTTTATAATTTGTATGAGCAGACCGAATAAACTACCAAACATAAACACAACAGTAGCAGTAGCCCAACAATTTGATGAACAAACAAAAACAATTGAAGAAAAAAAAACAAAAAAACCAGTGTATTTTTTACCTGACGACACTTAGAAAAATTCGAGGTAAATTTGTGAAAAAATTACAAGTGTTTGGGACTTGGACGAAATCCAGCATGGATTCCCCGTACCTCCGTTTTTTCTCTTAATATTCTAAGTTCTAAATATGAAGCTAAATATTACAAGTTAAAGTTATTGCACTAAGTCCAGCACTCCTTGGTTATAAGGTTGAAAATTACTAAAACTCTTGATGAACTTGAACTGACGTTAAAGTTTTGATCTTCTTTGATATAAAGTTCAATTTCTCGTATCAAATAATATAAATGTACTCACGGTTTGCACTTGACACCTCACTCACACATACACCTATTTGCCACCTTGCTATGCTGTGACGCGCTCTGCTTTTAGCGCCCTCTCCGCTGTCCTCCTGGCAGTAACACCTGTTGTGCTTCAGCTTGGCTCCGCTAGGTGGCGCCACCGTCGCTGCGTACTGCCACTCAAATCGTTTCCAGCAAGCCACTGCTACTATGGGAAACGATGCGAAGAGTAGCTCTGCTCACACGCACTGAACTACTACACCACTTCCAAAAATATCCGATTCGATGGACCATGTACAAGGGTGTACCGTAGGTTCCAGGAATTAAAGTCGGTAATACTTTGTAACCGCTATAATGGTCTTAAATCTCCAAGCAAATCTCTCAACAAACAAAAACAAATTAAAATTACTAAGCAATTCTACGACAACATGTCGTTACCTAGTTTTCGCACGTAACAGCGACATCTAGCGTGAAATTCGCACACTAACCTATACTTAACTATGAATTGAACAATGACAAAGTTCTCTACCTAGTTCAGCCTTTGTACACTGAGAGAAAAATGGGCTAACAAAGTCACAATAATTGCATTGTCATTTTTTTCTTGTTACGGTAACAATAAACTTTGTGACTACATCAAAACGAGTTTAGTGTCTCCGACAACCTTTTTATTGTTCGGCGTTTATTGTGCTGATAACAATAAGCACTTTGCTACTGTAACCATATTTTTTTGCTTTGTCGTGGTATTAAAATGATATTGTCGGTTTATCAAAGTTAGACTTAGCTTCTACGACAAAGCAGATTTCTTTTGTTGTAGTGACAACAACATTTTGCCGATTTATCAAAGTGAGACTTAGCTTCTACGACAAAGCAGATTTCTTTTGTTGTAGTGACAACAACATTTTGCCGATTTATCAAAGTTAGACTTAGCTTCTACGACAAAGCAGATTTCTTTTGTTGTAGTGACAACAACATTTTGCCGATTTATCAAGGTTAGACTTAGCTTCTACGACAAAGCAGATTGCTTTTGTTGTAGTGACAACAACATTTTGCCGATTTATCAAAGTTAGACTTAGCTTCTACGACAAAGCAGATTGCTTTTGTTGTAGTGACAACAACATTTTGCCGATTTATCAAAGTTAGATTTAGCTTCTACGACAAAGCAGATTGCTTTTGTTGTAGTGACAACAACATTTTGCCGATTTATCAAAGTTAGACTTAGCTTCTACGACAAAGCAGATTTTGTTTGTTGTAGTGACAACAACATTTTGTCGATTTATCAAAGTTAGGTTTAGCTTCTACGACAAAGCAGATTTCTTTTAGTGTAGTGACAACAACATTTTGCCGATTTATCAAAGTTAGACTTTGCAGCTGCAACAAATCTATTAATGTTGTTGCAGTTACAATATCAATTTGTGATATTATCAAAGTTTAACCTTGTTCCTGCAACAATGTGTTTTTCCTTTGTTGGAATTACAATATAACTTTGCTAATTTATTAAAGTATACTTTTATTACTACAAAAACCTTCACCCGTTGTTGTGGCAACTAAACAATACTGTTTGATCAAATTAAAACATTGTTACTATAAATTTTTTTTTCTCTTTGTTGCATTAACAATGGTACCGTTGTTGATTTGTCAAAGTATAATTTTGTTTCTGCGGATTATATCATTGAAGTACACTCGGCGTCAAAAAAATTGTTCCTTTGCAATAAAAAACTACAATAATAACTTTTTTTTCGAAAGGGAACCGCCTTCAGAACACCTACCCACTGAAAAGCACAAAATATGTTGTATACCAAAACCTTTTCCAGAATGTAACAAAACTTTTCTGAAAACCGCATCAAACTCGATTTAGCCAAACGCGAGATAATCGCGAACAAACATACGTACAAACAAACGGGTCAAACTGAGAACCTTCTTGTTTTTTTGAAGGCGATTAAAAACGTTCTAATTTTTATTTTGTTTTAATTGTAGGTACTTATGGTCTGGTGTGGTTGTTAATTGTTGGTTGGTTTACCATTTCTTTGTTACAAATAGGTACTTTAGAACAAGAATGCTTACAACTCAGAAGGAGCGTTACAGTGTAACAAGTGTATTACAAAGTGAGTTCTTCAGAGGTGTACCCATGGCTACACTTAACGCTGTTGACTTAAAGTTGGTTATCCTATCTTTAGATCTGTGAAAAAGTATACGCGCGTCATAGTAATAAATTCGTCTAAGGTGATCTCCAGAGGCCCTAGCACGATAGATTTTATAGTCACCTTTTACGTCATGTTTTAGTACATTTAAGCCGTAAAGCGTGACGATAAAAACAATCATGCTAGCTGAACAGGTTCACACTGGAGTGGCCTGCGGTGGCGCTCAATAGTAAATTTGACAGCTAATGACAAGTTTACTACTGACCGCCGCAGCCAGGCCACGCCAATCTATTTGTCAGCAGCAACTCGTTTGACAGTCTGATCAGCAGAAAAACATGTCTTCAGAAAATAGCAAAAAACCGGCCAAGTGCAAGTTGGACTCGCGTACGAAGGGTTCCGTACCATTATCTATAAAAACGGCAAAAAAATCACGTTTGTTGTTCCCCCCTTTACAAAATATTTTATTGTTTTTATTATTTGTTGTTATAGCGGCAACAGAAATACATAATCTGTGAAAATATCAACTCTCTAGGTATCACGGTTCTTGAGATACAGCCTGGTGACGGACAGACGGACGGGCGAACGGACGGACAGCGAAGTCTTAGTAATAGGGTCCCATTTTACTCTTTGAGTACGGAACCCTAAAAATGATGTTGATATTAATTAACGATGCGATATTCTTGCCGCTGAGTGTACAAGGTTTAATTCGTATTGTGAGTGACAATTGAACTTTGACAATTAGACAACGTATAAAATCCAACTTTGCGAAAATGACAACACACAACTTTGACATATGTCGTGAGTGACAAAATAAATGTTGTCAATCAGACAACGGGACGGAACGAGGCAGAGGAACTTTGTTAGATTAACAATATCCATCGATAAAATCAATATCGCTTCCATTTTCACTCGTCCATTTCGTCGCCGGTCTTCGGGGGTTACGCACGTGCGAACTACGGTTGCTGCTCAGATCAGTGAAAAGTTTAACTTAAAAGTGACTTAGTTTGCATCATACGAACGGCTTTTAAAAAATGGACGAAGAATTGCGATTTAGCGAATGCTGGCCTTTTGCACTTGATGAGCAACATGCAAGGTAAGTCTTGTTTTTATATTATAACTTACAACATTACTTGGGCTACTAGGTTTTAATTTTGAAGGCCTGTCGGGTTACGTACCTGTAATTTAGACTTGTAATTCATAGTCAGTGGGTTTCATACCACAGCACACAGCAGTTTTTCAGATTTACGTTTTTATTGTGTGACGACCATCTTGTTTGGTTTTGGTTATCTCTAGTCTTAGAATAATAACGCCTAGAAACACAATTCACGCGCAACGGTGAGGCCACCAAAAATCAGCCATAAATGGCGTAGATTTCCGATTGAGCTGAAATTTTGCATTCATATGTAAGTCAGATGACAATGCAATACTATGGGGTCAATGATCGGATGCTGCAGCCCGGAGTCGTCTCCTCACGAATGAACTCCTCAACGGTTAAAATTATTTACTACACTTTTACGGACACTTCTATAAGGCGTAAAAGGCGCGGCGCAGGCGCAGTGCAGACGTCGAACGGATACGGCACGGACGAGACTGAATTATACAGAGACGGCAAAGGCGATACGACAAACGATTGAAGACTATGGTGTATTAAGATACAATATAATTAATTCCAACATCTCTTTGCGTCCATGCCGTATCCGTTCCTCGCCTGCGCTGCGCCTGCACAGCACCTTACAGGCAACGTGTTTGTTCGGATACTCCTTGAAGTGCTTGGACTTACACTTGACACTACTTTCTTGGACACCCAGTATAATTATACATTGTTGAATTTTCAGTTGGCGAAGAGCAGGCAAATATAGCTGCGTTCTTTGGAATCATACATCTGCTACGACAAATGCCGACAATCTGCATGCCACGAAAAAAAGTCTAGAAGCTATCAAGGGAGGAGGTCCGATCTGGGTTTCTTGGACAAGTTGCAACAGCTGCCGACATCGAGAGGTACTGTCTCGATAGAGAGGCTATCGTTACTGCTAAAGGTGTCCCAAATCAACTATTCATTCTAGCTGTGGGACCAAATTGGGCCAATGTATCTCATTCTGAAATAGTAATTAACAAAGATTTGCGATATCAGCTCCCTAAAATTGTCCCAGCTGTGCTGCATACTTTTCATGTATACTGGGCTTTAGATTGCGCGTATCCTAAAGACACTGCTCCCATTTGGATGTTCGTGCAGCGTGCAATGTTTCAAATTACTTCAAAATTCGATACGGAAGGAGTTTCACTGCGCGATAAAATAAATTGTTAATGTTTTGCTTTAGTAAATAATAGTAATATCTTTAAGTATAAAATATTGAAACCTTGCACGTTGTGCAAATGCACTTAATTTCCGAGTAGTTGTTCAAATATCAATACTTAGCTCTTCAAATTGTTCAATATTTAAACAAAAATGGTGCCCTGCGCGCTCTGTGACCAAACTTTCACGACTTTTAACCAATTGAGAAATCATGTCTTTCTATCATAAAACTGTGTCCACATTTTCTTGTGCAAGTACAGGATGTTTGAGAAATTTTCAAATATTTGACTCTTATAGAAGGCATTACTTAAAAAACCATTCGATATCGAGTGAGCTATTGCCTCATTTGCCTCCTAATATAAGTCAGCAAAATAATTGTGAAAACGTAAATGCTCCATCATCTTCAAGTGAACATGTAAATAGTAGTTCAAATAACATAATCAATGCCACCCCAGCATTAGAATTTACTTTGGCTCAATTGTTTTCTACTCTGTACGCCAATCCCTAAGTACCCCAAAATGTTGCTGATACTATTTTTAATGGAATAAAAGATATATTTGACAAATCTCTTGTACCACGTTTAATCGAACTGGGTGGCGCAGTAAAAGCAACCATTAACAATGCTCTCTCGAATCTTGACAGTTATTACAAAAGACGTAAGTACTTCAAAGAACAAGGGTCTTACATCGAACCTAGTGCATATACAGTAGGTAAGAGATGCGACTTGGTTAAAAGTGGTGGTATCAGATTATACAAAGCCTTAGAATGTAAGGCTCATTTTATCCCTTTAAGAATTATTTAGAAAAAAATCTTTTGTTTACCTAACATCCTGCAGAAAACTTTACAGCATATAAACAAGTTAAAAGCGCACGATTCCACTCAAACTTTAGAACATTTTATGCACGGTTCGTTTTGGAGAGAAAGACTAGCGCAAAATGGTAATAAATTAGTGCTGCCTATGTTTTTACAAGTAGATGATTTTGAGCCCCTAAATGCTTTAGGTAGTCATAGCTCTATTCATAAATTAGGGGCAGCGTATATTTAACTTCCATGTTTACGCTCTCTTAAGTCGGCATACGTCTTCTTATAGTGTATAAAAGTTGTCTATGTCATAATTAAGTTTAACGTAAAATATGGGTTAAACCTAATTAAAATAGATCCATGTGTGTGATTCTCTAAGGAAACATCGCTGCATTCAACGATTGTGCCGCAACTCCGTCTCGCTCGCTCGAGCTATAATGTCAACACAGACTCGCTCGCCAGCTATGTTCAACCGTTGAACGCAACGATATACATCGTACAATTTCTAGTGTAATGTTTTGTTTTAATCATGATAATTATAAATAAAAAAATAAAATGTTTTCTTTCGTTTACTTTCATGAACTCTCTCTAGTGGTTTCCATAATTTTTACCATACTCGTACTATTCTGTATTTTGCAGATGTCTACATTGGACTTCCAGCAACAGCAACTGTTCTCATTTGCTACTGGAGAAAATCGTAGGGATCCTAAGGTCGGCAGTCAATCAAAGATGTGCGGAGGCGGATGTACGGTGAGCGAGAAAAAATCTGCCAATCAATTGTGTGGCGACGTTTTTCATTTATTCAGAATGAACACGAACCAAGTGAATTGGTAGATTTTCCTCGCTTATGCACACGCACCAACCGGCCCGGCCTGCAAGCTTGAACTGAAAGGCTAAACCTCTCGTGTGTAGGCTCCGGTCGTTCCTTAAAGGCCCGGCCAAAGCCTACACACGAGAGCCGGACGGAATTAATATTTCAGTCCAAGCCTGCAGGCTGGGACGGCACGTGTGTAGCCAGCATAACCGTTTATCTGGCTAGCATTTCTCTGGTGGAATGCCACCTTAAAGGCGAGGAAACATTTGTCGGAGTAGCAATTTTTATTTGGCTGCTCTGACAAATGCTTTGCCTTTTGGATCCCTTAGCTTTGTACCAGTAGCAAAACGAGAATTGTTACTATTGCTGAGTTCGCTTTGTTAGGATAGCAAAGAAAAATAGCTATAAGAACAATACTTTTATTGCGGACACAACAAAGTACAATAGTCAATGGAACTAAGTAAAGTTGCTACAGGAGCAATATATATTTTGCTGATACAACAAAATACAATTGTCAGAAGAACTAAGTAAAGTTGCTACAGGAGCAATATATATATATTGCTGATACAACAAAATACAATTGTCAGAAGAACTAAGCAAAGTTGCTACAGGAGCAATATATATATTGCTGATACAACAAAATACAATTGTCAGAAGAACTAAGTAAAGTTGCTACAGGAGCAATATATATATTGCTGATACAACAAAATACAATTGTCAGAAGAACTAAGTAAAGTTGCTACAGGAGCAATATATATATTGCTGATACAACAAAATACAATTGTCAGAAGAACTAAGTAAAGTTGCTACTGGAGCAATAAACATATTGCTGATACAACAAAATTGAAATTACTGGTTTGCTGGTGTAACAATAAATATATTGTTGCTACAACAATAACAATTGTATTACTTTGCTAGATCAACAGTAAATATGTTGTTCCAGCGACAAAATGCGAATCATTACTTTTATGTAGTAACAATAATTATTTGGTCGCTGCAACAACATTGCTTAGCTGGGGCATTGATAATTATGTTGTTGCTACAACAATAAATATTTTGTTACTACGACAATAAATATGTTGCTGATGCAACAATAATCGCGTTGATGTGGGAACAATATAACTAACAAAATAATACATTGTTAAAACCACAATAATAGATTTCGTTAATGACAATATTTTAAACTGTTCCCTTAACAATTTTCAACGTTGTAATCTAAGATTGTCAAGGTAACAATAAATTAATAGCAATAAAAAAGTTGCTGCACCAACTATGGACTATGCACGGCTGTGTGGGGTTAAAGTTTTTTTGTTACCACAACAATATTTTTCTCTCAGTGTACCTACAATGTCGGCACGCTATGCTGTAACAGCTCCAGCACTGAAATCGTTAAGTTATTTTTAAACCTTTTTTTACCTCGTCGCTGCAATATACCCTGAAAAGTACGCTCCTCGCTTACGCTATCCGAAGTATCCTTCCTTCGACTTAAAGATGATCAGTGGAGGTAACGAGGTAACTGTACAAGGAAAAGGAATTTAATCCTCAAACTTTTTGCTTAAATAAGGGACTGAAGAAACTACTTTAAGAAAGTAGTCACCTTGTATCAGGAAGCTGGATAATCATCCGATTATGTAAACGAAACGAACATTTCCGGGCAGGTGCGGGGTCATTTTACTTATCTCATGCTTCATAAAGTTCGGGGTAAAATGTGAAGGAATTCAGTACCTGGGTGGATTATTTATGCAATTTGTAGGTATTTATAATTGTATTCAACCGTTTTATTTTATTTGTTACATCCACAAATCAGCCATTGCATTGGTACAAAACGCAACTTAATAGGATCTTTTTGATTGAGCTTTACTTAACGTATTTATCTACAATTTGTATATTGTAAAATTATGGTAATTTTAGTAATTTTTTTGAAGGTGAATGCATATTTTTATTTGGGAGTATTTCTGAAATGGCACCCCTATGTTCACAGACGTCAGTCAAACTGGGGAAGCGTATTTCACCCTAACTTTTTCTAATTTAAAACTTATTCATCAGCGTTGAGTTGACAAATGATTTTAATGTCTGCAAAATTACGTCCAGCGTTTTTTAAGCAGGCCAATCAGTTTTTGTATTAATTATTATGCAAAGCTTAATGAAGTGGGCGAATTTGGTGGCCACGCGTAAATTAATTACTGCGCCAGTTTTTTGCCCCTAATTTGCCTACGAATTTTCATCAAATCTATCACCTACTTTCGGTTAAAAATGTTACACTGTTTTTCCTTATATTCCTTCAGAGTATTGAAACTTTCTAAAGGTAAAAAAAGCGGCCAAGTGCGAGTCGGACTCGCACATGAAGGGTTCCGTAAAATAAATTGCGGTGTAAGATTTATGACGTATTAAAACAAAAACTACTTACTAGATCTCGTTCAAACCAATTTTCGGTGGAAGTTTGTATGGTAATGTACATCATATATTTTTTTATGTTTATCATTCTCTTATTTTAGAAGTTACAGGGGGGGGACACATTTTACCACTTTGGAAGTGTCTCTCGCGCAAACTATTCAGTTTAAAAAAAAATGATATAAGAAACCTCAATATCATTTTTAAAGATCTATCCATAAATACCCCACACGTATGGGTTTGATGAAAAAAAAATTATTTTAGTTTCAGTTCTAAGTATGGGGAACCCCCAAAACTTAATGTTTTTTTTCGATTTTTGTGTGAAAATCTTAATGCGGTTCACAGAATACATCTACTTACCAAGTTTCAACAGTATAGCTCTTATAGTTTCGGAAAAAAGTGGCTGTGACATACGGGCGGACAGACCGACAGACAGACAGACATGACGAATCTATAAGGGTTCCGTTTTTTGCCAGTTGGCTACGGAACCCTTAAAATGCTTCGTTAAAGGGATACTTCCTTCAGAGTTAAAAGCAAATAAATAGTTTGACTCATTAAAACAGAGCAAAGTAAACTGCTGAGTCGCGCTATTGTCATACCCTATACGGCGAAGAACAGTTTGATATTTCGGGCGGTAACGATGACGTTCGACTCTGCAGACAGGTTGGTTGTTCTGCCCTCGTTCTTTGTCGTTTATTACACCGATTCTCTCCAGTCGAATATATGTAAAAATGTAAACCTGACCTTATTGTTTAGAGCATAAGAGCGCGTTCTACGTAGACTGTTCATACCCAATTCACTCCGACGTATTTAATGCTCATTTTACTATAAGAGTACATATAAAGCTCCGGATAAGACGTATTATCGACTAAGGTTTGTTATTAATCACTTGAGTGTGGTATAATGTGAGGGAAGCTTGACATCTTATTTTTCAGATAATTTTTCACCCTGTCTCATAGCTGGCGCATATTTGTGGTTAAATTTTTCACTTTCTTAATGATCGTTGCGAAGTTTCGTTTGAAAGAAGAGTATGAAACAAGGGCTCGTCAATATTTATTCTGTAATACTTTTTTACCTGCTATGTAATACTGCGAAGTTCTTTATTGTTCAAATAAATTCTGCCTATATTTGAAGTGTAGGTACATGGGTCCGTAAGTTTCTACTTTTAAATCGATTGAAATAGAAGGCTTTCAGCAAACATTGCTGCCGTGCCGCGTATCGTCTCAGCACGCTTACCTACATATACATATGATGGGTAAGATATGAACGGGGACTGTGCAGTGTAGCTCTATATCTATAGTTATATGTAGACACATTAGTAGGATTGAAACCTCTCTACCAAACTTAGAATTGCAAATAGTGCCTGCAACCACTCTCCGATGCTGTTTGGTTCAAAGAAAAACAGTATTTCGGGGTTCTTTTAAGAATAAATTGAATTTGAAATCGTTGTGGCAGTGTTTTAAAGTTAGAAAGAAATGACGTCGCGCTCATAGTTTTAATACATTTTACATAAATTGTCTGAGGCATTATTTTAAAATGGAAAGAAGAAAAGTCATATATTACTATCCAGAAATAACAGCCGCCTTATTTATACTTAAGTGAAATACATTCTACAAAGATAAGGAGTCAAATTTTTCAGCTTGTCTTATCACACTGCATTTTAAAGTGTGATAGGAAGTTTCAGAAGCTTTAGTACCTATATTAACTGCATGTTACTTTGAGTAACAGTACCTTAACATTAACATTTATGCCATATGTATTTCAGACAAAGATACGGGTATTATTTACAGTGTTCAAACTATATCCAGAGTGTCTTCCAGAACTAACAATACTTACACAGACAGTGCACCGACAGATAATTGCAAAGTCCGTGTTAATATATGTTGACGCGTTCCCGGGGGGTTAATCAAACTTGGGGGCGTCAGCGGGAACTAATTTGATCTAAAGTTTCGGTTTCCGCGGCCAACTTATTTGCCTTCCTAGTTATGATACTTAACGCTGTTCATACCGTGTGTTCATAAATTGTCGCCGCAATGTCTGAACTCATAGTAAGTCGATGCGGTTGTCAAATAACTTTGTGCAAACCCGCAGCCGTGTGCATTTCTCTTAATGAACTTGGCGGTGAGACTTCATTTGCGCCAAAAATGATTGTAGTCAGACGTAGCACTTCGTATTAAAGAATGTGTTCCAGTTCCCGTTCGCAGTCAACTTTGAACGACTGTCATACCCTATATAAGGTAACCATACTTTTTGCACACGGGATGAAAATTAGAGCCCGTTAACGTGCTCACTAGCGCCACTGGTAAATAATTGTGATTATTTAAATTTAACGATATATATTTTAAAAAGTAGACCACTGCACACTATAAATATTTTGTATTTAAGTACAGTCGACTTCATCAAACATCAAATACTAACCGTTACTTCCATCTATATATTAGAATCATGTAAATTTGTTAGGAAACAATTAAATTTATTTTCACCGAAATACACAACTCAAATTAAAAGAAATGATCGTAACCGTAACCAACTTAACCTGCCATTCTCGAAATTAAAACTAGTCTGCAGTAGCCCTCATTATATGACTATCAAAATTTATAATCACCTTCCTAATGCTATAAAGAATCTGGAAAGTCCAAACAATTGAGAATGTTTTTAACAAACAGATGTTTTTATAACTTGAAGGAATACTTTAATGGTGCCTAAAAGTTAAAAATCTTGCTGTGTGTTTTTCTTATCAAGCTTTTTTTATGTTTTACTATTAATAATTTTAATTAGTTAGCCCTCTGATATTGCTGTGCCCTTGCAGGGTGTCACATGTATACCTACTTATTAATACTATCCACGTCTGTAATGTGATATGCAATAAACATTTATATTTCTATTTCAGTCGCCATCACATACGTCGGAGCAAACAAGCACGTCACAAGCATCTGAACACAACTCTATTTTCAAGGCATTAGGGTGCATGTTCAGATATTTTGACACCCTGTAGTGTTGTAGATGTATGTGATGGCGACTGTACCTTGTGAATACATCAAACTAGTTTTTATGTCGTTGGATTCGTCCATCTATGAACTCAAAAGAAAAACGGCCGTTTTAACTTGGGACATGATCAACTTTGGATCCAAAATAAGTACTTAAACGGACATTGTTCAAGAGCGTGAATTTGCGGATATACAAAAAGTATACTAGAAATGTGTGTTTCAGCTCGAATTTAAGGAGACAATACATACAATATAAACTTATAAAGTTCTTCGGGTGGTGGTCTCACTGCACTTGGCCGGTTTTTATTCAATTCTACTAGCAAGATTCCCATCAATCCTCGAACCAGTTACGTCATTAAGAGAAACAAGTTTGGCCTAGTTACGTACGGTGGCTCAACCGCCATGTCTAAAACTTCCGCCCGCCTTCAAACTTCGATTATATTAGACTGAAGCCGTTCTACCTTGAAATATTATGGATACCTGACTGACGGAACTCACTGGAGCTTGGCGTTATGTGTGCCTGTAATTGCTCTGGCGGAATCGAATTTGGTCCGGAAAAGTGGGACAGGACGAAGACCAATCACTGTTAAATAAAATTTTCACAGGTTAATCGCATTACTATACAAATGTTTTTAAACACAAACAATATGAAATACTTAGTGTTAAACTAGTGGCTCCTTGAGCTATAGAACTCGCGAGCCTGTTTTTTTTTCAATGTATTTTTATATTTCGAATAATTGAATAGACAATCATTATAATTAATGAACCAGCTCACCAAATATCACGAGAATCAGCTGAGAAATGCGACTGGTAGAGGAGAACAGCCGCACAGCGGGACATCCGGACATAAGGTGGAGTCTTGTAATTGCAACTAGTATATCTGTCTGGTAATTGCAACTAAATTAAATGATGCCCCTCTATGATCAGTATGATCACCCCACAAGGTGGATTGATGACCTGGTAAAGGTCGCGGGAGTCCGCTGGATGCAGGTGGCGCAGGACCGGTCATTTTGGCACTCTTTGGGGGAGGCCTATGTCCAGCAGTGGACGTCTTTCGACTGATATGATGATGGTGATGATGATGATCACTATCCTGGAGGGCATTATTAAATTTAGTTACAATTACCAGACACTAGACAGATATTATATACCTAGTTGAAATTACAATACTCCACCTTACGAAATAATTCTGGCCCAAGCTGAAACGGAGTTCGCTCGCTCGTTCAATTAGGTACCCAAAAATGTCCAAGTTAACGTTACCCGAAGAATTGAAGTTACTGAAAGTCCAAAAAGAAACCGGAATTTAGGTTTGGTAGGAATATGGAACCTGCTTATAAAAGCACCTTATAATAAGGAAGTGACAAGGAAGAAGCAAGTGTCAAATATTTGGATAACTCCAAGTTCGACGCTCATCTAAACTCTCTAAGAGGTACTCAAGTAATGAATATTGTTACCTACTCAACAGTTTATTTAAGTCGCCTGATCGGGTATCGGACCGCATCGGGGCCGATATTGCGTTCCGTGGGTTGGAAACTTTGCTTTGCTTTAAAAGACAAACAAAGACGGTACACATTGTGGTTTTACCGTTACCGTAACCTTAGCAGAATTATACGTAGCAAGCTGGTGTCTATCAAATCAAATGTGGTGCAAATCTGGCTATGAGATCAATTAATCAAAACATTATAGTGAATGAGGGCAAATAAGATGAATAATTTGAAGACATTCTAAAGAAAGGACCAATCAAGAGTATCCTAAATCGACGAGCATGTATGAAGAACGTTAGGAAAGTGAAACATGAGAGGTTTTTCAGAATCGTAGCAAGTGGAACTCCGTGATCGCTGTCTACCCCTCCGCGAAACAGGCGTGATAGGTAGGTTTATTTTTATTATAAATGCGAAAGTAACTATCTGTTTGTTACTAGTTTATTTATGCTGGAATTATTGAATATTTTTTTATGGGGCGTGGAGAGAGTTTTCTTGTCCCGTAGAAGAACAGAAAAGGGGTTGAAGTGAGTGATGGAAGTTAGTAGGTAGAGTTCAGTTTTCGTAGTCGCGAGTTTGAAAGCACTAGTGATCAAATTTAGATTTTTCGTGCGTATTCGTTTCTAAGTGCGTCAATTGAGTCAGATAAAATGTGCGAAACAAATGTAATTTTATTTCGATCGTCTTAATACTTCAAGTTACATAGACTCTCAAGATTGGTGCTGGGTCGGTGTCGGACTGAAATGCGATACGTTGTGTTAGTCCGGGTCCGAATCCGCCCGTAAATTCCGGGTCACAACGCGCGGACCCTAATTGATAGGCGGGGACCTAATTGCTAACCCGAACTGTTATCCTACTAAGTAATTTCTGATCTGATTGAACGTTGCTTTGTCTACTTAATGAAATACTTCTGTAAAAATAAATAGGCAACTGATGTTTATATGTTTAACCATTCATCCAAGAAGATATACGGCAAGCGTATAAAATGGTCATCGTAGAACTAGTTACTTGGCAATGTTCCGTGAACTAAAAGATGGCGTCCCTGGTGATAAAGTGAGGAGTGACCCAAACTGCCTAAGATCTAATCAAATGGAGAGAGTTGATTCAAGCCCTACACCTCGGCAGAGGGTTAATATGATTAATAGAAAAAAAGAGAGACATTAAATTATCAAAGTAAAATGCATGCACTGGTTTTGAGATTTTTTTACTCCAGTCTTTTTTAAGAAAATAATGGACTCACCTTTTTGGGTTTGCCGTTCTTGCGGAGCAGCTTGGCGCAGCAGAGTCCGCGCGTATCGGGCAGCGGCGCGGGCGGCCGGCGCGACCAGCACAGCCGCCGCGGGCTCGCCGCGCCCGCCGCATCGCTCCGCATCTCCTCCTTATCTTCGCACATTCCCCCGCCCGCCTACGCTACCCACGAAAAATCACAACCTCCTAGATATCGATGCTTTATGAGAACCCCTGGCATTGTTTTCCTCTATAAAACTACGGACGCTCTTCGATAAACACTATCTTGTAATATATTACGGAAAATAGAGGCGATTTGGCAAGCCGTTCTACCTATGTTAAGCGTTTGAAAATAAGTTATCGCGAGACGTTAAGTTCGATTATTTTGTACTTTACTTTATTTAAGACTAGTTTAGATCGAAATACTACGTTTATTTTACGAAACTGGAGAAGCGTAACGTCCGACTTAGCATCTGGAACAAACAATATTTACAACATTACTTTAAACCTTTAACTTGTTTAGAAAGTACGAGTAGCATTACGAGTACCAACGTCAAGATCTTAAGAAACATTCAAATCTTGTTAAACCTTAGTTAGTATAGTTAAATCCTAGCCACGAAGTACTGCCGAACTTGGTCTAATTTACATGTAATTTGTGCCCGCAGGTACTTGGGATTTGTCTCTAAGTAAAAATGTTACTTGTGGCGTCCTGATGAATATTAAACAACATGACTAATGAATGCGCAAACTTACTCCACATTATTACGGCAAGCTCATTGAATTCTTCGCCAAACTCGGCGTCACTCATTAAAATTCTTGGCGGGTGTTTAAATAAGGGTGAATTACTGTATAAAGGTGAGGTAACATCAAGGTATTGTTTCTTCCATATCCAGTAAATCCTTAAATATTAAAGGCTCTGCACCGACTTACGATTTATGAATTTCAAGACGGGAAGTGACCTTTAAGGATTGGCCTTAGATTTGTTCAATATTATTTCGTGGTGACCCAGGGGGATATAGAGCGGGTCGATTATGATGACGTTAATGGATTAAAGGTTGCCTTTTAGGGTGATTAATTATTACTACGGCGTTAGGCATAATTATATAGCCTTTTGCACGATTGAACCTTAAAAGCTAAATAATTTTGACTACTTATTTCACATATTTCTATCTATTTCAAAATAGTTGGTAATTTTGGCGTTGGTTCAACAAATATACATAAATTATTCTTGTAACTTTTCGAGGAGTGTTTTATGCGGTAAACACGACCCTTTATTCTGTGCCTTTGGAGACGCGGGCGGAGTCCGGGTGTCACCTCGCCCTCTACTTCGCCGCAGAGCTGGATTCATTCCAACCGCCAATATCCCATTCTGTTTGTCTTCCGAAGCAATAAAATGACTTTTATGCTAATCATACGAATTCTATACATTTTTGATGAGACAGCCCCGACGCGTTCACGGCGTTTAATTATTATAATTTCCGTCAAAACTTTCAGATTTTGATTCACCGTTCTCGGGAAGAAGATTATTAAACACGTCTGCTCGGATGATTCAAGGAGCAATTTAAATTAAAAATCCGAGGGAAATCAGTAAACAAACTGCATTCCTTCGCAGACCTTCAAAGATTTCCTATCAAATAATTTCTCGAGATTAAAGTCAACCAAGCATAAACGAAAACCTTTCCGAATTAATTGAGAGATCAATTTATAAACATATTATACATAAAGGCTGTTCATTTAAAAATAGCGCCTCTGAAGTTTATTAAACACAATACTGATTTCGTAAACAAGAAAGTTTCAAGTAAGATAATTCGATTGATGTATTATAAGAGGCTTTCCCGCCGCGCTACTGAAAACGGCACCCAAACGGGAAATTCTATTACATATTTATTATAAATACGAACTGAGTAGAATATAAAACGCTAAAAAACATACGCTGCTAGTAGATTCTGTTGGCATAAAAGTCGTAGTACTTAGTGCTTTTTTTTCAAAGCCTCGTCGCGACACAAACAGCGATAAACAGGCTTTTATTATAAAATCAAGTGCGTTTCAGACTAAGCGATGGAGTACTCTCGTCTAGCGTGTCGTGAGGAAAAACCGAGGAAATTAAGCGAGCTTTGTTTTGGAAATCCAGACTCTATTCAATTTAAAATTTATGCTCTTCACGTGCGATACGTTTTTGTTTTCGGTACCTACAACCGTCTGAGTGGATAATTGAAAAAACGGTATTACCGTGTAATTAGAGTCTTACCGTAAACACTATTCATGATTACGATCAACCAGAATGCGGGAAAGAAGTGAGGATTTGAACGAAGTTAATTACAGATTACGAAAACAATTAAAACTTCATTCTAAATAAATAATTTAATGCTATTGGATTTATTTTCATTTAGTAGGTATGTGTTGGTTTTCTTCTTAGGAGGTGTAAGGTAAATGTCCCGATGTTCGACACCTCAATGCTACTAGTTGACACCTATTGTTCACCTCTATTTTTTTTTCATAACATTGAAAGTGTCATTCATATCTTTTCGTAACAAAGAGATGCATTTTTTAAACGATCCACTGCTACACTAAGAACACGTTTGTAAAGAAAATATTTAAAAAAATATTCAATTTTTTAAATACAAATCAAAGTCAATACGAGTAGCAAAGATTGCATTAACCTAAAATATTAAAATGTTTGAGGTACGAATATAATCAAGCGCGATTAGAATGAGATTGGAATAGCTGTCAGTTCGTGAAAAGTTTGACGTATTTATATGGCAGTACTGAACCCTCCAATCCCATGCCAATCGTGGTTTGATAATACAAAGGTCGAGGTTCAAAATAAAATAAATATAATCGGTACCTACAACTTTTAATAAACCAAAAATACATGCTCCGTTTACATCGATATCTTACCAAAACAGGCAAGCCGATACGAGAAACTCTTCTTAACTGTAATCCACGCGCGGAAATTGACGGGTAAACTCGACCGGGAAAAGTTTTCAAAGTTCCGAAACGCTACGAAACCGAGTGCAGACCCGACGGAGGAGTTACCGAGCCGAGCGCTGCGAACGCTCTGCGACTCCTGCCGCCCTGCGCGCCCTTATAACGGAGCCACGCAACCTCCTAAACTCACCCTTCCCGCTCAAGTACCCCTACAAAGTACTACGAGACGTAGCACCGTAGAGCTATCGACAGATCGGCTATAAAGATCTTATGCAAGATTACTGCAGACATCCGGGGAGATGCATTTTAAATCCTGACGAAATGAATGGTTTTGCAAATTCATCCCCGATTCGCTTAGCGTTGCACTTTACAAGTCCACATATATCGCTTTGAATACGCTGACGTAGCATTATAGAGATTATGAAAAAGTATCTCGTATGATGTTTATATTTTCATTTGGCATGCAAAGAGAACCTACTCGTAATAAGGAAAAAACCGTTTCAATGACTGCGAGTTACATAAGTATTTAGTAAGAACGGAAACTTATTATCTGGAATAAGGATAGAGATAAAAGGAAAATACATGTATTTTGTGCGGAAATGCTCGTGTTCTCGGCTTGTAGAGCGTCTCCGGGTAACCAGGTTGACACCTGACTAATTAGTCCTCTCCCTGGTGCCTTGCCGGAACCAAACTGTCAGGCGCTCAGGCGTTAATTAAATTTTGTCGTGTAAAGAAAACATCAGGCACCGATGTTTACACATTTATAAAAGCAATTACCGGATACCGCCTAACGAAAGCTGTTATTTTCATTATTTGATCTCCGTTGTTCTGTTTTCTTTTTTAAATTATGTGAATACCAAAATTCAAGAATTTATGTTCAAAACCTGCAAGAATTGTAAATTCGTTTGTCATGCTGATATAAAATTATGAGTGATTGAAAATTATGATGCAGGTCCGTGTGTTAGTACGAGTACCTCTTTTTTCTTGACTATACTGCATATAAGGTAAACTCTATGTCAAATCAATATGGGTAAAATTTGAACTAAGAGGATTTTTCTTCATCACTTTTACATAGATACGGGCACTCTATGCCATGTACTAGTACAGCGACGAGCACTCGGACGTTTACCTTACATAGAAAAGTAGCTAAAGAGCTACTTAATTTATGTATTTTCACGCGTTGAGCGGTTTTTGGTTTAGTTTTCCTAATGCGTTACGTTGTGACTTTGTGACCTCTCACTTGGTTGTCTAAGCTAGAGGTATATCTGAGTTATTTGACTCGACATTTACTTGTTCTGTGGACTCGACGTACTGGTTTGGATGGATATAAAATGTACATTTACCTATTGTATCATCTATAAGTAGATATTCATAAGTCGAAACAAATGTTAATGTAATATCAAATCAATATGTGGAAATAAACGGACCATTTAGAATCACTAAATTTAATATAATTTACTTAAATAAGGGTGGTTGGAGAGATATTTGATTAACTTAAGTTGGTTAATGTAACAGCAAATACAAAATAATTCGTTGTAATTTGCAAGATTTAAAGTTTCTAGCTTACAAAGCTCCCTCTACATTTAGTGTTGTTTGCAAATTCTTGGGATTCATGTATAGGTACAGTCGGATGAAAAATATTAGCAAAATATGGAGTACATGTGTTTGTCGTATTGCCGTGTCACGCAGGCGTTCGCTTTCTGGCGCAAATTTGGTAATTTAACTATCCTAGCTATCTCGTTTAACGGTAAGCACGAGAGTACAATTTTTTTGGGGTTTATTTTACCCAAAAAACTTAAATACTACGTGAAATTCCTTCTTTTTAAATTTGGGGTTGCTGGAGAGATGCTCCCCAGCATTCCCAATTTAAAATAATTGTACTTTCGAAACTATTGAGGTACATTTTTTTTCAAGTAAGTACTAATTCGATACAAATTTGGTACAATTTTTTCACATACTCAGAAATCCGGAAATCGAAAGTGGGGTTGCCAGGGAGCATGACATAAAAAATATAGAGAAAAAAACCATGTCATATTATCATTAAGTGACTAAAAAAAGCGCGGTTTTTTTAAACATGACATGGTTTTTTTTCTCTTTATTTTTTATCTGCTAGGTACGACTTGGGTTTGTGCTCGATGGGACTTGAAACTTTGAATATCCTATGCCGTATTACACAATGAACAACATGCTCTCAACTCAAGTCACTTTAAAGATATGTTTTCAATAACCTAGCAAGTGTTGTTAATATACCATGTTGAAATTCGGACTAAATATTTTTTTTTTCATTTTTTTTAGGGTTCCGTACTCAAAGAGTAAAACGGGACCCTATTACTAAGACTCCGCTGTCCGTCCGTCCGTCCGTCCGTCTGTCTATCACCAGGCTGTATCTCACTGATACCGATACCGTGATAGTTCCAGTTGAAATTTTCACAGATGATGTATTTCTATTGCCGCTATAACAACAAATACTAATAACAGAATAAAATAAATATTTTTATTGATAATGGTACGGAACCCTTCATGCGCGAGTCCGACTCCCACTTGGCCGTTTTTTTATAACTGTTATGACTTGGGGCCTATCACCCGTTTTCGGCTTGACGTGGACTTTTTTAACACGACACAAAATTGATATCATCAATATACTTAGACAGCGCTATGTCATCTCGCTCAACTTTGAAGTAGCCAACTGGGGAAGTACTTCCACTTTACATAAGACCGCAGTTATAATAACACACTTGCTCGGAAGGTGTCGTGTACCTCGTGAGTGGTCGCCAGAGCTCCCAATAATGCGTTGTAAGTACCTACTTATAAAAAGTGAGGCACTAATAGGGGTGTAGACTCATGTCAAAATTGATAACGTAAACTACGTATTAAATATTGATAAATTGATAACGCAGTGTTGCTAAATGGGTAGTAACCATCAAATTATTGTAATAAAGTATAAATTAAAAAATATAATTAAAATCATAAAAATATAGGGACCATGAAAGTTTAGACAAAATATGCATTTTTTTTTATTGTCCAAGAGTAAACTTAAAGCTACCAATAGAATCCTTACGCTTTTATAAAAACAAAATTCAATTAGTATGAGCGTTTTGGGCTGCCGCCAGCGAGGTCAATTTGTGTCTAAATTTTTTTGGGTATTTATAATATTTATGTTCTTTAATTGTAGTTGTTCCCATACAAACATTTGTTCCTCTCCAAAAACTGGATCGAATGGCATCGTAAAAAGATCTTAGTCTACACCCCTATTGTGTCTAGCCGTCAGCACAAATAATCCTCAAATTACAACATTCAATAAGCGCTTCTGACTCCTCTGGAGTCGCAAGCGTTCATAGGCTATGATGTCTGCTTACTAGTAAATAATTATAATAATAAATGTTTATTATCTTTAAGGCTTATATCTTACTTAGCTTAGCTTGGCTTTAGGCTCGCCGTGTGCTTGTTTGCCACTGTCGTGGAATAAAGAGAGGAATATTCAAAATCAGAAATATCTATCGATGCTGTTCTAATGTGTAAGTATGTAAGTATGTATTTACGATGCTAACTGTAGGTAGGTACTATACTAACTACATATTATTTATAAAAACAGTTGTTTTACCTTAGTTACCTACTATAGGAAGTGTGAAATACATAGCTACATGTAGGGGTGCTCGGAATAACGATGTAGGAACTTAAGGAGGTGATACACTGGATTATTAGGAAGAGTCTGAACCTTATATATGCATACGTCTTAGTCCAATCTGTGATAGTTTTTTTTTTAATCGAGTTTATAAAAAGTTTATTAGTTAGTTTATTTATATCGATCAAAAAAAATACCATCACAGATTGGACTAAGACACATAAGATTCAAGCTCTTCTTAATAGTCCAGTGTATCACCTCCTTAAGTTCCTACATCGTTATTCCGAACACCCAGCATAGTATTGAGAATCAGCAGTGAGAATATAGCATGTGTTAAAATATTGTTGAGTGCATTATTAGCATAGATAATGACTGTACGGAGGTAGATACATATGAAACTAATAGGGCAAGGACTCGTATCCAGGGCATAATAATTTAAAAAAATACCAACAGGCCTGTATTTTTAGGTTAAGTAAAATAAGTCTATGCCTTTATGTTAAGGAAATAATCCCAAAAAATATAAAAACGTTATCCGCAATAAAAAGTAGGTACCCACATTTTATGCAGCAACAAAATGAAATATTATTAAGTGACCGTCAACAATGCTAAGCATCTGCGTTCAAGGAAGTCAAAGAAAAAAGACATTATAGAGTTATTACTAGTTAAATTACAAGTAACATTACTCACCTTCAGCACACTCTCTCTCTCACACACGGCAACACCAGGCCCGTGTCCAACACAAACAATCAGTCCCGGAATTTTAAATCACAGTTTTGTTTGTTTACATGAATTTGTACTGAATAAGACATAACAGCATGTTGTGCTAGGGCGGGCTCGCAGCGCCGACTAGCGGCAAGCGCGCGCAACTTCAGGGCGGGGGTGCGCCGAGGGTGCTCTCTCTCCCTCACACTACCTCGATTGACATAACACTCAGTTGCGTTACGCAAAAACGACGCTTTTATCAATGACATAGGAGATATAATATTAATAGTAGGCGCGTCGCCGGGCCGGTAGTGGCCTTGAGGGCCTGATGTTTTCATCCCGAGAGCGTAATAAACCGTTTAGAGAGGGGACAAGTGACTTTCGCTGAAGGATTTATGGAGGAATCTCCAGAATTAATTCGGGTCGATTGTGCCCCCCGTGCTCGTCAAGGGGTGACGCCAGATTTGAAAGATTATTTACATAATTACAACTTGCATTCGGCAATATTTGCCTGCGGATTATATATAAATAAAGTAGGCTTGGTACTTACTTGGTCTAATATTTGGTTAGGTTAGGAGGTATGGTTATGATTGGCTCAGTGATTATATTGATAACTTCTACACCTGACTCGAGTCACCTTACCACTACACGGAAAGAAATGATTTAGTTGTGGTAGCTAAGCGCGCTTTGCTGAAATTTCCTTTGCTGCAGCGTACAATTTCTTAGCAACTGTAACAAAGCCTTGTGTATAGCAACTAAAACCAGTTAGCTACCCTTGCTAACGATATTTAGCTAAAATAAGTTCAAATTATTTGCTACCGCTACTAATTGATTAGCAACTATAGCTAATTTCTTTATCCGTATCAACAAATTTTTATCAGTCATTGCTGTTAGCTGTGACTGCTAATAATTCTTAGTGGAAGTGGACAAAAACTTTGTTACTATTGCTAATTGTACATGTATTAGGCAGCAAAATATATCTTTGTTGCATTTGTTAAAAATTATTTGCAGTCACGAACAACAGTTTTGCAACAGCCGCTAATTTTATTTGCAAACTCGTCTACTAAAATATCCTTCACCAATGTTGCTAATAATCTTAGTCTCATCAACAAATTACCTAGACAATGAAGGGCAATAATATATTAGGAGTAGTAGCAAATCAGATTTATGTGAGGCTGCAAAGAACATTTTGTGGCAGTGACTAACTTTTTCCCAAACTTTAGCTAATATTCTTTGCTACAACTGCTAAATAAAAATTCGCTAAAGTTGCTAAAAATCTTAGTCGCACCACCGAATTTTCTATGCAATGAAAAGCAATAATATATTAGCAGTAATAGCAAACCAGACTTATCCGAGGCTGCTAAGAACATTTTGTGGCGGTGACTAACTTTTTCACAAACTTTTGCTAATATTATTTGCTACAACTGCTAAATCAAAATTCGCTAATTTTGCTAGAAATCTTAGTCGCACCACCGAATTTTCTATGCAATTATAAGCAATAATATTTTAGCAGTAGTAGCAAACCAGACTTATCAGAGGCTGCTAAGAACATTTTGTGGCGGTGACTAACTTTTTCACAAACTTTATCCAATATTCTTTGCTACAACTGCTATATAAAAATTCACTTAAGTTGCTAAAAATCTTAGTCGCACCACCGAATTTTCTATGCAATGAAAAGCAATAATATATTAGCAGTAATAGCAAACCAGACTTATCCGAGGCTGCTAAGAACATTTTGTGGCGGTGACTAACTTTTTCACAAACTTTAGCTAAGATTCTTTGCTACAACTGCTAAATCAAAATTCGCTAATTTTGCTAGAAATCTTAGTCGCACCACCGAATTTTCTATGCAATTATAAGCAATAATATTTTAGCAGTAGTAGCAAACCAGACTTATCAGAGGCTGCTAAGAACATTTTGTGGCGGTGACTAACTTTTTCACAAACTTTAGCTAATATTCTTTGCTACAACTGCTAAATAAACATTCGCTAAAGTTGCTAAAAATCTTAGTCGCACCACCGTATTGTCTATGCAATGAAAAGCAATAATATTTTAGCAGTAGTAGCAAACCAGACTTATCAGAGGCTGCTAAGAACATTTTGTGGCGGTGACTAACTTTTTCACAAACTTTAGCCAATATTCTTTGCTACAACTGCTAAATAAAAATTCGCTTAAGTTGCTAAAAATCTTAGTCGCAACAGCGAATTTTCTATGCAATGAAAAGCAATAAAATTTTAGCAGTAGTAGCAAACCAGACTTATCAGAGGCTGCTAAGAACATTTTGTGGCGGTGACTAACTTTTTCACAAACTTTAGCTAATATTCTTTGCTACAACTGCTAAATAAACATTCGCTAAAGTTGCTAAAAATCTTAGTCGCACCACCGAATTGTCTATGCAATGAAAAGCAATAATATTTTAGCAGTAGTAGCAAACCAGACTTATCAGAGGCTGCTAAGAACATTTTGTGGCAGTGACTAACGTTTTCACAAACTTTAGCTTATATTCTTTGCTAAAACAGCTAAATAAAAATTCGCTAAGATTGCTAAAAATTTTAGTCGTACCACCGAATTTTCTATGCAATGAAAAGCAATAATATTTTAGCAAATTAGACTTATCCGACGCTGCTAAGAACATTTTGTGGGAGAGGCTAACTTTTTCACAAGCTTTAGCTAATATTCTTCGCTGCACCTCCTTAATAAAGTCGCCGATGTTGCTAAAAATGCCGTACTGACCCGCTTCTGCGCATAATATTACTAAGTACTAGCTCAATATTGGGACAATAGAAGTTTTGATACTTTTATTCTAAATATGAAAAAGTGATGGTTATATGGCATGAAACATACCCGATATATGATTTTTATACTCTAGCGCTGTATAAACAAGGCACCACTTGAACTCGAGTACTTATAGGGAGCGATTGACACCATTAGAACACCTGGGAAGTATACCCTTTCAAACAAAAAAGATTGTTTCAAATCGGTTCATAAATCATAAATTACCGAGTTATCGCGTAACATACATAAAAAAAAACAGTCGAATTGAAAACCTCCTTTCTTTGAAGTGGTTAAAAATAAGGTAAAATGATAAGGTGTCTGGATACCAAGTATCTAGGTCCAATAACAAGTTTGAAATTGTTAGATTTTTTTCAATATAACTAAAATTAATTTAAGCGCCATCTATGCACAGCGCGCGGAACTTGGTGAACAAGATATATTTTTTTAATGGTAGGATGGAGAATACTGACGAATTAACAGCAATCCCTTACTGCTCAGCTTTTAAAATAGGTACTATTTTAAAATAAAATTGACACATTATTTTTAATTACAATTATTTTACATTCAAATACAGTGAGTTACAAAGTTGCATGGCCTTCTAATTATAACTACTTATTATAGAAAACGGGATATTTATCATGTATCATTTTAGATTTTAGGTTAAGCTAAGTAAGTTTGTATAATATGTGTACACCTAAAATTAAATTATTAAGATTAACATGTGGAAGAGCGGGGTCTCTTAACACAAGCATATTTTAATGCTTAAAAAGAGGCACCAACTCCAGACTATGTAAATATTTTAAGATACTGAATAAATGCTTTTTATTTTATTTATTTTATTATTTTTATTTATATTATTGATTTCCGATGTTTTGTCCAACTACCTGCATGTTCCATCGTCAATGGAATAATTGCAGAATAATTGTCAATTTCATTCAACGGATCACTGGATGTCATACACTCAATAGATGAAACCCGGTTGAAATTCTTATGTATTTCATTGTTTTCTATCAGAAATGCAAACGTTTATGGATCTACACGGCTGGCAAAAGAAAAGTATTTATTGCGCTTCAATTGAGCGCGAACTCTTTTCCTGGACTTTCGCGGACCAGCATATCGATGACTTTTGTAACTTGATTTAGACGTTACTATCATTTTCAATAATTTCAATATACAAACACATAATAATCACAAGTTGGTTGTTGTCAATCAAGTACCTGTCAATAGTGTCAGTATACGTAAATACGCGCCAAACTGCAACGTCGCGCCGCGCCGAGCGCCGATGGCTGGCGGCCCGGCCGGCCGAGAGCATGGATTGGCAACGACGCAATGTATGTGTATTTTGTACACGTCATTTGTCACACACGATTTAACGTTGATTTTTGTGTGGTTTCTGTATGAAACAAAGATTTTCTATTACTTTAGCGCAAACGAATATTCGAAAATAGCACATACTTATTTCTGTAGTAATACGTGTGTAAGGACTTGATAAATGGCGATTGTTTTTTGTATGAAAATCGAACCACCTTGAGTTTGGGCTCGTTAGAATCGTCTCAATGAGTAAAGTTGTACCAAAAATTAAATTTTAGACTGAAACTTGTAAAGCCTTGGTCAGACACACGGCGCGACGCAGCGCCGCGGTCTCGCGGCGCGTTATCTCCGTACAAACCGCTAGCGTGGTCAAACAGGCCATGTATGGAAATATCGCGCCGCGATCGCGCCGCGCGACCGCGGCGCTGCGTCGCGCCGTGTTTCCGACCAAGGCTTTATGGTTTATCTGGGGGCACGGCAGTGCCCCTGCCAAGTCGAGCAAAACAAAGAGGCCGTACCATCCTTTTCTCGAAACCATTCAGGCTATTTTCAGCAGCCTGTAATTCTGTGCTGGCTAAAGCCAGAACCCTGAATTGTCACTAGCATATATTATATAGGGCATAATATGACTTTCATATATTCTCAATAAGATTCAATTTGAACTTTTAGTTTAAGAACTATTGCCCGTCAAAGTTCCTTAGTTTTGTCACTGATCGAAATACTCACTCATAATGATCAACGTACTGCTAAGGTATGTACTTCTAGCAGACCCACAACCTCGAAATTTTGAACATAATTAGTTTTTACTTTTTAGCCTACCCATTCATAAAATTATTGCAATTTCAGTCACGATTCAGATATACAGGGTGACTGGTAATTCGACGTATTCCTTGAAAGGGGTTATACTAGAGCTAATTTGCAACAATTTACGTCCAGTCAACCAGGGGTCGAAACTCGCTTTTTTCCGAGTGATTCGAGTTTTTAGTTTGTTTGAAAAAAATCGCCTTGCAGCCTTAAACTGATGATTCTGACAAAAATGTTTTTATACCAACCAAATGGAAGTACTTTTGTCACAATCCCCAGCTTAAGGCTGCAAGGCGGATTTTTTTCATACAAACTTAAAACTCGAATAACTCGAAAACCAGTGAGTTTCGACCCCTGGTTGACTGGACGTAAATTGTTGCAAATTAGCTCTAGTATAACCCCTTTCAAGGAATACGTCGAATTACCAGTCACCCTGTATATATCCTGCATAAATAAGTTTGTAATCCTATACAATACATGCGATTACAAAGTTACTTTTGCAATTCCTTCCTACAAAAAGAAATGAGATCCCATAAACGAGTCGAGTCGGGTATTCTTAATAATCTTTATTTGTTTGTTTAATATAATTTTGTGAGTTGGCTATCACACTTACATAGTTTTAGGTACTTATGCATAAATTAGTAAATGCAGTGAAGTGATTGTGTGGTTCCCAAGTTGCGAATTTTATTTAGCAAGCAAATAAATATTAATAAGAATGCCTGACTTGGTTCTATCCATTATAATATCTCACCACATTTTACTGTGGAAGAGTTTTGAGACTTGGCCAATTTTTTACATGGAATGTTTCTTATGGGATCGTATTAATAACTAGGTTTATCAAAATAGTATCCCATATTTACCTACTTATGTTTTTCATAGTATTTTGATAAGGAAATATAAACCTATTATTAGTGTTAATTTTATTTATTTAAGTTACCTACATAATTTATTTTGTATTATTTAAGACCTTCACCCTATATACGACGGACGGTATGGTCCGTGGTGTGCAGTTCTTAATACGAAGATTACCATCTGCCTACATATATATATATGTATACTGTACATAGATTTCTGCCATGCTAATAAAGTCAATTCGAAAGTATTGCGTGGTGGGTATATACGTACAGTCACCCAATTTGATTCCTATTGGCCACCATAGAACCCCGTCAACGCATCTCATCAAAGAGTGGCCTAGGAATCAAATTGGTTGACTGTACATTAGGTACTTGTCCGGCGACTTTTCGGCGTGGCCATGGTTCAATCTGTACATGTAGGTAATAGCTAGGTATCAGCCTGGAAACGTGTTAAAAGTCCATTGGTACTCATTATTTACCCAGGTACTTGCTGATTTGATGTTTGTTTAGTATAGGTAACATCAATTAACGATATTATTAACCGCTACTTATTCTACGTTGTTACGTCAGATCGAATATAAAAATATTTAAAAAATGTTTTCTTATTTGATCTGAGCTTAAAAATTTGGCTACATTGCCTAATACTTGATTAGCGTTATAATTACAGCGTCACGTGCCCGCCTGCACAAAAAAGCCCGAATGCTTTTGTTGTGCCAACGAATATCATATTCGTTGCGGTAGCCAACATGCGTTTTGCTGTTATGACGAATAGTTTCGAGTTTTACGTGGGAAAAGGGCCAGCGGCGCTACCGGGAAACGCAAACGAAGTTTTCTCTCTCTGTCGCACTTGCGAGTTCCTTTGCAAGTGCGACAGAGAGGGAAAACTTCGTTTGCACTTCCTGGCAGCGCCGCAGGAGGAACGTAGGAAGTGTTGCCAGATATAAACGCGCTTTCCAGTAAAAGACGGGTAATTCATTTTACTATATGGGTGTGTAATTTAATTGTATACAACCCCTTCACGGATTTTATCATAAGTATGAGGTGTAGTTACCTACATTCGTCTAGAAAAAAAGCGATCAAGTGCCAGCCGGACTTGCGCACCGAGAGATCCATACAAACCGTACTCGTGCAAAAAAACTTATTTGTCTGTAGAACATACGGACAAATAAGTTTAAGACATTGCGTCCAGTCAGCCTCACAAGAGTTAACCTTTGTACCGTGTAGCATTTAACGTTATGGTTAACTGCCATATGAAGTTGTCAAACGAGTGAAAACGAAAGGTGGGTACTTAAGCGTTCAGCAATTTATGAGGACGACTGAGTCCCTACTAAGTTGATGGGTAGGTAATAGAAAAATGAGAATATTCTCGAAAGTTTTCCAAAGTAAGTATTATTATTTGCTGTTAAATTAGGTATTCATAATTAGTGGCATATTTACTAATTGTCTAGTTTTTAAGACGACCGCTTTAGCCTAGTTGGTAGTGACCCTGCCTACGAAGCTGGAGGTCCTGGGTTTGAATCCCTGTAAGGGCATTTATGTGTGTGATGAGCATGAATATTTGTTCCTGAGTCATGGATGTTTTCAATGTATATAAGTATTTATTTATCTATATAAGTTTGTTTATCGTCGTCTAGTACCAGCTTTGTTTAGTTTGGGACTAGGTCGATTTGTGTAAGACTATCCCCTAATATTTATTTATTTATTTAAGTCACAAAGATATAAAAACCTGGTAACAGTCAGCTGACAGCCTAAATTAGTACATTTTATTTTATATATTTTATTGGATTTCCATATTCCTAATTCCTAACGAACACAGCAATTTCGATTACCGCACATGGCGATTTAAAAACCCGCGCTGGCATCACTGGTGCACTCGCGTCACGTGACGTCATGAAGTGACGTCAGTGACGAAGCTTTTATTTATTTCATTTCATGCTGGTGCGCAGGTGCGTGGCTATTCGGCTAAGGCTTGTATAAATGGTTATGTAAATTATTGCATCATATCATATCGTCGCGTCGTATACATATTGTCAAGTATATTCTATAGTGCATCGCGTAATCGGAGCTTCGCTTCAGTGTACAGGTAATAGGTATTAAACACAATGGAGGACATTAGCCAACTTTTACTTGGCTGGGGCTACGACCAAAACATAATTGATAAATTTAAAGGTTAGTAACTAGTACTTATCTATAATGTACGTTTTCTGTATATTTTATGAGCATGTGGACCCTTTAACTCGGCCGCAAAAACCAACACGCGACCGCTCGGTCTGTCTCGAGACTCGAGGAGTGTGTACAGCCGGCATCAGGTGAAGATTGGCTCAAGCCTTGGCCCAAAATCGTAGCGAAATATATGAAAACCGAACCAAATTTGGCCCATTTCTTTTGCCGCTGAGTATAACCTGAAAAAGGCATCCATTTCTTCAATAGAATGTACATACTATTCTAAATTAGACCAGAGTTGCATTTGTTTTGTTTTGTCCGATTTTAAAACAAAACAAACTAATCTACTTAAACTTACTTATTATTTTAAACTGTGGTGCAATAAAGAATATTACTACTACTACTACTTCCTATTATCTACAGTTAGTAATTCAAATTGTATTGCCAATGTTTCTTGTATGGTGAGCGGCTAGACGGCTAGAGGATAAAAGTAATTCATTCACACAATGCACAAATGTACGGAATATAATTGTATTATTTGCCGTTAGCTTTTCGGTGAAGGAAAACATGCATATGATGTGTAAAAACTATTTAGGTATCTATTTTTTTTTAGATGAAGGGGTTGAAGTTGGTCATCTGAATGTTATGACTGAATATTCAATTGAAAAACTTTTCCCAAAAATTGGAGAGCGAACAACATTCATGCAAAAAATTCTTCAAAACCAGGTAAAAATTGGTTCACATATACATATAAACAGTCTTTTCTTCCTTCCAAGTATTCTTAATAGAATAGAGTTGACTTGGTATTTGAAATGTCATCTATCATCAGGTAATCAACCCCGGATCAACTTAATCTTATGTGGGCGTTGGGCTAACATAAGTAGTAATGGATTTAAAATTCCTCAAAATTTGTCTGGCACTATAAAGAATAATATTTAGTGAAGGAAAACAATATATACTTATACACTTTGTAGAAATTTCAACATACATTCCTACTGCTAATGCGTTTTTTTTTTTCATATAGGAAACATCAGCAAAAAAAAGAAAAATGTCGTGTGATTCTGATTCTAATGTTACAAATATCAGTATGGCGTCAACCTCCTCAGCCGTCACAAATGTTTCGTCTGGCAATATGTTGGTAAGTATGTTATCATGTAGAGAGGTGTACTAGGTGTAGTGCTGTCATGTACAGACAGGGCACAACAGTGCATGGACATATTTCAACCGTAATACTATAGCAATACGGTCGACATCTGTCCATGAAATTTTGTGTCCGACTGTATGTATCAGTTATATGTTTCTTATTTTGTAAAGGCCAAACTCAACGCAAAACAGACATACGATTGACAACAGTCTGTCTGTCTGTGGCATCATAGCTCCTAATTAGGAGAACTAAATTAAATGTGTGGTTTTTGTTTGCTAGTGAAATTGGTACAGCTGTTTCAAGATTATCAATTCTTGTTGAAAGTTTTTCATTTAGTTATTAGACAACTACATAATGTAATGCATACATTTTTTTCAGACACTTGAAGATCTATTAAATGGTCCAGATGGCAAAATGATTTTGTCATACTATAAAACTGAAAATAGACTAACAGATTATTATAGACAGAAACTGGCTGACGAAATTGTTAAGCAAGAGCTTAGACATGACATTCAGAAAAGGTTTGTAGTTTTCACTTTGATACCTAATATTAGTAAGGATGGTGACTTATGTATATGTAAAATATAATCGGGGACAAAATTTGAGGAACATTCATAATACAGGATAAACATTAAATGGTCCATAGTTGTAAGAATTACAGGATGTTTATAAAGCATCTTGTTTTAAATGTTCCTCTTATTTTGTCCTAATTTTCATGTTATCACTTGCCAAGGCAATTAAATGAACCACCACATGCAACATGAAAAGTCAAAAAGTCAAGTGTTTCTTCCTTAATAACGTAATATATGGACAGACCCATGGTAAAAACCTTAAAATATTATTTATAATAATAATAATAAAACTCTGTATTGTTCAAAATATATATGGATACATAGTATACATTACCTGGAGACTGCGTTACTTAGTTTTCAATGTGTTGCAGCCCCCAGTTGTTGCCGTTTACATTATTAGCGTTAGATTGTTAAGAACAACCGGATTTAGTACAGAAAAGTATGTATAAACTAAAAATAGGTACCTAGTTAACACATTAAACGTTGTTTGAGTAAAAAGGGTTACAAAGTTTGTTTGAGGGGACCCCTTTTTTTTGAGATAGAAGTTTAAAAGTTGTGGAAAGATTACTTATTAATAATATGAAAAATGTAGTTTCAGCGTTTTAGAAAATTCAACTCCTAAGGGGTTTAAAAGGGGGTAGGGGGTGCAACATATTGGGTATTATATTGTATTTAAATTGTCTTGTAAAATGCTTATTTTACCAATAATTCTGTATTATGTAATTGCGTGTAACTAAGTAAGTACTCACCATTTGTTACACACTAAAGAATTGTTGTCTTTTTTCAGTTTTGCGAATAATGTGATAGAGTATTGGTCTGACCTGATAGTTCATTATTTCAGGGAAGAATCTTATGTAAGAGGAAAATAATATATATTTTTTGCATTTAGGCATTTCCAGCAATGGTTTCATGCCAGCTATTACAAAAATGTTAGTATGTCTACACAATATTTTTAATACCTGGCATGGAACCCCATAACTAGCAAAGGTTTTATCAAAAAGAACAAGCTTTTATTTATAACTTGAAATGTCTAAGAAAATGTAGAATTAGTAGGTAGTATGCTTGTCTATTAAATAGCAGTTATATTAGCTTTGTAATAGTGGTTTGTATCATCTTTTCAGGTAAGATATTAGCTTGTAGTTATAAAAATAGTTGCATAGTAAGGTAGTTCCACGACAGTTGAGGCCACGCACACAACAACATTGTCATGTAATGACAGCGGGATTTTGAAATTAATGTTCTTTTATTGCTACGATAGCAAGTTCAACAGTGAATTGCAAGATAGACCAAAAAGTTTCTTTAAATATTTTGTTAAGTATTATGTAGAACCAATTCATCGACTTAAAACAAAACAGAAAACAAAATATTTTGATCGATTTTATTGAAATAATTACATATATATTTAAGCGTTTTTATTTACATTCACTCACTCATTTCACTCATTCACTTATTTGCTATCAGTACTTCATGTAGCTGTGTGTGTAATCATCCACCTCAACTGTCGTGCTTCAATAGATATTGTGCTGCATTGTATGATTTTTTTTCGGAACTTATGTACAAAAATTATTTTAGGAGGTTTGGGCAGGCTGTTCCAAGGGCAGAAATAGAGACTCTTCAGCTGGACGTGGTATACTATTGAATAGATATTATAACTTAAGAAGAAAGCTCTTGAAAGTGGGAGCGATCTCGAAAAGAAGTCTTTCGGTAGTTAAGGAGGGAACCGAAAATCTCAGCGACGACGAGACAGGTATCATCACCAATTTTATGTAAAATTTTAGTTATCTATCATTTTTAGGGTTCCGTACCCAAAGGGTAAAAAGGGAACCCTTTTACTGAGGCTCCGCTGTCCGTCTGTCTGTCGTTCACCAGGCTGTATCTCATGAACCCGTGACAGACAGTTGAAATATTCACAGATGATATATTTTTGTTGCCGCTATAACAACAAATACTCCCATACAACAAAGGTTTTGTTTTTTGCTTATTTTCATAACAACATGTAGACGCTTGAAATATTCAGAGTATTAAGTTATATACACACTTTAAAAATAAATAATTAAATTAATATTTGAGACAGATGATGTATTTCTGACGCCGCTATATATAAAAAAAAACATTGCTGTTATTATAGATAATGGTACGGAACCCTTCGTGCGCGAGTCCGACTCGCAACTGGCCGGTTTTTAAAATTATGATGCAACCCTACGTATGGTGGTTGCTACTTTGTCCGTCCTAGTTATCCGACTGCCGAAGGGTTATGTTTTTCGAGCGTATGTATGTCTTATTCTTTGGCACGCCCTGCAGCCTAAACTGTTCGACGGATTTCGACATATGAGGTGTCGTTGGACTTCTCTTAATCGTGGGAGTGACATATTTGTAAAAAAGCAGTTGGGTTTTTCGAAAATTCTTTTGATTATAATATATTATTTGTGTGTATGTTTTTAGAAGAAGAGCATGACGACTTGATACGCTGGCTACAAAATACCAGAACTGTAAATCTTGTCCTTGAAAACTGGGAATGCACTACATCAAAGAGATTATCTATGTTGAAAAGGTCAATGGAAATCCACAAATACATGGACAATTTTCCAGCTCTCAAATGTTCTGACGGCTATAGACTGGTACTTAATTAACAACTATTTACTAGAGTTTAGTTTACCTATACTCAGGGACAAAATTAGAGGAACGTTCATAATACAAGATGAACAATAAAAGTGTCATAGTTTTAATTAACACAACAACAGGACGTTTATAAAATAATCTTGTTTTATAAGCGTTCCTTTAATTTTGTTCCTGAGTTCCTAGTACATAGTAGTGTAGTTTTACTGAATGATTTATGTCGATTAATATTTCCAATTTATGTCCCACAGCTAGAAATGGATTTCCGTAATTTGTACCCTGACGCTGCTATGCAATTATATAGCGAGTGGCCGACGCTGTCATCTTTTATAATTAGTAAAATTCCAGTAAAAGAACAGAGCGCAATAAACGACTGCTGTACATCAGGTAGAGTTATACCTACATTGTCTGTAGCATCGTAGCTTCTAAACGAAAGGACCAATTTGAATGCGGTTTTTTTTATCTGAAAGCTAATGTCATCGAGATGGTTATGACGTTTCAACAAAATCTGTTTAGCTGTTTTTGAGATATTGAACTTTGAAATGAAAGCGTCGTGGGATTTTTAAATTTGCTATGGATTTTGTTCTTAAATATGCAAATCCAGGCGGGTATGGATAATTAACATGACAATGGGTATTTTTTATTTGCAGATGGAAAAAAAATGAAGACTCTGAGAGCCCTTCCATTGTTACTTCCAATTAAAAATATTGTGATGAAGAAAAAAGCACAGTGGAGGCCATCAAGATTGGAAACCAAAGATGGCATTATTCAATATGTAAAAGTAAGTAGTTTATCGAAATAACTTTACACCTCCTAGATTACTATTTGAGGTCCTCATCTACGTGTCTTACAAGTGTTTTTAATTTTTCAGTCTGCCGCTGAAGTCCTGCCAACCAACCTGCGTAATAAGAACAACTGTCTCCAACGGGGTCTTACGCTTGGGCCTCAGTTGTTTGCAGTATCACAGGACGAAGACAACATCACTGAGTGTTTTTTGATCATAAATGACACAATGTATAACGTAGACAGCCCCCTTAAAGCCTTCGACATATTTTTTAAAGTATTTCACGCTTTATATTGTTGTTATCCCAAACAAACTGAAAGAGAAATGTATTTTCTGCAACGGGCTGTATACAATATACAATGTCATTCAGATAAACAAACACGCGACTCCAAGACGGAAGGATTAATAAGCGAATATAATAAATATAAGCCTGCCTAATAATAGGTTCTAATAGGGATCAGCCGCGCCCATTTTTGAAATGTTAATCTCTTTTCATATCATTAGATATGAAAAGAGATTAACATTTAAAAAATGTGTATATCAGTTCAATCTGTACATTAGTACAGATTGAACTGATATATATACACATGCCCGATGTTAACCCATTCATTGCCGCGGACGCGACATCGCGTCACTTGTTTTGACATTAAAGATCTAGTAATAACAGTAAAAAAAGAACTGGTACTCAAAATACACTTCACCTTTGGAGGACAATCTCATTGCTTGCTGGTTTTTGATTTATTATGCAGGGTGTCCCATAAACCGACGATAATCCTTGGACAGCTAATATGACTGCTAAATACCACTCAGAATATCTAGTTTTAGGTTTAGTAAAAATGCCTTAGTTTTCGAGATATTGGCATTTATGTACCCCGTGTGGTGTCGGGTTAGAATAGCACCACCCCCTTTCTTCCCGTGGGTGTCGTAAGAGTCGACTAAGGGAACAGGGTTGAAGTGTGTTGTGGGCGATGGACTTGCAACCTATCACTGCAACATCACATTTTGTCGATCTTTTATACCCACATTTATGCTAAAAGTGGCACTGGAACACAAGTTTCATGTGCTCTGCCTTCCCCTTTTAGGGATAAAGGCGTCATTGTATGTATGTATGTATTTTTGTACAAAACTAAATTTTTCTTCATTAGGCCAGTTTCAGAGTTGGGCAAAATTTTATTTGAATAAGAATAAGAACAGAATTTTTATTCTTATTCAAATAAAATTTTGCCCAACTGGCCTAATGAAGAAAAAATTAGTTTTGTATAAAAATGCCAATATCTCGAAAACTAAGGCATTTTTACTAAACCTAAAACTAGATATTCTGAGTGGTACTTAGCAGTTATATTAGCTGTCCAAGGATTATCGTCGGTTTATGGGACACTCTGTATTTTTAGCGGGTGCCGCGGACGCGAATTCGCGTCATCGTTTGCAAGGCAAGCATTGCGGGTAAAGTATAGAGATTTCGAGTGTTGGTAATGAATGGGTTAAAACTGCCATCATGCCACCACGCTAACTTGACGTCAATTTAACATTGTGTGAAAAGCATCGACGATCAGCGGTCAAAACTTTACATTAGATATAAATGAGGTTATTTACATCAGAGAGGGATGAGGCGTATGGCGCACCGCTACTAAACCTTACATATAAGTTGTTTCGGAGTAATAATTGTTAGAAATATTTACCTATGAAAATTTTTATTATTTTAAGCTGCTACAAGTGTCTGTTATTGTTTGTCTACAGATGAGTAATGTTTCCGTGAAATGCTTTGTTCGCGACTGTCAGGATTCCTTTGTGAGTATTGATTCTTTACGTGTGCATGCTAGTATTAAACATCCAGTGTGTAATATATACTGTTGCGATGTCAATGCAAACTGTGCTAGGAAATTTGATAAATGGGATTCTTACTCAAAACATTTGTTTAGGCAGCATAATGTTCCAAATCATTTTCAATCTCCAAATACTGGAATTCTATGTGAGAACAAAATTATTAATGTTCCGTCTTTTGAAAACGCACATCACGTCAATCAAATAGATTCTAGAGATGACTTCGATGTTACTGAATTTAACTGCAATTTGACAAAACATGCTAACGTTTTTGTTGCTAAATTGTATAGCAAACCTGGTTTACCTCGGAACCACGTAGATGACGTTATAAAAGATGTAACATCATTTCTTTCTGATGCCTTTGCTCCGAATAATTGGTCCAAGATTATAAAAGCACTAAAACTGGCTGCATTACAGCCTGATGTTGTCAACGCCGTTGAAAATATATTTAGAGCTATAGCAAATCCATTTTCAGAATTGTCAAGTGAATATCTGAGAATGAAATACTTTCAATCTACTGGTGATTACATTCCTCCTGAGACCTATATTATTGATAGCCGAATCGAGCGAACAGGTACTGGTGGTGTTGTCAAAGGTAAAATGCAAAATGTTACTGGTCAATTTATACCCCTCAGGAAAACATTGAAAAAATTCTTTGAATTACCGGACGCCTTAACTGGCACATTAAAATATATGAGTAAATTACAGTCATCTGATATTATATCCAATATAATTCAGTGTGAAAAGTGGAAAACGATAAAGACCCAATTTTACAGCCAAAGAGATATAGCTATCCCCATTATCATATATTATGATGATTGGGAACCAAATAATGCCCTTGGACCCCACAGTGAACAAATTGGTTGTGTCTACGCCAACTTGCCCGCACTTCCAGAAGAATGTCAATCTAAGCTTGAAAACATATTTGAAGTCTTAATTTTCAATGCAGATGACAGAAAAACATATGGAAACAAAAAAACGTTTCGACCTCTTATCGAAGAACTTAAATACCTCGAAACAGACGGTATACTTATAAATACACCGCAAGGGGAAAAAAAGGTATACTTTCCAACCCTCTTGCTTATTGGCGACAATCTTGGAGTCAATGGCATGTGCGGTTTCGTTGAAAGTTTTTCAGCGAAATATATGTGTCGCTTCTGTAAAGCGACTAAACAAATGACGGAAACTATGACTATTGAAGACTTGACGTGTCTCCGCAATTCAGTCAATTATGCTGATGATGTCGCCATTAATGATTTTAAACAAACTGGTATCAAGGAGGAATTTGTGTTCAAGGATGTCAAAAGTTTGGGCTTTGATATTCCCAATGCTTATGCAGTTGACTGTATGCATGATGGTGCTGAAGGCGTAGCCCACTATACGATGATTCCAGTATTGAATCATTTACTTGATTTAGACCCTCTTTCACTGGAAACGCTTAACTGTCGTATGTATATGTTTGATTATGGCCGCGATGTCAATAATAAGCCACCCTCTGTCACACGTGAAAACTTGACCAAGAAGAAATTAAAGATGACTGCTTCTGAAATGACAGTATTTGTCAGATATTTTGGATTGTTCGTAGGTGACATGATATCTGAAGACGATGAATATTGGCACATGTACTTACATCTTCATGATATGTTCGATATTTTTCAATCTAGACACCTTACAGTTGATATTGTTCCGATTCTCCGAAATATTGTCTCGGAACATAATATATTGTACTTGAAACTCACGGGCGAGTCTCTGAAACCAAAACATCACTTTCTGTTGCATTACCCCCGTCTTTTTCTTATAAATGGACCATTCGCCCCAATATCTTCAATGCGTAATGAAGGAAAACACAAAGAATTAAAAAGCTATACAAACGTTTGTATGTCTCGGAGGAATGTACTATACTCATTAGCAGTCAAAAGACAAATAGCACATTGTTACAGATTCATTTTAAAAGAGACTATTCTGCCTAAGATAGCTATTGGATCCGGCAGTTTTCAAGACGTCAGAGATACTGAATTTCTTGTAACATTTAAAGAGAATTTTCCAGAAATACTTGAAAAAAGTACGATGTGCTTTTGTGCAAAATGGGTAGAAGTGAAAGGGTCTTTATACAAAACTGGAATGGCTCTTACATATGGTTTTGACGAATCAATGTGCTGGAGTTTTGCAGAGATTAAAACAATTTTTATTACAGATATAAATGATGTTATATTTATTTGCTTGCCCATGACAAATTTAGGTTTAAATGCACATGTCCGTGGGTTTGAAGTAAAGTGTGGACACCCGCATGATAAATTATTAGGTTTATCATTGAATTTGCTTAAAAATCCGTTCCCTCAATGTATCGTCACATCACCAGATAGTGACAGATATATCATGCCTAAACGGATCCTGTAAATATGGTACCAACAGGCCATCTATGAAATCAAACTGTACAACAATATTATTGTTGGACAGCTTGAAGAGCAATTCTTGAACAATCAAAGGCCTCCTCCCCGCGCGCCCGCGCCGGACGCCGCCGCTCCTCCCGGGGCGCCGGCGATCGGGGCTGCGCTCTTTTGTTTTTTGTTTAGTATTATGATATTTAATTAGGTAGGGTAAATCACCAGTAACTGGCCACCTCATACTAAAAATGAACTCTATTCATCTATAATATAATTCATTTTAGTATAAGGATCTAATTATTGGACACCCTTCTACATAATATAATTGTTCACGTAATTCAATTCAATTTATTGAATTCTATTATAAGGTGAATAGAGTTCATTTTTAATATGAGGTGGCCAGTTATTCACCAAGCTGCGCACAACAGCGTGACCGCGGGCGTCCTGCGCGTCATGTGATTGTAGCCGAAATGAACGCTGTTGTGCGCAGCTTGGTAATATAAACTTAAAAAACAGTGCATATATGATTCATCGTAAAATTCTTTCCGTTCCGATCCGATGCGGCCGTTTGGTGGAAATAGTCCGAAAGTGCAATATCTGGACTCGTACTTTCGAGGGCCTCCGCTGTGCGTCGGCCTTTGAACTAACTCGTCCATCTATTGCTTACTTTGTAGCCTCTACAACAATGTACTATTCTGCAATAATTGATGAAACGCTAGTATTTCACTCTCGTGGAGACGTGGCGAGGTGAGCATGCCGTAATTTAGTAACTTAGCATGGACGGGCATGACGTGCTTGCCTCTCCTTCACTAGAGTGAACCATTTAAATTCTTGGATTACATTAAAACACTCAAGCAGTTGAAAAATGTGTATTTTATAGATAATGATTAAAAAAAAAACAAATTATCATGTTTTCCGCTAATTTCATAAATTTGATTTGGCTGTAATTAACAAGTAAATTCCTACCCTTAACGGTTACTGATCTGGGTGGAAATTTCTCAATATTTGTAAAGTATGTTTAATGTATTTGTTTTTTTAGTGAGTAAGTACAGTGCAAGTCGTCAAACATCGGATATGCGATAGATAGCTACAGTCAACTTCATAAACATGTATACGCTTTTGGCGGTTCTACGACCTTATCTCTGAGCGATAGAACCACCAAAAGTATATACATGTTTATGAAGTTGACTGTACGACGTCTTAGAGTGGAGGAAGACCCGATGTTTGTCGACCCGAAAACGAATGTTTTTTTAAGAACCTTTAAATGATATGTACCGTAACTGATCTTGCTGAAGATCTTTGTTTAAAGGTGGCGACTGACTTGTAACAACGCAAGTGACAAGTAAATGTTACAAGTCAGTCGCTACCTTAACAGCTCAGATACGAGCTTTTACAGCGGTGAGTAAGTCAATGCCAACACAAGTAATGTTGTTTGTAATGTAACACATGATCCTTTCACAATAAATATAATGGTATTACTTAAATTTTCTGCATTTGATTATTAACATAACATGAAAATGACTTGCGTGATGTGATGACTTAATTAAGGCACTAAACTTCATAATATATGTTCGTTTTTAGTAGCAGCGGTAGCAGTAAGTTTATTTTGACTCTATCGTATCATTGCGGCATCGTACCAAGTGTGACTACAGTACGACACGATAGAGTATCAAATTGACTTCTTTGCCACCGCTGAAACCTACATGCGGCTTGTCGCATGAAATTTAGTTTTAGATGCAGCAACTAAGTAGATACTCTATCGAATGAGTTTTAACTGTGGTTGTGAATTGAGTGTATGTTACTTGAACTACGTGAATTAACTGTGATTAAATGTAAAACTAACTCAATTCAAAACCACAGCTAAAACTAATTCCGTGTTATGGCTGTGAATTGAGTTTACTATTTTAGATTAGTTAAAGTACTCAATAACTCAATTTTCACAGCCACAGCTAAAATTAATTCAAAAGAGTATCAAATTTATTTAGTTGCGCCAGCTAAAACTATCTTTCCTCCGACGAATCATTTTAGTCATCTCAACTAATTAATTACATCACGCAACTAAACCCCCTTGTTAAAGCAACAAACCCAATTAGCAGCTACAGCTAAACTTTTGTCACCTACCGCTAAGGTATTTCGACAGACCAACAAACTTACTTAGTTGCTACAGCTAACACTATAGTCTATGGCTACAAATTATTTTAGCTGTCACAGCTAAAATGATTACACCTCGCAACTAAAATTCTTAGCCACAGTCACAAATCCAATTCACAGCTACAGCTAAGATCATTGTCAAATGCCGCTAAGGTAATTTGATGCCACAGCTAACATTACTTTCTATGGCAACAAATTATTTAAGCTGTCGCAGCTAAAACGATTACACCTCGCAACTAAAATTCTTAGTTTCAGTCACAAATCCAATTAACAGCTACAGCTAAGATCATTGTCAAATACCGCTAAGGTAATTCGACAGAGCAACAAACTTACTTAGTTGCTACAGCTAACACTATTGTCTATGGCTACAAATTATTTTAGCTGTCACAGCTAAAACGATTACACCTCGCAACTAAAATTCTTAGCCACAGTCACAAATCCAATTCACAGCTACAGCTAAGATCATTGTCAAATGCCGCTAAGGTAATTTGATGCCACAGCTAACATTACTTTCTATGGCTACAAATTATTTTAGCTGTCGCAGCTAAAACGATTACACCTCGCAACTAAAATTCTTAGTCACAGTCACAAATCCAATTCACAGCTACAGCTAAGATCATTGTCAAATGCCGCTAAGGTAATTTGATGCCACAGCTAACATTACTTTCTATGGCTACAAATTATTTTAGCTGTCGCAGCTAAAACGATTACACCTCGCAACTAAAATTCTTAGTCACAGTCACTAATCCAATTCACAGCTACAGCTAAGATCATTGTCAAATGCCGCTAAGATCATTGTCAAATGCCGCTAAGGTAATTCGACAGAGCAACAAACTTACTTAGTTGCTACAGCTAACACTATTGTCTATGGCTACAAATTATTTTAGCTGTCACAGCTAAAACGATTACACCTCGCAACTAAAATTCTTAGCCACAGTCACAAATCCAATTCACAGCTACAGCTAAGATCATTGTCAAATGCCGCTAAGGTAATTTGATGCCACAGCTAACATTACTTTCTATGGCTACAAATTATTTTAGCTGTCGCAGCTAAAACGATTACATCTCGCAACTAAAATTCTTAGTCACAGTCACAAATCCAATTCACAGCTACAGCTAAGATCATTGTCAAATGCCGCTAAGGTAATTTGATGCCACAGCTAACATTACTTTCTATGGCTACAAATTATTTTAGCTGTCGCAGCTAAAACGATTACACCTCGCAACTAAAATTCTTAGTCACAGTCACAAATCCAATTCACAGCTACAGCTAAGATCATTGTCAAATGCCGCTAAGATCATTGTCAAATGCCGCTAAGGTAATTCGACAGAGCAACAAACTTACTTAGTTGCTACAGCTAACACTATTTTGTATGGCTACAAATTACTTTAGCTGTCACAGTTCAAAAGATTACACCTCGCAACTAAAATTCTTAGTCACAGTAACAAATCAAATTCACAGCTACAGCTAAGATCATTGTCAAATGCCGCTAAGGTAATTCGACGGACAAAAAACTTACTTAGTTGCTACAGCTAACATTTTTTTCTACGGCTACACATTATTTTAGCTGTCGCTGCAAAATTAATAAGCAGCTACGGCTAATTTATTTTCCAGCTACGTCTAAAATATAGCTAATAAATTTAGCTGCCACTGCTAACATAGTTATCAGCCACAGCGAAATTTAGCTAAAATACTTAGCTGTCACAACTAAATATAGCTAATATAGTTAGCAGCCACAGCTAAATTTAGCTAAATTACTTAGCTGTCGCAACTAAATATAGCTAATATAGTTAGCAGCCACAGCTAAGTTTTGGCAGCTAAAAACACTTTGCTACGGTAGCTAAAAACTTAGTTGTCCGTATAGTTTGGAACGAATTTAGCTACCACAACTAAATTGTAGTTACCACAGCTAAGTTTTTTTTTCCGTGTAGTCCCTAGTAGTGTCGTTGCACTGGTTAGTGACCACTTAAACCATTCACTGCTAATCACGACACACATGCGTCACAGCGCTACGTGCGATTGTGGCTACATATGGACATTAACACTTTCACTGGCAGCCTTACTTCTGCCTTATTGAGTTTATTGTGGGGCTAATATTTATTTATTTTATTTTTCACTGTCAGGAACCCGCCTGGCGGGCGTCTATAGGCCGTAGTCGATTTCCGCTACGTCCAAGGAAAACCACTTGATCGGCTACGAGCGTAGCGCGTAGCGTTTCTTGGCAGTGAAAGCTTAGCTTAGCAGTGAATGAGCTGTGTGCGCCGGTTTGCGACCATTAAGATGAGATAATGAACTGAAAGAATAGTTTGTCGTTTTTTAAAAGATTTCAAATAACTATTACAATAATATTATAGTCGTTTTTATAGGGTCTGTAAAATCGTTATTATCATAACTAGGTAATACTGTTAAACGGTGAATGAGTTCTCGAAAACGACACAAACGCACTAATGTGTGTTGTGAAAAAAGCTTGTCCTACAGGTGGTTACTAACTGAAGCAGGTCCCGTACCAGGCGCAATGACCCTATCTATTGACCTCGACTTTCGTAGCAGTATTCAACGCCAATCACGACATACAATGATAGTAGTGCGTGTTGTTAGGGGATTCCGTCGAACAAATACTTCACTTTCGGATACCGGTGCCATATTTTGGTATGTTGTTAGACATGTCAAATGGATTCCAAAACTGCCGGGAGACAATATCTAAGGAGTCTTTCTCCCCTGTAATTACGTCATCAAAAACGCCGCGGCCGCGCTTGGAAAAGTTTAAATTACACCCAAACCATGCAACGTTCATACATATGTGAGGTACCAAATGAAAGCTGAATAAATTCTCAATAGTTCTTTAATACATTATATTACAATATATACGCTAGTTTAAGTACTATTAGCAAAAATATAAAAAAGTCAACAAAAATCTAAGGACTTTCAGATTTTGCGGCAAAACTAGAAAACATACACGAATGTAATGTATAACAGAAATGATATGTAGTATTTCAGCTTTGCATTTTAATTTTTATTTTAAGACAAGAGCAAAATTGGGAAAATTGTGCTCCAAAAACCAACAACGCAAAGCGAGTTTTCCCTACAAGTGCTACAAGATTAATTTTATCGAAATTACAATTTTCCAGAAACCAGCACGAACTTTTAGTATGTTGTTAGACATGTTATGTGCACCGCAAAACTGCAGAGAGACAGTCTCTAAAGTGTCTTGTTCATCAGTAGTTACATAATCATTATTTCCGCGGAGGCTTTTTGAAAAGTGGGATTTTTTACCTGAACCATGTAATATATATAAACGTGTGTTATATCATTTAGAAGCAAAACAAATATGCTATAATTCTTGCCAACATAAAATTTTCATTTGTCCATAAATTTAAGAGGTATTTGCAAAATTGTAGAGAAGAAAAGTGAGAAAGACTTTTCAAAGAACGCGATATTTTCCAATTCACTCCATTAAGGTAATATGAATGTATCTAAACCAATACTAACACATGATTTTAACTATGCCTAATGACGAAAATCCCATTCGAATATCTCAAAAAATTACGAAGCTTCAACCGTTTCAATGTTGTTTGTTAGAGAGAGAAAACGTTACGAGATCGTGACGTCACGACCGTCTAGCGTCATAGTAAATGACAATAACATACCCCTTCTTGAAACTTTGGACGCTTATAACTTTGTGATTATTTAACCTCTTGCGTTGTTGTACCCTCCATTTGACTAAATTTTTAATCCTTTTTCGAGAAAATGCAACATTATTGATTATTTTATTTAGTTTCTACACCCCTATTCGTTCAAAACACGTATTTGGACCGGCTTTGCATTGGGCAGGCATTAAGCAGGCCGTATGCTTATTTGATGACACGATGGTGGCGGTCCGGGATGCGGATATGTGGGAGGCTCTGCGACGGGCAGAGGTTGCCGCGGAGCATATGGTGACCCGCATCCGGTTGCTGGGCCTGAGGGTGTCCCTCCCGAAAACAGAGGGAATAATCTTCGGGGGGAGGAGCTGGCGGCCACAATTAGAGTGAGCGGGGAGACGGTCCAGGTGAAGCTAAAATACCTGGGGCTCATTCTGGACCGCAAGTGGAATTTCGGGGAGCATTTCCGCCAGCTTGCTCCCCGAATAGTGGCAACGGCGTCAGCTTTGGGTCGGCTGCTGCCCAATGTAGCGGGACGTTACCCTCCGTTGCGTGCCATCGCCTGTAAAAAAATGGTTTGTTGGATTTACCAAATTAGCTAAGGTTGGCTGAATTACATAGAAACTAAGATAAATATAACAAAACCTCGCTATTGGACTTACAAAACTAAAAAGGTTGAAGTCGCTACCAGACTTCTGGTGTAAATCAACAAAGAGTATTTTACATTTTACAAAACAAATCTCAACAATTTGGTTTGGTTGATTATATCATAAAAATATAATAAATATAACAAGGCCTCGCGGTTGAACTTACAAAACTAAAAAGGTTGACGTCAAAATATAGTCCTTACCAAAGTTAATGGTGTATATTAACAAAGAATCTTGTACATTTTACCAAACAAATCTCTACAATTGGGTTTGGTAGATTTTATTATAAAAATATGATAAATATAACAAGACATCGCGGTTGAACTTACAAAACTAAAAAAGGTTGAGGCCAAAATATAGTCCCTACCAAAGTTCATGGTGTATATTAATAAAGAATATTGTAAGTTTTACCAAACAAATCTCTACAAGTCGGTTTGGTAGATTTTATAAGTAAAATATTATAAATATAACAAGACGTCGCGGTTGAACTTACAAAACTAAAAAAGGTTGAGGCCAAAATATAGTCACTACCAGAGTTCATTGTGTTAATTAACAAAGAATATTGTACATTTTACCAAACAAATCCCTACAAATCGGTTTGGTAGATTTTATAAATAAAATATGATAAATATAACAAGACGTCGCGGTTGAACTTACAAAACTAAAAAAGGTTGAGGTCAAAATATAGTCACTACCAGAGTTCATTGTGTTAATTAACAAAGAATATTGTACATTTTACCAAACAAATCCCTACAAATCGGTTTGGTAGATTTTATAAATAAAAATATGATAAATGTAACAAGACATCGCGGTTGAACCTACAAAACTAAAAAAGGTAGAGGCCAAAATATAGTCCGTACCAGAGTTCATGGTGTATATTAATAAAGAATATTGTAAGTTTTACCAAACAAATTTCTACAAGTCGGTTTGATAGATTTTATAAATAAAATATAATAAATATAACAAGACATCGCGGTTCAACTTACAAAACTAAAAAAGGTTGAGGCCAAAATATAGTCCCTACCAGAGTTCATGGTGTATATTAATGAAGAATATTGTAAGTTTTACCAAACAAATCTCTACACTTTAGTTTGGTTGATTTTATCATAAAAGTATGTTAACTATAACAAGACCTCGCGGTTAAACTTACAAAACTAAAAAGGTTGACCTCAAAATATAGTCCCTACCAGAGTTCATGCTGTTAATTAACAAGAATATTGTACATTTTACCAAACAAACCTCTACAATTCGGTTTGGTTAATTTTATATTGTAAATATGATAAATATAACAAGATTTCGCAGTTGAACTTACAAAACTAAAATGGTTGACCTCGAAATATAGTTCCTACCAGAGTTCATGCTGTTAATTAACAAAGAATATTGTACATTTTACCAAACAAATCTCTACAATTTGATTTGGTTTTTTTTATAATTAAAATATGATAACTATAACAAGACCTGGCGGTTGAAATTACAAAACTAAAATGGTTAAGGTCAAAATATAGTCCCTACCAGAGTTCATGGTGTAAATTAACAAAGGATATTGTACATTTTTACCAAACAAATGTCAAGAATTTGGTTCGGTTGATTTTATGATAAACATATGATTAATATAACATGGCCCTGTGGTTGAACTTACAAAACTGAAAAGGTTGAGGTCAAAATATAGTCCCTACCCAGAGTTCCTGCTGTAAATTAACGAAAAAAAATTAACATTTTACCAAACACGTCTCAACAATTTGGCTAGGTTCTATCAAAAATCTGGCCAAGTGCAAGTCGGACTCGCGCACGAAGGATTCCGCACCATTATCTATAAACATATTTATTTTATTCTGTTTTTAGTATTTGTTGTTATAGCGAAAACAATTATTAGTAATAATATTAATATTAAAGACAGACGGACAGCGGAGTCTTAGTAATAGGGCCCCGTTTTACTCTTTGAGTACGGAACCCTAAAAACGAGTCATTTAGGGATTACGCGGTATTTTCGATTTTTGGTAAAGTGACGTTCGACGCTCGAGATCACAAAATTGTATTATTCATTGCGCCAACTTCATAAACAAGTCTGCAAAAATCAGAACTACCAACCCCGCCAACTACCCTGTACTTTCAGGCGACATAGTTACCTATTAAGAAAAGTCGGATCATTTTTAATTACCGCGATGAGTACGAAGAAGGCAAATCCCATGGTTGTAGGTATATGTTTCAGTTTAAGTTCTAGTGACATTGTTACAAGGTTTATTATTCCAGTTTAACAAGGTTTTACAAAATAAATATCACGGAACAATATACTTAACACAAATATAATGCGGATTTCAGTAGCGTTGATATCTTTAGATATTCAAAGGCATCTTTTAAAATGCAAGTAATTAATAGTGTTAAGAATGAGCAGCATAAATAGTATAAGAAATAGGTAACTCACCTCTTATCATGTTTAAAAATGTTGTAGTATTATACTTAAGTTACTAAATCTATTTGATTCACTCTAAATATGGGATTTATACAATAATATTGTCATTAGGATAAACTATAACAATATATTCTCATTTGCGGTAACCTATATAGATTAACATGCTTGGTTATGCTTTCATCTTCAAAACAAAAAAAAACATTTACTCAAACTTAATTTAAAAAAAAACATATCTCTTTCACAAATGTTGTGATAGTCCGTTCAATTGTTTACATATCAAGTTATTTAGATAAAACCCGTAATTGGCCATACTACTGTGTATTATAGTATAAGTTACGTACTTTGTATCGCTGTTGGTTTTCTGAATAAATAATAATAATTACTAATGCACTTGCTAGTTAGATCAACAAAGAGAGAGATAAACGAACTTAGTTTGTTTTCGTTTCGCGGTAGCTCCTCAGACTACACTACGCTAAATGGAATAAGTAGGTACCTATTAGGTATATTGTCTAAATACGTAAATATGAAGTAAATCGAGTTTTCTTTCGATTTAAATTATATACATGTATATAAAAGATACTCTTGGTTTTATTAGTATATAGGTATAATAGTTAATGTAGTTAGCACAATTATTAGAATTACGTACGACTTAGTTTTGCTTCAATCATTATTAAAACGACATTACTTAAGTATCATAACCCATAAGGCATAGGAACTGTATGCAATTGTATGTAACATGTATTTAACCTAAACCTATTAACAAGTTAGTAATTAATTAATTATTAACTCTGTACTTATTATGATGTTTATAATCACACAGACAAACTGTTCCGACAGTTTTGCGAGACCATGTTAGTTATTATGTTTATATACTCTGTGTATTAAATAAAATTAAATAATAATCTAGGCCGCCTTTCACGTTGTATGTAGGTACCTACCTAGCTAGACTATACCCAAATTAATAATTTGCAGAGCCAAAACCACAGATTGCCATACCTATTCCCAGACAAAAAAAGTAAAGTTGCGTAGGTACTTACTTAATGATTATCTATGTAGTAATTAGGCTTTAACGACATTAAAGTTTTCGTGGCTTTTCCTTAATACGAGTAAGTAATATCCTTCCTTATCCTTACTAATGGTATGAATGTGAAAGTGTGTTAATTGGTTGGTCCTTCCTTGGTGTTTGTTTGGACGTCTTCATAAATAAGCAAAATACTTACGTTTGTCACGCGGGCCAAGCCGCTGACAAAACTAGTAATAAGATACTACATGGTGTACCCATGTAGGTACAGTCAGCAGGAGAAGTAGCAACACAAAATAACACGCTCGAAATTATCTAGAAAGTCCGTATCCTCTTGACATTAGAGCCATGTGTAGGTCATTTTGAGCACTTTGACCCCCGTATCTACTTTTGCTGCTGGATGTACCTTTAACTTTATCATTGATGAATTGACGTCTTAAAATATACAATTGGTAAATTACTTAATCATTACATAGTATACAACAAAGTCGCTTACGTTTTTTTCAATAGATATTTTTTTTTTTTTTGCAGACAATCTTACACAAATCGACCTAGTCCCAAACTAAGCAAAGCTTGTACTATGGGGTACTAGACGAAGATAAACATACTTATATTTAGATAAATACATACTTAAATACATAGAAAACATCCATGACTCAGGAACAAATATTCGTGCTCATCACACAAATAAATGCCCTTACCGGGATTCGAACCCAGGACCTCTTGCTTCGTAGGCAGGGTCACTACCTACTGGGCTAAAGCGGTCGTCGCTAGATAGAGTGATTCAAGAGGAAGGTTTATATGTATAATTCAATCATGTATTATACGTATAAATCCGTGCAAAGCCGGGGCGGGTCGCTAGTTATAAGTATATAATCAAGTAATAAATCGTTTTGTCTTTACTTGTTGGTCGTCGGAATGAGATTCTATTGCTTTGTTATTTTGCAACCTTTCACGCCACACAAAATAGTATTAAGTACTTACCTAGTCTATGTTTTCCAACAACATTAACACGAAACATTTGGCGTTTAGTAGGTACATAGGTAACTATCTACTCGTACCTTTTGAGAAAGCGCTGCAGTCACTACCAGACCTATACCTTGTTAAAATTACCAAAGAGTTTGGTAATTTTAACTAGGTAAAAGTCTGGTACATTTTACAAAACAATACCGCTGCATGCATAGTTCCATCCTACTCAATTTATAAACATAAGAGTGAGATGTGACTATTCCCCTCCCCGACTGCCCTGCAGAGGTGCGCCCCTTCCCCCGGCTACAGCATCTTGCGATGCGCGCGCGGCGCGGCAGGCTTCATTGCGTTGAGGTAGTTCATTGTATATAGTCACTTTGTTTTGTTTGCGTTTTAATGAAATTTTCTTGGTGCGTGGTGGATTTAGTTTGCAAAGTGTAACCAATTATGGATAGTGATCTAGACGATGACTTAAGTGTGGGGGTGACTGAATATTTGAAGGAATGGGGATTATCTCAATCTACCATAACAAGTTTTGAAGGTAAGAATTAGAACGATATTACACTAAAAGTGCTAAATTGGCAACACTGATACCTTACTAATTAATTGTGAATAAGAATGATATTGTATGTGAATAACGTACTTATTCCATTGTTAGTTCTTTTTTGTCTGAAACACAGGGTAACCTATAGTTGACACCGATATGGATTCCCCACCCATACCTCCTTATTATTAATGATTAAATATAATAATTTTGTGATTATAGTTTAATATGAATAGGAAGCTTAACTCAGGCTTAGATATTGACCTAGAAATATTGGTTACGTATTACCTACCTAATTACTTTGATTAATTTACAAAACGAATTTCAGTAAAATTTACCAAATCGGTTTGGTTGGCCATCGTTTCGTTTGTATTTTGTCTGAATGTAACTAACTGAACATTAAATAATGAGTTTAAAGACTGATGAATTACATATATGTCTTATTTTTTAGAAAATCAGATTTCGTTAAATTTGCTCGACTCCATTCAAGAAATGAACTGAAGGAGCTGATTCCCAGTTTAAAGGAAATAATATTATTCAAGCGGGGGTTGAACAAACTCCAAAACATTATTCATGTAAGTATTCCTGTCTGTTTTACATTTATTATCCATACTACATTTAAATGCGAAAGTGTGTCAGTCTGTCTGTTGCCTCTTAACGCTTAAACCGCTGAACCGATTTAGATGAAATTTGGTATCAAGATAGTTTTGAGTCCCGGGGAAGGACATCGAATAGTTTAAGTCGGTGAAGTAGGTGGTAAAAATTGTATGGAGCTACGATATAAACGAGTTCCACGCGGACGGAGTCGCGGGCAGAAGCAAAAACATAAAAAATCCGAAATTAATAAGAGAAAATAATAAGAGCCCGTTCACGCGCTCACTAGCCACTGGTAAATTATTGAGATTATTTAAATTTAACGATAAATATTTAAAAAAGTAGGCCGCTGATAAAATCAAAAGAAAAACGGCCATCATAATTTTGGACGCATAGATTGACGAATCCAGCAACGTAAAAACTAGTACATCAAACTTATTCATAAATTTAAATAATCTCAAATATTTACCAGTGGCGCTAGTCAGTACGTGAACGGGCTCTTTTTAGATGAAATTTGGGATGTAGATATTTAGCTTGAGTCCCGGCAAAGGACGTAGGATACTTTCATCCCAGAAATCAGTCCGCGAGTCTGACTCTTGACCGCTTTTTAATGTATGGTAACACCCCCTGATAAATAATTTACATACTTGAATTTCTTATTATTCAATATTTGTTTTTGGCTGACCAAAGCCTGCATCTCGACAAAACGTGATGGATGAAGAACAAGATACCTAGGCATTTCGCACATTAAGTCAAATACATAAAATCGTTTTTTTTTCAGATTGAATTGGATTTTGAAACCAAGTTTAAAGGATCAGAGCTCCTACTATTCAAGAAATGGCCCAACTTCTTAGAGAATGCGTTTAATCATTTGAAAACGATTAAAGCTGCTTCTGTCTACATTAAATTGATCGAAGAAAATCCAAGCGAAGGTTGGTTATCATAATATTTATTAAAAAATCACGAATATCACCCCAAAATTGAAACATAGAGGAAATGGCAATTCGTGGATTCGTATTTACTGACGGATTAAGCTACGCTTCGTCCGTCAAACTCTACCCATCCACGAATTGCTTTTTTCCGCACTCTGCAATAATGTACTTTTACGTGATTGGTTATCATTATTCTGATGTTTAATTAGTGTTGAATAGGGTGATGGCACCAAATAAAATAACCAATATTGTATAAACATAATGTTTGATCTAATTAAGTCAACAAATATGCATCATACATAACTAAATATTTATTTTTATTTTCCAGATATAAAATATAATAATAATTGGATATAAAATAGTTCCACCTGTGAGATTACACTACAAAGATACAGATGGTAAAAAAAACCGTAAAGCCAAGCATTCAAGAAGCTATGAACAGTTTCATTCTTCATGCAAAGGTATAATTTCATTTATAACACTATTGTGTGATGACGACTTTCCATACAAACGGCCATAAGGATTTAATATAAACTCCAATACAAATTTTCACTACCCATTTTACTTCCTTAGAGGATGATTTTCAGGATAAAACTATCCTAATCAGTTCTATCGGAAGACCAGCGCTGGCAGCAATGCCAGCATTATGCTGAGATAGAACCGTTTCGTGACAAACGCTGTGTGTTGTTTTATTCGAATAAATGTTTCTTTCTTTCTTTCTATCTCCTTCCTCGGGACTCCAATTATCTCGATACCTACTAAATTTCATCTCCTTCAGCTCAGCGGGTTAAGCGTGAAGAGGTAACAGACATACAGATATACAGACAGACACACTTTCGCATTTTTAATACTAAAATGTACGAAATTTGAAATAAATTATAGCCTGTCATATTCTGATATATACTCGTAAGGTACATAACTGGAAAATTTCTCAAAAATTCGTGCAGTAGTTTTTGAGATTAATTGAAACGTACATTCATCCATACATCCAAACTTTCGCATTTATAATATTAGTAGGATTAGTATGGATACGGTTAAAAGTAAACAATATATTTTAATTTCCAGAACGAAAGCGAAGTCCTCACCCAGCTGGACTATTGGATAAAAGCCCAAATGGCTAAGGGACTGCGGTGCCAACCCATCATAATTGCTGTCGGACCGACCATCGATGCCCTAAAGGAGTTTAATGTTGCTTATGATGACATCCTTTATAATATCGACTCATTCCTGAAAGCGCTGGACGTATGCTTCAAAACTTTTCACTGCCTGGACGCAGAATATGGTTGGCAACATCTCGCTGCCCCAATATTATAAACTTCAAATTTCAAGTTAATAAAATTGCAACATGGAACCTTATAATATTGGGGCAGCGAATTCTGTTGATTGTATGTCTGGAATCTACACAAAGACGTCAGAATACGGTGCGCTATTTTTGCAAACGATACTCCACTGAGAGCCCAGTCTATAAGACTACTCCGCAAATTTTATCATGACTTGTAACTCAGCCTATAAGATTCACACTTACTACGTATACCGTGAACAGGGTATCTATCTCTTAAACTTAAAGTTAAGATATGTACAGCCAAGGAATTTGATTCACGTACGGTCAGCCGCAGAGAAAGAATGTGGGCCGCAACCTGGCAGCCTTTTGACTTTTATTATAAGAAAGGTTTTGTACCCTACTGAGTCACTGACATAATTTTAAAATCTACAGTTTATTGTATCGATTCGTAAAATAAATTTTATTACATGTACCAAAATTCGGACTATTTTTCTTTAAACCACCGTATTTATATAGCCCTTATAATATTAAATAAGGTTACTGGTAAATCGACGTTATTCCTTTTAACAGTGTTATCTATTTAAAAAAGGCAATTTGTAAATGTTCACTCTCTAGGAACTGCTGATTTTTGGATAGCCTTCATGACCTTTTTAATTGCAAATGAGCTTTACTATATCTCCCTAAAAAGAAATACGTTGGTTACCAATAAGCCTGCATATTTTTGAAGTGTTTGTCTTTAGCTTTTTTTCATCTACAATATTTTTAGGGTGTGGCTACGAATAATCTTCAATCTACATAGAAAACTACGTAGTTTGAAGATCTAAACTGCAATATAATTTTACTCTCATACCATGTCAGCAATATTGCAAGTTTCTAATTTTCAATGATACCACACCCTATTTATACTCTGGAAATCAAAAATGTGTTTGGTGATATCTACCTAAAAAGATGTGTACATTTTACTAGTGTTAGTTTGATAAATTAACCAAACTAACACCATTAAACTGTACACTACTAATTTGGTACGTTTTACTAAACTAAGACTGGTACAATTAGCAGAACAAGCACTGATAAAATCTTGGTAGATATTACTAGTAAACATTTGGTAAAAACCACAGTACAAATCTGTTAGATATTACCAAACCAATTTTAGGAAAAAATACGAAACACATGATCGATAATACTTAATTATATTTGATAAAATCTGCGATCCACTTATAGTAGATAATACAATATTATCTTTGATATAAAGCACGATCCAATCTGATAGATGATACTAGACTAACTTTGATGAAAACTGCGTTACATATCTGGTAGATATATCAAACACCTTTAGTAGTAACTAAAATATAAATCTGGTAAATATTACCAAACTAAAGCTGACAAAATACACCGAACGTGATTAGTAAATACTACTTAACTTTGTTTGTTAGAGTTCACCAAATAAAATACATTATACTTACAAGTTAAGTTCAGCTCTTTCAATCAAACAGATTTAATACATTGTACCAATAGAAAATGCTATATCTACCAAATTGTGTTGTAGATTTTACCAAATTACTTTTGCATTTTCTACTGACTAACTTCGGTAATTTGTACCAAAAAATAGTAACAGTAGAACATGCCAAAGGTATTTGGTAAAAAAAGACGAGTATGTTTGGTAAAATGAAAAATATCCGTTTGGTAGATTACACCAAACTACATTGAAAAAAATTATACTTAACTACTTTGATAAAAAGGTTACTAAAGTACTTTGTTTAAAAATGTACTAAAGTTCTTTGGTGAGAAACGTTACTAAAGTACTTTGGTAAAAAATATACTAAAGTACTTTGATGAGAAATGTTACTTAAGTACTTTGGTAAACAATTTTACTATTTACTACAAAATATAGGTGTAATCTACCAAATAAATTTGGTACAACACCAACTTATTTAGTTTGATAAAATCAACCAAAATTCGTGATAGGACCGAAATCAACCGCTAACTTTGGTAACATTTACACGGAATCTGGTAAATCCAACCTAACATTTTTTTCAGTGTGCCGGGGTCGCCCGGAGTATGGCCCTTTACGGGGCCCCGATTTGGGTTGACCGGCTAAATGCGGCAAATAAAGCCCTGCTTAAGAGGCCACAAAGGGTGGTGGCCAACCGTATCTGCAGGGCCTACGTACCGGTGGCGTGTGCGGCAGCGTGCGCCTTAGCAGGCACTCCTCCGTGGGAGCTGGACGCGGAGATGCTAGCTGAGGCGCACAGCGACCGGCAAGGAGGGCTTCGGGAGAATCTCCCGCTCCTGAAGAGGTGAGGGCCGCTCGCAGGCAAACGGAGCGGCGATTGAGGGACAGGTGGAAGAGAGACCTGGAAGAGTCGCGATATGGACTTCGCACCATAGAAGCGCTCCTCGGGTCGTTTGACGCCTGGCTAGAGAGGGCCCATGGCAAGGTGGGGTTCCGAATGACGCAGGTGATGACCGGACATGGCTGTTTCGGTCATTACCTGCACAGAATTGGAAGAGAGGGAAGCCCTGCCTGCACTCTGGAGTGGTGCAGCAGGTGGGCCGAGGAGCGCCGCACTATGGTAACAGCCCTCAATGTGGGTGATCTCTCGCTGCACAGTGTCGTGGCGGCCATGCTGGGCAGCGAGAGATTGTGGGAAGCGGTGGCCTCCTTTTGCGAAACAGTCATCTCGCAGAAGGAGGCCGCGGAGAGGGAGCGCGAAGACAGTGCGGACGCGCTCCCGCAGACGGCGGGGTAGAAGACACGCGCGGTTTGCGGCCGCTGGCCGCGTCCTCCCCCAGTAGAGCCAGTGGGTAGGGGACCCACACTGCACGGCTCTACATTGTGGAGTGGGAGGGTCAAGCGTCCTGGCCCTCCCCTTTCTTTTGCGCGGGTGTCCTGGTTAGCCAGGGCCGCCGAGGGGCGTCGTGGTGAAATGTTCGCGATCCCATGGCGCCCCCTTAACGGGAATGCGGGTGACGCCGGTGTTTTTAGTGGGTATGCTCCTCCAGTCACCATCAGTCGGATGGGGGCGGGAGGGGAGAGTCCCACATAACCCCCAAATAGCCTTCCCCTGGGCCGGGGGTATGCGCGTAAGGCATTTTCACACCGTCAAAAAAAAAGGCCGTATGCTTATTTGCCACCGTCGTGGTATAAAAAAATGCAGGCCACAATGGGTAGGTACTTAACCCTTTTAAACAACAACGCAAAGCAACGCATTTTGGTTCGTATCACTGTGGCAAATAAGTATCTACGGCCTGCCATTAGGCAGCAGAAGCAGGGGCGGCTCACTCCGTGATATTTTCGCGCCGCTACAGGTATATGCCACACTTAGTTGGCGCTGCTACGTAACAGAACGCACGTAGGCTTGTCGACAGAAAATGTTAAAGGTTGCATTAACGAAGCGAATGATGTAAATCGCGAACGCGAACCGTTTGCCTGACGCAGTAAGAAGTACATTATCCGTCCTTAGCTTCAAAACCAAATTGAAAAAATGGCTCCTGGAAAACAATTTTTATAATTATGAAGATTTATTTAACTTACCTCTTGTGTTGTGAGAATATTACCTATAGCTATATAGTTATTTTATAATGTTTTTTTATGTACCTACATTTAAATCACTATACCTATGATTTCCATATACCACATGACTGTTTTGACGTATAACATATGTTACGAAATAAATTTTATTTTATTTCGCGTGCGTTCATTAGAATAGGGAACATTACTGCAATGTTCTGCCGCCAGAGGCAGTACTACCACTAATAGTAAACTACTATAGGAATATAGGGATTCAAACACACATGCACAATTGATTGTCAAATGAGTGACAAGGATGCTTTCATAGACAATACCGCAAGTGGGAATGAGATACAATGTCAACGCTGCTAGTGTCGCCACCTACGAAGAGTTTTGCGTAATGTTCCCTATTCATTTTAAAAGTACCTACATTTTTAAAATGAATTCTAGCAAAGACGCGAACATTCGCTTGCTCCAAGACCGCTAAGGACATATTGTGTGCTTATTATATTTCCTTTTCGGTACCGCGGGCACACAAGAAATACCTAATAGCCGCCGGCGCGGCGTCGTCTAGTTATATTGTACTTGTAGCTATGTAAAATTTTTCTAAAATAATATTTCTTTACTTTAAGTAATACCTACTCAAATTAAATTGTGTCTTCGTTTTACATTTTACAGAAACTGACAGTCATGATGTCATAATCATAACCCAATACCTAATAATGGTAAATATCATAGCTTTTGTGTAGTGTCATAGGTAATTCTTTTTTAAAAAAGACTAGGTATTCGTAATGTTGTAAATATTCTCGCTGGCGGCAGCCCTAGCACTAAGTCATGGCTTCCGAAAGAGCGCGTTGCATGTGATAGAAAGGGATGGCCACGTTTAGGCTCGTTCAGCATACCTACTTAAACAGGGGATTTGTTAACAGAGAACCATCTGTACGTAGTACTTTTATTTATTCTGTGGCAGTAGGTAAGCACTGTAAGCAATCACCGCGGCCTATGGAAGATTGCAACTCCAGATGAGTCACAAGCGCGTTGCCGACCCTTTATTGCCTTGAGGATTCGTTGTCACAAATAATACTCTAATGCAGCTCCCTCACTAACAACACAGCTCCTCGGGAGGTGTTGCAGGGTGCACTCACCACCAGGAACACAACCACATGTGGGGATCTACATGTATAAGGACTATAAGTTTAGTTAAGAGTAGGTAGGTATATATAATGTACCTATGTATCTATTAGGTATAATCTTCATTTACCACCTACAACAATCACTACATACCTACCTACAGAGCACGCATAACCTTATTAGACTGCAGTCTTCTGTAACATAGAGCTTAATTATTACCCAAGTTGTGCTACTCCATGGCATGCGCTGTCTCAGATAAATTATTGGATTCCTATAGTTTTAAATGCTATCTATACCTACCTATTAATTTATTACACTCCCAAACTAAAGCAACCAAACAACTGATTATGCTCGCGGTTCATGTTATCGCAATGCCACAGATAAAGCTTCGACCAAGATAAAAAAGTAGGTGCAAATATTCATATCGCCCTCAGTGCGGCGTAAAAAAACACGTTTATCTACTGGAAGTCCCCGTCCCCGCGGCTCAGTCCGGGTTCTATGAAGGCGGGTCAAATATAGTACCCCTAGAATATAGTAGTGCAATTTTATGTTGTGTAATAAATAAATCTATCTATCTATATTATAAAATATAGTTCGGAAGGATTACCCTCAATAGATCCTTTGGATTGGAAGGAACTACGGTGAAGAAATCATCTTCGCAATTCGTAGGTTTATTTGCAATAGTTGCCTCAAAGGAACTGCTCAAACTTAGGGCAGTAGAATCGAATAGTAATGGCACAGAATAAGTAATAGTACAAAAATACTGCAATCTAAAATAATAATACATTTTATTGATAGCGCCAACCCTCATTTAACTTTGTAACTGTTAATGTTCACCATGACAGATTTTGCTTCTCGATAATTTGTCAATTTTGTTGTTTCAGGGTTCAGGCTAAATTCGACATTCCGGTGACAATAATTCCCGTCATCCCTTAAAAGATTGTTTACCAGTGATGGCATTGACCTTATTCTCAGTTAGAGTTGTAATATGCAGATTTTTGCGCAAAAGTTTGATGAACTCTATCTTGGTAACGGTCAGAAATATTAACATAGTTTATTTAATTGTAAGCCCTAACGCTAAACTATCCTCCTCTTGCGGGAAAGTCCATCGTTCCGTTCCACGCTGTACAGATATGTGAGCTTCAGAAAATTGATACAACTTCTGACCATTATTTTCTTCCTACCTAGCTTCCTAAGTTGGGCCCCGAAGGGGACCTTAACTAATTGCCGAAACTTCTGCCCATCGGTTAGTGTAGATCTAAATGTCCGTTTTTGTCATTGAGGTATAATGTACTAGAGAAGACACGCCGAACAAGAAGTTTGCACTACGCGTTGCGGTCCATGGGCCGCACCATCTGAGTTTATTCTATGTCAAGTTACCCCTCCCCCGCATACGCCCCGGGCTGCCGTCCGGCCAACAGATAATGTTCGTGTTGTCTCCTCTAGTACATTAGTACATTATACCTCAATGGTTTAGTATGGGCCGATGACAGTTGAGTAGCCCTTATCGTGCGTTCGAAAACTTACGTGAAGTATTATAACTTATGCAAGCACTGTTTATATTTTCAACTTCTATGTTGATGACGTGGTTGGTGGGCACACTGTAAACCTCTTTGATATAGGTATCTCTAAGATTATTTAGCTTTTAAGTTAGTCATCAATAAAATACTGTAGGTAAACAAATTGAAAATATTCATTTATTGAAATTATACAATGCAAAATTTATACAAAATAACAATTAAATATTATAAAAGCAACTCAAACCATCGCATAAGTATAATATTTAAGTTGATCGGTAAAACTTGGTTGCACAACAGACATCTTGTACTTAGTAGCTAATCCTCTACACAAATAATTTAGTAGGTACGAGTATATTATTTATCATACTTGTGACTGAAACAAAGTGAGAATAAGTGAACTCCATTTGCGTAAAAAGATAAGCACATTTCGTGAATTTGATAGAAAAGAAAATGAAATGCTCACCTAGCCTATAGAAATTGTGAGTAAACAGAACTTTGGTAATAATGTTTTTAATATTTTTAAGCACTTGTTTATTTTTTATTAAGGTTTGAACATGGCTTAAAGGTACTGAGGTAACAACTGCATCCATTTGAATACATAAATTAGCCGATGAGCATTGATTCTAGCTTGCCCGACTCGTGCAGGGCCTTGACATCGCTGCCACCGCCAACGCAGTTGCCATTGATGAATACTTGAGGGACCTGGAATGTAACACAATAATTGGGTACTTTCCTGGGTAAAAACATATAATTCTATTTAGTCTGTCAGTTAGATAAAAATACGTGTCCAATTTTATTGATAATCTAACTCAGTGTTTTTAACCTTTTTAAAAGAAAGAAAGAAAAATGTTTATTGTCACTCAAACAGATTACATACGAAAAGTACATTATGAGAAAAAAATACAAGATTATTTGTGTGACAAAAGGAACGAACTCAGCATGTGCTGTGACAGTCATTGTGGCTGTACAGCGCTGGTTTTCAGTTCGTCCCCTTTTCACTCATACCACATCCACATTGACTGCTAGTGCGGGTCGAGGTAGAACAAAAAATAAAGAAAAACACAAAGTAATTACAATATAATACAATAAAAAAACGGTAAAATAAAAAAAGAGAGAAAGAAAAGAAGAACACTCAGATTAGCTTAAACCTACTTATAGGGAAAATAACTTAACTTACTACTGAGTTTAGTTCCTAACCAGTTGGAACAGACAGGTTTTCATGTTGCGACCCCCTTACAGTAAGAAAATAATCGTAAGGTAACTATTACTTAGATACGATGATTTGTAACCTTTACTTAAAGTAATCGCGTAATGGGTCGCGACACCCACCTACAGGTTGAAAAACACTGCTCTAACTGATGTACTAAATAGAATATTTAGGAAAATACTGCTTTAACTGATGTACTAAATGGAATATTTAGGAAAATAGCCAATTGTAGACATTTATGGCAATTTAAAGTAAAGATTACAAATCATTGTTGCTAAGTAATAGTTACTTTGCATATTGTTATCTTTAGTTTTCTACGTACACAAAACAGCACCATTACACACACTTTGATTGTAAATTGTTCAATCAATTATATTATGTAATTAATTGGATTAACTTATTTTTATTGTTGTCCTGTCTTGTATTATCTGAGCTACAGTTTTGTAAAAAATTTACTAAAATATGAACTTCACATCCTTAGGAGAAAACCCATACAAAATAGGTTCAACTGATTTCTAGCTCTTGTTTTACTAATCATATTTAAACAATACATAAACAAAAGACAAAAAAAAATTAACAGAATGGTTTGCAACACATACAAGTAGGTACAGTCAACATCACATACATCGGAGCAAACAAGCAGCTCACAAACATCGGAACACACCTCTATTTCCAAGGCCTTAGGGTGCATGTGCCGATATTTTTGAACACCTATAGTGTACCTATGTATGTGATGGCGACTGTACTATGTGTGCCTAACAATGAAAAAAAAACTTAAATCCCCCTTCTTACAAGTATTGTAACAACAAGTAAAGTAAACATTGAATGGCTAGCAATACATGGCAAATTTGCGGTACCTATATAAAATAATGAGATGATGTCATATGTCATATTATGTGAGTGTGATGGTATACAAGAAAAAAACAGTTGCCCAAAAAACAGGGATCTTGCTATTTCTTGCTTGATATTAAATATTTATTATTTATAACATTTAACAGTTCCCAGGAAGCTCAACAGAAGTCGGCTCCCCATACAAATATAGTTAAACTCTCATTTTAAAGTGACATGCTGGAAGAACATGAAACTTTGTATACACAATAGGATCTAGGTTGAAAACTAGTTTTTGGTGTGGTCTGTAAAATTAAAACCAAACTATGTTTGTATGGAGAGTCGAGCTTCCTCGGGACTCTTAATATCTCCTGTTTTGGTATATGGATGAATACCCAGATCATAATTAAATTAGCAAATTTCATTATCCATGTATGGGAGGTTAACATCTAATGAATTTATAATAAAATAACATTTGTGACTTACTGTTCGTATTCCAGTGATTGAGAGGAGGTTGCCCTGAATTTCTGAGCCATCATCTCTCTGATCAAGCTCAATAACGTGGAAGGGCTGCTTCACATTTTCAAAAACCTGGAATAGTGAAAATCATGTGTTAGATTGCTTATTGGAATTGCAAAAACTTTCTTAATTTCGTAGTAAACCGGTAGCTCAGGATTGTTGACTCACTTGCTTTTTATAGTCACATATTTTGTTGGGATGTAAGCAACAAAACCTATAAAATAGGTAGGTAAGTACGTTAAAAGACAAATCATTTCTAACAGTGCCAAATGAAAACGAAGTTTTTGATGATGTCGCTTTGTTCTTTAAATGTAACATCTAAATTAAAAATATTGTGAAATTGAAATAATGAGTCACGGTACACTAATAATCGAAAAAAGAAATCCCCAATATTGCAAATAGAATTCGTCTTACTTGTTTAGCCATAGTGCAAAATGGACAGTATGACTTTGAAAATACTACTACTTTTTCCTTAGCAATAGTATCTTTGATGAATTGTTGGATTTCTACGGAGCTCGCCATTTTCGTGGTACTGGGCCGGAGAATTTTAGTGACTTGAGTTCCCATCAAACCTGTTTTTAACTGTCAGTTGCACTACACTCACCTAAACCTCCTTAACTAAGTGTCACTGTCAGTGTCAAAGACTGATACAGAAGTTCCAAATTGAACTGACGATAAGATAAAATATAAATAAATTACGACACTAATAAATTTTAAGCTATTAATCTAGAATTAAATTACGTTATGTATGGCAGAAAAACCTCGGCCTTAAGTATTATCATACGGTTTGGGCACTCACGGCGCGCGTAGCGCATATTGTCGCATTCGAGCGCTGTCAACGATGCTCGAATGCAACACAAACACTAGCATGAGTATTATATTCTTTGAGCACTAGGCGCTATAAATGTTGAAGTTGCGACGAATACAAAATTTATAACCTCGGGCCTGAGCCTGACTAGTTAAGTAACTGTTATTTTCTCAAACATGCAATGAAATATTCTCTTTACGTTCCTTATAATAGACTCGGAAGTACCTATCCTTTTTAGGACGCAACATCTCGAGGCGGCCTGAAATGGGATTGCATATAATATCACACAAACTTACAAATATTATTGATTCAATTAAAAACTTACATCTGTTTTGGTACTCGCATCATCACTTAAAACCACAACGTAAAACTTTTCGCGGGGCGGGAGTAAAGTACCTAAATAAAAATATAAACCGATTATAACACAACTTAATTCAATTCAATTCAATGGGGCTGGCAACTTTCAAACTAACAGCACCAATAATGGTCCCTAAAAAAGCTAAATTTGTATGGCGGGAAGTAGTTTTTATTTATTTTTGCGAAAATGACTAGTAAATGTTTCGTCCCGAATTGCTCTGAAGTGGGAATCCACCGTTTTCCGAAAAAGGCTAAAAATAAAAGTCTATGGATTAAAGCTATGGGGAAGATTTTTGCCTAAGAACTGTATATGGTTTCCATACAAGTTAGGGACCATCGATCCTCTGTCTCTCTCTCTCATCGTATGGAATCTATAAGAGCGCCATCTACAATTAGCTTTCACCGGCCAACCCCATTCAAATTATTTATTTCAGACTATGTCCATATCATGTTAGTAATACAGGAACACAACTGTTTAGTAAATTGTGCAGTGCTTATCATTACTCTTTAATTAGGTAGTATTATAATGGGCTTCTAACCATAGACTACTATTGAACGAATGAAATTAATGTAATAATTTGGCTACGTATATTTTACGCTATGGCATAAGTATAAGTATATGCTGCGAGATTACCATGTTAGCTAAGTAACGTAAAGATGGGCACAATCGTAAAGTTATACGTCCGTACGTAAATATGTATACTCGTATGTCCGATTAGTGTGCTAGCCGGGCAGAGGCCCTAGGTTTTATGTCGGCCAAAATGTACTGAAACGTCACGTAAAACGCGACATAAAACGTAGTGTGCTTAAGGCCTCAGAGGGCCTACTACCGCGAAACGGAAATGAACTTAGTTCGTGTATCTTCGTCTGTATCGCACTTGCATGTTCGAGCGACAGAGAGGGAGACACACGAACGAAGTTCGTTTTCGTTTCGCGGTAGCCCCTCTGGCTTAGGTGAACGAGTAGGTAGTCTGGACCTCTAGCTGAGTTGTTACATCATGAACGATTTGCCATGATCAAGTTATGTCATACTAAAGGAGCATATTTTATGGGCGCCTAACTTGTCCCGCGAGCAAAGTCGCGAAGAAATCCTTCTTCAACCAGATTTTATTCCTTTGTGGAATAAATAAATCACGATTGTATTCACCTGCAATGTAGGAATTTACGAGTGTAACCCAACTAATGATGTCATTCTGTAGGGCTATGTTGAATAAAAGGGAAGTGAGGCACAATACAGATAATATCACCATAATTCACACCTCGTACCTCAAATAATATCCTTGTAACAATAGCGCATTCAACCATACAAATAATGTCCTCATGTAAATTAAGTGAACCCTTTATTGTTCCATAGTTGTGGTTTTTTATAGTGTAAGTAAATGGTCATATGGACACCTACATACATGCATTAAGTCAGGGGCGGTTCACTTTGTCTGTGATTCCGTCGCGCCGCTACAATTACATGCCGGCCGGCCGCTAATTTGGCGGCCCATTAGAAGTTGCCGCGCGTTGGTACGGGACGCTCGCACGGGTCGCAGCGCGTTGCATGCGATAGAAAGGGATGGCCACATTAAGGCACGTTTGGCGTACCTAAACAGGGCATTTGTTAACAGAGAACCTTCTATACGTAGTACTATTACTTATTCTGTGATTGAGTATGTACCTACCTCGTACGCACTTGTATTCCATGGGTCTGGCTGTAGTTAACTATATTTTATTGTATTGTTATCTAAAAGTATCGTTCAATTGTACCTACCTACCTAAATATTCGTTGCAGTAACAAGACGATAAGTAAACTCCTTCACCAACCACCGCTCCTTAAAATTAGTGGCATGACTGAGCAGAAGTAAAATAACAGTTGTAGATATTAGTCCTATTTGTTATGAACAAAATGCTGCACTTTGTGAAGAAAGCAAGCCGCTTTGCACAGTGATAGTCGGGACCAAACTGAGTGATTTGACCAGCAGCAGCGGAAGTTTCACCCCTTAGGAACAAAGATGGCGCCACTTCATTAAAAAATATTTCAAAAAATGCTACAAGCTAAACGAATGAACCAATTTTAATGTATAGTACCTCAAATGAAAGATCGTTGTATATATTAGTTACAAAAAAATATAAAAATAATATATTCAGGAAAATATTGGCAAAAACCAGCATGTTACGTTTTTTTTTCTTACTTGATTGGTAGTTTTTACTTGATTTCATTAAAAAAATGTATCCAACATGAATGGGTTAATGCATATATATATTACTGAGTAAATAACAAGTATTATAAAAAAAAATTGACACCAATACCTTTCTTACTTCACGAAAAATTAAAGATTAAATGTGAGCGCCATTTCTTTAAAAAATATTTCACAAAATTGTACAAGCTAAACGAATTAACAAATTTTAATTTATAATACCTCAAATGAAAGCTCATTATATATTTAATTAAAAAAAAATACAAAAAAAAATATTCAGAAAACTTATAGCAAAAACCGATGTTAACTTTTTTTTTCTAACTTGATTGGTAGTTTTTATTGATTTCATTAAAAAAATGTATCCAACATGAATGGTTTAATGCATATATATATTCCTGAGTAAATACCCAGTATTATAAAAAAAATCGACACATACCTTTCATACTTCACGAAATATTAAAGTTTAAATGAGAGCGCCACTTCTTTAAAAAATATTTATAAATGAATACAAGCTAAAGAAATGGACTAATTTCAATGTGTTATATCTCAAATGAAAGCGCATTGTATAAATTGTTTATAATGAATGGGGAATGGATGAAAATTTTAGAAGTGGCTGATTATTTTTTTGGTGATAGGAATAACCTTCCTTAGCACCAGAAAAAAGTTGCAGACTTGTCAGCTTCGTCAATTATTTTTTAAGCCTGCAACACACTGGCGCGGCCTGCGGTGGCGGACCATAGTAAATTTGACAGCTAATGACAAGTTTTCTATTGTCCGCCACGGTCAGGCCGCGCCAGTCTGTGAGAGGCCTTAAAAATATAAACAGTTTCCTCACTTACGTTTTTGCTTTAGGACGGCGAATGAGACACTTCCCTTCCATCCGTCTCATATTACAAAAAAATATTTTAAATATCTGACACTGGCAATGACAAATATAGCTGCTGCAGCTGTCAATATCATTGCTAGTGTCAGTTTAACACGGATTTTTAAGATATTTTTTTGTAATATAGGCGGATCAAGCAAATTGTCTTATTTGCCGTCCTAAATCCAAAACGTAAGTGAGGAAACTGTTTATTTTTTTCAAAAATAATTGACGCAGCTGAAAAGTCTGCAACTTTTTTCTGATGCTAAGGAAGGTTATTCCTATCACCAAAAATATAATCAGCCACTTCTAAAATTTTCATCCATTCCCCATTAAATTAAATAAAAAGATATACCAAAATCTTCTGGCAAAAAACGACCTATTATGTATTTTTAAACATATAAGTATATCATATTATTATATGTTTTATCAAATATTTGTATTAAAATGTAAATTTCCTCTTCGGGTTGACCGGTAGATTTGAAAAGGAAAAACGATTTTGAAGTAGGTACTCGTACCATTCCAATACTACAAAATGGACTGGTTGCTGTAGATTACTGTTGAATTATTGTTGTGCCTAGTTGATTACCATTAGACCTCACATTTTGTGCCAGCCAGTGAAAATCAGTGGTCAGCATACAAAATAACTCTGCATTGAAAATTATATTAACTTACTTTTGATTTGTACAGCCACCTTTGCAGGATTTACAGTGGGCAGGCAGTACATGGTAAGCTGACGCGACGTCACCCACAATTAACGCATCACAGCCAGATTTGCAGCCACAATGGTCCAAGAGGCTTAGTTGCGACCAAATCGCCGTAACTGCCGACCATTCTGGAGTCCAACTCTCTTTTGCCTTGGTCCATCTCCAAGAAGATGGACATAGTATGGAAACTTCTGTTTTCAGAGCGTTATAGACCTTATATAAAAGATCAGTGATTTTGTAGTATTGGAATGGTACGAGTACTTCAAAACGACTTTTCCTTTTCAGTTCTACATCTAGCGGTGAACCCGAAGAGGAAATTTACATTATAAGCATATACGTAAATAGTCCTTGACATTGGGTCGCTGGTCAGCTGACATGAGGTCGTTCATGAGAGCTTTGTTGAGGCGGCTGATCAACACCTCAGGCGACCCCAGGGCTGGCGCTTACCTCTCTCAAAGAATCGCCCTCGCGATACAGAGAGGTAACGCAGCCAGCGTCATGTGGGCAACGCCGCAAGAGGATATCCTCGACGATGTTCTTTTTATAATACTTATGCATTTTTACTTCTTTTTTATTTAGTCTAGTTTTATTTGCTTGTTTAAGTTTTTTTAGATTTGTATTTGTGAATGATTACATTAATTCACTTATGTAAAACTAAAAATAAATAGTCTTTAATTTCAAAACGTGACATACCTATCTAATTGAACATAACTTTTCAACGTGAGTAGTAGTCCTATCAGATTTAAAGCTAAAAATTGTACATAAATTCGACAACTACTAAGCAACATATAATATATCTAGAAACCAACTTTTTTGTGTACAAATACATTAAATAAAAATGTAACATTCAAATCAGAGCATTAGTTGCGCTTGAAGATTTTTTTAAATTTGTATGCTCATTAAACTTAATTATTTCGTGAACTATGAAAGATATTTATGTTTAGTTTTTTTTATACTTTTTATTACCCCGTAGTATACATATGCATTAAAAAATCATGTTGCATGCATTTTTTTATTGAAATCAAGTAAAAATTACCAATAAAGTAAAAAAAAAAAAAACTTTACATGCCGATTTTTGCCAAAAAATCGGGATATATTTTTTGTAACTAATATATATAATGAGCTTTCATTTGAGGTATTATAAATTAAAATTGGCCCATTAGTTTAGCTTGTACAATTTTTTGAATTTTTTTTTAAAGAAATGGCGCTCTCATTTAATCTTTAATATTTCGTGAAGTAAGAAAGGTATTGGTGTCAAGTTTTTTTTATTATACTTGTTATTTACTCAGTAATATATATATATGCATTTAACTATTCATATTTGATATTTTTTAATGAAATCAAATACAAACTACCAATCAAGTAAGAAAAAAAAACTTAACATATATATCTTAATTTTTTTTAAACTAATATATATAATGAGCTTTCATTTGAGGTATTAGACATTAAAATTAGTAGATTAGTTTAGCTTGTACAATTATTTTTAATATTTTTTAAAGAAATGGCGCCCACATTTAATTTTTAATATTTCGTGAAGTAAGAAAGGTATTGGTGTCAAGTTTTTTTTTATAATACTTGTTATTTACCCCGTAATATTTATATGCATTAAACCATTCATGTTGCATACATTTATTTTATGAAATCAAGTAAAAACTACCAATCAAGTAAGAAAAAAAAACTTAACATGCTGGTTTTTGCCAAAAGTTTTCTGAATATATATTTTTTATATTTATTTGTAACTAATATATATAATGATCTTTCATTTGAGGTATTAAACATTAAAATTGGCCCATTAGTTTATCTTGTAATTTTTTTTAATATTTTTTAAAGAAGTGGCGCCATCTCTGTTCCTAAGGGGTAAAACTTCCGCTGCTGCGGGTCAAATCACTCAGTTTGGTCCCTACTATCACTGTGCAAAGCGGCTTGCTTTCTTCACAAAGTGCAGCATTCGGCCAAAAAATCGCCATAACAAGTAGGACTATATGGTGTTACAGACGCCGGCAATAATATCAGAGGGGTAAACATGTAACTTTTCGAACGAGCGTTAGTTAATTAATGAATCGCGAAATTAATTTTCTCATACAAAAAATTACATTTAGATCTACCCGACGGACGTCAAGCCATGATTCATCAGTTCATCACATTGCCGCGGCTTATATACGGTGGCGGTCAATAGTAAATGTGACAGTTAATATCAAATTTACTGTTGACCGCAACCGCAAGCCGCGCCATTCTGTGTTATGTTATGTATGATTCTACAAATAGAGTTGTGTCAGCACGGCTATCACATGACGGCCCGCGGGCTCTCTTGATTTTTCTCGCACTATACCTACTTCTCTTTCTAAGTTTTCTAATAAAAGAGAGACGGATAGTGCGAGAAAAATCGAGAGAGCTCGCGCGCCGTATTGTGATAGCCGTGCAGATAAGTACAGGGTGGGCCATACATTTTTGTAAATGGCAACACTAAATATCTTGTATATTAACAAATTATGTATTTTTGAGTGTAGGGAAATTTTACATTACTTTATGCAGTTTTATTTGCAATTAATCGTTTTACTGATCAACAACGAGCTTTTTGTGTAAAACAGTTTTATAAAAGCGATTATTTGTATGTAAAAGTTCGCCGCCTAAATAGGAGGAAGCCCGGATCTCACTCCCGCCGATTTTTTCGTACGAGGATATTTTATAAAGTCGAGTTTTAAGTTAAAAAACCGAAAACAATATCCAAATTCAAACAAAACATCCGCGATGAGATAGTCGAGATCCCTCGCAGCATGTGTCAGCGAGTTTCCGAAAATCTGCGTATTCGTTTGCAGGAGTGCCAGCGGGTCATATCAAAAAGATATTATTTACAAAAAATAAATTGCATTAGATGTTGGTCACAAAGTTTTAATGATTGGAAATTTACTTTCATGGTTGGCATCCTACGGTCGGCCGTTTATTTATACCTACTCAACCGGCAAGACCTTCTTTCCCGGCGTCTGCAGTAATGTACTACTTATTAACATGTGCAAAATGTCTGACACCCGCTAACAATACAGCCCTATATGTCTCGGCGCAGGTGAAAGCGAGCGCGCAATACCTATACACTCATATCAACACGGAATGCGAACTGTAAGTGTCAGATTGACCCCCATATTGCAGATCAACAAGAGCTCCGATGTAGGTAGGTATACGATCACTTTACAACGTACGCGCAATATCAGTGTACATAGTTGTAATATTATCATAAGATGAGTATGGTCATCGGCATTAAGGCAGGTTGGATTCCAAATTTGGTGATGGGTTGGAGCCCACTCCTTATTTGGGGGACTATAGTAAGCTTAAAATGCCGTTCGATGTCGCCGGGAACCACAAGATAACCAAGCCCAGGTATTGAGTCATTTTGAAAAATTGTTAAAACGGAATAGTACCTACTTATACTTACCTAAATAATGTGCAAGTATCTAACATGCATTAAATGGTAGGTACACGCATACATACCTTCATAGTAGTTTTGAAAAGAACTCCCGTGTACCTACGTAAGCTTGCCTAAACTGAACAAAAAATCGACAATACCGGTTTTTAGGGTTCCGTAGCTAAATGGCAAAAAACGGAACCCTTATGGATTCGTCATTTCTGTCTGTCCGTCCGGCGTCCGTATGTCACAGCCACTTTTTTCCGAAACTATAAGAACTAATAATAATAATAATTCGTCGGTCGGAGTGGAACCCCAAGGGGGCCCGCAGGACTCTCAGCTCTGGCTTGCCTTCATTGGCCGTCCAGAGAGGAGGCGTCAGAGCAATACGCTCCAGGGGACCGATTTTTGACTTTCGAGCGCTCGAATCTTTCACTCGAAAACTGACAAAAATTACGAAATTCTCTTTTGAAATAGCGATAGAAAATTGAAAAGCGAGTGGTATTGACCACTCGTATTCAATTCTATCGGTAGAAAGTTAGTGCCTGCAATTTTGACACTAAAATCGTATTTACTTTTATTTAATTTTTGAGCGCTCGAAAGTCAAAAATCGGCCCCCAGGGGTGGAAGTGCATAACGCCGCGAGTAACTTCGGAGAAAGCGCAGCACCACCTCTCGACACCCCTGAGCCGCTCACCCGGGGTTGCTCCTGGCCGTCTGTACGACGACGCTTTCAGGGGCCCATCTAAGGAGCGGTTATTCACCGCCTGTTTCGATAACTTTGTGTACTTACAACAATGTTATGGCAGGTGTCCGGACCTTTTTGCAATAGCCCAGTTTCATAATCCACCCAAATCTCATCACCATAGAACCCGTTCTCTATCCATATAACCCACAATAGCCCCAACGCCTGTTGGAACCGGTTCACGGGTATCTACCGATGTACCCGTGAATGGGTTCTAGCAGGTGTATTACATCATATTAAACTTCGTCAAAGGGCCTCTACGTATTGGATCTATATCCCCACGCACGCCTTCCAAAGGACCGGGCTTTGTCCCGTGAATTTAAACAGGAGATACATAATAATAATAAATCATTTATTTCCAATAGATAGTGGTTTCTAACAACATGCATTTTACATTTATAACATTACTAGCGACCCGCCCCTGCTTCGCACGGGTTTATATGTAGGTATAATACATGCATGTATTATACATACTAGCTGTTGCCCGCGACTTCGTCCGCGTAGAACTTTTTATCGTCTTAGAAAATGATTTCTCTCAATACAAAATTTGAACCCTCTTTTAGGAGATAATTAAAAAAAAAGTTGATGTTCATTTTCTAGTTTGTGAACAAACAGACTAAAACCAAAGTTAAAAATCTCATACTTTAAAAATGCCTTGAAATACTCAAACTTTGAACCAATTTTAACACTCTTAGGGGATGAATTTGGAAAAACTCTGAAATCAGTTATGTAGTCTTTTAACGTACAGAATAAGACCGAAGTTAAAAATCTCTTACTCACACTTTAAAATTTTATTGCTCGCCATTTAAAATTTGAACCCTCTTTTAAACCCCCTTAGAGGTTGAATTTTTCTAATCGCTGAAAGAACTTTTTTCGTAAACTTTTAAGTCTCTAGCTCAAAAAAAGTGTTGCCCATACAAAGCTTTCTTAACCCCCTTAGGGGTGGAATTTTCTAAAACTCTGAAAGTACTTTATTATTAATTTTAATAAGTAACATTTTGAATAGTTTTAAGTCTAGTAAAAAAAAAGTTTTTCCCACACAACACTGGCTACCCTTCTTAAGGATCTTAAGGATCCCCTTAGGGATGGAGTTTTTTAAAACGCTGAAAGTTCTTTTTTAGTATTCTAATAAGTAATCTTTTTGCAAAGTTTTAAGTCTAACTAAAAAAAAAGTGTTGCCCATGCAAAGCTTGCTCTCCTTTTTAACCCTATTAGGGCTGGAATTTTCTAAAACGATTTGTGTTATTTTTTTGTATTTTAATAAGTAATTTTTCTACAAAGTTTCAAGTCTCTAACTCAAAAACATAAACTTTCCCTGATAAAAACTTTGCACCCCTTTTTATCCCCCTTAGGGATAGATTTTTTCAAAACGCTGAAAGTCTTTTTTTTTGTATTTTTATAAGTAATCTTTCTACAAAGTTTTAAGTGTCTAGCTCAGAAAAAGTGTTCCCCATACAAACCTTGCACCCTTTTTTAACCCCCTTAGGGAATGATTTTTGTAAAACGCCGTATGTAGTATTTTTCATGTTCTAATAAGTAATTTTTCGTCAAAATTATAAGTCTCTATTAAAAAAAATATGTTTTTCCCATACAAACTTTGCACCCTATTTTACCCCCTTAGGGGTGAAATTTTCCAAAACGCTGAAAGTACTTTCTTTGTATTTAAATAATCTTTCTACAAAGTTTTAGGACTCTAGCTAAAAAAAATAGTTTCCCACATACAAACTTTGCACCCCTATTTTAGCCCCCTATTTTTAGGGGTAGAATTTTCTAAAACGCTGAAAGTACTTAATTTGTATTCTGATGACTAATCTTTCTACAAAGTTTTAAGTCTCTATTTAAAAAAAATATTGTTTCCCCCATACAAAATTTGCACCCCTATTTTACCCCCTTAGGGGTAGATTTTTTTAAAACACTGAATCTAGGTACTTTATTTGTATTCTAATGAATAATTTCTCTACAAAGTTTTAAGTCTCTATTTAAAAAAAAGTAGTTTTTCCCATACAAACTTTGCACTCTATTTTACCCCTTTAGGGGGAGAATTTTCTAAAACCCTGAAAGTTCTTTATTTGTATTCTAATGACTGATCTTTCTACAAAGTTTTAAGTCTCTTTTTAAAAAAAAAATGTTTCCCCCATACAAACCTTGCACCCCTATTTTACCCCCGTAGGGGTGGAATTTTCCAAAACGCTGAAAGTGTTTCATTTGTATTCTAATCACTAATTTTTCTACAAAGTTTAAGTCTATAGCTCAAAAAAAAAAGGTTCTCCCATACAAACTTTGCACCCCCATTTTACCCCCTTAGGGGTAGAATTTTCAAAAATCCCTTTTTATCCCTAGCCCACGTTATAAAAGCAACATACTGTGCAAAAATCAACTCTCTAAGATTAGTAGTTTCGGCTGTGTGTTGATGACTGAGTGAGTGAGTGAGTGATTGAGTGAATAAGTCAGTCAGGACATAGGCATTTATTATGTATAAATAGATAGAAGATAATGAAACTCCCATTCAAATATCTCAAAAAATTATGAAGCTACATCCGTTTTAATGTCGCTTGTTAGAGTGAGAAAACGATGAGGGACTGTGACGTCAATATACTCGAGCGTCATAGTAAAAAACAATCGTTTCATATGAAGGTGCGTTTTGCGGAAAAGGGACAGAACATACCCCCTCTTAAAACTTTGGACTCTTATAACTTAATCATTACCTATATAACCTCTTGCTTTGTTTTTTTCTCCATTTGACTATATTTATTTTAAATTCTTTTTCGAGAAAATACATTATGATTATTTACCATATTTTCGATTCCTGAGCTATAACCACGAACTTCGGAATTCGAAAATATTCGGATATCTCTATCTCTATCGCATTAACCATACTCGAGTGACAGGGATGCAAATATATGAACATTGAGTATCGGATTTCGTGGTAGCGCCGCAGGTACTTTGGCTGCAGCAGCAGTGCACATGTCGGTTGCCATATAGGCGGGGTGTGTTTTAATAATATAAGTTACGCGGACGACATGGCACTGCTGGGACCCTCAGTTGACTCGGTGAGGAAGCTAATCAACATCTGTGAGGGGTATGCCGAGCAGCATGGTCTTAAATACAACACTTCGAAAAGTGAACTGCTAGTTTTCAAAGCACGTAAGTATAATCCGATTACGGAACCTAAGATCATGCTGTGCGGGGTACCACTAAAAGTAGTCGATCGTTTTAAGTATCTGGGACACATGCTCTCAGAAGACTTAAATGATGACCTTGACTTGGAAAGGGAAAGAAGGGCAATGGCAGTTCGAGGTAATATGCTCGCCCGCAGGTTTGCACGGTGTAACGAATCAGTTAAATTGACGCTCTTTAGAGCTTACTGTCAGACATTCTACACATGCAGCCTGTGGGTGAGGTTTACACAAAGGGCCTGTAATGCGTTACGCATACAATATAATAACATCTTGAGGATGCTGTTGCGGCTGCCGAAATACTGCAGTGCATCTGGCATGTTCGCGGGAGCGCGACTCGATGACTTTTTTGCCATTAGGAGAAAAAGAGTCGCCTCCATGCTAAGGCGAGTGCGCAGCAGCAGCAACGGTCTTCTCGGGGCGTTGGCTGAAAGTTTCGACTGCCCGATGAGGCGATGATGAAGTTTTGGGTTGAGGTGGCTATAGGGAGAGTTAAGTAGCCTTGGTGTTCTCTTCACTCTCTCAATAGCCAACTCTCGTTAGAAAACCTAAAAATTTTATGTATTTTTTAAAGCTTTTATTTTCTTACTTTATTTTATTTTTTGTTCCCAAGACTAACATAACACGTAAGATTTTACTAACAAAACTATGGATCTGTATGGTCTGAAATAAATGTTTTTTATTTTATTTATTTATTTGGCTGAATGCGCCGAGCGCGTGCCATTGTCATTCAAAAAAAACAAATTCGTGTTAATTATATTGTTCAAATTTGTTGATTACTTATGAATTACGACATAAAACGACATTTGCGCATATAAGTTCTCATATCAGAATCGAATATTTTTTTATGGTTTATATTTTAGCATTTGTCTCGTAAAGGTCTATCGTAGACGGGATTTAAATTATTAATAAGTGAAAGGCAAAGCAATTCCGCCATTTTGACGAAAATTTGACGGTTCTTACCTATAGCTGACAGTTGGAGCAGCGTTTGATTTCAATAAAAATAAATTAAAAATTAAATGAAGTCGTATATTTCGGAAAATTAATTGACTGTCGCAGTCGGATAAAAACTATCCTAAGTTGCAGCTAGAATAATAATGTACCTATATAAAATGTTTCATATTTTTCCGTTCATGGGATGCTGAGAACATTCGAACCGCGCAAAGCTTAGTTTCAAACTGGCTGATTCTTTTTTTAATTTAGAGATTTATTATAAGTGGAGATAAACCTTCCTCTTGAATCACTCTATCTATAGATTAAAAAAAACCGCATCCCAATCCGTTGCGTAGTTTTAATGATCTAAGCATACATAGCAACAGACAGACAGCGGGAAGCGACTTTGTTTTATACTATGTAGTGATATTACATTCCTTCATTCTATTTAATACATTATATTTATTATTTATATCTTAGATTGTAGTAATACCTAGTGTTAAACATGCTACTTCAATTTAACTTAAAGTTTTACGTAGATATATAAGTTATTTTTCATAAATTTAGTTTAATTTATATTTATTTTAAGTTAATTTCAATTTATATATATATATTATTTTTTTTTCTATTAATCTATTGGGCTGTCCATTTGCTGACATAGGCCTCCTCCCTCCTGTTCCATTCCTCTAAATCGGCAGCTACTCGGGGCCAGGTGACCCCGGCCTCGGCGACGATGTCGTCTCGCCAGCGACCGCGCGGGCGGCCCGACGGGCGCGCGCGCTCGCGCGGGTACCAGTGCAGCAGGCTCTCGCTCCATCGTCCGTCCGTGGTGCGAGCCGTGTCTCCAGCCCATCGCCATTTTAATCTGCATGCCATTTCCACTGCGTCTATTATTTTCGTTCTCTGGCGGATGTCCGTACATTTGACTTTGTCTTAATCTCTTTGACTTCGGCAAAATTGAGCCGACTCAGTTGGCCAGAAAGCCAAAAAAAAAAGAGAAGACTTTGTCTTTTAGTTTCAGGCCCAGCATTGCTTCTTTCGGCTGATTTTTGAAATACTTTGATTTTGTGTGTGAGTCCTTTAGTCAAGGGCCAGCTTTGGCATCCATATAGTAGGGTGGGTGTCACTACCGAGTCCATTACTTTTTATTTATAAGAACTATACTGTTGAAACTTGGTAAGTAGATGTAGGTACCTATTCTGTGAACCGCATTAAGATTTTCACACAAAAATAGAAAAAAAACAAGAAATTTTGGGGGTGGATACTTAGAACTGAAACTCGATTTTTTTTCCATCAAACCCATACCTTTGTTTGATAGGTCTTCAAAAATGATATTGAGATTTCAAATTTTTTTTTTTAAACTGAATAGAGTGCGCGGGAGCAGCAACAGTATCCTGAAAATGATAGCTGGTAAGTTTGATTGTCCCTTGACAAAAATACTTACTGAACGTACCAAATCCCTTTTTACCATTAAGTACTAACCTAGACTAAGAATAAATAACACCAGTGGACCTCATAGTTGTCTTGTAGTTAATAAATAAATAAAAAAAAAAAAAAATAGCTTGCGCGAGAGACACTTCCAATGTGTCTCCCCCCCTGTAACTTTTAAAATAAGAGAATGATATAACTAAAAAAAATATATGATGTACATACATTACCATGCAAACTTCCACCGAAAATTGGTTTGAACGAGATCTGGTAAGTAGTTTTTTTTAATACGTCATAAATCGTAAACCGCATTCATGAGCGAGTCCGACTCGCACTTGGCCGCTTGTTTTACCTTATTTCAATCGAATGGCTTTTATTAAATGATTCAGGTGGTAGATGTGTCGACGAATCTGCAGTACCTATAAGTATTTTATTTTTGTAGGAACTTTTTAATCGGCTAATTGGATTAATTAATGTAAGGTGAATATCAATTAAGGAAGTCATTCATAATTTTAATATGTGTTTCCGTTAGTTGTGCTTGAGGAGTTGCGGATACTTACCCACATATTTTTACTGGCCACGTCGGTAACTAAGTATCTATTTACTTTACTATCAAAGTAAATAACTAAATTCTGAACGCACGTTAGAACAATAATTTAACTGTCATTTTTCCTTATAAAAAGTGACATTTAGATCTATTTTTTTTATTTTTTATCCTGGGCACACAAAATGTAGTCCTAAAAGTTAATGTTTAGGTACTGGAAGGGCAAATCGTATTTTTGCAAATAGGATTGAGTTTTCAAAGTTCTTCCTCTGTTCAACTCTGTTTGAACTGGTTGAACTTACGAATTTCATATCGTCGGGTGACAAGCAAAACTCACTAAGTAACAAATACCTATACTTAAATCACAGCGGCGGTACCTCGAACTTCGAATCTCGAACTTCGTATATCTCCGTCTCTATCGCACTTATGGTTTATGGTACTCGAGCGACCGAAACGGAGATATACGAAGTTCGAGATTCGAAGTTCGTGGTAGCGCCGCAGGTCGTATCTTGATATCGACTACGTACCGAGATAGGAGGTTTTGAAGAGCAGTGACAGTTTTGGTAGTGACTTTTGCTTGTAATACCGCTGGCCAACGAAATTGTTGAGCAAACTTCAGACATCAATGACATTCATAGGAGCTAATTTTTGTCATTTCAAAACGGCTAGGTTCCAAGTAAGTAAGCTCAACATTTTTGTGCACCTACCGACGTACCGACCGTTATCGCTTCGTACATAAGGATTATAATTATAACATAACGAATGTAATGTAAACCTACATTGATATTATTAAAGCGATTCATAAAATAATTAATTTCGACAACATTGCAATTTACAGACAGGTCTAGCTCAGTTGGTGGTAAACGCTAGTGTTAGACAACACACGCCTTGAACGGTACAATCAGGTATACACCGTTAGCTAATTACAGGGATCTCCATACCCGCCGGATTCACTCTGTCAAGTAAATCTAAAACAACGTTATAATTGCAAGAAACAATTTGCATACCTAATTAGACAGACGGCGTAAATAAGAAATACGATGAAATTACTAATGCGATTTATGAGTTCCTTAGCCGAGTAAATGGAAGTAGCACGCCGCGAGAATTATCCAAGATAAGCCGACACGTAGGCTTACTTCAGCTTGCAGCTGTAAATACAACAATTACTTAGTAGAAATTTAAAATTCCGTGCTCACAGTGGGTAGTAGCAACTGGGGGATCTATCTTAAACATAGGTACATAGTATGTACTACATACCTACATACGTAGAGCAAGGTTAAATAGTTTAGTTATGTATCATTCTGATGATGTACTCGTAAATGTACAAGCCATGCATAAAAGTAAATTTTCTTTCAGTACTACTTATATTTTTTACATTTTCCTCTTAGGATTTCAGATAAATTGGTCTTAGATAGATTTTAAATGCTAAATCCCTTTTCCGAAGCCAGAAAGCAAAAAAAAATAAGCTTAGGTACTTACTTGATTTATAATTAGGGTTCCGTAGCCAAAATGGCAAAAACGGAACCCTTATAGTTTCGTCATGTCCGTCTGTCCGTCTGTCCGTATGTCACAGGCATTTTACTCGAAAACTATAAGGTGTATTTGAATACAATTTGGAGGATAGGTCTATTTTGTTAGCCGCTACATAGTTCTGTAATAAAATTAATAAAAAAAAAAATTAAGGGTGCACCCCATACATGTAACTGCACGTCTAAAAAAAAACCATTGTATGTCTAGGTGTGGCACATCAATCGATAGGCCTTTCAAAATATACGGTTCTTAGCATTTTTTTTTGATTAAGTGAATATAGTCGGAGATAATCGCCCCGAAAGTCATAACTCATAAAAATTGTGTCCCCCCCCTCTAATTTCCAAACGATGTATTATAAAAATTAAAAAAAAATTATAGTCATAGCGCTTATTAAATTCTTTTACCAAAAAGTATTTTGAACACGATCGGTTAAAATGTTTTCGAGATATTGCTGAAAAACTGCCTTCCTTGCGGAAAAGGACGTAAGTGCCGTAAGATTTCTGTGACGATACGACCTTTTTAATAGGCACGGAACCCTTCGTTGTGCGTGGTACGACATGCAATAACATTTTTTTTTCTTATTTTTAGATAGCTTTGCTTTCTATTATAGGTGTCTCAACGAGTTTATTATTGTTCTTTGCAAATGAAAACACAATGAAATTTAACCGAGTGCGAGTAATCTTCATTAATTAATCCAACCCAATCAACTGGTCGTTAACGTTTGTTATTCAATTTGTCTCTATTAGTCTATTTCTCGAAACGTCTCGCTCAAATCCATGCATCTTTATAAAAAACATCCTTCGGAAAGCTTTCAACTGCCTTTCGAACTTAAAAAATCGGGTTCAATGACCCTTTGAGGATAAAGCAAGCTAGAGTCGTTATTCACAACGCTTCTTCGCCTCACCTCAGGATCACCAGTGCAGATCAGACCTCCGTTTGGACATTGTTATTACCAATACCGGTGTTAAGATATACTGGAGTGGAGGTGAAACAAGTTGTTAATAGCATAGCCTGGCTTCAAGGGCGCCTGGCATTGTAACGCAAGTGTCAAAAGAATAATTAATATTTAGTTATATGACAACTGCGGTTACCCACCATTATAATACATTTGTATATAGGCAAGGAAAGCACGTACGTGTATATTGACGGTAAACAAAACACACATGTTGATATACATTTGAAATTGCTTTTAAACTGCGAGTTTTATGATGACATTTTGGCTCTAGCTTACTTGTGTGTGACTCTTAGTGTCCATAGGCTCAGTGTCTGGTTACCATCAGGCAGGCCATATGCTTGTTTGCCACCGCAGTTGCATAAAAAAAAAGATCTATCATTATTTAGCAATAAAATAACATCGTATGTCGTTTTGCTCTGTACCTATTTGTGATTTAAATGCATCTTTCCTTATGTGTAGTACCTATTACCTACATGCAACAAGAGTAGAGTATTCATTTAAGATCCTCTAGAGAGACTGATGATGATGATGATGATGGTGGTGGTGTTGACCTGACCGATTTCGGCCACAGCGACTGTGTATTCTGGCTTTTATTTGGTATTAGAGACTATTGTAGATACTTCTAGCGAATATAAAGAGAAGAAGACATAAATTGATGGAAATGTCTTACTTATTAATATAACAACATTATAGCTATATTTGAAATATAATGTAACCTAACACTTCTTATAATTAAGTGTACCGTACTAACCCAATATGGATTTTTTTTTTCTTGTCCGAATTAAATGTTTTTTTTAATTTTTATTAACAGCCACTTAGCAGTGAAGACACTTTGCAGCACAACCATAAAACACGGTAAGAAACAAAATAAAACACACGTCAACCTCAATGAGGTAATTACGATTTTCTTGTTTTAAAGCTGTCAATTTAAGTAGTAGCCGTAATTCGGCTTGATTGATGACTCCATCGGACATCGGCTGCGATGCCGTTAGATAAATAAAAAATAAAAAAAAATATAAAATTCGTTTATTTAAAAGAAACAAAATACAACATACGTTAACCCATGGCCCCACACTAGGCTAAGCCTGTATCGTGGTGACCGATGACCGTTTGAAAAACATTAACAGTAAAAGTTTGTTCGGGTAGGTAATCTCTATTTATTATTATAAAACAAATATGGCAATGTGTGCTTGTATATGCGTGTGTGTGTGTGTGTGTGTGTGTGTGTGTGTGTGTGTGTGTGTGTGTGTGTGTGTGTGTGTGTGTGTGTGTGTGTGCGTGTGCGTGTGCGTGTGCGTGTGCGTGTGCGTGTGCGTGTGCGTGTGTGTGTGTGTGTGTGTGTGTGTGTGTGTGCGTGCGCGTGCGCGTGAGCGTGCGCGTGCGCGTGCGCGTGCGCGAGCGTGTGCGTGTGCGTGCGCGTGCGCGTGCGCGTGCGCGTGCGCGTGCGCGTGCGCGTGCGTGTGCGTGTGCGTGTGCGTGTGCGTGTGCGTGTGCGTGTGCGTGTGCGTGTGCGTTTTAATATCACATAGTTTGTTAACTTTGTTATATAGGTATGGATGAAAATAACTAGGAAAGCGTTTCAAGAAAGACGTGTTACAGTGCGGCATTGAAATCTTGTACACCCTTTTGCGCAGTAAGTAGCTGTGGATATATTTCCAAAGAAATGGTCTTACGATGAACCAAAAGGACGACGCTCAGATACATTAACTGCCTAACAGTGAGAACGGTCCATTCTTTATATAGTGTTGTAGTGGAGAATAACCGAGGCTTCCTGAGCATGACTTTTAAGATGAGTCGTTGTGTTCTTTCTAAACTTATAAGGTGCGAGCTGGCGGCACCACCCCAAACCGTAATGCAATAAAAGAATATTGGTTGGCAAATTGAAATGTACACTCATTTTAAGATGTCTTTATCAGCGGAATTTCTAAGTAATTTTACTACATATACCAGTTTTCTAATCCTAGAGGATACAGATTCTATATGAGCCTTGAAGTTCAGTTTTTCATCAAGTAAAATTCCTAGGTATTTAATCGAGCGACAGTTAGTTATGGAATCATCAGTCCTTGAGTTACTTAATGCTGCGTTTGAGGCTATTACAAGATCTGGGCGATAAGTTGGAGCTGAAGCGGCCGTCTTGTGAAAACAAAGGTATTTCGTTTTGGGAATATTTAACGTAAGTAAATTCCTTGCTAGCCATTTAGATACTTCAGCCAGGCCGTTTACAGTCGCTGAGAAACATGATTCCCAAGATGATTCATGGAAAACGATTGCAGTGTCATCTGCATAACAGACAACTTCGGCGCAATTCATGCAGATAGAAGGCAAGTCATTTATATAAATCAGGAATAAAGTGGGACCAAGAATGCTTCCCTGGGGAACTCCGAAGGTCACTTCCCTTAGGGAGCTGACCAAAGCGCCCAATTTCAAGCATTGACTTCGATTTGACAGGTAGCTATGGAACCATTGTAATGCAATGCCTCGAACACCCGACTCCTCTAGCTTTCTGAGCAAAATTGGAATCGATACTGTATCGAACGCCTTAGCCAGATCCAAAAAAACACCAGTGCAAACATCGCCCTTGTCAAGGTAAGAAGAGATGAGACGAGTAATTAATGAGACAGCATCCTCAGTTGACTTGCCTCGCCGAAATCCGAATTGTCTCAGCGAAAGCAAATGTTCAGATTCTAGAAATGTTACTAACTTGTTGTTAACAATTTTTTCCAGAATTTTTGAAAGACTTCCCAGAAGACTAATTGGGCGATAATTACCAGGGCAGTCTTTAGAGCCGCCCTTGTGGATAGGAACGACTGCCCCTACCTTCCAGTCGTCAGGGAATGAGCCCGTAGAAATACTCAAATTGCAAATATGTGTCAGAGGTGGAGTAATAAGATCTTAAGGATAAGAAGGGGCGCTATCTATTTTGAGATTTGAAATCAGGTCTCGTACTTCAGCTTCGTCAGTAGGACCCATAAAGAATGAGTTAAGAGGAGTATTTGTAACCTTCACCTCTGACGCCAGTGCATGTTCTGTGGTGTTATCTCGAGTTAGGATTTTGTTAGCCAGGTTCTGTCCTACTGATGTAAAGAATTATGATGTAAATATGTGTGTGCTTTTAAGATCATTCAGAGGTTTTAAACCTGCTAGGGACTAATTTATCTTTTCTATTAAAAAAAGTTGTGGGCCCATTGCATAGGTACCCAAAAATCACAATATTGATACAGGAGCATAACCTACTGAAAAACCAAAAACATCTCTAAAGTTGTTTGAAAGTTAAATAGGCTAATTTTGGTCTTCGACATATTATTATGATATTTATAACGTTTCCGTAATGTTGACACTTACTTGAAATGATGGGCACTTACACATCAAAGTCTTGCACAAATAGGTACCTAGGTAACCAAGAACAATGACATAAATGACAACCTTAAATCAGTATAGGTATGGTATGCCCCACAAGCCAAAACGAGAGCAGTCTGTGCGCCTACAGAGGGCCTACCGCGAAACGAAAACGACTTTTGTTTGTGTATCTCCGTCTCTATCGCACTTGCTAGTTCGAGCAACAGAGAGGGTGATATACGAACGCAGTTCGTTTTCGTTTCGCGGTAGCCCCTCAGGTAGGTATATAATATCCACTTCGCATACAGATATCAAGTTCCAGTGACCTTCACCTTCGTGGAACAGATAGATAGCATTTTTGTTTAAAATACGTGTCTGCATACCCTTGACAAAACTTAGAGTCGGAAATTAAGTCTGTAGTTTAGTAACACAAAGTAATTCAGACGCGATGGGATATTTTCCGAACAAGATTGTCCTTTGTCCTTCGCCGTGATTTAATGCACCGTTGCAAATAGTTATATTTATTTATTCAGTCAACAATATACATTGTATTTGAAATATAGGTAATTAAGGTAATAATGTCAAAATAATACAAGTTACAATTCCATAATAAAAAAGCGGCCAAGTGCGAGACGGACTCGCACATGAAGGGTTCCGTTAAATAAATTGCTTTTTACGATTTATGACGTATTAAAAAAAACTACTTACTAGATCTCGTTCAAACCAATTTTCGTTGGAAGTTTGTATGGTAATGTACATCATATATTTTTTTTAGTTTTATCATTTTCTTATTTTAGAAGTTACAGGGGGGGACACACACATTTTACCACTTTGGAAGTGTCTCTCGCGCAAACTATTCAGTTTAGAAAAAAATGATGTTATAAACCTCAATATCAATTTGAAGACCTATCCATAGATACCCCCACACGTTTGATGAAAAAAAAAATTTGAGTTTCAGTTTTTAGTATGGGAAACCCCAAAATTTATTGTTTTTTTTCTATTTTTGTGTGAAAATCTTAATGCGGTTTACATAATACATCTACTTACCAAGTTTCAACAGTATAGCTCTTATAGTTTCGGAAAAAAGTGGCTGTGACATACGGACGGACAGACAGACAGACAGACATGACGAATCTATAAGGGTTCCGTTTTTTGCCATTTGGCTACGGAACCCTAAAAACGAAAATAATGGAAAATCAATACTTGGGTCAATCGACTTTTTCTTGTTGTTATTCTGTCCCGGTAAGCCAAGAGACAACAGTAACAGACTTTCTTAGAAAAAATACTATAAACTGGACTCCTATCATGCTAAGGAGATGCCCCACCATGGAATGGGTTTACCAATATGACAAAAACACGTGTTTAGTGGATTTAAACCCCATAAAATAATGGTTTTAAAGGGTGACCCAGGAGACGTAACCATGGCAACGAGCAGCAAGAAATAGACCCACCTAATAAAGAATTTATATAATGTCAACTGTGTCTTTGTATGATTCAAATAATTTATTAAATGTCAGTAAATAAGTAACACATGTGTTGTATACTAGCTGTTGCCCGCGACTTCGTCCGCGTAGGACTTTTTAACGTCTTAGAAATTGATTTCTCTCAATACAAACTTTGAACCCTCTTTTAGGGGATAAATTAAAAAAACCGGCCAAGTGCGAGTCGGACTCGCGCGCGAAGGGTTCCGTACCACTATCTATGAAAACTATTTTATTCTGTGTTTTTAGTATTTGTTGTTATAGCGGCAACAGAAATACATCATCTGTGAAAATTTCAGCTGGAACTATCACGGTATCAGTGAGATACAGACTGGTGACAGACAGACGGACGGACGGACGGACGGACGGACGGACGGACGGACGGACGGACGGACGGACGGACGGACGGACGGACGGACGGACGGACGGACGGACGGACGGACGGACGGACGGACGGACGGACGGACGGACGGACGGACGGACAGCGGAGTCTTAGTCTTAGTAATAGGGTCCCGTTTTACTCTTTGAGTACGGGACCCTAAAAAACGTTGATGTTAATTTTCTAGTTTGTGAACAAACAGTCTAAAACCAAAGTTAAATATCTCATACTTTAAAAATGTCTTGAAATACACTAACTTTGAACCCCCTTTTAACACTCTTAGAGGATGAATTTGAAAAACTCTGAAAGTAGTTTTGTACTCTAAACGTACAGAATAAAACCTTACAAAATAAAAGTTACAAATCTCTTACTCACACTTTGAACCCCCTTTTAAACCCCATTAGGGATTGAAGTAATCTTTCTAATAGTTTTAAGTCTAGTTCAAAAAAAAGTGTTTCCCACACAACACTGGCTCCCTTCTTAACCCCCTTAGGGGTGGAGTTTTCTAAAACGCTGAAAGTTCTTTTTTAGTATTCTAATAAGTAATCTTTTTGCAAAGTTTTAAGTCTCCAACTCAAAAAAGTGTTGTCCATGCAAAGCTTGCTCCCCTTTTTAACCCCCTTAGGGGTGGAATTTTCTAAAACGCTTTATGTCCTTTTTTAGTATTTTAATAAGTAATCTTTCTACAAAGTTTCAAGTCTCTAAATCAAAAACATAAACTTCCCTCATAAAAACTTTGCACCCCTTTTTATCCCCCTTAGGGATGGTTTTTTCCAAAACGCTGAAAGAACTTTTTTTGTATTTTTATAAGTAATCTTTCTACAAAGTTTCAAGTGTAGCTCAGAAAAGGTGTTCCCCATACAAACCTTGCACCCCTTTTTAACCCCCTGAGGGAATGATTTTTGTAAAACGCAGAATGTAGTTTTTTTCATGTTCTAATAAGTAATCTTTCTACAAAGTTTTAAGTCTCTATTTCAAAAAAAGTAGTTTTTCCCATACAAACTTTGCACCCTATTTTCTCCCCTCAGGGGTGAAATTTTCCAAAGCGCTGAAAGTATTTTCTTTGTATTTTAATAACTAATCTTTATACAAAGTTTTAGGTCTCTAGCTCAGAAAAAAAGTTTCCCAAATACAAACTTTGCACCCCTATTTTACCCCCATAGGGGTAGAATTTTCTAAAACGCTGAAAGTGCTTTATTTGTATTCTAATGACTAATCTTTCTACAAAGGTTTAAGTCTCTATTTCAAAAAATGTAGTTTTTCCCATACAAACTTTGCACCCTATTTTACCCTCTTAGGGTTCAAATTTTCCAAAACACTGAAAGCACTTTCTTTGTTGTCTAATAACTAATCTTTATACAAAGTTTTAAATCTCTAGCTAAAAAAAAAAGTTTCCTACATACAAATTTTGCACCCCTATTTTACCCCCTTAGGGGTAGAAAATTCTAAAACGCTGAAAGTACTTTATTCGTATTCTAATGACTAATCTTTCCACAAGGTTTTAAGTCTCTATTTAAAAAAAATATTGTTTCCCCCATACAAACTTTGTACCCCTTTTTTACCCCCTTAGGGGTGGATTTTTCCAAAACGCTGAAAGTGCTTTATTTGTATTCTAATAAATATTTTTTCTACACAGTTTTAAGTCTCTAGCTCAAAAAAAAAGGTTCTCCCATACAAATTTTGCTCCCCTATTTTACCCCCTTAGGGGTGGAATTTTCAGAAACCCCTTCATATCCCTAGTTCACGTTATAAAAGCAACCTATTGTGCAAAAATCAACTCTCTAAGATTAGTAGTTTCGGCTGTGCGTTGATGAGTGAGTGAGTGAATAAATCAGTCAGGACATAGGCATTTATATGTATAGATTAGTATATAAGCAACTATACCTACCTAAGGTATAATTAGTACTTTGGGCCTTGTTGCCTGAATTCAATAAGTAAATAAATGCACATGGCTTTGCATGTTGAGTATAGAAATGCGCCCGTCAAGTTTAGCGTTAGCATATTTTGAAAGAAAAATCTAAGTTTTAGGGTGATTACTTTCACTTAACGAACAACTCTAATATAAGTGACAATTAACAAGCTGCATATGAAATTGTTGACGGCCACACAATGTAACGACAATTGCCACTGGTCGAACACAAGCTGCGACAAACTCAACTCATGCTATGAGTCTTACTCACTTGCGATAAGACTCAAAATCCATTGAGCACAAACATTTGTTTCGTTGCGAGAAATTCAAGCCAACCGTCGCCCGCGCAAAGCGCTTCCGTGTTGCGCCCGCACACCGGAGGTTGTTTTGAAATTCGACGCTACCACCTGCAAGGAATGCCGTTTGAGAGTCCATGCCTAGCGAATGGACAAGTCCTTGTAAATTGTATCTACTAATAACATCTTATGGGTATGAGTAAGCCCGCTCGCGAGATAATTGACGTCTGCCAAGGTAAGTGAATCATGGTACCTAAACGATTGAGACCTCGTGTGATCTTGTAAATTACGTTACCTGTGGGCCATTATCAGCCCTTTTATTTAAATTTTGCATACGTCGCACTCTCGCGTTTGGCACTTTTTTATAGGTTACAAAAGAGCGTGCACAAAGAGCGAAGGAGTCACGTAAGTATAAAGAACGACCTTGCGGATTTGTTTGTCCAGTCGCTGCTCCAGTTAACACTTCGTGCAAAAATCTGGTATTAGCGATGTCTTTGTTCATGTCAAAGATAGTCAGAAGTCTCATACATATGGAATTAAGTCTCATTGTTATTTCAGCTCAGCTCAGCGGGAAACATACGTATTGTTCGTGTTTAGGTATAGTACCTACTAATTACCAATGATAATAATTGACAAAGAGCGTCCATTTAATTTTTAATCAACGGGATCTCTGTCCAATTTGTAGCCTTAATTAAACCTGATTTATTATTTTTTGATTTAATTTAATTTAATTGACTAAATTGTATTTGCATGCATTTAACTATGTTTTTTACCGCAAATAAATGATTTGATTGATTGATTGATAACCACAAAGACCATCGTGTGTGTGTGATAGATAACTTGATAAGGTGCACTTAAGTACTTCTTTTTTGGACCTGCTCTATGTTGATTTTTAAATTGAAAACCTAATGATTAATGAGATTCAAACGATAATACTAATCTAATCTAATTCGAAACGATACTAAATTAACGGTTGTCTTGTTAGGTACCGTTGTGGTCAATAGTTAACATTCACGTAATATGGTAGTAACTCTAAACCTCTCAATCATTCTCATTCTCCATAACATCTTGAGTGAGATACCTTACCTACTACGACTCCAGACGGTTACATGAATGCATAATCTATTCTAAAAGTATACACTAATAACATAATGTAAGTAAGTACACTTGGCCGAGATTTGGTCAGTAAAGTAAATAAGAATCTTTCTATCTGCCTCTTGACTCAAAGTCCGTCGTCTTTCTGAGCCCGTTATTCTTTTATCTCTTTCGTGAACATTAGGTAAGATAGGTGAAGACCTATCTTACCTAATATTCCCAGAGTGTTTCAACTGACAACATTTCATAATTCTAAGTCCATGCTTTGATAAGCTCCTAAGGGTATTCTACTCGAAAAGAGGAACACGCTGGTAGTTTTATATTTCCAGTATTATTTATGTTCAATTTTTAACGAATTTTTAAAAATGCTTTCATAGCAAATCCAATTCTACTGCAGAAAGGGCACCTCGCTTTAGTCTTGTTTACATATACCAAATTAAAAACAAACATTGTCAAGATGGCGTCAATGTAACTGTAGAAGATACGACAATAGAGATATCTCTCAGGGACCGAAGTCCAATGAGAGTTGTTTGGATGTTATATTTATGAAACTGATTTAAGAAACTTCGATAGTGCGATGCAGAACTCGTCAGATTTGACAGGAGTGACGCCACATCAGCCCCCCCTTTGAGACGGAGGGGTCAAGGATGTATGAAGAGTAGAGTGCAGCTTGCCAGTGCTCAGAGCCAGCGTGGCGAGCGAGCGCTCAGAGCCAGGGTGGCGAGCGGAGACAGAGAGAGAGAGGAGTCTGGCTTGCTGAGAAGAGTCGGGCGTCAGTCAGGATATTCAGAGTTGCGCTTATGTCCATTGTCGGGGTCACCAATGTAGAAGATACGACAATAGAGAGATCTCTCAGGGCCCGAAGTCCAATGAGAGTTGTTTGGATGTTATATTTATGCAACTGATTTAAGAAACTTCGATAGTGCGATGCAGAACTCGTCAGATTTGACAGGAGTGACGCCACATAACCATATGTAACCCACCCGAAAATGACATTTAAACTTTTTAAAGTGGTTCGATTGCCATACAAAACGTTATTTGACATTCGCAGGCTAACGGCGTGGTATTTTAAGAAACCTATGTAACAAACTTTCATAAATTGGTTTCCCATTTGCGCCAAATTCCCCCTTTCCTAGAATAAACTTGTATAAACTAGATTAATTTGAGGAATTGGTTTGGGACGTGATATTTTGGGAAAACGAATTTTCTCAAATTAATCTAGTTTATACAAGTTTATTCTAGGAAAGGGGGAATTTAGCGCAAATGGGAAGCCAATTGATAAAAATTTGTTGCATAAGTTTCTTAAAATTTCACGCCGTTAGCCTGCGAATGTCAAATAACGCTTTGTATGACAATCGAACCACCTTAAACGTTTTCGTCGAAACGGGACTAGGTGCCTATTCTGCAGTAGAATTGGGTTTGATATGAATGCATTTTTAAAAATCGTAAAAAATTGAATACCGGAAATATAAAACTACCAGCGTGTTCCTCTTTTCGAGTAGAATAATATGAGCTAATCGAACTATGGGCTAAAAATTATGAAATGTTGTCAACTGCCCTCCCCTCCACGTCTGAATTTTTGACGAAGTCCCTTAATATTTTTGTTGCATTTCTGTTATTTGATAGTGGTCCCTGACCTACCAACACAGCCACACAGTCAGTTAACATGCAATGCAACAAAAAACAGGTGTAGCTAACATTCCCATTTACCGTTACTTGTGCGGGAAAATAAAGAGATTACGTAGACGAGCAAAATATAAAATCTGTCTATTTCATATTTTATTGTTTCCTTTAAATGTCAGCGAAGGAAACGACATCCTCCCACCTTCATGACTAACCGGCAGGCTGCCCTGCACTGCAAATATATTACTTATGTTAATAAGGAGCATGCATCGGTTTCCTAATCAGTGACTAATGACCGAATAAGGGCACTTTGTTCTGCTAGTGATGCGTAAACAATGGCTTATTTATCTGTTTATGCATCACGGCAGATTCCCCGGGAGTGGCCCAGTAAAATACAGCTGTGACTTACTTCGCGTAGATTCGTTAATCCCGTTCTTATACACTAAATTCTACTACACTGATATCTGGGTCGGTTTTTAGGGTTCCGTAGCCAAATGGCAAAAAACGGAACCCTTATAGATTCGTTATGTTTGTCTGTCTGTCTGTCTGTCTGTCCGTCCGTATGTCACAGCCACTTTTTTCCGAAACTATAATATAAATTTAGTAAGTTAGATGTATTCTGTAAACCGCACTAAGATTTTTACACAAAAACAGAAAAAAACACAATAAATTTTGGGGTTCCCCATACTTTTTCATCAAACCCATACGTGTTGGATATCTATGGATAGGTCTTCAAAAATGACATTGAGGTTTCTAACATAATTTTTTTCTAAACTGAATAGTTAGCGCAAGAGACACTTCCAAAGTGGTAAAATGTGTGTGTGTGTCCCTGTAACTTCTAAAATAAGAGAATGATAAAACTGAACAAAATATATGATGTACATTACCATGCAAACTTCCAACGAAAATTGGTTTGAACGAGATCTAGTAAGTAGTTTTTTTTTAATACGTCATAAATCGTAAAAAACAATTTATTTAACGGAACCCTTCATGTGCGAGTCCGACTCGCACTTGGCCGCTTTTTAATTTATAGAAAGGGGGTTGAAGACTGAAAGTCATTCATTTCCAATACCTACAGTACCTTATCATAACGTATGTATGTACATTGGCCCATACAGTTACGGACACGTAGAGCAAAATGTGTCTTCCCTATCGCTATCCCCGAAAGTTGTGAAATAGGTACGACAATATAAACCGATCTCGATATAGTTTGGAGCCTATGTACTACCATTATCGATATAAATCGGAAACGTCATAAGTAGTAACATTGCACTCACCTGTTCACCAAGTGCAGGTTAACACCATCAATTAACTAAAAGGCACGCTTGTTAATTATAAACATTTAACGTATCTAATGAGTCTTCCGGTTACCTTGCATTCCTATTAAGCACTTGACTGTTAATTTGCTTTCTTAGGTCCAATGCACTCAGGTCAAAATACCTGAGGATTTTGGTAATTCTGTGATGAGACTAATAGATATACGGGGGTGGGCCCTGTAACAGGAGCAAATATTCACAAGGACGCTTCCTTAGAGCATTTGCAGTAACTCCTTTTGTATCCTTCACTTTAAACATTTTTGGTTACGGAGAAATTTTGATCTAAAGTTATGACCTCCAAGTACCTAATGTATCTTGGCACCACGAGATCATATCACGGCAGTAAATGCAGATTTTGAGGTAAGTACAATACGATGTCGGCCCCGTAGCATGGATATCACGCGATAAGTGACATGATAGAGCATCCGTCCCTGGCTGACACCGTTCGATAGAACGAGACGACGCTGTTATCTTGTCACTTATCGCGTGATAAGGCCAACCATGCTACAGGGCCAGTTAACGATTCGGCCAACCTCGGTAATTGTCGTGAAACCCTCATATCTCACATAGAGTTATCAATTTACAGATATGACCTTTAATTATATTACTCTTTGTCTTATTGAATACAATGCAAGAAGGATATGAGCAACAAAACCTCCTTTGTAGCTCAAAACCTTTATATTGAAATAAGAAAAATAATTGACTATTTTGACAGTCTGCCTGCCTCCTTAGTGTCAATAAAAACAGTTTAACGATATAATACATTTATCGTGAAAATATTCGATTCTATCAAATTTTATCAAAATTAACTTACAATAGTTATGTATCATGGCTTCAACAAATATAAAGCGTGGTTAAAAAATTGTTGCTCACTCTCGTGAAATTGTAAATAATGTATATAACTATTTTAGAAAAGAAGCTAATTTATTTAAAAAAGAAGAAAGTAAATATCATCAAAAAAGCTTTAATAAATAATGAATGTTCAAATTCATGTCGCTTCTGCATAATACATTTCTTAGGTCTACCGGTTAGTAATGTCATCTTGGCAGGTGATATAATAACATTGCGTTTATGATACTTCAAATTGAATGCTACCTAAAAGATATCGCGGTAATGTATTTCGTGTCATTTCCGTCTCCGGATTTAGGCGATGATATCCGAGAAAAGCCGAATCGTTAACTGATTTTAATCGTACTGTAACATCATGTAATGACGTAATGAGTCATAATTTTTGCGTTTTTGTGTTCAAAAAGTAGTTTTGTGAGTTTTTTATTTATTTTTTAAATTTTGTTTGTGTTTTTAAAATAAAAAGTTACTCATAGCACTCCAGAAGAGTAAAAATACAAGTAAACTTATGTAAAATATTTTTTTTTTCGAAAATATTTCTTTTCCGCCTAAACCCACTTGGAAATAATTGTTCACAAGCTTAATAATCTACCGTTTATGTTTTTGCTCCTGTTACAGGACCCACCCTGTATATACAAGATCCTACAACACAAAATCTTGCCCAAACTAAAACTATTTCAGAATAGATGTCTACTAACTTTCCATCTTAGTTACCTGTTTATTTTTTATTTGGTTTTCGAGCGATGCTTTTGACCATAGAGAAAACCTAGTTATAGATCATTAAGTATGGCCAGTGAAAGTACAGACTGTAAACGCGTCATTTTGTCTCATTTGTCTTTAGGCGAATGGGGCCAAGGTTGAGTCATTGCAGTCTGGTGAAATCATCATAACTGTAGGTAAAGTAAAGGTAGTGCAGTGTTCGCATAAAATGTCTACGTTTAGGCACCACTTTGGTTTAACGATTTCAGGGACAAAGATATCATTTATCTTAAATTTTGTTGGAGACTAGGTATATGATAAGATAACATCGAGCTGATTAGTTTTCTTAGCGATATCTACCTACTACCTAAGAATGGATTAGTTGTGCTGTTGGTCGGCAAAAAGCAGATGGAAATGGACAGTTAGGTACCTTACCTACCCAACCCACCTACTTACATCTGAAAAGAGAACTCGATCTTATTAGGACTAGGTATTGACCGTGATTTGTACCCGGTACGCAAGTACGAATTAACTGAATGCCTTACGAGTGATACTACTCTCATTCATTTTACCTTACCTACTGGGATATTTGTTTACTTTTTTCTTTATTAGGATTTCAGCGGGACATAAAACAAGGCAGTTTTCTTGACATTCCTAAACGGAAACATTTAACGGAATGTCTATCATGTATCATCCCCAAGCTAATGTACCAATACACAGTGTTCGAAAAATGTATTATGGTGTGTAGTGAGTATGTGAAATTGAAATGCAATTCTTCTTCTCAACACCCTTTCTTAGTAGAGCAGACGTGGTATGAATAGTTCAGTTTCTATTCGAAAACATTTAAAATTAAGCGATATAAATAGATACAATAGCTGACAAAGCCTACTTAATCTTCTGCAGTCAGGTTTACAGGACTTGACCGCTTATGACGTGAAAATATGTTGCATTAAATTACGTGTCATATAATGGAATCGTCTGTGGTGAGTTCCTGTTGTCGGCCAGGTCCTGTAAGCCAATCCGCTTCTTGCATTGAGCGACCGCCGTTCGACCGCAACTTGCGTATGCGCAGTACTAACTGGACATGCGCAGTAAGTATAAGGGTCAGGTTACCATTGTACCGATTTTGCAATAGATCTTTGTAAGTACGATTTAGATGCAATATTCTGAGCTATTGGATGGATCAAATTAATACTCGTTCCTATGGTATTGTTCTCCGATAACCCCTGAACACGACTTCCATGTTTTTCGCATAAAATTAGCTAAGCATATATAAAACCTATCACTTGCATGAAAATTTTATATCTTTACGTACCGTGTTGTATATGTATTTTATGTATGTATGTTGTACCTATGCATGTATTTTATGTATGTATGTTGTACCTATGCATGTATTTTATGTATGTGTGTTTTATATAAGTACTTACATCATATCATATTTGATGGTGTATATCCTCGTATGGGTAGGTATTAGGGTATAAGTATAGCCATTGTGTTTTTGGCTACCCATAGATGATTAGTAAGATAATGGGGAATGGATGAAAATTTTAGAATTGCCTGATTTTTATTTTGGTGTTAGGAATAACCTTCCTTAACATCAGAAAAAAATTGCAGATTTTTCAGGTGCGTCAATTATTTTTGAAAAACATAAACAGTTTCTTCACTTACTTTTTGGGGTTAGGACGGCGAATGAGACACTTTCCTTGATTCGTCTCATATTACAAAAAATATCTTAAAAATCCGTGGTAAACTGACACTGGATATGATATTGACAGCTGCAGCAGCTATATTTGTCATTGCCAGGGTCAGATATTGTAAATATTTTTTTGTAATATGAGACGGATCAAAGAAAATGTCTCATTCGCCGTCCTAACCCCAAAACGTAAGTGAAGAAACTGTTTATATTTTTCAAAAATAATTGACGGCGCTGAAAAGTCTGCACCTTTTTTCTGGTGCTAAGGAATGTTATTCCTATCACCAAAAAAAAATCAGGCATTTCTAAAATTTTCATCCATTCCCCATTGTAATTAATTAGGTAAATATCAATAATCTTATTTTGGTATGAATTAAAAACATAGTGGAGACAAAATGACTGACGACTTACGACAACCATCGAAGTAGTAGTAAATAACATCATCAACTGCAATAATATTAGACAGGACACAGCACACGAAAACTTTTCATAAAAATCTATTAGAAAAGCCAATTTTTTTTTTAACTTACCACGTTAGTTGATTTGCGTGACGGTATTATAAGCAGTTTTAAATTAGGTGTAGGTAGATAATGTAACATCCTTCCTTCTGACGCCGGTTTTAAGGTACCTATCCAACATTATACCTTTAACCCGAAGACCCGTATATACGTATGAGTGACGGCTAGCTAGACAATTTTTTTATAGTAGGTAGGTATAGTATTGCACACTTAATAATAAAACAACCTACCTATCAAAACATTTGAATCAAAATTCATTTCTAAACAGGTAGAGTTATGGTTGAGAATAGAATATAGTTTTTAAAGAATCGGTGGTGATATTATTTAGCGGGGTATCCTTCCGCCTGCGCGGGCGCCGCCGGAAGCCACGCGACGCGACGCTGGTTCGATGAGCTCCCCATTGTTTTCGACGGCGACCATAAATAAAATTAAATACACTCGATTTATGCGACTGCGTCACGTTTAAAGTCCTGGGCTGTTATTCTTTACGCGGTCATGCGGCTCACCCCACCCGTCACACCTAATGAAACTAGACCACAAGCGCTTAGTTACCTACTAAGAATCGCGGCGTCAAGATATATTTGTGGGTAAGCGTTGAGGTGAGCTTAAAACAGGTTACAGAATAGAGGCGCAGGTCACAATCACAATGCGTACTTATCGTAACTCTATTTGGGATGTCGTTGGTGATAGAGAAAACATACTTAAAGTATTTGTTTAAGTCACTGGACTGTCTTTGTCTGGTATTGTTTTTTTTTAAGTTATGAAGGTCATTAACATGCGAGTGAGACTCTTATCTCTTTATGTTATAAGTACTACGTTTTCGTATAATCTAGTAAAACAGTCTACCACTTTTGAACCTTAAAACACAAAATAATAGAGTCGAAAAGTGGTAAACCACGTTCTACTAGAGCTGTAGCTCTCCTGAAGGTTAGTGGTGACCATAGCTTATAATAAGCATCTGCTTACAAGTCAAGTGCAGTAGGATAAAGTTAGCAGTAGGCCAGTCATACAGGGGGTGCTAGGTCGGGTAACCTCCTTGAGTGTCTGGACTCTACCGATTCCTCTTGATTCGGTTGATCCGCAGGAATGGGGAGTGTCTTGGCCGGTGCGCCCTGGAGACAACGGCAAGTGATAATTTAGTGAACCCTAAGTTATCGCTTGCTGGTGTTACCAATAACCCGACACGGGGGTGTCGGGGGGTTCCGCCCAGGGAATCGCAAGATTCCCCAGGTGCGGCTTGAGGGAGAGGCCATTGCCGTTTGCCTCTATAGTAAATAACGGACCCGGAACCCTGACAAATCCTCTGCTATCAGAGGATTCATGTTAGGCGCGGGGGCTGCGACCGTCAGGCCGGGGCCGGGTTGTGGCTGCGAGGGAGAAAACCTCTATAAAAAGTTACAAGGGGACCTGAGAGGGTGAATCCGAGGTCTATCACCCTCTCCCGGCGTAGAGGTCCTTTGGTCAGGTCGGGAAGCGTGTGGTGTCGCCCTGCACGCTTACGACGGGGGGGGCTTTTGCCTCAGTAGTGAGGGCAGCTGCGGCTATTGCCGAGGGGCGTCGTGGTGAAATGTTCGCGATCCCATGACGCCCCTACTACACGGCAGATAGGGCATACCTTGGTGGTTTTAGACGGTAGTCCGGGGGGTTCCCGGGAGCCCGTCATACCCATCCTAGTTCCTCGGCTAGGTGGGATGCGTAAAGGCAATTACCCAAGTAAAAAAAAAAAAAAAGGCCAGTCATACAGACAGATGTTGAGACGGACGGCGTTGAGTTTTTCCATTCTGAATACCATTACGTCGCATTCACGCACATTCGTGATTGTATACTAACAACTTATGGACATTAGTCCGAAATAAATAAATAATTGAATTGAAATTGAATTAGTCTGCGTCCTTACGCAAAAGGAAGCGTATGAACTAAATCTAAGTCACGGTAAATGCACCACAAATTGCTCCCATTTCCTATATTATGAATATTATGATACCCCTTGCTAATAAAAACAAACATCTACAACAAATTACGGCAGAACGTAAGGTGTTCCGAAAAATCCTGGGACCAGCCCAAAGAGACGATGGGAGTTGGAGGATTCCAAAAAATGCCGAAATAGAAGAACTGGTAGCCGAACCAAACATCATAGGTGAGACTAAAGCGCATCGTCTCCGCGGGTTTGGCCATCTCGAGAGGATGGGAGAACATCGACAGGTGAAGAGAGCATACTTGGACCGACCGGCTCGTTGACGACCGGCAGGTCGTCCCAAACATCGCTGGATGGATATGGTGGCAGCCTGGCAGCGGATCTGCACGAACTCAGAGCCGCCGCTAGCTGACAAGGCATTGCGCAATTTGGGCATCAGGACCGAGCAAAGTGGCTAAGTGGCGTGCTCTTGTGTCATTGTGTCGGAGGTCAAAAGACTCATTTTGGGTTGTCGTGCCACCCTAGTTCGTTAGTTAAGACAAATTAGCTCCGGCTACGGCTTACCTACGGATGTATTTGACGCGATGCCATTGCTGTAATGGGGTGAGTGGGGATTGCGGGGGCAGTAGTGACGTGAATATTTTCAGTCAACTTTAATTTTCTGGCTCAGGTTGCTCTAAAAGTAATTTTATTATACTTTTAGACATATTTTCTTATCTTGCTGCAACACACGGAGTAGCCAAATTATAACATTATTAATATTACAAAGAAGTGGAGTCTCTAGAAGTGAGAGGTAAAATATATGTGGCTTAGAGTGGAACCAGGATTGCGGGTAACGATCATGTGGAAGAGGAGCGATAAATATGAGCGGAGAGTGGGACAGAACGCGAATCGAGGCAAGCTACTAAATCCGAAATTCACAATCCGAAAGTTTTTCCCCATACATTTTCCCAGCTCACCCCATTGCTATCCTCTCTAACTCCACTACGGGGTGAGGTGGGATTTCCCACAATTTTTGTGTTTACAGTTAAGATTATGAAATTAAACGACAGATAATCATTAAAAAACGAAAATTCATACAGCCGGAGCATTTTTTATGAACATGTAAAAACATTTTTTTTATTGAGGTTTGAATTTATTTTGACCCAACTCAACTCATCCCATTTTACGCTACTGATAAATTTTAATTTTAGGATCTTTTGGCCTCTGCCTACCCCAAAGAGCAGCAGAGAGCAGAGAGTTTTACAAGCGTGAATAAATGCATGTTTTTGTCTGTAGTCTGATGTAAATATTTAACGCTAGACTTGTTTATTTCAAACGGGACCAACCATGTGTTCTGAGCGGGGCATACGTACGAGTAATAATATTTGTATGTATGACGCATAAGTGATCCCACCTTTCTCTTTGTCGTGAAGCCTGCCTTTTGAGTTAGTTCTCATAACTGCTTGATTTTGAAATATACCAGGTATAGCTGCTTGGATTTAACCCTCAATAAGTAGTAAGTAGTTTTCATATAATTTGTAATTGTGAAAAAGGATGACTAACCTATAACTTTTATACTTGAATCATAACAATCACACAAAAGACAAAAAGACACATCAGAAATAATACATAATTAAAGAATAACCGTCAAAATGTTGATCTCATCGTGTCTGCTAATAATGATAATTTTGAATCCGTGTTCTCAATTTTTATAGGATTAAGTTCGCTTTTGTAGGTACATTTATATTTGGTTTCTTTTGTAAGTATTTTTCTTATGCGTTATAAAGTATCATACAATAACAGACCATGCCAAATGAGAGTACTTCCTCAACACCTGTGCTAATAATTGTATTGTTTTCACACTTTGGGATAGTGAAATATTTATACTCAGAATTCAATATTTATTTTCTGGCGGATTCGATTTGATCAAGTGATCAATGTCGTTATTTTTAACTTTTTTTTATTTCATTTTACACGCGCCTAAGATAAGTAATATTCATAAGTAAATGTGTTACCTAACACGAGTCATGACTAAGATTATCATAAGCAAAGAAAGAGGCTGAAATCTCTGCATATAGCATTTTTGACAACATTAAATATTTACTCATGTCATGAAATTAAGGTTAACGTCTCAATGGTAGACACCTTAATCCCAATAATTAACAATCTGAGGCCATTTACCGCTACAAGGTACTTACCTACAATTTTACAAGCCAGCTGGCGCGCGTAGGTACATACATGCAAAAACTTGAATTTCGAGACACCGGTAGTTCCCTATTTCCTCCGCCAAATCAAAATATATGCAACATAGGGACATTATTTTGTTAATAAACTAGAGCCACTTGTTAAACGCTAAAAATACACTAATTTTACCGTCGCCGCCGTGACGGATCACATAACTACGTCAAATGTACTAAGTTATAAAACGAAACATAGTGACATAGTACAACTCTTCGTTAATCTATGTAAGACAATTGGTTAACATAGGCCTAGATTTGACGGACGATAAAATAGGGGAAGACGGCGGGTCGAAATTTGTTAACAGCAGGTGCAGTTATTCGCTACGCGTTAATGCGGCTCACCCCGCCGGTCACCCGTTACGAAACTAGACCTCTACCTTCGCTTAATTACTACACATCGCGGTGTCAAGGTATAATTGTGGGCGAGCGTTGAGGTGAGCTTAAAACAAGGTACAGAATAGGGGGGCATAAATAGGTCTAGATTTGACGTAAGTAGTTTCCCCTTAAACGTTATTTTTTTGTTGAGCCCCGGTTTGGACTTCAAAGTTTGGAATCAAAGAGATAAAGAATATTTAGAAGCATTGGAAATGTGGTGTTGGCGTAGAATGGAGAAAATTACCTGGACAGAAAAATCACAGATGAAGAAGTGCTGAGAAGAGTGGGAGAGAAAAGGAAACTGATAAAAACGATAGAGAACAGGAGAGGGAAAATGATTGGTCACCTTATACGACATGACACTTTTATTAATAACATCATGGAAGGAAAGGTAGAAGGCAAGCGAAGAAGGGGAAGACCAAGGATAAGAATACATGAAACAAAAGAAATAAAGAGGTCAAAGAGGCGGCCCTAGATAGAGTCAGATGGAGGGAGCTACACCGACAAGAGTCTAACTCTTAAATTTATGATGATGATGTTTGGACTTGTAAATTTGTCGCTTGTTTCGTAAAATGGGCCTCTATTGTTCGATTCCAGACTGCTATGAATGGCTATGAATTAAGATAGAGAGTGAGCACTATGACCTTTATCTTATTTTTGGGCATAAAGGCAAAATCGGGAGATTGAAGAATACTTGTAACTATTAGAAAGTTAAAAGACAAAAGTAGTTTGTGTAATACATTTATTTCACTTGATACCATATTTAAAGCACTGTCTCAGCTGAGAGGATATTTACAGTCATGCATGTCAGACACAAGCGGCTTAGGGCATTGTTCAAGACATGAATCGCCTTACAAAGGCCAAAGGGCATATGATAGTCACCCATTTTACACCCACATGCCTTTTCGGCTTAACCAAGCAATCTGGCGCCTGGAAAACACTTCCAGCGACACGCTGCACTTTGTTTTTCTAAATACAATTGTTTCAGCTAGAGGTTATACACATGTGTATAACCTCTACATAAGAGAGCATATTTTGAAATACTCGAGAGCTAGCCATAATTTCCACATACAGGGTGAATTCTACAAGAAGAGAATACATTATATATTAATACTGTCTCAAAAGTATATCACATAGTGTTTTGACATAGCAGGCTTCGCCTCGCATACCACACGCTTGCACGATACTAACTTAAAACATAATAATAAATGCGCAATAAGCCTCACATGACCAAAGCGTGGGTAATGTATACAATCATATTTCTAAAATGCATATTCTTAACTAATCGGAGAATTAAATAAAAACATAGTGAGATATTTGCCAACGCTACAAGGTACTGATTAGTCGAATAAATAAAATGATAAACTACAGCGAGTGCAAGTCCTGCCAAAAGTATTCGGAGCGAGGAATTCAGCGCCGATGCCGAATGGTAGCGGATGCTTCAAACGAGAGCTCGGGACCGTTACACGCCGCGCGGCGCGCGCGCCGGGACGCGCTACCACCGCGGCCGGCTCCTTAATTAAATTAACAACCTCCATTGAATCCAATTAAATATCACGATCAAAAGCAAAGTGTGAATCATCGCTCTGTCCATCCAGCACATACGTTACTAACGTAAATGCACCTTAATTATATTCCAACTTTCTAATGAGGCGTTTTACTCTGGACTGTTCTTAGTAATCTCTAGACAATAAATTAGCATTACAATCGATATCACAATTGCATGCTCGCGAGCGCATCGGCGCTCGCGGCGTGCGCAGACAACTGTCCTAGTAGTGTCCATTGTTAACCACGCGACCGTTGCGCGCCACCGGTCAATCCTTATCACGCAACAATTGTGACTTAGCACTCTTTTCATTGCCATGAAATGAAAAATTGGGATTGTCCTTTTGTTTATACGCTTTGTCGAGTTTCGCCGACGGCAGGTCGTCCTCGGGGGGCGCTGCAGTCGTTATGGACAGGGGTGCCGGTGGCGCGTTGGGACTGTCTTTACTTTCAACGCGGTAAAACTCGTTCAGCCATCGTTCGGAGTTGTACGAGGGTCCCTCTCCACCCAGCTCCGCAGGCAGTATGTCGAGCGGCAAAGAGTCGTGTAACGTCGATAAATTGTTACCATGCAACACAATGCGTTCGCGCGTTTTCGCTTTCAAATAGGGCTTTATCACGGCAAGCGCCGTCTCCACGTACCAAGGCTGACCTATGAAATGTATGCTCTTGAACCTCACCGGCATACAATCTTGAAGACCATCAATTATAAGTTTCAACACTTTGGCTTGTAAACTACACGATTGCTTAAATGTAAATTCGGTCCAATCCACAATGATAACGTATCCGTTGAGTTGATTTTGCACGTCTAGAAGGGTGCGTTCTAGAGTGAGGATGAGGGCTCGGTAGACGGCCATGAGGGGGCAGGCTTGCGGGGTCCAGTTGGAGGCGAACATGAGGAGCACGGCGCGGCCGCGGCGGTCGCGCTGGGCCAGCACGCCGGGTAGCCCGTCGGCCAGCGCGCGCAGCACACCGCCGTCCGCCGGCGCCCACAGCTCCGGGTGCTCCCGCCGGTACTGCTCGTACCGCACTAGCAACTCGAAACTCTGTTGCACATCGTGTTTCCGCGCGTACAGAAAACGTCGCAGGAAGGCGTCGTCCTGGCAGCGGCTCTTGTCACGTAGAGCTAGGTTGAGGCTGGAATCCACGGCCTCCTTGAGCCCGTGGAGGGCTCGTTGCTTGTCGCCATCTGTGAGCCGCTTCCGGGACACGTCACAGAGCAGCTCATTCTGCATCTGGTGGAGCCTCCAGTCGTACTCGGCGTACTCGTTCATGGTGAGTCATGCGCTCGCGTGGCGTGGTCGCGCGCCGCCGGGGCTCGGGGCCGACTGCCTGCGCCCGCGCCGCGCCGCGCCGCCGCACTCCGTTCATTAAACCGTGTAGTGCTGCCTTCACACTCCTCCGCTACTAAACCAGTTGGCGTGCTTAAGGATAACAAGCGTGGCAGTTTCCCGGTTAAAAACAACCGTCGATATTTAATCATCAATCTATTTTCAACAGTTTGTGGTGACACAAAAATTTCATTTGTCAAACAAGATTCTTATTGGAAACAACGAAATTCATATTCAAAGCAAACAATTATGCTCAAGGTTAGACTATTTCAATTGGTAGGATTATAATTTGTAGCTTATAAACTTTACATATTCTACGGTAAGTACTAAATCGTATTAGCTTAAGGTCTTAGCAGCGCTGCTTAAACAGAGCATAACTTGCCCATGCAGAGCGAGTTATAAATAAAAGAAAAACTGAAGGTTGGCGGTATACCGGTCAATTGGCTGGCTGGTTTCTGCGATGACGTAGCCTGGCGTGCGAGAGAGATGCGCCTCTACCAGGGAGAAGGATAGATATAACTTTGTAACCTTTATATCTATGAAGCCTTATACGTTACGAACAAACGATGGCCGAAAATCGTTTAACGTCCGTGCTTTGTTCGCGATATCTAATGCCTTACTAATAACACAGCGGTTGCACTATGTTATGTGGGGCTTCTGCTATCTATGTGCGAACCACTCCCCCCTCAGTGGTGACTCGGTCAGAGCAATAGTTTTCAGAATACTACCATGCTTTATCGAGTTTATCGATTACTCATCATGATGTAGGTACCTGCTGTACCTTATGTACCTACTGATATCCATGACAATACGATTTCTGCTTTGGGAAAACAATGGATAGTTACTGAACTCGTTGCACGTGAATATTTGTTATTGTGATGAAGTATTATAGAAGGTACTTATGCAATATTACTTTATGAGTTGTGAAAAAGACATCAACGACGCCATTTGTCTAGGAATAAGTACAGAGCACTGCGTACTTTTCACCTCTGTTTTTCTCATAGAAAGACGTACTTAGTTGGAACGTAAAATATTAATATTCTTACATTGTACCTACTGTTTTTAGCGTTAACACTGTTTTTTGTTTATAGGTACTTATTTAATTTTAATTTTTAATTTGTGTATTTTGTTGGTGAATATTAACTAATATTTGTATAGGAATAGATAACACAGCACACAAGTCATGTATATGCAGCTATTATAATAGTTATTACTATAATTTTAACATTAAGTATAGATAGATACACAGATTTATACATATATTTCACAATATAAAAATGCACTTAAATTTACACATACTTACCTAGTTAATATTTAGGAATCTGTATTGTGATCGCCAGATATTAAACAATGTCGTAATAATCATAATAAATAATACAAGCATTATGTCAACAAATTACAAAAGAGGTCTGATGAGGATGTATAAGGTCTGTATAAGGCCGTTGGTATACAAATCTACAGATAGTCAGGTGCTTAAGTACCTACTTGAAGCCTTCAGATTATAAATATTTTTCTATTAGTTGATTATTTAATCATAATAAACAACACGCATCAAATATTTTAAACTGAGCGTAATTAATAACGAACGCGACCCAGTTATTATAAGCATATCAAATAAAATATAGTTACTTATCATGAAGTTAGATGGACGGCTATTTTGACAAGTTCAACGACATTAAAAAAGTAACCGTGTTGTTGCATCGCATGGTCAATGGCCCGCTAGGCTATGCGCTTAGCGCGGTAAAAATAGACTGTCTCCCGAGATGAGGCAAGCGATAGCCGTTGAATACTCATGCCTGGAGGTCGATTCGAGACGTATGTAACGCATTTCAATTTGTTCTACCTATGTGTTGTCTCGTGCTGTCTGACATTTTCACCTTCCTATACAAAGTACAAACGGAGTTTCGTTCTCATTTTAAAAAAAAAAATTTAAAACATGTGTTGGATTGTAACGAAACTTTGCATATACAATGACATGAGGTATATCTAGGTCTGTAATTAGTTTATATGGCTCCAGTTTATAAAACAAACGAAATACAGCAATAACAAGTTTTGTATCAAAAACTTTAATTTAATTTGCTGTATTTTTTACTATGGTATCTGAAGCTACATAAACTAATTACAGATCTGGATGGTACTTAACTTATTCTAAGTACAAAGTTTCAGAGCAAACTAGCCCGTCTTTTTGAATGAGAGTGTAACTACGTTTGTATGGATAATCGAGCTTACTGCGGAGTGCGGACTCTTAACTCGCCGTGGAAACGAGGAGTCATTTGGATCAAAGTGAAACATTGAAATCAAATTACAATATATAAATCTAACTGGAAAGTGTAACTTGTCCCGAATCGACTGCCGGGCGCTAATTTAACTTCTGTCTGTTAACTTTTCACGCTTAAACCGCTGAACCGATTTAGATGAAATTTGGTATGGAGATAGCTTGAGACCCTTATCTTCTAAGGAGGAGAAATGGTGGGGGAAAGTTTGTATGGAGGTACAGTATTTATAATATAAACGAGTTCCACGCGGACAAAGTCGCAGGCAGAAGCTACTACTCTACTTTTGTATAGTATATACGAGTAAAGTAGAGTACGAGTATATACTAAATATATACTCGTACTTAGAGGCAAACAAAGGAATACTTCCAGGAAGAAGGAAAGAAAGCTCAACAATGTATAAACTTACTTGTTTTTACAACAAAGTGTACAACTTTAGTGACTTATTAAGGTCTTTAGAAGACTGACGGAATGGGAGCACAAAAATGTAATGGATGTCGCCCGTGGGAACCAAGTTTCGTACATCGCGGCGTGAGAACCGCGTCTACACTTTATGAATTGGTTCCGGTAAATTCTGATAAAATTTTATGCGCCGTGTAATAAAATTATATCGTAAAGATGTTCGATTTTAGATTAAATGTTGCAGCCAAAATACTGATACTGACAGGTAATAAATCTTTATCTATACTTCTATACTATGGTATACTTAATGTTATAAGAAGGAAAAGTAAAGTGAGATGGAAGCGTTGCAAGCATACTCCCTATGTAGTCTCCGGAACTTAACAACCGAATTAAAAAAACTTTTCACCACCAGTATATACCTAATACGTATCTTCTGGACATACATACATACATACATATAATCACGCCTCTTTCCCAGAGGGGTAGGAAGAGATCACGGATCTCCATTTGCTACGATCCTGACAAACCACTTTCGCTTCACTCACTTTCATAACATTTCTCAACATGCTCGTCGATTTAGGGTACTTTTGACCTGGCCTTTTTGTGAAATCTTACAATTCAATTTGATCAGAGAAAGTTCGCCTAGGTCTTCCCCTTCCAACTTGCCCTTCCACTCTTTTTATATACACTCTCTTGAACTCTCTTCGTTAATCTTCTTTCATCCATCCTCTCTACATGCCCAAACCACCTTAACATACCCTTCTCAATGTTCGTGACTATATCTCCATCCATTCCACACTTATCTCTTATCACACTGTTTCTGACTCTATCACTCAATTTCACTCCGCACATACTTCTCAACGCTCTCATTTCTACTGCATTCACTCGACTTCGATGTCTTTTCTGCCACACCCAACTTTCGCTACCATACATAGTGTGGGCATCAACACTCCCCTATGCACAGCCACGCGTGCTTTTAGCGATATTTTCTGGCTGCCCATAAAGGCATTCAGTGCCCCATTCACTCGATTCCCTGCATTCACTCTCCTTTCAATATCTTTCTCATGCTTTCCGTCTCCAGTAAATTATTTATTTATTCGTATGGCATTACTAAATTACAGAGTCGCTTTACTTAACTATTATAAATTGACTAAACGACTCGTCGACGCTTCAGGGGACCGTAGGGCTGGAGCTTACCTCTCGCAACGTATTTCATTAGCAATACAGAGAGGTAACGCCGCCAGCGTTATGGGCTCCATGCCGCAGACGGAACTGCTGGACGGGGTTTTCTTCCTTTGACTGGGCAAGTTAAGTTAATTTCGTTTTTAATTAGTTTATAATTATTTGCCTGTTAGTTTATTTTTATTTATGATGTTGTTTTCTTGTTTTTATAAATAAATAAATAACTATTATAATGTAATGTCTACATTCTTCACCCATTGGGTAGCGTTTGCGTCAGGTGAGTGCAGGTCTAAGATATTCCCAGAGAATTTCCGGTTCGGACAGTCGTTGATTATGTGGTGAATCGACTGCACAGGCGCTCCGCAGTCGCACGCTGGTAAATAGTCCAGTAAATAGTGTCCCCAAATACACAAAATCTTTTACTTGTTCCAGTCTTTCTTCACCAATCATTATATCGCAGTCTGTCATAATTTCATTTTTTTCAAATACCATCACTTTCGTCTTACTTACATTCATCTTCATCCCTTTCCATTCAAAAGATTCATTAATGTTACTACTAGAGTTAACACATTGTATTTTTTTTATTAGTTTTGTATTTCTTTCGCGAACTCGCCCAATTTATGAATCTGTTTCTATTCTAGGCTACTTACAAAATTGAACGATGAACCATTATTCACGAAACAAATTATTATGAACCATTTCTTATACAAATGATTTTTTAAGACTGCATTGCATTAATTGCCGCCTGAGACTGACCACCGTCAACCGTTTAGCAGATATGGGGACATAAAAACCTGCTCTGACAAGGTTTTAAGGCCCTTTTATGAACGTGAAGGCCGTATACATGCGTTGTTTTAGTGTAGGTAGATAGTTCTGTACTCGGTTATTATAATAAACTATCTCCGTGTCTCAAACCTGAATTTACTTAATACAGTATGGGTACCTATACAGAGTGTTTTTTTTAAATGGGACAGTATGGGGAAATCCGAATCTAAGGGAGATAGAGGAAAAGTGTCCAAGGAGACATTAGGTGTTTTTTTATGAAAACAAATTTGGCTCATTAAAATTTTTGGTCAAGCATGAGTTGTTCTTAAAAAATTATAAAGTTGGTCATTTTTTTTTTGACGCGGGTCGGCTCTGTTTCATGTAAGGATTATTTCATTGTATGGAAAGAAAAAAATCTGAACAGCAGAAGTTGGTCAAATTTAATGAAAACTAATCTTCATACAATTGCAGTATTCGCCTTTTAATATTGTTACAAGTGCCTAGGCGTGTAAAAAAATATTTAAAATTATTCCATTTTTAAATTTCGATAATCGATAAGAGCTCCAGATGATTCAAGAGAAGAACATTTTTTTTAATCTTCGTAAACATCATGGCACGCGATAGTCTTGAACTCCGTACAAGAATTAAAAGATGCTGTTTACAACACTTTAAACACAGTTCACCATAAGTCTCTGTTAAATGCAACTAGAAGTGTCTTGAAGCGTGCTCGTACCTGCATAAGACAAGACGGCGGCCACATCGAACATTTACTCAAGTAATAAACCAACTGTATTAAATTAAGATTAGTTTTCATTAAATTTGACCAACTTCTGCTGTTCAGATTTTTTTCTTTCCGTACAATGAAATAATCCTTACATGAAACAGAGTCGACCCGCGTCAAAAAAAAATTTACCAACTTTATAATTTTTTAAGAACAACTCACGCTTGACCAAAAATTTTAACGAGCCAAATTTGTTTACATAAAAAAACACCTAATATCTCCTTGGACACTTTTCCTCTATCTCCTTTAGATTCGGATTTCCCCATACTGTCCCATTTAAAAAAAACACTCTGTATAATCCACCCTGAAGTTTAATTCTAAACACTATTCCTGAAATCGATTGAAAAGTTGCGAAGATTACCCGTGAAACCAATCCTACTCTGTGTCTGATAACTTTTCCTCTTTATAGTATTTAAGTAGATATAAATGATGTTAACTATACTTACAGGGCGTCCCAAGACTAAGCGACATGAAAGGAAAGTACCTTAAATATCGTAGACAGGATATTTTGCTGAAAGAAGACTTTATGTTATTTTTAAAAGTTAGTAATACTGCATCAAAGATTTCCTACAAATTACTTGCTTCTTCTGGGAATCGAACCGACTTAAATGTGAAAAAAAAAACACTCTTATTTTTATGATGCCAATCGAAATAAATTTTTTTTCACATTAAGTCAGTGCAACTCCCAGACGAAGCAAGAAAATTGTGGAAAATCTTTGAATGCAGTATTACTAACCTTTAAAAATAACATAAAGTCTTCTTTCAGCAAGATATCCTATCTACGATATTCAACTTCCCTTCATGTCGCATAGTCTTTGGACGCCCTGTATACGTATGCGTCTTTAAAATTCTAATTCAAACATTTTCTACTCCATCGCATAACCATATTTAACCCAATATTCTCAATACTCACCAAGCATTGATACAAAATACTTACATCATGTAACATGCACGGTATGCACATTTGAGCATGCAACGTATGAAATTACTTTTCACCTCACCGGCTCGGAAAGGCTCTTTATCGCTCAAAATCTTCGTGCAAAAGTCCATTATATCCGCTAGCGTGGAAAGAGTTTTTGAATTTCGAACGTGACGCTCTATCGCGAGATCCAACTTTTTCTATAGGAATGAGAGCTCATTATCCTGCGTTCAGAAACTTATTATGGTGTTATTTTTTTATTTTATTTAGGAGAACCAACAGCTAAGTACATATATAAAGTAAGCACCAGTTGAAAACTAAAAAAATGTAAACAAATAATGTATTTAAATATTAAATGTCAAATCCAATACATTGTTTGTTTAATTTTTTTTCGTTTTCAACTGGTGCTTACTTTACACACAATAATCACTGACAGTAGATACAAAGAGCCAATTATAGGAACTCACAGGTAGTGACATTGTGTTTTAACTAATGCTACACTAGGGCAACCGCACAAGAACGAGAAATAAACAAAATGAAAATTATAACCGCACGAGAACGAAAAACATGTTATGCTAATAATTCCTTATTATTATTTTCTTATAATTTAATTAATAATACATAGTCTTTCTTAATTACATATGAAATATTAATAACTAGACTGACTTATAATAACATACTTTTCAAAACAAAGTTTTAACCGACTTCAAATCAGTAGCAAAATTGCTTCAAGTTTGCCTATAAAATTTGAACAGTTACCTCGATTTCTCCAGGATCCCATCATTAGAACTGAATTTTGGTGACAACGGGACCAATCTGGAAGTAACTATATGCTTCCAAAACACAGAAAAAAAAACAAATCGGTTCATACATTACCGAGTGGTCGCGTAACAAACACACATATAAAAAAAACATACAGACGAATTGAGAACCTCCTCCTTTTTTGAAGTCGGTTAAAAATACAATACCTACAAATAACTAATTTTAAAATGTAATTGTACATTTCAAAATTTTACGCTTCGTGCAAATTTGGAACGCACCGTTAATTTAAGAAAAAACTCGTGTACCTAGATTTCATTTTGTTTTGTTCTAAAGCCACAGTAATATCAAAATAATGGAAGTTATTTATAGATTTTAGCATAGAAGATATAGGTATATAAAAGGAATTTTAATGCCTGCTGAGTTAGCGGAAAAAGTAAAATATGCGAGTACCTACGACCTACCTACCCAAAAATATTTTGCCTTTTTAGGGTTCCGTAGCCAAATGGCAAAAAACGGAACCCTTATAGATTCGTCATGTCTGTCTGTCTGTCTGTCCGTCCGTATGTCACAGCCACTTTTTTCCGAAACTATAAGAGATATACTGTTGAAACTTGGTAAGTAGATGTATTCTGTAAACCGCATTAAGATTTTTACACAAAAATAGAAAAAAAACAAAAAATTTTTGGGGTTCCCCATACTTAGAACTGAAACTCAAAAAAAAAATTTTCATCAAACCCATACGCGTGGGGTGGTATCTATGGATAGGTCTTCAAAAATGACATTGAGGTTTATAACATAATTTTTTTCTTAACTGAATAGTTTGCGCGAGAGATACATCCAAAGTGGTAAAATGTGTGCCCCCCCCCCCCCCTGTAACTTCTAAAATAAGAGAATGATAAAACTAAAAAAAATATATGATGTACATTACTATGCAAACTTCCACCGAAAATTGGTTTGAACGAGATCTACGAGTAGTAAGTAGTTTTTTTTTAATACGCCTTAAATCGTAAACCGCAATTTATTTAACGGAACCCTTCATGTGCGAGCCCGACTCGCACTTGGCCGCTTTTTTTAATGTAAGCGTGGAGTCTATTTCAAGATGCGAAAATATTTAGGTATGTTAAATTTAATAATTATAAAATGCTTTGATCATGATGAGATGTAAATAATCGTTTATTGAAAATGAGTACCTATAAGGTCCAAATTACTTTCATTACATTTACAATATTCCTCGCGGTGGTGAGGTGAAAAGTTGTGTGTTTCACTCGGCAGCAAAGTTGTTTGGCGTCTCTTGGATTGAAAGCCTCGCTATGCTCAATATTGTACCTTTGAACCATTCGCATCACTCATGGACTGACATGGTTAAATCTAACAATCCTTCGCTAGGTCGGCTTTCAATACAAGCACTTGCGCCAAACAACAACTTTGCAGCCTTGCGTAACAAATAACTATTGCCTCGTATTAACAAACTACACAGTTAACAGTAAAGATCTAATCGATCTTCAAATACCTGTGTTAAATACTTATTGATGAGAATTATCTAAAGACGAACTAATTGCACAATGTGGTGTAATCAACTAATCAAAATAGAGAGATTAGTATTTTATTACTGTTAAGCTCCGATAACATTGACTTCTTAAAATCGGATGTAGGTTTTCTTTTTACATTGGTTTCCTTGTGAAAAAGGTGCATACGGATTCCCTTTATTATTAACTGCAGTATCTATCCCTTTACTACCTATTTATTATAATGAGTTTTAGAAACTACTATACCTGCTTCCCAACTAAAGGTTCCAATTATATGGTATACATTCTTAATACCTATCTGGCAGTAGTAGGGGTTGGCTTATAAATTCATCCGGGTGAAGCAATAGGTATATATTGTTAAATTGCACTCCACACAGCGTTCACCTTTCGGTTATTTTCTCACTGAAACAGAGATAAGTTATCGATCGCATAGATATTTCTGATAAGCGGCTATCAGCTATCCGATACTATCTGATATGATACTAGACATAAGTGTGGCATAACATTTCCATAGTTGGCCTAAAAATTACGACAGTGCCTCGTTCACACTGTACCGAATGGGTTACAAAAGAGGGAGTCAAACAAAAGATAGCTGCACATTCAATCTAAATAAGATTAGACAATTTAGAAGTCTACGGTGTCTGTTAGGTTACTTATCTTATTAGCGCTAATATTAAATTAAATTAAATAGTTTTTTATTAAAACGTATTTCCTAAGTACTGTTAAACTTAACACATTCACGGCCACGCTAATGTCGTAGCGCTACGCCGTAGTCCGTAGCAGGTTAAACCTCGTATGTAGCGAAAAGCGCTCGTAGCGCTCTGACGCATATGAGTCGTCATGGGCACTGAATGGGTTAAAGTCCAAAATACCAGACTTACAAGGACCTAAGCTTCAATAAGCTCTTGTTTTTTCTAACGTAACATATCAATGCCATTGCTCGTTTTATAGAAAATTTCCTGTACATTTTCCCTCTACATACATTTAAACAAAATTATCGATCGTGAGTTGCTAATAACCGTCTCCAAAGGCATCAAGAAAGCGTGACCGAAAAGCTGTCGTAAACATTACGTGAAACAATGACTGGTAGAAACGTTGATAGGTTAAGTCGTCAAGGTCATTGTCAGATAACGTCGGCAGATGAAGATGACTCACGCAATTATGTATACCATACCTGTATTAGGTATGGTAGCCTGTGCGGCACATGCTATCCCATTTTAACTTATTGAGCAAGAACGAGACAAAGGTAGGTCGAGTTATCTGTGAGGATTTAGTAACTTGCTCACGGAATTTGGTACAAGCTTTGTGTGATACTCATGTTTGTACCTAGTAGATAACGAATGTTAGTATAAATGAGGATAATATCTTTCTTAATGTAAACTAAGAAAGATATTATCCTAATCACGATGTATAAAGTTTATCAAACTAATTTCGGATTAATCGTCGACTAAAATTTTAAATTTAACGCTATTTTCCGGTAGTCTATGCTGAGTTTGGTATTCCGAATTGTAGGACCTCTTCGCGAGCTTCCACACAGGACAAAATTAAATGTTAGTTAGTGTACCTAGTTAGAGTCTACAACTTTAAAAATAGGTTCCTTTTTACACTAGCTGCAGCATAATAAAATTATGTGAAGAAAAGTGGATCACGAAATAAAAAAAAGCCCGTCATTACAGTCAAATTAACTTTTTGCCAAGGCGCATGTACTCGTATTATGGGTGTAGTATTATATAGACGAGTAGGTACGTGAGTGTATGTATACCTATATGTCGGCCGTTCCTACCTATAGCTCTCTGATTTAACGTTATACCTGGGTCATTGTCAGATTTAGGTTCGCGTCTCTTCGGTGGACATCGCCAAAGTTAAGGGCTATAAAGCTTAATTTATGGTTAAACTCTGAATCCGCATAAAAGGCGTTGCCTCTTCTACATATAATTCTATGTGATAATAACATATTATATATAGACCATTAACTATTGACCACCGGAAAGATGATTTTTGTTTTTACAAGCTTTATATTAACTTGCACTGTTCGTATGTATGTAAATATGTAAGTATGCAAGTTGTCCGTCAAAATGTGCAATCCATTTTTCAGTCACTTCCCGTTATCAAATTGAGCTGAAACTTTGCAAGCATATGTATATCGCATGACAATGCAATATTATGATGACTTGGAGCTGATTTGATGCTGGAGCTGGAAGGTGGCCATAGGAACTCCGCAATAAAACGACACAACCCCATCGAGTTTGGGGTCGTTAGAATCTTCTCAATGAGTACTTGATGATGATGTGCAGAAAAGTACAGTCAGCAGTAAAATCTTGTACCAAAAATGAATTTTTGACAGAAACTTATTGTGACTGACAATGACCCACCTACTAGGCCACCTCAAATTATCTCAAGTTATTACTTAGGTATTACGGTATTACTTAGGTACTTCATTTTTTTATGGCGCGTGTACTTCGAGCACCACGGCCCAATCAAATTGCAACTTTATTAGACGTTAGCTACCTATAACATATTATAAATATATAGACCATTACCATTATTCTACCGATTAGTGCCGTTTTTTCGGAGACCATATAACTGGTTCATAAACGGTTACCTACATTATTTTCCTAAAGCCCATTAACAATGAATGCCCAACATTATTAATTCAGTATCAACATACAACGTGGCAATGCGGCCAGCCTTCTGGGCACACTACCCATCGGCACTGATTTGGGAGATATTTTTTTATTTATAGGTAGTTTTTAGTTTTTTATTAATGTCAGTTTAAAATTTTTAATTGTTTTAACAAATAAACATATTTCTTAATTCAATATCATGTTTTCTGCCAACAAACTGTCATGCAGTTTGGCAGATAAGTTTAACTTTATATTAACTATGTAACCTGTTTTATTGTAATAAATAAAAAATAAAAAAAAACTTCATAACTGTTAACAATACAAGGCTGTCCTTGTCACAACGAACGATAATATTGGCCACCGACACGAGGTTGTTTCTCTTCTGCACCAACTCATATTAAATAAATAAATAAATAAATATTACGGGACAATCTTACACAAATCAACCTAGGCCCACGGTAAGCTCAGTAAGGCTTGTGTTGTGGGTTCTAGGCGATGATATATATAATAGATACATAACATATAGATACCTATATACATATATAACATCCATAACTCAGGAACAAATATTCGTGATAAACACACAAATAAATGCCCTGACCAGGATTCGAACCCGGGACCTCCAGCTTCGTAGGCAGAGTCACTACCCACTGGGCTACGGAAGCCATATTACTACATAAATTTCGCATACATCTACTATGTCCCTAGAAATTAAATTCAAAGTAGCCATAGGTTTTAAAATAACCCGTTCAACATACTTAATCGTTATAACATTAATGTCTTTAAATCGAAAGAAGTAAAGTCAGCATCAAAAGTAGATACGCAATCGAAGACGTCAAAAGTTCTTATTCCCTTTTAATAAAGACTTTTGACGTCTTCAACTTCTTTATAATTACAAAATGCAATCAACAACTTAAAATCAAATATTATTCTCATTAAATTGTATTTATCATTCATTACGCTCTCGATTATTTCTTTACAGTTTAACGATAAGTCATTGTCCAGCCCAATTAGGAGACGTTAAGGGTTAGGCGTGGAGCAGTAATAATCTGCAACCAACTTTCTAAGTACTCCCACATTGCTGATGGGACGGGTTCTCTCTGGAAACCTGATGTCCTCTGACAACATCCATACGCGAACAACTCTTTTAAAGTTTTTTCTATTTCTATAATATAAACCTAACAACATAATGACCTAGACTAAAAAAATATAGCTTCAAACGTGCATTATTGCGAAGTAACCGCAATTTATGTAATTAGAGTAATTTCGAACTCGTTTCACATGTTCACTGATCTAAATGATGACGCTGTATGCTCTTAATGCTTTGGATACTAGAGCCTGTGCATAATCTTAGTGCATAATAATATGTTATAGATCAAGTGTCAATGCGGGCACTGTACGAAATGCCCAGCAGGGCAAGCAGGTGTCAAACGCTCTACATTCTACATAAAGTACCTACTATTTAGACTCGATAGCTTATTCTGACGCAACATGACTACATCTGAGATTAAATCTTGGAAACAACTCTATTCTTGTTAGGTCTAATTGATAAGTAAAGTAAAAATATGTTGTTGTGTTGTTACTTCGCCAGCTTGCTGTGGTTGGACTTGGAACTCGTAGGTACCCTAAGCTTACAAGGATTTGCTATTTCCAATAATTCCGTCATACTTTACTATTTAGCCTGTTCGATATGGCAATTTAATTGTTGTATATTTCTACCGTAAAAATATACAAAAGATATATATTTTGAATCGCAAATAAATTAATTCTAATACGAAAATCAAATTATAAAACACAGCATTGACTCATCGGGGAGCTTCAAGAAAGGAATGGGTGGATGAATGGATGGATGTACCTACAGGGTTTTAAATGGTTGGCAAGCCGCATGCTAATCCCTCGGAGTTGCAGGCATCCATAGGCTACGGTAGGCTGATTTACCATCAGGCGGGGACGCTTGTTTGCTACCGACGTGATAAAATAACCCGTTGTTATTGTATGTGGCTACTATGATTAGGCATACTACCAGCGTATACTGGAAATAAGTGTAATGCCCAGCCATTTTGTACGATAACCAGTTAATCACTTCATCCACGGCATACATCATTATCGTTATCTGATACACGGTGCACTTTTAATTATAATTGGCTTGGTGCAATGCAACGCATGCAAATGTCCATAGCTACCGTGAAATCGGGAGAGAGCGCTCAGTCGAGCGGTAAAAGTGACTATAGATGCTCCCCGACACAGCCAAGTACTATGAAAACGAGATGCTCGAAGGTGTTTGATTATTACTGCCACAGCGGTAAAAGCATAGTATAAAGAGGGCATTAAACGAACGTTTTCGAGCGGTAAATGGGTAAAGGTGACGATAGGTGCTCCCCGACACAGCCAAGTACTATGAAAACGAGATGCTCGAAGGTGTTTGATTATTACTGCCAGAGGAGTAGGTAAGTATGTATCCTATAATATTAAACGAACGTTTGCGAGCGGTAAAAGTGACTATAGATGCTCGCCGACACAGCCAAGTTCTATGAAAACGAGATGCTCGATGGTGTTTGATTATTAAGAATGCACAGTTTACAAATTTAAATCCACTCTCACGAAATGGTTTACTACCCTTTCATACGCTGACATTGAAGGTCTCCTACGACCATGTATCTAGGAGTCTCACACTTATCTAGTAGGTATGTTACTCGCTCTAATATCCATACACTTACACACACATACACACACATACACGCACACACACACACACAAACTCGCTTGCCTACCTTTTTATAAATAAATGACTGGGAACTATTAAAATTTTGAGTATAAATATATTAATTTTAAGACCCTCCACCTTACAGAAGACCGCAGCCATAATAGCACCACTGCTTTGAAGTGTTGCTATATTATTGCATGCTATGGAGCATGTGGTGTTGTGTTCCTGATGGTGAGTAAGGTCGCCAGAGCTCCCTAGGATGCGCTGTGTTAGGAGTGAGGGACCTGCGTGTCTCTATCTGCCAACACAGCGAATCCTCAAGTGAATAAAGGGTCGGCAACGCGCTTGTGATTCTTTTGGAGTCACAAGTGTCCATAGGCTACGGTAGCTGCTTAACATCAGGCAGTCCGTAAGCTTGTTTGCCACCGTCGTTGTATAAATATATATATATATATATATAATATATATATATATATACTTCTGTCTTGTGGCTTGTGGCTCATTATAATTATAGATAACAGGTGTAACTGATAACTCCATGAGTTCCAAGATACAGGCTCAGCCTAGTTTGGGACTCACCAAATATCGCTTTCCTATTATGTAACAGTGTCTTTTGTGTAATAAAGGCATTCTTAAGTTATTCTTATTACTGCCACTATCCTATACTATACGTTTGCGAGCGGTAAAAGTGACGATAATGTTCCCCGACACAGCCAAGTACTATGAAAACGAAATGCTCGAAGGTGTTTGATTATTATATTTGATTATTACCCTACCGAACTACTTAAACTCTCCTCCGATGCTCAGACATCTATTTAACACCCACTTTGTTAATGTTGGTAAAAATCTGGCCTCTAAGATAGGAACAGGAACGACCAACAGTTCTTCTCCCATTATAGTAAGCTCTCCCTCTTGTAACTATTTCACCCTTTTACCTACTGATTTGGCCGAAGTAGAACGTATCATAATGAATATGCGAGCTGATTGTACAACTGGTTGGGAAAACATACCTAGCAAAGTACTCAAAAACTCAAAAGAAGTTCTAACACCTCCGATCACCCATGTATGTAACTAAACAAAGGTTGCTTCCCCAACATCTTAAAGAAAGCTCTCATACACCCAATTTGCAAGAGTGGCCCTAGAGACAGTATCACTAACTACAGACCAATATCCATCTTAAGTTCCTTATCAAAAATCTTAGAAAAGATTCGTAATAAACGGCTCACATCATACCTTAACAAGTGTGAAATCATTGCTTCAAATCAATTCGGCTTCAGAGCGGGACTTTCAACCGAGGATGCTGTGGCTGCGTTTACTGGATGTCTCGTGGATAAGCTTGATAATAAACTCCACTGCTACGGAATCTTCTTGGATGTTTCAAAAGCTTTTGATACTGTCTCTATTCCCATTCTCGTAACGAAACTGGAAGGGATTGGCATACGTGGACATTCTCTCAAAATTTTCGAAGACTAAGTACCTGTCCAATCGCACTCAATGCGTCAATATGGTCCCAATCGTACGCTTCTGTCTGCCAAATTCCTCTAAACCCAACAATTTCACCGATTTTGTAAAAGCCTACACCTGCTTCCCTCAATCCCAAAATTGCAGCTGTACTGCCCTCTCCATAGTACCCAATATTAGATATCTAGGCGTGTATGTGGACCAGAAGCTGGATTGGTCATCCCATATTGAGGTTCTTTGTACCCGACTCCGAAGGTTAATACACATTTTCAAAGAACTAAGACATTCAGCCTCAACCGAAATTCTGTCACTAGTGTATCAAAGCCTTTGTCAATCGGTAATTGCTTACTGTATTCCTCTCTGGGGGGGGCACTTATAAAACTTTTTTACTACAGGTAGAAAGAGCTCAAAGAGCAATTTTAAAAGTTATGTACTTCAGAAAAAGAGATTTTCCCACAAACCAACTGTACAGTCAGCGTCATATAGTTAGTAGCAGTCAAAGTGGCCAAATAGTTCGGTACAACATACTAAATATATGGGTACCGAACTATTTGACTACTTTGGTTGCTACTAATTATATGACGCTGACTGTACCTGGAGTCCAAAGTGCTCACCGTCAGACAAATCTACTTGCTTCGAACCATCTTACGACAGCATTCGTTACTACCACTTGACAAAGATGTCCCGCAGAAGCGACGGGGTCACCCAGTATGCAAAACTGTTACTTGCCGGACAGCATTTGCTCGACGCCAAACTGAGGCCCAAGGCTCCCGGCTCTACAATAAAATTAATAACCTAATACCCATCTATACCTTAGCAAAGTATGAAGTAAAAAACAAATTACAAAAATGGCTGCAGAAGCTATCTTATCAGGATACTGAAAATCTCCTCCTTATCATCTCATAAATTAAAGGCAACAATAACAAGCAAAATAAATTAAAAAATAAAATTAGGCTAAGTAATAAAACTGATAACTTTCACTTACAGATCTCATTAAGTTAAGTTTTGAATACAGCTCTTTCTCTAGAAATAATTTTAAATTAGTTACATTATAATTTTAGCTTCCTTCTTACGTTACTGACACCTTTACACCTTGTAATGATTTCATTGGTTTAGTCTTTGTCTTACTGTTACATTGTCTAAGCACCGTTTGTAATGATATTGAATATGGATGAACTCAAACCCCTAAGACACAGGTTCGCACCTAGTTTAGGGGTTGGAAGTTTTTGTTATGTTACTGACCTATGTGTACAAAATAGTCTACTAAGTCTCGTTAATGTAAACCACCTTACGTACAATAAACATGTTTTTATTATTATTCATCATCACAGGTCTTTGCGTCTATTCCAGACGATTTAAACATTGCCCTGGAGACATCGTTTTTGGTGACTGTAGAGGCCAATACGCGACCGGCATGATCTTTCACATTTCTGGCAGACGAAGTTCGTGCCAGGGGCTCTAGTTTCAGCTTGTTGTCTACGCAACCTTCTATTGGCCAGTGTCTCTTATTATATTATTATGTATGCCTTTCCCGCTCACGGGACAGTGATGTCCCGGACCTTTGGGAGGCGTGCGTGGAGCTAGGTACCTACAAAGTACCAACTGAGCCAACACGTAGAGGCCCTTTTGACAATTTAATGAAATGCAAGGAGTACACCGAGCGGATGCTGTCCCTGCCCGTGTCATGGGACGCACACAGAGACAGCACCCGCTGGGGTGTATAGGGACTATTGTTGGTTGATGGAATCTAAAGAAAACGGGTTATTGGGTGAAATGATGGACTAGTGGCTGCGCTATTGGGTGAAACATCGGACGCCTGCCTAATAAACTGTCTCATTTTTTATCTCTGGCAGACGGTGACTCGCCAACTGCTAGATGGGCCCCTATTAATAGCGACATTAAAAAATGGCCTAAGGGCAACACCAGTCAGAGAGGCTGGGGGGGTAGAGAGGTGGCACTGGACTTTGAACATATAGCCAACTCGCCACTTAGGTGTCCATATCTACCCTCGAGCAACAGCTCTTGCGACTCCACTCTGGACAGCCAGTTAAGGCAAGCCAGAGGTGGGGGGCCTGTCCAACCAACCACCTGATCGGCTCAGCCTGACCACAGGACACTCCCAGGAGCACTCAGGTACGTAGGGTCGCTACTCCCTAACAGCCCGCCACAAGCTGCCTTACGTTGACTGATTGCACCAGAAATCTGGTGGGCGATGGGGCCGTCACATCCCTACGCCTTTATATTATTATTATTATTGTCAACAGACTATTGAACAGGCAACGTATGAAAATGTGTTTATTAACTGAAAACGATTTCGATGAGACTTACAATTTGTGCGTAGATTGGACGAAAAATCGATAATTATAATTATAGTTAAGCCTTGATTCCGAAAAAAACTTTTTCTTAGTAAAAACACGCAAGACATCGAGCAAATTCCCCAGGTAATAGGTACCTACCACAGATGTATTAATATAAGGAGATCGGACATGGCGGCCGATTTGTATAGAGTGAGCCTGTCGCAAGCACGCACACATCTAAAACACACACTCTTGTATACCTACACGCTTATTTGACAATAAACGCGCACATATCAGGCATTTTGGAAAAAAACGTAATATTCTCTGCGATCAGCACGCGTGCACAGTATGGCAGTGTATGCCCATTGAGCATACAGCTGCGACACGGCCGCCGGCGGCTTGTCCTCTCTCTAGTATTCTATGCTCTGAGGTACCTACCAATGGTCGTACAGAATAGGATAACCAAACGTCTTTTCTGTTTCCTGTTTTGTGGTTTCTGTTTTCTGTTACGGACACTGGGACACTGCTCAATTTATGTGGAGATTGATGCCGCTCCCGGCGTAGTTTCGGCCTAAAATTACAAAAGCTAAACGTCCCATGTTTTTCACCTTAATGCCTTTTAGTTGACACCGATTGTTCACCTCTATTATTTTGAATTTTATGGTTTCTTGGTTTTTCTGGCTGCCGACCCTCGATTTTTGCCTGTCCACCTGTGGAAAGCCAACTTCAAGTATCGATTCGAAGTATTGGGACTTATATATTGTGCCTGGAAATACTTGTTTCTGATAGTGGAATACAGGAATTTTCTTAAATCAACCTTTTATTTATCTCGCTAAAGTATTTTTTACATAACAAATAAACTAAAATTAATCTTGTCCAGTGATTTTGGAAAAGTGGACATGTCCACATTCCGTTACGATGATTTTGTGGGAACGAGGTATTTTAGTAAATTAGGTGTTTATTTTCATCCAGCTTCACATATCGTTACGTATAACATCATTCGTTTTTTTTACAAACTGTCAGTAGTGGCTAGAAATCGCGCGCGAACGGTGCGTCGAGTGGTGGTCCCAAAAAATAGAGTCCGGGTTCCGTTACAAGATTACAAAGGTTCCTAATATGTTTCTGCTAATGCGGCTCAATTATCTTAGTCTGTCATTATCATTGAACATGATTTTAGTAAAATACTATTACAATTGTTAAAAACAGTATATTAAAACACGTGTTTTAATCTGCGAAGTATTCGTTCCGTTGCGTCCATTCCGTTACTATTTGAATGGTTAAGTAATGAAAGGACGCCTATTCAAATAAAATGTTACCTACACTTTGAAAAAAAAATGCCCATCAACCTGGGTATCTCATTACCAGACATCGTTAATTTTGTAGCATTTTTGGTGCAGCGTAGTGTTGTTAACGGAATTGATAAACTATTTCAATCGTAATGCTTACCTACCGTTAATAATGTCAATATTTACCCTAATTAATCATTTTGGTTGATATTGTCCATGCCAATTCCGATAACAGCACTAAGTACGCTGCACCAAAAATCCTACAAAATTAACGATGTCTGCTCATTACATACAATTTGTCGTGTAGTATGTTCCATTGAACATACACGACAAATTACTTATCACCTCATTTCTAAATGACTCTAACCAAATCTTTAAATATTGAATGATTCTTCTAACAGATGAGACATGAAACATTTTATCGCAGAAAACCTGTAGGTACTTTATACGACTAATTATTCACAACTCGCTATGTACATGTGTAATGTGGCTACAAAGCAAAAGAAGTATTTATTATATTTCTCATGTAGATGTCTCATAAGTCATAAATAACAAATCCTATGTTATTAAAATGCACATTTTTACCTTTATAAAGTAGGTATATACGATAACGAGAGAGTGAAAAACACTGTGCTATGCAAATAAACTCATATTCATATTCATAACATTACACACACACATCACACTCAATACAAAACGTTTTGCGTATAATACTTAGAGTCTGACCAGCGAGTCGTGACAGTAGCATTTTTATCAAATTATTTATATGGCAACAATTTCACCTATGAAATAAACTGTCAGTTATAAGTACTTATGACGGCTCCATACATTTCGTGTTACCAGCATGCGTTTTTTAGGGTTCCGTAGCCAAATGGCAAAAAACGGAACCCTTATAGATTCGTCATGTCCGTCCGTCTGTCTGTCTGTCTGTCCGTCCGTATGTCACAGCCATTTTTTTCCGAAACCATAAGAGCTATACTGTTGAAACTTGGTAAGTAGATGTATTCTGTGAACCGCATTAAGATTTTTACACAAAAATCGCAAAAAAACATTAAGTTTTAGGGATCCCCATACACAAAACTGAAACTCAAAATTTTTTTTTTCATCAAACCCATACGTGTGGGGTATCATTGGATAGGTCTTCAAAAATGATATTAAGGTTTCTAAGATCATTTTTTTCTAAACTGAATAGTTTGCGCGAGAGACACTTCCATAGTGGTAAAATGTGTGTCCCCCCTGTAACTTCTAAAATAAGAGAATGATAAAACTCAAAAAAATATATGATGTACATTACCATGCAAACTTCCACCGAAAATTGGTTTGAACGAGATCTGGTAAGTAGTTTTTTTTTAATACGTCATAAATCGTAAACTGCAATTTATTTAACGGAACCCTTCATGTGCGAGTCCGACTCGCACTTGGCCGCTTTTTTTTAATTTGCCGCCATTTTTCACTGTCACGACTCGCTGGTCAGACTCTAGTGATCTTTGTTCTAACATGGACGGATCAAGATAATCCAAAAACGCGTTCTTTGAAATTAAACGCCTGCTGTATGTAGATAATAACTATTGATGACACAATTCAAATTCGAATGCAACATATTTATTTCGGACGTGTACATCCATATTAATAAAAATATTTAATAAACTAATGTTAGTTGACACAAATTACAATTATCACTAAATAACATACACAACAACTACACACAATAAGTACTTTACAGAACAAATATTATATTAGGTAGGTAATAACTATGTAATAAGTAATAACTAGCTGTTGCCCGCGACTTCGTCCGCGTAGAACTTTTTATCGTCTTAGAAAATGATTTCTCTCAATACAAACTTTGAACCCTATTTTAAGGGATAAATTAAAAAAAAACGTTGATGTAAATTTTTCTAGTTTGTGAACAAACCGTCTAAAACCAATGAATTTGGAAAAACTCTGAAATTAGTTTTGTAGTCTTTTGTAGTCTCATTCTGTACGTTAAAAGTAACGTACAGAATAAGACCGAAGTTACAAATCTTTTACTCACACTTAAAAAAATTCTTGTTCTGCATTAATTAAAATTTGAACCCCTTTTTAAACCCCCTCAGGGGTTGAATTTTTCTAATCGCTGAAAGAACTTTTTTTCGTATTGTAGTAAGTAATCGTACTACTAACTTTTAAGTCTCTAGCTCAAAAAAAGTGTTGCCCATACAAAGCTTGCCCCCTTCTTAACCCCCTTAGGGGTGGAAATTTTCTAAAACTCGGAAAGTACTTTTGTTTTTTATTCTAATAAGTAATCTTTCTAATAGTTTTAAGTCTAGTTCAAAAAAAGTGTTTCTTACACAACACTGGCTCCCCTTCTTAACCCCCTTAGGGGTGGAGTTCTACGAAGTGTTAAGTCTCTATTTAAAAAAAATATTGTTTCCCTCATACAAACTTTGCACCTTATTTTACCCTATACTATAAAGTACTTTATTTGTGTTCTAATCACTAATATTTCTACAAAGTTTTAAGTCTCTATTTCAAATAAGTAGTTTTTCCAATACAAACTTTGCACCCCTATTTTACCCCCTTAGGGGTGAAATTTTCCAAAGCGCTGAAATTGATTTCTTTGTATTCTAATAACTAATCTTTCTACAAAGTTTTAGGTCTCTAGCTCAAAAAAAAAGTTTCCCTCATACAAATTTTGCACCCTCATTTTACCCCGTTAGGGTTAGAATTTTCTAAAACGCTGAAAGGACTTTATTTGTATTCTAGTGACTGATCTTTCTACAAAGTTTTAAGTCTCTATTTAAAAAAATATTGTTTCCCCCATACAAACTTTGCACCCTATTTTACCCCCTTAGGGGTAGAATTTTTTCAAACGCTGAAAGCACTTTATTTGTATTCTAATGACTAATCTTTCTACAAAGTTTTAAGTCTCTATTTTAAAAAAAATTGTTTCCCCCATACAAACTTTGCACCCCTATTTTACCCCCTTAGGGGTAGAATTTTCGAAAACGCTGAAAGTACTTTATTTGTATTTTAATAACTAATTTTTTACAATGTTTTAAGTCTCTATTTAAAAAAAAATTGTTTTCCCCATACAAACTTTGCACCCCTATTTTACCCCTTAAGGGTATAATTTTCCAAAACGCTGAAAACGCTTTATTTGTATTCTAATAACTATTTTTTCTACAAAGTTTTAAATCTCTAGCTCAACAAATACAAACTTTGCACCCCCGTTTTTAACACGTCTCTCTATCTACAATATCTACATACTTACTTTAAGTGGGCTTTTCAATTGATTGTTAGTGTTTGATTACTGTAGATAACAAAACTTCCTTAAAGATTTAATGCAATGCTAATGCCAGATGATAAGGTGTATGTAATAAGTAGAGAGGTACAAACAGCCATAGAGACAATTTTACATGCCTGAACTTGTTGAATATTGTAACGGTGGTCACTTCGAACACCTACTATGATAAATTAAAGTATGTCAAAACAATGCATTTTATTCATTTTAGACATCATGTTTCTTAGAGACATTTACAGCTTAAGACCTACACAATCGATATTTAATTAGAAAAAGTGTAAGTTTATTTTTTCAAAACAACCGGGTTCGATTCCCGAGCTGGGTACAGTTTTTTTTCAAATGTATGAATGCAGTTTTTCTTTTTATCAAAATCGGTGACATGGTTCCTAAGAACAAATCTTCGTATGTCTTATAGTTTCAGACATTCCCATACTGACCGATTTGAATGAGCCATCACCCTGTATATATAGATAATTGGAGTCTCGTCTGCCAACAAACCGCACTGTGGTTTGGCAGAAGTTTGTAATTTTTTTTTTTTTTAAGAACCAATAAGTAATTATTATAATTATCCCTAGACGTCTTTGTAGCGGTCATTCCTTATAACATTTGCTATTAACACAGTAGTATAGTAATGTGATAAGTATGGGGCTAGAAGTATCATATGAAATTAATGATACAGACATCTCCTCGAGCCTTCTCGAACTCGAGAAAACTCGAGAAATTTCGCTCTATTCGAGACGAGAAAAAAATTACCGGTAAGTACTCGTGACTTCTCGAGTTCCGAACGTGAATTGCGCCAGGCGTGCTATTTTTCGCCAATAATAATACCAAGTCACAGAAAAGTTTAACATGAAAATAATCAACTAGGAAACGAACATCCAATATCGAGAGTTTATTCCAAGCGCTCATGATAGTGAAGAGAGAGAAAACTCGAGGAATTGGCCTCGAGAATTTTCGAAACTCGAGAAATCAAAAATGTCGAGAAATCAGAAAGGAACCCTGGTGACGCTAGAGGTTTTTATTTTTTATTTTGAAAGGTAGATACCTATTTAAAAAAACTTTACGCCTAAGTAAGATCTGAAGATCTACATACCTGCCTGCCTACAATTAAAGAAATCAAAAATGTCGAGAAATCAGAAAGGAACCCTAATGGTGACGCTAGAGGTTTTTATTTTTTATTTTGAAAGGTAGGTAGGTAGTTAAAAAAAACTTTTTACGCCTAGTAAGATCTGAAGATCTACATACCTGCCTGCCTACAATTAAAAAAACCAGTCAAGAGCGATTCTGACTCGGGCTCTTATTTTTTTTGGTTAAACAAAAACCTTGATAGAAATATAGTTATATTTATCCTGTAATAATAATCCAAATCATATAAAAAAAAAAAAAAGTAAAAAGTCATTTATTTAAACAGAATGAGTTTTACATAGTTACCAGAGGTCCCCACACTAGGCTACGCCTGTATCGTGGAGAACCAGTTAATTTTTAAACATCAGAAATAATATACCACAGAATTAATTACATTTGGAGGAGTAAGAAAAAATATTTTTCATTGAAAAGTTTATACTTAGAGACTAACTTAGATATTAAAGATAGCTTCAGTGTCGGCATAATTTAACGAATGAAGAAATTTAAAAATAAGTGATTTGGCTTCATTTTTTGTGCTGCCCATTAGGTTACAATATTTCAGTAAAGTGTTATATATTGCTACCCTTATATAATCGCCAAAACGTTTACCAAAGCTGGAAAGAACTCTAGGAACTGGTAACCTAAAGACGCGTTTTTTAAGTAGTGTGTCGTAGCAAGTCATATATTTAGAGGTTTTGTGTGTACATAATGAAATTTTAAGGATATAAAGTTGACGTACGGTTAAAACGTGTGATTCGGCATACAAGGTCGCAGTTGGATATAGAAAGGGCCTCTTTAACATGACTTTCAGCACCGAACGTTGCGCTCTTTCAATTTCCAACATGGTCGTCTTTGCTGCGCTGCCCCACGCTGTGATACAATAACTGATTACTGACTGGCACAGCGCAGTGTAGACTAGTAGTAACAAAGAGCTATCTGCAGACTGCCGAAGTTTTTTGAAAATATAAATAGATTTTCTAATTCTTGCGGAGAGTTTGTTTATGTGGTGCTTGAAATTTAGTTGTTCGTCGACAAATAGACCCAGGTACTTAATAACGTCAGTGCGCTGGATGGAATCGCAGTTACAGGAGATGGCAGGGAAGTCTTTACAAGAATGAATTTTTATAACGGGATTGAGGGACGGTTTCGATGAGGCGGTTTTGTGAAAGCAAAGAAATTTTGTTTTATTATTGTTAAGGGTCAAAAGGTTGGCACGAAACCAGTCGGAGGCAATTTTCATGCCTGTTTCTGCAGCAGCAACTGCTTTTTCCCAGCTAATGTCATTAAACAGAATTACCGTGTCGTCAGCGTAGCAAATTATTTCAGAACCTGGAATTTGCAGGTTTAGGATGTCGTTGATGTAAATAATGAAAAGAGTGGGTCCGAGTATGCTTCCTTGCGGTACGCCAAATTTAATTTGCTCCGTAGTACTGCTAATAGAACCCACTCTGACCAGTTGACTCCTCCCGGACAGATAGCTCTCAAACCACGTCAGCGGTACACCACGTATGCCTAACATTTGTAGTTTCCGTAGCAAAATTGGAAAGGAGACAGTGTCAAAGGCTTTTGCCAGATCTAGAAAGATACCCACACACTTGGAGTTATATATATACATACAAGTACTTATTGATTTCAAGATTTTCGTTGGGTAAACTTCGGAGATAAAAGTGAGGGAATGGTATTAGTTCCTGGGATATTTAGCGATATGACAGAGTCGACTGACGGAAAGACAGAGTCAGTTCAAAGTGTTCAAACAGCGAGCAATGATCTCATAGCTATTATTCATACCTAGTCTATAAAATGGCAGTAGGAAGAATACGTCCTAGACTTGTATTGTGAAAGTTTCCTAAACGACTAAATAATTATACCTATTATAGGTATTATATCAAATTTACGTCTACCTACACGTCTAGCAATCATCTTCCATTAAATATCTTGGGTTAGGAAATGATATAAGTATAAGTAATCGCTTTCCTCAAAATTATAGTCGTTCTCAAAGCAAAACTCACTACCGAGGATGTTTTGTGTTGAGAGTGTGGACCCGCGTTCGTCTAGCTAACAACAGAACGAATCCTCTAATCAATAAAGGGTCGGCAACGCTGGAATCGCCAGCGTCCATAGGCTACGGTGTCTTTTTAAGGTTCCTTACTCAAAGAGTACAGACCATGTGCTTGTTTGCAACCGTCGTAGTATAAAAACTTCGGCCATCAGCACAAATGGTATCCTTCTCGAACTACGATATTTAAGCCTCTGCTAGATGGTCGCCAACACGCCACTCCGACCGAGCGACCTTGGTCGGCACCGACCGCTGTAGTATGAAATTTTGCTCCAAGGTCGGTCGGAGGGGCGTGTTGGCGACCGTCTATCAGAGGCTTTAACGTCCCCAATTATTATCAATTATTTGTAAGATTTTTCCGCCTAACAATTTTTAGAGATTATTTAGACGTATATTTTTTCTAATTTTGGCTACAAAGTCAAAGTTACTTAACATTTTTTTTTTATTTATTTAGGCAACAAACAGTCGAATAAAGATTTTTTTAGGTACGTAATGTTATAAAAGACCTTGAGTGCCATATCCTAAAATTGCTACAACATTTTAACTTAATGTAGCTTACTATAATGTCGGGTGACAAGCAAAAGTCACTAAGTAACAAATACCTACTTAAATCAACGGTCGTATCTCGATATGGACTACGTATCAAGATACGAGGTTTTGAAGAGCAGTGACAGTTTTGGTAGTGACTTTTGCTTGTCACCCGACGAATATTCTTCAATTTAGGCATTACATACACCTATGAATGTCGATAAACTATCACCGGTTCGAGATGAAAACCTCTGCCTCGAGAAGAACCGGCTTAAAAATCTCGGCGAGGTAGATTTTTTTCAAAACAGTATACAATATATAATTTCAGTATCACATAAAATTACATTGCTACAGTAGAAAGCCTATTTATTTATTTTGCGATAGATTACGTTAGTTCGTTTAGGTTAAGATTACTTTTTTAATAGCGTGTCTTTATTAGATACTTGCCTGTTGGATATAATTAGAAACTTAATGAAATGTCTCATACGACTAAAAGAATTTCGTTATCTCATCATTTCATCAATCGACGTTAAGATCGCTGCAAAATGTATCACGCCAGTTGGTCGTTTAATCGGCTACGGGGGGTTTGGACTTTAGCTGAAATACTCACGAATCTTCCCGACTCGCCGCGATTGAACCAGTATAATTCTAACCTCCACTTATACATAGTTATTAAATATCTCAGAGTCATGATATAGTGGTGTGGAAGACGAGAAAGGTTGCGAATCGCAAAGCTGGCCTAACTGGTTCGTAGTCTTGCACGGGTGTGCGTACACTGCTGACTAGAGCGTTCTATTTACAGCACACAATTACCTCCGAACGCAAAGACGGGATTATAAAAAGACATTACCCTACATCTACTAGTAGTAAGGTCTGGCGGAGCAATACACTAGTCACAAGCCACTGACATGCAATCCGAAAAAAATGTCCCTCGGATAAGCGGATCGATTAAATAAAATTATGCATCGTACATTCGTATGGACTTTAGCTATGGTCCGCGACAGGAATAATTTGTGCCGAATGTGGATTAAGTCATAACGCCATCGCCAGAGATTCCGGATGCATGAAGTCAAAAAATAACAGTCGACAAATCTATACTTCCTTTTTTTTATAATTATAATTATCTGTCAAACGGGTAAACAAAGAAGCAGTGGTCGTAAACCTTCCTTCTTCGATTTCGACCGATACCACTGAATTTCTCGGAACTTATGTACATACGAGTACATATCATTTGATATTTACCGATAGCTGAACGCATATTTTTCTTTTAAAATGTTGTATACCGTAGCCAACGATATGCCAGCAGTCTCGGCAGACTTTTTCACACGGTCCGATTTAGTGGGATACTCCTTTCTATGGCACATTTCTGACACTAATTTGTAAATATTCACTACCATCCGCTTTTCACTGGCAGTCAGAGGATTCTGCTTTTACCTTTTCTTCTTTGGAGATGAAAAAACATTAGCTGGAACCGGCTGCGACTTCTGTAGCCCACTCGGGCCAGCCTCGGCTTCATCCATTGTAAATGTGCACCAACAAACAAAATATCTAAATAGATCAACAAGTAATAACAAAATTCAACAAAAACGATAACAAAAATCTTTAAGTACGATGTCGCTACGAGCCTCCTTAAGGTTAATTAAAAGAGTGAAGGGATTGAAAGATTCGTTGCCACTGGCGTGACCCACGGTAGCTCAGTTGGATAAGAGCAATGGACGGATTCCAGAGGTCGCGGGTTCAAATCCCGCTCGTGGCGAATAATTTTTCAATTTTCCTCTTTGATCAAAACTTAGAATTTCGTTAGGGGACGTTTCTGCTTAGTATAAATTTAATCTTTAAGTAAGCTAACAGCAATAGAAATCACAACCGACTCAACCGACAACAAAATTAACTCGAATGAAAAACCCACATGAGTGATAGTTGACAGATAGTGACAGTGGCGTTTAAAAATAGACCATTGTGTGAGAACTCTGCCTCTTTAGGTTTTTTAATGTACAACCTTTCCATGAAAAATGCAAACGCAATTTATTAAAACTCTTATCTTTTCATCTTAGAATATAAATTTACTAATATTATGTTTCTTATCTGTTCACAACACTGAGTAATGTATGTATTACTAAAACATGATAATAAATACATGATATTTTTAAATCGTATTCACTGTTCGATCCGCAGAATGTGCCCGATAAAAAACCTTATATCTCGTTCTGCAAAGGTCTCTCTAATGCTAAAAAAAACGAAGTATACATCTTGATAGGCGTGTCTCATCCTAGTCGCAATTGTTCACATACGGAATTCTCCGCGTAAGTACAAAAGCAATGTGTCACACTCCATAGCAAATATGTCCCTTGTACTACCCATACTATCAATTACAATCACTAATACGTAAGTAAGTAAGATTACTTATGTGTTCAATTCTTGGTTAATGTATGAAACAATTAATGTAGGTAGTTTATGTTACCTACCTAAATCTAAATAGATTTCTCTATTTCTGGCTTTTCCAGAGTGGCCCAATTGGATTGATCATCCTGTACTAGATACTGTTCAATTTTCAACTAGGTAATACTTATCTTAAGATTCATGCCGTTACGTTGTCATTAGGCAATGTACGTCCAACAATCTCTACATAGGTACCTATATAATGATATACAATTAACTTGCCAGTTGCCACCGGTTGCTAAATGCCAACCCATTCGTTGCTTTTTGCAACGTCTGGCCTTTTTGTCTTTCTTTGGTCTATGAGGTTGTTGTTTATTTGACATTTGCTCCATGAAATATTGTGGCAGTGGCAGCAAATGGCTTTGGGATGTGTTTGGGCTCCCGTAGGTAAAGTATATGTAGGTATGTACCTATATACCCACACAGACACACACAGACAAACAGCATTGTAATATAATAAAAATAATATCTATTTATATATATATATATATATATATATTTTTTTTATTAATTCTCAAAAAAAACAACAATGGCAAGTACATTCCTTTCTGATTAAATTTTTATTATATTATTGTAACTATGATTTAAATCAACTATTTTATTAATTACTTAAACTGGTAATAGGAATAAAATCTAAAGCCGACTCTGGCTATTCTTATTGTGCTTGAAACCCACGATACAGGCGTTGCCTATAGTATCACTGTAATTTCTTTATGTGCATAATTGTATTTTTTGGTACCTAAATAAAAATATTTCGATATTTTTTTGATATATTAGTTAGAGTAGAAAACATCTTAGGCAACGCGTTCGTGAAGTTTGCAGAAATTCTGGATTTGCTTTTAAGAAATTATTAATAAAAAAGACTTATATATCATGGATTTTCGCAAAGTAACGCCTGATATGGTTTGTTCCAAATAAAATGACGAAAATGCTCATAACGTGGGATTTTACAACTTCTCTTTGTTGCTAAATATGACAGGAATAGATAACAAAGAGATGTCATAAAACTGACCGAAGTATGACACGTGTATATCCCCCCTAATTCTGTAACTTGTTTTAAGCTCACCTCAACGCTCACCCACAATTATACCTTGACACCACGATGCGTAGTACTAATTAAGCGAAGGTAGAGGTCTAGTTATACGAGCTTTCTTTGCGAACTGTGAATACTGGCACATAGATAAAAAAAGTTAAAACAGGGTCGTTTCGTTGCGCATAGTTGTTGCTAATGTTTCTAGACTTTTTGGTCTGCTAACTTGCTAAGTTCTATCTAAGTTAACTATGCGTACACATCCGGTGGGTGATTTATACTACTGATAAACACACTGCCTTGGAACATTCACTGAAATAATTAAAGCAATTTAGTGATTTGGAGTTCTGTTTGACGCTGTGCTTTTTTAGAAGTTTGAATTAACGTACCGAGACCTTGTAGAAATTCCTAAATTACAAACCTAGGCGCAAATTCACATCCAAAAGATGACTCTTCAATTGACGGAGACTGACTAATCAAATTAAAAAATCAAAATAGTTTATTTATACAGTGACACAAATCTAAACATAAAAAAGCGGCCAAGTGCGAGTCGGACTCGCACATGAAGGGTTCCGTGAAATAAATTGCGGTTTACGATTTATGACGTATTAAAAAAAAAACTACTTATTAGATCTCGTTCAAACCAATTTTAGGTGGAAGTTTACATGGTAATGTACATCATATATTTTTTTTAGTTTTATCATTCTCTTATTTTAGAAGTTACAGGGGGGGGGCACACATTTTACCACTTTGGAAGTGTCTCTCGCGCAAACTATTCAGTTTAGAGAAAAATTATGTTAAATACCTCAATATCATTTTTGAAGACCTATCCATAGATACCCCACCCCACACGTATGGGTTTGATGAAAAAAAATTTTTTGAGATTTTTTGTTCTAAGTATGGGGACCCCTAAAACTTAATGTTTTTTTTCGATTTTTGTGTGAAAATCTTAATGCGGTTTACAGTATACATCTACTTACCAAGTTTCAACAGTATAGCTCTTATAGTTTCGGAAAAAAGTGGTTGTGACATACGGACGGACAGACAGACGGACATGACGAATCTATAAGGGTTCCGTTTTTTGCCATTTGGCTACGGAACCCTAAAAATGGTTTCTGTGACATACTGGCCCCGTAGCATGGATGGCGTTATCACGCGATAAGTGATAGGATAAGCGCGTCGTCTCGTTCTATCGAACGGTGTCAGCCAGGGACGGATGCTCTATCCTGTCACTTATCGCGTGATAAGGCCATCCATGCTACTCGTACGTTACCGCAGACTGTCATTATAGCTAAAGATTTATGAGATTGCCCGTGTACCTGCACTAGGATGCCTGTCTCCAAGGATGACACTTTCTTTACAGTTAATTGCCCGTTATTCTAGCGCTAAATATTTTTTCACACCTCTCATTCAGAAAAGTAAGTTTTGGTCCCCGACGAGAGGGAGCAAAATGCTACTTTTCTGTTCAAGCTACTTTTTTAATTTATTCATTGGGTTGTAGCATTTACGCAATGTGCCAATAGAATCTTGATAAAATAATCGATTGTAATTTCATCGTAATCGACAAACGTATATATATCATCATCATCATCATCATATCAGCCGAAAGACGTCCACTGCTGGACATAGGCCTCCCCCAAAGAGTGCCAAAATGACCGGTCCTGCGCCACCCGCATCCAGCGGACTCCCGCGACCTTTACCAGGTCATCAGTCCACCTTGTGGGGGGCCTACCCACGCCGCGCCTTCCGGTACGTGGTTGCCACTCGAGAACCTTTCCGCCCCAGCGGCCATCGGTTCTACAATTGAGGAGCTAAAACCTATAGTTAAATTCAAAATTGAAACGCAGAAGCCTAAAAACCACTATCTTGAAATAACTAACAAAGTTGAGGAAAGCCTAATTTTCGACCATGGTTTTCTACAAATATGTCGCTGAACCGAATTAATATTTATTGGTACTCATTAGACGCATAATTTCATGTTCTTTAATTTCCTAGTGTGTAACTTTTCTCTAGGATGCACCGTATAGAAGCTACGAGTGAGAAACCAAAAAAAGTCCCAAAATTTCGAGGATTTGTGGCTGCCAAAGGTTGTCCCAAGATATCTCGTGTAACCATTTTTAATATTTGATCGGTTGTATCGATGTCAACAATATTTAAAAAAATACTTCTACACCACCACTTACAACGTACCTCCGTGCTTTGAACCTCTACGGACTGGCCTAAAATATCATCGCTTTGTCACATCCATACGAGTCCGGAACCAAAGATGGACTGAAGCGAAAGTCTGTAATAAGGATCGTTGAGGTAGTATTATCTGGCACACTGTGATCTGATCTAACCCCAATGCGAGTGTAAGTAGGTGTATAATGTAGGTATGTTAGTTTAAATAAGATTTTAATTGGTTGTTTACATCAATCATTGAGTTCCAGTTACATCTTTAATAGCCGTTGCTTCACCACTCTATCGATAAACAGGCTGGCCACAAATGGATTGCTTGCCATTTCAAGTTTCAATAAAATACTTGAAACTTGAAACTTAAAATGGCAAGCAATCCAGTTTTCTATCAATTAAAAGAGAACAAATTAGAAAACTGAACGCGTTTACACGTGTAACTTGTTTCCACAGTTATTAGACTATGTCGCAGGTAATTGTACGCGAAATAACAAAAAACGCGCCGACTTCCATCCGCATAGCAATCGACAATTTCGTATCGGCAGATTGTGAACGCCGAATGAACGTACGATTTTATACATTCCTCTTTTTACAAACTTTTGTAAGCATTCAAAGCAGCATTAGGTATGCCTACATTACGAGAGGGGTTATAGCGAAAGAAATGATGTGTAACTAACATAACTGCACACTTAGATACGTAAAAGCCTTATTAAAACCGCATCACACTCAATACTAACGTTTTAAAGACAGACGATGCAACATATCTACTAATATCGTTACATAAACCTCTCGAGTACAGGAAAAGTGCACCAGATGGCGCAGCGTGACTACGCTCTACCTCAAACGCAATGCAGTTATTCTAAAATGAAATATGAAAGTATGCGCCTTTATTATGTCTCGCAAGCTTCCCGATTCAAAAGTGCAGTTAGTCGTACCAAAGTTAACAATGGAGGTACAGTTTCCACGGCATCGGTTGCACGGCGCGACCGAGGGGGGCGCTGCAGCGACGGCGGTGCGGCGGCGGCAACCACCGTGAACAAACATTGACCAAGCACGCTCCGACGACTTGCCGCAACATTCTTAGTGTAAAAGTTACCGTGGATGGTTTACTCTATGCAATTTGCGATGTTTAAGTTGATACCAATAAAGTTTCCCAACGAAAAGTGCGCGAACGAAATCGATTTAACTTTTGTACCGAACTACGACTGTAACCTCTAATGTGTTAGTGATTATAAATGTTTTCAACGACAGCGATGGATATTAGAAACTTCATGCAATATACTATCAGTGAGTATTTCTCAATTTTACTTTCGATATTTACTGAAGATGCGCGTAATTGCCAATTTTCAATTTCCATTTCAGTTACGCACAACTGACGAATCCTTATGTAACGCTTACAAGATAACTTTTCCGGATACTCATCCAATTAAAAAGTTCCAGACTAATTAACTTTCCTTTAAGCTGGTTAACCATGGAATATAGGAAGCCGATTATTGTACAGAACATATGAGAGGAGTTTTGATTTCACCACTTTTTCATTGTCCGTGTAGGTACACGTAACTAACTAGTGTAACTAGCCAATTACGATTGCAATAATAAAGTACAAAGATAGTCTAACTATCATACAACAGAACCAATAAAATCTACTAATTATTACATTCAGCGCTCATGGGCTCCTATTTACTTGTACTCGTTTATAGGTATACTTACGAGTACTACTTTACTGATACAAAAGCTGTACCTACATTTTGTGAGCAATTATTTTTTGTGCTGTTTTGATTTGGCCTTCAACTGGCCACGCCGGGCAAGTGATTGTTGGAAAAAATAGAGCCAGTTAAATTGCCAGTCATTATAATAGGTATCATTATAGGTATCTTTGCGTATAATTATAACCTAGGAAGGATATGGGGACTTACTCTGATTACAGGCAACTTTGTCACGAGAGTTTGAAACTAATACTTACTTAATTAGCTAGGTACTTAAGTAGTTATTAGTTCATTACCATAGATCTAAACTAAACAATAACTTTTTTACTTCGTTTAATCGTATTTTTGGTATCGGGAATTCGGATTCAAAATGGCGCCTGCGTAAGACGCAGATTTCTGTTACATTTAAATAAGAAAAACGTGACTGGGTTGATAGGTACTTTAACATACTTATTAGTTATTAAATTATACATATAAAAAGCCATAATACATAATATGAAATCATGTATTTAATTATCATTACCCTGACGCTACCAAACAACTAACGATTGTAACTAATTAGCACTTTGCTAAATAATTAATTTTAAATGAGAAACGAAATACGTTCAAGGTAAGTACAGAGAGTCTAAATGATTTCATGCAATAACATCGTCAAGGCAATAGCCAACGGAAGTAGCACGTGCAGCATAACGAAATCATATTTTATTATTCGTTTGAAGTCAGTCAAGTATATACCTACTACTTACCCAAAGTGTTTTTGCTTTTTGGTAAGTGCCTACGCAATTAGTGCCAGTGTCGAATCATTTTTGTTTTACGCTGCTGATTTATTTATTTAAGCACACACATCATAGGTATAACCTCACAGTATTTCACGAAAACCCTTACACGGTAACATATTATTTAACAATATGTATACAAATTCAAAAAAAAAATGACAGGTATATGTATAGTCAGCACGGCTATCACAAGACGGCGCCCGCGCGAGCTTTCTCGATCTCTCTCGCACGACGAAAATCGATCTGTCTCTCTCTCTTATTAGACAACTTAGAAAGAGACGGATAGTGTGAGAGAGCCCGAGAGAGCTCGCGCGCCGTCTTGTTCTATAGCAGTGTTGTAGGATAAGTGTTTGCACAATTTGTAGGAGATACTTAGGTACGAAGAGAAAATATTCAAACGATTTTGTAATTTCCTTTTTATTTGATTTAGGGATACACGCTATTAATGAGTTAGTCTAACGTATTTATTTGTGTGATGAGCACGAATATTTGTTCCTGAGTCATTGATGTTTTCTATGTATTTAAGTATTTATTTCTCTATATAAGTATGTAGGTATATCGTCGTCTAGTACCCATAATACAAGCTTTGCTTAGTTTGGGACTAGGTCGATTGGTGTAAGATTGTCCGAAAATATTTATATTTATTTATGGTATATTAACTTGGTTGATTATTAGTTTTTAACTAAAATGGTTGCATATTGCAGTACGTAACGCATCGTAATTGACTTGGGCGGGATGTCATGTAATGCTAGTGGTTCTGAAAATAAGAATAATTACAAATTAATAGGATAATTAAGCAACCACAACCTTCCCTATTTGGCATGCTGATGGGTCATACACAGGTTTAGGTTTACGTCTTTCCTGTGGACATTATCAGAGTTAAGGGCTACAAAGCCTAATTTAAAAGAAGCGGGTTGTATCGGAGATGCAACCGTTAATTAAATTTAAGTGGATACTTCTTTGTTGGCTATGGAACCCTAATATATCTGAATTAAATCACTAAACTCTGTATAAGTACAGATAAATCGGTATACACGATGACTTTTAATCCGTGAACAGGAGTGGGAAAATATTAAAATTTAGCCCAAATTAAACTTATTCGGCGAGGTCTGGCGTTATTTCTTCACAGTTTAATTAATTAAAATGAAAACATAGTTAATACAAGTAACCATTGAATACATGGTCATCCTACAGTATAATAAAGTTTAACTACGATACGTCAAGTGCCATCAGTATGGCGGGAAATTTGACGGATCTCAAGGACAGGGTTTACTCATAAATAGTCAATTGCTAATAAGTTTGTAAAGCGGTTACAAACTCATAAAAAAACCGATAAGGTAGTAGAGTGACAAGGATTTTAGGATAAAATTTAACTCAAAATAAAATTTATGATTTAAAAAAAACAAGTTTGATTCCACGTAATTACTACTTTAACGTAACCCCCTGATCAATTACTGAGTTCGAAAAAATGGTTCCTATTCACGGATTAAAAATCATCGTGTATATGGCAACATTGACTGACGTAGCTCATTTGACTCGGATACATTGAAAATGGCGGGCAATTCAGCATTATTTTCATGTCCGCCACATAAACTAAATAACATTTTGTGATTAACAACTAATGGCAAATAAAGAAGCATTAAAACATGTAACAAACAATTATTTGAAATCAGATTAGGCTTCTCTACAAAAAGTTATTCCGTAAGTCACGTGATACATTTGAACGGTACCCCTATACAAGAACGCGAGCAAAGAAGTACTTATCCACTCCAAAAAAAATAGGCTCTTCCGCATAAACAGCGTCTCCTCATATATATTTTAATGCGATAAAAACATTATTTATATTTTATACAACGACGGTGGCAAACAATTAAGCTTAGGTACGGCCTGCCTGATGTGTGCCTTAAGCTGGCTGTGCTGTTATTTATATGCACGTAAGCTCTAACTATAGACCACAGGAAAGACGAATTTTGTTTTAAACACTGTATTTGACCCTGATACAACCGACCCAGAGGGTGAGAGGATATTCTAGTACTTTTAACATCTAACATTTGCCAACCTATCTAAAACTGAATTACATACCTACTTGTAAGACCGGATTTTGCATGTAATCTTAGTCGGTCGGAGCTGCTAATAATTTCATAGAAAACGGCTGCATAGTGGTGCAGGTAACTTTCCCGGTTGCCCGCGAAAGTTACTTGGTTCACTAGGTAGAGGGTTAACTAACAAAGCACTTTCGCGTTTTAATATGTAATTAGAGACTGTTTCATATTGCGGTTTTATAAAAGCATTACGGTACTATACCTGCTTATAAAGTACTATCCTGCAATTTTAGTAAACCTCCTCAATTGCACTGTCTCTGTGACACATAACGACTCGTTACTCTAAAGTACTTACTCTAAGTCTAAACCATTCAACTAAATCTGCGACTTTGCATAACAAACATCGTCACAATGGAATTGTTCGCTTAGGTCGTTAATTATAAAAACTCGGCCCAAAGTGATTTCTGCAATATTCCGCAAGCGAGCATTTCTTGCGCGGTTGCGTAACGCTCGTGGTAATAAATCTAACCAGCCAGCAAGTGGCTGTCCAAATGAGACCAAATGCGGACATTGTTCTCTTTTTTAATTTACCTGTTTACACTCGGCTTACTCGGAACAATTGTTGTTGCACTTTTAGTGTGGGATATCGCCTTTTACTTTGTACGGTGACTGTGTTGGTCCTATAACTTTTGTAAAATCGCACGGTCTATATGTAGTTTATTGTTTTAATGCGCAAATGGGTAATACGATGTGAACGACCAATGTTTTTTTTTTTTCAATATTTACTGCCACCGTGGAAGGATGAGTAGGTACATAGGTACAAAAAAGTCATATTTCGTCAACGACTAGGTACATGCAACATAGACCATTCATTGAATTTTGGTTTGCAAAACCTGATTCTAAAAAGTAGAAGCAGGTACAAATGGACTTCAAGGAGGGAAGCCACATTTGGTACAAGTACCTACAGATGGATCAAAAAAAAGTGATGATGTTGGATGCGTGTGGTATCTACGGTGAGATGCCAAAGCTCAAGCTAGCGTCAGCATGGGGAAAGAGGCCTCAATCTTTCAGGCTGAACTCTTCGCAATAAATAAATGCGTGGAGATCAATCTTGAAAGAAACCTAAGGAACCAACACATCTATTCTACATCAATTAACTCAGACAGCCAAGCTGATCTGCTGGCACTAGGATCCCTAGAGTCTTACTTTACTAAACTAGTCCAGAATAGTAAAAACAATCTAAACACCCTGGCTAATTTCAACAAAGTATACTTAGTTGGGTAGGTACCAGGATATTACGACATTGTAGGAAATGAAAAAGCAGATGAACTTGCAAGGAAGGACGCAGACACAACCCTAGTCGGTTCAGAACTGTTCTGTGGTATCACAAAACGGAAAGCGTATTCTCTGCTAAACAACGCAGAAAAATCAGAGGCCATCAAGCTGTGGAAGTTCACCAAAGGACAAAAACAGGCTAAAGCCTTGATCAAAGGGTTCAATAATACGAGTAAGCTGTCTAAAAAGCTACTACAACTCAAAAGGCACAAAACCTGCGCAGTGACGAGAATCCTGGCAGGACATTGCAAATTGAACAAACACCTGTTTCAAATGAGTATGAAACAGGACGCAACTTGCAGGTTCTGCCAGGAGACAGAGGAGACAGCAATGCATATTCTCTGCTCCTGCGGACCACTCATGCACTAAAGAAGTACCTACCTAGGGCGGCACATCGTGCACCCAGAAGAGGTACAACATATCACCGCCCAAAGAATCAGGAATTTCCTGTAGGCAACGCAACGGGCCTTAACGGTGAACTCTAAAGAAAGGGCTGCCACAACACAATATTAGATCACTTGCTGGTTGAAGCGGCAAATTAAGGCCCGCAAATCAAAATAATAATAAATAAATAGGTACAGTCAACATCAGGAATCTACGCAAAAGAAGTACTCAAAATGCGACTTTTATTTATGTCAAAAGAATTTAATAAGGACCGAGTAGGTATATCATTAAGTTACTTTTGCTGGCAGTACTTACTTACGTAGAGCTTAGATTATACGTTAGACATTTCACAAATGCGTTACATAATCTGTAAGTCTATAATTTTAGAACGATCCTATGTTTATTGTGTTCGTGATTGAACCTACAATCGAATTAGGCACGACAAAGCCAGTACTGCCTCATCTTGGATTACGCAAGTAAGTTAAATTAAATATAGCATGGTAAGTATAGGGTAGAGGAACCAAAAGATGAACGTTTAAGCGACTATCCCAACTTTACAATTTTTTGTCGAGGAGTGGTGATTTCGTTTGTTTACATTTAATTTTTTTATACGTTTTCGTATATAGTCGAGATTAGATATGACTATTTTAAACCATCCTATTACTATACAGTATTTTATTAAAAATGGTTTGATGCTGAAGTATGTCATTTTGCCCAGAAGATGAACACTGTGCCCAATAGTTGAACATTTTGACACCAAAAGTTGAACGAAGAAAAACGTAACACCGCGCAGCCTCTGACTTTTGGTCTAGTTATTATATAATCATTGTTATAGCAATTTATACTAGTTAACAATCACAATATTGATACTAAACACAGAATAAAACAGTTCAAATGTACCCTTTTCATATGGTTACAATTATAAGAGATTATTTTTTACATATTAATCATTAAAACATTTTTTTATTAATTTATCATTAAATTAAAATAGATAAATTGTTGGGTTTTATATGTATAAGTCAGATTTCATATTTATTACGTATCTTTGTTATTAAGATGTTTATTGTACTAACCCTTGCCTAAAACTTGAACGAATAAATTTTGTTCGTTCATGTATTGGGCACATGTATGGCAAAGGAATGAACGGACTAAATTTAACAGAGCGTTCACTTATTGGAATCGAAGCCAAAAGTTGAACGAACTAATTTTATTCGTTCATCTTCTGGGCAGCGGTTCTTTGTTGAACAATCGTGTTTTTCATAGTAAAACAAAACCCAAAATAACCGTGTTGCGAATGGATACTCACGTTCAACTTTTGGTTCAAAAATCAACAGTTAAAAAACGATTAATTTGAGCCATAAAAGTTTTATGTACCTTTTCAATAAGAATTTATATAAGCATTTGAAAAAACTATACCTTGCCCAGTAGATGAACGCCGTTCATCTATTGGCTCAGGTACAAAAAGTTGGAACTGTTAGTTGAACGCTAAATATCTCTTAAATTTAACAATAAATACGCAATATGTGATAGATAATCCATTAAAGGCATAAATCAAGAATCTATATCACGCAAAACAATCCATGTAGACGTTTTATTCAATTTTATACATAATTTAGAGCTTAAATTTAAGAGCGCTTTCCTTAAGTAAATCTCCATACAAACGGTGATTTTGGCGCGAGACCTCGACGCGACAACCGCTCACAGCCGTGTGTGTGTTAGGAAAAAAATATCCCGAAGGCGTAAAATGTATCGCGATTTTTTTATTTCAATTTTACGACAAAACGTTCAACTATTGGATGGTGTTCATCTTTTGGTTCCTCTACCCTACACAAATATTACGGCTTTGCTTTCGCAACAACCGTCGAATCGAAGGCAATCAAAATTACATCGTAAGTACTACTTAGGTCGGTAACATAAGCCTCTGCGGTCAATAGTCAAAGGTACTTACACCTAAATTTGACAACTGCTGTCAATTTTACTTATTATTATTATTATAAAAGAATCATCGGCAATACTGATGGGGCACAAAGATTGATTGATTGATTATAAAAGAAATGGCAGCCTCGAGGGCCTTTGCCAGAGTCAGTAGGTTTATAAATTAAACAGTATTATTAGCATGATGTACGGTAGAAGGCCTTCACAATGCACTGGGTGATGGATGGATGACTGGAGCAGTACAAAGTATAATGGCGGCCGCGACCACGAACCGCCGAATGATGCCCGAGAATTGGTTATTCGCACTTCCAGGAAAATTCTTCATTAACTGTAGCTGTCACCTTTGCCATTCACTGCATAATATGCTATCAAAATTATACTTTAAACAGCAGGATGTTCCATGGATTCGAAAGTCGTCAAGTTTACTATTGACCACCACCACAGGCCGTGTCAGTGTGTTTCAGGCCTTAGGTGGCTTAGGTACACTCAAAGAGAATGGTACACTTACTTTCATCTAAACGTCAAACTCATTTTTTTTGTTCTACATAAAGCTAAGGGTCCGCTGCGCCGTATTTTCGGTGTTTGCAAACATCTAACATGTTTTCCGTCAGTTTCGGCAAACAAATAGGGTATTGTTTTGATTGGCAAAACATTTTTGACGTTTAAAAACCACGAAAACATGGCGCAGCGGACGCGGCTTTAGACGGCGAGGAAATAGATGAAGCTCGGAGGCATGACCTAAGAGTTAACTTGAGTGAGACCTCGTTCGTATATATTTATAGTCTATGCGTATGACTTTAATACCATCGCGCTCGAGTCTAGAGGCTGACAAGACCAAATTTGTGGAAATTGATATTATTTAAGCAGTTGTTTAAGATAAACTATTTGTTCTAGCACATCAAAAAAAAAAATAAGTTAATATTCATCATATTTCCAAGACCGTAGACGGACTCGAAACATAATTGGATAAAATCGGCTCGATAGAAAATAATTGCAAAGATTGGTCTTAAAATCATCTTAAACGGTTCTTTGTCCTTATTTTTTTGACGTATGGGTCTGCAATTAAAAACATGAAGTCCACATATTCATACCTAAACCGCTGACGTGCCATATTTCACAATTAATCCACATTTTTTTTTATTTCAATATTTATTCATTATTTTCGTCTAAAACCTGGCCGCTCAAGTAACGCTCGCTCTCGTTTACTCCGATACAAATAGACAGTGTGCGCGTTTTTGGTGTTGACAGCGCCTTAACTCTTGCGGGTTATAGGTACAGAGATGTACCTAAGCTAAAAAAAATATAACTATATATAACGTTAGTTCATTCACTAGTTTCAGAAGTCCATTTACTAGAAAATTGCGTTCATTCTCAGGTGATTTTTAAATTTTTCTGTCTAACAAGTTATAAGTTTTATTTTATATTAACATATATATCCGGGGGGGTACGCAAGCCCGCCCGGGCCACGGCCGGGCCGTGCCGACACCGAGCCGCTTCCGAGCCTCGGCCGTGGCTCGGCCGGGCTTCGGTATGGCTCGGCCGCGCAAAAACGCCGACGTTTTTTTTAGAAAACGGCCCGGGCCGGACACGGCCTGTTCTAGCGTGAGTCATCCTTAACTTAGCGCAACCTCCGGACGTCCCGCTGCACGCTCACACGCTGTGCCCTAGGGTATGTGCTCCACTACCTAAATGAACACTAAAGTGTCTGCTAGACGGTCACCAACACGCCCCTCCGACCGAGCGACCTTGGTCCGCACCGACCGTGTAGACAGTTGTTTGGAACAAAATTTCATACTACAGCGGCCGGTGCCGACCAAGGTCGCTCGGTCGGAGTGGCGTGTTGGCGACCGTACCGTCTAGCAGACACCCCTTCCTATCCCAGCGACCTATATATGGGTCAGACGGATTGTCCCGTGGGGGGCCCATTACAGGTACTCTTGAATCCCACTGACTCACTTGTATGTCAGGTTGAAGATCCCTCTACAAGAACGATAAACACCGTCTCAAGTGTCTGACTGCTGGACCGCTGGGTACACCTGCCGACCTGCATGTGGGTCAATGGGATTCTAGGCCCTACTCGGCTGGAGAGCAGAGAACGGAAGGGTTCGCATCCTCAAATCAATAAAACGCGCATATAGCTATTCAGGAGCAACGGCATCAATAATAATATGCGCGCTATCAGACTGGCCGTATTCTTGTTTGCCACCATCGTGGTACCAAAAAGTTAAATGCAAATTGCCACGACTTCATGAGATCATACTTAAATATTAAATACGCTACGCAAGACCATAGGTAGGTATAGACTCTTTTCGATCAAGTCATTATTTTTAGTCCCTGGGCGACCGAGCTCCGCTCGGATGAAAATGGTGGATATACGGAGAAAACGAATTTTCCCGGACATGAGACCTATCTAGATCGAATTTTCGCCTTCGTAACCACCTATATTCCAAATTTCAACGAAATCGTTAGAGCCGTTTCCGAGTACGTGATTGCAAATACATATATATATACATGCATACAAATATATACAAATATTGCTCGTTTAATTGTAAGTAGGGTCATTTCGCCGGTTACGCGACCACCTTCGGTTAGCGACCACTTGAAGAACATGGTTTTTTCAATTGAAGATAACATCAATTCTACAGAGCCTATTGAAGCAGTCAGCCGCATGCCTTATTGTTTGTATTTATGGAATAGGAATTTACAAAAAAAACGAGTAAATATGCTTTCAGTTCACCGAGTCAGCTAAGTGGTCGCTAACCGGCACATGAAATTAGGTGGTCGCCAACCGGCGAAATGGATTTTTATTGCTTACTCTACATACCTACCCAACACACGTGTTAGGTAACTTAAGGTAACACACGTGACACGAGTAGGTAGGTACCTAATAATACAAAAAACAAAAAAATATCGCAAAATGCTGCTATGTTGCGACATTACGAATACCCTGAGAAAAATACGGTTTTTTTGGAAATAATTCAATATCAGGCTAACTATTTGTATACGGCTTTTATATGTTATTTTAAACAACTTTTACTATTGAAATGAATAATTCTATGGACCGGACGTAAGGAAAAAAAATTAACCCGCAAGCAAAAATGCTATCAGTATTTTTATAATGAAAACATGTTTGAGTACACAAATTTGGAGACTTACTACCTGAATCCAAAAATATATGCATTAGGAAATAACGGCGTTTTAATTAAATATTTACGACCTTGAGATAATATTGAATTTCATCTGGCCTATAGAAAGGTTTATTGGTTTATTCATTAAGGGTTTAGAGTTCGCTACTGGGGTGTAAGTAAAAGGTTGTTCTTTACGGTTTAGTTATACAATATATTATGAAAACAGGTTAACAGGTCATGTGCGTACTCTGTAACACTCGAGCAGCGACTGGCTACGGCGGGGTCCGCGCGTTACCGTGTCGGTCCATATGCGGCACTTAAGCCTCGCGATATGAGCCGAGCAGGCATGTCGCTATACAATTTCCCCCTTTAAAACAAAAATAAAATCATAAAACTATTACAATGATCTCTCTTGCGGGATCGCTAACCACATTTGTAAATAGTTCTAAAAATACATACATGAAATCAGCAGTCCGTGTGCTCATAAACTTATCTCGGATATCTTAAATAACGATTTGTCAAACGCTTAACTTAAACAAATATTTCTGTAACTTAATTTTATCTCAATGTTCTCAGTCCTCACTGATAGGAAACACTTGTCAAAATAATATTAGCTAAAGCTACAGTTCAAAATTAACTCAAGAGCATTGGCTCATGATAATTAATGACCCACAGTATCCACAAAGTTCAATACAAACAAAGGTCTTTTTCTAATGGTTAGAACTCCATATTGTTTCAAGTGGTTGTGAGAAACACGCATAAATAGTTTCACAGTTCCCGTAAACTAGCTTGGATAACAGCGTTTCGAGTGGGCAATAAACCCTGACATTGTTAATGCTGTCAAAACACTTTAGATTTTTTTGGCACGGTCATAAAATTACAATCGTCAAGTTGCAGTCTGGCGCCTTGGAATTCTAATGACAAAAAATGAGTAGACGCCAGATGTGCATGTGCCCCGTTACTAACCGTTCATAAAGTTCTCTGATTTTGTTGCTGTTATAACTTCGGTGAAATAATAACAAATGTCGGTTTCTTTTAATGTAATATGCAATAATCAAGATGTACCAACGTTTAACACCGCAAAATGAAAACATTACACAATGTATTATATTTAAATTCTTATAAAATGACTTAAGTACAATAATAATACTCTTGTAATCAATGTAACTCAACTAAGTAACTTAAACAAGTAAAACAAACTAATTCCATGTAAATGGTTTCGTACTTACAAAAGTTATTCACGTTAAAACACAATAGACGTCAACATAAAAACATTGTTGTATAATCTAGTCTTATAATAAACACAAATGAGTAGGTAAATGCTAACCAGCCAGTACTAAGATCCGCTATCGTCATGCTACGCTATAACATAAATATCATTGCCCAACCGTAGTGGAAGGGAAAATAAAGTTTCGACCTATAGTGCCATGTAAAAAAAATATATATACCTAATACGAGCTGTTTTCGTATTCGCCATTAATAACCGTCCGCGAACCTGACTGGTTTCTTAACTACTCTGCCACTCCTAGTGGTTGTTGACAGTGCGATAGTTTCGCTTGCGCTTGGCGCGCTAATAGTGGAGTCTCGTACTATAGGATTCGAACTTGTATCACTCTCGTTGTTCCACACATAAGCTGGCTTCAACCTATCAATTGAAATGCGAGCTTGTTTGTTCGGGAATTGAATAAGAAATACTTTCTCTCCTCTTTCTATTACTTTAAAAGGTCCATTATACGGTGGCTGTAATGACTTGCGTACAGAATCATCTCTAATGAAAACAAACTCACACGTACGCAGATCCTTGTGTACAAATATCGTACGCGTGTCAAGAGCACTTTTTGCTACCGGTTTAAGCTTATTTATCTTATTACGAATACTATTTACTAAGCTAAGTGGGTCACCTGACTCTACATTTTGAGAAGTAGTGAAAAAATCAGCAGGTAATCGTAATGTGCGACCGAACGTCATCTCAGCGGCGCTTACACCGTTGTCATTTCGACTAGCGGCGCGCAATCCTAGCATAACGGTCGATAGTTCGTCTTCCCATGAGCTGTCACAGATTCTAGCCATAAGGGCTGCCTTTAACGAGCGATGAAAACGTTCAACTTTAGCATTGCTCTGAGGATGGTACGCTGTAGTCCTGAATTTATTAATGCCTAGTAATACCATTAATTCCCTAAAAAGGCTACTTTCAAATTGACGACCCTGATCGCTCGTGAGTCTGATCGGGCAACCATAACGCGTGATCCATCCGTCGTATATAGTCTTGGCAACAACCTCGGCTGTCATTTCTTCTATTGGAAAAGCCTCAGGCCAGCTAGTAAACCTATCTATAATAGTGAGTAGGTAGCGATTTCCACGTGGAGATGTCGGAAGTGGTCCGACTAAATCTACGTGTATGTGCTCCATCCGACCAGCGTCCTCGAAAGCCTGTAGCTTCGAAATTGTATGTCGGTTCACCTTTGACCTCTGACATTGTATACATGACTTTGCCCAATGTCCTACATCTTTGTTCATGCTAGGCCAAAAGAATTTTTTACAAATCATTTTGCGTGAAGTATGTATACCGGGATGACTCAAATTATGCACGCTATCAAATACTAAACGTCTAAGCTTCTCGGGTATGTACGGTCTTGCCTCATTTGATGAAATTTCGCAATACACGGAACTACTACACGTTGGTATTGCAATTTCTTTTAACACGATGTTATTATTACTTTTGACTTGACCCGACTGCGTCATCCGTCCCAGGTACTCGTCTTTCGCTTGCGCAGCGGCAAGTTCCGAGTAGTCAAGTACCGTGGGACAAAAAATTGTCTCTATGCGGGATAAGGTGTCGGCTACAATATTTTCTTTTCCACTTATGTGCCTTATGTCCGTAGTAAACTCGCTGATGAATAACAGTTGTCTCGTACGCCGTGGCGTTTCATTATTGTTACTATTTATTTTATGGAATGCATGACATAAGGGCTTATGGTCAGTATACACTATCAAAGGTCGTCCTTCGAACGACTTACGGAAAAACTTTGTTGCCATATACACGGCTAGAAGTTCCCTATCATAAGCGGAATAACTTTTTTGTGCATTATTTAATTTTTTCGAATAAAAACCTAAAGGTTCCCAAACACCATTAACTAACTGTTGCAAAACTCCTCCTACCGAACTACTCGAAGCGTCCGTCATGAGGGCTACCTGCACGTCTAGACGAGGATGAGCCAGTGTAACGGCTTTTTTTAGGCCCGCTTTACACTGCTCAAAGGCTACATCGGCCTCACTTGTCCATAAAATTGGTGTTTTGTCCTTTTTCTTTGCGTTAACTAAATATTTATCTAATTCCGCTTGAATTTCTGCCGCTCCCGGTATGTGTGAACGATAGAAATTCAACATGCCCAGAAACCTACGCAATTTCTCCACTGTTTCGGGTTTAGGGTAGTCAACAATAGCCTTTACTTTTTCATCCCAAGGCCGAATGCCTGTGGTACTAACTTCGTGACCTAGAAATTCTAACCTCGGTTGTCCCAAACTACATTTTGCCCAATTAATTGTTATGCCAAATTTGTCAAAACGCTCGAAAACTTGCCTTAGATGCTCCTTATGCTGCGCCTCATCGTCGCTCGCAATAAGTACATCATCAAGGTAATTGAACAAAAAATCTAGGCCTTCCAGAACTGAATTATTCATGAAACGCTGGAAGGTCTGGGCAGCATTACGGAGTCCAAAACTCATTCTGGGAAACTCAAATAGACCTATCGGTGTTATAATGGCTGTTTTTTCAATATCCTCTTTGGCCACAGGAATGCAGTGATATGCTCTATTAATATCCAATTTCGAAAAAAACTTTTTTCCTGCCAATAAATATGTGAAGTCATGCAATCGCGGTATTGGGTACCTATCCGGCTTAGTAATTGCATTCAATGCCCGATAATCCCCGCAAGGACGAATTTCGCCATCTTTCTTTTTTACAACGTGTAACGGACTGGCCCATGCACTTTTAGACGGCCGGCATATGCCAAGCTCTTGCATAAGGCGAAATTCCTCCCTGACTTTTTTATATCTATCGGGTGGCAATGGCCTTGCCTTAGCGTAAACAGGTGGCCCTGTCGTCTCAATATGATGCACGATATTATGTACTTGAGCCTCCCTGAACGTTGCGGGCTTCGTAATGCTCGGAAATTGGGATAACAATTGATGGTACGGATGGTTATCATCGATAGTGCTAATGGTAGGCTGATCACTACTCACGATTTGCGCTTTCAGCTTGAGCTCTGTCACCTGATCGATTAATTTCTGGGCACTTAAATCAACCAATAACTTATGAAAAATTAAAAAATCTGCTCCCAGTATTGGCTGCTTAACATTCGCAATGACAAATTCCCATCGAAATGGCCTACGTAACTTTAAATCTAAGAGCATCGATTTCACACCAAAAGTTTTAATTTCCGTGCCGTTTGCCGCGAAAAGTTTAAGTTCTGAGCACTCACCCGTACACTGTTTCCTGGTTGCTGGTATCACTGAAATATTTGCACCTGTGTCCACCAAGAAACGTAGTCCACTATTTAAGTCTGTCACCCGTAACCGACGGCCAGAAGTGATGGCACAGATTTCCGCCGAGTCCTGTGCCACCTCCTTTAGTTTTCCGACTTATTGTCCCAAGCACACGGTTGCACGCACTTATTCGCTTTCGGACCGAACCTATAATGGTCATAACACAACCATTCTTTTTTTCTTTGGTTGGAGCCACTGCGGCGTGATGGTGAAGCACTCCTACTTCTGGATGCTGACCGGCCTCCTCGATAATTTCGGCTGTATTTTTGCTCCGACCGCTCCAAGTCCCTCATTCGGTCGCTCAACTTGGCAATCTCAGCCAGGATAACTGCTGTATACGCCATGATCTCGGGCGCCTCCGGTATTTGCACTTTGTGTTTGTAATTTAATGTTGTCTTGTTGCCTCCGCCCGGCGCCGTTTCCGTTTCTCCGGTAATATTTTAACGCACTAAATTTCACTAAGTATTTAACTGTCCGGAACTAAACCGTAATATGAGTATTTTCACTTTATCGGGGTCACCACTTTGGAGTTCGCTACTGGGGTGTAAGTAAAAGGTTGTTCTTTACGGTTTAGTTATACAATATATTATGAAAACAGGTTAACAGGTCATGTGCGTACTCTGTAACCTCGAGCAGCGACTGGCTACGGCGGGGTCCGCGCGTTACCGTGTCGGTCCATATGCGGCACTTAAGCCTCGCGATATGAGCCGAGCAGGCATGTCGCTATAAGGGGATCCCAAACGCACCAATGACCTTCGATCTGAATCCCTTAGTTTTCTAATGTTTTTTGTAGCTTATCAATCTTATCATATTAACAACAACAGCTTTAAGCAATATAGTATCCCATATTTACTTCAAACATCACTGTCTTCGAGATATTTGGCATCAAAGTTGAACAATTTTAGACCAAAAAACAGGTTTTCTGGCCATAACTTTTGTGTTAATTAGTTTAAAATCAAAACCCTACACACATTTATAAAGACATCAGAGACGAACCCAAATATGTAGATTTCGTATATGTTAAATCTTTCACAGCAATCTTATAACAAAAAAGGTTTTATTTTAGACAACGTTTAAAAAAATCATAAAAAAATAACTATCCATTTCTTTCAAAATATGGTACACGTAAATGGAGATTAAAGATTGTAGAATCGATAGCCGTTTGCCTTATGATTCTATCTGTAGTGCAAAACTATTTGAATCGATTCAAAACTAGTCTAAAATCGATGAAAACCTCGGGTAGCCCCTTAACAAAAATAAGTGGATTATGCGCATACGCGCATAACATGACTACGTCTATATACGTTCTTTGGGATACCCCAAAAAACGTATATATACGTAGTCAATTATAAGGTAAAGAAAGTTTATACCATTTTCGCCTGATTTTTACGGAATTTATGAAAATTACTTTTCATTATTTTTTACCGTATCGGTATTAAATTTAGGTGGATTATTAATGAATATTTAGTCAAATTACCCAACCTATTTTTTGGTGTAAACTATGGCTGATATCGATATATTGTTGTGTTTTCATAGAGCGAAACCGTAAAGTTCTCAGGGTAGAAACTCGAAACTCTCGTGCCTACGCCGTAACCGCTTTCCGCTACATACGAGGGAAACCACGAGATCGGCTAGTGGCTACGAGCGTAGCGCGTAGAGATTCGCGGCGGTGAATGTGTTAATACTAACAGTAACTTTACCTCTTTTCTGGGTCCTCATCTCATTTCCATTTATACGTGAAAACGCTAAAATAGGAGGTAGGGATAAATAATCGAGTTTTGCTTTCCGGGGATATTATTTAACCAGCGTTTGCGCTCTGTGAGTTGCAAACTTGCTTTGATGCAATATGCAGCACTTATGCAGCGCTTTGCTTTGCCTAAATTGCGATTAGATACTTATACCTAGATATGAATACAGAATACATTTTAACGGACACGCCTATGGCCTAAATCAATGAACACAACTGATTTAAATAATTCATAATCATAAATATTTTACAGCGCCTTAGTACCTATAAGTACATAACGAAACAAAAGATGGCTCGCTTTTTGTTTTGTTTACACATTCCGATTCCGCCATATTTGTAAAAAAATTCAGCATGCATCTCGCCGTTCCTAATCTGTGGTCGTGCTGATTTGTCAAATTTCTGACACGTGAATTATTTATTTTTTCAGCACGACCCATATGTAAATAATTGAAGAAAATGAGCAGAAATTTGAGTAGAAGAATACCAGAATTTCACGATGAGCACTGCTGCGCGGGAAGTGCCTCAAGCAATTTCCGCCGCACCTCTTCACTGCGCCTGCGCGGTGAAAAAATGGTGCAACGCTCGCCTCTTTCTACTAGGAAATTAATTTCAATTCCTATAATCACGGAACACCAAAAAAACCGCAACGATGGGACCCGTATCGTGGAGCCTCACCATCGCCCTCGGAGTCAAGTGAGTATAAAAAAACACCTAGCATATGTTAGTGCGGCACCAACATATTGCCATGGCTACTCAAGCCAAACCAAACTGTATTTGGCGTATGTCAGTCCGTAACAAGCTTTATGCAATAACCAAGCAAAATTATATTATTGTACTGGCAAAACAAGTCTCACTATTTTGTGTAACTTTTGGGCATTAACATGTAGGTTAAACCCAGGAAGTTGGAACTATCATCACAATAGCTCACCCAAATCTAAACTAGGTCATTTAGTACAAGTACCAATATCGAAATTATAATCTGTTTGTTGAAATAATTTTCTTAAGGTTCATCCAAATAATTAATTTAAATAAAATAGTAAATTAAAAACAACATTGAAATGTGTTTAAATGTTAAATATATTTTTAAACATTGATGAAACTAGGCTAGTGCATAACAGCTTAAAGCCATTATCACTAACAGTTCATTTAGTTGTGGGCAAAGCCTTCTGCACTTAATCTTTTTTATATTTTAAACTCTGAATAAGTATTTACTTGTATAAATATGCTTCAAATAGTTTTGATTATTTACAGTCATTCAGCTCCAATGCTCAAAAACCAACCAAGTCCTGCTTGAAAATACAAGAGCACTGCATGGACAACGGGAAACTGAATATCTCAGATTCCGCCCACACACCCCCAGGATCCCCTGAGGAGCTGCCTGATGATGATTCTCTGCACAGCTATGGCAGTGCTGCCACAGCTGCATCAGTGGATGCCGGATATGCCCCATTCAACGGCACAACATTCAGTGGCCGTTCCATGCGGTATGTTCTCCACTGCTCATCACATGCGGGCTTGGCAGGAGACGATTACCTCACACCCACTCAACGTGCCCAAAAACAAATCCGTAGATTGAAGAACCTTCTCAGCCAAGCCAAAAAAGACTTAGACAAGAAAGATAGTGAGATTTTCCACCTCACCAAGGAGGTAGTGGAATTACGCCTCTATAAAGCCTCAGTATGTTCTCCTGATGAAAAATCACACTCAAGTGAAATTGTAACAATTAGAGAGAATGCAGATGAAGCTTCGATAGAACAAGAAAGCCCAAAGACTGAAGATGCAGCGAGGTCCTTTGATGTCACGGACAGCCCTCTGTTCAAGATCCAAACACCAACCAGAGGCCGCAACAGTGACATGCAAGGCTCCTTTACTGACTCTGGACATTATGATGATCTCACTAATTCCTCATTACATTCCAAAGAATCCGTTCACATGTTGACTCATGATGCCTCCTGCATGGTAGAGTTAGATGGTGATGATGATCGCAGAAGTCTGATTTCGTATTACGAGAAGAAAGTAGAAGATGTTATGAGATCACATGTAGGTGAGACCCAGGAGTTGAAGAAAGCTCACAATGACAAAGTAGAGGCTTTGCTTCAGAAGCTGGCAGATGTGAACACTAGGTATTGTGAATTGCTGCCGAACTGTGAGCAGGCGAAAGAGAGGATACATGTATTGGAGAAGCAGTTGGAGGAAGCGAGTAAACAGCTGCAAGACGAGGAGGACCGGCACCGCGCAGTGTACTTGCAGATGTACAACAAGGGGGTTGAGGCTGCCAGATTGGATTTAGATAGGGTGAGTTTCACTATTGCGCTTGTTTAGGTCTGTTTAGTTGTGGACCCTATACTTATCTTATCTTATCTTATCTTATCTAGGTGAGGGCCCTTTCGGATGCACTTCGACCCAGTGGGATTTTTTGTGCATTTGCCCTCTCCTTTATACCTGCTCCCAGGCTTGCTCCATCATTTCCACAAAGCGGATGATGCAGTTCGCCGGGAGCACCTTGAATTCCTTTGGTTGCGGGTAACCGTTATCAAAGTAGTTCATTCTTTGTCTGGCAAGGACCCTATACTACTAGTGTACTCTGTGAGCTGTAGAACTCGTGAGCCTTTACAAAAAAAAAGTTTTTTTTTTAATTCGGAAAACGTGACTCGACAAAAAAAATTAAATACCTAACTAACGAACCTGCTCCCAAAATTTCACGAGCCGGTTGAAAACGGCAGTGCCCCCGCCAAGTAGAGCTAAACAAAGAGGCATGGCCATACCATCCTATTCTCGAAGCCATTCAGGCCATTTTCAACATCCTGTAATTTTGTGCTGGCTCAAGCCAGAACCCCGAATTTTCAGTAACATATACATAACATATGCATAGGGCTTAATATGGCTTACATAATATATTGTCAATAACATTCATTTGGAACATTTAGTTTTAAGAACTATTGTTCGTCAAAGTTCCTTAGTTTTGTCACTGACATACTCACTCACTTATAATGATCATCGTAATTATAAGGTACTAGCAGACCCACAAGCTCCAAATTTTGAACATAATTAGTTTTTAGCCTATCCATTCATAAAAAAACTTAAAAATATTGCAATTTCAGTCACAATTCAGATATATACAAACTGCATAAGTAAGTTTGTAATCCTATACAAATACATGCGATTACAATTACATGCAGTTCCTTCCTGCAAAACTATACAGACGTTATTTGCGGTTGGTAATGTAACATTTCCATACAAAGTTACCATAAAAAAACATTCCATGTAAAAAATAATAAGTCTCGAAGCTCTTCCACAGTAAAAAGTGGTGAGATATTACGTAAATAAAATTTTGTGACTTGGCAATCACACTTACATGTAAGTAAGTATTTAGGTAAGTATGAAAAAAAATGTAAATGCAGTTAAGTTGTGTGATTTCCCAGTTGCAGAATTTTATTTAGCAAGCAAATAAAGATTAAGGTGGTTCGATTGCCATACAAAGCGTTATTTGACATTCGCAGGCTAACGTCGTGATATTTTAAGAAACTTATGTAACAAACTTTCATCAATTGGCTTCCCATTTGCGCCAAATTCCCCCTTTCCTGGAATAAACTTGTATAAACTAGATTAATTTGAGAAAAATAGTTTTCCCAAAATATCACGTGACAAACCAATTTCTCAAATTAATCTAGTTTATACAAGTTTATTCTAGGAAAGTGGGAATTTGGCGCAAATGGGAAGCCAATTTATGAAAGTTTGTTACATAAGTTTCTTAAAATATAACGCCGTTAGCCTACGAATGTCAAATAACATTTTGTATGGCAATCGAACCACCTTAATAAGAATGCCTGACTTGGCTCTAGGAGATATCTCACCACTTTTTATTGTGGAAGAGTTTTGGGACTGGGCTAATTTTTTACATGGAATGTTTTTTTATGGGTTAATTGGTGCGACAGGGCATTTCAGTTTTATACTATAATTGTTGTGTTATTGTTATTACTTATTTTTATTGATACCTTCTGTAGTATATCACTTCTAATTGTATGTTTTGTGATCTAGACTGTTTATATAGTGTGGACTTAGCTTGGAAGTGGGTAATTTTTTTAAATGTCACCATTGAATTGTTTCCAGGATGTAGCTGGAGGGTCACAGAGCCCGATGAGCCGAGTGTCCGTGGAGGAACTGCTGGAGCAGCTGCAGATCACGCAGACCGAGCTTGAAAACGTCCGAGTAAGTCTCCACCATTCCATTTCACTGCATCAACTCTGGGTCTGGTTAATGTCCGGCCCAATAATCTGCGTCCACTATATCTGTCTATTTTTAACCTATGCGTAAAGCGAGAGAAAGATATGCGGCCGCGGATTATTGGCCTGTATATTATACGAACCCTTAACTCTCACTACCATTAGAGATGCGTGAATAATATGCCTCCTCCAAAATAAAAGTTTCACTTGAGTGTGGCTAGTTCGAAATATTTTGGTTGGCACTGAGGCATATGTCCTCAATGAAATCTTTGGTTACTTCATGTCTGAACACAGTCCTTTTCATTTCAAGTATTGTCCTCCTGTGAGCTAAAAAGTTGAATTTAACTGTGCACTGTGTGATTTAATTAATACACACATTTATTTGTGCTGTGCATAGGGGAGTGTTGGTGCCCACACTTATGTATGGTAGCGAAAGTTGGGTGTGGCAGAAAAGATATCAAAGTCGAGTGAATGTAGTAGAAATGAGTGCGTTGAGAAGTATGTGTGGAGTGAAATTGAGTGATAGAGTCAGAAACAGTGTGATAAGAGATAAGTGTGGAATGGATGGAGATAAAGTCACGAAAATTGAGAAGGGTATGTTCAGGTGGTTTGGGCTTGTAGAGAGGATGGATGAAAGAAGATTAACGAAGAGAGTGTATATAAAAAGAGTGGCAGGGCAAGTTGGAAGGGCAAGACCTAGGCGAACTTTCTCCGTTCAAATTGGAGAAATCTTACAAAAATGCCAGGTCAAAAGTACCCTAAACCGACGAGCATGTATGAGAAATGTTATGAAAGTGAGTGAAGCGAAAGTGATTTGTCAGGATCGTAGTAAATGGAGATCCGTGATCTCTGCCTACCCCTCTGGGAAAGAGGCGTGATTATATGTATGTATGTACCAATTTATTTGCTGAAATATTTGGTAAAACGAAGTCATCTTACCTTGAGACTCAACAAAAAACAAAGCACAAGACAAATGGAAGATGTTAGAATGACTCCTTTTCATTAGTTTAGTTTTTTACCAAAATGAAGATGTATCTAAACCAATTTGCGATTGCACAGTTTAATTTAAGTTTATTCAATCACTATCAGGGATGATTTTCAGCTGTAATAGTTAAAAATGTCATCACATTCAACAATTTCATGCCATCACAGCAACTGCAATGCTTGACTGACACATCTAAAAGTTATTTTTATTTCCTGTTGTAATCACAAACAAATTTTACATTTCTTATTATGTTAATATTATATCATATCCAATTATGTAACCAAAGATGTTCTTCCAAGTGACCTGTTCATAATCATCACTTCATATTTCATTTCATATTTCTAAACCCTTACATGCTAACATAGAATTTTAATTGAAGTCTGGAACCAAGATAGTTTTAATTTAATTATATACAGGGTGGAAATAGATGTTGGCTCATCACTGACCAGCTACCAGATCCCGTGTTGCTAGGCGAAAATGGTCTTAGGAGACCTTCCTTCGATTTCAAATTAATGAAGATTGGCGTGTACAGATTTTGGAATAAACATACAGGGTGCGAGAAAATGGTGATTTTAGACAAACTTTTTTTTTATGCCAATTGATCCCATTCCTGTCCAGGATTAAAAGCTTGTATAAGACTAAAAAAAAAATTCCGGCTAGAAAAGCCATAAATCGAGAAAAACTTTCCCCATACAATTTGTAGTAGAATAATAAATGTAGTGTAGAATAGTAAATGTATGAAAACAGTTTTCTTTAATTTCTGGCTTTTTTGTACATTACCGAAAATTGACCCCAAGGAAACTATTGATACTGCACAGAAATGGAATCGATTGACATAAAAAAAATACATGTAAAAAAAACTTTTTTCCTTTTTATACAAATTGTTTACATTATGTTTTTCCAAAATTTATACAAGCCAGTCTTCATTAATTTGAAATCGAAGGAAGGTCTCCTAAGACCATTATCGCCTAGCAACACAGGATCTGGTAGCTGCCCTCACTGACCCAAAATCTATTTCCACCTTGTATAGAATAGACATTGTGTATCCTATATCCTATACTATTAAACGACCAATATTTGTATATATATTTGAAATCACGTTCTCGAAAACTGCTCTAACGATTTCAATGACATTTGGAATATAATGGTTTTACGGGGGCGAAATATCGATCTAGCTGGGTCTCATGCCTGGGAAAATTCGTTTTCTCAGTATATTTTCGCCCGAGCAGGGCTCGGTCGCCCAGGGGCTGTTATCTTATATATCTAAGAAATTATAATTTAAATGATAATCATTTTTAATAAAAATAAAATCGTTTTGACATGTTACTTTGCACTTTGTACAAGAATAACTCGATAGATTGTCTTGAAACAGTGATTTAGTGTAGCTTTTTTTTTTCTCTCATTATTGTTTTAGGAACATTTAATCACTTAAGATTACGTGAAGTTAGGGGTTCCAGACATTTGAGATTAACCATAGTACCAGTCTTCACTAGTGTGTGCATGTAGCGCCATTAACAGGATCCCGCTTTAACGAGTAGTGCATTCCAGGACACGGCATTCACTGAAGACAGAACGGCCAAATCCCAAGTACTGCTAAGTGCAAAGGAGGCTGTTTCTTTATGGGTCCTAGGAGCTCGAAAGGTTGGATTTTCAATATTGGATAGCGCAGCATTCACCATTCAACACTGTTTTTTATATATTATTTTGTAAATTACACTCTGCTTAAGCACTCAATACAAATAATTGTTTTTTAAAGAAATTCAATCATTATGGTGATACGATATGTACATATACTTTTTTTAATGTTTTAATACTTCATTGTTCTACTTATACCGGTCAAATAATAAACATTTTCATTAATATCACATTAGCAGAAAACCTGTAAGGTCAATGCCATTATGTTGGGGGATAAGCGATAAGTGACATGACCTTCCATCAGATCCCTGTCGCTTCTAAGTACATCTAACTCTTAAGATAAAACTGCATCCAAATAAAAATATTATGCTTGAATGTCTACTTGATTGAGTCTGGTATTGGTCTAAGTATGGTGGTCTGAATCTATTAATTAAACTTACGAAGGATATCTACATTTTCAATTGTACATAATTATTAGTCACTAACAGGATCAGAAACTGCGCTTTAGCGACATAGCAGCTGTATTCACTAACTTGAGACATTGTCAAATACTAGGTACATTGTTTCTTTAACGTATGCGGAGTGAAATTTGGACAAAGTTCAACGTCGTAATAAATAAATAAAAACCTGTTATTTTTAGAATTACAAATGCTTTTATAATAATTTATTTAACAAAGTTTAATGTAAAAAAAAGTTCACGCCCATGCGAGATGCTTTACGGCAGTTCTGTGGTATTTTGTCCATCGCTGTCGAAAATACAGATTCTGGCATTTTATTCAACTCAGTTTTTATTTTTCGAATCAAACTTTGTACATATTTTGGACGAAAATTATTGCAATACACTCGCCTTTTTAAATTTGCCCAAAAATCTTCAATAGGGCGAAGCTGTGGAACATTAGGGGGATTTGATGTCTTCGGCACAAACGGGATCTTTAGCTCCGCCATTTTGATTAGAGTTTTTTTCGCATAATGGCTTGAGGCTAAGTCCGGCCAAAATACTACATTTTCTCCTCTATGACTTGTTTTTATAAAATCCCGCACTATAGGCAAGCAACGCTCTATGTAACGATCAGCGTTCACAGCTAAACCAGGTTCAAAGAACACGGGCTTAGACATACCGCGAGGACTGATGGCAAGCCATAGTAAAACTTTTTTAGGGAACTTAGTAGGCTCGACATATTTTACGTTTTTTTCAGTTGGACCATTGGTGTTTTCAAAATAGTAATTGCTTTGCCACTCATTTCCATCTAACGTGAAATAGGACTCGTCGTCCATAACGCATGTGACGTTATTTTCAGCGTAAAATATTTCATTAACCAATTTACGTAGTCGCTTTTTCTGAGTCGTTTTTTGACTTTCGGACACGGTTGGCTTAACTTTTCTGGAACGTTTATTAATGCCCATGTCTGTAAGATATTTTTTAACCGTTTTACCGTCACATCTAAATTTCCTTCCGAGCTCTATACGATTTAGCGACTCGGCCGGCCGTCATTTTCTGTAGTCGAGCTCGCTCAGAAAACTTGCTCAAACTGCTATGGTTTCCAGAACCGTGCTTTCTAATAGTGGTTTTCCGCAAGGAAAAGGACGAGAGAATATTATAAATTGTGCTTCGACTCTCACCCATCTCTACAAAATGTTCCACCACCTTCGATTTCGGCCATAGGGGATGTGAACTGTAGAAATTACATACAGTTTCACGACGTCGTTCTTGTCGACTAACCATAGTTACAAAATTTATGAACCAATCCTCACGAAACTTACCAAAGTGATTGACAGACATTTAGACGTTACAATGACAGTTATACATAATTTTTGTTTTAATTTATTATTCACATTTTACATAGCCAAACTTTGTCTAAATTTCACTCCGCATACGTTAGTGTTGATTTTGGCTGACATTGAGGTGCTAACATTTAACCATTTCGACGCCAACGACGCATATATCTGCACAGCAGATTCGACACCATCGACTGATATATGCGCCAAGGAGCCCAGCGCGATAGCAACCTTCTTGCATTGACATAAGGTTCAACTCCGCACTAAATGTCTTGTTGACTTGGCGTGTGGTTGACAACTGTTCTCTTTGAGAGAGCGTCGAAAAGGTTAATGATAATGAATCTTGGTTATCATATTTATGTCCCAGAATGACCGTCACTTCGTTAGCGCAGTTAAAGTCAAAGGAAAAACGATGAGTTGAGTTAGTGAATGCAATTAGAGGCATGCATCCCTAGTTGACTTATTTTCTCGCCTAACTTAGCTTTGCATGTTTTTTGGTTTAATATTTGAAACAGCCTCTTTTGGTTTCGGGATTATAATACGGTACTTGGTATAAATATGTTATTAAAAATAATGTATATTTTATGGTTTTAAATTTTAATAGTTATAGTGTGAGGTAAGATTTGAACTTTTTGTATTGTAATTTTGTCGCTAGTTTTGTACTCTATAATAATCACTTTGATTCATAATTGATGGATTTGTTTGTTATTCGTAATATATCATAGTTTTTTTATTTATATCCAAATGTTTAGTAGTTATATTGATTTTGTTAATTATGTGTAAACATACTTTCGGTTAATCGTAATATATGAATAGCATGTCATTACCATTAGATTTCGAATTGTAAGATGAATGTTACATGGTTAATTTAACGTTGTTGGTAAGCAAAGTAGTAAACAATGGGGAATGGATGAAAATTTTAGAAGTGCCTGATTATTGTTTTGGTGATAGGAATAACCTTCCTACGAATACATATATGTACCAGTGTGTAACCGCCATACGATAAATAAATAAATAACCTTCCTTAGCACCAGAAAAAAGTTTCAACCTTTTCAGCTGCGTCTTTTATTATTGAAAAATAAAAATAAATCCTCACTTACGTTTTGGAAGGCGAATGAGACACTTTCCTTGATCCGTCTCATATTACAAAAAATATTTTAAATATCTGACCCTGGCAATGACAAATATAGCTGCTGCAGCTGTCGATATCATTGCCAGTGTCAGAGGGCCTACCGCGAAAGGCATTCGAAGTTTCCCCTCTCTGTCATACTTACGAGTTCGTACGTACTCTGTTTACCACGGATTTTTAAGATATTTTTTTGTAATATGAGACAGATTCAGCAAAGTGTCTTATTTGCCGTCCTAAACCCAAAACGTAAGTGAGGACACTGTTTATATTTGCAAAAATATTTGACGCAGCTGAAAAGTTTGTCACTTTTTTCTGGTGCTAAGGAAGGTTATTCCTATCACCAAAAAAAGAATCAGGCACTTCTAAAATTTTCATCCATTCCCAATTGTATAAATGAATGCATGTGGTTAAAAATAGAATACAAGGCAGGTTTAAATTGGATAAAATCTGTTCCAGGCCATGTACCGTCGCATCGTAGAGTCGCAGAAGGGCAACAAAAGCAATGTGGACCCAGAAGTGACCCTGCAGTTCCTCAAGTCGGCGGTGTACTACTTCCTCACGGACCCCGAGAACCACCAGGGCCATCTGAACGCGATAGAGAACATACTCGGCTTCACCGACGCTGAGAAGCAGAATATTCGCAAGGCTAGAGCGACATAAAGACTGCTGTGAACGTGTGATAACACCTAAATCTAGATTAGCTGTGTTGCTACACATAGATAGATTTTAAATGTTGTATGTCGTCCGAGACGACACAGATCGTATGAAGCTTATTTTAGATTGTGTGCACTAAGTATTTGCAAACATACATCTTTACGGAGCATAATAGTTAAAAGCACATATTTTAGTTGTGGTGATTGTGTTATTCTCAGCTCATTTACAAGAAGTTTTTAAATCGAATTTATTTTAGATACTGAATTTGTGATTTCCTTAGTTTTAAGGCCAAAGATTGAGTTCGTGCTCTCATAAAAATAGTGCAATTTGACTTTTTAAGTTAAGAGTAAAGTGATTCCAACTTCTTCGTTCCTAGTAAATAAGTACTTAATTATTTTGTTAAGTTTTTAGAGTTTTTTTCAGTTGTTTGGTGTTGTTTCCTATTTTTATGTGATCTTTTTTCCTTAGCCTTTACTATTTTGCATGCTGGTCAGCATTTTTACTATTATTATCAGGCAATTATGTAAATCAAACATATTGTATTGTAACGTTTTGTGTTCTAGGTTACCAAACATGTGTACGACTGTTTTATCTAACAAATTGAATGTCTGTTGAGTAACTTTGAAGATAAATTGTACGATTGGACTTCACCTGACAGTATCATACGGACAACAGGCAATGTGCCTAAATGGTTACACACGAAATTTGTCTTCAGACTTATTTCAGCAGTTGAAATTAAGACATCTTCGCAAAATCCGTCAAATTCTTGCCACCGCAATGTTGCATCTGTGATTAAAGTACCTTTGTTAGTAAATTGCATAATAGATGATTTATGTATGTAGTGGATCTCAGCACTTCTCAATTTGGGATGTGCGGAAGTCAGCTAGATTCTGTTTTTACCTACTTCTGCACTTGGCAAATTGAATTGGTGTTCGATTATGAGAGTATTAAGTTATTAGATAAATTATGCATAGGTGAAACACAGTAGGTATGGGAAGATTTTGGATATCACAAGTGATTTTGCATCCATTCCATAGTTTATAAAATAATAATGAAGCAGCTACCAAATACGTCCAGTAGAGGTAAAATCGGGTACCTAAACTGCAATACCTAGGTATTATAGATTTTAGTAATTTATTCACTGATGTATTTCATGACATTTATTGTAAATTTCCTGTGACATATTATTGTTTGCTTTCGTTATTATTAAACTGGAAACTATACATTGTGTTTTTTTTAGATTTTCTAGGATCCTTAAATAAAAAAAATTAAATATATCAAATGCAACATTTATTGCGAATGCCAAAAATATTGTCAAATGTATCAACTAAATGAAAACTGGTGATAATTCTATATTATGATTCGTAAAAAGGTAAACATTAAAGCTGTAGCGATTACGCTCCTTCGAGCTTCTAACGTTGGAATATGAGTTAGAAAACATTTCAACAGTACAGGTTTCTGAGGTACATAATACAATAATACTGGCTGTTTCTTAACAGCACTAGTAGAAACTACAACTCATACCCCAATCAACGGAGTTTCTTACCCGTCATGAGTTCGACACATTTAGAATGAAAACAATTGTATTGGGTTCTCACTCCCATTGGTATATTTTACACCTAGACCTAGCCTCACAAATCTCGCTTCACAACAATCTCACAACCGTTCGTGTGCGTTTATAATACATTTCATAATTCAACACTGATTTGATTACAAGATTCTTATAAAAGTGTGAACTTAACCTAAACGCATTGGCTGAAAACTTGTCTCTAAAATTACCACTTAGTCGCTAATAAAAAATAAAGGCAGTCGAATCAGTCGATGTCGATCTGACCAAAAATTCACGCATAAACAAATACGATTTATGGCACATGCATAATATCTTGTGTCTGGTTTGTAGAATAAATATTTCAATAAAATGAACTTCAAAATATGTCATGGTTTTGACGCGCTCATATTAAAATAAGCAGATATTCTGATCAGTCTTTTGATTTCTTAATATCAAACATATATGAAGCTGCCTCAGTCAACAAGTAATTCGAAATATATAACGCATTTGGCAGTGACGCAAAACACTTAATTTACTTTGCACTTTTTAAGCTTACAATCGTAGAATTACGATTTTATGTATTTTGAGTATAATTCGCGAGATATTTTATTTCTATCACTGGAGAGATTAACAACTAATATTCAAGTCGTATATCACGATATGGTAGGATCACAGAGCATCAAGCGAATTCAAATTATTCGTTTACACTGCATATAAGGACTTAAAAATACTGCACCAATTAACACCTCACACTTACAATAAGCGGGCTAAAAACAAAGCCCAAGAACCCAAAAGGCATAACTTAGTTTACTCACTGATCTCTATATAAAACAACATCATAAGACTCTATAAGACTTAACACGTTGAACTGGAATCCGGTTTTGCGCGTGCTCGCTTCAACGCGAGTCACGCCAACGTGTCAGAACGGGCTCAATGGATGGAATTTGTTAGGTTAAAATAAAAGTAGTCGTTAATATTCGACGAATATTCGAAGTTAGAGATCAGCGATTTGTATGAATCGGTGGCCAACATGAATAATCAGTGGACGCACTATGTGTACTTTGGTATATGTCGGTCAGTCGAAGCTGAACTTGACCTCCTCGCGCGCCGGCTCGGTGTTGGCGGCCACGGCCTGCAGCCAGTAGCGGCTGATCTGGCTCTCGATGGACGGGGTGCTCTCCTTGCGGGCCGATCTGGAATTTCATGTTTATTGTAGGACCCGGAGAGATGTAGTGAATTACTACTGTTTTTGAATCAAAGTGTAAAATTAAAAGAGAATCCGTCTGTCAAGCGAGAACAAATTTAATATACTACTATATTTTTTAATGTATAAATATAATAACGAAGCATCACAGACGGTAGGCGGGCCGACCTTCATTCTTATCTTCCATTAGTACGCGAAGATGACGGAAACACGGAAATGAAAGCGTTTCTGTCACATATAACAAACACATTTTTTATTTAAATGAACTTTGAATGAAAATAAAATGTGATCGTCAAGATACGAATGGATTAAGAGGTTACACGAATATATACGCATACGAATGGGTTAGCACGGGTGAACCACCGCACCGCGAGCTCGGCTGTCAAAGTAATGACCAGCTATTACCGGTTGGCTGGTTGACCTGCAACCCTATTTGTGGTTGGCCGCTCTTATTTTACAATACTCTCAATAATTTTATAGCTGTCAACATTATTTCAAAGACTGATACCTTCATTATTATTTGATGTTAAGAGGGGTCGGCAACCGGCTGCTCGCGAGCCCCTTACTTACGGCCCGCTAGCCTTTCTGCGAATTTTGTATGTAAAAGTCGTTGAATTCAGGTTATTGAAATTACCTGTCTCAAATTATTAAGAAGTGTGGCCCGCGTCAATTTTGTACTACTACTATGTAGCCCTTGGTTGCTAAAAGGTTGCCGACCCCTGTTAAACAATCAAAACAACGAGCCAAGTAACATTTGATTACTGGTAATAGTAATCGCTAATCGTATTCGTTTCGATTAAAAGTACCATTTTTGCATAACCAATACTTAATACGCCTAGTAAAATAGAGCGCCAACAATATATTGCGGTACCGCTAATGGACAACGCGTCTCAGCACTACTGCACAGACGCCATGCTGTATCAAAGCGCGCGCTTCTCGAAACAGCCCATCGCAGCGCCGTTACCGACCGCCCCGCAGCCCGCACCTACCTCTAACTGTGGTGACCTTAGATTGGAACAATATCGTTCATAGGCGGAATCTATAGGGGGTTATCTGTGTTCTGTGTCCGAAATATTGTTTACCTCGCCTTGCGCTTAGCTTTCCCATGCTTAGTGCGCCGTCGGCCGACCTTGGTCTTCATCTCAGCGATCTTAACCGAGAGTTGGCTGTCGAGCGAGTTCCGACGGGACTCGACCGACACGTGGCGCAGGCTGATGCTGATCTGCGAGTCCTGCGAGTGACGGCGGTCGGGCGTGGAGCTGAGGGACGCGTGCGCCGGCGGCAGCACGAGCGCGTCGCGGCGTCGCACGAAGCGGGGCAGGTTCGCCGCCCAGGATGATGATAGCTCACAACTGGAACAAAAACAAACCGACCGTCGGTTACGCGACCATCTTCAGTTAGCGACCACCTGAAAGGATCAGGCTTTTTCTATTAGAGACAACGCAAGTTTTATTAGTTATTTAATATAAATCTACAAAAAGAACGAGAAAATATCCTATCTGTTCGCCAATTTTTTAAAGGGGCACACTAAAATAGATGGTCGCTAACCGGCGCAATGACCGTCCATACACTCTAAACTTTGACACAACTCTGCTCATAGATGTTATGTGAGGAAATTTTGGATGCTTTCTGAAACAGCGATCTATTAAAGGTTACAGCAGCAATCGTAGCGGTTCCGGTTCCGACCTCACGCCAGTTAGAATGTGTAAATGTTTTGGAGCAAATTAGACTCGCTCAGGAAATCGTCTCCGCTGCCTGAATCAGCGAACTAACGATTTCGACGACTCTTTAATCGTATTTTACGCCACTCGCTGTAGAATGCAGAGATGATTAGGAGTGTTGAGTCACCTCTCGTGCTTGGCGTTGTCGGGGTAGTCGATGGGCTCGGTGTGCAGACACAGGCCGACGGGGTCCTGCCGCGAGCCGCCGAGGCTGATGGAGAGTCGGCCGCGCGCCGCGAACTCGCCGCGCCGCCGGTACGCGCGCGCGATCAGCTCGTGCTTGCGCGCGCGGCGACCGGCCTCCACCTCTACGGAGCATCCGCATTTCCTGCGAGACAGAACGTTTAACCATGAACTCACGCAATCCAAAACTTTGCAGCTATTTAATATGGTAACATGGGCATCGGGGGTGATATCAAAAGGGCTTGAATGTAGTACTGAGAAATACAAGAACGTTAAGACAAATATCAAATTGCCTGAAATTCATCAATCACAAATAACCCTTATCGTCAAGAAACACTAGCCCAGTACAGGCATAACGACCATTGTGTAGTTTTTCTGTGAGCGCGCCGGCCGCGAAGCAGCACAGCAGCCGCAGCTGCAGCACCGACACCGACGGCCGCGCGCCCAGCCCGCACGCGCGCGCGCCGCTCAACGCTTCCAGTAGTATCCTTACCTGGCGAGGTACCGGCGCCAAGCGGCCGCGACGGCCGGCGTCCAGGTCCACGAGGCCATGAGCGCGCCGGCCGCGAAGCAGCACAGCAGCCGCAGCTGCAGCACCGACACCGACGGCCGCGCGCCCAGGCCGCACGCGCGCGCGCCGCTCAACGCTTCCAGTCTAGTATCCTTACCTGGCGAGGTACCGGCGCCAAGCGGCCGCGGCGGCCGGCGTCCAGGTCCACGAGGCCATGAGCGCGCCGGCCGCGAAGCAGCACAGCAGCCGCAGCTGCAGCACCGACACCGACGGCCGCGCGCCCAGCCCGCACGCGCGCGCGCCGCTCAACGCTTCCAGTCTAGTATCCTTACCTGGCGAGGTACCGGCGCCAAGCGGCCGCGGCGGCCGGCGTCCAGGTCCACGAGGCCATGAGCGCGCCGGCCGCGAAGCAGCACAGCAGCCGCAGCTGCAGCACCGACACCGACGGCCGCGCGCCCAGGCCGCACGCGCGCGCGCCGCTCAACGCTTCCACTCTAGTATCCTTACCTGGCGAGGTACCGGCGCCAAGCGGCCGCGGCGGCCGGCGTCCAGGTCCACGAGGCCATGAGCGCGCCGGCCGCGAAGCAGCACAGCAGCCGCAGCTGCAGCACCGACACCGACGGCCGCGCGCCCAGCCCGCATGCGCGCGCGCCGCTCAACGCTTCCAGGCGACAGCTACGGAAAAAAACATCATAAATCAACGATAAACTACACTATCAAAGTAAAGTAAGTAAACTTCTTTAATATATTATAAAATTTAAAGAAGTTTACTTACTTAACCTTAGCATAGAGGTACCCCTCTATGCTAAGGTTCGGACTTCATACTTTAATGGCCTCAAAAATACCATTTTACCGTTCTCAGTAAAGCTACGAGGGCAGCCGTGAGCGAGCAGCGGGTGATGGTCTGCCGGATCTTGTTGATCCTAGTGCCTATATACTCACATGATGTTGTTCTTGAAGGAGTCCCTCCACAGCTCGGCGTTGCGGAACTCGTAGAGGTGGCACGCGAAGGTGACGCAGATGAACACGGCTACGAGGGCAGCCGTGAGCGAGCAGCGGGTGATGGTCTGCCGGATCTTGTTGATCCTAGTGCCTATATACTCACATGATGTTGTTCTTGAAGGAGTCCCTCCACAGCTCGGCGTTGCGGAACTCGTAGAGGTGGCACGCGAAGGTGACGCAGATGAACATGGCTACGAGGGCAGCCGTGAGCGAGCAGCGGGTGATGGTCTGCCGGATCTTGTTGATCCTAGTGCCTATATACTCACATGATGTTGTTCTTGAAGGAGTCCCTCCACAGCTCGGCGTTGCGGAACTCGTAGAGGTGGCACGCGAAGGTGACGCAGATGAACACGGCTACGAGGGCAGCCGTGAGCGAGCAGCGGGTGATGGTCTGCCGGATCTTGTTGATCCTAGTGCCTATATACTCACATGATGTTGTTCTTGAAGGAGTCCCTCCACAGCTCGGCGTTGCGGAACTCGTAGAGGTGGCACGCGAAGGTGACGCAGATGAACACGGCTACGAGGGCAGCCGTGAGCGAGCAGCGGGTGATGGTCTGCCGGATCTTGTTGATCCTAGTGCCTATATACTCACATGATGTTGTTCTTGAAGGAGTCCCTCCACAGCTCGGCGTTGCGGAACTCGTAGAGGTGGCACGCGAAGGTGACGCAGATGAACACGGCTACGAGGGCAGCCGTGAGCGAGCAGCGGGTGATGGTCTGCCGGATCTTGTTGGCCGCGCGGGCCGAGATCACGTCCTTGCTCGACACTCGCACCGCTATTAGGGAGAACACTCCTGAAAAAATAAATGAACCATTGGTTTGTGTGGAAAGAGAAATGTTACTGAATGATGACGCTCTAAACCTCTCTATAGAGATACATATCTAAGAATGCGTCCACCCATTGATTTGTATACCCTAGTGCTCAGAATGGTATATATAACTAGGCTCACACGATTTGCGAAAAACGAATGGACCGATTGGAGACGGACCGTGCGTGATCGCGGCTTCAACTCTTGTAAGAGTAAAGAACCGACGTAGTAATGTAATTACAGCAAAGCAGCAGCATCTAAGCAGATTGTGGCGCAAGACAAACATCATGTAAATTCCTTTCTTGAAAAATGGCCTCGGAAAAACCACAGCAGGGAACTACTCCACAACCAGAGCTCATCTAGTGTCACTGACCTCTCAGCAGGAAGTAGCCGCCCAGCACCAGCACCAGCAGCAGCGGCGCCAGCAGCAGCCCGGCGCGCATGGGGTGGCTCACGTAGCCCACGAAGCAGATGCCAGTGACGCTGCTGCCGTCCACCTCGCCGAACGCCATGGTCGTGATGGTCACTAGTGACCTCTAGTGTCACTGACCTCTCAGCAGGAAGTAGCCGCCCAGCACCAGCACCAGCAGCAGCGGCGCCAGCAGCAGCCCGGCGCGCATGGGGTGGCTCACGTAGCCCACGAAGCAGATGCCAGTGACGCTGCTGCCGTCCACCTCGCCGAACGCCATGGTCGTGATGGTCACTAGTGACCTCTAGTGTCACTGACCTCTCAGCAGGAAGTAGCCGCCCAGCACCAGCACCAGCAGCAGCGGCGCCAGCAGCAGCCCGGCGCGCATGGGGTGGCTCACGTAGCCCACGAAGCAGATGCCAGTGACGCTGCTGCCGTCCACCTCGCCGAACGCCATGGTCGTGATGGTCACTAGTGACCTCTAGTGTCACTGACCTCTCAGCAGGAAGTAGCCGCCCAGCACCAGCACCAGCAGCAGCGGCGCCAGCAGCAGCCCGGCGCGCATGGGGTGGCTCACGTAGCCCACGAAGCAGATGCCAGTGACGCTGCTGCCGTCCACCTCGCCGAACGCCATGGTCGTGATGGTCACTAGTGACCTCTAGTGTCACTGACCTCTCAGCAGGAAGTAGCCGCCCAGCACCAGCACCAGCAGCAGCGGCGCCAGCAGCAGCCCGGCGCGCATGGGGTGGCTCACGTAGCCCACGAAGCAGATGCCAGTGACGCTGCTGCCGTCCACCTCGCCGAACGCCATGGTCGTGATGGTCACTAGTGACCTCTAGTGTCACTGACCTCTCAGCAGGAAGTAGCCGCCCAGCACCAGCACCAGCAGCAGCGGCGCCAGCAGCAGCCCGGCGCGCATGGGGTGGCTCACGTAGCCCACGAAGCAGATGCCAGTGACGCTGCTGCCGTCCACCTCGCCGAACGCCATGGTCGTGATGGTCACTAGTGACCTCTAGTGTCACTGACCTCTCAGCAGGAAGTAGCCGCCCAGCACCAGCACCAGCAGCAGCGGCGCCAGCAGCAGCCCGGCGCGCATGGGGTGGCTCACGTAGCCCACGAAGCAGATGCCAGTGACGCTGCTGCCGTCCACCTCGCCGAACGCCATGGTCGTGATGGTCACTAGTGACCTCTAGTGTCACTGACCTCTCAGCAGGAAGTAGCCGCCCAGCACCAGCACCAGCAGCAGCGGCGCCAGCAGCAGCCCGGCGCGCATGGGGTGGCTCACGTAGCCCACGAAGCAGATGCCAGTGACGCTGCTGCCGTCCACCTCGCCGAACGCCATGGTCGTGATGGTCACTAGTGACCTCTAGTGTCACTGACCTCTCAGCAGGAAGTAGCCGCCCAGCACCAGCACCAGCAGCAGCGGCGCCAGCAGCAGCCCGGCGCGCATGGGGTGGCTCACGTAGCCCACGAAGCAGATGCCAGTGACGCTGCTGCCGTCCACCTCGCCGAACGCCATGGTCGTGATGGTCACTAGTGACCTCTAGTGTCACTGACCTCTCAGCAGGAAGTAGCCGCCCAGCACCAGCACCAGCAGCAGCGGCGCCAGCAGCAGCCCGGCGCGCATGGGGTGGCTCACGTAGCCCACGAAGCAGATGCCAGTGACGCTGCTGCCGTCCACCTCGCCGAACGCCATGGTCGTGATGGTCACTAGTGACCTCTAGTGTCACTGACCTCTCAGCAGGAAGTAGCCGCCCAGCACCAGCACCAGCAGCAGCGGCGCCAGCAGCAGCCCGGCGCGCATGGGGTGGCTCACGTAGCCCACGAAGCAGATGCCAGTGACGCTGCTGCCGTCCACCTCGCCGAACGCCATGGTCGTGATGGTCACTAGTGACCTCTAGTGTCACTGACCTCTCAGCAGGAAGTAGCCGCCCAGCACCAGCACCAGCAGCAGCGGCGCCAGCAGCAGCCCGGCGCGCATGGGGTGGCTCACGTAGCCCACGAAGCAGATGCCAGTGACGCTGCTGCCGTCCACCTCGCCGAACGCCATGGTCGTGATGGTCACTAGTGACCTCTAGTGTCACTGACCTCTCAGCAGGAAGTAGCCGCCCAGCACCAGCACCAGCAGCAGCGGCGCCAGCAGCAGCCCGGCGCGCATGGGGTGGCTCACGTAGCCCACGAAGCAGATGCCAGTGACGCTGCTGCCGTCCACCTCGCCGAACGCCATGGTCGTGATGGTCACTAGTGACCTCTAGTGTCACTGACCTCTCAGCAGGAAGTAGCCGCCCAGCACCAGCACCAGCAGCAGCGGCGCCAGCAGCAGCCCGGCGCGCATGGGGTGGCTCACGTAGCCCACGAAGCAGATGCCAGTGACGCTGCTGCCGTCCACCTCGCCGAACGCCATGGTCGTGATGGTCACTAGTGACCTCTAGTGTCACTGACCTCTCAGCAGGAAGTAGCCGCCCAGCACCAGCACCAGCAGCAGCGGCGCCAGCAGCAGCCCGGCGCGCATGGGGTGGCTCACGTAGCCCACGAAGCAGATGCCAGTGACGCTGCTGCCGTCCACCTCGCCGAACGCCATGGTCGTGATGGTCACTAGTGACCTCTAGTGTCACTGACCTCTCAGCAGGAAGTAGCCGCCCAGCACCAGCACCAGCAGCAGCGGCGCCAGCAGCAGCCCGGCGCGCATGGGGTGGCTCACGTAGCCCACGAAGCAGATGCCAGTGACGCTGCTGCCGTCCACCTCGCCGAACGCCATGGTCGTGATGGTCACTAGTGACCTCTAGTGTCACTGACCTCTCAGCAGGAAGTAGCCGCCCAGCACCAGCACCAGCAGCAGCGGCGCCAGCAGCAGCCCGGCGCGCATGGGGTGGCTCACGTAGCCCACGAAGCAGATGCCAGTGACGCTGCTGCCGTCCACCTCGCCGAACGCCATGGTCGTGATGGTCACTAGTGACCTCTAGTGTCACTGACCTCTCAGCAGGAAGTAGCCGCCCAGCACCAGCACCAGCAGCAGCGGCGCCAGCAGCAGCCCGGCGCGCATGGGGTGGCTCACGTAGCCCACGAAGCAGATGCCAGTGACGCTGCTGCCGTCCACCTCGCCGAACGCCATGGTCGTGATGGTCACTAGTGACCTCTAGTGTCACTGACCTCTCAGCAGGAAGTAGCCGCCCAGCACCAGCACCAGCAGCAGCGGCGCCAGCAGCAGCCCGGCGCGCATGGGGTGGCTCACGTAGCCCACGAAGCAGATGCCAGTGACGCTGCTGCCGTCCACCTCGCCGAACGCCATGGTCGTGATGGTCACTAGTGACCTCTAGTGTCACTGACCTCTCAGCAGGAAGTAGCCGCCCAGCACCAGCACCAGCAGCAGCGGCGCCAGCAGCAGCCCGGCGCGCATGGGGTGGCTCACGTAGCCCACGAAGCAGATGCCAGTGACGCTGCTGCCGTCCACCTCGCCGAACGCCATGGTCGTGATGGTCAGCACCAGCGGTAATGACCATGCTACTAAGTGGAAGTAGGCAGCCTTCTTGTCTATCCGGTCTTGGATTTTACCTAAAAAATCAGTACCTATATGAAAGAAGGAACTAGCGCCAAACCAGAGGTTGACGCGGGTCAATGTGAATTATCTCATTGAGTTTTTCACGCAGTTAAATAGCAACAAATAATAGTAACGAACTCTTCGAATTAACATGATATTATTATAAGCAGCTTACCTAAAGCCCGAAAACTCATATGCCAGGCGTATGTGAAAATCACGAACCAGACACAGGCGGCCATCATGAAGTAATAAACCTGTGAAATATACCTTGTATGAAATGCCTGCTCATTACAAGATTCTTAATATTAATGGGAATATGTCATGGGCCGATCGGCACCGCCTTATTCGAGCGTTCAGTAATTATTTGTATGAAACTGCAACGCACTTCTTACTTCAACAACGTAACTTACGTAACAACGTCGCATCGCATCGGCATACGTAAGCGTTGCCTAGGCAACCTCAATCGAGGCAGTGCATTTACGGTGCCGGGTTGATAATACTAACTGTGGCCAACATTTATAAATGGATATCGTACGTGCATAAGGGTGCCTTTCTACCAGAGATATGCTATGCTATGTTTTTCATACATTTGAAACGTAGCTCCAGCTACAGCTACGTTTCAAATATATGCAAAACATAGCATAGCACGCATAGCAGATAAACGAATAATGCCATAATAATAATGCTTGGCATATTGCTGGACAAAAAGAATCATATACACTTACATAAAAAGTATATTTTCTTTCACAACTTTTTTTGTGAACTTCACCACGTGATGTTTGTATAGAAAACTTTTAGCCCATTTAATGAGCTCTCTTAATAAATATTATCGTGCTTATCAAAATTTTATTTTCTAGTGCTTGATTACTTTCACTGCGTCATTTTACTCTGGACAAAATAGATAATATGGTCGCTTTACTAGAAATACAATTGTAAAACATACTTGCCTGGCTAGAAATATTAATAAAAAAATAAGTCATTGTGTCAGTCTTGATCATTTTAAGTAACTTTCAAGTATTATTTCAATGTTGATGATGTCAGGAAAACAAATTTCCATAGATGTTCGTAATCTGGTTATACGTGATAGGAAAAAGCAAATTTCGTTTCGGAAAATTGCCGAAAAATATTCCATCTCGGTTGGAGCTGTACAGCACATTTGGAAGAAACATGAAAAACAAGGAACTGTGGCGAACTTGCCTGGAGCCGGTCGCAGGCGATCAACAACTCTGCGAGATGATGCTAGAATCGTTCGATGTGCGAAACTAAATCCAAAAATATCATCGAGAGCTATTACGGAAATGATGGATCTTAGGGTCAGTTTTCGAACTGTACGTCGCAGGCTCAGAGAAAATGGTTTGAAAAACTGTTTAGCATCTAAGCGTCCATTAGCAGTAAAAACAAAACAAAGCGTCTTGCGTTTGCGAAGAAACATATTGGAAAGCCCTTAGAGTACTGGAAGTCAGTATTATGGACTGATGAGAGTAAGTTCGAGCTGTTTGGATAAAAAAGCCGGTTCAGAGTTTGGCGTAAGGCTTGCGAAGCGTTGGCAGAACGTAACATACAAAAAACTGTAAGCATGGTGGAGGTAATGTTATGGTGTAGGGCTCATTTGCTTGGTCTGGAGTTGGCAGCTTAGCTCGAATTAATGGAATAATGACTGTTGTAGATTATATTAACATTTTACAAGACAATTTAGGGATTTCTTTGCTTAAATGTGGCTTGGAGGGCCGGTATTTATTTCAGCAAGATAATGACTCGAAGCACATAGCTAAAATATCCGCTGCATTCTTCAAGGCAAATGGGATCTCAGACAGCTTGAATGGCCGCCATAATCGCCCGACCTCAACCCAATGGAGAATTTATGGTCTTATTTGGATAGCAAAATTAATAAAACAAATGTAACTAACAAGGATTCCTACTTCAGTGCACTGGAAGAAGCTTGGGACAATATCGGCCCTGAATACCTAAAATCATTTGGTGGAAAGCGTGCCTAGAAGATTAGCAGCGGTGTTGAAAGCAAAAGGAGGCCACACAAAATATTAGATTAAGTTTAATTGAGATTTTGTTTACTGTATGATTTAATTTGTCCAGGGCAAAATGAAGTACTATCGACAAATACCTATTTACATAAATAAATTTGTTGAATTTTGAAATTTTATGATCTATATAATATGCCATGGAATGTGCTACAAGTTTTCCTAAGATATAATATATGTAATCGAATTCATAAAGTAGTTCAGAAAGAAACTCTCATTTCCGTGTAAGTGTATGATTATTTTTGTCCAGCACTGTAAATTTAAATTTAATTCCATTCTATTTAATCTAACTCATTGTATAATACCAATTCTAATGTAATAATTCCTACTAACATAGATTAATGATAATTGCACCGTATTAACAACGTTATGGGCTCCTGGCCTGAAAAAAGAACAAAAAAAACAAATAGCACATCTCTGGTGGAAAGGCACCCTAAAACGTCAGATGAAACTTACAAGAACGAACACAACGACGCACGACAAGTTCTCCTCGGCGGATGGTTCCCCTTGGCGTCTGGTGCCGTCTTTTGAGCAGACGATGTCCTCCCTGGACCCGATGCCAAACTGGACTAGCCATCTAAAACAAAACATCAGTTAAATTACTTCAGGCACCAATTGAAGGGATGTTTACAAAAACAACATAACTACATTGGAGTTGATTTTACAGGAAGCGAAAAAAACGTAATTTCTCCTAAAATATTATTTCTTTAAACAATACCTTGCATTTACTATGCAGGCGTATGGCCATAGAGTTGCACTTGCATCTTGGATCCCATTTGAATAATTCCATTTTAAAGATAGACGGGTAATTTTGGGCAAAAGGGCTCTTAATTAAACAATGTATACTGCATAATTGTAGCGTCTTCACAGACGGACATATTCATAGCAAAAACTCGATTTCGTGAAATATGTCAGTTATGTTGTTTTTGTAAACAGCCCTTCAATTTATCTTCACCCCTCTTTTGATATTTTAGTTTTCAAACCCCAGTGCACTGGGTGTTATTACAAGCTTTATATTAACTTGACTTGTTCGTATGTAAGTAAGTGTATAAGTATGTAAGTTGTCCGTCAAAATTTGAAATCCATTTTTCAGTCACTTGCCATTATCCGATTGAGCTGGAATTTTGGGTATTAGTATAGTTTGGATGACAATTCAATCTTATGGTACCATCGAGCTAATCTGATAATGGAGACAGAAGGTGGCCATGGGAACTCAGTACTTAACCGACGTGACCCCGTGAGTTTGGGCTCGTTAGAATCGTCTCAATGAGAGTTGATGATGGTATACAGAAAAGTACAGTAGGTAATAAAAGCTTGTACCAAAAATTAAATTTTTGACAGAAACTTATTAAGTTATACACTTGTATCTGAACGAAATGACCGATTTGGACAGTTATTTTTTCATGTTTATTGATAAGGTAACTGTTAGAAATAGAGATGTATTAATCTTTTATCCCTCTCGAAAGATTGCTGCTACTTTGCACCATTGACCAAAATAGATTTTAGATTGAAAGCGATTATTATAGACCGAGTGAAGCGAGTTCTGACATTCCACTCAGGAGCGGCGTTTGTATGACGATAACACGAGTATCTTATAGATAACTTGAGTATACGATCTTATAGATGAGCTAAATACAGTTTTAAGTTCAAATATGAGCACGATAGCATCGATGGTTTTGGAGTAAGTGGGGATAAAAGTAACGAGATAATAGTTCGGGGCGAACTATTGGTGTAATTAAATCATATGCTCACGGTGGAAGCAGATATTTTTAATGTCAAAAAAGGCAACAGGCATCAGGCTGACAAAATATTACATTGTCATATTATTACTCTATTGTAGAACTATATGACAGTCGCAGTAAGCATCTGATTTCACATGCGGTAGCGTGACGGTTACGACGTGGTAAATTTGAGTTATTTATCTCTTATCATGTTGTATAAATCTTTAACATGACCCTGTTGGTTTAAATACCCAATTTAGGTATCAGATTGTGTCAAAATGCATTAGAATGTGTAAAGTTGCGTTGTTAAAACAGAGATTCTAGCTTAATCAAACAACAATGATGACAAAACTGTCTAGAATGAATTAAAGCCAAGGAACCATCCTTGCCTTTGTATGAACTTGGCGGCCAGATCTAAGAAAAGTTATTCCTTATAGGTACAGATATAAATATCTTTTACCTTAATAAAAATCTGATTGGAGTAAGATATGAAACATAAATGCAGTTAATTTACAGAGACTTTCAGCAATCTTCTCCCAGTCTTCCACAGTGGCCAAACAGCGAAAACATAATTAAAAACTTAGAAAAATTTAAAAAACTCCGACATTTTCATTTCAAAGTTCAATATCTCAAAAACGGCTGAACCTTCGGAAAAAAAACCGCATCAAAATCTGTTCACTCGTTTAGGAGCTACGATGCCACAGACAGACACACAGATACACAGACACGTCAAACTTATAACACCCCTCTTACAACAACGAACAACGAGGGGAGGGGAATCCTGTTCCACCGTGACACAGTTTTTACTAGTGCGGGGAACAGAGGACGTTTACTCACTGTTTTGAGTTACCCACTTTGCTAGTAGATACTTTGTACTTATTATGTAAGCAGCTATGACCTATATGAAGGCTAAATAAAGTTATTTTATTTATTTTATCTACACTCATATCATAAACTCTCTATGTGTTTGGAAACCGTATATAATTACTAGAGATGCGCCGAATATTCGGTATTCGGCATTTTCGGCACGTTTTTCAATGTTCGTTATTCGGCCGAATTATTCGGTTCAAATGCCGAATATTTACCGAATAATTTTGCAGGTTTTTTGTCTGCAAGTTGTAAGAATGTAACGTAGTAATTGTCCTGTGAAATTATTATTCTAAAACGGATTCTTATTGTTATTTAACTACCTTTTGTGCAGGACAACCATCTACGTAAATACTGATAAAATAGATTGCCTGTAACCTAGCTTATAACCCTCTTACAACGTAAGCATTGTATTACAGTCGCCTTATATAATTTGTAGTCGAAATAAATAATAATAGGTCTCACACTTAATTCCTACCTAGTTAAGAGGTAATATACTGTTGGTTTCATAAGTAAAGAGTGGCTAAACACTAGGTTTCCACTAGAAAATAGATAGATTAAGAGGAAGCCTTTAGATCCTATCCGCGCGCTGGCCAAGCATAGACTGATGGGCGAGCGAGGGGGGAAGCTCGGTATTTATACCCCAGGTGGGGGCCGAGGTACGTAAATAGACAGCGACACGAAAAACCCGCGCTTTAGATGCGATTGGCCGGCAAACGGAGAGGATCTCGAGTGATAATGCATTACGAATGTCATAGAAATAAGTATAAAACACTGTAAATAACGTATTAGCCTAAGATTATTGTCATAAATAAATGAGATGTCGTTTCGCGCCAAAAATTTCCCGCCAATACTTTCCCGCCCATATTTCCCGCCAAAAGCACGGGCGGGCGGGTTGCGGGGCAAGGAATTTCATGGTATAAATATGGCGTCCGGGCCTCATGAAATTCAGTTCTACAAATACCTACGAAACGGCATCAACTCGGAAAAGAAAACAAGTCTTTCACTCAGCTGCTCCCTCATCGGAATCCCGTCAAATTCAGTTGCACAACCAGTGCATAGGTGCATCAGGCACATAATGGTCCTTCAGTAAGCCGGATATTCAAGAAAGAAACTGCAGTTTAAGCGAAAACTACAGCCTCAAGAAAAAAGAAGATTCCAGTGAAAGTGAGAGAACGCCACCTCCGAGGAAATTATCGTCGAAAATGGGTCCAGTCACAAGGTCATCGGCGCCGGGGCAGTCGTTAGCCCAGCTCATCTTCGGGACAGAGCAACCGCCGAGGACCTCAAGAGAAGAAACAAGTAGAGACTCAACATACACGCCACCGACGGCGTCGGACAACGCGACGACGACGGACAACGCGACGAGCACGGACACGATCACTGAGACGCCGCCGTTATCTCAGGAATTGTCACAGACGGGGACGACGCCACGTCCCCCCGCGCCGCCACCGTCGTCGAAGTCACGCGCAACGACCACGAGCCGCCGTGCGCAACGCTTAGCCAAAGCAAAAGAAGAGATGTTACGCATCAAGCTTGAACTCGCCCAAGCACACATCGCCACACTAGAAGCCGAACAAAGCGACGAAGACGAAGGAACTGTGGTTTCCGCCACGCAAGTGAACGAGCAAATCGACGCCTGGTTCGAGAAAAACCACGAGATGCCCGCTATCACTCAAGAACCACACCTTCCTGAAGAAAAGGGGAACAATCCTGACGAAGAAAAAGCAACGGTCCAGCAGCCACTGCCGCGCGCCGAGACCCAGCTCCCCCCGCCGCCCAGCGCACCCGTCGCCGCCGCCGTCGCGACGCCAGTGCCAGCGGGGAACGCCCCCCTCAGGGACCCCCCCCCAGTCTTCACGCCCGCGCCGCCCTGCGCGAATCGCTATGAACAAAGCGGCACCACCAACGCAGTGCCGCAAACAACACAGCAAGTTAACCTATCCGAGCTCGCATCCGCGATCGCTCTAGCCGCCCGCGCTGGCAGCGCCGCCCCCCGATTCGCAACCGAATTACCTGCCTACGCCGGGTCGCATCAAGAATGGCTCACCTTCAAAGCCTCGTACGAAGAATCTCAAATGAAGTTCACCGAAACAGAAAATATAGCGAGACTACGAAGATCACTGAAAGGGAGAGCAAAAGAATCAGTTGAGAATCTTCTCATCTACCAAGCTCCGGCCGCCGAGATAATCAAAACGCTAGAAACACGCTTCGGGAGGCCCGATACCATAGCACTAATTGAATTAGAAAGGCTCCGCGCGCTGCCCCGCCTCACAGACGGCGCGCGGGACCTCTGCTCCTTCTCGTGCCGTGTTGCGAATGCCATCGCCACCCTCCGAGCGTTAGATCGCGCACAGTATCTCTACAGCCCTGAGACTACTAAAGCGATCCTAGACAAGCTGACACCGAACCAAAGATACAGGTGGTTCGACTTCGCCGCCACCACCGTGTCCGCGGAACCAGAGCTAATAAAAATCTCCGCCTTCCTACAACGAGAAGCACAGTACTGCGCAGCCTACGCGCAACCGGAAACAAACGAACCTCCGCCAAGACGAGTGCACAAAGCCTACGCCACCTCCGAGAGACCAGCCAGCAAATGTTCGTGCTGTCAGAACGAGACGCACAGCATCGACAAGTGTCCGAAATTTACGGCTGAAGAAATCGACGAGCGCTGGAAGTTAGCTAAAGAAAAAAGACTATGCTTCAGGTGCCTAAAATACAAGGGCAGAACGCACCACTGCAAACGGGTGAAGTGCGAGCGAGACGGCTGCGAGTACTTTCATCACAAATTATTGCACAATAAGAAGCCCGCGCCCGCCGACAACGAAGCCGTTACCTCAACGTGGACGACCCGCCGGTCCCGCGCCTTTCTCAAGATATTACCTGTGACAATAAAAGGGCCCAAAGGGGAGGTCAAGACTTCGGCTCTGATGGACGACGGAAGCACTATCACGCTCCTGTCGGAAGAAATCGCCAACAAAGTCGGCCTAGACGGGCCTACAACGCCGCTGCGCATAGAGGCAATCACCAGTGAAAAAATAAACGCAACGAAATCCCGCCGAGTCCCGCTCCTCATACGCGGACAAGGCGGGGAGGTGCGCATACACGCCCGCACAATTCCCGACCTACGCTTATCACCCCAAACGATAAGCGAAGACGATGTCAGTACGTGCCCACACCTGCGAGACATAGAGCACCTACTGAGATACGACACGGCCGAACCGGGAATACTGCTCGGGCAAGACAACTGGCATCTGTTAATACCAGAAGAAATCCGACGCGGCGACAGAAATCAACCCGTCGCCAGCCGACTACCGCTCGGATGGGTGTTACACGGCGCGCACACCCGCGCCCCCCTACAAGGCGAGGGCATCCACCATATCGTCAGCCATATCTCCAATCAGCCAGCCGAAGAAAGGGAATCGCTAACAAGCGAGGAAGACGTCGACCGGCAGTTAAAAGAATACTTCGCCATCGAAAATATGATGATAGAGCCGAAACGACCCAAATCCGACCCAGAAGAACGCGCCCTCGCTCAGCTCGCGCGATCAACCACACTCACGGCCGACGGCCACTATCAAGTGCCTCTACTATGGAAAAACGAAGACGACAAACTGCCGGACAACTACGAGAACGCGCTCAAACGCCTACACAGCATCGAGAAAAAACTAGATCGAGATGAAGAGTTCAAGAAGCGCTACAACGCCGAAATGGACCACCTAATCGAGCGAGGTTACGCCGAGCCAGCCCCGCCAAAGAATAACAACGAAAAAAACTGGTATCTACCGCACTTCGCCGTATTGAATCCTATGAAGAGAGATCGCGTCAGAGTGGTCCATGATGCTGCGGCCCGTACTCGAGGCGTATCACTCAACGACAAACTCCTCACAGGCCCCCCCCTCCTCCAATCACTTCCGGGGGTGCTCATGAGGTTCCGTCAGCACAAAATCGCCGTGTCCGCCGACATAGAAGCAATGTTTATGCACGTAAAAATAAAGCCCGAAGACCGCAACGCGCTACGATATCTGTGGCGTGGGAACCGCCGGGACGACACGCCCCCGGAAGAATGGCGTATGAGCTCCCTTGTCTTCGGTGCAACCTGCAGCCCTACGATCGCTATATATGTAAAGAACGCGAACGCCGAAAAATATAGGGAAACGAACCCTGAAGCCGCCGAGGCCATTGTACGTAATCACTACGTAGACGATTACCTACAGAGTTTCAAGTCAGAAGAGGAAGCGATCAAGATAGCCGCCGAAGTACGAGATATACAGAAAAACGCCCACTACAATCTCCGTAAGTGGTCGTCCAACTCGGCGGGAGTGCTACTAGCGGTGGCCAATGAGAACACAGACCCCTCAGAAGAAAACACCGCAAGCAAGAAAAATCGCACCCCCACCACCGAGCCTTCAAACCTCCACGAACACGCCCGGGAGGTGGCAAACGAGCGCACGAGCCCCGCACACGTAGAGCTCGACGCGAAAGAAATGAAAAATGAACGCGTACTCGGACAAGTTTGGAAGCCCGCCACAGATGAAATCGCTTTCAACTTGGACCTGAGCCGATTGCCGCCCGACGCACTCAATGAAAAAAAACCGACTAAGCGCTTGGTACTGAGAGTGATGATGTCCGTCTTCGACCCCCTTGGGCTGGCCTCACCCGTCACCGTCCAAGCGAAGAAAATACTACAAGAAATATGGAGAAGAGGCACGACATGGGACGCAGCAATAGACGACGACCTCGCGCAGAAATGGACCTTATGGACCACACAGCTGACAGCGCTCCGCGACGTCGCCATACCCCGGTGCTACCCATATTATAGCACCGCGGTAACCCGGGAGCTGCACACATTCGTCGACGCCTCCCTCACCGCATACACGTGCGCTCTATACTGGCGTACGGTAACCGCGGACGGACAAATACACGTGTCCCTCATCACCGCGAAGGCCAAGGTCGCCCCCCTCAAAGTGACCTCGGTCCCACGCCTGGAGTTACAGGCAGCGGCGATGGGCGCACGAATGGCCGTCACCGTGGTAGAAGAACACGACCTGAAACCGACCAGTAAGACATACTGGTCGGACAGTCGCACCGTGCTCACCTGGATTCGCACCGGCGCCCGCTCATACAAACCCTTCGTCGCGCATCGATTAGCCGCCATCGAAGAAACAACGACAGTGCGCGAATGGAAATGGGTACCTACGCGCCACAACGTCGCAGATATACCTACCAGAGAGCTCCCGCCAGACTTCAACAGCAGCCACCGCTGGTTCCATGGGCCCGACTTCCTGTACAATGACTACACAACATGGCCCGCCGAACCACAACAACAAAATAATGCACCGACCGGCGAAGAAAATAAAATAGCAACCGAAATTTGTAACAAAATCACGCACACACCGTGGTTACCGCCGGCGGAAAGGTTCTCGCGCTGGGAGCGCCTACTACGCACACTAGCGCGAGTACTACAGTTCATAGAACTATGTCGTCCTAACAAAGGCCGAACTCACTACAAAAGAACACTCAAGAACAAAGAAAAGGACCCCGAGTGGAACAGAAAACACAAGCGACCCGCACCCGCCGCACCGCGACAGGCCCGGCCCGCATCAAAAACCTACTTATCAATTGACGCGCGGTACCTAATAGAAGCGGAACGCCTAATAGTACGAGAGAGTCAACGAGACAGCTTCAGCGACGAAATTCAGAGACTAATGCAGGGCAAGCCGCCGGCCATGAATAGTCGCTTACGCCCCTTAGCGATCGAACTCATCGACGGCGTGATAACGCTAAAAACGCGCATCAACGAAGCAAACGACATAACCACAACGCAAAAACGGCCGTCCGTATTAGACGGAAATCACGCGGCCATCCGACTGTACATCGACTGCGTGCACCGACAAATGAACCATCACGGAGTTGAAGCGACAGTGAACGAATGCAAACAACACTACGCCATACTACGACTACGTACAGTCGCCCGAATGATTATCCATCGATGTCTGCCATGCCGGCGACGAAAATCGAAGCCGACTGTACCTCCGACGGGAAATCTGCCGCGCTGCCGCCTCGCACATCACGAGAGAGCCTTCACATACACGGGCGTCGATCTGTGGGGCCCCGCGACTATTACAGTAGGCCGAGGGACACAGAAGAGATATGTAGCGCTATTTACATGCCTTACAACGCGCGCTATACATATGGAAATAGTGCCCAGTCTAAGCGGCGAATCCGCCATAATGGCTCTACGAAGAATGATCGCGCGTCGAGGCACACCTACGGAGATTTGGTCGGACAACGGGACGAACTTCCACTCTGCGGATAAGATGCTGCGGGCGGCCGCCGAAGACGCGATGCGAGAGGAGGCGGGGCGACGACAGATAATATGGCGCTTCATCCCCCCTTCGGCGCCATTTATGGGCGGGGCGTGGGAGCGAATGGTGCGAGCGGTAAAAGACACTCTTTACACTGTCCTGAAAGAGCGTCACCCCTCGGAGGAGGTCTTCGCCACGACCCTGGCTGAAGCAGAATACATCGTGAACAGCCGCCCCCTCACACACGTGTCCGTGGTGCCCGATGACCCCGAAGCCCTATCACCGAATCACTTCCTACTCGGCGGATCCGGCAGAGTGCAGTCGCCCGGTACCTTCAACGACAAGGACCTAGTCGGCCGAGCAACGTGGAGGACGAGCCAACGACTCGCGGACCACTTCTGGAGTCGATGGGTCCGCGAGTACCTACCTACACTTCAAGACCGGCGGGAGCCGTATAGGCGCGGCCGGCCCATAGAAATCGACGACATCGTACTCATCGGCGACGGGACCCTCCCACGCAATACTTGGCCCATGGGTAGAGTGATCGCCAAGTACCCGGGACCCGACGGCGAGACAAGAGTGGTGGACGTCAGAACAAAGGGCGGAGTGCTACGGCGACCGACCAAGAAGCTCGCGATTTTACCTACCAAGGATGACGACCTGCACGCCAGCGAGCTGGAACACCGGCCGGGTGTTCCACGGCGGGAGAAATGTGCAGGACAACCATCTACGTAAATACTGATAAAATAGATTGCCTGTAACCTAGCTTATAACCCTCTTACAACGTAAGCATTGTATTACAGTCGCCTTATATAATTTGTAGTCGAAATAAATAATAATAGGTCTCACACTTAATTCCTACCTAGTTAAGAGGTAATATACTGTTGGTTTCATAAGTAATGAGTGGCTAAACACTAGGTTTCCACTAGAAAATAGATAGATTAAGAGGAAGCCTTTAGATCCTATCCGCGCGCTGGCCAAGCATAGACTGATGGGCGAGCGAGGGGGGAAGCTCGGTATTTATACCCCAGGTGGGGGCCGAGGTACGTAAATAGACAGCGACACGAAAAACCCGCGCTTTAGATGCGATTGGCCGGCAAACGGAGAGGATCTCGAGTGATAATGCATTACGAATGTCATAGAAATAAGTATAAAACACTGTAAATAACGTATTAGCCTAAGATTATTGTCATAAATAAATGAGATGTCGTTTCGCGCCAAAAATTTCCCGCCAATACTTTCCCGCCCATATTTCCCGCCAAAAGCACGGGCGGGCGGGTTGCGGGGCAAGGAATTTCATGGTATAAATATGGCGTCCGGGCCTCATGAAATTCAGTTCTACAAATACCTACGAAACGGCATCAACTCGGAAAAGAAAACAAGTCTTTCACTCAGCTGCTCCCTCATCGGAATCCCGTCAAATTCAGTTGCACAACCAGTGCATAGGTGCATCAGGCACACCTTTAGTATAAATGTTTCACTTAAAAATCTACAAGATTTTTACCACTGAAAAATGAGTCTGTTTTGGAACGGCTGATTAAGGCATAAGGCATTCCTTTGAATCGCATTATTCGGCCGAATATTCGGTTCGGCAAAAGCTGGACCGAAAATTCGGCCGAATATTCGTATTCGGTAAAACCCATATTCGGCGCATCTCTAATAATTACCACCATTATTGCAACCAGTAACGTAACATAATCGTTTTATCTGTGCCAGTGTTATAATAATGTATGAAAAATCATAATAACATTGATATCGATACTATTATGGAAATCTAGTTGGTCATGATTTGAAATCTAGTCGGCCATGGCGGTGCAACGTCGGTTATTCTAATGGTTCCCGAACACATAATTGAGGATGTATAATATGTGTGTAGATAAAGTAGTGAATGCAACTGTATATAATTAGGTCTGATTGGAGTAAGTAAGTAAAGTAAAAACCACACTCGTGTTTTAAGACCTCTCATTATGTACTGATACATAATGAGAGGTCTTAAAGCATAAACTACAATTGCGTCGGGTGTGAAACTAGTTTGGATCAGTATAGGATGTGTGGCCTCACCCCATGTTAGCGACGGCGAAGCACACGTTGATGTAGAAGATGACGAGGGCAGGATACTTGTTGGCGCTGCGCCAGTCGATGAGGAATGTGGCGACCGTGACCAGGTTGAGGGCCAGGCAGCCGCCCGCGCCCCACGCCACCAGCCGCCGGATCTGCTGGTGCTCATCCTCCGTGTACAGGGGGTCCTGGCACGGGAGACCGCAGTTTGGTATGCCTGCGCAAACACATGAGGTTATACATTACAAATTAAAGAAAAACGTAAGCAGACGTCGTAACTCCTTCCTGGGCAAACACATCATGTGCCCGGAGGAGATCACGTTTTTTGAGATCAACAAAATCCTGCAATGGGGAATGGATAAAAATTTTACAAGTGCCTGATTATTTTTTTGGTGATAGTAGTATAATAACCTTCCTTAGCATCACAAAAAAGTTGCAGACTCTTCAGCTGCGTCAATTATTTTTGAAAAATATAAACGATTTTTTTTTTTTTTTTTGTTTATTTATATATTCAAATTACATCTTACAAAACATTTATATTCTCGCCAAACTGTTACGTTTGATGGCGAGACGCGCTCAGTTTTCATACAACTTAACTCCTCACTTACGTTTTGGTTTTACGACGGCGAATAAGAAACTTTGCTTGATCCGTCTCATACACTGGCAATTATATTGACAGCTGCAGCAACTATATTTGTCATTGCCAGGATCAGATATTTAGAAAAAAATTGTAATATGTGACGGATCAAGTAAAGTGTCTCATTCGCCGTCCTAAACCCAAAACGTCAGTGAGGAAACAGTTTATATTTTTCAAATATAATTGACATAGCTGAAAAGTCTACAACTTTTTTCTGGTGCTAAGGAAGGTTATTTCTATAGCCAAAAAAAGAATCAGGCACTTCTAAAATTTTCATCCATTCCCCATTCTTCGAGTTTGCAGGACTTGACTAAGAATTGTAGTAAGTGGCGATCACAATAGATCAGCGATGGTCGCAGTGATACGAGGGGCGTCTGATAAGTTCTAAGCCTAAGACATAAATTGAACGAAAGGTCTAAACCAATTTTTTTTATTGAAATATATATCTATCCTCGAGTAAAATACACTTAACACATCAAGCATAATAGTACTTCATATCCCCAAAAAAAATTTTTAGTTTTGCCGGTAAAATAGCCCTACAAAACTATTATGTCAGCTTTTTTTTCGTCTTATCTTTGGAAGCGTAACTCGTTTTTCATATTAGTTAACCGAATATTGTAACTCGAAACCAGGTCCCTATGGTCGGGTAGGCGATTAATATTAGCGCATCGAGTATATTTGATGATCTGCCTGGCAACTCATGACAAGTGAACAGACATGGTGTCCTATGAAAATATCACTTTGGATACGAGTTTACCACGTCGTTCCTGAAAACTGGCTTTGCGTACTGGCCTCGACAACTTTGTGCAATAATGACAAGTCCCTGTCGTCCCTATTGACAAGTGTATATTTACTAAAATACCTTCATCGAACGAAGACACGATTATAGAACTCTTTAAGACGACTTTTATTATTGGAATTCTTCGGTAGACATCTTTTTTTAAATACTGTTTAATCCGGGTCTAACGCGATATTTATTTACCTTTATTTCTGACGTTTCGACACGGGTTGCACCGGTCATGGTCGCAGATAACTGTCGTCCCAGCAAGTTGTCAACAGAGATATGGTTTTACAATATTTCACTACCCTCCAAAAGTCGATAAAAACATGGAGGGTACACCCGAAATAAGTCCACTACCCAGTATTTAAATATGTGTATAAAGCGCGAGAGTTTAAAGTGTTATATCTTTTTTTAAATCGCAGCATGTAGAATTTTCTTATAATCGGGTCATACTGGCATGCGTAAATTAAATCTACGGAGACGATATAATAGCAAACTTCATTAGAATTGCTATTGCGTAATTATTTATAGTCACGATTCTTTATTGAGCGCCCTGGCCATTTGTGTAGCACACAGCTCAAGGATGTTTATTACGTTCTATATCCGTGTAAAGTTTATTTTGTCCATTTCTTACGAATTTTTAGCATTTTTGCTACCTGCTACATTCTTAGATTTTTATAAGACTGAACACATTTTTTAATTTTATTTACATTTTCCCAGACACCACACCCAGAGATCGCCCTGAGCCGGGATTGACATTATGGCGCTAATGTCCTTTTTAAATAAAGCGGACTTATACTTTTAAAATACCGTGCAAAAAGATGGTAGACTGCAGAATATGAACCAACTCTTCAAATTTTACTGTAGGGTATATTCTCTTTCTAACAAGAGGTTACCTTTATGAGCGGAATTGAAAATTGCCGAAATACCCGAATTTGGCAGACATGGTGACCTTTTCTTGCCTGTTTATAATAATATAATGGTATTATATTAATGTGGTGGTAACCGTTAAATTCCCCAGAATGTTACTGACTGTGTACTAATACTTTGAACTTCAACATTTCTTTCATTTTATGCCTTAGGCTGATAAGTTCTAAGTTAGAACTTATCAAGTTATCAGCCGCCCCTCGTATAAGGGCTCTGACAGCCCGGAAGCCACTACCAGAATAATAATAAAAGCAGACGTTAATGTTGACGTTAGAATTGATTGAAGTGAATATTTAGGGTCGGACGCTTGCTTATCTATGAAAACAAGGCATTAAATCCATTGTTAATTGCGGTTGGCTTAAGAGTCCACAGTAAGCTCGGCCGAATTTCACCTTCCCATACAAACGGAGTTTCGTTCTCATTTTAAAACTACGTGTTGGATTGTAACGAAACTTTTTATACAGTGACATGAGGTATATCTAAATCAGTAATTAGTTTATATGGCTCTAGTCTATAAAACAAACAAAATACCGCAAAAACAAGATTTTTATGAAAAACTTAAATTTGCTGTATTTTTTTTTACTATGGTATCTGAAGCTACATAAACTTATTACAGACCTGGATGGTACTTAACTTATTCTAAGTACAAAGTTTCAGAGCAAACTAGCTAGTCGTTTTAAAATGAGAGCGTAACTACGTTTGTATGGAGAATCGAGCTTACTGCGGCCTCTTAAGCACTAACTGCATAAAAAGCAAAAAAAAAACCACATTATGTAAGTAACGTTTTTACTACGAAAGGTTAAAATTGTTCTTATGAGTCAGATGATTTTTTAACATCGGCATCGTCTATTAGTTAGAAGTGTTAGAATTAGAACCATAGAAATCTCGTGAAACTTGGTTCCGTCAAATTTAGTGGAAAATGTTAAAATATGGGTCAAACCAGTGGTACAAAAATATTAGGTAGGCTGTTACATAACAGTTTTTACGTCATACCTGGCCATAAAGTAGGAATTACCGCACGCTATGCGTGCGGAAAACCCCACTTCCTGGCCAGATAGAGACGTAAAATTTTGTACTCACCACGGGCGGTAATAAAGAAAGCCTCAGAGCGCATATTTATCGCCCTTGCCTTCGGCTCGGGCGTCAAATACCTGCGATCTGAGACATTCTGTTTAACCGCCCTAGGTAAGTAATGTACTATTACATAAGATTAAGTTTTTTTATTGCGTGTTTCTTTGAATAAGTTGTAATTAAATAGGTACAACATCACTAAAAGATCTGCTATATTATTTTTATGAAATTTTTAAAAAACAATAGCCTTAAAATAAACTCAAAAACTGTCGTAAAAAAATATAACTGTATTTCTTCCCGCAATAAAACACGTAAAATATTTATTACCATTTAAGGTGAACAAAGTGTGCTTTATAAAATATATAATCGTGAAATTTAACAAAAAAAAAACAAAAACAACCGGCTTATAATAAACTCAAAAACTGTAATAAAAAAATATAACTGTATTTCTACACGGAATAAAACACGTAAAATATGTATTATCATTTAAGGTGAGCAAAGTGTGCTTTATAAAAAATATAATCGTGAAATTAAACAAAAAAAAATATCGACGAGGATGGGATTCGAACCCACGCGTGCAGAGCACATTGGATTAGCAGTCCAACGCCTTAACCACTCGGCCACCTCGTCATGAATAATGTTAGTGAAATTAAACGCTGCTTGAAATATGCAGACACGTGACTTTTAACTTGCTACATAAAAGTGTTTGATATCAATACACGATAGATATACTCAGTCACGTATTTTTATTGTAATGTTGCAGATATCACTTGGACACGTTTTAGATATTTGGGCAAAAATGCTAATTTCAGTTAATTTGCTAATAAATAAATAAAAAATAAAATTCGTTTAATTCAGACAACCACGGGTCCATACATGTTAAAATTATTATCTAGGTTTACCTACTTAATTACTAGTGTTAGTTATTTCAAAGTAAAAGAACCAGGACACTCACGTGTACGAGGTGACTATAGAGTGTACTCTGGTCCAATGTATGACAAGCTGACTGTCCATCCTGTCAGCTATAACGGTCAGGAGGCTGTTGCGGCTGTCCCGCAGGCGCCGGAGCGCGGCTGCGCATCGCGCACGCATGATGGCCGGGAAACCATCCACGCGCGCGTGCGCGAACATACCGGACGCGCTACACCAGCGTGGCAGCCGCAACAGCGCCCTGAACGCGTTATTATACTGGACGCGGAGAGCACTCAGCGCCCTTTGCGAATAGCTGGTCCATAGGGCACATGTATAAAATGTTGTGCAAAAAGCTCGAAATAAAGTTAATTTAACAGGTAGTGTACATCGCCTAAACCTATGTGCCAGCATGCTAAATAAAACTGTATTGGAATTGAACAATTAAGATAAACAAGCATGGCTGAGATTCCGCGATAACCTAAATTGCGGAACGTCGGACTCACCTTCGTAAAAATGTAAAGGTTTTTCAGTATGTATGAGTGGCGGCAAGCATTTGCCGGTCGTATTAAATTTCATCTTCTCCTTCGCAGGGTTCTCACACTTCGGCGGAAACAGCGTCTCGTTGCATTTCAAATAGGACGGAAAATACGAGGTATTGTAGAGAATCGCGCAATGCTCCACCGTGACGTTACACGTCTCGAACGAGGGCAGATACACCATGTCTTTACTGAGCACGTTCTCACACTTCGGCATTAACGTGGAGCAAATCAGGGGCTGTATAACGGCCCAGCATTTTGGCACATTTATCAAATGTGTATACAATTGTAATTGATATTGGATTTCCTGCTGTGTATGATAAAATGTTAGATGAACGCTCGTCTGATCATAGGGCAATTCGACGCCTAGACAAGTCTTGTTGCTTAGCTGCTCGCATTTCGCTTGTCTTACGCAGTAGTCTATCTTTATCTCCCCCGTGAAGGGGGACCATTGCGTGTTTTTGTCAGGCTTTATCAGTCTGTAGTTGGGGGTTCCGTTGATAGCTTCGAGTCGGTCCGTGAGATTGGCGTCGAACTCTCTCCCTATGGAGTTCCGGTCGCCCCCACTATTGTGCATGGCCCCACACGCGGTCACCGCTATAACCCAGCACAGACTCCTCGCGACGCTCATCTGAAACAACGGAAACATTCTTTATAAGCACCCGCTATACCCTCCCAGTAACAAAATTACTCTAAAAAATTAAACTGCACATCATTTTTTCAAGTATTCTTTATTTATGTAGGTGTAGGGCGATGTCAAATAAAACCCTTCAGAATTTCAGATATTTATTGTTTTCTACAATGTTGGTGAAAAATAAAGCTCTTTCTCAGTAGTCAATCTTTATTAATTTTTTTTTTTTTAAATAAATAAATATTACAAGGACAATCTTACACAAATTAGAATGTAAAACTTGTCCAAGGAGCGGGGATGTCGGTGGGTCTGAAGGCGCGCTAAACCAACACATTTCTATGGATTCCAAAGTGCATTCAGACCAGAACCTACAGCTTTACACCGCTCTAGCCCGTTTTGAGGACTACCTACTCACTATATTTTCTATACCCCACCGAATCATTATCAATTTGTAATGAATACCAAAGTAAATTGTATATGCTAAAAACGAATTGTAATAATCAATATAACCTATGAACATGCCCAGTGCAAATAAAAGAATTTTGAAAAAAGGAATAATTACCTATCTAAGTAAATATCCTTGAAAACCATAAGATATTCCAAAAGATAGAAATCATAAACATAAATCTTCTGATTTTTACATTAACTTTAGTTGCATTATTAAAAATAGATATGCACATCTTTGAGGTGTGACTCTCTATTAGTACTGATTCATGTTAAATCTGGTATTAAGTATATTCCTGTTGAATAAAATCCCTTAGATCTTGACACGTAATTAAATCAATCAGAACTATTTCACAGATTGTCAATGTTAAATAAATTCAGGTATGTGTTGTATCAACAAGAGAATGCACATAAAAATATATATATTTCAATATGTTGGCTGCGCTTCAGTAGAGGACAGGGTACCCTTGGACGTGGTGTTGCCTTTATTCTTTATTTATTATTTCAACAATCAAATCCCACATAAACAAATATATCTTTACACATGAAGAAAAAGGTGTAACTTTATTTTTATTAACAAAACAAATCAAAAAGTACCAGGATCTTACTATAAGATGTTGCGATTTGATGACCCTCCGGAGGAATGCAGGTGGTGCGGTCCAAAAGCGGAGAGCTTGCGTGGTTCAGGCGGTGGCCCACTGAGGCTGACTCATCCTCGAATAAAGTACCTGAGCGCATACAAACACGTTATGTGCAAGAGTTCACAGTTCGAATTAATTAACAAATAGGACAGTTCAACTCACCAAGATCCGCCAATGTAATGGAACACCTGTACAGGAATTTCAATTTTTTTTTTCAATATAAATTTATTATTTTCAGAACGTTCAGCTTAGACAATAAAATACAAGCCGGGAACAAATTTATATACAATTCACTTAACATATCTCGTTCTTACACTTACACTCAATGTCTCATGAACCAAGTTACTGCTTTGAGTCTGGGCGCGGCCAATACTAGTTGGGCACAGACTTGCCGCCGCGCCGGAAGCTGCGGCCGGCGCCACCGCGGCCGCGCCACGGCGCGCCGCGCTGGCCGCGCCGGTTCCCGCGCCCGCTGTGCCCGTTCATGCCGCCGCGCCCACGACCCCGCTCCTGCCCCCGGCCTCGCTCCTGGTTCCTCCCCCGGTAAGGTCTCTGGTCGCCGCCCCCCCATCTTTGATTACGCGAGTAGTCGTCACCCTCCTCGTTGTACGACTCGTCCTCGTAATTTTGGTCTTGGTAAGACTGATCTTCGTCGTTATTATACTCGTCGTTGTCTGGGGGGTACTGGTTATCGAAATTTGAGTCGAAGTGTCCTTTATTGTTGAACCCGTTGTCAGTGAATGGCGGTCTAGGAGGGGGCATGTTCATGTTACCCATGGGGGGTCCCATTGGCGGCATGTTGCCCATTGGTGGCATGTTACCCATAGGCGGCATGTTACCCATAGGAGGCATATTGCCCATAGGTGGCATATTGCCCATAGGTGGCATATTGCCCATAGGCGGCATATTGCCCATAGCTGATGGCATATTATGCATTGGAGGACCCATAGGGCCCATATTACCCATTGGCATTGGTGGTCGCATCATATTACCCATTGGTGGCATGTTACCCATTGGTCTTATATTGTTCATATTCGATTGGTTAAAGTCTTGATCAAGTTGCTCTCCCATGTCATCCATCATATCATTCTCGTAGCAGTCCTCACCTCTGTAATCATCCATTTCCTCGTCTTCATTCTCAGGTGCGTCGTGATTGCGTTCAGATAGAGGATATTCAAATGGTTGACTATATGTTTCTTCCTCTGCATCTTCTTCTAAATGCGGCATAACATCATGTAATTCTTCTATTTCTCCAGTGGCTACATACTTTTTGAGTGCTGCCGGGCCTTCAGAAATAGCCTTTTCAAGTTTTGAGCCAGGTTCTACAGAAATAAGTTTTCCATAAATGAAAATAGCCGTTGGAGTAATTTGTGTCAGTGGCACAGCCCCAGGAACTGATTCCACTAATGCTTGTGTCAAAGCTTCTGTTGTTGCATCATCAGCAGTGGGACCATGATTCCACTGTGCTTGGAAGTTTCTGGGAATTGGTTTACTATAAGGAACTTTCTTGATTTTTTTGTCAAAGTCCATTGGTATCGAGGTTGTGTCCAAATCAAGACCAGGTATAACTTTGTCTGTGTCAGAAGAAAATATTTCGACTTTATCCTCAGGACCCATGCCAGGGATGATAGCGGGCTCGTCCAAGTCATGATCATCTTGTACTCCAGGTGGTAATGTGTTAAGGTTGTACTTGTCTCTCATTAGGTCACCTGGCCGGTTTCTTGTCCAAAATTTACATGTGTGATCGTTAGACCCTGAGCACAATATGTGGCCGAGTGGGTGCCATGCCATTGTCCAGACTATGGATTCGTGAGCACCTTCAATGCATCCAACCTCCTTATCAGTCCCAACATTCCAAAATAGGATAGCACCATCAGAGCCACCAGAGCAAAACAATCCTTCATGGGTCGGGTGCCAAGCTACACTTGAAGCTTCTTTCTTATGTCCTCTAAATATTTGTAATTCAGTTCCTAGTTTACGAATATCAAACAATTTGAGCAGATGGTCTCGGGATGCTGTTATTAACCAATTTCCATTTTCATTCCATTTCAGATCCATCACAGTTGATTTGTGTGCATGCAGAGTTGAGAGAGCCGTTCCCGATTTAGGATCCCAAAGCTTAATCGGTTGCTGATTATCTTTGCTGCCTGAGACAATAAGGGCTTTCGTAGGATGCCACTGCACGCATTTGACGTCCGCACCATGTCCCCTCAATATTCTTTCTTCTTGACATCTGTAGAAGTCAAATATACGCAAGGTGCCATCATCTGAACAAGTTACAATTTTAGAGTCACTGGGACTGAAACTAATACCCCTAACAGCTTCTTTGTGGGCTTGGTACATTTTTACATTGTTCATGTTACTTTGCCAGTACTTAATGAAACCAGAGTGATCACCAGTCACCATCCAGCCTTCCCCATGAGACCAGACCATTGACCTGACCGGCGAATCATGAGCTTGTAAAATAGTTTCAAAGTTAAATGTTAAACCATTCCACAACGTGAATTCTCCAGACGACGCTCCTGTAATTAACCTTCGACCTTCCGGTGTCCAAGCCACGGCGAAAATGGGACACCTCATTTTATTAGTGGCGGTTTTGACGAAACGTGTGGTGACCGCGTTAATTGGGTTATCAGGGTACGAGGGAGGCGGCAACAGATCGGGAGTGTACATAGCGTCGGGCTGGAGAGCGTGTCTGTCCCGCCAATCCCTCTGCCAAACGCGACACTCTACAGCCTTAATAATAGCAGCATTATAGTCTACGGTTTTCCGCATAACAGATTTACGTAAACGTTTACCATCGAAATCATCTTGAGTCATATTCAGGGGACCCTGAGGCGGGAAGCGCATCTGGTAGTTGAAAGGTCTAAAGTTATGGCGCATGTTGTTGCGACCGGGCGGAGGCGGGCCCATAGGACCACCCATGCCTGGAGCATGCATGGGTGGTGGCATCCCCATATTCGGTGGAGGGTGTCCGAAATCCATGGCTAGTGACTTCGATACCTAGTTAGAGAAACATTTTATTATAGTAACAGCTACATCAATCTTGACTTGACCGAAGCCAACACAATTTATGTGGCTTATAAATTGTTACATTGGTTAATCTTACCTTGTCAACGTAACACGCTATAACATTACGCGGCTTTGTTCACAACAACACAACACACATTTTTGCACAAATTATTTACATTTAACTAAAACAAAGATAGGCAATAAAATAACACGAATGTTAACCTAATTCCTATAGTAAAGGAGAAAAGATACGCTACGCTACGCTATACGCGCAACCATAGACCAAAGTATTTGGCATTTTGTTTTGTTTTCTTTCAAAAGAATTCTATCCATAGATCAGTACAGCAATGCAAGCTAGCTGTTCACTGTCACACATTTTAACCACATTATCAACACATTATTGCCAAGTGCCAAGTAAGGCCTCTCACAAACGGCGCGACCTGAGGGCCTACCACGAACGGCATTCGAAGTTTTCCCTCTCTGTTGCACTTACGTACGAACTCGTAAGTATGACAGAGAGGGACAACTTCGAATGCCTTTCGCGGGCGGTCAATAGTTAACTTGTCATTAGCTGTCAAATTTACTATTGCCCGCCACCGCAAGCCGCGCCAGTATGATGCAGAGGGCCTACCGCGAACGGCATTCGAAGTTTTCCGTCTCTGTCGCACTTACGTACGAACTCGTAAGTATGACAGAGAGGGGTAACTTCGAATGCCTTTCGCGGTAGGCCCTCTGGCTTAACTGTTGGCCGGGCACAAATAAAGGCCTTTATACATCTAGCCTTCTAGCCCCTTGACACAACAACCTAGAGACGCAGCTAATAAAAGCATAGAGGTAGGATCGTAGAAAAAGGATATAGATGACGTCCTAGCGTATACCCAAAAGGGACGATGGTAAATTAACCTTACTAAATTAAAAAGTATCAGAAGCTAATACATTCTTGACGTCTAATGACATTTATAATTTAGTCGTGTTACATAGGTGTCTACAGCTACACCTCTATTTGGAAGACAAGCGGAAATAATCCATACTATCCATACTAATAATCCATACTTCCATACTAATATTATAAATGCGAAAGTGTGTCTGTCTGTTACCTCTTCACGCCTAAACCGCTGAACCGATTTAGATGAAATGAGCCCCGGGGAAGGACAAAGGGTAGTTTTTATATCTGAGGGGCTGAAATTGGGGGTGGAAATTTGTATGGAGCTACTTAAACCGCTGCACCGATTTAGATGAAATTTGGTATATAAATAGTTTCAGTCCCGGGGAAGGACATATCATAGGTTTTATCCCGGAAATCATCCCCTAAGGGGGTGAAAGGGGGGGGGGGGGGGGGGTGAATATTTGGATGTAATCTATTTTGATGAAATTTGGTGTAGATATAGGTTAAGTCCTGGGAAAGGACATGGGATAGTTTTTACCCCAGAAATCATCCCCTAAGTGAGTGAAATTAGGGGTGAAAATTCGGATGGAACCCATTTTTATACAATTTGGTATAGAGATAGCTTGAGTCCTGGGAAAGGACATAGGATAGTTGTAATTCCGGAAATCACTCCCTAAGGGGGTGAAATGGGGGGTGAAAATTTGGATGAATCCCGTTTAGATGAAATTTGGTATAAAGGTCGTTTGAGTCCCGAAGAATGACATAAGATAGTTTTCATCCCGAAAATCATGCCCTAAGGGTATGAAATAGGGGGTGAAAGTTTGGATAAAATCCATGTACCTAGATGAAATTTGGTATAGAGATAATTTGAGACCCTTCAAAGGATATAGCATAGTTTTTGCCTCGGAAATCATCCCTTTAGATGGTAGAAGTTTGTTTGCATTATATTTTCTAAGTATTAAGTTCTACGCGGACGAAGTCGCGGGCAACAGCTAGTTAATGATAAAAACTATGCCGTCGGCGTATTACTAGACATGAGCAAAGCCTACGACAAAGTATCCTATAACATTTTATTAGACAAGCTTTACAACATTGGCGTGAGGGGTATTGCTCATAGATGGTTCCAATCTTACCTATCAAATCGAAAACAGTTTGTCCAAGTAGAATATCATAATTCTCAAACTAGGGTAATAGAAAACGTAAAATCAGAAAGTAGGATACTATCAGGATCAATACCACAAGGAAGTAATCTCGGTTGCCTCTTATTTTTAATTTATATAAATCAGCTTCCCAAAATATTAGACCACACTTGTGTCCTTTTCGCAGACGATATTTCAATAGTCTTTCCTTATTCTACTCGTAATAATAACCTTAATTCCCTTTTACACAATATTCTATCCAAAGTTGTCGATTGGTTACATCTTCACAACCTTGAATTTAATTTAGATAAGACAAAAATTATGCAGTATAAACCACACCAAAAAAAACAACTTAAACACAAATTTTACCTACATTAATAAAACATTAGAATGCATCGACTCAACGAATCTTCTTGGACTCCAAATTGACACAAACATGAACTGGAAAAATTGGTTCAAAACTATCAAGCTTTACCTATGCCCTAATGGAAATTAAAAAACATACCAATCTCAATACAGCTCTAAGTGCCTATCACGCTTTTGCCCATTCCCGGCTACGGTATGGAATTATCATGTGGGGCAACAGTACAAATGTGAACGATCTCTTTGTGTTGCAAAAGAAATGTATAAGGATCTTAGTCAATATATACCAAACAGATAGTTGCAGACCACATTTTCCTAAACTCAATATAACCTTGACCTCTTTATATCTCTCTATACATACTAGAGCTATGTAAGTTTTTAAGAAAGCATAACACATTATTTCTAGACCAACAGAGACCGACTACCTCAAACCTACGTCCCAGAGATAAGATTCCAATTCCAGCATCTAAATTAAAAATGCACGCCTCTAGTCCCCACGTAATGTGTATCAAGGTGTACAATAAACTTCCAAAGATTATAAGGGACGAGGAGAACAATAAATTATTTAATAAAAAAGTCACCAAGTTTCTAATTAAAAACTGTTTTTACTCACTGCAAGAATTTTTTGAAAGTTAATTACTGATATAATAGTATAGCTATAGCTAGATTAATAAATATTTGTAATACTTAGCATAAGATTATCTTTGCATGCTCACTGTTTTGTATATGTTTAACAATTAAGAGATAAGCACCTTAATCTGTTGCAAATTAATACATTTTAGTTTTAGTTATTTAATATTGTAGTGCCCTACAGGGTTTCATAGCTGAACATATATAATGTACCATCTTGTATTTACCTATGAAAGCAATAAAGATACTGATTACTGATTACTTACCTACCTATTCAAAAGATATGTACTTAAATACATAATTTACTATAAATAATAATAAAGTTTAAACCGACTTCAATTCAGTACTTTCGCATGGTACATAAAAATTTGCACATTTCCTTTCCAATTCACCACATGAACTGCTTTCCAAGAGCAAATGCGTTGATTTTTACAGAAAAAACCCAAGTCGCTTCAAAAAACCCTACACTTCATTAGTTGCTACTTCAACGGAATGACGTCAGAATCTTTGATATACTTTACATCTTTGAGAAGTTCCATAAGTCATCTGTGGCCTTCATCATCAGTTCCACTTCACCAAAATTGCGATTTCCGAGGGTAAATACACGAGTTATAATAGAAAATACCGAAATTACTAGACGCGCTCCTATACAATTTGATTATTTCAACTTCCCTGGGATGGGATCCCATCATCAGATCCTGACCCTTTAAAAATAATTTGGGAAATTGGTCCACAATTGAAGAAAAATCGGCGAACATACATAAAAAAAACATACCTACAATCTACAATGGAACAGCCTCCTCGTTTTTTGAAGTCGGGTAAAAATACAGTGCATAGCGGCCTCCTTTTTTAAATATCTAGGCGCTAGTGTGCACATGAACGCCCTTTTACATCGTACGGTCAGCCTCACAAGGGGCTTAACCTGTACCAGGGCCATTTTCCCTCTCTGTCGCAGTTAAGTATGAACTCGCAAGTCTGACAGAGAGGGAAAACTTCGAATACCTTTCGCGGTAGGCCCTCAGAACGTCCGACTATAGCCGGCAGTGGCGGGAAACGCCAAAGTCGCGTGACAGCATTGACAGCTCGCGCGTTGTGTCGCGCAACAAATTGCCTGTGCGCAAACTCGGCCTTAAATTAGGTCGTGGAAACGTTGAGAATTAATAAGAATGAAACCCTTGAAAGGGAGTACTTATAGGTACGGAAACGAAAACATTAAATACATCAACATATAGATAATATTTACTCACACGTTTTCTTGGCAATGGCACGACAGATCGACAAGCCTACACTAATTTAATTATGGTTTTGTTTATAATCAAACATGACGCTTTGACGCTAGCTTTTCACAGAAAATAGATATTTTAACAAACTCTTATGCTCACATGGGTGAATTACAGAAGGCGGCCAATAATTGTTTTTTCATCTCTCCTGCTCTGAAAGTTGATTTTTCATGGGCATATAGCCGGGTGGAAAATAGCTTTTTCTCCCCTAGGGTGGAAAGTATTTTTTTTTTATTGTTACGGTCAGCCACGGAGTCGAAGATAATAGAGTTACGTCAACTCATTAAAATAAAAACTTTTCACAAATCGACACTCAGCTATAGGTACCTGCATTAACGAGTTGTTTATTACGATTATAGGTTGATATTAAATAATTTTTCCTCACAGTCGAAATGAAAAGTAGAGTCGGGTGAAATTACCCATTTAACCCTCGAACAATTGGCGCTCTCACTTCGTTCGAGCGCCAGAAATATCTCGTGTTAAATGGGTCACTTTCAACCCTTGGTTAACAATCTACTATTTAATCGCCTTCAAAAAAAAGGAGGGGGTTCTCATTTCAGTTGTATTTTTTTCCCAATGTTAATCCTACGTGAATAGATACCTTAATTTCCTGATAAGAGTGATAAGGTAACTTGAGGGCCTACCGCGAAAGGCATTCGAAGTTTCCCCTCTCTGTCTTACTTACGAGTTAGTACGTAAGTGCGACAGAGAGGAAAAACTTCGAATGCCGTTCGCGGTAGGCCCTTTGATTGTCATCTCAACGACTAGTACTGTCGTTCTCTTATTAGAAAACTAAGAAAGAGTCGTATACCTAGTGCGAGAACAATCGAGAGAGCTCGCGCGCCCCGTCTTGTGATAGCCGTGCTGCAGCTGGGCCCCTATCTAGGTACCCTACGCCACAGAACCAGTATAAGTAATAGTATTCCTTGCTACGCCGCCACTGCCCGGCTAGCACACTAGCAAAATGACGACTTTTATGCACATGTTTTATGTCCACAACCGACGTTTAAAATTTTACCGTCATGAGCTAACATGCTACACCATCATTTACGTAAAATGTGACCATTTATATGTCTTGCACATAAAACTATTTGTTTTACGTCAAATGCTAAAATGCTCTTGATTTTGGCACATAAAACTTGACGATATGAGCCGTTGACGGACGAAATTTTATGTAGGTCACTCGAGACCCCGGATAAATTTTAACACTATGAAAACAATATAATTTTCGAAGGATTTCTCCGATTTTTGTCACAACACATACGGTTTCAGTTTCAAAACTCCTATCGTCTCCTGAAACAATGATCTAGCATTTTTAATTTTAGCTAGATCATGATTACTAACTATAAATTAGTATAAATAACGCAATGATTATGATTTTTTGCTTGTGTTGTAATAAAGTATATTACACAAATTTACAAATATTATTGATTCAATTATAAACTAACATGTGTTTTGGTACTCGCTAAATTACTTAAAACCACTACGTAAAACTTTTTGTGGGGTGGGAGTAACGTAAATAAAAGCAAAAAACTATTATAACACAACTAAATACAGGAGAACAACTGTTTAGTAAACTGTGCAGTGCTTATCATTACTCTTTAATTAGGTAGTATTATAATAGGCTTCTGACCATAGACTACTATTGAACGAATGAAATGAATGTAATAATTTTGCTACGTATATTTTACGCTATGGCATAAATATATGCTGCATGATTACCATGTTAGCTAAGTAACGTAAAAATGGACACAATCGTAAAATTATACGTCCGAACGTAAATATATGTCCGATTAGTGTGCTAGCTGGGCTGGTGGGAGTAGGAATATTTTTATGAGAGGATTAGAGACGGTTTTACAATAAATCACATCATAATTTTAACAGTTCATTTAATAAATACAAATAATAAATTTTATAAATATTCTAGCCCCGTTTCTTCAGAGATATCATATGTCCAGACACGGGAATGAGTAATATCTCTATCTTCAAAGTACCACAAGGTTTAGCTGCGACTTTGTACGTTCGAAGGATGCTCGCTAGCAGACTCTTCATTGCTAGCATTCCAAAATGGCGTCCTATAAAAACGTAATTAAGTATATCGGTTATTAAAATCATCGTGCATGACAATAAAGCCCCGTAGCATGGATCCTTATCACGCGATAAGTGACAGGATAGAGCATCCGTCCCTGGCTGACACCGTTCGATAGAATGAGACGACGCGCTTATCCTATCACTTATCGCGTGATAACGCCATCCATGCTACGGGGCCTGGTCGGTCACGACTTCCTTAAGGATAATTTAGCCTTAAAGGGGTTCCCAGTTGCATTAGATTTATTATTAACTATAATACCTACGAACCTAATGCTAATGAATGATTCGCAACTATGGTCAGTTATGAGAAGGCGACGCGTGCGTCGGCGCGTCTCACGAGTTTACAGACCCGCTATACAAAGAATCTAGGCGGAGCGACGGGATAAAATATAGCACATACTTAATCCCGTAGGTCCAATCTACATATAACCTACTGAAGGTTTTAGAATAGGATGGGTATAGTTTCTGAGATTACCCCCAACATACAAACTTACATTTCACAGACATTACACCTGTTTATTATTAGTATCGGCACAGATCAAAGAATACTGTAGGTGTCGGGGACCGTTATTGGTTTAAAATAATATTTTACCAGTTATAGGTTGCATTTGACTATTTATACCGCTAAATAGTTTAATACTTGGTTTATGTTTTCCAGTATTTTAAAGTCATATCGGTTTGACAAATTACAATTTATACCTACCTGTAATCGAGATAATGAGCCCTATGGAGAGAGGGGTAGGTTGAGAAACTCAGAATGAACATTCTTACTAGAGGGAGTGCTCGACAGTGCCTAAATTCGGGAGGTGGAATAAACGCCCCTCCGAGCCGTGACCCGTTGCAAGCGCGCTCTTAGGGCCACATACAGGCGGAATTGCGCGACCGAATTCTGCCTGATTTCAGCCTGTATGTAGAGCTTTATGTCAAGGGGTCTATACATGTAATGATTTGTCAGCCCCAATTTACCAGAAGCTGACTAATTGCTATTGTCTGGAGGCATGTTGAGCTGTTGATCCAACTGTCGAAAGAATTGTACTGAGAAATTGCGTGCACATGTACACACCCAATTATGACTTTGACATGTTGTGCTTACAAATTGTGGTGTGGATCTGTAGACCCCATCAGGCCTCTCCCATTCTCTGTAGATGTCCAAACCAGTAGAGTAGGATTTATATTAAGAGGATAGATCATTTTCACTGCACGTGAACTTACCAATGCAATTGCGGCCTCCGTGGCTAAACGGTATAAAAGCGCAGGGATGCCGGTTGGAGTTCTCCGGTAGGAACCGCTCGGGGCGGAAGAGATCAGCGTCGGGGCCCCACACGCGCTTGGAGCGGTGCAACACGAAGGGAATAACCGCGCAGCCCACACCGGCGGGTAGGGTACAGGTTGCTGCAAAGTAGTTTAAAAATGTTTACTGACTTTCACCTATACTTCGCAGCCAGTGGAGTAAAATAACATTTTTAGGTATTTCATCAGACAGGGCTTTCTTACGCTAGTCTCGTCAGCCCAAAGAAAAATATGAGTGTAAAGCGGCCTTTAGACCTGTGCAGTATATTAAACCGTCTCGCTCGAATCTCGTGCTCGTAAGTGCAGTTAGTGCATTGTATTTAGCCAGTCTAAAAGTCACTTAAGTTTTCGGGTTGTTAGGTTTACTCTGCTACTGTGACAGATGGTTGGCCAGATTAATAAGTGTCGCCGTGCAGTGGATCATTTCCCGAAGACCTTTATCACCGTAACTAATTATTACTCCTTTACACTACAATACAATGCACATTGGTGTGTAAGCCTTGTACGGCTCGCCTGGTGGCAAGCGGACGTAGTTTCAACTCTAGGGGTGCCACGTGCCCATCCTTTGAACTTAAATATTGTATGCTATATAACTTCAGTTTTTCAGCGCGCATGCCAGGTATTAATCGCAAGCATTGAGGTATAATGTACCTACTAACGTACTAGAGATGACACGCCGAACAAGAAGTTTGCGCTACGCGTTGCAGTCCATGGGCTGCATCGTCTCAGTGTATTCTATGACAAGTTACCCTCCCCCCGCATGCCCCCCGCCTTGCCGGCCGGCGCACAGATAATGTTCGGGTTGTCTTCTCTAGTACGTTAGTACATTGTACCTCAGTGATCGCAAGCGAGATTTTCTGCTAGTTATGGCATAATGTTACGCGCTACGGTGTGCTACGGCGTAGCACGAAATATTGAGGAACATGAAAATAATTAAATGTTATAGTCCGCATGTGTGTCCTGTAGTTCGGTACGTACACAGTTTTAATTCAGTCTGTGTTTCCCTAGCGATCACAGGGACCACCGTGTACAGCCGCATTGTTTCTTTAATCACTCTTTCCAAGTGATCCATTTTGTTTAAATCCTCCTTAGTTGGTATCCTTGTTGAGTCGCCGAAAATTAGTTCTAATCTGAAAAAAATTACGGACTTTCAGCATAAAAAGATTGAAGTATGACCGCATGTCCTAATCAATAACCTTATGAGATTAATTTATATTGGTGACGCCGCGGCCCGCACTCCACAAATTCACTTTGAAATAAAATAAAATAAACCGTATACCTACCTACTTGTTAAGACCAAAGACTACAATATACATACTGAGTTAAGTTCCCATATCATGATTTAGACCTTTTTGTCAAAACGCGAACGAGTAAAATAGGACAGAAAAAAAATCTTACTGTCTTGTGTATGAAAAAACTGTCATCTGCTAAAGTAGAATTCATGTGGTTGAATATATCTTACAACTAGGTACTCAGCCACAACACGAAAAAAAAAAAAAAAAAAAAAAAAAACTAGGTACTCGTAAGTTATACTGCCGTGCTTACTCTCTCTGGCTTAAACTCTATTTGGAATGTTATTCAATTCTTTTCTTTATTTGAATTGGAATCAGGTAAACATTTAAATTACATTTCGAACGAAGTTATTGCTATTATCGTAAGCACGGCAGATAAATTAAACTAGTGCGTGAGCTGTAAAATTCATCCCCGCGTCGCGAGTGTCTTATTTAACGTACATCCTGAGTGACACACTGATTGTTAGAGAAAATATATAGAACTAGTCAACCGTAACCATTTGCCTTTTGTCAGCAAGAAGAATCTGACTACCTCGGTACCTACTTCAGCTGCCAGGATGGCGCTCTAGGATAAACATGGGCCACTGCGGATGAGGTACCTACTTAAGCCATCCTGCATCTAAAAAATCTATGTACCTACTTATTTAAGTATTTACATCTATTCAATATATCGTCGTCTAGTGCCCATAACACAAGACTTATTAAAATTACTATGTGGCTTGTTCGATTTGTGTAAGATTGTCCCCTAAAATTTGTTACTTAATATAAGTTTTCATTTTCAGGAATACGTAAAGTACCTACGTATTCTATATTCTGTTTTATTGATTTCGTATTGTTTGACTTACTCGCTGTTTATTTTATCTTGCTCTTCGCCGTGGCTTTCAAGCAGAAGGACAGCATATGCTTTACTTGTGAATTAGTATTATTCTCTGATCTACGATTTCAATCGCTGCAACGTATCAGTAACGTCTTTTCTGATCTCAGCAACGTCAGAGGATAATTATATACTAGGTATATACCTAATAGTTTTGATTGATAGTCATCGATTAACATTATTTTAAATCGATGTTGATAGTGCTCATGCTTGCTTCATAAGCAACGCCTACTATAGGTACATACCTTACTCCCAATATGTGAGAGAACATACCACTACTAGTCAGAAATCAGAATTTTATCGATAAAACACATTATTTTACATGTCAGGCAAAATATAAAGTAGAGTAGGTTTTATTACATGTCAAGGTAATTTTCATAGGTTCATAGTGAGGTGGTATAGTTCCACGCGATCATCTTCGAGTTGGTCAATTCAATACCTACAATCCAATACAACAGATTGTTGATGTACTCACTCGCTATATACTTTGTCCTGCTCTTCTTCATGGCTGCCAAGCAGGACGAGAGCATAAGCTACCACTAGTGAAGTGGTATCGTTCCCCGCGATCGTGATAGAGTCGATGTGTTCCCGTAACTGTTCGTCACTGAACGTCCCGTCCTTGCTCAGAAGCATGTCTAGGATGTCACGTTTAGGTCTACCGTCTGCGAAATGGGAAAAACAAAATAATTTAAATATTTAAGAGAACTCTTCTGTGAAAGTGAGTACATTTGTCTTCCGCTGTCAGTACAGTAGTACCTACACATCAAATCAGCAAACGGTCGGCAACGAGCAATCTGGAGTTGCAAGTGTCCATAAGAGGTAGGTACACAAGGCAGGTGGTACGCTTATTTACTCAATCTCTCAAAAGTTTCTAATTCATGAATATATATTGATTATTACGTATGTTAATTATGACGTATGGTGCTGAGACATGGACGCTCACAAAGGAGACTGTGCATAAAGTACGGGTAGCACAGAGAGCCATGGAGCGCGCCATGCTCGGCATTAAGCTACAAGACCGACTGAGGAATATTGAGATCCGACGTCGCACTAAGGTGCGTGACGTCGGCGAAGTCATAACCAAACTCAAATGGAGTTGGGCAGGACATATTGCCAGGCAGCGTGACGGTAGGTGGACCAAAACGTTAACGGATTGGTGGCCAATTGCAGGAAAAAGAAGCGTTGGTCGTCCACCAGCTCGATGGGTTGATGACATAAAAAAGACCGCGGGTCATTTCTGGATGAGACTAGCACGGGACCGGGATAAGTGGCGTACGCGAAGAGAGGCTTATGCTCAGCAGTGGGCGATTACAGGCTGAAAATGATGATGATGATGATGATGATGAATATATATTTCAATAACAATAGTTTTAAAACTGATGCCCCTGTATTAAATACCCTACCTACTATGTTCATTTATATTGGTACTAGCTTTTGCCCGCGACTTCGTCCGCGTGGAACTTCTTTATATCGTTCTTCTCAAAGCCTTAAACTGTCTCCATGCCAAACTTCATCTCAATCGGTTCAGCGGTTTAAACGTGAAAAGGTACCTAACAGACAGACCGAGTTACTTTCACATTTCATTTTATAACACCTATTATTAGTATGGATTTGATTTACCTTCATGTTCAGCAGTGCTCCCACTTAAATCCTCCTTCAAATGCTTTTTCTTCTTAATTACCTGAAACATCGGTAATTGAAAATCGTCAATTGTTTGACGTCATGACAAACTTAAATTTGGCTCCGTATCAGTATAAAATAGATCCTTAGAATAATAACGCCTAGAAACGCAGTTCACGCGCAACGGTGAGGCCACCTGAACTTTACTTTAAGGCCCAGTACGGCGATCGGTGGAACAAAATTGGTACGTTTGTGTGCTTATTGGCGCGTGTGAATACGAGTTGATCACAACTACATGAATCCATTTTATGCCTCACGCTTGGCGCGTCGGCCATATGAAACTATCCTTCTATGCGTTATTATTCTAAGAATAGATCATACTTCATCGGTAAAATGGTGCGTGAGCTCAATGTTCTCCCTCTGTATGGTGGCGTACGGCGTGAGTTTAAAGATGGCGTCCAGTTGCAACCACGCCTTGAACAGGCGCATGTTGATTATCGACATCACCGTGTTGCGCGCGTGCACATAAGGGTGCTCCGGCTTCCGTTGGAGATCCATCTTTTCACCCATCGCTGTTTCTATAAAAGAGGAACCAGATTATGTCATAACCCTACGTATCGCGGTCGAACGATATCCGACAATGATCTAGCACTTCACCATGAGATTTGTCTCCTAGAAAATCCCTAGCTTTTAAGTTTACAGTTACTGCAGTTGGGCTGCTCTAAATATGAGCAAAATTACATGTCGCTTTGACCTGCCTCTCTAAAACTCTTACTTCTATCCTATACTATTGTAGGTATTTCAATTTAAAACTTAATAACTTACCTGCAAACATTACAAAATTGATAATAAGCCTACGCCAGCCGAACGAGGGCGGCAGACGGCCGAGGAAGATCAAATAAAATCTAGTAGCTACGGAGTAAGCTTGTACTTGTGCATCCGGCACTTATCCAGACGGGCCGAAATCACGCTGTGAACTGCCCCTCTATTCTGTAACTTGTTTTAAGCTCACCTCAACGCTCACCCACAATTATACCTTGACAGCGCGATGCGTAGTAATTATACGTAGGTAGAGGTCTAGTTTCATAACGGATGACCGGCGGGGTGAGCCGCATTAACGCGTAGCGAATAACAGCCCAGCAGTCCGCCAATTTCGCTTGTCTGGCGGCGGCTATATAGCTTATAAAAATAATGCCAAGTATACCAACCAAACACAATATCCAACGAGCACCGAGTGACATACTTGAACACATCGAACTCGGGTCCGTCCACATTCTCCTCCAACATCTGAACCAACACCTTGCTGTGTCTCCCGAATACATCCGTGAAGCTCTCCACCACTCGGTTGCTGAAGATGGGCAGCAGGAGTCGCCTGTGGATTTTCCAGAGGTCCACTGAAACGGAAAATTGGTAAATCTATTAACGATTGATTACGATATCGGCCCCAATGGGTATGCAAAACAAACTTTTGCTAGGTGATGTCTGCTCTAGTAATATAACTCAATAGTTATATTACTAGAGCAGACATCACCTAGCAAGAGTTTGCGCATGTCACATACGCTCATGAGCGTATGTTGGTTTAGTATTACTTATTCTGTGGTTTAGTATATGGCGAGCACTGATGGCGGTAGTTTCCGAGTGTAGTTGGACTTAAAACTTTAAAAAATGCATTTTTGTGCTTTGTGCTATTGCACCAACCACAACCACAACAATAGTAAAAGCACGGAAATCACTTTTCATCGGTAAATTCAGGGTTTTTTTAATAACATAATTTTTTTCTGTAATTTATAAGATACGCGCCAAAGAATAAATAATGTAGAGGTGACAATTTCCGAATACTAATTTGCCTTATTAGTGGAACATTAAACTTAATAGACTGACTATTTTAAGCTTTAAAGATCTTAATTTTTGTACCAAAATAGCAGCAACCATTTGCTTTTTTAAATTGAATTAATATTTTTGATGAATTATTGACAACGTTTAGTTGGTATACTCTTGGCTCGTCTCAATCGTTTTTTGTGAAGTTCTTAAATTCGTCCCGTTCTGCTTTCGTCACCCATTCTTCCTTCGTCACTTTTGAGGGTCGACTATATCAACTTTGGTAGGTAATCTTTGTTTGTTTGTCTATTTCTTATTCCGGCTCATTTCGGTATTCGACAACATCTTCTTTGGGCATGTTCGATGCCAGTCTATGTTGTTATTAGACTTACACGTTATTTGTCCTGTCGTTTTTGGTAGAATTCTAAATTCGCAATTCTCTTATTTCGCCTCTTTTGGAATTTATATATTTCTTTGTTGGACTCATTCTCTATTAAGCTCGTTCGATATTCGCCCCATTCGTTATTTGACTATTTAGGTTTTTGTTTTGTTTTAGGCAACTTCAAAAGAACAATTGCATAGCATAATAATAATTTAGTTGTTTCTGACATTGTGATAATAGATCGACCGCAACGCCGGGCCGTGCTCGTCGACATCACCATCCCCTATGAGGAGAATCTCGTGAAAGCCATTGACTTACTATTACTACGTATAGACTGGCAACCCAGAACATTTTTCTTGACGTCTTTCAACCAGGATCTTGGAAATTCAAAGAGTATGTGTACGTGCAGTAGATGTGACAATTTTTTGAGTTAGGATTCAGATATAACCAATATATAGCCATAGCGTGATTTAAAACTAATTATTCATTTAATCACCGACATTTGGTGTTTGTATTTTTTTTTGTACTCGTCGACTTTAATCTTTGAATTAAGATTTCGTACACGAAACTAAGATCACATACTTTTTAATCCTGGAGCTCCACGAGCTCGTCACGGAGCTCGTATGGTTTCATAAGATAACCGCCAGCAGTCTCTTATGAATCCAGGAGCTGTATAAGATAACTGTGAAGATATCAACGCGCAAAATTACCAAGCTGCTGCGCTTCATTTCAGCAGGGCGATTTTCAATAGATACCAAGTTTGTTTAATAAATTATTATTTCCGTTGACTCGTAGAAAAAGTATTGTATACAATAGTTATATAATTAGCTTTTTAAGTCTCGTACCTTAATTAGGCCACTCAGCAAGCATCGTGGCCTAAACGTGGTACTCGGCTTAAAAAGCATCCATTATATAACGATTGCATAAACTACTATATAAGTACTGGTATCTTTATAGTTCCCGAGGATGCACTGTATTGATGCATTTTTCTGCAATTTGTGTCAGATGTCGAAGTCCTATTTAAGGTCCATGCGGATCCTCAGGCCCCGTAGCATGGATGGCGTTATCACGCGATAAGTGATAGGATAAGCGCGTCGTCTCGTTCTATCGAACGGTGTCAGCCAGGGACGGATGCTCTATCCTGTCACTTATCGCGTGATACTTATCCATGCTACGGGGCCAGATATCGATTTTGAAAGCAATTGGAAATTAAAATGGACGGCGGCTAAGGTTTATTATTCTTCTTAATTGGTAATGGGTTCATTCATATTCGGAGACCCTACTCGCGTCGCGTTCCTTATTTATACATAGGTATAAGTAAGAGAACTCGCCTAAGATTTGAATGAGTATAACTTACGATCAAAATAAGTAGCAAGTAAACGTTGTCAATAATTCATCATAAATATTAATTAAATTTAAATAAGCAAATGGTTGCTGCTATTTTGGCACAAAAATTAATATCATTAACGCTTCAAATAATCAGGCTATTAAGTTTAATGTTCGACTAAAAAGGCAAACATTTTTTAATCTTTGAAATAATGGCCGCCTTTATCTTATAAATTACAGAAAAAATAATTTTATTTAAAAAAACCCTGAATTTACCGATAAAAAGTGATTCCCTTGCTTTTACTATTGTTGTGTTTGTGGTTGGTGCAATAGCACAATGCACAAAAAGGCAAGTTTTAAGTCCAACTATATACACTCGGAAACTACCGCCATCAGTGCTCGCCATAGATTAAACCAACATACCAGGGCGGCCAATCTTAGTACTAGGTGGACGGTAATGACAGCATTGGAGTCGATGAGCCCCGGTTCAAAACCTGCGACCGACGCACTTTTTGTATGTTTTAACATTCTAGTGGAGTCTTCAAATAAGAATATCAGATGGCGCATCAAATGTCATCAATTACAGGGTTACCGTTTTTAGGCCCAAAGATTGTTCTCTATTTCAGTATATAACAAAGTACTTTGTGCAACATACGCTCATGAGCCTATGTGACATGCGCAAACTTTTGCTAGATGATGTCTGCTCTAGTAATATAACTCAATGGTGAAAGACGAGAAGGACAAGTCCACAGTAAGTACCTAGACTTGGCTCACGAGATAACCGCCATGTGCGATGTTGATTCATGTTTACTTAACTGAATTATGAAGTTTTTAAAATTTCAATGTAGAAATTTAGTGTCTGAAGAAAATATTTTTGAACAACAGTTAGGTATTTTAAATTGTGGCTCCCTGTATGCCGAAAATGGACGACTGACAATTTTTAGTTTTTATTGCGATAAGTAAATTTAAAACGTATTTGTTTCGTTGCAATTGTGATGAAAAACATTGTAACTAACAACCTATGGATCTTTTTTTATGTTGTCCGAAATAAATGCATTTTATTACAAGCTTTATATTAACTTCCACTGTTCGTATAGGTATATGTAAATATGTAAGTATGTAACTTGTCCGTCAAAAGTTACAATCAATTTTTCAGTCATTTTCCGTTATCCAATTGAGCTGAAATTTTGCAAGCATATGTATATCGCATGACAATGCAATATTCTTATAATAGGAGCTGATCTGATGCTGGAGCTGGAAGGTGGCCATAGGAACTCCGCAATAAAAATACACAACCCCATCGAGTTTGGGCTCGTTAGAATCGTCTCAATGAGTAGTTGATGATGGTATGCAGAAAAGTACAGTCGGCATAAAAGCTTGTACCAAAAATGATTTTTTTGACACAAACTTATTTTTATTTAATTTTATTTATTGTGTGCGACACGTACGGTAAGAATTTTACAAACTCTTGTCATCGACATGGCGTGGGGCTTCTAATAGACTTTCGTTCGTAAACAATCTCTTACCGTAGGTAGGTATGTACTTAATTGTGGCACAACGTACTATTATGTCTGCGTGAGCCAGTGCTAAAGTTATTTGGCATGGTTAAAAGCCGACTCACTAGGTTGTTCGTCAATCGTCATGCGCCGTTTATTTTTGTTCTTGCTGGTTTGAGTTTATCGTGAAACGGGCCACTTACCTATTGATATTGAATAAGGCGTTCTATAATTTGGCCCTAAGCTTGTAGCGAAAGCTGGGCGTAGCGCTTTGCCGTGTGATACACACTGTAGAAGGGTTTGGAAAAGCATTTTAGCAAAGCCAGTGTCGTTGTATTGTACGTACCTGGAGCCACAAAGAGTCCATTTCCCAACCATGCCCGGAGGAACTTATAGGACGCATCCTTTTGAAGACATTTCTCCAAAACTATTTGTATATCTTCAGGATTCATAATCACTGCAATCGATAGATAATATATAGATATTGTAAAAAAACTATGTACTTTTAAATTTCGATTGAAGTGGAAACTTAAAAAAATATTCGCCACGTGCCGGATTTGAGCCCGCGAACTCTGGAAACCGTCCATTGCTCTACCAGGCTACCGTAGCGACGAATCTTTTAATCCCTTCCAATCTCCTAATTACACCTTAGGGAGGCTCTAAGAATTTTGTTAGCGGACGTTTTCTGCTTAGTAAACATTTACTGTGTACTTTTAGTTGCTAAGTTTTTTTAGTTACATAACGAACGTGTATCCACTGTATGACCTGCCAATTAGCAATGTAAAGGCAAACAATGGCATTCTACAAAAAAAGTCAATGTCAAAGTCAAATATTTATTGCGTATCACAATTTTCATTATTCATTTCATTAGCCTCTCACAGACTGGTCAATAGTACCTAAACTTGTCATTAGCTGTAAATTTTTCAATAGGGAACATTACGCAAAACTCTTCGTAGGTGGCGACACTAGGAGCGTTGACATTGTATCTCGTTCCCACTTGCGGTATTGTCTATGCAAGCATCCTTGTCACTCATTTGAAATCAATTGTGCATGTGTGTGTGAATTTCTATACTGGTTTACTATTAGTGGTAGTGCTGCCTCTGGCGGCAAAACATTGCAGTAAAGTTCCCTATTGACCGCCACCGCAGGCTGCGCCAGTGTGTTTAACCGACTTAAAAAAAAGGCTCTCAATTCGGATGTTTTTTTTATTTTTTTAAATGTTTGTTATCTCAGAACTCCGTTATTTATGAACCGATTCGTACAATTCTTTTTTTAATTGAAAGTATATGCTTCCAGATTGGTCCCATTGTTTCCAAAGCCCCAGTTGGATGATGGGAACCATGAGGAATTGAAGGAACTCCTCAAATATATTAGGCACTCGGCACTCGTGTATATACGCCCGGAAATCATAAATTTGGTGAAGTGGAAGTGATGACGAAGACCACAGATGGCTTGTGGAACTTCTCAATTATGTACTTCAAATGATATAAGTACGTCACAGATTCTGATATGATTCCGTTGAAATAGCAAACAATGAAGTGCCAAAGGTAATTTTGAGATCCTTAAGGAATTGACGGAAGTCCTCAATTATTATCGGCCCACATAGGTACAGCGATTTGGTTTATTGGTCTAAACATCAACGCATTTGCTCTCAGAAATCAGTTCATGTGGTAAATTGGAAAAAAAATGTGGAAATGTTCATGTGGCTTGGCGTAGTACCTACTGAATAGAAGTCGTTTAAAACTTTGTTTTGAAAGTAAATAATTTCTTCCTCCTCCTTATTTATTATCAGTACCTACGAGTATACTACCTATCTACCTATTGTACATTTTCATTTTATTGCAGTAGGTATCGGTTATATAATATGTACATTTATACATACCGGCGTAGAAAGTGGGACCAATCCACATATGTCCTATTCCTCCTGATGCATCTATTTTCGTCACGATGTTTTCTATATTATTCAGTATTTCTGTAAAAAATATTATAAAACTTAATCATCCAGGGAATTCACACTGAAAAATCTTTGCCATCGTTCACTGCATTCTAAATATACCGTAGGAGCCAATAGGATAGGAGGAAAAATAAGAAATATTCTGATACTTGCAGAACATTAAATATTCTATGCCAAGCCCCCAAGTGCTAACAAGCATAAAAATTAAAAAGTTCAAAAAACTGTATCTTAACTACGAAAAAGTAACTGAAAAAGAACTTTTTTTAATAAGTACCTATACAAAAGGTAGCCTATGTCACCCGGAGCCATTGATTTAGTATATGTAACTAGATACACAATCAGCCGAGAAAAATGGCCGTCCAAAATAACCGGCTGATGGAATTGGCCGGGTCTTTCGCGTTTAGTCTGGTTGGTTTCGACCGTGAGACTTGTTGGTTGTCAGATATATCTAAATGTTCAGCCAAAAACTGCGTAAACACCAACAAAAAAACAAGAAAAAAAGATGGGATTTTTTTTTTAAGTAAGAGATCTTGATAACGTAACGAAATTTGTGTAAACCGTTGTAATTGAATAGTTTTAAATAATTAGTTTTGTTAGTTCAAATGACATACGCCGCGGAACATAAATCTAAGGAGTCGGTATTAGATACTTTTATATGACGTCGTTACCTACGTTATATGGTTTCATTTTAAGATTTCCATTAAATCCTCAGCGACGTACAAAATGGGCTGCAGTCATAGCACGCGACAGTCGAGACGATTTATTTAAAACCAAATGACTTTAAAATAAAAAGTGAAGTGAATCATCATTAAGTAACACTCATCTGTGAGCTGTAAATTTGCTACACGACATAAAATAAATGTATAGATCTTAAAGACATATAACATTAATTTACTATAATATAATTGTATAATCCAATATCAACACATCATTTGGAAATTTGAAACTGTTTATTCCCCACTTGTAAAATAAAGAAACCTGATTTATTTGTGATATTGGTCTTTCTGTTTAAAATACCTACATAAAATATTGTTAAAATAATTTTATAACGCGACTCTATTCATTCGCTAAGTTAGCCACGCCAGTTTTGTTGACGTGAGCAGTTAAGTCACAATATGATAAAATCTCAATAAACTAAAAAGTATTTTATCTGTTGCAGTTGATTTGCTAATATGGTGCTTATATGCTAAAAAAGGAGTTCTTCTTTTTATGAAACATATATCTTGATGCAGACTATAAGTTAACGCTATTAGCAACTGAAATATAGCTAGAGTTGTCATTTTGGGGCACATTTCTTGACATTTTTGTTCGGCATTGTGAGTCTATTTACTTTATGTTACGTCAATGCCCGGAGCATAATTTCTAATCGTTTGACACCTCATTTGTCGAGATTTCGGCGTATCTTTAACGCTACGGCGGAACACACGTAAATACAAACATAGACTGCTAAAACACAATATCCCTTCCTTTCGGCTGTGCCGTAGTCGGACAAAAGATGTAAAAGGGCGTTTTCATTTTAAACTATAGGTATCATTTACTTTTTTCTCAGACTTTGCATATTTTTGCTGCTATTGATTCTGTTCTGACACAGAAATAAAATGTTTCAATTTCCCATATTTTTTTAGGTTTCCACTATGTGGCCGCCGATACTAAATGTATGAAATAACATCACATAGTGGTATAAAAAAATTGGAGACACTTTATTTCTTTTTCAGAATCAAAACTGCTCATGATTTCGAGAAAGAAAAACCCAAACTTTCCGAATTCTGTTGTGTTTTTAGATGCATTTCTAAATTAATTTAACTTCAAACGTTAGGTCCTCAACTAGGTTAGGGAGTCACAATCGCAATATAGGTAACCGTCGCCGGAAATATAGGTATACTAGCTTCCGCCCGCGACTTCGCGGACCCGGGATAAAAACTATCCTATATTTTAATTTTTCATCCGAATCGGTTGAAACGTTTAAGCATGATTGAGTAACAAACATCTGAAGATCCGAACTTTCATATTTATAATATTATTAGGATAAGTATACGTTTTTTTTCCCAAGTGATCACTTACCAATCAACCGACTACTCACTAATTTCACTCAGCTAATTATTTTAACTACTTAAATCGGATTTTCCAAATCGCGTGTCACATTTATTTAAGTACCTCAACCTTTCAGACGTGTCAGAATACGAGACCATGACGGTCATCGTAGGTTAAGTTCACTTAATTCAAAAAATGAGAGAAAATTTCTTACTTTCGGGCCCGCCAATAAACCAATGAGTGTGTCCGAGGATCGGAACTTCCCCTGCAGTAGGCAGACTCCGAGACAACGCGTACAAATGCCTTCGCGTGCTTCGGAAATACACATAATAACTAATACTTAACACAAACACAACTAACAAAACCAACATTGTACTATTGAATGGTAAATGTCGATGAGGAAATGAACCAAGCCCTTGTCTACGGGTGGTCCTTTACAGAGTGTTCTTATACTGGCCAGTGACGTAAGATGCCAGTGCCTTTTATATTCTTCATGAATTGTAATGGTGTATTGACTGACTTCTAAAGATGATGTATCGTCTATAAAGATTTCAGAATATAACGTTACGTCATTATTCAGAAAACTTGACACTTTAACATACCTGTGTTAACTAAAATGAGTCATGCGTGCGACTGTCAAACATGAGGGTACGGTCAAAGAATTTAATTTCCTACCCACTTTGGACTTTGTCAAAGTGACGTAATCAATCAAAACGTAAGAGACTTCTTATGATTTTATTTACAGTGTCACTTTGAAATAGTCCTAAATGGGTAGGAAATTAAATTCTTTGACTGTACAAGCACTTGCTTCATGCTCGTTTACATCCGACATAAAATAAAGTATTCGTCCCCGTCCCCCCCCCCCCCCCTACCGTCATCCAATGGTCAGACCCCCATCCTATTTTGAAATGACATAATAGACAGATAAATTATTGAAAATAACACAATACAGGACATATGGATGGTTTAATATATGGACAGCCCCTTACTTGCAAGTGAGAAATGAAAGCCTGCGGTCAGAAGAGCACACATTTATAGTGTACCTACTTACTACTGACCGCAGGGCTTGCATAGACCGAGCACAAGGCATGTGAAGAAGGTCGCGTTGGCCGAATAGAATACCATTCACTTGTAACAGAGGGTACTTATCACAATGTCTAAAATTAAAATAACTAACGTTAAGGCGCTGTATGCAGCTGCGCATCGAAAAAGTGCCTTTTCCAAACCGATTATTAGTATACTTGTACTATTGCTAGAGATCCAAATTTTTGATATGTATATCTTCAGTTCATTGGCTATGTTCGTACTTCGTAAAATCACGATTGCTTACAAAAACCTCGATAGATTTTGCCTTTCAAAACAGTGCTTTTTTACCACCAAACTCGAAATATCTCAAAAGTTATTTGGAATATTACAATGAAATTTGTTGTGATAGGTAGCTTTTTGGTTGATCTATCTACCGGCTTCTTAGAATTTCAATATGTTTGATAATTCAATACATTTGGTCATTTGTCTGAAAAACCGGATGTCCGCGTCATGCATGCGCGGTGGCGAGTACAATTTAGTACGCACGTGGCCACTGCCGACGACGGACCTGTGAATGTTTACATGGCACGCAAATACGCCTTTTTGCAGCAATTATTTCGAGTTATCAAGGTAAATAAAAATATATAAAGGAATAGGAAACGCTAATACATGCTGGAGAACACATTCGAAATGATAGAATAACAAATATAAGGTATGCGATATTTACTACATTAAAGCGTTTCTACATCCGCACCTAAAACGTATTAATAGGTAGCTGGAGCATATTGACAAGATGTCAATAAAAATCTTCAGATATCCTGAATACGTATTTAGAACTGTTAGGTAGTAAGTAGTCGGGTGTAAATCGGATTCGGACACGAGCACATGGTTGGGGGGGTAATGGTACCAATTATGGACTGTACGAATAATAGATTTATTTATTCATACAGAAATATATCAAAAGCATTTAGGGCTATTGCGCCGGATAACGACTACCTAGACTAAAGCCCTAAACGAGTTGGTGAACTGAAGTATATTTACTTGCTGTTTAGTAGATTCTATTAAAAACGAGTGCGGAAAAAGACCCTGCCACTCCACCAGCAGCAGGCCACGGCCCTTTCTCATCTTCGTCATAGACATACATGCATACATACGCTACGGCACATCTTTTCGTCCAATATTCCGCAGTGTATCAAGACGAGAGTCTTTGACCAGTGTGTGCTGCCAGTGATGACATATGGAACGGAAACGTGGTCGCTTACTATAGGCCTCATAGGAAGGCTCAAAGTCACTCAAAGGGCGATGGAGATGGCTATGCTGGGAGTTTCTCTGCGCGATCGCATCAGAAATGAGGCTATCCGCAGCAGAACCACGGTAACCGATATAGCCCTCCGAATCGCTAAACTTAAGTATCAGTGGGCGGGGTACATTGCACGTAGAACCAATGGCCGTTAAGGCGGAAAGGTTTTCGAGTGGCAACCACGTACCGGAAGGCGCGGCGTGGTTAGGCCCCCCACAAGGTGGACTAATGACCTGGTAAAGGTCGCGGGAGTCCGCTGGATGCGGGTGGCGCAGGACCGGCTATTGTGGCACTCTTTGGGGGAGGCCTATGTCCAGCAGTGGACGTCTTTCGGCTGATATGATGATACATACGCTCGAAAAACATAAACTTCCTTCTGAGGCAGTCGGGTACAAAGTACTACAGGGTGTTCCCCTATACAGCTGCAAAACTTTGCCAGCTGTTTGTGCACATGATACCCATCACAAAACACTAAAGTATGCCGTTTCACATCTCGCATTCACTCTGCCACCGCTGTTTCTCCAAATAACTACCAAGAAAGCCTCCCCCGCCACGCCCCTTTAAAAATAAGCCCACTAAAGCAAATAAATGTGACGTTATCTAAGTAAACATACCTTTTGTCGGTATGGAGTTATTGATATGACTCACTCACTCACTCACTCATCAACGCACAGCCGAAACTACTAAGACTAGAGAGTTGAAATTTTCACCAGAACTACCTTTTACAACGTAGGCAACGCTAAGAAGGATTTTTGGAAATTCCACTCCTAAAGGGGGTAAATAGCATAAAGATTACTTATTAGAATACAAATTAAGTACTTTCAATTCAATTAAATTTATTTTGTTAAACATAGGTTACAACTTTTACAAGTATTGTTGGTATACAAAATATAAGACTTCTGTGCATTACCCACAATGTAGGTTTACAAAATATTTTAGCCAGCTAATATATTTATAAAAATTAAAAAAAAATGTCAATACAGTGATTGGTGTTAAATACTTCAAATACATGTCAAAAACTCTCAAAAAATACTATAACTAAAGAATATTATAACTAAGGAATGTCTGGAATGGAATCATGTTATGTCGTAGGGTCGTTTAAGTAATCTTTAATGGTATAATAACACTTTTCAATCAAATATTGATCTATTGATTGAAATGATTGATCCAATAATGTCATGGAAAGATCACATAGATACATTATACAGTAAGTTAGCAAGAGGGATATATGCTCTAAGACAGTTAAGACCACTTGTGTCAGAAAGTTGCTTAAAAGAGCTGTATTATGCGTACATATACTCTCAACTTTCATACGGGATAATGCTTTGGGGCAACAGTAGGTACGGATTATGAGCGCATCCTAAAGATCCAGAAACGTGCAATTAGAGTACTTCCGTATGCAAAGGACAGATACACGTGTCGCGAACATTTAAGAAAACTTAGTATCTTAACATCAGTTTCAATTTATATATTGGAAGTTTTGATGTATGTTAAACGTTATCCAAATGAATTTCAAAGGAGAGGTGAAAATAGTTCGAGATCAATGAGAAATGCGAATAACTTAAAAAGAAGCGGGTTGTGTCCGAGATACAACCGTTAATTAAGTTTAAGTGGATACTTATTTGTTGGTTGTCCCCGTAAAATATATATCTGCATTAATTCACTAAAATCTGTATAAGCACAGATAAATCGGTATATATAGCAACATTGACTGACGTAGCTCGTTTGACTCGCGAGGCATTGAAAATGGCGGTTATTTTAGCATAGTTTTCATGCCCGTCACATAAACTAAATAACATTTTGTGATTAACAACTAATAACAAATAAAGAAGGATTAAAACATGTAACAAACAATTATTTGAAATCAGATTAGGCTTCTCTACAAAAAGTTAATCCGGAAGTTACGTGATACATTTTGAACTGTACCCCTATACAAGAACGCGAGCAAAGAAGTATCCACTTCAAAACAACCTCGCCCAGACTTAGAATAGGCACAAAACTTCCGAAGTTAATAGGACAAATACTTTTTAACCGGCTACCTTCAAACCTTAAAACCATAACGAACGACAACTCTTTTCGCTTCCATGTAAAACAACTATTGCTTGAAAAAACACTGTATAGTTAACAAGAATTTCTTTAAAATTACTAAATAACAAGATCTTAAAAGCTTGACGTTAATATTTGTATAATGTTTTCTTTCTCTATTTTATGTAATAGCATTATGCTATGAGTATGAGTATTATTAAACTATTTACAAATAATAACAATTCTGTACACAACTGTACACATCTATTGTATTTTATTGTAACTGACAAGTCATAATTTTAACACATTTTTATCTGTATATTCATTGTACTATGATTTCAATTGTAAAATTATGATAATAAACAAATCTGAATCTGAAGTCAATTGTCTTTTAAATTAATTATATCCAGTGTTTAATTCGGTCTGGAATTTTATTGAAAATGTTTGGTGCCATTCCCAAGATTCCGCCTCTGATTAGCGCTGTGTTGTTGCTACCCTGCAAAGTTTTCTATTTTTGTTTGTATTGTTTACGTGTCGGAAATCTGCGGCCTTCTGAAACGTTACTGAAAATGCTTGGATTGGTCTTGACAAAAATACCTACTTCTAGGATATACAGTTCTTCTAGTTTGTATGGAGAGCAAGACATTTTTAAAGGAAGGGATTTGTAACTTCGGTTTTTTAATTATTAATCACTTAAGAAGGTTAAAAGGGGGTTCGAAATATGTATAGAGAGCAAGACATTTTTAAAGTTAGAAATTTGTAACTTCGGTTTCAGACTATTTACTATGAGAGTTCAAAGAGGGTTCTAAGTTTGTATAGAGAGCAAGACATTTTGAAATAAAGAGAGATTTGTTTCTTCGGTTTTAGACTGTTTACTTAAATACTAGGTACAGTCAGCGTCATATAGTTAGTAGCAGCCAAAGTAGCCAAATATATCGTAACACATCCTTACACCTATAGTAACAAAGACGTGTTGCGATATATTTGGTTACCTAGGCTGCTACTAACTATCTGATGCTGACTGTACATAACTAATTTCAATGTTTTTTTTTATTAAACAAACATTTAAATTTCTTAAACAAACATTTAGACGATAACATGTTATACGTGGACGAAGTCGCGGGCAACAGCTAGTTTATATATATATATATATATATTTATTTAAGCTTTATTTATTCCATATTGTATGTGTTAGTACATATTTACTAAATCTAAAAGATTTATGCCATTTTTTCTTTCTTATATGGACCCCATTCGGGTAAAAGCCATATATCGCCAGATATTAGGAGAAAAGAAGGGCACTGGTCAGGGCCGAAAGGCAAATGAAGGAAAGGTAGACGACGAAGACGTTGGACCAATGACATAACTGAGGTCGCCGGACCTAGCTGGATGCAGTTGGCTAAAGACCGAAAAAAATGGCATGAGATCGAGGAGGCTTTTACCTAAATTTACATTTGCTTTAAAAAATTCAATATAAATCAAACAAAAAAAGACTTTAAAATTATATTTATATAATTACTTCCGGTTGGAAAATTTGTTGAATTCTTGTGTAAAGCATCTTAGAATAACGATTAAAAATGAAATATATAAAAAACGCTATTATAAATTAATGATTTTCGAAACCGTATTTTGCCTGGAGTATAGAGCCAAGTATAAGTCCAATCTTGTTGGCTTGTTGAGAGTATCAAGGTCCATCGCGGTGTGGCCGCTGGTCGAGGTAGCATGGTAGGCAGCACGCGCCGCGCGAGCGCAGTGACATAACACTTTTATGTATTTAAGAGACAAATTGAATTTGTTATTTTTATATGATGTTTGGTCAAATTACATTTTTTAATAGACATAGTCATGTACTGAAGAACTTGCTGGTCTTAAAATAACCACCCTGTATAATAAAATGCTCTTCTGACTAACAGTGGTCTAATTATCCAGTTTTTGATCAGTCAGTCATACTTATGTAACAAAGGTAATAATTATGGTAATAATACTCCTTGCATTTCATTAAATTGTCAAAACGTGTTGGCTCCGTTGGTACTTTGTAGGTACCTAGCCCCACGCATGCCTCCCAAAGGTCCGGGACATCATTGTCCCGTGAGCGGGAAAGACATACATGGTAATAATATAATTTGCCAGGAGATAAATACATGAACATAGCTATTTGTTTATTATTTTTGATGGTTTCTTAAGCGGGTGTTAACCGGCGCTATAACTTTACCTAGAAGTATTCGATTTTATTTCGGTTTAAAAAACCTGTAATATATTAGTACAATCCATAATTGGTGACGTTCACCCTTAGGAAGTGAAGATGTACTATTATTTTATCAGTTCTACGTATTTGGAAAACGGAAGCACCCACATAGGAACTGGGAAAACGATAGGTGGATTGATGATGAAGAAATCTGTACTAACATATCTTTGTAAAGTAAGTGTCCATAATTGATGTCATCATACTACGATGTACTTAAGAACTGTAACCACCTATTATTCCTTATTTTCTTAAAAAAAATAGATTTAAATACATAAATAAACAATAAATATTTGGGGACAATCTTACACAAATCAACCAAGATTTGAAAAATAAAACAATTATTCAAGAAGACAAACATTTGATCGTATGATCCGCAAAAACGAGCCGAATACGGATGCCAACAGAATAAGGCCGTTAGCGGGGTGCGCGGGACGCGCGTCTCCCGCTCCGTCTGCCTCACCTCCGCAAATACCTAAACATCGTCTAATAAGAGCGCCTTAAATAACCTACGTTCAAAATCCCTAAAATCTAAATACCGAATGGTTTTTTCACCTATATTCAAAATACCGAAAGCTTAATCATAAGTTATTTAGATTTTAGTGATTTTAGCCTATGGTTTTCTTACTAGTGCCTAACTGTCATTACATTAGTAGTAAGATTTAATAAAAGGTTTTTCCGCTCTTTTATAAAAAAAATAAGCTCGAAGACGAAAGCTCCCGCTTCCGTCTTCTAACCTATCCGCGATCCGAGTCAGTTTTGCCACTAAGTCCCTGTTCAAAGGGTGGGCATGAAATAAACTTTTCTCTGAGATCAACCAATGCCATGATAGTGGTGTATCGTAGCGTAGGCACTAGGTAACAGAGGGGCTTAGTGGCAAAATCGACTCGGATCGCGGATAGGTCAGAAGACGGAAGCGGGAGCTTTGCTCCCATATTCGTCTTCGAGGTTATTTTTTTTATAAAAGAGCGGAAAAACTTTAGGTATTTGGACCATTTGATATTTTAAATGTTGGTGTATCAAACTTAGGTGTAATATTAGCTATTGATATTTTAAACATTAGATATTTAGTCCAATCGGTATTTTACACATTAGATATTTCGTCCAATCGGTATTTTAAACTCAGGCAATTCGTAGGTAGGTGTTAGTTGCTTAGGTATTTAAAACCATTAGGTATTTAGATTTTAGGGATTTAGAACGTAGGTTATTTAACGTTAGTTATTTTAATTTTAGACTTTGTGATACGTATACCCATTATGATGACATGGAGCTGATCTGATGCTGGAGCTGAAAGGTGGCCATAGGAACTCCGCAATAAAACGACACAATCCCATCGAGTTGGGGCGCGTTAGAATCGTCTCAATGAGTTGATGATGGTATGCAGAAAAGTACAGTCGGCAATAAAAGCTTGTACCGAAAAAATAATTTTTGACAGAAACTTGTCACAATACAGTTTATTCGTGTAAGCAAAGATAATTAAGACAAGGAAGATTGCTCACTCCATACAATGCTACTAGTCACACGTAAATCTTAATATCGTCGCCGGTACCTCGTAGTTCCCCTTAATATTTTAGATGGCGTTGTTTTCAATATAAGCGGTGAAGCAGGCTGTTAAGTAGTCACCCCTAACATAAGATTCAAAATTTCGCCATTTGATTTTGGTCGAGTGGTTCGGGTGTTTGACTCACAAGTCTGAGTACGTCGGTTCGCGTCCCAACTCCTGTAACCTGTTTTTGTATTCTTTCTTGCCACGAAACACGTCACGGCGTCAGTTGAGCGTTTTTCAAAAAAAGTGTACAAAACTTTTTTTTTCAGGATACGCATTTTTTTGGTTTATCTTACTCAGAATCTTTGAAACTATCGATCCTTATACAAGAAGAATAGTGTCTTAAATATTCCATTCCAGTTCGTCCCATTTTTTTATGCAGTCTTTTTTTATTTACATGGTTGTGACGCACTGGAAGAAAAACCATAGTAAAATCAGGGACACTTTTTTTCTTGTATGAGGATCGGTAGCAATAAAGATTCTGAGTAAGATAAACAAAAAAACTAATTCTGAAAAAAAAAGTTGTGTACACTTTTTTGAAAAACGCCCAGTTGTGCTAGTCCCGCTAGATAAGTATACTAGAACAGTTTTTAGAATAAAGCAGAATGCAATCGTTTTCATTTTATTCAAAATTTTCCGAAAAATATTTGTAATTTTAACTATTGGTGAAGAACCTTAATAATTTTTGATTTTAAGCAATCACCCGTAATTTTATTATTGGGCTGTATTGTGTATTTAAAATTTGCTCTGCAAAATTTCAGATTTTTCCGTTAAGTAGTCTCTATGGAAAGTAATTTACAGTAAATCTAGTTCCGAAATCGCGTGGACTTAACGTAATTATTGTGCGAGACGCACCTATGACTGGCTCTGGGCTGGGTAGAATTGAAGGGAAATCCTGCACCTTCGGCGTTGGTCGTTACGGCTTAGCAGGAACTTGGTCGGGTCGGGGTTCTGAATTGAAAGGCTTGTTTACTTTTTCAAGTAATGTCACTTCGCTGCTACTGTAGGTACTGAATTTCATGGGGCCTGGCCGCCCAATTTATACTATCAAGTTACCTCGGCCGGACGCCCCTTCGCCCCGTATTTTTGGCGGGAAAGCGATTTGCGCGGGAAATTTTGGCGCGAAATGACATGTTCATTTATTACACTTCAATCTTACTCTAATACATTATTTACAGTGCTTATACCTATTTCTATGCTATTTATAATACATTATTACCCGAGATCCCGCTCGTTCGGCGTCAAAATGCATCTGAAACGCGGGGATTCCGTGTCGGCCCGTATATACGTACCTCGTCCCCCACCTGAGGTATAAATACCGGGGTTCCCCCCTCGCTCGCCCATCAGTCGTTGCCTGACTGGCGCGCGAGTAGGAACTCTAGGTTTCCTTTAGTCTGTCTATATTTCTTAGTGGAAACTTAGTGTTGTCCACTCTTTATTTAGGAAACCAGCGGTATATTACCCTTTTTTTACTATGTAGGAATGAAATGTGAGGCCTATTATTCTTTATTTCAGGTGCCAATTACATAAGGCAATAGTAGCGCAATGCCTATGTTATAAGAGGTTATAAGCTAGATTACAAGTTAGGTAGCGACTGACAATTTTATGTTTATAACGGGTTTTATTCTATGCCGTCCTGCACATCTCTCCCGCCGACCATCGTTCGGGTGAACGTTGGATCTTCTTTTGCGTGCAGGTTCTCAGGCTCCGTCGGCAGGATCACCAGCTTCTTGGTCGGTCTTCTGAAGACTCCGCCCTTGGTGGTCACGTCCACTGCTCGCGTCACGCCGTCGGGGCCCGGGTATATAGCTGTAACCCGGCCTCGTGGCCATGTGTTGCGAGGCAGATTCCCGTCGGCCACTAGCACGATGTCGCCGACGTTGATAGGCCGCCCATGACCGTAGGGCTCCCGCCGGTACTGGAGTGAGGGCAGGTACTCCCGGAGCCAGCGGGCCCAGAAGTGCTCGGCCAGGCGTTGGCTCGTCCGCCAAGTCGCGCGGCCGATGAGTGCGGTGTCGTCGAATGTCCCGGGGTTGGGGGCCCGGGTTGAGCAACCGAGGAGGAAGTGGTTCGGCGTGATGGCTTCTGGCTCGTCAGGATCAACCGCCACGTGAGTGAGGGGGCGGCTGTTCACTGTATATTCGGCCTCGGCGAGCAGAGTAGTCAGGGTCTCCTCGCTGGGGCGGCGCTCGTTGAGCACGGCGTGTAGGGCTCTCTTGACGGCTCGTACCATCCTCTCCCATGCCCCGCCCATAAATGGGGCTCCCGCCGGTATGAAGCGCCAGCTGATACCGCGTTGCGCGGCGTCGGTTTCGAGGGCGTCGCCGTAGTAGGGGTAGGCGCGCGGAATCGCGAGGTCTCGCAATGCCCTTAGGTGCAGCGTCCACTCCGTCCATTGGCGCGCTAAGTCTGCATCCAGCTTGTCATCCCAGCCAGTTCCGCGCCGCCACACCTCTTGTAGGATTTTCTTTGCTATGATGGTTACCGGCGCCGCTAGCCCGAGAGGGTCGAAGATCGACATTGTTATTTTCAATATTTGCCTTTTGGTAGGCTCGATGTCGTCCAGGGCTCCGGGAGGTAGGCGGCTGAGGTCCAAGTTGAAGGCGAGTTCGTCGCTCGCGGGTTTCCATATTTGTCCCAGGATTCGTTCATTTTTTATTTCGCTCTTATTCAGTTCGACGGGCGCGGACGTGGCGTCCTCCGAAGTGAGGGCTCGGAGGACCCGCGTGGAGTTAGAGGTCCATTGGCGTAGTTCGTAATGGGCCTCTCTATGTATATCGCGTACATCACTTGACACTCGAATCGCGTCTTCTTCCGTTTTGAAGCTGTGTAGGTAGTCATCGACGTAGTGATGTCTTATTATTGCTTTGACGGCCTCTGGATGCGTTTCTTCGTGTTTCTGGGCGTTGACGTTCTTCACATATATTGCTATTGACGGTGAACAAGTAGCGCCAAAAATGAGTGAAGTCATGCGATATTCTTGCGGCGCGTCGTCGCCCCGCCGGTCGCCTCGCCATAGATAGCGCAGGGCGTCTCTGTCTTCAGACTTGACTTTCACTTGCATGAACATTTCTTTAATATCCGCCCCCACGGCGACTGGGTGTTGCCGGAAGCGCATAAGGACGCCTGGCAGTGACTGTAGGAGGGCCGGGCCTGTCAGTAGGCGGTCATTGAGCGACACGCCCCTTGTAGGCGCGGCGGCGTCGTGGACGATTCGGACTTTCCCGGGCTTGCTAGGATTCAGCACCGGGAAATGGGGGAGGTACCACACTCTCGATGACTTGGTGGGCGGCGCAGGCTCGGCGTAGCCCTTCGAGACAAGGGCGTCCATTTCTTCACTATATTTGCTTTTAAGCTCTTTATTTTTGTCGAGTTTCTTTTCTATGTTATGAAGTCTTCTCAGTGTATTTTCGTAGTTGTCAGGCAAGCGGCTGTCGGGTTGTTTCCATAATAGCGGTGCTTCATAATGGCCGTCGGCTGTAGTCTTTATTGACTGGGCTAACATGATACGCGCCCGCTCTTCCGGGCTTGACTGGGGTAACTTCGGCTCGATAAGTAGGTTTTCGAGCGCGAAATATTCACTGAGTTGTAAATTCAAATCTTCATTTTTCTCGGCTTCTTCAATAGTGGTCAAGCGATGCGTCGCATGTACTTGTTTGCCTGTGATGCGTGTGTGTGCACCGTGTAGCACCCAGCCTAGCGGCGTTAGGGATGCCGCTGGCTGATGCCGCTGGCCGCGGCGCGTTTCATTACTGACGAGTAAATGCCAGTTATCTTGTCCGATTAATACTCTAGGTCTCGCTGACTCGTACCGCAGGCTATCTTCTATGTCGCATAAGTGTGCGCACTCGCGGAGATCCTCCTTCTTGACGGACTGTGGTGATAGGCTCAGATCGTCTATGGTATGCGCACCGACCCTATAAGGTTGGTCGGTGCCGCGGATGCTGAGCGTAACACGGCGTGATCTCGATGCGTCGATTTTTTCTTTCGTTATAGCTTCTATTTGTAGCGGCACTGTCGGGCCGTCCAGGCCTAAGTCGTTCGCGAGCCCTTCTTGTACAAGTGTTATCGTGGAGCCGTCGTCGAGGAGGGCGTAGGTCTCGACGGCTCCCGCCGGTCCAGAGACTGTGACCGGGATGATTTTCAGATAAGCTCTCGCTTCTCGGGAGGCACGTGTCGATGTGACGGCCTCGTTTCTTTCTTCAATTCTTTGATAATGTAGCAAGTTGTGGTGGAAGTATTCGCAGCCGTCTCGCTCGCACTTCGTGCGCTTGCATGAGTGCATCCTGTTCTTGTAGCGCAGGCATCGGAAACATAGCCGTTGATCTTTGGCTAGTTTCCACCGGTCTTCAACGGCTTTTTCGATAAACTTAGTGCATTTATCTATTGGGTGACCGGTGTTGTTGCAGGCGGCGCACTTAGGTGAAGGCTTGTCTGTGGTCGCGAAGGCTCGGTGTGTCCTTTTTGCAGGATGAGGATTTGCACCGTCGACGTTCTCGGGCTGCGCGTAGAGTGCGCAGTAGTCCGCCTCGCGTTGCAGGAAGGCTGATATCTTTATTAGCTCAGGCTCGTCGTTTTTCTGCGTATTCGCGTAGTCGAACCATCTGTAGCGTAGGGCGGGCGTAAATTTCTCCATCATTGCCCGTGTCGTCTCCGGGCTGTGTAGATAGTGAGCGCGGTCAAGAGCCTTGAGTGTGGCTATGACGTTGGCTACACGGCTGGCGAAGACACAGATGTCGAGCGGCCCGTCGTTAAGGCGCGGTAGGGCGCGTAAACGCTCGAGCTCGGCGAGGGCAATGGCGTCTGGGCGGCCGAAGCGGGCTTCTAGGCTTCTCATTACTTCGTCTGCGCGAGCGTTGTAAATGAGGAGGCTCTCGACGGCTTCTTTGGCCCTCCCTTTGAGGCATCTTCTTAATCTTGCTATATTATCCACTTCACTATAATTTGCGGTGGTTCCGTTGTAGGCGGCTTTAAATGATAGCCATTCTTGATGCGAGCCGCTGAATGGCGGCAACTCGGCGTGATAGCGTGATGACTCTCTCGGGCCGGCACGCGCGGCGATGGCGATGGCAGAGGCGAGCTCACTCAGGTTCACACTTTGTTGATTCTTCATTACTATGGCGCTATCTTCTTGCGCATTCGCTTGTGAATACATTAACGGCGGCGGATATGCGTCTGTTTCGCGTGGGCGCGGCGGCGTTGGCGCGAAAACGGGAGCGTGGGTTCCCCCGGCGGGGGGAGGGGCGGGGACGGCGGGGCGCACGGCAGCGGCGCCCTGTCCCGCGCCCTCGGCGGGGCTCCTCTCCCGAGCCTGCTCGGCGTACTGTGGGGTTGCAGGCTCGGGTTCTTCGATGTAAGGTGCATTGGAGATGGCGAGGACATGTCTCTGGCTGGTCTCGAGCCATTCATCTATGCGGCGTTCTTGTTGGACTGTAGATATTGTGCCGGTGTCATCGTCGCTGTCTTCGGCTTCTATGGCGGCTATGCGCGCTTGCGCGAGCTCCAATTTGATTCGGAGGGCTTCTTCTCGCGCTTGTGCGAGACGGCGGACGCGATGACTCGACGTTGTTTTCACCGATTTTGACGGCGGCCGTGCGGCAGGATGCTGGCTTGACTGTGGGGTTTCCTGCCGCAGTGTTGCTGCAGGGTGTAGGCTCTCCTGCAGCAGCGGGACTATGGGTGGCAGCGTTGACTGTGGGGTTTCATGAGGCAGTGTTTGTGACTGCGCGGCATCATGATGCTGCCCTATGGGTGACCTCGGCTGTGGGTCTGGACGAGGCGCCGGCGTCGCAGGAGTGCTCGTTCGTGAGGTCTCCTGCGAGGGCCTCGAAACTTCTTGAGTCGTAGCAGTTCCCGACGTGGACGTGGTTGCTTGTTCCAGCATGGCTTCTCTTATGTTCGCTGCGATAAGTTGACCGAGTGTGCGATTTCCTGCTTTCGATCTTGTAAGGGGCATCCTCTATGTAGAATCCGGTTTTCGATGGACCAGCATGTGCGAGACGCACCTATGACTGGCTCTGGGCTGGGTAGAATTGAAGGGAAATCCTGCACCTTCGGCGTTGGTCGTTACGGCTTAGCAGGAACTTGGTCGGGTCGGGGTTCTGAATTGAAAGGCTTGTTTACTTTTTCAAGTAATGTCACTTCGCTGCTACTGTAGGTACTGAATTTCATGGGGCCTGGCCGCCCAATTTATACTATCAAGTTACCTCGGCCGGACGCCCCTTCGCCCCGTATTTTTGGCGGGAAAGCGATTTGCGCGGGAAATTTTGGCGCGAAATGACATGTTCATTTATTACACTTCAATCTTACTCTAATACATTATTTACAGTGCTTATACCTATTTCTATGCTATTTATAATACATTATTACACGAGATCCCGCTCGTTCGGCGTCAAAATGCATCTGAAACGCGGGGATTCCGTGTCGGCCCGTATATACGTACCTCGTCCCCCACCTGAGGTATAAATACCGGGGTTCCCCCCTCGCTCGCCCATCAGTCGTTGCCTGACTGGCGCGCGAGTAGGAACTCTAGGTTTCCTTTAGTCTGTCTATATTTCTTAGTGGAAACTTAGTGTTGTCCACTTGTAATGATTCAACCTCTTAAATGGCTTGCTTCTTATGTTTTTGTATTCTGAACTTAAATTAACCCCTATCTGAAAGCTGAAGCTCCTGAGAAGCTTCTAGTCGTCTGAAAATGGAATCCTACCTGAAGGAAAAGCTATTGAATAAAATTAAACAGATAGTAAGCGAGAAAATAAATCATTTATTTACCATAGAAATATCAAATTAATTTTGTTTGTTTTGAAGTTAAAGAACCTTTGATTAATTAATCCAGTAAGATCAAGACTCGATTGTACTAGATATCCACTTTGATCCTATAAATACTAACTCGTACCAAAGCGAATAGAAAAACCGAGTTAGTTCCGGCCGATCCTACTAGAAAGGTTGGGTTTTATTCTAGTCTAGGTAAATCTATCCTACAGCTACAGAATCTCTCGTTATTTATGTTAAAGTAATCGAGCTTGAGTACTTTAACAGACCAAATCATCTCCTAGGATATTGCCGGACGGAAAGAGATTCGGTCAAATAAAAAACCGTCCGACTCCAGGCCTACAATGCCGTAATCTAACCTAGAATTTATTATCTCTGGAACCTAACCTCGAAGACCTATTTAGACCTAAGCTATACGTGATTCGCGCTGGTGAAGTGGCTTGGCGTGTGATTTCGTCTAGTGATGAGGCCCCGCGTTGTGTGAGTAGAACCAGGCCCTTTTCGAGAAGTATGAAGTTTGTATTTCTATAAAGGGAAACAGTTACACGTTAATTGAAGTTGTACATTAACCCCCTTTTAGTAGAACCTATAACTTAAGTAAGACAATTATACCAGGTTCCTTAGAATTAATTTACAATTCTGTAGTTTCATTAAGTGATGCACAACTATGGAGGCTAAAGTGGGCATAAATTCCTTGTTATACTAAGTTGTTGGTGTGGTATAGATGTGGTAGGTGACGCCCTTTAAACAGACTCGCAATACAATAGTGGTCAACTTGTGTTGGCCATGATGGGATCTCTATTGATGATGATGCGATGACATAATAATGAAAATAATCGTGAAGAAGTCAAGATATTGATGATGATGCGATGATATAATAACGAAAATAATCGTATGTCAAGATATTGATGATGATGCGATGATATAACGAAAATAATCGTATGTCAAGATATTGATGATGATGCGATGATAGTCTATTGAAATAGAATATTAGTACATGTTTTACTTCCAGGTACATGAATGACGCAATGTCTAGTATAATATCGATTCTCCCTAACGATGAATCTTAGAGTTGTTAGCGAACTGTAGCGCTCGCCTCTCGCTCGCTCGCGGCTGCTCGTACTCGCTAGTAATCCCACCTCATCTGTTGATTCCGCCTACCCTATCGTTATTTCTATCAAATCTAATACCAATTAGTACTGACTTTTCCTAAGCTATTTATAATACAATTCACCCCCAAAATATCTCAATGGATGTAACACAATGTCTTAGCAACCAATCTCACCCAATCAACTCAAAGGCACTTTATAGTCGGAACAATGTTAAATATACGACAATGCACAGTTGAACTGACGAATGATAATTAATTACCAACCCACTGCGATACTTTTGTTGAGATCCCGATAATAACGACCCCACCTAACAAGATACCTACTTAATTATTGCCGTTACTAAAGCGAAAGTGTTGGATTTCCTTGTAAAATCAACATAGCTAGCTTCACGGTAAGAAGCTTCGGTTAAAGCAAAACGACGGCTCGGCCAGCGAAACTCTTCAGTTTGCAAGACTGAAAGGTCTCACCAACCTTACCTTCGTTGACACATCCGTGACGGAGGCCTAAGCGCGATCATCATCTCTACTGACTAAGAAACCCCTTAACGGGCGAATTCTCGTATTGGTCAGGGTCGTCAATGTGCTCTTTGGATATGGTTGTCCACAACGCTAAGCTCTCGGCCACAGGTGTACATAACTAATTTACTACGCTAGATTCATTCATTCAAGGAATTCCACACAATATATCTATAAGTACATCTGATTACTTCATAAACCAACACAACCGTAACCCTTGTTAAGAGGGTTGTTAGAACTAAGACAGCAGCTCGACCAGTGAGGTCCCTCAATTTGCAAGATTGAAGACTCTCAGCCACTCACTCTGTCTACACATCTATGACTGGCGCTCTAGTGCGGGCACATCTCTGCTGACTAAGAAGCCCCTTTCGGGAGAATTCTCGTGTGGCCAGGGTCGTCAATGTGCCCTGTGGATATGGTTGTCTCGACACCGAGCACACAGCCACGAGTGTATATAACTACTTTATTCAGTTGCGTTAATCTAGTAAAGTAACCACCCATCAGCACCTATACTAACCACCGGATATTAATATGAACTTGTGGTAATATTTGTCGCTTATCCGCATCTTAACAATCTATCCTCATAGTGTAACGCGTACCACGGCCCGAGTCAATTGCTATAGCTAGGTTGTCGTATAATAATTGATCACTTTATCTCGTGGGGGCGCACGGAACCCAATCATATCGCAGTGACAAATCAACTAGTAATATATATGTAGAACAAAACAACATTCCTGTAATATCGTCAGTTATTTAACCAATGACCTAGATCCGTTCATAACCTATACATAAACCGCTCGTACTTTATCTAGCATATTCCCCAAACTATATACAGTAGAACTAGATTTCGATACACAAATTCAAGTATGATAACGTTGAAATGGTTAGATAATAGCCCAAAAACAAATTAATAAGTTTCAGAATCATTCAATACAGTGATTATAAAGGTCACTCACCAGATTTTAATTTCTTAATAGTGGGACACGTACCCAACGCCTCTCTGGTTCCCAGGGCTCCTGCCCTTCTGATCTCCCTCGACGCTCGTAACAAGCCAGCTCCTCCGCCATAAATAAATTACAACATAATATTAGCACATATTTTAATAAAGATTTCCCTCATTTGTACCTACAACTAACCACTAGATACTGGTATACAATTAGGAATTATTTACCATTGGACCGTTCCTTGGCGAACATTCATGTACTATAAATAGTCGTGTTCACTTCACTTCATGGGAGTATACGGAATTCTAATATGATGATGTCTTAAGCGCATTTATTAGGTGATAAACCTATTAGACCGCCACATATTCAAAATACATACGTGATCATATAAGATCATATCAGTTCACGAGCAGAAAGATATTGCCTAAATATTAATCACTCAATTCAAGACAATGTGCGCACAAGATAATTACTCCCTAAGAAATTCCAGAATTCACTATGATTAGTCACACTTTAAAATAAAATATTCAATCTCACCAGACGATCGCAAAGGCATTTGCGACCTTACCAAACTCTAATTCCTCTCAGCAACAGCCGTAATGCAGCCCAGCGGTGACCAGCCTTGCTCCGCCTCGAAGTAGTACGCGCCCAGAGGTCAGCCTAGCCTGGCCGCCTTTGCCTTCTGCAGCGTGATCTCGCTTCGACGTCCCATAGAAAAGTGAAACGCTCCTCGGCCCGCCGGGGTATTTATAGCCAATACTAACACGATCACGCCACTAATCCGACTCCTCATCTGAAAATATACCTTAACTAAAGGGTATAAGGCCCGTTTTCCAGGGAGCCTCCATCGCCTGTCCGCTCCGATCGATAATCACTTTTCTCGACTTCGCGGGTAGAATATCCCTGCAGCCCGCGCGCCCGTCCACGCGTTTTCTTGCTGGCCAGCGATCCATTCCTGCAATTAACCTAACTAGTCTAATTTATGAATCCATAAATCTAGATCTAGCACACATTAAATGATACACTAATCCAACAATACTGAATTAGTATGCTGAAGCATGTTTTAAACCAATTATTTTGGACGAAACGCGAGTTTTCTACGCTTTTAATTGTAGTCTTGATTTTAGCCTAGAATAGCATCTAACGCAATTTATATCTAACTTATTTACATACATAATTAACAGGATGATAACGAATGAAAGCTTCAATCCCTTCATATTTGGACCTGAAACCCACAACGCTAACATCTATCAATTTAAAAGAGTAATTCCGCCCTTAGATACTACTGAGTCTGAGAGCGAAGCTCTCGGATCGTCTCACACTCTTTATTTAGGAAACCAGCGGTATATTACCCTTTTTTTACTATGTAGGAATGAAATGTGAGGCCTATTATTCTTTATTTCAGGTGCCAATTACATAAGGCAATAGTAGCGCAATGCCTATGTTATAAGAGGTTATAAGCTAGATTACAAGTTAGGTAGCGACTGACAATTTTATGTTTATAACGGGTTTTATTATATGCCGTCCTGCACAATTATCATTCCGAAATCGGCTTTTTCCCTGACCATTTCTCACAAATATTTTCGACTATTTCGTGTAAAAATTTACTAAGTCTAAAAATAGTTTGCATCAGGTTTTCAACGTATGTATTTAAGTTACTTTCTGTGCTAATTGGATTTCAAATTCTATGTTAATTTTCGTGTATAAATTGTCAATATTGTAAGTGCGGCTATTTCTTACACCTATTTTGAATGCGTTAGCTCCACAGGACTTGATTGTTCTAGAGAACAGTTTTTAGAATCAAGCAGAGTGCAATAGTTTTAATTTTATTCAAAATTTTCCGAATTATATTTGTAATTTTAACTATTTGTGAAGTTTAAACCTTAATTATTTTTGATTTTAAGCAAACGCCCGTAATTAAATGATTGAACTGTATTGTGTAGTTATCGAACTATAAGATGAGAGAACTATAGATATTTATCAGATTTTTTCGTTGACTAGTCTCGGTGAAAAGTAATTTATAGTAAACCTAGTCCCGAAATCGCGTGGACTTAACGTAATTGTCACAGCGGCGCTACCACGAAGTCCGAATCTCGAATTTCGTATATCTCCGTCTCTATCGCTCGAGTACTATAAACAATAAGTGCGATAGAGACGGAGATATACGAAATTCGAGATTTGGACTTCGTGGTAGCGCCGCAGTTTTCAAAGGCCTTAAGCCTCTGCTAGACGGTCGCTAACACGCCCCTCCGACCGAGCGACCTTGGTCCGCACCGACCGTGTAGACAGTTGTTTGCAGTAAAATTTCATACTACAGCGGTTGGTGCCGACCAAGGTCAATCGGTCGGAGGGGCGTGTTGGCGACCGTCTAGCATAGGGCTTTAAATATCGCACGTAGCGACAACGAGTAGGTAAATATTTTAGTGTGCTTTGGCCTTGACATCACTTGACCGCCATGTTGAATGCCGTGTTAAGCCCCTGCTAGACGGTCGCCAACACGCCCCTCCGACCGGGGCGACCTTGGTCCGCACCCACCGTTGTTTGGAGCAAAATTTCATACTACAGCAGTCGGTGCCGACCAAGGTCGCTCGGTCGGAGTGGTGTGTTGGCGACCGTCTAGCAGGAGCTTAAGTTTTTTTGAAAAACGCTTGTAATATTTTCTTAATGCTATATTTCTGAAATATCACTAGTAAGACAAGCATGTCTTACGAGTGAAAAATTATATATTTTTCACTGTTTATTTATTTTTTCTTTTAGGGATCAGTATTTTCCACCAAAATTAAATTAAGTTTGTATTTATAATACAATATGGCACAAATCCCAGTTGCATCAAAAGATTATTAAAAATAATAATTCAGAACAAAAGCTATGGCAGTACTTCACCTTCATGCAAAGAATATAGTTTTTCTAGATTTTTTTGTACAACAAGTGCTCAAAATTGATACGGATTTATAAACTCCACAAAATGGCCTTTCACATACACCATACGTGTTTTCATTGAAAATTAATTCCTTGTGTCTGTTTTAGTCGATAACTTTACCCGGCTAGGCCTAGCAGTAACAGTTTATGAAGGAGTTCGCATAGCAGACAAAGCCTACTTTTTCCACATTCACCCCCGTTTTCCCATGCTCATGAGGTGAATCAGACTTGTTTCAGCACGTACAAATACTCATTATAGATCACTTTTACCACTGCATAAATTTGATATTTTTAATCCGAAGCGTTTTCACTCAAGCGGAGACTGATGGACATGTGCATACTACCGATCCTCACCTACGGTGCACAGATTTGGTCTTTGACACTATCTCAGAAGTCCAAACTCGGAGTTTGCCAGCGAGCCATGGAGCGCAGCATATTAGGTGTAAAATTGATGGATCGTATCCGGAACACCACGCTGCGCTCCAAGACCCAAATAGTAGACGTATCTCGGAAAGTGGCTAAGTTGAAGTGGGACTGGGCTGGTCATGTCACCCGCATGCCGAGCGAGCTTTGGGCTAAGATTGCCACTGACTGGCAGCCCGACAGCTCAAAACGGAGACGCGGCAGACCTCGTCGGCGATGGCGAGACGAGCTAGACTCCTTTTTAAAGGATTGGCCAGAGACTGCTCAGGAACGCGAAGTCTGGAAACGGAGGGGGGAGGCCTTTGCCCAGCAGTGGGGCACAACAGGCTCTTAATAAAAAATATAAAAAATAAATAATCCGAAGCGTACAATTTTGGCGCAAAAATTTCTAGTTTGAGGTTTTGGAAAAATACTACTTTTTCCGCCCGTCGCAATTTTTTTTCTGTAAGACTTACCGATAAATGTTGTATAAAAACATGTAAGGAATTTAATCATCTTTAAACTTGCTATAGACACTTTTGTCATAGAAGCAACAATGAAAGTACTATATCAAAAACACCAAAAAATGGCTTCTTCAAATGAGGATGGTTGCAAACGCACACAAGCGCGAGGTCGGAAACTTACATTTGTTTTCATGACCTCGTATATATCTATACATAGGTATCTATACATAAAAGTGGAGAAGACACTAAAGGCCAAAATTGACGGTCGCCAACACGCCCCTCCGACCAAGCGACCTTCGTCCGCACCGACCGTGCAGACAGTTGTTTGCAGCAAAATTTCATACTACAGCGGTCGGTGCCAACCAAGGTCACTCGGTCGGAGGGGCGTGTTGGCAACCGTCTATTTTGGCCTTTATTCTAATACGTGGTTATGTTGCAGACTTTGATCGATAATCGAACGTGGAGCGAAGTGAACGAACAATAATTTTTACGTCATACCTGGCCATAAAGTAGGAATTACCGCACGCTATGCGTGCGGAAAACCCCACTTCCTGGCCAGATAGAGACGTAAAATTTTGTACTCACCACGGGCGGTAAAAAAGAAAGCCTCAGAGCGCATATTTATCGCCCTTGCCTTCGGCTCGGGCGTCAAATACCTGCGATCTGAGACATTCTTTGTTTAACCGCCCTAGGTAAGTAATGTACTATTACATACATTTTTACATGTCAAATGGTATTTTACATTGTACTTCATATTAATAATCTTACACAATAATCATTTAAAAATTGCAGATTTTAACCACTAAATACCTAAACGGTTAATAAACTAAATGTCACTAAATGAAAACAATAAAATCCAAAATTATTAAATAGGTATTAATTAACTGTTTATTATATTGTAATGTAAGGTGGGTAATATCGATATCTGCAGACTCAAAGGGCGTAACAGCCTGTAATTGTAAAGGCTGTTACGCCCTTTGAGTCTGTAGGTATCGATATGTTACTCGTACTCTTCGAAAATTTTGGCTTGCTAGTAGAAACTAGCCAATATGTAAGTTCTTATTTACGTTCATATATTAAACTTAAAAATCTGACTGTACTTAAAAATTGTCTATGACAGCAATTAGGTACCTAACCTACACATTGCACGTCGCACAGGGCGACCACCGTCCCCGTATTTAAACGAGTTCGCACGGGAGAATTGGTAATATCGATACCTGCAGACTCAAAGGGCGTAACAATCATTGAAACAACATGTTGTTACGCCCTTTGAGTGTGCAGGGCCAACTTCCCAAGGTCCGCCGCTGCTGTGAGATATAAGTGTGTCTATGTATGTTTATAGACTGTACTACGGGTTATGAGCAAAAATAGACCTTACATTTTGGAAGTAAGGTTGCAAATTTATTGTGTGGTAGGCGGTTGGTAATTGTCGCGTCAACCAATTATTATTTTAGAGCATAACTCTAAATGTTTACATAGCTCAGAAGCTATCTGCCAGACTAAAGTGCTAAGGGTGGAAGTTCAAATCTCATACATACGAGTATGACTTTTTTTTTTGTTTATTGATATTTGTAGTTTTAGAATTTAGTACTTTAGAATAAGTTTGTGGGTTAGTTTAAAATCATTTGAAATATTACCGATACTATAATATGCAAATATGAATACCGAAAGTGTCTAGCGGCAACTGCGGCAAGTTTGTGGTAAGTAGGTACTTTGTGCGTCGTTATATTTGTTAGACTCCGATCGATCGATCTCTCGTGACCAGCCTAGTCTAGCGCAGCGCATGCTGAGACTGGGGCCTATTGTCACATATTCTGTTTTTTACTTACTGTTTGTTAGTTTATTATATATATATATATATTTTTCTAGTAGTTTTTATTTTTCATTATTTTTTGTGGCAATAAATACTTATTCTGATTTTATAATTCAGCAAGTGGTACGCTTTTTGGAAGTAATGGTCTTATTGTATACGACTGAAAACATTGAAAAAATTACTAAACTGTAGTCGGAATAACCATGTGGTGTTGTAAAACTATTGGTTATGGTTCATTTTAGATTACAGTACAATAAAACAGTGGTAACGTAGATATTAGTAAATGATTTTAATTAAGTACTGATTTGAAATCAAAATCTCTGATTGTTTAACCATTTTAAGTTTATTTAGTTATGCACGATATTTAAATATGCGCCATCTAGCGGAATGCAATGCCCATGCGTAGCCATTCAGCTTAGAAAAACGTGCGACCAATGGATCTAGTCACCGATTAAAAACAGCTTTGTATTATTTTGCTATTTTCGTGTTATGTTGTGACAATGGTGTATTTTGTGCCTTAAAATTTGTTAATGTGATGATTTAGGACACTAAAATGCACTATTTTGACGAATTCTACGCTACTTTTTTCATTGAGAGCCTAGTAGCGCCATCTCGGATTACTTTGTGAACTACGACGACGTTTCCAAAGAGTTAGCAATCTTCCTTGTCTTAATTATCTTTGGTGTAAGATATGAATCTTAAGCATTTCTATCTCTCACGGTAGGGAAATTACAGCCTTGCTCAACGAACGTCGTACTAAATTTATGGGAGTGTTTAAACTTAATATTTTTAATATTACTACTTTTATTTAAAAACGTTCTTAAGGTGATTTTACTCATTGTGGGTAACGTACTTTCGATATCAGTTTAAAGTTTTCTGATAAGTATCTGTTATATTTACGGAATAATCGCCTGGCTACACTTAATGATTACACCCTGTATATTACGAGTATGAGTCCTTGGCTTTGAATGGGCAACGTAGATCTTGGCCAGATCTTGAATAGATGACCGCTTTGAGTGATTACTAACTGGCCGCTTCGTTGCATTGCAAGGTAAATACGTTAAGGCGACGTGAGCTCCAAAAACGGATTTTTAAAAAATCGTAGCTCTTGTTTGGATTATAATACGGCTGCTTTCAATTTAATAAGCAATCTTGAGGCCTTTCTCGAGGGAAATCAGCTATTCGAATCCTGAGTTGTTGACTTTCGTTCGATATAAAATAATCACGAACATAGGTCTAAAATACACTTAAAAAAATTATAACAAATTATGCACAATAGCTAAACACATAACAATTGATTTTAAAAATCGGCAAAGTCATGTTTGAGGGAAATCAGCTATTACTTTTTTATTTATTAAAACGCGCAAATAAATAAAATTAAAAAACCTGATATCCGCGCTTCCAAACACGCACTTCCATCTCGCTCACGCTTATGCTCAGTGAGAGGGAGAGAAGACCACGAACCTACGTCCCCATACGACAGCAGCAGTTAATTCGAGTTTGAGGACTTTGACGCCTTGAGATAGCTTGGGAGCTTCTATTCTAACAGTAAAGTTACCTTCTCAAATTGACTTAACTGTCAAATGTACATCTAGGTATTATATCATAAGTTACATACTTTGTACCGCTGTTGGTTTTCTGAATAAATAATAATAATAATTAACAAAGTTCAATAAGGTCTAGTAGTAGTTGAGCCAAACAAACAGGTCAGAAAAGTCAGTTGCTCCTGCAAAAAATAGCGCCAATTCTTGGGACCTTGTTGGTCTCTTCTGGATGCAAGTAAGTAGTAAGACGCTTGTTTAGGTAAGCTTCCTTACCTTCTTCTTCTTTGGTGCCTTATTTTCCAATTTATGTTTAACCGACTTCAAAAAGGAGGCGGTTTTTAATTCGTCGGAACCTTCATTTTTTCCCCGCTTACTCGAAGACGCCTAGACCGATTTGGAATATCCTTACTACCCCCAAGTTTCAACCCCCATCTTAACGGTGCATTAGAAGCTTGTGACCCAAGTTTTAAACTACTAACTTTAAAAACGACATGTCTTCCATACAAACATTCAACTCTTTTTTAACCCCTACAAGGGAAGATTTTTAGGGTTCCGTACTAAAAGAGTAAAACGGGACCCTATTACTAAGACTCCGCTGTCCGTCTGTCTGTCTGTATGTATGTCACCAGGCTGTATCTCATGAACCGTGATAGTTAGACAGTTGAAATTTTCACAGATGATGTGTTTCTGTTGCCGCTATAACAAAAAATACTTACTAAAAAAACAGAATATTTTTTTTTTTTTTTTTTACAATCTTATACAAATCGACTTAGACCCAAACTAAGCAAAGCTTGTACTATGGGTACTAGACGACGATAAACATACTTATATAGATAAATAAATACTTAAATACATATAGAAAACATCCATGACTCAGGAACAAATATTTGTGCTTATCAGTCATCACACAAATAAATGCCTTTACCGGGATTCGAACCCGAGACCTCCGGCTTCGTAGGCAGGGTCACTACCAACTAGGCTACCTGTAGCCTAGTAGCCCCCATGGGTTTCCCATACAACAAACGTGATTTTTTGCCGTTTTTATAGATAATGGTACGGAACCCTTCGTGCGCGAGTCCGACTCGCACTTGGCCGGTTTTTTTATAACAACGGTAAATGATTTGTAGAAAACCTTCATACAAGGATTCAATCAAGTATATGACTTTCCAAATGAACGATTTCCATGCAACGGTTCAACCCCTATTTCACCACCCCCTTAAAAAGCCTAAAACAGTTCCACCAGTAAAACTGTGCGAGACGCACCTATGACTGGCTCTGGGCTGAGTAGAATTTGAAGGGAAATCCTGCACCTTCGGCGTTGGTCGTTACGGCTTATTATTATTATTATTATTTATTCAGAAAACCAACAGCGATACAAAGTATGTAACTTATAATATAATACACAGTAGTATGGCCAATTACAGGTTTCCCTAGATAACTTGATATGTAAAGTTGACAGTTGAACGGACTATCATAACATGTGTGAAAGAGAGATTTTTTTTTTTAAATTAAGTTTAAGTCATTGTTTTTTTTTTTCTTTTTTGAAGATGAAAGCATAACCAAGCATGTCAATCTATATAGGTTACCGCAAATGAGAATATATTGCTATATTTTATCCTAGTGACAATATTATTGTATTTATCCCATATTTACTCTAAACAAATAGATTTATTAACTTATGTACAATACTACAACATTGTTAAACATGATAAGAGGTGAGTTACCTATTTCAAAAACTATTTATGCTGCTTATTCTTAACACTATTAATTACTTGCAATTTAAAAGATGCCTTTGAATATCTAAATATATCTACGCTACTGAAATCCGCATTATAAGTTCGAGCAATTCGTGTGAGCACGTTATTCTTAGCGTAGTTGGTGCCATGCATTGGCACGTGTAACATTGGGTTATGACGAGTGCGACGAAGACGAGCATTAAACATTATTTGAGAGACCAATTCGGGACAGTCCAAGCGATAGTTCAGTATGTCATATAACAAACACATGTCCATGACTTTGCGCCTATCGACAAGCGGCAGCAGATTATGTTTGCGACAGTTATTCTCATAGGATGACGGAGGTAGGTGTAGACGAAAATTAAGGTGGTTAATAAATTTTTTTTGAATACGCTCAAGTTGATGAATGTATTTAGTATAATTCGGAGACCAAATAGGGCCGGCATATTCGAGAGTACTGCGTACATACGCAAAATATAGCAGTTTGATTACTTCTATGTTTTTGAAGACTTTACAAGACCGTAGGATAAAACCTAGATTTCTAAAACCCTTATTACTAATATAATCAACGTGTTCTGAAAACATTAATTTACTGTCGAACGTGACACCTAAATCGCGAACTACATCTACTTTACTAATTGTGGTACCTTCAAAATTGTATGAAAAACAGACAGGACGTTTTTTACGTGTATAACTTATATATTGACATTTTTTGACATTAACAGTAATTCTATTTTTAGTATAGTATTTTTGTAATTGATTAAGGTCTGCCTGTAAAGCCATACAATCGTCAGGACTTTTGATAACGTAAAATATTTTTTTGTCATCGGCATACAATAAATGTTTAGCATTTGTAAAAGAGTCAGTGATGTCATACAAGTAAGCGCAATAAAAGAGAGGCCCTAAATGAGATCCCTGTGGTACGCCACTAGGAATCTCACAGAAGTTTGAACGGTAACCTCCAAGAACTACCGCCTGTGATCTTTTGGTCAGATAAGATTTTATCCAGCGAAGAAGGTCTCCTCGTATTCCCAGTCTGAATAATTTCTCTAGTAGGATGACGTGATCCACACGATCGAAAGCTTTTTCAAAATCGGTGTAGATCACGTCAACCTGTCCACCTTTATCCATATTTTTAAGAACGTAATTAGAGAAACATGCTAAATTAGAGATGGTAGAACGTTTTCTTAGGAACCCATGCTGTTTATCAGATATACCTGCTAGGATGCACGGATAAATCGCGTTATATACAATTTTCTCAAATATCTTACCAACTGTATTAAGCACAGAAATACCCCTATAGTTTTCAATATTTGTTCGTGAGCCCTTCTTATGTATGGGAACAATGTTTGCCTTTTTCCATATGAGAGGGAAAATGCCTAAGCTAAGAGAACGATTAAATATTATGCTGATAGGCAAAGCCAGTGATTTCGCACAGTTTTTCCAAAATATAGGAGGGATGCCGTCAGAACCAGGTCCTTTGTCAGCAGATAGTATACTTAACGATCTTACTACAGTGGATACGCTGACCTGTAGGTTTGAAATTGAGGCAGCACCGTTATCTAAAAACTCGGGTCTAAAAGTGTGTTTATCGGGAACAGAGCCATCGATGAATACAGAATGGAAAAAATCATTGAAGGCCTCACATATGTTAAAACCGTCCGAATAGTTTTTATTATTGTAGGTTAACATTTGTGGATAATTTGAGCCCCCGCGAAGGGTTTTAATGTAAGTCCAAAAGTGTTTCTGATTTGATTTCAAAGCATTTTCAGTTAAACGTAGATAATTATTGTAACATGTTTCTTGTACTAGACGTTGTCTAGACCGTAAAAGCGAGGCTTAGCAGGAACTTGGTCGGGTCGGGGTTCTGAATTGAAAGGCTTGTTTACTTTTTCAAGTAATGTCACTTCGCTGCTACTGTAGGTACTGAATTTCATGGGGCCTGGCCGCCCAATTTATACTATCAAGTTACCTCGGCCGGACGCCCCTTCGCCCCGTATTTTTGGCGGGAAAGCGATTTGCGCGGGAAATTTTGGCGCGAAATGACATGTTCATTTATTACACTTCAATCTTACTCTAATACATTATTTACAGTGCTTATACCTATTTCTATGCTATTTATAATACATTATTACACGAGATCCCGCTCGTTCGGCGTCAAAATGCAACTGAAACGCGGGGATTCCGTGTCGGCCCGTATATACGTACCTCGTCCCCCACCTGAGGTATAAATACCAGGGTTCCCCCCTCGCTCGCCCATCAGTCGTTGCCTGACTGGCGCGCGAGTAGGAACTCTAGGTTTCCTTTAGTCTGTCTATATTTCTTAGTGGAAACTTAGTGTTGTCCACTCTTTATTTAGGAAACCAGCGGTATATTACCCTTTTTTTACTATGTAGGAATGAAATGTGAGGCCTATTATTCTTTATTTCAGGTGCCAATTACATAAGGCAATAGTAGCGCAATGCCTATGTTATAAGAGGTTATAAGCTAGATTACAAGTTAGGTAGCGACTGACAATTTTATGTTTATAACGGGTTTTATTCTATGCCGTCCTGCACATCTCTCCCGCCGACCATCGTTCGGGTGAACGTTGGATCTTCTTTTGCGTGCAGGTTCTCAGGCTCCGTCGGCAGGATCACCAGCTTCTTGGTCGGTCTTCTGAAGACTCCGCCCTTGGTGGTCACGTCCACTGCTCGCGTCACGCCGTCGGGGCCCGGGTATATAGCTGTAACCCGGCCTCGTGGCCATGTGTTGCGAGGCAGATTCCCGTCGGCCACTAGCACGATGTCGCCGACGTTGATAGGCCGCCCATGACCGTAGGGCTCCCGCCGGTACTGGAGTGAGGGCAGGTACTCCCGGAGCCAGCGGGCCCAGAAGTGCTCGGCCAGGCGTTGGCTCGTCCGCCAAGTCGCGCGGCCGATGAGTGCGGTGTCGTCGAATGTCCCGGGGTTGGGGGCCCGGGCTGAGCCACCGAGGAGGAAGTGGTTCGGCGTGATGGCTTCTGGCTCGTCAGGATCAACCGCCACGTGAGTGAGGGGGCGGCTGTTCACTGTATATTCGGCCTCGGCGAGCAGAGTAGTCAGGGTCTCCTCGCTGGGGCGGCGCTCGTTGAGCACGGCGTGTAGGGCTCTCTTGACGGCTCGTACCATCCTCTCCCATGCCCCGCCCATAAATGGGGCTCCCGCCGGTATGAAGCGCCAGCTGATACCGCGTTGCGCGGCGTCGGTTTCGAGGGCGTCGCCGTAGGCCGCGCGGAGCTCTTTGTCGGCAGCGTGGAAGTTACTTCCGTTGTCGGTCCAGATCTCGGTCGGGCAGCCGCGGCGCGCGATCATGCGTCGGAGCGCCATGACCGCGGAGTCCCCGCCGAGACTTGGTATTACTTCCAGATGTACTGCGCGCACGGTGAGGCACGTGAAGAGTGCCACGTACCTCTTCTGAGTCCCTCTACCGACGGTTACTGTTATCGGGCCAAACAGATCGAGGCCCGTGTAGGTAAACGCTCGCTGGTGGTGGGCGAGCCGGCATCGCGGGTGGTCGCCGGTGGGCGGCACTGACGGCATTGCTTTCTTTATCCGGCACGGCAGGCATCGATGCACTATCATTTTCGTCACGGGTCGCAGGCGTAGAATACTATAATATTGTTTACACTCGTTTATAGTAGCCTCGGCGCCGTTGTGTTGCATTTGCCTGTGTATAAAGTCTATATATAGCTTCACTGCCGGATGATTTCCATCGAGCACGGGTGGCCGTTTTTGTAGTTCGGTGATGTCCACTGCTGCGTTGATACGCGTCTTGATAACAATAACGTCGTTCACTAGTTCGACCGCCATGTGTCGTAGGCGGCTATGTGAGCCCGGTGGCTTATTATTTCTGAGGTCACTGAAGTCGTCATAGAATGACTCCAGCTGACTGGCGCGTATCACTAAGCGTTCCGCTTCACGTAGGTATGTGGCATCGAGTATTTTATACTTTCTATTATTTTGTAGCCCTTTAGACGGCGGCTGCGGCGGGGCGGGCTTTCTTCGTTTATTCCAGTCTGGATCGGCCTGTTTGTTCCGCATAGTGCGCTTGTAATGTGCGCGCGCCTTGCGGGTTCGGCATAGGTCGATGAACTGTAATACTCTGCCTATAGTTCGCAGCAAGCGTTCCCACCTCGAGAATCGGGCCGGGTCTGGTAGCCAGGCGAGCGGGCCGGGTTTTCCCTTTACGACTGATATTGTGTGCACCTTTTCTTCACTTATTTCGGACTCGTGCGGTTGTGATGGCTCTGTGGGCCACGTCTCCGGGTCATCACGCAGGAAGGCTGGGCCCTGGAACCACCGATGATCAGTGTTGAACTCGAGCGGGACTGTGCGCGTGGCTTCGTCAGCGACGTTGAGCTTGGTAGGTACCCAGCGCCATTCTTTGACAGCCGTGTACTCCTCTATGGCGGCAATGCGGTGCGCGACAAAGGGCCGGTACGTGCGCGCCCCGGTCCTCAGCCACGCGAGTACTGTGCGGCTGTCGGTCCAGAATGTCTTCGTGTCTGGTTTGAAGTCGTGCTCTTCTATTACTGCGGCCGCCATTCGACTCCCCATCGCCGCGGCCTGCACCTCTAGGCGTGGGACTGATATCACCTTCAGGGGCGCGACCTTAGCCTTCGCAGCTATCAAGGACACGTGCACTCGCCCGTCGCCCGTAGTTATGCGCCAGTATAGCGCGCTTGTATATGCAGATTCGCTAGCATCGACGAAGATGTGCATCTCACGCTTGGTCGCGTCACCGTAGTAGGGGTAGGCGCGCGGAATCGCGAGGTCTCGCAATGCCCTTAGGTGCAGCGTCCACTCCGTCCATTGGCGCGCTAAGTCTGCATCCAGCTTGTCATCCCAGCCAGTTCCGCGCCGCCACACCTCTTGTAGGATTTTCTTTGCTATGATGGTTACCGGCGCCGCTAGCCCGAGAGGGTCGAAGATCGACATTGTTATTTTCAATATTTGCCTTTTGGTAGGCTCGATGTCGTCCAGGGCTCCGGGAGGTAGGCGGCTGAGGTCCAAGTTGAAGGCGAGTTCGTCGCTCGCGGGTTTCCATATTTGTCCCAGGATTCGTTCATTTTTCATTTCGCTCTTATTCAGTTCGACGGGCGCGGACGTGGCGTCCTCCGAAGTGAGGGCTCGGAGGACCCGCGTGGAGTTAGAGGTCCATTGGCGTAGTTCGTAATGGGCCTCTCTATGTATATCGCGTACATCACTTGACACTCGAATCGCGTCTTCTTCCGTTTTGAAGCTGTGTAGGTAGTCATCGACGTAGTGATGTCTTATTATTGCTTTGACGGCCTCTGGATGCGTTTCTTCGTGTTTCTGGGCGTTGACGTTCTTCACATATATTGCTATTGACGGTGAACAAGTAGCGCCAAAAATGAGTGAAGTCATGCGATATTCTTGCGGCGCGTCGTCGCCCCGCCGGTCGCCTCGCCATAGATAGCGCAGGGCGTCTCTGTCTTCAGACTTGACTTTCACTTGCATGAACATTTCTTTAATATCCGCCCCCACGGCGACTGGGTGTTGCCGGAAGCGCATAAGGACGCCCGGCAGCGACTGTAGGAGGGCCGGGCCTGTCAGTAGGCGGTCATTGAGCGACACGCCCCTTGTAGGCGCGGCGGCGTCGTGGACGATTCGGACTTTCCCGGGCTTGCTAGGATTCAGCACCGGGAAATGGGGGAGGTACCACACTCTCGATGACTTGGTGGGCGGCGCAGGCTCGGCGTAGCCCTTCGAGACAAGGGCGTCCATTTCTTCACTATATTTGCCTTTAAGCTCTTTATTTTTGTCGAGTTTCTTTTCTATGTTATGAAGTCTTCTCAGTGTATTTTCGTAGTTGTCAAGCAAGCTGCTGTCGGGTTGTTTCCATAATAGCGGTGCTTCATAATGGCCGTCGGCTGTAGTCTTTATTGACTGGGCTAACATGATACGCGCCCGCTCTTCCGGGCTTGACTGGGGTAACTTCGGCTCGATAAGTAGGTTTTCGAGCGCGAAATATTCACTGAGTTGTAAATTCAAATCTTCATTTTTCTCGGCTTCTTCAATAGTGGTCAAGCGATGCGTCGCATGTACTTGTTTGCCTGTGATGCGTGTGTGTGCACCGTGTAGCACCCAGCCTAGCGGCGTTAGGGATGCCGCTGGCTGATGCCGCTGGCCGCGGCGCGTTTCATTACTGACGAGTAAATGCCAGTTATCTTGTCCGATTAATACTCTAGGTCTCGCTGACTCGTACCGCAGGCTATCTTCTATGTCGCATAAGTGTGCGCACTCGCGGAGATCCTCCTTCTTGACGGACTGTGGTGATAGGCTCAGATCGTCTATGGTATGCGCACCGACCCTATAAGGTTGGTCGGTGCCGCGGATGCTGAGCGTAACACGGCGTGATCTCGATGCGTCGATTTTTTCTTTCGTTATAGCTTCTATTTGTAGCGGCACTGTCGGGCCGTCCAGGCCTAAGTCGTTCGCGAGCCCTTCTTGTACAAGTGTTATCGTGGAGCCGTCGTCGAGGAGGGCGTAGGTCTCGACGGCTCCCGCTGGTCCAGAGACTGTGACCGGGATGATTTTCAGATAAGCTCTCGCTTCTCGGGAGGCACGTGTCGATGTGACGGCCTCGTTTCTTTCTTCAATTCTTTGATAATGTAGCAAGTTGTGGTGGAAGTATTCGCAGCCGTCTCGCTCGCACTTCGTGCGCTTGCATGAGTGCATCCTGTTCTTGTAGCGCAGGCATCGGAAACATAGCCGTTGATCTTTGGCTAGTTTCCACCGGTCTTCAACGGCTTTTTCGATAAACTTAGTGCATTTATCTATTGGGTGACCGGTGTTGTTGCAGGCGGCGCACTTAGGTGAAGGCTTGTCTGTGGTCGCGAAGGCTCGGTGTGTCCTTTTTGCAGGATGAGGATTTGCACCGTCGACGTTCTCGGGCTGCGCGTAGAGCGCGCAGTAGTCCGCCTCGCGTTGCAGGAAGGCTGATATCTTTATTAGCTCAGGCTCGTCGTTTTTCTGCGTATTCGCGTAGTCGAACCATCTGTAGCGTAGGGCGGGCGTAAATTTCTCCATCATTGCCCGTGTCGTCTCCGGGCTGTGTAGATAGTGAGCGCGGTCAAGAGCCTTGAGTGTGGCTATGACGTTGGCTACACGGCTGGCGAAGACACAGATGTCGAGCGGCCCGTCGTTAAGGCGCGGTAGGGCGCGTAAACGCTCGAGCTCGGCGAGGGCAATGGCGTCTGGGCGGCCGAAGCGGGCTTCTAGGCTTCTCATTACTTCGTCTGCGCGAGCGTTGTAAATGAGGAGGCTTTCGACGGCTTCTTTGGCCCTCCCTTTGAGGCATCTTCTCAATCTTGCTATATTATCTACTTCACTATAATTTGCGGTGGTTCCGTTGTAGGCGGCTTTAAATGATAGCCATTCTTGATGCGAGCCGCTGAATGGCGGCAACTCGGCGTGATAGCGTGATGACTCTCTCGGGCCGGCACGCGCGGCGATGGCGATGGCAGAGGCGAGCTCACTCAGGTTCACACTTTGTTGATTCTTCATTACTATGGCGCTATCTTCTTGCGCATTCGCTTGTGAATACATTAACGGCGGCGGATATGCGTCTGTTTCGCGTGGCCGCGGCGGCGTTGGCGCGAAAACGGGAGCGTGGGTTCCCCCGGCGGGGGGAGGGGCGGGGACGGCGGGGCGCACGGCAGCGGCGCCCTGTCCCGCGCCCTCGGCGGGGCTCCTCTCCCGAGCCTGCTCGGCGTACTGTGGGGTTGCAGGCTCGGGTTCTTCGATGTAAGGTGCATTGGAGATGGCGAGGACATGTCTCTGGCTGGTCTCGAGCCATTCATCTATGCGGCGTTCTTGTTGGACTGTAGATATTGTGCCGGTGTCATCGTCGCTGTCTTCGGCTTCTATGGCGGCTATGCGCGCTTGCGCGAGCTCCAATTTGATTCGGAGGGCTTCTTCTCGCGCTTGTGCGAGACGGCGGACGCGATGACTCGACGTTGTTTTCACCGATTTTGACGGCGGCCGTGCGGCAGGATGCTGGCTTGACTGTGGGGTTTCCTGCCGCAGTGTTGCTGCAGGGTGTAGGCTCTCCTGCAGCAGCGGGACTATGGGTGGCAGCGTTGACTGTGGGGTTTCATGAGGCAGTGTTTGTGACTGCGCGGCATCATGATGCTGCCCTATGGGTGACCTCGGCTGTGGGTCTGGACGAGGCGCCGGCGTCGCAGGAGTGCTCGTTCGTGAGGTCTCCTGCGAGGGCCTCGAAACTTCTTGAGTCGTAGCAGTTCCCGACGTGGACGTGGTTGCTTGTTCCAGCATGGCTTCTCTTATGTTCGCTGCGATAAGTTGACCGAGTGTGCGATTTCCTGCTTTCGATCTTGTAAGGGGCATCCTCTATGTAGAATCCGGTTTTCGATGGACCAGCATGTGCGAGACGCACCTATGACTGGCTCTGGGCTGAGTAGAATTTGAAGGGAAATCCTGCACCTTCGGCGTTGGTCGTTACGGCTTAGCAGGAACTTGGTCGGGTCGGGGTTCTGAATTGAAAGGCTTGTTTACTTTTTCAAGTAATGTCACTTCGCTGCTACTGTAGGTACTGAATTTCATGGGGCCTGGCCGCCCAATTTATACTATCAAGTTACCTCGGCCGGACGCCCCTTCGCCCCGTATTTTTGGCGGGAAAGCGATTTGCGCGGGAAATTTTGGCGCGAAATGACATGTTCATTTATTACACTTCAATCTTACTCTAATACATTATTTACAGTGCTTATACCTATTTCTATGCTATTTATAATACATTATTACACGAGATCCCGCTCGTTCGGCGTCAAAATGCAACTGAAACGCGGGGATTCCGTGTCGGCCCGTATATACGTACCTCGTCCCCCACCTGAGGTATAAATACCAGGGTTCCCCCCTCGCTCGCCCATCAGTCGTTGCCTGACTGGCGCGCGAGTAGGAACTCTAGGTTTCCTTTAGTCTGTCTATATTTCTTAGTGGAAACTTAGTGTTGTCCACTCTTTATTTAGGAAACCAGCGGTATATTACCCTTTTTTTACTATGTAGGAATGAAATGTGAGGCCTATTATTCTTTATTTCAGGTGCCAATTACATAAGGCAATAGTAGCGCAATGCCTATGTTATAAGAGGTTATAAGCTAGATTACAAGTTAGGTAGCGACTGACAATTTTATGTTTATAACGGGTTTTATTCTATGCCGTCCTGCACAAAAACTGTTAGGAGTTCCCTTGAAACGAGTCACTGAATTTAAGTACCTTGGTCACTGGGTCGTCGAGGGTCTCACTGATGACTTAGACATTGAGCGTGAACGAAGGGCCCTGGCTGTGAGAGCTAATATGTTGGTCCGTAGGTTTGCTAGGTGCTCACGTGATGTGAAAATTACTCGCTTTAAAGCATACTGTCAGACTTTTTATACCTGCAGCCTATGGACCAACTATGCTCAAAAAACGTACAACAGTCTACGCGTTCAGTACAATAACGCTTTTAGGATGCTGTTGGGACTACCTCGCTGGTGCAGCGCTTCTGGTATGTTTGCAGAGGCTAACACGGATGGCTTTAAAACAGTATTGAGGAAACGTGTTGCCTCTGTGATGAGCAGAGTGCGAGCCAGTACCAACAGCCTTCTGAGTGTTGTGCTGGACAGGTTCGACTGCCCTGTAGTGAGGCACTGGAACTCCATTCACATGGGTGATAGGCCTAAAATATTTGACATTAAATAATAAATAATGGTTCAAGAATGTTTAATTTTTTTTTTAGCTATAAACAAATTGACATTCGCAGAAATATTATTATTATGTATTATTTTTTAGATTGACATTGCTATATTCCTTTTCTTGTTTGTTTTTAATGTATAATTTGTACTAACCTCTAGTTTGTAAGTATGTGTATTGTAATTACCTACCTAAGCACTAACATTTATATGGACACTGAGTCTGAAATAAATAAATAAATTAAATTAAATTAAGGGTTGAATTTCGAAAAACCCTTTCTTTGTACACGTCCACATACTGTAAAGAATATATGTTCCAAATTACATGCTTATTTTAGCGGAATAGGCTGCGGCTGTGCGCTGTCTGTCAATCGGTCAGTAACGCAGAGTTTTATAATATTGCACCTATCACACTAATATTATAAATGTGAGACAGTATCTATATGGAAATCCATGTGGTCAAAGATACATAATAAAATACCATCGACGGAAATTGTATTTATACAACTAACGTTAAAAACTTCAATACTGCAGCGATGCAGCGCGTCACACATTTCCATCAGGCATATTCTAGCCGTAGTAGGTAATTCTTCCGATTTTTCTATGCGTTTAAATTCTGCCAAACCATATGAGAACGTATAAAAAAAGTTTGATGGACATTATTAAGTGGTGGCCGAACAGCACACTCAGTTTTCAAGTTACCTCTTAATTTAGCAAGCGAAGAAAATCCAACTTGCAATATTAGCAAGAGTAGCGCCCGCGGCGCCCTATTGCAACGGTGCAAACTGATTGTATGGGACGAATGTACGATGTCTCATAAGCGAGCTATTGAGGCGCTCGATCGTTGTCTGATATGCATAGCAATCGAACGTTAATGGGTGGTGTGGTTGTGTTACTGGCTGGTGACTTCAGGCAGACATTGCCTTGAAATGATTCTGGTTCTTATGCTTCGAAGGTGAATAAATAATTGAGCAACCACTTTGTGACAATTATATTTATAAAATACGGAAAAGAACAAGTTGTGAAATTAAATTAAACAAAATGAAAAAAACCAAACAAAGGGCGAAATAGGAACAACCTTAAATAAAACAAAAACCAAAGAAATAAAAATACAAAAATATTTATCCTCGTTGAGGCTCGAACTGGCGTACGTAGCAGCTCAGTAAAACTAGTGGCACTATGCGGCCGCTAGACCACGCAGACGATGAGGGACGATGTGAAAACAGGTGTCCGTTCCAGCGCAATGCGCCAAATAAGATTTCGGAAATCGCTTGAGTGTAGGATGTTGAATCCCTATCCAAAAGGGCGTGTCTCAAAGGCTGTGAACAACGTAACACAGGACGTGAACCCACGAAAATTCATCTTGAGCACAAGTCAAATGTTAAGCCGTTAGAAATGTAAAGAAATCACTTACCCCGTGTCTCGATAACACTTGCACACAACGGTTAAAGAAAAGCAATAAGTTTTCTTGGAATCAAATTGCTGCAAACTTCCAAGATACATAAAATATTAATAAATCGATATCCGTGGACACAGTGACATACACCTGACGGAACATTTTTTCCTAAAGACAACTTAGTGTCAACGCATGAACATTATCTGCGTTCTGTGATACCCGTAGCAACCTCTATGCTTACAACGTGGAATTATAGTCATTCCAATATCCCCTCTCCTCAGAAGAATCCGCCCCGGATTCATAACATGCGCTTTAGGTCCGATGAGTGCCATTTGCCCAAGTCTTTGCCTCTGACACTAACTAATTTATAGACGTCTGTCGATAACTTCTTAGCAACGATGGCTTTCTCGAACTTCGGTGACAATTTAGACATGAATCCTTTCGCAGCATTTGATAGGAATTTGGTGCGTTTCCAAACCATATCTCCTTCCCGATACTCACAAATACGCCGTCGTTTGTTATATTGCTTGGAATTTTCCTCATGTGCTCTTCTCAACCTCTCTTTAATGTCAGCGTAGATTTCATTTCTTGACTTTAAATAAGACTCAAAACCCTCTCTATTGCATTTCAGCGGAACCTCCTCCTGAAAATGCCCGCATTTGTTACCTAAAACAGAGGTCTCTCGCCCAAAGAACAGATAAGATGGCGTCTTTCCCGTTACCTCATGAACCGAAGTTCTTATGGCATGTGCAATGTGATGGATGTACTTATCCCAATCCCTATGATTATCCCTCACATAACAGGCTATGGCTGTTCCAATGACCTTATTCACTCTCTCTGTCGGGTTCGCCTGAGGATGATAATAAGGTGTATACCACAAGTCTACGCCATAGTTCTCTGCCAACTCCTTAAACTGGTTGGCTACAAATTGTTTTCCATTGTCACAAATAATTACATCCGGGGAGCCATAAACTAATATAACTTGTTCTTCTAAAATTTTAACAATGTTAGATGCTTTACCTGTGCGTAGAGAATGCAATTACCGGGCAAATTTAATTACCGGTAAATTACCGACTTGAGTGAGGCAAAACCGGTTAACCGGTAAATTACCGGTAAATTCAATTTGGCTAATAAGTATCGTTATTTGACGTTTATTTATCGTAAAAATAAGCTATGATATAATATAAAGAGTTTTCATGTGCCGTAAATGCCGTAATTATCAGATTCTTTCATATTTAAAACTTGCTCAGTAGTATGAGGGCAAAAAACACAACTGAAAACGTTCCTTGGGGATTAGCAGGTAGGTTGGAATTGTCCCCAGTTCTACAGAAACTAACTACAAGCCCACTTAGTATTCTAAAATAATAATTCACTAAATAGATATTTCTACGGGCTTCAAGAGATGTGTATATAACCAACCATTCCTAGGTCAAAAAGAGTTGGATAGAGAAAAGGTTAGTAATAGTAACAATTCATTTTACCTACGAGCGTTCGTAAAAACGGTTTTATAACTTTTTCTAGGAGTGGAGCTCATGGGGGTTCCAAATTGTGGTATTGGTTTAGCGATTCATAAGGCTTTATCTGTTACCTTAGTTTTGCTGCGGATAGCCTCATTTCTAATGCGATCACGCAGATAAACTCCCAGCATAGCCATCTTCATTGCTCTTTGGATGACTTTTAGCCTTCTATTGAGGCCCATAGTGAGCGACTACATTTCAGATGCCATATATTATGTCGTCACTGGCAACACACACTGGTCAAACCGAGCCCACATAACTGAAACTGGACAGTCTCGTCGTTTACAACTCTGAGCGTAAAGCGTCCGATTGTAATGGAAGTTGGCACTACATCGGCATTTGACATGATCTTCGTCTTATCCATGTTCATCTTTAGACCGACTCGCTCGGAGATTTTACTGAGGTCATCGAGCATCGTACTAAAGTCCTTCATGGTCTCAGCCAAGACTACTAAATCTTCAGAAATCCGAAGGTGAGTGATGTACTCGTCGTTGATGTCTGCCTTCTCCCGTCCAGAGTCTTGAAAAAATCCTCCAGTGCTGCGGTGAACTGGTTGGGGAAATAACATCTCCTTGACTGACTCCCCGCTGCAGCAGAATAGGTTTTACGTTCAAATCCTGGAGACAGACTGACAAAGTGCGTTTTCGTACAAACACTTCGATACTTCGATATAGCGGTAGTCAACCGCGCCGGCGGGTGGGTTGGTGCCACTGGAGCGACTAGTACAGCCCAGGTTTCGATCAAATCGAAGGCTTTCTCGTGGTTCGTGAACGCTAAGCAGAGGGGCAGGTTATACTCCTCAGTCTTCAGTCTTCTGTATAACCTGACGGAGCATATCGATATGGTCTACGGTGCTCAAGCCTCTCCGGGAACCGGCTTGTCCGAGAGGCTTGAAGTCATCTAGCTTGCGTACGAGGCGATTTGTAATGACTCTCGAAAATGGCTTATAGACATGGCTCAGAAGTCAGATGGATTAGTAGTGTGTGGGGTGTTGTCACCCTTTTTGAAGAAAAGCGCCACCACACCTCTGTTCCTTGCCTTTTTCTCCCTCCCAGTAAGACGAAGAGAGGTATTTCTTTGGATTGTTATGATAAGTATACCTCTAAAGTATGTTAAATAAGGCGTTTCTATTGTACTTATTCAAACTGATCATTATTCACATTTTATAGAACGGCACCAGGAACGTGTTTATATTTTAAGAAGCTTCTACAAACGATTGCATTAATTTGATCCTACATGAGCTAAGCTAAATAACGCTAACAAGTTTATTCAATTTACATTTTTACATGATAAAAGGAGGGTTATTGAGGTATAAACATGACGATGAAGCATTAACAATCGTTAAAATGTTGTATTTTACTCATAATTTGTGTTCCGGTAAATTACCGGTTTTGATTTTAATTTACCGGTAATTTACCGGCCTAATATTTAGTCAATTTACCGGTTAACCGGTAAACCGGTTAACCGGTTTGCATTCCCTACCTGTGCGTAAAGGGAATAGCAGAGAAAACTTGCTGAACCAGCATGAAAGCACTAATAACATAGTATTACCCTGCTTAGAACGTGGGAATGGACCCATTAGGTCTACTGATACAACCTGAAATGGCCCCGACACTTCTCTTTGTCGCCCCATCATGCCACTTGGAGGTAACTGTGATGGTTTATGGCTGGCGCAGACCTCACATTTTCTGACATAAAGTTTAACGTCGCTAATGAGGGAGGGCCAAAAGTAGTGTTGCCTAACTCTATTTACTGTTTTCTTGACACCAAAGTGACCCGCGGTCGGATCATCATGACATTCATTCAAAACCTGGCTTCTAAGCGATTCTGGAACTACCAATTTCCAGTTATATTTTTCCTCTGGAAATTGCTTCAGCTTCAAGTATTTCCAAAGTCGTTCCTGACTAAGCTGCCAATCTTCCGAATGCGATCCGCTTAGTACCTTCTCTTCCTGTGCCTTATACCAGTCATCTTTATTTTCTGCCCTGATTTCCAACACATTTACGTCTTCTGCGTTCAAAGCTCTTGACAACGCGTCTGGAACAACATTCTGCTTGCCTTTGCGAAAAACTATTTCATAGTCAAACTGTTGCAGACGCATGGCCCATCTAGCTAGTCGGCCGTGTGGATCTTTGTTTTTGTGAAGCCACTGCAAAGCACTATGATCAGAAATTACTTTGAAGTGGCTTCCCTCAACATATGGCCTGAATTTTTCTACTGCGTGAAGGACGCTTAATAACTCCCTCTCAGACGCTGAATAATTTCTCTCCCTATCCGTAAGTTTAGAACTGGTATAGGCGATTGGCCTTTCAACTCCCTCACTCTTCTGAAACAAAACCGCACCTGTTCCTCTGTTCGACGCATCGCACTGCACAGAAAATTCCTGGCTGAAATCCGGAACACTCAAAACCGGGGTTGAGGTCAAGGCTGTTTTTAAATTCGTGAACGCATTCTCCGCCTCAATGTTCCAAACTATACGCTTGCCCTTTTTCCCACCTTTCGTAAGTTCATGTAAAGGCGCGGCCACCATGGCAAAATTCTCAACAAACCGCCTATACCAACTAGCCATACCAATAAACCGCTTTAATTCCGTAAATGTTTCTGGCCGTGGATAGTTAAGTATCGCACTCACTTTATCTGGATCTGTCCTTAAACCCTCTTTATCTACCAGATAACCCAGATATCTGAGTGAAGACCGTGCAAACTCACATTTATCCGTATTAACTGTCAAACCAGCCATCTTCAATTGGTCTATGACCCATTTTAACGAGGAAAGATGCTCTTCAAAACTACTATTGCAAATGACTATGTCATCCAGGTAAGTGAATATCTTTCCTTCGTATTCCGGTGGAAATAACCTATCCATGAAACGTTGTTGAGTTTGGGAAGCATTACACAACCCAAACGGCATAACCTTAAATTGGAAAAGCCCTTTTCCACTTATACCGAAAGCCGTTTTTTCTTTGCTAGATTCCTCTAACGGTATTTGCCAGAATGCTGAACGCAGATCTATGGTGGACAGGTAACGAGCATTCCTTAGACTGTCTAGTATCACAGATATTCTGGGTAGAGGATATGAATCCTTCTTGGTAACTTTGTTTAGTTGCCTACTGTCTAGGCACAGTCTGTTTTTACCCGATGCTTTTTTAACCAGGAGGACGGGAGAGCGCCAAGAACTGTGAGATGGTTCAATGATGTCGTTAGCTAACATTTCTTTTATCTCAGCTTCTAATTCTTTCATTATGGGGGGAGCGAACGGATATTGCCTCTGGCACACAGGTAAATGATTTTCCGTTTCAATATGGTGCTCAATCAAGTGTGTTCTACCAATACCCGTGCCTATTTGCTCACGCATTTCCTTGATAATCAAGTCTAAGGACGTTTTTTGCCCCGGCGTTAACTCATCTCTAGAAATAACTGGATTAGGCGAGCTGAACTCCGCAATATCTTCGCTGCTCAATATGTCTGTATGATCGCAGCCGCAGTTGATTTCTAACCCAAACTGCTCGAAGAAGTTCATGCCTAGGATAACCTCGTGGTTTAGTTGTTTCATAACATGACATTTAATAACTTTGTATTTTCCAAAGGATTCTATGGGAAGATAAACCACAGAGTCAACGGTATGACGTGTGCCATCGGCGGTAGACATACACTGCTGAGGTATGTTCTCCGCCTGCATACCAAAAGACATCAACCGCGTGTGAAAACCCTCTGAAATCACCGAAATAGTTGCGCCCGAGTCTTCTCGTCAAAATCTTGAAGGAAACATAATAGCGTTTATCCTGAGGCTTAGTTTCAATTTTGTTAATCTCCCCTGACTCAAAGAAGGAGTGAATTACCGTCAGCCAGGCCTGCCAATCATTATCAATATAATTTATTTCGGAAGGAGTTCGGCAGGTTTACCTTCCGAATTGGCGTTTCCCGAATTGCTGCAAGGGCATTTCTTAACCGTAGATCCAAATTTCCCGCATTTGTAACAGAATACCCTTTGCTTTTCAGCTGGACATTCTCTGAAAACGTGCCCAGTGTTTCGGCAATTCCAGCATCTCATCGTGGCTGTCATCCTTATACCCTGCATATTGGGGTTCCGATTCAAAGCATTAATCTCCTTGCCACGGAATGCTAGATCGGGCTCGACTACACACCGACCCTGGCAGGGCTCTTGAAAGTTCTCGCAATTGACGTTCGTTCTTTCAATAACCATTAAGACTTCAACCAATTCTGATATTGTGTTAAAATGGTCTCTACACACCGCTCTTTGAAGATTTGGTTGGATGTTTCTCAACAGAATGGCCAGCTTCTGTTGATCTGATAACCTGGTGGGTAAGCGATTGAACATGTTCTGCATCACAGACATGTAAATCAGTACGTTTTCATGTTTACTCTGAGTGCGCCTCTTTATCTCATCCAATAATTCTTCCTCATAAAATGGACTTTGAAATGAACTAATCAGGAGCCGTACTAGCTCATCCCAGCAGGAGGCTCTGTCACGATTAGCACGGAACCAAATCAGAGCGTCATCCTCAAATAGGTCAATAGCGTAACGAAATAAGTCGGTTTCAGTGGCGTTGCGAGCATCTTTTAACTCCACGACCCGTTCTAGAAACGCATTGATGCTCAAAGTCCCCTTACCATTAAATTTTATGCCCCAGTCCTTAATTGGGACCAATTTCCTTTTGTTGACATCCACATCAGGGGTGGAAGTACGCTGATGTTGTGAACGTCTTAAATCACTGTCTTTGAATAACGGAGGCTGTAAAGTCTCTGACTGGCCGCACCTATTGCCTAGCTCAGACCCCACAAGTGGGGCCGTACCTAACCCTACAATTGGTTTGTATGAAGACTTAACATCGGACATCTTTTCCTGCTCCAGATTGTCTATTATACTCGAGGCTTCCTCACCCAGCGATTTATGCAAAATTTCTTTGTCGCGCTCTGAAATACACTCATCATCCTCTTCATCCACATTTTCCAATGTTTGCATTCTAGCAGTAGCCTCCTGGATTTTATTCAATATAGACAAGTGTTTTTCTATGAGGCCTTGCTCTGTCGGAATAACCAATTTAATGCGACCTAACAAATGAGCGAGGCGAGTACAAATCCTACTAAAGTTGGAACGATCGGTCCCGTCCGTAATCTCACCGAGTGCAGCAGACAGTGATTTAAATTTAGACTCGCAAGTGATTATCTCTGACAGGGGGTTCTCAATGCAGCTCTTTGGTACCTTAAACTCAATAGAACAAACACCACTCGATTCCTTCTTAATAATTTCTCTAAGAATTCTACGCATCGGAGCTACTGTTTCCACATCATACACGCCCCTGCAAGCGAGTTCAAACATGAGCTCGTCCTTCAAAAGAAAATTCACGTCCATGTTTAAAGACCAACAAACAAAAGCTTTACACAAATAAGAGAAAAAAAAACTTCAATTAAAATCTTAGCGCGTTATAAAAAGCTACTACCTACGTACAAAAACATTTAAATAGTGCGTGCTCAACCTTCATCAACCCTGTGGGCGCCAATGAAATGATTCTGGTTCTTATGCTGCGAAGGTGAATAAATAATTGAGCAACCACTTTGTGACAATTATATTTATAAAATACGGAAAAGAACAAGTTGTGAAATTAAATTAAACAAAATGAAAAAAACCAAACAAAGGGCGAAATAGGAACAACCTTAAATAAAACAAAAACCAAAGAAATAAAAATACAAAAATATTTGTCCTCGTTGAGGCTCGAACTGGCGTACGTAGCAGCTCAGTAAAACTAGTGGCACTATGCGGCCGCTAGACCACGCAGACGATGAGGGACGATGTGAAAACAGGTGTCCGTTCCAGCGCAATGCGCCAAATAAGATTTCGGAAATCGCTTGAGTGTAGGATGTTGAATCCCTATCCAAAAGGGCGTGTCTCAAAGGCTGTGAACAACGTAACACAGGACGTGAACCCACGAAAATTCATCTTGAGCACAAGTCAAATGTTAAGCCGTTAGAAATGTAAAGAAATCACTTACCCCGTGTCTCGATAACACTTGCACACAACGGTTAAAGAAAAGCAATAAGTTTTCTTGGAATCAAATTGCTGCAAACTTCCAAGATACATAAAATATTAATAAATCGATATCCGTGGACACAGTGACATTCACCTGACGGAACATTTTTTCATAAAGACCTATGTTGTCAACGCATGAACATTATCTGCGTTCTGTGATACCCGTAGCAACCTCTATGCTGACAACGTGGAATTATAGTCATTCCAGCCTGTTATCGAGCGAGGCACTCCAGCAGACGAAATAAACGCATGTCTGAAAGCATTACGCGTGAGGACCAAGGTGGAAAAGTTCCATCCCACGACAAACATGCGAGTCCAGCTGTTTGATGATGTAGAGTCGGGAGCGTATGCTCAAAAATTGCTCGAAATAGGCGACGGTCGATTAAAAACTGAAGGTGAAGGAATGATTCTATTCACCAACCAATTTTGTCATGTTGTGGATTCGGAAGACGAGCTTATTGCTCAAGTTTTTCCGAATCTGCAACAAAATATTCTGAATGAAAATTGGCTGTGTGAAAGAACCATACTGGCACCAAAAAATGAGATAGTATCAAAAATAAATAAAAAAATCTTGGAAAAAATATCAACCGAAACAACAGTGTACAACTCCATAGATACAGTAATGACATCCGAACAGCACCAGTTACCCGGTTGATTTCTTAAACTCTCTGGAGCTATCCGGGGTGCCTTCCCACAAACTCGAATTAAAAGTAGGCGTACCCGTAATGTTAATGCGCCACTTAGATGCACCAAAATTGTGCAATGGAACAAGATCACGGGTCACTGAATTGGGAAAATACATAGTAAAGGGCACAATCTTAACTGGTGAAGCGAAAGGAGAAGATATACTCATACCCCGTATTCCAATTATACCTTGCCATTTAACTTAAAACGACTACAGTTCACTTTAAAAGTAGCGTTTTCAATGGCAATTAAGAAATCGCAGGGTCAAACCTTAAAAGTACCGGGATTACATTTAGGCACGCCATGTTTTTCCCACGGGCAGTTGTATGTATATACGAGTAGCTTGCTCACGTGTGTCTAAATCTAAAAATCTACATGTTTTAGCAGAACGAAATAAATCATACAATATAGTTTATAGAAGTATAAACTATATATAACTAGGTAAGCAAAGTACTTTTTTTTAGTTTTAATTATAAATAGCGTGAAAAAGAAAATAATCTCTGGAGGGGGTTACAATAACAACAATTTGTGTAGTGAAACGAATTCTACGCGGACGAAGTCGCGGGCAAAAGCTAGTAGATTAATATACTCGTAACTATCATTAACCACGGAACTCACGAAATATACAAGGACGCTTCCGAATGCTCTGCGGATTTGCTAGTGTCATCCAATATTATTGGTTTCAGTTCTCGAGAGGAGGCAGACTTAATCGAGCCTTGGCAATATTTAATGTAAAATATCACACACACACACACACACACACGAAAGTTCTGGGTTAAACTTGTTAAGTCTCGTGCTTCGTAGAGATTCTGTGTATTTCCGCAAATATTTATGTAATAAAGTCAACTAACCGTCGCAAGATTCATGGTATTGAGCCGAGGTACTATGTGGTAATGTGGATTGAAGTGAGTCGGAATCTGCCCGCCCGCGCCGAAGCCCGTTGTTAGCAGATAAAAAAAATCGTGTCATTGTGTGTTTTATTGGTATTTTCGCTAACGAACCGGTAAGATATTTTAGAATACTATACATCTATTACATATATAAAATTGGACCGTTACTTATAGAGTGCATGAAGTGCAGCATGAAATTTGAAACACATATTCTTCAAATGACGTAGAGGCGCACTAATGAAGGATTTTTTGAATTTCTACCCCTAAGGGGGTGAAATTGGGGATAAAGCGTTGTATGCAAATCCGTTATTTTTTAAGGTAGATCTATGAAATTTGAGACTTGGCTTTTCTGTTAGAAATAAAAATAGGTTTCCTTTGAGCATTTTCAGATATTTATTCGTGCTTTAAAGGGGTGAAATGGAGGGTGAAAGTTTGTATGAACGTTTCGTTATTTTTGAAGGTAGATCTATGAAATTTGAGATTTGGTTTTCGGTTACTAATAAAAAAAGGTAACCTTGAAGCATTTCAGGAACAGTCAGGAACAAATCACGACAGATCACTTTGGGGGAGGGGGGAGGAGACCTCACGTGTATTTTTCTACAGTGAACGGAACTAAGAAAAAATATCTACCACACGAGTAAATACTCTTTCTCGGTTTCGTTAAACATAAATCTTTACTTAGCACTTCAAAATAGCGAGTCTATAGAACTAAGATAGAAAAATAAACAAGATTTACTATGTACAATACTATTTATCTTACAATTATTTCGAATGAAAAAAATATACGTGAGGTTACGTGTGGGGGGGGGGGGGTAGCCAAGAACCTCAACAAATATCACCAAGGGGGGGGGGGGGTAAAAAAGTACAATGGGGCTCAAACTTTGTAACAAAACTTGCCTTAGTAAGAAATTTGTAACTCTGTTTGTTAAGGATGGTTCGCTGTTGTTATTAATTGGCTCGCAACTAAAATAAGCTTATCGTATCTCGTTCGTTATTATAAACTAGCTGCCCGCACGGCTTCGCCCGCGTATTGCAAAGAGCTCAGGCAAACCCGCGGGATAAATCATAGCCTATGTCCTTTCAGAAAGCTCATTCTATACGCAGGTGAAATATATTTTTTTCAAACTTACTTATCTCACAGACTTTTCCTGTTTATAATATTAGTATAGATAAAATCAGGTTGCAACTCTTGATTTGCAAATAATGTTCCAAACGATCAACTATGTAACCAATATTAGTCCGCCTTATCAATTGTAGACCAGCAAAATAATTGATTGAACCGCAATAGGTATTTCATAAAACGCATTGTTTTTTATTAGTTTAGGTTAGAACTGCGTTCTCATTGAACGGAACTGCTACAGAAGTGGGCTAGGTTATTAGAACTGCTGACCATTATTGAAAAGTTTTTTGATTAGAAGTTGCTTATCAGTTCATCAATCAATCAATCAGTGAAAAATTAGTATCGTCAAATTGGGATAGAATGGAAAATTTTGCGTTTTTTGGCATAAGATAAAGGGTAGCCCAAACTAACGTGAATGAACTACTCAACGGATTTTGATTCAAAAAACCAGTAACAGTAAAGTGGCCCGGCCCGTGGCTCAGCTGGGCTTGGGTTTAGCTCGGCCGCGCAAAACCGAGTTACTTTTTTTCTACAGTGGTTAAATTTTAATTTATTAAGGAAAATATAGAAAAAAATATGTGTGTATGAAACTTTGTACGGAACCCTCGGTGTGCGAGTCAGACTCGTACTTGACCAGTTTTTTTTTCGTGAAGTTCGCGCAGTGCGCCCGCAGCGAGGCGTAGATGAAATCCCTGAACAGCCAATACAAATAAAATAAATATTTTCGTACTCATTCAATAGAAATTAATGTAAAATGTTATCAAAAGTAAATAGTTTTACTAAATGAAACGTTTCTATATCCAAGAAGAAATAATCAATTAGGTAATTTACAAGAAGGATTTATTTTTTTAGTCGACTCGCGCACGAAGGGTTCCGTACCATTATCAATAAAAACGGCAAAAAATCACGTTTGTTGTATGGGAGCCCCCCTTAAAAAATATTTTATTTTGTTTTTAGTATTTGTTGTTATAGCGGCAACAGAAATACATAAGTATACATAATCTGTGAAAATGTCAACTCTCTAGCTATCACGGTACTTGAGATACAGCCTGGTGACAGACAGACAGACGGACAGACGGACAGCGAAGTCTTAGTAATATGGTCCCGTTTAACTCTTTGAGTACGGAACCCTAAAAACCTGTATAACCCGGTCAATTTAAGAATGCGCCGAGTCCATACATACACCTTGCTGCAAGGTGCCAACGTGTCTTAATCGGGATATAACCATAAAACACGAGTGCCGTAAATGGCCGTAATGTTATAAAACACGCGTGCTTAATACCCAGGATTATGAGCCTGAAAGCGGCACAATAAGAGGCACGTTACGAGCAAATGTGTTGAAAAAAGTAGTATATTCTATGTCCATACCATACCATACTCTGATCTCAAACAGTGAAATTGCTCTAAGTTATAAAACAGATGAACAAGAATAATTGTACTTTGTAAGTTATTGTGTGTAATCTCCGAATGAGTACTTTTCTCAGAATAGAATAGATATACCATCGTGAATATCGTGATAGACATAGGTAACATTAGTACATTGTTGTACAGGCTAGAAAGTAAGCAATAGATGGACGAGTTAGTTCGAGGGCCAGTACGAGTCTCAGTTATTTTACTTTCGGCCGAGGCGAGACACAGTGCTTTTCACGTCTATACTGCGAGGAACTTGCAAATAGTTATAATTTTAAATCTAAATTAACTATTAAGTACCTAATTAAAGATCATTGCCGGCGCGGCGGGGAGCAGCGGCGCCCAACGACGCGGGCGCGCGGGGCCTGTGAATGTTCGAATTGCTGTTCAAACTGTCCAACAATAACATTATTGGACAGTTTGAATTCATAGATGGCCGTACCTGTTCGTGCGACGTCCAACTCGCTGTTTCTCGCATTATCCGTCTCTCTCTTATAAGAAAACTTAGAAAGTTATAGTGCCAGAAAAATCGAGAGGGCTCGCGCGCCGTCTTTTGATAGCGCGTGCAGCTTTGAAGCCTGAATTGTGACCATCTTTTGCCAAATCTCCAACCAGTGGCGTGAAAAGGTTATATTTTGTCCCGCAGCTCCACCTCGGTTCTGTTTTCTCTTATTTATAGAAATAAATGCCGTCATTATATGTATAGAAAATATACCCCCTATGCATATCACATCACAGTTTCCATGTTCTGGCACGTTGACGATAATTTTGCTTCCTTTTCGTGAATACGGACCCTTTCCCTAATATGTTTTGCTTCCAAGTTCTCATCCCGTTCACTCCAAAGTATTGCCGGATATCAGCGTTGTTAACGCTTAGGTTCTATTCTTGGCAACGTTGAACCACAAGAGTAATAAGAATAACTTTATTACACAAAAGACACTGTTACATAATAGGAAAGCGATATCTGGTGAGTCCCAAACTAGGCTGAGCCTGTATCTTGGAACTCATGGAGTTATCAGTTACATCTGTTATCTATAATTATAATGAGTAATGAGCCACAAGAGAGAAGTTGTGTTATAAAAAAGAAAGATTAAAAACTGTGACAAACATTATTTTAAATTTAAAGTATTAAACCGAAAACTTAATAAATATATTTGTACTCAAAACTTTAAAAGTTCCTAGTAATTTATTTGTAAAACAGGTAGGCAAGCGAGTTTGTGTGTGATTGTGCGTGTATGTGTGTGTATTTGTGTGTAAGTGTATGGATATTAGAGCGAGTAACATACCTACTAAATAAGTGTGAGACTCCTAGATACATGGTTGTAGGAGACTTTCAGTGTCAGCATATGACAGGGTAGTAAACCATTGCTTGATAGTGGATTTAAATTTGTAAACTGTGCATTCTTTTAGATTACAGGCTTTGCAGACGGCATTGTAGATAATCGGATGTGAGTGAAATGCAATACGTTTAGCGTGTGCGGACATAACGAGGGGCACTGGTATCCTATATATTCGTCTGTTTATAACGTGATCTTCCAAAGAAGACTTCGCAATACTGCGGTGCGATAATTAAGCTACCAATAGGCTTTAATAAAAATAAAATTGTGTGACAACTATGCACCTAAATGTAGTGTTTCATGACCAAAACAGCGATTTAATTGCTTGTCCATACAACGATTAACTAGTACAAATAGAAAACTGTGTCGTCATAGTTCTATGTCAATTAGTTAGCATGAACCGTTTCGGCATCCGCCAGCAGTCCGTCTTTCTCTCTTTTTTTTGTGTTATTAATTATGTAAGACTTTATTTGTAGTTGCACCCATACAAACGTTTGTTCCTCTCCTAAAACTGGTATGAATGGCATCGTAAAAAAATCTTAGGAATCATGGCTATTGTCATTTACGTTTAAAGTTAATAACTTTCTTAAATCTTGCCTACCCAAACTACTTGCTAACCCTACTTTCAACTCGCATTTCCTTGTCTGCATAGTCGAACATGATGATTCTGTTCCTCCTGTTCCTGTCGGCCTGTGCCTCGTGGATCTTGTGGCTGCACCACACCAGGCGGCTGGTGAAGGCCACAGAATCCCTCCCTGGGGTCCCTGGCCTGCCGGTACTAGGGAACGCAATGCTCTTCATCGGGAACACAGAGAGTAAGTACCATGTTACTCCTGTTAGTGTACGAAGAAGACTTATTACGACAGATGATCTTTATGTACCTAAATGGAAAAACAAAATAATTATTTACGTCATACCTGGCCATATAGCAGCAATTACCGCACGCTACGCGTACGGAAAATCCCACTTCCTGGCCAGGGGGAGACGTAAAATGTTGTACCCACCACGGGCGGTAATTAAGAAAGCTTCAGATAGCATAATTATCGCCCTTGCCTTCGGCTCAGGCGTCAAATACCTGCGATCTGAGACATTCTTTGTTTTACCGCCCTAGGTAAGTAATGTACTATTACCTACTTCAAAAACAAAGTTTTACCCGGTCAATTCAGTACTAGTTTCACCTTATTTGAAGAATTCCCTAGATTTCTTCTATCTTGACCATGTGGTACTTACCTGTGAAGAATTTTTGAAACCTTTTCAAACAAAAATTAAATTTCAAATCGGTCCAGCCGTCTTCGAGTAATCGGGGAACATACACAAAAAATAAAAGATTCCGACTATTTGAGATCTTCCTAATTTCTTGAAGTCGGTTAAAAAGATATCTCAATTGATGGAATTAGAAAGGAAAGGCCATAGTCGGGTTTCCATAGTAAGTCGGCCCTTATATCAAATGGGCTCGGTTTTTTCTTTGTGAGTAGGTACCTCTTATATTGAAGAATATTTATGCTGAGTATGAACATCCTCCTTGTGACAGTTTTTGACTTATGATTTTTTTTAAGTTATTCTTTAATGTGTTGTTTTTCGGGATGTATTCAAGCGATTTGCTTCAAATATTGAAATGATGTTCTTTATATAAAACTAGCTATCGTATAAAAAAAGAAAAAAAAGACCAAATAAAAAAATATACCTACTTTTTTGTATGTGGTTGTAACACATCTAGATTGTTTTCTCTGAATAGAGCATAAGTACACTGGCTTACTACTTGCCTAAATATAATAAAAATCCAGGCGGTACTTCCTGTCAAAAATCTGTTGTTCAATGTTGTATGCAAACTCCTCGATTATTTTTCAGTGTTAGCATCATTTAGGCATGTAGTAGGTAGTCCATCTCTATCGCACTTACATTACTCGACCAGCACCACCACGCCACCCAAAAAACTAAAACTAAAAAAAGAAAAAAAAAGACCAAATAAAATAAAAAACTTTTTTTTGATCTGGTTGCCTACTTACCTACACTAAACGATGCTAAAACTCAAAAATAATCGAGGAGTTTCCATACGACATTGAAAAACATATTTTTGACAGGAAGTACTGCCTGCAATTTTTTTATATTTAGGCAAGTAGTAGGCCAATATATGCTCTATTCTGAGAAAAAAATCTAGAGGTACACTACTTCACAACCACATCAAAAAATTTTTTTTCACCTCACTTGCTCGGAAAGGCCTTTTTGTATGTTTGATATCTATTGAGAAAATCGCTTTTTATCCACATGTGAAGAAAGTAGACGTAGAACGTTAAAAGTACTATGACGGAGAACGTTAAATGTTTATTTTTGGTTTTTTGTATATTTTATGTGACATATTTATTGAATTTTTTTTTTTACTTTTTTTTTTTTTTTTTTTACTTTTTTTAAACTTTAAATCTTTTTTTTCTTTTTTTTTAACTTTTTTTTACCCTTCTTATTTTCCTCGCTGTAGTGAGGTGAAAAGATTTGTGTTATACACGGGTGAAAAGTTATTTTACGTCTCGTGTGTTGAAACACTCGCCGGTAAAATACAACTTTCCCCCCTTGTATAACAAATAACTATTGGGCTTTATTTTTCTTTTTTTAGACTATAGCTAGTTTTCGTTTTTTGGGTGGTGTGGTGGTGGTGGTCGAGTAACGTAAGTGCGATAGAGATGGAGATACCCGAAATTCATATTTCTATGTTTTTAGGGTCAAAGAGTAAAACGGGACCCTATTACTAAGACTCCGCTGTCCGTCCGTTCGTCGGTCCGTCCGTCTGTCTGTCACCAGGCTGTATCTCACTGATACCGTTATAGTTCCAGTTGAAATTTTCAGAGTTGATGTATTTCTGTTGCCGCTATAACAACAAATACTAAAAACAGAATAATAGTACATTACTTACCTAGGGCGGTTAAACAAAGAATGTCTCAGATCGCAGGTATTTGTCGCCCGAGCCGAAGGCAAGGGCGATAAATATGCGCTCGGAGGCTTTCTTTATTACCGCCCGTGGTGAGAAGTGGGGTTTTCCGCACGCATAGCGGTATATGTATATGTATAAACGGTTCCGTAAATACCGAGTCACATTAGTACCTAATCACAAGCTCAACTTTTACGTTCACGTGTAACTTTGTACACGTCTTTTACATAAGTATCGCATTGTATTTCGTATCGTAACTTATAGTAGTAGTTTTTCCGAACGAGCGAGCGAAGCAAACGTAGTTCTATTGTTCAGCTTGAGCCGAAAATAATGCATCTGTCCGCGGAGCTACCACGAACTTCGTATATCTCCGTCTCTGTCGCTCGAGTACCATAAACCATAAGTGCGATAGAGACGGAGATATACGAAGTTCGAGATTCGAAGTTCGTGGTTATAGCTGGTGTCTGTCCCGCTCTCCGGCTGTTCTCCTCTATAGGTCGCATTTTTCAACCAATGCTCATGACATTTTGTGAGCAGATTCGTCAATTAGTTATACAGAATTTTTTGTCGAGTCCCTTTTTCTTTAAAATTTATTATAACTTTTTTTTTTAAAACATCCTTTTGGGTTCTTTTACAGAGCCACTGGTTTAGTTTTCGGAAAATATACAGTCGGCAAGAAAACTTACAATTTGTTTAAGCCGGTCGATCCCATTTCCGTCCAAAGTCGATGAGATAAATTGTCGATATTTCGCTTTCCTATGCCGTTTCGTAATATCTCTAATTATTAAAAAAAGTTTCCTCGCATCATTTTGCGTTGTAGATAGGTATCCAGCGGGGCTAGCACAACTGAAACAACAAGCGCGACGCGAGTCGAGAGAATCCACCCGCCTCTTTCTAATTTGCACAATACGAGTGAGACAGGAGTCGCTTAGTCGCGCGCGACACGACTTATTAGCAAGTTGTGCTAGACGTACTGGTCCTATCCTTAATAGATACGTACAGTCGCCATCACATACATCGGAGCAAACAAGCACGTCACAAACATCGGAACACATCTCTATTTTCAAGGCATTAGGGTGCATGTGCCGATATTTTTGAACACCTATAGTGTACCTATGTATGTGATGGCGACTGTACTTATAACTGACAGTTTGTTTCATAGGTAAAATTGTTGCCATATAAAGACTCGCTTAACTGACTCTATTAACTCCAGCCCGGCTAGCACACTAATCGGACATATATTTACGTTCGGACGTATAACTTTACGATTGTGCCCATTTTTACGTTACTTAGCTAACATGGTAATCTCGCAGCATAAAATTATGGCATAGCGTAAAATATACGTAGCAAAATTATTACATTTATTTCATTCGTTCAATAGTAGACTATGGTTAGACGCCCATTATAATCTCCACTTATAATAAATCTCTAAATTAAAAAAAGAATCAGCCAGTTTGAAACTAAGCTTTGCGCGGTTCGAATGTTCTCAGCATCCCATGAACGGAAAAATATGAAACATTTTATATAGGTACATTATTATTCTAGCTGCAACTTAGGATAGTTTTTATCCGACTGCGACAGTTAATTAATTTTCCGAAATATACGACTTCATTTAATTTTTCATTTATTTTTATCAAACGCTGCTCCAACTGTCAGCTATAAGAACCGTCAAATTTTCGTCAAAATGGCGGAATTGCTTTGCCTTTCACTTATTAATAATTTAAATCCCGTCTACGAAAGACCTTTACGAGACAAATGCTAAAATATAAACCATAAAAAAATATTCGATTCTGATATGAGAACTTATATGCGCAAATGTCGTTTTATGTCGTAATTTCAATAAATGAAATCAACAAATTTGAACAATATAATTAACACGAATTTGTTTTTTTTGAATGACAATGGCACGCGCTCGGCGCATTCAGCCAAAGTACCTGCGGCGCTACCACGAAAACCGATACTCAATGTTCATATATTTGCATCCCTGTCACTCGAGTATGGTTAGTGCGATAGAGATAGAGATACCCGAATATTTTCGAATTCCGAAGTTCGTGGTTATAGCTCAGGAATCGAAAATATGGTAAATAATCATAATGTATTTTCTCGAAAAAGAATTTAAAATAAATATAGTCAAATGGAGAAAAAAACAAAGCAAGAGGTTATATAGGTAATGATTAAGTTATAAGAGTCCAAAGTTTTAAGAGGGTGTATGTTCTGTCCCTTTTCCGCAAAACGCACCTTCATATGAAACGATTGTTTTTTACTATGACGCTCGAGTATATTGACGTCACAGTCCCTCATCGTTTTCTCACTCTAACAAGCGACATTAAAACGGATGTAGCTTCATAATTTTTTGAGATATTTGAATGGGAGTTTCATTATCTTCTATCTATTTATACATAATAAATGCCTATGTCCTGACTGACTTATTCACTCAATCACTCACTCACTCACTCATCAACGCACAGCCGAAACTACTAATCTTAGAGAGTTGATTTTTGCACAGTATGTTGCTTTTATAACGTGGGCTAGGGATAAAAAGGGATTTTTGAAAATTCTACCCCTAAGGGGGTAAAATGGGGGTGCAAAGTTTGTATGGGAGAACCTTTTTTTTTTGAGCTATAGACTTAAACTTTGTAGAAAAATTAGTTATTAGAATACAAATGAAACACTTTCAGCGTTTTGGAAAATTCCACCCCTACGGGGGTAAAATAGGGGTGCAAGGTTTGTATGGGGGAAACATTTTTTTTTTAAATAGAGACTTAAAACTTTGTAGAAAGATCAGTCATTAGAATACAAATAAAGAACTTTCAGGGTTTTAGAAAATTCTACCCCTAAAGGGGTAAAATAGAGTGCAAAGTTTGTATGGGAAAAACTACTTTTTTTTAAATAGAGACTTAAAACTTTGTAGAGAAATTATTCATTAGAATACAAATAAAGTACCTAGATTCAGTGTTTTAAAAAAATCTACCCCTAAGGGGGTAAAATAGGGGTGCAAATTTTGTATGGGGGAAACAATATTTTTTTTAAATAGAGACTTAAAACTTTGTAGAAAGATTAGTCATCAGAATACAAATTAAGTACTTTCAGCGTTTTAGAAAATTCTACCCCTAAAAATAGGGGGCTAAAATAGGGGTGCAAAGTTTGTATGTGGGAAACTATTTTTTTAGCTAGAGTCCTAAAACTTTGTAGAAAGATTATTTAAATACAAAGAAAGTACTTTCAGCGTTTTGGAAAATTTCACCCCTAAGGGGGTAAAATAGGGTGCAAAGTTTGTATGGGAAAAACATATTTTTTTTTAATAGAGACTTAAAATTTTGACGAAAAATTACTTATTAGAACATGAAAAATACTACATTCGGCGTTTTACAAAAATCATTCCCTAAGGGGGTTAAAAAAGGGTGCAAGGTTTGTATGGGGAACACTTTTTCTGAGCTAGACACTTAAAACTTTGTAGAAAGATTACTTATAAAAATACAAAAAAAAAGACTTTCAGCGTTTTGAAAAAATCTATCCCTAAGGGGGATAAAAAGGGGTGCAAAGTTTTTATCAGGGAAAGTTTATGTTTTTGAGTTAGAGACTTGAAACTTTGTAGAAAGATTACTTATTAAAATACAAAAAAAGAACACAAATCGTTTTAGAAAATTCCACCCCTAATAGGGTTAAAAAGGAGAGCAAGCTTTGCATGGGCAACACTTTTTTTTGAGTAAGACTTAAAACTTTGCAAAAATATTACTTATTAGAATACTAAAAAAGAACTTTCAGCGTTTTAGAAAACTCCATCCCTAAGGGGATCCTTAAGATCCTTAAGAAGGGTAGCCAGTGTTGTGTGGGAAAAACTTTTTTTTTTACTAGACTTAAAACTATTCAAAATGTTACTTATTAAAATTAATAATAAAGTACTTTCAGAGTTTTAGAAAATTCCACCCCTAAGGGGGTTAAGAAAGCTTTGTATGGGCAACACTTTTTTTGAGCTAGAGACTTAAAAGTTTACGAAAAAAGTTCTTTCAGCGATTAGAAAAATTCAACCTCTAAGGGGGTTTAAAAGGGGGTTCAAATTTTAAATGGCGAGCAATAAAATTTTAAAGTGTGAGTAAGAGATTTTTAACTTCGGTCTTATTCTGTACGTTAAAAGACTACAAAACTGATTTCAGAGTTTTTCCAAATTCATCCCCTAAGAGTGTTAAAATTGGTTCAAAGTTTGAGTATTTCAAGGCATTTTTAAAGTATGAGATTTTTAACTTTGGTTTTAGACTGTTTTGTTCACAAACTAGAAAATGAACATCAACTTTTTTTTTAATTATCCCCAATCCAAATTTTGTATTGAGAGAAATCATTTTCTAAGACGATAAAAAGTTCTACGCGGACGAAGTCGCGGGCAACAGCTAGTACTACCTAATTATAGAGTAATGATAAGCACTGCACAGTTTACTAAAGAGTTGTGCTCCTGATTTAAGTTGAGTTATAATAGATTTTTGTTTTTATTTACTTTACTCCCGCCCCGCGAAAAGTTTTACGTTGTGGTTTTAAGTGATGAACACTATAAGCAAATAATCTTAATCATTGCTTTATTTATAGGTAATCAGTAATCATGTTCTAGCTAACATTCAAAATGCTATATCATTGTTTCAGGGGATGATCGGATTTTTCAAACTGAAACCATAAGGTAAACGTCCGAGTGCTCGACGCTGTAGCCGGCTGTACTAGTATATATGGCATGGGCACTTTATGTCAAAGCAATTCGAACAAAGAGGACTTTTCTTCATTCGAATTTAAACCATGTCACTTTGCCATAGAGTGCCCATGCCATATACCAGTACAGCGTCGAGCAGTCGGACGTTTACCTTATGTGTTGTGACAGAAATCGGAGAAATCCTGTGAAAATGATATAGTTTTCATAGTGTTAATATTTATCCGGGGTCTCGTGTGACCCACATAAAATTTCGTCCATCAACGATGCATATCGTCGCGTTTTATGTGCCAAAATCAAGAGCATGTTAGTATTTGACGTCAAACAAATAGTTTTATGTGCAATACATATAATTGGTCACATTTTACGTAGATGATGGTATAGCATGTTAGCGCATGACGGTAAAATTTTATACGTCGGTTGTGGACATAAAACATGTGCATAAAAATCGTCATTTTGCTAGTGAGCTAGCCGGGCTGAGGCCCTAGCACACTACGTTTTATGTCGCGTTTTGCGTGACGTTTCAGTACATTTTCGCCGACATAAAACCGACATACTCGTAGTGTGCTAGGGCCTCTGATCTTGGTATAAGTACCTACCCAGGTTTTGCGAGCGACACTGGCGACAGAGATGGATGGGCTTTTGTACAAGTACAAGCTTTCTATTAACTTGAAATGCATGTACCTAACTAGGTATGTAAATATGTAACTATGTTTGTTCGCGTGGAATCTTGCAACTCAATTTTGAAGCAGACATTTTCAACCGATTGAGCTGATATTTTGGGTAAAGGTATAGTTTGGATTGGATGACAATTCAATATTATGGTACGATCGAGCTGATCTGATGACACAGACAGAAGGCGGCCATGGGAATTCAGTAGTTATCCGACGTAACCCCGTTGAGATTGGACTCGTTAGAATCGTCTCAATGAGTAGGTAGTAGGAGTTGGTGACGGTATACAGAAAATAGAGTCGGCATCGGCAATAAAAGCTTGTTTCTTTTTTGACAAAAACTTATTCAAAAATCTGTACCTACACGATTTCTTTTTCGATACGAAAAGTAAAAATAATATAACCACGAGTCTACATACAAATATTTAGGCATTTCGTATGAATGTATTTCTCGAATTGTCGTTTTAGATTTTTCGTGAGTTTACTAATTTTACAAGCTTTTAAAATTAAATATCTCAATAGAATCCTCTCAATAAGTAGTTGACTGTTCCAAAAATAGCTGGGGGCCGATTTTTGACTTTCGAGCGCTCGAAAATTAAATAAAAGTAAATACGATTTTAGTGTCAAAATTGCAGGCACTAACTTTTTACCGATAGAATTGAATACGAGTGGTCAATATCATTCGCTTTTCAATTTTCTATCGCTATTTCAAAAGAGCATTTCGTAATTTTTGTCAATTTTCGAGTGAAAGTTTCGAGCGCTAGAAAGTCAAAAATCGGTCCCCTGCAGTCGGCAATTTTTGATATTCGAAATGTGCTATACTTTATATTACCTAACAGTGCAAAAATAACCCAAAATAGTATATCACTCACCTAGGGCGGTAAAACAAAGAATGTAACGTCTAATCTATCTTAATGGCAGTTTTAGCAACTGACATTTTCAGAGATTCTTCTTTCATCGATATCGATTTTCCGAATATATATAGAACTAGCTGTTGCCCGTGACTTCGTCCGCGTATTACCATGTCATCGTCTAAATGTATGTTTAAGGAATGAATTAAAAAAAAACATTGAAATTAGTTTTGTACCTAGTATTTAAGTAAATGAATGGAATTGGAATGGAAAGGGATGAAGATGAAGAAGTAAACACTTAAACCGTCTAAAACCGAAGTTACAAATCTCTTACTTCCAAAAATTTTGAACCCCTTATTCTTAGCCGATGAATTAAAAAAAACCGGCCAAGTGCGAGTTGGGCTTGCGCACGAATGGTTCCGTACCATTATCTATAAAAACGGCAAAAAAATCACGTTTGTGGTATGGGAGCCCCCCTTATTTTTTTTTTATTTTTTTTTGTATTTGTTGTTATAGCGGCAACAGAAATACATAAAAATCACTTGCCGCTCATGATTTATTGTGAAATGAACAAGATCCAAAGTAGATGTAATCCTGTCCAGCCGTTGCACGAGGGTGTAATGTGGGGGGATAGAAAGGCCGAGCAAGTGGATGTTTATCACTCGGTTTGTAATGATAAGCTGAAACTGCTGGACTTCCCGGTCGAGTTAACGTCATGCGCGGATAAGCTGTGCAACGACATCGAACACAGAAAAGTATTAGATAGAATGTATCAGGGCATAGTTACTACATTGACGGAAGCGGCAAGGAAGTCGAGTAAGCATGGGCGAGGCGTGCGAAAGGGGTATATAGCAGGTTGGAATAGACACGTGGCCGACGCTCACAGGGAGGCAAGGGTTACATTCCTGGTGTGGATGTCTGCGAACAAACCACTCCAGGGTCGTATTTATGAGGAAATGTGTTTAGCCAGGAGGCTTTTTAAGTCCAAGTTAAAATGGTGTCAAGATAGGCAAGATCAAATAGAAAATGATATCTTAGCCACAAATCGAGCTAACAAGGACTTTAAAGCCTTCTGGAAAAACACGAATAAACTAAATGTGCGGCCGAGCGTCCCTGTGAGTGTGGGGGGAACGAGTGACAAAAAGGACATCGCTAATAATTTTAGGCGTGCTTTTACTGTGAGTCCAATCTTGGGGACAGGGATGTGCAATGCTGAGACCTTCATGGACGAGAGCTCTGTGATATTTAAGGCAAAGGAAGTTGAGGCCGTTATTCAAAATATGCAGAGGGGCAAATCGCCGGGGCATGATGGACTCAGTATTGAGCATCTCAAGCATGCAGGGGTACACGTATCACGCGTTCTAGCGATGTTCTATACTTTATGTCTAAGACACTCGTTTCTTCCGGCGCAGCTTACTCGCACCATAGTAGTTCCACTTGCTAAAAATAGAACAGGAGACTTGTCAGACAACGGGAACTACAGACCCATCTCACTGGCAACTATACTGGCCAAAGTTCTGGACAGCTTGCTTAATGCACAACTTTGTAAGCATGTTAAGTTGCACGATGCGCAATTCGGTTTCAGGCCTGGCCTGTCGACGGAAAGTGCAATTTTGTGCCTAAAGCAAACTGTCAGGTATTACAGGGACATGAATACACGATGATACGATGTATTATGGGACAAAGTAGCTAAAACGGGGCTACCACCCGAGTGCACAGCCTTGTTAAAATACTGGTATAACAACCAGGTCAATCAGGTGAGATGGGCTGGGGAATACTCGGATGAGTATAGGCTCCAATGTGGTATTAGACAGGGGGGCTTATCGTCGCCTATCCTGTTTAATCTTTATGTTAATGAGCTGATTGAGGGGCTCAGCAGCGCACGTGTCGGATGCCATATTTGGGGGACACCTTTCAATAATATATGTTACGCGGACGACATGGTGCTGCTGGGTCCATCAGTGGGCTCTATACGTAGGTTTATCAGGATATGCGAGGATTACGCCGCGCGGCATGGTCTTAGGTACAACGCAACCAAAAGTGAGCTTAACATTTTTAAGGCACGGAAATATAACCCAACATCAGTACCTACAATCATGCTGGGCGGCGTCCCCCTTAGAGTGGTAAGTAAGTTTAAATACCTGGGGCATATGCTCACCGAGGATATGAAGGATGACATGGATCTTGAGAGGGAGAGGAGGGCAATGGCGGTAAGGGGCAATATGCTTGCCCGCAGATTTGCACGTTGTAACAAGCCAGTTAAGTTGACGCTTTTTAAAGCTTACTGTCAGACGTTTTACACGTGCAGTCTGTGGGTTATTTTTACGCAGAGAGCCTTTGCCGCTATTCGAATGCAGTATAACAACATACTCAGAATGCTATTGAGGCTGCCAAGGCATTGCAGCGCCTCGGGTATGTTCGCCGAGGCGCGCACCGACGATGTCTATGCCATCAGGCGAAAACGAGTAGCGTCGCTACTGAGACGGCTGAGAGGCAGCAGCAATAGTCTTCTGAGGGTGTTGGCGGAGCGCCTCGACTGTCCACTCTCAAGATACTGGGTTCAGGTGGCTATCGGGAGGGCCAAATAAGCCTGAACCAGTTATTCTGCACTACATAGTATAAAACAAAGTCGCTTCCCGCTGTCTGTCTGTCACCATGTATGCTTTGTATAATGTTGTATTAGTACATTACTTACCTAGGGCGGTTAAACAAAGAATGTCTCAGATCGCAGGTATTTGACGCCCAAGCCGAAGGCAAGGGCGATAAATATGCGCTCTGAGGCTTTCTTTATTACCGCCCGTGGTAAGTACAAAATTTTACGTCTGTATCTGGCCAGGAAGTGGGGTTTTCCGCATGCATAGCTTGCGGTAATTCCTACTTTATGGCCAGGTATGACGTAAAATATGTAATTTGTCATTTAAGTAGCATTAAGTTATTATCATTATTGTCATTAACATAGTTCATAAGTCACCACTGTTACTAACATCATATGGATCGAACCAATGATCTGAAATAAAGATATTTTATTTTATTTTTTATTTATAATCTGTGAAAATTTCAACTATCTAGCTATCGCGGTTCTTGAGATACAGCCTGGTAACAGACAGACGGACGGACAGCGAAGTCTTAGTAATAGGGTCCCGTTTTACTCTTTGAGTACGGAACCCTAAAAATGCTGAAATAAGTTTTGTAGTAGTTTAGCAAACCGTCTAAAACCGAAATTACAAATCCCTTACATTAAAAATGTCTTGCTCTCCATACAAACTTTGAACACCCTTATAATCCCCTTTAGGGGATGAATTTCAAAAAACGCTAAAATAAGTTTTGTAGTCTAAACAGGCTAACATCGAAGTTACAAATACTTCAAAATTTTCTTGCTCTCCATACAAACTTTGAACGCTTTTCAGGGAAAAATTAAAAATAAAACACTTAATTTTTTTATTGTAATAGGCAAGTATTTTTTCTACAAACTATTAAGTCTCTAGCTAAAAAAAGTGTTTCCCATACGAATTTTGCACCCTTTTGCACAAAAAAGTACTGCCAGAGTTTTTTTGTATTTTAATAAGTAGGCAACTACTTAATCTTTCTACAGAGTTTTAGGTTTCTACCTTAGTAAAAAGTTTCCCCCTTACAAACATTGCACCTCTTTATCTCCCTCTTAGCGGGTGAAATTTTCCAAACCACTGAAAGTAATTTACCTATACAGGGTGCCCCAGAAATCGACGTCAAGCCGTAAACGGATGATATACCAGTCATATCATAAAAATACAAAAAAAAACAACTCGTGTTGGTTTTTTTTTAATTTATTCATTAATTGGTCAATCGTCGTAAATTTTCAATTTTTAAAGTGACCATAATTTTAAAAGAAGTGGTGTGGTTGGTTTTTTTTTGTGTTTTTCTGATAACTGTTATGACTCGCTCTTTCATCCGTTTTCGGCTTGACGTCGATTTCTGGGACACTCTGTATATTTGTATTCTAATAAATAATCTTTCTACACAATTACAAGTCTCTAGCTCAAAAAAAAAGTTTCCTCCATACAAATTTTCACCCCTTTTGATCACCCTTAGAGGTGAAATTTTCAAAAACGCTGAAAGTTCTTTATTTGTAAGTATTGTAAGTAATCTTTCAACAAAGGTCGCTCGCTAAAAAAAAAATTACAAACGTTGCACCCCCTTATACACCCCTAACTGATGGAATTTTCTAAAACGCTGAAAGTATTTTATTTTATTATGTAATCTTTCTAAAAAGTTTTGAGATTCTAGCTCAAAAAATCCCATTTACCAACTTTGCACCCCTTTTTCATACCTGGGTGGAATTTTCCAAAACACTGAAAATGCTTACATTGTATTGTAATAAGTAATATCTCTACAAACTTTTAAGCTTCTATCTCAAAAAGGAGTTTCGGTCATACAAACTTTGCAACCATTTTTAACCCCCTTAGGGGCAGAATTTTCCAAAACGCTGAAAGTACTTTATTTGAATTCTAATAAGTAATATTTCTACAAAGTATTAAGTCTCTTGCTAAAATAATAAAGTTTCCCCCATACAAAATTTGCACCCCTTGTTAACCCCCTTAGAGGCAGAATTTTCCTAAACGTTGAAAGTACTTTATTTGTATTCTAATAAGTAATCTTTAAACAAAATTTTAAGTCTCTAGCTCAAAAAATAAAGTTTCCCCTATACAAACTTTGCACCCCTATTTAAGCTCTTTAGGGGTAGAATTTCTAAAAATCCTTTCTTATCCATTGCCTACGTTGTAAAAGGTAGTTCTGGTGTAAATTTCAACTCTCTAGCCCCAGTAGTTTCGGCTGTGCGTTGATGAGTGAGTGAGTGAGTGAGTCAGTCATATGTATAGATAGATAGAAGCTGACGAAACTCCCATTCAAATATCTCAAAAAATTATGAAGCTACAACCGTTTTAATGTCGCTTTTTAGAATGAGAAAACGATCGGGGAGTGTGACGTCAAGATCCTCGAGCGTCATAGTAAAAAAACAATCGTTTCATATGAAGGTGCGTTTTGCGGAAAAGGGACAGAACAGTTAAAACTTTGAACTCTTAAAACTTTGGACTCTTATAACTTAGTCATTACCTATATAACCTCTTGCGTTGTTTTTTTTCTCCATTTGACTATATTTATTTTAAATTATTTTTCGAGAAAATACATTATGATTATTTACCATATTTTCGATTCCTTTTCTATAACCACGAAATTCGGAACTCGAAAATATTTGGGTATCTCTATCTCTATCGCACTAACCATACTCGAGTGACAGGGATGCAAATATATGAACATTGAGTATCGGTTTTCGTGGTAGCGCCGCAGGTACTTTGGCAGAATGCGTGCCATTGCCATTCAAAAAAAAACAAATTCGTGTTAATTATATTGTTCAAATTTGTTGATACATTTATTGAAATCACGCCATAATACGACATTTGCGCGTTCTCATATCAGAATCGAATATTTTTTTATGGTATATATTTTAGCATTTGTCTCGTAAAGGTCTATTGTAGACGGGATTTAAATTATTAATAAGTGAAAGGCAAAGCAATTCCGCCATTTTTGACGTTTCTTATAGCTGACAGTTGGAGCAGCGTTTGATCTCAATAAAAATAAATGATAAATTAAAAGAAGTCGTATATTTCGGAAAATTAATTAATTGTCGCAGTCGGATAAAAACTATCCTAAGTTGCAGCTAGAATAATAATGTACCTACAAAAAATGTTTTATATTTTTCCGTTCACGGGATGCTGAGAACATTCGTGACAAACCAAAGCTTAGTTTCAAACTGGCTGATTCTAGAGATTTATTATAAGTGGAGATTAAAACACAATCACCATCCTCCTAGCGTTATTCCCGGTTCTGCCTTAAAGGAGGCTGAGGTCCGCTTTGACACCTAATCCCAATAAAAAAAACTGTGTCATTTTCCTGGAGTTATCAGGAGTCCAGATTACGATTTGTACAAGCTTTCTATTAACTTGCAATGTATGTATACCTAAATGTAAGTATTTATTTATTTAAACTTAATTGCAAAAATATAAAAATTAAAGTACAATTGGCGGACTTAATGCCTTCAGGCATTCTTTACCAGTCAACCATTGGGCTAAACAGAAACTTTGGTGGTAAGTATGTGGTAGGTATGTAACTATGTTTGTTCGGGTGACATCTTGCAACTTAATTTTGAAGCAGATATCTTCAACCGATTGAGCTGATTTTTTGGGTAAAGGTAATAGTTTGGATGACAATTCAATATTATGGTACCATCGAGCTGATCTGATGATGGAGACAGAAGGTGGCCATGGGAATTCAGTACTTAACCGACGTAACCCCGTTGAATTTGGGCTCGTTAGCATCGTCTTAATGAGTAGTCGATGACGGTATCCAGAGGGCCTACCGCGAAAGGCATTCGAAGTTTTCCCTCTCTGTCATACCTGAGCGTTCGTACGTAAGTGCGACAGAGAGGGAAAACTTCGAATGCTGTTCGCGGTAGGCCCTCAGAACTGTACAGTCATTAATAAAAGCTTGTACCAAAAATTTAATTTTTGACAGAAACTTTGTTATAGAAGGTAGGTATCTCTTGCATTTCCTCTTGGAAACCACACATTTGGTGAAGTTATAAGTTTAACATATGTATCTGTGGCGTGGCTAATACGTAGCTCCCAAACGGATGAATCGATTTGGGTGCGGTTTTTTATATATAAAGTCTTTATCTGTGAGATGTGTCAAGTTTAATTTATTTATTTGATTAGCAATTTTAATCATATCTAGAGGTTCTCAATTCATCGGAATCTTTTATTGTTTATGTATGTTCCCCGATTAATCGAAGACACCACGACCGATTTGGAAAATTCCTTTTTGTTTGAAAGGGCCTTCCCAGGTGGTCCCATCTGGAGAAATCGAGGGAATACTTCAAATAAGGCGAAGTATGAAATTGAAGTCGGTTAATAACTTTGTTTTTAAAGTACCTAAATTGTCCCAATTACAAACAACCTAATTTATCATCTGCCAAAAATAATACTCCGGGAATTATGCAGCCGACTGATTTGAAATACTATCTGATCCGATTTTTTGTACCCATAGTAAATTACACCGATACTTAAAAGAGTTTCATCTTTTTACAGGCTTTTAAAGTAAACTTGCTTGACACTGGCCTAATAGTCCGGTGGCCGACTGCATGAAACCCTACGTGATAAAATAATAGAAAATGCCTACTCTGTAGGGGTAGCTGACTTTTAGTCACTTCAACTGTTCTTGGTCGGCCGCGGCTTAACTTGGCAAATTTTGCGCAAATGGCAAAAAAGTAGTACAAAAATTCATCGAAAAAAACGTCATCGAAAAATAGAATGAAACTTGTATGGTAGGATAGCTGCCTTTGAGGACAGTAAAAAAAAAGTGGTCGGCCAAATCCAGTGTTGGCAGGTTCCTGTGTCCGACCAAATTTGTGGTACCACGTGACAGCTGCATTTTACGTCATCGAAAAATGGAATGAAAAAAACGGATTATTATAGCTTAATTAAACCTGTTGACGTATGTCTTGGTCGGTCTCACCTTAGCCTGGCAGTTTTTGCAGTCCGACTACATTTATAAAAAAATTTGCTAGTTTAAATTATTGAAAATATGGTTTCTTCATTGCTTAAACTGAACTAATAATGTTTAATTTAATAAGACTATCGCAATATACTGCCGTGTTTTTTTTAAAGGCAGTCTTTTTCATACAATTTTATATAATTTAAATTTTTGACTGTCTTTTAAGAGTCACGGCAGTATAGTCATAAGTCATAACCATGCCAACCGACCGGTATCTGCGAGGCCGCACGTACCGGCGTTCGACTACATCTACTTGGGGTCGGCTTCATCTACATGAGGTCAGCTACATTTACTTGGGGTCGGCTCCATTTATTTGAGGTCAGCTCCATCTACTTGAGGTCGGTTACAACTACTTGGGGTCGGCTCCATTTATTTGAGGTCGGCTCCATGTACTTGAGGTCGGTTACAACTACTTGGGGTCGGCTCCATTTATTAGAGGTCGGCTCCATCTACTTGAGGTCAGCTACATCTACTTGGGGTCAGCTACATCTACTTGGGGTTGGCTCCATTTATTTCACGCAGATAAACTCCCAGCATAGCCATTTTCATTGCCCGTTGGGTGACTTCTAGCCTTCTATTGAGGCCCATAGTAAGCGACTACATTTCAGGACACACACTGGTCAAACGGAGCCGACATGCTGGAACTGGACTGTCTGTCAGAGGTATATATAATCGTCTACAACTCTGAGCGTAAAGCGTCCGATTGTAATGGGAGTTGGCACTACATGGGCATTTGACATGATCTTCGTCTTATCCATGTTCATCTTTAGACCGACTTGCTCGGAAGCTTCACTGAGGTCATCGAGCATCGTACTAAAGTCCTCCACGGTCTCAGCCAAGACTAATAAATTGTCATAAATCCGAAGGTGAGAGATGTACTCGTCGTTGATGTCTGCATTCTCCAGTCCAGATCGAGTCTTGACAAAGTCCTCCAGTGCAGCGGTGAACAGTTTTGGGGAAATAACATCTCCTTGATTGACTCCCTGCTGCAGCAGAATAGGTTTCACGTTCGCATCCTGGAGTCGGACTGACACAGTGGCGTTTTCGTATAAACGCCACTGTGTCAGCCGACTTTAAGTAGATGGAGCCGACCCCAAGTACTTGTAGTCGACCCCAAGTAGATGTAGCCGACCCCAAGTAGAAGTAGATGGAGCCGACTTCAAGTAGATATAGCCGAACCCAAGTAATTGTAACCGACCTCAAGTAGATGGAGCCGACCTCAAATAAATGGAGCCGACCCCAAGTAGATGTAGCTAACCTCAAGTAGATGTAGCTGACCTCAAGTAGATGGAGCCGACCCCAAGTAGACGTAGCCGACTTCAAGTAGATGGAGCCGACCCCAAGTAGAAGTAGATGGAGCCGACTTCAAGTAGATATAGCCGACCCCAAGTAATTGTAACCGACCTTAAGTAGATGGAGCCGACCTCAAATAAATGGAGCCGACCCCAAGTAGATGTAGCCGACCCCAAGTAGTTGTAACCGACCTCAAGTAGATGGAGCTGACCTCAAATAAATGGAGCCAACCCCAAGTAGATGTAGCTGACCTCATGTAGATGAAGCTGACCCCAAGTAGATGTAGCCGAACGCCGGTACGTGCGGCCTCGCAGATACCGGTCGGTTGGCATGGTTATGACTTATGACTCTACTGCCGTGACTCTTAAAAGGCAGTCAAAAATTTAAATTATATAAAATTGTATGAAAAAGACTGCCTTTAAAAAAACACGGCAGTATATTGCGATAGTCTTATTAAATTAAACATTATTAGTTCAGTTTAAGCAATGAAGAAACCATATTTTCAATAATTTAAACTAGCAAATTTTTTTTATAAATGTGTTCGGACTGCAAAAACTGCCAGGCTAAGGTGAGGCCGACCAAGACATACGTCAACAGGTTTAATTATGCTATTATAATCCGTTTTTTTTTCATTCCATTTTTCGATGACGTAAAATGCAGCTGTCACGTGGTACCACAAATTCGGTCGGACACAGGAACCTGCCAACACTGGATTTGGCCGACCACTTTTTTTTTACTGTCCTCAAAGGCTCCTATCAATCCTACCATACAAGTTTCATTCTATTTTTCGATGACGTTTTTTTCGATGAATTTTTGTACTACTTTTTTGCCATTTGCGCTAAATTTGCCAAGTTAAGCCGCGGCCGACCAATAGAAATAGAAATAGAAATGTTTATTGCATATCACATTACAGACGTGGATGGTATTAATAAGTAGGTATACATGTGACACCCTGCAAGGGCACAGCAATATCAGAGGGCTAACTAATTACAATTATTAATAGTAAATTTATACATTAAAAAGCCTGATAAGAAAAAAGAAAAACACACAGCAAGATTTTTAACTTTTAGGCATCATTAAAGTATTCCTTCAAGTTATAAAAACATCTGTTTGTTAAAAACATTCTCAATTGTTTACGTCATACCTGGCCATAAAGTAGGAATTACCGCACGCTATGCGTGCGGAAAACCCCACTTCCTGGCCAGATAGAGACGTAAAATTGTGTACTTACCACGGGCGGTAATAAAGAAAGCCTCAGAGCGCATATTTATCGCCCTTGCCTTCGGCTCGGGCGTCAAATACCTGCGATCTGAGACATTCTTTGTTTAACCGCCCTAGGTAAGTAATGTACTATTGTTAAACAGTTTTGGACTTTCCAGATTCTTTATAGCATTAGGAAGGTGATTATAAATTTTGATAGTCATATAATGAGGGCTACTGCAGACTAGTTTTAATTTCGAGAATGGCAGGTTAAGTTGGTTATAGTTACCAAGAGCAGTTGAAGTGACTAAAAGTCAGCTACCCGTACAGAGTAGGCATTTTCAATTTTTTTATCACGTAGGGTTTCATGCAGTCGGCCACCGGACTATAATACTCGTACCTACGTCACACTTTCCATCTTAATTGATAACTCATAACAATAGAGTTAAGCAATGCTAATAATTACACGATTCAACTCGCGTATTAAATGTCACTAGTGTCACTACACTATATATGTACGGGCGAAGAACTCCCGAAGAGTTCGAAACATATTAATATTATTATCGCCCGTAGTTATCACTACGTCGACGACATACGTGAGTTGAACCGTGTAATTATTAGCATTATTTCAACATGTCTCGCGAAAGTTTAAATTCGATAATGGAACTAAGCATTAAGTTTTCAAACCTTGGGACGTTTTTAGGGTTCCGTACTCAAAGAGTAAAACGGGACCCTATTACTAAGACTTCGCTGTCCGTCCGTCCGTCCGTCCGTCCGTCCGTCTGTCTGTCACCAGGCTGTATCTCAAGAACCGTGATAGCTAGAGAGTTGAAATTTTCACAGATTATGTATTTCTGTTGCCGCTATAACAACAAATACTAAAACCAAAATAAAAATTTTTTTTAAGGGGGGCTCCCGTACATTAAACGTAGATTTTTTTGCCGTTTTTATAGATAATGGTACGGAACCCTTCGTGCGCGAGTCCAACTCGCACTTGGCCGGTTTTTTATCGTATTCCAGAGGTAGTTACTTATTTTCAATGTTTGTGTAGCCATATGATTAAAAAAATCGTGCATTAATCGTCATGCGATTTCAAGGAAAACCATTTTGAAACGCAACAACATGGGTGCGTAACGATGGCTATAAATATTTTTGATATAATATTACTCGCAATAACGCTCATCTGATATAATTCTCGAGTTGTATAACAACACTTAATATATTTTCATATGGTATAATTATCATTTTATATAACGATCATTTAATATAATAATATTTAGTATAACATACATTAAGTATAATGCATATTTGCTATATTGAACATTGGATATAATGCTCATTCCGTCTAATGTACAGTTGATAAAATCAAGCCAGGGTATCCAGAAAAAGGGGGGCTCGGGGGGCGAAGCCCCCCGCAGTAAAAAAAACCAACACTCGCAATAATTGTACTATTGGTGGGTTAGGTTAGGGTTCGCTTGTGTCCCTTAGAGCGGAAATAGGCACCCCGCGAAGCGGGGTGACGTCGACACGCTGGCGGTTGGGTTAGGTTTACGTTAGGTTAGAACGGAAAAATAGTAGGTTAGCTAACGTAAAACGCAATTTGCACATAAAAATTATCCGTTATTATTCCGTCTAATGTACAGTTGATATAATCAAGCCAGGGTAGCCAGAAAAAGGAGGGATGGGGGGGCGAAGCCCCCCACAAGGGGGGCTCGGGGGGCGAAGCCCCCCGCAGTAAAAAAGCCAACACTCGCAATAATTGTACTATTGGTGGGTTAGGTTAGGGTTCACTTGTGTCCCTTAGAGCGGAAATAGGCACCCCGCGAAGCGGGGTGACGTCGACACGCTGGCGGTTGGGTTAGGTTTACGTTAGGTTAGAACGGAAAAATAGTAGGTTAGCTAACGTAAAACGCAATTTGCACATAAAAATTATACCGCTTGATCATTATACAATATGAGATGTATATCAAATAAGAATTATACTCTATGATGGTTATAGGAAATAAGCGTTATACCGAATGATAGTTATACTAAATAAAAATATATATTTTGATATTATACCAAACGTTTATTATATACTATGAATGATTCTACCCTTTGAAATTATATCAAAAATGGTTATACCCAATGAAATTATATTATTTGTTTTTATACCGATCATTACACACCCCAACAACATTTGTATTGTTGTATTTGGAAAGCACTTAACTCTTTTTAGGGTTCCGTAGCCAAATGGCAAAGAACGGAACCCTTATAGATTCATCATGTCCGTCTGTCTGTCCGTCCGTATGTCACAGCCGTTTTTTTCCGAAACCATAAGAGCTATACTGTTGGAACTTGGTATGTAGATGTATTTTGTGAACCGCATTAAGATTTTTACACAAAAATCGAAAAAAACATTAAGTTTTAGGGGTCCCCATACACAAAACTGAAACTTTTTTTTTTTTTCATCAAACCCATACGTGTGGGGTATCATTGGATAGGTCTTCAAAAATGATATTGAGGTTCCTAACATAATTTTTTTCTAAACTGAATAGTTTGCGCGAGAGACACTTCCAAAGTGATAAAATGTGTCGTCGTCCCCCCCCCCTGTAACTTCTAAAATAAGGGAATGATAAAACTCAAAAAAATATATGATGTACATTACCATGCAAACTTCCACCGAAAATTGGTTTGAACGAGATCTGGTAAGTAGTTTTTTTTTAATACGTCATAACTCGTAAACTGCAATTTATTTAACGGAACCCTTCATGTGCGAGTCCGACTCGCACTTGGCCGCTTTTTTTTAATTAAGCATATCACAGTATACATATTTTTTGATGCGCTTTTGCCACTTTGTTCCCGATGGGAACAAGGGAAGATGATTTAAACCATCTTTGTAAATAAAGTACTAATGCAGTTTAAAAAACATCTTTTAGTTGTTGTGTGAAGTGTTTCGCTAGGCGATAGAAAGGAAAGGAAAGAAATACATTGCATGCTTTTTTGGTCTACAAGGCGCAAACGAGGCTTGAACTCAAGATTTTTTGATCGAAAGAAGGTGAGCGTCAGGATGACAGGACTATGACAGATTTTTACAGCGAGAGTAATTCCAAGTTTTAGTACCTTTTTTGTACTATTTGGTACCTGACCTCAAAAAATTTGTACCTTGCTAAAAATCGAGAAATATTGAAAATAAAGTGGTCAGCCATTCTGACGTCAGGTTGACAGGACCAAGTCCAGTTTCCCTAGTTGTAGGCGTTATACCGAATCTATCCTTTCACAAATATTTAGTACCTAATTTGTACCTTTATTCATGATATTTAGTATTTTATAAAGACTTACCAAAAAAAAGTTACACCAAGAATAAGCTTTGTATGGGCATAGTGCTGTAGTTAGTTAATGTGAACCGGGTCTTTAATTTAGTTCAAACGTTAAGCTTTATTGCTACAATAGTTATTTGTGTCACAAGGCAGCAAATTAGTATATTTACGGCGAGGGCGGTGTATTGATCATGAACGTAGCGAGGGATCCTAACGTAGGATCCTGAGCGTAGTGAGGGATTCAAGTGTTAACGCCCAAGACGAAGATAATTTTGCTCCTCGAGTGCCACATGCAACTTTTCACACCGACTATGAGGAAAAACAAAAAAAAAAAAAAAACAATTTTTTTTAATAAAAAAAAGAAAAAAAAATAAGTGAAAAAATATGTTCTTTTTTAATCGATTGCGATGAAATTACAATCGATTATTTTATTAAGATCTGTGTTCAATTGGCACATTGCGTAAATGCTACATGCCAATGAATAAATTAAAAAAGTAGCTTGAACAGAAAAGTAGCATTAAACCTGACGTCAGAATGGCTGACCACTTTATTTTCAATATTTCTCGATTTTTAGCGAGGTACAAATTTTTTGAGGTCAGGTACCAAATAGTACAAAAAAGGTACTAAAACTTAAAATTACTCTCGCTATAAAAATCTGTCATGGTCCTGTCATCCTGACGCTCACGAAAGAAGTGAAACTAGTATTAGGCACTAATACTAGTTTAGGTAAAAAAAAATCTAATTTTGTATGGAATGAGGTATAAATTCTGCCAAGTTAGGTACCTAATGATTTACAAATAGTTTTTTATTGTTTCAGAAATTTTAAAAAATTTGGTGAACATCGCTGACTTAGCTTTAAAGCATAAAGGAACTGCCAAAATTTGGCTGGGGCCCAAGTTGTACGTTGGTAAGCATTTTATGGGGACATACTCTTAGATCGGTAGGGTGATATTTTACAGCGATACAAACCTGTCATAATGAAGCTACGGTAGCCTAGTGGTTCAGGCTGTCAAGCGGCGGTCGTGGGTTCGATTCCCGGCTCGTACCATACCAATGAGTTTTTCGGAACTTATATACGGAATATTAACCGTTAGCTTTTCGGTGAAGGAAAACATCGTGAGGAAACCGGTCTAATCCCAATAAGGTCTAGTTTTCCTTCTGGGTTGGAAGGTCAGATGGCAGTCGCTTTCGTTAAACTAGTGCCTATGCCAAATCTTGGGATAAGGTGTCAAAGCGGACCCCGGGCTCCTTTAAGGCACAACCGGGAATAACGCTAGGAACATGATGACAAACCTGTCATAATCACCAGCATCGATATACTGTGTCGCATTTGTAGCACTGCAAAAACTCTCCGCTCTTACTTTTATGATTATTATTATTGTTTTTAAATTCGTTAGTTCATTTAATTGAATACAGACAGTTTCAATAATATAATGTCCTTAAATACAATAATAATAAATCGAAGTGAAGGCCGAGAAAGACAAAGCCAGCAAGTACCTAGACCTGATGGCTCTCGGGGTAACCGCCATGTGGGATATCGCTTTTAGTCTACATCGCAAACGGTCTAGAACGCAAAATGACCACTCATAGGTAGGTTTGGTTCGTTAGGTCTCTTCTAATGGCCGAAGGCCAAACAGCACAGAAGTAGGAGCCCGTCGACATCGCTCACGTAAAGATAAAACGACGAAAATGATGTGGACATTTTGCGTTCTAAACCGTCCGCGAATAACCCGGCCCTAGCACGATAGGTTTTATGTCACGTTTTACGTGACGTTTCAGTACATTTTCGCTGTAAAACGTGGTGATAAAACCTAGTGTGTTAGGGCCTCTGGTCACTGCGCGGATAGTCATGAGGTTTCTCTTTCCCCGGCTCGCTAGGTTTTATAATGATTTTATAATTTGTATGTATAGTTTTATATTTTACTTTCTATATTATTACTGTAAAAACCTAACGTAAGACGGAAATTTAATAAATGTTCGTTAGTTAAAACAATTGTTTTAAATTTACTGAGTCTCATAGTCACCCTAATTGCTACGTTAAACTGTCATAGACCCATAGTAGTCGAATAGGGTGACCATAAGGCTGTTGTTTTTGCTATTTAAAATTATTATCAATAAAGTTTAATTGTTTGCTTGCAGAGTTAATGCAATGAAATTGCATTAAAATACTGCTATAGAAACAACAATTTATGTTTACGACTTAGGTTTCACCCTGTATATATGTTCCACTGCTGGGCACATGCCTCCTCACATGGATGAGAGGAACCGGGCAGTAGTCCTCATGCAGGCCCAGTGCGGGTTGGGGACTTCACATACATCTTTACTTAAATTTTTTCGCAGATGTATGCAGGTTTCCTCTCGAAAAAAAAAACTTAAACTTACTTTTTATGTCCTTAATTAAATATCATTACTCATTAGGTATATACCTATTTATTACAGCTGTTGCAAATCCCGAGGATGCTCAAGTAATCTTGGATAATTGCCTAGACAAGGATGACGTGTATCGATTCTTACGGCCGTGGCTGGGATATGGTTTATTCGTTGCACCTTGTAAGTTCCTATACTTCCTATCTCTAATATACTTAGGTACAGTCGCCATCACATACATCGGAGCAAACAAGCACGTCACAAACATCGGAACACAACTCTATTTTCAAGGCATTAGGGTGCATGTGCCGATATTTTTGAACACCTATAGTGTACCGATGTATGTGATGGCGACTGTACATAGAGGTAACAGAGTGTGTGGTGGATTAGCAGTCTTGACTTGCTCTTTATTTAGGTATTTGGGTGTTTTGCCACGATTGGCTGCCCTAGGCTCAGGCTTGATGGGCCTTAGGTTAAAACCGCCACAGTAGTTACCTATATTACTATATAAGGCAACTTAATTATGAGATACTTATATGCCTCGCCGTTAACACGGCGATATTCTCAAGACCTCTACTGCGAGTTCAGCTATAATTAAATAAAAATTGAATGAACTAAACTCAATTATTAGACTATGGCAGCATTAGTACTAATATTAGTATAATGCATTCATTCTAGAAATCATAGAGCATAACATAATATTACTTTTAATTTTAGACACCGATCTTTGCCCCTTGTTCGCTTTTACCTTTGTTTACTCCCATGAATCCGAATGCGCGCGCAAATAGGGGTGTGTAGACACTAAATAAAATAATCAATAATGTTGTATTTTCACGAAAAAGGATCAAAGTTGTAGTCAAATGGAGAAAAAAGCAACGCAAGGGGTTAAATAATCACAAAGTTATAAGTGTCCAAAGTTTTAGGAGGGGGTATGTTCTGCCCCTTTTCCGCAAAACGCACCTTGATATGAAACGTTTGTCATGTAGGTACTATGACGCACGGGGATCGTGACATCACGATCCCCTAGCGTTTTCTCACTCTAACAAGTAACATTAAAACGGTTATAGCTTCGTAATTTTTTGAGATATTTGAATGGGATTTTTTTTTGTCTTCTTTCTTTTGAAGAAATAATAAATTTTGAGTCTACACCCCACATACCACTTAACCTAAGTGGTCTGTGCTACACCCCCATTGGCGGAAAAAGATGGCGGCGTTAAGTTGGAATCCGACTAGACTTTAAAACCCTGATAATATATAAGTATTTATTATTTTTCATACTGTTATCACTATTCATGAATACACTAAATAAGAAAAAAAATTGTGTTATTTAATAGTTAAACAAAGAAGATGGGGCAGCAAATATTCTGACGTCAGTAGGTAATATTGGAAGATTTTATTTTGGATTTTTAGGTTGGATTTGGTAAGATTCTGGTGCGGTAATCTAGAATATTAATTTTAAAGTGAGAGATACTTGTCTATTTAGATGCCTGGAAATTAAAAAAAAAATCTCATGAATCATATTTTTAAACCACAGCTCCCTTAACAAAGTTAAAGGTGGGTTTTATTGGCCATCAGTATATTTTTTTAATTTCTAGAAATCGGGTCATAAATGAAAAATATATGTATGTAAATCAGTGAATGTTAAAATATATATAGAACACGAGCTCCTTACAAATGTCTACCCAAACTCGTAACCAAAACCCGGTATGCGCATAGTCAACTACGTATCCAATCACAGCTACCCAAAATGTCAGCCTATTTTCAATTACCAAACACAAATGGATGCGATTGGTCAATTTAGGAATACATTGCTGTGATTAGCCGTCGTGCGTCACGTCGGACGACAGCCATGTGACAGTGACAACGAAAACGGATAATTGTTTAATGGTTACATGCTTTGAGTAGAGGTTACATGCAACAAGAAGCAACTTAGGTATGATAACGTTCGGGTGATATTTTTTTTTAAGAAGTAGGGCTGAGTCGCGAGGGAAAATAACAAATTATTTATTATTTATTTTATTAACAATATAATACAAGTAGGCCACACGCTGGGTGAGCAGAGATACGCAAACATTGCTATCTATATTTTTACATATGGATATATTTCCAATTACCTACAACATAAGTCTTCGTTTGTTTGCGGTAAAAAAATTCGGTACCGAGATTAGTAATGAGACCTAAATCTCAAGCTCCTCTAAATAAAGTCACTTTATTTAACTTTTGTCTTGATGACCAAGCATCGGAGTTTTTATCGCAAGGTAAGACGTTAGCGAGCTATGGAGTCAACATTAGCAATACAATTTACGAGTGGTGCGACTGTGACTTTTTCCATATTTTCTGATGATCAAATATCCACTTGTGAATAATTGACACGTCTAGAATCACACGTCAGTCACATTTTATAGTTAGAAAAGCATCGATAAAAACTACAAAGATATTCAATGGTTAAAATAGAAACCAACTTATAAAAAAAAGTAATGATGTCTGTTGGCATAATACCATCCCTATACAAAATGTGATCATAACAAAAAAATCAAAATAATATGTTTATCGCTGTATTAACTTGTGAAAAGTGATTCCATCTTTTTTGTTGTGCTTGTGCGAACGACTCTACGCCGATACCGAAAACTTATTGAACATCCCTCGTATTACGAGTATATCCGCATAACGAATGTGTGTTTTTTTGTATAAACTTTGCGCCCGTCACCTATTTGTGAAAAATAGCGATCTACATTGTATGATGATATGGGTTGAGTTTGTTACTACTAAGTATGTAGGTAAATATACCTACTGTAGACTGTACGTATTAGCAGCCTCGACTTAGTAGGTACTTAAATTTGTACTCTACATCTGTATACGTAATTTGTTTCGGTCATCCGCGCTAAACGAGTCTTGGATGATTACGTGTAGGTACCTACGAGTTTTTTAAACAACACTTGAAACTTTGTTGAAATCAGATATACCTACTTATCCGGAGATACATACAAACTTTACATACAAACTTACAAAGCTACAATCAGATTTTCATAATATACCACAGTAGAAATCATCGTATCAATCGATGTAGTTCTGGTTTTCTAGTACCTATATTGTATGGACCAGATATGGTAGTGTGAGTGAACTCTTTGCAACGAAATAAATGCGCCATGCTTTTCCACAACCCATTACCAAAATATCTCGGTGTCACCTTGGATAGAAGCCTAACGTACAGCCCCCATCTCGATAACGTTGCAGCCAAATTACGGCCCAGATTAAACATCCTGCAGAAACTAACTGGGACCACATGGGGTGCCTCTGCCAGCTGCCTACGAACAACCGCTTTGGCTCTCGTGTATCCGACGGCAGAATATTGTGCCTCTACCTGGCTTAACAGCTCTCACACCAAAACCGTAGATACGCAGCTAAATGCTTCAATGCGCTTGATCACGGGTTGCATGAAGCCCACCCCTGTACACTGGCTCGCGGCTTTAAGTAACATCGCTCCCCCCCACCTCCGCCGTCAACGCCACCTGCTTAGGGAGGTAGATAAAGCCCATAAACGACCGGAACTGCCAATCAATCGGGATTTAGCTGCCTTTACCAAAAAACGACTTAAGTCACGTAACCCTCCGGCGTTGCTGGCTCACCAACCTAGCTTCCAACGGAGTCTAAATGAGGCTTGGTCCGATGAATGGTCTGCCGCTGACACCCCTCCTGAACTTTTTGACCTGGACCCGGGCAGCCATCCAACTGGATTCAACGAATCACGCCGCGTCTGGTGCATGCTGAGTCGACTGAGAACGGGCATAGGCCACTGTGCCCATCTCCGGAAAAAGTGGGGCTGGAGCGAGCAGGGATGCTGCGATTGCGGATGCCCAAAGCAAACATGTGCGGCATATCGTCTTGGAGTGTCCACTAACCAAATACGATGGTCCAGCAGAAGATTAAAAAAAAATACGATTGCAGCTGCTAACTACCTGGCAGAATGTAAATTTAGATTATAAAAACAGTGTATTTCAATAGCCATACGATAAATAAATAACGAAATAAAATGCGCAGTCTCAAATTTTCGCAGTTTTTCGCGTCGTGCGCAAAGGTCGTAAGTTTTTGAAGCTACAGGATTCACACTTCCCTAACTGCTCCATACAAAATACTAGAAACGCAGAACAACATCAAGCTTTGTACCGCCACTGGCGCTGCGGCATCCCCGGCCGAAAGCCTCAAGCGCCGCAAATATGCCGTCCTAGGAAATTAGCCTACATGTTTGCGGCGTTTGACGTTGAAACCTTGGGAGCCAAGTGCGCGTCGGCTGATATAAAGATTTGTCGACGCGCCTAATACTCGTAGAGACCTCGGGCGATCAGAGGGCTAGCCACTATTTCACACAACTTGACACAACGTATTAGTATACCAGTTGCCCGTTGACGGCGATTTAGGCCATTTTTTTACCTATGGGTTAAGTTTTATTATGTTTGTTTTTATTCATTGTCTGTAATAAATAAAGATACTTTTGCGATTTAAGGATGACTCACGCTAGAACGGGCCGTGTCCGGCCCGGGGCATTTTCTAAGAAAAACGACGGCGTATTTGAGCGGCCGAGCCATATCAAAGCCCGGCCGAGCCACGGCTGAGGCTCGAAAGCGGCTCGGTGTCGGCACGGCCTGATCTTGGCTCAGCCAGGCTTGAGCCATAGCTCGCCCGCGCAAAAACGCCATCGTTTTTATTAGAAAACGGCCCAGGCCGGACACGGCCCGTTCTAGCGTGAGTCATCCATAAGGGATATCTCACTCCGAATGTTTGAATTTGCCTCGATTTCTCATTCTTATCTTTCATTTGCCAGACTCTAGCTCGCATGCTGTTACTGTTTGTTTAAAAAGGGAGGGTCGCTAACTTGCACCGATGGCCGACACGGAGCCGCTTCCGAGCCTCGGCCGTGGCTCGGTCGGGCTTGGATATGGCTCGGCCGCACAAAAACGCCGTCGTTTCTCTTAGAAAACGCCCCGGGCCGGACACGGCCTGTTCTAGCCTGAGTCATCCTTTAATGTTAATATTAGTTTAGATTAAACCGGAACTTTGTGATTACAGTGGAACTATGGAAATCACACAGGAAGGTAATGAGATCGGTGTTCAACAACAAAGTGGTGGAAGAATACGTGGAAGTGTTTGCCGCGCAGGCAGACGTGTTGGTAGAGAAATTGGACGCGATGGTCGGCAAGGGAGACTTCGACGTGCTCAAATTCATCACCGCCTGTACGCTAGACATAGTTTTCGGTAAGAAAAAAAACATACTTACATTCATAGGTTGTTACTACTATTTTATTAACATTGTTACCTAGAGAAATAAGCGTAGTAACGGCCCGCTTGTTTATAAGCAACCTGACGCTCTCGGGGTATTGGAAATGCAGAAGATAACTGTTAATACAGCGTGCATGTCCTCGCGAGCTCCAGCCATACTACCTATAAGAACCTACATTTTAAATAAATATTCAATAGGTACAGTACTAAAGAGGTTGAGGCCCATATCTTAATTAACAACGCTGTGCGCTGAATACTTGTGAAAATTGCACCAAGAAACCAGAATCATGATGAGCTGCTGCCGCACACAGACCCGGTTCACGCAGCAAGCTAAACTGGCAACACTGAGACTGTTGACCAAGTTGCCAGTTTAGACTTCTAAAATTATAGCCTGTAGGAGTAGTAGGTAGTTTCTGAAAGCGGCGACAGGAGAGAGCCTAATAGTATCATATATGTTGTGTACCTACAGAGACTGCGATGGGCGAACGCATGGACGTGCAAGAGCGGCCGGACACGCCGTACCTGCGCGCGCGCCACACGGTGATGACGATCCTCAACATGCGCTTCTTTAAGGTGTGGCTGCAGCCAGACTGCCTCTTCAAACTCACCTCCTACGCGAGGGAGCACGATGAGAGCATCAAGCTTACACACAAGTTCACGGACGAAGTATGTCGATGTGTTGATATTTATTTTATTAGGTTTTGTGAGGTGATTGCGTTAACGTCCGACATAACCGTTGGGCTTGGCTGGTAGACGGGGCGTTTCATTTAAAGTGGCAGGTTAAGGTTAACTAAAATGACGTTCAAGTCGGTTTTGTTACCAATTTATTCAGGAATCTCGCATCTCTCGTTTCAGGTTACACCTGTTGTCTACCATTGTTTATGTTTAATTTACCTCTGTTTTTGTCTTATGTACTATTTCTGGTGATCAATAAAGGATATTTGTATTGTATTGTAAGTTAAATCCGGCAGATAGTTCAAATAATATTTTTTTGTTACATTTAAGGTTGTTAAGAAGAAACGTGCGGAGTACGAGAAAAACAAACACAACAATAACACAGGTAAGTAATACAAACGATCAATGTCAAGTATAGGTAAGTACTTCCTGAAGAACTTAACAGACACTTAGTATAAAAGGCACCAAGTGTTTATTCACACATTGTCTGTTTGCCCGCATATTGCTCTAGACCTCGAAGTTATGCAGGTCATCTCCATAACAAAGTCAAAGTATTTAGTAAACATTCAACGATAACCATAATCTCCGCCTCTCGACCGATTGACAGGAAAATGTGGTTTCCATAAGTGCCCATAGTCGTGGCAATTGCTTCTCTGAGTGCTAGACAAAGTTACGTAAACTGCGGAGCTTATGCCACCACGTTATTTGATGATGGGTACCTATTATTTATCAACAAATATCCGACAATGTTTATCGAACGAAGACGTCAGTAGCTAATTGAATAATCTGCGTTCCAACGTATAAAATCGCAGGGCCATGTTAGTTTTGTTCCGCACGGTTTACGCAGTTTACCGTCATTTTAAACTTGACATTTGAAGTGTGGGCACTCAAACTTGATCTTACATCAAGGATTATTTAACGATTCATAAAATCATAACATAACCTAGGTACAGTCGAGTTCATACTTATAACCTACGTTCCCAAAGGTTAAAAAATGTCTGACCAAAAACGTCCAAAACAATAAAATCCTGAGAAATTCACATATTTTTGATCACTTTTTCCGTGCACATATTTTCAAACCGACTAATGATAGGTGAGTAACTAAGTGGTACTAACATTATACACAAACAGAGTCATTATCACCGTACCTAATTTTAGATTTTAAGTAGATGTACGGATCAGTTGCACTAACACTACCTAATAAGAACACTTAAAAAATTACTACTGGCAAATTAAAGATGAGAATGAGTTTTAAATTAAACTTTTTATGTGGCACCAGTAATATCGTTGTCAAAAGTATCAAACGCCTTAAATTAGTATGATGACCTAATCTTGATACTTGATATGGTAACTAAGAAAGTAGCTGTTCGATAATAAAGTGGACCCTTTTTGCTTATTATTTAAGAGAATTTTACTCAAAAGAGGAATTGTATAGTTGATAAGCATAAACCAGACCCCTACCATATGTGCATAGTTTTTTAACCCATAAATCGGTCGAGTTCACGTGTGTCATGCGGACGAAGTTGCAATGCATAGCTAGTTTATAATATTAGTTTGGATTGTACTATGTACCTACAGGTAAATTTATAAAATCGTTTTAAATTTTACATATATTACAAATCTCAAGACTAGTTTTCGCGTTACACGTAAAGGATGACTCACGCTAGAACGGGCCGTGTCCGGCCCGAGTCATTTTCTAAGAAAAACGACGGCGTTTTTACGCGCCGGGGCATACCCAAGCCCGGCCGAGCCACGGCTGAGGCTCGAAAGCGGCTCGGTGTCGGCACGGCCTGACCGTGGCTCAGCCAGGCTTGAGCCATAGCTCGCCCGCGCAAAAACGCCGTCGTTTTTCTTAGAAAACGGCCCAGGGGGCCGATTTTTGACTTTCGAGCGCTCGACTTTTTCATTCGAAAACTGTCCAAAATTATGAAATGCTATTTTGAAATAGCGATAGAAAATTTAAGAACGAGTGGTATTTAGCACTCGTATTCAATTATATCGTTAGAAAGTAAGTGCCTGCAATTTTGAGACTATAATAGTATTTACTTTTATTTAATTTTCGAGCGCTCGAAAGTCAAAAATCGGGCCCCAGACCGGACACGGCCCGTTCTAGCGTGAGTCATCCTTAAGGGATATCACACTCCGAATTTTTGAATTTGCCTCGATTTCTCATTCTTATCTTTCATTTGCCAGAGTCTAGCTCGCATGCTGTTACTGTTTGTTTAAAAAGGGAGGGTCGCTAACTTGCACCGATGGTGACCGCACATTCGTTTCAAAAATCGACTACGTTCGTTACCAGAGAGCACATCAGCGACACTCAACGATATAAAACAGTCACTATAGACTTCATTCTTTACAATATACTTAATGCGCGGCTAGATTTATATCCCCTAAACTACATGAAATGTAAATCAACGCTACGTGAAGCCCTACATAATATGTCCTATGAGCTATGACGATACAGAGAAGTTATTTATCGTTTTAAAATAATTTTGTTCTATCTTTTATACTGCATAGGTTATAACTTACTAATTATTTTGTACTATTGACTAGTACAAAATAATTAGATTGATGATGATATTGTATAATATTTTGCATGTGAATAACATATTCAATAGTTAGTACTTTTTTGCCTGAAACACAGGGTATCCTAGCTCAGGCACGTGTTATTTGTCTCTAATATTAAGCTCCTAGTCTATAGTAAATACTGATGTACATTATGTTTTATCAATAAATTATCTTATCTTACTATGGCCTAACATGGGCCTAAAATGGCTAGATGATGACGTTGACGCGGGAGGAAAAATCCAACTACAATTTCCCACGTAATTTTGCAGATGGCAAATTGAAAGCGGTGCTAGATCTCCTGTTCGGGAGAGAGATTGAGTTCTCGGATGAACAGCTTCGTGAGCACATTGACTCGATTACGATCGCTGGCAACGACACGACTGCTCTGACCATCGCCTACACCCTGATGCTGCTGGGCATAAACAAGGATGCGCAAGAAAAAGTTATTCAAGAGTAAGTCGTCTGTGGCAAAAATCATGGATGAATTGATTGCACAAGCATGCAACAAGAAATACCTCCTTAAAAAAATGTTTATAAACAAAAAAGGATAGTATATTAAAAATACGATCGTTAGTTGTTTGTTAATCATGCTAAACGATGTAAGTAGTCAGAAAACTTGGTCTCCACCTAAAAGAAATCCAATTTTTGATATTTGAGCTACCTACCTTATCTAGTTATTGATTTATATTGTTCACACCTTATTGCACTAATTTGTATCACTTTGAGAGACGATATCTCGTGCAACATTACTTTAAAAAAACAACGTGCATTTTTTTTCAAATGTGCAATTGAATGTCTATTTTTCCAGGCAAAGGTCCATTTTCGGTTATTCTAAGCGCGGCGCTACCAAAGAAGACCTTCCACAAATGATGTATTTAGAAAGAGTGCTCAAAGAAAGCATGAGACTGTATACCGTCGTCCCGATCATCGCTCGTAACGTCGACAAAGATATATACTTGCGTAAGTACATACCTACATAGGTACTCACATAAGGTAGTACATGGCCTACCCGTCTTAGATTACCTACACATTTTAGATTAGATATCTCTTTATATATCTTGCACTTCTGTCTATCTTAGCATGACAGAAGTGCAAGTCAATAATTATCTTCATTTGTCGATGAAGTACCTACAAATTATATTGGACAGCAGAAGATCAGCGTTACGTTAAGTTCCTATTCATCATAAATTGAATGTCATCGTCGTCAGTATCATCACGAGTCCCTTGCATAATAAGCTTGATAAAGCGCTCAGTTAGAATGCTTCGGAACTAAAGAGTATCATCGCACAAACATTATACTAGAGACCAAATCCATTTTCATCGTCGTCCCAACACACACACAACAACACATCCTTACTCCTATAGTAATGACGTGTGGCGATATACGAGTATTTGGCTACTTTGGCTGCTACCAACTATATGATACTGACTGTACCTATTACTCGTACCTACCCATAACACAAGCCTTATTGAGGTTATTGGGCTAGTTCGATTTGTGTAAGATGCCCCCCTAGTTTTTTTTCCGTAACGTTCCAGCGCGGTCCGGCATATCATTGCCAACAGGCACCGGTTGCGTGGTGGGCTCGTTCGCAATGCACCGCTCCACGGCGGCGTGGGGGCCGGACGCGGGCCGGTTCGACCCGGACCGGTTCCTGCCGGAGCGCTCGGCGGACCGCCACCGCGCTGCCTTCGTGCCTTTCAGCTTTGGCCCTAGGAATTGTATCGGTACGTTGAAACCTAGTGACCTAACTCCCCGTGGCTCTCCTTCCTGGTCATGCAGAAAGTCCATTCTTACACAGGTGAAAGAATTTTTGAAATCTGAACAGCCGTTCCGGAGATTACCCCCTACATACAAACATACAATCTCACGGACTATTCCTTTTATTATATTTAGTGTAGATGTAGATATACCTACATAAGCAAAGTTGAATGCCGGACCCAAAACAGTCTTGCAAGGGCGGGAAGTAAGGGACATACTTAAGCTACGGCTTACCCTAGTACCTGAGTAAGTAATATCCCACCAAAAACATAAATGTAAAAAAGGAGAGCCAAGTTCAATACAAAAATTATGCTTGGCTGTGGGCTTCGCCGCAAAAAGAATGGAGATCTAAATGAGTGCCAAGTTGTATGCAAAATCCAAATAAATATGTATTTATAGGAACAAAATAACATTATGAACAAGTATTAAACTCTATGTTCTTGCTTTATTGGATACCTATAACAATTGATGTTATTTAAAAATGTGAGATCTTAAAGTAGGTTAGATTTGACTTGGCCAGTTTTCATTACATCAATCATTTTATAAAGTTGTTCAACATATACATTTTTTAATTCTGATAAAAACTGGCTTATCGCTTTAGAGCGATCTCTTCTAGACAAACTTTGGGTAGCAGGAAATTTTCAACAAAAGTTGTAAACAGGTACTTCAGGAGTTTACGATTAGATCCAAGTATTTATTTGCCTATCTAATCTATATTATATTTGAAAAAGTTTGCCGTATAGGTACATACACCTCGATAAGCCATGTTGTGGGTGACTGGCCGGAAATGGCCGGAATAGAGATGATACCCTTAGGAATACTGGCTTAATTATCCTTCTAGCGTTATTCCCGGTTGTGCCCTAAAGGAGCCCTGGGTCCGCTTTGACACCTTATACTCGAATACTGGCCTAATACGATTAATAAGTTTATGTCAAAAATGTATTTAATTGCCGACTATACTTCTCTGTATACCATCATCAACTACTCGTTGAGACGATTCTAACGAGCCCAAACATGACTACCTTCTGTCTCCATCATCAGATCAGCTCGATGGTACCATAATATTGAATTGTCATCCAAGTACTAGTACCCAAAATTTCAGCTCAATCGAATAACGGCAAGTGACAGAAAAATGGATTGCAAATTTTGACGGACAACTTACATACTTAATATACTTATATTATTATACTTACATACTTATATATTTATATATACGAACAGGTCAAGTTAATATAAAGTTTGTAAAAAATAAGACTATTACTTTTATTTACAGGACGCAATTACGGCATGTTGATACTAAAGAGCGTCATGTCGTCAATCATCAGATCATACGATGTAGACGCAGACGAAATCGGGCCACTCAAAATGGAACTGCTTCTTTTTCCTACAAGGGGTCACCAAATAAGAATAGCGAGACGCGAAGACGATTAGCTAATTCAGCTGAATTGATTTCAATATTCGTGTATATTTTTAATTGATGGGTCGAAAGTTGTAATAGTAACGACCTACATAGGTAGTATCCACTGAATAAAACTGAACAGTTGGTACAAATCATAATTATACTTTTATACCTATAATAGGCACATTCTAAGCAAAACGCAAAGTAGAAGACTCTAAACTAGGCTTACCTACTTACTTTCCATGGTTAGGGTAGTGTGATATTTTTATAGTTGTAATATTTTTATTAGGTAGATATTGTATTTTGTGTGTGACTACATAAGTAGTAACCACTGAAAAAACTGAACAGTTGGTACAAATTATGATTATACTTTTATACCTAGACATGTGTCCATGTATAATAGGCACATTCTAAGGAAAAAGGAATGTAGAAGACTCTAAACTAGGCTTAATTAGCTTCCATGGTTAAGGTGATGTGAATTAGATAACTCATAGATAAGTAAGGCAAGCTTTTGTAATGTTTTTATTAGGTAGATATTGTATTTTGTGTGTGAGTGTATATACGTGGGGTGTTATTTATATTATATGACAGCCGCAATAATCAAGTATTTAATTGTGATATTTTATATGAGTACCTAACAGTGGCGGAGCGCCCATACAAGCCGATTTCCACCGACTTGCCTAAAATTTCTTGCTATATATTACCAAACTTGTAAATCATCACAAAACAGCCCTTTTTTATGCTCCGGGTTGTCCAGTGACAGTTCTCACGCGCCGCCACTGGTACAGTCGCCATCACATACATAGGTACACTATAGGTGTTCAAAAATATCGGCACATGCACCCTAATGCCTTGAAAATAGAGGTGTGTTCCGATGTTTGTGACGCGCTTGTTTGCTCCGATGTATGTGATGGCGACTGTACCTAAGTACCTACCTATTTGTTTTTACCTGTTTAGTGACATGAATAACCAGTCAAGATAGATTAATCTTTGACACGGTGACAACTTAATTTTTTTGTAAGATTTACGACCGACTAACAAGCCTAACTATGAATTCCACGAAGTGTTGAATCTCCGGCGTGACGGATTGAAACTCTGGGTTCTAAGTATTCTAAAGTCATTATCGGCGTCAGAATTTTGATCAAATAAATCTCAACGCCGGTATAGTTAAAGTTCAACACGTTTCTAACAAAAGTTAATTCTGATCATCATTTACATATGTTGACAATCTTAGCTGAGATAATAATGGCAAAAAAGGCCGTAAAAACGCTGAATATTCACCCACAAGGACATAGGGACATATATTTTACTGTTTGACCAGCTTTATGGGCATTATAAAAAAGCAATAAGTCTTTAATCCTCACTATGTAATGAATAATTATATTTAACACAGCGTACAATATAATTCAACTACTTAATACAATACATATACAGCGTGTATATTTAATACTAGCTGTTGCCCGCGACTTCGTCGGCGTATAACATATTATCGTCTAAATGTTTGTTGAAGGAATGAATAAAAAAAAAACATTGAAATTAATTTTCTACCTAGTCTTTTAGAAAACAATCTAAAACCGAAGTTACAAATCTCTTACTTTTAAAATCTCTTGCTCTCTATACAAACTAAGAACCCTCTCTGAACCCACATAGTAAACAGTCTGAAACCGTAGTTACAAATTTCTTACTTTAAAAATGTCTTGCTTTGCTCTCTATACAAAGTTCGAACCCCCTTTTTAACCTTCTTAGGCGATGAATAAAAAAAACGCTGAAATAAGTTTTGTAGTATTTTAGCAAACAGTTTAAAACCGAAGTTACAAATCCCTTACTTTAAAAATATCTTGCTCTCCATACAAACTTTGAACACCCTTATAATCCCCTTAGCGGATATATTTATAAAAAATGCTAAATTAAGTTTCTCAGTCTAAACAGGCTAAGATCGAAGTTACAAATATATCATACTTTAAAATTTTCTTGCTCTCCATACAAACTTTGAACGCTTTTCAGGGAAAATTTAAAAATAAAACACTCGTTTTTTTTTTTATTGTAATAGGTAAGTATTTTTTCCACAAACTATCTAGTCTCTAGCTAAAAAAAGTGTTTCGTATACGAACCTTGCAACCTTTTTTAACCCCTGAAGGAGTGAAATTTTCCAAAACGCTGGCAGTAGGTATTTTTTTGTATTTTAATAAGTAGGTACCTACTTAATCTTTCTACAGAGTTTTAAGTTTCTACCTAAAAAAAGTTTTCCTTTACAAACATTGCACCTCTTTATCCCCCTTTTAGCAAGTGGAAATTTTCAAACCACTGAAAATAATCTTTCTACACAATTTCAAGTCTCTAGCTCAAAAAAAAGTTTCCTCCATACAACTTTTTAACCTGTTTTAATCACCCTTAGGGGTGGAATTTTCCAAAACGCTGAAAGTTCTTTATTTGTATTGTAATAAGTAATCTTTCAACAAAGGTTTGTCGCTTGCTATAAAAATATATTTACCAACGTTGCACCCCCTTATACACCCCGAAGGGGTGAAATTTTCTAAAACGCTGAAAGTATTTTTTTATTTTATTATGTAATCTTTTTGAAAAGGTTTGAGATTCTAGCTCAAAAAAATCCCCTTTACCAACATTGTACCCCTTTTTCATTCCCTTAGGGGTGGAATTTTCCAAAACGCTGTTTTTTATTTGTATTGTAATAAGTAATCTTTCTACAAACTTTTAAGCTTATCTCAAAAAGAAGTTTCGCTCATGCAAACTTTGCAACCCTTTTTAACCCCCTAAGAGGCTGAATTTTCCAAAACGCTGACAATACTTTATTTGTATTCTAATAAGTAAGCTTTCTACAACATATTAAGTCTCTTGCTAAAATAATAAAGTTTCCCCCATACAAAATTTGCACCCCTTGTTTACCCCCTTAGGGACAGAATTTTCCTTTACGTTGAAAGTATTTTATTTGTATTCTAATAAGTAATATTTATACAAAATTTTAAGTGTCTAGCACAAAAAATAAAGTTTCCCCCATACAAACTTTGCACCCCTATTTGACCCCTTTAGGGGTAGAATTTCCAAAAATCCCTTCTTATCCGTTGCCTACGTTGTAAAAGGTAGTTCTGGTGTAAATTTCAACTCTCTAGCCCCAGTAGTTTCGGCTGTGCGTTGATGAGTGAGTGGGTGAGTCAGTCAGGGCATTTATATGTAGGTATAGATAGATAGAAGATGACGAAAATCCCATTCAAATATCTCAAAACCGTTTTAATGTCGCTTGTTAGAGTGAGAAAACGATCGGGGACTGTGACGTCAAGATCCTCGAGCGTCATAGTAAAAAACAATCGTTTCATATGAAGATACGTTTGGTGGAAAAGGGACAGAATATAAAACTTTGGAACTTAGGTATTACCTATACATATAACCTCTTGCGTTGATTTTTTCTCTATTATCCTTTTTTCGAAAAAATACCTTATGATTATTTTATTTAGTGTCTACCTACAGCCGGGTCAACCAATGTTTTCCATGTTTTTAAACATCTAACATGTTTTCCGTCAGGTTCGGCAAACAAATAGGGTTTTGTTTTGATTGGCAAAAACATGTTTGACGTTTAAAAACCACGAAAACATGACGCAGCGGACGCGGCTTACGGGGTGTAGTTTCGATTCCTGAGCTATAACTACGAACTTCGGAATTCGAAAATATTCAGGTATCTCTCTAACCCGCTTCTTCCATGTGTCAAGTGAAGTCCCTGGGCGACCGAGCTCCGCTCGGATGAAAATGGTGAAAATACGGAGAAAACGAATTTTCCCGGACATGAGACCTATCTAGATCGATTTCTCGCCCCCTTAAACCCCTGCATACCAAATTTCATCGAAATCGTTAGAGCAGTTTCCGAGAACGTGATTGCAAATATATATACAAATATTGCTCGTTTAATAGTATAGGATGTAAGCATTACATTGCCGTTCGATAAATTTTCAAAAATTAATTACGTTTTGGTAGTTAAGACTTACTTACAATTTTCTTACAATATCGGTTCACAGTACTAAAAGTTACGTATGGTTAAAATTTGAGGTAATATTAAACATACAGGCTGTATATGTAGGTAAGTAGTTTAATTTTTAAACACGTTCACGTACCTACTTAAGTGTCTACACTTAATTTTCCAAATACTTACAGTATTAGTGTTCTGTACCAACATTACCAAAATGCGACACTTATGGAATCATCTCTCTGTCGCAGCTTCGCAGCCATTTATTTCACATTCACATCATTGTACAAATGTACACTCAGTGGCGGCACGTGAGAATTTTCACTGGACAACCCGGAGCAAGAAAGGGCTGTTTTTTGATGATTTACGAGTTTGGTAATATATAGCAAGTTATTAGCAAGACATTTTAGGCAAGCCGGTGGGAATCAGCTTGTATGGGCGCTCCGCCACTGTTGTACAGGTTTATCAAATACTTCATAAGCATAAAAAGATCTGAATATATTCTAACAGAATGTACTTACACTACTTACTGGTCTTTGATTAACGAGCATTCGTCGCCCGAGCGTAGCGTGTGTTAGGCGAGCACATTATTCAACGAACCTAGATTATTTTCATGAGAAAAGCTGCAAATAAAAAGCTCGATCGTGAAACAAATGCTCAGCACGGTTATCACAAGACGGCGCGCGAACTGTGTCGACTATCCGTCTCTTTCTAATTAGAACTCTTGGAAAGAGACAGATAGTCTATTTGTACAGACAGATAGTCTAGTCGCCCGTGATTTATGATGGCCGTGCAGTGTTCAGATGCTGGTAAGCATCTTGCTCGCTCAGTTTTATTTGATAGTGACTACGTATGAGGCCTGCGGTTGAATTTCTTTCCAGGGTAGAAAAGATGTTTAAGGTAACCGTGTCTTCCTGGTTTTTTCGTGGCGTCTGGCTGAACTGGTACAGTGAGTTTGCTTGCGGCTATTACTGAAAAAACGAAAAAATGTCCTGTATACCTTATGCAAGGGTCTGAACAATATATGTCGTTACTTGATAACTCGTTACAAACTCAAAGATTCTGAATAAATCGTCATAATTATCTAAGCAGGTACACATGTTATATTTGGCCATAAGATGGTATGCATGTATATTTAACTAAAAAAATAATGTAATATACCTACTGCAATGCCTTTACATAAAGTACTGTAAAGGTATGATTTTATTAGGCCATCCATTATAATACTTGTACTTACATATTTTTTTTAGCTGTAAGTCTTTGTGTTTATTTTAATTGTTAAACGTAATTGTAATATTATTTTAAGAATGTGTAAATAAGGTTTACCAAATTAAAAAAGAAAAAAAGTAAAAAAAAAACGAATTTTAAATTTGACCCTAAAAGTTACTAATCAGTATATACCCAAGTCACTTCAAGGGTCCCTATAAAATTTGAAGAGTTCCCTCGTTTTCACCAGGATCCCATCATCAATATCCTGACTGTATACGACCATGGAACAACCTGGGAGTGGGACCCATTCAAACAAAAAAATACTATTCCAAATTGGTCCAGGTGTCTTCGAGTAATCAGGGAACCTACAATACCTACATATATAAAAATCATCAGTCTATAAAGTCGGTTTATAGTTAGGGCTTTATACTCGTAGGACATCGATATATGGGAACCAATATTTTTGTCATTAAAGCATGAGCCTTGGCACACTTGTTACTTAGGTGGACTAGAGTTGAAAACGCCCGGGCGCCAAGGGCGGACGCCCCGCTGGTGGGGTGGGGGAGGGGGGGAAGTTTCGTTCCGACGCGTGTTCTCTCGGTCCTCCTATCATCTTATTTATAGAGACTCAGGCATGTTTGGTATCGTTTTCGGATAAATTAAGGATGGTCAATCATTTTCTGGGACATTACTAACATCTTGTAATAGAATAAAAATGAAATACGGGCAAAAGCCAAAAAATCGCCGTAAAAAATTTTTTTTGCAACAATTACGTGAAAACCCGCAACAACTTGGCAAAGAAAAAAATATGATTATAAAGCCACATTTATGTAGATTTAAAAAATATATAGTTGTACATATGTATAAATAAAAATAATCAAATAATAATAATAATAACTACATTGAAGCAAACTACGTACATTCAAGTATTGGCTGAAAATCACAAAGCAAGTTTTACGTTTTTGGAGTTGTACATTATTTTATAATCATTATATCACTCGAAAGACGTCCACTGCTGGACATAGGCCTCCCCCAAAGAGTGCCAAAGCAACCGGCCCTGCGCCATCCGCATCCTACTAACACAATATACGATAACCCTCAAATCCGGCAAATTGCTCTTTTTCCGTGAGGGCGTTCAGTCTCAGGAAGGTGTCGGGTTCCTCGTCCACAAGTCCCTCGTGAACAACAGTGTGTCGACTAGGGTGGCGTACCTTATACTCAGAGTATCAAACAGGTTTACGAGCCGACCTCGGCACACTCCGACGAAGAGGTGGAGTGGAGCGGATGTATGAAGATATATCGAAGGCCATGCATAGTTCAAAACCCTACTTCACCATTGCCATGACTCATGCGGGACTTCAACGCAAAACTGGGCAGTAGAGATGGTGAAGAGCTGAAAGTGGGGCAATTTAGAGTTGGAAATTGGAGCCACCAGGGTCAAATACTGGCCGGCTTCTTGGAGAAAGAGGGACTCTACGTAGTCTACATGATGAATTCCTTGTTCAAGAAACGCGAGCACAGGACATGGACCTGGTAGAGTCCCAACGGATCAACTAAACACAAGATTGACTTCATTATGTCGACGAGGAAGCATATATTCAACGATCGCTGAGATCAATACGGTTAAAACTGTGAGCAATCACCGTCTGGTAAGAGGCACATTGAATAAACGCGTCAAGCAAGAGCGCTCTCGATAGATGAAGTTACGCTGCGTGCGTCCAGCATCAATCCAAATTCAAATCCCCGAGAGCTTTAAGCTGGCACTCCAAAACCGTACTTCGATTGCCTAGGTGGCGATGTGAACAAATTCGACGACGGGTTTGTGGAAGCTGTTCGTGCCACTGGGTCTAAATTGTTCGAGGCCCAAGGGGCAAACAGAACTAAAAAGCTCTATAGCTCGACTCAGAAGCTCATGAACGAAAGGAGTGAAATGATCCCGCAGTCTTCAGGCGATGCGACCGCATACCGGCAGCTCAATAAACAGATCTCCAAACCCGACCTCTGCGCCAATTCAGTACAAATCGTATTGACGAAGCCATCCAGCGTAATAACGGCTCTAAAGTAGTCTAAAGCATTCTCGAGAGATCTGTCTATTGGGCTGAGCCAGCTCGCTAAGTTGATAAATGGTATGGAGATTTTGGGTGAGAAAGGGCATTTTTACGATCATATACAATACACGTCAACTCGCAGACCCAAAGTTAGTCTGTCGGAAGACACTTGAGCTAGACTTACCTGACACTATACCGATGACATCCTGGACATCAGCCTGTACGAGATTGTAATGGCTCTTAAACAGCTCAAGAACAACAAGGCACCTGGTGAAGACGCAATAACAGCCGAAGTCTTGAAGGTGGATGGAACACCGGTCCTTACGGCCCTTCAGAAATTGTTCGATTCCGTCTTACTGTAAGGGAGAACGCCAAAGGTAGGAACAGAGGGGCGGTGGTGCTGTTCTTCAAAAAGGGTAAAAACACCCTGCTGAAGAACTACCGACCATTTCACTTGTGGGCCATGTCTATTAGCTGTTTTCGAGAGTCAATACAAATCGTCTCGTACGCAGGCTAGATGACTTCAATCCAGCCTCTTGGTAGACCACATCTACATGCTCCTTCTGGTTATAAAGAAGACTGAGGAGTATAAGCTGCCCCTCTACTTAGCCTTCGTGGATTACGAGAAAGCCTTCGATTCGATCGAAACCTGGGCTGTAGGTAGTGTAGGTACTACAGTCTCTCCAGCGGTGCGAAGTAGACTACCGCTATATCGAAGTACTGAAGTGTTTGTAAGAGAACGCCACTATGTCAGTCCGACTCCAGGACCGGAACTCGAAACCTATTCCGCTGCAGCGGGGAGTCAGGCAAGGAGATGTTATTTCTCCAAAACTGTTCACCGCGGCACTGGAGGATATTTTTAAGACTGGATTGGAGAAGGCTAGGCATCAACATCAACGGCGAGTACACATCACTCACCTTCGCTTTGCTGTAGTAGTCTTGCATGTAAATAATAGTACAGGTCGATTCACGAAAGCTGGCACGAATGAATTGAACGAGTGAATGATAATGTCTATGTGTGCATCAAATAATTATTAAATACAGGTTGATGCAAAAAGTGATTATGATAATTGTGTTTCCGAGATTTTGCATTTTATAAATATATAATTACTAGCTGTTGCCCGCGACTTCGTCCGCGTAGAACTTTTTATCGTCTTAGAAAATGATTTCTCTCAATACAAAATTTGAATCCTCTTTTAGGGGATAATTAAAAAAAAAGTTGATGTTCATTTTCTAGTTTGTGAACAAACAGTCTAAAACCAAAGTTAAAAATCTCATACTTTAAAAATGCCTTGAAATACTCAAACTTTGAACCAATTTTAACACTCTTAGGGGATGAATTTGGAAAAACTCTGAAATCAGTTTTGTAGTCTTTTAACGTACAGAATAAGACCGAAGTTAAAAATCTCTTACTCACACTTTAAAATTTTATTGCTCGCCATTTAAAATTTGAACCCCCTTTTAAACCCCCTTAGAGGTTGAATTTTTCTAATCGCTGAAAGAACTTTTTTCGTAAACTTTTAAGTCTCTAGCTCAAAAAAAGTGTTGCCCATACAAAGCTTTCTTAACCCCCTTAGGGGTGGAATTTTCTAAAACTCTGAAAGTACTTTATTATTAATTTTAATAAGTAACATTTTGAATAGTTTTAAGTCTAGTAAAAAATAAAGTTTTTCCCACACAACACTGGCTACCCTTCTTAAGGATCTTAAGGATCCCCTTAGGGATGGAGTTTTCTAAAACGCTGAAAGTTCTTTTTTAGTATTCTAATAAGTAATCTTTTTTTCAAAGTTTTAAGTCTAACTCAAAAAAAAGTGTTGCCCATGCAAAGCTTGCTCTCCTTTTTAACCCTATTAGGGGTGGAATTTTCTAAAACGATTTGTGTTCTTTTTTTGTATTTTAATAAGTAATCTTTCTACAAAGTTTCAAGTCTCTAACTCAAAAACATAAACTTTCCCTGATAAAAACTTTGCACCCCTTTTTATCCCCCTTAGGGATAGATTTTTTCAAAACGCTGAAAGTCTTTTTTATTGTATTTTTATAAGTAATCTTTCTACAAAGTTTTAAGTGTCTAGCTCAGAAAAAGTGTTCCCCATACAAACCTTGCACCCTTTTTTAACCCCCTTAGGGAATGATTTTTGTAAAACGCCGAATGTAGTATTTTTCATGTTCTAATAAGTAATTTTTCGTCAAAATTTTAAGTCTCTATTAAAAAAAAATATGTTTTTCCCATACAAACTTTGCACCCTATTTTACCCCCTTAGGGGTGAAATTTTCCAAAACGCTGAAAGTACTTTCTTTGTATTTAAATAATCTTTCTACAAAGTTTTAGGACTCTAACTAAAAAAAATAGTTTCCCACATACAAACTTTGCACCCCTATTTTAGCCCCCTATTTTTAGGGGTAGAATTTTCTAAAACACTGAAAGTACTTAATTTGTATTCTGATGACTAATCTTTCTGCAAAGTTTTAAGTCTCTATTTAAAAAAAATATTGTTTCCCCCATAAAAAATTTGCACCCCTATTTTACCCCCTTAGGGGTAGATTTTTTTAAAACACTAAATCTAGGTACTTTATTTGTATTCTAATGAATAATTTCTCTACAAAGTTTTAAGTCTCTATTTAAAAAAAAAGTAGTTTTTCCCATACAAACTTTGCACTCTATTTTACCCCTTTAGGGGTAGAATTTTCTAAAACCCTGAAAGTTCTTTATTTGTATTCTAATGACTGATCTTTCTACAAAGTTTTAAGTCTCTATTTAAAAAAAAAATGTTTCCCCCATACAAACCTTGCACCCCTATTTTACCCCCGTAGGGGTGGAATTTTCCAAAACGCTGAAAGTGTTTCATTTGTATTCTAATAACTAATTTTTCTACAAAGTTTAAGTCTATAGCTCAAAAAAAAAAGGTTCTCCCATACAAACTTTGCACCCCCATTTTACCCCCTTAGGGGTAGAATTTTCAAAAATCCCTTTTTATCCCTAGCCCACGTTATAAAAGCAACATACTGTGCAAAAATCAACTCTCTAAGATTAGTAGTTTCGGCTGTGCGTTGATGAGTGAGTGAGTGAGTGAATAAGTCAGTCAGGACATAGGCATTTATTATGTATAGATAGATAGAAGATAATGAAACTCCCATTCAAATATCTCGAAAAATTATGAAGCTACATCCGTTTTAATGTCGCTTGTTAGAGTGAGAAAACGATGAGGGACTGTGACGTCAATATACTCGAGCGTCATAGTAAAAAACAATCGTTTCATATGAAGGTGCGTTTTGCGGAAAAGGGACAGAACATACCCCCTTTTAAAACTTTGGACTCTTATAACTTAATCATTACCTATATAACCTGTTGCTTTGTTTTTTTCTCCATTTGACTATATTTATTTTAAATTCTTTTTCGAGAAAATACATTATGATTATTTACCATATTTTCGATTCCTGAGCTATAACCACGAACTTCGGAATTCGAAAATATTCGGGTATCTCTATCTCTATCGCACTAACCATACTCGAGTGACAGGGATGCAAATATATGAACATTGAGTATCGGTTTTCGTGGTAGCGCCGCAGGTACTTTGGCTGAATGCGCCGAGCGCGTGCCATTGTCATTCAAAAAAAACAAATTCGTGTTAATTATATTGCTCAAATTTGTTGATTTCATTTGTTGAAATTACGACATAAAACGACATTTGCGCATATAAGTTCTCATATCAGAATCGAATATTTTTTTATGGTTTATATTTTAGCATTTGTCTCGTAAAGGTCTATCGTAGACGGGATTTAAATTATTAATAAGTGAAAGGCAAAGCAATTCCGCCATTTTTGACGTTTGACGGTTCTTATAGCTGACAGTTGGAGCAGCGTTTGATTTCAATAAAAATAAATGAAAAATTAAATGAAGTCGTATATTTCGGAAAATTAATTAACTGTCGCAGTCGGATAAAAACTATCCTAAGTTGCAGCTAGAATAATAATGTACCTATATAAAATGTTTCATATTTTTCCGTTCATGGGATGCTGAGAACATTCGAACCGCGCAAAGCTTAGTTTCAAACTGGCTGATTATTTTTTTAATTTAGAGATTTATTATAAGTGGAGATAACATTGGTAACCATGTTTCATGCACAATGACGATGCCGTGAAACGCGAAAATAACAGTTAAATTTCTTAAGAATTTCGAATCTTTTCGCCGTAATTTTGTAGATTGCGGCGTCAGTGTGAAAACAGGATATAAATAAATTAAAAACTCTGCTGACGACGGACTCCTTCTTGGTCTGCTCTTTTTATAGATTTTTTAAACAATTCGAACAAGCCATCTGCTTTCGGTTCTTGACATTAAGTTAATATGTAATTTTCTGTATGAGTCCTGTGTTACTTGAAATAAATGTTGTCATTAATACATTTATTAAAAATAAGTCAGAAAAATAAATAAACGTTTTATTAACAAAGGACTTTAATAATAATAATAATTACTAAATAAAAGGATTAACATGATACTTGGTGCAGATTATAATAATATAATTATTTTTTTCTTGAATAACGAAAACGTATTAGGTGTGAAGTTCTGGGTTCTCGGGGACCGGAGATCAGAGAAACGGCAGTTCGGACGAATCCATTTATTTGACAAGTCCCTATCTGACAAACAGCGTACCATATAGTTGCTGGCCCGAGGCCGCATACACCACATTAGGTACATGTTTACAAAATATTAGGAGGCCCCTGTATAAGAACGGCACTCACACTGACACTCACAGTGACAATTAAGTGACATTACTTTCATTCAATCCATTCATGCCAGCTTTCGTGAATCAACCTGTACCTAGTATTGGCTTGGACCATAGAGGACTTAAGTACGATGCTCGACGACTCAGTAAAGCTTCCAAGCGAGTTGGTCGTGGGTTGAACATGGATAAGACGAAGATCATGTCAAATGCCCATGTAGTAGGAACAACCATTACAATCGGATAAATTTACGCTCGAAGTTGTAGACAATTATGTATACCTAGGACAGACTGTCCAGTTAGGTAGGTCCAACTTCGACTCAGCTGGGCAGCGTTCGGGAAGCTACGGAGCATCTTTTCGTCCAGCATTCCGCAGTGTCTCAAGACGAGAGTCTTTGACAAGTGTCTATTGCCAGTGACTACATATGGCACTGAAACATGGTCGCTTACTATGGGCCTCATAAGACGGCTCAAAGTCACATAAAGGGTAATGGAGAAGGATAGGCTGGGAGTTTCTCTGAAAAGAAATGAGGCTATCCGCAGCAGAACCAAGTTAACCAATATTAGCCCTTTGAATCGCAAAATTTAAGTGGCAGTGGGCGGGGCGGCACATTGTACGTAGAACCGATGGCCGTTGGGGTGGAAAGGTTCTCGAGTGGCGACCATGTACCGGAAGGTGGGGTGGGCCCACAAGGTGGACTGATGACCTGGTAAAGGTCGTGGGAGTCCGCTGGATGCGGGTGGCGCAGGGCCTTTGGCACTCTTTGGGGGAGGCCTTTGTCCAGCAGTGGACGTCTTTCGGCTGACATAATGATATGATGATTATAATATAATGTACAACTCCAAAAACGTAAAACTTGCTCTGTGATTTTCAGCCGACACTTGATTGTACGTAGTTTGCCTAAATGTACCTAGTTATAATTTTTTTATTTTTTTTACCTATGTACAACTATATATTTTTAAAATCTATATAAATATGACTTTATAATCATATTTTTTTCGTGCCCAAATCGTTGCTTGTTTTCACGTAATCGTCGCAGAAATATATTTATTTGACGGAGATTTTTTGACTTTTGTCCGTATTTAATTTTTTTCTATGAAAAGATGTTATTAATGTCCCAGAAAATGATTGGCCATCCTTATCCGAAAACGATACCAAACATGCCCTAGTCTCTATAAATAAGATGATAGGAGGACCGAGAGAACACGCGGCGGAACGAAACTTCCCCCCCTCCCCCACCCCACCAGCGGGGCGTCCGCCCTTGGCGCCCGGGCGTTTTCAACTCTAGTCCACCTAAGTAACAAGTGTGCCAAGGCTCATACTTTAATGACAAAAATATTGGTGTTGTCCTATAAAGCCCTAACTATTACGGACGATAACTTTACGTGATAACGTCATAAAGCCGAACGCTCGGCTCAGGCGGAACGGGACGATGAGTTATACTTTTTCGTGCGTGCTGCCGGTGTTCATCGATGTATATGACGTTATCACGTCAAAAATAAAAGATACCGCCGGATTGAAAACTTTTTTGAGCTCGGTTAAAAAGGCAGACATCGTTAAATTTCGTAACATTTGTCTATTTGTTTACAGTGTATCGTAATAATTTCATCGTAATAACAAATTGTAATTTACAATGACGTTACCTATGATTGTACGATGTACCTACATATTGCTCGGACAAAAGTCAATGTTCATAAAGTAAGTAAGTACGTAGGTAAACTGCTGCAACCTTGCACTGCAGGTTTTTTTAATAATAGCTCTTAAAGGATACGTTGTCTTAATGTATTTATACCCTAATTTGAACCTAACCACACATTTTTGGCGGTGTGTTAGGCCTTAAAAGCTCTTTATTTGGTTTCTAGAAGCCGTCACAGGTTGTAGGACAAGTTGAGGCCATAAACTGCAACATTGCCTAGTCGAATTTAAGGAAACTCCTTTGAGCGATTTCATAACGGATCTGCATTTTAAATCTAAGCAGGTACCTACAACGGTTCTGTCAATACCGAAATGTTCATTTAAGACGCTAATAAGCCCCAAGTAGCAGCAGTTTACGTATAACTACTTACCATACTTAAGATCGGTATCCAATCATTTCATAAAAAAAACGTTTTATAAATATTCATTTTAAACACAACGTTTGGCAAACTAACGATTAACAAATTAGTTGTTGCCCCTGCGGAATCCTGGTGAGTAGCCTGGGACACCATGGTCTATCTTGCACGAAGAGTGCTGGTCGCCTGTCTCGCCACGCCTGCCTCAATGATATCATCCGTCGGGCCTTCGTCAGTGCCAATGTGCCAGCCGTACTGGAACCGCCGGGTTTGGCAAGGGACGACGGTAAGAGGCCAGACGGTATGACCTTAGTGCCTTGGAAATTGGGACGGCCCCTCATTTGGGACGCTACATGCGTTGACACCCTGGCGCCGTCCCACCTTGGCACTACATCTTTGAGAGCAGGCGGGGCAGCTGCAGCGGCGGAGGCAGCAAAGTGCCGCAAATACATCGGCCTGACAGACAGGCATGTTTTTGTGGCTTTTGCTGCCGAAACCCTCGGACACTGGAGCCCAGGCGCTGACCAATTATTTGGCCAATTGTCAAAAAAATTGGTGAAAGTATCCGGAGACCATAGGGCTGGCTCGTTCCTTGCCCAACGGATCGGCATAGCCATACAAAGAGGGAACGCAGCCAGTCTTATTGGGAACCCTTCCGCAGGGATCCGACCTTGGGGACCTCTTTTGATTAAATTTATGTTTTTCCTAATTTTAGGTTTATTTAGTTTATTTAAGTTGTAAAATCTGATTTATTATTTCAAACAAGTGGTTTCTTAAATACTGATAAGTTAACATCCAGCGAGATTAACTGATAAATTGGTATCGTTAATACTAAGTTGTATATAATTCCATATCTAACTGTTATTTAATGATTGATACTGAATACAGCGTACTAAATATTAATATTATTATGTTGTTTCATAAAATATTGTTTTACAAATAGGTCATGAAACAAATTATTTACTTGAAAAAACATCATTATATTTCAATTATAAATAGTTATTTGACAAATTACTCATTTATTATTCGTGAGAACGTTTTACTCACCGGGCCATGACGGTATCAGCGTCGAGCACCTTAAGCATGGTGGTTCGCAAGTTCATCGATTGCTATCGATGTTTTACACATTCTGTATGAGCCATTCTTACCTGCCTGCGGATTTGATAAGAACTGTGGTAGTTCCCATTGTTAAGAGCAAGACTGGAGATACCAGTAACAAAAATAACAGACCAATCTTGCTCGCGACCGTTGTCGCTAAGGTGCTTGATAGCCCAATTGGATCAGCATTTAAAGTTACACGACAACCAGTTTGGCTTCAGAGCGGGGCTTTCTACTGAAAGTGCCATTTTGGGTCTGAAGCGGACTGTCAAGAACTTACTACACCGACCGAAGATCACCCGTTTTTGCTTGTTTTCTTGACCTTTCCAAGGCATTTGACCTGGTGTGCTATGACTTATTGTGGAAGAAATTGAAAGAGAGCAATGTACCTAAGGAGACCAGGAACATCTTCAAATTCTGGTATCACAACCAGGTCAATGTCGTGAAATGGGCAGGGTCTTTTTCGGAACCATATACGTTGGACTGCGGGGTGAGGCAGGGTGGCCTGTCCTCTCCCAAGCTTTTCAACCTATATGTCAATGCGCTGATATTTAGAGGAACTCAGTAGCACCCATGTCGGATGCCATATTGATGGAGTATGCGTCAATAAACTCAGCTACGCAGACGATATGGTGCTGCTGAGCGCCTCTGTTGGTGGGTTGATGAAACTCCTCAACATCTGTGAGGAGTATGCGGCCAAGCACGGCTTAGCTTACAACATGGTCAAAAGTCAAAAGTGAATGCATGGTCAGAAACAAATGTCTACCGGTAGTTGCACCTGTTTTACTAAACGGCACCCCACTATAAGTAGTGGAAAAATTCAAATATTTGGGGCATATAGTTACGTCTTACGGATGGTGCTGATATTGAACGTGAGCGCAGAGGGTTGGCGGTGAGAGCAAATATGATTACCCGCAGGTTCGCAAACGGTTCTATAGAGGTGAAGCGCACGTTATTCAGAGCTTACTCGCATCGCTCTATTTAGTACAAGCGGCCTGCGGGTAGATTATACTCAGAAGCAATACAGCACGCTGCGCGTGCAATATAACAACGTGTTCAGGACGTTGATGGGACTGCCGTGGCGGTGCAGCGCGTCGGGGATGTTCGCAGAGGTGCGTGTAGACTGTTTCTACACCACCATGCGTAAGAGATGCGCATCCCTGGCTCGCCGTGCCTTCGCCGGCGCCAACATCGTCCTGAACATGATCACTAGCCGAATCGATTGCCCTTTTAGTAATTGCTGCCTTCTTGCACATACGTCCTAACCGTTAGATTTAGTATTGAAATTGAATGCTGACATGTTTACATTTTTATTTTATTATGTATTTTTATAGTATAGAATTGTGTAGGTACCTACTAGTAATTTAATGATATGACATGATTGTACGAATGTATGTATGTAGCTATACATATTTCTTAGCTGATACACGGTTCGGTACGAAATCTGTTAGGCGAATGAAAAAGATAACAATATTTTATAAAATTAGTCAAGACGTGCACAGTTTGGGGAGATCCACTAGTCGTAATGTAGTAGTGTATAGTAGTAGGCACGGAACCCTTCGTTGTGCGTGGTCCGACACGCACTTGGCCGCTTTTTATATAATGCAGTTACGCCTGCTAACGATATTTATAAACTTCAAACTAAAGGAAAAAAATAAAAATTTAGGCTCCGAGCCAATTAGTAGGCGAGGCGGTTCGAATCCGGCTCGGAGCCTAAATTTTTAAATTTTTCCTTTAGTTTGTAGTTTAAAAATGCATTGTTTGGTAAATATACCTTATATAATTGTAATGAATCATTTGTCGTGTTGATAAAGCTTTAAACTAAAATATAATGTACTAGCTGTTGCCCGCGACTTCGTCCGCGTAGAACTTATACTTAGAAAATATAATGCAAACAAACTTCTACCATCTTAATCGGGTTCGAATCCCGGTCAGGGCATTTATTTGTGTGTTTATCACGAATATTTGTTCCTGAGTTATGGATGTTATATATGTATATAAGTATCTATATGTATTTATCTATTATATATATCATCGCCTAGTACCCACAACACAAGCCTTACTGAGCTTACCGTGGGCCTAGGTTGATTTGTGTAAGATTGTCCCATAATATTTTTTTTTTTTTTTTTTTTTTAAGGGATGATTTCCGAGGCAAAAACTATTGTATATCCTTCGAAGGGTCTCAAATTATCTCTATACCAAATTTCATCTAGGTACATGGATTTTATCCAAACTTTCACCCCCTATTTCATACCCTTAGGGAATGATTTTCGGGATAAAAACTATCTAATGTCATTCTTCGGGACTCAAATGACCTTTATACCAAATTTCATCTTAACGGGATTCATGCAAATCCCCCCCCCCCATTTCACCCCCTTAGGGAGTGATTTCCGGAATTAAAACTATCCTATGTCCTTTCCCAGGACTAAAGCTATCTCTATACCAAATTGTATTAAAATGGGTTCCATCCGAATTTTCACCCCTAATTTCACCCCCTTAGGGGATGATTTCTGGGGTAATAACTATCCCATCCTTTCCCAGGACTTAACCTATATCTACACCAAATTTCATCAAAATAGATTACATCCAAATTTTCACCCCCCCCCCCCCCTTTTCACCCCCTTAGGGGATGATTTCCGGGATAAAACCTATTATATGTCCTTTCCCGGGACTCAAACTATTTATATACCAAATTTCATCTAAATCGGTGCAGCGGTTTAAGTAGCTCCATACAAATTTCCACCCCCAATTTCAGCCCCTCAGATATAAAAACTACCCTTTGTCCTTCCCCGGGGCTCAAACTATCTGTATACCAAATTTCATCTAAATCGGTTCAGCGGTTTAGGCGTGAAGAGGTAACAGACAGACAGACAGACACACTTTCGCATTTATAATATTAAGTATGGAAGTATGGATTATTAGTATGGATAGTATGGATTATTTCCGCTTGTCTTCCAAATAGAGGTGTAGCTGTAGACTCACTTCAAAAGAAAGAAGAAACGAAAAACTCATTCAAATATCTCAAAAAATTACGAAGCTACAACCGTTTTAATGTCGCTTGTTAAAGTGAGAAAACGATCAGGGACCGTGACGTCATAGTAAAAAACAATCGTTTCATTGTGCGTTTTGCGGAAAAGAGACGCAACAAACCCCCTCTTAAAACTTTATTCACTTATAACTTAGTGATTACCTATATAGCCTCTTGCGTTGTTTTTTTTGAGATAATACAACATTATGATTATTTTGTTTAGTGTCTACATCCCTATTTTCGATAAGATAAGATAAAATAAGATTTCTTTATTGTCAGAACTGTGTACATTTAGTTGTTTTGGGAAAATAAAGTCCAACAGCTTGCCCATTTCGGACGTTCAATATTAAACTTAAAGCTAGTCAAATATACTAAAACAATAACAACAACAGTATTTCCAAATAATTTTAACCATATTCAAACATAAAATATTAATTTAGATGTATCCGACATCCGTATTATCTTTTAAACCACGAACTTCGGAATTCGAAAATATTCGGGTATCTCTATCTCTATCGCACTAACAAATGACAGGAATGCAGATATACGAACTTCGAGTTTCGGTTTTCGTGGTTTGGCTGAATACGGAAAGAGCGCGCGCGCGTGCCATTCAAAAAAACCAAGTTTATATTGTTCGAATTTGTTGTTACATTTGTACAAATTACGCCTTAATTCGACATTTGCGCATATAAGTTCGCATATCAAAATCGATTAATTTTATATTTGCTTTTGGTACCTATGTGTCTCGTCAATGTATATCGTAGACGGGATTAAAATTATTAATAGACGAAAGAAAGGCAAAGCAATTCCGCCATTTTGTCCGTAGTATTTCTAATTAGTCTGTGATTTTGACGTTTCTTTTAGCTGACAGATGTGGCGGCGATATACTTTAAGAATAATAAATGAAAAATTAAATGAAGTCGTATATTACGGAAAATAAATTAACTGTCGCAATCGGATAAAAACTATCCTAAGTTGCAGCTGGAATAATAATGTACCTATATAAAATGTTTCATATTTTTCCGTCCATGGGATGCTGAGAACATTCGTAACACAGAAAGCTTAGTTTCAAACTGGCTGATTCTTTTTTTAATTTAGAGATTTATTATAAGTGGAGATAATTCTATACAGGTATTGTATAATTGTGAATGAGCACACGGATTACCTAAGCCTAATTAGGTACTTACTATGGGACTAAATAGTTCGATTTGTGTAAAATTGTCCACTAATATTTATTTAAGTACTTATGTATGACAGATATTTATTTGTATGAAACAATTATTTATCAATCGGAGTTTTGTAAACTTAATTATTTTAAAAATGATTTATTTGGCAAAAGATCATTTTTAAAATGACAATTTAATATTCAATAATATTTTAAAGTGTAACATTTGCTAAATGACTATTTGTCAAATGATTAATTAGTTATAAGTAGTATGAGCATTTTGAGGAATGATAGGTTTGTGAAATTAATGGTTTGTGAATCGTTTTTTTTTTAGGGTTCCGTACTCAACTAACCATGGCTGCTTTGGTAAGTATCTGCATCGCATAGGGAGGGAATCCTCCCCTTGCTGCCATGAGTGTGGCGCGCCTGTGGACACGGCGCGTCACACTTTAGAAGAATGCATTGCGTGGAGGCCCCAACGGGCTGCTTTAGAAGCAGTGACGCGGTTGGACCTCTCATTGTCAGGTGTTATTAGGGCCATGCTTGACAATAAGGAAGCATGGAAGGCGATGACCTCCTTCAGTGACCAGGTTATGTCACAGAAGGAGGCCGCGGAGCGGGCACGCGAGAATGATCCCCTCGCGGATCCGCTCCGCCGGCGACGGGCGGGAGGCAGAGCCAGGCGCTACGCGCATTTACTGCCTCCTCCGTAGTGGGATGGTGCGGGGTTCGGGGGATACCCTGCAAAAATGAATCCCACTGGACTGAATGCGCTGACCTGGCGCGCAATGTCTGCGGCCCGCTACCCTGTAGGTCGCCCGTCGGGACGTACGCGGTCGAATGCGGAAAGCGATCCCGCGGCGCCCCTTTCTTAAGGCGGAGCTGGCAATCGTTGGGGTTTTAGACGGTAGTCCAAGGCTATTGCCGCGGTTAGTCCGTCATACCCGCCCTGTCCCTTCCCCGTGGCGGGCGGGATGCGTAAAAGCATTTCCCCAACGTAAAAAAAAAAAAAAAAAAAAAAAAAGGGTTCCGTACTCAAAGAGTAAAACGGGACCCTATTACTAAGACTTCGCTGTCCGTCCGTCCGTCCGTCCGTCCGTCCGTCCGTCCGTCTGTCTGTCACCAGGGGGGCTAGCACACTAGGCTTTATGTCACGTTTTACGTGACGTTTCAGTACATTTTCGCCGACATAAAACCTAGTGTGCTAGCTAGGCAGGCTGTATGTCAAGAACCGTGATAGCTAGAGAGTTGAAATTTTCACAGATTATGTATTTCTGTTGCTGCTATAACAACAACTATGTGGTTACAACAAATAATGGTACGGAACCCTTCGTGCGCGAGTCCAACTCGCACTTGGCCGGTTTTTTTTTATAAAATTATCATTTATGAAATGTTGTTTATGAAATGATGATAAACCCATAAGATCAATGGCTCCACTAATATTATTGATTACGTACATTCTTTGTCCATCGGTGTTTGTTTGGATAGCGTAACCTTAGGTCCGCAGCCCGACCCGGCACATGTGGTCGTTGTATCTAAATAAATAAAATACAGTTACTTATATGCATGCTACGTGTTAACAAATTGTATTATTAAGTACCTATTCATTTTTAAGTCACAAAGTTTCTGTCAAAAATTTCAATTTGGTAGGTACAAGCTTTTATTGCCGACTGTACTTTTCTGTATACCGTCATCAACATTGAGACGATTCTAACGAGCCCAAACTCATCGGGGTTACGTTGGTTAAGTACTGAATTCCCATGCCCACCTTCTGTCTCCATCATCAAATCAGCTCGACCATAATATTGAATTGTCATCCAAACTATACCTTTAACCAAAATTTCAGCTCAATCGGTTGAAGGTAATACTGATATCTGCTTCAAAATTGAGTTGCAAGATTTCACCCGAACAAACATATGTACCTCACTAGGTACATAGTTAGTTAGATACATCGCAAGTTATCGCATCGCAAATATATGACTCGTAGTGCACGTTAGGCACGTAAAATATTATGCAGTAGTGTGCCCTGCGTCAACTAACTACAGAGCTATAACCACGAACTTCGTATATAAATATATATCCGTCTCTATCGCACTTATGGTTTATGGTACTCAAGTGACAGAGACGGAGATATACGAAATTCGAGATTCGAAGTTCGTGGTAGCGCCGCAGGTAAGAGAATCCGTTGTCCCCCTCCGCTCAGCCATCGGCGTCGCGGAGGCACGTTGTTTGTGAGAAGCAGCACACCCAGGCCTTTGATAATATAGCCCTGTATGAAGCTTGCATGGTTAGGCGTTAGGTTAGGCATATTTCCATTTCATTCCACCGCATAACTGTGTCCTGTTCTGCGGCCATGATAGCCCATTGTGTAGAGGAGCCTTAAGATATGGAGCTTACCTTGAACAGTGACTGTTTCCGCGGATCCAAACAACGGTGGTTCCGGAGGGAGCTCCTCCATGGCGTCGCGCGAGTCATCTACGGCACACTCTAGGAATTTTGTATACAAAGCGAGGTTAAGGAAGCCGACGCCGCAGGGCCGGTCGATCAGCTCTGACGTCATCATGCCTTGGACGTAGCCACTGCATACGACTACTGAGCCTAAGTCATCCTGAAAGTAAAAAATGGTTTTCTAGGTATAAACAGATTATCTATGTTTGTGTTTCGTTAACTCAACAACATTATACGTGTTTTCTACCTCGCGAGACAATCTTTTTTTCAAGAAAAAACAAAACAAACCATATGATTATCGAACCTACGCACAAAATTTATTTTACACAATCGGTTGAGAAATTCGACCTGTAAAGGGGAGCCGGACATCCGGCCATCCGCCAGTCAGACATACGAAAGCATTTTGTGCCCAAGCCGAAACAGAGAACTTCGTTGACTTCGTTCGCTTCGCTCGCACGTTCAATAGCTTTCATAAGATATACATTATTTAATGCTCTTTTGCATTCTTTTTGCAATCAACTTTTTGTGCTCTACATGCGAGTGATGCGGCATAGGAGCCTTTTTTTTTAATTTGCCAAGCAAAAGAAAATGGTTAGACGGTTGCGGGGCCTGAATAGGCACTAAGTGTGAAGGTACTACACACTAGGAACTAAAACATCCAAATTGTTAGAACCGCGTCCAAAAATATCTCCTAATCGTAGAGAGACACAGCAAAACAGTATAGGTAATCTGATTATTTACAACTAAGTCGGTAACCTCAAGGTAACATCAATATAGGATAAAATAATGGCACTTACCGGACACAATGCTCCGTACTTGTCATTCTGTAAAAAAACACCGTTAAAACGACATAAAAACAAATCGGGCATTTTCTCAGTGGAAAAAATATTTCTTCGAAAGTAACATTCCTCTGAAAATCTTTTTACAGTACAAAAAGTTAGCGGGCAAAAAACCAAACTAAACGACGACGTGACAAAATTCCGTTATGCGACAGATTTAATGTTTAATTTTGTCGCACAGCGCAGTTTTGTCGAAACTTTAAATAGATAGTTAGTATTTAATTGTTTGAATTAGAATATCTTTTGGACTCCGGTGACTCTGCATAGGCACGTTTTTATCAAAAAAACCTAACCTACCTACCACTGGGTAGGTAGGTTAGGTGAGTCCCAGTGCGTATCGACGCCGTAGTTTTTCTTCAGGAGAAAATGACCTTCAAAAGTTGTTCAGAAGAATGATGCATTCGTCGAAATGATATCTTTGTGAACAAATTTGTGATTCGAGAATGGTTTAGCGTTATTTTGGAATAAGAATAAAATAGTGGAAGGTTAGATGAAAAAAAAAATGTCCTTTGTAATAATTGTTCATGGCGTTCCTTCTCTACATTTTGAGATTAATATCTAATTAACCTTTTGACGCCAAGAACCGCCGTTGTAACAATTCATACATATAAAAAAATATTAAACGGAGCGTAGAGAAATAGCAGTGGGACCACGAGAAACCAGTCTCCCTCGTGGTCCCACCGGTGGGACAAACCAGTGGGACCACGAGAAAACGGCACCAATTCAAGAACATCCAGGGGCTCCGTAGCATGGATGGCGGAAGTGACAAGATAACAGCGTCGTCTCGTTCTATCGAACGGTGTCAGCCAGGGACGGATGCTCTATCATGTCACTTATCGCGTGATAAGGCCATCCATGCTACGGAGCGTTTGCATGTTTTGTTTTCGTACCCACTGCGACAAGAACGACTAGGTACCTATACTTAGGTGATATGGTGGCGTACGCTGTCAAATTCGCCGTCATGCATTAACTAACTATTTTTTTCATTTCAATGTTCAATATCTCAAAACCGGCTGGACTGATTTTGTTGAAACGTAGCTATAAGAACCATCTCGATTACGTCAGCTTTTGGACTAAAAAAACCGCATTATAATCGGTATATTCGTTTAGGAGTCAAACTTATAAGTTATATGTACCTAACACCCCTCTTTTTTATACATATTATTACAATATCAATAGTAATGATCATCTTACAATACATTGTGGCCGAGACAAGCATAGGAATTTATTATCCGTGTTCCATATCTCTTCACATTTCCGGTTGTCGATATGAATTTTCACATCCACTCTGCGCAAATGAAGCAGCAATGGTAGCAAAAAACCCTGAAAACACGTACATATTATAGGTAATCCACTTTATCTATAGTTCTATGTATGGTGTGTCTCTGGTTCCGTGGAGGTTGGGACGGATGCTTGTGTGGGACGCTACCTATGTAGACACACTGGCACCGTCCCACCTCCAACGGACTACTTCTAAAGCGGGTGCAGCGGCGGAAAACGCCGAACTTCTGAAAACTAATAAATATAGAGGGCTTAAACCCTACGGTGGAACACACTTAAATACAAACACAGAATGCTAAAATCATATCCCTTCATTGCGGCTCTGCCGTAGTCGGGCAAAAAGGTAAGGGCACAATCAACGAGTTCTATGCGAGCGGAACCAGTAGAAGTATGAATGAATGTATGTACTATGTAAATTCTTTATTTTATTTATTTAATAGCCTTAAGTGTCCCACTGCTGGGCAAAAGCCTCCCTCTGTTCCTTCCACGTATCCCTATCCTGGCCAGTCTCCCACCAGTCTTGGTCAAAGACCTCACGCTCGTATCGCCATCTCCGACGAGGTCTACCGCGACGCCGTGTTCGGTTGTGTGCGACCCACTTGGTGGTGATTTTAGCCCACAAGTCTTCCGGCATGCGGCAGATATGCCCGACCCAGTCCCACTTAGGTCGAAACGCACAGACAGCGGTGGCGGCGGGGTGTGGTGCGGTGCGGACCGGTTGTATTGTAATGTTCGAGCTAATATGAAAAGGTCCGCACAAAATACCGCGGCGGGACGCGGCGCGGCGCGGTATTCTGTGCGGACCTTTTCATATTAGCTCGAACATTACAACCGGTACCGCCTCGCCTCCGCACCGCGCCGCACCGCACCGCCACCGCTTTCAGTGCGTTTCGGCCTTTAAGTTTGGCGGCTGCGTGAGCTACGTCAGCTCCTTGCGTTATGGAACGCAGTATTGTATTCCTAATGCGATCTGTTAATAGGAACCTATTATTGTAAGACAAAAATACAAAAGCAGTTAACATATGTACAAAGGCGAGTTATCCCTATTATTCTTCCAGCTAACCTTTGATAAATTGATTGGAGATCATAATGATGCAATTATTTACGCTACGGCAATCGCACCTTGAACCTATGAACGGTAACTCATCCTTGCGTTCTAAAAAATATTTGCCTTAGGTAACCACATACAAGATCTATTTGCATTCCATTGGTCAACGATCGTCATGACGACCGCTTTAGCTTAGTTGGTAGTGAACCTGCCTACGAAGCAAGAGGTCCTGGGTTCGAATCCCGGTAAGGGCATTTATTTGTGTGATGAGCACGAATATTTGTTCCTGAGTCATGGATGTTTCCTATGTATTTAAGTATATATTTCTCTATATTAGTATCTATATCGTCGCCTAGTACCCATAGTACAAGCTTTGCTTAGTTTGGGACTAGGTTGATTTGTGTAAGAGTGTCCGCAAATATTTATTTATTTATATCGTACTTAGTGAAGTGCTGGTCAGACGAACATTATGGAAGATGTTAGATATTATTCTATTTTATGGTAGCCATACACGAAGCGATTTACTTGCGCCAATTTAGACTTGCACAAGTATACTGTAACGTGTATTGGAAGATACTTGCGCAAATGTAATACATTGTATTTGTGCAAGTCTAAACTTGCGCAAGTAAATCGCTTCGTCTATGGCTAACATTACTTACTTATACAATCCCTAATAATACCTACATGTAACACAGCGAATGGCAAACAATAGTGAAGTAAGGGTGAAAAAGGGTGAGTCTCCACCAGAGGTGCTAGGTTGCGAGGCGGTGAGGGAGAAAACATGCACAAATTAGGAAGCGATGCGCGCGAGCACTTTTTTATCCTCGCCTACCGCCACGCAATTGGCGCAGCTCCCGAAAACGTAATCGCACGTGTGTCTAGAAAACATACGACGGGTAAGTACTAAACACTCATTTAAATACGTACATATGGTCTTGTTGACAACGGGGACTCGTGTTAGTGACCAAACGATACGTAATCGACTGCATGAAGACCAGCAAAGGTCCAGACGCCGAGTAGTACGAATTCCTTTATCTAGGGTTCAACGTGGAAATCGTTTAAGTTTTTGCCGCGAACATTCAGATTGGAGCATGAATCAATGGGGTATGGTGCTCTTCACAGATGAGTGTAAAGTGAAGCTTTGTAGTGATGATCGGCGGATTAGAGTATGGAGACGACCGGGTGAGAGATTTTCCGATGTCTGCATCAAGGAAATTGACCGCTTTGGAGGTCCTAGTGTGATGGTTTGGGCTGAGATTAGCTTACAAGGCAAAACTGAGCTGGTTTTCTTAAATCAAGGCACAGTAACTGCACAACGGTACATCGATGAAGTCATCAGGCCTCATGTGATTCCATTCTCACAGAGAGTGGGGCCAGGGTTCTGGTTAATGCATGACAATGCCCGCCCACACACAGTTCGGGCCACTCAGACTGTACTGGATGACTCCCATATTCGTGTCCTACCATGGCCAGCGTATAGTCCGGATTTAAATCCAATAGAGCATATGTGGGACCAATTAAAACGAAGGGTTAGGGAGCATGAGCAAGAGGTTCACAACCAGCAACAGCTTATGGACGCTCTGAAACGTGCGTGGGAAGAGATACCTGATGAAAACATCAGAAACTTAATCGAGAGTATGCATCCAAGGCTCCAGGAGTGTGAAAACAGGAGAGGAGGACACACCCGTTACTAAACCATTAAAAAAAACAGCTTGTGTCAGTTTTTGTTTTGTTTTGCAAAGAGTTTCTGTTTAGTTTTTGCTGTTGACAATGGACTAATTTCATGTTAATTGAAATAAGTGAAAAAAATGACTACACAATTAAATGGTTATTAGCATAAGTTAAAACAAAAGCCTTGTTACATGTTATTTTAATAAATATACATTACTGTTTACTATATTTTTCACGTAGCAATCAAAATACTTAGTGGCCCCTATTTTCTTTTGAGTAGTATACATTGTATTTGTGCAAGTCTAAACTTGCGCAAGTAAATCGCTTCGTCTATGGCTACCATTACTTATTTATACAATCCCTAATAATACCTACATGTAACACAGCGAATGGCAAACAATAGTGAAGTAAGGGTGAAAAAGGGTGAGTCTCCACCAGAGGTGCTAGGTTGCGAGGCGGTGAGGGAGAAAACATGCACAAATAGGAAGCGATGCGCGCGAGCACTTTTTTATCCTCGCCTACCGCCACGCAACTTGGCGCAGCTCCCGAAAACGTAATCGCACGTGTGTCTAGAAAACATACGACGGGTAAGTACTAGACACTCATTTAAATACGTACATATGGTCTTCGATAATGTGGTACAGGAAATACTTCTCTGATATTAAATGGGACATAAAGCCATAACTGTCATTTCCACCTTTTACTTTGACGGGTTAAAGTGTTTGCCTTTCGTTGTGTTACAAACATTCTGTATTATAAATGGGGAGGTAACTATATCCGTCTGTTTGTTCGCTTTTCACGCCAAACTATTCAGAAGTAATTTGGTATGGAGAACTAAACACAATCTTATGTAAACCTAAAGACTTTTATCCGCTTTGGTATGGGGATAGTTTGAGTCTCAGGGGACAGCATAAGACGCTTTATATCTGGGAACTTATTCCTAAAGGAGGTAAAGAAAGGGGTGGAATTTTCAATGGGTGTTCTGAGCGGGCAAAAGCTGTCGCGACGGCTCGCGATGTTTTATATTACTGAAGGCAACACTAAGTATCTGACAACCTAACTTCTACGTCACAATTCCCGTGCTATTCTATGTCTATGGTAAGACATTTGCAGTAACCATTCTTTTCATAATGAAGCTTGGGAGATTTGTCACTAACGATCTTAAAAAAGTTTTAATATCAGAATCAGTGCTGTAGGGAGATTACGAAGAGTTCTCCACATCATTCAATCAAAGCTAAGTGGAATTAAAAGAATAATATCTCGGATGTGTTATCCAATGGTTTAATGGGTTGGCCTCCGAGATATGCCCTTACTTCTATGTATTGTATAATAAATAAATAAATAAATACATATTACGGGACAATCTTACACAAATCAACCTAGGCCCACGGTAAGCTCAGTAAGGCTTGTGTTGTGCTTGTGGGTACTAGGCGATGATATATATAATAGATACATACATATAGATATTTATATACATTTATATTGATTGTATATATATGTGTTGTATGATATTATCTCATAATCACTTGCCGCCTCGCACAGGCGTTGGGCACGCTAGTACTTATAGCCCTCGGTAACATATGCAGCCTCGCTGAGGTGCATGGCACAGTTGTGGCCTTATGAAACAATATATCATTTGACACCTTGCATAGGTGTAGGGTAGGGCACGCTAGTATAGCGCTCTGTAACATATACAGCCTCGCTGAGGTGCATGGCACGTTTGTATAGCCTTCTGAACCGATATATCCTCACATTTAGTATGGAAGAGAACAGGCGTGAGGCCATTGTCCGCCGGCCAGGGAGGTGTTCCCATGTGAATAGGTGGAACCTCGGTCATACTGTTAGCCTGCCCTGTAAGTTGTGTATTCATTGGGGACGCTGATGGGGTTCCACCCCTTATAATGTTATATATATATAAGTATGTGATATGAGGATGATCTCTATTGTGTGGTTTATTCCCAGAGACATCAGTGGTAATACTAGAAGTTTGGGCATAGTGACATGAAGTCATAAATTCATTTTTAAACAGGTCGTGAGATGCAGATCACAGCCATATCTTGACAACGCCTGACCCGTGGTGGGTGTAGAGGAGGCATCTGTCCTTAAGGATTCTTGTACAGGTATGAGTCATGTTGCCATTACTTAGAATCGACACACTCTCATTCATATTAAGTGACAATATTAATTATTAAAGCGAAGCAGATATAACGTTTATTATGATACCTGAGTTAATCGTATAATATACCTTAATTGTTAGAGCACAGGCAAATCATACCATTTTTATGATTGCCATCGGCACCCCACGGTAGCGATAAAAGCTACAAGCTCGTACTTGTATGTAAAGCACGTATCTCCTTCTCCTGGCCCTCCCGAAGTAGCACTTGAAGTCCATTCTCCATGACTCCATGAGCATATATCTCCGAGCTAAAGATACGCACCTTGTTCAGGATAAACTCACAGTTCTATAAATAACACTTACAATCCTTCTACTGCCCCATCCAACGGTTCTTCTACGTCCCCTTTCAAAGTAGCGGCACTTAGGGTCCAGAGTCTTCTGCATGATAGTCTCCATGCCAACATTGCCAACGCCGTACGGCACCCTGTTCAGGATAAACTGCAAGTTCCGTACTTACATTCCTTCTACTGCCCCATCCGAAGTAACGGCACTTAGGGTCTGTTCTTCTCCGTAATACAGTCCAAGCCAATGCCGTACCGCACCCTGTTCAGGATAAACTTCAAATTCTGTATAAAACTTACATTCCTTCTACTGCCCCATCCGAAGTAGCGGCACTTAGGGTCCTGAGTCTTCTCCATGATAATGTCCATGCCAGCACCGTAACGCACCCTGTTCATGATAAACTCCGATTTGGGCTCGTGGAACCGCATCTCGAACTGGCTGTGTAGCACTAGTAGCGCTATATTGTCGGTCGAGCAGTGGTCCCATCGCTTAGAGTGGTTGTAACCTGGATAAAACGGATAGTACCTAAGGCTGAGGTATCCACCATAGCTCTGCTAGGTTGCGAGGCGGTGAGTGAGGTGACCAATAGGAAGCATTGCGCGGACGCTGCCAGCCACGCTATTAGTGGGGTTTTGCCTCGCACGCTCACCCTAAAACACATTTTTCACAAACGTTCAGTGAGCTCTGGTCTACAGTGTAGACCAGCGCTCACTAAACGTTTCTACACTAGCACTAGTAGCACTTACTCTTCTTGGTGGGAAGGTAGGGAGATCCTGAGCATCGCTAAAGCTATCAACACAGCGAATTCGAACTTAAAGGTCGGTAGCATCCTCTCGCGCTTATACACGGTACCCATGAGGAAAAGGAAAAATGTATATAATGAACCCAATTCAACATCAGCAAAAAAAAAACGGTTTTGTCGGTTTTTGTAAATAAAAATTGGGTAACTGTCGCTTCTCTATGGAAATTATCCCTATTAATAAAATGGTAACAATAACTTTTTCCAAAAAAGGATGAATTATTGAGTGGTAGCTGTCACTTTGATGTATGTCAATAGCGACGCGAAACTTGGCAACATCGGTGACAACGTCGCAATCAAAAGAGCTTAATGCACTCTAGTACCTAATCACAATAAATAGTTTACCTGCATGAAAATTATAATATTTTCAAAACTAAGCCGGATTTGACTGGGGTTCATATAATTGTTTTTACTCCTAATGAATGCGTAACATTTTTTACTCCTAATGAACTGAAGGAATGCATGGTTCAATGTTTTCCCCTTCCTCATGTGCACCGTCTATACTAGCTATTTGCTAGCTATGTACGAATGCTGTAGGTATGTCCGATATAAGGCTTGTGCAAACCGGCGGAAAGCAGAGCAGAGCATCGAAAAGTATTTACTCCTCCGCAGCGCACACTGACGAGGGAAAATTCCTCGCGATGCCGCGAGCGTCCGCGAGCGTCCGCCAGCGTGGGCCGGCGGCCGGGAATGCAGATTGCGACCTTGTTTGTGCCCCGACCCAGCGCAAAATGGCGGACGGGAAGGCGCCATCTCTGAGGCCAACTGGCCGAGGCATTGAAGAGCATTGAAGAGGATACCGCGGCAGTAGGCACTGGCATGCCACGGTATGCGCCGACGTCCGCCATTGTGCACTGGGGTAGTGGCAAACGGAAGGAGGGTGAGGGGGGTCCAAGTTGGCTCAGTTCGGGTGCACAGGGCGGTTCCACAACGCTTCGGCAGCTCAAATACCGCGAGCCATCATTGCTTTAACACTTTAACTAATAAGAGTGGCGATGCAAAGGTGACGAAAAGTTTGCGAGTCTCTATTTTGAAAGGCTGTAGAGAATGGCTAGTTTGGCCGCTACTACACATTTTCAATCTTGCGCTTTGTACCGGTGAATTTCCTCGAGAGTGGAAAGTCACGCGAGTGCGCCCCATTCCCAAATCGAATGATACGGCCAATTTTGAAAATTACAGACCCATAGCCATTCTCTCCTCCATGGCGAAGCTTTTTGAAGCAATAGCAATACTGAGCAAACTTCTTGTCCCTCAAGTAAAACCTTACCTGTGTGACTCTAAGCATGGATTCAGGCCCAATCGGTTGGTTGAAACGAACCTATTGACCCTGGTTGACTCCATCTCTGAACATTTGGATAAAGGATTGCAAGTAGACGTATTGTACCTTGATTTTAGGAAAGCCTTTGACCGTGTTGATAACGACGCTACTGTTGAGCAAGCTATGTGGCATTGGTTTTTCGGCCAAGCTGCTCCGGTTTTTTGCCAGCTATATATAGACAACAGTATGTTTAACACAATGTTTTCCAAGCCGTACCACACACGATCTGGAGTCAGCCATTGTTCAATCCTTTGCCCGTTTCTCTTCGGCATAATGATTGACGATTTGGCCTCAGTACCAATATATGCAAGATGCCTGCTCTATGCTGACGATCTGAAGCTGGTGATTGGCGTGCAACAGTTATCGGATCGTGAGTCCCTACAGTCAGACATTGACAGTGTTTATAAATAGAGCATTGAAAATGGTCTACTTTTCAATTGTGCTCTAGCTGAATACCGGCTGGGATCAGAACTCATACTCCGGGTTCATTCTATCCGGGATTTGGGCGTTGTGTTTGACTCACAACTCAACGTCCACGATCACATGAAAGAATTAGCCACTGACTGCTACCGAAGGTTGGGTTTTGTCGTCACGAATGCCAGAGATTTCTATGACGCCAGGGCTATCAAATTAGCAATGGCGGAGCACCCATATAAGCCGATTCCCACCGGCTTGCCTAAAATTTATTTTCAGGCAAGCCTATAGTTATATACCTACTCTAAACTCTTTTATAACTTTTTACGTTCCGGGTTGCCCATCGAACCTTTTCACGCGCCGCCACTGCAAATTAGTAAGCTTATACACAGCGCTGGTCAGAAGCAAACTGAAGGCAGCCTCAGCTGTCTGGAATCCGCACGAAGTCACTTACGTTCTTCTTCTGGAGAAAATCCAAAAAGTATTTCTGCGTTTCCTATATATATGAAGTTATATGGTTACTACCCTTTTTTGTAGGCGTCTAAATTCTGCTTGGTGTTCTGGGCTTTAACTCTTTAGAGGTAAGCCGCAACTATGGGCTGCTGACCACTGCTTGTAGTGTCTTAAGATAATGAGAATGAGAAAACGTTTATTACCTAATAGGGTTTACATCCCTTCGTTCCCGCAGGATTGACAGGATTGTGTCAGCTAACTTATGTCTAACTAAAGATCTGTGTAAGCTGTAGGTGTTAGATATGTCACATGTTTTGAGTTGTTAGTGTTGGTTGTGTTTCGTATGTTACATTTATTTCATTCTAAGGGGACTTGGAGCCGCCGCCGCGCGGGGCCAGCGCCGCATGATTTGGTATATAGCTAACGTGATTTATATTCTATTATTTGTTAAGTATTTCTTAAGAGGTAGGTCCGACTGTCCGGAGTTAGTAGCGTAACTGGTACCTACGCCTGTTTGTGTCCTCACTGACGAAGGCCAATTTTAATCTCCTGTCACGCACCCGTCAATGTTGGCATTGCGAAATCACCACTTGTTCGCGCGCTCAACTGCATCAATGCGCTCCTCGCATCAGCACCTGAATGTGATGTTTTTGCTAGTAGCTGGATCACTATATGTGACGAGTGTATGAAGTTCTGCGAGGCGATGGATAAACGGCAGTCATCTGTTGCTACCTAGTTTAAGTATTTTTCTGTAGGTCTATTGTTTGATACATACTTAAGTTCTGATGTTGTTTGCTCTTCGTACTTATTATTATTGTTAATTATTGTAATATTTAATTTATAAATTTCGCAGTGCCTTAGAAATGTACTGTTATGCTGTGTCTTTTGTTGAAATAAATAAATAAAAATGTGCCCCAAGAGTTAACTTGAGACCTCGTTCGTATAACGTTAGTACGCGCTCGCTTGGCATGTGGCTGGCGCGATAGGTATATCGTTCGTATAACGTTAGTACGCGCTCGCTTGGCATGTGGCTGGCGCGATATATATTGTGTCCAAATCTACAGGTCGATTCACGAAAGCTGGCATGAATGGATTGAATGAAAGTACTGTCACTTGTCACTGTAAGTGTTAGTGTGAGTGCCGTTCTTATACAGGGGCCTCCTAATATTTTGTAAACATGTACCTAATACGTTTTCGTTATTCAAGAAAAAATAAATTATATTATTATAATCTGCACCAAGTATCATGTTAATCCTTTTAGTAATTATTATTAAAGTCCTTTGTAAATAAAAAGTATATTTATTTTTCTGACTTATTTTTAACTAGCTGTTGCCCGCGACTTTGTCCGCGTAGAACTTATACTTAGAAAATATAATGCAAACAAACTTCTACTTACCATCTTAAGGGATGATTTCCGAGGCAAAAACTATTCTATATCCTTCGAAGGGTCTCAAATTATCTCTATACCAAATTTCATCTAGGTACATGGATTTTATCCAAACTTTCACCCCCTATTTCATACCCTTAGGGAATGATTTTCGGGATAAAAACTATCTAATGTCATTCTTCGGGACTCAAACGACCTTTATACCAAATTTCATCTAAACGGGATTCATCCAAATTTTCACCCCCCATTTCACCCCCTTAGGGAGTGATTTCCGGAATTAAAACTATCCTATGTCCTTTCCCAGGACTCAAGCTATCTCTATACCAAATTGTATTAAAATGGGTTCCATCCGAATTTTTACCCCTAATTTCACCCCCTTAGGGGATGATTCCTGGGGTAAAAACTATTCCATGTCCTTTCCCAGGACTTAACTTATATCTACACCAAATTTCATTAAAATAGATAACATCCAAATTTTCACCCCCCCCCCTTTCACCCCCTTAGGGAATGATTTCCGGGATAAAACCCTGTGATATGTCCTTCCCCGGGACTCAAACTATTTATATACAAAATTTCATCTAAATCGGTGCAGCGGTTTAAGTAGCTCCATACAAATTTCCACCCCCAATTTCAGCCCCTCAGATATAAAAACTACTCTTTATCCTTCCCCGGGGCTCAAACTATCTGTATACCAAATTTCATCTAAATCGGTTCAGCGGTTTAGGCGTGAAGAGGTAACAGACAGACAGACACACTTTCGCATTTATAATATTAATATGGAAGTATGGATTATTAGTATGGATAGTATGGGTTCTTTCCGCTTGTCTTCCAAATAGAGGTGTAGCTGTAGACTCACTTCAAAAGAAAGAAGAAACGAAAAACTCATTCAAATATCTCAAAAAATTACGAAGCTACAACCGTTTTAATGTCGCTTGTTAGAGTGAGAAAACGATCAGGGACCGTGACGTCACGATCCTCGAGCGTCATAGTAAAAAAACAATCGTTTCATTATAAAGGTGCGTTTTGCGGAAAAGAGACGCAACAAACCCCCTCTTAAAACTATATACACTTATAACTTAGTGATTACCTATACGAGTATTGCCTCTTGCGTTGTTTTTTTTTCGAGATAATACAACATTATGATTATTTTGTTTAGTGTCTACATCCCTATTTTCGATAAGATAAGATAAAATAAGATTTCTTTATTGTCAGAACTGTGTACATTTAGTTGTTTTGGGTAAAATAAAGTCCAACAGCTTGCCCATTTCGGACGTACAATATTAAACTTAAAGCTAGTCAAATATACTAAAACAATAACAACAATATTAAACTTAAAGCTAGTCAAATATACTAAAACAATAACAACAATTTGACAATAAATGATTTCTGATTTCTGAATAGTATTTCCAAATAATTTTAACCATATTCACACATAAAATATTAATTTAGATCTATCCGACATCCGTATTTTCTTTTAAACCACGAACTTCGGAATTCGAAAATATTCGGGTATCTCTATCTCTATCGCACTAACAAATGACAGGAATGCAGATATACGAACTTCGAGTTTCGGTTTTCGTGGTTTGCCTGAATACGCAAAGAGCGCGCGCGCGTGCCATTCAAAAAAACCAAGTTTATATTGTTCGAATTTGTTGTTACATTTGTAGAAATTTTCGACATTTGCGCATATAAGTTCGCATATCAAAATCGGTTAATTTTATATTTGCTTTTGGTACCTATGTGTCTCGTCAATGTATATCGTAGACGGGATTAAAATTATTAATAGGCGAAAGAAAGGCAAAGAAATTCCGCCATTTTGTCCGTAGTATTTCTTATTAGTCTGTGATTTTGACGTTTCTTTTAGCTGACAGATGTGGCGGCGATATACTTTAAGAATAATAAATGAAAAATTAAATGAAGTCGTATATTACGGAAAATTAATTAATTGTCGCAGTCGGATAAAAACTATCCTAAGTTGCAGCTGGAGTAATAATGTACCTATATAAAATGTTTCATATTTTTCCGTCCATGGGATGCTGAGAACATTCGTACCACAGAAAGCTTAGTTTCAAACTGGCTGATTATTTTTTTAATTTAGAGATTTATTATAAGTGGAGATAAGTGGAGATGAATGTATGAATGACAACATTTATTTCAAGTAACACAGGACTCATACAGAAAATTACATATTAACTTAATGTCAAGAACCAAAAGCAGATGGCTTGTTCGAATTGTCTCAGGCTTGTCCGTCGTCAGCAGAGTTTTTAATTTATTTAAATCCTGTTTTCACACTGACGCCGCAATCTACAAAATGACGGTGAAAAGATTCGAAATTTTTACGAATTTAACTGTTATTTTCGCGTTACGGCATCGTCATTGTGCATGAAACATGGTTATAAATGTTATAATTATATATTTATTTATTTATAAAATGCAAAATCTCGTAAACACAATTATCATAATCACTTTTTGCATCAAGCTGTATTTAATTTAATTTTTAAAGCTCCGTAGCCTAGTTGGTAGTGACTCTGCCTACGAAGCTGGAGGTCCCGGGTTCGAATCCCGGTCAGGGCATTTATTTGTGTGTTTATCACGAATATTTGTTCCTGAGTTATGGATGTTATATATGTATATAAGTATCTATATGTATTTATCTATTATATATATCGTCGCCTAGTACCCACAACACAAGCCTTATTGAGCTTACCGTGGGCCTAGGTTGATTTGTGTAAGATTGTGTCGTAATATTTATATATTATTTATTTATTATTATTAATAATTATTTGATGCACACATAATAGACATTATCATTCACTCGTTCAATTCATTCGTGCCAGCTTTCGTGAATTTACCTGTACTTTTCTAAGTCCACCATTCAGCCTACCGATTATTACCTTTATGAACACAAATACTGTTAACTGATCTCGAAGTTCCATGGCCCTCCCGAAACTTATGTGACCCGCCGAAGACGTCGAACATATCCGTTTCCGTGAAAACACATACAGCGGGCGTGATTACCATGTGGGGCTCGATGAGTGCGCCTGCGCAGAACAGCATGGCGTGCGAGAAGTAATAAAGCTGAAATAATATATTTTCTTAATTTTGTATTAAGCAGTAACGCTGCTAACGAAATTTATAAATATCAAATAAAAGGTAAAAATTTAAAACTGACTATTTATCAATATAATTTGAGATGTTGGTGCCGTTAAGAAGCCTAAGTTGTCTAGGTAGATGTCACTACACACCTCCCTTACGGCGTTGTAACAAGGAACTGATTGAACGATTTAGTGGCTGAGACATATTGTTCCGATAGCGGCGATAGCTCAGCTGGTTAGTTAAGTAGTTTAGTTAGTAGCGAAGGGCCATGTATGTGGTCGCCAGTTCGAATCCGGCTCGAACCATTAAAATTCTTGAAGTTTTTTCCTATGATATGAAATTTAATACCTTTTCTATACAATATATTTTAAAATAATAATCCAGGTATAGCAAATTTCACTCCATTGAGATCAGTGATTCATTTAACTGCTTAACACAGCATCGCCAACTAAATGAGCTTAATGAAAGAGCTCTATAATTTTTTTTCAAATGTATTTAGTTCTGCCTATACTTAACCCTTTACCAGGCCCCTAAGAACTAGCGTGACTTCATACGTGCTTTATATTCTGTTACAACCGTATTGAACGCCTTGTAAAACATGTATTTACGAAAGTCGGAGATGTTCCTTTAAACCAGATAAAAAAATGTGGGTTATGATTATCCCATCGCCTGACCAATTACTCGTAATTAACTGTCATACTCGATTTTGTCTTATTATATTCTTGATCAGGCGAAGGGATATTTAAAAAAAAACTACGAAACATGAATTCGCTCTAGGTTGAACTCAAAAACAGTTTTATTTGGTACTTACGTGAGTTTTTATGACATGACAAGACAATTTACCGGGCCATGGGAAGAATAGCTCCCGCACAGTTAAACTCTAATAAGGCCATGGGATAACAACAACATCTTAAGGATGATAGGGGACAGATTGGACTGTCCCTACTTGCTTCATTGTAGTCGGCTACATGCGCCGTACTCAGTGAAGTGAGCTGTGCAAAGCTTAATTTTTTAGTTTTTGTTTATTTATATTTATAGTGTATGTACTAACATAGTCTTTTTAAGGATACTACTAACAAATAATGGATCTTTGTAATCTGAATAAATAAATGAATTGAATTGAATTGATAATGTCAACCCACATCCTAATTCTGGTCAAACACAATAATGCATGAATATTAAGCAATGTTTACGATTACATTATATTAAAAAGGGTGGATACCTTTAGATACTTGGGACATGTGGTAACCTCTGACCTGAGGGACGATGCAGACATGTAGCGAGAACGGAGGGCGTTGTCTGTTAGAGCGAACATGGTGGCCCACAGATTTGCTCGTTGTTCTGCTGAGGTAAAGGTGAGCCTTCTGTACGACCCTCTACACGAGCAGTCTGTGGGTCTCTTATACGCAAAAACAGTACAACGCCCTACGTGTACAGTACAACAATGCCTTCAGGGTGCTACTGGGGCTGCCCCGTTTCTGTAGTGCGTCCGGGATGTTCGCGGATGCCAGAGTTGACTGTTTCTATACAACTATGAGGAAACGCTGCACATCCCTGGCGCGCAGGGTGCGGGCTAGCTCTAGTGGTATCCTGAGGGCATTTGCGGAGAGGTTTGACTGTGAGTATGTGAATCACTGCCATATGATCCACGTACTGACAGTCAAGCCCTACTAAGTACTGTCCTTATTTTATATGTATTAGGTTAAAGTTCAAAGTTCAAAAGTTCAAAGTTCAAAGTATTTATTTGTCAAAACACAGGTTATAAAGATGTTATAAATGCAACTTGGTATCGCTATGTCTTACCCGAAGGTGTAATGGTCAATATAAACATAAATTTTCATAAATTTTCATGCAGCGTGCTTTTTTTTTTTACATAATGCGAGTTCAAAATGTATCTTTTCTATATTCGTCATCAATTGAATAATATGCGTTTTCCACTAGAAGAGCAAACAGTTTAAATAGAAATAAATAGAAATAGAAATATTTATTCGACAAAAACATAATAGGTACACTACGATACATGGTCATTGGGTCCCGAGCTAGGATTCCCTGTGTTACGGGACCCAGTAGAACATCAAGCATACGATATTAAATAACAGACAAGTATAGAATAGATGCTTTACAAATTACAAAGCTACAATAATTTTAGTTCTGTCAGTGTAATGTGTGAGCGTGAGTGTGTGTGAGAGTCTGATAGTGCGTGTGTGATCATGAGTATTTTGAAGTGAAGGTATAAATAAGTAAATAAACAATTGAATACTGGTGAGATTAATAATATAATATAGCTTTAAATTCTTGTAAATTGTTGTTGTTAACAGAGAACAGTTAAGAGCAGTTCAGTCTCACCGTAGTCGTGTTGCAGCAGCCATTTTGTTAGAGTGCTTCTACTAGGGGGGCGACGGGCTGTATAAAATTTGCAGAAGGTCTTTAGGACAAGAGGGGAGATAAATTGGCTGAAACGCTGGGCAAATCTGGATGTATACTTGGGCGTTTTCCAGCGTTGCCGTCGTCTTGTGTCTGCGTCAAAGTTTTTGTCGTGTCTTTTGCCGTATGCAAGCATGACCTTTCTAAGGAACAGCTGTCGGACCGTCAGGACATTCGCTTCCATGTAGAGGTCTTTAGTGCGGTACCGGAATGGTTTTCGGAATGCGACTTTTAAAAGAGATCGCTGCGCCCTTTCCAAGCTGATAAGGATGGTCTTTGCTGCTCCACCCCATACTGAGTTACAATACCCTACTATAGATTCACCGAGCGCGAAATACACTGATTTTAATAGCTCGGGATACGCAACGTGTCTCAGATGCCTAAACACAAACATGAGTTTCCGAACGCGAGACTTTAGGGATTCAATGTGCTGACGCCATGTTAGGTGCGCGTCTAGTAGCACGCCAAGATATTTAATAGTGTTCGTACGTTCAAGAATACTAGCACTGCTTGCCGTAGAACTACTCCCATCATTCTGTACACCCACTCGCATGGAAAAGTCATCACTTGGCTGGCCCCTAGCGTTAATAGAAAAGCATAAGTATTTTGTTTTACTAACATTTAATGTTAGTAAATTTGTTTTTGTTTTTGTTTCTTTTTAAACATCATCAAATTTTCTGCGTTTAAAATGTTTCTTGGCAACTTATTGAAAATTATTGAAGCCATCCCAAGAACACTTTTTGAGAGCAAGGCCGTTTTACATGAAAGGGTATTGCAGATTTTACCCCGTTGACGCACACTGTTAAAACTAGGGAAATTATTTTGAATAAATTTAACATAACAATCAATTTCGTAGATATTTAACGGCCTCCGTAGCCCAGTGGGTAGTGACTCTGGCTACGAAGCTGGAGGTCCCGGGTTCGAATCCCGGTCAGGGCATTTATTTGTGTATTTATCACGAATATATATATTTGTTCCTGAGTTATGGATGTTATGTATATAAGTATCTATATGTATGTATCTATTATATACATCATCGCCTAGTACTACCCACAATACAAGCCAAGATTTGTGTAAGATTGTCCCGTAATATTTATTCAAATTTATTTATTTAAATAAGCATGGCAGAGTCAATTTACGTAGTCTAATGTAATGTGGCTTACATGATTCCATTGGCGGGATACCACATATGGCGCGTATACATTTTTTTTGACTTCTATTAACGATCTCACGGTCAGTGCAATTACCCCAAAAAATTATTCCATATCGTAAAGTCGAAGTTACATATGCATCATATGCTACAAGAACCGCTGATTCACTTACTACTTTTCTTAAGTTATACAGAGCATAAGAAAGAAACTCTCGTTAGAAAACCTAAGAATTTTATGTATTTTTTAAATCTTTTATTTTCTTACTTTATTTTATTTTTTGTTCCCAAGACTAACATAACACGTAAGATTTTACTAACAAAACTATGGATCTGTAATATGGTCTGAAATAAATGTTTTTTATTATTTTATAAGAGTATTTGTTAAGTTTTTTACAAATTGTTTCTATTTGGTTTCCCCATGTCAGCTTATTGTCTAGACCTAAAAAGTTAGTGGCACTTGTTTCTTCTATTACATGGTCATTATAAGCTGCAGTCAAGTTGGATATGTTATTAGTCCGTTGTTTAAAATTCATTATTTTAGTTTTGTCAAGATTAATTTTCAAGTTATTGTCATTGAGCCACTCTATTACCATTTCTAGAGTCCTATTTATGTTATATTCATAAGTGTTTAAATCTACATTTGCATTTTCTGCTGAAAAAAATATTGTGCTGTCATCCGCAAAGAGTACCATCGGAAAGTCAATAGCCTTAGGCAGGTCGTTTACATAAATAATAAATAATAGAGGTCCCAGTATGCTACCTTGCGGAACACCATATTTGATGTCTCTAAATTCCGATGAGTATGTCATTTCAGTTTTGGATTGGACGCATAATCTACTGATTTGTGTAATTTGTTTACGGTCACTTAAATACGACTTGATTAAGTCATGAACATTTCCACGTATTCCATATTTAAACAACTTGTCTAATAATACTTTGTGATCTACGAAATCAAATGCCTTAGACATGTACATATAAAGCGCACTTACAGGTATCCTATTATCTACCTTTATCATCACTGTTTTCAATAAATCAAATATCGCCATGTTTATTGATCTGTTTTTCCTAAACCCTTTTTGTTCGTTTGTAAATAGGTTTTTCTTTTCAAAATACTGATAGAGGTTGTTGTATATTACCTTTTCAATAATTTTAGAAAAAATTGAAAGCAATGCAACAAGGCGGTAATTGTTAAGGTTATCTGTATCCCCTTTTTTATGAATGGGCTTAACGACAGCTATTTTTAATTTTTCTGGAAATATACCGTACTCAATACAGAGATTTACAATGTGGCAAAGCGGCTCCCTTATAATATTACAAGTTTGCTTGATCACTTTCGTTGCTATACCATCATATCCCGTACTATTTGTGTTCTTTAGTGTACTTATTATCATTCTTATGTCATTTAAATTCGTCGGTCTCACAAAGATCGAGTTTGGCGAGTTATTTATAAAATAATTATATTGTCTTTTGTCATTCTTAGCAGTAAGTGTGTGATTAGATTTATTAATGTCTGTATTTATGAGGTCAATAAAATAGTTGTTAAATGTCTGAGCAATATCTAAAGGTTTTGTTATGATTTTACCTTCAGCTTTTATTTGCTGGATGTCTTCCTTGGGATGTTTGGTTTTAGGATTCTTAATAATGTTCCATGTCGCTTTTGATTTATTTGATGAGTTTTTAATATATAAATCATTTTGTGATCTTTGTGTTAGTGTAATATTTTTTTTGAGACGCCTCGTGTTGGTTTTTAATTGTGTTTTGTTACTAGAGTTAGGTTGTAATCTATATTTCCTGAGTAGTTCCCGTTTTCGTTTCCAACACGTTCTTATTCCTTTCGTTATCCTCCTTGGTTTATTTATAGCTGTTAATTTTACCTTGATTGTAGAGAAACATAGGTTATAGAATAGATTAAACTCCTCAAATAAATTGTTGAATGCTTCATTCGGATCATTCGTCTGGTAAACGTCACTAAAAGTTATGTTTTGAAGGCATTCCGTAAATTTCGACATATTATCTGCACTAAAATCCCTTTTTGTGATATTGATATACCAATGTGGCAAAACACTAGTTTTCTTTACTGGAAATTTAATTACTTGAGCTGTGTGATCGGAAACTGCTAGATCAATTACTTCAGCGGCACTTCCTCTTATGTTATGAATTATATTGTCAATGCACGTGTTGGAACTAAGACGTGTTGGTTCTAGTATTCCTATCTTAAGATTAAAACTATACAGCACATTTTTGAATGCCAGTGCATGTTTGGTGTTTTTTACTAAATCAATATTAAAATCGCCGCAAATAATAACCTTTTTACGATTTTTAATACAAACTTTGTATAAAATAGAGTCGAGTTTGTTGAGAAATAGTGTAATAGCTCCCGTTTCATATTTTGGTGTTCTATAAATACAGATGACTACAATTTCATGTTCAGTTAACTCTATAGCTGAACATTCAACTGCATTTGAGATTGAACAGTTAATAACTGAACTCCCTAGAGGTCAGGCGCAATATCGAACTTCTGACCACTGCTTGTCGTATTTTGAGAGGCGAGTCAGATTGCTCCGATTTGATCACAAGAATATGCTCTCTGTTCGTTCCTGACAAGTACCTCCATGGCCGCAGCCACCGCCTCCTGGCGGAAGAGGCGGCTCGCACGGCGGCGCACGAGCACTCACCAGTTGTCAGCGCGCAGGCGCTACTTAACAAAGTAGTTCTGTATGCACCGGATTGCGATTTGTTTGCCTACAAGTGGAGTAAACTACCTACTCCCTATTTTTAAAAGATTCTGTGAAATTCATTTTTAAATATTGTTTGTTAGGTAGGTACTATTAATTTTGTTTCTTATTGTGTAATTAATTATGTATGTTAAATAGTTTAAGTTTACCAGCGCCTTGGCATATGCTGTAATGCTGTTAAATTTTATATTTAAATAAATAAAATAAATAAATAAAAAATAATGTCATCTAAAACTACGTACTTATGTCTGTTTTTTACGAGAATGCATGAGCCGCCGTTTCGATTATCTCGTGAAAAACATGCCGCTAATTTAAAATTAGACATAGCCAACTGAATTTTATCATCTACTTTCATATTATGTTCAGTGATGCACAGGACATCAATAGGCTTATTTAATTCTAACAGTTCCTGAATATGTATACTTAAAGGATGACTCACGCTAGGACGGGCCGTGTGCGGCCCGGGCCGTTTTCTAAGAAAAACGACGGCGTTTTTGCGCGGTTGAGCTATATCCAAGCCCATCCGAGTCACGGCCAAGGCGCGGAAGCGGCCCGGTGTCGGTACGGCCCGGCAGTGGCTCAGCCGGGCTTGGGTATATGGCTCGACCGCGCAAAAACGCCGTCGTTTTTCTTAGAAAACGGCCCGTGCCGGACACGGCCCGTCCTAGCGTGAGTCATCCTTAACAAGTCAGCTTTATTAATTAGACCATTAACATTCTGGTGTAGTAAAAATAAGTACTTACTAACTTTAGGCTAAGAAACTGTAACTAACTGTATCTATGATCCCAGTTGGTCGAAATAAATGTCTTGAATTGAATTGAATTGAATTACCTTTCAACACTCAAAATCTACAAAACATCAAAAAATTGTTCGACCTATGTACTTCGGTTTCATAGAAATTAAGGAAAGTGTTCGAATTTCGCCGTAGTTTACTGAAATTAGAGTTTAAGTGAATTTAAACGGCTGCCAAAGATATATTACGCGTTTTAGAAGCGTGTTGTGAATGAAGATCATAAAATACTATTTTCAGGGATTGACAAAATATTTTATAGGAGATTTGGAGTTAAAACCTGACTACGGTAACCGATATAAGATGTGGGAGGAATATATCCCTTCGCCTGGTAAAGGGTTAACCGATATAACTTACTACTAACTTACGGTAGTATACGTTTCGCGTCTGCACGTAATCAGACGCCGTACGTACGAAATCGGCGAACTGCATGCAGTCCGCCGCGTGATTTCAGCTCGTGTGAATAAGTGCCGGAAGCACGGCGTTCTGTCAAATTATATCCCTATCTCGCTCTATCTTATAACTTCGTGCCGCTCATGCCGTCCTCCGCGCTCGGATTGTGTAGCGTCGAATTCCGCAATATGGTAATTTTGCTATCATGATATGAATAGATATCATTTTCAAATCATGTTCAAAATGGTAAAGTTCAAAAATAAGTGTGTCTCATTGTAATACTGAGCGGCTACCGCGAAACGCCAACTTCGTTCGTATGTGCGCGTGCGATAGAGATACACAACCGAACTTCGTGTGCACCAGGACCTCGATCACGCATAGCTATTATTCGGGATGGGACTTCCTATCTATGATCTCAGGATGGGGCCGGTGGTGAGGTAGACAGTTTCTGAACTTCTGAACGGTGCGCATTTCATGGTTAATCGTCATATAGGATGCAACTCCGAGTTAAATTTTCTACGGTATGTAAGAGGTAGGACGTAGGACTATTACTTACAATAAACTGTCCATCTAGATTATTGGCAACGTTGCCCACGAAGCCAGCTGCATTATTAAAGTCAAAATCCACTGCAATGAAAAATACATTTTGAGCAAAGAACACTACGTTTTGATTTGAGAACACCAAAAATGTATTTAACTAAGTTTTTATTTACAATAATGGAAGTCTTCATTGTGATGTATCCTAAAAGAACCCGGGGTAGCAATGTACAAGTTGCAGAACATTCTCAAAATATCAGGAAAGTTCTCAGAAATTTCCGGAAACTTTCACGAGAATTTTAAAAATAAGTTTCCGATGGGAATTTTTCACGGATGTAGGGTCATTTCGCCGGTTACGCGACCACCTTCGGTTAGCGACCACTTGAAGAACATGGTTTTTTCAATTGAAGATAACATCAATTCTACAGAGCCTATTGAAACAGTCAGTCGTATGCCTTATTGTTTGTAGTTATGGAATATGAATTTACAAAAAAAACGAGAAAATATGGTTTCAGTTCTCCAAGTCAGCTAAGTGGTCGCTAACCAGCACATAAAATTAGGTGGTCGCCAACCGGCGAAATGATCCTATCATTAAATACATCAAAAACATAATTACTGTTTAGACAGGCAATTAAAAGAGCTGCTAGGGTACCAATGTACGAGTAAACCTACTGGGGCTACAGGGAGGTCTTGACATGTTTTCAGGGTTTCTAAAATCTAGAGAGAACTTTCCATAGAAGAAAGATCGCAACTTTCGAAACTTCTCCGTAGCGCATTTCTAGCCGGGGGTCCGCTTTAGCACCTAATTCCAAGATTTACAATTTGCCATTCGCAAAATATAACATTTTAATTCTGAACTGCAAGATAGGTAGCTTTATCTTTTCCCGGTGTGTAATATAAATTGTGATTGGTCACGATCCTCAGTCAGGGAACAACGAAGAACAGAATATAAATTAGTTAATTAGAAAACTTACGCAAAGTAGCAATTCCTCCAATTTGTCCCGCACCCATCTTAGCTGACACGCACGTAAAGGGACGCTAGACGACTGTGTATAGCGAATTTTAATTAAAATTTGAACGGAATTTAATTTAACGGTGCACTTGCGAACTTTTTTAAACAATCGCAAAATTATAAATATTTACCTACTTAGTTAGTAGTTGTTGCGTAACAAACGTGACTATACGTGGTTTAGCCAGCTGCATTAGTTAATGCCCTAGATTCCCTAGAAGTTGCGAATTTGTATAACGTTCGATCCGATCGTATCCGGTTATATTTCTATTATTTTTCAGACACATCAAGAAAGGAAGAAATCCTTAATTAAGTCTCAGGTAGGTACCTGTTCACATTGCCAGACTGTATAATGTTTATAAAGCTTCTGATAATGATAACAGAAATAAAACAATTCAGCCCAATCGAGTTAGGACCCTCGTTACAATCTTCTTGGTAAGTACCTAGTTAATGACTGTACAATAAAAAAGTAACAATTAGTGGCAATAGTTAATGAAAGGTCGTCCCAAAAAATTATATTTGACAGAAACTTGTTTAAGTATAAGGAGACGCTCCAAGGGCCATTTTTGCCGAACGGCCAAGCAAGGTCAGGTATCGAGTGACCTTGATTTGGTTGGAAGCCGTGCTTCCGATACGTATCACACGTGCCGAATCACGCTGTAGGACTGCATTCAAGCCTGCCGATATCGCTCGTGTAGCGTCTCCTATTGGAATAAGTATAATATTTGTCTACATCTAAAACATTATACCTCAACATCGGACCCTCTTGATGGAAAGCGAAGTACAAACAAACATGTAAATGTTACCATCCCATAATGATTAAGTAGGTAACCAAAGAAAGAGAGAGCATCAAATTTACACTCGTATTGCGGCTCTAACGTGAAAAACTTAATTCGAATTTCGCGGTTCTCCCTTTCTGTCCCTCGGATTTGCAAGTGCGATAATACACGAACCACACGAACTCTGCCGCTTCAATGTACAAGTCCGATAGAGATAGAAACATGTAAACTTCCACTTTCGATTGGCTTCGTACGGCAGCTGGACAGTGAGTGGCATGCATTAAATCAAATGGTTGCCAAGTTGATGCCAAGTAAAGTAAGAGAATACGACTCATATCTGTCAAGCGCAACTTGTCATCTCAAACTGTCAGTCGTGTCCTCAAAATTAAAATCCATATAATTGATAATGAAACAAAATAAAGATAAAACCTAATGTGGGGAATATCATTGAATTTTATCTTCACACCCACGTGAATAATATAAACCTAAACTGTTATTGTTACTCCAATTCCTATCCAGATAAGCATATGCCGAGCTGTAGTTTTAGTTCGAAAACGTACAAGTTGCTACAATATTGACTATTTGAATTGTCGCACGTACACAATGATCGGTATTTCTAACGCTTTCGCTGGTTTATGTATTCTTGTGTTTTTCTTTAACATACGAGCATCTTTATCCCAGTACAGTAAGCCTTGGAGTGACAAATATGAGAGCAATAAGTGCCCTAAACTGTATCCAAAGAATTTTATCAATTATGCCCCAGTGGGTAAGTAACATACATTATCTTTAAAATGTTTATATATTATATCAGGAAGAAACACTTTAGGTAGAACTATATTGATCTTTTAAATAAATAAATATCATGGGGCCCTTACACAAAATCAATCTTTTATTTCCAAGCAATGCAGAGATACATGGTTGTATACATATTTATATTACTCATTAATAAAACATAAGGTTCAAACAATAGGGTTTCCTAAGGTTGGTAGGCATATGTAACATGCTTTCCTACTTTCTTCCTAAATAAAGGAGCAGGGTATCAATTCAATCATAATTTTTTTTGAACTACCTATGTTAAGTTACATTAGTATATAAATTAAATTAAACAGGCTAGTTTCCTGTCCGCTAGTTCAATTACAATTTTTGAAAATACACACATTTCTCCACTCCAAACAATTTTTATTGAATAATATGTAGTTTTGAAAGAATAAATAAATATAAATAAAATAAAATAGCCTTTTATTCTCAACCTTTACATATTATAAAACTTAAAATTATACACTGACATTGGTGGTGTGGTTGATTTGCCGATCGGCATAGGCCTCCCCAAATATCTTCCATTCATTTCTATCTGTTGCAGTCCGTCTCCAAGTTGTCCTGCAACTGCCTTTATGTCATCTTCGCAATGGTCTGCCTCTCTTCCTTTCCCCATCTCCTGGGTACCATTCCGTGACTAGTTTAGACCATTTCTCTCTCTTATTTCTTATCATGTGGCCTGTCCATCTCCACTTAAGGTTGTTCATAGCATATGACACTTCTGTTAGTTTAGTTGTTTTCCTTATAGTTTTTAGTTTTACTCTGTCTTTCCTTTTAATGTTTAGTATACTTCTTTCTATGTTGTGCTGACATACTTCTAGTTTTTTCCTATCTTTCTTTGTTAGTGCCCATGTTTGGCAGCCATATGTCATGCTGGGGAGTATGCAGGTGTTAAATAGTTTGCTTTTGCATTTTAGTGGGATATCTGGATTTTTCATTATTTTGACCAATACTTTTTCCAAGCAATACACACTCTGTTGTCTGTATCTTTATTATTCTGGTTTTCTGGAGAGATAATTTGACCTAGATATGTGTATTCCGTGACATATTCTAACTAAATAAATATATAGATCCATAAATTAAAATATGATTAGCTAAGTTTGTTGATCAACATTGTTATTCCCATTACTATGAACGACACTGTCAATATCTCATAGTATTTTTGTAAAAATTAAACATTGAATTAGGGTTCATTACAATAGGGCAGGGTTCAGCAACCAAGGGCCACTTAGGAGCTAACAAAGATGATGCGGGCCGCAAATTATTTTTGACTTTAGCAGGCAATTCCATAATTCTGAATTCAACGACCTTTACATACAAAACAGCCAGGGAGGCTTGTAAGCCGCAAGAAAGGGGCTTGCGGGCTGCCTGTTGCCGACTGCCACATAGGGTATTTGACTTGTAGTCAAATCTGCAATTTTTTATAGCTTATCCTTTTAGTATGAAGTGTGTGAGGTACTACAGACAGACTAGTGACATCACAAGTTTCTATGTTCAAACGGGATTCTGTTTTTGATCTTAAGGGGAAATTAAAATAATCATTGTTTTCTCCTTTTTAAGGTAACTTAACTGCCGGGAACTACTCCGAGAAGACTGGTCTCAAAGGCCTCAGGCAGTGTGTGATGGCGTGCTGCCTAGTAGAGACATGCAACATCGTGTTCATCTTCGACTCGCGCTGCTTCCATGTAGAGTGTGTGAGCGACGAGCTCTGCCTGCCGCTGCTGCGTGTGGGGAGCCCCAAGTGGGAGTCCCACGTGTCCATGATACTGGTCAAGCCGGTGCTACCCAGCGGTATGTACACATGCTAAAATATCGGAGCACAATGTTACACAAGTCCACCTAGTCTCAAGATTAGCACTAAACTGTTTAAATACATAGTATACTGTATAAACACAAGGCTGGTCAATTACTTAAATAAATTTAATCTGTTATCGAAGGCACAGTACGGGTTTAGAAAGGGTATCTCGACAGAAGATGCTGTTACTGCTCTTACCTCACTAATAACTAGTAAAGTGGATGGTAATAAAAAATGTTTATCTGTGTTTCTGGATCTCAAAAAAGCATTCGACACCGTTTCTGTCCCCATCCTTGTCAACACCCTGGAGAAGATTGGTATAAGGGGTGCTTCTTTGTGTCTGTTTAGTAGCTATCTTCGAAATAGGACCCAAAAGGTCAAATTGGGAAATCATATCAGTGATGAACGCGCTATATCCTACGGAGTACCACAGGGTAGTGTTCTAGGCCCTACACTCTTCCTTATTTACATTAATCAGCTATGTAACATGCGTATTGAGGCGGGAACCGTTTTCACATATGCTGACGACACTGCTGTGGTATTCTCAGGGGATACATGGGAGGAAGTGCGCCTATCCGCAGAAAGTGGCCTCACAAAAATTGCCAGATGGCTACAAACAAATCTTCTTACCCTAAACACAACTAAAACTAACTACGTTTGCTTCACAAACTATAATCGTACGCAACCAGACACAGACTTCTCAATCAGGATCCATACTTGCCACAACACGCAAACCATCTGTGCCTGCCCAGCCATCGAGAAGGTAGAATCCACTAGATACCTGGGGGTTATGGTCGACCAACGACTCACCTGGCACTTGCACACTGAGAGTATTATGGGCAGAATTCGTAAACTTATCTGGGTCTTTAAAAATCTTAGGCACGTAGTAACGAAGACCGTACTAAATCAAGTTTACATATCACTGGCCCAGTCAGTCCTTGCGTATTGTATCCCTATATGGGGTGGTGCAACTAAGACCAAATTTCTTGAGCTTGAGAGAGCTCAAAGGGCACTTCTAAAAGTGATGTTTTTCAAACCGTACAGATTTTCCACAAACAAACTTTATACACTCTGTGACTTATTATCTGTAAGAAAATTATATATATTTAGCCTTATCATAAAGACACACAAGACAACCACATATACACCGGAAACAACAAGTACACGTAGGAAAAGAACTAAAGTTATCCACACTCCCACAGTGAAATCTGCATTTGCAAGGAGACAACAAGCAGCACAATCTGCCAACCTGTATAATCTTATAAATAAGCACATAGATATGTATTCCTCCACCACGCATGAGTGTAAATCTAAGTTAACAGTATGGTTAAAAACCAAAAGCTATTTTGATATTGAAAATTTACTTCAGAGACCTGTATATTAAATGTGATACACACACACACACACACACACACACACACACACACACACACACACACACACACACACACACACACACACACACACACACACACACACACACACACACACGCGCACACACTTACCACATAGTATAATATAAAATGTTTACTTATTATATACATTATATTTTAAGTTATGCCTACACCTAAGTCACAACATGTGGAAGAGCGGTGATCTTCTTAGCACAAGTATATTATATACTTAAAAAGAGGCACCAGCACAGATACTTGTATACGTATTTATAAGTTACTGAAATAAATTATTTTGATTTTGATTTTGATAGTTTGACGACCTCTGTAGCCTAGTTGGTAGTGGCCCTGCCTACGAAGTCGGAGGTCCCTGGTTCGAATCCCAGTAAGGGCATTTATTTGTGTGATGATTTGTGTAAGATTGTCCCATAATATTTATTTATTTATTTATTTATGATGCACAAATATTTGTTCCTGAGTCATGGATGTTTTCTATGTATTTAAGTATGTATTTATCTATATAAGTATGTTTATCGTCGTCTAGTACCCATAGTACAAGCTTTGCTTAGTTTGGGACTAAGGTAAGATTGTCCCCAAATATTTATTTATTCATAGTAAGGTACCGTTACCAGTTATACTTAAACCTGGAACAACTAAGTTGTCAACTATCACTAAACATAACTTCAGTGTGGATGTAGAATTTTTAATCCTTTCTAAAAACGTTGATCATAACTAGTTTTAGTCACAATAACTGTTTTTATCCGTCACTTCGATATTTGTTACAGTGTTTGTGGGAATGGAACAACCCCATTTCATTTAACAGAGGTTTCCTCTCAATCTAATGTTTAATCATAACAAGATTATATACAGGAAACATTATCAGCGTAGTGTTTTCATTCTATGAGATAAACCTATGTGTAACAAATAACTTTAACTGTGTATTGAGAAATGTAATATGCCTCGGTTAATATTTACAGAAAACTGGGCTGACATACTGGACCAATCCAGCTACAGAGAAATGGCCAGCAACTTTTCACCTGAAGAAGAATCAGTGTATTCCCCTTACACAAACCGCAACCAGAACATAATCACAGATGACGAGGAATCCAACTTCCTCTCCCATTTCCTTAATAATTTACCAATGGAAGATGACGACTCAAGACCCTATGATAAATACAGGGACAGCACTGATAATGAGTTGCTAGTGGACGCAACTAGGTTTCTAGAGAAAGTTCCTTGTGAGGTTGGTGCGTCTGGAGAATGTCCCTTTAACTCAGAGTGCATTCCACTGAGTTTGAAAATGCGTAACGGCATTTGTAAATGTGTGCCCGGAACCGAGGAAAACGCGCAAGGCGTGTGTGTACAGATGTTGAGGCCTTTTTCGAAGGGACCCACTATACCTATGGACAGCAAGAAAAGTGCGGAAGTGGCCGACTCTAAAATCGACCTTAAGGATACGTCAAAAACTAGTCAGAATTTGACCGTTTCCATCGTTTCTAAAACGGTAAACAAAAGCTCTATTCGTATTTATATGATTTATTAGTCATAGTGACACGTACCGGAAGGCGCGGCGTGGGTAGGCCCCCCACAAGGTGGACTGATGACCTGGTAAAGGTCGCGGGAGTCCGCTGGATGCGGGTGGCGCAGGACCGGCCATTGTGGCACTCTTTGGGGGAGGCCTATGTCCAGCAGTGGACGTCTTTCAGCTGATATGATGATGATGATTAGTCATAGGGAATATCCAATTTTAATAGATTTAATTCTGCAGGTACAACTACCGGACAATGAAGTTACTTTGGCGGCGTATACGATTCCCGATGAGAAGGCTACAATGAGTCACTATAACTATGCATGGACTCTGGTTGACCAACCTAATGGTGGATTTACAGGTTTGACTAATTCTTTCAGTTTAGTAAGGTAGATATTAAACATTCGGAATATCTGAAATCAAGGTCATTGCATCACACATTTTACTAAAATAGCGTAAATCAGACAACTTTCAAATATGAATCATACCATTTCAATAAGTCCCAGATGAATGCATATCGTTTTGATAAGTTATCTTACGATCTCGTAGAAGTTACTGCAATTAGTCAAAGTTCATAGAAATTCCACCCTTATTCCCCAGGCAACATGAACCAAAACGGGGCGACGGTGACTCTAACGGAGCTCACGGAGGGTCAGTACCATTTCAAGCTGACGGTGAACGGTACGAACGCGTATGGAGAGGGATTCGCCAACGTGACCGTGTTACCGCCGCTGCGAGTTAACACGCCGCCGCAAGCGCTCGTCACGCCGCAAACACAGACCGTGAAGCTGCCAAACTCTGTAGCCGTGCTAGACGGCAGCGCCAGCAAGGTACAAACACCACCCTAAACTTAAGTAGTCCTTATGCCATGGCAATAAGGTTTACAACTGATCAGCTAACTGTCTTCGATGGTACGCCATACTTGAACGTTACGGTGTAAACGCCGGAACCGCTGCGCGTTAAGGCGACGTAGGTTCGTATTCTTCTCTCCCTCTCACTGAGCACAAGCGTGAGCGAGATGGAAGTGCTTGTTCGGAAGCGCGGATATCATGTTTTTACAAGCTTTATATTAACTTGCACTGTTCATATGTATGTAAGTATGTAAGTAAGTTGTCCGTCAAAATTTGCAATCCATTTTTCAGTCACTTCCCGTTATCCAATTGAGCTAAAATTTTGCATGCATATCTATATCGCATGACAATGCAATATTATAATGACTTGGAGCTGATCTGATGCTGGAGCTGGAAGGTGGCCATAGGAACTCTGCAATAAAACGACACAACCCCATCGAGTTTGGGCTCGTTAGAATCGTCTCAATGAGTAGTTGATGATGGTATGCAGAAAAGTATTTACAGTCGGTAATAAAAGCTTGTACCAAAAATAAATTTTTTGACAGGAACTTATTTAATTTGATTTTTTTGTGCGTAGTAATAAATAAAAAAGTAATAGCTAAGTTCCCTCAAACATGATATTGCCGATTTTTAGAACCAATTTTAATATGTTTAGCTTTTGTGCATAATTTGTTACGAATTTTTCAAGTGTATTTTAGACCTATGTTCGTGATTTTTTTCAATCGAGCGAAAGTCAAATAACCGGGCAATTGCGAGTCGGACTCGCGCACGAAGGGTTCCGTAAAATTATCTATAAAAACGGCAAAAAAATCACGTTTGTTGTATGGGAGCCTCCTGTACCCTCCCGGGTTCGAATAACCCCAGGTTTCGGGTAAGGACATATATTTGTGTGATGAGCACAAATATTTGTTCCTGAGTCATGGATGTTTTCTATAAATAAAATAAAATAAAAAAATAAAAAGCATATATTTTGGACAAAATAATCCATAGATGTTAGTATTACAATAAACTTGAATAACTATGTTAGTACCTAAACTTAAGTGCTCCAGTGCCTGATTAGGGCGCTCGCCTTAACACGACGCCGCAAGCGCTCGTCACGCCACAAACACAGAAGGTGGCAAACTCTGTAGCTGTACTAGCTGTGCTTGGCGGAAGCGCTAGCAAGGTACAAACAACAATATCCAAACTACTTACTTGTTGCACACATATTATAAGAATGAAAAGTAATAAAATGGACCCCGTAAAACAAACTTACAACTACATTAGTCTCGTGGCAATAAGGTTTACAAGTGATAAGTCTCGTTAATGGTACGCCATACTTGAACTTGAAGGTGTTACCGTCGCTCACACTGCTTCAACACCTCGTCTTTTGTGATTAATCACCGAAGCCGGATTCTGACTTATCTCACGTGATGCTCTGTGATGCGCTCTGACGCCTGCCACAAAAGGAGCCGTCACGCTCACGTCAGAGCGCGTCAGTGTGAATCCAACTATACTAAATGTATGAAACGAATATTTTTCTGTCGCGTCACGAGAACGTCGTATAAGGAATCCGGCTTTACTTATTTATTCTCTTCAGGATGACGACGCGATAATATCATGGCATTGGGAGCTCACATCGGGCCCTATCGGCTATCAGCCCCCCTTGGAAGACAAGCCCACGCTCGTATTGAAGGACCTCAAGCAGCCGGGCAACTACACGTTCAAGCTCACCGTGGAAGATTCCGACCACGTGAAGAATTTCACTGTTGCCAACATTACCGTGCTCAATCATACTGACTACCCGCCTGAAGCCAATGCAGGTGCAGTACACACACAGATATAAGGCCTACCTATTCTATAAGAGTTCCTACTAAACAGCGACTTTTAGCGGCAATATAAACGCGCATTTCAAAAACGCGCTACACAAACACAAGCCATAGATCATCTGTCAAAATCACGGTTACGGCGCATAACGTCCCACTCGCAGAATGTCCCTGTGTACCTAAATGTCCCTTACGCAAAAAGACCCTTCTGTAAAAGGTCCAGTTCGCAAAACGTCCCTTCACATAAATAAAGTCCCGTTCGTAAAACGTCCCTTTCGCAAAATGACCCTTTCGCAACACGTCCCTTTCGCAAAATGACCTGTTCGCAACACGTCCCTTTCGCAAAATGACCCGTTATTGGCCATCTCTTATCCCATGAGAAGACAGTCTCTACTTAAAGAAGCTTTTTCCCGACGGGACATTTTGTGAATGTTTTGCGAAAGGGGCGTTATGCAGTAGGGACTTTCAGCGAAAATGGCTTTCACAGAAGGGACGTTTTGCGAAAGGGGTGGGACCTTTTGAGAAAGGGAAATTTTGGGAATGGGGTATTTTACATAAGGGACAATTTGCAGAGAAGACGTTTTGCGAATGGGACGTAATTTTGGTGGAGGGACGTTTTGCGAGTCGGACGTTATGCGCCCAAACCAAAATCACCTGTATCGATACTGTATCGCGTTTGTAGTGCCGCAAAAAGTCGCCCGTGTAAATGTTCCTAAAGCATCCTGTCACTAAAATGAGAAAAACAAATATATGGCTTGACACATTAATACAAAGGCATTGCGGTTACTACTTCTATTGTTGTATACCTGTTGTTTCAATGGGAACTTTAGCACAGCACTCGACTTGCAGCTACTTTTTGTTAGCAACACGTAAATTTAGCTTACATAGTCCAGCCGCTCCAGAATCTACTAACAAGCAAGGGTAATGACCGTGCTACAATTTAGCTGCCCTTTTGTTTCTTCAGCTTAGTGTTTTCTGAAATGTCCATACTTGTTGCATGAATTATCTGACCCTATTCACCGCCATGCTGCGCTTGTAGCGCTCTGACGCAACTGTCTCGTAATTGGCGCTGAACGGGTTAACAAAACATTTGTCAAAAACCGCGTGAAGAGAGAAAAGCTAACTTCTTGATTTTCGTCAGGTCAAGACGTTATAATCTACCTCCCTAGCAACAACCTGACTCTCAACGGGAGCTTGTCGACGGATGACCACGAAATAACCTCGTGGGAGTGGACGAAGGCCGCCGAGGACGAGAACAAGGCGGTGGACATGCAGAACACACATTCGCCGTATTTGCAGGTGAGCTAAATATTATAGATATTTTTTTATTTTATTTAGTGGTATTCGTAGATCGTCACCGATCGTGCAAGTTATACAAGGTTCAGCCTGGTCAGCCCATGGGTGCTTTGAGTCATAATATCCTTGCCTTTATCCCATGTACTTGGGGTCGGCGCAGCATGTCTTTTTCTTCCATACTTCTCTGTCATCTCATCACTCACTTCATTTCTCTTCATATGGGTGCCTTGAGTGGTTACTAAATAAGCGTTGTCGCCGAGTAAGAAGCCGTCGGGAACTGCTTAGGTCGTTGCTACGAAAACTGCAAATAAATGTAAGATTAAACCAGGTTGGTATCATTTACGAATCTCGCCAAGTAAAGATATGTATCAGTATTATCAGTTGATTATTTATTTACAAATATAACTAAATGGAGTAATCCAACCCAAATTAAACCCACTAAGAATTAATTTCGAACAATGTTGAAGTTTGAAATTGCGAAAGAGAAGTATAGACCCGAAGATATTAGGGGCAGTTTGGCACCATTCGTACACGGGGAACCTACGTACAGTCACTACTACAGCGTACTAGGACAACCGTATCTGTGCGGCTTTGTGTGTGTGAGTAGGTGCCGGTAGCGACCTGTATCACACGAAGTTAGCCGTCAGTGCGGCCACCGCGAGCGACACGAGAGGACGTTATGTGTTTTCACGCACCCAAAGTAATTTATTTATCGATGTTCTCGGATGTTCCGTGCTTAAGTGAAGTGTCAAATTCCATAAGTTTATTATCCAACGGTAAGTAATTACTATCATATTCATAATAAAGTACACATTTTGCGTATTTATCTGCATGCTTTCTGTATAGGTAAAAATATTTTATTTTTGACCTTCGGGGAAGGTTCGTACGCCTACATCTGGGGCACGTTCATACGCGTACGAATGTACCCTCACTCGTAATCATGACTGTACGAATGTACCCCTAGTAACAAGTTTTTTTATTATTTCAGAAAATTTGCAAAAATGGTGCGGAATTATAAGAAAAAAAACACAAGATGTACAACAGTAAATGAAAATGATATGGTACAGGCAATAAAAGATGTTTTAGAAGGAAAATTGTCGTATAGAAAGGCAGCGGATAAACACAATGTTAAAGCTTCAACTTTGGAAAGTCGAGTAAAGAAAATAAAGAACAAAAGTGATGAGGTTGGCCCGAACCATACATATCAGTCTAAATTCACAAGTTACCAAGTTTTTTCTAACGATGAAGAGTCAGAGTTGATTGAATACATTGAAGAAAGTTCGAAAATGCATTTCGGGCTCACACTACTCCAAGTCAGAGCACTGGCATATCAGTATGCCAAAGCATTGAAACGAAAATATCCACCTAAATGGGATGAAACTGGATTGGCAGGTATTGACTGGATCCATGGATTTCGAAAGAGAAATAATCGTTTATGTTTAAGAAAACCAGAAAACACAAGTGCTGCCAGAGCTTTTGGTTTCAACAAAACAGTTGTAAATGAGTTTTTCGATAATTTGAAAACTGTATATGAAAGACACAGGTTTACTGCAGATCGTATATTTAATTTCGATGAGTCTGGTATATCGACTGTTTTAGATACTCCGAAAGTGTTAGCTGCAAAGACACAAAGGCAAGTCGGACAAATAGTCTACGCAGAAAGAGGTGAGCTGGTTACATTTGGCGGCATTATCTCAGCGAGTGGAAACACCATTCCTCCACTGTTTGTGTTTCCTCGAGTACATTATAAAGACCACTTTATGGAAGGAGCTCCAGAAGGTAGTCTTGGGACTACAAATAGAACTGGTTGGATCAATTCTGAAATATTTGTAGAAGTATTGAAGCATATACAGAAACATACACTGAGTACAAAAGAAAATCCAATTCTATTATTGTGTGATAATCATGAAAGTCACATAAGTTTGGCAGCGATTAACTACGCACGAGACAATGGTATAATCTATCTGTCATTCCCACCACACACATCTCACAAGCTGCAACCCTTAGACGTTGCAGTGTTTGGGCCATTTAAGTCCAAATTAAAAACAGCTTTCAATGATTGGCACGTGACAAATCCAGGTAAAACGGTTACCATTTACAATATCCCAAAAATTGCCAAGCTAGCATACTTTGAGGCGTTCACTGCTAAGAATATCCGAAATCTCCAGGAGCCTCTACGGCCAGAACCTCGAGATTATACACATTTCCTATTGATATGACTCGATTTAATGTCCAGTAATTAGATAATAAGATTTCCTAGCATTTATATCTAATGCACCAAATAGCTAGATGCCTAATGCATACAAATAACTATTCCTAAGATTGATTTCTTGTTGACTGATTAGATTACCTAATGATAAATAATTAGTACTTAGGGTAGGTACCCACACAATAATTATATAAAAATATTTGTACTAGATTACTAGATGCTTAATGCATCAAATAACTGAAGGTTCCTAAGATTGATCTCTTGTTGACTGATTATAATTACATTAAAAATGATAAATAATTAGTATAGTTTACACTGTGTTGTGTTTTTTCTCTACATGGTTTTTTTACCTAGAAGAGGTATTTGTTTTTATTGATAGAAGATTTTGTCACTTAGTTAATTACAATATTAATGTTAAAACGGCAATTAAAATATTTTTGATATTTATTTTGCTGTTTTATTTAACATGTACTAAGCTACCCCGCACTGTCTGAATGTTCCCCGACCTATGTACGAACCTGCCCCTTTTGAGGGGTAGATTCGGGCATTTGACAACTTCTACTAAAATTGAATTTGCTCTTTTGTTGTAAAATTTACTCACTTCTAATTTTTTTAATAAGTAGCGAAAGGTATCTGCTATGTCATAATGGCCGAAGGAATAGTCTCCCTTTAAAACCAACATTTTTAAAAATCTTAATCTAAAAAGTGTACGAATGGTGCCAAACTGCCCCTAAGTGGTCACGGAGTGAAGTGATATTTTCGTTCCGCAGCTGTCGAACCTGTCGGAGGGCATGTACACGTTCGTGCTGAAGGTGACGGACTCGTCGGGGCAGCAGTCCGCGGCCGACGTGCACGTGTTTGTTAAACCGCCCACCAACACGCCGCCCGAGGCGCAGGCGGGGCCGGCACTCGTGAGTACCTTTTATGCATGACTGACTGTGACGGCCTTCTAGACTCACAGCGGAGGGAGTTTGCAAAAATAGCGCACCGCATTCTGACTTCTGATATACAGGGTGGAAAGATAAGTCGGGCCCTGGAGGGAAACTACCTTAAATCCTTAAGCTGGCTCATTTTACTTAAAGGAGACATTCCTTTATTTTCAAAAAGAAACAAAACTGCATTCAAAGATTTTCAAAAAAGCCTTACACACGGCCGGGAATCGAACCCGGTCGAATCTGTCTAAAAAAAGAGTTCGTTTTTTTGCGTAAATTAATAGTTCTAGGTGTAAGGAACTATTGTTGCTAATGAACTATGTATCTGCAATCACAGGAAAATGCTGAATTTCATAGTTTAATGTACGGAAATGGACCTCCCCAACCCCATACTAACCCGTTTAGTATGTCTGTATGTAAGTATGGCGAGATGTGATGTGAAATCTGAAACTTGACGAAATTGGTAAATTCGTAGTTTTATTTATTTATTTTCATTATTTACACCAATCTTTTCAAAACTGTAATAAAATATCATTCCCATACTTAGGTACCCATAGTAGGTACCTACCTACTGTTTGTACGAGGAGATCCATTTCCGTATTTAAACTGTTAATTTCAGCATTTTCCTGTGATTGTAGATACAGGGTTCTTTAGCAACAAGTGTTCCATACATCCAGGACTATTTATTTACGCAAAAAAACAAACTCAGATTTTTAGACAGATTCGACCGGGTTCGATTCCCGGCCGTGCGTGAAGCTTTTTTGAAAATCTTTGAATGCAGTTTTGTTTCTTTTTAAAAATAAAGGAATGTCTCCTTTAAGTAAAATGAGCCAGCTTAAGGATTTAAGGTAGTTTCCCTCCAGGGCCCGACTTATCTTTCCACCCTGTGTATTGTACAGATCCCAGACATACAATCAACAGATGTTGCCAACCAGTTTTGTGGTCCAGTCTCCCCTCCCCCCACTCCCAAATATTATTAGTATATTACAAAAGATTTTGGGTTTTAATTATGGAATTTCATTAGAAAATTAGTACAGTCGCCATCACATACCATGGTACCATGGTTTGGTACACTATAGGTGTTCAAAAATATCGGCACATGCACCCTAATGCCTTGAAAATAGAAGTGTGTTCCGAATGTGATGGGGACTGTACTTATGGGTACCTATTTACATACTTAATATTATAAATGCGAAAGTCTGTCTGTCTGTCTGTCTGTTACCTATTCACGCCTAAATCGCCGGGGGGAGACTGGACCACAAAACTGGCAACATCTGTTGATTGGATGTCTGGGATCTATACATTAACAATCAGAAGTCAGAACGCAGTGCGCTATTTTTCCAAACGAAACTCCACTGAGAGCCTGCACTATTCTTGTCTGTGACACATCAGGCCCCTATTTCACCAACTTGACAATGTCACGGGTCCGGCCTAATAAACCGCATCCACTATAAATGGGTCTCTTTTTAGCCCATGTATAAAGAGAGACACAAAGATCAGTCCGCGCGGATTATTGGGCTGTACATTAACCGGCACCTCACCTAATGGTTTGCAATAAACGTTATTACTATTACTATTAATATAACTATGATAATTGAATTGCATGCCCATTCTGGGTTCACGATGTCCTCTGAATACAATGTATCATCTAACTGTTAAAACTGTATGTTTCGGTATTTCCAGACATGTCAATAACAGCATGAAAATATATAAAACTTGCGTGTTCTAACGTGTACGCATTAAAGTATTTCCACTGATAAGAGAATACCATAAATTAACCATGAATTGTATATATACATTTCAAATATCTGCTTATGGTTTGTTGCGTACGTAACTCTACCTACCTAAGCATCTAATTCTAAACTAATAATTGTAGAAGCATTTTGTGTAGCTTTATGAGTTTGGGAGTTTGTAAGGATGTGTAGTGTAGTCTCCGTAACTAATCCTTCGATGTCAAAAAATATTTCACCAGTATAAACTTATGAGGCTTCTAGACGGGCTATATTTTTACGGAAAGGTGTGGCCCGCAACTATGGGCATCTTGCTCTTACTTCCATGTTAGAACAACGGCCACAAATGGTGGAATGAAAGTTTAAAAAAATTACTTCTCGGCCTAGGCCTTCAATTTCGTATGAAATTCCTTTACAGTTCTTTCGAGTTGTTCCGCTCGAAACGTGATACTTTGAAGCCTGTTATAACGCACGTAATGACGACATTTTATTGCATGTTTGAGAAAATAAATGAATACCCTTTCGCGACACGTAACATTATCATTCCAGTTCATATCCCTCCCTCAAACGTGGGTAACCCTCAACGGCTCGGCCTCCCACGACGACCACCGGATAGTCGCGTACACGTGGCGCTGCCTCGCCGGCCCCACTAACTCTAACATCGTCAACTTCAACGAATCCGTGGCCAACGCTACCGGCCTCACGAAGGGCCAGTACGTTTTCTCGCTGACTGTACTTGATGATAATGGGAACTCGGCGTCTGATAATGTCACTGTGACTGTTGCTCAGAGTAAGTTGGAATACTAATTTTGTGGCTGGGTATGTCTCGAATCGGAGTAAATAAAACCATTTGTACGTAACATCTAACATTGTATTATTCATTTCAAAGTTTACAGTATTTTCGCACGTTTACGTTGTACTGTTTTTATTAACAGTATTATCAGTTTTTAATGCCATGGCATATTTGCAAAGTTTCCGGTTCTGGATATTCTTAACCAACTTAAACATTAATTTAAGCATGCTGTGTCTTCTTAGCTTTAATGTATGGGAACGGATGAAGTAGGTGAAGGTTTTGTATTATTAATTTCATTTAACGAGGAATATACAAAAGAATTTGTCTACGAAACGAAATTGCACATGCACTATTTACATGGACATGTGTTTCATATAATCATATACTTAGTGAAGATATCTTATCTATATGTTCAACCTACATACTGTTGTACAGTCGCCATCACATACATCGGAGCAAACAAGCACGTCACACACATCGGAACACACTTCTATTTTCAAGGCATTAGGGTGCATGTGCCGATATTTTTGAACACCTATAGTGTACCGATAGATGTGATGGCGACTGTACAGAAAATATAAAAATAACTATGTTAAGATTTATGGCAACCGACTTCCATCGATCCGACCCGATCCAGATATGATGCTTTTATAAGAACAAATGGACAAGTTAGTGTGGAAAAATAACCCAAATTATCCTTTTAATTAGGGAGTTGGGAGACAATAAAATTGGACCATTGTTGTGCATGATTAAGTGAAACTTGTATACTGTACTTATAATATACTGGAAGTTATTTATAGTACATTATTGCCGTGGCCGGGAAGGAGGCAATTGCAGGCTGAGTATTTTGTTTAAACGGACGAGCTTGCGAGTCCGTTTAATTATAATACGAAGCCTGCAATTGCCATTCCGGCTGAGGCTAATATAGTGCTTTTCTCAAAAATGGGGGAATAAAAAAAACTAAATTGAAATCAAGCGTTATTATTAAATACAAATTGAGGATACTGCAAATTACATAAAATTAAACGTCATAAATTTTTTTTAAACAAAATCGCAATAGTATTTTTTCACCGAAAAACGCAATCTTTTTATGACACATACAAAAATGTCGCTTTTGCAACAGAAAAATACGACTTGATTTGGCTGAATACGACCTGTGCTGTCTTTTATATGCCAGTTTCTACTTTTTAAAAAGTTTGGTACTCGACAAATAAAGGAATTCATATGTAACATTCCAGGCGGCCTGCAATGTTTTTTATTTTTTAATTTTGATCTGGCCTTAAACTATACACTTTACCTTTCAATATGTAGCGAGTTATGTTCACTTTGCGGGCCATTTTTGAGAAAAAATTGTTATACACATAACTGAACCTAAATTAGGCTGTATTGAACCCTTTAAATTATTCAATTGTATTAAGTAAGTATATGTATTTTTAAAAGCATTTTGATAAATAAACTATTATTATTTCCTTTCTAAATATAGACCAGAATAGTCCCCCGAAAGCGGACGCAGGAGGCAACCAAGTGCTGTACCTACCTCTGCCGGTGCTTGTTCTGAACGGGTCCAAGTCCAGCGACGACTTCCGCATCGTGTCGTGGAAGTGGGCGCGCTCGGGGTCGGGGCTGGCGGCCGGGACCGTTATACTGAACTCTGACAAGGACCCAGTACTTATGGTAATGGAAATTCAATTATTACTTTCTGTCAAAAATTTAATTTTTGTTACGAGCTTTTATTGCCGACTGTACTTTTCTGCATACCATCATCAACTACTCATTGACACGATTCTAACGAGCCCAAACTCGATGGGGTTGTGTCGTTTTATTGCGGAGTTCCTATGGCCACCTTCCAGCTCCAGCATCAGATCAGCTTCATGTCATCATAATAATAATATAAAGAGGGTAACGTTTGTCATCTTCCTACACGCGCACCGCGCGCGGCTTGTACGTGTGCGCTATACTATCTATACGTCGCCACACGCACACTCAAACAAAATCTCGACCTGTTTCTCAGTGCGAAACGGGTCGAGATTTTGTTTGAGTGTGCGTGCGGCGACGTATAGATAGTATAGCGCACACATAAAAGCCGCGCGCGGTGCGTTTGTATGAAGATAACATACTTTGCCCTCGTTATACTAATTCATAATATTGCATTGTCATGCGATATACATGCATGCAAAATTTCAGCTCAATCGGAAACCGGGAAGTGGTTCAAATTTAACTTGCAAGTTTTGATTACAGACAGACAGACAACGGGGCAAGTGAAACCAAATAAAAGCTTGTAAAAAAAGAGTCCTTAAAACCTACGAAAATGTTGGAATATTTCTCCCACTCGGCTTTGGCCCAGAGGTCATGCTGCTTGCGAAGCGAAAAAATAAAGTTTAAACGTCCATACGTCTTCGTTATTCCACCTCTGAGCCACCCCCCAACATCACAGTCATCACAGAATTCTGAAATTTGCTCGGCAGTCAAATGGCACATAGGACAGTAGATAAGACACGCAGCTCCAAATATGACGAGGTTGTAATTATGATCAACATTTTCATGAATCAATTGTACTCTTAATATCCTAGAGTCATACTCGTACATATGTATGTTACATTATCTTTACTAATATTATAGTGTAATTTTCCAGTTGACAGATATAGAGCCGGGCCGCTACGTGTTCGAGCTGACAGTGACGGACGACCAAGGGGACTCTGGCCGGGACACCGTCAGCGTACAGGTAAATAATCCATCTATCTATTCAATTCAGGAACATACACAGTTACATAAAGGCTAGAGCGGGTGGAGTGGCCGATCTAGACACCAGTTGCGTAGAGGCGCCGAAATGCTGAATGTCAAAGTAAACAAGGAATCCTATTAAACAACTGCAGTCCGTCTCAGTCGAGCCTTAAGGCTTTGTCAGATTGGCCGTGGAACGCGCGGCAAACTGCTCTCACGCACGGGCCAGCCCGAAACTAATGCACACTGCTCTCACGCACGGGCCAGCCCGAAACGAATGCACGGGCGTCGATGTGACGGGGCCTTTGGTTTTCATTTACGAATGAGGTCACACTAGAGTTAATTTCACTTATCATCATCATCATATCAGCCGAAAGACGCCCACTGCTGGACATAGGCCTCCCGCAAAAAGTGCCACAATAACCGGTCCTGCGCCACCCCCCACCCGCATCCAGCGGACTCCCGCGACCTTTACCAGATCATCAGTCCACCTTGTGGAGAGCCACCGCCATGTCGCGAAGCCACTTCTGGTCACTCTCATGGCCGCGAATGAGAACCTATATCACTCTAGCTCAGACTTACTTACCTATAAACTTCACTTAACTATAAACATACCCTTACAACTTGCGGAATCCTTTATATAAAGCACGCACGAGGCGGTCACGCACGAGATATCAGATATATATCTGATATAGGGGCTGCCGCCTCGTGCGCGCCAGCTCCCTATGACGTGTGGGGACTTTCGTCCCCGAGAATGTCATCCAACCTCCCCTTATAGACATTCCTTACCACACAACTGATACTGTCCCAATTCACACGCTATTGTTGCAGTTACAATTACCCGGGTGCACCCTTGACTGATGATGATATGGCCTGAGGCCGAGACTATACCGAACCGAACTACCATGTTGTTACACTTGTAACTAATCCCCTCACACTAAAGAACTCCACAACTAAGAACTGCGTTGTGTGTCCTACAGGTCACGTACATGCGCGACCTGTAGGAAAACCTTATTCATCTACATGACATACCGTCACGCCTTCCAAAGAGAATGAGACCTGTGAACGCACATAAATACATCGCATTGTAAACAGTCATCGTCCGATCTGTGTAAGCACATGTACACACGTGTAAATGATACCCAATCGTTATAATATCATAGGACGCATCGAAAGTGATTATGGAAAGAGCTCACCCTGGTTTTCCTCCAAATGAACCATCGCTGCGCCTTCCGATACGTGGTCGCCACTCGAGAACCTTTCCGCCCCAACGGCCATCGGTTCTACGTGCAATGTGCCCCGCCCACTTTTAACCCCTTTTAATCTGACAGGTGAAACCCGATCGGCTGGAGCGCAACCAACTAGAGATGACGCTGAACATCCCTATATCGTCGTTCACGCAAACACAGCTCGAGTCGCTATTACAGAAGATGACGTTGCTGCTAAAAGACGACATCAAAATCAACGTCACTGAAGTGCGCGGGGAAATAGATTCAGGGAACACGCAGCTTATATTCTTCTTATGGGAAAACGTAAGTATAAGTACGAGAGAGGTCATAGAGCGTATGGATTCCGACTCTATTATTTTTGGATGTCGGTGCAATCGTCTGAGGATTACCTTGCAATGCAAAGAATTATCTGTTTGCAGATGTTCATTTAACAGAAATATAGACTTAACCCATTCACGGCCACGCTACGCTCTTAACGCTACGCCGTAGTCCGTAGCAGCTTAAACTCCGTATGTAGCGAAAAGCGCTCGTAGCGCTCTGACGCATGTGTGTCGTGATTGGCGCTGAATTGGTTAAGTTCATTTTAATATTTCCAGCAATTAACACTTCGACTGCCACGAACCCACTAGGTGGGCGGTCAACTCGCAGGCGCTGTTCTCTACATAGTGGGAAAACTGAAGTGTTAACGCGCATGTACTGTAAAAGTCTGAGATATCAGCATAATACTAGTACCACAGTCTAACTACATACAGTCTGCAAGTTCTTCTTCTCATTGAGTTTGCGCTAACTATTCTGAAGGGGTGTCAAGTTTGACTTTATAAAACCGACTTTAAATATCGGTAATGGTGGCATTACACTTGGCGGTATTTGCCCAAATATTCGTGTTGCATCTTTTTTCTTCCTACGGCAAATGAAAAAGAGGTAACGACGCAACGCGAACACGAACCCCACGTGTAGTGCGACCATAAGGATTAGGTGTTTTTTAGGGTTCCGTACTCAAAGAGCGCGCGATAGTTCCAGCTGAAATTTTCACAGATGATGTATTTCTGTTGCCGCTATAAGAACAAATACTAAAAACACAGAATAAAATAGTTTTTTTATAGATAATGGTACGGAACCCTTCGTGCGCGAGTCCGACTCGCACTTGGACGGTTTTTTTAATAAGTAATGTCACTTAAATTGTGTTTCAAATTGATACCTGAGGGCTCGAGAGGTCTTTTAATATAAATCAGTGGGAAAGTAAAAAAGCCGCCATCTTGAAGTTCTTTAAATACGGTCCCATTGCGTTCAAAATCGAAATCTGAAGATCCGAGGGGTCTCTTAACACGAATCCGAGCTTGAATTTTTCAAAAAAGGCCGCCATTTTGAAATTCTTTAATACGGTTTGATTTTGTTCAAAATCGATTTCTGAGGGTCCGCGGCGCCTCTTAATATCTGTCTCAATCCATCATTGCTACTCTCTAAGATGGCATACTACGGCATCTCTTCATCTCCACGGAAATGGTTCCAGTCATTCCTCATCGGTCGATGACAGTATGTAGAAATACAAACGGATCAAGGCGAAGTGGTCAAGTCAGATGAACGAACAATCAGTCGCGGTACACCACAGGGATCGATTCTAAGTCTGTTGCTTTTTATTTTATACACAGCCGACCTTGTAAAACATCAAAATTTTTGTAATGCACATTTTTACGTCCATGATACCCAAATATACCATTCCTTTACGGGGTCGACAATCTTTTAGCAACCAAGGGCCACATAGGACCTAACAAAAATTACGCGGGCCGCACTTCTTAATTATTTGTGACTTTATCAGGCAATTCCAAAATTCTGAATTAAACGACCTTTACATACAAAACGGCCCAAAAGGGTCCCACGGGCCGCATGTGGCCCGCGGGCCGCCTGTTGCCGACCCCTGCTTTACACCGAATAATCTAGACAGCGCGCTGCGCAAGATTGGAGCTGATAGCGGACTGGTCTCACAAAAATAATCTCGTTTTAATCCCCACTAAGTCACAGCTCATAGTTATGGGAAATAAATGGCAACACCTTAAAATTAAAGAACAAAACCCAAGTATTGCAGTTGGATGCGAGTCTATTTCTCAAGTGGATAATGCAAAATGCCTTGGCATAGTCATGGATAATTACGATATGTAGAGCATGACTGTGTACATGAAGATTTGGAATACCTTCTACCGACTGTATATAAGTGCTGTACGGGATTCGTAAATATCTCACAGTGAAATTCTGGTTGAATCCCTAGTTTTGTCGCATTTTAATTACGCTGACACAGTTTATGGACCAAGACTCCTAGCTGTAACTAAGAAGTCCATACAGCGAGTACAAAATGCGTGTGTACGTTTTTGTTACGAGGTTCCCAAACGTGCGCATATTACTCCATATTTAAATGAAAGGAAACTGCTAAATATGGACAACCGGAGAACACTGCATTTGGCGTATACGGTCCGAAAAGTCTTAGATTTTCAAAAGCCTACTACTACTACCTCTTTGAAAAACTAAAATGGGTCAAAGATACAAGGACCCAGACCATTGAGAAGATGCACTAAACTTGCAATACATGCTAAGCTAACGCGACGACACCAACAACGTATAGTATCACAGCCAGATTGCAGCCACAATGGTCCAAGAGTTTTAATTGCGACCAAATCGCCGTAACTGCCGACCACTCTGGAGTCCAATTCTCTTTTGCCTTGGCCCAACCCCAAGAAGATGGACATGGTATGGAAACTTCTATTTTCAGAGCGTTTCCCCATACATGGCCCGCTTGGTAAGCTGCCACGCAGTGCATGCTTCGCGTCAGCTTACCATGCACTGCCCATTGCCAATCCTGCAAAGGTGCCAGTACAAATCAAAAGTAAGTTAATATAATTTTCAATGCAGAGTAATTTTGTAAGCTGACTCCACTGATTTCCACTGGCTGGCACAAAAATAGCCCAGTCCTTATATAAAAGATCAGTGATTTTGTAGTATTGGAATGGTAGGTACGAGTACTTCAAAACGACTTTTCCTTTTCAGTTCGACATCTACCGGGGAACCTGAAGAGGGAATTTACATTTTAATAAAAATATTTGATAAACATGTATGTAAATAGTCTTTTATTTCAAAACGTGACATACCTATCTAATTTAACATAACTTTTCAACGTGAGTAAGTAGTTCTATCAGATTTAAAGCTAAAAATTGTAAATAAATTCGCCAACTACTAAGCAACATACAATGTATCTTGGAACCAACTATGCCAGGGACGATATATGTAGTTTAAATTTTTTGTGTACACATATAGTCTTATGCTCAGCAGTGGGCGATTACAGGCTGAAAATGATGATGATGATGATATAGTCACTTTAAATAAAAATAATTACCTAGTAATTTTAAAGTACAAATTATATTTTTTCGTAATTCAGCACCAGGAAAAAACTCTTTATACAGGTTTTTTTATTATTTTTTTTTCATTAAAATAAATAAGGTAACTTCTTTTCATATGACACATTCAACATTAAAATGAGAGCACTCGTTGCGCTTGAAGATTTCTTTGTAAGTAGAGCGCGAACAATTAAACTTAAATATTTCGTGAACCATAAAACACTTATGTTGCATGCATTTTTAAAATGAAATCAAGTAATAACTACAAATAAAGTAAAAAAAAAGTCTATGCCGTTTTTTGCCTGAACATTTTGGTATATTATATTTTTATTGATTTTTTTTATAAGAATTTTATAGACTTTTTTTAAGCTTTAGCACCTAATCATGAAACTCTGCGATAAGTAAGAATTATTTGAAACTTTAAATAAATAAATAAAAAATTAATGCGCTTTCAGTTGAGATATTACACATTGAAATTAGTCCATTTATTTAGCTTGTATATATTTTTTAAATATTTGAAAAAAAGTGGCGCTCACATTTAAACTTTAATATTAAGTATAAAAGGTATTGGTGTCAAGTTATCTTTATAATACTTGTTATTTACTCAGTAAAAACCATTCATGTTACATACAGTGATATTTTTTATAAGAATTTTATTTAATGCGCTTTCATTTGAGATATTACACATTGAAATTAGTCCATTTGACGGCCGCTTTAGCCTAGTAGGTAGTGAGTGACCCTGCCTACGAAGCAAGAGGTCCTGGGTTCGAATCCCGGTAAGGGCATTTATTTGTGTGATGAGCACGAATATTTGTTCCTGAGTCATGGATGTTTTCTATGTATTTAAGTATATATTTCTCTATATTAGTATCTATATCGTCGTCTAGTACCCATAGTACAAGCTTTGCTTAGTTTGGGACTAGGTTGATTTGTGTAAGATTGTCCGCAAATATTTATTTATTATTTTATGTATTTTTCTTATGAAATCAAGTAAAAACTATCAATCAAGTAAGAAAAAAAAACTTAACATGCTGGTTTTTCTCAAGTCTTTCATTTGAGGTATCATACATTAAAATTGGTCTATTAGCTTGTAGAATTTTTTGAAATATTTTTTAAAGAAGTGGCGCCATCTCTGTTCCTATGGGGTGAAACTTCCGCTGCTGCGGGTAAAATCACCCAGTGTGGTCGCTACTATCACTGTGCAAAGCGGCTTGCTTTCAACACAAAGTGCAGCATTCGGCCAAATAATCGCCATAACAAGTAGGACTAGGTACCGTAACCGCTTTTTAAAGGTAACCAATATATTGACTTTGGCCTGGCGTTGTTGCCAAACCGCCGGCAGCCGCACTGCCATTTTGTCTTTAAATGTTTAGTAGCCAATGCTTCCTCTGTAGAGTGCCAGCTCGCTTATATTTTTCGGTTACCTTTATAATACCGGTATTATAAAGGTTTCGGTATAATTTAAAACGAATACCGCTAACCGTTATTTGAAAACGGTTACGGTACCGTTATGTTCGCGCGGCGCGCATGACCTTTACTACATAATGGTACCGTAATGGAATACTGGTTTCATACCGGTATAAATGTAACCGAAAACAGTCCCTGCCTCGGACCCTCAGATATCGATTTTGAACGAAACCTGGCGGTATTTAAAGAATTTCAAGACGGCGGCCACTTTTTGAAAATCCTTCCTTGGATTCGTATTGAGAAGCCACTCAGACCCTCAGATATCGATTTTCAACGAAATCGGGCCGTATTTAAAGAATTTCAAGATGGTGGCCAATTTTTGAAAATCCAACCTCGGATTCGTATAAAAAGCCCCTCGGAACCTTAGGTAACGATTATGAAACCGAAAAAAAATGGCCGCCTTTTCTAAATTTATATATTTCTATTTAAAGATCTGAGTGAGTGAGAGAGTGTTTATAAAATAACTACATACCTTATGAAATGCTTGAAAACGAATCACGTAGGTAATTATAAATAATTAATATCTCTCCAAACATATTTTCACAACCCTGGCTCTTGAGCGGTTACACTAAGCTGGTGCGTAAATTCGTAAGATGAATGAAGCTTGCCTACTGGTTGTAGTTCTTTATACTGTCATAATACCTGCCTCGCAATCACTCTTTTCCAAACTGACCAAACTAGATAATCGAGATCCTAGGGCGCCTGTTTTTGAATACAAAACACACCGGTAATTCTATGTGGCCGGAAAATAAGGACTTCATTTACGTAATGGCGCGTTCGTATCTTAGTCATCATCATTAGCCTATAATACCTACGTCCCACTGCTGGGCACAGGCCTCCTCTCATGAATGAGAGAGAACGGGCAGTAGTCCCTACACTGGCCCAGTGCGGATTGGGGACTTCACATATATCTTTGAATCCCTTTTCAGATGTCTTCTTGATGATGAGTTTGCGTTAGTATAGTAAACACATATATCCGCTTCCACGTGCATTAGTGCAGGTTAAGATGCTATGGGATTTATCATCTAAACTCGCTATAATGTCTATACTGTCAACTACAGGGTCAAGCAATGGACGGTATCCGCGCGCTAACCCTCTCCCGCGCCGCCTCGGCCGCGGCCGGGGCCGAGGCTAGCGCGCGCGTGCGCACGACGCGCTGCCTCAGCGCGTGCTCGGGGCGCGGCGTGTGCGACGACGCCTCGCGCACGTGCCGCTGCGACGCCTTCTGGATGCAGAGCCTGTTCACGGCGGTGCAGCCCCACCACATGCCCGACTGCGGTCAGTATGTGTACAGAAGCTAGCGCGCGCGTGCGCACGACGCGCTGCCTCAGCGCGTGCTCGGGGCGCGGCGTGTGCGACGACGCCTCGCGCACGTGCCGCTGCGACGCCTTCTGGATGCAGAGCCTGTTCACGGCGGTGCAGCCCCACCACATGCCCGACTGCGGTCAGTATGTGTACAGAAGCTAGCGCGCGCGTGCGCACGACGCGCTGCCTCAGCGCGTGCTCGGGGCGCGGCGTGTGCGACGACGCCTCGCGCACGTGCCGCTGCGACGCCTTCTGGATGCAGAGCCTGTTCACGGCGGTGCAGCCCCACCACATGCCCGACTGCGGTCAGTATGTGTACAGAAGCTAGCGCGCGCGTGCGCACGACGCGCTGCCTCAGCGCGTGCTCGGGGCGCGGCGTGTGCGACGACGCCTCGCGCACTTAACTTGCTCCATTCGTATGTAAGCAGTCCTTCAAAATTTACGACCCATTTTTCAGCCAGTTGTCGGTATCAGATTGAGCTGGATTAGGCATACTTACGTAAGTTCGGTGATAACACAATTTTTCGATACCGCCGCTGCGCCGCTATGCCATCATCGTATGGAAACAGAAGGTGGTCAGCAATTTCTAAAATTAAAATGATAAAGCCGTCGTGTTTGGGCTCGTCGGAACCCGCTCAACGAGTATGTAAATGATGACTGTGCAAAAAAAGTCTGTACCATAAATTAAATTTTGACAGAAACATATAAAAGCGGGTGCCTTTGTTATGTGTATAGTAACAATATAGTGTGCTTATATGTGTCGCAGACTGGTCGGTAGTATACGCAAGCCTGGGCGGCGTGGCGCTGCTGTGCGCGCTGGGCGGCGGCTGCTGGGGTGTGACACGCGCGTTGCGGCGGCTGTGCGCGCCGCGCAAGCCCGCGCGCCGCCCCAAGTACCGCTTGTTGCCCGTCGCTGACCACGAGGATAAGCCCTGTGAGTTTCATTACGAGCCCTAATTAAGAGTCCGCAGCGCAGTAAGCTCGGCTGAATTTCACCTTCATCTCATTTTAAAACTACGTGTTGGATTGTAACGAAACTGTGCATATACAATGACGTGAGGTATATCTAGGTGTGTAATTAATTTATATGGCTCGAAATTATAAAACAAACGAAATACAGCAAAAACAAGTTTTGTATGAAAAACTTAAATTTGCTGTATTTTTTTTACTATTGTAACTATCTGAATGAAGCTACATAAACTAATTACAGACCTGAATGGTACTTAACTTATTTTAAGTACAAAGTTTCAGAGCAAACTAGCTAGTCGTTTTAAAATGAGAGCGTTGTATGGAGAATCGAGCTTACTGCGGACTCTTAAGCCTCAGTAGATGAGTCATACAGCTTGAGTAAAATAAAAGTCGCTTTTCCCTAAGTCAATAGTTACGGGTTTCCGTGCATATGAAAAATGATTTGATTACATGAAATCCAATCATCATCAATTAAGAATGCAGGTGGCCGCGCGTTACAAGAATTCTGCTCTGTGATTGGTTGAATAAAAATCGAGCAGGCCAAGCGCTACAAGAATACTGCTCTGTGATTGGTCGAAATATTGAAGCTGCGCGCTCCAGTCGCACTGATCTGGAAGTGAAGTTGTCAATTTCGTCAAATTTTGATTTGGTGCGCTTGTTCATACAACCTAGATTTTTCTGTCTTTTGTAGTTATTTATTTCCTTGCAAATGTGATGAAAAACATTGTGTATAACACGGGCGTAAGTGGAATATTGCACTTACGCCCCTCGTTAAATAATGTACTATTACCTCGGCTGAGATTTTTATAACACACGACAGTGGCAAACAAGCATATGGCCTGCCTGGTGATAAGAAGACACCGTAACCTCTGAATGCTTGCGACTCCAGCGGACCCAATATTGATTTGAATTTGAATACAGTAAAGTCTCCCATAACGTCATAACACACACTTTCACACACTCTTTTGATGACTCGAGTTTGCAATATTCTTACGCCCGTGTTATACCTACACAATGTTTTTCATCACATTTGCGAGGAAATAAATAACATACAAGCGCACCAATCAAAAATTCTTCACTTCCAGATCAGTGCGAGTGGAGCTTCAATATTTCAACCATTCACATAGCAGTTATTCTTGCAACGCGTGGCCAACTAGATTTTTTTTCAACCAATCACAGAGCAGAATTCTTGTAGCGCGCGGCCATGTAGATTTGCTTAAACCAATCAGATCACACACAAGCTCATTACTCCTTCGGGAGCTGTAAAATACCATTACTCCCGCCGAAACAATTTAGGCCATTGTCCTTCTGTATACAGGCACGGAATAACACCATTTATGAGCAAGTTTGATGAAAATATTAGTTGCTAACTCCATTAACCTTTTCATCATACATCCGCACCGCAGGTGCAACGCTAACGTCTGATATATGCGTCCAGGAGCCCAGCGCGATAGCGACCTTCTTGCATTGACATAAGGTTCAACTCCGCACTAAATGTCTTGTTGATTTGGCGTGTGGTTGACAACTGAAAAGGTTAATATCTCTGATCACTAAACTCATTCCTTTTTGTTATTATATCATGTTAAACTCTGAGGAAGAGCGGTGTCTCTGGCCACCAGCCTGAATATTTGTAAAGTATTTGAGCTTTTAAATAAATCATTTATTTTTTTCATTTTTCACAGTCACAGCGAAAGACCTCACCGAATCGGAAACGGAGTCAGACGTACTATTTGAAAGCAAGAGCAAAACTACGTCCTTCGCCACTCGTCTTATGAACGGTGAGGCGCCGCAATACAAGAAGAACGGCCATTACAAGGGAACTAGGAAGGTGAAGACGTAGCTCAGAAGTTATGTGTTGGCGCGCGCGAGGGCACACGTCTGTTGTATACTCTGATACTTGAGGGATACGAGGTAAGTCTAAGCAGAGAGCTGACTTAGTAGGGCCATTTTACGGAAAGTTGTACACTCGACCTTTTTTTTGTTGATAAAATCGGGTTTTTTCTACTCAGAATCGAAAGCACTTTTGAACCTCATAGGAAAAAAAAAGAATCCAAAATATTACATACAATTTTCAAATTTTCGTTCTGTAAGTTCCGTTACCACAATATACAAGCTTGGTATGGAACGGAACGGAATGGAATAAAAAATCTCGGGTCACTTTTTTCTTATATAAAATTCTGTAAGTTACATTACCGTGCCCCTTTCGCCATTTTGTTCGTAGTTCGAAAGATTCGACGGAGCCCCGCACGGCGGGGCTTTTATTTCTGTGCGGTTTGCCCTTCGGGCATCTGAAGCTACCTTAACGAACCTAACCAACCTAGTGTTTCGCGAATCTGCGAGGGCTGGATGTAGCTTGGTTATGTACGGGGTATAAGGAGTCAAAGTTGGCCCATGAATGTCAAAATTGTAGCGTTTAAAGATAGTTTGCGCGGCCACTTGCATATGGGTCAATTAACTATTTCTTGTTGCTATTCTGTCCCGGTAAGCCAAGAGACAACATTAACAGACTTTCTTAGAAAAAATGTATATAAACTGGACTCCTATCATGCTAAGGAGATGCCCCACCGTGGAATGGGTTTACCAACATGACAAAAACACTTGTTTAGTGGATTTGAAGCCCATAAAATCAAAGTTTTAAAGAGTGACCCAGGAGACGTAACCATGGCAACGAGCAACAAGAAATAATTGATTGACCCATATCCAAATGGATTGAAAGGCAATTTCAATAGCTATTTCACAGCATGGCTAGCCTAGCCCAGGTGCGCGCCGCGAGAAGGAATGCTGTCATCGTCATCATATCAGCCGAAAGACGTCCACTGTTGGACATAGGCCTCCTCCAAAGAGTGCCAAAGTGGCCGGTGAATGCTGTCAGCTCGAACCTTATCTTGTGTTGTTCAAATTAGTAAATCTGAAGTGATGTACCGTTTTTTCCTCGACTTTGACTATCTATTATAAGTTATAACCCATTGCTATCTGTTTAGTGGGTACAAATGAACAATGTGCCGTACTGCCTTAGAATTAAGAGGCTAATTCTCAAGAGAATACGCGTGTTTTTGGAAGAGTTACATGTACAAGAAACTAGCCAATTATTGGTGACACGTATATTACCAATAGAAAATAACCTCTCTTAAGTCTGTTAATGTTTCGGCCACGCTAATATTTGACTGTATCTGCATAATTTATCTGGTGATAGAAACCTACACCGCTGCATGTGAGCGGCACCATAGAAGCTACTACCTACGTTAGATTATTTTACCAGTGCTAAGCTGAGTTGTTTTGTATGAAAACATGGCTTAGCTTATCTCTAGTGGAAAAGCGCTTTTACATGTGACGTAGCTTCAATGGCGCCGCTAGTCTAACTGTGCAAGTGTGCAGTATATTTTGAGTACAAATAAGAGTTGACTAGAAAATGAAAAAGATCAAGTTACCCAGGTCCCTCGTCATCCTTAAAATTAAAAAAGTATGTACTTAGCTAGGATTAGGTATTTTTTACTAGAGAATCGTATAGACAATTTTGTTATATATCTAATCGTCAAGCCATACACAAGTGAGGTAAAATGTAAAAAAAAACGTATTGTGATTGTTTGTGTATTTTTTATGTGTGACCTTGTCTCGTATTTGAATCGTGGATAAGTAGACGTATAGTTGAAATTATTTAAACTGAGCTGATCTACTTATCTTCAAAACAATACCATTCAAGTGAAACAATACGATTGTGTGGTCGGACGCGTGTCTTTTCTGCAAGAAAAAATTAGCGCCACATAAAATGTTCATTGAATATTCTGAATCTATAGAATAGAGTACATTATTCAATGAACATTTTATGTGGCGCTAACCTTTTTCTTGCAAAAAAAGGCATGCGTCCGACCACACAATCGTATTGTTTCACTTGAATGGTATTGTTTTGAAGATAAGTAAATCAGCTCAGTTTAAATAATTTCAACTATACCTATTGCCTCTGTAATCAGACGGTTTAACTTATTACACTGTTTTCTTGAAAGAGCATTGCCAACAGCTGGCCTTAGCTGACTTTACATGAGTAAGTAATAGCTGGCTTGCAAAGAATGACACCAATAGATACACCAGCCTAGCCATGATCGCATGTATGTCAGATATATAATAGATTTGTCCCTCTGCATGGTTACATACTTACTAGTAAGGGATGAATGCAGGAAGGGAGGTTAAGTACTAATTCTGTACTTTAGAAAGCTGGCGAAAATGTGTAGGTATGGGGTTTTATTGGTTTATAATGAGTTTAAAGTGGCGGAGAATTCACACAACTGCGCAACATTGTCATCTCTGTTCCTAATGTCCCAATATGTCTTAAATGACATTTACTTATTATAAAATTGACACCACTGCCTACCTGTATATAATACACTTCAGTCGTGTTTTCTACACGACTAGTGAAATTATTAATTAATATCTATACATTGCAATTCCAGTACTTAAGTAAACAAATGTTTATTTACATTATTTGGAAGCCTTCTTTACACGATATCTTGTTTTTGTTATTACGTTTAATAGTTTATACACATATAACACATGGACATGGATCATGAAATTAAAACAGAATATTTTTTTATAGTGTTAGGATATTTATCATTAATTTATTATACCTACAGCAGATGTTTATAACGATTAGAAATATTGACTATATGTTTACATAATTTATATTGCTTACAAATCCTAATGAATAAATATTAGGTAGGTAACTTCCAAACATTTATTTTCTCTATGATTCAATTTAGTATAACGTGGCCATTTATTGAAGGGGGGCCAGTAATTAAAATCTTATACTAAAATGAATTTTATTATAGGTGAATAGAGTTCATTTTTAGTATGAGGTGGCCAGTTATTGGACGGTGGCCAGTTACTGGTGATTTACCCTATGTCTGCCAAGGTTTATCTCGAAAGTTCGTGGGATATTAGGTAGGGTAGGTATTATCTACGTATAAATTATAGAGAAAACAAATGCTTAAAAATTGTATAAACTAATGATAAAACTGTACATTTACAAGACATTCCATACTGAAGTAGTTACATAATCTCTTCTACTTAGTGTTGTGGATAACGCTCATTTCGAGGCTTATAGACTCGAGCCTTAAAGACTCCCGAGGCTTAAAGACTCGATGCTGTTTAATAACCGTGTTGGTTTATTTTACGCATATGAATGTAAAATATTGTATTTTCGTCACTTAAGTCTTTAAGCCTCGGGAGTCTTTAGGGTTCGAGTCTGTAAGCCTCAAAATGAGCGTTATCCATAACACTACTTCTACTCACTAGAAATAGGAACACATAGCAGTGGATTTTCATTAGATAAAATGCATTTTAGAATATGCAAATTAGTTCAAAAATAAACAATACTAGTTACAGATTATTACACCTATACAATTGTGTTAGAAACACATGCGCAGTATTATTTCAGTCCTAAATTTATATACATAATCAATATTATGCCAAGTTTTTTTTTAATTTTGTTTTTTTAAGCAGTAACGCTGGTACCTGCTGCTACTGTGCTTGTAGTGGTAGCCGTACAAGCCCAATTTCAAAGAAAACCGCAAATTGATCTACAGTTAAGCCATTTAGCACACGCATACTAGAGGTCAAAACAATTTATTTGACCCGCAGTTCCTAAAAAAATCCCTTAAGAGGGGAGTGCCAAGACATTTTATTTTTTGTATAGAAAAAAAATATTTTTTTTAGAAACCTATCGTTTGTGGTATATAATGAAAGGGCATTTTAAGACGATTCTAAAAATATACCACATCAACATTTCAGCCTTTTTTTTTAATTAACACAAAATCAATTTTCGAAACATACCAAGTTTGGGGCTCCTCCAGGCACGATATGGCAGATTTGTTTTTAATACAATATACCACAAATAATACGTAATATGCTCATTTCTAACCTCAAAAAAGAAATTTTGAAAATAACTTCATTAAGTTTTTTTTTAATTTTTCAATTTTACAAAGTGATACAGTACTTCAATACCTATTTGACGTGACTTATGGAACTGTAGTACAGATACAGTACATATTAATCGTAAAATGATACGTATCGATATATCCAACGGGAACTACCTCTTTAACCCTTTAACTGCGCCTTTTGTACAGTATATCACAAATAATACGTTATATCTTGATATCTAACCCCAAGAAAGCAATTTTGAAAATAATTTAATTAAGTATTTCAATATACAGTTCCAGTAGAACTTTGTCACTTTGTAATATTGAAAAATTATACAATGAAAATACTTAATCAAATAATGTATTAATGAAAAAGAATAGATACAAAAAAATGACTAATGGCGTGAGCCGTGGGGGGGGCCGGCTTCGGGAGCAGCCGTGGCGCGAGGAGCGGCTTCTAGACCCGTCGCGGGAGCTGCTTCTGGAGTGGCAGGAGCGGGTTCTGCAGCCGCGGCGGGAGCGGCGGCGTTTGCGGGAGCAGGAAGCTGTTTCCCCCTCACCAGACGAGTAATAAAGGTACTCGTCTGATGATGAGGAGATGCAGCCCACCTGCTCTTGCCCCTGGCGGCGCCGCCGCCGCCGCTGAACCGCCGCAGCGTTGCGTTGCTCAGCTCTTTCGATTATAGCAAGGTCCATAAGCTCTAACTCTGTGGGCGGCACGGGGCTCCCGCGATCCCTGTGTCTTTGCCTGCTCCTCTGCCTCCTGGGTGCCTGTTGCAATGGGGTGGGCCGCCTGTTGTTGGGGGGATCCATGTTATTTAATTAGAATTCTTGCTTGGTTAAAAACAATCTACACTATAATTTTGATAAAATAATACTATCAGCACGGCTGCACTTGCACTTCATGGATACGTATCATTTTATGATTTTATTTTTAATCGTACGGCTTACACTATTGTTCCGATAGCTCAGTTGGTTAGTAGCGATGGGCCATGTAGCCTGTGGTCGCCGGTTCGAATCCGGCTCAGAGCCTAAATTTTTCCTTTAATTTGAAAAAGTGTTTTTTAGATATAATTTTACAGTAGATACTGTTAGTGGACAAGGAGAACAATCTGAGAATTTTATGAAAGAGAGTAGTATTTTTATTTTTACGGAATTTATTTATTCGCGGGGAATTAAATTCGCATACGTTATGTCCTAATAAAATCCCATAACGCTAGAGCAGGAAATTATGCATCCATACAAGCTGCATATAATAACGTTATTAGAGCATTTCCCTATTTCTGCCTTTTAAGATCACATTTCAGTATTAATCAGTTAACCTTTTGCTTGCCTTATGTGGATAGCAGCCGTGTGTCACGCGCCAAACTCGTTGAAAATGATTATTGTACATTCTGATAACAAATTACACTTACACACATATATGCAGGTTGGTAGCGCTGTAGGTTAATAGGGAACATTACGCAAAGCTCTGCGTAGGGGGCGACACTAACACAAACCGTAAACAAACCGCCATGACGTACAATGTCATATTTATTAACCTAACAAACAATAACAAATAATTGATGAAAACGCGTTAAACTACAATAGTTTTATTATCATTCGTGTGTAAAATACCTGTACTGTGATATTAAAATGGCATCCTATATAGCCATTTAAAAGTGGTTGAGAGCTTGTTTTTGCTTTAGGACGTATTGCCGCTTCCCATAGTTTTCGTATCATCGTTTCCTTGGGAAATTAATGATGCCCTTCATTCTTGCATCCAATTATGCAGCACTCATGCATTTTATTTATTGAAATTCTCTTCACTATTTGATCCAGAGCTTTGAAGGACTTGTCAAAGTTGTCAAAAAAACTGTTTATTCATTGTGATAGTGCTGGACTCTGGCGGCAGAACATTGCAGTAATGTTCCCTATTGGTATGACAGCAAGCGACTCCTATCCTAATATAAGGGGTTATTCCCACCTGTTACCACCAAATTTTTACTAGTGGTATATAACAGCTGGGATTTCTTTCCCCATATTTTACCATTGGGAACTACTGGGAATATATTTCCCAGTAGTTTATCACTAAAGTACTCGGCGCCGAGTACTTTAGTGGTAAAAGACGGGGTAAAAATCCCAGCTGTTACCACTAGTAACAAATTGGTGGGAATAACCCCCAGTTATTGCCTAATAAATTGCTATATAAATCGCCAGTGGCGGATCCATAATTTTGATTTTGGGAGCGCTTAAACCTTTTGGCTTGATCCCTCTAATTAGATTTAAGCAGAATATATGATTTGTTCCGGGAGGATTCAAATAGTTTGGGGGGGCGGGGGGGGCTCGAGCCTTTTCGCTTATTCCCACTTGTTATCACCATTTTGTTACCAGTTGTAACAGCTGTGACTTTTTCCCCATATTTTACCAGTGGGAACTAATGGGAATAGTAATGGTAACTACTGGGATTTTTTTTCCCAGTAGTTACCATCACCGAGTACTTTAATGGTAAACGATGGGGAAAAAACCAGTACCGCCGAGTACTTTTATGGTAAAAGATGGGGAAAAAAAATCCAGCTGTTAGCACTGGTAACAAACAGGTGGGAATAACCTAGCCTTTATATGTCGGGTGTAAAGCATTAAGTACGTCTTTCATTTTAGTGCGTGGGTGCTTTACGCTCGACATAAACTGACAGGCTGTTATCGTATAAATATGATGTCATTGATGTAGTTAACATTTGACTTATGAAGTACATACGTAGGAATATGCACAAACATGAATCAAACTATGACTAAAAAAACGTTGTAATGATATTTGTCATAGTTACCGTAAATAGAAAAATAATGTATCAATATAATGACCTGAGGATAAGTGGTTTCAAATTCCGTTAATAAAAACAGAGACTATAATATAAAAGCTCACTGATGAGGTGGCGTTGTATAAGAAGATTTAACGGGGTCTCAGTGCAATACAAAAACAGGAATCGTGACAGCGTTTAATACACAGTCATCAAGTCAAACTGTACCTAAACATTGTAATTTATAAGTCAGTGGTACTGTCGACTACAAAGAGATGTATCCATACATACACCCACATACACTTATACATAGACTTTACTACCATAGTAATAAGGTATACCTACATAATTTTGTAACATTAAACAACATACTTATCTTTGTAGTCGACTGTACAAAGTACAGTTTTAAAATTACTGATCAGTGTTTTACTAAAGGAGCTGTATATATATAATCTCGGCTATGATAATACCTAATAATAAAATGAAGCTATGAAAAAAATATATACATAAAAGCTGTTTGTGTTTTATAAAACGAAAACATTAGATAGTATAACATAATGATGAAAATTGTATTTTTATGTACTTAAGTAGTAATAATTTCTCATATTTGTATAATTATTAATTATTTCTATTTGAGTTTGAAAAGATTTAATTCTAGTCGTATGTTAGTGATAATAAGTTACCATTGTATGCGTTACTATTTTTTATAGCACAGTTATAATTATCGTGGTTTTTAAAGTGCAATGTAATTTACATTTTTAAGGTTCACAGATTTTATTATTTTTCTTTATTAAAGGAGGCTTTTGAAAGTTAACTCTATTGTGTTATTTTCTATATATTTTTTCCCTCGCAAAGGTCTGCTTAGATGGTTAAGGCCTTTCACGCCACTGCAAAGTAAGGAGGTAGTTTTAGGGTTCCGTAAGCACCATTTTTATATTACAGCAAATAGGTACATTTCGAATTATGAAGTCGAAAAAAATACCATTGAACGGAACTCTCGGTGAGCGAGTTAAGACTCACAATTGACCCTTCTTCAAATTGTAGATTCTTACCTTTAGAATACTAACAGCAGCAACTTGGAGCGGGTTGCACGCTTACAGGCCGAACAACATTGAATATTGCACTTGACTCGAACAAAAATTAGGGCTTTAAAGCCCATTATCACGCAAACGGATCACTGTGTTGAAAAATGGTTTTTAAAAACTTATATTTTTAAACAAGCTATCCCACGCAATCCCACACCATGGGTTTATAGAGAAAAAAATTACATCCCCATTTTACGAGTAGGGCACCCTAAATAAACCTAAGAAGGTAATATTCATAAATGACAACACCATGATTTAAAACAGTATTGCTTTATTTAACAAAATATAAAGCAAGTGATAGACTTATTCTATCGCCGATAAGCAATATGAACACTTCATTACAAGGTACAGTCGCCATCACATACATCGGAGCAAACAAACACGTCACAAACATCGGAACACAACTCTATTTTCAAGGCATTAGGGTGCATGTGCCGATATTTATGAACACCTATAGTGTACCTATGTATGTGATGCCGACTGTACTCTTTAATAATCTAAGTACGAATGGATACAAGTATGTATGTACCTACCAGTAGACGGTAGATTACCATCTAATCTATTATATCTAATTATCTTAAGGCGACGTAGGCTCGTGGTCTTCTCTCCCTCTCACTGAGCATAATAAGCGTGAGCGAGATGGAAGTGCGTGTTAGGAACCGCGGATATCATGTTTTTAAATTTTTGTTTGTTTTAATAAATAAAAAAGTAATAGCTAAGTTCCCTCAAACATGATATTGCCGATTTTTAGAACCAATTGTAACATGTTTAGCTGTTGTGCATTTTTTACGAATTTAAGTGTATTTTAGACCTATGTTCGTGATTTTTTTTTCAATCGAACGAAAGTCAAAAACTCAGGATTCGAATAGCTGTTGTCCCTCGAGAAAGGCCTCAAGATTGCTAATTAAATATAAGTAGCGCAGTCGTATTATAATCCAAACAAGCGCTACGACTTTTTAAAATTCCGTTTTCTGAGCTCACGTCGCCTTAATGAGTAGAAATGTCTGGCAATGCTAGCACTCGACGAAATGCAAAGCGCATTGAACCAGAGATAGGCTCTCGCCATTCTCGAAAAGAACGGGTACCCGAATTAATAATTATTATTATTGCGCGCGCTACCACTGCCATTGTTCTCGTGCACGACAATTACTTAGTTTCGAATGGAAATTTAAGTAAAATAAAAATGAACGAACTATAACTAAGTACCAGTCTCTTATGAGTAGAAGGAACCATGAATCCAGTCACACCCTATTCAATAGTTTACCTAGCCTAGGTAACCTAGGTCAGAATAGTTGTCATCTCACCAATACAGGGTATAATTTAAAGAAGGTCAAAATATTCGTATTTGCTAGACGTAGTACAGTCGCCATCACATACATCGGTACACTATAGGTGTTCAAAAATATCGGCACATGCACCCTAATGCCTTGAAAATAGAGGTGTGTTCCGATGTATGTGACGTGCTTGTTTGCTCCGATGTATGTGAAGGCGACTGTACGTACGTAAATAAAAACGAAACTTCGAAATAGGAAACGTAAATTATTTTATCTTTTGACATTAAATAACAAGCAGAAAGGAAATGTGGGTGTGACCAAATTTTCACAGCTGGCATTACATCACCCATACCGCCCATATGCTTTGTAGGGATTGACTGGACAATGTGACAATGGTTTAACGCCTTCCAGTAAAACCACAAAATTACAAAAGGTTATTTAAACAATCATGTTTGATAAAATTAGGTACTTACCTACCTACTCCATGGTGAGATTATAAACCCCACCCCCCCTAAACCCTTATAATGAACAATGTAGTTAAACTTGGATTTCAACCTGTATATTCCTACATAAAAGTTTTATATTCATTATACCAGTTACCACATCATATAGCTACACATTTGAAATGCTTCGAAATTGGAATGTCAGATGCTGTATTAAATAAACTGGCAATCAATAAAAACCCTTTTTCCCCTACCTGCACCACTTAAACTAAAAAAATTACATATTTACTTACTAGCAATTTTGTGAACATTTTTGGCTTTAGTTTTCCTTGGTCAGAGTAGGTATGCAATATTTAAAAAAAAACTTAATTTTTATAGAAATAGAAGATTATTATTTTTTTTAATTTTGTATAGGACTTACGAGCATAGAGTAGGGTTAACCTACCTATTGTAGGCGCATCTCCAATTACTGGCGTCCCCAGCTTTATTTGTACGCGTAAGTAGGATTCATGCAAAAACCAGGTACCAATGTCAACTTCTTGGATGCCAATGCCAGATATTTTGGTTTTGAGGTTGGTGTGTTTTTTAGGAAAATCTAGGCTTATTATAACCCGTGAGCCTAGATTTTCCTCGAAAACACATTTACATTTTACAATTATAGTTTACTAAATGTAGCATAGCAGCTGCACTTGGCCAAACCTAAAACATAATTTAAAAACTCTGGATATTGATTACGGCTATATCTTTGATTCGTTTTAATTTATTTCTGACACAGTTAAATTAGTATTAGTACCTAGCATGCTAATGGGCATATTCTCTAGTTAAGTACAGTGATATTTATTTGATATGAACCAAATAATCCATCGAAATGCCAACCTTAAAAGCTAAGCAAGAAGGTTCAAAATTTAATAATAGTAATATAAGTTATCGTTAATATCAAATAATATCCTCAATGTTTGAAACATAAGGTTTGCAGAGATGTTACATACAGGTAGCCTGGACTAATGAAGAAGTTAAATTAAGACTTAAGGCCGAAAATCTTGACATGCCTCTGGATAAATGCATGGTTGCCTGAGTTACACCTACCCTACTATTTCTCCCTGTCTATCAGTTATTAGCTAACAAAATAAAGTAGGATATTGATGATTAGTAGGTAATATCTTTTTTGTGACTAATTTTGTGATATAACTGATCACAACCAGCTTGTTATGAACTCCATAAATTGGTTTGTTATGTTACTTACAAACACCAAACAAAAAATTACAGCAACATAAGCTGTAAAATATTATAAATTTTATCATCAACCATTCCATCCCTTTAATAATAATTTTATCAATAACCTAGTTAAATATATCTAAAGTTAAATTACTAAAACAAAAGCAATCCTCTAAATCCTATTTTGTACTGGATACTGCCATTATTGTGCTTTCTTCTTTCCAGACTTAACAGTCTGTTCAATTTCTTTAGACCAAACAGTTTGATTAATTCTTTCTCCAATAAGATACAGCGTCAATACAAATCCAAGGCAGAACAAATAGAATGCAACCCTCAATGGCCAATTGAGGACTTCCAAAACCGGGTACACCCACGTATGGGTATGGTAATAGATAAAATTTACCCACACCATATAACATAACATAAAAGTGGTTAAAAGTGACATGCCTCGCTTTCTAGAGGGATACATTCTGAACGACACAAGAAGTTCAATTAGCATAAAAGCTACTATATTAGTGTGCATCACATGATTCAACCACGACGGGAAAATTGCATCTAATCTTTGAGGTAGAATCAACTCCCTGTCAATGGCATAGATGGCCCAGAATGAGATGCCAACAAACATTGCCACCGGGAATGCTAAAGTACTGAACAAAATGTCCTTTATGCGGCGAACCAATGGCTTCGTTGACGGCGTCGGCTCGTTGGTGCCCCAAACATCGTTCATCAGCGCGACTGCGAAGTACACCGTTTGAATTATCTGAAACGATAGACAAGTTTAATATGGAACTAGTGTGATGAATCATTAGCATCGAATTTATGCCGTAAATAGGTAAAAGTACTTACGGCATCAATGAAAGTCAAAAATTTTAACTTTCCTCCAAAGGATCCCGAAACATTCGAACCTGGTATTCTTACGTATGTATGATCGTAATAGCACCCGTAGGCGAACTGTAAGGCCCCAAGCAAATGAAACAAACGTTGACACAACATCTTAATTATTTACTGCCTAATAGATAGGTATAAGATTTAAAACCAATATGTACGGACACGGACTTATCGAACCGACTCAAAATGATTGTAACTTAACTTTTGACAATGACACTGACGGTGACGTACAGCAAACCAAACTGGGACACGTTCGAAAACCAATAAATTTCTCCACCCAGTCATTTTAACTGACCACGACTAAAAGAAAGAGGTTATATGAATATGAATGCTCTTTAAACTTATTAACAAGATTCAATTAATTATAATACAAATAATTATTGAGTACCGTTTCTTTTCGTACGAATTATATTATGTAGATATGTTCATGTGATAATCTACTATCATCTCACGTCATCGTTACCTAAAGGGGCGTCTTTACCTATAGTGCAATGGGTGCTGCGCTGCACTCATGTGGTCGTATTGTTACATCTGTAGATCTGAGGGGTAATCACGTAACGTTCCGAACGCGCGTCGGTACAATTTAACTGTCAATTTTCCATATAAAAAGTGACATTTAGACCTACCTGACGCGCGTACAATGCGTTACGTGATCGACCTGTGCTGTACAATGAAATTATGACTTCGACATGTTGTAATGACAAATTGTGGTAAAATCATATACCTACAGATGCTGATCCTTCGTATATTCGTATTTGTCATGCTACTTCAGTCAACCTATAAACCAATACAGTTATTCGACGAAGCCGTCTAGACCGGGCAATCGTGCGGGGTGTTGGGGGCGAGAGCGGGTAGGGAGAGCCCAAGGCAAGCTGCATACGTGTAGCTTGGGACATAACGTTTACCCTGAAAACTTTACGGTTTCGCTCTATGAAAACACAACAATATATCGATATCAGCCATATTTTTATACCAAAAAATAGGTTGGGTAATTTGACTAAATATTCATTAATAATCCACCTAAATTTAATACCGATACGGTAAAAAATAATGACAAGTAATCTTCATAAATTCCGTAAAAATCAGGCGAAAATGGTATAATAGACTAATAGTACATTACTTACCTAGGGCGGTTAAACAAAGAATGTCTCAGATCGCAGGTATTTAACGCCCGAGCCGAAGGCAAGGGCGATAAATATGCGCTCTGAGGCTTTCTTTATTACCGCCCGTGGTGAGTACAAAATTTTACGTCTCTATCTGGTAATTCCTACTTTATGGCCAGGTATGACGTAAACTTTCTTTACTTTATAATTGACTACGTCTATATACGTTCTTTGGGATACGCGCATAATCCACTAATTTTTGTTAATGAATAAACCTTTCTATAGGCCAGATGAAATTCAATATTATCTCAAGGTCGTAAATATTTAATTAAAATGCCGTTATTTCCTAATGCATATATTATTGGATTCAGGTAGTAAGTCTCCAAATTTGTGTAGGTACTCAAACATGTTTTCATTATAAAAATAGGTACTGATAGCATTTTTGCTTGCGGGTTAATTTTTTTTCCTAACTTCCGGTCCATAGAATTATTGATTTTAATAATAAAAGTTGTTTAAAATAACATATAAAAGCCGTATACAAATAATTAGCCTGATATTTAATTATTTCCAAAAATACCGTAATTTTCTCAGGGTAGTTGTCAAACCCGCAAACATCGAAGGTCGAAGGCGTCGGTCCACCCTACTCGGCACGTATAGTAGATATTCCTCCAGCTCCATGATTTTGGTAAGACAAAGCCAAAAAGTAAGTTCATAAATAAGTAATTAATTAAACTCGATCTTTGTCAAATAAATCCTCTTTAATGTAAAATTAAATTGAATGTGATGATTACGCGTTAGATCGGCGTATGAAGTAGATAAAACCAATTACAAAATGATTACTTATACAACATATCCCACGATTTTAAAAATAAATATAGACTACTAGAAATATAACTGTATGTTACTATTTCACTAATTTATGAGTTATGATTATGACATTACCTAATACGCACGATAAACCGAACTGCGCAAGGGCAAAGTTACCCTCCTTTGGTTACTTTGCCCTTGTCCAGGAACGTTAGATTAAGTATGAAAATAACGTCATTTTAAAAGTTTTACTGAACTAAACTAAACATTTAATGTTATCATATCAAACATAAATATATTTTTTATATTTTTTTACAAGTTGAATGCAAGCTTCTGATTTCATTCGCGTTCCGCGTACGTCCAAGTCGTCTTCAAATCTTCATCTTATTGCATCGATATCGTCCTAACTCGGTAGCCTAGAATCACTAACTGCTTCATATAGGCGGAAGTCTCGCAAAAGCGGAGGGTGCTTCGTCAGGGTACGTGCCCGTGAACGCTTGCGGGTACGGCCCCATGTAGTTCGGCTGCACCTGCGGCAGTTCGTGCAACGCGCCGCGCATGAGGCGCCGAAGTGCCACGTTGCGACGACGAAGACCGGTCACTTCTTCGTGAAGTCTGTCACGTTCTAAAAAAGGCACACAGTTATTTACATTTATGTACTTACCTATCCTAGGCGACACTGGTTGCGGGCACGACCCCCTCCCAAAGTAGTTTGCCAACAAATAAATATTATCTACCTGTAGGTAGAGTACTGAATACTGAGTACGGAATACCAAGGCGGCCTTTTTGTGAGATGTAAAATGTATTCTACATCACACACGAAAAGGCCGCGTCGGTAGGTACTCAGTACTCTGAAAAGGTAGCTTGTCTGCTGCCTAACCTAACCGATTGAACCTCTGTTTAGTAAAACTGTCACTGTTCTTCAAAACCTTGTATCTCGGTACTTAATCGATATCGAGATACGACCTTTGATTTAAGAAGGTATTTGTTACTAAGTCAGTTTTGCTTGTCACCCGACGATATCTACTACTTACGCCGGGCAAAGCTCGCTTTCCCGGGTACCTACTGAAATCAAAAAGGCGATCGAGGCGTGCTTACCTTGTAAAATTGGTAAATAATTATTCAACGCCGCAAGCATCCCGTCCCAAAATCTATCCTTATCAGACGCGAAAAAATTCTTCCACTCTATCCAATACTGTTGTATTTCCTCTGGTTTCAGCTTACGGGATGGAGTTGTGAAATCAGGTGGTTTGACATTATCCCTATAAGTAATACGGTGTTTGCATATTATCTTAGATATCAACTTTGCCAGCCATTGGGCCAAAGTGGACATCAGTTAGTAGAGTTGCCAATTATAGAATTCATGACAGAGGAATACGTAGTAGGGTAATGGTTACGCACCGGCACCGAGTTGAATTCGAAAATCTACCCCCTATCGGCTGGGCGCATACGTTCGGTTTCCGGATTCGGGTTTCGACTTACAGCGCTCGCAGGCGTTTACAGAACAAAAATTATCGTTCTAGAGGGCTGGAAGTTGAAAACTGAATCCGGAAACCGTATGCAGAAACCGAACGTTTGCGCCCAGCCTAAAGGAGCGGAAACATGCCGTTTCCTAGATTACCGGATTAGAATTGAACGCGGTGCCAGCGTTTGAAAACTTTGGTTTCTGAATTTATATTTACAGTATGTCATAAAGCATCCTCTTCTCTGGTGGAACGAATACCGATACAAACTCTCCTAAGGCCGTAAGTACTTGCATCGGCTCTATTTCTAAGTAATGTCCCACTGTGAAAAAAAAGACTAGATTAAAAATTTATATAGACTGCTATTTTCATTATGGTGCTTCTAGACGGGCTATTTTCACTGCAATATGTGGCTGGCAACTATTGGTGTCTTTCTCTAACATGTGAGTAAGAGAGGGACACCAATAGTTGCCGGCCACATATTGCAGTGAAAATAGAAGCCCCGTAATAATATGTGTATTTTCGTTAGAAAAAGTGTCTCGGAAATTAAAGGCTTACTACTGATTAATCTTTTTTTTCGGTTCTTTCACACAACACGCGACTGCAGAGACTAGGGAAGTGCCTCATATAGCTTTTTGAACGGAAATACGAGCGAATAAAATGTGTGTTCAGATTTTCTATTGTGAATATAAAATATACATACTTGGGCAAAGGAATGGATTCACGGCCTTGGTCGGAGCAAGACTGAGCTGTGAAGTGACAGTGACGCCTCGTGCATGGGGACGCCGCTGGGTGACGGAGCCTCCAGTGTCGGGCATAGTGCCGGCACCCGCTGTGCCCACTAGAAACATAATCACGCAGTGTAATGGAAATAAATCCTGCCATCCAAAATGGGGCAGCTATTTAATTATCATCTACCGTAAAACCTGGCAACTGTTTCCACCTTTTGAAAACTTGATTATTTGTATGTGTGCGTCGTTTGGATTACTTTTTCATCAGAACACGTAGCTAGCCAGCGCCAAGTGTAATATTACACGAACCACCTGCTGCCACTTTTGACCCTTCTATAACTCAAAACCTCTTTAACATAAACACAAACTACGTGTGTTTAATTATATCCATAAGGACATCTAGAAGCCCAAATTTCATGAAGCTATCTCAAACGGTTATAAATATAATGAAATTCAAAAAGTCGTAAATTTTAGCACTGACTGACTGACATATAGTACCTAAACCTAACCTACTTCAAGATGACCTAGAAGAATCCAGCTCGGTAATTGTGTGTAAGCGTAGGAAAAAAACTAAAAAAGTTAAAAAATATGGGGTCCCATACAATTTTTTTTTATTGTAGCGTTGGAACCGTTACAACCAGATATATGTTTATTTGCTCTGTGTCTTTGCTTTATTGGATACCTATAACAATTGCTGTTATTTAAAAATGTGAGATCTTAAAGTAGATTAAATTTGACTTGCCAATTTTTATCAGAATAATATATATATATATATATATATATATATATATATATATATATATATATATATATATGTTGAATAACTTTATAAAATGACTGATGTAATGAAAACTGGCCAAGTCAAATCTAACCTAATTTAAGATCTCTCATTTTTAAATAACAGCAATTGTTATAGGCTAGGTATCCAATAAAGCAAAGACATAGAGTTTAATACTTGTTCATAATGTTATTTTGTTCCTATAAATACATATTTGGATTTAGCATAGAACATGGCACTCATTTAGATCTCCATTCTTTTTGCGGCGAAGCCCACATCCAAGCATAATTTTTGTATTAAACTTGGCTTTCCTTTTTTACATTTATGTTTTTGGTGGGATTTTAATTTTCTATGGCTACTACTAAACTTGAAGGTATGTAGGGTTAATATTCGTTTAGTATCGTTTGTCAAATTAAAATAAACTAAGTAAAATTATTAATATCAATCGTAACTAACATTGCCCATCGCCATACTAGTCCAGGCAATGAACTGACAACTTGTATGGAAAAAATGTCTAATTTGGAAATAATTTATAATAGCAGATTTTTTCTTAGTATTGGATATATTATCAATTAAATAGTTACCTAGCAACAAAATCCAACAAAATTTCAGACATCAAAAAAATTATAACTTAACTAGCTTCAGAAAACTCAGTAAAAATATGAATAAATGGTTTTATCTTTATTTTGGTTCATTTACATTTGCTCTATAATATTCAATATAAACAATTAAAAAAAAAGCTATTCATCCTTTATTTAAATCTATATAAATACTTCCGGATGGAAAGTGTGTTGGATTCTTGAAAAAAGCATCTTAGAATAATGTTTTAAAATGAAATAAAGAAAAAAACCGCTATTATAAATTAATGTTTTTCAAAACCGTATTTTGCCTGGAGTATACCTACTAATAAAACTATGCAGTAAAAGCGTGAATTTTGTCGATATCGTTTACGACCTAGAAATTAAAAGCATGTACGAGTAATAATTAATAATACACCAGAGGGCCTACCGCGAACGGCATTCGAAGTTTTCCCTCTCTGTCGCACTTACGTACGAACTCGTAAGTATGACAGAGAGGGGAAACTTCGAATGCCTTTCGCGGTAGGCCCTCTGTACCTGTACTCTAGCCCGTTCGTAGGCTGATAATTATGGTACTTAAGTTTTTGCGTACTTTTTGGCCCACCAAAAATTATATATATTCAATGCTGGGCAAAGCTACGTACAATGGGCAAAGTTGCCAGTTTTCAAAGTATAGATATTAGCTACGATTTTAAAAAATAATAGTGTATTTAGAGAAAGAAATATTTCAGGTATTTAGTAATTACGTGTTTTGTTATCAAGCAAATTTCATGCAGGTAAATTATTTACCGTGCAATTCTCCACACTTCTGTATAATTTCATCTGCTTCAGTCATTAGTTGCACGTCTGACGGCGACAAATCTTGACCTCTGAAAACAACACATTTTAAAACAAGTTCTGCTTCATGAAAGCACGCACAGTAGGTAAACACCCTTGAAAGAGCCACCATATAAATACTAAGAGATTCCTAACGATTTATTACTCCTCTTTAACATAGTTATATGCAGAGAAAATAATAATCACGAAGCTGTAAACTGTTCCATGTTGATCCAGGGTTCCGGTGAAGTATAAGTTAATTGCGAAGTATTTAACTTATTTTAGAGTATAAGTTTTCCTTAGCACCAGAAAAAAGTTGTGGACTTTTCAGCTGCGTCAATTATTTTTGAAAAATATAAACAGTTTCCTCACTTACGTTTTGGGTTTAGGACGGCGAATAAGAAACTTTTCTTGATCCGTCTCATATTACAAAAAAATATCCTAAAAATCCGTGATAAACTGATACTGGCATGGCTGATATTACAGCATTGGCCAGGGTCAGACATTTAAAATATTTTTTGTAATATGAGATGGATCAAGGAAATTGTCTCATTCGCCGTCCTAAACCCAAAACGTAAGTGAGGATACTGTTTATATATTTCAAAATTAATTGACGCAGCTAAAAAGTCTGCAACTTTTGTCTGGTGCTAAGGAAGGTTATTCCTATTACCAAAAAAATAATCAGGCACTTCTAAAATTTTCATCCATTCCCAATTATCAATTTTCTAATTTTTCCTACCTAAAGCCGACATTGATCGTTCGAGAAGTGCTCGCTGAAATACTTTTTCCCGCGCTAGATCGTGCCCGCACAGAAGACCTGTCCCCTAAACAAAAAACATCCAATAGTTTTTAAGTTATTTCGATAAAATATGAAATTCAGATTTGGTAAGCAAATATTACCTCGAGCCGATCTGGTCATTGTATGACGTGAACCTTCTTCCTGAAACATAGAGCCCCAGTGATCGTACTAAGGCTAAAGGCACTTATTGTACAGTCGCCATCACATACATAGGTACACTCTAAGGTGTTCAAAAATATCGGCACATCCACCATAATGCCTTGAAAATAGAGGTGTGTTCCGATGTATGTGATGGCGACTGTACAGTAATAGGTGCTTGCGGGGTGGCCCAAAAACACATTGACCAAATAAATAGAATACTTTTCTTTACTTACACGACTTCTAGAATATTTCACACAAAGTACAACTACCTACTTATAATTTTACTGGTTTAAAAAAAACGAGTTGGTACAGTAGCCATCACCACATACATCGAAGCAAACAAGCACGTCACAAATATCGGAACACACCTCTATTTTCAAGGCATTAGGGTGCATGTGCCGATATTCTTGAACACCGATAGTGTACCGATGTATGTGATGGCGTCTGTACCTATCTTCAATATTTTCTACTGTGGCTCCAAAATACCAACGCAAATGTCTGTTATTTATAAATTTTATCAACAAAATGCTGCAGCGCACACAACGTATTTTTGAATCATTAGTAATATTAGTATCATAATTGGCCAGTAGGTACAAAGTATGATACTACACAGTTTAAACGCTTACAAGAGTAGAGGATTGTTCTGCAGATTCCGATGCGTTATCGATCCCCACGCATACAGGACAGAAAGCGTAATTCAAAAAGACTTTGCACAACAATTCAACGTCTTCCTCAGCCTGAATTTCAAGTGCCTGAAAAATTAAAACGAAGAACAAAGTAAAATCTTATTCATGTTATTGATTCTTCATTCACATCACATGCGATTGTAGGCAAAGTTGTTGTGTTTCAATCAAGTTGTGCATGAAATAGATTTAATTTGACTCTAAAATTGAATTGAATAAAATAAAATTCATAAAAAATGTCGTAAAGCTCCTTACCATGAAAATGGAATCTAAAGTGCACAAATTTCTTGATGTTAGTTCATATTTCTCAATGAGTTTTAGTAAACGATCCTCTACCAAAAACCCCGTGTTATCAGCAACCAGTTGAAGAATGTGCCGGACCTAAAAACAGAAGAATTACCTAGTTATAGGCACTACCAGCTACCACCAAGCACCCACTGTAGGTATATTTAAGTAACAACAATAGTACATTACTTACCTAGGGCGGTTAAACAAAGAATGTCTGAGATCGCAGGTATTTGACGCCCGAGCCGAAGGCAAGGGCGATAAATATGCGCTCTGAGGCTTTCTTTATTACCGCCCGTGGTAAGTACAACATTTTACGTCTCTATCTGGCCAGGAAGTGTGGGTTTCCGCACGCATAGCGTGCGGTATTTCCTACTTTATGGCCAGGTATGACGTAAAATTAATTGTTTACCAGTTTATCTTTCGCTGTTTTTGCTACCATATTTTTAGAATCTACAGATTCCTTTGTAACAACCGCAACTGTTTGAGAATCATTGGATGTTTCATGCTCTGTAATAAAGAAAAACGTTATAGTTGAGGAAATATAGGTAATTTGCACCGATTCGCCATACACTTTAGTCGAGGAATCGGTGCAAATGATATTTTGTCAACCATAAAAGACGGCTTAATTAGTGATTATTTAATTACTAAACATATCAACTTAGGCTAGATTTACCCACCGTATTTCCAAAGAGGGTTTTTTGGGATTGGAGGTGGTGGAGGAGGCGGGGGCTCTGCCAAAATATGAGCGTGCAGAGCAACTTCCGCCAATCTCAATTGTTTAGCCAGTTCTGTGCATCGCGCAACTGACATGCGCCAAATTTGGCTAAACTTGTAGTTATTCACATGAGCGAAATGATAAGACTTCTTTTCCAAGTCATCCATAGCTTGCATCAATTTTACGATTTCCGCGTCCGCCTTAAGTTCTTCGATAGCTCCGTCTTCAGCGGCTTTGCGGATTTTTGCACGCAATTTGTTGGCAACGTCGGACATTTTGTTTAACTTACGTTTTTGTTGCGATCTAACAAATACATTTTCTTCTTCGCGTTTTTTCAATACCTATAGAAAAATGATAGCACCTACAAGTCAAGGCACGTATAAAGAGCTCCAGGTGACATACAATGTAAGTATAGCCTCCGGAGCTCTTTTAACGTGAGTTGACTTTGATTAGTAAGTGAATCAATAATAAAAAGTAAATGAGTTATACCTATGTCCTAATACCTACTTGATAGTTATACCCAATCTTCTCCGTATTTATGATACATGTGGCTTTTAATTTTTCCAGCTCTTTTTGTAGTTCTTGTATTAGACACTCTAGCTCTATTTTAGCTACGCGAAACTTTCCATGGTGATCCCACATAATAGCTTCCATTTCTAGTTTGTGCTCGTCCAACTGTAAACACCGACGTTGATTGATATAGGTAAAAAACTTAAGTAAGGTCCCTCTTGCATATAGTTGTGGACGTACTGTTCTTACGTTACTTACGTTTTTAAACTAGGTATTATGACATGGACACTAAAATTATATTCTAGGTAGCGTATCATTAGTACTAAGAATAATCGTATTTTTAACCAAAGTCAAAAAAAGAGGAGGTTCTTCTTATCTTATTTTATATTGTTACCTATTTTGTTTAAATTTATTCGGGAATTGTACTATTACTTGCGTAGTATTTTATTTTCATAATTTAGCCCTTTGGACGCCTTCATTGTTTTCGTCCTTGGCGCCTAAAAGGTTAAAATTGTTCGCTACTGCAAAACAGATAAAACCTGAGTAGGCAATCGTACCATGCGTAGTTTAAATTACAAATTGGTCACATTACACCCTATCATACAAAAACAGTCAGCCGATCAAACGTCATCTATGAACAAACCTGTTCTTCTTTATACTCCATATGAGCAACTTCCTCCTTATCACGTTGCTTGTATAAAGCGTCCCATCGCTTGTTGTTGTGGTCGACCATGCCTCCACGCTCTATCTCGATCGCTTCTTGTATGAGTGTTAGCTGCTTTTGGTAAGCCCTCTGCATTATGGAGACTTGCTTCTCAATTCTATCCGACAGTTCTTTTATGTCCTTGTCCTACAATCAGATTTACATGAGAGAACATCATTATTTATCAAAAAAACAAATAACCGAGACGGTACGAGCGAAATCGGCAAGACTGCCAAGCAAGGTCACAGAAAATCTAGCATGGAGTGACCAAATCACGCTGCAGCACTGCATGCAGGCCTGTCGATTTCGCTCGTGTAGCGTGTCCTAATTCTTGCTATTAGTAGGATCTTTGTCAACATACTTGTTTTTCTAAGTCGTCGTAATAAGCAATGTCCATCAGCCTAAGATCATCCTTCAACTCGTCAATCATGTTGTTTTTCTGGGCCAATAGCGAGTCACATTTTTCCTTTTGCTCTCTCATGGACGCTTGAATGTCCAAGGGATCCTTGATAGCCAACATACCGTCCCAACTTTCAGTGATAATTTCATATTGCGCCTGAGCATCTTTAGCTTCCGCCTCCAGCTTTTGCATCGAAACTTGTAAAACAAAATAGATATATAAGTGTCAACATAAACAAACGAAAATTAAACTAAATACCTAAATCGCTGGAAATATATATACCTATTTATAAAACAAAAAGAATACGCCGATAAGGAAACCCGGAATGTATTTAAGTATTTATTTATCTATATAAGTATGTTTATCGTCGTCTAGTAAGATAGTACAAGCTTTGCTTAGTTTGGGACTGGGTCGATTTGTGTAAGATTCAATTTCAATTGATTGCAATTCCGTTTATTTCAAGCCATATGAGCGAGATATATTGTTTTGTTCAGATATCTGAACGATATCGCTGTATACTTAATTCGTAGTAACAATGTAGTGAGACGTAAACCGAGGGTATCTTTCTAAGGGCAATAAAGGATGATTTCCACCAAACGGCCCGCATCGGATCGGATCGGAAATAATTGTATAGTCTTTAAACTGTTAAAAGAACAACTCAAACATTTCTCTTCCTATGTAGTCTGTGGCAACACTCTGACACAGACGCGGTCTATGCTCAACTATGGCTGATATACGGTGTGTGATTCTAAAGAATTATGATAAATAATAACATAAATGTGATGTCGTGTCGGTTACTTAAAAGACTAATAAACTATTCTTATTAACAGAGCGCCTATAATTTATAACAATAGTTATGGGCCCAGTCATAGTGCCCAGTGCGTAAAACTGCTAAAAGTGATAAAAGGCGAATTTGGTGTGTTTTGACAAAAATGGCGGTGAAGGACAGTCGATATAATATTATGCAGTTTAACGGAGAAGGGTTTAGTGTATGGTCATTTAGAATCAAAAGTATTTTGAAAGAAAATTCATGTTTGGAAGCCATACAGACACATGATTTCAACTCGAAAACAGAAAATAAAGCTTTGGAGGCACGTGCTCAAGCCATAATTATTTCCGCTGTGGCAGACAGCCACCTAGAATATATAAGAAAAGAAACGGCGTTCAAAATGTTTCATAACTTAGAAGAATGTTTTAAAGAGAAAGGAACCCGGAGCAAATTGTTTTTGAGAAGGCAACTAAGTGAAATGAAGTTCAATGGCAAAAGTAGTTTGAAAGAACACTTTACGAAAATCCAAGAAATTTGTACACAATTAGAAGTAGCGGGGACAGAGTTGAGTGAAGAAGAAAAAGTAAACTACATACTTTTATCCATGCCGAAGTCATATGAATCGGTGGTGACTGCGCTAGAAACGATTGGAGATTTAACGTTAAACTTAATCCGAGACAGACTATTGGCAGAAGAAGAAAAACAAAATAGATTTGGGGAAGAGAGGTATGAGAATAGCAGCATGGGTAATGCTTTTAATTGTTTTTCATGTGGAAGGCCTGGACATAAGAGATACCAGTGTCGACAAGGATATAATACCGGACGAGGACATCGCTTTAATGCAGGAGTTAGTAATGAACAAGGAATTAATACCGGACAAGGCTTTAATACTGGACGAGGTTACCAGACAGGACGAGGTTATCAGACAGGACGAGGTTATCAGACAGGACGAGGATGGAATCAAGGACGTGGTAGAGTTTTTAACAGTGGATATAATTCAGGACGTGGACAGAGTCAAGGACGAGGCGCTGGGTGGAATAATAGGCAAGGACAAGGGAGTACCAACTACGCAGAGGAAAGTGAACATGAAGCGAGTGCATTCTTTAGTGGGCAAGTGAATCAAGTAAGTGGAAATTCAGTTCTCGAGTTTTGTGTGGACTCTGGTTGTTCAGACCATCTAATTAACACTAAAGATCACTTCACAGACTATATTGAATTAAAAACACCTTTTATTGCTGCGGCAAAGAATGGTGTATCTCTAAAGGCTATTGGTGTTGGAAATATAAATGTAATATTTAAAGTTGGTAAGAAGGAAAATAAATGTGGAATAAAAAATGTGTATTATGTTCCAGATTTAAGGAAAAATCTGCTGTCGGTGTCAAAAATGGAGAATGCTGGCCTAAGAGTTGAATTGTCTGAGGGTAAAGTGAGAATTTTTGAATATAATTATATGTTGATTATTGGAAATAGTACAGGCACTCTATACACTGTCAGCGGGCAAAGTGAGGTTAACTCTTGCAACCTTACCAACATAAGCAGCAACTCTGATTTGTGGCACAGACGATTTGGTCATTTGGGTATAAATAATTTAAATTTACTTGTGCGCAACAATATGGTTGATGGCTTATCAGAATTAAAAAATAAAACAATAAATAACTATTTGTGTGAACCGTGTATTTTAGCTAAAAGTTGTCGACAGCCATTCAACAAACCAGGTGTTAGATCCAGAAAACCACTAGAGATTGTTCACACTGACGTCTGCGGACCAGTGTCACCTGTAACTTGGGACGGTAATAATTACTTTGTAACATTTATAGATGATTTTACCCATTTTACCATGGTGTACTTGATTAAACATAAGGCAGAGGTTTTCAAAAAGTTTGAATCATATTACAATCTTGTAACGAATCATTTTAACTCAAATTTATTAAAGTTGAGAATGGATAACGGGGGTGAGTATATGTCAGATCAGTTTAAGGAATTTTGTAACCGGAATGGGATTATCATGCAACATACAGTTCCGTATAGCCCACAAATGAACGGGGTGGCCGAAAGAATGAACCGGACCCTAATGGACAAAGCTAGAGCAATATTAAAAGATTCAGGAATGAGAAAAGAATTTTGGGGCGAGGCTGTTTTGTTTTCAGCATATGTCACTAACCGAAGCCCAGTTTCAGGAAGAGATAAAACTCCTAGTGAGCTATGGGAAGGCCGTAAACCAGATGTATCAAATCTACGTGTTTTTGGGTGCACGGCTTACAATCATGTACCAAAAGAAATCAGAAAGAAATTAGATGATAAAGGAAAGAAGATGATCATGATTGGATATAACATAGGTGGGTATAAACTATTTGATGAAGAGAAACGGAAGGCCATTACAGCCAGAAATGTAGTTTTTGATGAGGAGCCTAATAAACTGGACAAAAGAGCATATGTACCTGACTATGACAATTTAGAGGATGAGAAAGAAGAACAAGAAAGTGATGAAGGCAAAGAAAAGGAAGAGGATGAATCAAATGATGGAACTAGTGTACAGAAGGAAGAACAGGAAAGGGAATCAGAAACAGGAAGAGGAAAGCGGACAATAAATAAACCAAAATGGCAGGATGACTATGTATTAGATCTAGATAAAGATGATGATGAAGCACTATTTGCCTTGCTGAGCAGTTACCATGAAGATGTGCCAATGATATATAGTTACATAAAAGACAGAGAGGACAAAAAGGACTGGGAAAAGGCAGTATATGATGAACTCCAAGTATTAGAAGAAAGTGAAACCTTTCAAATAATCCCAGAGCCAGCGAATAAAAAGATGTTAGATAGCAAATGGGTTTTTACACGAAAGGAAACTGGCAATGGAACTATTTGCAAGGCTAGACTTGTTGTTAGAGGTTTTCAGCAGGAAGAGAAGTTTGAAGATGTGTACGACTCACCTGTCTTAAGGCTTCAGACCTTAAGAACCTTATTGTCAGTCGCTGCTAAGAGGGAATACCATATCCATCAAATGGATGTGAAGGGAGCATTTTTATATGGGAGAATAGATGAAGATGTTTACCTGAAAGCTCCAGAGGGAATGAAAGTACCGGAGGGTAATGTGCTAAAGCTGCAGAAATCTTTATACGGACTGAAAAAAATCACCTAAATATTGGTACGAAAAATTTAATGAGACGATAACTTCATATGGTTTTAAACGATCTGACAATGACTACTGCTTGTATAGTAAAGGGGATTTATATTTGCTACTGTATGTGGACGACTTATTAATACTCAGTTCAAATGTAAAAGAGATTGAATCTGTGAAAAATTTTTTGAAAGCCAAATTTCGTATGAAGGATATGGGAGATAATAATTTGATGTACTTGGGTATTTCTATTAAAAGGAGTTTAGAAGGCATTTCAATAGATCAGTCTAGATATTTAGAAAATGTACTCAAAAAATTTAATATGGAAAATTGTAAGGGCTGTGATACACCCATGGATGCTAATTACAAATATGATGAAAATGTGACTATTGACATGTCTTATGAACACCAATGCAGATCTTTGATAGGATCACTTATGTATGCAACGGTAGGCACTCGGCCTGACCTTGCTGTTTCTGTATATTATTTGAGCCGATTCCAATCAAAACCCAATGCTGAATTATGGAGAGCATTAAAACGATTATTGAGATATGTAAAAAAGACTGTACATTTGTCATTGTTGTACACTAAGGATGACACTAGCAAGCCTTTATTGGGATATGCAGATGCTGACTGGGCGAGGACTGGTGATAGAAAGTCAACATCTGGATATTTATTTAAAGTTTATAATAATACTGTTGTATGGAGGTCTAAGAAACAGAATACAGTTGCGCTCAGCACAACTGAGGCGGAATTTGTTGCCCTGTGTGAGTCTATTATGGAGGCTTGCTGGATGTTGAAAATGTCAGCTGATTTAAATATTAAAGTGGAAACTGTTACTATATTTGAAGATAATCAAAGCACTATTAAGTCTATAAGAAATCCAGAACAAAAGAGGATGAAACATGTTGATATAAAATATAACTACTTAAAGCAGAAAGTAGAAGAAAATATTGTATGTGTTAAGTACATTAGTACTACAGAACAATTGGCAGATATTTTCACGAAGCCTCTTGGTAAAAATATGTTTTTGAATATAGTGCAGAAGTTGGGCTTCATACAGAGAAATGTATGTGTTGAGGAAGAGTGTTAAAAGAACAACTCAAACATTTCTCTTCCTATGTAGTCTGTGGCAACACTCTGACACAGACGCGGTCTATGCTCAACTATGGCTGATATACGGTGTGTGTGATTCTAAAGAATTATGATAAATAATAACATAAATGTGATGTCGTGTCGGTTACTTAAAAGACTAATAAACTATTCTTATTAACAGAGCGCCTATAATTTATAACAATATAAACGATACTGAATCATATATGTACCTACTGTTTTTGTCTACATTAGCAAGCTGCGCACAACAGCTTGACCGCGGGCGTCTTCCGCGATATGTAAACGTCACCGAAAGTACAGTGCTGGACAAAAAGAATCATACACTTACACGGAAATGAGAGTTTCTTTCTGAACTACTTTATGAATTCGATTACATATATTATATCTTAGGCAAACTTGTAGCACATTCCATGGCTTATTATATATAGATATTAAAATTTCAAGATTCAACAAATTTATTTATTTACATGGGTATTTATCAATAGCATTTCATTTTGCTCTGGACAAATTAAATCATACATTAAACACAAACTCAATTAAACTTAATCTAATATTTTGTGTGGCCTCCTTTTGCTTTCAAAACCGCTGCTAATCTTCTAGGCACGCTTTCCACCAATGACTTTAGGTATTCAGGGTCGATATTGTCCCAAGCTTCTTCCAGTGCACCGAAGTAGGAATCCTTGTTAGTCACATTTGTTTTATTAATTTTGCTATCCAAATAAGACCATAAATTCTCAATCGGGTTGAGGTCGGGCGATTGTGGCGGCCATTCAAGCTGTTTGATCCTATTTGCCTTGAAGAATGCAGCGGATATTTTAGCTGTGTGCTTCGGGTCATTATCTTGCTGAAATAAATATCGGCCCTCCAAGCCACATTTAAGCAAAGAAATCTCTAAATTTTCTTGTAATATGTTAATATAATCTACAGCGGTCATTATTCCATTAATTCGAGCTAAGCTGCCAACTCCAGACCAAGCAAATGAGCCCCACAACCTAACATTACCTCCACCATGCTTCACAGTTTTTTGTATGTTGCGTTCTGCCAACGCTTCGCAAGGCTTACGCCACACTCTGAACCGGCTTTTTTGTCCAAACAGCTCGAATTTACTTTCATCAGTCCATAAGATTGACTTCCAGTACTCCAAGGGCTTTCCAATATGTTTCTTCGCAAATGCAAGACGCTTTGTTTTGTTTTTACTGCTTATAAATGGACGCTTAGATGCTAAACAGTTTTTTAAACCATTTTCTCTGAGCCTGCGACGTACAGTTCGAGAACTGACCCTAAGATCCATCGTTTCCGTAATAGCTCTCGATGATATTTTTGGATTTAGCTTCGCACATCGAACAATTCTAGCATCATCGCGCAGAGTTGTTGATCGCTTGCGACCGACTCCAGGCAAGTTCGCCACAGTTCCTTGGTTTTCATGTTTCTTCCAAATGTGCTGTACAGCTCCCACAGAGATGGAATATTTTTCGGCAATTTTCCGAAACGAAATTTGTTTTTTCCTATCACGTATAACCAGATTACGAACATCTATGGAAATCTGTTTTCCTGACATCTTCAACATTGAAATAATACATGAAAGTTACTTCAAATGGTCAAGACTGACACAATGACCTATTTTTATTTTGTTTCTAGCCAGGCAATTACGTGGTACAATTTTATTTCTAGTAAAGCGTCCGTATTATCTATTTTGTCCAGAGTAAAATGACGCGGTAAAAGTAATCAAGCACTAGAAAACAATATTTTGAGAAGATCGCTAATATTGTTATATTAATAATAGAGCTCATTAAATGTCCTAAAAGTTTTCTATACAAACATCACGTGGTGAAGTTCACAAAAAAAGTTGTAAAGGAAAATATACTTTTCGTGTAAGTGTATGATTCTTTTTGTCCAGCACTGTATGCTGCGACACGCGATCGGCTCCGTTCGCTTGCGATCGGCCCCGTTCGGTTGCGATCGGCCCCGTCCGCTTGCGATCGGCCCCGTTCGGTTGCGATCGGCCCCGTCCGCTTGTCGACGTGTGCGATCGGAACCTTTCGGAACTATTTTACTGGGTGCGGATACGTTCGCAAGCAACCGTACGGTGCCGTTCGTGTGCGTCGACATCCTGTCGGCCGCAAACGGCTGTTATATACCGCCCGGTCGTACGCGTCGACATGCCGCCGGACACGATCGGTTGTCGCCGCATCCGTTCGTATTCTTTCCGATCCGATCCGATGCGGGCCGTTTGAAATGAAATCTGCAACTTTGCCCACAACAGTGCCATGCTGGGCCAAGTTGACTGGCATGGCGAAAATTTTACCTATAGTCCGGAAGCCCACTCCCGAAACGCCTACGTCTCATGATAACACGATAAAATGCATGGCAGCAGGTCAAGAAAGTTGTGCTGAGCAAGAATCAGAAGATTATCGCACCTAAAATTGGCCGAATGTTCGAAAAATCCTTCACTTCCGGTCAAAATTGTAAGGGTGAGTATATTTACGTCATGTGACAACAGTACGAGACATATGGCATCATTTAGCCCTTTAATCTTAGAGGGAGTAAACCTAAGTCTGTCAGTCCTGAAATGGCCGGAAGTACTTGGCAGACGGTGCCAAAGTTGGCCACCTTTGACACCGTTTGCCAACTTTTCTCGACCTGCTACCATGCATTTTATCGTATTGTCATAAGACGTAGGCGTATTGGGAGTGGGTTTACGGATTACTATTTGAGTATTTGACTTGTAAGTACCCTTATGTTACCAATAAAAAAATAAAAATCTTATCTTTATAAGATTTGTCATACTTGTCTGCTTGTTGGTGAACAGCGCGCGGCGGATAACCTCGCGCTCGTCTGTGGTGACCTTGACGTTGGTGACCTTGGCGGCGCCGTCGAGCCCCAGCCGCTGTAATTCTTCGGCCGCGGTGGACGTGGCCTGCTCGATTAGACCAGGCTCCTCTTCAGCGGCCGCTTCCTCGGGAGGCGCCTCCGCTCTGGGATAAAAATGGAGTAGATAATAACGGTGCCTAATAGGTGCCGGATGCACGGCGTCCGCAAAATTTTATCCCTATCTCGTTCTATCTTGTAACTGCCGCTCGTGCCGTCCGCCGCGCTCGGACGTCTGACGTCAGCTTACACATTGAGTGCCGCGAATCGCTACGACGCTATACAGGGTGGAAAGATAAGTCGGGCCCTGGAGGGAAACTACCTTAAATCATTAATCTGCCTCATTTTACTTAAAGGAGACATTCCTTTATTTTTAAAAAGAAACAAAACTGTTTTCAAAGATTTTCAAAAAAGCCTTACACAGGGCCAGGAATCGAACCCGGTCAAATCTGTCTAATAAATCTGAGTTCGTTTTTTGCGTAAATTAATAGTTCTAGGTGTAAGGACCTATTGTTGCTAAGGAACTCTGTATCTGCAATCACAGGAAAATGCTGAATTTCATAGTTTAATGTACGGAAATGGACCTTCCCATACTAACCCGCTTAGTATGTCTGTATGTAAGTATGGGGAGATGTGACATCTGAAACTAGACGAAATTGGTAAATTCGAAGTTTTATTTATTTATTTTCATTATTTATTTGGGAATGATATTTTATTACAGTTCTGAAAAGATTGTTTCAAAACTGTAATAAAATATCATTCCCATACTTAGGTAGGTACCCATAGTAGGTATACATACCTACTGTTTGTACGAGGTGATCCATTTCCGTATTTAAACTGTGAAATTCGGCATTTTCCTATGAGTGTAGATACAGGGTTCCTTAACAACAAGTGTTCCATACATCCAGAACTATTTATTTACGCAAAAAAAATCACTCATATTTTTAGACAAATTCGACCGGGTTCGATTCCCGGCCGTGTGTGAGGCTATTTCGAAAATGTTTGAATGCAGTTTTGTTTCTTTTTAAAAATAAAGGAATGTCTCCTTTTAGCAAAATGAGCCAGCATAAGGATTTAAGGTAGTTTCCCTCCAGGGCCCGACTTATCTTTCCACCCTGTATACGCTCGTAGGTGATCCCGTGGTTATCCTCGTATGTAGCGGAAAGCGCCTACGGCGTAGGGACTCGATATTGGGTTCCCGGCACTTAATGTGTTAAGATGAAAACAGGTACCTACTTCCCCAGTTGGATAGGCATGTGACAGGAGACGGCTCGGTACTTTAGACAATAATTACAATAACAGAACCATAGTAGTTGATCCCTCTGTAAATGTATATTTATGTAATTAACGGCTCTATTATTATTATATTTATCTATCCAAATATCATAAACCCTCCATGATGCGTTCCAGAACCTCACATTATGACCGGCATAAAAATAGACTCTTTTGATAGAACAAATTTCTTATCTGTGAAAATGTTATTATTGCTAAATAATAACATCGATTTCAATAATATTATTTCATTCAAATTTCGAACGTCTCTGAAAAACAAAGAAATTTGATTTAATCTCTATTCTATTAACAGTCGAGATGAGGTTTAGTTCGAAATGAACTGTCAATTTGCATACAAATTTGACAAATGTCGCACGTAAGTAAGATATCGAACGATATGATAGTCGGATCATTGAATCTGACTCTAGTTTGTCTATGAATTTAAAAAAAACTATGACAGCTGCCAGAAAACAACGTCTCCTGCCCCCCTAGCACACTACGTTTTATGTCGTGTTTTACGTGACGTTTCAGTACATTTTCTCCGACATAAAACCTAGTGTGCTAGGGCCTCTGAATGCATCATGGAGGCTTATGATATCTGGATAGATAAAGTAGTGTATGTAACTGTACATAATTACTTAATTAGGCATTAAAACACTCGTGTGATCAAAACCCACACTCGTGTTTAATGCCCTTCATTATGTACAGTCACATAAACTACTATTACATGATATACTATTCTTCGTAAAACACAGTGAAAATAATACAAACAATAGGCCTACTAAATTACTAACTACTACAAACTAAAACCTATTACTTACTAAGCAACCTAAACCGAAAACTAAACATGAAACAACCCTCCCCGAGCCACTCCAGGTGCAAAGGCGTATAATGAATCCAGGTTACAATTGCAGATATAGGATATCAATAAGGTTAGGAAGCATAACGTCCCACTCGCATAATGTCCCTTTGTCCCTTACGCAAAACGACCCTTCTGCAAAAGGTCCCGTTCGCAAAACATCCCTTCACATAAATAAAGTCCGGTTCGCAAAACGTCCCTTTCGCAAAATGACCCGTTCGCAACACGTCCCTTTCGCAAAATGACTCTTATTCCATGACATACACTTAAACAAGCTTTTTCCAGACGGGACATTTTGCGAATGGGTCATTTCGCAGACGGGAAGTTTTGCGAAAGGGGCGTTATGCAGTAGGGACTTTCAGCGAAAGGGGCTTTCTCAGAAGGGACGGTTTGCGAAAAGGTGTGGGACCTTTTGAGAAAGGGACGTTTTGCGAATGGGGTATTTTACATAAGGGACCATTTGCAGAGAAGACGTTTTGCGAATGGGGTATTTTACATAAGGAACCATTTGCAGAGAAGACGTTTTGCGAATGGGACGTAATTTTGGTGGAGGGGCGTTTTGCGAGTGGGACGTTATGCGCACAAACCATCAATAAGTTACCTTTTGATGGCCTCCTGCCGCCGCTTGATTCGGAGACCTCTACCAGCCTTCCTCTCCTCCGGGTCCTGAGAGGACACCTGAGGTTCTTTCGGGGCCAGCACATCGTCCTCTTCGTCCTCCTTTCTATACATCTTGATCTATTTACGCCGTAGCGACTATATTTTCTCTGCCCGTGTTATTGTGTAAAATATGCCATAAATGTATATCAAACTTCAACAACTTTCGTTGCTATGGTGAAGTAGTGCTGTCAAAAGACGCGAATGAAATAGTGTCGCCATCTAGCGATTTTAATAGAACCAGAGAAAATAAAGCCGGGTATTCATTAGGCAACATTTGTTAATATACACTGTTTATAAACCGTGTTTCACAATGTTTCATCATCTCTGTAAACAGTTTATAAACAAAAGTGATGACACATTGTTTATTAAACATGTTGCCATGTTCCCCACTTCGAGTGGAGAAACGAACGAACGAAACCATGCGACTTATTACTGGCTGCCTTAAACCTACCCCTAAAAGCTGGCTTCCTGCTCTAAGCGCAATAGAACCTGCACATCTGCGTTGGAAAAAGTGCCTACTTCGAGAGGCAATTAAAAACAAACGCCATCCAGAGCTGCCTATCCACCAAGATCTCGCTGCCTACGGAGAAAAGAGGCTCAAGTCCCGTAACCCACCAGCTCTCGCTGCGATGGACCTGAACAGCCAGTGGGACCTACACGAAGCATGGATGTCCGAATGGAACGGGCAACAACAACCAGATGAACGCCTGTTTTCGTTCAACCCAAAGGCGCGTCCACCTGGTTTTGACCATCCACGCAGGGTGTGGTGCCAATTAAACCGCATTAGAACAGGCATTGGTAACTGCGCCCACCACTGGTATAAACGGGGCTGGTGCGACTCCTCTCGGTGTGTGTGTGGAAACCCCGATCAGACAGTCAACCACATGGTTCTGGAATGCCCATCAACAAAATTTTCAGGGCGGATGGAGGACCTCAAGAACCTTACTGAACTTGCTACAGAGTACTTGAAGAGGACTAATCTTAACCTTTGAATTAATCAATCTTATTATTATTATTTTCTTATAAAGCTTTTATATGTAATCCAGTGACCAAAATGCCATACGATAAATAAATAAATAGTGGAGAACAAGTGTTTATAAACTGTTTATAAGCAAAAACCAACAGGTGTGGACGTGTGTTGCGCGAGTTTATAAACAGGACTTGAGTTTATAAACATGATTTTGAGTTTATAAACAACTGACAAGTGTAGACTGCGAAGTTTCAGAAACAGTATTTACTTAAACTTGTCGCGAAACATTGTGATCAAATTCGTAAAAAGTTTATTGACAAATGTTGCCTAATGAATACCCGGCTTAAGTCCCATATTGTTTAAATGGCTTTCGAACTTACGCCTCTGCTAGACGGTCGCCAACCCGCCCCTCCGACCGAGCAGACAGTGGTTTGGAGCAAAATTCACTACAGCGGTCGGTGCCGACCAAGGTCGCTCGGTCGGAGGGGCGTGTTAGCTAGGTACACACGGCGATTTTTTGCAGCGATACAGCACGGCTATAACAAGACGCCACGCGAGCTCTCTCGATTTTTCTCGTTCTGTCCGTCTCCCTCTTATTATAAAACATAGAAAGAGAGGCATAGTGCGAGAAAAATCGAGAGCTCGCACGCCGTCTTGTGATAGCCGTGTGTTCTATGGCTAGTAGTAGTATCGCGATACATTCAAACAATATATAAAATTATTTCCGTCAATATAGAAAAGTACTCTGTGGTCGCCGTGTGTAACCGCTGCGCTCTTAGGGCGGGTTACACCAACTTGAGAATACATGCCGAACAACGTTACAATATTGCGCGGCGGCGGCAGCGGTTTTTCTAATTCATTGCGTGTGATCCCAACTAACCACAGTGCGATGCGCGTCTCGACCGCGCAATGAACTGCACGGCTGTGACAAGACGGCCCGCGAGCTCACTCTCTTATTAGAAAACTTAGAAAGAGAGGCGCCGTCTTGCGATAGCCGTGCAGATAAGACGCTTGTCGCACCGCTATTCGCGCAATATCCTGGCCGGGCCATTATCTGCCATTCCACCCTTAGTGAACCATTATGACGGAGGAACAAATTTTATATTGCGCTTGTCAGTGCGTCCGCGTTAACTCTATTTGGCAACACCACTCTTTATGTCAATTGCTACGGAAGTTGGATGCTTACGGTGGTTGCCAAGTAATTTTAATGCAGACTACGGACTATTTATCCGTCTTACAAGGAACCAATCAGGAGAATATGGGAGGATAATTATTAACCTTTTGAACGCCATTCTTCACGTACTAATGTGTCACTGACATGCCAACCTTTTTTTCATAAGAGTGTAACTATGAACCTATTTATCCGTCTTACAAGGAACCAATCAGGAGAATATGGGAGGATAATTATTAACCTTTTGAACGCCATTCTTCACGTACTAATGTGTCACTGACATGCCAACCTTTTTTTCATAAGAGTGTAACTATGAACCTTATATGAAAGATAGGTTGTTTTGACAGTGGACGTCAAACACTTAAAGGCGTTCTTGGCGTTCAAAGGGTTAATTAAACTACTAAGTTAAAATACAATATTAGTTTTTAAGGTCATTTACTCTTAGCTCACTTCTTACTGTTAAGGATGATACCATCGTATTTCTGTTGGAACCACTTCATGGCATCCTCTTTCCCGAGGCGGTGGGGGAAACCAACCTTGCCAGTCTTGCGTCTCCTGTGTGCTACGTTGAAACCTGAAACAAATAAATTAATATATTAGACTCAAACTATTGTGACTTAGAATTAGTGAGTGTGGAGCGCGCCACGGCCGCGATAACACTCTGCGTGCCTTGGATGGATTGATTCTACAGATCGCCATACGATTAAATAAATATTAGGGCTGCGCAGGGCTCCAACACGATTTCAAGCAGCGGGTTCTGACAGTGGTGGCCCATCGTGGAAGCGAAAGACGCACCGCCGCTCTTCGCTAGCCGACCAGATCCAAGACTCTTGGTGAGCCCAAAACATGTTGCCATTAATGACAGTTAACCCTTTTCCAGGCCGGCAATTGAAACATGACAATCAAATGTCAGTCTTATTCATTGACATTAAGATACATGTTTGACAGTCTGTAGGTGGTCAATATAACGCCACAGCCTGGAAAAGGGTTAATACGAGACTCAAAACCTTTATAAAATTACGTAATAACGGAACCTTCGGAAATAAGTTTGCATGGGCACTTTCAAGTCTAAAGGGCCATTTACATGGTGAAACAACGTATGCGATTTTTAATACATTGTGGGCCTGCAGGGTAGCAAAATATGATGAATTAAATCAAACCGTGCAATGTAATAAAACTTGCGAATTGTTGCACCATGTAAATGGCCCTTAAAGGAACTGACATTTGATGAGACTTGTAGAAAAAAAATTAATTGAAATCGCAAACTTTTACCAAGACACAGCCACTCTTACTGATCCATTATACTTTTCAATCAATCAATCAATAATTTTATTTCGGAATAAATCCATATTTGGTTAATTACAATAAATAACTTAAACCAACCTTTATATTTTCATTTATTAGAGAAAAAAATACTACAAAATTGTACCTTAGTTACAAAGAGAAATACCAATAATAACAGTAAATTCTCTTTGAATAAAGATTTATTTAGCACATCCTTTACAAAGTGAAGATTTGGAGAATTCTACACTTTTGAACAAATGTGCATACTTAGTTTAAATAACTAAACATCTTGAAAATATGTATGTTGGTTTAAAAATTGCTGTGTCCTCTGCACAGTATAATTATACCTGTCGCAAATTGACAAAGCACATGGCTACAAAAATGAATTAAAAGTTACTATGTAACAGAGAAACTACACTCTTACACTTCATAAGATAGTGGCGCTTTTTGTCTTACGGCGCAATATTGTTGAAACTAATTTGTATGGCCTATTAGCTCCAGTGTAGGGAGTGAAGGACAAGGGACCATTAAAATGAAGAGCAAGACAGCATAGGCAAGCTGCCAAGCATAAGCATTATCTTGCACTAATGTTTTACAGCCCCCTTTTCCAAGACAATTTGTGGCATAATAAACTTACCAGGTCGCCCAAGGACAACGTAGAAGTCGAGACCGTAGATACCGATGGCGGGGTCATACTTGATACCCAGATCAATGTGTTCCTGGATACCGAAACCGAAGTTGCCGGTGGCCGAGAAATTCTCACGCCTCAACTCGTATTCTCTTACCTGCAAGGAAAATAAAGTAGTAGTATTAAACAAACAATACAATTGAATAACATTGTTCATCATAATCACTTTATCCAGTAATTAGAACATAATCTTGTGCTGAAAATGTACAAGTGTCACAGAGTTGGTTTTCGATAGTATCAGTGATCATCTTAAGAATATGTAAGTTGAATAACAGATTTCCAAGTGTAAAATAAAGATGAAATTTAATAGCAGGGCAGTTACTGTGATGTATACTGTAAATCCATATAAAACTTCTTATTCAAGGTAGAAAGTTCCTGACATAATTGAATGTCTCACAACATCATTTTCACAAGTCTCCAAGAAATACACTACTTAGGATTGAACATAAAAGTTGCATAAATAACAATGTAACTTTTGGATCACTGTAAGTCGAATGACGAAGATCCACAATTAGGTTATTAAAAATTCCTAACTAAAGCATTGCTAATTATTTGTAATTTCATCAAGTATTCCAAGCAGTAACAATTCGGTGTTAGAAAGTTGCAAATCAGAAATAATGAATCCTGACATACATGTGAATTAATCTTACTTTATAAAATCTTGAAAATAAAGTCCAATCAAAAATGTAATTTCTTTTAGTATTCTGAACAGTAAAATAATAGTGCTCAGAAGTTGCAAATAAGAAATAATACTATTGCATAAATTTACAAAGCAACACAAATAATTTGTGAAACTTGAACAATTCATGCATGTGTGAAAAAAGATCATAGTTAATTTGTCAATAGTTAAATATTTATAGCTAACAGTTCAATTTAAAACCATAAAATTAAAATTTCAGACAAAGCAATTCAATCTGAATGACTCACAATGAATAGATTCACAGTCAAAACCATTCATAATGATTGAATGGGAAAACTGATAGTTGATCAATATCCTTATACACAGTGGAAGGCAAAAACTACTCTTGAGGGCAACTGAAACCCTAAATTTGCTGATAATACATATAAACCTATTAAAAGAAGTATTTTTTTAATAACCCTAAATTTGCTGATGATAAGTGACAAAACAGATTTTATTTATATTTAAGTCAAACTGATTACCCAGATTTTTCAATATAGAAATAAATCGTCGGGTGACAAGCAAAACTCACTAAGTAACAAATACCTACTTAAATCAAAGGTCGTATCTCGATATTGACTACGTACCGAGATACGATGTTTTGAAGAGCAGTGACAGTTTTGGTAGTGACTTTTGCTTGTCACCCGACGAAATGATGATGATGTGTTCATTTTGAATGGATTACAATAAATATTAAACAATAATGGCCTTATACTAGCAATTACCCAAAAAAATGGATTGTCCTTTCACCCTGTATATAACAATAACACCAATCTTCCATCTTTTTGATGTACATATTGGTAATTGGTTACCAAAACTTAGGAAGATTTTGACGATGACAATGTAAAAAATCTCATATTAGTAAGAAAAAAAATTTGGTTTGGACTGCACTAAGGTATTACAATAACTTTTTAATCAATGTTTTTCGAAATAGGTACTCCACCAATAAATGTCATAATACTCACTTTTAGACCCCTTTCGAGAATTTCCTCAGCCTTAGCACCTCGGACAGTGCAGTGGACAGCAATCTTTTCATTACGTCTGATACCGAAAGATCGGACAGTGTAGCGAGCCTTGGAGAACACGGGCTGCTGACCAGTCAACTGCTCCAACACCTGAAAATGGATGTATATCACATATAAAACTTCTGTTAATGTCAGTCACTAAAATTTCAAGTAATTGAGTATTTTCCTTGAGGCCTTTTGGTGCCGTGAGAACTTCTAACAGCCTTAGTGTGACAATATTTTACAAGGGAAACTTGACTCTTAACCTTATAATGGTCAAATTTTACTCTAGGTTGGACATAGCTTCCGCAATATAGCACTGGGCATTGGCCAACCATGACAGAAAGAAATTTCATGCAAGGATAATGATAATTTATTGCATCAGTTATAATTGTTTTCAATCAAAATTTCATGCAAGGATAATGATAATTTATTGCATCAGTTATAATTGTTTTCAATCAAAATTAGATACCCAGTAATATTTTTACCTAAAATAATGTTGATGCATTTCATTTCAAAAGAAATGCAGGACAGACATTAATTTGTAGAAAAACATGAAAATAATACAAATCTCACTTTACAAAGTCTTGCAAATTATCCCTAATCAAATTTTTTGAAATGTAGTTGTAGACCTTCATAAGAAAGTAGGAAGATATGTCATTTCTTTTAGTATTCTGAACAGTAAAATAATAGTGCTCAGAAGTTGCAAATAAGAAATAATACTATTGCATAAATTTACAAAGCAACACAATTCATTTGTGAGACTTGAACAATTCATGCTACCTGCCACTTGCTCCAGACATAACCTTAAACATGCCAACATCAGTACACAAAACACCAGCGTTTGGCACATTAATCAATTAATATTAATTACGAACCTTAGCGGCACGGGTAAGCCTGTCTCCAGACTCTCCCACACAGATGTTCAGGCACAGTTTCCTGATATGAAGGTTTCGCATAACATTTTTAGAGTTGTCTTTCGGAGGCTTCTTATCCTTCTTCTCCTTCTTGCCTTTGTTCAACGCGGGCGGTGGTACGCGCTGAAAAATACAAGTTCAATTTAATATAAGCATATTCACACAAATAATTGTGTTGTTTTCTGTGTTGACTTGCAGCTTGAGATATAGGTTAAGCTAAGCCCCACAACGGATGTTAATACTAAAAATATACATTCACTTATGAGCACAATTAAATATATAACCACTTAAACGATAACAAAGCTCTCAATCGCAAATATTTTCACTGATTAAAGTGGATAGATTCACTCGTTCTTAACAAAACACGTACCGCCATGATCACAATTTCCTAAAAAAGAATTTAAGGAGTCATAAACAATGTAGAACTCGGATACGTCAGTGTCAAAATAGGATTACCAGTCTAAATTTGAAAATATTATTACAATGGCAACATTCTACTATTCACTATCCGTTTTATTGGCATGCATGTAACTGTCGGTGTCGGATCCGTCAACGATACTTTTTAGGGTTCCGTAGCCAAAAGGGAAAAAACCTGAACCCTTATGTATTCGGCATGTCTGTCTGTCTGTCTGTACCAGGTACAAACAGGAATGAAATCATTTAGAAAGAAGAAGATAATAATTTAAGCCCATACAAGGCTTGTTTTATTGTATCTCACAGCCACTTTTTTCCAAAACTATAACAACTATACTGTTGAAACTTGGTAAGTAGATGTATTCGGTGAACCGCAGTAAGATTTTCACACAAAAATAGAAAAAAAAAACAATAAATTTTGGGGGTTCCCCATACTTAGAACTAAAACTCAAAAAAAAATTTTTCATCAAACATCAAAGGTTTCTAATATTTTTAGGGTTCCGTATCCAAATGGCAAAAAACCTAACCCTTATGGATTCGTCATGTCTGTCTGTCTGTCCGTCCGTATGTCACAGCTACTATTTTCCGAAACTATAAGACCTATACTGTTGAAACTTGGTATGTAGATTTATTCTAAACATAGAACTGAAACTCAAAAAAAATTTTTTCATTAAACCCATTCGTGTGGGGTATCTATGGATAGGTCTTCAAAAATTACATTGAGGTTTTTAATATATTTTTTTTCTAAACTGAATAGTTTGCGCGAGAGACACTTCCAAAGTGGTAAAATGTGTGTGTCCCCCCTGTAACTTCTAAAATAAGAAAATGATAAAACTAAAAAATATATATGATGTACATTACCATGCAAACTTCCACCGAAAATTGGTTTGAACGAGATCTAGTAAGTCGTTTTTTTTAATACGTCATAAATCGTAAACAGCAATTTATTTTACGGAACCCTTCATGTGCGAGTCCGACTCGCACTTGGCCGCTTTTTTCTAAACTGAATTTGCGCGAGAGACACTTCCAAAGTGGTAAAATGTGTCCCCCCCCTGTAACTTCTAAAATAAATGAATGATAAAACTAAAAAATATATATGTTTGAACGAGATCTAGTAAGTAGTTTTTTTTAATACGTCATACATCGTAAACCGCAATTTATTTTACGGAACCCTTCATGGGCGAGTCCGTCTTGGCCGCTTTTTGTTGGAGCATGCTCCGATATCTGATCGGGCTGTGTGAACAGTCAGCATATTTTCCATAGGCGGCCAATACACGGTGATTAAATACTGATGATCCACCATAGCTATATCTGTCTATAAAATGCAATGAGATAGAGACAGCGCATGGACCACGTGGTAATACTTCACCGTGTGGGGATATTCATTATTTTTGCACCCTTAAACAGACAGTTAAGGATAGTAACAAAACCGACAGTCAATGTCAATCGCCTACGTTTAGTAACAAAACCAAGGGGGCTAGCACACTAGGCTTTATGTCGCGTTTTACGTGACGTTTCAGTACATTTTCGCCGACATAAAACCTAGTGTGCTAGCTAGGCAACAGGTTAGACGTGACTTAAACATCACTTTAGTTAATCTTAATCGGCCATTTTTTTTTAAATTCCCCGTGTATGAGCCGTCATAAATTTTACTTGCCCTCCGATATCGTTACTGAATCCGACGCTGACGGTTCTTAACCATATAGGATTTTACTCGCACTAGCCGTCTCTTATTAGAAAACTTAGAAAGAGACGTATACGACAAAAATCGAGAGAGCTCGCGCGCCGTCTTTTGATAACCGTGCTGACGTCGTTTACCCGGTACGCTCAGCTCAGACGGTTGCTGTCTATCGTACCGGCGGCGCTACCACCAACTTCAAACTTCGTATATCTCCGTCTCTGTCGCTCGAGTACCATAAACCATAAGTGCGATAGATATACGAAGTTTGAGATGCGAAGTTCGTGGTTATAGCTCGAATTGTCATATAAAGTCTGGCTAACCTTTCGTGAAAGTTGTTTCCAAAAAAAAAGGATTACTAATACACATAGAGGTAGAATAGATAGAGGGACTCACCCACACATACACACATGAGTGACAAAGATGTATGCATACCTACCTCAAGTGGGAACGAGATACATTGTCATATTTTCTGTCCCTCATCGCGTATACGGATTTTTTGTTTGCCACCAGCTTGTTTGCCACCACACCTGTCAAAATTTGTACTGAAACTGACACCACCATGACGTCACCGATATAATACGGCTACATTATAAATGACATTACACGTTAAGAATGTACTAGCTTCTGATACTTCTTAATTTAGTAAGGTTAATTTACTATCGTCCCTTTTGGGTATACGCTAAGACGTCATCTATATATCCTCTATCTACGCTAATACTCGTTTTCAGCTGCTGTACCAGACTATACAACAGTCAAGCAACAAACTCAAGCATTTACACAGCCACATGCCAAGCGAAAAACTCATGACATGCAGGTTAGTGAATGGGGCTCTTGAATTTTATAGATTTTGCGTTCTATAAAACTCAGAAAATAGCACGTAACACTCATGTCATAAAGTTCAATTTTAAAATTGTGATCAAGTATCTTTAATCAGTAGTAAGTGTAGCCGGTACAGCGGGAATCGGGAATGCAGGATAGATTATTGTTATTTAACCCCGGCATTCTACCGGGTACAATTTTTCATGAATGAAAACATTTAGAAAGAAGAAGATAATAATTTAAGCCCATACAAGGCTTGTTTTATTGATTGTCATTTGTTAAAAGCAAAGAGGATATAAACACTACGTTTTAGTTAAAAGTATAATACGGTTGTCGAGCATCATAATCTAAAGAGATCAAGGAATCGATAAACCGTGGGATGTAAAGCATTGGCATTAGTTATCTTTTACTAATTAACACAGCACCCTCGTGGCACTTAATTAATAGTGCTTCAAAATTAAAATATGTAAATTAGTTTTTCGTATTATTTAAATCGGTAATTATAACTGTACTTCCTTAATTTTATAACATGTTTTATGAGACGTACCTACTCATTGAACTATTATATTATTTTGGGAAGTATTTCTCCATATAGGTAGGTACTTATGAAATAACCATGACTAATACGTACTAACTACCTATGTTAGGAAACATGCACACACACACTGAAAAACCAATATTTTAACGACTTAAATGGGTTGAATATGAACGTAATGGCATGTATCTAGGAACAACGTTATTATATATATATATACGAAGGGATATATTACGAAATCATATGGTCCTTCGAACCGGATATAATTAGTGAAACGATACGGATAATATTTTTCCTGATATTAATAAAATACTAAAACAGGCCCTATTATTACTTAAATATTAAAATGAAGGTACGTTATTTAATACAAATTCAATATAATTGCCATATTAGTTTCGTAACTAATTGGAATCTAAATTGCTTTTTCCTTGATCTGTGGGTTAATTAAAAATAGTGATAATGACTACCCGCTTATATCGTCTTCTTGTAGAATCTATTCTACCTACTTTACGTACATATTCGATTCGGCAAAGAATTTCCGGCTAGAAGAGGTGGAATACAGTAATCAACTAATCAAGTTGGAAGTCTAGTAAGATAAATAGTTATAATGAATCAGGCACTGTCATTAAATACGTTTAATTGTTCCGTTTGCCGTAAATACACAAACTCTGCAAGACAACTGCAACAACATATAGGTAAATGGCGGGCCGCATCAATATCGTCAGATAAGTATTTACACTTCAATGGAAATGAAACTGAAACGAACGATTATCATCATGATTACAATTCTAACTTGTATTTTTCAAAATTTCTGATCATTTTTATAACAGTTTATTTATTTTGTTATACAGCTGTATCGATGAGCTACCGGTTTGCAATGAATAATTTGTTCGAATAACAGGCATTAAAATCAATTTAATGGCGCCTTAAATTTCGCGCCATAATTTTAATTGGCGGAGAAGTCGTCCCCAAGCGTTCACGGCTTCTATGCGCACGAACGAACGCGCAGAACAATGAGGTAGCAGCCATTTTATATCGGTGTCTAAAGAAAAACATAATTCGAATGGCCAATCTTAACGAAATTGTGTAATTAGTGCTGTAATTTATGTGTTTCTACACACGCTACTGTAAATAGGTGTTTCTATACTTATGTGAGTAGAATCTTACTTTTGCCGTATATATAATGAATAAATTTATAGATAGACACAAATGAGACCTTACCATTTTGCATAAAAAAGGAATAATAATAAATTTGTATCTCATTCCCTTCGGTATACGAAAGGTCGATGTATTTTCAATAAAGAACCTTTTATTCGTGTGCGGTGTTTATGTTTACTGATTATTAACGTTCGTATGAATGTATCTTGTGTACTTAGAATTCCGATGTGACATAACTTTCTATAAAATAGTACGGATTATTGCGTTATAAACTTGTATTGTTTACATTGAGTAGTAGCGGTATGAAATTAACAAGTCGCATAACAACCGGCGGCAACGCGCAGCTTCGGCTTGAAAGTTAGGGACAAAATTCAATAACGAATTGGCCATTTTATTGATGGCCGGGGGGAGGCTGGGTGGAGACAGACGGTCGGTGAGCTTCCGCCATTTAATTTTTGTCTAAAATCAATTTCAACTCTTGCTATTACAGCAAATGTTTTTGTTTACTGTTTCATAAACATTTCTAAGTTGCCTGATGTATGTATGTGGAGTAGATAAGCGCGCGTGTACTATATGTACATTTTATACTTCTATACACTGTCGTTGTACCTATTAGTTAATATATATGTATACCCGTAGCAAAGTCTAGACTGTAGGTTGCGACAGTAGGTATTTAGAGCTTTAACTTTGCTGGTCATTGGCCCTTCTGCATGAACTGTTCAGTTAGTGCAACCTATATTTCTTTGTTTAAAAAAATCTTGCAATTAATGTTATGTCATTTCATTCTGATTATTCGTTTTGTTTTTATTTTATTCTATTTTCAATAGGCATCTAATAATAATCCACTTAGTAAGTTGGAATTGTTAAATAATTATGTGAAAATTCTTATCAGAAAAAAAATATCTGAATGTCATTTTACATGATTTATGTTTGGTTTAATGTCTATATATAAATATTAATGATGCTTAATAATTATACCTAATTAAAATGCTTACTAATTATTTAAATAAATTATATCTACTGGCATTGTTTTTATTTCAGTTATTATTTATTATTTAATCCAACTTGACTAAAATCACTTCACAATATATCCAAAATAATATTTATTGCTTATTAAGTTTGATTTTGATTCTCTCATGTATTATATGCATTCACTATTGAGCAGTTTTACAGCCCTACTGTTATATAAAAATGTCAGTACAAAATAAACCTACCTAATGTGTAAAGATCTCTACGACTGTCAAGACACTAAATGTGGTATAGTAAGATTTACATGGTGATGTTAAATTCATTTGCGCTGTACATATTGTACATTTGTTAAAATGAATGGTTATCTAATTACATAGGCTATGTAAATGTAATGTAAATGCAAGCTCGGCCGAATTTCACCTTCCCATACAAACAGAGTTTCATTCTCATTTTAAAACTATGTGTTGGATTGTAACGAAATATTGCATTTGCAATGACATGATGTATATCTAGGTTTGTAATTAGTTTATATGGCTCCAGTTTATAAAACAAAAGAAATACAGCAAAAACAAGTTCAGTATGAAAAATTTAAATTTGCTGTATTTTTTTTACTATGGTATCTGAAGCTACATAAACTATTAATTAGAGACCTGGATATACCTTAACTTATTCTAAGTACGAAGTTTCAGAGCAAACTAGCTAGTCGTTTTTAAATGAGAGCATAACTACATTTGTATGGAGAACCGATCTTGCCGGGGACTTAAAATATCTGCTCTTTTAGTGTTCATAATATCCAAAATTCACATTGTAAGGCATGTCAGAATAGAAACAAAATAAATATGCATCAATGTTGTCTATTTACAATCACTTGTCATATCCTGGTATATCATCAAGAACTTTATTCAATCTCATCAACATGTTTCTTGTATGATTCTTTTCTAGTATACCATACTTGAGAGAGGTAACAAATAGTTCACCTACATATTATATTACTTGCCGACCCATGCAATATGAAAAATATGAACTTCCAAATTGAATTTTACCATATATGACTGGGTTCTTATGTCAATGATTATTTATCCTGGTCAATCAAAAAATATCTCAGAGAAATATTATCATTATCCATCTACAGCCATCCACTAGCCGTGCCAACTAGTGCCATAGCTGGTGCTGGTTCAAGAAACATTAATACTAAATAATTACTCGGAAAATGTAGGTCAGCTTAGTCATATGATTTTGGGGCCACAAGAGCATTATATTCCCCTTTGTGCCCTGGCTTACCATTTGGTAACTTGAGAGTTTCAAAAATAGCATTACTTAGTATGTTACGTATTTAAAAAGAAAAAAAAAAGTGTGATTTTTGAGTTCAACATACAATGTTGGGAATGACAAAATCCTATTTTGCTTGGGGTGTTCCATTGCTGTTGAATTTCAACCGAAAGAATAAGACCATCAAATAAAAATTTATATTTACTCTTGTTCACATTCTTATTAGTTCATAAGACTAATCTTAGTCAACTAAAGTAAACGAAAGTGCATAGTCTCATCAGGTTTATTCAAAAAACTAAAGTCACTTACAATATCTGACTCCTTCAAGCTTTACAAAACCATTAACACCTAAAACAGGGGTTTGTCAGATATTTTTGACAGCCTTGCCGTGTGCTTAGGAGGATGCCAAATAATTTTAAGAGCATGTTCCCGAGGCCCTAAGGAGTAAAAAATGACATATAAAGCACACGGAATACATGGGTTCGGCTCAATAGGGAACATTACTGCAATTTTCTGCCACCAGAGGCAGCACTACCACTAATAGTAAACCAGTATAGAAATATAGGGATTCACACACTCATGCACAATTGATTGTCAAATGAGTGACAAGGATGATTGCATAGACAATACCGCAAGTGCGAACGAGATACAATGTCAACGCTGCTAGTGTCGCCACCTACGAAGAGTTTTGCGTAATGTTCCCTATTGATATATTTTTCATAGATTACATGGTCATGCAAAATTTGCAATGTATGACTAAAGTGAGCTGAACCCAGCTTACTTATGTGACATTATTATTATTACACACTGTTCAAATAATTTGGAACAGTCCTCACCTTGTACTATCGGCCAACGCTACGGGTTCACACCTCTAGGGTCATTTTTCGACCGCATTGTGCAGGCGATTTTGGTGAAAAAGTGTGAACCCGTACCGTTGGGCGATAGTACAGTCAGGGGTATTAATAAAAAATAAAAATAAAAGCATTTATTTTGGACTATTCATCCATAATTTGTTAGTAACAATATATTTACTTAAAAACTAGTGTTAGTAACAAAACAAGTAACTTAGCTAAACTAATATCGGCGTGAGAGGGCACGCACCGGAGCATGCGCCTCTTTCAAGTAGGTACTGCATTATTGGGCAGTCCACCCGTTCAACAAGCGATTTTTATTAAACATACCTACACAAATATCTGTACAGGCCTTTATGACATTGATAATAGGGTCCTGTTTAGATATTTATGTACGTATATGAATACCCCTGACTGTATGTATATGTTACACACATAAACTCACACCAGCGGGGCTAGCACAACTGACACAACAAGCGCGACGCGAGTCGATATAATCTACCCGCCTCTTTCTAATTTGCACAATACGAGTGAGACAGCGGGGCTAGCACAACTGACACAACAAGCGCGACGCGAGTCGAGAGAATCTACCCACCTCTTTCTAATTTGCACAATACGAGTGAGACAGGAGTCGCACGCGACACGACTTAGCAGCATGTTGTGCTAGACATACTGTATTCCCAAAAGGGGCATGCAGAACAGAACACAACACATGAAATTTAATTTCCACATTAAATGTGACAAATTGACTAATTATTAGTATTTTCCCCAGGAGGCAGCAGTTAAGAATGGGGGTGCACCGACGGCACCATTAGTTTCCCGGCACACTGGGGCGTGGGCGTCGGGGGCGTGGCACGGGGCGTGGGCGTCCCCGTGCCTCCCCCCGGCGACCTCCTCGCCACTATATCCATGTTCGAGCAGCAGATCAAGGCTGAACCTATGAGGTTAGTCTCTAAGCCTTTTTAACCACACCTACTAACTGCTAACCATTTTACTTTAAGCTGCATACTTGCATAGTGACTATACTCATCATCACACGAAAACCATCCACTGCTGAACATAGGCATTCCCCAAACAGTAACTATATTGTCATTAGGTGCGTCCACACCAAACGCACGCTCACCCGAGCGCGGCTCGCCCTGGCGTGCGCGCTAAGTGTGGACGGCGATCGGCGCGCCGGAGCCGCTCGCCCGAGCGTGCGGACGCTCGGGCGAGCGGCTCACCCGAGCCGAGCCGGTGTGGACGGTTGTTTTGTGTGGCCGCACGCTCACCCGAGCGCGGCTCGCCCTGGCGTGCGCGCTAAGTGTGGACGGCGATCGGCGCGCCGGAGCCGCTCGCCCGAGCGTGCGGACGCTCGGGCGAGCGGCTCACCCGAGCCGAGCCGGTGCGGACGGTTGTTTTGTGTGGCCGCACGCTCACCCGAGCGTTGTCGGCTTTTTGGGCGAAATCAAAGGGGCCGCGGCGCCATGCTACTGGCAATGTACTTATTTATTTATTTATCGTTTTCAAATGAATAACGTGAAAATTATTTTCGCGGTGTGCGTCCACACTGAACGCACGCTCACCCGAGCGGCTCGCCCGAGCCCTCCGCACGCTCGCCTGAGCGGCTCGGGGGAGCGTGCGGAGGGCTCGGGCAAGCGTGCGTTTGGTGTGGACGCACCTAAAGACCTACTTATTTCAACATTGAAGGATTTGCCACACTAGATGCATTCTGCGGTCTGCGGTCAGGTCACTTTTGTTCTTGTGTGACCTGACTGCAGACCGCATCCAGGTGGTAAATCCATGAAATCTCTATTTTGAAACAGCAGATCAAATTGAACCTATGACTCATATCAACATATTTTACTTAAAGTGTGGTGACTACACCAGTAAAGCTCACTTATCTCAACTGAATCCAATTCTATATTTCTCTATGGCTTAGCAGGCTGGCTAATCACTTATTCAACACCGACTGATCTACTGAATCACTTAATTTCCTATGTACTTTGTGAATGCTACAACCAGCCACACCCCACTCCTTTATGCACACTAGTTTGGATTTTATCCATAGCTTAGATAGGAGAGGGGGCTTCATAGATCAAACCGCGCCATTTCCGGCTTTCGCCCTAGCCGCTCTGGTTTTATTTTACCCATGCAGGGAAGGCATTATATTATATCCTTCATGTCTTCTGCCCAAGCCTGACCAGAATGAAGAAATATAAACATAAATCAGCCTGTTCCCCAGCTTCTACACATCACACGCCCACGTCCACTCCGCGCCCACGATAGTCCGCTCCGACTCAGCCCACATCATCAACATGAACCAGCATCACCCGGAAGACTCCAAGGACAGCCTCATCATACAGCAACAGGTTCATCAGCAGGATCTGATGGACCACCAGCAGCAGGACTTGCAGCAGGATGATGAGGTACGTCACGTTTGTGGTACAGCCTGTACCCAGCTTCTACACATCACACGCCCACGTCCACTCAGCGCCCACGATAGTGCCAGCATCACCCGGAAGACTCCAAGGACAGCCCATTATACAGCAACAGGTTCATCAGGCAGGAGGAACTGATGGACCACCAACAGCAGGATGATGAGGTATGTCACGTTTGTGGTACAGTCAGCAGCATAAGTAGCTATGCGGGTGAGGTGCTCGAAATTAGATGATTTTCAAGCATCGTTTTGACCTTTTCGTACGCGCAGCTACTTGAAAGAAAGAAAAGAGATTTATTGCCACACATAAATAAAAACTCATACACATTAATTGCACACATTTTTAAAAATATACAACTAGAAAGGAAAAAAAAAACAAAAACAACACAATGTGGCAATAGGGATGGACTCAGCATTTGCTGTGCCACCGATTTGATGTCACAGCGCTGGTTTTCAGTCCACCCCCGACGATTACAAAAGAATTCAAAAAAATTGATTTGCTGGTTTTACTAACAATAACTCCAGTAAGTATTCAATTACTTCTGCTCTGAGGCACTCATTATAACATGAACTAGCATCTCCCAGAAAATTGTAGTTTAAAAACATAACTGTGCGTCTGAGGCAGTCTGGTAAAAATAGAGGAGTCCATGGAACGAAGTTTTGTTAAACTAAGAAAAAAAATCGGCCCAACAGTAGCCCTCATTTGTTAAATTTGGAATGTGTCTGTGGCTATACAGCGCGCATTATCAAGCGAAATCCTCCATAAAGGATAACAGATACCACCATAATCATATTGATCATCAATCTCTCCATTTACATGTCTATTTGGAGAGGTTTTCCGAAGAAATTTAATTCATTATTATTACAAACAAAATGCTGTTTTAATTGACAATTTTTATTTTTTATTTACAGTTAAGCTTTAAAGGAATGGATGACGAGGGAGTCGAAATGGATATGGATGGTCGCCAATGCTCTCAGGTAATGTGAAAATGTAACATTGTCCTTTCTTTACATAACTGTCAAACAGCTTTCTTATACAGGAAGATGATAGAATTATTATTGCATTCACAGGGCTTGGGCGTCGATATGGGTTCAGTTCAAACAAAAATGGAGATATCAAATGGAGGTCAATCAACACCACGTTCCAAACCGCAGGCCTGTAAGGTGAGGAAAAAATAATGAGTCACACCATATTGTAAGAGGGATTCCCTTACAGTTAAAAAGTACCCTGTCAGCCTCTACATAAGATTAAATTTCCATATTAAAAAAAAAACCACAATGTCTTCATTACACTACACGATTTAAACTCATATACTCGTTGAGCCCGAGTATATTATAAGTTTTTATTGTTATTAACGTGATATGGACATGAGTCTGAAATAAATAATTTCAATTTGAATATATGAGTGTACGCCTTTTTAAAAGTGTGTTCTTCTCTTGTTTGAAATTCAAATTTCGAACGATAATTTGAACTTAAAATAACGGCAGTTTTTGGTCCTTCGAGCCGTATGTTTCCTAAATCGAATTGTACTATTACAGGTTTGCGGTAAGGTACTCTCGTCCGCTTCGTCTTATTACGTCCATATGAAGCTTCATTCCGGAAACAAGCCTTTTCAGTGTACGGTAAGTTGATCTATCAATGCTACAATTTGAGTTTTCTGCATGTTTTGATTACATACTAACTATCCGCGCGGTTCCGTCCGCAAATAACGCAAGCGAACGCTGTTTTTCCCAGAACTTAACTTAAGCTCCCATGAGGCTGAACACCTTTGTACAGTCAGCAACATAAGTCTAATGTCAAGGGAATAAGGATCTGTGTACGTCATTTTGAGCGGGGTATTTTGCTTAGCTACTTTGATGCTGACTGTACAGTGACGCGTTAATTAACACCATGTTAAAACTGCCATACGAAGGTGTCAAACGGGTGAATGTGACAAGGTAGCAATTTACCAAGGTGTTCAGTTACTTTGACTGTACCTGCGTAAATCAAACCATGATACTGTAGGTTGGAAATTGTTTTTTTTAATGATTAAAAGTGCGACCACGGTATGCTAAAGCATACCGTGGTCGCACTTTTAATTGTTCTGGAACGCTCCTCCATTTAATATTCTCTTTTCTTCTCTTCACTGTTTTTACTAGTTCCTTCTTTTGCATTTCGTTTACTTCTTGGGCTTGCTCGGCCCTTAATGACTCCTAGTGTGTCCTGCAAAAGTAACTGGTGCCAGAGGAGACCAAATTTAAGTTAATATAAAAAAAACGGCAGAAAAATCACGTTTTTTGTATGGGAGCCCACTATTTATATATTAAATATTTATTTTATTCTGTTTTTTAGTATTCGTTGTTATAGCGGCAAAAGAAATAAATCATCTGAGAAAATTTCAACTGTCTAACTATCACGGTTCATGAGATACAGCCTGGTGACAGACGTACAGACAGACATACGGACGGACGGCGAATGTAATAGGGTCCCGTTTTACCCTTTGGATACGGAACCCTAAAAATGGGGTTTTCCTGTTAAGGCGCCGTAGGTTCGTGGTCTTCTCTCTCTAAATAAATAATAAGTAATCACTAAGTTCCCTCAAACATGATATTGCCGATTTTTAGAACCAACTTTAATATGTTTTAGCTTTTGTGCATAATTTGTTACGAATGTTTTAAGTGTATTTTAGACATATATTCGTGATTTTTTTCTATCGAGCAAAAATTGCCTAATCATGTTTCGAATCACTGATCTCGCTGCAGAAAAGCCTCAAGATTACTCGCTGAACCTACGCCGCCTTAAGCGACTTTACTGACCACACCCGTTACCGGCCCAGGTTTGCGACGCAGCATTCTGCCGCAAACCGTATCTGGAAGTCCACATGCGCACGCACACGGGCGAGAGGCCTTTCCAGTGTGACCTCTGCCTCAAACGCTTCACACAGAAGTCCAGTCTCAACACGCACAAGCGCGTTCACACCGGTAAGTTTCGTACCGAGTAGATGTTCGTCTGAACACGCGATACCAGCCAGTCACACGGTTTACAACATAGGAGCGTGGCTACTGGCTATCTACACTCACGAGCAAAAGTTTCGGGTCACCCTAAATTAAATAACCGCAATTGAATTGTTTAAATATTTTACACTAGTCTTATTTACATAATATTATACTATTCTTCGTAATACCCAAATGTATTAGCAATTTCCGGGATCCTATCATAAAAATATCAACATCCAAAAATGTAGATTTTTGCGATATAAATAAATAAATATAATCTCTCGCTCCATTAACGCTGTTTTTAACCGACTTCAAAAAAGGAGGAGGTTCTTAATTCGTCTGAATGTTTTTTTTTATGTGTGTATGTTACGCGATAACTCCGTAATTTATGAACCGATTTGAAAAATTATTTCTTTGTTTGAAAGCATATACTTCCAGATTGGTCCCGTTGTCACCAAAATCTAGTTTGGCTACTGATTTGAAGTCGGTTAAAACTTTGTTTTGAAAGTCAATTATTTCATGGGTTTTTACGAGTCCTATTTAAACTCGGTACCTACTTAATGTTATTTTATCAACTGTTTTTGCAGTTTAGATGTAAAATTAAATAAAGATCATGACAGGATCAAAAAAACTACAACCTTGCACTATTTTAGGAAATATGACTTTATTTCACCGACCCGAAACTTTTGCTCTTTAGTGTAGTATAGTTGCTGAGGGCCTACCGCGAACGGCATTCGAAGTTTCCCTCTCTGTCGCACTTACGTACGAACTCGTAAGTATGACAGAGAGGGGAAACTTCGAATGCCTTTCGCGGTAGGCCCTCTGGTTTTCGAAGTGAGCCTTTCCGGCGCCAAAGGTTTTGTATTCTTGTTTCGGCTAAGGGTATTCCACTTCTCCAAGGTCTCTCTCTCGAAGAAATTTGATGATTTGATCAAATGTAAGAGGAAGTACTATATGTATCACGGCGGATAATGAGCCCTATGACAGCTGTCATCTCCGTACAAACCGTTAAAACGTAAACTTATACTGAGATGACAGCTGATAGGGATACGTCAAAGAAGTTAGGACAACGATTGGATCAAAAATTTCACAAGTGGAATACCATTTTTGTATAATGCAGATTGCAGTTCCGCCTGCTAACGATATTTATAAACTTCAAATTAAAGGAAAAATTGAAAATTTTTTTAGGCTCGGTCCGGCTCGGAGCCTAAATTTTTCAATTTTTCCTTTAATTTGAAGTTTAAGTGGAATACCACCCTCAAGTAGGTAAACAATGCCATTGTATATAGCCTAGATGTTTCACGATAGGGAAGGCTCACTTCGAAAATCAGCAACTAACTAGCGCTATGGTGTAAATGACTATATCTCTAACAGATGGCTGCGTGCCTATCGCTCTTTTTGCCGCGCGTTGAAAAAACTCTTGTAAATGGGTGCTTAAAGCGGTTTCACATTGTACGATTTTAGTATCGGAGACCGATCTGGCATTCAGTAACATTTCACGCCTTTCTTATACATGTATAGAACTCAAAACTTTTCTCATAGCGGACGAAGCGAAGCCTAACATTGCCGCCGATATAATGGTATCGGTTCCGATATCGGATTGGATAAAGTGAAACCGCACTTATGCTTTTGAGTGAAAATAGCGTCTACTTGAACGTGTCTGTGATGTACTTTATGCCATGTTGCTAATAGCTCTAGTACAAGTTTTATCGATAAAATACGTTTTCGAACGCGTTTGCGTTTAGTTTCAATTTGTATGGCAACGCGAACAGCGCCGCTGGTGGTTACTTTAGGAACTACGCGTTGCCATACAAATTGAAACTAAACGCAAACGCGTTCGAAAACGTATATGTATCGATAAAACTTATACTATAGAGCTACAGGCGTCGCCATAGTTTTCGTTTCATACTTAGCGCTACATTCCATACTTGATGAAAGAAACGAAAACGTTCGGCCTCTTATGACACCATCGCAAAAAGTACTATGTGAGCAATTTAGCATGCTTTTCTTCACATTGAACAGATTTGCTATGATTTTATTTTAATAAATACTAATTGTCTTGTTATCTCTGTTCTTTGTTGCTATAATGATACGAAAGAATGCTACATGAATGGCTTAAATGTTTGTTATTCATGTAACATCTGACCGATGTGCAGTTTTAATGTAATTTCCATATTATTTCATGATTTATTTTTCCAAAAATATCCAAATTAAAGTAAGAAATTATTGGTATGAGAGGCAAGAGTTACAAGTAGGGTATCATACTGTCAATGGACGCGAGTGAAAAAAAATCGGGATGGAGGTTTAGGGAACAATACCTCTTAATATGGAAGTTACATTATAGTAGAGTGAGAAAAGTAGCTCCCTTGTTGATTGTACCATGAGGGGATTGTTTCAAAACAAATATCTATAAATCACGTATTGGATTTTTATACTTTCACTCAAGTCAACCTCCTCCTGTTTCCGCGAGACTAAAAGTAAATCTTTTTGTTTTTGAATTTCGTTTAAATTTTCGTATTGGCCAAGTCCTATAGTAAATATGCTGCTTATGTCCTGTTTTGACGCCCTGATGTATTGAATATTTTATATGTATTGTCTTTTTACTATTTTTTATTTTTGAAACATTGGCTCAAGTTTTTGGAATTATGCAATTGTATATCTTAGTGATTACCGATATTATTTCAAAGTTTGCATTAAGTTTATTGAGTTTTTTTGTCTTGTATTGCTTGTATGTCAGGTTTGCGCGAGTTCATTGGTATTTTAATAGATAGGTGCCCTGACTAATAGAAAACAAGCGAGTATGGATTCCGAGTTAAAATGATATCCTTTGGACTATTCATTTTGAGTAGGACACCATTTCACCCGATTTTCTCATTAGTAAGGGAACGAAACATATGATTGAGATTTAACGATCTGAATTCTATTAGATAAAATTTTATATACCCAAGTATTATAAAGTTTATATATGGCATCACTGATGGGAACTTTCGTCTTTTGAATATTTCACGAATCGAGTTCTCCAGTAAAGTAAAACCGCGGCCTCTGTATGGAGCTATTATTTACGTAGTAATTATGATAATTATCTATTACATCTAATTTTATAGATCCGAATAAAAAGCGACACTGGTGCGACACACAGTTCCATCACGGAATAGTTGACAATACATATGCTTAACATCCATTGTGAATAGTTTTTGAGTTGTGTTGAGAACACAAATAAATCAGGGCGTGAGGAAGGCAAACAGGGGGAGGTGAAGGACTCGCAACGGCCGGCCGTTGATGGTCCTTTGGGTGACGTGAGCGTGTGTTGGATGCGTTTGGGGTTCTAGATGAGCACATGCGCGCCTTGATGGTGAAGGAGCGGCCCTACAGGTGCGAGCTCTGTGGCGTCCGGTTCACGCAGAGCTCCAGCCTCAACCGCCACAAGAAAATACACACGGGTGGGTTCATGTCCTTACCTTACCCCACCCCACCCCTCCCGCCGTTCCGATCATTCTCTACTCACTCTCCCAGTAAAATCACTATTCTGACTTGTATCGGTTTCTATCAGAGGAACACAGACGCGCGCTGCTGGCTAAGGAACGCCCCTACCAATGCGGCGTCTGCTATCTGAGATTCACGCAGAAATCGAGTTTGGGCCGGCACGGAAAAATACATACCGGTGGGTCCTTACCTATTCCTCCCGCCGACTTGTGCGTGACGCTACCCTCGAGGCAGATCGGTCTGACTAACGCGCGCCGTAGCCTACCTCCCCCTGAATGTGTGTGAATGAGACCTTGACAGTTACCGAGCTAGGTGTAATCATAAATAACGTGTTTGAGAGGGAACAGAGTTGCTATATCGAAAATCGTATACCTTATAGAGGAGCACAGACGAGCCCTGTTAGAGAAAGTGCGGCCGTACCAGTGCCACATCTGTTTTATGCGCTTCACTCAGAAGTCCAGCCTGGGCCGACATGGGAAAATACATACTGGTAGGCATTTTGCCCTAAAATCCTTAAGTAGACAATGCATTTGTTATTTTAGAGCTCACCTTATCAGGCACTATCATGTTGGCAGTGCGTGGACAGGAGCGTTGTTGTAGCTGAATTTTGTTGGTATTTCTAGAGGAGCACATCCAATCGCTGATCAACAAAGTGCGCCCGTATCAGTGCGACGTCTGTGACAAGCGGTTCACGCAGAAGTCGAGCCTGGGCACTCATAAACGTATACACACTGGTGGGTCCCAAGATATTACACTTTTATTTGCATTCGGTCTCTAAGCCACAATCCGAACGTCCATCGCTTCTGAGCTCAGACTTGTTGCTGTTGTGGCTTTGACACCCTCGTTTTGTGAATAGTTTTTAAGGGCTGCTCAGTACCGGGATACCTAATATATTTTGTTCGTTCGAAACGGGGTCCGCGGCTCGCAAGCGTCTCGTAGTATTTCCTCAAACGATTTCCTATTAGGTAACACACGCTCAAAAACTATTCACAAACGGTATTAAGTAAAGCATGTGTACGTTGTGAGGATTTCCGTTAAGTTAAAGTAGGAGAGAGAGATGTCTGATGGACAAATAAAGTGCTTTATAATTCCCTCATGGTAGTGCAGAGCATAGTAAAGAGCCGACCGGCGTGGGGCCTGTCTGTCCGGCGGCCTACTATCGGCACGGTATTATTTGTCCATCGTGGTTTTGTTTTGTTTCTCTGTCCCCCCGCGTCCCGCCTCCCGCGTCGCGTGGTTGGTCGCGCAGGGGAGCGACCGTTCCAGTGCACCGTCTGCCTCAAGTCCTTCACGCAGAAGTGCGCGCTCAATTTGCACGAAAAAATACATACGGGTTAGTAGCCCACATACATATACCTACCTAAACAAACATTTTCGCGATAGCTCGATCAGAGGCGAGTCACTCATCAATCTCTAAATTCAGCATCTAGCAATCATGCTTCGTTCTTATTTTTCCGTTGCCCGCCTAATCCGTTGTTTTACGTTCCCACTCAAGCTTCCGAACTCGTTGCTTTCGACTAACATCTCGACATCGTTAACCCCTCGACGCGCGCTTTACGTTCTTCTGCACTTACCATTCATTTCCTCCTATCATGTTTTATAATTGTGCCGGCCATCCGCTCTCATTAAATACATGCATATCGGTGACTTAGCGATACCATTTTTTTGTATTTCATCATTTCTTCATGAATATTAATTCTTTCACAAAAGCGGTAATGCAATCGCCGCAATGACGCTCACTTGGCGCATCGGTATCTTATTCGGTACCGTATCCAAAAAGGGGTCAAAATTGGGGTTGGGGTCGTCGCTCGCGACGCAATTCGGCCGACATCGGCAGCGGCCGGCCGCGCGGCCAGTGCGTCGGCGACGTGCGTTACTCGCTTTTGTGTGTGCACTGGGCGCAGTGCAAGGGCGCCCTTACACGTGCGGGCTTTGCCCGGCGGCCTTCGCCCGCCGCCCCTACCTGGACATTCACATGCGCACGCACACAGGCGAGCGGCCCTATCAGTGCGACGCCTGTCTCAAGCGCTTCACGCAGAAGTCCAGCCTCAATATACATAAGCGGACGCACACAGGTGGGTGACAGCCGGCAGCCGGGCCGGACTGGCCCTCCGCCCGCCCAATGTCTCTCTCCACTCACACTCTGCCTCTCCTCCAAATCTCTCTTATTTTATTTGTCGTGCTTGTGTGTTATTCGTTATCTGACCGATTGGATAATCCGTGTTAATGTGATGTCTCGCGGCATCGAGTAGCGTAAAGATTTGGAGCGGAGTTAGCGGCGAGCGGCGGCCAGTCCGCGCCGGCGCCGCGATCTCCGTAGCGCGAGGGCGCCTAGCGTCCTTGCCGCCTGGCCGCTGCTATAATATCTATGTTGGGCACCAGTCCAGGGCAGACCGTTCCAGTGCCTGTCGTGTCCGGCCGCCTTCACGTGCAAGCAGTACCTGGAGATCCACAACCGCACGCACACGGGCGAGCGGCCTTATCAGTGCGACATCTGCCTCAAGCGGTTCACGCAGAAATCCAGCCTCAACATCCACAAGCGGACGCACTCAGGTACTGAACAGTGAACTCTTAATGGCTTAGGGATGTATGAACGTTGTGGGCTACTGACGGGGACGGTAGGCGACCGCGCGGGTTCTGGCTGACCGTATTGTTCGTCCACAGTGCAGGGCCGGCCGTTCCAGTGTCTGCAGTGTCCGGCCGCCTTCACGTGCAAGCAGTACCTGGAGATCCACAACCGCACGCACACGGGCGAGCGGCCGTACCAGTGTGACGTGTGCCTGAAGAGATTCGCGCAAAAGTCCACACTCAACATACACAAACGAACGCACACGGGTAAGCCATTCCGTTACTCTCGTTCGATACTTGCAATACGTTTTATTATTCAATTCCGTTATCTTGGTGGCTCGAAATGTATATTTTTACCTCAGTCACGGCCGTACATTCAGGTACGATTCCCAGTAATATACGTCTAGTCGCAGCGCAACTTGTAAAAGTAGTCCAATGCGAAATCGTCTGGCAAGCACCTCAATCCAGGCTAGAACTTAAACACCTAACATAAGTTACATTTTTCCCTAATCTTGATTAAGTTGTGCTGGGACTTGGTGTGGGATAATAATTTACGGTATCAAGGACAACATTTATGCAGTAGGTACGTGTCTCATTTCTAACGTATTTTGGTTCCAAGTTTCAGAATTTCAACAATTATGTAACAAATTTTTAGCCTAGTTTTCGCGCCACTCAGAAAACGTGATCTTTTACTCAGGCTTCTATTCACTAAATCATTTTTGAATCATCATCTACTTCTGGATTAATCTCGATTGTCGGTGCCACATGGACTTGTACTTCGTAAATTGGACTTGGACTAATGTGTAATGGTGGTTAGTGCAAGGTCGGCCGTACCAATGCATGGAGTGCCCGGCCGCGTTCACTTGCAAGCCGTACTTGGAGATCCACATGAGGACTCACACCGGCGAGAGGCCGTTTGAGTGCGATGTCTGTTACAAGCGCTTCACGCAGAAATCGACGCTCAACATTCACAAGCGAATTCACACCGGTATGACGTCACACGCTCGACCCAAGTTTCGATGCCTTCGAGATCCTATGTTCTCTGGTATCTAAATCTGGGTCGCAAGCCGCTTCTCTATTAATGCAAATCAGGCCTCGTACACAGATGGCGAGGTAGTCTAGAACGCGCCAAGGCACGAGGGCGGACGTGTGGGATGACGGTGTTTTTACACCAGCATACAATACGCCACATAAGGTTACGTCTCTAAAGTTAGCCTCAAGTCGCCTCCCGCTCACCCGTCGAACCCCTCTGACACCTGCGACGCTACTAGTAGCTAACATCACAGACGCAAACTTAGGTGGCGCGTACTGTACCTTGGGGGACGCGTCCCACCACATACTTCGCCCGCACTTCTGCCCAGTCGCGTACTATACAAATTACCGCTTTTCTTCCCTTCAGCATCAAAAGTGTCGAATTGCGATTACCTCGACCTGTATGTAGAGAAGCGGCCTTTTACGCAGTCCCTATCAGCTAATTGTTACAAGTACACCAGGATGCTGTTTACAATTTATTGTCTTAGCTAACAATTATCAAATTATAATGACAGTACATAATGCGGCGCCAGGCACGATAGCATTCGCCAAACCGTTCTTCCAATACACAATTACTAGAAGTCATTATAAACATTTGGATGATACGCATTCTCAGAGTTGTTTAAATGTAGAATAATGGGAAATCACCGTAAACTTCATTAGCTGATGGGGATCCCATTGGGTTCATGGAATTTCTCACCAGTTGCCGTTTTCGAAGCGCCTAACTTCTCAGCATTTAAAAAAAAAATCAAGTTGCCTTCTAGAACTTGAGACGTGAGTTTATTTTGTGAGTGTCACTGTGTTGAAATTGAATGGCATGTATACGCGGAATGTTAGAAAATGTTCTAAATACCATTCGTAATAGTAATCGCGTGTTTCGGTAACGTATTCACACCCTTTCTGCTTTTATGCTTTCAACCGACTTCTAAAAAGTAAAGTTAGAAATTGACCTTTTAGAGACTGATTTCAGTTTGTTTTTCCTTTTGAAAACTTGGATTTTATCTTCTATCTACTTATATATTAATAAAAGAAAGTTGCATTAGTTCCTTTGCTTATAACTCGAGAACGGCTGAACGGATTTTCATGATTTTTGATTTGTTGGATTTGTCTTTGCCCCGAATAGCAGAATAACTATAAAAAAAACGGAAAAATTAAGGTTTTTTTTGCATTATGTACGGCGGAACGAAGTTCGCGATGTCAGCTAGTTTACACTAAAATGAACTTAATCGTGTATAATGGTGCAATTTTATTGTCTCCCAACTCCCTAAGTAAAATGATAATTTGGGTTATTTTTCTACACTAACTTGTCCATTTGTTCTTATAAAAGCATCAATATTATCTGGATCGGGTCGGATAGATAGAAGTCGGTTGCCATAAATCTTTACATAGTTATTTTTATACTTTCTGTACGTGATATTGTTTGGTTAACAAGCAACTTCGCTGTTGTGTTAATTCGTTACCGCGATACAAGATCGCATACACTGCATAGTTACGAAGACGGCAAATTGCGACAACAGGAACATTTGAGTCGTTCCCAGGCAAAATGTACCACTTAGTCTTTTGTCAATAAGGCCGATTTCCAATTGTATTTTTATACAAGTAACGCCTTATTTACAACTGTCAATGTGGCACCTTTCGTCTGAGAACGACGCATTGTCTTGCAGGACCCAATGATGTGGCACCGACAACTTATTGTAACTTCTCCTATCATCCGCTGCATCATCATTGATTTAATTATTATTTATTATTATTTCCTGGCTTCGTTGATTTCAGATCAATGTCTAATTGCATCTTGCCGTCTTTCTAACATCATTTTGCTTTTCACTTTTGCTTTCTTTACATCTTCTGAATCAATTTATTTCATTAGTGTGCTTTAGTTAGTAGAATACGCGCCATATAAGTTTGCGTCTGTGAAGTTAGCTTCAAGTTGCTTACTGTACACCCGTTGAACCTCTGACACATTTGCGACGCTACTAGTAGCTAACATCAGACACGCATACTTTGTGGCGGGTACTGTAGTAGGCTGTTTGATTCTCAATTTCTCGATGGTCGTTCATTTGTTTTTGTTTTTAGGGGAACGGCCATATGCCTGTGACATATGTCAGAAACGATTCGCTGTGAAGAGCTACGTAACAGCACACAGGTAATTTGTGGATAATTTTTCATACTCAGCTGTAAACACGAAAATGTAAATTCGAAGTTTGGGTATCGACGTCTCTATCGCAATTAAAAAACTGGAGTGACAGAGATGTACATACCTATCCAAACCTTGAGTTTCGATTTTCGTGGTAGCGCCGCTGGTCTATTTCTATAATTAATGAACACCGAGACATGAATTAATTATTTTTTGCATTGGGTTCTTAAACCAAGAGTTGCTAGTTTCGATTTTTCACCTGTAGAGTATTGAATTTCTTGAACAGTATAAATACCAAGTAAACAGCTGCTTAAGAGGGCATTCATGTGCACACTAGCGCCACTGGTAAATAATTGTGATTATTTAAATTTAACGATAGATGTTTGAAAAAGGAGGCCGCTATACACTGTATTTTGTATTTAAGTATCTTTTGAATTCTTTTCTTTAAATTTAAGAGTTATCCTCTTGTCGGTGGAGTATTTTCCACTTCTCTCTGTCGTACGCCACCTCCTTGACTCGCTGATACGACACGACACCAGCTTTTTAGGGTTTCGTTGTCAAATGGCAAAAAACGGAACCCTTATAGATTCGTCATGTCTGTCTGTCCGTCCGTCCGTATGTCACAGCCACTTTTTTCCGAAACTATAAGACCTATACTGTTGAAATTTGGTGAGTAGATGTATTCTGTGAACCGCATTAAGATTTTTACACAAAAATAGAAAAAAAACATTAAGTTTTGGGGGTTCCCCATACTCAGAACTGAAGCTCAAAAAAAATTCATCAAACCCATACGTGTGGGGTATCTATGAATAGGTCTTCAAAAATGATATTGAGGTTTCTAATATAATTTTTTTCTAAACTGAATAGTTTGCGCGAGAGACACTTCCAAAGTGGTAAAATGTGTCCCCCCCCCCCCCTGTAACTTCTAAAATAAGACAATGATAAAACTAAAAAATATATATGATGTACATTACCATGCAAACTTCCAACGAAAATTGGTTTGAACGAGATCTAGTAAGTAGTTTTTTTTTAATACGTCAAATCGTAAAAAACAATTTATTTAACGGAACCCTTCATGTGCGAGTCCGACTCACACTTGGCCGCTTTTTCTTTTATTTGGTCCATATAACTGCGCCGTGGTCTTCCCATCTTTTGAATACATCATAATAATTTTTACGTTGCTGGATGCGTCAATCTATGCGCCCAAAGTTAAAACGGCTGTTTTTCTTTTGAGTTCATAGGTCGACGAATCCAGCAACATAAAAACTAGTTTGATGTATTCACAAGGTAAGTACTTAAATACGAAATACAGTGTATAGCGGCCTTTTTTTTTAAATATCTATCGTTAAATTTAAGTCGTCTTGGGGAGGCCATGTCCAGCAGTGGACGTCTTTTAGCTGATATGATGATAATGATGTAATTTAAATAATCACAATTATTTACCAGTGGCGCTAGTGTGCACATGAATGCCCTATTAATGACCTTCACATCCAAGTCGCAGTTCGCGCTGCACATCCGCACGTGTACTCAAACATTGACAAACGATTTCACGCCTCAAACCCCTTTATGACATTGATATAAGACTGAATTTTGGCCAGCCGGTGTGGAGGATATTTTCACTGTAGCCATATATGAACGTACCACATATGCAATTTCCTGTTAGATGGTCGCACGTGGCCGACAAGCCGCTGAACTGCGACCGCTGCTCGATGACCTTCACGTCCAAGGCGCAGTTCGCGCTGCACATCCGCACGCACACGGCCGGCTCCTGCTACGAGTGCAGCGTGTGCGGACGCACTTTCGTCAGGGACAGCTATCTAATACGGTAACACAACAAATAATGACATCTTACAAAAGTTGATAAAACCCCCGACATTTTCATTTCAAAGTTCAATATCTCAAAAACGGCTGAACCCATTTTGCTGAAACGTAGCTAAGAGCCATCACGATCACGTCGGCTTTCGAAATAAACCCGGATTTAGGAGCTACGATGCTACACACAGACACGTCAGACTTATAACACCCCTTTTTTTCCGTCGGGGGTTAAAAAAAACATTTATACATCTTTTGTTATTTAATGTGGAAAATACACTACAATTTTAATGTGCCTTTTGATACTAGTAGAGTTCTCCAATATATATAGGTACAACCTTTCAAAAATATTTATACCTGCGTCTTATGTCAGTAACGAAAAAGACTAGATATTATTGAAAGGTTGTCTGTATAGATATTGGAGAACTCGACTGTTCCAATATTAAAGCCCGAAGCAAAATTTGAACGCGCACACCAGTGTCATAGATTTTTTGCTTTGATCTTGATATCAATAGGTACAATTAGGATTTTTTTGAATGCGGTTCTGTGGCCAAATTAAATTTATAATTTTACACGATTAGTTGAATTTGATATCGATGCCTCTCGTTATAGTGTTACCTGCTAGTTAGAAATAACGCAATAAGTTTTGGCATTACCACTGGCAACTCAGAAAATCAATAATTAAGTATCAATTATATTCCTTCAGTTACCACAAAAATAATTTGTTGGTGTCCACGAAAAAAAATCAACTGCAAGTGGAAACATGCCTACATCAGTCCCAAGTCAACAAAAGGCATGGATTTACAAATGTAATAAACAACAGGTTAATTTGGAAGTCCAGAAAATCTTTATCAATCTTGGACAGTAATCTAACAGTCTCAAATAAAACAGACTTTATTCCAGGAACCCAGAAGGTATTCTAATATCTATAAAATAATAGTTTAGATTAAACGTTAGACGTCTGCTTCATAAATTGCCAAGAAGTAATTTCGTAGATAGCATGTTCTTGTATGTAGAATATGCCAAGTAACATCACTAACGGACTAGCTGATCTAATTTGGTTCTTATTACTTTGTGTGTAGACACCACAATCGCGTGCACCGCGAGAACCACAGCAACGTGTCGGCGAACAGCATGGGAACCATAAACAGCGTCGCGACCAACACTAATAATTCGAACAACAGCAACTTTGACTCGCCTGGCGTTTGTGACTTAAGGTACGTGCACTTGTAATTAAAATATCCTACTGCTAGGACGTACTTTGGGGAAAAGGATCCAACCCACAAGGCATCACCCTTGAAATGACTTGTTTTAGGCAGAAGTTTCAATCTCAAATTTTACATCCTGTGGGTTGGATCCTTTTCGCTAAATAAAATAAAAAATAAAAATAAAAATTGTTTAATTCAGACCGAGATCCATAATAGTGTTAGTAACAAAATGGGGCTTACAAGACTATATTAGTATTACACGATTAAGTTTAGTTTAAATAAAATTTTAATTAAATTTACATTTAGGCACCTCTTCGGTTCTTTCGGTACCTATGGCAGAAAGGTAGGACCAAGTAGCGAATATTTTATTCCCTACTTGGCCCTACCAATGACCACTTCAACCCAATATTTGGTGAGCGGGCAGTCGAGGCGCTCTGCCAACACCCTCAGCATACTGTTGCTGCTACCGCGCATCCGTTTTAGCAGTGACGCTATTCTTTTCCGCCGAATGGCAAAAAAGTCGTCCGCTTGAGCTTCGGCAAACATGCCTGATGCACTGCAGTGCTTCGGCAGCTTCAACAGCACTCTGAGGATGTTATTGTACTGAACACGCAGGATGTTATAGGCCCTCTGAGTAAATCTCGCCCACAGGCTACACGTGTAAAATGTTTGACAATAAGCTTTAAAAAGGGTCAACTTAACTTGTTTGTTACAGCGTGCAAACCTGCGGGCGAGCATATTGCCTCGTACTGCCAACGCTCTCCTCTCCCTCTCCATATCTAGGTCGTCATTTAGGTCCGCAGTGAGCATATGGCCTAGATACTTAAACTTGTCCACTATTTTAAGGGTCTCGCCCCCCAATCTTAGGCAAGGTGTTTAAATTGTATTTACGTGCTTTAAAAATGAGCACTTCGCTTTTATTTACATTATATTTAAGACCATGCTGTAGGGCGTAGCCCTCACACAGTCCAAGTAAATCCTTAATGGAGTCGACTGACGGCCCCAGCAGGACCATGTCGTCAGCATAGCTTATGTTATTGAAACATATTTCGCCAATATGACAGCCGACATGCGTACTGCTGAGCCTCTCTATCAATTCGTTCACATATAGGTTAAAAAGGATAGGGGAAGACAACCCCCCCTGTCTTACCCCACATTTCAACCTATATACATCCGAGTCGATCCCCGCCCATCTTACCCGATTGATCTGGCTGTTGTACCAATACTTTAGTAAAGCTACGCACTCCCTAGGTAGATCAGTTTTTTGTAGCTTATCCCACAGCATGTCGTACACAACCAGGTCAAAAGCTTTGGACAAGTCCAGGAAACACGCATAAATGGGTGTGTTCCTGTCCTTGTAGTACCTGACAGCTTGCTTAACGCACAAAATTGCACTTTCAGTCGACAGACCTGGCCTGAAGCCGAATTGAGCGTCGTGCAACTTAATATGCTTACAAAGTTGAGCATTAAGCAAGCCGTCAAGCACTTTCGCCAGTACAGTGGCAAGCGAGATGGGCCTGTAGTTGCCCATATCCGATAGGTCACCCGTTTTGTTTTTAACTAGCGGAATTACCACTGTACTTGTGAGTTGCTGGGGAAGATAGGCGTGTCTGAGGCAAAGCGTGAAGAACATTGCCAGGACACGCGGCAGGTGCACCCCCGCATGTTTGAGATGCTCGATGCTGAGACCATCATGCCCTGGCGATTTACCCCTTTGCATGTTTTTAATGAGTTTGTCAACTTCACTAGCTGTAAATCTCAAGGAACTTTCGCCCATGTTAGTCTCAGCATCTCCCACCCCATCCACAGTCGACTCCACCAAAGGACTTACGGCAAACAACCTGCTGAAATTATTAGCGATGGCCATCCTGTCACACTCTCCACCCACGCTCACAGGGATTCCCGGCTTAGTGTTCGAATTATTTGTGTTCTTCCAGAAAGCTTTAAAATCCTTAGCTGTCCGGTTTGTGGCAAGAATATCACTTTTGATTTGTTCTTGCCTGTCCTGACACCATGTCAGCTTGGACTTAAAAAGCTTTCTGGTTTCACACATATCCCGGTAGAGAGGCCCCTCTTTAGGCCTGTTCGCAGACACCCACACCAAGAATTTCTCCCTGGCATCCTTGTGAGCAGGAGCCACATATTTGTTCCAGCCAGCCACCTGTCTACATTGCTTCCTCCTCCCTTTCTTACTAGACTTTTTTGCCGCATCCGTTAACGTGTTTACTATGTAACTATGCATATTATCTAATACTATTTTATGATTAGGATCGCTACATAGCTTATCTGCGCACGACGTTAGCTCGGCTGGAAAGTCCAGTAATTTTAGCTCGCTGTGACAGATCGAGTGGTACAAATCTACTTGAGAGGCCCGCCTTTCACCCCAAATTACGCCTTCATTACGTGACGTAAACCCATCGCACATAATCTCAATTTTATCAAAGTCACACTCTATTATAAGCGGCAGGTGATCGGACCAAAACACGTCGTATTCAATCTTGACAGTCCGCACTGTTTCTCTCGCTGCTTCTGTGACAATGCAGTGATCCAACCACCTGTTACACCCATGAGCTTCACTTGTAAATGTGTATGTCTCAGAGGCAGCGCCCATCACCTCAAGATCCACACAACACCACTTTTGTGTCTCACAAAACTGCAGGAGCTCATTACAAAAAAGTTCATTAGGATGCGCATTAAAGTCTCCCAAAATAAACACTGCCGCAACATCGGGGGTGTCCTGACTGATCGCACTAATTTCACCCATACACTCAGTAAATAACGGTAAGTTGTCTGGGCAATTTACTGGCATATAAACACTAAATATTAACGCCGCTGAGTTCGGCATTGATATCTTAATGGCCGCTAACCGCACACTACCGCACTTCATGACTAATACGTCCTTAAACACCGATTTTCTCCAAAGTATGGCCACTCCCCCGTGAGGGCGACCTGTCAGTAGACCGGCCCCGCAGTCGACCGCCGTAGTTCCAGTGTATGCAAAGTCCTTGTGTACAGTGCCGAGCAGTGGTAAATCGTGGCCTAGTAGCCATGTTTCTTGTAGACACAGGACATCAGCTCCTTCACACAACTCCCTCACTCCATCTATCGACCTCTTAAGGGACTTACAATTAAAACTTATCAGCCTGCTTGAAAAACTAGTCATTTTGCTTTAAACTTTCCAAGTCTCCACTCTCACTGTTTTGGTTCGGCAGCTTCTCTTGCCCGTCCCTGAGCGATATAAACCGCCTGAAATAGACCCCCTTAGGCCATAAAGCTTCGTCCATAAATATATTCAATTTTGCACTCGATACGTACATCTTATAGGAATGGTAATCTCTCTGCTTTCGCGTTCTTACCTTAACGAGGTACACTTTTTCTTTTGTTTTTAGCTGAATATATTCTCTAATGTCGCTCTCAGCAACATCCTTATGCACATTGTAAATAAACAACGGCACCTTGTCTTCCGCCGCCTTAAATTTAAAATTAAAGGTAGGTTCCGCATTGCCTTTACACCCCATAAATCTATTTCTAAGTTTTCTACGTTCAGCACGTTCCCGTCTCTCGTCAATTTTTGACGGTTTCCATTCCTCCCCATTCTTCAACAAACTACGCTAAGCTAAACTACGTCCTATGTTCGAGTGGCGACCAGACCACTTATCGGAAGGTGGGTAGACTAGACAAAAGGTGGACTGATGACCATAGGTCGCGGGAGTCTGCTGGATGCGGGTGGCGCTGGACTGGTCGTTGTGTTGTGGCACTCTTTGGGGGAGGCCTCTGTCCGGCAGTGGACGTCTGTTTGATATAATGATGACTGCTATATAAGCATTTATTTATATTTTCATGTACATATATGTTTAATTCAAATCTTGTAAAAACCAAATTTGAATGGAATGACTTTCCAGGTGGGAGTCGTTGAAATAAGTTGTGAACATATTTTTTTATTTTCAGCTTTGTTCCAATGGTGAATCGTTATATGACTTCGCAAGGAACACAAGTCTCCATGCAAGACACGAGCAAGATGTCTGCAATGTCGCCACAATCTATTGCGTCGATATGTAAGTATAACGTTTTTATAGTATTTTCATATAAGTATACATCGCCTCTGATATGAGGGATCTCACACGTGTTTTTATAATATTGAGTTTTTCTTATTGACATAGGCCAGATTGGTCCAAACAGGGACAAGCAGTTTATCTGATATGACGATTAACCCGGTCATAATTGTATGGGCTATATAGACTGAGTTGGTTAAATTATTCTGAATCATTTTGATTCAGAGTCTTTTTCACAATATTTCTCAATAAATACCATATCATGACTGCCAACATTGGATAAATGCTTCATTATATGTAGTAATTCATGTACGTCCGTCAACAGCTTCCCCGCCTCCGCCGCACACACCCACTCCGCAGCCCCAAATGTCTGGTCAGATGCATCTGGCCGACTGATCGCCAAAATAGGTAACATTTACTATAACATTGTACCTTTAAACGCCGCAATCGGCAAATTGTATACTGCATTTAAAGTGGATAATGAAATTAAAGATAAAAAATGTAAACAAATGTGTTGCCACTGCAATAAAATCAATCCCAAGAAGAGGAAACTAAAAATTCGTTAAATACGCGAGATAAAAAATAATGCGACTAATTTATACGTAAAACAATGCCTGGAAAATATTCGTAAATATTTAAATAAGCAAAATGAAAACGTAATTATTTTATATTCATAAATATGTGCAGTTTATATTTACGCCACTGGCAATGGTTAGGAATTGTAAACCTTTGGTTCGTAATTTAAGGCTTGTACACCCGCTAACGTCCTTGAGTCGTCGTCCGTATGGGCCAGCGCGCGACTGATCGGGCCTGCCGAGCCTCCGCGCTCGCGCATTTTGTACGTATTTAAACATAGTAATTAAGATAATCATTGTATCTATTCAAACTCTGCGAATTTGTCTATAAATATTTAATAACTTTATTTGAGTACAAAAATTTAATTTAAAATATCTATAGTTTAGTCATAATATTGAATAAACTTTACAAAAAGAGGTAACTTTGGGATTTTTTTCTATCGAGTGAAGTTCATTAGATCGCGTAACTGAATGCGACTTTGACTAGATTAGATCCTTAAGTGATACGTATCTTTTTTTTAGATTTTTGAACCCCTATTTCTACGACTGAGATTGTTTTAAAAAACTCGAAAACGCTGCCCCTGTTGACTGTCGAGCCTTAATTAATATACCTGGATATTCCTATTCCTTATTCTTATTTTTTTAGTAAAACCGAAAAATTAATTCAAGTTCCATTTATACTGAATTGACTTGTCTGATCGTGCGTAGACCGCTTTAATATCTTTGCCCCGAGCTGAGGCGGCCATTTTCTGAAATCTGAATCGCATTCGTTTTCTGACGTTTGTCGTGATCGAATGTTTTCCTTTCCGCTTCCTAATAAGACATATAATAATGGCACGTCTTGCTTCGATCGCTTGGTGTGGTTCTAGTGGCTGCAGGCAATAGGCTTTTGCTGTATATCTTACCCGGACTATCGTCACCTACTAAGTACCTATTCATACCAACCTACGACATTAAAGTGATCAAAGTAAAATATAAGATTGTTTTAAAAGTAGTGACGATATATTCATTAGTTAAAACCAAAACCTGGTTGATTGCCCCTGAGACGTCACTTTGATGTTGACAGTTCTTTGTTTACATTTTTTATCTTTAATTTCATCATCCACTTTAGTGACGTTTGAACGCATCTACTTGTACTGTACATCAAACCCCAATAAAATGAAGGAGGATCGAATATCGAACCTAATCTCATTGCAGGCAAGTGTTCGATTGAGACGTTTCGAAGGTTACTAATGAGGCTCCTAAACGGGCCATATTTTCATTGTAATATGTGGCCGGCAACTATTGGTGTCTTTCTCTAACATGTGAGTAAGAGAGGGACACCAATAGTTGCCGGCCACATATTGCAGTAAAAATATGGCCCGTTTAGAAGCCTCATAACAAAATAATTTATTTGATCTAGTCTAAAAAACTGATAACGGTATCTCTTTTCCAGCTCTCGGTTGACTTGCAAGCAGCCTGAGTGCAATATAGTTATGTGGCAGCCATCAACAAGAGCAGCTATTAACAGAATAAGATTAAAATATAAAAAGAAGATGAATATCGAGGAGAGCGGATGTTTCCGTCTGGATTGTTAAGCATGGACCGAGCACGGATTCGATTGGCATGTTTATTCGTAGGGTTTATTTAGCTACTGTTGAGTTCGTCGGGCGTGGCGCGGCTGGTGGACATCACAATAGACGAGAGTAGCGAGTAGTCAGTAGCGGTACCGCCTATGATATGCATTGTGATTTATATCCACAACTGTGATTTATCTATACCATCACATATATATTAAGCTTCGTGGTGGCATTCATAAATCGTTACTTAAAAAAAGTCTCATCATATAGATTGTAGGCCTAAATTTTTGATCTCATATTCTAATTTGCTTAGTCGTAACTTTTTGGATCGTGAATGGTAAATCTCCAACTGAAATTCTAAATTTTGACGTTCGCCGTTCGCTTGTCGTATACATACAGTCTTCGTAAGGCGTAGTGAGTTGTAACAATATCTTATTGCGATGCTTTAACTTAAATAGAGTGTGTCGGTGTATAATGAAGTCGGATAATTTTATAGAGCTGTTACCGATGAGACGTATTTTGATCACTGAAAAGGTTAAATTACTAGATGATACTTCCCGTAGTAATCCATAAGACGGTTCCAGTTCATATAAACTAATAATAATGAACAAGTACAAATAATCCCACAAAGTGCAGATTCCTCAGAGGCAATATTGAAAGCTTCACAAAATGAATAACTTTAATATGATGTTTATTGGAGAAATCCAGAGAAGTGCCTGTTGCAACATAAAATTGGCAATATTTTTGAATCGTATTGGGTTCGTTGGTAAAGTTATGTTCAGTGTTCAATGCGTGTGATCGCCACGGTCCGTGCGACTCGTGGCGTGGCAATAAGCGTGCGATTCGTGGCGTGGCAATAAGCCTGCGACTCGTGGCGTGGCAATAAGCCTGCGACTCGTGGCGTGGCAATAAGCCTGCGACTCGTGGCGTGGCAATAAGTGCGCGCCTGCGGTCGACGGGGCTGCACGGACAGAGCGTATAATTTGTGAAGCTTCTTACTAAACTTTGTGTGCCTTCTAGTTGATAGCGACTTAGGCAATATCATCATAACACCATTGATTAAAACTGCATATACATTAAACTAATTTTCAATGTGAATGTTCATGTAGAGTATTTTCTTGAAAAATGTCGTACACAGAGTGTTATCGTTTACCAATTAGGATAAAATATAGTATATACGCCCTTATCCGTATCACAAAGAACATTGATAAAAATCCATAATATTAATTTCCCTTAGTCGTTTGTCGAATAATAGTAATAACGAATAGTATATAGCGCAGTAGTCTTCCAATATCTCGAGACGTTCGTTTGTGCAGAGCGTGCTTCCGCGGCCGCTGCGGGGTTCCTTATGGTTTGCCATTTTGATATCAAAGATAGATTGGTGCCATTTCTTGTAAATGATGTGGTAGAGTAAGTTTAGTTAAGTCTGCAGGTCAGGGTAGATTGGAAATAGAATATTGTAAGAGTACGCGCCTTCTCTTTGTGTGTTACGTGCCGACATCATTACTTTTTATTTGGATTTATTTTTCTCCTTGTTATCGTTTACCTTGTTGCATAGATGCATTATTTTATTCCCATCTTGTTGCGTGTGTCCATGTGCTGGGTTAGGAATTGTAAATATTGGTAGGGTTTATTTATTGAGTGAAACGGAAAGAAAACAATCAACAATAAAAAAAATAGGGACTAACGACGAATCGTCTACCAAATATACGAGTCGTAATTGAGAATAACATCGTTCGACTAAAATTAGAATACTTAGTGCGGGACTACTTTTGGGTAAAAAAAACAAAATTTCCTTGTAGATGTATGTACATATAATAATATACATATGGATGTTGTTTGATAGTCCTCGATATTTTTTTATATTTTGATAGTTCTGTATTTAAAAGAAAACACGAGAAAATAGGCCAATATCTCATTTATCATTTAAAATAAAAAATATGTACACAATATTTTAAGATAAAATACGGTAATATGAGTACGACGGATGCATTTAGTTGCCCAGAAATAAAAGTATAAGTTTTACAACTATCTGATAATTGTCTTCAAGTTCTTGTACACTTTTAGTAAGTCTCTTACCAAGCCATTGAGAACAGTATTATTTAGACAAACTAACTTGAGTTTTACGAGTAGTATAAATCTTTCAGCTACCATTATAACTCACCATTGAAAATTATTAAAACATAGTTTGTAACGGCATTGTGTAGCACTACCTTTTAGGTGCATCACAGTGTTGACACCATGTATTATCCATAGTTATATGAATGGAAATAGAAACACCAACATAGCGTTTTAGGTACATATAAAATATATAAATGTATATTGCATTACAACTTCTCGATGGCGCGGCGAGGGTGATCACGTTTATTTCTAGAATTAATAATATATTTTCGTTATAATTTGTTCACTTCTATTATCATTGTTTTCTCTTAAAATTATACAATTTATACATATATATATACCTCACCCTATCCGAGCCATACCAGAAGTTGGAGCATGGTCCTTTTAGTTACGAAATATATTTGCATGCCGGTACACTTGACCACATTATCTCAGGTGACTTCACGAGGAATATGTTTCGTAAGGCACTAGGACCCATATATAATATAACAGCAGTGAAGGAACATAAAGCAGGTCTGGCAATAACGTAGAGGATCTATTGTTGTGTGCCTTCACTGATCAACTATTTTACATACCGATGTTAGTTACTATATATAGAAAAGTAATGAGCCATTTCAATTTACGTAACCGTAAAAATAGTTTTACCGTCTCCTCTACTTATTTTGAAACGTAGGAAAGACTGAATTACTTTAAAAAGTAAATACCACATTGAAACGTAAGAATACTCACAAGAATTCATATTGGCAGCGTTACATTTTTGTATAGTTTTTTTACTGTCAGCGGTTGTGGCGATGGCGCGACCCGTTGTTTTTTGAGCCCCTTTTGTTTGGTTATTGAAATCGTACATATCCTATTCCGCGAGTGTAATGTATACTTCCCGAGGCCGAGTCCTAGTCTAGGGCGGTGCGCGGGCGCCGCCGACCAGTTACATGATCGTAGGTTAACGAGCAGATAACAGTGAGCCTTGTGTAATCATAATGTCTAAGGTACATATATTTAGTTCTATTGTATCATTAGATTTACGCGTACTTCCGCTTTGCCAATTATTGCGTTGCTTACATTGTAATCATTATGAGAGTACAGCCTAAGGATTTTAACTTTTTTTTTTGTATACTGAGAGCTATTTCTAAGTCACTATTGTTTTTACAATTATCATCTATAATATAATAAAATTATACGTGGCTTTAAGCCACACTTAACCAAATTTTGGAGTACTTTACATAATTTTAATTCCAAATTTTTATTAAAAATTATCTAAGCAAACATCATGGCATGATGGTTTTGGTACGTTTGTCATTTAGTTATAGCTCTTCAGAGTTTTGATGACCAATACTTTAACTACTAAACTGTTTTCTTATTGTTAAAATTTTTAGGCTAGTTTAAGTTAGGTTTGTTAACTGTGGTGTATTAAACTGCACGCGAGTATCGCTCCTACGGCCTCCCTACGCGCAACATTTATTTAGTTGTTTATACTCTGACTACTTGTGATATTTTATCAAATATTTTTGATTTTTTCTTTTGAGTCTTCATATTATGTGAATTATAAGTATCCTTATTGTTTACGATTGTTTATTGTTATACTTTGAGTATGCAACCTTACACGGCCGGTAGGCGAGGCTGTAGGAGTCCTATGTAGTCAGCATTATGTATATGCTTTAATGTGATTTTTTGAATGTACTCTTTATTATAGTCTCATCAATCAATATAATTAGCGAACTAACAAAGTGTTTTAAATTTTTTTTCAGTTCATAGTGATTTATATCGAGATCAAAATAAATACAGAGTTTATTTAATTTTATGGAAAATATACATTGTAAAATTATTGTTTAGTGCTCATTTGCAGAGCTCTAATAAAAAAGAAACTATGTGAAATGCAAAATAACAAGTCACGATTCTTTTAGAAGTCGCCATGTAGTGGAGAAAAATAAACGTGCCATGATATTTGTGGCTAACTTGCTTGTTTTCATTCACACTGCCCATAGTTACCACCTTTTGAGAAACCAACTACTCTATCACAAACGTCTTTCGACCCTACTTTAGTTGCAAGACCTATAATAAAAAGCGCCCTCAAATTGGTTCATCCGTTTGGGAGCTACGATGCCACAGACAGCGATCATATCAAACCGCCATTGTGAATTGGAATAGCTATCAGATCATATAAACTGACTTATTTATATGTCAAAGCCTCGCGCTGCTTAGGTATTACAGTCACCGGTATCAATATATGATGGAACAAAGGCCGCAAAAATATCTGATGACAACTCTACTCCTAGAGCCGTTAGAGCGTGTTTAGCTGTTGTGTATAATTTGTTACGATATTTTAAAGTGTATTTTAGACCTATGTTCGTGATTTCAATCTATCGAGCGAAAGTCAAAAACTAAGGATTCGAATAGCTGATTTCCCTCGAAAAAGGCCTCAAGATTGCTAAGTAAATTTAGGGCAGCCGTATTATAATCCAAACAAGAGCTACGACTTTTTTAAAAATCCGTTTTCTGAGCTCACGTCGCGTTAAGTTCTCATAAGTGAAATGTATACTTAAGAAATTTTAAACCTATAACTCACCTTCAATCGCATTTAATGGCGGTAACTACCTTTATCCTCATTTTCAAACAGTGTTTTGTTTGACGTCCGTATTGTAACTGGATGCACAAAGACAAAGGAAAAGATATATATTGTGAGTTTTAGATTCATATTTATTTCAAACATACAAACTAGCAATTCATGCCTAAATACTTCAGTACATTAACAGTCGACGACTATTTCCTCCTTCACCACATTAGCGTCGCCAGCAGGAGCCATAGTATTATCTACAATCGGAGCCGGACTCTTGAAATACTTATTACTCGCGTGGTGTTCCTTCAGATACTCTCCCCCAAGCTCATAGTAGTCCTCTTTAGACACACACCAGTTCTCGAACTCGTTACTGCCGGCGAAATCTCTGGCGCCGTACCAAGCGTCGAGACTCGCGTTTTTAGCGATGACGACTTTATGCGTCGACTGGAAGGGCCGCATTTCAAGGAGCTCTCTTTCAAGTCTTTCCTTTAATCCTGGAATATGAAATTGTGCGATCTTTTATTTATAAGTCTGACTTGACGATGCAAGTATGTACATACGATAACCTTACTATTGCCCCCTATGTTACCAACTTGACAATGAAAATTTCTTGTACATTTCTGAAGTAATGATAGTACTCAGCACTATCGTTACTTATCGAGTCAGGAATGTGCAACAAATTGTCATTGTCAAGTTGGTGAAAACACTGAAAACTATACTCAAGCTGGTCATTGATGAATGATGATGCAACGGATATATAATTATAAAGAATAAAATTTACTTACATCAAGACATACACATGTTAGCAACTTTTTTCTAAATTAGCCATATTAGCATTATTATTTAAACGGGTACAATTGTTTGTAAAATTCAAATATTTATTCTGCAAGCAGGCCTCGGCTTTATTACTGTCTCATAAAAATTGGTTGTCTATAAAGTTGGTTTACGGACGATAATTTTACGTGATAACGTCATAAAGCCGAACGCTCGGCTCAGGCGGAACAGGACAATGAGTCATACTGTTTCGTGCGTGCTCCCGGTGTACACCGATTTATAGGACGTTACCACGTCAAAAGTTACTGATTTTATCTAATAACATTTTATGTATCACGAGATTTTATGTAACACAATCTGTATTCAAGTTGAATATTGGACTGATGTACTCTAATTTGAAATAGCAAGTCATGGTACCTGGAAATTGCGAGCAGCCGCCAGTAAGGAAGACATTGTTGGCTAGCAGCAGCTGGTCTTCGGGGCTGAAGTGCTTGAACACGTACTCCAGGGACTCCGCCAGGCCTGCTTCCAGGTTGCCCATCATGGACGGCTGGAACATTAGCTCTGGAGCCCTATTAACATACAATATAATATAATTTCATAAATTGATTTGTTTATCTACACCCATATCATAAATCCTCTATAATGTGTTCGGAAACCATATTATAATGACCATCGATGTTATTATGGAAATCTAGTTGGTCATGATTTGAAATCTAGTCGGCCATGGCGGTGCAATCGCGGTTATTCTAATGGTTCCCGAACACATCATTGAGGATTAATAATATGTGAGTAGATAAAGTAGTGTATGTAACTGTACATAATTAGGCATTAAAACACTGGTGTGATCGTATTATGAAACTCGCTGCCGCTCGTTTCATAACCCCACACTCGTATTTGATGCCCTTCATTATGTACAGTCACATAAGCTATATTTTATATTTGATCGTATGTATTTTCTAACTTTGTGTGCCAAATAAACATATTATTATTCTTAATTGACCGTCATTGATACAATGTGTTGACCATAATAAACTTGACATTCAAAGTGTTCGCCATGAATTTATTTTGAATAAATAATTTTGAATTTTAATAGGAACCATTTTGCAACCAGAGAGTTTTCTGGAGCATTTGGACAGATCAATTGCGTATGGAGTTTATCCACTTGGGGATCTCAGAGGAATTCGTAGAATCTAATCAGTGGTGATCATCTCGGTGGATGTGACGGTATGGGTTCACGCACTGCAAGAAACGTCTAAAGAATTTATTACTTGGAATATGGCGGATGGGCTTGTGAGATTATTCACATAAGTTCCTTTGGAAGCAACTACTGCGAATAAATCATCTTCGCAATTCATAGGACGCCTTTTTTCCTTCAAAGCTAAATAACGAATATTATTCTCAAACGCTCGCTACGCGCGGGGCCGCGTAGAATTTATCTGGCATGTTAAAGCGGCGAGATTAGTAGTATATTGAAACGTGGTCGCTTAGTATGGGCCTACTAAGAAGGCTTAAAGAGCAATGGAGAGGGCTATGCTGGGAGTTTTTCTGCGTACTCGCATCGAAATGAGGCTATCCAAAGCAGAACCAAGGTAACCGATATAGCCCGCGAATAGCTAAACTTAAGTGGGCGGGGCACATTGCACGTAGAACTGATGGCCATTGGGGCGGAAAGGGTCTCGAGTGGCGACTTTGTAAAGGTCGCGGGATTCCGCTGGATGCTGGTGGCGTCTTTGTGGCACTCTTCGGGAGAGGACTTTGTCCAGCTGCATGGAACGTCTTTCGGCTGATATGATGATGAAATAGTTATCTTGTTACCTGAAGGGCTCGATGGCGAGATGCAGTTGGTGGCGCTGGTCGCTCGGCGGCGGCGGCTCGTGTTCTCGTAAAGTCTCTTCCAACTCTAGCAGCCGCTCGCCGTCCGCTTCAGAATCCGAGTCAGCTTCACGGCTGATACTGTAATTAAAAAAATATGTGCGGAAACAATTTCAATTCTGAGCGTTTCCAAACGTCACGATAGCCAAATGTTGATGATTGTATGAGGAATAATGTGCATCTAATAGAGGATCAATATCATAATGCGATACGCGACTGTTTAGTGCAATTATATGATGAGTAGCAGACAGAACTATTTCATGAAGTACCATGCACACCATTAATTGCCATGCGGGCTTCGAACCGACAGAGTTTGTGTTTTTCGACGCAGTCTCTAGTATTATAAAGTTATACGTAAAGATCGTAAAATAAAAAATACCTATACATATAAATTAAGAACAGCGGAGGGTGGGTGCTCGCGAAATATTTTTCCGTACTAAGGGGGTAGACCCCCTAAAGTTGAACAATACTGCTTTAGGTTACCTTTTGTAGGTAGCCCAGTTGGAGAGTCTTGTTTCCCGAACTCGTCGACGCTTCACCATGGCCCCCGCTCGCGGTACTGCGATATGCCAACATTAAGCTGGAAAGAAAACCACGGGATCGCCTACGAGCGTGGAGCGTAGCGATTATTGGCAGTGAATATTATTAACTCCTTACCTCTTGTACGCGTCCCAGTCGGAGTCCTGGTTCCCGAACTCGTCCCCGGCGGCGGCGAGGTGCGAGATGACGCGCATGCGCTCCGCCGCGGCCGCCGTGCGCCGCTTCACCATGGCCGCGCGACGCGCGCGCCGCGTCTCGCGTCTGGTTACCAACTCGCGGTACTGTCAAACAATACTACATTAGGGTCAATCAACTTTTTCTTGTTGTTATTCTGTCCCGGTAAGCCAAGAGACAACAGTAACAGACTTTCTTAGAAAAAATACTATAAACTGGACTCCTATCATGCTAAGGAGATGCCCCACCATGGAATGGGTTTACCAATATGACAAAAGCACGTGTTTAGTGGATTTAAACCCCATAAAACAATAGTTTTAAAGGGTGACCCAGTAGACGTAACCATGGCAACGAGCAACAATAAATTGTTGATTGACCCATTACTACAATGGCCGGGAATGAAGAGATTGCCTGTCGAGTATTGACGGCCGAGCGCAAGCGAGTCCCTAGTACCAGCCGAATAATGAGTAGTGCTTTCTTCAAAAAAATGCGAGAATGTTTGAAAATTACAAGAAAAATAAACTGGTAACATCCTAAAATTCAGTAACGAAACTACTGCAGCACCGCCCGCTCACGGCGACCGGAGTTCACACCGCCAGCCTACCTGCCTACCGATCCTTATGGCCTATTATTACAATTTAAACCTTATAGCTTACTCCGGAAGGTAGCTATTTGTGTGCATTAACTTGTTACTTATTTCTTTTAATTTTGATCTGATCAGTTGTGGTCGAAGTAGCACAATACCATTGTTCTAAAGAATAGCTGTTTATTACAATTCATATCTTAAAAAACATCTCACAATACCAGATGATGCCTGGTGCATTGTAATCGTCATCATCAACATTAGCCTGACGGATTTCGCCCTCAGCAAAAAAATTAATATTCAAGACAGCGGAAACCCAGCGCGGGCTGCTACAACCTATTCAAGACAAACACAAAAATGTATTAACTCATTTACGCCCAGTGTACTCTTTTGGGGACAGTTAACCATACATTTTGCTTAATCTGGGCATTAATGGGTTAAACTAAAAAAACAATATAATGATATAAAAAAAACTAACCAAATACCTTTATTTTTATTTGGAAACAAAAAAAATACAATTTTATTCATCATATCAGCCGAAAGACGTCCACTGCTGGACATAGGCCTCCCCCAAAGAGTTCCAAAGTGACCGGTCCTGCGGCACCCGCGACCTTTACCAGATCATCAGTCCACCTTGTGGAAGGCCTACCAACGCCGCGCCTTCCGGTACGTGGTCGCCACTCGAGAACCTTTCCGCCCCATCGGCTATCAGTTCTACGTGCAATGTGCCCCGCCCACCGCCACTTAAGTTTAGCGATTCGGAGGGCTATATCGGTTACCTTGGTTCTGCTGCGGATAGCCTCATTTCTGATGCGATCACGCAAAGAAACGCCCAACATAGCCCTCTCCATTGCCCTTTGGGTGACTTTGAGCCTTCTTATGAGGCCCATTGTAAGCGACCACGTTTCAGTGCCATATGTCAGCACTGGCAACACACTGGTCAAAGACTCTCGTCTTGAGAAACTTAAACTAAAGATTCGCCAAACTGCGAAGAAGTTTGTTCACAATTTTATTAACCTAACCTAACCTAAAACTATGTGTCTGTCCCGAAATGGTCCTGCCTCAGCATAAGTGGTTAGTGTGAGGGTAACCAAGCCCATTATTTCCATAGCAAACCTTCGTGCGAGTGTCGTTGAGCCAAATCTGGAAGGCGGCGGGGTCGGTGGGAGGCTGGAAGCGGCCGCTCGGGCGCACCTCGACGTTGTCCTCTGCTGACGCCGCCGCTGCGATACGCTGCTTATTCTTCTCTATGCGCATGTTTAGGTTCGTTATTTGTTTCTGGAAATTGATATAATTAAGTGGATGAAACATGATAGTATACAATTTTAAACAATTTTTGAATTCCCTTAATATATAAAAAACTACCTAACCCAAAACACTTATCTCACTCTCTATCAATGGCGAGGCGTTGAAAATATCCGTAAACAAGCCGACGCTAAGTTCCTCACTATTCTTAAGTCAACAGAGAAGTTGCTTCATTGCCAAGCTGGTGGAAATAGAGTACTATGGACGTCACGCATCTGCAATCCATTTATCCAGCCCATACTGATCGGACGTCCGATTCGCGTGCAGAAAGACACTCTTATGATATTAATAGTAAGATGTTCCCTTCATCTTGTACTTTTATGAACGTACCTGAAGATCTTCAAAGCTTTTAAAGTCAAAGCCTTTGACAGCTTCATTAAATTCATCGGTATCACCACCATCTATTATATCCTGAAAATAAAACATAACAGAAAATCAGCTTTCTACATTACTATTGATTGAGTTATGTATTATATGTGGAACATACTTAATAAAAGCCATGCCAGGATAAGCTAAGTGAATCTGCCCCCAGCGAGTTTTGGCTAAAACTTGATAACTTTTTTGTAATCCATTGTAATAAATAGTCATCCAATAAGTAAAGTTTATCTTCTCTTCTTTATCGAAAGAAAGAACACATATTTTTTTATTTTTTTTTTATCAGTGGCTAGTGTTTATGACGAACGTGCACGTTTCTCTAAAGAGTTTTTAAGTGATTAGTTTTAACGAGCGGTTATGCAAAAAAATGTATAGTGATGTATTCAATGAAAAAACTCACCTTGTTCTACCACAGATAAAATTAAGTAGTTATATTCATTTGATAGCTTATTAAATAGGCTTTACTTTGGTGAAAAATCTGGAGGTGTTTCTGACGTGATAATACTTAAAAAAAAATTTTTTTAAATAAACTCTTATTTTTTTTTCAAGTTTTTGTATGGCAATATGCCCTAATATTAATATAATATAATTGTCTTTATTACATGCACAATATACGTGACTCACGTCAAAATCTGCCAGCTAGAAAAAAAATATTGAGGAAAAATCAGATTTCGTTTTTTTTTTTTTAAACTATTAAGTTTTGGGAGCTGAAATTTGGCATACTCGATACTAATAGATAGACAAATCAATAAAAAAAAATCAAGCCAAAACTCGCTGGGGGCAGATTCACTTAGCTTATCCTGGCATGACCTTTAATAAGACAAACTTTTCTTTTATATGTTACATTGGACCTTCAACCAGAATGTTTACTTCACCTGGATTGAGAGTAAGTGGTTCAATTGTTCCTCATCATCTGCTAGTCTTTCCCCTCTTTTTCTAGCGTTTATTTCCAGCAGCCTCCGAGCCATCTCTTTCTTTCTCTCCTTTTGCTGTTCAGCTACAAGCAAATACAATCTCCTTATTAATGAGTGACCAATTCAAAATCTTAAGGGATCTATAACTTTTTATTTTTATAGCCTTATGTGTCCCACTGCTGGGCAAAAGCCTCCCTCTTTTCCTTCCACGTATCTCTATCCTGGGCAGTCTCCCACCAGTCTTGGTCAAAGACCTCAAGCTCGTCTCGCCATCTCCGACGCGGTCTACCGCGACGCCGTGTTCGGCTGTGTGGGACCCACTTGGTGGTGATTTTAGCCCACAAGTCTTCCGGCATGCGGCAGATGTGCCCGGCCCAGTCCCACTTAAGTTTGGTGGCTGCGTGAGCTACGTCAGCTACTTGCGTTTTGGAACGCAGTATTGTATTCCTAATGTGATCTGTTAATTTCAAACCCAAAATACTGCTGTAGTTTATCGGAAAAAGAGGGTACTTCTACAACAAACCAGTCTGGTTATGTCAGGTGCGTATGAGCATGTGTTCTCCCGAATTTCGGTAATTATATCGGTATTTAACAGTGGCGACGAGTATAAAACTGTAGTAAAGCGTGTAATCAGCCATATTTAGTGACTATTTGTGAAAGTGGAAGTGGAAACGCGGAAATGGGTGTTAAGTTTGGTGAATTTGACATGGCACATGGGTGCTGGGAAAATTATATCACAAGGTTTGAATTTTGCCTAAAAGCGAATGATATAGAGAAGGAGGACAAACAAAAGGCGAATCTATTGGCGGTATGTGGCTCGCAATTATTTGATTTGATAGTTTCATTGTCATCTCCCACTAATATAGGTGACATAACCTATAAGCAAATTGTGCAGAATTTGAACAATCATTTCCACCCCACTCCTAATGAAATTGTGGAATCTTTTAAATTCCATTCTAGGAATCAAGAAGAAGGTGAAAAAGTACGGGATTATGTTGCAAATTTGAGGAAATTGAGCATACATTGCAAGTTTCAAGATTTAGACAGGACTTTGCGCGATCGATTAGTATGTGGGATTAAAAGTAAAGAGGTTCAAAGGAAATTATTGCAATGTGAGAAACTAACTTTCACCCAAGCAGCGGAGATAGCGTTTTCGCATGAAACTGCTACATTTGATTCAAATGTCATTTCAGTACCAGGACCGTCTACAAGTAAACCAATGTTGGAGGTTGATGAACCCATGGAAGTGAATAAAATCACCAATAAGAGGCTTGATAGGCAGAAGGCATGTTTCAGATGTGGCAGGCAACATAAGGGAGAGTGCAAGTTTCGTTGGAGTAAATGTAATTTTTGTGGTAAAATTGGACACATTGAGTCAGTGTGCCTTAACAAAAATAAACAGGATAGTACATTTAAATCAAATTGTAACGGTTTATATGTGGCAACAATAAACAATGTGAGGGAACGAAAAGTTGATGCTTACACGATGAAGGTGTTGATCGAGGGTTCGGTAATTGAAATGGAAGTGGACTCCGGAAGTGCATTTACACTAATTTCTGAAGCGACAGCCAGACTCATTTGGAATGGGGACATACCCATATTGGAAAAAGGTGATGTGACATTAACTACATGGACAGATAACCCTTTGAAAATATTAGGGAAATTAAAGGTGCGAGTTTCATTTAAAGGATTAAATGATAATCTGATAATTTATTCTGAAGAATCTGATGATTTATATTGCCAGCGGAAATGGACCCAGCCTTATAGGGCGCAATTGGTTTGAACCATTGAACATACAATTGCAAGGAGTGTATCATATGAAAATTAATAATACTGAAATTAATGATTTACTCAAGAAATATAGTGATATTTTCCTGGAAGGTTTAGGGAGATATAAAGGCCCCATGGTAAATATTACACCCAAAGAAGGAACAGTGCCCAAGTTTTTAAAAAGCAGACCTATTCCTTTTGCTTTGAGGGAAAGAATGATCAAGGAAATAGACCGGCTTGTAGATGAAGGAGTACTGGTACCAACAGCACATTCTGAGTGGGCAACGCCTATAGTGCCAGTACTGAAACCGAACGGCACTGTCAGGCTTTGTGGGGACTACAGGTCTACAGTAAACATGGTCACAGACACTGATACATATCCATTGCCTACTCTGGATGAAGCTTTCACAGCTATACAAGGGGGTACAATTTTCAGTAAAATTGATTTGGAAAGAGCATACACTCAAGTTAGTGTTGATGAACCAACATCACAGCTATTGACAATAAATACACCAAAAGGACTGTATAATATGAAACGATTAGCTTTCGGAGTAAAAGCATGTCCGGGCATATTCCAGAGATTAATGTCTACCTTACTTACAGGAATTAGAGGCATAGCTGTACTTCTGGATGACATTGTTGTGAGTGGAGCTAATGTAGCCGAACATAACACAAGATTAGAGATGGTGTTAAAAAAATTACAAGAAGCCGGCTTACGGTTGAATAAAGGAAAATGTAATTTTGCTGTGAGAAATGTGAAGTTCTTAGGGTTTCTCATCGATGAAATGGGTATCCACCCATGTGAAGATAAGATAAATGCTATTGAGAATACACCTGCTCCAAGTAACATAAAAGAGCTCCAGGCTTTCTTGGGATTACTGAATTTTTATGATCGTTTTTTACCGCACAGGGCCAATATTGCTGAACCATTGTACAAGCTATTAAATAAGGAAGTGAAATGGCAATGGACTTCGCAACATCAGGAGGCTTTTGAAACCTTACGCGGTATGCTGTCGAGTAAGGACACTCTATTCCATTACGATGTGAATAGAAAAATCATAATGTCGTGTGATGCGTCCCAATATGGGCTGGGAGCTGTTTTAGAACACGTAATGGATGATGGTTCTGTGAGACCTGTAATGTTTGCTTCACGAACAATGAATATTCACGAAAGAAATTATGCTCAAATAGACAAAGAGGCAGCTGCGATAGTGTTTGGTCTTAGGAAATTCCACCAGTTTATCAGTGGTAGAAAGATTACAATCAGAACGGACCATTAACCATTGGTAGGGTTATTTGAACCGAAAAAGCCCATACCTAATGTGATTTCCCCAAGAATGCTACGTTGGGCTTTGCTGTTGAACTCGTATGGTTACACAATAGAATATGTGGAAGGGAAGAAATTAGGAAATGCGGATGCTTTAAGCAGATGGCCAAACCGGGACCAGTCGACGGAAGATGAATACATAGGAGTCTTGCTTATAGAAGAAACTCCAACAGACTTGGAGCTGTCTGCCGGTGAAGTAGCTAAACTGACAATTAAAGATAATACACTAAGCAAGGTGTTATACTGGATTCGGAACGGATGGCCTAGCAAAATAGACGCGGAATATAAATTATACTGGCAGAAACGCAATGAATTATCGGAGTACAAAAATTGTATTTTGTGGGGTAACCGAGTAGTTATACCGGATACAATGAGACCATATATTCTGCAGGAACTACATAACAACTATGACGGTATTGTAATCACCAAAGCCATATCTAGAAGTTATTTTTGGTGGCCTGCTATAGATAAAGAGATTGAGAATTTAGTAAAAAACTGAGACTTGTGCAGAAAACAGGAATATGCCTTCACAGGTAAGCCACAAGTGGATAAGGCCTGAGAATGCGTGGTCCAGGTTACATGTAGATTATGCGGGACCATTTCAAGGAAAGACGTTCCTTATATTAATTGACGCCTATTCAAAATGGCCGGAGGTCAAAATTGTTCCTGATATGAGCGCTGGAACACTTATAAATACATTAAGGAATATTTTTGCAGAACAAGGCTTGCCAGACCCCTTGGTCAGTGATAATGGTAGAAGTTTTGTTTCGGAACAGTTTAGAACGTTTCTATCTGCAAACGGAATAAAACAAGTCTTGTCACCACCTTACCACCCGGCGTCTAATGGACAGGCTGAGAGAACGGTCCAAACTGTCAAGAATAAACTCAAGAAACAGTCCACACTTCCGTGGCACATAAAATTACCTACAATACTGTATGGGTTGCGAACAACGCCTAGTAGTACTAACGACAAATCACCTGCAGAACTTTTAAATAATAGACGATTCAGAACCAAGTTTGATCACTTGAATCCCCTCACAACTAAGGATCAGGAAAGAATTGATGCTTGTGATCAGAATGAGAATACTCGAGTGCGCTCGTTCCAAACTGGACAAACAGTGTTTTTCCGGAATTACAGTACAGGGCCTCGCTGGTTGAAAGGGGTCATAGAAAAGAGACAAGGCATTTGTAGATATATATTACAATGGAATGGAAGACTGTTCAAAAGGCATATAAATCAGATGCAAAGTCATGGGGGAGAGGGAGACGCAGAGATAAATAGAAACCAGACCATGCAACGGGATGTTGTACACACAGAGGAAAATAAGCCACAGGAAGAGAGTGACGATGATGAAACCGATACACCAGTGAATGCTACCCCCCCAGCATCTCAGTGGGCTGATATCATAGGGGTGTCCGGCTCACAAGATTATACTTTTAACAAGAGCCAACACATACCGCCGACTAATAAACGAATAAGATCGCCTTCACCGTCACAAATTATGGAAGCCAAGAGAATGGCTCTAGAGGACAATGAGAATCTGTCAGAGCCAGAGAAGGAAGATACCGAGGACTCTGATTTATCGTTTTAAAGGTTATATACATTTTTAGAATAAGTGCTTAGTGTAAGGACATATCAACGAGCTATATTATAGTGTTGGTGAACTATCAGTGTTATGTGATTAGTGAAAACATAGTGTTAACGGACTATCTCGAGGGGAAGGCATGTAGTGTATCGGAAAAAGAGGGTACTTCTACAACAAACCAGTCTGGTTATGTCAGGTGCGTATGAGCATGTGTTCTCCCGAATTTCGGTAATTATATCGGTATTTAACAACTGCGTTCCATGGCTCTCTGACAAACCTTGAGGACAGATTTCTGAACTTTTGTCAAAGACAAGTTTGTGCACCATAGGTAAGGATTGGAAGGATGCACATGTCCATGAGTTTCCGTACACTTACATTCGAAAAATATTACAAATTCAACTTAATTCAATCCCACTTCAGCTCTATTTCCATCTCACCTGTCAAACCCGATGAGCTAGCAGCTTGCACGTAAGGAAGCTGTATCATCTTCACATTGGCCTCATAGTAGTCAGGGTTAGCCCACTTCCTGATCTCCTCCTGGTAGTCAAGTGCGATAGTGCAGTGCTCCTGTAGGATTTCCTCGGCTCGTGACATTGTAATAGCGTTCACATGCACAGGGTACTTCAGTTGGAGTAGCTTGTGGAGGTAGGTCACCATCTCACTGCCACCTGTGTTAAAAATCATAAAAAAAAACATTTATTTAATTATCTCGGCGAATTCTAAATGCTTTACATAAAGACATTCTAGATAAATCATATCATTCCTGGTTTTCCTGGTTGCTACACTAAGCGAGGACTGTCCTGTAAGTAATCAATAATCATATTACAACAAAGTTACCAACATGAACCAAATTTGAAAAAAATATTTTTTTTTTATATATGTGTTCACTTCGGATTCTAAACAGAGAACTAAGAATGTTGTTCCTTATTTGAAGCACCAATTCTCGCAGTTCACTCGCTCGTTATGGAGCGAAAAACAGAGGACTGAAAATCTCTTAGAATAATAGTTACTAACCCATTTAACAAAATTACTAAGGGCCCCCCCAGAACGCTCACACGACACCGGTAGAGTGGGGGGGGCCCTAAATAAAAAGAACATATTTAACTTACCTAAATTAATCCTCCTAGCATGTTCATCTATAACTCGCCCCCTTATAACAGGGACAATGTGAATTGTGTGATACCCACAGTTGACAATGAGGGCAGTGTCCCCAAAGTCATTTCTGTACATGCTGAACAAGGAGTCTACCCCATAGCTCACTGCCGGAACACCATAGCCTTCAAATAGCAACTCTGACATCACTGAAATTAAGTTCATTTTGTAGTTGATGCAACAGCTTAGATAAAGTGTAGCCTTTTCCTAGCAGTAGCAAGCTCAATTGTTTCACATGACTTCATTAAATACAGGAATATAATATTTTTTTAAATTACTTAAATAATTAATATATTACAATAAATATGTATACACGAAATAAAATGCAGCTGTATCAATAGCTGTGGTAATTATTATCTGCACACTTAAATGCTAAATTAAAATGAGTTTAGATCCAACTTTCAGAACTAGTCAACTGACTTGTTCAATGAGTTTTACACTTTTCAATATTTTTTATTGTACACTGTACAGTCGCCATCACATACATAGGTACACTATAGGTGTTCAAAAATATCGGCACATGCACCCTATTGCCTTGAAAATAGAGGCGTGTTCCGATGTTTGTGACGTGCTTGTTTGCTCCGATGTATGTGATGGCGACTGTACCATAGACACCAGGTTTGTTTCTTAGTATACTATGCTAGTATGTGCCTTTTAATATTTCATTGTGTTATGATCCTTTTATCAATAGTTCAATAAAAATATTTTCCACATTAAGTTACGAAACATATTAAACATTGTTTCAAAAAGCAACTTTTAAAGAAGCTGCAAGTAACTTACACTGTCTGCAATAATTCGGAGTCACAAAAGCTTCTGTCATTACAATAGGGTGGGGTATGCTTCCCTCACTGTCTATGCCCAAGTGCGAGAAAACATAGTCACATACTTGCTCCTGTGCCTCAAAATGTGTCACCACATTTTTATCAAATTGAGTTTTTAACTGAAATCTGAAACAGACAAAGGCTTATTTTCACAAGCTTTTATTTAACTTAATGGTGCCGTTTATATGTAAGTTATCCTCAAATTCTCTACTGCCGATAATGAGCTGATACTTGGCATACATATGTAAGTTCACATAGTGCAATATTATGGCACCGAGCTGATCTGTTGATGGAGACGGAAGGTAGCCACTTCTAAACTACACAAAATAAAACCTGCGGCAGTTGGGCTATTTATACCCAAGTAGATGTTGAATAAAAGCTTGTACAAAAAATGATTTTTTTGTCAGAAACGTATTACTATTCCCTATCTAATCTCTAAAAATACTAATACTATAAAAGCAAATGCATTTGTAGTATTAGTATTTTTTCTTGACCTATAATCTACTTTATCCATTATAAATAAATGAGTATGAGTATCTATCAATACCGAAATTTTTGTCTGACTTTAAACTTACCTCACTGCCTCTATATTAATTATATCGTTCCCAATTTGTATTGGCGGCGTTACAGGCGGTTCGGCGTCCTTCTTAACTCTATCTTTGCGAGGTCTTGCTATTAAATTCTTGAATATTAAATTGGGTTCATCATATATTGACCAACCAACGCGGCACTGGTAGGAACCTGATGGAGTTTTCAAGTAATTAGTTGGCGTACCTGAATGATTCCTATGAATAAACTAAGTACAACCTCTTACCATTATCGATAACCAAAGGTATATGCCCGAATTTTAAAGAAGGCTCATATTCATGCACTACGTCTGGCACAGTTTTGTAGTCTTTTAACACTATAACGTCATTATCCATTTTTAATACAAATAGTATTCAAATGTTTCGAAATTAAACGTTTAAAAGGCAAACAACCACAACACAACACCAAATTCGCCTAACACACATTTGACAGATTTGTTTTGTTCAAAGAAATCTGTTTCAGTCAATTTTAAAAACGCTGCAGATTATTTTAAGGTTCAGATACACGATCCAGATATGTCCGTCACATAGAGGGTCCCTTAATGTACAGCCCGATAATCCGCGTTCATCTATCTTTCTCTCCCTCTCTTTACGTTTAAAAATCTATGAGAGAGAACCATTGCGGAAGCGGTATGTTGGGGTAAGATCAAACTAAGTATTAAATCTGTGGGTAAGATCGGAGTAAATTTCGAAACTTTGGTAAGCCTTCGGGATATATTTTATTTGCCTATCTTAGCCTTGAATTATTTTATTAAAGCTTTTATTTAAATTGCACTCAATTTTTCAGTCACTTGCCGTTATCCGATTGTGCTGAATTTTGGGGTAAAGGTTTAGATGGGATTGGGGTTAGTTTGGATGACAATTCAATATTATAGTACCATCGACTTGAACTGATGATGGAGACAGAAAATGGCAATGGGAATTCAAACCGACGTAATCCCGTTGACTTTGAACTCGTTAGAATCGTCTCAATGAGTATTTGATGACGGTATGTGTCATACTTTCTAGCGGTGACATGGTGTATTACGGAATAAGGAACATTACGCAAAACTCTTCGTAGGTGGCGACACTAGCAGCGTTGACATTGTATCTCATTCCCACTTGCGGTATTGTCTATGAAAGCATACTTATCACTCATTTGACAATCAATTGTGCATGTGTGTGTGAATCCCTATATTCATATAGTGGTTTACTATTAGTGGTAGTGCTGCCTCTGGCGGCAGAACATTGCAGTAATGTTCCCTATTCAAACTTACATCAAAAAAATGTACGAGAAATGTACGAAATTGTACGCTAATTTAAAAAAAATGTACTACACGTACCTACTCACGAGAAAACAATGATCAATCTGTCACCGCTAGGAAGCATACTTCCTGGCGGGCGCTATCTATTATAGCGGTAACATGGTAGGCGTACGGAATTCAAACTCACATCAAAAATATGTACGAGAAATGTACAAACTAATAGGCTAATTTAAAAAAAAAATACTATAATTATATATCTTGGCAAAAGCAATAAAAAGTGTCACGATATTTAATTCAGGCGCTACGAGATTATTTCTTACAAATAGTTTTCTCGTAAGTACATACATATAGTTTTAATATTAGCCTATAATTTTGTACATTTCTCGTACATATTTTTGATGTGAGTTTGAATTCCGTACGATACCATGTTACCGCTATAATAGATAGCGCCCGCCAGGAAGTATGATTCCTAGCGGTGACAGATTGATCATTGTTTTCTCGTGAGTACGTGTAGTACATTTTTTTAAAATTAGCGTACAATAGGGAACATTACTGCAATGTTCTGCCGCCAGAGTGCAGCACTATCACAATTAGTAAACAGTTTTTTTGACAACTTTGACAAGTCCTTCAAAGCTCTGGATCAAATATTTCAATAAATAAAATGCATCAGTGCTGCGTAATTGGATGCAAGAATGAAGGGCATCATTCATTTCCTTAGTAAACGATGATACGAAAACTATGGGAAGCGGCAATACGTCGTAAAGCAAAAAAAAGCCCTCATCCACCTTTAAATTGCTATAGGATGCCATTTTAATATCACAGTACAGGTATTTTACACACGAATGATAATAAAACGATTGTAGTTTAACGCGTTTTCATCAATTATTTGTTATTGTTTGTTAGGTAAATAAATATGACATTGTACGTCATGGCGGTTTGTTTACGTACGTGTTCCCTATTACGTACATTTTTTGATGTAAGTTTGAATTCCGTACGATACCATGTCACCGCTAGAAAGTATGACACGACGGTATACAGAAAAGTACAGTCGGCAATAAAAGCTTGTACCAAAAAATTATTTTTTGACAGAAACTTATTTAAGGCTAAGTAGTACTTTTTTAAATGCACGTGGATGTGGATACATGTAATTGAATACTTAATTAGCGGGCTTCAGTAATGTTAATTTGTTGTAGTTCAACACAGAGTAACAATTTATTTGTCTACATTTTCTAAGACAGATAGATAATTTGTTCGAAGCTAAGCTCCACCGCTTTGAACTTCACATGCTTGGCCGTCTGGATGCGCCTTCATTATAGGATCAACGGAGTAGAAAGGAATGATTTTAGTTTTCATTCCTGCTTGGTCGAATCCATTTTATTACGAAAACTCCTGTTAAATTGTGCTCATAAGAGTCATAAGATAAATAAAACTCCTTTTGCGCTATTTATTCACTTTATTCACAATACTGCAGTAGCTCTTTGTAAATCTCAAGTGGCTACATAATTTCTTCTAACAATATTATTTTAGTTACATTCATTAATAATAACAGTATTTTTCATGAAGGCATTATACTTTAATAAATCGTTTTTATATAACAATTATAAATAGGAATGTGGATATTGACAATCATTAGACTTTCTTACTTTTAAAAACAACAGTAGGTGCACAACAAATAAATTATTTCGCTTTTATTTTGACTGAAAAATAATACTTTGCTACTATTTGAAAATGGGTAACATCATATCGGGACTTATTTACAAGTTCAGGGCAATCACACTTATCGTCATAATCGTTAGTACATTTGTAACAGTAGTAGAAGCCCATAATCTAGATATATTCAATAACAACAACAATGCTTTATAATTTAGCTTAAGCTTTAGCTCCGACGACGGTTCCCCCCTGCTTGTCGATTTCCTTTTCAAGCTGCTTGCCGAGGTACTCCCTAGAAAAGAGTGTTTTTAAGTCAATAATCGCGCAGATTAGGTTCAGTACAGGAAATATAACTGCTATGCAACAGAGTCGTATTAAATAATAAACTAGATAGTTTAACCTCTCGTTATTTCATGTTGCTTTAAATCAATATTAACAAACATATATTATCTGTTAAAATTAGATACACAGTGCATGACCGCATGTATTGTTATCGCATATTGAGTATGGTTGGGTCTCTATCGGTTTTTACGAAAACTCGTTATATCTGTAGATTTCTTCAACACTTTGACGACCTGTGGCCCGTCTGACGTAGAATAAGCAAACAAGTAACATTCAATTTTGAACCATGACTTGTTAGTAAATAGTATCGCGTTCTTGTTAGCTAAAGCTACGGCATCCTAGTAGTTCAGGCATGCGGCTGTCAAGCGTCATCGAAAGAAGTGAAACTAGTATTAGGTACTATATTTCCCTTTGATATGTGACATAAACGAAGAAACGTAGACGAATTTGCCCGTTAAAATTCTAATTTTGTATGGAATGAGGTATAAATTCTGCCAAGTTAGGTACCCAATGATTTGCAAATAGTTTTTTATTGTTTCAGAAATTTTAAAAAAATTGGTGAACATCGCTGATTTAGCTTTAAAGCATAAAGGAACTGCCAAAATTTGGCTGGGGCCCAAGTTGTACGTTGGTAAGCATTTTATGGGGAAATACTCATAGATCGGTAGGGTGATTTTTTACAGCGATACAAACCTGTCATAATGAAGCTACAGTAAGTAGCATAGTGGTTCAGGCTGTCAAGCGGCGGTCGTGGGTTCGAATCCCGGCTCGTACCAATGAGTTTTTCGGAACTTATGTACGGAATATTTACTGTTAGCTTTTCGGTGAAGGAAAACATCGTGAGGAAACCGGTCTAATCCCAATAAGGTCTAGTTTTCCCTCTGGGTTGGAAGGTCAGATGGCAGTCGCATTCGTAAAACTAGTGCCTATGCCAAATCTTGGGATTAGGTGTCAAAGCGGACCCCGGGCTCCTTTAGGGGCACAACCGGGAATAACGCTAGGAGGCTGATGAGTATCGCGTTCTTGTTTCAAGTATAACGTCAGACGCACCAACAACAGCCCCTGGCTGTTTGCAATGTAATGTGTGTAAAATGTTTAACTAGCCGGCTGTTTACTAGGGACGATGATTAAGATTTTTTTACGATGCCATTCGTACCAGTTTTTGGAGAGGACCAAATGTTTGTATGGGAGCAACTACAATTAAGGATCATAAATAACCAAAAATTTGAGACAAAGATTGACCTCACTGGCGGCAGCCTTCATACTAATTGACACACATGTATGACGTCACACCTGTTATTTGAGTCGCTTAAATTCAAAATCGGATAAATCCATTCGACCCTATCAGCAAATATCTACCTTATCACCTTTTCTTAATAGCAAAATCACATGATTTGACAGATGGATTTACCCGGGTTTGAAATTAAGCGACTCATTTGTACTAACCTTTGTATGGAAAATCAAGTAAATAGCTGTTTCGCTCGCGAAATACTGCGTTTAGGTACATACATAGTTATACAATTTTGTTTCTATAAAACCGTAAGGATTCTATTGGTAGCTTTAAATGTACTCTTGGACAATAAAAAAAAAATGCATATCTTTTCTAAACTTTCATGGTCCATCTTTTTATGATTTTAATTATACTTTATTACAATAGTTTGATGGTTTACTATCCATTTTCCCATTTAGCACCACTACGTTTTCAATTTTAACATGAGGCATCATGGCTATTAAAATGATGTGTCCATACCAGTTGTGCACCATAAGCTTCTGCACGGCGAGCAGGGCCTCGTACCGCACGTTGGGGTCCTCGTGGCTGAGGAGGTGCATCACACGCTGCTTGCCGCCAAGTTGTTCGATAACACTGCAAGGAAACAATTAAAATGATGTGTCCATACCAGTTGTGCACCATAAGCTTCTGCACGGCGAGCAGGGCCTCGTACCGCACGTTGGGGTCCTCGTGGCTGAGGAGGTGCATCACACGCTGCTTGCCGCCAAGTTGTTCGATAACACTGCAAGGAAACAATTAAAATGATGTGTCCATACCAGTTGTGCACCATAAGCTTCTGCACGGCGAGCAGGGCCTCGTACCGCACGTTGGGGTCCTCGTGGCTGAGGAGGTGCATCACACGCTGCTTGCCGCCAAGTTGTTCGATAACACTGCAAGGAAACAATTAAAATGATGTGTCCATACCAGTTGTGCACCATAAGCTTCTGCACGGCGAGCAGGGCCTCGTACCGCACGTTGGGGTCCTCGTGGCTGAGGAGGTGCATCACACGCTGCTTGCCGCCAAGTTGTTCGATAACACTGCAAGGAAACAATTAAAATGATGTGTCCATACCAGTTGTGCACCATAAGCTTCTGCACGGCGAGCAGGGCCTCGTACCGCACGTTGGGGTCCTCGTGGCTGAGGAGGTGCATCACACGCTGCTTGCCGCCAAGTTGTTCGATAACACTGCAAGGAAACAATTAAAATGATGTGTCCATACCAGTTGTGCACCATAAGCTTCTGCACGGCGAGCAGGGCCTCGTACCGCACGTTGGGGTCCTCGTGGCTGAGGAGGTGCATCACACGCTGCTTGCCGCCAAGTTGTTCGATAACACTGCAAGGAAACAATTAAAATGATGTGTCCATACCAGTTGTGCACCATAAGCTTCTGCACGGCGAGCAGGGCCTCGTACCGCACGTTGGGGTCCTCGTGGCTGAGGAGGTGCATCACACGCTGCTTGCCGCCAAGTTGTTCGATAACACTGCAAGGAAACAATTAAAATGATGTGTCCATACCAGTTGTGCACCATAAGCTTCTGCACGGCGAGCAGGGCCTCGTACCGCACGTTGGGGTCCTCGTGGCTGAGGAGGTGCATCACACGCTGCTTGCCGCCAAGTTGTTCGATAACACTGCAAGGAAACAATTAAAATGATGTGTCCATACCAGTTGTGCACCATAAGCTTCTGCACGGCGAGCAGGGCCTCGTACCGCACGTTGGGGTCCTCGTGGCTGAGGAGGTGCATCACACGCTGCTTGCCGCCAAGTTGTTCGATAACACTGCAAGGAAACAATTAAAATGATGTGTCCATACCAGTTGTGCACCATAAGCTTCTGCACGGCGAGCAGGGCCTCGTACCGCACGTTGGGGTCCTCGTGGCTGAGGAGGTGCATCACACGCTGCTTGCCGCCAAGTTGTTCGATAACACTGCAAGGAAACAATTAAAATGATGTGTCCATACCAGTTGTGCACCATAAGCTTCTGCACGGCGAGCAGGGCCTCGTACCGCACGTTGGGGTCCTCGTGGCTGAGGAGGTGCATCACACGCTGCTTGCCGCCAAGTTGTTCGATAACACTGCAAGGAAACAATTAAAATGATGTGTCCATACCAGTTGTGCACCATAAGCTTCTGCACGGCGAGCAGGGCCTCGTACCGCACGTTGGGGTCCTCGTGGCTGAGGAGGTGCATCACACGCTGCTTGCCGCCAAGTTGTTCGATAACACTGCAAGGAAACAATTAAAATGATGTGTCCATACCAGTTGTGCACCATAAGCTTCTGCACGGCGAGCAGGGCCTCGTACCGCACGTTGGGGTCCTCGTGGCTGAGGAGGTGCATCACACGCTGCTTGCCGCCAAGTTGTTCGATAACACTGCAAGGAAACAACTCTAATAAGAAAAAAATTCAACAACCATCGAAATTCATCGATTTCTCCGTCAATTGTGGACCGATTTCCAAAATTATTTTTTTAATCGAAAGAGTATACTCCTGATGTGCTCCCATTGTCACCAAGTCAGGATCTGATGATGGGATCCCAGGGAAATTGAAGGCAAACCTCAAATTGTATAGGCACGCGTGTAGTAAATTCGGTATCTTCTATTATAACTCGTGTATTTACCCGCGGCAATCGCAATTTTGGTGAAATGGAACTGATGATGAAGACCACAGATGACGTATGAAACTCCTCAAAGATGTAAAATACGTCAAAGATTCTGACATGATTCCGTTGAAGTAGCAAGTAATGAAGTGTTAATTCTGAGATCCTTGAGGAATCGACGGAACTCCTCAAATATTATCACCCCACAGATAGCGACTTGGGGTTTTTCTGTAATAATCAACGCATTTGCTGTCGGAGAGCAGTTCACGTGGTAAATTAGAAAGAAAAAGTGGAAATTTTCATGTAAGTACCTATGTGGCTTGGCGAAGTACTGAATTGAAGTCGGTTTAAACTTTGGTTTTAAAGTAAATTATTCACTAATATGCTTTATGTCACGATTAAGTGGAATCCAACGACACCTTATATGTCTAATTCCATCAAGCCTTTTGGACTGTAGCCCCTGAAATATAATCATCGTAGACCACATACATACATACGCTCGAAAAAACCCTCCTTCTGAGGCAGTCGGGTAAAAAGTTGTATTTTAGTTAGTAACTATATTGCGGTATACGCGCATCTTAAATCTGCATGTCGATCAGCGAGGTGCGAAATGAAAGCCACGTCGATGCACAGCTTGCGTTTGTAATATCTAAGCATAGTACGCTAACCTTACGAATTGCGGGAATATATCGAATTAGTTCAGAGATTCCTCTCCTGTTTGCGATCGAATCACCGCAGTAACTCTTACGGCACCCTGTCGTTACACTTTTTAATACAGGGTGGGCCATATATTTTTGCAAATGGCAACACTGAATATACAGTTTTTGAGTGGAGGGAAATTTGACATTACTTTATGCAGTTTTATTTTCAATAAAGCGTTTTACTGATCAACAACGAGCTTTTTGTGTAAAACAGTTTTATAAAAGCAACTATTTGTATGTAACCGTTCGCCGCCTATTTAGGAGGAAGCACGGATCTCACTCCCGCCGATTTTTTCGTACGGGGATATTTATAAAGTCGAGTTCTAAGTTAAAAAAACGAAGACAATATCCAAACTCAAGCAAAACATTCGCGATGAGATAGCCGAGATCCCTCGCAGCATATGTTCCCAAAATCTGCGTAGTCATTTGCAGGAGTGCCAGCGACGAGATGGGGGTCATATCAAAGATATTATTTTCAAAAAATAAATTGCATTTGATGTTAGTCACAAAAATTAAATGATCAGGAAATTAACTTTCATGGTTTTATTTTCATCAAAGTTTCAAAAGTGCAAGAATTTTTGGCCCACCCTGTACAATAAATAATAAGCCACTCGTCACCACTGATAAGTACTCACTGTTTGCCCCTCGGGTAGTGGCGCACGTATTCTCCCACGTCGTAGCACGCCACGGCGAGCACGACCGGGTCTTGGCTGCGCTCCAGGAGGTGCACGAGAGTGCGCAGTAGCTCCTGTCCACGCTCGTTGAGGCGGGCGGCGTTCTCGCGCCAGAACTTGGCGGATTTGTGCACGGGGGACCATTCCAAGCTGCAATAAAGAATATCGTTACATTTACGCTCACATTATAATGCTGCGATTGCTGGTTGTGCTGATTGGGGTCGCTATATTTCAAGATTTCCTTGAGTTAGGTTTCTGAGCGAATACGTGTGGAATAAGGAGGTCCAGGTAGAGCATAACGCACGAACGAAATTATATGCACCATGGAACTCATATGTTCGCAAAATCGATTATTTAGGTTTGTGAATCCTGTCTAGATAAGACGAGTGACGACAAATGCGAGATTGCAAAATAAATGAAGCCTACCACATCCCGTCCACAACCCGACAACAGGAAAAACAATGGAATTATAAGTGGAACCGATTACTCCATGTCACCCAGGAATAGCTACGCGAAAGGGCTAAAAGCGTGAAGCTCGTGGGATGAGGATCTAGCGCTTCTATTCCACATTTACGGACTGGCACCAAAATCAGTAAGGAATTTAGCTTCGTTTTTCACTGTCTCTCGTACTTTTAACTAAAGTAAGCACCAGTTGAAAACGAAAAAAATGTAAACAAACAATGTCTTGAATCTGACATATTAAATGTCAAATTCAATACATTGTTTGTTTACATTTTTTTCGTTTTTAACTGGTGCTTACTTTAAGGATATTACTCTCCCTCCCTGGCCACAGGTCACTTTCCAAAAGTTAACACCATGTGCTTCCCTGACTTTCCAGAAATGGACACTCTTGACTATGTTCTATATGCAACTTTTAGCTTTGTGAAATGGGCCACCGGATGTTTGAAAACTCACTGGCCGCTCTTGATCTCGGTGGCGTACATCAGTAGCTCAGTTTCTGCACGGAAGCCTGCTCGTCGTCTGAGCGCTTCCGCTCGAGGATCACGAGTTATGCTCGGTAAAAGGATCCCTAGATGTAACACTTACCGGCCACTCTTGATCTCGGTGGCGTACTGGTCGAAGGAGCTCAGGTCCTGCACGGAGGCCTGCAGACGGTTGCTCAGGAAGTCCACGTCGTTCATGATGTGCTCGTCGTCTGAGCGCTTCCGCTCGAGGATCGCGAGTTATGCTCGGTAAAAGGAACCCTAGATGTAACACTTACCGGCCACTCTTGATCTCGGTGGCGTACTGGTCGAAGGAGCTCAGGTCCTGCACGGAGGCCTGCAGACGGTTGCTCAGGAAGTCCACGTCGTTCATGATGTGCTCGTCGTCTGAGCGCTTCCGCTCGAGGATCGCGAGTTATGCTCGGTAAAAGGAACCCTAGATGTAACACTTACCGGCCACTCTTGATCTCGGTGGCGTACTGGTCGAAGGAGCTCAGGTCCTGCACGGAGGCCTGCAGACGGTTGCTCAGGAAGTCCACGTCGTTCATGATGTGCTCGTCGTCTGAGCGCTTCCGCTCGAGGATCGCGAGTTATGCTCGGTAAAAGGAACCCTAGATGTAACACTTACCGGCCGCTCTTGATCTCGGTGGCGTACTGGTCGAAGGAGCTCAGGTCCTGCACGGAGGCCTGCAGACGGTTGCTCAGGAAGTCCACGTCGTTCATGATGTGCTCGTCGTCTGAGCGCTTCCGCTCGAGGATCGCGAGTTATGCTCGGTAAAAGGAACCCTAGATGTAACACTTACCGGCCGCTCTTGATCTCGGTGGCGTACTGGTCGAAGGAGCTCAGGTCCTGCACGGAGGCCTGCAGACGGTTGCTCAGGAAGTCCACGTCGTTCATGATGTGCTCGTCGTCTGAGCGCTTCCGCTCGAGGATCGCGAGTTATGCTCGGTAAAAGGAACCCTAGATGTAACACTTACCGGCCGCTCTTGATCTCGGTGGCGTACTGGTCGAAGGAGCTCAGGTCCTGCACGGAGGCCTGCAGACGGTTGCTCAGGAAGTCCACGTCGTTCATGATGTGCTCGTCGTCTGAGCGCTTCCGCTCGAGGATCGCGAGTTATGCTCGGTAAAAGGAACCCTAGATGTAACACTTACCGGCCGCTCTTGATCTCGGTGGCGTACTGGTCGAAGGAGCTCAGGTCCTGCACGGAGGCCTGCAGACGGTTGCTCAGGAAGTCCACGTCGTTCATGATGTGCTCGTCGTCTGAGCGCTTCCGCTCGAGGATCGCGAGTTATGCTCGGTAAAAGGAACCCTAGATGTAACACTTACCGGCCGCTCTTGATCTCGGTGGCGTACTGGTCGAAGGAGCTCAGGTCCTGCACGGAGGCCTGCAGACGGTTGCTCAGGAAGTCCACGTCGTTCATGATGTGCTCGTCGTCTGAGCGCTTCCGCTCGAGGATCGCGAGTTATGCTCGGTAAAAGGAACCCTAGATGTAACACTTACCGGCCGCTCTTGATCTCGGTGGCGTACTGGTCGAAGGAGCTCAGGTCCTGCACGGAGGCCTGCAGACGGTTGCTCAGGAAGTCTACGTCGTTCATGATGTCCTCGTCGTCCGAGCGCTTCTGCTCGAGGATCGCGAGCTGCTTCAGGACCTTGCATTGCACCATGGCGATGCAGTGCTCTTTCGCCACCTGGATAAATTGCATAAATTATAGATACAACGGAGTGGAAGCCCCAACACTCAAAACGGAGACGCGGTAGACCTCGTCGGCGATGGCGGGATAACTTGGACTCCTTTTTAAAAGACTGGCCTTTTAAAAGTTATTGCTCAAGACCGCGATGAATGGAAGGGGAGAGGGGAGGCCTTTGCTCAGCAGTGGGACATAACGGGCTGGATATAATAATAGATACAATAAATTGTGGGGATTCTATTTTAAAATTAATAACTACCTAAAACAATTTAACAAAGTAAAAGTAGTTAGTAGAAACTACTGAACTGGACGGTATAAAACATGATACTAAGAACCGAGATAATAAGACCTGAGATTCGGTATAGAACCGAATCGTTTTGGTTAAATGAACTGTACAAGTGAAAACTTCCGTCTTGTATGTAGTTGTGACCTGTTGGAAAAGACATTGCAGAGTTAAAATGTGTAACACAAACAAAACAATCGCCTATTCGACCAGTCCGCAACCACATGCAAGGCGGCTTCACGTAACTTTTTCACCTGTACACAAAATGAATTGGCAGCGAAACATCTGGAATCTTGGTTCAAGAACTAGTTATGTACCTGGCCGTCCTCGGGCTTCTCGATCAGGTTCCGGAAGACGGCGAGCACGATGCGCGTGACCTTCTCCTTGACGGAGTCGCTCAGGATGTCCGCGAGGATCGGGATCGCGTTGAACTTGTTCATCTTCTCGGCCAGCAGCGGGTTGAACGTCAGCACCCACAGGCAGAACACCAGCTGGTATTGGACCTGAGGGGAAATTAGTCGGATATAGATAATCTTAAAATGGAGAGGGAGAGGAGAGCGTTGGCAATATGCTCGCCCGCAGGTTTGCACGCTGTAAAAAACAAGTCAAGTTGACCCTTTTTAAAGCTTATTGTCAAACATTTTACACGTGTAGCCTGTGGGCGAGATTTACTCAGAGGGCCTATAACATCCTGCGTGTTCAGTACAATAACATCCTCAGAATGCTGTTGAAGCTGCCGAAGCACTGCAGTGCATCAGGCATGTTTGCCGAAGCCCAAGCGGACGACTTTTTCGCCATTCGGCGGAAAAGAATAGCGTCACTGCTAAAACGGATGCGCGGTAGCAGCAACAGTATGTTGAGGGTGTTGGCAGAGCGCCTCGACTGCCCGCTCACCAAGTATTGGATTGATGAATCACCAAATATTCACTACTTGGTCCTACCTTTCTGCCATAGGTAACCAAATAAGTACCTTATTGAAATGTAATTAAAATTTTATTTAAACTAAACTAAACTTAATCGTGTAATACTAATATAGTCTTGTAAGCCCCATTTTGTTACTAACACTTTTATGGATCTCAGTCTGAAATAAACAATTTTAATTTTTTATTTTATTATTTAAGTGTTGAGGCAGCTCGCGTGCGGTCTTGTGCTAGCCGAACAGCGTCTGTCGAAAATCGGCTAATCTACACTATTGTAAAGAGGAACACTTTGTAAAGTCGTATGGTCGTATTTCTGTAATGTAGTCGGGCAAGGGCAACGGGCAGGTAGTCTTGGATAAAGGCCTCACTGAGAGAGGCCTATTTCTGCTGATATGATGACGATGATGATGAGTCGGGTATAATTTAGAAATACCTGGAAGTTGACCCTGGAGGCGAGTATGGACAACAGGGTGGAGATGCCGTCGACGGAGAGGAACGCGAAGCGGTACTCGTCCACGCGCAGCATCATCTGCAGGCAGCGCGCCACCGACTGGATGTAGTCGATGTTCTGTAACGCGCGTCAATACATCAGTACCGGAGTTTGGGCAGGGGACCAGCCAAATCCATGCGCATTATTGGAAATGCCCCTAGTATTATTCAACCGCGTTGAGTTTGGGAACGGAATAGCTCTGTTCATATAAACTTTAACGTATTTATATGGCATAACTGTCACCTCCAACCCCATACATCAGTACCGGAGTTTGGGCAGCGGACCAGCCAAATACACACGCGCATTATTGAAAATGCCCCTAGTATTATTCAACCGCGTTGAGTTTGGGAATGGAATAGCTCTGTTCATATAAACTTTAACGTATTTATATGGCAAAACTGTCACCTCCAACCCCATTCTTATCGCGGTTTGATATCACATCGAGTCGAGTACATAACATACTAAGTTAAGTTCAATTGCTTGAAGAGACTAGGCAAACGTCATGATTAGCACGATTCAGTAACTTAACTATGGGCACATAATAAATAATAGTACAGAAGGTTCTCTGTTAACAAATCCCATGTTTAGGTATGCCGAACGAGCCTTAACGTGGACATCCCTTTCTATCGCATGCAACGCGCTGCGATAGAACGCGTGCGTGCCGTAGCAGCGCTAAAATACCGGCTGGAGCATATACTTGATATGGGGAATTTTTGATCGTAAAACAATTTTACTTCGAACTTAGTAAGGATTTGGCTGGTCGTCGTCGGTATGGCTAAAAAGCGATGCCGAAATATTTCTCTTCAATTGGGTCTAATACATATACCATTTTGTTTTCACACATGTTTTCATTTAAGCCTATAGTGCTTAATTCATAAAACAGATAGAACACAGCAACCGTAACATATTCGTTACTTTTCCTAGAAAATAAAACCCTTTACACACTAGAAGCAAAAATGCTGTCCCTTTTATTTGTAGATCAAAACATTCGGAAATAAATCTTGGTTTTTGGTTTGTATGGATAATATTGCACTTAAACATTGTACAACGCTCACTTAAATCCAATGCATAATACCCATTTTACCAGTTTTGTTTTTAGTTCCTAACCTCCTGAGACTACATAAAAAAAATACCATGGAATTTGAACAAAGCGATTGAAATAAGTAATAGTCGTGAAATATTAATTTCTTCTAAAACCAAACCAAACAAATGCACCTCTCTTCCTTTAATGTTTGACACACATGTCATTGAACCATTTTGTTACTTCTCATTATCATTATCATCATTTATTGCATCCATGGTACATACTTAGGTCTACAGATTCTATAGGAACCTAGGGACTCGGGAGGCTATATTCGCTTCATTATTTCACTTGACGGTGCAACAAATATGTTAGTTCTCTACATTGAAGAAAACATACAATAGGCAATTAATTTTACAATATTAGCACCACTATGTGCAATTATTTTTAGGGTCAATCAACAATTTCTTGTTGCTCGTTGCCATGGTTACGTCTCCTGGGTCACTCTTTAAAGCTATTATTTTATGGGGTTTAAATCCACTAGAGACGTGTTTTTGTTATATTGGTAAACCTATTCCATGGTGGCGCATCTCCTTAGCATGATAGGATTCCAGTTTATAGTATTTTTTCTAAGAAAGTCTGTCACTGTTGTCTCTTGGCTTACCGGGACAGAATAACAACAAGAAAAAGTTGATTGACCCTTTAACACATATGACTTTAAATTTCGTTCCATTTACAGGGGCACTTTACCATGATCTACTCATCATGTATACAAAAGAGATCATCATTTTCAAACGTAACTGAAATGCAACGTGTTACTTTAATAGAAAAAAAAACGGTCAAGTGCGAGTAAGACTCGCGCACCGATGGTTCCGGACCATCCCGTACAATAGAAACTAGTCCAGTATAAACTGACACTCACTAAGTATGTATTCACATACATAGTGCGTGTCAGTTTATACTGGAAATTAAACTTTCAGTGATGTAACTATAAATTTACGGTTTTCGCAATTTTAGCTTTATCTGTGCTATAAGACGTTGCTTTGTACCAAATTTCAACATTCAGAGTTCACGGGAAGTACCCTGTAGGTTTTGATTCCCTTGCGAGTTTCGAAAATTTGCGGCATAAACTGCTGTATTTTTTGATTGCGTTGGCTTAGAAGTTTGATTTTTTCACAGCTCCAAGGGACAGTAGACTTGAGTATTTGATATAAATTTCAGCTTGACACCTCCACGCGTTCTTGAGAATAAAGGTCTTGACAGACGAACGGACGTACAACAAAGTGATCCTACAAGGGTTCCGCTTTTTCCTTTCGAGATGCGGAACCCTAAAAAAACAGCCCAACGTTCTCTGCGACAAGCAAGCGCCGGCTTTCTGGCTGCTATTGATAGTGCTAAATGTGCAAATAGATATTCTATGTACCTATACAATTACACATAATAATACTTACAGGCTGGTTAATGAAAGCATGCCTTAAACGATTAATGAACACAAGAAATATTAATAAATTAGTAACAGCTTTAAAATCAGGTTAGCATCGTTGTTACGCACAGCCTTCAGCAGCTACACAGAGTACCTTCTTGGAGCCCGGAGGCAAGTCCTCGAGCGGTGCAAGGTCATCGAAGGAGGTGTAAAGGCTGGAGTATTTCCCGTGGGCGTCAGATGACTTCTCCTTGTGTTTGTGTTTGTCCACGATCGGTTTCTCGTGAGCCAACATAACCTGCTCCGCATGCTCTAACTCGGCAGACATTTTCTCCGCCTTACCAGAAAACAAACCTCTCAGTAACAATGCACATGCGATAGCCCCGGCGGTAAGATGCGCGATGACGACTCGATTGGTTAACGGCTAGATTAATTGCTTTAAAACAACATATTTTAATATCATGCTTATTTACGAAAATAATAATACTAATGGCTCTGTCAGCTGTAAAACTCGCGAGTCTGTCATTATTTTTTAAATAAATAAATAATAATAAATAAATAAATATTATGGGACAATCTTACACAAATCAACCTAGGCCCACGGTAAGCTCAGTAAGGCTTGTGTTGTGGGTACTAGGCGATGATATATATAATAGATAAATACATATAGATACTTATATACATATATAACATCCATAACTCAGGAACAAATATTCGTGATAAACACACAAATAAATGCCCTGACCGGGATTCGAACCCGGGACCTCCAGCTTCGTAGGCAGAGTCACTACCCACTGGGCTACGGAGGCCGTTATTTTTTATTATTTTTATTTCGAAAAAGTGACTCGTTGAGAAAAAAAAATCCGGCCAAGTGCGAGTTGGACTCGCGCACGAAGGGATCCGTACCATTATCTATAAAAACGGCAAAAAAATCACGTTTGTTGTATTTTGTTTTTAGTATTTGTTGTTATAGCGTTTCAACTCTAGCTATCACGGTTCTTGAGATACAGCCTGGTGACAGACAGACGGACGGACGGACGGACAGCGAAGTCTTAGTAATAGGGTCTTGTTTTACTCTTTGAGTACGGAACCCTAAAAACTAACGAACCTGCTCACAATATTTCACGAGAATCGGTTGAGAAATGCGACCTGTAGAGGAGAACAGCCGGACAGCGACCGTGACAGCGAACGGACATACGAACGATTTTCGGCCCAAGCTGAAGCATAGAACTTCGTTCGCTTCGCTCGCTCGTTCGACAAATCAAATCATCCTATATACGTCCCACTGCTGGGCCCTCGCCTCCTCTATGGGATGAGAGGGACCGGGCAGTAGTCCCCACGCTGGCCTGGTGCGGGTTGGGGACTTCACATACACCTTTGAATTTCTTCGCAGATGTATGAAGGTTTTCTCAACGATGTTTTTCCTTCACCTAAAAGCTAACGGTAAATATCAAATGATGCATCAGTTCCGAAAAATTAATTAATACGAGCCGGGATTCAAACCCACGACCGCCTTTTGACAGCCTGAACCACTGGGCTACCATAGCTTTATGGGTCTCATAAACTTCAGATCTTCGAGATTCAACAGTGACATAACCAGTTCAAATGTGTATCATGTGACAAGTACGTCATGACAAGCTTTTATTTCTGGTTCTTTCAAAGTGCCCACAAACTATTCTAAATTAACCAATGGCCAATGTAATAAACTGTGAAAGGAATATTGCATGATATTCAAATATCTGTTTAAGAAACAGTCTTTTAAGGTGTTACTGCAGCTTTAATGGAGACGCGTAATTCTGGATGAAGCTGATGCTGGATTTATAATCTTGTTAATGTTATATAAACAAAATTATGTGACTTCCGTGTTATTTGAGGTGCACCTACTAATTTCCGTATTGATTCATCAAATAAAAGTATAATTGAAATGAAAAAGGAATAAAATAGTAAGATTTTCACGAATGTTAGTAGTTTTACTATGTTTGACATACTACAAAGGAAGAATTGAACATAGAAACAGTGCATCTATACTAAATACTACGATTAACGGGGTCTGATTTTGTGTGTATTTTTAATCCAAATATATTTATTTAGCCTCTACTCCAAATGTTGATAATTTGATCGTTTCCCTGTAAACGCATAAAACTGGTGCAAAACAAGTGCTTGTAAAAAACTATATGATGAGATGAGCTGTATAATACTAAAATGAAAATTGTAGGTGCTTTTCCACGAGATAAACGATGGCGCACGCAATAACGACTGATGTGAACCAAATTACTATTTCATCGCAAATCGTATAAAATTTCCATTTCGCGTGGAAAAGCACCTTCATGCTAGCAGTTAACAGAACAGCCAAGCCGTGATGTTAACAGAATGACGTATCACAATATAATTAAATTCAATAAAAAAATATCACAAATCATTTGATGCAATCATGCTTAGAAATCGTAAAGTTCACATTATGTGTTTGCATGAAAGACTCACATTGTGTTTGAGCTGCTCCTTGAGCCAAGTCAGGTAGAAGTTGAGGTCGCTCTTGTCCATGAGCTGCGGGTGCCAGCAGGCGAGCTTGGCGATGATGCGAGCGGTCATGTGCTGCACGAACTCGTCCTGCCGATTCAGCAGGTTCAGGAACGGCTGCCATACTTGACCGGTCTTGTTGTATTCGCGGAAAATCTTCACCCTGGACTTGTTCTCCTGAAACCGTTCAGTTACATTTGATTTTTTACACGAGTGAGCGAAGCGAACGCAGTTCTAAGTTTCAACTTAAGTCGTAAATGATATGAAAGGCCATGCCAGGATAAAACAGCGATTTTGGGCTTATAATTTTTATGGACAGTTTCTTGTAAAAAATAAAACAACGAAATATGATCTTTCTTCAATCTTTTTTTTCTAGCCAGCCGATTTCGGGTTACCCGCGGCGCTACCACGAACTTCGTATATCTCCGTCTCTGTCGCTCGAGTACCATAAACCATAAGTGCGATAGAGACAGAGGTATACGAAGTTCGTGGTTATAGCTCAGTGTTTTATAGAAGCCAAAAAGTGACTTCCCCATTTTATTACAAATTACTATAGTTTAGATCATTGCAAATCCGAGACTAAAACTCCCGCGTTTCTAATGTGTAGTTTTTGAGAGATACATTTTTGAAAATCTGGTTTCTGACACCTGAAATCTGAATGTTACGAAAAACATTTATAAATATATTGCAAAATATTTATCAAACTTTTCTGTTGTTCATATTGTTGGATAAACCCTACAAAGACATACATTTAGAGGCAATTACGACCTCTCTAGGTACATTTGTTACAAAGATATTAATTATTTTATTGATTTTGGTTTTTAATTTTTTCTTCCATGTTCCGCCGTAGTAGGGACGCGATATTTGTATGACAACTTCATTATTATGTCTTCTTTATCTATCCTATTTTTTACAAGACCTAATTCCATGGAACATTCAAGTAATCACCTAAACACTTTATATCCGGGTTATCCGGCCTCTAGGGTTGACACTTCAGTATTTTTAATTTTATACGCCAATTTTCTCGGGAATATTTATTATTTTTGATTTTGAGTTCATATGGAAGAAAATGTGGTGCCACGGCTTCGAGGACTGATTTTGTAAGTATCAGTCAAGTGCGAGTCGGGATCGCATACGAAGAGACCAAAAAAATTAAACAGTGTCATACATTGTACGATGGCACGGATCCTCAGTGTGCAACTCCGACTGGCACTTGACCCGGTTTTTATTGTGGGATTTAAATTTAGGGGAAAAATAAATTTCGTTGCTTCACGTGCTGATATGGACTTAGAGGGGCTACTGAATTTTAAACGCATACCGGTGATGCTTGGGTATTTGGATCGCCAAGGCATAAAAAAAATATTGAGAGAAATCTTTGATATTAGATTTTAATGCTCGCAAATATTTAAGAGTTAAGTGTCGAGTTTTTTTTTAAATTAAATCAGAAGAAAGAGCTATTGTCAAGTTTTTTTTTAATTACGTGTAATTTCAATGACTACTGTTGTTTTATTAGTATTGTATTTGGTTTTTAAATTAAAATGTACATGATACCTGGTCAGAATAGTAGTTTATGTGACTGTACATAATGAGGGGCATTAAACACGAGTGTTTTAATTTAACACATACACTATTTTATCTACCCACATGTTATAAATCCTCAATTATGTGTTCGGGAACCATTAGAATAACCGCCATTGCCGACTAGATTTCAAATCATGACCAACTACATCATGCTGCACGACCCCAACACCGGACCTGATTTCCGTAATAACATCGATTGTCGATGCTATTATGACTTTTCATACATTATAATAACACTGGCACAGATAAAACGCTGGTTACGTTACTGGTTGCAATTATGGTGGTCGTTACGAGGGCGACACTGAAAGTCTTTAGAACTGGCCACTTGTAATAAATATAATAAAAAAATAAGTTCAAAATTTGAATATGGAACTCTTTCTTAATATTTTTGTGTACGAATTCCACTCGATTGTCATTTGTTTTACGATTTGGCGGCAAATTGAAAATTGTGTGTACTACGTGAGCATGAATTTAACGCGAGAAAATTTTCGAGCAATGATTTTTTACGACTTTCGATGTAATTTAAGTCAACAAGAAAGTTATGATAGACTTCGATTGGCCTTTCACGATGAAGCCCCATCTCGTGCTACTATTTACAACTGGTTTAATGAATTTAAACGTGGCCGCACTGATCTCACTGATGATCTGCGTGAGGGCCGGCCTTCTACGGCGACTACTGAAGATAACATCAGTGTTGTGCGGCGTATGATAGAGACTGACAAAAGAGTAACCTATCAGCAGATTCGTACAAGCTTAGCCATTGGTATGAGTCAAGTCCACAAAATCCTCCATGAACATTTAGCGGTGAGGAAGCTTTGTGCCCGGTGGATACCTCATAATTTGACAGAAGCCCAAAAAGTCCGTCGTGTTGATTGGTGCCGTGAAATGGGTCAAAGATTCAACGGAGGTGACTCAAATGCTGTGTTCGACGTAGTTACGGGTGACGAAAGCTGGATTTACTGTTATGATCCTGAAACTAAAAGACAGTCTGCTGAGTGGATGTTTCCTTCCGAGGAGTTGCCTACTAAAGTGAAGAGAGGTCGAAGTGTGGGAAAAAAGATGGTGGCCTCGTTCTTCGGAAGGACTGGTCATTACGCAACAATTATTTTAGAGGATCAAAAAACAGTTACTGCGAAGTGGTACACTAACAATTGTTTACCACTTGTCTTGGAAAAAGTTCGAGAAAAACGGCCTCGCAGTAGGATCCTGCTTCACCACGACAACGCCTCATCGCACACCGCCAAGCAAACGATCGACTATTTGGCGACGGCAAACGTGGAATTACTGGGTCACCCACCTTATAGCCCCGACCTTGCACCTTGTGATTTTTATTTATTCCCAAAAATTAAAGAAAAACTTCGAGGAAAACGTTTTATGGACGCCGACGAAGCAGTGGCTGCGTTTCAAAAGGCCGTCGAAGAGACCCCTAAGGACGAGTGGGCAAAGTGCTTTTCTCAGTGGTTCTATCGAATGCAGCGATGTATTGATGTGAAGGGAGGCTATTTTGAAAAGATATAATAAAAGTAATAAGTTGCTTGATTGCTCAGTTTTTGATTTTCTAAGAACTTTCAGTTTGACCCTCGTATATATGGTTTCCAAACATATTCTAGAGGATTTATGATATGGGTGTAGATAAACTTGTTTTATTAGTTTTGCCAAGAGCTGAAACTCGCACAAATAATTATTGCCTAGTATTTTTAAATAACTTGTAATTTCAAATGTAAGGGAATAAAGGCAATAATCACGAATTACGTACTGTATACTGTGCTTTTTAAAATTAAAATGTATGATACCTGGTCAGAAACTTGTTTAATTAATTTCGCCAAGAACTCGCACAAATTTTCGATGAAACACTACATGTGACTTGGGAAAGGAGATGGACACCATGAGTTGCACGATGGGCCAGAGAGCCTAGAAATAGAAGAAGACATTCAATGACTTGTCATGCTTCTTGTGTTGACTTGTCTTGTCATACGCCCTTGAGCGATTTTTTAACTGTACAAACAGCAAACTACAAAAATGTACAGGCACATAATCTTATTACATGAGTATAGCTTATTATTTATTTACTTTGTCACAAAAAATCACTCAATAAAACACTAGGTAATTGAGATGGGAAATATAAACAAATTCTCAACAGCTAAGAAATTATTACTAAATCTTTAAAAAACTAATTATTTAATATGTCTAGGTTCCTAATAATGTTTTCTTTCACCACCCATATAAGTGCTATACTGTGTATACCTACTGTGTTAATTTGATATCCAGGAAATCCGGATATTGGTAGTGGCAGCCCTGACCGAAAATTTTAATAGGGAACAGTACGGAAAACTCTTCGTAGGTGGCGACACTAGCAGCGTTGACATTGTATCTCGTTCGCACTTGCGGTATTGTCTATGCAAGCATCCTTGTCACTCATTTGACAATCAATTGTGCATGTGTGTGTGAATCCCTATATTTCTATACTGGTTTACTATTAGTGGTAGTGCTGCCTCTGGCGGCAGAACATTGCAGTAATGTTCCCTATTGACTGTAGATTAAATGTTCCATGGAATTAGGACTTGTAAAAATAAGGTAGATAGAAGACATAATAATGAAGCTGTCATACAAATATCGCGTCCTACTACGGCGGAACATGGAAGAAAAAAAAATAAAAACCAAAATCAATAAAATAATTAATATCTTTGCAACAAAAGTACTTAGAGAGGTCGTAATTGCCTCTAAATGTATGTCTTTGAAGGGTTTATCCAAAACTATGAACGATTGAAAAGTTTATTAAATAATTTGCAACATATCAATGTTTTTCGTAATATCCAGGTGTCAGAAACAAGATTATCAAAAGATTATTTCTCAAAAACTACACATATTAGAAACGCGGGAGTTTTAGTTAGGCATTTGTAATGATCTAATTTGTAATAAAATAGGGATGTCACTTTTTTGGCTTCTATAAAACACTGTGCGTACGTCGTCACATATATTGCGTATTTACCAAAGACAATTACATAACATGAACTATAGGATATATAGCCAAAAATGTTAATTATATGACGTGCTTCCCGTTTGTGATGTAATATTCTACGACCCCAAGTTTAATTGAAAAAGTTGTTTGAATTAACGATTTTTACAACATGTAAGCATTTTTTTTATTCGAATCTGACCATTTTTATTTTTTCCCCTAACATTTTACTATGGAGCTCAATTCTGGGTCAATTTTCACAAAATATTTTTTTCCTCAATAACTATAGGTACCTAAAGTCTGCGGCGCTACCACGAACTTCGAATCTCGAACTTCGTATATCTCCGTCTCTGTCGCTCGAGTACCATAAACTATAAGTGCGATAGAGACGGAGATATACGAAGTTCGAGATTCGAAGTTCGTGGTTATAGCTCTGTTCATTAATTGAACGGACTAAAATGACGTTACATGTGTTATCAGTTTTTTACATCTCTTAAATAGTGATGTGCTACAACCGATAATTACCGAAAAGTTTTAAGGGGTGTCTACGTATGTTTAGACAAGTCCCTGTAAAGTTTAAAGGGGATACGCATCATTTTTAGGGTTCCGTACTCAAAGAGTAAAACGGGACCCTATTACTAAGACTCCGCTGTCCGTCCGTCTGTCTGTCACCAGGCTGTATCTCACTGATACCGTGATAGTTCCAGCTGAAATTTTCACAGATGATGTATTTTTGTTGCCGCTATAACAACAAATACTAAAAACACAGAATAAAATAGTTTTTTATAGACAATGGTATGGAACCCTTCGTGCGCGAGTCCGACTCGCACTTGGCCGGTTTTATCTATTCCATTTCGGTATGTTCTTGTGAAGACCTCATCAAGAATTAAGAAAGTTAAGAAACTAAATCAACATCAAAAAAATCACGATAAAACGCAGAAAGTAACTAGCCAAATAGTTTCAACAGTTTCTTCGTAAGCTTATTGCGTTGCGTTATTTTCTGTCGCGGATGAAATTCATCTCATCTAAATTCAGATACAGAATTCTGCCCGTGTGCGGCTTGCCTAAATACCCTTTTGTATAAATAAGCATTGAATACAAAAAAAAACTAAACAGTTGCCATTTGAATCCCATTTCAAATGATTTTATTACCGATTATTGAGAATTAAACCAGAAACCATAATCACTGTTTGTAATAAGCTGGTTCATTTCTACCTGTCATTTTAGTTCTTTCAATTAATGAACAGACTTTACAATAGAAAGTTTTTTACCCCTTCATTAATTTTGAATATGTATGTATACACACTTAAACAAGTAAGAAATTTTTTTTTGCTTAAGTTGGATGTTTGTCATTTCTTATTATTAAATGACTACAAACCCTTTTAAAAATGACGGGATTTTACCATAGTTAGAGTTAAGAATAAATAATGTAATTTTTTTACAATAATTATTAATACAAAGCCTATAAACGTCACATTTTATGCTATTGTATCAATATTTGGGGAGGAGCAGCAAAAACAATGATGCTGAAACTAGAAAGATCACAAAGGGCTGTACTAAAAGTTATGATATTTAAGAAATTTCGTTACCCAACATCATCTCTGTACAATGACACATGTGTTCTAACTGTTAGGCAATTGTTCATAAAACATATACTTCTTACCCAAAACAAAAACCAACCGGATTTTCCAGCATCACGAAGAAGAAATGATATTGTATACGTAGTTCCGAAACGCAATACTGAGTTTGCTAGACGATTCGTAACTGTCCTTGGTCCAAGCATTTACAACAAAGTAAGCAAAAAGATAAGTTTACGAGTACTTACTTCTTACTCTTTTAAATTGTCCTTAAATAAATACCTAAAATCACTAAACTATGGAAGCACAGAACAACTAATAAGTAAGTAGATGGCAAGACACGCACATACACTTACACACACACACACACACACACACACACACACACACATATACACACACACACACACACACACACACACACACACACACACACACACACACACACACACACACACACATATGTATATTAATGTATATACACGCACGCATGCGCGCAAGCACAAATATATATATGTACATTTATGTGTGTACATACATACGTACATACAAATATACACACTTAAATAATAATTTAATTACTTAATCAGAAGAGTCAATACTAATTATTAAGTATTAACTTGTAACCTTTAATAAGATTCATTTGCTAATTTTGCATATGCTACTTGTTTACCAGTTATGCGCACTGACGCGCTGAACCAAAGGGGTATATGTTGTGCTCGATTCATAGCGACATACGTCCTTTTGCTTATCGCGGGCGTGTAGTGTTGAGCACTCTATTCATATTGTTATTTTTTGTTTGCCAACCGCGTTGATATTTTTCTTTTCTATGTTTAAATTTACCTACCCACATATTTTGTGATGGCCTTAGCATTTTTGAATTAACATTAAGTACTTATTATAAACAACAACGAGGGGAGGGGAATCCTGTTCCACCGTGATACAGTTTTTACTAGTACGGGGAACAGAGGACGCTTACTCACTGATTGTTACTAGATATTGTGTACCTTACCTACTTATTATGTAAGCAGTGTATGACCTGTATGAAGGCTAAATAAAGTTATTTTTATTTTATTTTTTTATTTTTTATTTTATTTATCTCTTGTCCCCAGAAATTCCGATATTTGTTTATAAGATAGCTAAGTCAGGTGTGTGTTCAAAAACTCAATGATTAGGAAACTTAATTCAATCTTAGGTTACTAGGCACTGCAGATTGATAAGGAGATAAACCAGATATTGAAACTCTATCATTTTGATTACTTTCTATGATGCTAAAGAAAATTATAAATATTATAATCACAGAATTTTTGTCATTCTATTGAAGGTTTTTAAGAGATTTGAACAAAAAATCTAAAAAATAAAAAAGGTGCCTACTATACAAAGAATTTGTAGTAGGGTAGAGCAACCAAAAGATGAACGTTTAAGCGACTATCCCCACTTTACAATTTTTTTTCGAGGAGTGGTGATTTAGTTTGTTTACATTTAATTTTTTTATACGATTTCGTATATAGTCGAGATTGGATATGACTATTTTAAACCATCCTATTACAATACAGTATTTTATTAAAAATGGTTTTATGCTGAAGTATGTCATTTTGCCCAGAAGATGAACACTGTGCCCAATAGTTGAACATTTTGACACCAATAGTTGAACGAAGAAAAACTTAACACCGCGCAGCCTCTGACTTTTGGTCTAGTTATTATATAATCATTGTTATAGCAATTTATACTAGTTAACAATCACAATATTGATACTAAACACAGAATAAAACAGTTCAAATGTACCCTTTTCATATGGTTACAATTATAAGAGATTATTTTTTACATATTAATCATTAAAACATTTTTTTATTAATTTATCATTAGATTAAAATATATAAATTGTTGGGTTGTATATGTATAAGTCAGATTTCATATTTATTACGTATCTTTGTTATTAAGATGTTCATTGTACTAACCCTTGCCTAAAACTTGAACGAATAAATTTTGTTCGTTCATGTATTGGGCACGATGGCAAAGGAATGAACTGACTAAATTTAACAGAGCGTTCACTTATTGGAATCTAAGCCAAAAGTTGAACGAACTAATTTTATTCGTTCATCTTCTGGGCAGCGGTTCTTTGTTGAACAATCGTGCTTTTCATAGTAAAACAAAGCCCAAAATAACCGTGTTGCGAATGGATACTCACGTTCAACTTTTGGTTCAAAAATCAACAGTTAAAAAACGATTAATTTGAGCCATAAAAGTTTTATGTACCCTTTCAATAAGAATTTATATAAGCATTTGAAAAAACTATACCTTGCCCAGTAGATGAACGCCGTTCATCTATTGGCTCAGGTACAAAAAGTTGGAACCATTAGTTGAACGGTAAATATCTCTTAAATTAACAGTAAATACGCAATTTGTGATAGATAATCCATTAAAGGCATTAATCAAGAATCTATATCACGCAAAACAATCCATGTAGACGTTTTATTCAATTTTATACATAATTTAGAGCTTAAATTTAAGAGCACTTTCCTTAAGTAAATCTCCATACAAACGGTGATTTTGGCGCAAGACCTCGACGCGACAACCGCTCACAGCCGTGTGTGTGTGGGAACTGTATTGGAGTTTAAACGCCAGCCTCGGCAAAGGGATGATGCGTTAGGAAAAAAATATCCCGAAGGCGTAAAATGTATCGCAATTTTTTTATTTCAATTTTACGACAAAACGTTCAACTATTGGGTGGTGTTCATCTTTTGGTTCCTCTACCCTAATACTCTTATACTGAATATCATTATATATCAATCAACTTCTGTTGGTAGTAATTATAGGTTCCAATATCTGTAGGTACCTAACCTGGCCTTGTTGGTAGTTGAAAATAACTTACACACACTTTAGTACATTGCTAAGAAGTGACTTACCGACAGGATATCGTCAATCATAACCAGGATGTACTGGATGGTGTGGTCCTTGCTGACATGGGTGAGCAGGTTGATGAACACCGAACAGCACTCCTCGGGGTTCTTGTCCGGAAGGTCCTTCTTGCCACGGTCCAGCGCCAACACGAAGTCGTGATCACGCTGCGTGATCATCTGAGACCTAAAATATACCATACATTGAAAATACAGCCTAGGGATGGACCTCACAAAAATGGATTTATCTAACTTACTGCAGATAAGACTGCCATTTTATGTCCGTCTGACGGATCTCACTTGCCCTCAGCTGCAGAACGCTGGTCGCGGCAATCATATCTGCAAAACGAAGGAGTGGTATTCATAATCATCCTTGCAAATTGATCACAGAAATTAAAGTACAATGGGCAGCAACTTACCCATATTGTCTTCGCCAATAAGCTTATTGACATTTTCCTCGCTGATATTAGCCATTTTGGCTAGGATATCACAGAATTATGATCACGCCAATAAAAATTGGAATAAAGATCAAAGAATTCAATAAATCCCAAAAACAAGTAAAGTCGACAGCCTCAGCTGAGAGGTCTTGTGACTACATAAAGTGACGTTGGTATAGTGTGAATACGTATATTTTCTTACCTTCTTTGTTGTACACCTTCCATGCTGAGAAAAAAAGAGACAGATATATAACTTGTAATGTTGTCTACCTTGGGAACAGACACAGAGTTGCAACCAAAAAATATATAAAATGTCATTTCGTTTCGTTTAGAAATCAATAGATTGAAGGCACAATCGAAGGGCTCTTTATGTTATGGTCGCACCACACTTGGGAGTTCGTGTTCGCGTTGTGGTATTGTCTTTTTTTTATTTTCCGTAGGAAGGAAAAAGATGCTACACGAATATTTGGGCAAACACTCCCAAGTATGGTGCGACCATGATACTGCGGAGAAGTCGTGGAGAAGTCTTTGGTGCTTTACCGGCAACGTCAAATAAATTGTCAAATGTCAATGTCAAGTAGTAGAAGAAGATAGCAAGAGCCAAGATCTTTAGATTTATTTATTTCGAGATAAAAATTAGAATATAGGTTTGCATACAATGTCAAAATTATAAGAATCCTTATCACGATCGTTAATAATAAGAAATAAAATTTAAAAATATTCAAAATGTAAATACACAAAGTGGAAATCGTGGAAATTGTAGCTCCAATTACGGATTGTCATTTAACAACTGAGGGCCTACCGCGAAAGGCATTCGAAGTTGTCCCTCTCTGTCATATTTACGAGTTCGTACTTAAGTGCAACAGAGAGGGAAAACGTCGAATGCCGTTCGCGGTAGGCCCTCTGTTCTTTTGTTTGACAATTGACAATGACAAACAGCTATTGACTATTATATATAATTGATGTTGTTTAAAATAAAATTGTACTTACAGTTATATTCTTCCTCCATCTCAGTTTTCTTGGCTCCTGTTGTCTCAAGATATTTGTACAATTTTGGAACAGTTATAATTATTGCAGAAAATTTATCAGTGCATATTAATGTCTAAACCATCAAAAAACTGACTGATACATACAATTTGCGTTTTAACTTGTTGGTGTGACACATGTGGATGTAAATAAAATTGGGAACCGGCCAGTTCAGAGTTCTGTTGTCATGTCTTTACAAACACAAGACGAATGTCAGAGTAATGACCCAAGTAATGTTCTATCAATTGCCGTGGAATCGGCACGATTTCCCGTGGACAGGTCGATGCGGATAGTATTTACGGGATATTACAATGGATTTAGTGTTGAAGTGAGGTCACCAGATGAAATGGCTTTGCTAAATCACATGGGGTGCTTTGGAAAGGGCTCTGTTTCACGTTCCAAGCCCAGAGCAAGCCATAATAACCAAATTATGCGGAAAAGACAGTTCCTTAAAAGAAACTATTGGTATAAAAAGTTTGCTGATAACCATGGGGTGTCTGTTGTGGACAAATTATTAACTGATATGGATGGGTTAGTGAGTAAGATCATACACGACAGCCGAAAAAATTCCAACAAAGATGTTATAGATTTAGTGTCTAGTGATGATAGCAATAGTGCTAGTAATGATGCTTTTGACTCCTGTGAGCCGCAATTTGATGACTATAATTTTCAAGGCGACCAAGAGCTAGTTGTGATTGTGCCAGACAGTGACTCCGAAGATGGCAACTATTTTGAAAACTTGAAACCAAAGTGTTGTATCAATAAAATAAAACTGCAAGAAAAACTCATGCTGAGTTTGCAAGAGGCTTTCTTTCTTTCATATGGTCTGGGGTGTCTGCAAGTCATTGGCAGTGCAGATAAGATGCTCACAATAGCAGAGTGTTGGAAGTTATTTACAGATACTGATAAGAAATTTGTTCCCAAATATGTTGTGTACCATTACTTCAGATCCAAGGGTTACATTGTGAAATCAGGAATCAAATTTGGTGGAGATTATGGTACATATTGGTTTTAGCAAAATATTTGGAATCATGTTTAATAAAATAATGCTCAATTCTGCAACATTTCTAACATTATAGCTGGAAACTCACTGACAGCGGTGGCGGCGCGGCGCGGAGGCGGTACCGGTTGTAATGTTCCATTTAATATGAAAGGGTCGACACAGAATACCGCGCCGCGCCGCGCCATGCTGTGCAGATCCTTTCATATTAAATGGAACATTACAACCGATACCGCTTCCGCACCGCCACCGCTGTTAGTGCCTTTTTCAGCTATTGTTATGTAAATTGACAAGATGTATTATCTTGGTTTCAGTGTTGTACAGGGAAGGTCCTGGAGTAATGCATTCCGATTACATAGTTGTGGTGAAATGCAAAGACCAATTTGATCTTGTGTCAGTACTTGGGCATGTAAGAATGGCTACTACAACTACAAAGGTATAATTTTATTGAACTCTATTTGACTCAGACTCCATTCAAATTTCCACCCCCATTAGATCATTTCTGAGATAAAAACTATCCTATGGCCTTTATTTCCTGGGACTCAAACTATGTCTATAATATAATGTATTTAGATTAAACATATTACAATGTCTATACCAAATTTCATCTAAATAGGTTCAGTGGATGAAGAGGTAACAGGCAAAAAGACAGACACACTTTCGCATTTATAATATTAGTATGGATTGAAATCAGTTTGCTATAGATGAGGTAAAAGACAATTCGATTATTATATGAGAATCTACTGAGATTTATATATGACTGCAGACATGTTAGAAACATTGAGAACTTGAAGGAGGGATGTATGCTTTTTCAGTAGTATTGAAAAAAATGTGTTAAGTAGGTTTTTTTTTTTTTTTTTTTTTTATCGTATGGCACTTACACACTGGTACATACTCGTATAATATGTATTAGTATCGATGTCGCTGATAGAGTTCCAGTTAAGTAGGTTAATTGTTGAACAATGTACAATGCATATATATAATTGATTCTTTAATAGTATTTGTCTTCTTTCAGGAAGTGCTGATAGCAGAAGTTGATGAACCAAGTGAATATCCAGAAAATATGCCAGAAGGATTGAAAGAGTACAGTGTGAGGGAAATATTACTAACTAGGAACATTCCAATTGTAATAAATGATGACATTGATTAAATTGTATTTGGTTTATTTACACTAAACAGCTATCTTATAAATAAAAATAAATTAAGCCCTTCTTATTGACTTCTTGATTCCAGTCTTCCTGAATTCACTTCTTTCTTTCAAATATTCTTCAGTGCACAGCTCTCTAAAGCTGTCATTGCGATACCAACTTGAAAGGCAGTCTTTAAGAGCAGCATTTTCATTCCGGCATTTAACTACCATTAATATGGATGCTGCTTTACCACACTTCTCAAATTCTGCCACCTCTTTAATACATTTCTCTGCTTTAGCCTTATCCCGCATTAGTTTTGGAATCATGACTTCCGTTTCTACTTTCCTTAGGCTACGATCAGCAGGATCACCTAGAACACAAGGCAACTTAGATATACAGGCAGGTAGTTCAGAAACCATTGTATGGGCAGTTTACGTAAACTTAGTGGTCTAACCTAATCCACGCGGTCCCTCGGAGAATTTATTAGATAAAACCGTCCTGTCGTCTGTCATTTTTGATTTAATTTCCTTGAATTTGCAAATTTCGTACAGTAAAAATATTCATCTACCGATGAAATAAAAAAAATTACAAATAATTACAACTTCAGTTACTGACTGATTGCGATGCGACAGCGACACTCAAGCGACAGACAACTAACACTGACAAATAAGACGTTCCAAAACAAGTTTAATCATATAGATCTTTTCGTTCGATTTTCACATAAATTTGAACAATTAATTAAACTTTTCAGTATCCATTATAGTGAGAAGGGGGCCGAAACTGTTGAAAAAAAAAACTTCAACAGTTGAAGTGTTGACTGTTGATATATTGTCACAACAACTACGAGTAGCTGCAAAAAACGTATGGAATATTATTTTCACCTGGCAATAAAATAGCTTTACGTGATGGGGTCCAAATGGGGTCTATACATGTCATGGTTTGTCAGAAGCTGACTAATTGCTATCGTCTGCACTGCTATCACAAGACGTCCGCGACATACTCTCGAGCTCTCTCGCACTATCCGTCTCTTTCTAAGTGGTCTAATAAGAGAGAGACGGATAGCGCGAGAGAGCTTGAGAGTATGTCGTGGCCGTCTTGTGATAGCGGTGCTGGAGGCATGTTGCGCTGCTAATCCAATTGTCAAACGAGTTGTACTATAAAATTGCATACACACATGTGGTCGGATTGTTACATCCAAGTTACATCTACGACACACTTCGACATGTTGTACTGACAAATTGTGGTGAAATCATATAATCTGTAGACCCCATGAAAGTGCCGGTTATTGTACGGCCATGATATTGTACAGACCAACAATTCGCGTCCAATGTACATGAATTATCGGGCCGTGCATTATCACTCTGATGGGGTCTACAGATTACAACGCTATAACCACGAACTTCGAATCTCGAACTTCGTATATCTCCATCTCGATCGCACTTATGATTGATGGTACTCGAGCGACAGAGACGGAGATATACGGAGTTCGTGGTAGCGCCGCAAATTATATGATTTCACCACAATTTCTCAGTACAACATGTCAAAGTCAGAATTGAAATTAAATACTTAAATACATAGAAAATATCCATGACTCAGGGACTGCTGAATATTCATGATTCGTGCTCATCACACAAATAAATGCCCTTACCGGGATTCTTACCTCTTGCTTCGTAGGCAGGGTCACTACCAACTAGGCTAAAGCGAAGCGGTTCGCTTTTGACAGGCAGCAAACTTGGTCCGGGGCAATAATTGAAAATAATTTTTGTCCCAATAATTCGAGTCCACAAAAAGTAGACGCGTATTATCGTGCCGTACATTATTTCGCCGTACATTATTACCTCCCTACGTGAGCTTGCATTTTCGACGTAAACGAATTGTCATTCATATTCTCATTCATTTTGAAATCCATGAAACCACAAAGATTTGCTAAAGTATTGTTAGAAAAGTAAATGAAAATAGTTTTCTGTAAGTACAGTGCTGTTTATAATAACAGAGTTTAAATAAAAATACATAAATGTAGTGTTTTAGCGTTCTGTGAAAGGAACTTGAAGAAGCTACAGTGATGACTTGGATCCCGATTTGATGAGTGTTTATATTTTTACAGAGAACACAAGTTGTAAGAGAATAATGGATCGTCTTTTGCGTCTCGGTGGAGGGATGACGGGGCTGTCGCAGGCGCCGCCGCAAACCGACGCCCCGGTGGTGGACACCGCCGAGCAAGTTTACATTTCGTCTTTGGCCCTGCTCAAAATGTTGAAACACGGCCGCGCTGGCGTTCCCATGGAGGTTATGGGGCTCATGTTAGGTAAAACTTGCCTTATCATATTACAAGGTTAATAAAAACAGCAACAAACGATCATAACCTACATTTGGTTTATAAGACAATTCTCTACATTTACTTCACAAGTAGTTCCAATTACATTTGTTTCATGATAATAATATGCTTATTTCTCAGACAAATGGAGCACTTTACTTTGTTTATATGTATAACAAAACATCAGTTCTGTCAGTCTTTGTGCCTTTTCTTACAAATATGTAAGTTAACCACAACGCACAAACATACATATTACTTGGTATTTTCGTCAATCATATACAGTGACCCAATTTACCGACACTATTTAACTTCTCCCATCCTCCTAGTGTTTTCTTCCTGGTTATGCCCTAAAGGGGCCTGGGTCCACTTGGCCACCTAATCCCAAGATTTGACTACTATAAATCTATAGTGTCTGACTCAGTGTTTTAAATATCTTGTATGTTCATTGAGTCTCATCACCCTGATCAAATTAATATAACATAGTTGACCATATGGTACTCAATACTAGCAAGGTGCAAATGTAACTCAACCATGTTTTACTCAAGTTATTCAAGGGATTGTGCTTTAGGTCATGGGTTGGCTAACTTTGAAGAGGGAAGAGACAGCCATACCTACAAGATATATATGAGAGGCAATCAATTGATTACAGGGACATATGTGGTTCACTGGCTTTGTTATGTGAGGTTAGCTGATACCTACATTCAGACAACATATTTACCTAAACTTTCACAACAGTGTTGGTCAAGTGTATGGAAGCATGGAAGTGAAGTTATTTTCCATGTCATCATCATCATCATGAACCTCGCAGCACACACTGGAACTCTATTAAATTATAAATATATCATATCAGCCGAACGACGTCCACTGCTGGACATAGGCCTCCCCCAAAATGACCGGTCCTGCGCCACCCGCATCCAGCGGACTCCCGCGACCTTTACCAGGTCATCAGTCCACCTTGTGGGAAGCTGTGTGGCCATCGGTTCTATGTGCAATGTGCCCCGCCCACTGCCAATTAAGTTTAGTGATTCGGAGGGATGAGGGGATATATTGGTTACCTTGGTTCTGCTGCGGATAGCCTCATTTCTGATGCGATCATGCAGAGAAACTCCCAACATAGACCTTGCCCTTTGGGTGACTTTGAGCCATCTTATGAGGCCTATTGTAAGCGACCACGTTTCAGTGCCATATGTCATCATAGGCTCCATTTTCCATGTACAAAATGTTATTTAATTACCAAAGTTTATTCAGGGTTCAATCTTAAATATAAAATAATTAATATAATCTAGTAACCACTTGTGTTTAGATTGGGAGTTAAAAGAAAGAGATAGACATAAAAGCATTATTTTTAAGAAGCTGACCCCACTTTTTGCCAAGGTTAGGTCAATATGTATCCGAATTTGCGGTTATGATAGATATTTTGCTGTGGGAAAATGCCTTTGTTGTTGTCAGACAGCAATCCATAATATATTTTTTAGTTTCCTTAAATTTTGATTGTACTTATGACCATGTGATCTGATATTTCCAGGTGAATTTGTGGACGACTACACAGTGCGCGTGATAGATGTGTTTGCGATGCCGCAGACCGGTACAGGGGTGTCAGTAGAGGCTGTGGACCCGGTGTTTCAAGCCAAGATGTTGGACATGCTGAAGCAGACAGGCCGCCCAGAAATGGTGGTTGGCTGGTAAGAATTATTTTCCCTTCAGCCTGCTTCATCATATTAGCTGAAAGACATCAAAAAGGACATCTCATGTACATCAGGGAATGAACATGCGTAATGTATACACATGTTTATGTATAGGCGTGAACATTATCATACTCCCTTGACAGCCCACATTATAGCCCATCCTCATGGCGTAAGGTAGACTAAGGAGAATATAACTACCATCTATGTTGATTCACACTTTTGGTACAGGCAGCATTTTTTTCAATTGTTGGTGGAATAACATGAAATTAGATTATGATCATGATATTTCAAATATTGTATGTATGTAAGAGTGGCGGAGCGCCCATACAAGTCGATTCGCACTGGCTTGCCTAAAAAGTATTTTAATATATATACTCTACACATTTTCATAACTTTTTTTGCTCTGGATTGCCCATCGAAAATTTTCACGCGCTGCCACTGGTATGTAAGCACTTTATTGTACAGAATTAAGCCTTGTATTCATTAGGCAACATTTGTTAATATACAGTTGTTTGTTAATATACAAGTCACAGTCGTCAGGTGGCGCTTCTAGTGCCAACATCAATAAAAGTTACGTCTCACATTTTATTTCAATATTAAATAATTTACGATGTCTCATGTGAAAATAATTAGCTTCAGTGTTTCTCTATGATATAAAGACAGTGCATAAATGTTATGGTAGTGAATCTTGCTTTAATTTAGTTAAAAACTGCAATAAACCCGTGGCGCAATAACATTGACAAGTGATAGTGACCTTGAGTGCTTGTTTAGGCAACAATTTTTGGGTTAAGTGTTGCAGTGGTTTAACCTTTCTGACAAAGTGAACAAGTACTTGAATTTAGATGCTTTTTAAAGGTTTTGAGTGTAATTATTCCAATTAAGCAAATTATTCTCCTTTCACTATCGTCATTTTGTACTAGCGCCATCTAACATTAACTGATGAAACTACTAGCGCCCTCACCTAACCTATATCGATGTAACACAAAGATAGAACTTAAAGAGCTGAATAGTCTGCTGTTTGTCAAGAGAGGACACTAGTAGTCTTACTGGGACCTAATTAAATTTAGGCAACCTAATATCTCCTGTCGTAAATAACAACACCAGATAAGATGTTGTGCGGGGCTTGCAACAAACATTTAAAGGGGAAAACGGACGAAGAAGGCGACGCTGTCTCGTGCTCTAAATGCACAAAAAAATACCACTCTCTCTGCCTCAAACTAACTCGGGACGAAAATGAAAATGAAAATGAAAATGAAAAATGAAAAATGAAAATGTTTTATTTCATAGATTGCTAGGTTACATTGAAAATAAGGTTGGGTCTTCCTAGTAGGTAAAAAATACCTGTGTCAGGAAGACCCGCTCCTCCATAAAAAAGCAGTTAATGTTAATTTCTTATATGTAGGTAAATATTTATAACATAAAATAAAAACAAAGACGAATTAGGTATCACAGGCATAGTGTCGTGACCCTAAAGTTGAGTGTGTGTGTGTGTGTGTGTGTGTGTGTGTGTGTGTGCGTGTGTGTGTGTGTGTGTGTGTGTGTGTGTGTGTGCGCGCCTGTGTGTGCGCTTGTGAGTGTGTGTGTTAGTGTGTGCGTGCGTGTGTGTTAGTGTGTGCGTGCGTGTGTGTTGTTTGATAAAGTAGGTATATATTATATATAACATTTTCCATTTTGTTATGTTTTACTAACTATAGAATTAAATTTAGATTAATACAAGATTAAGTAACAGTTCAGTATCTTCATAACTTAGCATCTTTAACCATTCCGTTAGAGACCTCTTACAATTATATTTCTTTTGTTGATAGATATTAATTTTAACATTTATTTTATTATAAAGGTATGCTGCACGTGTCTTATACTGCCTTTTAGCAAACAAAGATCTATATGTTGTAAGTGGGGCAACGGTGTTTTTACGTCTTCTAGTTAGAAGCGTTGGATTAAATTTTAGTGTTTTATGTAACTTTAATGTTGTATGGAGGATATACAGTCTTCGCATTGATAATTTGTCACTAATTTTATACAGTTCATTTGTGGGAAATCTGTATGGCCTCAAGTACATTACCTTTAACAGACACCGTTGCCCTCTTTCAACCTCCAAGAATTTGGATTTAGTTGCTCCACCCCAGATGGTGATACAGTAGGTCATGATGGATTCCGCTAACGATACATATAGTTGGTTAAGTAGTGTCTTGTTTGCAATATGTCGAAGAATTTTAAAGATCCATACCAATTTTCGAATTCTACCATTTACAAATTCAATATGCTGATGCCAAGATAGGCGCTGGTCTAAGATGACACCAAGGTATTTAGTGGAACTAGCCCTCTCAATGTCCTTACAGTTACATAGAAGGCGATCAGTAAGTGAACAGGTGTGTATTTTGAGGTTTAGGTTAGTCTGTGGTTGAGTGCTATTGTACTTGGTAAAACAAATGTAGTTCGTTTTTTTAACGTTTAAAGTGAGGAGGTTGGATTTTAGCCACGAGGATACCCTACCAAGACCCACATTTGCATTCACGAACACCGACTCCCAGGAATCACCCTCAAAGACGATGACAGTGTCATCAGCATAAGACTGGATATTACCGTGGTTTACATTTAGGTTAATTAGATCGTTGATGTAGATTAAAAATAACGTGGGCCCCAAGATACTTCCCTGGGGGACGCCAAAAGTGATGTCAACTTCATTGCTTATGTGGTCTCCCAACTTAGTTTTTTGAGTGCGACCATGTAGATAGTCACTTAGCAATCTCAGTGGGAGTCCCCTAATACCAACGCACTCCATCTTGCGTACGAGTGTGGGGAGAGAGACGGTGTCAAAGGCCTTTTTTAAATCGAGAAACACAGCTAAGCATTTTTTTCCACTTTCTATTTTGTCTATAATTAGGTTTGTGAGTGAAAGAATCGCGTCCTCAGTGGATCTAGATCGCCGAAAGCCAAACTGGAAGTCAGAAATGATGTTAAATTTATCTAAATATGCTATTAGTCTATTATTTATTAGTTTTTCAATTATTTTAGAAATAGCTGGCAGTACTGATATTGGTCTGTAGTTGTTGACGTCGTCTCTCTCATATTGTTATTGGATTCAATAAGTCAATTAAATCCAATAACAATAAATACGTGTGTCCAAGCTGCAAGGCGAGCAAAATAACGCCAGGTCGCACCGCTCCCGCATCAAAAAAGACGGAGCCCTCAGGCACAAAACTAAATGGAGAATGCGTTGCAAGTGACTTCGTGAACTCCGCTCAGAACTTGGCATCAATGGCTGTTCCCAACGAGGTACTGTCTTCATTCACCACGGCCCTCCAGCAACTGCAGCGCGTGTTTGACACTATGAAACAAGAGATGAACGATTTCACTGCATCGCTCAACCACACATCAGAGGACGTTGTTATATTTCGTAACGAAATCTCTGAAATGAAAGAACAGCTGAAAGAGCTCGATTTTTATAAATCCGAGGTTAAAAACCTTCGTGATGAGGTCGTCGAGCTGCGTCATGAACTCGAAGCTAAAGAACAGCGCCACCTGCTTAAAAATGTCGAAATTACAGGCTTAACTGAAATCCAGGGTGAAAACTTACAGCAAGTGGTGAACGTAATATGTTCAACATTGGGTGTCCAACTAGACCCGCGTGACGTAGACGACGTGCGACGCGTAGGGCTCCGCGGCGGCGGAACGGGCGGCGCTGAGAGGCCGCGCCCGGTCGTACTAACGCTAACGCGCCGCGCCCCGCGCGACCAGATCCTGCGCGCTGCGAAAGTTCGTCACGGGCTTACAACGGACAAGTTGGAAATTCCAGGAAACTCCCGCCGCGTCTACATAAATGAGCATCTTACCAAAACAAACAGGATCCTATTCAGCAAGGCTCGATCTGCTGGCGCCCAGCTCAAGTTTAAATTCGTCTGGTCGTCGAACGGCGCCATCTACATGCGCCGTAGCGAAACAAGCTCAGTTGTTCGAGTTTCTTCAGAAGCGGTGTTGGAAAAGCTTTCCAAAGGTTCTGCACCTACATCCAGCAGCCAACTGGAGTCGTTTCGAAACATCTCCAATTAAAACCGGTTTTATAGATCTTTTTTGTATTCTGCTAGTATTCTTTGTGATCTTAGCTGTACCAAATGTTGTCTCTGTCGTATATTTTATTGTAGATTATTTTGATAGTGTAAAATTTCTGTCATTTTATGGATCTCTAAAAAAACTGTATCGTCGTGTATTTTCGTCCTACTTTAGTCTAGCTTTATCTGAAATAATGTTTCCGCTAAGTCAAAATGTGTTACCTTACTACATAATCACCTCAAATAATTATGAAGGAAGTGTATGTACTTACTATATCTATCCAACAATAACATATCTTATATTTTATTCCCAAAATGAATAGCGCTGATATAGGAGATGATATAGATTCTGTTTTAAATATACCTTGTCATGAAGTACACAGCCCAGACTCTTGTAATACCGTTTTTAAATCCAAAACGAACTTTAAAGTCTTAACTTTCAATATTCGCAGTATAAATAAAAATTTCGACTTTTTCATTCTGAACCTACACCGTACACACGTGGAGTTTGACGTCCTTGTTTTAACTGAATGCAGATTACAAGATACATTAGCAATAGACCAAATACCCGGCTACTCTTCTTATCATACCTCTCACAACATAAATCAGAACGGCGGCGTCGTAGTATATGTTAAAGATCTCTGGAACGCAACTGTATCAGAACCACGGTTTGATGAGGCGTGTTGTTTGCTAATAGATATTCCAAAACAATTTACAATACTCGGTTTTTACAGATCACCATCTTTTAAAAACACTACTAATTTCCTTTGTGACCTAGAGAACACACTGATAACGCTCAAGCATGTCAATCAGTTAATCCTCACTGGTGACATAAATATCGACATTATCTCCATTAATAAGCAATGCACAAACGCATCAGAATACCTTTGTCTTCTTGCTGAGCATGGGCTTGTACCGGCGATCACTCTACCTACGCGGGAAGGAGCATGTCTGGACCATATATTTATCCGAACTAAACGACAAGTATCTGGTCTGGTCTGTGACCTCAACGTGACAGATCACAAAGTCGCAGCTATCGAAATTTCGTCTCATTCATTGTCCCACCCGAAACCAAATAGAATAAAAACAGTAATTGATTACGAAGGTGTCTCTAATGAGCTTTCATCTAATGACTGGCATACAGTATGTGGTGAATCTGATGTAAACATCGCAACTAGCAATTTTATGTCTATAATACAAAATGCCGTAGTGAAAAACTCTAAACAAATAAAAATCTCCAGATCTAAATTTACACTAAAACCCTGGATGACCCCCGGACTAGTACGTTGTGCACAACATCGCGACAGGCTACACCTAAAATCAAAACAGTTTCCGAATGATGTAATTCTCCAATTAACCTATTATAGGTACAAAAACTTCTGTAACAATCTCCTAAAACAACTAAAAGAAAAACATGAAAATCTTGAACTCTCTGCCAATAACCACAATACAAAGAAACTGTGGAACGTTGTTAAAAATATTTGTAACATAAACAAACAAAATAAGCAACCAGTTGAACTCATTTCCACCCCGTATCCCAAAGAGTCATTAAATAACTGCAATAATTTCTTTTCATCCGTCGGTCAAAAATTAGCCAAAAACATTATATCACAAACAGGAGAGACAGAAGAAAACCTCGCCAACAAAATTCAATTCGGTGGTGTCACGGACAAGTGCTTTTTCATGCAGCCTACTGACTGTACAGAAATTGAATCCATCATCATGCAACTGAAGGATGACAGTGCACCAGGCCTGGACGGGATTAATAACAAGCTTATAAAGTGTGTTAAAAATAATATTATAGAGCCCATCACTCACATTTATAATTTAAGCCTCAGCTCGGGCTGTTTTCCTGAGCATTGGAAAATAGCAGCGGTCGTTCCAATTCACAAAGATGGCCCCAAAGATATTCCTGGAAACTATAGACCAATATCTCTGCTTAGTACCTTTTCAAAAATTCTGGAAAAGCTGGTAAACACTCGTTTAGTTAAGTACCTTGAGAAGTTCGGTCTTCTATCTGAGAGACAGTTCGGTTTCAGGCAGAACCTTTCCACCAAGGACGCCACCTCACTTCTTATCAACCTTGTTTCTTCCTACCTAGATAATAACTTCAAGTGTGTGGGTGTCTTCCTAGATCTCGCAAAAGCCTTTGACACTGTCTCCTTTCCAATTTTGCTACGGAAACTACAAATGTTAGGCATACGTGGTGTACCGCTGACGTGGTTTGAGAGCTATCTGTCTGGGAGGAGTCAGCTGGTCAGAGTGGGTTCTATTAGCAGTTCTACGGAGCAAATTAAATTTGGCGTACCGCAAGGAAGCATACTCGGACCCACTCTTTTCATTATTTACATCAACGACATCCTAAACCTGCAAATTCCAGGTTCTGAAATAATTTGCTACGCTGACGACACGGTAATTCTGTTTAATGATATTAGCTGGGAAAAAGCAGTTGCTGCTGCAGAAAAAGGCATGAAAATTGCCTCCGACTGGTTTCGTGCCAACCTTTTGACTCTTAACAATAATAAAACAAAATTTCTTTGCTTTCACAAAACCGCCTCATCGAAACCGTCCCTCAATCCCGTTATAAAAATTCATTCTTGTAAAGACTTCCCTGCCATCTCCTGTAACTGCGATACCATCCAGCGCACTGACGTTATTAAGTACCTGGGTCTATTTGTCGACGAACAACTTAATTTCAAGCACCACATAAACAAACTCTCCGCAAGAATTAGAAAATCTATTTATATTTTCAAAAAACTTCGGCAGTCTGCAGATAGCTCTTTGTTACTACTAGTCTACACTGCGCTGTGCCAGTCAGTGATCAGTTATTGTATCACAGCGTGGGGCAGCGCAGCAAAGACGACCATGTTGGAAATCGAAAGAGCGCAACGTTCGGTGCTGAAAGTCATGTTAAAGAGGCCCTTTCGATATCCAACTGCGACCTTGTATGCCGAATCACACGTTTTAACCGTACGTCAACTTTATATCCTTAAAATTTCATTATGTACACACAAAACCTCTAAATATATGACTTGCTACGACACACTACTTAAAAAACGCGTCTTTAGGTTACCAGTTCCTAGAGTTTTTTCCAGCTTTGGTAAACGTTTTGGCGATTATATTAGGGTAGCAATATATAACACTTTACTGAAATATTGTAACCTAACGGGCAGCACAAAAAATGAAGCCAAATCACTTATTTTTAAATTTCTTCATTCGTTAAATTATGCCGAGACTGAAGCTATCTTTAATATCTAAGTTAGTCTCTAAGTATAAACTTTTCAATGTAAAATATTTTTTCTTACTCCTCCAAATGTAATAAATATCTGTGGTAACTTATTTCTGATGTCTAAAAATTAACTGGTTCTCCACGATACAGGCGTAGCCTAGTGTGGGGACCCCTGGTAACTATGTAAAACTCATTCTGTTTAAATAAATGACTTTTTTACTTTTTACTTTTACTTTTTTACACTGTTTATAAACAGTTTATAAACCGTGTTTCACAATGTTTCATCATCTCTTAAACAGTTTATAAACAAAGGTGATGGCACATTGTTTATTAAACATATTGCCATGTTCCCCACTTCGAGTGGAGAACAAGTGTTTATAAACTGTTTATAAGCAAAAACCAACAGGTGTGGACGTGTGTTGCGCGAGTTTATAAACAGGACTTGAGTTCTATTCATGAGGTAATTTCTCATCCACCACCTTTTGTTTTTTTTCTTAGCTTTACACTTTATATAAGCAGCACAGAGCATAACTACCTCTTCGGGCGACATCCTAGCAACAACTAAACTAGTGTGGACTGCTAAGTTTCAGAAACAGTGTTTACGTTAAACTTGTCGCGAAACATTGTGATCAATTCGTAAACAGTTTATTGACAAATGTTGCCTAATGAATACCCGGCTTTAATGTCAATAAGATCAAAGTACAAAGGGGAACTTAGAAAGTGAAAGGCGGATAGTAGATTGTAAAAGTTGTCCTAAAAATTTGCAGCCCATTTTTCAGCTACTTGCAGGTATTGGAATGAGCTGAAATTTGGTATATTGTATGGTATGTAAGTTCAGTGACAACGTAATATTATGGCACCATCTAGCTCATCTGATGATGGAGACAGAAGATAAGAATACTCTGTAGCAGTCAAAGTGGCCAAATAGTTTGGTACACCATACTAAATATATGGTGTACCAAACTATTTGACTACTTTGGTTGCTACAAAGTATTTGACGCCCAGTGTACAAACAATATTTTTTTGACAGACTTATTTAAAATGTATAATAACTGAATAAATGTTCCAGGTACCACTCACATCCCGGGTTTGGGTGCTGGCTGTCAGGGGTGGACATCAACACGCAGCAATCATTCGAGGCGCTATCCGAGCGCGCCGTCGCCGTGGTCGTCGACCCCATCCAGTCCGTGAAAGGCAAGGTCGTCATCGATGCATTCCGTCTCATCAACCCCAACATGATGGTCCTAGGACAGGAACCTAGGCAGACCACTTCCAACCTTGGTCATCTCCAGAAACCCTCAGTACAAGCCCTCATCCACGGCCTCAACCGCCACTACTACTCTATCAGTATAAACTACCGTAAGAATGAACTCGAACAGAAAATGTTACTGAACCTTCATAAAAAGTCCTGGATGGACGGACTCACACTATCAGACTACAAAGAACACTGTGCGATCAATGAGACCACAGTCACAGATATGCTAGACTTGGCCAAGAACTACAACAAGGCCTTGGAAGACGAAGAAAAGATGACTCCAGAGCAACTGGCCATCAAGAACGTAGGCAAGCAGGACCCCAAGAGGCATTTAGAGGAGAAAGTAGATGTTCTAATGTCAAACAACATAGTTCAAAATCTAGGAGCGATGCTGGACACCATGGTGTTCAAATGATTGTGGCGTGAGACGTTTTGTACCGTACAGTGTTATTTAAGGCTAATAAAGGAATTCTCGCAGATCTACACCCGTGTCTCTTGTCCACTCGTGTATAATACTTATATATTATTATGTACTAATTTACTTAACTGTATTGCAATAAAACAATTCTTTTTTTAAACATTATTTTTAATGTTTTAATAAAATATTTGGTGGGGGGCGATCTCTTTACGAATATCTTCCAGCCGCTGCTCCACTGTAGGGTAGTAATGGAGGTTATTTGCAAAGTCAATGTCAAACAATGGGCTCAAACTACTCTGGGAGTTGACTATGTCTCGAATAATTCTCTTCGCTTTGCGGAAGGCTTCCTTGGCGTCATCCATGGGAATCTGCAATTCACATAGGTAAAAACTGTAATCTGTTCAATAAACAGTGTCAGTAGCAGAGAGCATTCACTCGTCTCTCTGAAAAAATGTGGATAAAAATAAGAACCCAATAAATTATCGAGTGCCATATTGCTTTCCGGATGCCTACTGCCTATGACTGCCTTGGCGCGTTACAAAATGTTTAATAGAGATGCAGTCGGGTGCAAATACAAAACCCCTTAGGATTTTATAATCCAGTAACTTTATACATCCAGAGAATGCGTCATTTGCGCCGGTTTTGCGTCCGGTAGTTGTGATGTGCTGGAAGGTGGGCTTCCAGTTGATTATGATTATAATGGGGTTTCCCCAGTAGACTGCATCCTCGACACTGCGAGTGCGGACCTAGTGAAAATGTATTGTCTTATCTATTTACAGTGTGGACTACTGGAAAAAAATGCTCTGTACTAGTTTTATTTATTTTGCAATTGAAATTACCGGTCCTTTTACTAGGTTTAGGTAGGTAGGTTTAGGTTTATTATATTAGTGATTACTAACGGTATCGTGAAATAATCCCGGGCACATCCTGTGTAATGTCTCGTAGTCATCCCTCAACGTCGTGGAAGCTGTCTCTGCTCCCGTCTGCAACGAAAAACGAACTTCGATCACTGTTACTCCGCGGCCACTACGGTAACTGGTGTCGAGTTTTAATGGATAACTAGGTAGGTATGTCTTAAGACACTTTACGCTCGAAGTTGTAGACGATTATGTATACCTAGGACAGACTGTCCAGTTAGGTAGGTCCAACTTTGAGAAAGAGGTCAATCGTCGAATCCGACTCGGCTGGGCAGCATTCGGGAAGCTACGGCACATCTTTTCGTCCAATATTTCGCAGAGTCTCAAGACGAGAGTCTTTGACCAGTGTGTGTTGCCAGTGATGACATATGGAACGGAAAAGTGGTCGCTTACTATGGGCCTCATAAGGCTCAAAGTCACTCAAAGGGCGATGGAGAGGGCTATGCTGGGAGTTTCTCTGCGCGATCGCATCAGAAATGAGGTTATCCGCAGCAGAACCAAGGTAACCGATATAGCCCTCCGAATTGCTAAACTTAAGTGGCAGTGGGCGGGGCACATTGCACGTAGAACCGATGGCTGTTGGGGCGGAAAGGTTCTCGAGTGGCGACCACGTACCGGAAGGCGCGGCGTGGGTAGGCCCCCCACAAGGTGGACTGATGACCTGGTACAGGTCGCGGGAGTCCGCTGGATGCGGGTGACGCAGGACCGGCCATTGTGGCACTCTTTGGGGGAGGCCTATGTCCAGCAGTTGACGTCTTTCGGCTGATATGATGATGATGATGTCTTAAGGGGGGTTGCTGGCGTTTCAGGATAAAATGAATTCCTAGCTTCGAATTTCGACTAGGTAGATACTACCTCGTCGAACATAATTATCAAATACGTTTTGTTTTGATTACATTTTTGTACGCTAGGTGGTTAAATACGCAGTAATTTTTTGTGTTATGCAAGTAGGAGCTCTCATGAAGTTTAACCTTTTCAACGCTCTGTCAAAGAGTCGAAATCAGTGGAACCATGTGGGGTGGGCTGATGCCCTGTCTGAGGGTTACAGGCTGGAGTGTCGGGTGCGACAGGGTGGCTTAACATCTCCCCTGCTGTTCAACTGGTACAGTCACGGACATTAATTGTTGAGCCATAACGGCCTCCGTAGCCCAGTGGGTAGTGACTCTGCCTACGAAGCTGGAGGTCCCGGGTTCGAATCCCGGTCAGGGCATTTATTTGTGTATTTATTATCACGAATATTTGTTCCTGAGTTATGGATGTTATGTATGTATATAAGTATCTATATGTATGTATCTATTATATATATCATCGCCTAGTACCCACAACACAAGCCTTTACTGAGCTTACCGTGGGCCTAGGTTGATTTGTGTAAGATTGTCCCGTAATATTTATTATTATTATGTATCTCCGATTTAAATTCACGGGGCGAACCCCGGTCATTTGGAAGGCGTGCGTGGGGATATAGATCCAACACGTAGAGGCCCTTTGGAGACGAAATTTAATGTCATGTAGTACACCTGCTAGAACCCATTCACGGGTACATCGGTAGATACCCGTGAACTGGTCCCAGCAGGCGTTGGAGCTATTGTAGGAAAATGGAAAAGAGAATTGGGTCTATGGTGATGACATTTGGGTGGACAATAAAATTGGGTTATTACAAAGTGGTCCGGACACCTGCCATAACAATGTTATCCACAAGGTTATCGAGGCAGGCGGTGACTAGCCGCTCATTAGATGGGCCCCTAAAAATGCCGTCGTAAAGACGGCCAGGGGCAACACCGGGTGAGCGGCTCAGGGGTGTCGATTATTTAGAGCTCACTTTATACTGGACACTTCAAAGCTTACTATGAAAACCAACCAAAATTAGTTGACACCTAAATCGCTCAACAATTAAAGTCCGTGACTACGTGAATGACTTGATGGAGGGACTCAGCAGCATGCATGCGAGTCATGTTGAAGATATGTACCTGTCTCAACAATATAAGCTATGCCGAAGACATGGTGCTGCTGAGCCCTTCTATCGGGGCTCTCAGACAAGACAACTGGTTGGAAGATGTCAAGCTTAATATGCTAAGCAGCTTCGATTCGTGTACTACTCTGCTAATAGTGAAGTAATGGTTTCCAAGGCGGGCAAAATCAAGCCTTATTTTGTGCGCCCCGTCACTCTTGGTAGAGTTGTACATAAAGTTGTACACAGCTTTAAGTATCTTGGTCACATTATTTCTGAAGACCCGAGTGATGACCAGGATATAGAAAGGGAGCGAAGGGCGTTATTATCAGTCAGATGTACCTAATATGCTTGCCCGCAGGTTCGCTAGCGTTCTATGCTAGCGGCCTGTGGGTTTAAGTACACAAAGCGAGCTTTTATAGCGCCCAACGCGTTCAGTTTAATAATGTTTTCAGGATGCTGTTAGGAAGGCCGAAGCAGGGTTTGGTGTAGTGCCTCGGGGATGTTCGCAGAGGCACGCACTAATGACTTTCATGCGATTATGCGAAATCAGATTTCATCCCTGATGGCTCGAGTGAGGAAAAGTACTAACGGCATCCGGAAAATGATGGCTGGTAGGTTTGACTGTTAATTAGACAGAAGAAGGTGGAAGGTGGTTGGATTGTCTTGAAGCATTGACTTCAGTACCTATTGGATTGGGCAGGTCAAATCTAACTTGCAATATATCAAGTAAGTGTATGTTCTCTGTGGGTAGGTATGTCAGTTTATTTTGTGTGTATAATTGTATAACCTATTATAACCTTATAATTAAAATGTAACTATAACACCCATGGGGCGCGTGAGGACCTCAAACAAAATATTTCATTCATTCATTCAAAGAAAAAAGTTGTCAACCACACGCCACATCAACAAGACATTTAGTGCGGAGTCCTAAATCTTATGTCAATGCATCAAGAAGGTTGCTATCGCGCTGGGCTCCATGACGAATATTAGCTTGGTTGGCGTTGAACCTGCGATGCGTAGGTATATATGCGTCGTTGGCGGCGAAAAGGTTAAGCTCTCAAGAATTACCTTTTGGTAATAATTGAGATCCTGAAGAATAGATTCCGGGCTATCTATTTTTGTATCCCTTCGACGCAACTGTTCTAATCCTTCTCCTGCAAGTGATAAGAAATTACTTCTTGGCGAATTCGCTGCTGTAGGTACCTATTAGTTGTTAGAATAAGTTAAGGTATATTTTTGGGAAAGTTCTTCGTTCCATTCTATGTTCTTCGTTTCATTGTATCTAAATCTTAATCTATGCTGTGTATCTATAAGTAGAAACGTACGTCGGTCGGACGTGCTTTTGTCTCTGTCTAATTTATAGGTACTAACCTATAGGTAAGTACTATCTGTCTCACTGAGTTCTCCGGGCGCGAGTCGTAAGCTTCGGTCGGGGGCTTCAGGATGGACATAGCTAGATTATATTTTATCCCGCGGCTTTTCTTGCATTCTTTGTAATGCGAAGCCAAGTGGGCACACTTTATACTTATAATATAACGATAGCTTCGCCAGACCGATCGTACATTCACCGCCGTTCGAGCACCTACATCCAGCTTACACTTTTTGACTTTTTAGCGGTTATAGTTACGGCGACCTTTTGCATCGATTGGTACTAACGCGCGACACTAGGCACAGATCGCCGGTCATAATCGCATTTGTAGGGCTGCAAAAACTCGCCGTGTGTAGCCGGCGTAACCGCTCTATGTCATAATATTTAAATCGCCAAATTTATAATGTTGAATACTCAGAGCATAGAATACTAGAGAGGACAAGCCACCGGCGGCCGCGTCGCAGTTGTTAACTCAATGTGCATACCTACTCTACCGCTAGTTCACCGTCCGTTGTTACAGAGTGTGCACGCGTGATGATCGCAGAGAATATTGCGTATCTTCCGAAAATGCCTGATATACGACGCGCACGTATTTTCCAATAAGAGCGTAGGTATGCAAGTGTGTGTGTACCTACTTTATATGTGTGCTCGCTTTATCTTGTCAATTACTTGTGCTTTGTGTGGGTTAATGAACTTGCGACAGGCGCGTACTCAATACAAAGCGGGCGGCATGTCCGATCTCTTTATATTCATACATCTGTGGTTGAATACGTTAAGTAGGTACAGTCGCCATCACATACATAGGTACACTATAGGTGTTCAAAAATATCCGCACATGCACCCTAATGCCTTGAAAATAGAGGTGTGTTCCGATGTTTGTGACGTGCTTGTTTGCTCCAATGTATGTGATGGCGACTGTACCTGTATCACTGAGTTGTAGCAGCCCCGTCTCCATAAGGAACGCGAGCCAGAGGTCCCCGTCCTCCGGGTACGAGTCGTAAGCTTTGGGCGGGGCCGAGTCGTGCTCCGTCATCGGACCACACGTGCTGATGGACACCCCTTGGGTTTTTTGGTCTGCGAACATTATTAGAATTAAAAACAAAGTAATCAACTTTATTGGCCTATGCTGGGAGTTCCTCTGCGTGATCGCGTTAGAAATGATCCTATCCGTAGCTGAACTAAGGTAACCGACACTAAGACACGCCACTGTGTTCTGTGTGACACTCTTTAGGTCCCGCCGGAAGATGAGCGCCGGCTCTTGAGTCGTCATTATACTGAGGCGGGACCTTTTCATGACACTATTAGTAGACTTAATATTATATACATATTTATATATTTTTTCTTGTATTTTTCAGTTTGCTAAGTATTTCATTAATAAATATTTTTTCTTTCTTTTTTCTGTCCTGGGTAGCTTGTTGCCAATCATAGTCACCTGTTTAAAGTTGGCAATGCTTAGGCTAATACATACATCGCGATAATGCGAATATTCGCGTTATCGCGATGTGTGTAGCCTAAGCATGAGTGTACCTAGGGCGTCAAAATAGTTGACGTCCGATCGGGCGACCTTAGGTATAGCTGGACTGACTAAGATACCTACTCGTAACATGTTTAACACTTTCTCTGCTAGGTACCCGCCTAGCGGGCGCTCTGTTGGTAGGCGCTTTCCGTTACCTACTTAGCGGGAAAATTAACGACATCGGCTACGAGCGTAGCGCTACGAAATTGTTGGTAATGTGTTTGTTAATCTTAAATGCCATCATGGCCCATCATATAGGTAGGACGCAACTATGCGTTAAACGGACGGAAGATATACTGCCGTCGCATTCCAACGCAGAACTGCGTCCCTGTTCTGCGCCATGGTGGCCCATTGTGTAGAGGAGCCTTAAAGTAAACACTCACAATACGCGCCACATAAGGTTACGTCTCTGAAGTTAGCCTCAAGTTGCCTCCCGTACACCCGTCGAACCCCTCCGACACCTGCGACGCTACTAGTAGCTAACATCACAAGCGCAAACTTATGTGGCGTGTACTGTTGTTCCCGTGCCCACCTGGTATCTGGTCTGGTACGGGCTGGCTCTCCGGTCCAGTGAACGTCACAGATTTAGATGACTTGGTGCAGTCGTATCCTGTAATTTCATAATTACAAGACTGAAATTTCTCGATTATTTGAGAAAATAGTAGGTAGCTTACGTACCAAAACTTAGGTAGGATCGTTATGCAGGTTACGCGATCACCTTTTTAAGCACCTACCTAGTTATTTAACAGGAATCTACTAAAAAGCGCGAATATTTCCTTTCAGTTCAGATACTCATCTGAGTGGTCACGCACGAACCGGCACAATACGGTATTTGACTAAAGTCAAATCAGCTTCTTTTTATAAAACGTCAAAAACGTTCCGTTAGTATGGAATTTGTAGGGATTACTTGCTTGTGACGTCACTATCAAACAACGTCCTTATTATTCGTTTTTAAAAATTTAAAAATCTTATAATAGCAAATATAAATGAAAGATTGATACTTTCCGAGTATTTTCGTAATGGTTATGTATTGCGAATGAAAAAACAGTTTATTTTCACTGTTGTCAAATACCCTGCGAAATGACCTTACCTACCTATTGGTAGGCACCTAGCTACGTGTAAGTATGTGTCACCGTAAAATCACTACATAGTATTAACAAAGTCGCTTCCCGCTGTCTGTCTGTCTGTCCCTATGTATGCTTAGATCTTTAAAACTACGCAACGGATTTTGATGCGGTTTTTTTAATAGATACTTAGAGTGATTCAAGAGGAAGGTTTATATGTATAATACATGCATGTATTATACACTCAGAACATAGAATACTAGAGAGAGGACAAGCCGCCGGCGGCCGTGTCGCAGCTGTTAGCTCAATGGGCATACTCTGCCATACTGTGCACGTGTGCTGACCGCAGAGAATATTACGTTTTTTCCCAAAATGCCTGATATGATGCGCGCGTATTGTTCAATAAGCGCGTAGGTATACAAGTGTGTGTCAATTACTTACTTGGGCGTTGTGTGGGTTAATGAACTTGCGACAGGCGTACTCTATACAAATCGACCGGCATGTCCGATCTCCTTATCATACATCTGTGATTATACATATAAACCAGTGCGAAGTCGGGGCGGGTCGCTAGTTGAGAATATCGGTATTTTATTGAACGATCGAGCGAAGCGAACGACGTTCTCCGTCTCACTTTGGGCCAAAATTCTTTCGTATGTCCGGATGTCCAGATGTCCTCTACAGGTCGCATTTCTCAACCGACTCTCGTGAATTTTTTTGAGTAGGTTCTTTAATTATTACTTATAGATTTTTTTGTCTATTAATTTTTTCGAAATATCTAGACATTATATCCTAGCCATTATTTAGACGAAATACCTACAGGCTATAGGTACATATCTTTTTTTAAAGTCGAGTTATACAGTTTCCAGAGCCACTAGTAATAGGTAACTAGGCATATGATACCCAGAGTGTCACAGTTATTTAGACATGAAGAAAGTACCTTTTTAAAGGTTTGTGTTGTATCTATGGAAAACGTTAATTCAACTTTTCGTAACATCGAAATTATAAATAGTATTTTTCACAATCGTGTTATAATAGAGAGCTTTTTAGTCGAGTACCGTGTTTAGGCCACGAAGCTTGCTGAGTGGCCTAAGTAAGGTACGAGATTAAAAAGCTTGATTATAACACTATTGTGAACAATACTTTTTGTACGAGTTCATTAAAATTAATTTTCTACGAGTCAACTGAACTAATTAAACAAACTCAATACTGTTGAAACGAAGTGCAGCTCATCGCTCGTACGCTTGTTGATATCTTAAAAGACATCAACGAGCGTACGACATCAAAGCGATTCTATTGGTCCAATTCATTACAGTTCAGTAAAGCAGCCACGTGATTGGTCGAATTTATTTTAGTTGTCTGGAGCGTATCGAAAAGTAGTTATTTCGATTGTTTCGACAGTAACATGGACTACAATTATGAAAAGAGTGACGTTGCAGTATTCTCTATGAAATCTTAATACACATATTTTAATCGTCGAGTACAAAAAAATAATTATGGTTCACGAATGGGTTGTCAAATGAGAACATAAGGATGTGTAAAGTGTAAAGACAAACTGTAAAATCGCTGGAAAATGATATTATGGTAAAATGAATCAGTGGTATAGAAAATATATGCAAATTCAAAATATTTGGCTTGTAAAAATTCGGTAAACCGTTTTCGGAGAAGTAAAATTCGGGAAAAAATCGATAGGTTACCTGTAGCGGTAACATCAGTTTTTCTTCGCACACTTGATGACTTCGCCGAATTGTCTTTCTTTCTTCCGTCGCTAAATTGCAAAAGAAATAAACATTAAAAATTTATAAGAAATTCGAAGTGAAAAGTAGGTAAAACAAAGTCGCCCAACCCAGTTTACTATGCTTACCTAACTACGTAGGCACTTACTTTACTAAAGCGATTGATCGTGAGATTCAGCCGCCATTGTGAAATACATAAATTAGCATTATATTTTATATCCTCACAAATATATAAAAAAAAAACCGGCCAAGTGCGAGTCGGACTCGCGCACGAAGGGTTCCGTACCATTATCAATAAAAAATATTTATTTTATTTTGTTTTTAGTATTTGTTGTTATAGCGGCAACAGAAATACATAATCTGTGAAAATTTCAACTCTCTAGCTACCACGGTTCTTGAGATACAGCCTGGTGACAGACAGACGGACGGACGGACGGACGGACGGACGGACGGACGGACGGACGGACAGCGAAGTCTTAGTAATAGGGTCCCGTTTTACTCTTTGAGTACGGAACCCTAAAAATCAGGGGGTATATAAATGTCATAAAGACTGACAAAAAACTTTTTTCACTTCATCTATAGGTATAAATAAAATACAACAAAACATCGCTGCTCAAGGCAAAAGTGGCACACAAGTTTAATGAACTGTAGATAAAAGTAAGCAGATAAAAGTACTAAGTATACGTACGTAACTATAGTCATAGGTACCTACAGTCGCCATCACATACATAAGTACAATATAGGTGTTCAAAAATATCGGCACATGCACCCTAATGCCTCGTGTTCCGATGTTTGTGAGCTGCTTGTTTGCTCCGATGTATGTGATGGCGACTGTACGTACTTCTATCTACAACACAACGAGAAAAATATGCAAGTTGCCAAACTCGTACCCAAGTTAGTCGAGACGAGTCTAGCGGCGGCAAAAAGTTTTGTTTTATTTTCTTTGCCACAGACTTTTGAACTGGAGTTAAATGCGACGAGTATAGGCAGACGCAGTGCCTGGGATATTCGAAAAATATAAATCCATACCAATATTATAAATGCGAAAGTGTGTTTGTCTTTCTGTCTGTTACCTCTTACCGCTGAACCGATTTGGAAAGAATTTGGTATAGAGATAGTTTGAGTCCTGGAAAGAGACATAGGATAGTTTTTATCCTATGTCCTTCTCCGGTGATAGTTTGTATGGAGCTACAATAACGAGTTTCACTCGGACGGAGTCGCGGGCAGAAGCTAGTATGAATATAAGTTTCACATGTTTTCAATGCGATTCGTAATAAGTAACTCGGCGTACGTCGAAGAACGGGCGTGAATCAGTTTGCCGATTGCTATGTCAAGCTGCTACGTCAGTTTTTCCGCTATCTAAAGGTGTAATTCCGTGCATCGCAATATTTCAAAGAAGCGCGATCTATTGCGTGCGACTATTGTCGCATGCCGCGCGCGATCGATTGCGTGCGACTGACGCGCGTGGCATGCGACAATAGTCAGTCGCACGCAATCGATCGCGCGCGGCTGCGATCGGCCGCGATGCACGGAATATCTACCAACTAAGACCAGAAAAGTCGAAGTTCGGGTATCTCCATCTCTATCGCACTTACAGTACTCGAGTGACAGGGATGCAGATATACGAACTTCGAGTTTCGATTTTCGTGGTAGCGCCGCAGGACTGTTTCTCTTGCCGCTTCGGCTAAACTCGGGTCGGAAGTGCCGATCGTACAGCAAATGAAGGCTTTGCCATGATTAGAATATTTTAGCTGTCAAACATCTGTTTTGTTAGACAGAGGACCATCTGTACGTGAGTAGATCTAGACACGCGGCAGCGTGTCAAGCCAAGTTCAAGCAAAGGAACTGGCTAGCCAGCGCCGAGTGTAATATTAATTACACGAACCACTTGGTGCCACTTTTGACCCTTCTATAACTCAAAACCTCTTTAACGTAAACACATAAAACTACGTATGTTTAATTATATCCATAAGGACATCTAGGAGCCCAAATTTCATGAAGCTAGCTCAAACGGTTATAAAGATATGAAGGTCAAAATGTCTTAAATTTTAGCACTGACTGACTGACTGACATAAGTATGTATGTAGTACCTAAACCTAACTTACTTCCAGATGACCTAGAAGGATGACATTTGGAATCCAGCTCGGTAATTGTATGTAAGCGTAGGAAAAAGTCTAAAAATAAAAAAAAGTTAAAAAATGAGGGGGGGTCCCCATACAAAAAAAATTAATTGTAGCGTTGGAACCGTTACAAGCAGATATTTGAAACTATCCCAATATAAGTATGTATGTATTATATTTGATATATAACAGAAATATAAAAATAAAGTTAAGTCAAAAAATAAGTGGTGTCCCCATACAAAAAAACTTAAATACGCGCTAAACAAACGGTGTGTCGTCGGCGTCGCGCTGCACGCGGCACCAAATAATTCTTAAAAAATAAAACCATGCAGCGGAAACGCAAGAAAATACTTTAAATCTCAATACCTGCCTAGTTTTCTTTACAAAAAGTAATGATATCCCACCAAAAACATAAATGTAAAAAAGGAGAGCCAAGTTCAATACAAAAATTATGCTTGGCTGTGGGCTTCGCCGCAAAAAAATGGAGATCTAAATGAGTGCCAAGTTATATACAAAATCCAAATATGTATTTATAGGAACAAAATAACATTATGTACAAATATAACCTTCAAAAAGTCAAATCTAACCTTCTTTAAGATCTCACATTTTTAAATAACAACAATTATTATAGGTATTCAATAAAGCAAAAAAATAGAGTTTAATATTTGTTCATAATGTTATTTTGTTCCTATAAATACATATTTTGATTTAGCATATAACTTGGCACTCATTTAGATCTCCATTCTTTTTGCGGCGAAGCCCACAGCCAAGCACAATTTTTGTATTGAACTTGGCTCTCCTTTTTTACATTTATGTTTTTGGTGGGATACTATTATCACTTTCACTGCCAGGGCCGCCTAGGGCGCTTTCCGGTATTTAGCAGAAAAAAACACGGCATCGGCTACGAGCGTAGCGCGTAGCGATTCTCGGCAAGTGAATGTGTTATTCTATTCTGTGCTACGACTTGCTCCGACCAGCGCTGAAAAAGTAAGTTTCATTCAACAGTTTTAACGGATACTCGAGACTTAGGAATTCAAATAAATTGAAATAAGTTATTAACATACGTGTGCTAACTCGGGGCACGTTCTAGAGATTCGGTATCGATAAATACGATGTCGATACATATTTCAAAATACTCTATTATATAGAAAAGTAGTGTTGTGTAGGGCTATATCGTGTCTGATATCAAGCCTCTTAACATAATAAAAGGATATGGGTGTCATTTAAAATGGATATTTTCATCTAGACGGCAATCTTTCTTACTGACAGATATGGAGAATTATTGATCGTATACTATGAAAACCATTTCAAAATAAAATAAACATCTTTACTGTTGTTATTTTAAAATATCGATATATTTTTGTGTCGCAAAAATATTTTGCTACTTTACTTTAGTATTCGTGCCCCGAACTTATTAGCACACGTATTGTTATTAACCAGGCTAATGAAATCAAGTACTGTGATTTCCTCTGGTAGAGCATTAAAGTGTACGAATTCGTAGATAGGTTAATACAATATTTTTTACCATTGTATGTCATGTGTGTTTGTTCCTTTGTGGCATTATCTAGAGATGAAACGCGTGGGTCGATATAATATAACGTCATAACTTAATACAGCGGGTGTCACTGAACACAAGGCAGTAATCATAATTCAAAATGATGGCAACCAGAAGCCATAATAGCAAAAAAAAGATCTTTATAAGTTTCATAGGACGCATACTAATTCTGCGCCGTGTGGCGTTTTCAGCTGACGACCCAATGTAAACAAGTCCTTAGAGTAGTGTGAAAAGTGAAACGATAATACATATAATAACCCGAAGCGGCTTCTTTTAAAATTAAATGAAACCTGTGAGTTTTGCGAGACTTTTAGGCACTTACCCCTGCAGCGTTATTTTCAACACGTTTATTTCCATGGAGCGTATCTACGAGGGGGCCAATCTGACTCGACATTTTGCGTTTAAATGTGATACTGATATATTTTGTGTTGCCCATGGGAATAGGGTTCAACTGTATTGTGGGCGATGGGCTAGCAACCTATACTGTAATACTATATCTTCTCCATCTCCAAACCTATTGTTCAACCTGTGGGTCGCGACCCCCGGTGGTGTCGCGGCTGCTTGGATTCTTACTCTAGGGGGGTCGCGCCATGAAAAAGGTTGAAAAACACTGCTATACAGTAATGACTAGAAGTGACATGTACCTACCTGTACCTCTGCCTACCCCTCTTCAGAATAAAAGCGTGAGTTTATTTAACTGGAATGTGGAACTCGTTTATATCTTCTTAATGTGTTGCACGCATTCGTTGAAACGTGTTAGCGGTGTACGTGGAATGCGAGCAAAACATTGATATCAGATCAGAATGCATGTTGCCGAACCAGATTGACCTCCCTGAGTGGTTTATTGAGAAGTGTAAATAGCACAGCTCTATACAGTTTATTGCCGACATAAAACGCATGTCACTATCGCTTTTACATTTTACATGCTCGTTACATTGCTAGCAGTGTAGGCCGAATGTTAATGTGGTGTTACGGTAGTTTTCCACTAACGGGACGAGGCCATGCGGGGCTAGAAATGTCATACTTAGGTACCACATCGGCGATAAAATAGTAGTTAATTTATTTCATTAGTACCCACATTTCTCATCCCGCGTCGCCCTACCTCGCGGGTAGAAAAACTACGGTAAAGTGTCAACATATTGCAATCGTAAATTGACACCTGTCAGCCCAGTAAATACAAACCATAAAAACATTCCATGTAAAAATAAGCCAAGTCTCGAAACTCTGCCACCGTAAAAAGTTGTGAGATATTTCGTAGAGCCAAGTCAGGCATTCTTATAAATTTTTATTTGCTTGCTAAATACAATTTTGCAACTTGGGAATCACACAAGTTTACTGCATTTATTATTTTTTGCATACCTAAACCTATTTAATACCTATTGTGTGATTGCCAAGTCACAAAATTGTATTTAGCAAGCAAATAAAAATTAATAAGAATGCCTGACCTGATGGCTCTACGAAATATCTCACAACTTTTTACGGTGGAAGAGCTTCGAGACTCGGCTTAATTTTACATGGAATGTTTTTTATGGGATCCCACTTCTTTTTGTAGGTTATTGTGTTATACAAATTATGATTGCTGCTGTCAACTTTTGTTATACTCGACTTGGCGGGGGCACTCCCGTGCCCCCAGATTTATACACTTCTTGCAAGCTTTTATTTCACTTAGTCCTGATCGTATGCAAATGTTAGTTATGTATGTATGTATTGTATGTATGTAAATTGTTCTTGAAAATTTGCAAACCATTTTTTAGTCACTTGCTGGGTATCCGATTGAGCTGAAATTTGGCACACTTATGCAACGGTGATAACGCAATTGCCACCTTATTGCCAATTAACACCTGGAAACAATGATGTAATATAAAAAAGAGGTAACTATAAGGCGTGAACCACACAGAGACGGCGTGGCGAGGGCGCGATGCCGCTTCAAAACATTTGTATACAAAATGTACTAAGGAGACGTATTTTAAATTACACAGAAGCGGCGCGGCGCAAGCACTGCGGTTCAATTCACCAATGGACCTTAGGGTCATTTCGCCGGTTGGCGACCACCTAATTTCATGTGCCGGTTAGCGACCACTTAGCTGACTTGGTGAACTGAAAGAATATTTTCTCGTTTTTTTTGTAAATTCCTATTCCATAACTACAAACAATAAGGCATACGGCTGACTGTTTCAATAGGCTCTGTAGAGTTGATGTTATCTTCAATTGAAAAAACCATGTTCTTCAAGTGGTCGCTAACCGAAGGTGGTCGCGTAACCGGCGAAATGACCCTATTTCATTGTAGTAAAGGTCTACAATAGGTTGAAGCGCGCTGCGCCTAATGCTTGCCTTATGCCTGCCTGCGCCTCGCCCTCGCCGTATGCCGTCTCTGTTTGGTTTACGCCTAAGATTCCAATGGGGAAGGCCGGTGAAAGCTAATTATAGATGGCGCTCTTCTAGATTCCATACGATCAGAGAGAGAGAGAGAGAGAGAGAGAGAGAGAAGATTGATTGTACCTAACTATGTACGGAAACCATATACAGTTCTCAGGCAAAAATCTTCCCCATGGCCTTAATCCACAACCTTTTATGTTTAGCCTTTTTCAGAAAACGGTGGATTCCTACTTCGGAGCAATTCGGGACGAAACAAAGTAATTTTCGCACAAATAAATAAACACTAGGTACTTCCCGACATACACATTTCGCTTTTTAAACGACCATTATTGGTGCTGTCAGTTTGACTTTTGCCTTCCCCATTCTAATGACAGTTTTATAAAAAGTCGCGCACATTTAATAATCTCAATCATACCTATATGAATTTGCAGACTAGGTTCTGCCCGCGACTCCGTCCGCGTGGTACTCGTTTATATCGTAGCTCCATACAAAATTTCATCCCCCATTTCGACCCCCTTAGGGGCTGATTTTCGGGATAAAAACTATCCTACGTCCTTTCCCGGAACTCAAACTATCTCTATACCAAATTTCATTTAAATCGGCTCAGCGGTTTAAGCGTGAAGAGCACCCGCTTGCTTTCCGCTACTTAGCGGGAAAACAACGGGATGAGCTACGATCGTAGTGCGTAGCAATTCTTCGCTGTGAATATTCATGCGAAAGTTAGTGTGACCATTTACTGGGTTGGATCGAAACCAGTTAATATAAATATAAATATTATGGGAAGACCTAGGCGAACTTTCTCCGATCAAATTGGAGAAATCTTACAAAAAGGCCAGGTCAAACAAAAGTACCCTAAACCGACGAGCATGTATGAGAAATGTTATGAAAGTGAGTGAAGCGAAAGTGGTTTGTCAGGATCGTAGCAAATGGAGATCCGTGATCTCTGCCTACCCCTCTGGGAAAAAGGCGTGATTACATGTATGTATGTAAATATTATGGGACAGTTTTTGCACAAATCGAACTAGGGGCATAAAAAGCTCAATAGGGCTTGTGTTATGGATACTAGACGACGATATATTTAATGGATATAAATAAGATAAATAAGAAAAAGAAGAATGTACCGACTATCCGGCCTCATTTGTAGTCGGCGCCTAAGTAGTAGGCAAAATGTGCCGATTAGTCGGCACTTTATGGATCACAGGAAAACTAGACAAAAAATAAGCAAACGATTATACAAATCAATTGCTCTAGCTAGTCGATGGTTTAATCACTTTTTGCTCTCGACTAACGCGAACGCATGCAGAGAGCGTGACGGCAAAGCGAAACGAAGATTCCCGATTGCACCCGAACTTAGCCGACGTCCACGATCGGCCTAGCCGACTAGTCAGCGGACTAGTCGGCCTTCTAGGCGGCCGACTAGTCGGCTAGTCGGCCAAACCAACAGTCATCCCTTCTCTAATATAAATACTTAAATACATAGAAGACATCCAAGACTCAGAAACAAATATTTGTGCTCATAACACAAACTAGTTTCTGTCAAAAATTAAATTTTTGGTACAAGCTTTTATTGCCGACTGTACTTTTCTGCATACCATCATCAACTACTCATTGAGACGATTCTAACGAGCCCAAACTCGATGGGGTTGTGTCATTTTATTGCGGAGTTCCTATGGCCACCTTCCAGCTCCAGCATCAGATCAGCTCCATAATATCATCATAATATTGCATATGAATGCAAAATTTCAGCTCAATCGGAAACCGGGAAGTGGGTCAAATTTAACTTGCAAGATTTGATTACAGACGGACAGACAGACAACGAAACAGGTGAAAGTAAATAAAAGCTTGTAATATTTGTCCTTACCGGGATTCGAACCCAGGACCTTCAGCTTCGTAGGCAGGGTCACTACCCACTATAGCTAGGCTAACCAGTCGTCGAAATTTGCTACAAAAAGTCTTACGTCTTCCGATCTTCATAGGAGATGTTCATGCCAGCTGAAGAATCATGCGACCTCTTGTATATGGAGTACAAGCTAGTGCCCACTCCTTGGCTGGTCTTGCGAGATTGCTTGTCCGACATGGATGAGTCACTCTGCAAATAATCGACGAGTCAGTTAACTGATGCACATTATTATAACGAGAAACGGTCTAAAATGGTAAGTGTATCAAAGACTGTGTTACAAATGTTTATCAAAGATGAAAAAAGAAAAGAAGATAAAAAATGGGTATCAAAGACTGTGTTACAAATGTTTACATTGTTTGTTGTTATAGAAATCCAGTTGATATAAATTTTTATGAGTTCGTTAGTCGTCTAGAACTGCTCTTGGAACACTTCATCAATAAAAAATGCATAATTTGCGGTGATTTTAATGTCGACTTGTTAAAGGGGGACAAGAAAACCGTTGAATTTTTGTCGTTGCTCTCAGCTTATAGTTTCAGACATGTCATAACTACGGCTACTTTCATACGTAATAATTCGCAGTCGTGCTTAGACAATTTATTGACAAATTTACCGGAGGACAATGTAGATGCCATCAAGATTGACCATAATGGTTTGGCCGATGGTCATGCTGGCATTCTTGGCAACTTTACATTGGAAGTAATCCATAAATCGCATACTGATACAAGAGTTTGTAAAATAGTTAGGAAGATTAATGCTATTGGTCATTCAAAATTTCGTCAAAAAATCATTGATGAGTACTGGATCAATATTGGTGTAAATACTTTCATTGAAAAATTCAATAGATTATTTAGGGAAAGCTTCAATAAGAAGAAAATAATGCTATCGTCAACCAATGGCCCTAAGATAAAATGGATTACGAAGGGTATTAAAGTGTCAAGCACAATGAAGCGTGTTCTTGTGACCCACAAAACCTGTACAAATGACTCGGTAGGGAACTACAGGAAAAGATATGTAAATATTTTCAAACGAGTAGTAAGAAATGCCAAGAAAAATGCGATTCAACAACAAATCGAAAAGGCGAAAGATTCGTCTAAAGAGATATGGAAGATAGTCCACAAGCATCGTTGCAAAGTAGTGAAAAATACTAAAGATAACCTGCGACTGAAAATAAAACAAGAAAATGGGTCTGATAATATACTTGACAACCCAGCGGAAGTAAGTGCTGCCTTCTTGGACAAATTTACCCAAATGAGACATACATACGATAGCTCAAAAGAACCCCTCCTGCTGCTACGGGCCAATGCTATAAGAATTCAAAATGATATGGTCTTTGACCCGGTGAATAAGGCTGAGCTGATTAACATGTTAAAAAAACTGAAATCTAAAACATCTTGTGGATATGATGAGATTCCCATCTCCGTCATTAAAGATAATTTTGATATACTTGCTGAACCACTGGTATATCTCTTCAACGATTGTTTTAAAACTAGTACTTTCCCTGACCAGTTTAAGGTGGCTAAGGTCCTTCCCGTATTTAAGAAAGGGTGTAAGTTGGATCCAAAGAACTACAGGCCTATTTCTCTTCTACCAACACTGTCTAAAATCATGGAACTACTCATGAAGGACAGGCTCATAAAACACCTTAATCTTCATAACATTTTAAGCGCCAGGCAATTTGGATACCAGAAAAGCAGAGGCACAAATGATGCCATTACCACTCTGATTGATGACATTGTCCGCCAAATTAATGACAAAAAGAAAGTGGCAGGTTTATTCCTCGATCTGAGCTCCGCTTTTGATACCGTTGATCATAAGATTCTGCTGGCAAAGCTGGAACACTACGGTGTAAGAGGGAGCACATTAAATCTATTCAGGTCATACCTCACAAATAGAAAACAGTTTGTTGAAGTAAAATGGACACAAGACAGCAAAGAAACTGCACATAGATCTAAGATGGTTAACATAGAAAGAGGAGTTCCACAAGGATCCATCTTGGGCCCAATTTTCTTTATAATCTTTATCAATGACCTGGTTTCGTTTATGAGTAATTCTGTTGATGACACAAAACTGGTAGTATTCGCTGACGATACTAACGCAGTGGTATCAGCAGAGAATATGACACAGTTAAATGAAAGAGTGAACTTTGCTATGGATGCTCTAAACACCTGGTTTAGTGCTAACAAACTACAACTTAACTGTACCAAGACTAATGCATTATTATTCAAAACCACCTCGAGAAGCAAAGACAGCCTGGAGATATCATCAAATGGAGTAAGAATTCAGCAAGTAACATCATTGAAATTTCTCGGCGTCTGGATTGATTCGAGTTTAAATTGGAAGGATGAACTGTCTTCACTGGTCAAGTCTATCAGCTCTGCTTGTTACGCGCTTAGAAGTCTAAGAGAGGAGGTAAAGCTGTCCCAACTAAAAATGGTATATTATGCTTTAGTGGAATCGAAATTAAGATACAGCATAAAATTTTGGGGCAACAGTTACCGTTATAATATTCAGTCCGCCTTTGTAGCCCAGAAAAGAGCCATCAGAACCATGGCCAGAATATGTCAGACCACATCTTGTAAAACGTATTTTTCTGAGTTACAAATCCTCACTGTTCCTAGTCTATATATACTTGTACTTCTTAGTGATTTAATCAAGTACCTAAACTGTATTGAAACACTAGAAGACAGACAAAAGCGCCTGGCAACAAGAAGAATGGACTTACCTCGAATTTTTACCACCAAACTCAACGTTGTCAAGCACTCTTCGGGATACCAAGCAATTAACCTCTTTAATAAGCTACCCGTTGAATTAAAATGCATTACAAATTTAAACATATTTAAAAATAATCTAAAGGCTTTTTTGTTGAGGAAGTGTTTTTACTCGATTGAGGAGTTTTTTACAGCATAGGGTCTAAGTGTGACAATTGTTTGACATGGCTATTTACATTATTGGAATTTGACATTGAATTTTAATATTACGGACATATTATTTTCTAAATTGTATTTTTAAATGAATTAATATGTTTTGTCATGCATGTTGTATTGTACCTACTTATGATCTGGAGTGATGTGTAATTTAACTGTTTGTATTTATTATTATCTTTTTAGTTTTGTATATTATTGTTATTTTTAATGAAGTTAATTCAAACACAATGGATATTGTTAAATGAATAAATGACTATGACTATGACTATGACTATGTAATAGCTAGTGATTGTACGTGGCTAGTACAGGTCGATTCAACTGTGGCGAACAAACATGGCTACCTACCCTTGTCTGAGGGCCTCTTCACAGACAATGTTTCTGGGGACACGTGATTTGGTAAAATTAAATTATCATTAGTTTTTTACCTAATTGCAGCCTAGATTTTCGATGAATCTATATTAAATTCTTTAACTGCAACTATCGTATTAAGGCTGTCTAACTGGCCTCATCACAAGGGCACCAATATTGACTACATATTTTGGTTATTTTGAATATGTTAGATTCGTTTTCTGGGTTAATGAACAGTTTTATTTTAAAGATATTAGTGTTATACACATTCAAAAAACATAAAAAGGCAGGCTCAAAAGGATTTTTTTTACACGAGATAATTTGAAGTATTCTACCAAAATAGTACACTCAAATTTGCTTGCATAGATGAATAATTTATGTCGAAACTTTAAAGTTTTTTATATCATTTAATAAATACAGCACTATAATCAAACTAAACTAAAACTAAAATACATCTAAATAAAAAAATATATATCTAAAAATGGCCCCTGCGGCATGGTACCGAAGACGCTGGCAGCATTTCCTCGCTGGATCGCCAGGCCGATGCGTTGAGCGAGGAAACTGCCAGCTCTTTGGTCTCCCGTGGCGTCTCTGAGCCTCTTCGACATATCCTTAAAGAGGCTCAGAGCGCCAGGGCCCCACGGACCTAGGGTTTCGACGCCGAATGGAACAAAATTATACTAGGCGCCGAGACCACTGTATTTGCCCACCTTGGCTTTCTCAGCCGCCTCAGCCTATGATTTAGATGTTTATTTCTGAAGTGTGTTTTTACTATATTTATTCAATTCATACATAAACAGTAAACATAGGTCATTAACTAGGTGTAACCAGAGATTTTTTATTGTAGGTGCACTAGACGTTATGTGAGAGATAAATGAAAAAAGGCTTATCTACTTTCATACAAAACTATCACTTGCAAACGACTGCAATTCTCACAGGAACCATATGTTTTGAACCAGATAAATTAAGTTTCTAAATATTTCCATTAAGTATACTTTTAGTTTAAATTATAATATTATCATCAGTTAAACAAAAATCCCATGAAAACATGATCTTAACACGATACGTATATCGCGTAAGTGGACACGTATATCACACCGTCGATTCACCTCATCACTCGCCTCTACTATATATTAACCCATGGATTAATAAAAAAAATGCGAGAATGAAGGTCAGCCTTATACTGGTTATCCTGAGTTCGTTTTCAGTAAGCGTTGTGACCATTTTTTTATTACGTGTAGGATTTAGCAAGGAGGTACATAACAGCATAATACATAAATATCAAGCGAATGAGGACTTAACGAGATTGGTGTAAAAGGTTTCCTCAACTAAGTACGTCTATACATAATCCCCCATTACTCATTTCATTGCCCTAACAAGAATTGGTAAGCAAGTTACTTAAGCTTAAAGAAGTAGGCACTGGCTAAAGTTGAACTAAACACAATACCACTGGAAATAATATATAACGTATGTATTTAGGCATTTACTGCGTGTACATAATTGTTTTTTCATCACACTTGCTCGTAAAGGGCTTCATAACGCGCAGGCATAGGTAGGTCGGTACACAGAGCTACATTTGCCTATATTACGTCCACAGACGTCATGTGCTTTTTTCTTAAATTGTATCTGTCAGTTATGAATGAAGCATGGTTTTAACTCAACTATTATCGTTTAAAACCCATTCATAAATAAGTCTAAACGTAATGTAGTATGGCGCTTGGCCACATTTAGTGTTAGCAGTAACAATAGTTTACTGCGACATAAACGCATATTGTTTGTATCAGCGCAACCCAACGTGTAGGTAAGTATATATAGATAGATAAGATAGGTATTATATGGAATAAAGGACTCTATTAGACACTCTTCATCTGACTCCTCGTTGGGCACGTGCCATACCTTCCACTGTACAGTAAAAACACTGAAATATTTAACGATTAAAATGTAGTAATTAAGCATTTTTTTTAACAATGGTTTTAAATTGGGGCTGTATTCCGAAGGGTCTTACGCGCTTCATGTCAAATCTATCAATTGACGATTCACATTTTGTATGTTTTATTGCAATTGGTGTTATTTTTGTTTGAAATGTATTTGTTTCCTCGCAAATGTGATGAAAAACATTGTGTGCGTCACGTACGCTAATTTTACAAGCTCGAGTCATCAAAGCCCTCCGCCTTCGGCGTCAAGCTTCTAATTCTAATAGACTCTCGTTGTTAAACAATCTCTTCACTCTCGTAGGTACCTACTTGTGGCACAATGTACTATTATTTCTTCAAATTGAAGTCCTCGGAGAACGGTCCCTATTTTTTAAGTCTTGACGCAATCGAGGGATGTGTTTAACATGTGTACCTATCTATCTGTGTGTGTATCGGTCTGTGGCATCGTAGCTTCCAAACGGATGAATAGATTTGAAAGCGATTTTTGTTATCGAATGTCTTGTCTGTCGAGACGGTTCGTAGCTATGTTTTTTTTGAGACGCGGGTGTTTTTTGCAACTCTATTGTGAATGTGTAACTAACTAGCAGGTTAGTTTGGTGCTTACAACAGCTTTAAAACACTGTGCACTTACCTATATTTTGCTATATGATGCAATAAATGCATTATAATAGTTAGTTGGTGCAAAATAAATATTGTCCTTTGGGTCAATCAACTTTTAAATTACCCTTCTGTTTTTTCTGAATTATCAGTTAAATACCACAACATCGGTACTTATGTGTATGTTGATAAAATGTATATTAAGTTCTTATAGCCTGATAAACAGTCTATTTGAACATATACAGGGTGACTGGTAATTCGACTTATTCCTTGAAAGGGGTTATACTAGAGCTAATTTGCAACAATTTATGTCCAGTCAACCAGGGGTCGAAACTCGCTGGTTTCCGAGATATTTGAGTTTTTAGTTTGTATGAAAAAAATTCTCCTTGCAGCCTTAAGCTGGTGATTGTGACAAAAGTACTTCCATGTGGATGGTAAAAAAAAACATTTTTGTCACAATCAGCACTTTAAGGCTGCAAGGCGATTTTTTTTCAAACAAACTAAAAACTGGAAAAATTAAAAAAAATCGTGTTTTGACCCCTGGTTGACTGGACATAAATTGTTGCAAATTAACTCTAGTATAACCCCTTTCAAGGAATAGGTCGAATTACCAGTCACCCTGTATGTTGCATCTCGCAAAAAAAACTTATTCTAGCAGAAAAAATGGTTGTCCAGGTGACAAACCACAATTTTCATACAAATTTACGTCCGCTGGTACGTACGTACGGTGAAATTGAAGTCAAATGAATATTTTTTAATACAGTTTTCATGGAGTTACAACACGCTATAAGGCAAAAGTCCGAGTGCTCGACGCTGTAGGTACTACTATATGGCATGGGCACTCTATGTCAAAGCAATATGTTTTTCTTCATTCGAATTTGAGTCATGTCACTTTGACATAGAGTGCCCATGCCATATACTATATGATATTTTTCTAGGAAGATTAGAATGACAGACCTTACGTATATTACGTACGTTTTCACGGTAGCTAGACCTTTTATTAACAGATTTGAGATCAAGTCTATATTATAAAATCCGCATATTGGAAGTGATTAAATTTTTACAAGCAATATTTGTCCCTTGGAAAAAATATGAATTTCGCTTACCAATACAAAGTGACGTTCTATTATGAAGTGAGTTCTATCATTCTAATCTTCCTAGAAAAAATACCTACTTAAATCAAAGATCGTATCTAGATATCGACTACGTACCGAGATACGAGGTTTTGAAGAGCAGTGACAGTTTTGGTAGTGACTTTTGCTTGTCACCCGACGGTATAGTTAGTATAGCGTCGAGCACTCGGACGTTTACCTTAATTCATTGGGTATATAAGGAATCTGACAATAATTACCAAGAGCAGACATCGTATTTTCTTGTAATCAATCACCTTTTAAACATCAAATAGTTGAAACGGGGAGGACACTAAAAAGTTGATTGACCCCTTTACACTATTAATTCTATTATTACCCGACTGCCGAAGGAGAGGAGGGTTATGTTTTTGAAGATGTGTTGTGTCAAATGCCTGTATGGAAATTTGATGTAAAAAACCGGCCAAGTGCGATTCGGACTCGCGCACGAAGGGTTCCGTACCATTATCAATAAAAATATTTATTTTATTATGTTTATCTACGCACATATCATTAGTGCTCTAAAATGCGTTCAGAAACCGTCGGTAATGACCAGCATTATTACAACCAATTTTACTATGACAACTTTCTTGTCTGTGGTAGTAGGTAAAATCTGTACTGTAATGTTATTACAGTACAGATTATCGGTATCGTTATGAGTTTAAATTTGGAACAGCTGTCAAAACTCAAGTGGGTCTCTAGTCTATTATCTATAGAAATTAAAACAGTTATCGATACGAAACGTCAATTTATTACGTTTTATTCATTTTACTTTTTTAACATTTTTTTCTTTTTTACTTTTTTAACTTTTTTAACTTTTTTTTTACTTTTTTTCACTTTTTTTTACCTTTTTCACTTTTTTTTGAACTTTTCGTACTTTTTTTTTCCGCTTTTTAACTTTTTTTTTACTTTTTTGCACTTTTCACTTTTATTCCTTTTCTACCTTTTTTTAAACTTTTTTTTAACTTTTTTTTGCTGTTTTTTACTTTTTTCACTTTTTTTTTACTTTTTCTAATTTTTTTTACTTTTTTTTTCAAATTAAAAAAAAAAACACTTTTTTTAATTTATTTTTTTCAAAGCTCACTTACAGGTAGCACTCGTAGCAATGCAGATGATGTATATCTGTTGCCGCTATAACAACAAATACTAAAATAGTAGTTTATGCAACTGTACATAATTAGGCCTTAAAACACTCGCTGACGCTCGTTTCGTAAAACCACACTCGTATTTTAAGGCCTCTCATTATGTATCAGTAGCATAAACTACTATTTTAGTATTTGTTGTTATAGCGGCAACAGATATACATCATCTGTGAAAATTTCAACTGGAACTATCACGGTATCAGTGAGATACAGCCTGGTGACAGACAGACGGACGGACGGACAGCGGAGTCTCAGTAATAGGGTCCCGTTTTACTCTTTGAGTACGGAACCCTAAAAAGGTGCAAGTACTCGACTATCCCGTACTAAGGTCGACGTCAAATACATGTTTACACTTTTGCTCCTTATTCCCTCGTTATAAGGCGAAAAATGTACATATCTCTTTGACGCCGACCTACCTACATTATACAGCGGAGTTTGTATGTACTCGGCGTAATGGTCGTCTCCCATTAGCAGCGGCGAACCGCATTTGTGCGAGATAAGGATTCAAATTTAGCAAAGTATACCGCAATGCACTCTTCTTTAGCTTATTAAAATAAAGTAAAGTATATTATTTATTACAACTTTTGTCCGATTTTACTACATTTAATTATATCTGAAAGAATGTATAACCTGAGATTTAACGTGGAAAAAGTTATGGACTAATCTTGGAATGAACTCTATTCTTGGTGGGCTATATTTTAACTAGGTGTGATGGAGCTCTTGTAAATAACGCGTAGGTCGCTCACTTTTTTATTGAAAAAATGTAGTTACGCTGTCTGGGCAATAAATAATATACCAACACGTATATCGTCGGGTGACAAGCAAAAGTCACTACCAAAACTGTCACTACTCTTCAAAACCTCGTATCTCGGTACGTAGACGATATCGAGATAAGACATTTGATTTAAGGTGGTTCGATTGCCATACAAAGCGTTATTTGACATTCGCAGGCTAACGGCGTGATATTTTAAGAAACTTATGTAACAAACTTTCTTCAATTGGCTTCCCATTTGCCCCAAATTCCCCCTTTCCTGGAATAAACTTGTATAAACTAGATTAATTTGAGAAAAATAGTTTTCCCAAAATATCACGTGACAAACCAATTTCTCAAATTAATCTAGTTTATACAAGTCTATTCTAGGAAAGGGGGAATTTGGCGCATATGGGAAGCCAATTTATGAAAGTTTGTTACATAAGTTTCTTAAAATATCACGCCGTTAGCCTGCGAATGTCAAATAACGTTTTGTATGGCAATCGAACCACCTTAAGTAGGTATTTGTTACTTAGTGAGTTTTGCTTGTCAACCGAAGATATATACCTAATCAACGTACCTACTCGTATTCAAACCCCAAGTCTGAGCACTCAGTAACTATTTTAATCCACCATAGAGATATACGTTTAGGTGCAAATAGCTCCCAAAAGCAAGTAAACCTCCAGGGTCGAAGGTGTAATCCGGCCTTAGGGATTTGTCACCAATAATCTGCTATGTTATACTTAGGTACATCACGCGGTGGACTGTTATTCCAGACCTAGGATGCGCATATAGTTGTTAAGTCGTATTTTTAAACTTTTTTTGCACCGGGGGGAAAATCCTCCTGTTCAAGTTGGCTTTTGTTTTCGCGACTCTCACAGCGTCTCAGTCTTGCAACGGGACCTGCTTAGGTCAGTGTACTTTTCGAAAAGGTAGGAAATGAGAACTTCGAGTAGGTACGTGGTTGCCTCAGATCATAGAAAGGAATCTGAGTTGGTTGCAGGTGCAGGATAAACTAATGTAAATAAAACAAACACATTTCTGCAAACCGACACGAAAGCAATTTTTTTTTTTTTTTTTTATATCGAAACTTACTTAAAAGAAACATTGTAGGCTTTTACGCTGTAAATACAACACAATATTTATTTGATTTACTCTCCTAAATAGGACTCGGTTAAAAGTAAGTTATAGAATTTAACACTCAGTTTGACCAGAGAGTATTCGTGGGATTTTCCCTTCCCTCGTAAGTTACCTACGATAAAGCCCTTAAAATGCTAAACAGGTAAAAGGAAAACAGTTGTATCGTCGTACGGCTAGCAGTGAGATACAGAACCCTATAAGCAATACTAGGTATGGGTTTCAAGCCGCCAATACGCTTGGTCCTAGACCGCGAATACGGAAAGCCGCGAAGATTAGGCTCACAGGTTTTTTAAGTAGATGTGAAGGATGAGATCATGAAGAATGCGTGGTATGGATGACGGGGTGAATGATTCAGGACGGTGAAAAAAACCTAGGGCATAAAACGAAAATATGTAGACGGTGGCGAGCAAAAAGCCTTTCTAAATTTTTAGGTTGGTAAGTCCGGAAAATTATTCACTGGCGGGACACGGAAACTGAGCGCATTAGCGGGTTGCGACACTTTGCGACCCTACGTTAGAGGTGTAAGGTCTGTAGGTACAATGCTAAGCCTAGATGCAGATGGTCCAATAAAGGCTAAACCTAAATGCTACAGTATACTAATCCGACTGAGAAGTTCCTCCACCGACGCCTCCCGAAGAATAGACCACCGGATGCCTGCGCGGCAGGTTATACCAGGATGACCGCAACAGGATAATCGGCACGTGTTTCCCAGCAGAACAGGCCTGTGTCACCCGTAGAGAGCCTTGCGGGACGGTTGCGTCTAACCGCTAGTGAATGACCAGCAGGTTCTCCTAGCGCCCGTAACTGGCGGCTACCGACAAAATAAGCTAATTAGCATCACACGACGAAAAAAACTATAGAATCCGGTAAATTGACGGAACCAAACGTTGTAAATACTCACCCGAACTCTCTTCAAGGTCCGGCCTTGTAACATAAAGCTTGGATTATCTAATCCAGCAAAGCTGACTCCAAACACAAAAAACCTCTTGTGGCATCCAAGGACTCGCTGTGAATTTGGCGACTAGGACTTCAATAAAATAACTTACAGCTGAAAAAAATCCCTAGAACTTCAGGTAAGCGCACTGGACTATCAAACTTCAGCAAAAACTGTAATAAGCGGGCTGCTTCTCAAAGGAAAAAGGCACTGTCTCCAAAATGCAAGCTCACGCTAGGGCTTCTATATCGAGAATGATTCTTCATAAGTTTGTTTACAAGAATTGACAAGATTCTGGAAAAATTGTCTATCAAATTCAAATTTGAATAATTTAAAAAGATAATAGCCAACAACCAGCCAGAGTCCCACACAAGGATATAAACGTGAAGCAAAGAGATTTGACTCTGCTAAAAAAATAAAGAGCAAACTATAATACAGATAGCGTAATAAAGGCAAATGCAGGGAGTTATCACTGCACAGGATGCTCTTTAGATTGTGTTGCATATTTTTTTTCATCAGCGTCTCTTTTCTTTTTATTCTTTCCCATACTTGAGGGATGCTTACATGCTATTTCTTGAATCACGGGAGTAATAAATACCTACTAGGGATGAGTTGAGGAAGTGGAGCTTTGTGAATTCGCATCTGGACCAAGAAACCGCGCGGCGGGGCTCCGCTGTCTGACGTTCGTCTGAGCCTTATTAATGTTCTTGTTTGCTATTTTAAGGTTAGGCCTTACGTTAGTTTGAGGGCTCGTCTGGTTTGCTTTGGGTACGTAGGGACTTATAATGAGGTACATAAGGTTTCGCCTAGGTACCTACACGTAAAACTCTTATGCTAATAAAACATTGTATTTCATTGCATAATAACACCAGCAATTTTTTTCAGAACATGAAAGACATCCTCAAGCAAGTCTTCAAATTTTAATATTACGAAAACCCTAGTCTAGACGTCTCGAGCTTTTGTCTGAACTTGCTCTTTAGTGAATGAAAGGATTCAATAAGGAAATGAAAAACTGCCGCGCCCGGCCGATGACAAGGAAGGTGTACCACTATAGACAATAGGTGCTGTTAATTGATCATACATAAACCTTATTTCAATGGGATAAGGTCTAATAGTGGATACGCCAACGTGTTTTCGTTTGTGCTTATTTAGCTCTTGCAGTAGGTATAAGTACGTATGAGCGCGTATCGAATTTCCAATTACCTACCTACTTTGACGTAAAGGGTATTTAGAAAAATCGAAGTATAGTAACTAGGAACTACGGACGAGACTTTTAGAGCAAATCATGTGACTATGAATTGTAAGCATAAGGTTGCCTTTCTTCAACAGAGTTTATTTAAGTTTCGCTACCACTATAATATTGCACTGCAGGTTGGAAAGTCAGAATGAACGTGCAATTGCGTTTGCCATGAAGCAATTTAGTAGACGTTGCTACATGCACACCTCCCTAATATTCAGAGCAAATTCAAGAGGCAACCGGATGGCTCGCGGTTTTTGAGTTCCCGAAGTGTTGTGGAACCGTTCTGTGCAACAATAAGAGGGGGTGAGTTTTTTTTGTGGCGAGGCAGCCAACCGAAACATTTCATTATATAAACAGCATACCTAGACACTTTCAGACAACCGCTGTTTCAAAACAAACTTAAGGCGTCGTAATAAGAAGGAACTGCTTGAAATATCGTTGAACCGAGCACGGTTTCGATAGCTCGGTGGCCGCGTATGCCACAAGGTTCTAAGGCAGCTCGAGCAACATATAAAAAAAATGAGATTTTGATTTTCTATAGCTGACGTTACTGGTTAATGCAAAATTAATTCATTGTATACCTTCTAAAATTATTTTATAGCAAGGGTTTGGTTATTTACGGAACCCTGATTAGCATTTCCATGGCGGTGTCCTGTTTCCCGAGATAGGTAAGACGTCGAACTTATATTAACTTTAGACGCCGCTTACTAAAATCTTGAGTTTAACAGGACCGCATTATTCATAAAGCAGCCAAGACCGGTCCAGTATACATAAAGCGAGGCTTTTGTACAGTTGACGACAAAGAGATGTTTACATTTTTCGCCTTATTACAATGGAATAAGGTGCAAAAGTGTAAACATCTCTTTGACGTCAACTGTACAACTATTGGTCCAATACTGGGCGACAAAAGATGGACTTCAACCAGCCTTTCCGGATTTAGGGACTAATGATGAATTAGGATAGGTACTCTGGAGTCTACAGTCACAAAAAAACGAAACTCGTTTTTTCTTGTGGTTAATAGTTTAAAAATTACGTTCGAATAAACTGCTTTAATTCGACGCGAAGCTAAATCTCTGTATAATATTTACGTCATTGTCATCGATCGCTGACATGACAGCATGCCAGCAGTGGTGAAACATATTGGCTGGCTACACATATACAGTGGCTGGTTTTGCGATGAACAACATGGATTCCTTTCCTACCAAAACGTTCTACAACTTCCAATTTGTGCCTATAATAGCTATCAATCTGGATAAAAAAACACAGGTAGATATCGCATACTTTGATTTCCGCAAGGTTGACCGCGTTGACAATGATATCCTACTTACAAAGCTATATATATTTTCAACAACCCTACTTGAGTTTATGGCCAATTACCTCTGAAATAGATAAATATCAGTATGTGCAATACGAAGACTCAGTCTACTCCGCTGCTCTACTGTAGTTTTCCACGAGCTTCTTATTTGCCGATGACTTATAACTGGCACTACCAATTCAAACTTCAAGTGACACCGCCCTTCTACAATCAAACATAGACACTGTTCATATCTGGGCGAAAAACAACAGTCTCATCACCCTCAATGAGGATAAAATGCTCAGTAATGACGTTTTACCGTGCTCGACTCCCGATATGTAACACATACACAATTGATGGCACACCACTGAAAAGTGTTACTGAAATAAAAAATTTGGATACACTGTTTGACCCATAAGTAACATTTAACCAACATATTATTAAGATAACATCTCCTAGTCTCATTGCATATTATGCAGTGAGACTAGGAGATGTTTAGGGTTTGTTATCCGTCAGGCCGAACTTTTTACCAATCAACGCGCCATTAGCATCATGTTCAATGCTTTTGTACGAAGCAAGCTGGAAACAAATGCCGCAATTTGGAATCCCCACGAACAACGCTACACAGTCCTCGTAGAAAGGGTCCAAAAGTCATTTGCACGATTTTTAATAATAAAATATATGGCAACTACCCTTTCCTCAACCTAACTTTCTTTGTTATCGGCATCTCTCGCAGCCCGCAGAAACCTCTTTTTGGTCAAATGTTTTCTCCGACTAATACGTGGAGTGGTAGCCAATCCCACACTACTTGCTAATTGCTATAGTAACTATTATAGAGTTCCACCTGTCTCGACCAAATGTCTACGTGCTCGCAGTCGCGGCTTGTTCGCCGTCCCGACGGCCAGGCTCCTATTTCACCAACTTGAAAATTGTCACCTGACAACGACAATTCTCCGTACATTGCTGGTTCCACAAGTAACCTAGCGACCATCTTAACTTCTAGAACAAGCAATGTATGGTGAATTGTCATTGTCATTGTCAGTGACAATTGTCAAGTTGGTGAAATAGGGGCCAGGACTCGCGCACAGGACTCTTCTACCCTACACCAAGCACTGATGCTACTGAATAACATTTTAAAAAGTGACTTCCATCTCGACGTCTTTTTCACACCAGAGAATCGTTTCCTGGCCGCATCTAGTCAGTATTCACGCCTTGTAACGATTACCTAGAATCGATTGTCACACCTAGCTCTATCTAATTATGAATTTTCAAGACAGCGGTTAACCTCTATGGTCCCTAAAGTTCAAATTTTAATACATGTAAACAAAGGTTTCGGTGAGTTTGTGTAGTGAACTTGACAACTGTCACTTGCTATTTGCCCTATTTTTGCCCTAAAATCTGTTTTGACCACAGATGTATGAATATAAGGAGATCGGACATGCCGGCCGATTTGTATAGAGTACGCCTGTCGCAAGTTCATTAACCCACACAACGCCCAAGCAATTGACAAGACAAAGCACGCACACATCTAAAACACAACACTTGTATACCTACACGATTATTTGACAATAAACGTGCATCATATCAGCTATTTTGGGAAAAAACGTAATATTCTCTACGATCAGCACGCGTTGAGCTAACAGCTGCGACACGGCCGCCGGCGGCTTGTCCTCTCTCTAGTATTCTTACATTATGAAGTTCCAGTAATACGCCCCGGCGTGTTACAGACTGATGTTATGTTTATTGAAATCGGCCTGATAAATTAAGTGCTAGAAGCAAAGTTTTGATTTCAGATTTGGTCTCCAGTCACGCCTGCCATATTGTTTTTTTTTAAACTCGATTTGCACCAACATGTTGTCAGCATTAAGAGAAATCTAAAACCACCTAATTTTTTGGAGTTCATCAAGCATCTGGACCTGGAGGTACACTACACTACTTAACATGAAATTTAATCCATTACCATTCTTTTGGGTTTAGCCGTAGTCAGGTAAAATGTTATCATTAATGTAGTTCATATCCTATTGTGTAAATCAAAGTGGATTTGAAGTTCTCACGCGATAAGTGACAGGATAGAGCATCCGTCCCTGGCTGACACCGTTCGATAGAACGAGACGACGCGCTTATCCTATCACTTATCGCGTGATAACGCCATCCATGCTACGAGGCCAGATTTACTTATTTTAAGTAGGTTAAGTACTATCATTGTAACAAGCTTCTTTTTGGCAAAAAATACTGGCTGTTGAGTTTGTTTCGGCGTTTCTTCTCAATAGTGGCCTCCTTTTTCAGAAACGCTAGTTGAATTTTGACTTGTAAAAGTGCCATTGTTACCTACTTGCAGAATCAAATTCATTATTTCATTATTATTTCGCTATTTGATTCATTAATTATCAGCCCACATAATAGCGACCTGGGTTTTTTTCTGTAATAATCAACGATTTTGCTCTTGGAAACCATTTTCATGTGGTAAATTGGAAAGGAAATGTGGTAATTTTCATGTCTCTATGTGGCTTGGCGAAGTACTGAATTGAAGTAGGTTTAAACTTTGTTTTTAAAGTAATTATTTCTTGTATGTGCTAAGGTTAGAATTGGCTGATAGCGCCACTTACCGAGGTCACGGTGAGCAGGGTGAGTAGGTCAGCGCCTCTGGCGTAAACCCGAGCGGCTTGGCGAATGTCGCTATCCATGAGCAGTGAACATTCGGAGTCCAATGCAAATTCGCTCTTGCTCTTATCATCCGGCAGACTCTGTCAAGTAGGTACATGAGTTAATATTTTAGTAGACGGCAGGGGTAATTACTGTAGTTAATTAGAACTATTCATCGGTAGAGCTGTCTACTACATATATCATCATCATCATCATATCAGCCGAAAGAAGTCCACTGCTGGACATATGCCTCCCCCAAAGAGTGCCAAAATGACCGGTCCTGCGCCACCCGCATCCAGCGGACTCCCGCGACCTTTACCAGGTCATCAGTCCACCTTGTGGGGAGCCTACCTACGCCGCGCGTTTCGGAACGTGGCTGCCACTCGAGAACCTTTCCGCCCCAACGGCCATCGGTTCCACGTGCAATGTGCCCCGCCCATGCACTGCCACTTAAGGGGACGTAGGTTCGTGGTCTTCTCTCCCTCTCACTGAGTATAAGCGTGAGCGAGATGGAAGTGCGTGTTTGGAAGCGCGGATATCATTTTTTTTAATTGTATTTCTTTGTGCGTTTTAAAAATAAAAAAGTAATAGCTGATTTCCCTCAAACATGACATTGCCAATTTTAAGAACCAATTGTATTATGTTTAGCTGTTGTGCATAATTTGTTAGAATTTTTTTAAGTGTTGACCTATGTTCGTGATTTTTTTCTATCGAGCGAAAGTCAAAAACTCAGGATTCAAATAGCTGATTTCCCTCGAGGAAAGCCTCAAAATTGCTAATTAAATTTAAAGTAGCCGTATTATAATCCAAACAAGAGGTACGATTTTTTAAAAATCCGTTTTCGGAGCACATATCGAATAAAATAAATAATTATAGTTTATATTTATTAGCCAGGCAAAGATGCCGGAGCAATATTATAAATACCTAATCATCATCATCATCATCATATCAGCCGAAAGACGTCCATGAAATGGTACAACGCCAAATCGCTAAGGAATATTACAAATTTTATTTTATTAGCTGTAAAGAATAATTGAATTAATAAATGAAAGCAGAAATAAGAATGACAGAGAAAAAGCCTGTTATTATATCGTCAGTGTTTCCAGATTTATTGCCGACTGTATTGTATGTATGATATTATTATTGATATATTTTTCCATCTCTCTTAAACCATCTCTTTTTAATCACCTCCTATTATAGGATGAATTCATGCGACTACACCTCTCAAGTTCTATTCTTTCCACTAAAGAAAAAAATATTTCTAATAATTAAGTATTCCTTGTTTCTTGTTTGCACGACGATCTTTTCTGAACGTCGACCTTCTCTCATCTATCCATTGCGCTAATAAAACTAAAAGCGCATTTTTTCTGCTTCTGATGTACAGTCGCCATCACATACATCGGAGCAAACAAGCAACTCACAAACATCGGGACACACCTCTATTTTCAAGGCATTAGGGTGCATGTGCCGATATTTTTGAACACCTATGGTGTACCGATGTAGGTATGTGATGGCGACTGTACCATGAACTAACGAAGATAGTGTTGTGGATAACGTTCATTTTGAGGCTTAAAGACTCGAACCCTAAAGACTCCCGAGGCTTAAAGACTCAAGTGACAAAAAGTCAATATTTTGCATTCATATGCGTAAAATAAACCAACACGGTTCTTAAACAGCATCGAGTCTTTAAGGCTCGAGTCTATAAGCCTCGAAATAAGCGTTATCCACAACACTAAACGAAAACCCTTTGCACCTACACTACAACAACATGTACCATGATGATCTCGTTGAGGATGCCATTGATGATGATGCGGCCGGACAGCAACACCTGCAGCGTGGAATGCTGCAGCAGCGGATCGTTTGACATGCGCTTCTCGTACTCGGCGGTACGCGCCCTGCACATTCGAATCTGTAGCTAGTGTTCAATGAGGGTTTCACAGAATGCATTAGGTACGTCACCAGTTGGCAGCACTGTGGCAAGGACTCGATGTTAAAATCCACCAATTATATTTAATCAAATGGAGTTGGGCAGGACATATTGCCAGGCAGCGTGACGGTAGGTGGACCAAAACGTTAACCAATTGCAGGAAAAAGAAGCGTTGGTCGTCCACCAGCTCAATGGGTTGATGACATAAAAAAGACCACGGGTCATTTCTGGATGAGACTAGCACGGGACAGGGATGGGTGGCGTACGCGAAGAGAGGCGTATGCAGCAGTGGGCGATTACAGGCTGAAAATGATGATGATGATATTTAATCATTCTCGTCACAGTGCTGCTAGCTGGTGACATAATGCATTCTGATAAACCCTCATTGAAAGACGGGCAGCGATGATGTAAAAGCTAGGTTAGGTAGGCAAACGATGGTTACAGGTACCAAAATAACGATAAAATATTGGATCTTACACATAAACTTAGTTGATGCTACACCTGGGTCAAAACATTTTTAGTATACGTGGTCAGTCTTTCCCGTGGACACATTCAAAGTTTTATCTACACCCATATCATAAATCCTCTATAATGTGTTCAGAAAATCATAATCACCACCATTATTGCAACCAGCAACGTATACGTAACATCAGCGTTTTATCTGTGCCAGTGTTATTAACATCGATATCGATGTTATTATGGAAATTATGTTGGTCATGATTTGAAATCTAGTCGGACATGGCGGTGCAATGGCGGTTAAATATTCTAACGGTCCCAAACACATCATTGAGGATTTATAATATGTGGGTAGATAAAGTAGTGTATGTAACTGTAAAGTGTTCTCGAGAGATCTGTCTATTGGGCAGAGCCAGCTCGCCAAGTTAAAGACTGAAGATGGTAGAATCGTTTCTTCTAAACCTGAGATTCTGGGTGAGATAGAGCACTTTTACGGACAGCTTTACATGTCAACTCGCAGACCCGAAGTTGGTCTGGCGGAAGACCCTAGAGCTAGACTAAACCGAAACCATACCGACGACATCCCGGACATCAGCCTGTACGAGATTGTAATGGCTCTAAAACAGCTCAAGAACAACAAGGCACCCGGCGAAGACGGAATAACAGCCGAACTCCTGAAGGCGGGTGGAAAACCGGTCCTTGCGGCCCTTCAGAAGTTGTTCGATTCCGTCTTACTGGAAGGAAGAACGCCAAAGGCATGGAACAGAGGGGTGGTTGTGCTGTTCTTCAAAAAGGGTGACAACACCCTGCTGAAGAACTACCGACCCATCTCACTGCTGAGCCATGTCTATAAGCTGTTTTCAAGAGTCATCACAAATCGTCTCGTATGCAGGCTAGATGACTTCCAGCCTCCCGAACAAGCCGGTTTCCGAAGAGGCTTTAGTACCGTAGTACACATCCACATGCTCCGCCAGGTTATACAGAAGACTGAGGAGTATAACCTGCCTCTCTGTTTAGCGTACGTGGACTACGAGAAAACCTTCGATTCGGTCGAAACCTGGGCATTACAGTCTCTCCAGCGGTGCCAAGTTGACTACCGCTATATCGAAGTACTGAAGTGTTTGTTCGAGAACGCCACTATGTCAGTCCGACTCCAGGACCAGAACTCGAAACCTATTCCGCTGCAGCGCGGAGTCAGGCAAGGAGATGTTATTTCTCCAAAACTGTTCACCGCTGCACTGGAGGATGTTTTCAAGACTCTGGACTGGAGAAGGCTAGGCACTCACCTTCAGTTTGCGGACGACATAGTAGTCATGGCAGAGACCATAGAGGACTTAAATACGATGCTCGATAACCTCAGTAAAGCTTCCGAGCGAGTTGGTCTAATAATGAACATGGATAAGACGAAGATCATGTCAAATGCCCTTGTAGTACCAACTCCCATTACAATCGGACACTTTACGCTCGAAGTTGTAGACGATTATGTATACTTAGGACAGACTGTCCAGTTGGGTAGGTCCAACTTCGAGAAAGATGTCAATCGTCGAATCCGACTCGGCTGGGCAGCGTTTGGGAAGCTACGGCACATCTTTTCGTCCAATATTCCGCAGTGTCTCAAGACGAGAGTCTTTAACCAGTGTGTGTTGCCAGTGATGACATATGGCACTGAAACGTGGTCGCTTACAATGGGCCTCATAAGAAGGCTCAAAGTCACCCAAAGGGCAATGGAGAGGGCTATGTTGGGAGTTTCTCTGCGTGATCGAATCAGAAATGAGGCAGCAGAACAAGTTACCGATATAGCCCTCCGAATCGCTAAACTTAAGTGGCATTGGGCGAAGCACATTGCACGTAGAACCGATGGCCGTTGGGGCGGAAAGGTTCTCGAGTGGCGACCACGTACCGGAAGGCGAGGCGTGGGTAGGCCCCCCACAAGGTGGACTGATGACCTGGTAAAGGTCGCGGGAGTCCGCTGGATGCGAGTGGCGCAGGACCGGTCATTTTGGCACTCTTTGGGGGAGGCCTATGTCCAGCAGTGGACGTCTTTCGGCTGATATGATGATGATGATGATGATGATGATATAACTGTACATAATTAGGCATTAAAACAATAGTGTTTAATGCCCTTTATTATGTTTAGTTTATGTGACTGTACATAATGAAGGGCATTAAACATGAGTGTGGGTTTATGAAACGAGCCGAAGGTGAGTTTCATAATAACATCACACGAGTGTTTTAATGCCTAATTATGTACAGTTACATACACTACTTTATCTATCCACATATCATAAGCCTCTATGATGCATTCAGGAGCATTGCGGCGTTGTTTTCTGGCAGCTGTCATAGTTTTTAGGGTTCCGTACTCAAAGAGTAAAACGGGACCCTATTACTAAGACTCCGCTGTCCGTCCACCCGTCCGTCCGTCCGTCTGACACCAGGCTGTGTCTCACTGATACCGTGATAGTTCCAGCTGAAATTTTCACAGATAATGTATTTCTGTTGCCGCTATAACAACAAATACTAAAAACACAGAATAAAATAGTTTTTTATAGATGATGGTACGGAAACCTTCGTGAGCGAGTCCGACTCGCACTTGGCGGGTTTTATTTTTTAATTCAGAGACAAACTAGAGTCGGGCTCGATATGATAGTCGTTCGATATCTTCTTCTTCTCTTTTTTTTTTGGCTTTCTGGCCAACTGAGTCGGCTCAATTTTGCCAGAATCAAGTTTAACAAGATCTGCTCATGACCTGCGAACAAACGGACAACACAAACACATAACGACTACCAACCACCACTGTTAATAATCCAACAATCTAGTTCGATATCTTACTTACGAGCGGACACTTGTCAAATTTGTATGCAAATTGACAATTAATTTCGAACTAAACGTCACCTCGACTGATATTAGAATAGAGGTCAAATCAAATTTCTTTGTTTTCATGTTCGAAATTTGAATGAAATAATATTATCGAAATAGATGTTATTATTTAGCAATAATAACATTTTCACACATAAGAAATTTGTTCTAACGAGACAGTCTGTTTTAATGGTGGTCATAATGTGCAGTTCTTGAACGCATCATGGAGGGTTTAGGATATTTGGATAGATAAACTACTATTAAAGCCTTGAAGGCGAAAAGCTACGGTAGCCTAGTGGTTTATTAGGCATGCGGCTTTCAAGCGGCGGTCGTGGGTTCGAATATCGCGTCGTACCAATGAGTTTTTTGGAACCTATGTACGGAATATTTACCGTTACCTTTTCGGTGAAGGAAAACATCGTGAGGAAACCGGTCTAATCCCAACAAGGGCTAGTTTTCCCTTTGGGTTGGCAGGTCAGATGGCAGTCGCTTTCGTAAAAATTGGTGCCTATACCAAATCTTGGGATTAGGTGTCAAAGCGGAGCCCGGGCTCGTTTAGGACACAACCGGGAATATCACTAGGAGGATGATGGAAGGCCATTTTGGGGCTAGAAATCTAAAACGCGCTTGCAACTTTTGACTTTTACGATGTTTGTCTAGAAACTAAAAGCTACAATTATCCACAAGAAAGAATTAAATTTTATTTTCACCCGGGCAAAGCCCTAAGCAAACTAAGTGCAATAGTAGGTACCTCTTATATTATATCAAAGACGATAAAATTTGTAAGTCCGTAAACAAAACATCAATGAATATGTACCATTGCTACGCTTTAATAATATCTTACATTTTGCGTTTTAGCTGTCTCATTGTTAACGCGCCCTTGTCACGGCAAGCGGTGAGAATCAAATATGGCCGCCGTCCGCGCATTCTCAGCATCAAAGCACCTATCAGATCCAAGGTGCATATGCGCACTTTGCCATCCGCAATGAACGCCTCTTCGCGAGCTGTAATATTTATCAGTTAAGGCCTCCACACACCGGTCGCGTGCGCGGGCCCGCCGCGGGCCCGCGCAAGTTGTAAAACATTGACACTACACTTCAAACACACACCGAACGCGGGCCCGCCGCGGGCCCGCGGCGGGCCCGCGAGCTCGCGTTCGATGTGTGTTTGAAGTTTATTTTCAATGTTTTACAACTTGCGCGGCCGGTGTGTGGAGGCCTTTAGAGCGGTTACACACAGCGGTTTTGGCTGGGGTGGTAGTTTAGTGTTTTCGGTGTACCGCATTAATAATATTTTTTTTAATTAAGTGAGCGTATCGCCAACAAACTGCTTCGCAGCTTGGCGAATCTTTAGATTGAGTTAGTAAAATTGTTTTTTTTTTTTTATTTCCAAATTTTTTTTTTTTTTTGCTGTTGTACCAACGCGATACAGCCGCCAAACAGTCGATGCAGATGAATATCTATGTCGAGTGTGAGTGGAAGTCAGTTTACCATTGTACGCGCGTTCCAATGGCTAGCGAACCAGCGTTCGTTAGCCAGGTCCAATTAGCGTAAGTTGTTAAACAAAAATGAACTCTTTATCATTTTGTGACGAAAATTAATCATACAAATTATGTAAAAATGAACCTCGTGTTTACTAGTGTCCCACCAAAACATGTATTTTTGCCGAAACCGAAGCTTTGGCTTTGGCTCTAGTATCAGCCAAAACCGAGACTTTTGTAGACTTGTTACAATCCATTCCGTTCCGTTCCGTTCCGTTCCGGTGACTCAGCCAGCCAGCAGTTCTGCTGCAAGGACGCGGAAGGCGTTGGCCATGCCCGGGAGGGAGGGACGAGGAGGCTCATCGACATTTCTCGAGGGCACGCGCTGGCACGATACGGGCAGACACAGCCAAGGGTGTATTGGAACCTTAACAGTCCCTGTCCGGAACTACCAGTTCCGAGACAGGGCGTGCACTCGGGCTCTCTCTTTTACTCCCTCGTCATCTGCCGCCCTGGCATGGTCAACTGACCCACCTATCCGAGACACCAGTGAGCCAATAAGTATAGGACAGGAGTGTGGGGCTGTTGCAGTCAGGATGGGGAGCGAAGGAAGATAACCAGACCGAATACTTGCATCGTGCCCAGTGAAAGGAAGTATAGATATATGATTGTGTGAATATATACAGAAGGGATAAAGACTGCGTTTAAGTTATGTTACGATGTTGTAGCCATCCGGACTTTTATGGGGTCGGTGTTGCTGTTTCCGTTTGCCGTTTTCCTTTGGTTGATTCCGTTTGTTGGTTTGACCTTTTAGAAGTACTTTGTGCGTTTCTTTATCTTTTCCCGTAGTGTTCAACACTTGCATTTTCCGGGATGTATGATTATTCAGGTATAAGTTTGGACGAGTAGGTCATCTATTAATTTCAGCGGTACCACTTTTGTGCCTGCGTACTATTTACACACTCGGTACACTTGACACTCGTTAACACAGACACTAATTGCACAAACAACAAAATAGAACAGCACATCAATACCGAAAATCGCACAAACACTGACACATGACACAGACATAACATTAATTAAGTATTTATACAACCAAGACATTAGCACACTCGGTACACTTGCCACTAGTTAACACAGACACAACATTAATTTTTGCATAACGAAGAAATTTGTACAGTACACCAATACAGAAAATGGCACAAACACTGACACTTGACACAGACACAACATTAATTATTTATACGACCAAAGGGGTAATTACGTAACGCTCCGAACGCGCGTCGGTACAATTCAACTGTCAATTTTCCATATAAAAAGTGACATTTAGACCCACCAGATGTTTGTATAATGCGTTACGTGATCGACCTGCAAGACATTAGCACAGCACAACAGGACATATATAATGTCACAACATTGTCACTTGACATCGACACACTAAGCCTGCATCACACTGACGCGGCCTGCGGCGGCGGTCCATAGTAAACTCGACCGCTAATGATAGGTTTACTACTGATCGCAGCGGGCAGGCCGCGCCAGTCCGTGAGAGGCTTTAATTATTTACATAAACGAATTATAGACAGACAGTGTCACAACACTGTCACTCGGAGAGTCGACCGGCAGCCAATAATTGTATGTGTTCATGGTCTCAACAGCTTAACTCTTATTATTTCGTAAAGTCCCTCCCTCAATCCGTTGAGCCTTGCACATTCAACGCTTTCTCTTCCTCTTTTCCCCGCTGGAGCTCGAGCTTCGGGTTTTTCTTTTTTTTTTTTTTTTGCATTCAGCCTATATTCGAGGTTGGTTTTCGCTCTAATATTCTTTTACTATGTAGATTGTAGTTTGAGGAGCATTTTAATCCCGTTCGTGGATAATATTGTTTGTCCATTCATGCACATCTGGCGTGGCGTGGCCTCACAAAATCATAAAAACTAGACATTTCAAGAAATAATCCTTTATGAACGCAACCTCGAGCCTCAGGTAGGGACGACGGGTCTGTTTTGGGTTCCATTGTTTTAGCTTAAGCAGATGTGTCTCACTTCCTTGTATTCACGCGTAACTTTGAGAAAGTTGTTCTATGTACAGTTTAATTTTGCTTGTTACTTTAATTTTATTATGAGTTAGCTCTCGTGTTTTTAAATAATAAATTTTAGGTTTACGGTGTTTGAGAGCCCGTTACCACTATAGGTACCTTAGTATACCCGCTTGCAAGCCTGGGAGCAGGTATAAAGGAGAGGGCAAATGCACAAAAGATCCCACTGGGTCGAAGAGCATCCGAAAGGGCCCTCACCTAGATAAGATAAGATAAGATAAGATACCCGCTTGCGTTGGGAGTCGCACCTGGCGACCACTTGTATAACTGATTTAGATTGCATTTAAATCTATGAATCAATGTTTGTTTTTACGTGTTATATACCTACTATTACTTATGAGTTATGTTATGAATACCAATTTTTGACACTTCCGCAGCGTCCCTATACCTGGACTGGGGTTTATTAAGACTATTAAGAGGTTCAGTAAAGTAGGTACGTAAGATAAATGAGGTATATTTATATCTAAGCGATCGGTAAGTAACACACGTACTAATAACGTAATCTCACGTAAATACGTATAAAACTACGGAGACGCTGAAGGCAACGTCGAAAAACGTACAAAAATGAAATATCTACTTAGTAGGTCCTTTATTCTATTCGTTACTCAATGGTATACTAATCATTGAGTTACCCTACTTTTTACTGCCATATACCTGCCATTTAAAAAGTATAGTACCTATCTAAAAGTAAAATGGAATGCTCTCACCCGGTACCGCTTTGACAGCCGTAGTTCTTTCTGCCGCGGCGAAGCTGCGCGCAGCCGCAACCCGGTCGAGACGCACGCACTGATTTTAAACGCTTAATACCTACATGTACTGAACCCTCGTAATAGCCCATCTCTAATCTTTATAGATTATTTCAAAGGTATAAAGCGATCGTTGAGGCACGCGTGGTGGACTACGGCCGCAGATGCACCGACAACGGCTGGGCCCATTGTAAAATCAGTATTGTAAAAACAAACAAAAGGGCTCTCGGACCACGACCTCCTCGTTCCACGGTCAAACCCGAACTCCGACTTTTGTAGACTTGTTACAATCGTTGAAAAAGTGTCATAAAACCACTTTTATAAATACACATATTAAAAAATGTTATAGAATTACACTTTTATATAATAAATTCAGTAAACTTTCATTTATAACAAAAACCTTACCAATATTCCGGGAACAAGCACCACACAAAGCGTCAGCGTCACTTCACTGAGCCGGTGGCCGGCGGACTCGAAGTAGGTACCGTTTCGTAAGGTTCGGCCATTTTTTGGCCGAAACCGAAACTACGTTTGAATTCGGCCCGAAACTGGCGAAACCGAAACCGAATCTTCGTTCGGACACTATTTATGCATATTAAAAAAGTATTTTTTTATAGAAACTGTATACCTAGGTACTTAATTGTCGTCACAAAACTGACACTTTCGAGGTCAAGCGACGCTACGCTGTAGCATATACTTAGCAACATTTTTCTCCTTGTAGCGGAAAATACTCGTATTGGCATCAGTCATATGTGGGCCATAAATGGGTTAGCTTTAACGGTTAAGTTGTACGTACTCAGTCCGTATGACTCGCCATCCATCTCGCTATACGTGAGGAAATCGCCGGCGAGTAGCATGTCATCAAACTTCTGGCGAGACACTTCTATGTAGTGACCCTGTGAAAGTAATTTTATTTCAGAGAATTACTTACCTACTTGCCAAACATGAGGTTTATTTTGCGACTGCACATCTATGGCACAAATACGCGGACTCTGACACTGAATCTTACGCCATAAAAAATTCTCTGTAAGACTTTCCTCTAAGTGTGTGTACCGTTTCGTAACAAACGCTGTCGGTTGTTTGTCTTGAATAAATGTTTCTTTATTTCTTTATTTTCTTTCTAAGTAAGCCGGCCACCGTGTTACTGCAGAGGTTCCTGTGCTCCCATAGTCAGTATCGTCTACCTCAAATATAAATATTGGTAAATGGTATTTTTTTACAATCAACATTAAATAAATCTTTTTAGGACACAGTATTTTTAAAAAGCATTATTACTTAAAAATATTGTTAATTAATCGCCTATCTTCGCTTTTAATTATTATTGGTCCACTTTTATTTTTACGAATAGCTAAAGTTATGTTAAGCTATGCATCTTAAAAATGGCAATTTGGCAGTCTCACTATGTTTCGAAGACAAACAGAACCAGAAACATACATAAACAAACAACAACAAAAACTCGTGTAATAGGCTTAAGATTGCTCATTTCTTCACCTACCTTTACGCGTAAAATGCCGTTACTTAATGTCAAAAGGGCTTAAAGATACTCCAAAGGAAATAAGGCCTCACTGTAAATAATTTGTAAATAAATGAAATCAATTAATTATGGTAATACCGGGCTATGGAAAGATGCCGTTGTGTGTTGCAGGCCCAATTTTATCTTCGAGTCGCACTCGGCTGCGAGCTTACGTGCCAGGGTACCTGAAATATTTACGAGTCATACCAAGATTGCAACAGGTTTATGCGCTGTGGATGGGTAATATGGTAATATGTAAACTGCTTTATAGCGTGCAGTGTGCCTGGAATATTTTATATCACGAGTAGATTTAGACCTACTTGCTCTAGACCGGGACGAGTGGAAGTCAAGGCCTTCGCCCAGCAGTCGGACACTATACAAGCTTAGAAAAAAAGAGCTACTTATTAAGATTCCGTGCCATATTAAATACTATGGTTCTGTCCGTCTGCCACAGGGTTTTTTAAAAAATAAAGCAAAATACCAATACAAAAATAAAGCAAAATAGGAGTCCAGAGGTAAGTACCTATTGAAAGAATGAAAATATATTTATTATTGGATATTGCGAATGGTCAACTAAGTCAAGAACTTGGCTCCAAGCACAGAATAAGTAATAAAGCTTGTCCCAGAAAAGAATGTCGCTTATACATTTGTAAAAATTCCATATTAAATATTGAAATTCACCATATTTTCCAATACTGTTTTATTTGATATTCCTTTAAATATTATTATTTACACATACAGATCAGTTTAAGATTTATTCATCCAGAAACTTCTAAATTTTCCCTTGACCCCTGCCATCAAGGTTTGTACATCGTCATCGATGATTAGTTTGGAAGCTTCATTCCACTTCCGCTTGAAGTTTTCGACTGAAGTGGCATTACTTTTATGTTTTAAAAGCTTCTGTTTAACACGAGCCCAATATTTCTCGATGGGTCGTAACTCCGGGCAGTTGGGAGGATTGAGGTGTTTTTCAACAAAATCGACATTATTTGCTTTGTACCACTCTATTGCTTTCTTCGTGTAGTGACACGTGGCCAAATCAGGCCAGAACAGGACAGGTGAAGTATGCCTCTTAATGAATGGCAACAATCGTTTTTTAAGACACTCATTCAGGTATATATCACCATTTATGGTTCCATTAGCAAAATATGGTGTACTGCGTTTGCCACATGAACAGATCGCCTGCCACACGAGAACTTTCTTTGCAAATTTATCCATTTTGATGACCTAATACTCTTCACTTACTGCTTTTCTGTCGGTCCCGGAATAATAGTGGTGTCCTGGAAGTGATTTGAAGTCAAGTTTGCAGTAAGTTTCGTCGTCCATAACAATACAATATTTTTTCTTCGTCATTTTTGAATAAAGCTTTCTAGATCTGGTTTTAGACTCTTTTGACTGTTTTGCATTTCTGTTGGGTACTTTAGTTTGTTTAAACGTTTTTATAAAATTATTTTTCTTCACTCGTTGCACAGTAGATTTCGAGGTTTTAAACTTTTTGGCCAAGTCTCGTACAGAGAGGGTAGGTTTTTTCTGTAAAGCTGTTATAATCTTCTTCTCGATATTCTTGTTTACAAACCCTGGTTTGCGTCCACTTCCAGGCCGTCGCCGTATACCACCAGTGTCCCTGAACCGTTTTAAAACCCTTTGAACGGTTCTTGTAGACGTTTTCAGCTCCGATGCCACTTTCTTCGCAGAAATGCCTTCATATTGAACATATTTGTACAAAATTTTTTCGTGTTATTTTTCTTGCACCGACGGCATCGTTGAACATCTAGTACTGACAGCGTTTTTTTTTATTTTAATTTATACATTAATGAGCATCCTAACGGAGAACATAGTTTTCAAACCTCTTTTGATTTCATCCGGATATACTACCCCATCTAATAATGAGCGACATTTTTTTCTGGGACAAGCTTTAGTACTACGTACAGAAGGTTCTCTGTTAACAAATTCCCTGTTTAGGTACGCCAAACGTGCCTAAATGTGGCCATCCCGTTCTATCGCATGCAACGCGCTGCGACCCGTGCGAGCGTCCTGTACCAACACGTGGCAGCCACTAAATAGAGCCCTTCGAAGGGGCGACCGGCATGTACTTGTAGCGATAAACACAAATCTCGAGTGAGCCGCGCCTGCTCCAAGTGAAATCCTTTATTTAAGTTTCGATATTAATAGTGAACGGCCGTAAACTTGATCTATTCCGACCTTGTAAGCCCTTTGGCGTTATTGAGGCATATCCTTATTTAATAGCCTATCAAAGTTCCTCATGAGAAGACAGAAGTTTTAATTAAACATGTTATATGTGTTCATAACAAGTAAGGATTCTGCCTACATTGTGTTTTGTGTGCTAAATAGAATACTTTTCACTTCGTTTTATTTAAGTAAGTCGTTTTAGAGTCAAGGCGACCACTAGTCCGCATACAGCAGCACAGCAGACTACGTTGTCGTAGACTAGCATATCGTGTCTGTACTTTGGCTAATGCTTTTATCGTACGAGTATTATCAAACCGCGATTCGGATGGGTTTGGAGGTGACAGTTTTGCCACATAAATACGTCAAAGTTTACATAAACTGATAATAATTCCATATCATTATAATCACGCTTTGATAATATAATGAGGGGCACCACGTCAGCGCTCACACGAGAACACAAAAAAAGCGGCCTAGTGTGAGTCGGACTCGCATATGAAGGGTTCCGTTAAATAAATTGCGGTTTACGATTTTATGACGTATTAAAAAAAACTACTTACTAGATCTCGTTCAAACCAATTTTCGGTGGAAGTTTGCATGGTAATGTAATAACAATAATTACATCATATAATTATATTTTTTAGTTTTATCATTCTCTTATTGTAGAAGTTACAGGTGTCCCCCACATTTTACCACTTTGGAAGTATCTCTCGTGCAAACTATTCAGTTTATAAAATAAAAATAAAATATCTTTATTTCAGATCATTGGTTCGATCCATATGATGTTAATAACAGTGGTGACTTATGAACTATGTTAATGACAATAATGACAATAACTTAATGCTACTTAAATGACAAATTACTTAATTAATAGTTTAGAAAAAAAATATAGTAGAAACCTCAATATCATTTTTGAAGACCTATCCATAGATACCCCACCCCACACGTATGGGTTTGATGAAAAAAAATTTTTAGAGTTTCAGTTCTGTGTATGGGGACCCCTAAAACTTGTTTTTTTTAGATTTTTGTGTGAAAATCTTAATGCGGTTTACAGAATACATCTACTTACCAAGTTTCAACAGTATAACTCTTATAGTTTCGGAAAAAGTGGCTGTGACATACGGACGGACAGACAGACATGACGAATCTATAAGGGTTCCGTTTTTTGCCATTTGGCTACGGAACCCTAAAAACCGCTAACAGCACGCTGACGTGTCCATTGTCGAATACCTTTGCCGACAGCCTCTTCCCCGACGAGCACGACAAGGGGCACCTCCTCTGTGTCCGCGGGCGGCGTGACGGGCACGCGGGCGCGGGACAGTTGTTCCACGTACAGCATGCGCAAGAGTCGCCGGCACGCAAACGTGTTCACGTTCGGATGCATTTCCATTTTGGAACTGCGCTGTGGGAATAACAATTTACGATTATGTGGAAGAGATCCCTATAAAACCGCCGATTGTGTTCTGTTTTTTTATTAAGGCGTGCAATAATAGTACATTATGTTATGATACAAGTGTGAGCTATGTTGATCATTACATCAGAGGCAGAATTGTCACGCGAACCGCAGGTGAGCGTGATAATAGAGCCGAGGATGTAATTATCAAAGCTCACGCGTGTCATACGGTGTTTTTCAACACATTTGCGAGGAAAAAACCCTTTTCATAAAATGAAAATGTTACAGGCTCCTAAGTTGTTTCCTTTAGTTATTGATGACAACAGGGTTTTACTCACATACATTTGCACATCTCCAAGAATGTACAGTGGCGTCAATTCTATTTATCACTTTTCTATTCACCACGAGTCAACATTTTTAATAATAACCAAACACGCATCATCAATTACAAATATTTGTGAAACTAGCTTTTGCCCGCGACTTCGTCCGCGTGAACTTTAGTATTAACTTCCATTTCCTATTTGATCAACTTCCGTTAGGTAATAATTCCTAAAATGGTATTCAATGTCTTAATAATATAATAATTTATCTATGGGGCAAGACTCACCTAAAGCTGTTCTGCCGTTTTAAGGTGTCTGAGTAGGTAACAATCATCCAAACTTACAAATGTTTGCAATTATATTATGAGTAGAAAGTGAAATTATCATTTTAAATAAGAGTCATGTATTCTTATAAACCATTAAATTTAGTTCCGTTTGCATCATTTTGAAAGCTGTATTACGAAAGTGACTACTACCTAACCATACTTACTGAAAAATTTTTTTTTTTTAAATATACATGTACATTATGTTCTTAGTGGTAAAAGCAATTGCTGCGAGCACGAACCAAACCATGTTCGCGATTATTTCTCCATCAAGGAGAGCTTCCACCTTCTCTCCGACTTTTCTTTTCCATGACAGTCATCCCAACCGTCTATTGTTCTGTCTCTAATTCAAATAATACCCGTTATAGCTCTCTGTTAGCGCACGGCGGAACTCATAAGATCCCGAGTTTGTCCAGAAAAATATGTCCTCGTTACCTGACATTTCAATGATGACATTTCTAGAATTATAGTAAAAGCACGTTACAACCGAAGTCACAATGAAAGTAATAGGGGGCGCTGAAGGCAATATTCTTACCTCCGACTGATATTTAAATTTACAAACATCATAATATAATAATATATCATTTACTAAAACACCTGTTTTAAATTTAAATTGCACAATTAGGTCATAAAAAAATATAAAGTACGTTTCTGAGGAAATCGAAAATCGTTGTTGGTATCATTCCAACGATTATTGGCATTATATTGAAAACCTTTGGTTAAAGATTTAGTGTGTGTGATGTTCCATTAACTTACTCTAACCTAACTTAAAAATACTGTAGGTACTACAGTATGCGCAAATAAGAGATACCTATACAACGTTAAATCCATATACCTACATAATTACAAAAGTAAGCGATAAATACCAAACATTTGTGTGTTCTTCTATTCTTAAGACTTGGCAATTTTATGTATACCCTGAGAAAATTACGGTTTTTTGGAAATAATTAAATATCAGGCTAATTATTTGTATACGGCTTTTATATGTAATTTAAAAAAAACTTTTTCAACACACCTGCTCGTAAAGTAGGTCTTATTACAGCGTATTTACACTGATAATGCAGAATATTACCCATGCCGTGCCTTTTACATTACATTATCGCACTAGTGCCTTTTCATTACATATCTTTTTAAATATTAGCAAAATAATGCAGAATATTACCCATGCCGTGACTTTTACATAACATTATCGCACTAGTGCCTTTTCATTACATATCTTTTAACATTTTCATTTTTTATTTCTTTTTTTTTTCCTCGCAAATGTGTTGAAAAACGTCGTATGAAACACGTGAGCATTGGTCATTACACTTCTCGTCTCCATTAAGCCTTCGCCTTCGGCTCAGGCTTAACACACTTGTATCATAATGTACTATTACAATTGAAGTCAATAATTCTATTGACCGGAAGTTAGGAAAAAAAATTAACCCGCAAGCAAAAATACTATCAGTATTTTTATAATGAAAACATATTTGAGTACACACATTTGGAGACTTACTACCTGAATCCATCATATATATGCATGAGAAAATAACAGCATTTTAATTAAATATTTACGACCTTGAGATATTATTGAATTTCATCTGGCCTATTGAAAGGTTTATTCATTAACAAAAAGATGTGGATTATGCGCGTATCCCAAAGAACGTATAAAGACGTAGTCAATTATAAAGTAAAGAAAGTTTATACCATTTTCGCCTGATTTTTACGGAATTTATAAAGATTACTTTTCATTATTTTTTAACGTGCGGTATTAAATTTAGGTGGATTATTAATGAATATTTAGTCAAATTACCCAACATATTTTATGGTGTAAAAATAGGGCTGATATCGATATATTGTTGTGTTTTCATAGAGCGAAACCGTAAAGTTCTCAGGGTAGTATATGAAAATAAATAATCCCCAAATATCCGCCTTGCTACGCGGCATTTTCATAGCGTTCTCCTTGACTTTTCGCTTTTCCGCGAATGGATTTTTTACTTGAATTTTCCGCGTTTCCTGTTTCATGTTTATTTTAAAATGTAAGCACACACGTCAAGTCAGATGAAGTAAAATTTGGTCACCTTGGTTTTTAAGTTTTTTCGAACTGAATTTTTTTCTGCAATTTTGCCACAGTGTCTCGTGCCTTGTAAACATGTTCTCGAGCTTGAAACGTTTTGTAATTTGTAAATTTTGCCGCCAAAAAAAAGTTACGTCAGAAAAAAAAACTCATACTTGCCCACGCTATAGTACTTAGAAGATAGTAGGTAGGTATCGTTTTTCATTCGAAGAAATCTTTAACCATTGTACTTTTCTTTTTGAAAGAAAATTATCAACGAATTTCTGTTTAGACGTAGTCGATCAGGAACCTTACCACTTAGTAATTTCTGAATTAAATAAAATAAATGTTCATGCATGCAACTTTAACTGTAATATTAACGCAATGATTACTAATTTACATCGTAAAAAAATATTTGCGATTCCTGAAACGTCCAATTTTGTCAACTGTCGCTAACTTTTTCCTAGAACCTTCATGATTCACTGCGTTTTTGAAAATCTATCATCACTTCACTAAAAAAATAAAAACTATTATTACTTAAATACAAAAACTGCATGCCGGTCGCAGGGTTTGAACTTGAGAACACCGAGTTCGTAGTCTATAGGCCAAACCACCGGACTAGGACAGGATGAATGTTCGAATACCTTGACGTGTTATTACCAAGGTGATGAAACCTGTTATTCCCTGCCGTCGCATCATTATAATCTGTTATCGCCTCACCACCTATTTTTCATCCCATATTTTTCACGTTTTATCCCTACATTTCACAAATGTTGAATGGGGTTATTTTTACTTTCCAGTCAAGTACATGCTTGCCAACTTTCAAGTCTTTAGCTCATGGATTCAAGCAGTTCCCATACAACGATTAACCCCATTTTTTACCCCCTTTGAACCCTAATCTTTATGATTTTTATAGCCTATAGCCTGGCTGACGATCCACTTAACGTTTAAGTAAAAGTCTCATTTTAATCCATTCGCTCGTTTTCACGTGATGCCGTTACATATAAACAGGCAGACAAACCGACAAACAGACAAAAATTCTAAAAACTGTTGAAGTGTGTTCTGTTATCGATTCTAAGACCCCTCAACTGATTTTTTTGCCAATATCTTCAATGTACAGACTTTCGACCCTTTACAGCTTTATTATATGTATAGATAAATGTATAGATAGATTACTTATAATGGCGCGCAACTATTTTTTTTTCGTGAAGTTCGCGCAGTGCGCCTGCAGCGAGGCTTAAATGAATTCTCTAAACAGCCAATACAAAATAAAATAAATATTTTGTTATTCAATATAAATTCATGTAAAATGTTATCAAAAGTAAATAGTTTTACTAAATTAAACGTTTCTATATCATATCCAAGAAGAAATAATCAATTAATTCACAAGAAGGATTTAATTTGTTTAGTCGGGTAAGAATCCATTTGCCGAGAATTAAAAACAAACCTGTATAACCCGGTCAATTTAAGAATGCATCGAGTCCATACATACACCTTGCTGCAAGGTGCCAACCTGTCTTAATCGGGATATAAACATAACTACACGAGTGTCGTAATGTTATAAAACACGCGTGTTTAATACCCAGGATTATGAGCCTAAAAGCGGCACAATAAGAGGCACGTTACGAGCAAATGTGTTGAAAAGACTATTTGTACTGTCTTTTATTGTTTGATAGATAGGTATTTGAATATATATGCGCTTCTTGTTTTGTGCAACTTACATCTACCGCTTCACCAAAGACTGCACAATTTGTAATAATGGTAACGAGTAGGTATGATCATGATCACGTTTGTGGTTCAATACAAAAGTTTTGAGCCGATGCAGTAACAGTGAGACGTGTTGTTAGATAAGCTCTGCACCAACGAATAGCGTGTGTAGTACACGGTTAGCTTTGGGTTTTTGAAGCCAGTTGTTGCAGGTTACCTGATGGACCCCCTCAAGGGTGCTCGCCTTGTCGGGGTGGGGGGGCTTAGTAACCGTGGACTGCTCACCCATCGGCGAAGCTAAGAGGCACCCAGGACCAGCTGCCGGCTCGCCCGAGTAGGGCGCTCCTAGCGGGCTTCCCTAAGCCCGCTTAGGATGCGTTGGGGAGGGACCGCAGGAGAAGAGTTCTCTCTATCTTCTGTAGCTGAGGTGGGATCGCAGGGTCAGAGGCGTGTTGGTATAACGGTGTGCCACTCCCTACCCCCTGCGAACTAGGCGGGGCCGTTACGCTAAAACGGCATTGGTGGGACCGCAGAGGAAGAGGAATGCCGGTATTACGGTGCGCCGTTTTCCCAATCCACTGCGGCCGAGACGTGGTCAGTGGCGGAACCGCAGATCTGATCCGCCACCGGGTGCTGGATTTTCCACACCAATGATCTCCTCGTAGCGGACTCAGGGGGGACCGCTACTGAACAGGTGGAGATAGAGGAGGAAGGCGTGCCAAAACATCTGGTGTGCCTCACGTGGAGGGCCCCTGGGCATCTGCGAAGGAGCCGCTCGTGGGCGGCTGCCGCCAGCAGGGTCGCGGATGTGTGCGCAAGCGTTCCCGTGACGTCGCCACAAGGCGGCGAGGTGGCATATGGGGGGGTTTTTAGTGGGTACACCGTGGGTCTCATTAGCCCATACGGGAGTCCCACATAACCACTCGGGACACCCCCAGCACCCGGGTGGTATGCGTAACGCATTTTCCACCCTAAAAAAAAAAGGTTACCTGATGGACGGGATCCAGTTTCGTGGCGTCCAAGTTGAGTAATAGCAGGAAGGTATCGTAGACGACAGCCGCATAGCCACGCGCGGCGCAGAAGGGTTGCATGTTACCTGATAAACGGGGCCCGGATACGTAGCGTCCAAGTTGAGCAGCAGCGGACTGTTGCTTAGCCGGATGCCATGCAGACGGGTTGTTGCAAGTTTACCTGACGGACGGGATCCAGATCCGTAGCGTCCAAGTTGAGCAGCAGCGGGAATGTGTCGTAGATGACAGCCGCATAGCCGGGCACGGAACAGATGGGGTTGGCGCGCAGATCTAGCACGGTGAGTCTGCGCAGTGCGCGCATGTACACGGCCAACTCAAACAGCGCGCTCAGCCGGTTGTTGCGCACGTGGAGCTCGCACAGTCTGCGAACAGTAGTAAGTAGTTATAAGGTTATCTTAGGGCATAATCAAATGGGATAGGGGTATATAATTGCAATCGGTCCTATATGTCTCCGTATTGTCCTTGTTTAAGTGTGAAGGCTCGCTTACGGATTCGTACACACATATTTATAAAGATGTATTAGACCAAATGTCCGTAATTTTTAACAAAAAGCCATACCTATTAATGCGTATGTAAAAGACCAGGGGACCGATTTTTGACTTTCGAGCGCTCGACTCTTTCACTCGAAAACTGTCAAAAACAATGAAATGCTATTTTTGAATTACGAACGATAGAAAATTCAAAAACGAGTGGCATTGACCACTCGTATTCAATTCTATCGGTAGAAAGTAAGTGCCGACAATTTGGACTTGTCTTTCATTTTGGACTGACAATGAACTTAGAAAGAGATAAATAAAGATACCTTCTGATTCAATTGATTGATTAGCTGGTGTACGATTAATATATATTATTTATATTATTTTTCTGTTTTTTAAGCTAAATAATTTAACTTGTCTGTCTCTCTCTCTCTTTGCACAGGTTAAAAAGAGACAGAGATATAGTGATATGATATGTAAAGGCCTGGCAATGATTCACAACAACTTGCTATACTTAGAATGAAAAGTATGAATTGCTGTCTCATTCTAACTAAAGAAAGTTGATGTGACAAATTGTATCATTTGTAATTTGTATTGCTTTTATAACAGGCGGGAAACTAAACGTTTCGTTTACTGGGTTTTATTTACTACGCCCTTAGTTTTTTCTGTTATGTACCGCATAAACACAAAAAAACACTTAAATATTAATATTATAGCTATAAATACACCTTCTAATGATGTTTTATTTTTATTCCATGTGTAGAATACAATTTTAAATAACCAGTACTTATCGAATTTCTGCGTAAAACGAAGCGCAAAAGTAAAAATAGCCAAACCACTAGCTTTCGAGTGATGAATTTCAAAAATACCTATTATTGTGTTCATGCGAAAATAATCGTGACAAATTTTCGTATGCGATTATTTTCTACCGCTCGCTTTCGATTTCGAGCGCTCGCAAGTCAAAAATCGGTCCCCTGATGACATGTAACTTGGTGTTATAAATAAAGTATTTAAAATTTAAATATTAGAATACCTACCTGGTACATCCCGAAAATATCTTCATGGACTTTAAATTATTTTCATTCAAGTTTAGATAATCAAGATGCAGCAAAGTCCAAAGTCCTTCTTCGGGCCCCAGCTCAATGCTCGAAATGTTATTGTAAGATACGTCTAACCACATTAAGCGCAGATGGTTCAAGTTTTCCAACCTCTGGATGTGGTTGAACGACAAATCAAGATGACGAAGATAGCTAGAACAATTTTCGGGTCGATCAGAGACTTGCGTTTCGCATTTTTTTTATCAATGTGTTTTACGCCATCGCTCCGACATGTTAGCTTGGGAGCTGACATTATACAACAAAAGTAATAAATATGGAGAAAACCTTAAATTTTCCAGACCGCAAATACACTTGATGTTGTTGTGAGACAAATCTAAAATCGTGATCGACCAAAACATCGATAAGTTCCTCATTCTTTTCACGGAATTGTATTTATAATGTACTTCGGTGAGAAACCATTGCGCTGTAAACAGAAAAGGTCTCTAAGATATTGTACTATTTTAGTTCTACATATATGTATACTATGTCACCTAGTTTTCGATGAACCGATTGCTTTTCCGCACGGGAAAATCAGGTGTGGTACTGATCTAGGCTTACGAAGACGTCGCTGGAAATGAGAAGATCAGTAAACAGCGACGCGGTAAATAGCAAAACCTATAATGGATAAAAGGCGATGTTTGTGCCAAGACGGAACCACGGATCCCGCATTGCACCGGGAACGCTCGGTGATTCCGGAGAGCGCGAGGTAAACTAGAGTTATCGAATCGAAAGCGACCGGGGACTGCTGGGTACATTACGTTCACGTTAACCTTTCCATTTCCACACTCGGGACAGGTAATTCAACTCACATATTGATAGATTAATGTTTTATTTACGTGTGTCATACTCCAGTACGGTTTCCAGCCTGTTAAAAGACACGGAGAGAAATTGCAGATAGAGAAGATGCGACAGCACACTTAGATTTGTAAGTAGATTAGACGATATATCCAAGTATACCAAGTATTTGTAATGTTGCAGGACGTCGATATTGAGCAGTCGCTGTAATTAAAATAACTTTATAAAAAACGGAAGGTTAACTTTAGATACACGTGAATATGCGTAGCTATAAAAATTGTTACAGTCAGATACACACTTTATTGAACACCACTTTGATGCGTGGGGGTTGAAAAAGGTTGTTACAAAATACAAGAATAACCCAAGATGTAAATTTGATAACGAAGGGCGATTTAACCTTTCCTGACAGGTTCAGTTTGATATAAACGTAGTCGCCCAATATTGGTGTGCGGTGTAGATAGGTGAGGCAGGCGGCAACCATATCTCTCGTGAGTACCCCGGCTACTAGTTCGGCAACGTCTCGCAGCTTGAGTACGCGGACCGAGGGAGAGTACGCATCTTCGTACAGCTCGGGGAAGTTGTAGAAGCAACCCCAGAGTTGCTCTTCGTTCATCAACGTCGTCACGTGTTTTGGGAACTGGAAAGAGATTACCGGTTGACAATAAAGAAGAAACATTCTTGAAGAATCTATGTTTTTTATTTGAAATATCACTTTTTGTGATTTAGATATGTATTTTTAATTAAGTAAGAGTGACAATAAATTAATTTAACATTTGTTTGATCTGTCGACAACCCTGGACAGATAACAGGATCCCAAATTACCACATTGTTATATTGTCGGATTAAATCAATTGAGTCTCATCCGAC